>LR991038.1:12094817-15052317 GCA_905163495.3 Cosmia trapezina
CAAATTTAATATATGACAATTACTATTTTCTAAAATACACTTTAACCACAACACTTTTTCTGAACCTTTGACGTAGATACGTTTATCTCTTAAAATATCTATAACTAAATTCTGATAATTAGAATAGGGTACAAACCCTTCGTACCAGTGTATCTTTCTGTTACGTTCAATCCACCTTACTTGTTTTTTTTCTTGTTTAGTTAATTTTTCAAATGGAAATGGTGGCTTTATTAAAAACACTTGTAATGTTTTATTATAAATTATAGCGATTTCTTTTATTATAAATTCATTTGTTTCTGTTTTAAAGCCTTGAATATCCACAATAGCAATCATGATAACCTGCGCACAATGTTGCTGAGAGGTTTATATTCCACAAGGCGATCGTTTATAATCAAACAATATGCAGTCGTCTTATCTGGTATTGCTGTAGAACATTCAATTTCCAACCTCACGTCCACTGGGCCTGTTTTTAGGTTATCGTTTTGTCTTGAGCAGTCTAAGATAAAGAGAGGGGCTTTTTCTTTGAACTGCTTTAGGTCAAGCAACGGGTCTACTGGACAGTTGTAATACGACTGACGAAATTTCACAAACATTTCGTATAATATACTATATTTGTTCTCAGAAAACTTTAAACCTAAAGGTTCATATGGATAATATTGTGAATTCAAAAAGAGCGTAACGTTTGTTACTTCACAATGATCGAACACTGAACTGTCTTAGTTTTATTATTTTGTCGATTAGTTTGTAAACAAAAAATTACATATCTGGGTTTTTCCAATTGTGAAGCAGTTTTAACTGACCAAGAATGCTTTGTGGTTTTAGGTAGTAATGGATACTCATATAAATCCCAATTTCTAAACGCCATCTGAATAGGTTTATCTCTTTCTAAATGTTTTAAAAGTGTCAGTCGTTCTCGGTCTGATACTTTTATGTGTGGTATCCTCCACTGAACTCTTTGTATGTCTATTTGAAAATGAGCAATATCATCAGTGAGGATAACACTATTTAAGGTAGTGTTACTTCTATTCAATATAAGTTCGTGTTTGCAATTTATCACTATTTTATTGTAATCCTCTGCAAACCCTAAAACCTTATTTAATGGTATCACAGCACTAAAATGCCCATCACTTTGAAATCCCTCTAAACTCCAACCCCATATGGCAGCAACTTTATTTTCTGCTTCATTTAATGAGATGTATGATTTTATTGTTGATGTTATTCCAGAATTTTTAATGCGGTCTATTTCAATACCATTCATTTCGTATCTGATGTCTTGAAACAAAGACATAACAGGGTTATTAGTGAACGTAACAGTTTTCTTGATCGGATTCCCATCTTTACCGATGAGCTTCGCTTGTCCTTCGATGTAAATTGAACTGGCTGATGGTAGCACGTATATGTCTTGCTGATGGATGGGAATTCTGATTTCATCGTTTTCTCTAAAGCTGTTATTGTAGGGATTGTATGAATGGACTTCATAACTTTCGATCGTAGTGTCGAAGCGCGGTAATTCACTAATCTGTAGTAAATTCATACTTTAAACCCTAGGGCTTTAAGAAAATCTTTATTTGCTTTAGTCAATTTCTTAACTTTTTTCTTACGTCTTTGCAGCTTAGCAATCGCAGAAGAACTAAGACGTTTTGTTTTTTCAGAGGTATTTTTATAGTATACTATCATTTTGCTTTTCTTAAATGAAGACGTAATTGAACCTGTTCCTCTCCAAAGTTAATACAGTGACCAAATTGATCTACAATCTTAACAGATACCGATGAAATTATATTTTTGTTTACTGGAAAGTAAATAACATTTTGTGGTACTTCCATGCACTGATGACCTGGAGTAGTATCAGACACAAATTCATGGATAAAATGAGATGGTAATCCGTTGCAGTAGGAACCGTAAACAAGATCACATTCGATTCTGATTACAGACAGACCTCTATTAATAATGGGAATATTTGGTCTTGATTTGAATACTGAAAAGTATATCAAACCGCACTCGTATTGATCTGACAAATATAGTGGTGGTTGAAAGTATGAAACCAATTCCGATTTATTTCCAGAGATGGTAACCGTAGTAGACATGCTTCAATACTGACCACATTCGGAAGATCCCGTTTATTTTATTCCTTCACTACACCAAAAATTCTTCAAAAAGTTTAAACAAAGATGTCCACAATTAAAAGGGTGATCACGTTGAATGTTATCATAATTATAGTGAATATGGGATCCCAAGTATTTTATAAATTCCTTTGGAGGCTTAAGGTTTCCGTAACTATCAAAATACTCAATATAATCGTTGTATTTTGCATAGGCTACCCAATGAGAACCAGGATTTTTAGAGCTATCTAAATTTATAACTCCACATTCTTTTTTAAAAGGGTGCTTAGGGAGCTTATCTCTCATAAAGACACCTCTGAAATAGGGAATATTATTTCCATACTTCAAAATATCTAAATTACTTAAGGCTCGATTGGGTAGCCGATATCTTAGTTTTTTTCTTTCGATACAAAAATTCCGAGCCCATTTTTATGCGGTTTAAGGTGTAGCCCTTTTCCGATGCAGAGAGCTTCCATCTTTTCATTGTGTCTCTTCGATTCAGTCAATAACTTTTTAGCCATCTTGAATTCATTTATGGTTTTAGCAATACCAGCTGCACCACCTGCTAAAGCTCCCGCCGCAGATAATCCCGCAAAAATCGGAATCAAAGGCAATACTCCACCAGTTTTTGGTATAGGAATAACACGAGGAAGTTTAATGGATGAATCGTCAGCTAATTCTCGGGCGGCGGCCATAGCTAGTTCTATCGCCACTTTCTTGGATTTCGGTTTTAATTTTTTGATATGTTTCTTCGTTTTGCTGATAACATTTTTAAATTTATTTTTTAATCCTTTTCCAGGTTTAATTTTAGGAGAACACTTTTTGATATCTTTTTTTAGGCCCAAACCAGTTTTAATTTTTGCTGACATAGCACTGCTTACTAAGCGCGCTGCCAGTTTTTCCCCTACACTTGCATCTGATGCCAGAGTTCGTTCTTTAGCCATATTTAACAAAAGTAAATCTGCCTTGTGGCGATCCTTTAAGTTTGACGACTTGTGATAGGCAATGTCGTGCTGTTTGCAATATTCGTCTAATTTATTAATACCTTTATCTCCACGTGAAAGCCTTTTAATTAATTTAGTGCCAGGCCCACAATAATTGTATCCTGGTAAATGTAATTCAAATGGTAAATGATTTATAATCCAATTGAGAAGACTACTCTCTTCAATACACATCATAAGACTGATACATTTTGGACTGAACAATTAATAAGTATTCGATTTATCAATCCAACTGTTTTCAGAAGAAGGCAAACCTAACCATTTTACTAAAACTCTGTCTCCTTTACTTTTAAGAACTTTCTCAACTAGATATAAATTGGGATGTTTTGTCTTTTGAAGCTCTTGAAAGTAAAATGCTCCTAAAATAGGTTGACCTCTGATTGTATCTTCAATTAAGTAGGTAATAGGAGTTGTATTTTGTATTTTCCGAATTTTAAATATTTCCGTCGACCAGTTGGGTGTATATCCTTTTTCAAATGTTCCTTTGTACTTACTGATACGTACATAATCTCCCACTTTATACTTGCTTTTTATTCTCTCATTTTTTACCAACGTTAAATACCTTTCTAATATACGTTTTTTATTAATCTTATTCACATTAGCAGGAATTTCATTAATTGTCCGATGGTAAGTGTGATTGTATTTAGAAATAACATCATTAAGGGTGTTATCTACCCAATTATAGTTGCCTTTTAAACTAAATTCCTTGTACAGTTTAGATTTCAATGTTCTGATAAATCGTTCAACTATTGAGGCCTTTTTTGTTGAGAAGGTTGAATAGTGGTTAATATGATAAGATTTCATAAGCTTTTGAAATTTATTATTATAAAATTCTGTTCCATTATCCGTTTGAAGATTTTTCGAAACACGCCCTGTAGCCAACAAAATTTCGAATGAGTTACATACATCATCTTTGGTTTTACTTTTCAGAGGAAAGGCCCAAGCATATTTCGAAAATGTATCGATTACGGTAAGAATAAATCTGTAATTTTTATTTTCTTTTGAAATTGATTGCATATCAATTAAGTCTGCTTGCCAGAGGTCATCTATATCTTTCATAATAACATGTCTTCGTGGAAAGTTCACCCTCGCATTTTTATGAATTTCGTTTACCACGTCAGCTTTGCTCATGTTCAGAATTCAGTACATTTGTCTTGAATACATCTATAATACTGAATGAAAAGCATATTATTACAACTATTTATTCCTTAATTATGTCAGCT
Source organism: Cosmia trapezina (assembly GCA_905163495.3). Classification (NCBI taxonomy): domain Eukaryota; kingdom Metazoa; phylum Arthropoda; class Insecta; order Lepidoptera; family Noctuidae; genus Cosmia; species Cosmia trapezina. Next base: position 12,099,141 of record LR991038.1, read on the forward strand.
TCTTTTAATTCTTCAATTATCGATAAAATTTCATTGTCATGGTTTGTATTACCAGCATCTCTTGAAGCAACTAATAATTTCAATCTCTCAACTAATTCGTTAGGATCATCCCAATATACAAAGTCAGTGTTGTTTTTGTATTTTTTTAGTGTTGGTAAGTTTCCTCCAAGTTTAGTGTGATCAAGTTTATCATCGTTTGTCGATTCGGAAAACAGTGGTTTGATTATTTCACGATATTTCATTCCTTTATCGCCTCTTATTTGTCCATTAGGATTAAAATCTCTCTTATGAGCATTTGTAGAATGCAACATATCCTTATAGACAAGTTTATCTTCACTCGAAATTAATTTTAAATCAGGTTTTCTTCGAAGTAAAAGTTCCTTCAGGCCAGGGGTTAAATTATAGGCTTTGCCATCGACTTTAATTAAGATATCATCATTGTCATTTAAACTATCAATTTTAGAAAATGTTACCACTGAATTACCCAACAGTAAAGTTTTGTTTACACTTCTTATTCCAAACGGTATATTTACACCGTCATAAATACCGTGGACATCACGACCCTGTAATGAAATTTCTAAATCATCTTTTAATTCCATTGCATTAGACTTTTTAAGTGATTGTGCAGAATATAGTTTCGGATCATAGCAGTCTTCAAACTTTGTAGATGAGCTAGTATTGATATCATCCAATTCACTGATTTCAGAATCAGTGAGCGTTGTATTTTCTAAATGTTTGATTTTTTCCGTAGATAAATTAGAATCAACTAGGGTTTTAAGTGGATCTGTGACAGGTTTTAGCATTTTATTGAGTGACAAGTTCATTGAGTGTTCCTGGTTCTTCATTTGCTTAATTTTATTCTTTATAGAGTCTACAGACTTAATTAATTCTACTTTAATATTTTTCTCCATGTTGTAACAACTGTGTGCAACTGAGGAACAAGCGATAATAATTTTGTTATTGTATTTTATTTACTTATATACCTTCAGTCAAATTTTAAAAAAACATCAAAATTCTGCCTATACCTTCCATTATTTAATGGTGACTCTTTATTAATAAGAAGAAATTGATATGGGTTACTCCAAATAGTTTTACAAATATCTTTGAACTGATTCCATGGTAGATCAGAGTTGACATGTTCTCCATAGATATGCTTTAAGTTTACATCATCTTGTTTAAATATTATAAGAAAATTAGCGTTATCACGTAACAACTGTTTCGGAATTTTTGAGTAGGTTTGCGATAAGTAAAAGCAATCAATTTGTTTATGCCTACCCATAGAGAAATAATTACGGATATTTATTTGTTTTTCACATACAACATCATCAAATATAAATACAGAATTTGGTAAAGCTTCACTGGGAGATATGACTTCCTTATCGTCATTAAACTCATTGAAGTTAATCTGAGGTACTCTTCTTAACACTTCACTTAAGAAACGATATTTCGGTTGGAAAGTAGTTTTCGAATAAAGATAAAGATTTTGAAACTTAAGACCATTTTCATGCAACAATAAACTGATCATAACGTTTGTTTTGCCACAGTTTGAGGGTCCGCATATTATACAACGAATCGTATTAGGCAGTAAAGCACTGTGTCTAATCTGACGAACAGAGTCATTGAAATTGATGTTATTTACGTTCAAAGATATGGGTTGTCTGATCAACTTCATCTTGCATATTGTTTATTTTCATTACTTGCTATCCTTTATATATGAATAAGCGATGGGGAATTCTAGATGTCTGTTCAAAAAACTCCAAAATGCTGATTTTTAGTCAACCTCGCCATTGTCTTGACGACGTACAAAGATGGAAGAAAAAAATTACAAGCATGTACTCATAATCCTTACATCTAATTATGAACTACTTACCACACAACGTTGATTTGCTAATTGTTAAAGAGCAGGCGTTTGTCTCGAACAATGTGCGAACACAGTATTCAAACAACAAGTTTAGACCTGTGTCGTTATGTTTATGTTCTCATCTTACCTGCATGAATGTATTTGTGACTAATAGAAAGGAGAACATAATTTTAGGTATCTCAAAGTAATTAAACATTACACTTCATTGCAGTAGCTGATCGAAGCAGTACCTTACACTGTTGTTCACGATTTTAATAATATTTTCATTCTAAAGGTAAGTGTATGAATAATAACCCATCAAGCAAAAAAAAAAAATAAAATAAATAAAATATTTGTTTAATGTTTAGGTCAGTAGATCGTCTTAAAGGCGTTATTTGTAAATACTTTTTTATTTCCAGAATAATGTCTCGAGCACCGTCACCATCCTACAGCCCCAGCATTTTGGACAGTGAAAATGTGATTTCGGTAGAACAGGAACAATCCAGAATAAGTGAGGTAATCTTTGTTTTTATATTATATAGAAGTAGATTTTTTTATCATGCTAATTTTTTTACGTGCTAATTTATTTATTTATTTGTTTTTTTGCAGTGGAACTCTGAGGTCCTCAATGGCAATCCGGTAATGAGCCCATTTTTTTGCTCCCAGGGCAACTATGAACCATATTTAGAAAGTTTAAATCAGAGCGCTAAAATTGAAAAGCTGCTCACTGGAAACAGTCAAGCTCAAACCTCTAAAAAGTCTTCTAAAAAGAGGAAATGTACATTAGGAGCTACATCATCGTACATTGCTCATCGAGAGGAAAGCGGTAACGGAAGATATCTAATTAAATTAGAAGTGCACAAAATTAAAGACTCTAAGAATGAAAATAATTATAGTGATAGTGACATTGCATGTGTAAGTGTCCAATATGTGGTGCGTGAAACCTATGACGAAGTGATGGATGCAGCACAGACAATTATTAAAAAAATTGGGAAAAAGTTAAGTGACCCAGAACAGTTTTAGGTAATTTTGTATAAGTACCTAGTTAATAATACCTAGTTGTAGTTTGTACTGTCAAAGATGTATACTTTTAATAAGTCAATAATAATTATTATATTTTGTTACTTAATGTTTTATTAGTATTACTGTTTCATGATTTGATTATTATTATTTTATACATGTTTAATTAAGACTGTAAAAATGTTCAAAAAGTAATTATGATGTAAAAGATTTTGTGTGTAAGTTAAATAAATATTATGACTATTAACTATTCTGGAGTTTAATTTTAGTAAGTTAGTTTAAATAGGAAATAGGTATAGAACATTTATACACATTTATTTGATTCCAAATGATTTATTTTGTATTATAGTATTTCAATACCTACATTTTACTTTTTAATTTTTGCATATACAATATTAGTTTTTGTTTACCCTAAACCCGAAAAGGGGTCATTGTAGTCATCATTTTGAACAATTTTTTTCTATGGGACCAACCTTGAAATCGCGAAAAAAAATCTGCTGTTCAGTACATTTATTTACATCAAACTCGTCAAAATGTACTGAACAGTTGATTTTTTTTTTTTCGCGATTCAAGGTCCCATAGAAAAAGTTGTTCAAAATGATGAGTACAATGATCCCTTTTCGGGTTTACGGTAAACAAAAACTAATGTTGTATAGACATCTTAAATTAATGCATTGTAATATTATACAGACAACACTTAAATAAAATACTGTTTTATAATGCTTCCATAGCAAAGATTTGCAACCATCTTCCATTATCATTTATCATCATCACTACTAAGAATCAGCTTATTAATTTTCTGAGTAAAAATCTTATGACTTTTCGACTACAATTCACAATCATAGACGTATAAAAAAAGTAGGACTCCGAGCCACGCATATCGAAAGTGAAGCACCGTACCGATCTATGTGTGCGTGATTTGTGTACCTGCAAAGACGTCGTCACTCGTGTCACGTAATGGCGGCCGGTCGGCATACTATGATGTAAATGTGTGCGTGAGGCGTGTTTGTAGAAACGGTACCGGCATACTTACTGTGCTTCACTTTCGATATGCGTGGTGGGGGAGTCCTCATTTTTCTTTTATAAGCCTATGTACACAATATCATCTCTTGACCATTCAAAAAAGTTATAACATTTAATTGAGCGGAGAATTGAACTCAGACTCGAGTTATAGGTACTTCTTTAGTCTACTTCTGATAAAAATAATACCTTTTTCTAAGGATTTCAGAGAAAAAGTTAGAACATAATTGACCTGAGAATTGAACTCAGACTCAAGTTATAGGTAATTCTTTAGACAAATGAGTATATTTCTTACACAGGGGACATAAAATGAAAAAATAAAACAAGAAATATTATAATTCATAATATTTTATTGTTAAATGCAATAATATATTATTGACACATTATAAAAATAAAAGAAAGTAAATAATAGATATAAAATTAGGTACATAGTCAAATAACATCTTAAAACATAGTCCGATGATGACCCCAAGGTACAGTATAATTTTTTTTATTTTTTATTTGACGTTTGTCATCATTTCCATTAAGTACTAATTTATTAATTTTCTGTGTATACAACTTATGATTTTTAGATCGAATGACATACATAGTATCTCTGAGGTTTATGTCATTATTCAAAGTATTTTTATATTTTTCAATAGTGAGTTTATTAGAAATAGACTTTTTAACTCCTTTAGCTTTCTTAATTGTATTATTTAAACTATTTATACAGTATAATTTAGCCCTCAAACCAATAAACTCGGTAATGACATCTCCACCCATCTCATCCTTAAAATAACCAGGTATTTGTTTATTCGCTTTTGGAATACCATAAATATTATTTTCTTCAAAGTTACTAGTATCAAAATATTTTATATTTTGTTTCATGTCTTTATAAAAATCATCAGTCTGTATTAAATACAAGAGACTATCAGTATCAGTATAACAAAGCTGTATGCCATCCTTATATATTTCATTCATAACAGAATAGTGAAATTGATATAAATGACACTTTGCTAGTTCTAGTATTGTAAAACCAATGTATATTGGTCGATCTAAAACAACTTTAGCAGGCTCTAATTGAATTGCAACAAGGTTTTCTGAAATAATAGCCATATTTTTAAAATTAGGGGCACTCACATATTTTTCTGCCCCCTTAATTTTATTGGTCTTATTAGAGCAATCTTTCCACACATTAACTAATTTAACATCCACTTGTTTCCTTTTGTTTTCAATCGTTTTACCAAATATTGAATTATTTTGCTTTTTGAAAAAATCTCTTTCGAAATCTGAGTTAGCTTTTTGTCTGAGTACTGTATTAAGATTTATGTATGGTTCTAAGATATTTTTTTTGAGTAAATACCAGAATTTTGTGGATATTTAATAATATAAGACCATTCTTTAAACATTCTTGTAAGTGAACATAGTGGATGACATATCTATATTTATCATACAGATTAGCAATTAGTTTAGTGTTTTTGCTATCACATGGAATAGGAACAGATAATTTTTCTGGCGCAAATGGTAAATCAGAATGCGCATCATGTAAATCAGGAGGATAATGAATATCAACTTCAAGTATGTACCCTTCGTCACTATCAGCAGAAACGGATGCAATTTCAAATAAAGCTATTTCAGATTTTGTTAAAAATCTAAAATTTCCAGTGGGAAGTCTTTGTGTCATAGCATGGCCGTATAAATTTACACAATCTAAGTAAACCAAAAATGTGCTGGGTTTTTTTTCGTTATAGTCTGCCAAATATTTATTATTAGCCTTTGCATGTCGCAGCGAGCATTGAGCAAGACCACCTCTGATACCTTTTTCTAGCATTTGATATATTTCTATATCTGATATTAAATCTAATTCTACATTAGTTAACAAGAGCATGGCGTCCCAGCTTAATGACGGTGATGAAACATAATGACACGGGTCAAGTTCATAATGACATAAACTCATAGATCGGAATTTCTCAAATATGTCACACAATAGTAAGACATCACATTTCAAATATAAATCAGTATATTCACCTAAATTCTTAATACCAAATTTAGACCACACATTTAAAGCGTGATTGTAATCGTCACTAGACACTGTATCGGATGTGAGTTTATTATAAAAATTTGGGCGATCTGGTAACTGAGTTTCCGCATACCGTTCCCAGGAGTCTATATAATCGTAGCAATACACTCCTTTCCTAAGGCATAGTCGGAATAAATTTTCATCAGTGAAAAATGATTGTAAATGCTTTAAATCATGGGGGTCCAGCGTCTTTACTAAGTTGTCTAAACTTGAACTTAAGAAATTGAAAGAATCTATAAATTTTAATTGAGCTACTTTCTGAGAATTAAATGGGAAAAATTTAGTGAAAGAAACATATTTTTCCTTGGTTTTTGGAATTAAATTGATTCGACCGCAAACACTTGAAAGTTCTTTTATAAATAAATGACAGTCATATCCTGAAAGGTTATGAAATATTATGGGAATAAATTTTACAGACTTATTATTTAAGTTGCATGAATTATGAGCTGGACCACGATATTTACCCGTGAAATGATCGTGGTCATAAACGATGCGATCATTATTAGAAAATTTTTCTTTACAAATATGACATACTGTAGCAGTCTTAAATGAAAGAAGCTCTTCATCATTCAACGGGGACATGTCTTTAGGCAAAAATAAAATGTCATACAAACGTTCTAAATCCTTAGTAATAGATTCTACAAACTTTTTTGAACAATTTGGACCTCGATAAGATACTAAATTATTAAGTTCTGGATTAGACTCACAGCATATATAATAGGCGAAACAAGTTGCTTCATGAATTTGTATGTTTTCGACATACTGACTTTTATTTTTATCTGAATATTCTCGAAGTAGGCTTTCAAAGTCTCCATAAATAACAATAGGAATTCTTTGAGTCCTTATATAATTAGAAAACCGAAGCTTACTATTCTCTTCTGGGAGCACTGTTTGCATCCGGGCACAATTATGATTATCTAATTTTGCCTCTGAATCAAAGTATAAAAAACATTCATCGCATAAGTGAATTTTAGATTTGTGTTTTGTTAGTTGACCATGAACTAGTCGAGCAAAATTTTTTATTAAACAGAAATGATTTTTGTCTCCTCTTTCAATTAATAATAAATTTACGTGGGTCAGTTTCCGTTGTAACGTTTTGTATAATGGTCCAGTAATAGTGTTTTTTTTTTCTAAACCATAAACATTTACACTTATATGAGGATTTTTTTTTTCGAATTGTTTTATGTCATCAAATGTTGGAGGAAAAGATATACCATTTATGTTTAACAATTTAGAGTAATGTGGATATGATGAAACTCTATTACTGTTAGACCTTACTGGATACATATGTGCTACAATACACCAGAGAAAGCAATGTCTATCTTTATTGCAAATGTTAAGACATGACTTTGTTTTAACAATTTTTATGGGTAAAGATATGTAACTGCTAGCTTTTAAGGGATTATACTTAACTATATTCATTTCCAAATGATTAATCGACTCTATAGCCCAACCAGATTCTGATAATTCAAATTCTGTGCACTTATACAACATTTTTTGCACACATTCTTCAAAAAATAATTTTATATTACTATTCTGAATGATCACATAATACTTTGTATTGAAAGATTTCAAAGACAATTCATCATTTTTAGGTAACTTGTAAAGTACAAAAAGCTCAAATTGTATTTTAATCGATCGATGTTTTAATCGCAATGTCTCAATAATCTTGTAAATCGTGCTAGAAGTATCTGATAAAAATATCTCCGGTGATATGTTATCTAAACTTGTTGGATTAAATCTGTAACTAGCAATTCTATTTTTGAAAGCAGTAGCTATTATTTGCACATTATCAAATTCAGTGCTCAACAAACAGTTTGATTTATGTATATTACTTTTCTTATGTGATGAATATTTTTGGACATAAACCTTACAATCTGGACAAAATTTCATGTTTGATTATATTGAATACAAAAAAAAAGTAAAGAAAATTAGATTCACCAAAATAAATCTTTGTATATTTATTTAAGTTGTTTTCAGTTTTGATTTAAGTACTTCAAGGTCAAAATTACGGGTCTAGAATTTTTAACTACTTAAAGATTAAGGTTCAAGGTCAGAATTACTGATCTGGATTTTTATAAGTACTTAAAGGATAAGATTCAAGGCCATAATTACTGGTCTAGAATTTTAAGCTTTGATATTCATTAATTCGAGTTTATTGGCTTTTGGTTTTTAGTTTTTGGCTTTTGGTTTTTAGTTTTTTGGTTTACTGAAAGAAATCATACAAATAATGATTAAAAAATATATAAAAGTAAGTACCTATTTATGCAAGATTATATTTCATTACAATTAGGTATCTGAGAAAACAAACATTAATAAAAAAAAAAAAAAAGAAAGATCAATCATAGACTTCATACGTAGGTACTTACTTAAATTCAAACAATATAGAATATAGATTAGACTGATAAAGTGATCGTTACCAACTTTTGTGTATAAAAATGTTTTTCAAACTTTATAATAATAAAAAGAGCAAAAAAACAAGAAAAAAACATTTAAAAATCAAGGTATGCCATTATATTATAGGTCCTTTAAATGTTTCTAAACAAGTTTATATATTAGGTATAATTATCAAAAGAGCAAAAATATGAGTCCTTTAAATTGTGGTAAGACGCGTACCTAATTTTAAAATACGTTAGACTGATAGAGTATCGGTCGTATCTTACGATAATCTTCTTTAGCAGCGGTCACAAGTTTTGTAACTGCATTCCATACCTGACTGCTGTCTTCAACAGAGGATTTGAAGGTAACTAGTGCTCGTTTCCAGCGGTCGGTGCTGAGCGCCTCCGCTTCCCGAGCGTTGTAAACACGCAGTTCCACGTAGTAGTTGCCCTGGCGGGTGGGATCCCGCTGGAGTGTGTAACCGGAACCACTACGTCTTGACAAGAAGCTCCGCAGCGCAGCTGCTCGGATAGGTTCACCGCCAATTTCTTGTTCGTTCTGAAATTAGAATGATTATCATTAGAAATTAAAAAAAAAAAAAAAACCTTCATGAAAGAACCTTCAAAAATATACTGATCCATAAATTTTAACTGACCCGGGAATCATATTTAGAATATCTTAGCCAGTAGGTAGATGAACTAATATGTAAAAAAATAAATAAAAAAAATAATAATAATGGAAAATAAAAATTAAAAAAGACACATAAAAAAACTCGGGAATCGTATTTAGAATATCTTAGTCAGTGAAATAATATGATAAATAATATGATGTGAATAATATGTAAACAAAATAAAAAATAAATTGAAAATGAAAAGGACTGCATTTACAAATAAAAAAACTTTAGCATACCTCTGAATCCGACAGCTTTCTTTTTTTAGCCGATGTCGATGGCACCGGCAGATCAGCGTCCGACTCCGTGTCGGACCCAAAAAAGCTAGATTTAACCACCGGAGCCCTGGTAATTTTCTTTATTGCAGTTTTATTTGCTTTGCCGACAGCCTTTTTCCTCGACTTCTTTTTCTCTACCGACGGTGCTGGCTGAGATGCTGGTATTTCACAGTCAGAATCGAAGGGATTGGTCGACCTAAAATTAAGAACACCATTATTAATTTTCACTCATAAACCCATAAGTTTAATTAACTATTATTCGATACAAATAATAATTGCAGAGTTATACGCACATACTTGTTTGTTCACAATAATATTGAAAAAAAAAAACTAAGAACCGTTACAACCCGGGATGCGCGCTAATTAAAATGAAATTATAAAATGCAGTCATATTTATAGATTACATTTTTAAAGCTGTGGTTACAGTAATTAATCGCTAACAAACTAAGAAAGCGATTTTGTTAGGTGCGCTGTACATTACATTTACAGCACTCTCTAAATAAGGTCTATAATCGTTTGTTCTGTAATAGACACTATGCGCACAGCCTACAATTCCAGATAAGGTCGGTGGCGACACACTGTCGCAGTAACCTGAGACGAAATTCTAAAAAGGAAGTTGCATGTACTTACCTTAACTATTCATTATCGGTCTATGAAGTGTGTCATTAAAATGGTAACAATCGGTTTTTAAACACTTACCTACCAAAATAAGTTAAGGCTAGACATTCATTTTTGTAATACATTTATAAAATGTATGGCATGTTTGCATCCAAGGATCATCGTAAATCTTCCAATCTTCGAAGGGATCCAGTATTTTGTCACATTTGCGACGACACGTTTGGCGCATTGATGAAAAGCTCGTCTCGTTGCATCACAATGTAAATATTAGTTTATAAACGTACTGCTACTAAATGCGTCAACTGTCGCGGGTTCGATTCCCGCACGGAACAAATAAGTATTTGTTTCGGTCTGGTTTTCATGTTTTTGCCATTATTTATTTTACTATAATACTCTAAAAAATGAGCAAGCATAAGCCTGGATCAAAACATCCTATAGGTACAGTCAGCGTCAAAAATATCGGGATAAACAGACTGTTCAAAATTATCTCAACAACTCTGAAAATTAAACTTTATCTCAATTGGATACAGAGTTAATATTTGATTTTTATAATTGTTTAGATCATGTGAAATAGTCTGCTCGTGCCGATATTATTAACGCTGACTTGGTGCAGTGGTTAGATTGACATCGACCCTACATGTCGTGGGTGCAATTCCCACACAACAAATATTTGATTGATCTGTAACTGGTATAAGAATTCTTCACAAGTGTAATACGAGTAGGTAGTTTCAATCTGTATTGCCAACCGCTGTATCGTAGACCAATGTGTGGAGAACTGGGGGGTCTGTATCACGCAGTTCGAGCGGTTAGCGAGAACTATGCGTGATATAGAACCCCCAATTCTACCCTACTACTAAAACCAACGAAAAGGTTTCGTTCAGTAACCACATGAGGTAAAATGATGGTCCAAAGTGGGTAGCATAACTCCTCACTGCCACGGATCCTCCAAGCTGAGCCCCGGCAGACCAAATTTTTTCCTACCTATTTTAAGTCTACTTTTCGTGGAATGTGGTATTTTCCAGTAACTCTATGACGTAAGTGATCATGCAGCCGCCGCCCAGACTAGTAGGGCCTAATCTCCGGAACTACTGATCGGATTCCGAAAATTCTTTCACTAATGGGAAGCTACAGTATTGCCGAGTGTCACACAATATATTTTATGAAATTTTACGCGGACGAATCGCGGGCAGTAGTAGTTTGCTATAAAGTCAAGTTCACAAACTACCACGTTTTAGGAACCATTAGTCCAACATGTGAAACATGATCAGGATTAATAATATAATAAAGCACCTGATCCTATCCCCTATCCTGATCCCTATCTTACGATACTTAACCTATATCCCGACTTATTTTACATTTGTTGTAGGCAGATTTTATGGCGTTTTAAATGGCTCTATGGCTTCATAGTCTTGTCTCAAGAGAATACTAGGTCAACATATCCGTTTCCGAAGCCACCTTGGCGGTATTATCGCACTACACAGACGCTAGATTGACAGCAATTAGAGCTATCTCTCTCTTTAATTTATTTATTGAAGCACTGTAGTTAATCTTGATTAAATTAAGGATTAATTATTATTCTACCTAATCTGAAGACAGACACTTCATGTATTGATGACTTTATCTATTTCGATTAACACTTGAGTTTTATCTTTGTGAATGTTTTATAAGATACTTAGAGATTGAATAGTGAACGAAAAAAAAACTTCGCAATACTGTGAAAGCCAGAAAAAGAAACACAGCCGAGCGAGCTTTTCAATTACAGCATAATAACTATGTAATACATAAATTATGTCGAAATCAGTCTGAGATGAGACAATTCTGTCAACCTTGATAATCATCGTACATAACAATGATATAATGTAAGACACAGGGTTTTGACCCACAAGATCGATGACCTCAAGGTCAACGTAAAAGACTTCATGTTTGTAAACTATTCAACCAAGCTTGCATACATAAAATATGTATGTGTTTACTTACAGTTTGTACAAGACTGTAAAGCTACGGTTTCCTGGAAGAGCGGCCAGTGACAGCTGTCATGAAAATTATGGCCGTGGCAAAGATTTAAATCGTTAGATTCACCCTACCGCGTTAAAAGATAGTCGAATTTCTGATTCGTATTGACTCCTCTGACAATGACTAGACTTGATTGTCATCGAAACGTTATTTAATAATGTGTGAGCTCACTTATCTCAGTATGGATACTTTTCTTGTGACTAAGTACTGTGAGGGCAAATCTAGCTATTTAAATCTTTAGGCAGCGGGGTGTCACTACTGGTGAAAATGGCAGATGTTCGTGGCGGCGGTTATAATAATTATAACGGAACTGCTTTCCTAGGAAACCAAAGCTCAAGGAGGTTAGAGACTCATTCCGAAAGTTAGCAACACGAATTTTAGTACCCACTGCGTCTTTTACCGATCGTTAAATGACAAAAGGTTAAAGAAATAGCGCATTGCTGGACTATGAATACGAATTAACATTCGTAAAAATACGTGCTTTCAAAGTCACTAAATATGTTTCCAGATTACTTTCAGAATGCAATACCGCATATCAGTGCTAACAAAACCAGTCTATGCTGACCTCTTATTCTATTGGAACTACGTATTAACTAGGCCAGCTCAAGGTCAAAGTGTTACCACCGACGTGCGGTCGACTGTACCTGTCTTTAACACATTTTCGTTAGTAAACCTCTTTGTATAGATAGCCAGAGATAATTCTTCTGTCACTTCCCACGCATGTTGAATATTCCCGCTGTCATTTGGTCTTGGTTTTGCGATTGTTGAATCCGTGTCAGTGACACATGAAATGATAAACCTCTTCTTCATAATAATTATATTTTATCTTCTTGCACACATACAAACTTGGTACAGGGTAACAATATTTAACAAACTATTTAACTAGGCAGTCAATAAGTATCAGTATAGACTAGATTTCTAGACAACCTTTAGGTTTCGAAGATCCAAGAGAATTAAATTAGAAACTAGGTGACGCTCCAAACATCACGTTTTTTTACCAACTTTCAGCCATACTTTTTGGCGGTAAATGTCAAATGAGATACTTTTTAACTACTCGAAAACACAGATACAAAATCATCTGAGTCAAATCACATACTTTCAACTCTAAATTCAGTATTTTAAATCAACAAAATTTATTATTATTTGGAAATCATGACATTCGGCCATCCGACACTGTGTTGCCTCCTGGCACACACAAAACAATCATAGTTTTTAAATTTTTAAATAAATCATGACATTCTTGTGCTAGTTAGACAATTATTAACTTTAATAGCATTAAGAGTTAGATTAAACCTTTTAACTAGAAGGTGCGTGTTCGTCAACCACGACTCGATACAATGTCCAAGAATTAGTGATAAATACAAATCTGTATAAATGTTACCAGCGAACACATTTATATTGAAACAGTATAAAGTATTCAATTTAGCTATTACGTATCAACATAATTTATGAAAATAAACCAGATTTATAATATTGGTTGGTATTATTTGACACAAGCGTCAACGATGCAACCAGCATCGCGCACCAAGCGTAACCAGCATCGCGCACCACGCGCAACCAACATCGCGCACCACGCGCAACCAGTATCGCGCACCACGCGCAACCAGCATCGCGCACCATGCGCAACCAGCATCGCGCACCACGCGCAACCAGTATCGCGCACAACGCGCAACCAGTATCGCGCACCACGCGCAACCAGTATCGCGCACCACGCGCAACCACCATCGCGCACCACGCGCTACCAGCCTCGCGCACCAAGCGCAACCAGCCTCGCGCACCACGCGCAACCAGCATCGCGCGGCACGCGCAACCAGCCTCGCGCACCACGCGCAACCAGCATCGCGCACCACGCGCAACCACAATCGCGCACCATGCGCAACCAGCATCACGCACCACGCGCAACTAGCATCGCGCACCACGCGGAACCAGTATCGCGCACCATGCGCAACCCGTATCGCGTATATACTCGTACATTACAACATGAAAACAGAAAAACAAAAACAAACATGTTTAACACAAAAATTTACAATAAACCTTATGTATCCTAAGCGCAGATTGCGCTAGCATTTATCAGTTTACATTATCTTTGAATACAATAGACTACCATTCATTTGCATGCATTTCATTTAACTATTCATTTGCTGACGATTCGTCAGTCTGATCCGTTCCAAGATAACCACGGATAAATCCCATCCACTGCGTATAACAACAAACATGTATAACACAAAAATGTACAATAGACCTTATGTATCCTAAGCGCAGATTGCGCTAGCTTTTATCAATTTACATTACCTTTGAATACAATAGACGTATACCATTCATTTGCCTGCATTTCATTTAACTGTTCATTGTCACTTCATTTTCTGACGATTCGTCAGTCTGATCCGTTCCAAAATAACCAGGGATAAAATCCATCCACTGCGTATATAAATACCTCTTTCCAAAATTCGAACCTTTCTTACTTAACGCAACATACTCATATCATCATTGTTAAATACCTTTGTAACTCGATACGGATCAGATATGTAACTTCGGCAACAATTTCTTAATTTTATCTACACTATGAGTTTCTCTTGATAACAAGTTGACCATTTTGAATTTTTGCGCTTCCTTCTAATACTATCCTGTTCAATATTTTTATTTGTAACGACTTCCACGTCGCAACTCCATCTCGAATATGATATGACCATTATTGATAGGTACTAGTGAGTTTAAGACCAAACAATATTTGTCTGGTCGCAACAAAACAAATCGGTTGATCAAACCATTTTAGGGATCTTCAAAAAAATAGTTTAGAAATAAAATCTTTAGCTGATGCACCATTCAGAATCAGTATTAGGAAGATCTTGCCTAAATATAACGCAATATGTCACACACTGGACCCTATATCTAATTTAACCAAAATAATTAAAAATCTCAAATGTATACAAAAGAAAGTACAATTCATTTAGCAATATCGCTATCGACTACTACGGAGACTCATTTGTTCAGATGATCACTCCATAGTTATGAATACAACAAACAATCGACAACTAGCCTCATTTAAAACATTCGGGTTTTGGGCATTGCGTCCGGCCCACAATTTGCGTCGTCTAAAGCTACAAATAACACAATTCTAAACTTTTAACACAAATACTGCTCCAGAAGTAGAGAAATATTAGGTGTATTAGCATAAAATATCACATAATCTTTATGTTTCAAATTACTCAACTATTGTAAATGTGATTAAACGTTTGTTTGTTTGCTATCCTTTCACGGCCAAACCACCAAACCGATCATCCCGAAATCTAAAAGTACTGTTCCCGAGGAAAACAACAATAACGTTCTTATCATAATAGATTGCGCCACGTGTCTTTCGAATCATGATTGAATTATATTATTACAAAGAATAAGGAAAGATTTCCCGGTAGCACGTCGGGCGATATAAAAATAATTAGAAAGAGAACAAGTACTATATTAATGAATGTCAAGATATTATCTTGAAGGTATGCAACAATTATACATGTTAACTTAAAGAATAATCTAGCTTTAAGTAAAGCAAGTATTACTACTTCATTATGTACCTACTCTGTTTTATCCTGAATAGCATGTAACTGTTCATTCTGCCAATAAATAAATAAAATCCATCTGAGACAAGACAGGCGTTACTGTCTATTTGTCTAAAACCAAAATCAATACTAGTGTTAAACAAGAAAATACCCGGAAGCACTAAACACTGGTGTAGTGCACTCAATAGGTATATAAAAAAATCAGTTCTATTGACTATGGAAACTATAGACCGTTTAGGTTCTATTTTACCCCCTTTTTTATCGATTAAGTAATAGAAAAATATGTTTGTAACCAGATACAAGACCTTTACGTTCGATACGCTTAGACACGACACGCTGCTAACAAAATTTTATAACTTTGGAGTTCGTGGAGCAATAACAAAACCGATTTGAGGAGATGAACGCCATTAAAGACACTGAAGGAGCAACCCACAGTACTTGGACGTTTATACTATCTAACATATACATAAAAAAAAATCCTTCATTCTTTTAATCCTCAACAATAAAATGATCAGATCACATCCCTTACTAGTGAATTAACAAACTTCCTCAGGTAAACGTTTTCATTTTAAAAACTGCGAGTTATGTCCGGTTTCTGAGACACTTTTAACTAACTTTGGTTTATCTATTCAATAGCGCTAGTGGTTCCATAACTTGTGAAAGACTAGATAACTTATCTGACCAATGTTGGCCGTTTAATCGTTCCATAATTAATTCACGTAGTAATCATGGAAACAACATCACTAATTTTTAAAATGTCATAGACAAATTAGGTCCAAGCAATATCAGTATTAACTAAGACAGTGTTAAGCCACTTTTTTACCCTCGAAAGAAATATTATTATGAATAAAACTATCAATTTTAGACGCGATCTCTTGTACAGACCCATCTAGCGGCAAATATGGAACTAGTTGTCGGTGCCATAGTTGTTGAATGGCTTGTTACGTATTCAGAAACGCGCTGACTATCGCTACGCATAACTCTCAATATCTATTGAGAGTTTATCTGAGGATGTCAGCAACAGGGCATTAATCTTTTAAAACTCATCATACCTAACCTATCCAGAAAGATAAAACCAATTTATGGGTAACGTCATCGAACTTTTAAAAATTAAACATCCAATATGACCTTCTTCAATCACAAGAAATATCATCAACAAACTAACAGTAACTCAGGTTAGAATTCACTATGGCAAGCGAAAAGTAACATTTTTAATTCCCGCAATAATTATTGCAATATCAAAACTTATAAACAAATGAAACCCAAAACCTAATTTAGCTTCGTAAAATTTATAATTTTATTGCCAGGCTTGACATCAGATGTCATTGTTATACCTCACTGAAATATGGAAATATTACATACTATCTGATCCGATAATCGTTGAATCATAATCTCAATATGGTCTTTAGTTCATAGAAAATGGAGGTTCAGTTATTCCAAAATTAACGTAATTCGGGTTAACGAACATTTAGCAAAAACAAAATATAACCAAATAGGCCCAGCAGTTATCAAGTGATAGACCCTTACCAACGAACAGCATTTAAGTTTTATTTATGCAGATTACTTGGGGCGTAATCCATTCACAATCTTTACACATGAGTCGAACTTAGAGAGATTTTTATTTCCATAAAACCCAATTAGGGTTAACGAACATTTAGCAAAAACAAAATATAACCAAATCGGTTCAGCAGTTATCAAGTGATGCGCTCACGAACAAACAGCATTTAAGTTTTATGCAGAATACTTGGGGCGTAATCCATTCACAACCTTAGAACATGAATCTAACTAAAATCCATCATCGTCAGAATTCAAGGCTAGATATACTCAATGTCCCAATGATTCAAGCACAAAAAGCATTAAGCATCATAAATTATCATAAAATAATACGGTATCAAAAACCATCATCATCATCAAGCTTAGACTATATCAGAATTCAAGGCTAGATATACTTAATGTCCCAATGATTCAGCACAAAAAGCATTATGCATCATAATTATCTTTAAATAATACGGTATCATAAAATCTATCATCATCATCAAGCTCAGAGAGCTATATCAGAATTCAAGGCTAGATATACTCAATGTCCCAATGATTCAGCACAAAAAGCATTAAGCATCATAATTATCATTAAATAATACTGTATCAAAAACCATCATCATCATCAAGCTTAAAGAACTTTATCAGACTTCAAGGCTAGATATACTTAATTTCCCAATGATTCATATCAAAAAATCTATCATCATCATCAAGCTCAGAGAACTATATCAGAATTCAAGGCTAGATATACTCAATGTCCCAATGATTCAGCACAAAAAGCATTTTGCATCATAATCATCGTAAAATAATATGTTATAATAAAATCCGTCATCATCAGAATACAAGGCTAACAAAAAGCAAAAAGGGAAACAAAAAGCATTACGCTTCATAATTATCATAAAATAATACAGTACCATAAAATCCATCATCATCAAGTTTAGAGAACTATATCAGAATTCAAGGCTACATGTACTCAATATTCCAATGATTTAGCACAATAAGCATTAAGCATCATAATTTTCATAAAATAACATGGTATCATAAAATCCATCATAGATCATCATCATAAGATCAATAAGCATCATTATAGCTAATTGACATGTAAAAGTGCTCGTACAAACCCAACCATTGAAACAAATCCATTTATCGTTAGTACAATCAGTATCATTTATCATTTGCCTACCCACAACTTCAATTCATTTGTTACTTAACCGCTCACGCGAGCGCGGTATAGGCTGTTCCCGAGTTGTTCGTGTGAGCGGCTAAAATTCATGTAAATAAATCCAAGCAAAAATAAAGTGTTGGCCAAGTTCGTTAATTCAATCAATTAAAATAGGTAATAGATTATGTCTAGCTACTATACACACTTAGAACAATTTAACCGACGACTAGTGATTCACTGGTAAATCACAAAGTACGCCCATTATCACAATCCGACGACTAGTGACTCACTCATCCATCAAAATCCATAAAATCCAGTGAAATCACAAAGTACCTACTCAACTTCCAGTATTTATTTATTTATTTATGGAAAACAAACAATTGTACAAAATAAGTAACAGTAAGTAGGTACCATATCCATACATAAATATCCATAATCCATAAAAATCCAGTGAAAATCATATCCACTCAAAATCCAGTGAAGTCACAAAGTACGCCCAACATAGTACCACTGAACAACTACAGTTCACTTATGCCGGGGCAACACCAACGTCAATGCCCATAAACGCTTTAAACATCGCGATAGACTACGCGATAGATAAATTCGGTCAAATTATCGCAGCAAGTGGTGGCTGCACCTACGGTTATCGCCCATCAAAGCGATAATCAACGGCAATGTCCGTATAGTGTGGCCGCGGCATTATCTTTTATCATTTATCATATTGTTCTTCATGGCAATTACTAAGGTAGGAATAGTCATAACCAACAATTTATTTATGCTAACCTCGTGTTGCTTGTAAATTATCATAAAATAAAATTGCTCATAATCCGGGTGAACAATCTCATATTATTATCATGGCAATCATTGGTAAGGTAGAAATAGTCATAACTCGCAACCAATAATTTATTAATGCTTACCTCATGTTGCTCGTAAATAAAATAAAATAAATACTCATAATCTGAGTGAACAACCATGGCTCATTTATCATATTCATCATGGCAATAATTACTAAGGTAGAGATAGTCATAACTCATAACCAATCATTTATTCATGCTTACCTCGTGTTGCTTGTAAATTATCATAAAATAAAATAAATAGGTACTCATAATCCGAGTTAACCATGGTTTACTTATCATTTATCATATTATCATCATCATGGCAATGGTTAATAAGAGTCATAACATAACTGCTTGTAAATTATCATAGAATAGTTTAATATGTTCAACTGTTGTTCATTAATATCATAGAGAGGCTTATGGGATAGCCATAATTAAGTTACAATGGTAGCAACAATAAAAAAAATGGAATCATGATCAAATTAGAAATATTGTTTCATTTAAATTATCCAGAAATCATAAACCTAAGGCACCATCCTGGCTGAGATATATCCCGCGCTATCAGAGAGTGGCCCTGATCAAAGCGCGTGATAAGTCCAGTCAGCAGTATACTTCACCGCACAGCATCAGAGTGTTGCCCTGACATAATGTGCGGCACCCACACCAGTACGCCAAAATCACGCTCATGGATTTCATTTAGGCAATCAACAAAATGATAGCAATATAAAATAAAATACAATAATCCATAAAGGAACAGGTAAGTACCCAGTTCTCATATGCCTCTGGTAAGTTTATCAAAAATTAACGTTTATCAATTGTTTTAAATATCATTAATTACAAGCAATTCATTATTATCATTTTCAAGATTATCTACGTACCTTTTTGGGTTTACCCCGCTTCTGAAATGAAATGATAAACCTCTTCTTCATAATAATTATATTTTATCTTCTTGCACACATACAAACTTGGTACAGGGTAACAATATTTAACAAACTATTTAACTAGGCAGTCAATAAGTATCAGTATAGACTAGATTTCTAGACAACCTTTAGGTTTCGAAGATCCAAGAGAATTAAATTAGAAACTAGGTGACGCTCCAAACATCACGTTTTTTTACCAACTTTCAGCCATACTTTTTGGCGGTAAATGTCAAATGAGATACTTTTTAACTACTCGAAAACACAGATACAAAATCATCTGAGTCAAATCACATACTTTCAACTCTAAATTCAGTATTTTAAATCAACAAAATTTATTATTATTTGGAAATCATGACACACACTTTGTAGATACATTAACTTCAATTACAATATATTGATTGACAACTTTTATGTTACACTTCGTTTGTGTCGTTACAAAAAGTAATTAGGTTCCTGACTATTGTCGCCTTAAAATTAATTTAATTGGTGGAAGAAAGTTCTACATTACTTCTGAATAAAAATAATTAGTGCTACCCGTTTGAAAATTTCACTTTGTGTTCTAAAAAAATCTACTAAATTCACATAGACAGGTACAAACTGTCTAGGTAGATAGTAATTTTACGTACCAATATTATTAATTCAGCGAAAATTATAATTTTGGAATCCCCCCGGGATGATGAGTGATAGGTAGTAGGTAATTTACATGCACAAACATTTGTGACTCATCGGCTTCATGAAACATGTGTTCATCTCTCCAGATGACATACCATTAAATAGCTTTCAACTCAAAAAAACTTCGTGCGATGATTGGAAAGGGAAGACCCTTTCTCGAGTTTCAACTTGGATGTTTTATTTTGTAGATTAATTATTCATGTTCTTGGAATTTGGTCCTTCGAGCTAAAGATTGAAGTTGTGTAGCAACGCGAGTAAAGTAATTTTTTGTAAGAAACAAGCAAAGGAAGTGAGTTTTTAATAAAATTGTGGTTTTGTCCGGAAATACTAATAATACTACAATGTAATAAATCTATCTAAATAAAAAAGAAGTCCTGACTGATTGACTGAATGACTGACTGATTGACTGAATGACTGACTGATTGATTGATTGATTTTTTAATTAATTTATTTTTTAATTAATTTATTTTTTATTGACTGACTCATCAACGCCCAGCCCAAACCCTTGGACCTAGAAAGCTGAAATTTTGCCCATTGATTCCCTTTATAATTTAGACAAGGAATAAGGAAGGAATTCCCGGTAGTAAGCTCCCGTGGGATATTTTCCGACATCCACGCGGGCGAAGCCGCTGGCAAAAGCTAGTAACAGATATAAGTGCTATGACTATTTCATGTGATTCTGATTTTGATTTTAAAGTTGTACCAAATACAGAGTGTTCCTTCTACGAACATGATACATACTTACATCACATCGTAAAAATCGTTTTCTATTTTGAAGTTCCCATAAAGTTCAGTAGCTCTTAATAGATTCTTCCGATTGAAAGAAACAATAAGACTTACAAACAATTATTCACACGTCCCGTAGAAGGCAGATGTATGGTCTGATACAATTAACTTGATTTATACTACGGATATGACATATTGCTTATTTCACGGTCTCCGCTCGTTGGTTTTACTTTATTTTTACATGCATGAGAAAGTTTTGTTTAATTGAACTGGATCAGAAACTGGCTGTTTGATAACTATATCCTAGGTAACAATATTGTGTAACATGTATATTTAAAACCTGGAAAATAAATTACTGAACTATTTATTATTAAATGCTCGAGTTCTTGGCTTATTTTCTGCAACTAAATTGTGAAGAAAAAAATATTTTTTAATATGATTAAAACGCTGTAAACTATGTGGAAGTCCAGAGACAACGTTTCTTGCCATTGCAAAGTAAACCGTACCTATTATAATACGTTTTTACCACCAGCTGGGCAGCGTAGCAGTACCTGGATCCATAAACTCCGACTCGGAAGGAACCGAACGCTAAATTACGGCAGTCTTGCGTTGTTTTAGTTGTTTACAGTGTATCGCACCGTTTGTAGAGTAACATCAATAACCTCGTCGTTATAAACACGCAACGTGTCGACCACTAAGTTATTTATTGTTTTCGCGTGATAGTTTCTGTGCCGACGAAAGATAGAAATTACTGTGATAAAGATGATCTGACAGCAAAATCCTGGTTACTCTAATTGTTGCGGATGTTGAGGTGCGATTCCGAGGAAACAGAAATGTCGGATTCAATACTGTGAGTGATGAATGGCTGACTGAGTGACCACGCTTGCTGATCAATATCAGACCGCAGAGTCCTCAGTACTTGTACAGTAACATAACGTAGTTTGGACCCAAGGATCAGTTGTATAGGTTAGCAAAAAAACTTTTTAACAAAAAAAAAAAACCGACTTCCAAAAACCACTACAAAGTGAAAAATAACTTTGATTTCGGAAGTCGGTGTCTTTCGTTTTTTATTTACTTTCTTTTTTTTTTGCCACCGACTTCCGAAATCAAAGTTATTTTTCACTTTGTAGTGATTTTTGGAAGTCGGTTTTTTTTGTTAAAAAGTTTTGGAACGAAGTTCCTTATTTATTTCTCGCTTTTTAGTGGGTCTGTTTATAATTTGTACAAGTTACAATAGTCTATTGTCAATTGCTCATCACATGTTACAAAATATTGCTTTTCCCGATGCTGGGACGTTAATTGTTGAGGAGTTCTGCTGGTAAGAACCAGGAGAACTCCTCAACAACCACTCACCACACGCATTGTGTGACGAGCGGAAATTGCTTAGCAACCATATTAAAGTAATCGAATCGCAACCCGTGAAATATTTATCATTGAGTAGTTCCAGTAGCCATCTGTGGTCTTCATCATCAGTTCCACTTCACCAAGTGGTGCTTTCCGAGAGCAAATGCACGAGCTACTATAAAAAATACCCAAATCGCTATAGGTGTGCCTATAATATTTGAAGAGTTCCTTCGATTTCTCCAGGATCCCATCATCAGAACTGGATTTTGATAAAAATGGGACCATTTGGGAAGTATACCCTTTCCAACAAAAAAGTAATTTTTCAAATCGGTTGGCAAGCGACGGAGTTATGCGCGAACAAACATAAAAAAAAATACAAACATCCGAATTGAGAACCTCCTCCTTTTTTAGAAGTTGGTTAAAAAAGGAATACTCTGCAGATATACATAAAGTTTTTTTATATCAATTCTACTATGGGGGGGGCCTATAATGTGCAATGGGAGACATATAAAAACATTAAAGGAACTCCTTGTGGGGTTCGCCGTAGTCGGCTAGAAAAAGGCCTTGCAACATTGATATTGTATATGTCAATGCTTGACAAAAATCAATTGCAATTATTATAAAGCAAGCAATACCATTGCATGTAATATTTATGGTGGTATAACGACGCGCCCCCAAGATCACCATACATACATAATATTGTAATATAAGCGACTTGCCTGCAACGGGCGCGCATAAAATATTCCTGACTGAATACAATTGCTGTACGCGAACACGTGTTTCCATAGGATGAATCATACAGACAAAAATATGCCCATCCTATTGAATATTTTGTAAGGACTGGTAGGTACTCACTGGTATCAAGTTAGTGGTTGGTACGTAATAAAATTCTGCATACACTTGAATCTTACAATTACATCTTTATGTTTAGGTTGACTTTAGCCTACTAACCTATTCGGTTCAGTTAAACACTTTTAACCCGGAAAATTAGTAAAAATTACTGTTATTATTGCAAGGGCCGCTTTTGCTTGATCTCCCTCTTTGACCTTGACAAAATATCAGCGGAATGGAACTTTTACCAGATGCGGACTTAGGACCACAAGTATTGTACTACATAAATAAGACACACCCCTTACAGCATCTTAAAATAACCGGTCAAGAGCGAGTCGGACTCGCGCACCGAGGGTTCCGTTCCGATTTATGAAAAAGTGTGCTATTTAGAGTCATTGTTTTATTTTTCCTGTAATCTTTACATAAACCTCTATCATATAGAATAATTTCAGATTTTTCGCTTTGCAAACTTCTGAGATAAGGGGGGGGAAACGGTATTTTTTTTACATTTTTCATCAAAAGTCGAAAACTATGCAGCTTAAAAAAAAGAAAAAAAATGTTTGAGAATGTGCAAACAGCGCTCTTTCATATGATACCCCACATGCCCTAGTAGCCCACTTTGAATTTTTAAGACCCCCTTTCAGTCAATGTTGCAAAAAAATATAAATATTTTTATTTCTTTCTTATTTGCAAAATAGTTGGGTAAACGTCATCTAAAATTGTTCCAAATTTCAAGTTGATAGCATTAGTAGTTATCCAGCTGTGACAGACAGACAGACAGACAGACAGACAGACGGACAGACAGACTGAGTCACACCATAGGGGTTTCTTTTTTATCATTTTGGTACGGTACCCTAAAAATAGTCACATGTGAGTATGACAGGAAATCGAAAAACAACAAACATTTTATTATCAGTCGGAAACATCTGCCAATCAAATTTATTACATGCGCGAACAATACCACCCTTCAACACAGCGAAATTAGGCTAAGTCGAAAAACAAACATTCCTTGATTGAGTCGCTGAAAACCGGTTATATTATACCAACGATTTAATGTAGGGGGAGATTTAATTTGGAAAACCATTATCTTGGTCATAACGCTACGCAAGGGCCGCGTGTAGGGCGCAGAGAATGGTCAGTTAATTGACGCATAAATCACAGACTCAATCCATTATTACTTGCACAGAGTTCCGTTGTCGGACAACAGATGGGGTCATTGTCGCGTGCACTTTTGTTTATATTATTTTGATAGCAGTAAATTGTGCATAACCGGTTCTCTCGAAATTTTAAGGTTTGCTGTCATCGTATATTGTAATATACGATGACAGCAAACCTTAAAATTTCTATTGAATATTGAATACGCTATTGAATTTTTTTAAATATAATTCCTCTGGATCTCGTGCCGTTAAATGACTGTAATCAGAGTACTATTCAATTTAAATAAGAGAAGCAGAGGGGCAATTCCCGTATTTTTAACAACGTTCGCAAACTCATCTCAGTCTCAATCTGTCAAAAATTGTATAGCGTTTGCCTACATTTTTGACATTTGATTGACGCTGGCATGAGATTGTGAACGTTTTTAGTTACGAGAATTGGCCACCAGATATTTAAGCATGATTTATTTATTTATCATTGTATCACAGTTTTATTAAAAGTTAAAAATTGTTTTGTACACAGAGAAATAAATTATTATGCATTGACTTTGAGTAATCTTATTACGAAAAGACAAAAAATATTCATGAATATCACCACAACGTAGGTAATCAAATTTGTTATATTTCTTGTTCATAAAAGCAAAAGAATTTGAGCATCGTTCCCAGTGTAGCGATTTATGATACCTTCCCGTCACGCTTCAGCAAAGTTTATTCTGTAAAAAAAGAAAAAGGAAAATCTTTGCATAACTTAATCCTGAGTTGGAAGGCCGCAGTAACGAGCTCTATTGTCGAGCAGTCTATTATAGCATAGAGGCTTTATTGTAGTCAAACCTATAAGAACGTCGCATAAAAATTAAAAAGGCTGGCAGTGATCGATGTTGATTGAGGACGTCAACACGAAAGCTTTTAAAAAGGGAAGCTTGATTATTTTTTTAAGTTTTATGGCGCCTTAGATAAAATTATTTAATTATCCACTCATTGTCTACTCAATGAGTGGGACTCGTTGATAGCGTACAGTATAGCCGATTTATCTTGGCAGGTCCGAACTTTGCGCTGAAGGCTACGTAGTAAGATTTTTTAGAAACCAAATGGTGTGGCGAGTGTGAGTAAGAGGACATTCGCGAAACTTCTAAGTGCCTATGTTCGGACCTGCCAAGATAAATCGGCCGTAGTGTAGGTACCTAAGGATAAGCGAGTTCCACTCAAATTGGCAGCACTCAAGCTTTTTTTTTTAACTCCACACGAAGTAATTGTAGCAATCAGCTTCAAGAGCCGCTTGACGTGAACGATCATTGTTAGCATTATTGCGTTTAAAAATAAAGTACTTACTTACTTACTAATTAACTTTAATATTAGCTCGTTCACTCAATTATCTACTGTATTAAATCTTGGTTGGTAGGTCATTGCCTTAGCAACAATAGCAATAAACTAACACCATTGCTACGCACGCACTGCGCTGCATTGCTCACGACTTCTCTTTTTAATAAACAAGTATTACGTTATCAACCAATAAATTACCTATAATGATGCAAAACAGAATCGTAATTAATATTAGATAGAGCGATAGCCAAGTAACTCTGTTAAAAAAAAAGAAAATCGCGCGCCCCATTCTGATTTGAAGCCAAATAAAGTGTTGTTTGATGTCTAATATTTAGTTTAAATGCGGCAAATTCGTTATGCAAAGTTTATATGACAATGACCACCGCACAACTTTCAGTAATTTTATCCTGAAGCACTTAACGAATTTAAAAACAACCAATTTGTCCAACAAATCATTAAGAGTACTTCCAACTGCCACGAATATCTACCTACCATTGATCACTGAGGATTTCGCGATACCTAGTTACGTTTTCTATTTAGTCCGAGACCTAAGTCCTGGCTTTTTTTCTGTGGGGTTATCTAATGGGACGTGTCGTGGTCAATCTTGAATACGAAAAGCAGAAAGCTTTTATACTACATGTATATGTCAGCCCGATTAATCATAACCAATAATTCAATACATCACTAGTTTAACTTAACCTGATACACTGTTAGGGTTTGAGAGTATTGAATTCATAATTCCAACCTGCAATTTGTCCAATAATTCCTCTCTCTCTGCATGAAATTGAACACATTCCATCAACAAATGGTAAACATCATCTATTACTCCACAAGTGTCACATTTAGGGGAAGAAATCTTTCCCATTAGAAAGGCAAAATTGTTTGATGGAATATGTCCGGTTCTGATTCTGTACGCTACAATAATCAGTTGTCTACTTAACCGACTATATGTACACCAAGGTATACGAGGAGGTTGCCATTGGATAGTTTTATACCATATGCCCTTTTGTAATGATCTCTGATTGAAATATTCTGTCCACAAATCATAACACTGTCCATTATATTTCGTTAATATTTCTGAATAATATGGTTTCACATAAATTTCTTGTCCTTCTGTACTTCCAATTTTCGCCAACCTATCCGACTCTTCATTACCACGTATCCCAATGTGCGAAGGAACCCACTGCAACCTCAGATCCACTTCATTCTCCGCTAATTCTTCTATTTTAGAGAATATCTCATATGCTATCGGTGTACCTCTGCGACCAGAGGCGCATCGAGCTATATGATATAAGGCACTCTTACTGTCTGAACATATAACTGCTTTAGTGACATCAATTGTTTTGATATAATATGATAGTGCTTCTGAGATCGCAATAAGCTCCAACGACATGATACACACATTTCCAATTATTTTAAAACATCCACTAGCGTTTTCTTGCGAGCGAACATAAAATGAAGCTCGGGGTACCTTTCTTACTCATAGATCGATCTGTGTAAATTACTAACGTGTCCAATAACTGTTGGTAATAAATGTATTTAGTTCTTTTAATAATGTAATTGTTACATTGTTCGTCCAAGATAGGGATTTTAAACAATATTTGTAGGCTAGGAATCTTCTTCTTATCTGCAATGGCGGAATACATAGCTCACTCTCCATGGTGTGAATCGGCGTAGACTTTATAAAACCACCTATAATTCTCAGTGCTTGATTCTGTATACCCCAAGAAGTACCTGCCAGAACTTTTGAGTATATTTAAGTAATTATTATATTTATGGAGGTATTAAATTTTTTTAAGAAAACTAAAACTAAACTTATAAATTACTTATCATAAGTCTATGACACCGCTACCAGTTGGCAACGTACCCAAAATATAGTATATTGAGTATAATATAGTATATTAAATTGAGTATCTTTAAGTATTTCTGTGACTTTTTGACTACCTCATTAATATGACGTCCCCATCGTAGCGACCTGTCTAGCCATAACCCCAAATACTTGTAACTATCCACTAATTCCAAGGCATGATTGTTTATTTTCAATGTTTAATATTTTGTCTCCTAAATCCCCTGCTAACAATACATAATTTTGATTTATTATTCGACAAACACAATCCTAATTCACTTAGACAGGACGGAAATGTATCTAATGCTTGTTGTAATTTGGTTGTACTATCTGAAGGATTTTTATCTGTACTATACAAGACAAAATCATCAGCGTACTGACACCTAAGTACATTGTTGATTTTTGAGAATAATTTAAATGTTACCACGTTAAATAATATTGGTGAAATAGGGTCACCCTGGGCCAATCCCAAACTTGTATATCTAATCATACTGTCATTTTCATTAAATTCGTCAATAATTTTAAGCTGTCTTTCATTCAAAAATGTCCATAAATATGAACATAATTTATTACCGATCCCGATTTCATTTAATATCGATAACATTTTATTAACTAATACATTGTTGTAGGCATTTTCAACATCTACAAAGCACGCAACAGTTGTATAACCTTTCGTGAAACCTAACTGAATTTGTGTAGTCAATCTCGTTAAACAGTCCTGAAATGATTGTCCTCTTCTGAAACCCGACGTATATGGAGACAAAGTATTGTTTTTCTCTGTGAACCACTCAATGCGTTTTGTCAGTATGGAGTGAAGAATCTTACACAAGCATGATATTAAGCATATAGGTCGTAATTTTGGATTGCTATTTGAAGGTGTAGCTGGTTTAGGAATAGGCATCAATACTATATCACGCCACTGCACAGGTACCACACTAGTATTTAAAATATCATTATACAAATTTACTAAAAATATTTTTCCAATGGTTGGTAAATTAAATATCGTTGAATAGGAAACCGTCCTCACCAGGTGATGTTTCCTTAGTTTTTAGCGAATTACACAGTTCATGTAATGTTATCGGGATTTCCAACTGTGCGTTTGATGAATTAAATGTTGGTTTCTCATAGCATACATAATCAGGAGCTAAACCACATATTAGAGAAACCTTCTGTTCCCTTGATGGGTATGATTTATTTGAGC
This sequence comes from Cosmia trapezina, assembly GCA_905163495.3. NCBI lineage: Eukaryota > Metazoa > Arthropoda > Insecta > Lepidoptera > Noctuidae > Cosmia > Cosmia trapezina. Next base: position 12,128,134 of record LR991038.1, read on the forward strand.
TACACCCTTTCAACCAACGCATTCGCTTCCACATTTCTGAGATTGTTGTTGATTCATCAATACCTGTATAAAAATTACGGCGCTCATTTATTCTGGATTTACTAATAGCTTTCTTAGCAGTTACTGTCTTTTCTTCTAGAATGTTTAAGTTAAAGGGCGTAGGATTTGACCTAAAATTACTTAGTGCTAACCTTCTTTCAGCTACTAATTTAGAGAGTGTTTCATTCCAATAAGACTTCCGTTCCGACAATTTCCGTTTGTAATAAAAATAATCTTAATTGTTAAAAGTTATTATTTTTTAATATTTACGGTAGGTAATGTATTAAAAAAATATTACGAGCTCCAATTACGGTATTTTTTAAATATGCATTCGTAGCAAAACTTTTTCTAAATTAAATGGTTGCCATTAATTTGACAGTTACTTCGCAGAGACTAGTTTAATCAAAAAATATTGGTCCTAACATCCACATAACTTACAGCGCCATCTATATACAAACGCTTCAAACGATTACAACGCCATCTATCCAAACAACGTGAACTTAATCCAAAGTCAATTTGATATAATAGTTCTCCGTTTGTCCAACAGGCGGCAGCACGTGTCGGCGCCATGGAGCTCCACAGCAACTTCGACAGGGGGCACTCGCGCTCAACACGAGTTGTTCGAGTTGCTGGAACGAGTACAATGTTCTCGGTTAGACGACCAGAGGGCAGTACTGCCGCCGTATTTTTCTCAGGTAAGTGGCATGCTATATCCTCATCGAGTTGATGAGTTATTGCGTAAAACAATAACTTTATAATGAATATGGAGGGCTTGCTTTTTTTTATAACATCATGAAAATTATGTCATAGGTATTTAGGTGTACAATGTGCGTATTTACCAACGCCTATGTGTATTTCAGGTAGCTCTACACCTACTACTGAAGTTTAAAATTAATCATCATTCTAAAAGTTTAAATGTAATTAAATTAGATAAGAATGTTTAACTTAGTGAGTACGAACCTATTTGTTAATTATACTGATAGCGTCGCTTCATTTTACAATCTCGACTTTCTGATAGGTAGGTAGTTAGAATCCTACATTTCTATTAAAGGCATTTCAGGATAAAAAGGAAGACTCACTTCGAACACTTTATTTGAAAGATATCTTTATTTATTTTTTATTTTAAGTAATTTATGAAGTTCATGGCAACACCAAAAAGCGTAGACCATTACATTTTAAGGGTCAGTGGACACTCAGTTCGTTACCTCGGTACGTACACCGGCACCGTAGAAAATAATCGACGGAAGCAAGACTATGAAGCGATAAAGAGAAGGCGGGCAGCCGGATGCCTTGCTGGGGTGGCAAGCAGACCATGTCGGAGAAAAACCACTGGGTCACGGATCGTGACTCCAAGATATGAGCTGCACTTGTCGAAATAATGTTCATTTTTTTTCGAAAAGTTTTCTCTTTTGTTTTTGGTCTTTCTGGTGAACCTATAACATTTTAATTTTGGAACCATGACAGCTCAAAATGCGTAGTAGGACTTGGGGGTCATTCATGAATTCATGATAAACAAATTATGTAGGCGAAGGGCTCCAAAAAGCTTTGCTGTACAGATGTGCTAACACAATGTAGGCATTCAAACGAGACAGATTTCAGAAAGGCGAGTACTTACTTACCTATTTCGGGATGGAAGGAAGTGGAGTTCTGTGGTCTTTGTATCCACAGATCAGGTAGCGTGTTAAATATGATGTTTTAAACATGAATGGTGGAACTTAAGTAAGTAGGGAGGTACCTATTAGAGGCTTCGATTTTTATAGACGTCATAAAAACATGGAAAATTCATGGAACGAATAATAAAACTGTTGTTCATAATTTTAATAGTACCTACTTATTGCGTAATCGTAATTAACATAAAATGTAGAAAACTCTTTTAAGGGTCTAATTATAACTATTGCCTACTCGCGGTCGTTTAAAAATAGTTGATATAACATCATAAATATCATAATCCAAATAAAATTGTGGAAACTTCATTGCGTGACTAAAAGCTAGCTATTTTATGTTACAAGCTGAAAGGAAATTCAATAATACTGTAAAGCACCCTTTTTGGAAATTCAGAAGTGACTTACTTTTAAATGTTATAAAAACGTTACGAGTTCAATCTACGTATAATTAGGTACCTATTTTGTATAGATTCTTCTAGAAAAGATTCTTCTAGGGGCTCGTGGCTAAGTACAACCGCACGGGTCGACCGATCAGGTTAAGCTACGCTTGCCCTGGTTGGTCCGTGGATGGGTGACCATATTTACATACTGAGACCCCTCCGTGGTCCCGGCTGTCATTCTTTGATCTTGGACAGTCGTTACGGGTCGTCAGAAGCCCGAAAATCTGACAACTAGCCTTACCAGGGGTTATCGTGTTACCCAGTAAGTAACATGGGTTTTGGAGGTCAAATAGGCAGTCGCTCCATGTAAAGTACTGGTATTCAGCTGCATCCCAACATATTTGGCAAAAGGCTAGGCAGGTTGATTTTGTATAGACTCTTCTAGCTCATCGTCACTCAACAAATTGGTAGAAATCTCGAAAAATGGTTTTAGATTGAATATAATAATAAACCAAATGTTTTTTTGTTCGTAAATGTATATTTAAGAATGTAGAATTCTTATTTTATCCTTTGTCCTTTTCCCCCCAAATACTTTAGTCAACTGACTACCGCTTCGCGTAACCAAACTCCCAGGCTACGGTAAAATTTTTAGCGTTCACATTTTTTTGCCCTCATACCGTCACATTAACATATCGCACACCTAGATCTAAACTGAGACAACTCAAAAATCGTTAATTTTGAGTTATGTTTGAAAAACAGTGATTATCGATAAAAATTATTGAATTTTAGCCCCAGTTTGTATACAGTGACATTTTACAAGCTATTTATTATCTAGAATCAAATTAAATTGTATAACTTCCCTAACAAACAATGCAGATATACGTACGTTTTTATCGTCTCCTGAAAAATTACCTTTTTTGAGTTGTCTCAGTTTAGATCTAGGTGTGCGATATCATTATTCGAAACATTCTAATCTTTTTCTGAAATGTTTCAGTCAACATGGTCGCCAGGCTAATCTGTTACGACATTTTAATTAACCAAGTAAAATTAAAACAAAAGCGGTCTCAATATTTTTCTTCCCCTCACATTAACATCTACTGCATATTCATGAAGAACAAACGTTTCTGTTGGCAATTATATTGAATATTTTCTGGTAATTATACTTTTAAAAATATCTTGTTTGAATTCTTAATGTAATATTTTACGCAAGTATGAATACTGAAAATGGATTCTGTTTTTACTTACGCAATATATAATTGAGGAACAATACCGTTACCGTAGGCTGAAGTAAATGATATCTCTTCTATTGCCTGATATGGATTGTTTCCAGAGTTCCACGATTCTATTGTTCTTCTTTTCCCGGGTCCATGAGAAAATACAATACCTATGTTTTTAAATCTCCGTATATGATTCCCAACGGGTCCACGAGATTTATCCAAAGTACAGTGAAGTGTATGGAGCTAAGTAAAACAACCTTGTTAGCTGCGAGCTGGTTTATTACTACCAATGACAAGGAAAGAGCGCGCGTCGCAGCGCGCGTCAAGTAGATAGCTACTTTTACATACATATATATCATTCCTCCCCAATTAGTTTTTTGAACCTGTAGACAACAATACATAAATTAATCACAATCGATTCATTATATTAACTATTGTGAAACTTAAAAATATTTCTTAAAGTCTATTCGTTTTCTAACACGCTGCGACCTTTGGCGTGTGAGTGTGGGTGACGGAACCGGGAGTTCGTGGACCGGGCTCAAGGCGGCGGAGGCGGTATCGCCTGCCTGCTCGCTCGCAGGCCCTGCAAAACCAGGCTGCGCTAACGGACTGACCCTGGTGGATGTCTCTGCATCTGTCCCTCTCTCACACTCTTCGGCCTGACAATCCGGCCAATTGTCACCATCCATTTCATCAATAACAATAGGAACTCGCGACTCAACATTTTCAACCGCCGGCGTATCTGCCGTGGTCTGACCGGATGGGTCTTCCATTAAAGGTTCATCTATTGCTGAACTCGTAGAATCCGACGACGGCTGTGCTTGATGAGATACGCTTGTTCCCCAGTCTGATAATAACCTGTCATTGCTACCTTTATACTTAAAAATCTGATCCACGTGTCTTATACACTCGATATTAAGGTCGTGGATTTTAATTTTGTACATTCGATTGCCTATTCTCTGCGTTACAGTTCCCAATTTCCATGACTCCTTCCGTGCACTGTACCATCGCACCCAAACAACGTCACTAACCAAATATTGACGCTTTCCAATATCTAAATTCGGCGCGAGTTTATTTGAGTCGTCCGAGGGCATTATTAAATCTAACCGAGATCGTAAGTTACGTCCAAACATTAGCTTAGCGGGCGTTTCCCCGGTGGTACAGTGCACAGTGTTCCTATAATTGAACAAATAACCTAGTAACAATTCGTTAATTTGACACAATGGAAGGTTATCCTTAATTGCACACTTTAGCATCTTTTTACAAGTTCGGACCGAATTCTCGGCTTGACCATTGCTTGGCGGGTGATAAATAGGCGTCGTCATATATTTGATACCATTACTACTGCAGAAGGTTTTAAACTCCAATGAGTTAATTTTAGCATCATTATCCGATACTAAAACATTTGGAATACCAAAAATGGAAAAAATTGCCTTTAATTTCGTAATCAGCGCTTTTGAAGAAAGTCCGTTATGCATGTGCAAGCATTCCAACCATTTGCTGAACGAATCAATCACAACGAGATATACCCTTTGGCCTACTGTCATATAATCTATGTGGAGGCGCTGCCAGGGCGCGCCGGCGGAGGGCCAGGGTGCGGGAGGGGCGCGCGGGGGCGCGGCGCGCACGCTGACGCACGTCGCGCATTCGCCGATCCAACGCTCGATGTCGGCATCGATCCCTGGCCACCACATTCTTCCTCTGGCATTACTTTTTGTTTTAATAATACCTAGATGCGTGTCGTGCAGTTCACGTAGCATTGTCTCTCTAAGCGACTGAGGGATCACAATCCTATGCCCTCTAAATAAACATCCGTTTTCAAATTGCAAGTCCGACTTACATTGGAAATACGGCAGTACTGATGTGCAATTTATTTTACGTGGCCAGCCGCTTATCAAGTACCTTACAACAGTTTGAATAGTGTTATCGCTCGCTGTTGCCCGGGTGACGTCACGAGTAGTAATGGCGGGGGAAGCTTCATCTAAAAACCTAAGCGTGTAATAGGTATCTATATCGCTATCGTTTACTTCGTTTTTACAAGCTAACGGTGCACGAGAAAAATAATCCGCTACTAAATTCTTATCGCCCGCCACATACTGTACAACATAATTATAAGCAGATAAATAAATGGCGTATCTTTGTAGTCGCAGCGCAGTCGTCACGGGTATACCCGTCTTATTATTAAATATCGATACTAGGGGTCTATGATCGGTTCTTAGTATAAACGGCTCGCTGCGACCATAGAGGTACTGATGGAAACGTTTCACCCCAAAAATTATAGCGGTCGCCTCTTTTTGTATTTGGCTGTAGTTTCGCTCACTAGTAGTTAACGAACGAGACGCGTAAGCAAGGGGTCGCTCCTGGCCGTCGGAAGCCTGTTGAGCTAGCACGGCGCCGAGACCGGTGGGGCCCGCGTCTACTGTGAGTACGAGCTGCGCGCGCGGCTCGAAGTGCGCCAGCACACGTTCCGAGGCCAGCTCGCGGCGCACGGCCGCCATGGCGTCGCGTTGCCTATCTGTCCACAACCATACCGCGTCTTTACATAACAGTTCGTGTAAAGGACTAAGAAGTGACGAGGCATTAGGTATAAAATTTCTGTAATAGTTGACTATACCTACAAACCTTTTTACCTCGGTCACATTGGTAGGCTCTGGCGCGTTCATTATGGCCTTGACCTTGTCCGGGTTGGTCCTTAAACCGGATTTGCTGATCACGTACCCTAGATACGTAACGCTATGTTTAAAGAAAGCACATTTATCTTTCTGTAAACGTAATCCGGCATCATTTAACCTACGCAAAACTTCATGTAACCTACCAATGTGTGACTTTTTATCTGGGCCTGTGATGCAAATATCATCGAGCCAAACGCTAACACCGTCTATTCCCGCGAGTAGGATCTCCATTGATTTTTGAAAAATCGCCGGTGCATTAGCTAGACCATATACTAGCCTGGTATACATATAAAGGCCCTTATGAGTACTTATCGTTGTAAGTGGCTGTGACGAGTCCTCTAAAATAAATTGATTGTACGCATTTTTAAGATCTATTTTGCTGTACATTTCACCACCGCCGATCTTAGCAAATACCTCCTCTATCCGAGGCAAAGGATATTTTTCTATTATTAGGTCTCGGTTCAGTGTCACCGAAAAATCGCCTGCGATTCTGACGGTTCCGTTTTCTTTCAAAACGGGTACTATTGGTGTCGCATATTCTGAATGATCAACAGAAATTAAAATACCCGCATCAACCAAACGCTGTAACTCTTTCTCGACCTTATCTTTAAGCGCAAAGGGTACAGTTCGTGGTTTAAAATATTTCGGTACGGAATGTTCTTTAACTTGTAACTTTATTTTAAACTTATTGAACGAGCCTAATTCATCACGCCATAGATTGGGAAATTTACCAAGCAAATCCGACATATCCGTATCAATACCTACTGTAGTTTGTACCGAGTTCAAACTAGTGGTCAAAACTAAATTAAAAGCAGACATAAAATTTCTACCTAGCAATGGAGGGCCCCCGTTTTCTATAACAAAAATTTTAATAATTTTCTTCATATTATTATAAAACGCTTCTATAGTAAATACCCCCAAGGGAGATATTTTATGTCCGTTATACAAACACATTTTAATATTACACTGTTCTAACGGATACTGTGAGAACTTATCCCGATACAATTGACCTGAAATTACACTGCCACCTGAACCTGAGTCGAGTTCCATCAATAACCGATAATTACCTAAAATCACATCTATTTGTATTGGTCTGTCATACCTTAAATTAAAGTTCCGGCATTCCTCACAAGCCGCGTCCTGATCACTGCATTCCTTATCCGTGTTGCTGTTGACGTGGTAGACGCACGAATTTTTCGCAGTGCACACTTTTTTTAAATGCCCCTTATGACCGCACTTTAGACACTTGTAACTTTTAAAACGGCACTTATCACTGTTATGGTTTTTCATTCCACAAACCGCACATCGTGCGCCTGCGCCACTGCCGCTGGCGCCGGCGCCGACGCCGACGCTGCCGCTGCCGCCACCACGACCCCGACCGGACTTGTCTGGGAATCCTGCGCGATAAATTGGCTCTTCCTTTACCAAACTTACGTCGCTGGTGTCGCCGGAATTGAGCATGACCTTAGCTTCTTTGGCGCAGGCCGCTTGCTCCGCCATTTCAATAGCCCGCGCTAACGTCAGCGCAGAAGGGCTCTGTTCGAACAACTTGTCCCTTTCTGGACCGGCATTCAGACCGAGAACAAAACGATCCCTAAGGTTCGTTTCTAAGGCAGAACCGAAGTCGCAATATACAGCTAAACCTCTTATTCGTGCCGCCCATTCCCCCAATGTTTCGCCTGACTTCCTGGTAGCACCGAAGAATTTTGCCTTGTCGACAAATGAGCACTTCTTTGGCTTAAAATGGCCATCGAGTAATTCCACAAGCTCGCTGTAAGTTAGCGTTTCTAATTCCTTCGGAAACGCCAGGTTGAGAACTAGACGGTAGGTCTCCTCCGTGAGATGAGTCAGTAAAATTCCACTTTTCTTCTCATCGTCTACACTGTTGATTTTTAAAAACTGAGTCAATTTGCCTTTGTAAATTAACCATTCACTTATTTTATGATCGAACACGGATAAAGTTCCTAAATAAGTGGACATTTTTTTTTTTTTTCCTTTTCGCACGTGGGTAATTCGAAATCTCGTCGCCAGTGAAGTGTATGGAGCTAAGTAAAACAACCTTGTTAGCTGCGAGCTGGTTTATTACTACCAATGACAAGGAAAGAGCGCGCGTCGCAGCGCGCGTCAAGTAGATAGCTACTTTTACATACATATATATCAGTAAAAACAATGGGTATATAATAAATCTTCAATTCATGCAAGCCTGGTACTTTATTTTTTAATACAATACTAGCTTTTGCCAGCTGCTCCGCTCGCATGGTGGTTGCAAAATTCAACCGAATAAAACGTATCCCATGTGTCAATCCAGGATATAAACTATCTGTGTGCCTAATTTCATCCAAATCCTATTTTAGAGGGATAATACTGATGATTAAAATACTATCTTGAATCCATGCAAGCCTAGTACTTTTTGTTAGGTTACTGATAAAGAGTCCATAATTATCTATTCATTTCTTTTTATTTCATGAAATAATAAATATTTATCGTGTCTAATACAAGCCTTTACTGCTGACTGTACCAAACAATCTCATGGACTCTCATGGACATGGAATTTTATATTATTTTAAAATGTCAGGGGACCCGTTGGTAATCAAAGTATGAAAGGGCTTAGTGCGAGTGCGAGTTTTATACTTAGGTACTCGATCACGTTAACGTAAACGTCAGTTTGTACTGAAAATGAATAAGCGCTGCCTGGTGACTATAATGGGAAACACAGTTATTCCATACGGTAACGACAACGTAAACGCGATCGAGTCAGTATAAAAACTCGCACTAAGCCCTCTATTTATTTTTTGAAAACAATAGATTCGTGGACCTTTGGGAACAACCCCCAAACATCAGCAGTTATAACAATCGCTAGTACCAACGATTAAATTATTAATTTGTTTTTGCCTCTAAAAACGACAATATTTTGATGATTTACTGCCCCGTTCATCTAGTGGTAAGCGCTACTGCTGAGCATGAGGGCCTGTATTCGATTCCCAGGTCGGACAAAGTGTTATTGGGTTTTTCTATCTGGAATTTCTCAGTAGCAGCCCCGAGTCTGAAATTGTGTCCGGAATAGGCTCGCCCCCTATTAAATGTCGAAATGTGGGCGTACGTATACCTAGGTAAACCTCTGCCCAACCCTTCGGGGAAACAAGGCATTGTGTTGTGGCGGCATCTACATCGCCACATACAAACTACGCATCACAATGACATGACGTCACTGAATCCTGCATCGCGCAATTAGAGTTTATCACGCGACTAGCATATATACAACGTCCCGACATCAACCGTCGGGCAGTAGCCCACCAGACACGATACCCGTCTGCTCGGAGGATCCTCTCTTTTCTATGGAGGATGAGTGAACTTTACACCCTGTTCCTCATGCCTCTATTATAGTGTTATGTAATATTTTGATTGCTTCGAACTTATATCTAGAGCTTATAGCGTTGCGTTCAGTAGTAGCGGTAAAAATAGTCAAGATTATCAAAACAATTTGCTGATTAATATTATCAATCAGGGCCTCAAGTCTGCTATTACAATAGTGTCAGTATGGTCTATCATTGATTTCATAATTGTTGATTTTGACAAGTTTGGTAATCTACTAATATAATAGCGTCATAATGGCGTCATTATGACTTTCCAATGGTCAACCACTCCATTCCACTCCATTGTATGAAATTATGAATTTAGCAGATTACGAACTTTTAGCAAAATGACAATGCAGTGACAATGTGATCGTGTTGGAATGTAAAAAATAGCAGACTTGGGACCCTGCTCTTTGTAATGTTTCCCTTCTTCAGAATTATGTTGTGATTACTTATGATGTTACTGTATAATTATTTCTTACTAGCTACGCCCCGCGGTTTCACCGGCGTAGACCGGGTTAAAAAGTAGCCTATGTGTTAATCCAGGGCTATATATATACCAAATTTCATCCAAATCGGTCCAGCCGTTTGAGTGTGAAGATGTAACAAACACAACACACTCACAAACTTTCGCCTTTATAATATTAGTGTAAAGGCTTCTTCAAACAGGCATGACACGCGACGCGAATCGCGCGATTTTGCAGGAGCCTTAATACGGTAAGTATCAGTTAATTATACTCTCGCAAAATTTTTGCTGTGATTACTTAAAAAAAAAAAAAAGTTTATTAGGAACAATTTTAGGTATTTAACATAACAATAGTCACGAAGATAGCTGCAAAAGTAAAATACTGTGGCGCAGCTACCAACGCCCAACACAAAATACAAGGAAGATATTTTTGTTCCAGACTTTAACATCTATAAAGTAAGTCATAAAAAATTAAAAATTACAAAGAAAAATAAAAAAATATATATTAAAGTTTTTAAGTACCTACCCAGTGAGGTGGAGTGGAAGTGATATTGAGAGTGTTTGTGTGTGAGGATGTGGGGGTGTGTGTGTACTTCAGTCTCTTTCAAAGCTAATGAACGTAAGTAAACTGAACGGGGGAACTGAGTTTTTTCAGTCTACTTTTCTAATTCGTCTAATAGAAATTCTCGTGTGATATTATTAGTAACTTATTTGTGTTAGTTTCTTTCAAATAATGTCTTCGGGCGGAAATGTGCATTAGCTTAGAGATGAGTTTCTATCCTTTGTCTTTAGTTCCGAGAACATTGTTTTAACTTTGAGTTATAAAATAAACTGAGATTGTTTATGAAGCGAAAATAAACTTATTCTGACGGTGACGCTTTTCAATTTCTTGATTGTATGTTTTGACGTGATATTTACCAAAGATAATAAAATATATGCTTGAAAACATTTTTGTTTAACTCAGTTACAGATTTAGGGCCCTCGCTCACGGCGACTTTTTGCAGCGATGCAGTAGCGATGTCGTCGCGCGTTTGCATCGATAAAGTCGCGATGCGGTGCTAGCTGTTTGCCCTCGCCTACATCACGATTCGATCCGAGTAGCGATGCTGTCGCGCGTTTACGAAACGCGCGACAGCATCGCTACAAAAAGTCGCCGTGGGCGAGGGCCCTTAGTAATTCCAAAATATTATTCTATGCTTGGACTTTTAATCAGCTGCAGTAAGATGACACTTCTTATCTGTGATTTCGTTAAAAATGTTCCCATTTTATTACGAAATGACCGCATTTTGCTTACTTGGACATATTATGTATTAGTCTCGTTCGTTTTTAAGGTATCCTTTGGGCACGGAGCCCAAAGGGTAAAACGGGGCCCTATTACTAAGACTTCGCTGTCTGTCCGTCCGTCTGTCACCAGGCACCGAACAGGGGTCTACTCCCTAAGCACGAAGCTCGTAGTTTCGGCCTTCGTTACTTGCGTTTCCTACTCCGTAACACCTACGGACAGATGATTGGTTCGGAACCCGAACAAAGTATGAATGACAATACGATTTGACAGTTGTCCCTACTCCCGATGTGTTTTTGCCCGTCCGAAAAATAAACATTTACACTTGTTTGATGGATCTTTAAGTCTGACGGACGGATGAACGGACGGACAGACGGACGGACGGGCTTAGGGAGTAGGCCCCAGGCCTCATGAACCGTGATAGTTAGACAGTTGAAATTTTCACAGATGATGTATTTCTGTTACGCGTTACGCGTTATAACAACAAATACTAAATAAAAACCAAAATTAAATAAACATTTAAGGGGTCTCCCATACAAGAGACATGATTTTTAGCCGTTTTTATAGATAATGGTACGGAACCCTTCGTGCGCGTGTCCGCCTCGCACTTAGCCGGTTTTTTAAAAGTCTCTGCTCAAGATTTGGAATGACTAAATCTTGAAATATCACACGAATCTTACGTATTGTTTCAATTTGGTCATATTTACGACTTGATTTCTAATTGTAATGGAAGGCTGGTTATAATTGAAAAGTAAACATTTACTCGAGTAGCAATTACTTAGTTAATTGCTCTGTTGTTTACTAATTGATATTGTCATATTGTCATTAGTCATATTAGTTATACATACTTACTATGTAGATTGAGTACATTCTATCAATACAATAATTAGAATGACGATTTGATTGGCTGTCATGTTGGAGACAACTGTGTCTCCCAAAAGTGGTATACTAGATTCGTGTCCTAGGTTGGGAAATGTGCTTTTATAATATAGTTGATTCATGAGGGATTTCAAGAGCAGTGGTGGCCCAGTGGCAGCTGTTATATTTCTATGGCCGCGACTTACGAGTTGTAGGTCGTAGGTTCGAAACCTGACAGGTGCTTTACTTTGTGTAAATTATTTCATAACCACTGCTCTCAAAACGGTGAAGGAAAACATCGTGAGGAAACCGGCATGTCCTAGAAACAAAAAATCGAAGATATGTGACATCTACCAACCTGCACCCCTCGTGGGCCTGGGCCCGCATGGTGGATTACGGCCCACTCGCTCTCACAGAGAGGAGCCCTGTGTCCCAGCAGTGGGAACATTATAGGCTGATTGATTATGCTATGAGGAAATTCTCAGTAGCATCCTGGAGTCTGGATTAGGGCCCGGTTAATGGTATCTAATAGGCTTACCCATTACACTGATGAAATGTGAAAATCGGTAGTAGGTACGTGTGCACTAGGTAGAGCTAGAGATGCATGGTACAGATCATACTTCTCTGCCTAGTGCCTACCTCTTCAAGGTCCCTATTAATAGGCGTGATTATGTCTTAAGTTGTGTGTAGAATGATAGATAACTTGTTTGACAAAATTTGCAAATGGTTTGTCAAGGCTATTCATATCCTGTGGGTCAAATTACATTACCTAGCAAAAATCTGCAAGCGTGATGAGTTTAAACATGATAAAACAAAAAAATAATTAATTTTATAATTTTTTTTTGGAAATGTCAGTTTAATAAACAGTTTTTTTTGGGTAAACTTCACCGATGTGATGGGCATCTTAACACGACTAAACAAAAAAAAACAGATTTTTTTAACTCATACTTTCAAATAATACCAATACTAGCAGCGGTCGACGACCCCAAAAAAAACATCATCAAATTAACTTCTTTTTGTTTTATCATGTTGTTTAGATATATCGATACCATCACGTCTTCGGAGTTACGCTAGCTAATTTCATTTGACCTTGTATAATTATTAATTTATTTGAAAAAACATACCGTCAGTGAAGTTCTAACAGTGCGTAAGTCATTTTATGAGTGTTTTGAGATTTGAATGTCATTGGATACAGCTTAATGGCGCGCATCGTATCGACCAATCAAAACACAGTAAACTGACCAATACGAATGCGTTATTTGAAAAATAGTTACACTGCGTATCTCAGTTGTTAACGCCAACACTGCATATGTCAGCCATAAACAGTTGTTTTTTTCTGATTTATAGTGCTCCGATGTTGAAAAAACTGTATGAAATGAATGTAACTCACGCTTAAGGCCACATTGTGTTCAATTATTAATACAAATTTGTTATTAATAATTAAACACAATATGGCCCCAAGCGCAAGCCCCATTAATCTCATACAGTTTTTTCACTCTCCTGTAAAGTAGCCATTTTTGACTTCCGTACTGTTAGAACTTCACTAACTGAACTACTACATTTACTTTCTTAAGTTAAAATATCCATGTATTACATGGATATTTTAACTTAAGAAAGTAAATGTAGTAGTTCTAGTCTACCTTGAAGCGATTGCAGGTAATCAACGCTTTTGAAAAAAATCTACAATGCGTTTCAACTAAGAATAGGAATGACCATGCGCCATATTGTGAAGATTTAGCTAAATAGCATCTCGTTAACACATTTGCAAAGTCAGTGACATATTTAACAAAAACAAATTCCAAAAACATAACTAAAATGGATAAGGTTATCACTACAAAACTTTGCAAGCCTTAGATTTCTAGCTTCAGTTGACAGTTAGAGGTCATTGACTTTCCTATTCTTAGTTGAAACGCATTGTACTCGTAATTTAGATAAACATCGTCATCATCCATAATTTTTTGCAATCAGTTTCAGCAGTTTTTCTTCTCAGCAATTTTTTTTTAGCAAAAACTAATTTCTTACATCCAAGAAACCGCCAGTCACTTAGCAAGCGTAACTTCTAACTTATTTTTTTTATTTTCTATAGCTTGTATTTACCGTAGGACTTAAAGTTATTACACAGTTGAAGTTATCATCGACTCAAATACTTTGTAGTCCATATAACATTACTAATAATACAAATGACTAAAATATAAACTAGGATATAATCTTCAAAGTTCCGAGAAATTTCTAATCAGTGGCGTGGTCAGTGACGTAGGTACCTATGACGAAAAATAAACATTGACTTGACTCTCGTAACCTAGCATACATTCATACAGCAAAACTACATTAAATTAAGAAAACATGCAAATATAATGCAGGATGAGCGAGATATAAAGGAAAACGATACATCAATAAAGCATTTCTTGAACATTACGCAAGCAGACAACATATAGGAGTATGAAAAACCTATGGAAATGAATAAGCGTTCTAGACTGCTTGCCAACAATAGGCAAGAGGATATACTCATTTGTAAGATATCGACTTCTTTGCGTAGCTTAAAATAACAATAGCGGTTGAAAGATTGCAGTGTTGCAGTGACTACTGCAAACAGATCGTTTACGAGTACAATAGTAGCTCTTACAATACCAACGTCATATGTGTTCATTATTTTGACTTGCGCAATATGATGGTCATTAGCTGAAACATTAACTCCAACATCTTTAGACACAAAAAAAATGACATCAACTTGTTTTACAGAACAAATTCACAAGTGCTCTTCTAGAAAGAAAACCAATGCATGACTGCCTTCTTACAACACACACACAACTTACAACATGAGTTTCTTTAAAATTAGATAATACAGTAATTTGTTTTGATTTTTGCGAACCTTCCAGCCAATTTTTTTACATTTCTTCACTTAGAATCAAATGTCATATTGTGAAGTCAATTAAGATCATTTCATGTTTCGCTACTACCCACAGAAATAGACATGCATGTTAAATACTAACACTAGTTTTAAGTTATAATATTGTTTACTAACACGTTGGATCATTGTTGTCCGAAAAATAAAGAATATAATAATAAATTGATAGGATCGTAGTGCAACCTCAATGCAATATACCCAGTTAAATATGTCAGGGGCTCATGGGCAAGCTTGATTCGGAACTACTGTTTAATCGAACAATGGCTTAGTCAAAGTTCGAAACTAGTATAGTTAGACCTCATTACTATTGCACTGACGATGACGGTCGAATCCAAAGTTGAATAATTGACCGTCCAAATACATATGTAGGTAAAAAGATAAGCAAAAGAGTATACAGTTTAGAAGAAAAGCAAATAATTTCATGTAAAATACAAAAATCTAAGTATTAAAGTTAATATAAACGGACGATTCTGTGAATTTTGAAAGTCTTTTCGCTGCTTATACGAGTATTCACGTAATGGAAGGACTATATTCTCCGAATCCCTGTTTACCGGAACGGACATTACAAACAAATGACTCAGAATTGAATCTTTTTATTTTACTTTTATTTACCTACATAAAATATATGGCTATTATCAAATTTGAATAGCATTTTATTGATATTCTTGATGATTTTGAATAGGTTTCGTGCACCGTCATCAATGTATTGTCAATGACGATTGTATGTACCAGGTGTATGGTCAGCGACATTCAACAAACCCTGATTACATCTAACTGTAGTGTTCAATCTGACTAATTGCTCAGTATGCTGATTATAGCAATATATCCAAGATTGTGGTTTGTATTGCTAGATAGATAATGCATTATTTTATCTTGTCTCACCGTTTTATACAATCTTGCTGATACTTAACTTTCTTTCAGTTTCAGCTTTTATTTTCGAAATGAAAGAATTATTCTTAATTCTTATTGGACACGAATGTAGTTTCTTTGATATTTTTCTATCAAGTCCGCATACTAAATTTCTTAGTAGGCTGTTCTATTTTCGTCAGGGCTATTTCCGTCGCCTGCCTACTATCACGTTTCAAATATATAGCATTGTCGATTGTAATTATTCAAGTTAACCGCAAGCCATAAATAAACTCATTCGATTTTACTTTCCATTAACGATTCTTTCGGAAATAGTAATCGATTATTATTTGTTATTTATTAATAAACTAATAATATTAGAATTGACGTAGTATCATAATTATGCCTTACCTATGACGCACATGACTTTATAACTATGAAATTAGAACATTACT
This sequence comes from Cosmia trapezina, assembly GCA_905163495.3. Classification (NCBI taxonomy): domain Eukaryota; kingdom Metazoa; phylum Arthropoda; class Insecta; order Lepidoptera; family Noctuidae; genus Cosmia; species Cosmia trapezina. Next base: position 12,144,271 of record LR991038.1, read on the forward strand.
GAATATCAGTTTTATATCTAACCCAAATTGCTTTGACATTTATTTGGCCTGTATAACGAATGTAGCGTTGAATTTCTATAACATGAGTAATAAAGTTATACATAGGTACACCTCTTGTTGACATTTTGAAATGGGTTGACCAGCAACAAAATTAATTTGGTTAACTCAAGTTTATTAGATTCCTGAAATAGATTCTGAAGTTGCAGACATCAATTGTAAGCTTTATTAATTTATTATCTTAAATTATAATTGCTCCAATAGTGAAAATGACAAAACCACAGTCTGTAGATGTTTAAAATATTCAGGTTTCAGAAGGCCAACACCAAGTCCTACGGAATTACGCATAATAATATTCAAATTTGATACTTTCGGGAAATATTTTCTACTATATGAAAACTCTCATAACATGTCTCGTCCAAATTAGGTTTAACCCAGTTCACTTTACAGACTTTGTAAAAAAGAGGTTCGATTACGAATTTTTGTCCATTATTTCTTCTATACAATACATCTGGCCCGAATTTCCATGTATTATTTGACCGGTCCATAGAGCTTTGTCGTAACAAGGCTACGCGTTGTGAGCGGCTGTGGTCACATAAAGAGCGACCTTGGATGCTGGAGCAATGAGCAAACCGCTTTATAGCCGAGCTGATACCTAATGGAAGAATCGTGAATTTCGATGGAGCAATGTTTACTTTCGACGCGGTTAAGGGCACCTCATAATGGACATGAGGCTGTATTGTTTAGAGAATTTTCGGTCTTACGTTGTAATGAAAATGGATGCTCGTAGGTGGTAAATTATATCGGAATATTAAGGTCAGAAATAGAGGGTTATTGTCGTTTTTACCGCCCACGGTGTCTAATAAATATAGATTTTTATTATGGAGAATTTATTAGGATTCAAACAATTTACCCAAAGACATTAAAATTCATATAGCAGAATTCATAAAGAATTCATATTCCTGCTTGTCGGTGTAGCAGGTTTTCCTTCTACTCTGTCACTGCGATTCTTTCAGCTATTTATAAGCCTCAAAATATTTTGCGTTTTCTTCGACTTTGTCTTTAGAACTTAGCCTAACCAATTTTCTACTCCAAAGGAGATTAGGTCTACTTATTATATGTATCGGAATCCTCTTGAATCAATTTACATAAATAAATAAATAAAATTAATATTTGGAATATATTTTAACTGTAGTTAATATAACACAATGCGGTTTATCCAAATCCACCAACATTATGCGTTAAAAAGTTGGCAGAAGCAACTCGAATTTTTTGCACGAAGGTAGTAGTGAATTATCTGCTGGCAACCACTACCGATCTGTTTATCAGATTAAAAAGGTTATGTGAGCAAACTAGTTTGTAGCGTAGTACGTGCGCCAAATACAAATGCTAAAGCCAGTAAGGTTTCCAGCTATTTCGAATGCATTCGATATAAAAATGAAATATTATGTCATAAAATCTGATAACTTTATTCTTACTGTGTGAATCCTGCTCAAATAGTCAGTTTTACTACCCATGAGTGGTGTCGTTAACCTTTTCACCGCCAAGCACTTCTATAGAAGTTCGGGATTTTCGTGCCACCAGCGCCACAACTTCTATAGAAGTTGTTCATTTTAACTATCTTATTAAAATAAATTTACTGTGATTAAAAGCTTTGTTTCATTTTATTATTTAAGATAGCACTGTCTACTACCCTGTTCTTTATTTTTCTACACAAAATAAGCCCTAGTTTGTCCTAAAATCGGCAAAAACAGAAACTCCGAATTTTGTTACTTTCCTCAGAACGCCAATCACTTCACATCAAGTTGGCCAGTGATGTGCCGTGAAATGTTGATTTCACCATTGAAATATTTATAAATACAGAAAGTTACGAATACCGAAAACATTTTGAGGTCAATAAAATATGAACTTAGTTATCTACTTCATTACAAAGGATAGTAGATGAATTTCGACCTTCAGGTAGATGCCGATACGTAATTATAAAGTTGTTACTAATTCTTGTCGATAGTTATTTTCCCATCTCTACAAAACAATTGGTCGTCTATGCCCCTGTGCACCACCGAGTGCCACGAACTACTATAGAAGTTGGTCAGTGACGTCATAGGCGTGCGGCTGTCAAGGTCACTTTGGCATAGTGCAGCACAAAATCGGATTCGCGCGCACGCATCTTTCTTTCTTTCACTTGCAAATAGAAAAATGAGTGAAGAACTTGATTCGGACGAACTTCTGAAAATTTTGCAAGGTGTGGAATCGGACTCGGAGTATTTTGTGGAGAATATTGAACCAGAAGATAATTCTGAGGTATGTCTAACTGGATGATAATAATAATGTTTATTCATCAAAGAGTAGGAATTCAATAAGTATGTAAAATGTTCGGTGAACCCAGTATCTCCAGATGCACTGTAATTACAGTAGATTTAGGTACTGTTTTTGTACTCTATACACTATTATGGTAAATACAGTATTGAAAACCGCATCAAAATCGGATCATTGGTTTAGAAGATAGGTGGGAACATTACTTTTCACAAGAACTAAGATTGTGGCGCCGCCTAGTGAGTTACAGCTATGACACCTATCTAAGAACATGAACTCATCAAACACAAACCTGTTATTGAAAACCGCATCAAAATCGGATCATTAGTTTAGAAGATAGGTGGGAACATTTCTTTGCACAAACACACACACAAACACACAAACATCTCTCAACCTAAACGCATATACCTGCTCCGTTCCGTCGTGGGTAAATAGAGAAACGCAATCTGTATCAGGAATAAACAAAAATAGAAGAAAGAAAGACCATAGACCCCATCCCTGATCAGAATCGAATTCAACGTGTCCTCAGTGCCAATAACTTGATATGAAGTTAAAGAATGAGATCATGAAACAAATAGAGATGTACCCCATTCCTTATAGTTCTAATTGAGTTATGTATTAGTTTCTTTGATACTCATAAATTATACTGTTTTTTCTTATTAAGGATACTGTGAAATAAAACAAATCTGGAAATATTTAATCAGTTTTTATTTATATTCGTAAAATCAACTTTAAATCTTAACTTTACGCGTACAAATCTTATTCATCGATATGACGATATCCCCATCACTACTGTTTACTGTATATTTAGTTATACATTTATAGCTTGGCGCTCGGCGAGGCATTGCGTTTTGTGTACGTTGGCGGCGAAAAGGAGACACTGGAAAGTTGTTTCCTCCTGAAACCAATCATAATCCTAACTAATATTACAAATGCGGAAGTCTGTTTGTTTGTTACGCTTTCACGCTAAAACGGCTGAACGGATTTGAATGAAATTTGGCAGATCTAGACCATGACCTGGATTAGGACATAGAATACTTTTTATCCTGGTAGTACGTTCCCGTGGGATATTTTCCGACCAATGCGGGCGAAGCTGGCCAAAAGCTACCAATCAATCCAACAGTTTTAAGTCAGATAGCTGGCCACGATGATGACAACCAATTTCCTAAGACTTTAAGGCTGCAGTCTTGCAAAATTCACTCGCGGCGAATTATTTGCGCAACTTTGTGTTTTTTTTTAAACAAAAGTAATGAAATAACATGAAATATTATTATTGAACGTGAGTAACCATAATATAAGTAATAGCTGGTTATTTTTTTTAGGTTCATCTGGGTGGATTATGTTAGGTAAATCAAGCGTTAAATACAGCTCTTTCGCGCCAACAACGATTCGAGTTATGTTTGTGCACTTGCATTGGGCAATACAAATTTTATTTAGAAAATCTGTTCAGCGCTTAATTGTTTCCATATTCTTGTCTTCAAAATGCGCTGATTACTTTTTTCTAATTATCTTTCATTTTCTTAATTCGGATGTCACAATGTCATCGAAATTCTCTGTTTTTATCTCTTAATAAACGGTTTGTTTCATAATAACAAAGCATCGTACGCATGTAAGATTTGGTTGGTTTAATGCCAAGAGTTCAATAAAGCAAATACTAAAAAAAATTGCATCTAAATCACCTTAGTCTAACAATAATAATAATCTCAAAAGACCTCCAAAACGCTCCGACCCACTAAGAAATTTCACTCGCAATTCTTGTTCATAAACTCTGTTTTGGAGGTATTTTGAGATTATTATTGTGACGAAATCATACACCTCAATTGCAGTATTGAATATAATTTATTCACTTAATTCCAAAACACATGGTTATTAACAATCACTTATCACAGTTATCACTTATCATCATGAATTTAATAAAAGTAGCACGGATCCGTCAGATATGCTTACAGGTCAAAGCCTAGAAAAAGACTGACCCTGTGAACTCTGTCCTAGCAAATCAGTTGCCAACTGAAGGATCCCCACTTTAAACGGAAGTGAACACTCAGCCGGCTAACGATTTCATGACTTATGATTAGCCTTATGATTATTATAAATAAATATTTTAAAACTTAAACAATAATTATTTACTAACTGTATTAAAGAAATATACTTTAATAATAGTATTCTACAAATGAATACCTAAACGGATGTATAAAGTTCGTGCAATCACTAGCGCCATCTGTCGCTTGTGGGAAAAAGTCTTATTCGTAATTATTATTTTAAAAATCATTACATTCGGCCATCCGACATCGTGCGATCTCCTGACGCACGATTTTACAATTCCAATAACAGTTAAATTAAAATAAACCTTACATACCTATATAATCATTACATTCGGTTATTCATTGATCTCGGATTTGATTCTGGGGCATGGTTTATCGTCAACATTATTACTTTCAGCACCAGAAGATGAGCTACTATTATTATTTGATGAACTTTTATGGTCTTACAGTCATCGGAAACTATGCTTTTATATTGTATTCTTCCGTTTATTTTTCGTTTTTTTTTTTTTTTTTTTAATTAAAATAAGTGATAGACATAATTTTATTACCTACTAGAAATAAAGATAAAATAGATCAACCATTTTTCAGATTAGCTAAAGAATACCGAATTTTTGTTATTTTATTTACATCTTTTATGGGGTACCTGCTGTGTTAAATGTTACAACAAAATATTTTGTGACATATTGCGATTAAATAAAAGAAAATTCAAAACTCATATTAAAAATACGCTTTGTAAACAAGCATAATACAAATTATAGGATTAATCCAGGATTAGAATGCTTGGAAACATGCTGGTCCTGTTCATAGGACAATCTAGAGTCGAGATGAAATCAAACTGGTTGCTAATTTAATTGTATGACACGTGACGTTATTATTTTATGACATTGATTTTACATTCTGTGATTACTTTAACTCACGACTTGTTACTTGTTAAAATTTCAAGAAAATCGTATATACTTTTACAATGTATCTTTAACATAATTAATTTATCTGTCATTGTTCATTTTTAATTATTTTTACCTAACAAGTATATTAATTTTTATTCTAGTTGTATCATCTTCACATAATAATGATTTATTAATGTATACAAAATATTGTAAAACAGTTTTTTTTTAAAGAGTAGGTAACGCTAAATTTTGGAAGGGACAGCTAGAAACAATTTTTTTTTTTTTTTAATTTTGACGCTCAAAAGTGCCTATTTGAAATACATTATTTGATGTTGACTTTTATTAAATCCCAGAATTTCAGCAATTTTATATTGGTCATTACCTAAAACTCGATGATTTTGCACGAACCTTCTTTATAGGTACTAACAGGCCTTTCGGCATCATAATTAGCTTTTTGTTTTTCTTGGCTAACTCGGATATTGGTGCTGGCCTCATCTCTTAAACTTTGTAACGTGTCTGGTATGGCGTCAAAAAGATTTGACAGAACTAGGTAACATTTACCTGTGCCTATACGACAAGTAGCCTAATGTAAGTTACATCATTTACCAGGTTTACTACTATTAAACTTATATGTAAAACATCTCCAGAATAACAAGAACATAAAGCAAAAACTTCGAACTAATTCGAATATGTTTTATTGTGATATGTTAGATAGCTGAATGTGGTTTTGAAAAATAATTTCTAGGGAATTCAAAATCACTGGCGTTACAACGGAGCCCAGGAGTTTTGCAAAAGAATAACGTACCTACTATCGTCTTTAAATAAAGCTATGGATGGTAATTCAGTACAATTTTAACCAATCAGTAAAGCAGTCTGCATAAAGTCATATTAACCAGTACTTCTACACTCGATTAAATGATACGATGTCAAAGCATATTTTAATCGTAATGAAATTCCCAATTAAATTAACGTATTTTATTGGATAAGGATTAGTAATATAACCGTCAAATTATCTTTGTAAATAACAATTTATATATTTTTTTTTTTTTAAATTGTAAAAGATAAAAATTGTTACTGTGAATAATCCTTACAAGAAAGACACATGCAGACTTTTCTGCATAGACTTTCCTGTTGAACTTTTTAATATATACAATCACATAGAACATTAATTTTATGTATCTCTTACCATTTAGTCAACGCACGCCATGTAAGTGCTAAAAAAAAACCTATTTTTCACGACTTGATGGCAAATTTCAATACTATCTACGTTTATGTTTAATATACATGGATAACACATAAAAACCTTCCAGAACAAACTATCTAAATGATGGTGGAAACCGCATCAAAATCCGTTGCCTATCTACGAAGAACAACGCGGACACAGACAATCAATAATACCGTGAGTTATACAATCTACGGCTCTTTGACCAGTAATATGACACCTGTGTATAAGCATTAATTTGTCGTAAAAATATTCAGATGAGTTATCATTACTTTGAGTCGTACGAGCTAACATTTCTTCTAGAAGCCGACCATAATTTTGCTCACTTGGAAACTCCTTTGTAAGTTTGGCTTGACAGTAAGAATCTTGTAATTAATCTAAATAAAACAAAAGTTATTCATTGCCACCAGCGTCGTAAGTATCCACCAGTTAACATTACGTATAATAACCCTATAGTAGAAGAGGTTACGAATGCAAAGTTCTTGGGTACAACTGTAGATAATAAACTAACATGGAAATCTCACTTAGAGGAAATCTGCAAGTGTCTGAGTAAATCTGCATATCAATTATTTCAATTATCCAAGAAAGTTAATGCTGACATTCTATTAACAGCATATCATGGATTGGTCGCTTCTATTTTTTTTTTTGATATGGTGTTGTTTTTTTTTTTGTATTTGTTTGTCTAGTATGACTAATTATATACGCCATAAATGGCAAAACATCTAGCTACCTCATATTAATTATAAGACCTGTATAATTTTACTCATGTTTTACAAAATAAATATATCTTGTATCTTTTCCTTCCTTGAAAAACATTCAAAAGATTCAGTACCTCTTTTTGAGAATAACTTGATGTCCTTTTCTGTTTCTTGCGTCGTGGTGGTGTACTTGTTGTATCAGATATCATGCTTGAAGACGAAGAGGTCGAAGTAGACATCTTGCGCTTCCATTTAGATCGCTTCTTTGCACGTGTCGTCTTTGTCTCTGCCTTGTTCGACACAGGGGCTACTGGTTTGTCTTGTAACAGGCGGCTCTTCTTCTGAAGTTTACCTCAAACATAATAATACACTGGTTAATACAGTTACACAATTTGGTAACTTGTCACATTAATGTCCCATTAGTCATTTATAATAATCTAGTAAGTCAATAATAATAACCCAGTCCAGGGCATACTGTCATCACATGAATAATTTTAATACTTATGTAATTTTAAGCTCATTTTATAATAATTATCTCTTTAAACTTTAGTACCTACATTAACGTAATGTCCAATTAAAAGTATTTCATTAAAATAAACAAGTAAAATTAATGTCTAGGGAAAGAGAAAAAATAACTAAAGCAAAAGACACACACACACACATGGCTCAATAGGCATACATAGCCTCTAGTAACTAAAGCACACTTGGCTTCCTATTGTAGGCACACATAACCTCTGACAACTAAGCACACATGGCTCAATAGGCATACATAGCCTCTAGTAGCTAAAGCACACTTGGCTTCCTATTGTAGGCACACATAACCTCTAACAACTAAGCGCACATGGCTCAATAGGCATACATAGCCTCTAGTAATTAAAGCACACTTGGCTTCCTATTGTAGGCACACATAACCTCTAACAACTAAGCACACATGGCTCAATAGGCATACATAGCCTCTAGTAGCTAAAGCACACTTGGCTTCCTATTGTAGGCACACATAACCTCTAACAACTAAGCACACATGGCTCAATAGGCATACATAGCCTCTAGTAGCTAAAGCACACTTGGCTTCCTATTGTAGGCACACATAACCTCTAACAACTAAGCACACATGGCTCAATAGGCATACATAGCCTCTAGTAGCTAAAGCACACTTGGCTTCCTATTGTAGGCACACATAACCTCTAACAACTAAGCGCACATGGCTCAATAGGCATACATAGCCTCTAGTAATTAAAGCACACTTGGCTTCCTATTGTAGGCACACATAACCTCTAACAACTAAGCGCACATGGCTCAATAGGCATACATAGCCTCTAGTAATTAAAGCACACTTGGCTTCCTATTGTAGGCACACATAACCTCTAACAACTAAGCGCACATGGCTCAATAGGCATACATAGCCTCTAGTAACTAAAGCACACTTGGCTTCCTATTGTAGGCACACATAACCTCTAACAACTAAGCGCACATGGCTCAATAGGCATACATAGCCTCTAGTAACTAAAGCACACTTGGCTTCCTATTGTAGGCACACATAACCTCTAACAACTAAGCGCACATGGCTCAATAGGCATACATAGCCTCTAGTAACTAAAGCACACTTGGCTTCCTATTGTAGGCACACATAACCTCTAACAACTAAGCGCACATGGCTCAATAGGCATACATAGCCTCTAGTAACTAAAGCACACTTGTACGTACCTTAGATAACACTACTTGGCTAATTAGCATTTTTAAGGCTCCACAAGAAGAATTATTTGAGGTTCACAAAAATAGGCACAATCATTACATTAGAGGAAAGAAAATAGGAATTATTTGAGATTTGATTAAATACCTAGATGCCTTTTGCACACATGGCCAAATATTTTAAAATCTGACGTACTTAGTCAATAGTAAATCGATGAATCTAGGTCATAGTTAATCGATAAATTCATGCTTTACTTACGTGCTCCAGGATAGCTTTGTTCGTATCGGGCACACTTGGCCCAAGTCTTTGTTAGCTCACTTGGCCAAACAAAAACTTTAAAGCACACTTGGCTTTATCTTTAGCACACTTGGCTAACCTTTAGCACACTTGGCTAACCTTTAGCACACCTGGCTAACCTTTAGCACACTTGGCTAACCTTTAGCACACTTGGCTAACCTTTAGCACACCTGGCTAACCACACTTGGCTTCCATTATATAGCACACTTAGCTTTACTTTAGGCACACATAACCTAATATTTCTTAAGTCACTATTATTGTAGGCTTTTTTTTTTTTTTTTTTTTTGTAGGCATGTCCCACTTCTGAGATGTGACGAAATCATACACCTCAATTGCAGTATTGAATATAATTTATTCACTTAATTCCAAAACACATGGTTATTAACAATCACTTATCACAGTTATCACTTATCATCATGAATTTAATAAAAGTAGCACGGATCCGTCAGATATGCTTACAGGTCAAAGCCTAGAAAAAGACTGACCCTGTGAACTCTGTCCTAGCAAATCAGTTGCCAACTGAAGGATCCCCACTTTAAACGGAAGTGAACACTCAGCCGGCTAACGATTTCATGACTTATGATTAGCCTTATGATTATTATAAATAAATATTTTAAAACTTAAACAATAATTATTTACTAACTGTATTAAAGAAATATACTTTAATAATAGTATTCTACAAATGAATACCTAAACGGATGTATAAAGTTCGTGCAATCACTAGCGCCATCTGTCGCTTGTGGGAAAAAGTCTTATTCGTAATTATTATTTTAAAAATCATTACATTATTATTGTTAGAGTAAGGTGATTTAGGTGCAATTTTTTTTTAGTACTTGCTTTATTGAACTCTTGGCATTAAATTAACTAACTTTTACATGCATACGATGCATTGTTATTATGAAACAAACCGTTTATTAAAAGCTAAAAACAGAGAATTTCGATGACATTGTGACATCTGAATTAAGAAAATGAAAGGTAATTAGAAAAAAGTAATCAGCGCATTTTGAAGACAAGAATATGGAAACAATTATGCGCTGAACAGATTTTCTAAATAAAATTTGTATTGCCCAATGCAAGTGCACAAACATAACTCGAATCGTTGCTGGCTCGAAAGAGCTGTATTTAACGCTTGATTTACCTAACATAATCCACCCAGATGAACTTAAAAAAAATTACCAGCTATTACTTATATAATGGTTATTCACGTATTATAATAATATTTCATTTTATTTCATTACTTTTGTTTAAAAAAAAATACAAAGTAGCGCAAATAATTCGCCGCGAGTGAATTTTGCAAGACTGCAGCCTTAAACGCGGATTTTAAACAATGTTATGTTTTCCAGCCGACCGAAGCGACGGCCACGCGACGATGAAAGATGAGATAAAATTGTAGAATGAAGTATAGACCAAAATATCAAAAGTGTAGAATGCACAATTTAACACGCATTTATCAGAAATTCATTCAAGTTCCCACTTAGAGCATTAGGTTAAATGCTCTAAGCGTTCCCAAGATTTGAACGATTAGATTAAATAACTAGTAGCACTCATGTTCGTCATATCGTTATTACCTATCGAGATTAAGCTCTTTCAAGCGCTTTCTACTTAACTCAAGGAGCCTGTAGATAAAGGCGGAGTTCATTCATTGACACCAGTTTCACCAATTTCAGTTACATTGTTCATTGTAACTGAAATTGAAAAAGTCTCTGCTAATGATCTTTTTGCACTGATTGTTTTTTTTCTACATGTACTTGACTCTAACGATGACATCACCTATTGAAGTGATTTTCAGTATTTTATACACGCGGACCGGCAAAAAAATGAAAAAAAAATCAGGTACCTGTAGGAAATGAAACCATTATTTCTTTATTATGAAGTGTTTTATTACTAGGTACTATTAACTCAAAATACTCGAACAAAAGGAAACATTTATTTATTTAAAATATGTTGCTGTTTGTTGCCAAAATATTTGATAGCCGTGGCTGTAGTTTGGTTTCGGAAAGACGAAGCATTGCATTGATATCCATTCCGTTTCTTTGCTTTGTTTTTATAATTGACATGATGGCTGAAAAGTTTTTTTCACTTATATATGCCGTTAAAAAGACGACAAACAACTTGATAGCTCAGTCTGCTCACTCTTGCATCTTGTGTCCGACGTGGCGACTGAACAGAATATTTTTTGCGAACCGCCATCCACCGGTTCGCGGACCATGGACTGAGGAACACTGATCTATTGGTAGATGTGACTTTTTTTTCAAACCAATCCTCAAACATTTTGATCCTGCCGAAAATTTTTGACGCGTTCTATGTTGACATAGAAACAATTCATCGAATTTATGAAATATTTATTACTGTCGCACTTAGAATTACCGTCTCAGGTCACGCCTTGTAAGACTCTTGACTAAACCTCACACGATATTCGTCGATTTCACAGTACCTTAGTATCGCGAGGTGTATCAAATCGCAGTGATTTAGCCGTGCCTTCGGGCTGGCTACATTTCAGGTCTGCGTGGGCTATGCTCTAACGACCGTCAAATGAGGTGCATGCACTTGCATAAGTGATGCGCTGCTTACATAATCACTACAGAGTAGTGATGGACTTAGGTTAGCTGCGTTCATTTTTAGTCGACACAATGAAAAGCATTAAGGACTTCTGAACGTTATTCTGTAGCTGGCTTTATGACGGCATTGTTTAAGTTATGAGGATGAAATTGATTGTATAAAATCCTGCTATGGTTCCATCTTTCTCATTTGTTTTTCTTTCAACAAACATATTGTTTCACATACTTAATTATACAACGTGTAATGCTAAATGCGCAAAACCTCTTAAGGGGTCATTGTACTCATCATTATGAACAACTTTTACTATGGGACCAAACCTGAAATCGCGAAAAAAAAATCAGCTGTTCAGTACATTTATGTTCGCATAATTCGTCAAAATGTACTGAACAGCTGATTTTTTTTTCGCGATTTCAGGTTTGGTCCCATAGTAAAAGTTGTTCATAATGATGAGTACAATGACCCCTTAAGAGGTTTTGCGCATTTAACGTTACACGTTGTATACGCAACACCATGACATAACATTACTTCACTTTATACCATGGTATTGCACAGACTGAAAAAGATTGCATTTTTTACACATTTATTTGAAGGTCACACATTCTGGTATCAATTAGTTTTATCACTGCTGCAGTTAGCTAACAAAGATAAAAACGAACGTATAATAAAACGTAATACAATAAAACGTATTTAAATTTCATCGATAATAATATTACAGCTCGGCACTATTCAAACGTGATCTTCGGTATGGGTATGCAGAATCGCATCCCTAGCCGATTCCTCTGGCCCAATCAGTCACGTCTATTCATAGTACTTTAGATTCGCTTACAAAATGTTCTTTCTCATATGGAATATTGGCATGATGTTTATGGTCGAAAAACATGCCTAATGATAATTGATGTTTGAAGATATACGACTATGTACGGCCGCAGTTTAGCCACTAATGATTTCGCTAGGGAGTTGTTTGATTACATCGTTAGGGTGCAAGAATTATTTAATTGGATATTTTTTTTTTTTTTTTTTTTTTTTTTTTTTTTTTTTTTTTTTTTCTCGTTAAATTCTGATATGGTATTTAGCTTCTGTAATTACTAAATTAGTATTCTTTTGTTTCTATTTGGCATGAAGTTGTTATTAAATATTGAGTGGGAATAACGAAACACTGTTTGTATTTGTTTATTCTGAGTTTTTATTTACTTATCAATTGAACCAAAACTCTTTATGTGCTTACCCTATCCCAGGGATCTCGACTATTATATCAATTGCTCAATGAAGTAGTTGTTCCCAGTCACGACCTCCCACTTCGCTCCGTGTTTACTAAAAAACACTTTATTTTATTTTCCCACTATAGTAAATTGACCTTTTTTGTGTGACAAATATATTTGTATCTCCATTGGGACGCCCCGCGGTTAGCCAAATGTTTAAAACAGGACCACAATGCCACATAACGTGACATGAAAACGTAATTTGCACATGCAGTTTGATTTGAGGTTACAATTATTAACTCTAGACAGATTTATTGAGTGCCACTGGAATTACTGATAATATGTGTTTGGTACGAGGACTCTTTCACCTTTTTTAGGGTTCCGTACCAAAATGGTAAAAAAGGAACCCTTATGGTGTGACTCAGTCTGTCTGTCTGTCTGTCTGTCACAGCTGGATATCTCAAGAACTACTAATGCTTTCAACTTGAAATTTTGTATTAGTTTTAGATGGCGTTGACCCAACTATTTTGCAAATAAAAAAGAAATAAAAATAATTATGTTTTTGTTGCAAGTGGGACTGAAAGGGGATCTTAAAAATTTAAAGTGGGGCTACTAGGGCATGTGAGGTATTATATGAAAGAACGCTGTTTGCACATTCTCAAAATATTTTTTATTTTTTTTTAGGCCGCATAGTTTTCGACTTTTGATGTAAAATGTAAAAAAAAAAACGTTCCCCCCCCTTAACTCCGAAGTTTGCAAAGCGAAAAATCTGAAATTATTCTATGTGATAGAAGTTTATGTAAAGATTACAGGAAAAATAAAACGATGTCTCTAAGTAGCACACTTTTTCAGAAATCGGAACGGAACCCTAGGTGCGCGAGTCCGACTCGCTCTTGACCGGTTTTTTTTTCTTCTGATTGATATATGATCGAGTCTTCCAATGCGCTACATATGCGGACATGCACTGCATACATTAATTATGTGATGTAACGAATCTACATCTATGAATTATAAAATACTGGGTTATTTATGTTGCGTTTATATTTTTTTTCATGTAGGAAAGTGGAAATTTTGTTACATGAAAAATTACCTTTCATTGCAAAAATGTGCGATTTAATTGGATCGATAAAACATTATTTACGCGGTTTTTTTTCATAGAGCTCTAGAACTGCATAAGGGTTTTGATCTACTAATATTGTTTCCATTATTTAATTCTTAATTTTTAAGCTTACAATCATTGATATATAAAAACCCATAAAGAAAATAAAACTTTTTATAGGAGTGACTTTGTATGAATTTCATTGATTCATCCTTTGTTATTAAGGTTTCGGATTCCTTAATTTTTAACCGACTTAAAAAAAAAGGAGGTTATCAATTCGACACATAACTATTAGGGCTTCCAAATAAATATACAAAATTTTATAGGTGTATATGTATGTATGTATGTTTGTCCACGCATATCTCCGAAACTATTACTCGGATTGTGACCAAATTATTTACTGTAGTGGCTTTTTACTTCAACTTGGAGAAGAGTCCAAGTTTCATCAAAATCGGTTCAGTAGTTTAGATGCGTGTGAGTGTAACGGCCAGGCTAACAGGCTGATACGAGCTATGGGTGTGGTGTCAAAGGGAAAACATCTCAAAACCTTGGTCAAATTCTAGTGCAATATTTATAACAAAAATATTAAATGCTTATTTATTACAAACAATTTTCAAATTTTTACTTTAAACTAAAAATTACGAAATCAAAAAGTAATTTTAAAAAATCAAATGAACTTCAAAAATTAATTAATTTCGGAAGTCGGTGGCAAAAACCTGAAATACAGATCCCGAAACACCGACTTCCGAAATTAAAGTTGTTTCATAATTACGAGTTAATTTCTTTTGAAGTCGATGTAATTTTTTTTAATAACTTTTCTTTTTGTTTAAGTATATGAACTTATCGGAAGAAAGGTGATGCAAAAAGTCCCCTTCCTTTGCAATGTTACATGTAATGTAGGCAATATTCATACATTTCGAGAGCTTCTATCACTCGATTGACTACATCACATCCTTCCTTTATTTATATGGTATCTGCTTCCGCAAGTCCTTGGCTTATAAGGACCAGAATAGCAAATATTAACATAATAGCATGGCAATCTGGCACAAAGTTAAAAACACAAGTTAAATCTTACTTTGGGTGCCAGAGAAAAACACGAAAACACTCTTTTTCCATTGTTGTAACGCTGCATAGTGTTAAGATAAGTGTTTTAGTGTACAATTGAAGTTAATAAAATTATTTTTATTATATTTTATTTAATCAATTCTATATGCAATAACTACATTTCAAAATTCGTACCATTCATTCCTAGTTTTTTTTTGCCTTCAAATTTTTTAATAGAGTAGGCAAGTACTCAAATTTGATACTATTGACAGAACCACATCCTTCCGATGTTAATAAGGTATCGCCATCCGTTTCGAAAGTCCTTGCCTTTGGCTTCGGAAGCAAGGACCAAGTGTAAGGAGCACCTGTTGGTCCTTTGTTTGAAGAGGGAGAGCTTCGATGTGGACCGTTGGTGCCGGATGTTCCCACGCAAACGCATCCACGCCTAAATTCGATGGGACTTTTGCAACGTGCACTTTCATGGGAATGGGAAAACCAGGAGTAAAATAATTATTGTTTGATTATAAGGATAGCAAAACAATTAATGTTTGATGATAGTTTCCTCGTAATGCACAATGAAAACGTATTTAAGGTGAGTCAAATATTTCCCAGTAATTTAACTTTCCTTGAACGAAGTAGTTTCCAATACCTATCACATTTTCAAACTGAAAAGTTTTGGCAAAATTTCAGGTCTCAAATATTTGCGTAAAAATCATGTATACCTTGTAACTTTCTATAGTCACATTAATCTGGTGCTGTACCATTTTTCTACAAGTTGAATGTCGCATTGGCACAATAGAAAATCGCACTAGAAACGTTTGAAAAGTTTTTGTTGTCTTCTCCGGCTGCTACATTCACCTGTCTTGTCTCCATTGCATCGAGTGTGAAGGTTGGTTTCGCTACTTGTCCCTGTCTACAATATAGCAATTATGCAGCGAAGAAAGAGACGAGAATTCTTCATCGCGCCTTTGTCAGCAGAAGCATGTGGCACGCGCCGCTCCATTCGGTTTCCGAACGTAAACCGGTGTGGACGTGGTGCTGTCTTCGATATTTAAATAATCGCGCTACGATCGTGTTTTGACAACTCCAAAATTCGGAACTTCTAATATTTTGGAATAGTGTTTGGATTTATTGTATTTGTTATCGGACGTGATATAAAAAGTGTGGTCTGTGTACTAAGTGTAAAAAAGTTTAAGAACTGCATCTTGAGGAATTTGTGAATGAATTTACTAAACTGCGACAGTGTTGACGTTTTCGTGGATAACCAGCAGCGAAAGACGTCTAACCTACATCCAGGGCGACAAAGAAGCATCCGAAGTGAAAGTTAAAGCCTACTGTTTTCGTGCATGACTGTTGTGTTTGGACTCTCGAAGCCATTTAAGGGACAATTTCGTTCAGCAGAAGATCGTTTAAGAGTTTTCTTTTATAGCTAAAGGAATAATTGAAAAACTTCCGGCGCTTATGGGAAAGATCGCAGCTGGGTGACCCGAAAACTGTAATAAAAATAAACGATTTACTGGATGATTTATATCGTCTTTGAAGTACGATATCTTAGGATGATTAATAGTGAGTGTCTGGTGAGGATGCGTTTTGGGAAACCTGAATAGAGAGCTGGCAGCGATTTTTTTCTCTAGCTTTATGAGGGAAAGAAGGTCGTTGCCGATAAGTAGCGAAGTGGCGCTTAAGAGTGATAAGGATGGAACTGGGAAGTTGGTGGTGAACTCAGTGTTGTGCGGTGTGGTGGATGAACTGTCAAACGGAAGGACTGGCAGGCGCGGCTCGTGGGTTCGTCACGCCGTCATGGGGGTGCTACGGTGGAAGGACTTGACAGGGGTCAGGACCGCCACACCTACTGAACAAAAAGAGGTGAATACATTACACCTAGGCAGTTAAGACACTCCATTACAAACCATTGCGTCATTGGCGATGTTATCTTGAATATGCTAACATTTTGTAAATTACCTATAGTTGGATCATTGTGTATAGGTACCTGTAATCAAATAGTAAATTATTTCGATTGAAGGGTTTCGATAACGACTATATCTTTGTGTAGGCTTTGGTGCTATTTTTAGTGTATGTTTTGGTCGTAAAACACGATTGATAAACTAATAAATCACTTCAGTAGTTGATTCTGATATTCTGAAGTAATTGGCCCCTTGTTGCGTTGATAACTTTACAGTGTAACATGGAGTTGCTTTTATTACCTAGGCTCCGTAATGAAACTAGACAATTAGAGATAGATTAGAAATAGCTTGTGTTTGAATACAGCAACTTTGATGTATTTGAGCAAGTATCATGGTTTCATTCATGCTGTTTATTTTGTTAATGTGATAAGTTTGTTGACCGTCAGCCTAAGTTATTGAAAGAGGATTCTACAACATTTACACAGTGATAACCCTCGTAAGGCGCAATGTACAATGTATTGAACAAAGTTTCATGCAGCGTTCGGGACCAGACTTAAAAATTACAACATTATAATGGTACTTACACCGGGCGAAAGTACCTACCTATATCAGAAGATTTTGGTTTAAGTCGGGGCCGGAATGCTGCATGTCAGTTGTTCAATACATTGTTCATTGTGCGTTTAGCTCATCTAGCGAAATTTAGCTTGGTCCTTACGATTTTATACATTATACATACTAGGTTTTGTTCAACCCCATTAATAACTCAGGTGACTAATGAGGCCGTAACATACACAGTGTATTCCCATATTGCAATAATTTATTTTCCGCCGACAGCTGATGACGTTATTTTTTACAAGATGATAAACATTACTAACACTGAATTAACTTGTTAGGCAAGTTGTCTTATGAATCACTCATACATTATGTAAACAGGTGACGAATAGTGAAAATACATAGTCTAGGTCATGTCCGAAAAGTCTCTTTGCCAAATTATCGGCTTTGTGAAAAGTGTCCATTTTGTATTTTTGTGTCATCAGTTTTTGGCTAACGGTTGTGTCGTTGCGCAATACAAAGTTTACTAGGTCAATGTATGACATACTAGCTTTTGCCCGCGGCTTCGCCCGCGTGGAAGTCGGAAAATATCCCATGGGAACGTACATGTGGAAAACATAGGGCCGTCCGATATAACTGTGCAAACTCAAATCGCTACGATATATCGTTACCGTGTATAGTAGGCATAAAGCTACCAGTCGGCATGATTTTTTCCGACATCTTCAACAGTCGTCGTCATATTTCAGGCAATTTACACAAAACCATAATGAATTACACCGAATCACTCCGTTCATTGGAGAAAACCGTATGAAAATCCGTTCGGTACTTTTTGACATTATCGCATTCAAACAGACACACTTACGCGGCGGGGGGACTTTGTTAATTACTTAAAATTTATTATGCCAGTCACGCTCTAATAACAAATAACTTTTGTCCGAGTGTCCACTCGTTCAAATAATTTGCTCGTAAAAACTTCGAATGAAATAAAGACCAAATGTTACCTCAAGATTCGAACTATGACTACATTTCCAATCCCTTAAATCTCTTAAAAAGAGGTAGTTACACAAACATTTGTCAACCCCTATTGTACCCCCTCAAAAACGCTGTACCACATATTTCTTTATTTCCTACCAAAAGCATAAATTTGAATTTTCATATCCCTACCTTAAGAAATGCTGGATTTCCCATCTTTCATCCCTTATATCATCCCTTGTAGTATTGTTTTTGAAAGTTTCCTGTGTCCTTTCCCAAGATGCTATATAAAGCCTTGCCAAATTTTGTCGAAATCCGTGCAGTATTGTAAATTTTAAAATCAACCCGTATTGTACCCCCTTAGGGGATGATTTTTCAAAAACGCTGAACCGCATATTTCTTTGTTTCCTATCCATACTAATATTATAAATTCGAAAGTAACTCTGTCTGTCTGTCTGTCTGTCTGTTACCTTTTCACGCCTAAACCACTGAACGGATTTCGATAAAATTTGGCAAGGCTATAGATGGTATCCTGGGGACGGACATAGGCTACTTTTTTTTGCCTATCCTATCAAAAGCATATATTTTAATTTTCACATCCCTAACTTAAGAAATACTGAGTTTCCATACAAACTTTCATCCCCTATATCACCCCCTGTAGGATTATTTTTAAGACAAAAAGTAGTTCATGTCCTTCCCCAGGATGCTATATAAAGCCTTGCCAAATTTTATCGAAATCCGTGCAGTTTTGTAAATTTTAAAATCAACCCCTATTTTAACCCCTTAGGGGATGATTTTTCAAAAACGCTGAACCGCATATTTCTTTATTTCCTACCAAAAGCATACATTTTAATTTTCACATCCCTAACTGAAGAAATACTGAGTTTCCCATACAAACTTTCATCCCCTATATCACCCCCTGTAGTAATATTTTTGAAAAAAATAGTATGCTATGTCATTCCCCAGGATGCTATATACAGCCTTGCCAAATTTTGTCGAAATCCGTGCAGTTTTGTAAATTTTAAAATCAACCCCTATTTTACTATATTTTACCCTCTTAGGGGATGATTTTTCAAAAACGCTGAACCACATATTTCTTAATTTCCTATCAAAAGCTTACATTTTAATTTTCACATCCCTAACTTAAGACATACTGATTTTCCCATACAAACTTTCATCCCCTATATCACCCCCTGTAAGATTATTTTTGAAAAAAAAAGTAGCCTATGTCCGTCCCCAGGATACCATCTATAGCCTTGCCAAATTTTATCGAAATCCGTTCAGTGGTTTAGGCGTGAAAAGGTAACAGACAGACAGACAGACAGACAGACAGACAGACAGACAGACAGACAGACAGACAGACAGAGTTACTTTCGAATTTATAATATTAGTATGGATTTTGAATGTCGAATTGGTTAGAATTAAGGTTTTTTTTTTCAGTAATAGAATTCTTTTGCGGCTTTTATGTTTCTTTTAAACCTATTTTTAGATCTGTGATAATTTTTGTTTTGATTTTGTTGTCAGCCTGTATAGGTACCTACTTAGGAAATCGTTTTAAATTGAAACGCACTTAATTACCTTATTCAGTAAATATGTTATGCACATTTTGCAATCAATGCCTATTATAATTAATTAATCTTGTCACCTAGGTACTACTTATAGCAAATATAGAATATCATGTACTTATCTGTAGTCTGGCAGACTACGGGTAAATCCTTTAATCCAATTTTAATTTGCAAAATGTTTCCTCATTTGTTAATACGCAGTGTCCTTTACGTTAATTAGTATTTATTTAATATGATTTATTGTTTTCGCGACAATTGAGGACATACACCTTACATGCAATAAGCTTCGATAAAAATGATTGTTATGGTATGTTTATTATTATAAATATGTGAGTTTTAACAAAATACACAATAATGTCCAATACATTTTTCTCCTATCCAGAAACAACGAACTATTTTAGGGTTAATTCCAAATAGAACTATCTCCCATTCCACTGTAGCTCATCCCAAGAGACTGGACGCGAATTTAACCCGGTAATAGAAGTATTTATTATTAAAGCGCATACCTACTTAGCTACCCGTGGTCTGTGGGACCCCACATCGCACCGTTTGCCAGTAGAGGGTACCTCATTTTCCCCGATGTCGGCTCAAACGGGGTTTCCTAATGAAAAATTACAGCCTTCCTTGAGACTTAATAAGCGAATGGGCCGCGGGAAGATTTATTGAGCGGAACAACCACTTTGGTTGTAACAATTTGCTTTTTTGGGAAATTGTGTTAGGTACATTCGGAGGTAATCGAGGGGAAATTAAGGTTTTAATTTGACTTGATTGTGGAACGGAGGGATACTTTTTTTCTAAAATCTAGCATTGGTTTCAAAACTTCTTTAGTTTTGAATTTAAAAATAAAGAAAACGCTGTTTTTTGAAAATCAGTGGGTAGGTACCATCGCGGACATTTCCGGTGAACCACTTTTCAGGCTTATTACGAGACATACGGTTAAGGACAGACGGTTCAAAAGTGCTTAGTGCTTAGTGCTTTTAGTCTGTGCTAAATAAATCTATTTTCTTTCTTTCTTTCTTAACCGCAAATGTCCGCGATGATTCCTGCCTAATGTATTACACAAAGTTCCTAGTTAAGTACAAAATCTTTGCACTTACTCCTCTAAATTCTGTGCATTTCAACATAATGTATTACAGTACACAAAGGCATGTGTCACACTCATGAGAAAGCCAAACATTATTAGGTAAGTAGGTACTTACTAAAAAAAAAAATCAAACAAATGATAGCGGAAACTATCGACAAAACGATCACTCCATAACGTTTCTATTCTCAGAAACTTTAATATAGACGTGTACCTAACTAATCACTATAGTAACTTAGATTAACTTAATTTGTTTATACACGTCTTTCTGTCAATTCATTGACTAGGCTTGTGTTGAGTATGCAAGTCAAATACTGGACTCCCAGTACTTATTTACCCATTGAGTGAAATCAATGGTGCCGATACACCTATGTGTTATTTATTTCACTACCTATGTGTATGTATGGGATACGGATTAAGTTCTATACATATGCAATCGAGAATCTTCGATACTTCGCGGAATGAAGCGCTGAAAAAATATATTATTGAGAGCCGTGGAATGGGATTTTATTCGAATATAGGATTGCGGAATAGTGTAGGATTTACTAGAAGAAGCCGTCATTGATTTGCGAGGAGAAGACTTAAATAAATGCTCCTAGTTTTGCAAATAATTGTCTGAGAAGTTGATGAAACATTATCGAAAAAAGACTGTCACTAACTCTACTTAAACACAAATAAATAACCTATAAAACATTTTTGCACGAAACTACTTCGGAAACAATTCGTCTGACCCATTTCTGAATTAATAAGAGAAAACAAGACATACCTTCTTAATATATGTACCTATTATGCAGATCCTGAAAGATCAAAGTCTCATGACATCACAGCATTTGGTGAAAATGGGTCGTAAGAAAAATCTCACCAACTTCTGCCAAATATTATGATAATACATACAACGTGTAACGCTAAATGCGCAAAACCTCTTAAAAAAAATCAGCTGTTCAGTACAATTACGTTCGCATAATTCGTCAAAGTGTACTGAACAGCTGATTTTTTTTTTTCGCGATTTCTGGTTTGGTCCCATAGTAAAAGTTGTTCATAATGATGAGTACAATGACCCCTTAAGAGGTTTTGCGCATTTAACGTTACACGTTGTATATCTTACAGCTCACTCCAATTACTCCAACTGAGGAATTGAGGATGTTATTAGGGTCATCACGTACTACCCGTGATAAAAAAGATTCTAATTAAAGAAGTACCTACATTAATGCCGCGTGCAATTAATATCTATTGCCCATTTGAGTATACGTGTGGTGTGTCTCAACTTACAATTAGAGTATCCTAAGAATAATTTATTTTATGGTAATTACCTATTTTCTTAATTAAAAAACAAGGCAAAATTTTTATTTCGTATATTTTTTGCTTGGCAATTGTTTGTCACAGATTAGTAGGCCAGACACGACAGTCATCAGACACGAATCTGATAAACAAAAAAATATATAAGTAATAATCTCCGATCAATATTCGTCGGGGCATGTATAATCAAGTGTAACGATGTCTGATAACAAATGAGTGTCGCTTCTGTATCAACAAGATACATTTCTTGTTAGATAAAGATACATTCTATTACAATACGATTGCGTCATAGATAATTTAATGTTCCATTGATGAATGAAGAGGACTGTTGTAGTCGATATTATAGAATTCACTTTACGTTTTTCCACGTGCAAAACGTAACTTACAATTTGAATAAGTAAGTAGTAAAACTGCGAATTAAAATTAAAGTTCGTTGATAGCCTTTAATTGTTTAGTTTAAAAAAAAATGCTGTGGGTATGTACACCATAGAAACAATAAACTCGCGAGAAAATGCCAATTTTTCTTCGAGCTTACTTTTCTACATGGCCGACATTTTCTTTTAACAGAGCACCATTAAACTTTCTTCTATTTCGCTCGAACAACATTTTATGTTGTCTAGTTTCCCTAAACCCGTCAACCCTCAAGTTATTACCATAGATGTGACGAGGCTCGACTGACACATCCGAGATGAAATTATATTAGCACAAGCTGAGTTTTTCTCCACTAAATCCTTTGGCACAAGCCAAGATTTGCTTGCATAATACAAAGTGTCTCATTTTATTAGTTGGCCTGACGTTTATGGTATATTTATCTTAGAAACACCATGATATTTAGTAAGGGGTAAATCCTGATGTAATTTGGTCTAGTCCCTGGTAAATATATTGTGTGCGTTCAATTGTATCCAAAGATATAAAATGGTATGGTATTTATGCAATTGGCGCTAACTTTTTCTTTATGTTATATTCTATTCTGATTAAGTCTATTGGTATATTATGTGCATGTGGTAAAACCTCTTTCTTAATAACTTTCACCGTTCCATTCCGTCCTCTTACAAAAATTGCATGCTTTTATTTTTATGCTTTTATTTATGTATAGAACTGCAGTCTTCTCGCATTTATTTATTTTGTGTGCGTGCTTTTCATCCGCTTTAGAAATAGCGTTATGTGCATGAATAAAGCATTTAGAAAACTGGAGTGACAATTCCATTTGTCTGTCATTTATTATTAGGACTAGCTTTGACAAAGCTAGTTCGCGTTATGACATTATAAACTAAGATTAAAGTCATTTATATTCTGAAACCATATAAAACGTACAGAATTTTGACATTATACTTAGTTTAACTACAATATTATTATAAACGAGTCAGACTACTTCATTAAGAATTACAAGTATATTGACAAATAACTAACGACATTACCTCATAATAATGTAGTTTGCAACCATAACAACAATAAAGTCAAGTACATAACATTTAAGTACATTCTATTGTAATATACCGCTCGCTATTGCCAACTCTATGAAATATGTGCCTGTTATAAGTCATAATGAATACAAAGGAACTATATGTGAAACATTTTCTTAGTACCTACATATCTCTCCAGGTCAGTTGGTTAGAGGGTAGTCTGACATTTTCAGTTAGTTCACGACGCCAGCTTAATGGCCGTTTTATTATTGCTCCGACTGCCCCTATACTGCATTATGACGACTGCAGTTTTAAAGTGGGTCAAGTCGTGGGTTTAAATTTTACAGATATAATTTAGAAGATCTAGGTTTCAGTATAACTCACGAGCTCACTAGTGGATAACGTGATGATATCCACAATTGCAAGCTTGGTTTCCAGACTTCGAGAGTGTGCCCACGGGACAGAGTGGGTAAGCCTTTTATCTTTTGGCAAATGGATCGATTAGGGTTGCAAGATCTGTAAATTGGCTATGTATTTTGGAGTAGGCAATTTTCATGAGTAGGTACGTACTGCTCTTCAAAAGAGAACCATTATCATTATGACGTATAGGTCGTTACCTACGTGTACCCTAGCACTTATCGTTACCGTCCATTTAACTCTATTTATTGTAAGGAGCGGCGCCCGCGCATCGTTGCGTAATGTGACCAAACCCTTAGTTGGCACGTTGACAACTATTCTGCGGCATTTGTCCTGTGTTGTCGACCCGGTCAGTAACTTTATTCTCATCATGAAGTTTATAACTAGGAAGAAATTAGTACAAAACAGAACGATTCTGCTAAACGCAGCTACGTTTATAGTCGCTGCGTTTGTGCCGATTAATTTTATATGCCGATTTCTGGTGAGTTATGTTTCCTCAATAAAGAGTCCCCGGATATTTTAGCAGCATATTCTCGTAATATTAAGAAAATTACGTTAGATATTAA
This sequence comes from Cosmia trapezina, assembly GCA_905163495.3. Lineage (NCBI taxonomy): Eukaryota > Metazoa > Arthropoda > Insecta > Lepidoptera > Noctuidae > Cosmia > Cosmia trapezina. Next base: position 12,169,074 of record LR991038.1, read on the forward strand.
CAAACCAGAGAAATTTTATCGAAGTATTTCTCATAATCGTAATAGGTTTCGACAACTTTCGACACAGTTTTTATGTATTTTCACGTTATAGAATTTCTTTTGCATTTGTCACGGCTTCTCCATTTGGCATGCAATGTAGGTAAATAATGAGGTCATGGAGGCATATTACTTAACTTTAGAAGACCCTCACGTACCGCACGTGTGGTCAGTCATCCGTATCGGAGTTCATCCAAGGAGGTTAACGAACGGGCGTTAAATGGAATAAAAACTCTTAGATAGCATTGACAGTAAGATGATGAATGGTTCTTAGTTGACGACGCGGTTTTACGATCTTTCAGCAGTAAATCAAGCGCGTTTCGCAGCCATCAATGTTCATTTGTTGCTTTTGTTTTAAGAGTCGTGAGTGCTATTAGCTTTTGTGGATAAGATTGAAAATTGCGTGGCCAAATCATATACATAAGTTATCGATGTTAGTGCAAGCAATGTTTTCTAGATTAAAATGAAAAGAAGTGATGAAAAATATTGATTTATATTTACGCCTACTTGAACATCCAGGCTGAAATTTAAATAAAAACCGGTCAAGAGCGAGTCGGACTCGCGCACCGAGGGTTCCGTCCCGATTTCTGAAAAAGTGTGCTATTTTGAGACATCGTTTTATTTTTCCTGTAATATTTACATAAACTTCTATCACATAGAATAATTTCAGATTTTTTTCCTTGCAAACTTCGTATTTAAGGGGGGGGGGGGGGGAACGGTCTTTTTTTTTTACATTTTTCATCAAAAGTCGAAAACTATGGGGCCTAAAAAAAAATAAAAAAAATATATGAGAATGTGCAAACAGCGCCCTTTCATATGATACCCCACATGCCCTAGTATCCCTACTTTGAATTTTGAAGACCCCCTTGCAGTCCCTGTTACAAATAAAATATAAATATGTTCACTTCTTTCTTACTTGCAAAATTGTTGGGTAAACATCATCTAAAATTGTTCCAAATTTCAAGTTGATAGCATTAGTGGTTCTTGCAGCTGTGACAGACAGACAGACTGAGTCACACCATAAGGGTTCCTTTTTTACCATTTTGGTACGGAACCCTAAAAAGAAAACAAGACCAACGATGCTCAATCTCGTAGTGTTGAGAATGATATTTCCATTACAACAAAGAATAAAGTGAAGTTACTAAATAACTAGACCCTAGAGACTGCAAACGTAGAATCAGCTATGCCAATTAATTTTACAATACACTGTGTTTCACCTACACAAATATTAACTGCTAATATACTTATGTATAGTACCTACTTCCTTGCAATCAACCAAATTTTATTGTCTACGCACAATTAAAATCCGTTACGTATGAAAATGTATGTAAATCCGTGCATACACTTGATATCAAATAAATGGACCATAACGAGTGCACCCACAAAGGTGTCACTGAATAGATAGGCACAGAAGACCCATCCATCCATCCATCCATTCCTCCATGGCATCTCCATGCGCTTGTTCCATTGCTCCATGGAACAAGCGAAAACGCACGCACATATAGACACGCTTAACGTACAGCGAGTGCGAGCGCACTCGCGACTCCTGTCATTTGTTTGAGATCCCCGTAAGTGGGTTCTATGTATGCGTGCGCCTGTTTTCGCTCGTTGTATGAAACTGGCCTTCTGGAACCTATCTATTCTGTGACACTGTGTTGGATGTGATAGTCTGAAAGCATTTATTGGTCGTCACGACTTTCGTGCTATGTGCAGAGTGTACACTGAATCATTGAATACGTACACGTCGTGTCGGCTTAACTGTACTTGTAAGGCACCACGTGTATCCTGTTCTTTATAATGTGTCCTCTTTACATGTATTGCTTCAGATGATACACATTTGTTAATTACATTTTGATGTCTGGTTTTATTATGAGTTTTAATATATAGGCTTTTGTGTGATCTTTGTTAGAATTTCAAGCACAACTCACAATTAATTTTGAACTGAAGACTACAATTAATATTAAAATTAGGACTTGCAACTGATAAAATTGTTTTCAATTAAACTCTGATATTTTAATTAATTTAATGATGCTGTTTTAGAGTCAACATTTGATATTAATTAAATAATGAGATTATTTTCCTGGTGTTAAAGTTATTTTGGAGTGGTTATCCAACAATTGTTTGTTTTCCGTTGTGACGATTTGCATTTTATCAATTCAAATTACCTAATGGTTTTCCTCTAAATGGAGAAAAATATTGGTATTTTGTTCAGTTTTTCCGTAAAGTAACTAATTTTAATGATGTCTAGATTATTAATACATCCCATATCGATTTCGACTACGGCACAGATTAATACAGATAGGGCACTCCGCAGTTTACGTATGAAGCTACAAGAACACGGCGGGCCCCGTCCACGGTGCTAATTCAGTAGATATGCCGCGCGCCGAAGGTAAAAGAGTTACGCTATAGAAAGAGAGGCAATGTGTAGGTGAATAGCTGTGGGTAATTAGCGTTCTGCGAACTGAATTGCACTTTATTGTATCGTAGCAAGAGTCTTGTATTCAAATGTTTTTGCGGAGTGTCCCATCTGTATTAATCTGTGGCTACGGTGACTATTTTAGTTTCCGACGACTATAGGTTACGGGCGTGTGCTCCGACGTGGCTAAAGTAACCTACCTTGACAGTAAAGCTACATATATAGTGCGGACACATTATTATGCAATTGTGGTAATGGTATTATATGTTGGAGGGTGGTTTACTCTTAAGGTGATTGTGGTGGACTGTATTAGGTTGGAGTAATAAAAGACTTCTTGCTGTTGTCTTCTAGTTTATTCTTCTTGTAGAGCTGGAGGCCGACTGACTGACTTTGGTTTTACAAGTAAGGCTTTTTATATGCCCCAGTGGCGTTAGTTCTATCCCTACTATTTGCCACGCTTTGGGTGGTCTAACAAAGTACTGGCTACGCTATTTAAAACTATTGTAAACACATAAAAACAAACTTTCTTAGAATTATTACAAATGGCTAAAGAAATGCATATCAATAGACACCGACAACAAATAATTCGTTTCCTAAAACTAAGAAAAATATTTTGTGCGGATTACAATTTACGCAGAACTGTTACCTATTCAACAAAAGGTCTCGACAATAATGAGTTCCTTTAACAGTGCCGCTAGTAAACATTTTAGAATATAAAACAATGCATTTTACTGCGAAAACGCCCGGCGATAAGCAAAACAAAACATTTCGGGCGCCGTGGGAATCTCTAGCATCTGTTAGACTTAAAGCTGAATGCTAATTATCCACAAACTGAAAATACCACATGCCTAAAGACTATGATATTACCACGCTAACATAACAGCAGGCAGCTATCCTGCACAACTTTCATAGTCTTTTAATTCACACTATGCTCGGCGTCCGTAACAGTGATCTCGCCTGCTGTCGAGATTTCTCCTGGTTCTCGCTGGTTCTCAAAGTCATTAACATTTTGTTTTACCAAGCGCCTCCAAACAGGGCCTCAAGTCTGCTATTACAATAGTGTCAGAATGGTCTATCATTGATTTCATAATTGTTGATTTTGACAAGTTTGGTAATCTACTAATATAATGGCGTCATAATGGCGTCATTATGACTTTCCAATGGTCAACCACTGACACTCCATTGTATGAAATTATGAATTTAGCAGATTCCGAACTTTTAGCAAAATGACAATGCAGTGACAATGGGATCGTGTTGGAATGTAAAAAATAGCAGACTTGGGGCCGTGGTCTTTCCTTTGCCAACTAGAAACAACAATATTGTCTAGATTATATCATTGTAACAGTGTATCATACTGTAAGCAATTGTGGTTTTACCGTGTCGATGTCTTCGTGATTTTGCAAATCAAAATAACTACATAAGTAACATATTTGCCTGATTCCATGAAACCATCTTCCAGTAAACTTCCAACAACAGATCATCATCATCAGCCTATAGCAGTCCACTGCTGGACATAGGCCTGTCCAATTGCTCGCCATTAATCTCGATTCTCGGCAACTCTCATCCAGCTAGTACCAGCCAACCTGCGAAGGTAGTCGCTCCACCTAGCCTGAGGGTGTCCTACCTCACGTTTGCCGATTCACGGTCTCCACTCAAGAACTCATTTACCCCAACGATCATCGGTTCTACGGCTATCATGGCCGGCCCATTGTCACTTCAGCTTGCTTATTCTGTGAGATATGTCAACGATTTTGGTTCAGCAACCACAGATAACAATACTAGAAAGTGCCACATCAACAAAACCCAGAAAACGAATAAAAAAAAACCGGTCAAGAGCGAGTCGGACTCGCGCACCGAGGGTTCCGTACCATCATTTATATGTAATTTTTGTTGATGATTTCTGAAAAACTGCTATTTTAGAGACATCGTTTTATTTTTCCTGTAATCTTTACATAAACTTCTATCACATAGAATAATTTCAGATTTTTCGGTATTTTTTTTACATTTTTCATCAAAAGTCGAAAACTATGCGGGCTAAAAAAAAGAAAAAAAATGTTTGAGAATGTGCAAACAACGTTCTTTCATATGATACCCCACATGCCCTAGTAGCCCCACTTTGAATTTTTAAGACCCCCTTTCAGTCCCTGTTGCAAAAAAAATATAACTATTTTTATTTCTTTCTTATTTGAAATATAGTTGGGTAAACGTCATCTAAAACTGTTCTAAATTTCAAGTTGATAGCATTAGTAGTTCTTGAGATATCCAGCTGTGACAGACAGACAGACAGACAGAGTCACACCATAAGGGTTCCTTTTTTACCATTTTGGTACGGAACCCTAAAAACTAACAGCAAAATGTTCAAAGTAGGTACGTTAATAGACGTTTGGACCTCTCACAGTTGCTGAGCACTCTTATCGGAGATATTTTGCTGAAACTTTAAACTAAAAGCAATAGTACCTTGTATTCGAGTTTTCTCTTTGTCACAAAGCAACGCTTTCAGATGGTATTACACAACTTTTGGTGTTCCCTGATTGTTTGAAAAGTTTTTGGTTCCTCAAGACTGGTAACATTTGCGGACAAGCGTTCGAAGGTCGTGTTTTCAGAGAAAATTGTTATTAATTTTATCACAAATACTTTATACATTTTTTTGAAGTTTTAATTTTTACGGGTAAGGTAAAAATCTAGATTCAGGTAAGTAGGTCCATGCTAATGTTGTCTCAAACTCTCGACTACCTACAATATTAAAGAATAATTTGTAAATAAATCCACATCTTTCCTTTGTAAACAAACAAAAAAGTTGTAGGAGCATAAACAATTTTCTTTTAATCTACGTTCTTTGAGTTACAAAGCTTAAATCTGCGATATTATGAGCAAGAATTTAATAAAAAGAAATGCACAGCCGCCATTTTTTATCAAAATTGGGTGTGAGAACTCTTCAGTTTATAATGTTACATAAATCTCGTTAACGGTTACGCAAGTAAAAAAAATCCTTTGAGAATTTAATGGTCTCTCCAATTAAGGTTTCAATACCATTTTTCTTTGTTAATATTCTTGATAAGTAACGTGCAGAACCACGTGTTGTTTATGCCCACGTCCCAAAGATTAATTATAAATTAAACGAACTTACCTAAGTGAAGTTCCATTTTAATTGTACGAACTGCATAGTCTCGAAATGATAAAGAAGACTTGTAGTAGTCGCATCCGCTAGCCTTATGTCACGATTTTTTAGAGCTCAAATACTCAGTACCCCAACTCTAGAAAAAAAAACTTTTACGGGCACAACACTATATCCGTCATTTAGTTCAGAGAATCAGCTGGTACATATATGTATACCTACTAACTTTCATTATTTTACGACAAAGATTCCTTGTTTACAGGGTAGAAATTATTTTTAAATAAGTTTGGGGGGGTTGGGATATAGGTATCATTTCGAGACTATGCAGTTCGTACAATTAAAATGGAACTTCACTTAGGTAAGTTCGTTTAATTTATAATTGTACTTCACTGCATAGTCTCTTCATGATAAAGAAGACTTGTAGATGTTTAGAGAGTCGTAAAATAATTATAGCATGCATAAAAAAAATATATTTTTATCACGTAAGTACTTATGTTTAGTTTAAATAAAGTTGAACATTCGAACTTAAAACAATAGATAAATTTTCACCAGTAACAACCTCCCTATTATAAAACTGAGCAAAAATTGTCGAAGAACTGCTCCAACCAGCTGTTCTTCTAATGGTATCGATGCTGACACCCAGACGCTTAGCCGCCGAGCTGGCTGTGTGTCTTATACTGTGTGCTGAAAATATCGACACGTCTATTCCGCTCCTTTCCAAAGTAGTCTTGATCCAGCGGCTAAGCGTCTGAGGCGTCATTGCTTTGTGCGGTTTTTTATATGCAATAAAGAGGTTGTCGCAGTCTCTTAAACATGATGTACCTACGTTCTAAATAATTAAGTAAGGCACTGGCAGGACAAATTTTTGCACTGCTTGTAAAAAATGGTAACATCAGACTTGGCTGTAGACTGCCTGGCCTCGACGTTTTAATAAAATCTGGTATTTTAATACATACTTTTTCAGGTAAAACTTGAATGTTTGCTATCTTAATAAGGGAAAAAATGTTTGGACTCATTGGGCCGTTACAATTGCTAAAAGGGTAATTAATTTTCTAGAAATATATTCTAGAGATAGGTTATTTTCGCCTCTCTGAGTTAAATAACTGAGAACAATTGTTGGATACCAAGTAATATCATACTTGGGATAAGGTGGACGAAGCCTAAATACGCCTTTCAAGAAACGGGAGATCCTATTGTCATTGCATATTTTTGAACCAATAATAAGGGATAAAGCTGACCTGCAACAGTTTATACTGCTATAAACTGCACCATCACCATATAATTTTGATAAAAATGCCAAAATATGTGGTGCTGATGTTTGTTGGTAATCTAAATTAAATTTAAGACAGTATTCATACCACTGCTTCAAGTAAGTACTTGTACTGTTTGAAAGTATTATCAGATAAGGAGGCCACCATGACAGTCATTGGGGCCGCAGACACGCCGCGTCTTGCAAGCGCTTCCCTGACAAGCGCGCGGCAACCAGGATAACGCGTTGACGAAATTGGAGATTGCTGGAATAAGATTTAAGCAAGTTATTACAGGGGCCAAAGTGCATATGTTTAGAAACGGCAAGTCTGTGAAATACCGGGTACCAAGGCTGTGTTGGCCAGTCTGGTACTACCACTATACCCTTCGATTGTTCAGAGATTATCTTTTGCAGGACTTTTGTTATCAAGACAAAAGGCGGAAAAGCATAAAAGAAATATGGCTTCCATGATAAAGTAAAAGCCTCAAGTTTAAAAGCGTCAGGACCATTTCTCCATGCCACATACAAATCACACTTAGCATTAGCCCAAGTAGCAAATAAGTCTGTTTCTGGGACACCATATGTTCTTAAAATAGACTTATAATTATCAATCAAAATTCTATGTAGGTTTTCTAAAAGATACAAACAAATAAAGTTGTCTATTTTCACATCATTGCCATATTTGCCTAGCAACAGAACATAAATGTGGGTATTGTATGCCTCCCATGCAGTTTATGTATGAAATAGCTGTAGTGTTGTCCACACGCAGTACAATTTCATAGTTTGAAGGTTGTTAGTAAAAGCTTTAAGAGCAAGGAAGCTGCCGTTAATTCTAAGTGGTTGATGTGCTGTTGTCATTCCACAACCCTGCAGCTTTTTCGTTACCGCATGAGGCTCCCCAGCCAGTGAGCGAAGAATCTGAAAATATTTCAATAGTATAATTACAACATTTTATCTTGCTGACATCTGTGTCAATGTGTGAAAACCACCACTTAAAGTCAGGTATTAATTATTTATTTATTTAAGTATTTATTTTTTTTTTTTTTTTTTTTTTTTTTGATAAAGGCATTACTTTTCAAAATTATTGTTAAACTTGTTTAAATAAATAAATTTTTGTCTTTCCATTGCCTTAGTGTACAAAATCTATAATCTATAGCAGGACATGCCGTTACAAGTAATCCAGTCAGATGTGCAAGTTCTCTTATTTTACAAAATTTTAAGGATAAAATTTTTTGAATTTCTTGTTTTATAACATGTCTCTTTTTAGTAGGCAAAGAAATAGTGTATTCTTTGGAATTGAATTCAAAACCTAAAAATGTAACACACATACTAGGTTATTTTTAAATAACTTTTTTCTTTATTTATTATAAATCCCAGATCAGATAAAGTTGTCATGGTTTTTTGTACATTAATACAACAGTAAGCATATAACCGATATGAAACCCATTGATCTTAGATGTTGTACAACGGTTTTTAAGATCTTTGTGAACACATAAGGCGCAGTATTAAGTCCAAATGGGAGAACCTGAAACATATATAATTTTTGTTTCCGAAGAAAACATTAAGTATTTTTGTCACTATTGTGAATGCATACTGAAAAATAAGCATCTTTGAGGTCAATGGTGCTCATATAGCAATTTCGAGTAAGTAAGTAGTTTAGTAACTGTATGGTTATCTTCTAGTTTAAAATGTCCTGTGAAAAATGAACTTATTTAGTTATTTTAGGTTTAAGATAAATCTAGTCTCACCATTAGGTTTAGGTATTGTAAAAATTTTAGAAAGGAATTATCCTTCACATGGTTCACAACAAGTTATGGTGCCACTGTTCAATAACAGTTTTACAGATTTGTCTATTTCTAGACTATCTTTGAAAGAAAAGGATTTATTTACTTGTTGTGATGGTGTACAACTGAAAGGGATTTTATAGCCAGTTATCCAGCTTAAAATTCTAGGGTCAGAAGTTATAGTCATCCATTGATGTTTAAAATATTTCAATCTACCACAGTGTGTTTGGCTAACCTCATTTAGTTGCAATTGTTTATTCTCATGGGAATCTTGTTTGGATAAGCTTTCTGGAAAGCTGATTGCGCCGCTGGTATTGGCTTTTTTTTTTTTTTGTAAGACTGGTAGAAACAATGTGGCCCGGGCTGGTATACACGGCCCCGAGGCTGGTGTGTTGCCGGGCCCTTGAAGTTTAAATGCTTCTGTTGTTGTAGGTTTGTTGGCTTTTTGGTTTTGTTCATAGTAATTTCTTGAGCAGATTCTTTAATTGCCTTTGAAGTTTTTCAGCAAAACCTCCAAAAAACCAAGTGTCAGTTTCTACGTCTTTGATTGCCTCCCTAGTAGCAAACTACTAGGGAGACCAACCTTGCAATATGAAATACTTTCTTGTTGTGGTCTCCTGATGTTGGTGGTTACACAACAGACGAGCAGCATCCACAACTACATTGATTATAGGAGCATTTTCTTTGTTTTTGCATAGTTTTCCAAAAACTGTAGCAAGTGCAGTTAATGCGCGACCAACGATCTTGTTTGGCTACAATAGTTTTCTCTTTACTGCCTCTTCTACTATGGCAGCTTGTGCCTCTTGTTCAATTTTGAGGGCCCCAAGAGTTTTGCAATTTTCTGGTGGTGGATATATTTCATTTCATTTCTTTGTCTAGGCCATTTTTAATGATCAGCCCATCTTGTGGCCAATTCCTTATGGATTGGTGGTTCAAAATTGCTATCTTGGGGGCATCCCCGAGAAGATTTAAGATGTCATCATCTAAAGGCTCTTCTGTAAGAAGGATGAAAGGAAGGGCCATGTCAATACATGGAAACAAACGAAATACCTATTTCTACTAAATAGTAGAAAATAGTGTAGAGGGTGAATACCCATCTTGATACGATTGAATAAGGCTAAATAGCCCATCAAATAGTATAAAATAGCATAGAGGGTGAATACCCATCTTGATACGATTGAATAAGGCTAAATAGCCCGTCAAATAGTAGAAAATAGTATAGAGGGTGAATACCCATCTTGATACCATTGAATAAGGCTAAATAGCCCGTCATATACTTAGTGCGGTTCGTTGAGTGGTATAATGCCTCAATAGGCCTCTGACAAACACGTGGTTTATTTATAAGTTTTAGGTAGGTACACTGTGTTTTATAACCTATAAAGGAGGGAAAAAACACTACAAAATATGAGCATTTACCTTCTTGGTCCTTATTTTTGCCATCCTGAACAGGATCTGGGTATTGTATGAGTGACGCTGACGGCTATGGCATCCGTGACAGCGTGCGCGAACGGCGCCGGCGTCTGCGACGCTTCTTAATTTGCATTAAGTCACTGTACTTCTTCAGTTTTCTTTCAATTTGTTCCTCACTGCACTCACGTACGTTTACGGATGGTTTTAAGAAAATAACTCTGCTAAATTACTAATAATTACAAGGGAATAATTTTTTGTGCTGTGACTCAGGCTGCACGAAAAACGATAATGACGGATATAGTGTTGTGCCCGTAAAAGTTTTTTTTTCTAGAGTTGGGGTACTGAGTATTTGAGCTCTAAAAAATCGTGACATAAGGCTAGCGGATGCGACTACTACAAGTCTTCTTTATCATGAAGAGACTATGCAGTGAAGTACAATAAACTTTATCTTGGGATTTTTAAGGCTGTAATAATTGACCATAATAAAAACAATCATACAAAAATATCTACTGTTGAAGGAAATATTTTAGGAAAACATTATAAGCTTTATTACCAGTATTGCAACCATAAATTATTAGTAATTTTAATTAATAGGTACGCTAAATACCTACATTTCAATGGTCACGCATGCCGCATAGGTAACACTCAGAGGAAAATCAATGCAATATAATAACCACAGTATAATAATGATACAGTAGTTTATCTTCATAGAAAACGGTCGAAACTATGCGCTTCGAAATCTCAGTCAGTTTCAGTTACGCAACATAAGTCATAAGTCATAAGTAATTTATTTCTTAACAATATACATTGTGTAGAAAGTGTAAAATATAATCAAAACCAGTACATAAAAACAGTAAATAACAACATCTCATTAATTGACAATAATAATGAATAAATTTATAATAAGAATGAAATGTCAAAAATAAAATGCCTACCTACCTAAAAAAAAAACCTACCTATACCTTACCTATATAAAAAAAATAATAATAATAGTAATCCAAATTCCATTAAAAACATTCCAGTAAACATAAACAAATAATGTCAAAAAATACAATTCAAATATAGATAGTAGGTAATGATAATAATCCTAATATTCCGGCTAATCCAAGCAGATTACTGTCGTTTATCCTCTAGGAATTCATCAACACAGTAATAGCCCTTTCTCAATAAGTATGTCTTGAATTTGTTTTTGAATGAGTTTGCACTATTGATGATTTTATATTCTACGGGTAACTTGTTGTAAAGAAAGACTGACTGATATCTGGGACTGTGGTGTCTGTGGTGAACCACGTTCAATTTCGGTTGGATTACGTTAGGTAAGTCTTTCCTTCGAGTTTTATGTCTAGCTTGTCTTTGCTCGTCGGTTTCTAGTTTATGCAAATTTTTAACAAAATTACTTAACAATACTAGCAAATAGAGGCATGGCACAGTCAAAATTGAATGTCTAATGAAATGGTCCTTACATGATTCCGTCTGTTTCAAGCGGAGCATTGTCCTAAAAGCTCTCTTTTGGATCACAAATGCCGAGTGGATATTATACTTGTAACTGTTGCCCCAAAACTCAACACTGTATCTAAGCCTAGACTCAACCAAAGCGAAGTATACCATCCTAAGCTGGGCCAAAGTAAGTTCCTCCCTCAGGCTTCTGATGGCATAGCAACAGTTCGAATGCGCGGCAGTTATGTACGGACGGACACGTATTTATCTGCCTAGCGGCCGTAGGTAATTAATTTAAGGTAAACCACTGTACGTAAATCACTCTGTGATTATACGTACGGATTCATACTGTAAGTTAAATGTTTTGCTACTAAATAAAAGTTATTGCTAAGTAGGTAAACTGCAATTTTCCGAGGAACTCATTGCTTTCCCAATATTTTTATTCAAATACGCGTATCGAAAGGGTCGTTGATTAAAAGGTCATTACACGATAAAAAATATTATTATAACAATACTCATTCGATATCAGAACCCCACCTCTATTAGAAGTATCCAATAGAACACTATGTAGTAGGTCATAATAAATAATAATATAAATATAGTCTCAAATTATATTTTTTTCTTGTGTAGCAGCTATTTTATATGCAGCGCTTTCGAATGTGAAACCCAGTGGTTTTTATATAGCCGCCTTAGTCATGCAAAACTAATTAGAGAGCTAACGTCTTGCCACGACAAAGAAAAACGACGTGGGATTCAGTTTTCCAATAGCTCTTTTGCTTTTTGTGTTCAAATAACAATTGGGTTTAGAAGCTATCGTCTCTTGTCATGATAGAATTCTCGCCGTGCTTTATTTTTTAACGAGCTTATGTTTTTATGTTATGCTCTAAAAAGTATTGTTATGCAGTATTGTTAAATCGTAAAAATACATATTAGACGTTATATTGATTGAGTAATTACACTGTCATGTGCAATATGTGTAAGATTTATGAGCTATTTTAATTGGACGTCATAAACTTAACTGGGCGTACACTACATGACGTATTGTTAAAAATTGGTCTTGATTCGTTTTGCATTACTGCACCGTCTATGATGATATTGTAGCAAAAAATATCCATTTATCGAGTTTTCAAATAAACTTTTTTTTTCAGTTGATAAAATTAAATAAACTTCATCATAAGCTTTAAATAGAAAATCTTGTAATATTTTGACAAAAGATTTTCACAATGATTAATTTAATTTTATTTGATATTGTAGCCCTATTTATTTTTCGCTATAATACCAAATATTAATATTAAAATCAATCGATTTCAATAGAATAGAATCACTTTTGCCATAGTATATGAATTATTATATGGTGTATCACTTGTAGTCTATTTATATTATTATTATCTGAAGGGTTCAAGAAACGTCGCCCTTCAAAATTGCTAATAATATCCAAGAAATTTATCAGAACATTGAACTCTGAACATTGAGATCTTTAGAGCATCTTCTACTATTATAACTTAAACTAATGCCTGATACAACTTACAGGATTCAATAGGTCATACGTCTGGTCGTTAACCGAGCATTTAAATCCAGGGTTAAACCCTGGATTTCTTTCTTGCAAGGTCAGTGCATCTTTAGTTTTTGTCATGAAAGCTGCTAACGACACTGCTATCAAAGTGGTGTTTGACTTCAGAAAAGGTCACGAAAGCCAGGGTCAGCATAGTTTGAACTGTTGAAGTTGCTCATTATAAGTTTGACAGCTCTCTCTATTCACTTCGAAAACCTTTTGGAAAACTTCCAATTTAACAGTGCTCAGTGGTTAAACACTTGGTTTGGCGTGTGTGTTCAAAATTACTTGTATTTCGAAACTTCTATTGAATGACGAGCAAATAACATGTGAATATGTGGGGCCATATTTGGAACTGTTATTCTAAATACTTTGGTTTTATTAGTGACACACACACATCATTGATTAGGTGTATGGATGTGTGCAATTCAGTTTCACAATAAATTTAAAATTAATTAGTAAGTATATAATATTTATTAATTACAGTTGATCTCAGGACTTGTTTAAGTGAGGTTTACGTAGTCGTGATTAGCTTAGTCATTGTTAAAAATAGGCAATATATCATCAATATTTTCTTGTTAAGCGTAGAATCCTTAATGATCATCACACTTATTGGAATTCAAGGTGATACCAATTATTTTAATGAGGCAGGTCGTCTGTTTTTGAGAAAGATTTAAGTACCAGTGGTTTATTATTGGACACTTCATACTCAGCTTTTTATGCTACTATAAATACAGGTATTTCGAATCATTCAGCGCTATAGCACGCCTTGAAACTTTTCATTGCAGTGAACATTACAAAACACAATCTTTTTGAAATAAAATGAAGATCCAACATCACTGCCTTCTTACCTTACATCGTTCTGAGTAGAACATGCTTAGTCAGCTAATGCTAATAAAAGTGCTCCAGGGGTGTTCACTGGCGCGAAACACATACCTGTGCGTGGTAAGCCATACTTGGTTAGGAAAATACAAGTGGAATCGGAATTAAAAGTCACTACGGAGAAACATGACGGCCTATTGAGTGTTCTAATTCTGAAGATCTTGAGGACGTGTCTAGAATCAATAATAGTACCTACTGTTCTACTTGCTCCTTTAAGGAAAGAAAAATTCTTGGTAATCTATGACATCAATAGACTGCTATAACGAACAAAGTTACTATAATAAAATCAATTAGGTATTGTCTCAACCATCCTTGTTTAAAATTTGGAGGGAGTTGTGGTGCCTGCACCATAACTATTTGGAACACAACGTCATACATGACACCGAAGAAAAAATAACGCATATTTTAGTTCGAACAGCACACATACTTATGTTGCCCTTAGCTACAGCTTTGAGGCATGTAGTCTCAAGAGACCTATTCAACATGATCACATTTTTGTATTTCTTTAGAGATTATCTTTTTTGAAAGAAGCAGGGCAAATACCTCTTCTCTTGTATGTACCCCAACCTGCACTATCTATCCTCTACCAAATCTCTCAGTAAAACATTCAAAATCTCCACTAAACAATTTAATAAAAATGAAACCTAGTGCTCACTCCCATAAGTTCCATACAATACATTCTGTGCCGTACCTACAAAATAGACAAGTGCAATACAGATGTAAGTACTTTCGTCATGCGTCTCCAAACAATACGTGGTACCACATTGTCCCATAATATTGTTATGGTAACTTTACGATGTGTGTTTGTTTTTATGACGAAAGTGGGACGACTCGAGATTATGAAGCTTGCGTACAAGTGTTAGTTTTATGGTGGGAAGCTAAAATGTTTCATCTATGGGATCCTTGTTTATGTGTCGAAAACAAAGTTATGATTCATAAAAATTGTCTTTAATGTTAAGTTGTGATCCATTCTCAATTGAACTTTTACATTATCGATAAACTTCTACATATTTTAACTTAACATTGTTGAATCCGTCGTAAAAACTATTACGTATTAAAACTTCAGTAATACCCGTTCTTTCTTGTTTATCAGTAAATCCTTCAATTGTAACTGAGCCTAAACAAAAATTACGTTCGTTCTACTTTCTGTTTTATCTCGGATTTATTTTACTGTTTGCTTTAAAAGTATTTCCATATAAATAGCGAAAACCCTTAACCATTTGCTTTATTCACATTACCATATGGGTGCAGAGAATTTTAGGATTACATGCTTACACATACATGTATTTCGGTATCTATTCCAACATTTCTTGTCGTTCAAACAACGATACAGAATTTTTTTCTTACAGGCACAATATTCCAGCTAGAATTACCTATACTGAAACTCAATTTTGTGAACACTATTTTCATAAAAGTTGATTGTCACAGGAAATCTTTTCAAGTTCCAGAAATGTCGTCTGGAATTTTTTTTTTTTTTTTTTTTTTTTTTGAAATTTCCCATATTGCAATCTATCCAGACGATATTCAGCAATAGTTTCGTAATTGATTGTATCAGGCTTGTGCGGTACATATCCAATGATAAGTCCGCTTTGTCTCAGTCACAGTCTACAGTAATAATAGATCCTGCGGGTTTTTCCGTTTAAGTCTTCGTGGCATGGTTGAATCGCTCATAAGACCTTTTGCAAGAGCGTTAGGATGGTGTGTGATCCTCGATTTATAAGCTTCCATTCTGATTTTTATTTCTTGCTTAACTGTCCTCATGTTAAGGTCGTGGTGCAATCTATCATTGGTTATATACCATGGTGCATTTGCTATCATTCGTAGCATTTTAGACTGAAATCTTTGAAGGATTTCAACATTTGAGTTTGCAGATGTACCCCATAACTGTAAACCGTAACACCATATGGGTTTGATTATGACTTTATAGAGTAGAAGTTTGTTTGCCAGTGATAGTTGTGACTTTTTGTTTAGCATCCAGTACATTTTTCGTACCTGTTGTCCCATTGCCAGACGTTTGGTAAAGATATGCTTTCTCCATGTAAGTCTTTTATCCAGGTACATACCTAAGTATTTTGCCTCATCAGCTTGTGGGACTTGGACTCCATTTATTTTGACTGGAGGGCAAATTTGGCGTCGAAGAGTGAAATTTACCTGCACAGATTTCGATTCATTAGCCTTAATGCGCCAATCTCTTAGCCATCTTTCAATGTCATCAAGACTATTTTGGAGCTTCTCGGTGGCATTTTCCGGGAGCATATCTGAAGACAGTACTGCTGTATCGTCGGCGAAGGTACCCGTTATGGTTACTTCTGAAATAGGTAGGTCTGCAGTATATAGGAGATACAGAATGGGCCCCATAACGCTACCTTGCGGCACACCCGCGTGGATTTTGTATAATGACGTTGCTTCTTCGCCTTGCTTCACAAAGAAGTGTCTGTTTTCCAGATAGGATCGGATGAATTGGTAGAATTGTATTGGAAGATTTTTTTTAATTTTGTACAAAAGTCCATCGTGCCACACACGGTCAAAGGCTTGGGATATGTCTAAAAATGCAGCTGTACAATATTGCTTTTGTTCAAAGGCGGTGTGAATAGCGTTGACGAGCCTATGTACTTGTTCAACAGTACCATGCTTTTGCCTGAAACCAAACTGGTGATCAGGGATTAAGTTTCTCTCCTTAATGATTGGCATTAATCTGTTTAGAAATAGAATCTCCATTACTTTTGATGGTATTGGGAGCAAACTGATAGGTCTGTAGGACTTAACATCTTCTGGGCTTTTACCCGGTTTAGGAACCATAATTATCTGTGCTACCTTCCATTGCCGCGGCACCGCTGATCTTCTCAAGATGGAATTGTAAATGTATGTTAAAAAAAGTACACCTTCTTCGGGCAATTCGAGTAGTATTCTCGCAGTTATCAGATCATATCCTGGAGCTTTGTTTCGATCAAGTTTACTTATTGCTTCTTTAACTTCTTGCTTGGAAAAGCCATTTATTGGAAGATCTAATTGGTGCGTTTGATTAAGGAGCTTAGATACTGAATCAATCTGTACTGATCCTTGATCAGGATTTGGTAGGAATACCTGTTTTAAATGATCAGCGAAAGTTTGTGCTTTTTCAGAGTCTTTTGTTGCCCAACTGTTATCTGTTTTGCGTATAGGAGGACGAGTTACTGTGGGGCACTTGAGTTTTTTTGTCGCCTTCCAAAGCGAATAGTCAGTCGCAGCACTAGGACTCAAATCCGTAAGATATGCCTGCACATTCTGATTTTGATCTTCACTTAATAATTGTGTCAGTTGAGATGTGAGTGAATTTAGTTTAGTTTTGTGTGCAGGATATCGTGTAGTCTGCCACAATTTTCGAGCCTTGCGTTTCTGAGCGATCATTTCCCTGATGTTGACTGGGTATCTTTTTGTACTAGGGACTGTATTCGAGTTTTCTGGTGTAGCAAGCCAAGCTGCATTCTGGATGCAATTGTTAAAGTGCTCAACAGCTTCTTCTATGTCTTGATCGGTTTTAAGTGGTAATTTCATATTTAGAGAAGCTGACACCGACTCTCGGAAGTAACTCCAGTCTGTTTTTCTATTATGTAGGCTACATGGTTTTGTAATTAACGTTATTTTTCCCTTCAGCAAAATTTCGACAGGGGAGTGATCTGATGAAAGTTCAGAATTATTAGAGTTGCATGTGAAGTATGTGTTAGCTATACCCTTTACTATCAGGAAATCTAATAGGTCCGGCATTTTTCTAACATCTGTGGGCCAATAGGTTGGTTCCCCGGATGAGATACAACTAAGTTTCAGATTTTCAACAGCCCTAAGCAATTGCCGGCCTTTCGGTGTTACTGTTCTTGAGCCCCAGTATGTGTGTTTAGCGTTATAGTCACCGCCAGCTACAAAACGTTGTCCTAAAGTGGAGAAGAACTTTTCGTATTCATCCTGCTTTATATTATGTTTTGGCGGGCTGTACACTGATGAAACTGTGAGTGGTCCAGCCCAGTCCTCGACCACTATATTAGTTGCTTGAATCTCAGGTGTGCAGTAATTTATGGCCTCGTGATGTCTAATTTTGTTTCTTATAAGTATAGCGCTTCCTCCATGTGCGGTGCCGTCAGGGTGCATCGTATGATATAATTTATAAGAATGTATATTAAAATGACTCTTCTTGGTGAAGTGAGTCTCCGTTACTAAGAGTATGTCTACTTGGTGCAACTCTAAAAACGCTTTCACCTCTAGGGTGTGTTGGGACAGCCCATTGGCATTCCAGATGACAATTTTTAAGGAGTTGAATTTGTCAGTCTTGTCGTGAGTGTTAGTAGTAAGTTGGTCATTGTAGTAAGCTGTTGCATCATTTGTTTCATCATTATTAGTAATTCACGAGTGTCATTTGTACCCAAGTTGGCTTCCGGGATAATATTTTGTTTGTCAGTTGTGTTTGGCTTTTCTGTTAGAACGTCCCTGTAAGTTTTTTGGTGCTGATGTTTCATGTGTCGTGTTGTTTGGTCTTTCTGTTGTGATGGTACGGGTCTTGTTGAGTAGCGTTGTTTTGTTGTTTCAGGTTTACCAGGTAATTTAATTTTTTGTAGTTCTCTATATACTTGGCATCCCTTATAGTTAGCAGGGTGATTTCCATTACATAAGATGCATTTAACTTGATCAGATCTAGTCTTCCGAGGACAATCGGCTGATAAGTGATCTCCTGCGCATTTGATACATTTGGGGTTCCGACGACAATAAGCCTTAGTGTGCCCGTACTGTTGACATTTAGCACACTGGGGTATTTCACGCTTAGGCCGAGGAGGTTCAAAGGTTATTCTACAATTTAAGAGGTACTTGACCTGATATATGCTTTTGTTGTTATCATTAGGCTTTAATTCAACAATGAACATTGGCAATGGTTTTTTGGTTTTCATTTGTTTAATATTCCAAGTATTAACACATTCGTGGCCTAAGTCTGATAAAGCTTGCTCGAGTTCAGTTAGATCAGTGGATGCATGTAGGTTTTTAAGGACCACTTTGAAGTTTCTTTCTTGTTTAGGCTTGTATGTATAAAATTCTGTGTTTTTTATTTCAAGCTGTTTAACTATATCCCTGAATGCTTCTGATGTTTTAGGTTGGATTTTAACTTGGTCATTATTAAGGACTTTGAGTACATAATTTTCCCGGATATGGTCATTCAGCAGGTTGATGAGTGGTTGTATATTTTCAACTTTATCAACGAATATAGGTGGAGGCTTTATGGGTTTTTCACTTTGCTCATGGCTAGATTTTTGTGTTTCGTCATTGTCAAGTAGTGCAAATCTGTTTGACGTTGGTACTGGCTGGGCTTGGGACAGCCAATATGTATTTAGTTTGGCTTGTTTTGATGGTCCTTTTGTGCTCGTACCATCGGGGCTTGTTAGTAATCTTTTATTCCCCATAACTTCCTTCGAGGTGTTTGTCATGTTGTTTACAGATTGCTGGGGTGCAGAGATTGGCAACTCGCTAGCAGAATAGGAGCGAGGTCTGTTTTCGAACATTCCTTTATGGAATATCTGCTGAGTGAGCACCCTTGTAGGGGTGATATTTGATGAATTAGGTTGGTGAATTAAGTTTTCATTATTAAGATCATTCATGTTGTTCCCACGAGTAGGGCCGATATATATGGTCGCTAATGAGGTGACGCCCATCCTCAAAAGAAGGCTATTACTACGACGGGTCGCCTGGTACGTCGAGTTGGCCGCTAGAGGCTGACTCTCCTGTCAGTCATTCATCCTTTTGGCGCGCACCGCACTGTAGGATTAGGGGATTTTTTATAGAGGTTTACCTTCCTCGCAGTTCAAACGGCGAAGTTCAGACCCCCGTTCCTATAGTATAAATACCACAGGGTTACGGTACTAGGACGACCCTCTCGGGTCGCACGCTGGTTTTTCTCTCGGGGTTGTCTCCCCTAACTAGATGTCCGGATTTAAGGCGCCGGAGGCTCGCCTACGAGGGGAGAGGAGTAAGGATGTGGGAAGGATTGGATGAGGATAGGTTTGTGCGATTAGGGACAGGAGGGTAGAGACGGGAGAGAATGGGGTTACGGGAATTAGGGAAGGGATGTGTTGGCGCCTGGCGGTTTTAGTTACGTCTATTTCATATGGAATTAGACCAAGAACGGGGTGGCAACCTCGGGAAGGTGCATCCACCAGACTTGCCTTGAGGATCTACACGACTGTAGCGCTCTCCCTCAAGACCTCGCCACCCTACCACCTCTGAAGGAGGCGGTAGGGTAGGCCTGCATCTATACTACCAAGCAAAGCAAAGCATGTCGTTGTGCAACCGCAAAAGCATAAATCCAGACCCTCCCCAACCGGTACCGCATATGTACAGTCGCCAGCACATCAAGCTACCCCACTTTGACCTTGAGCGCGTTATGAGCAACAACAGCGAGAATCGTACGAAAGAGATAAATAGCTTTTTATCGGTTCTTACTCGTAATGTTTCGTGCTGCAGTGCGACGTGAGAGTGTGTGTGTTACATGCTCTGTGAGTGTGTGCGTATGCGCGTCGTAGTGTAGAATAAGATACTATGCGCTATGAAATAGCGTAGCAGTTGGCCAGTTAAATACTTGAATCGAATCGAAATATTATGGCATGGTATTAAAAACAGGGCCGCGCTAAAACTAAAATGCGTATGAAAGCTTACCTAGTAATATTTTTTACATTATTCCTTCATTTTCCTTTATATTTGTTGGAAAATTACATAATTAGTCTATGTAGGTAAGTATTATTAGATATTAAGGCATTACCTACTATTAAATTGTATAAACACGTTAAACAATTAATTAGCGAAACTTCGCGCTCGTGATGAATACCTACCTATTGATGAGGCAGGTAGGTATATAATAACTGATGTGAGAAATCTTTTTTCAGAGATTTCAATTACTTTTTCCGGGTTTTGTTACTTACCTACCTACATACCTACTGGCTTTTTTATTCAAGTATTTTTAGAGAAAAAACAGAAAGCCATAAAATATCACAGCAGTTGTTTACTTGCGGCAGCGGCAATATGATTGAAATTTTGAAAACAATATCGATACCCCATCACGAACGTGTTTGGAGTTTAGCCATTAATAATTTACCGGTGGACTGAAAAAATTAAAAGCATCTTTTCAGTCCGCCGTGTTTGAGACTAACGTTTCGTCCGCGACATGATCTTATCACTGAAATAATCAATCTGCCTAGCCTTTTCCCAACTATGTTGGGGTCGGCTTCCAGTCTAACCGGATGCAGCTGAATACCAGTATTTTACATGGAGCGACTGCCTATCTGACCTCCACAACCCAGTACCTAACTGGGTAATACGATACCCCTTGGTAAGACTGGTTGTCAGACTTTCAGGCTTCTGACGACCCGTAACGACTGTCAGAGATCCACGAATGACACCCAGGACCAACCCCAGCAAGCGTAGCTTAACCTGATGGATCGACCCGTGCAGCTGTTATTACTTAGCCACGAGCTCCTAATATCAATGAAAAAATAAGGTTGAACGTAGTAACGTGAATTAACAAGGCGAAAATTGCTGTTACAAGTTCAACCTTACTACGCTAGAAATAAGATACGATTTCAAAGGTTATGAATTTTCAAATGAAATTCCACTCGTAAGTTCGCGAGTATTGCGGAACAAAATGGCGTCTTGACTGTTGACAGTACTTTTCTTATTTGGCACGCATAGTAATAATGCTGCTGCTGTGTTTGGCTTTTCCTTTATGTGCAATATCAAAAAAATATAGATACGCTAGATACTTAGAAAACGCCGAGCGGAGCCTCGCGGGCGGCGCGCGGCGGAGCGACGGGCCGGGCGGCTTGCTTTACCACATAAAGTTTATACTGCTCACCACATCGCTGCCATTTCCATGTGAATTGAGTCTTATCTAGACAACTGATAATCATGAAAATTTGCATACTTACACGTTGTCAGGGGTTCAGAAAAGGACATAGGATAGGTAGGTTCCTACGGGAACGCATGTGAATGAACCACGGGATAAATCAAAATAAAATGCGGAATAACAATCATATTCTTTTTATTTTTAAACATTATTATAACTTACTTACATAAATAAAAACTTAAAATTAAATACCTACTTACTATAAATTAAAATAACCAACAGAAATTATATATTTAATTTTTTACAAGCTTTTATTTGTATTGACGGACGGTCGTTTGTTTTCATATCATACACGTGGAGTTTCCGACGTTGCCGTCCTGTTGTCGAGCGTTCGCGACATCGACGCCGCACTGTTGCCGCACCGCGCGCTTTGTATGAAAACAAACGACCATCCGTGTCGAATACGACAAACGCACCGCTTCGGCACCGCAGCAGTCCGACGCAGAACGTTTAAATTGAAAGCGCCCCAAGCATGATAAAACAAGATCGCTTCGCTTACTAAATCCCTTGTCGTGCCGTGCTGTCAGTGGGCGACGGCTTTGACTTAAATGATCACTATCACTAATGAAAGATCCTCAAAAATATAACAATGGTTCGAAAAGAAGTAGTATATTTCAATTTACAGTATTAATTATTATATTTTATCACGTTATTTGAAGAGTTATCCATGCTAATATTATGCGAAAGTAACTGTCTGTCTGTTACGCCTTCACGGTCAAACTGTGATGAAAATTATGCAGGTAGTTTAAAGCTTGGAGAAGGACATGCAGGAAGTCAGTTTATTATGACACAACATCAACGAACGACGTGTCTAGCGTCTTTCCCAAATCGAACAATGGAAGAATAAGTCGGCGTTCCCACGAGCGTAATAAAATCGCGGCGGGATTTTATCGCGCACTGGATTTTCAACTCTCTGCTTAGCGCCGGGAGTTGAAAATCCAACAGTGTGTTTTTCGTCGCGCTGGTATGCACTCTGTTTTTGTTAGGTTGGATTCTCAACGCTCGGCTCAACAACGAGAGTTGAAAATCCAGTGCGCGACAAAATCCCGCCGCGATTTTATTACGCTCGTGGGAACGCCAACTAAGCGTTTGGGAAACAGTGGTTGGAAATACCTAAACAGTTACCTACCTATTTTGATAAATAAAATAATAACAATACTTAAAATACACCATACGGATTGTAAAACTGTGCTACTATGCAGGTCAGTGTTAGGTTGTATGATGATTAAAATATGATTCGCGGCCGTAGCTAACATGGCTTTACAGAATTATAATTATTAAAATCAGCAATACGACTCCATAAGTTAGAAGTGACCTCAAATCTAGCGATTTCATGAAATCAAGAGGTTTGAGGTCAATTGTAACTTATGGAGTTGTATTGCTGATTCTGATGCGCCTGATTCATAAGAATTTTCTTGGCAGCGGCAGCATTTTTTTTCGCCGGCCTTCAGGCGCCTTCTGACAGTGTCCATCGAAATCTAAAACAAAGAAAATGTTGACAATTTTAATACTTACATAACATTCTTGACAAATTGTACGGGTCAACTTAACTAAATGAGTATGGACGCGCAAATAAACAATCAGTCGAATTGAGAACTTCCACCTTTGTGAGGTAGGTTGTAAAGAACTGAAAAATTATCTAATAAGAAGTCATACTAAATTCACTGAGTCAAATACGTTCAGCGGGCGTAATTATTGCCTACCATTAGAAGGCCGCGCAACGCGCGCATAACCAGTTTGAGTGGCGTCTGCCGAGCGCCCTTATCTATTGTCTTACTAGCTAATCTACTCCAGCTTTTAACAACATAAAAATAGTTTGTGTAAAACGTCAACGTCACTGCCCCTATACGACATAAATATCGCGGTAGTTAAATTTCGGTCGAGATTCGGTCAAATTACCGCGGTAAGTGGTGGCTACACCTACGGCTAACGCCCTTCAACGCGATAATCAACGGCACATCCCGTTAATACCTACTACTTCTAATGCAACATTAGGTCATCTTTTTAAATACCAATTTTTTTTTGACAGATACCTAATGCTCGATTGTAATGATGACCTACTACCAAATTCATAAATACACAATTCGCTTCTAAAACTGCACACTACTTTTTATTATTGTGCATTTTTAGGCCCGGCACACACCGCTGGAAGCGCGGCGGAGCGCAGTTGAAGACAACAATTTAATATAAACCTTAACTACCTTGACATACGGTCAATATAAGAATAAATTCGCACGCGGTGCTCGGAGCGTCCGCCCTCAAGCTACTACAAGAGCATGCGCGCGACCGCTCCGCCGCGCTTCCAGCAGTGTGCGCCGGGCCTTAGACAACACAATAGATTTCTTGAGCCCGCCGCGCGATCGCCAGGCGAAAGTGGATTCTATTTGCTAGGCAACAATATTAAAATTTCTCGGGAGTCACTGCTTCATTTCTATCACGCGGACGCCACGAATGCTGTATTGTGTAATATGAATAGGGCCTATTCTGCTATAACAACGTGATAAACGCGGCCGCAAGAAAACTTTCGTCGCAGTGGTCTACTATTACCGCGCCCTTATAATAGTTATTCAGGTATGTGTGACACAAGACATGGTTTTCTTTAATTTCATACATATTTAAAGTGATTGCGCTGTGGTAGCCCGCGAAATTCAAATTTTCTTGCGTTTTTCGCAATTTTCGGGTCTGGGTAAAGTTGTATATTAATCAAAGTATGATTCGCGACATTAAGAACTATGTATTTACATAATTTTAACAATCAATACCTATCTCCAAGTTAGATTTCCTCCGGATTGGTCCAATTTCGGAATTTAGACTAATCCGGGGGAAATCTAACTTAGAAAGATGTATTGATGATTTTTATGGTTAAAATTATGTAAATATATAGTTTTCACTGTCGTGAATCATATTTTGATCAAGATATAACCTGACACTGACCTGCAAATTGCAAAAACCGCAAGAGAATTTGAATTTCGCGGGCTACCACAGCGGATCCCCCTTAACCCCTCGCACGCCAATTAGCAGAAACAATAGATTTTCTATTGCTATCTGAACACCTGGGTGTGCGATCGACGTTTAAAGAGTTAATGCAATTTATCTTATTATACCTACCTACATTACCTAATGTTAAAGCAAAATCGTGCTTATTATGTAGTAGGTATATTTTAATCAATTTTTAACCGACTTCTGAAAAAAGGAAGAGGTTATCAATATGTATGTCCGGGCATAACTTGGTCATACAAAACGGATTTACAAAATTATTTTTTGTTTGAAAGGGTATGTATACTCTCGAGGTGGTCCCATTGTCACCAAGTCGGAATCTGATGAGGGGATCCCATGGAAATCGAGGGAAGCCCTCAAATTCCCTCGATTCCTATGCGATTTGGGTATTTTTTATAGTAGCTCGTGCATTTGCTCTCGGAAAGCACCATTTGGTGAAGTGGAACTGATGATGAAGACCACAGATGGCCACCGGAACTACTTAATTATACCTAAGTATTTCACGGTTTGCGATTCAATTACTTTAATATGGTTGCTGTGTAATCTATGCCGTCAAAATGCATAATGGTGACGATGACTTCACCATGGAGCTCTAGTTCTCCTGGTCCTTACTAGGAGAACTCCTCAACAATTAACGTCCCTGCATCGGGAAAGTTTGTAAAAGGTGATGAGCAGTTGACATTGGGCTATTGTAACTTAGATAAATTATAAACTGACCCACTAAAAGTGAAAAATAAAAACTTTTTTACAAAAAAAAAAAAACAAATGACTTTCAAAAAAACACTACAAAGTGAACAATAACTTTAATTTTGGAAGTCAGTGGCAAAACACTAAAATACAGATCCAAAGACACCGACTTCCAAAATTAAAGTTATATTTCACTTTGTAGTGTTTTTTTGGAAACGGTTGTTTTTTTTTTTTGTAAAAAAGTTTTTATGTTATTCACTTTTAAGAAAACCATGTTATATGTAAATG
Organism: Cosmia trapezina; assembly: GCA_905163495.3. Taxonomy (NCBI): domain Eukaryota; kingdom Metazoa; phylum Arthropoda; class Insecta; order Lepidoptera; family Noctuidae; genus Cosmia; species Cosmia trapezina. The sequence continues at coordinate 12,194,839 of LR991038.1, forward strand.
ATGAATAAGTTAGGGTGGTAAGTGTGATAAAAAGTTACACATGGACTTACGCTGTACGAAGATGAGGTGGTTCGACTGCTTAAAAAAGTATCGGCAGAGTGTGCAGCGCCTTAACTGCATCTTCTGCCGCCGTTGTAGCTCTCGTGTAGATGCTGATGATGATGATGTGTGATGCCTCGTTTGTTCCGCTTTCTTGCCACCGCCAAAGCCAGAAGTAAACAAATTTTTCTGGAACGAAACAGATACTTAGATAAAATACTTAGTTTATTGCACATTATTACTGAATTACTATAGGCAAAGATGTATTAATATTTATCTAATTCCCTACAATAATCGCTAAGTTATTATTATTTAAGTATTAAATTATTTATTTTCACACAAACATCACGCAATGACAGGATTACACCCAATGCCATAGCGTGGTAATAAAATTAATCTAAACTGAGCCCGCGTAATGAATTACACTACTATATCAACAAACAAAAAGCAAGTGCGAAATTGCGCAGGCAGGTAACTTTATAATCCTACTACTTACTGGATTAACTTTGGTTTAAAATGTGTCATATCTTAGCTATTGGAATGAAAAACAAAAGTTCATCGAATTCTGAGTAGGTATTATTTCTGATTGCCCACTTGAATCGGACGTAAAAATATCGCAGCGGGCTTTTATTGCACACTGGATTTTCAACACTCTGTGTTGAGCCCAGCATTGATATCACAACAAAGCGCTTGCCAGGGCGTCAAAAAACCTACCGGGCCGGTTACCTACTCTACATTTCAATGGCGCTTGAAACAGCGAAACACAATATGGGGAACTCATTAGGAAAGGAAAATAACTACTTACATACCTACCTATCGCTTCTGTTTACATATTTCGAAAATTCTATTGAAAAACACTATTATCACATTTTTTCAATACCTATTAGCCTTTGTAATTCCGGTCAATGGGTCGTCCTAAGATTTAAAAACATAATAATTACAAAAAATATTACTCACCGTTATGCCCGTCTGCCGACAAATCCACTGTATGATCCACTCTATGATCACCAATCTATGATCCACTCAATCCAAGCGCTATTATGCGCAGTCTTTCAATTTGCGCCAGCTGAGACGCCATTAACAAATAATATTTCGCGCAACTACAAGATTCCACGAATTTTTAGTGACTGACGCACAGATTTGATGTGAGCGTTCGTTTAATTTCGCTGAGGGTCGGGAGTACTCGGGAGAACTCGGTAGCCAGTGGCGGATGCGCAGGGACGCGGAGGTGTGGCCTATTTCAAGTGAAGCATGATTTTATTGGCTCCTCATTATTAAAATGTGCAACCATTGCGCAATTTTAGAAACGATGGAAATTCAACCAATCATGCCAACGATACTTTCTTTCTAACACTTCATGCTGCGTCGTAGTTATAGTTATGTATAGGGTTTACGTTGATGTGCTGGCGTCTGTACATAGTCAATCAAGTGAAGGGTCTGACTTACTTATACGGTACCCCGCCGTGACATTATAACGCCAATTCAATGAGCAAACCTTATCGTGCCATCCATCAATTTCTGTAATTAAAATATATATAGGTATTACTCAATCGAATTTGATGGCTCAACGATAGGTATTATTTTTGACTTTTTAAATGTTCTCTTTTCTTTTTTGCGTTGGGGGTTTTTTAAATTTTTAATTTAATTTTTATTTTAAACTTTTTAAACAATTTAACAATACAGAAATGCATTTTTATTACTGCAGAATGTTAAGTTTCTCTGCACATAACATTAACTTATAATGATGGCACCATCGTACTGCAAATAGAATTAAATACTGATAAAAAAACGAATACAAACACTACTATCTGCTATTTTTTTTTCAAGAGTGTACTAGTGTGCTGGATATCCTGACTGCAACATCAGCTCATCGTGTAGCCACCATTGCATTGTATGTAGAATCAAATACTGATCAAAACGAACCCAAACACGACATATCTGCTATATTATTTTACCAAGAGTATTCTAGTGTGCTGGATATCCTGGCTGCAGCATCAGCTCATCGTGTTGCCACCATTGCATTGTATGAAGAATAAAATTTTGATCAAAACGAATCCAAACACGACATATCTGCTATTACTTTTTCAAGAGTCTTCTAGTGTGCTGGACATCCTGGCTGCAGCATCAGTTCATCGTGTTACCGCCATTGCATTGTATGTAGAATCAAATACTGATGTAAATGAATACAAACACGACATATCTGCTATTACTTTTTCAAGAGTGTTCTAGTGTGCTGGACATCCTGGCTGCAGCATCAGCTCATCCTGTTGCCACCATTGCATTGTATATAGAATCAAATACTGATGTAAATGAATCCAAACACGAAATTTCTGCTATTAATTTTTCAAGAGTGTATCCAGAACACTAGTGCTGGATATCCTGGCTGCAGCATCAGACCAAGAATTCCATAATCTTGCATAGATAGATAGCATACATGGATGTTTCAAATTTTAGGTAACACTAAGGTTTGAAAGTAAAGTAAATAGGTACCCATTACGCGTCTAAGACCCCTACCGCAGCTAACAAAAGAGCGAATAACTTTGAAACGGCTGAACCGATTTTGATAAAACATGTCTAAGAACCATCGCTGGAAAACCTGCTTTCAAATAAAAAAAACCGCATCCAAATCAGTCCACCCGTTTAAGCGCTACGGTGCCACAGACAGACACACAGACACACACACACACACACACATAGCGGTCAAACTTATAACACCCCTCTTTTTGCGTCGGGGGTTAAAAATCAAATTACACGTGCCAAAAAACTGGCTAAACTTTGTCTTAGGTATAGGTATATGTTATATTACGATTTTTTTATCGATCGGGCTACCCAGGCGAAGCCGGGGCGGATCGCCAGTATAATAATAAACTATCAAATTGAATGGCCTTCAATGCTATTTTATTGGGTACCTACCTAGTGAATATAGTCCGGGCGGCGGCTGCACGATCACTTACGTCACAGAGTTACGGTCAAACTTATAACACCCCTCTTTTTGCGTCGGGGGTTAAAAAGAGCCCATCCGTATACAACGTGCCGCCGCTATTGCGTCATTAATTAAAGACCAAGGTAAGGCTAGTGGTCAGCAATAATTAAAAATATAATAAGATAAAATATTTAATAAATTGAAAAAAAAAATCAAACAAAATAAGTCACAAAATAATAACCGAAACTATTTAGCCCTATGCTAACGACTCATTCATGAAGCTATTGTTCCATGTCAGTTGGTTACGGTCTTTGACTTTGACCCTTTTTTTTGTTCGTCGTTTGTCTATTGTTCTGACCCAGCTGTGAGTAGCTTCATGAATGTTTTTTTTGCAAAACCTCCAAAGTGGCGTGACCTGCCACTCAAGTTTTTTTTCTCGTTCGTTTTAATTTTATCTCTGAGCTCTGAGGTTGCTCCAAGATGCTATTTTAGAAAATTGAAAATAAGTCAATAAATAATAACGTTTAATTAAATTAAAATAACGTCATAAAACGAAAACGCGGAACCATATTCGCGTCTCAAGTTAATGTCGCAATAGCGGCGGTACGCTGTATATCACTCGTCTCTCCACAATTCCATTGCTTACTATTATATAGGGTGCATGCTCGGTAGGCTGTATAATCCTTATCCATATCCTAAGGGCACGTCTTCCCTACCACTATCACGCCCTCCGGTCTACTCTTTGATAATGCAATGGTGTCTGTTGCACCATATAACATGAGGCAACAGTGTGAATCTTTGAGTTCATTCGAGTAATCGAGTCTGGTTCAACCATGCTGAGGTTGGTGCATTTCATTGATTAATTCATTAATAAAATCTTCATTTAGTGCATAATCTCGTCCTTCAACTATTCAGAGAGTGAATGACATTACTTAAGAAATTTATAAAAAGTAACATATCTTAATATTTTAGGATTTGCGGAATAGTCTGAAAGCGATAGTAAAAAAATATTAAAATTCACAGAGAGAAAAGGTTCAGTTGTAGTATCATAATCATACACAGTTGAAAGAAGAAAATTATGAAAGAAGTAATCTATTTTCGTTCAATAATATATATGTAGGTAGTACCTAGGTATGTTATTGTGTGTTAAAGTTAGTATTATGTTACAAGTTTTTTTAGTTATGTGTATTTAAATTTTAAATAAGTTAGTATAGATTAAATGACCGCACTGTCGCATTGGGTACATACCTACACTTGTAATGATAGTAAGTTGTAAGGGAGATTTGAATAAATAAATAAATATTAAACTGCAGTAGGTGCCTAATATTGGCATAGGAAATATTTATATTTATAATTTAACCTACAGACAGACATTACATAACAATCTCAGACACAAATACACAACCTCTACGAAAGACGAAACCCAATATTTCACTTCCTAATGATATAGATTTCTGTTTGAATCATTTTGAAATCGCAGCACTGATTTATTGAAGTAATAAATTCTCTTTCACGCAAATATTTAGTGCTGAACGCTGTGAAGCATATTGTTTGAGTTTCAAGTAATTTTCGATCAATTTCGCTATTAATTTCAGTAATTAAAACATTTCATTTTCATATGACAGCTAATTACTGTCAGGTTTTATGAAAATATCTTCAAAGATTTCGATGTTAATGTCAAATATGTTTAATTATTTGAGTTGGATTCTATGAGATTTTATCTGTCAGGATTTTAATCACAAAGGTAATTAGGTTTTTCTAATTATAAAGGGACAATACAGGCTGGAAATAAAATACAAAAATATCTGATACACAGCTAAAATCAAAATTAAAAATTCGAAATTGTATGTTTGGAGTTTGTTATGACATCAAGGCAGGTGAATTACAGTTGAAACCCAAAAATTACTGTAGGATACCCAAATAAAACTCTGGAAGACATATTTGCTTGAACAGTCCCATTCCCTATTCTGGTGTAAATTGGGCAGATCGCTTACATCACGTCTTTTATCACACGTCATCCAATGAGCACTTTGTTTTTACGATGTAACAACATTTCTCCATCCTGCCAATATTGATATTGGTATGAAAGACAGGTAAACATCGTGTCAGCTGTATTGTATCATCTTGTGTGAGTTGTAAAACTCTGATCAGGAAACCGGGAAACAACATGGTTGCCAAACAATGTAATTAAAATGGCAGGAATGAAGAAAAAGTTATGTAAAAAAGGTTAAATTTACTGTCAACGACTCCGCTTATACTGTAATTATAATAACTAGAAAGCTTTATATAATAGCCTAACCGTTCTTCATGGTCACATTCTAACATAATCACACATAATGTGTACGGTCACGTACCATTTTCAAACAAAAACGCGCCATTTTCTATGTTTTCTCTTCTCAGTTGGTAACAGCGAAAGTGCAATTTAAACAGTTATTAGAAAGCAAACTTTGCAAATATCGAAGCAAGTGGATTGTTATCTGCTTATAAACACTGGCTTGCAATAACTTGATCGTGATTTACAAAATTACATTTATTAGTATTACTAAATCACTCTGTGGATACGTTGGAGCAGAAACATTTGTTACCGATTAGTAGACTGTAATCATTGCATACAACATTGTTTAGAAGACATACAGACACACAGACAGACATTATTTGAAAATTAAGTATAGGCCTTTATTCCAGAAGCATTTAGGGGAATAAAATTGCTGGTATCGGAAAACATCAGCTAAAGAGAGATGTATACAATCTAATTTGAATCTTTGGACGCGCAAAATAAACAATAATATGGCACCTCATAGATTTGTATCTCCGTCAATGGATGACTGCGAACATCGCTAGCTGAATGACATTTCGGCCTTTGACGTCTATAAAGTCTCTGACGATGAAAAGGTTACTTATCTACATGCATACAAACAAAAAACTTGGAGCTGATGCTGTCAAAGGGGAGAGCTAGAACAAAGAGAATTTCTGCTGAATATTTGCTTCATTTCCAAATTCTTCAAGCGAATATACTCCAGTTTTGGAACTCTCCGACTTTGCTTTATATATTTTAATACCCCAATTCATTCGAACCTTATTCTAAACGAGGCATCTGTAAATTAATCAGTTGTTTGAAGTAATACGTCTAAGTACACGGATTCATTTTACGAAGTCAGTTGTCCGAGAGACTGGGTCGGTTGCGAAAGAGATCTTTCTTTCTACCCCTCGCTCGATAAAAGTTCATTCAAGCGTTGTACTTTTGCGTGATTGAATTTGAAGGAAAAGATACTTTGTTTTGATGCCGATGTTAATTAATAACATAGAGACAGATTTATTAGAAAATATAGTTCTATTAGTGCCTAATAATTTAAGTCGAGTTGTCAATACCGGTACCATAATCGATTGTATTTTACGATACTTCATTATGAAAAACAGCTAAGTTAGCGGTGCGGTAGATTACCAGTAGACTGTATCTATTAGTAATAGTATTGACTTCATAATGAATTGTATTTCGGTCGCTAGCCATGCTCTGTTACAAACATTTGATCTCATAATTATGTTTGAAAAAAAGCGTATAATATCCCGCTGTTTACCGCGAACTCGTTTCTTATTAAAATACGTAGCTCATTATGAAAACACTTTCTACTTTGTACAGTTTTTTATAATTAGTGTCTTTTTTAGGGTTCCGTAGGTACCCTAGGGGTGCCAAACGGAACCCTATTACTAAGTCTCCGCTGTCCGTCCGTTCGTCCGTCTGTCTGTCAGCGGGCTGTATCTAAATTTTCACAGATTAAGTATTTCTATTGCCGCAGTAACAACAAATAATAAAATAAAATAAAGTTTAAAATTTAAAAAATCTTCTTTTTTTTTAGATATGTAAGTAGTGTTAAATATAGTACGGTGGTACGGAACCCTTCGTGTGCGAGTCCGACTCATACTTGGCCGGTTTTTTAATGAGTCTGTTGAGACATTGTTAGGTACTACTACTGCCAAAAAAAATCGTTTTCAAGCAAAATAAAAACAAATTACATAGAGCGTCCGAACTTCGAAGTTATGGAACCCGACAAGAATAAACATAATTCCCGAATCGTCACAACCGACCCGACACCGAAAGGTGCGTAACTTTCCGATAATCTTAGTAAATCTGGGAATGTTCAATCCTATTCTTCTGTGTTCTTGGACCCTCATTAATATGTATGAGACTTGAGTAAAGATTGTGCTGAAATTCGGACCAGAGCCGCGATCCAATGGCAATAACATCAGTGACCCTTGTCAGCAAATGGATTCCGTCGAAAAATAGATGGTCTTGTACTCATTTTTAGCTTGCATCAGACCTTACATAAATCTTGGAGTCCCTCATACGTCTCTTGAGGTATAAACATGGTGGAAGCGACCTAGTCCCAGTTATTTATGAGTATGATAAATTATAGTAGACAACAAAAATAAGATTAACCTATTTATTTATACCTATCTGTTTAAAATTACGTCCTCATGTTATCAACAATTTTGTCAATTTGGAAGATTTTGTTGTCAATAATTTAAACGTGTCTAGTAAAAAATTAAATGTATAGTGAACCTTGGACATCCTCGTTTACATAACCTTCAAACATCAGATAAGATGACACAACTTTGAATAGATATGACAACTTTTTTGCTACACGTCAACATCTCAACATGAAGCTTGTACTTGTGAGGCCAAATTGAGCTATAGTCCTAACAACCAGTTTTTTCCTCTTTTTAACCGACTTCCAAAAGGAGGAGGTTCTCAATTCGTCGGAACCTTCCCCGATTACTCGAAAATGGCTAGACCGATTTGGATTTTTCTTTTTTTGTTCGAAAGGGTATACGTCCCAAGTGGTCCCATGATCATCAAGTCAGGATCTGATGATGGGATCCGATGGAAATCGAGGGAAACCCTCAAATTTTATGGGCACACCTATATCGATTTCGGTATTTTTTATAGTAACTCGTGCATTTGCTCTCGGAAAGTACCATTCGGTGAGCTGGAACTGATGATGAAGACCACAGAGGGCCAACGGAAATACTCAATTATATCTAAGTATATAACAGGTTGCGATTCGATTACTTTAATATGGTTTATGCTCGTCAAAATAATGGTAATGGTGACTTCACCATGAGCTCCATTTCTCCTGGTTCTTACTAGGAGAACTCCTCAAAAATTAACGGCCCTGCATCGGGAAAAGCAACATTTTGTAAAACGTGATGAGCAGCTGACATTGGGTTATTGTAACTTAGATAAATTACAAACTGAACCACTAAAAAGTGAAAAATAAAAACTTTTTTACAAAAACAAAAACCGACTTCCAAAAAAAACACTACAAAGTGAAAAATAACTTTAATTTCGGAAGTCGGTGGCAAAAAAACTAAAATACAGATCCAAAGACACCGACTTCCGAAATTAAAGTTATTTTTCACTTTGTAGTGTTTTTTTTGGAAGTCGGTTTTTGTTTTTGTAAAAAAGTTTTTTAACAGTATGAGCTCCGTGGTTTTACCCGTGCAAGTCTTTAATCCGTGAGAATATGGGGATACAAATTATATTAGTTACGATGTGCCCGCGATTTCGTCTGCGATCCAGGATGAAAAGTAGCATTATGTTCTTTCCCAGGTCATGATCTATCTTTTGCCAAATTTCATCCAAATCCGTTTAGCTGTTTTAGCGTGAAAGCGTAACAAACAAAAAAACTCATTTTCGCATTTATGATATGAGTTAGGATTATAAAAGTTAGGATAACTAACAATTTTTGAAAAAATAACCATGCAATATCTCCGTGCAATGAGATATAACTCACTAGTGTAGATACGTAAAAGGACGGCGAACAATTTCCCCTAAACGGTGACTGTTTATGAACCAGTAAACTATGGACCGACACACGTGCGGTCCAATATTTCAGGAAAGGGGAGTGTAAAGACTGCGCAAATTGAGATCAGTTTTTGAACGCGAGCCAACTTTGGCCTTTAGCCTCATCATTTGAATCTGATAGCAGTACCTAACTTAATATTTTTCTCATATTTATTGGAATCAATAGGACATCGTAATCGCGACAAAGATATCAGCCGTCCTATTCATTTGGGTCGGGTAGATATTTAAGTTTTGTCATCTGCCTAGCCTTTTTCCATTTAGGTTGGGGTCGGCTTCCAGTGTAACCGAACGGATGCAGTTGAATACCAGCATTTTACATAAAGCAAACAACCCAATTACTGGGAAATATGACACCCCTTGGAAAAATTTACTACCCGTAACGACTGTCAAAGATGCAGGAATTACAGCCGGGACCAATGGCTTAACGTGCTTTCCGAGGCACGGAGAGGTCTTGCTATGTAAAGATGGTTGCCCATCTACGTACCATCCGCGGCAAGCGTAGCTTAACCCGATCAAACGACCCGTGCGGTTGTTATTATTAGCCACAAGCTTTTGTATGGGTTGATATTCTTTCGTGATTACGATTTAGGTTTCATGGAGAAAGTTGTTCAGTTTGAAGGTCTGTACCACACCCTCAAATTATGACCACACCTTTCTGATACATGTTGTATTAACCTAATCGCTGAAGCAAAATTATTGAAAGGGTTTACAAAAAGGTCGATAAGTTTCTACTATGTTGATCTATTATTATTAGATCCACATGTTTGAACTTCACACTATTAAAAAGGTCTGGCTTCATTTTGCTTATAAGGGTTAACAAATTAGTGAACCACACATATCCACGTAACTTTATGAAGTAAAATATCACGTCACGATTCTTTGAAAGATCATTATTTCAGATTATTGGTTTGTCCCCGCTGCAATACATGCTTGTTTTTCTCTTTTCAGTTATGTTTTTGCAGTCAGGTTTTTTAATAATTTGCTTCATTTCAAGATTTTTAGTGTTAAATATATTAGGAATTGAATCATTAAGTACTAGCTTTTATTTGATACCAATTTCGTTGAAATTTATTTTTTTTTTAAATCTCTTCCCTTTATTTTGTATTTTTAGATGCAATATATAAATATTATATGGCCTATGTCACTCCCACAAGACGAATCTAACGACAGCTCATATGTGAAAATCCATCAAGCCCTATAAGCTACAGGAGGTCACAATGGAACGGAACAACATTCATACATACCTACATAAACAGGTACGTACGCGAAAAACAATACCCTCCTTCTGTGTCAGCATTGTTAAAAATTCTCATGGCTATCAAATTGATTTGTAACAAAACGTTGAAAAACCATTTTATTAATATTGCCTTAAATATAACGTTTATGTTAAACCCCGCCACACTGGAAACCATTGTTAAATAGGATAAATAAATAACTCCAGAGGTATTTATTATTTTCTGTTAGCGTACACAATCTGATTGCTTGTTATTTAAACAGAACAACTGACTTATTGTAATCACTAGAACTCGAAATATTACTGGCGCCACTTCTTGGCATAGAATCAACAAATTAATAATGTTGTCACAACCTTTTGGAAAATTACCAATCGCCTCAAACCATTTTTAATTATGATTCTAGTACCACGAAACACTCTCCATTATTAATCTAATAAAAACTTTTAAAACATTAACAAACTGTAGTAAAAGAAATTGATATTGCAAAAAAAAAATTACGAAAGAATTGCAGACTTCGCTCACAAAAATTTCTTAATTAATAAACTTAAACTTTTTGCAGTCCTCTCCATTCTATTTTTCGTCCTAAGATGTGTAAAGTGTAATAAGTATAAAATGTGAAATAAAAGACAAGTGCATCGGAGCACTTGGGCTAAGGGCTTCCGCTTGGCAAACTTTTCAATCGGACCACTTTACAGTGGGGCAAGTTTATCCTTTGAGACTTTGTACTCTCCCTCCCCTATTTTGGTAACCAAATTGCACGAATAACAGACTATGTAGAAACAAAGCTTTGACCTGAACTTTGTAATCTTTTTTCGAAACTTGCGTAAAAATTCATATTTCTTCATATTGTGATTTCGATAAAACATATTTTTTTTAGTTTAGTGGAAGTCCGCCTCTATTTGCAGGCCAATTAAGCACAGTTGAAATCAATGTAGCTTTAATATTAAAATGTTCAATTAAGTAGGTACGTCTGATGAACTATTTCGGAGTTTCGGATACGTAATGCCAATGACCCTCGATAGTGCAAATTTTATTGATGATTTAGTAATATAAACTCGGAGCTCATTAGCGAGGAGCTCGTGGCTAAGTAATAACAGCCGCACGGGTCGATCCGTCAGGTTAAGCTACGCTTGCCGGGGTTGGTCAGTAGATGGGTGACCATCTTTACATACCGAGATTCCTCCGTGCCTCGGAAAGCACGTTAAGCCGTTGGTCCCGGCTGTTATTCGTGGATCTTTGACAGTCGTTACGGGTCGTCAGAAGCCCGAAAGTCTGACAACCAGTCTTACCAATGGGTATCGTATTACCCAGTAACTGGGTTGTGGAGGTCAGATAGGCAGTCGCTCCATGTAAAATACTGGTATTCAGCTGCATCCGGTTAGACTGGAAGCCGACCCCAACATAGTTGGGAAAAGGCTAGGCAGATTGATTGATTTAGTAATATTTTATACCAGGAGCGATACATCGAAGCGTGGTTTAGCGTGGTGTAAGTGAAATGGCACGCGCGAGATAGAATACTCACGCGCACCGTTTCGTTTAAATGTAGATTATGACAAAATTTGATATATAAATAAATTTTTAGCTCAGTAAGTTCTTAACATGTTTAAAGATTTAAAGATTTATTTTTTTATTTATTTTATTTTTATTTTATTTATTTTTATTCGATTTAAAGCAAATTTTACTGCACAAGAAGGAAATGTTTACGTATAATCGTATAAAACAGAAAATAGACGCTGCCATTTTGGATTTTATTTCTGTCGAAAAAATTACGAATAATCATGTTTCGGTTTTAGTACCTACAGCAGTAGACAATTATAGTCAAACAACAAATGGAAAATCCAAATGATTTAGCCAAATACATTTGGTTTTACAGGAATTTTAAAAAGATAAAATTTATCGACGTAGCCCCTTAATAGATTGAATTTAGACACCTGCGTTTTCAGTACTCATAGATTATTTAAAATAAAACAAAATACGTAGGTACCTACATATACGTCTGGTAGGGAGTGACCTCTTACACTTGTGCAATGCTTTGAAATCCATTTTGAATCGTATATTATTCACATGCACAATTATTTCGCAACTTTATTCGCAAGAAACTTCGCTCAGCAGTGTTTTACTTTAATCTTTATTTCTGTTTCGAAGAACGAGCAAAATTCCAGTACCTAATAATAAATTAACGTCTTTTGTATCGAGAATGCCAGTAACACATAATACAATTTATAGAATTCCCATATGTGTTGTGTGTTGTGGCTAATATAATATGCAGCAACTTACGGTAACTTCGATCTATCTCCGCAAGATCCTGGGGGACTATAATTTGGGCGGAGATAATGAAATGCTATAAGTTTTGTGGTTATGTATTATTCATTACTTCTCCTGTCTCGGTCCTGTTGTAATTTTGAAAGGGAATGGTGTAAAATAAAAGTAGGTACTCCACCGTAATGTATGTGCCTCTTTATTTCATATTCTGTACGTAGTCGTAGACCCGTATAAACATCAGATCTTTATAGGACTAAAATATGCATGTTTTTGTCAGTCTCCAGGCATAGTTTGTGAAGGCACATTTATTATACGGACGGACATAAAATATGAATGGAATTTTCGTAACATTTTCATACTGCCCAGTGTTAAAGTTTTTCATTCGCAGCTCATGTATCTTCGACCAATTGAGGACAAATTCAAAAGCATTCCCACACTAATTTCAACGCATATTTACGCGTTTGTATCATCACTTTCATTGGTGTTCCATATACTCAAACAGATTAAGAAACGCTTTCAAAGCAATTTTCTCACAGTGAAAGATTTGAAACGTTGTTGTTGCTATGTTGTTAAGTGTACTGTTTACAAATGCGTTATCCGTATTGTTTTCACACAGTGCCTACTACTTAAAATCCGACACTTTCTTCTTCACAAACAGTTTGCTTTTTACATTTTTTGTTCGCATTCCGCCAAAGAGGTCATTTGGTACAAAACGAAACACTCAACCATTGTTTATTTCTCAACTTAAACATTTATCTTTTGTTTCAATAACCTCGTGGTCGGACTTTCCTTCATTCATTAACTTTTCTGGAGACAAGTGGAAATCCGTGTGTAGCTTTTCCACGCGAAATTCCTAGATTGAATCTGAACTTAATTTTTACTCGGCTATGGTTTATTTTTGCAAAGAGATCGCTCTCAAAGAGGTTCCAGGATGGTTTAAATTGGACAGATAATGAGGGAGTTTCTTTTTACGATGTTTGTGATTGTACTCTGGTTGTATTTAGATGGCACCAGATTGTTTTAAGTTTATTATGAACAAGATTTATACGAAGTAATTTTTTGAGTGTTTTGTTTTTGCTTACGAAAGAAGAGCGGAACGAAGTAAATTACGTACTTACAAAGCTAAGCAATTATTGTGTTTTGTTTATTAAATAATAATAATTGCAGTATTAGCCGGAATTTGAGATCCGTACAAACTACATTCGTGTATGCTAGCATTACAACTTTTTTGCGTTAAATAAAATATTCAGTTTCTATTATTTCATAGAACAATTAAATAACATATATCTGAAGCGACCTAGGTGAGTACTATATGTAAATGTTCCCGTTATCACACCTATTTTCCTGGTAGGCACTTGCTATCGGTCGAGTTATATACTCGTCAACACTATGCTACAGTTTTCGTGCCACCATTTTCCTCTGTCAATTCAGTCTGAACGTACGCATTGTTTTAGGAACGTTTTAATTCGGTAGTGCGATTATTATTTTATGGCTTGTGTACCTTTTTAGGAAAGTGATTTAATTGAACTTTAGAAAGCAATGGGACTTAAATAGTTTTTATTCTGTTTGATAGTTTTTGTGAGAAAAATGTTTTCAACGCGCAGAAGACTTTCGTTAAATACTTTGGTAGAAAAAGTTCTATCAAAAAGAAGGGACTCAAAGGATTCTCCACTCGCCTCACCTCTGTCCGATGAGGTATTTATTTTATTATTTTTGTTTTTAATAATCAATATTGTTGTGTAAATATTAATGCGTAAAAACGTTCGTTTGGCCTTGAAAATCCGCCAATGTTATCGACGCCTGATTACAGTCATGATTTAGGCTTTGGAATATCACGTTACGAAATAGTCTGTATTGGCATTGATGAGATAAAATTCATTTGTTATTGGGTATTTAATAAGGCCTCTATAGCAGAAACAATTTATATGAGCCCTAACAGTTTTTAAGTATGTTTGTATAGTTTTCACTGTTACTCGACTAAATTGAGATGTCTCTTTATCAATAAGTGGTTTGGCAGATGTTGAGGCCACCTGCCAAGAGCATTATTTATTGGCGGCGCCCGCGCGTTGAAGATTTGGCTGTTAGACTGAGTCAGGGCTGTCAAATTTGATTCGGTATCTATTATTTTTTGCCATGTTCAGTCGCGTACTGTAAAGTATGTTTGAGTATATCTAATTAGGTAACTCCTAAACACCGGATACTTGTTCGTATTTGTATGCAAACTCTTGCGAAAACGAGTAAGGTTCCGACGGTTATCGCATTCTCAATACATTTTTAAACTGTCGTAAATTAAGTTAACATACTGCCAACTCGTTCACAATATTAGGAAACTTCGAAATTGTTAATTAATGAGTATTTTGAGTATACTTCTTCTTATTAACATAACTTGTCATACATTTGTTAGCTTAAATGTGACATTATTAGTAAATGTGAAGTAATTATGGTCACAATAGATGTAGACAGTCGTAATATTTTTTGGTACAAGGCTATTTACCTACCTTACTATGACAGTACAATACATGCTCCATACTATTTTAATTATTGACGCATATAGGTACTAACGTAGGTACTGTGAGTTGCAGTTGCGTCTGTTACGGTGGATGAATTAAATAATCTTTTCATGCTTTTGTTGTTTTTTTCTCACTTACTATTTTGCTGTACCCGACAGAGTCCATAATGATCATATACAATTTTAATACCACCTAAGTATACATTGTGGAATACAAATAAATTATTGAGCACTGAGTATTGAGCCCACTATAGCCAATACACTTTATTTGGATTCATTCAATCAATCAATCTGCCTAGCCTTTTCCCAACTATGTTGGGGTCGGCTTCCAGTCTAACCGGATGCAGCTGAATACCAGTATTTTACATGGAGCGACTGCCTGTCTGACCTCCACAACCCAGTAACTGGGTAATACGATACCCCTTGGTAAGACTGGTTGTCAGACTTTCGGGCTTCTGACGACCCGTAACGACTGTCAAAGATCCACGAATAACAGCCGGGACCAACGGCTTAACGTGCTTTCCGAGGTACGGAGGAATCTCGATATGTAAAGATGGTCACCCATCCACTGACCAACCCCGGCAAGCGTAGCTTAACCTGACGGATCGACCCGTGCGGCTGTTGTTACTTAGCCACGAGCTCCTCTTATTTGGATTCATTCATTTCATAACAATATAGTTTGGAATAATTAATTGTATTATCTAACATCTATCATATCACACAGAATGATTTTATCTTTCAATGCGATATTAGGAGGTAATAGGTACCTAATACCGGGTTCTCACGGTTGGATTTTAGTTACTTTGAATCTAAAATTCAATTTGATTGCAAGTCTGTTCAGACGGTTCAAATAGCTTCCCACTTAGCAGTTGATCAACTAAAATCGAATTGTGTGAACCTGGTATAACATTTACACGCGCCATAAATTGAATTTCCAACCGATAAGCCTTTTTATATCATCCACAGAAACTTTCCTGTTTCAAATATTGGCTACAGATAAAAATAGATAAATTTTTCAGTGAACAATCTAGAGAAGTACATGATAATAATAATGAAAAAAGTTTTCGAAGCTATCAGAAGTACCTGTGATGGAACACGCACATATCCTAAGGTGCGATCGATAAACACTGAGTCAAAATGTCGAGTTCATCGCCATACGATACGGCTGATGTATTACAAGGTCGGGCAACCTTCGCGCTTTACATGTACAGTCGGCTAAAGAGTTAGGTGTACAGTAAACAGCCAGGGCCCCAAGTCAGCTATTTTTTACATTCCAACACGATCCCATTGTCACTGCATTGTCATTTTGCTAAAAGTTCGTAATCTGCTAAATTCATAATTTCATACAATGGTGTGTCAGTGTTTGACCATTGGAAAGTCATAATGACGCCATTATGACGCCATTATATTAGTAGATTACCAAACTTGTCAAAATCAACAATTATGAAATCAATGATAGACCATTCTGACACTATTGTAATAGCAGACTTGAGGCCCTGAAGTCGACTAGCAATCGCACAAAACAATGGCATAGCAATATTAGTTTACTTATGACCTTCTTCGGCGCCGCAGCCCGTATACGCAGGCGATAATAGTCATTGCGGTGTAAGTGGACTTCTGGCCGTTGACTGTACATTGTATAGCTAAGAACCATAATGCATAATGCAGTCAATATTCATTGTTATTAGGTGTTTAGTAGGTACTGGTAGTAACTGTATAAGATCAGGGGAAGAACCATGAACCGTGTATGGATTATATAAAAGGATGATATGGCTAGAAAGGGGGTAAAAACTGAGATTAAGGCTCATAGAGATGTGTCTCTGTGAGCCTTAATCTCAGTTTTTACCAGCTTTTTTTTCTTTTTGCATGGGATAAGTGCAGCGAGAGGGAAGTGAAGTATATACACTTTTTGAACATAAGAAACACTCAGAAGAGCAACAACAAATTCTTGACTAATTATCCTACATACCCACACACTCTTGATTAAAGGTAGCTTCACAAGTTAGCTCCATACACTTATTTATTTTGTTGATTGTACGTAGTACCTACCGATAAAGGGTGCTGGAGTTCTAATCCTTTGGCGTTTACATGTCTATTGGTATTGTCAACACAACAACTGTTACGATGACATCATGTGAATGGAAATGTGTGTTCACCTTGCCATGTAGTAGGTGTATCGGTCGCAATTAAATGAAGAACTAGACGCTTCGACGTCGTAACTAAAATAGTCTATAAAAAAAGGAAATTGATAAAGTCTATTAGGCACTTAAAATTGATAAATAAATTGAGTGAAAAGACCTAAAATAATAGAATAAATGTTTATTTCATTCACAAGATTTCGACTTCAAATTACAGAAGGCGTGCTAAGCATTTTAAGTAAAAAAAAAACCGGCCAAGTGCGAGTAGGACTCTCGCACGAAGTATTGTAAAGAAAAATAACAGAAATATTGTACACTCTTGCACGAAATATTGTACAGTGGTACGGAATCCCGTACCACTGTACAATATTTTAACACTATATATTTTTTTAATATACTTCAGTCTAAAAAAAGAAGTTTCTTGTATACCCGACTCGCGACCCCATTAATTTGAACTTTATTTTATTTTTATTATTTTTCGATATAACGGCAATAGAAATACACAATCACCCTTCGTGTACGGAACCCTAAAAAGGAGCTACCTACAGTAATCCAGTTGAAAATGAATTGAAGTAACCTTGACTCCAAGCAGCGACATTTTATTACCATTACAAATCCTCTCGGGTCCTGAACTAGACACAACGGCGCGTCAGAATTAATATTGACTCATTTTTATTAGCTGGCAGCCCTGACATTGACAGAGTGAAATGTTTATTTTGAAAAAGGATGACAATTAACAACAGCAACAATTAGCTACAGATTACTTTATCAAGATAATCAATCTTTGACATTGTTTAGATTGATAAGAATAAAGGTGCACATTTTCATGATGATCGTTTTAGGATATTTTTGAACTAAGGACAGATTCAGAAGTCTGAGGCATGTACACACGGCTACACATCAAGCTATACATTTCCAGTTTACACTGACCACTCATTGTAAGGAAATCAATTATTATACAATGCAAGATCAGCTTATACTGGAAATGTATAGCTTGATCTGTAGCCGTGCGTACGAGTTCAAAACTGGCGGATTTCATGCTTATCTGTTCTCAAGTCTAGTTTTAAAATGTGATTCGTTCGAGGATAACATTTTTATACTATCCTCTCAAACCAGTGAGCAACTCTCTAAGACAGTTTTCTTCTGTGTTTGTACTTTCTTCCTCTCAGTGTATACACCTCTGACAATACCGACCGTTTGACATTTACGGTTGTGGCTTTACCGCAGCCATTTCACTTTCTCTATAACGTTCCAGCCATATGGCTTGGTCACTGTTGCTATAACGACAACGACAGTTGCCCACGCGCAGGTGCCAACAAACAGCTGTTATTTGCTATAATACGGTATCACCCCATTTTAGTTTTTTGGTTTCGTGTTGCGACTGATAAGATTCAAACTTATGTTTTATGTTCGAGTTGTTTTAGGATATTTTAAATTAAATAGTAAAATGAGTTAATTTTTTTTTGGCTAGTTTATATTGATTTCAGCAGTTAGGTATAACTCGTAGGTATGTTACTATGTTATTTATTATTAAAAAAGAAAATGATTAAAAAAATAATTTTGAATGAAAAATACTACAACATAATTAATAATTGAATTAATATAATATGCATTAATTTGATTGACTTTTGGCTTGACTACTGTATTAATTTTATTGAAAAGACTTCAAAATATTAGTGCACCAAAATTAGATCATCGGAAGGCATATGTATAGAATTTTTATGATTTTATCCTGCTAGAGCACTTTAGATGACGTCAATTAATAATAGGTAGGTACTTAAAATGCTGTTTTCTTATCATACAAACGGACCGTAAACAACATATTAATGATTTATTAATTAGCATTGGCAATTTAATCAACCACAAGGCACAATGGGGTCCTGCAAAATATTCAACTCATTAATTAACGTGGACTACCTGGTTGTTATGAACGGAAGTGTTTGAATTGAAATGTGAACTACCAACTTATTTATTTTTCTTGTAGACATGTTATTCAAAACAACAAAATTTTACGTATTGAAATAACAGTATACAATGTAGGTATCTAAACGAGATATTTTAATAAAATCTATGTAAAATTATCATAATTCTAACAATAACCTAAAGCTATAGGTACAGCTAATGTAAAAAAATAAGTATGTCGTGGAAGTCAACAACGACCTAAAACTGAAGAGACAAAGTGTTCGTGACGATAATGAGTAATTGTCGTACAAATTACTACCAGTTTTATCGATAGTTAGGTACTTTTATATAACTTACGACCCTAACCTTCATTATATACCAGACATTATTATTATACATAGGTTATAGGTACCTAGTCAATGTATTCAATTTTGTCAGTAAGTAAATGATTTTTAGAAAACTTTGTATCCACCTCGCTGAAATGAAATGATGTTTATTTCTGAAGTAGATCTTTTAAGACACTTTTACACGTCAATATTTTAAAACTAGATGGCATTTCCTAGCTGACTGATCCTTGCACGCGTAGTATGACCACCATAGAAACGGATTTTGTCAACGGAAGAATAGGTAGACAAAATGACAGATTGTAGAAGGATTTCTAACGTCTAAATATGGCAATGTGTCATTTTGTCTATTCTTCCGTCGACAAAACCCGTTTCTATGGTGGTGGTACAAACTCAGATGTCTCTTTTAAATTACAAAGTCCAAGTCCAAATCCAAGTTCACTCTCATAAATAACATTAAATTTAGCCTAATTGTAAACAGTAAGGAAAAAATAAATAAGAATCTTCGACGTTTTTATTCCACCATCGTTCCTTCTACTTCTTACGTGTTAAGAACTCGTCAGTCTTACAAAAAAATCTCTCATTAAATATCCCTGAAATATCTTCGCGATAATTCAAATTAACCAAAACGATTATGTCCATGCAAAGTTGTTTGTATTGCATTGAAAAGATTCAAATAAATCAATGACACTATCGGCGACTTTGTGAGCAAATTTTATGTGAAAAATATTAAGTTAGTTGATAAACAATTCAAAGCATTTACATTGAATGGAATTTAAATAGGGTCTGTAGTTTTTTCTTTAGGTAGGCTATTTTCACGTGCAAGGGACACAATGGGAAGTCTTGCAAAGGGCTGTTGGTACTTACTGCCTGCATAACATGCATAATCAGCCTTTAATGTTCCCCCTACTGGGACACAGGCCTCTTTGTGAGAGGGACTGGGCCGTTATCCACCACGCGAGTCCAGTGCGCGTTGGCAGATGTTACATGTCTTCAAATAGTTGGTTCTAGGACATGCCAGTTTCCTCGCAATGTTTTCCTTCACCTATTTTGAGAGTAGTGGTGATGGAATAATTTCCACAAAGTAAACGCCTGTCAGGGTTCGAACCTACGACCTACAACTCGTAAGTCGCAGCCACTGGATTACCACAGCTATACCTTATTCCATCCTTATACACTTATTGCCTATCTATACAATGTAAGGTACACTGTCAGGGTCTGACTCAACGCGATAATTGGAGCCATGTTTTTGAAGGGCTGGGAGATGGGTACTCACATACATTTCTACATTCGGGTCAGCTTAGAGATTTCCCGTAAAGATACGAAAATAATGAGTCAGTGAAAACATTTCGTATTGAATTTTCCTGACTGTATTTATGGAAAAGGAAAACGTTTATTTTAGAAGAAAAATAGTAAAGTACCTACTACTTTCTGGAACTAAACGGTCTGCTTACTCAGTTATTCTCGGAACAGTTTGATTTAACTGAAACTCAGCTGAGCGTCTGAAATTCGTTTAAATAAATGTTTACAGTGTTTATATCCAATTTGTAATTAAATGTTTTTTTTTTCATACCTAGGATTTTACGTTCACGGAAAATATTTTTCATTCCTCATACTCGGAAAGTAGTGTTTGTTTGATCCGAGTAGCGGGTCGAAGACGCTGCTCCCCACCCTTGGTCGGGAAAGACTCATAGTAATTGCTTCCCTCTCTAGGGCGGGAATGAATTTTAAAAATAGAATTAAATTTGGTTAGGTGGTTAGGTAGTCGGGCTGCGGTCTTGTGAGTGTACAAACAGCCAGTGTGAATAAAAAAATAACTAGTAAGCGGGACGGCCTGCGACGGTGACGGGGTGTGTTCCATCTTTAAAATTTAAAAAGAATATAATTTGGCAGGATACTAACTCTGTAAGCTGTACCTACTTCGTTCAAATAAATAGGCACACACTTAGATTATGAAATGTCCAGATTCCTAGTAGGCTACCGTAAATTGATTCCAAATTTTAGTAACTAACATTGGTGACTAGTTCGATCCCCGCGCCAGACGTCAAGGAACGTTCGCCCCGCAAACGTCACGAGCCGGGCGTTTTAATTTAAAAAAAAAATGTCAGTCTGTTCTGTGAAATCGTGCAAAAATTACACTACAAAAAAAGAAAAGCGCACTAACATCTCATTTCATACGAAAGTATTCAATTTCACCGTGTATTTCATAATTAAATTCGAAAACGAAAAAATAAGAATGTGACATTGAATTTGACACAATAACTGTTAAGTGTTGCCTAGGGCATGAAAAAATTTACCCAAATTTTCAACACCTCACGAAAAAAACGAGGTATGACTAAGGAGTTTCATTAACATGGACGATGATTTTTTTTGTGAGTGTTAGTTTGTTTCTTCAACCGTATGGTTCGGAAGCGCTCCCAATTGGACCCAAACACACGAACCTCCGTCAGCTCATTAATGGAGTCGACATACGACACCCTAAATTGATTATGTAAAATGTATTATGCTACCCATCAAATCTTTTTAACGTGGGTTAATTAAGAGAGTTGCATAAAAACTCATTTCTTAACTGCATTGAATCTGTCTTTAGCACACAAGTTTATTAATTTACCTCTATAAAGTCTGTAAATGCGATAATAGTGTGTTTTAACATTTTTACTTTTTACAAATATCACACACATGTGAGTACGATTTAAAATGTGAAAAGTATTATTCAAAATATTATAAATAAACCACAAGAAAATACCCTAATCTTAACTTGTTTCGATGGACTCGAGTAATTAATATGACGAAAGTCAGAAATCGATACTTGGAAATTGAAATAAAATTGTTTTATCCTATAAAATGTAATAAACATTGTTTTTTTTAAATAGCAATTTACACTTTTCTATTGCAAGTTTAACCTTTTTAGGATATTATATTAAAACCAAGTCAACTGACAGGTCCTATTTATTACCACTGGTACCTCATTTATTGAATTTGACGCTGAGTTGTTTCTATAATTGAATTTAAATTTGGAATGCGCTCGCTCTTCAAAATTATTTTAATTTATTGTACAATTATTTACTGTGGATTTTATTTTTGATAGGTACTTTCTGATAGTTTGCTACAGAATGCCCAGTATACGTTTTTAGGTAGGCTTTTAGTGTTTGGGAATTGGATGAAATGGGAGTAAGTCGGACCTAAACGGAGTATCTGTTTTGTGATTTTGGCGGCCTCTCGGGTCCTGTGCCCATGTCTCTTGCCGGAACGCCCTTACCGATCTGCTCCGATTTTCGGTACCTCGGGTCGCTTGTCCAAGGGGATGGCGAAGTAGACCGAGACGTAACGCACAGGATTAACTCAGGATGGATGAAATGGCGACAGGTTACAGGAACAATTTGCGACCCACGGATCCCCTCAAGTTAAAGGAAAAATTTTACAAGTCCGTGATAGGGCCTGTCGCACTTTATGGATCGGAATGCTGGGCGGTGAAGAAGACGGATGAAAAAAAATTGCATGCAGCTGAGATGAGAATGTTGAGATGGATTTGTGGAGTGACGAGAATGGATAAAGTAAGAAATGAGTAGGTTTATAAGAGGAAGTTTGAAAGTGGCGCCAGTGACAGAAAAGTTAAAAGGAAATCGTTTGGGTTGGTATGGGCATGTGTTGAGTAGAGACGAAACGCATGTGACTAAAAGAGTGATGAATATAGATGTTGATGGATGGAGAGGCAGAGGAAGGCCAAATAAAAGATGGATGGATTGTGTGAGGAATGATATGAAAGAGAAGGGAGTGAATGATAACGTGACGGTTGACAGGGGAGAATGAAAGAAGAAAACGTATTGCGCCGACCCCGAGTAACATGGGATAAGGGCAGGAAGATGATGATGATTAGTGTTTGGGAATTGATGATGATTAGAGATCGGATAACCGGATGCATATATACCTTAAGTTAATATTTGGCTAACAAACTGTGGACGCGGCTTCTTAGTATTTTTTTTTTCTTAATATAAATCCCGGGATTCCAGAAAATGCGGGAATGCACAAATAATCAGATACATGGTATGAAAACAACTTCTTATATTATGTGGTTTTATTAATTTTGATCCGTGGATGGTTGAACATCTTTACACACCGGGTCTTCTCCGTGCCTCGGACGTTAAGCCCCCGGACATGGTTAAGTATATCGGTGGGGTTGTTTTCATGGGTTTCGGGGGTGTTAAAGCCGATAGTGACGTTAAAATGTTAATCCCAGATGGCGGCTGCAATCATTTTCAAATTTTTCGTTATTGTCAGCTTTCACACCCTGGAAAAGCATGAAAACGACACCCATGACGAAAAATTTGAAAATTTTCGTAGCCGGATTTTAATCTTGACCAAATTCACACTTTTTTCTTTTATTTTTTAAGTTCCTTTTATATTTAAATTTTCCCACTATTTTAGGGTAACCTCTATGCGCTGGTATTACTCGCGTGTTGCACACATACGCAAATGCGTTATGTAGTACACGGCGCTCACTCACACACGTATAAAAATTGGCTTCACGTTTTATGTTACGTTTTGTACTGAACACGGAATCTGGACATTTCATAATCTAAGGGCACACATGTATTTTTATCAATAAATATTTTAGAAAAACTGCTATTTTTTACTTTCCTTATATTCGAAATGAAAAGTAGAGTGTTTAACACGGGTGAAAGTAACCAATTCCTACTCGGACTATAGCCGCCCTCGCTGCGCTCGGGCGTCTAAATACCTTCCACCCTTCTATAACAATCTACTATTTCACATTGAATCTTATCACTTACGTATTTTGAGGGAGATCAACACCATACAACATTTATTTTTGGAATTAACCTAACACAATTGTACTGATTTTAGCAACAAACAATGTTGTGTCCTGGGTTTTCCATTAATATAATAAATTTATTTCTATGGATTACGTTCGTATTGTGGTATACAAAGGTATGAAACAATAGGTAGGAAAATACTTACGGAATATAAAAATAATACTGTGATTTTCCGAAAATTTTACCCTGTTGGATGCTGTGTTATTATAAATTTATATCAGAGTGTTTAACGGCCTGGATTTTTCTGAATAATTTCCCCTAAGCTACAAATGCATTTGTAACAATACTATTAGGTTTTATTTATTTTGTAATAGGCTCCATAAGCAATACATTTTAATGTCCCATTTCTAAATACAAGAAACGGCATAAGTCTCATACGAGATCGGAAAAGTCGATTTTCTTTCGATGCTGCATCTGAGTACATGTAAGCCGGAGTGTCTGAATATATCGTGCTCTGCTAAGGATATTTCCAACATGCTTATCGCGTTCTCAGATCCAAGGGAATTCTGTCTGAGCGAAGAATTTAAAAGAAATTCTGTGTATTACGTTTCCGTGTTATTGAATATTGTATAGCCATGTAGTTCACTTCAGTGAACCACAAAGGGATGTTTTTGAGCTCTAGTTGTGTTTGGTTTGAGATACCTAGTTATAGAATTGCTCAGTCAGGCTTTATGGTACCTAACTACTGTTTAAGTCAGTTTTGACTCAGTTGACAGTCACGTGAAACAAATATTTCAGTAAGCACCTAACTGAAGATTGTGATGTCATGTCTATATTTAATTTTAATTATTTCATTAAGGATGTTTTCATGAATAACGAACCTAGTATTAATTAATTAATTAATGAAAACAAATTAAATCATGTAAGGTTTGGGTTCATTTGGCCTTTATTTGGAAATATCCTGAAAATGTACTGTTTGGTCTGGGTCTGCATAGTCTTTTACAAAATCTACCAATTCCTAGTTTTTTTCCTATTTTTCGGTTGACGGCTTGTGGAACTAGATTCATCTGAAAATTACTTTATAATGTATGAATATTTATTACAAAGTACATAAAAGTATCTCCACGACCACGATGCACTGAACACACAATAATATTATGTTCTTTTCCGCCTCTATTTACTTTGCGACCGTGTTTCAGACTACCTTAGAATCAGAAGGTCACGCATTACGTCTTAATATGTGCAAATATGAATGATATCATAGCACAAAATGGCAAGCGTGGACTTAATGCTACTGGAAATAAAGTCTCAATTACCAACACTTTAAATTCTTGAATAATGGCACAGTTTTACAACACCACGCATCGTTTGGTGCCTTTTGTAGTTATCATCCTTTACCATCTTGAGATATTGTTTTTAATACTAGTAAGGGTATAACTCACTTCTAATTCACACTTTTGGCAAACGTATTTGTGATCTTAGTATCTTAGAAGTAGCATGGCGATAGCATTAGTTAGTCTTACCTTGACACAATCTCATCGTGGAATTTGAATGTTTTTTTTTTAGTTACTTGACAGTTTGAAGCAAAATAATTTTGTTTTTAAATTACTTATGGTTAATATTATGGTATAAAAACGAATATGACGTGTTTTAATTAAAACTATAAGCACATCAAAGTAGTTTCGCTAATTCTTTTTTTCACCTCATTTCCTTTTTTATAAATATAAAAATAAATATACTTGGACATTTCACACTACGCCATCTAGTCCCAAGCTAAGCAACCTAATGCTTGTGTTATGGTAACGAGATGGCTGATAAACTACTTATATACATTTTTTTTTTTGTAAATACATACATATTATAGATAGAAAAACACCCAGACTCGGAACAAATGCTTGTAGGTCGTACAAATATTTGTTCCGTGCGGGAATCGAACCCGCGACATGATGCGCAGCAGTCAATCGCTCAACCACTGCGCCAACCGTGTCGTTTTTATGGTCAGGAATCCCAGGATCCCTTCAAATGTCAAGTTACTGAATACGATTAAAAGTCGAAGTATAAGCAAGGATCCCGAGGTGGTATGTTCATGCTAGCTACTATTGCAGTTATAATAATAATAGAAGCCAGTTAATGGCCCACTGCAGGTCAAAGGCCTCTTCTCATATCATACGGAGAATAAGAGGCACGAGCATTGATCATCATGCTTGCTCAAGATGGGTTGACGATTTCAAACGTTTGATCCTACTAATATTATAAATGTAAAAGTTTGTGAAGATGTTTGGATGTTTGTTACTCAATCACGTAAAAACGGCTAATCGGAATTGGATGAAATTTGGCACACAGATAGGATGGATTAACACAAAGGATACTTTATATCCCGGTAGTAGGTTCCCTTGGGATAATTTCCGACATCTATATACGCGGTCAAAGCCGCGGACAACGGCTAGTAATAAGTAATTATTACAAAATTACAGATAACAAATTAGCTGCAATATATACTCGTATATTTGCAGCTAATTTGTCTTAATCTAAGTGAAATCTCAACCAATCTGCCAGTGTCATTATATCGTTCTATACGCTCTATAAACAAAATCCATATAAATCAATAAATAATTTAACAGTCCCATGCACGCAAAACCTCATTGCACGTGAATGGAACCGATTAATTTGATGTCAATGTACTAATCAGGGCAGCAACTGCCAATCAGTGTGTTGATTTGATTCTATCTATAATGGTAGCTTTGTGAAGCGCTGTTTAATGAGCGTTTGAAGCGCTTTTTTGTCGCTGTATTTCTATGTATACCTATAAGTAAAGGGCGTAAGGTTGCGTATCCAATAACGCGGAGCTGGACGGAGCGGAGCGGAGAAGAGCAGTGAAAAGTGTCAAGTGTGTGAGATCTCGAGCACTGATTGGTCGGACCGCCGGGTGCGACCAATCAGTGCTCGACTCCGTTCTGTCCAGCTCGGGGTTGCGTGTTCATATATTTTTGTTTGAAAGTCTGCAGGCTGTGTAAGTGAGCGGACTTACACTTTTTCCACTGACGCGGAGTGAAGATTTCGAGCACTGTGATTGGTTAATTCACGGTCCGCTCCTGTCCACTCCTCCCAGCTCCGCGTCAGTGGAAACGCACACTAATGTGTAAAAATTCATGCAAATCCGACGATTTGCATTGGTGGTATCATTTTGGGGCACTGCAGTTCAAAGCTAATCTAATCTGATTTTGAAGAATTCCATGTTCTCTCTTTTTAACTCTATGTAATACAATATTCTATTATATTTCACGAATGCGTCGCATTATCTTTCGGTTTTTCACGTACTTCTAAACAATACACTAGGAGGTACCTGAAACACGGAACTAAATAAATACTTTTCTATTTGTACATATTTACCCATTTCATTTGTATATTTATAGAAGTGAGTCAATAATGACTCAGCGAAGTTTCCCTTTCGTTAAAACGGTCCTGTCGTCCAGTTTTGACGTAAATGATCTTTGTGGTTAAGACGATAGAAACTTTGCTCTTTATTGGGCCATTGGTTTCAGGCCGTTCTATTCATTAATTGTCCGTTGTGTGCAGACTTTGAACTAACTTTATTTTGTCAAAAAAATTATTTCCTTTTTTAAATTCGTATCTTATGCTTCGAAGTTTTTTGATGAATGATCATCATTCATCAAAAAACTTCGATGATTTAATGTTTTTCGATGTTTTTTGATGATGATGTATTTTTGTTTCTATGGTAGAAATTACAACTTATGAAGACTACTATTTAAAATTACGAACTGACCACAAAATACTACATTTTGTTTGTTTTGTAGTACAAATCAATGAGATCAGTGAAGAACAAACGTTAACATGACAGGAGGCCCGAGGGGCAGGTAAAGTCTGCCCCAGTCACGGCTCTGACTCATAGGTGTCTCATTGTATCATTGCCAAGAGACCAAACCAATCATCTTACCGATCACACAGCACACCCACAATCTTATTACAAAGCAATTAGGTTCAGATTTGTTTGCCGTCCGTTTATCTAACGCCTAATAAGTTTGTAGCCCACGTAATAGTCTTGCAGTCTGAATAAATCGGCGCACGATGGTGTAATACCCTGAGACAGTGGCGTTGTTTGCAAATAGAATATGCAATGAGACTGCAATACTTTTTCTACTGGCATTTTCTAAGCACGTTTTAATATGCCTCCTTATATTCGAGAGAATTGTCAGTTTTAAATATAGTGGGTCTAGAGTGGTTTGTCAGTTTTCTGGTCACGTTGGTTCGACTGCAGTTTAGCTGAATGCTTTGGTTCCTGTTCCCATCTGTAAGCAAATTAAGTGTTCATTTGTCTTGTGTCTAGAGTGTCAGATTTTTCTAGAACTGTGAGATTGTTCTGTCAAAATAAATCATTTCGACACAATGTTAATTTCTACTCAACACCAGTTCTCATTATTTTGAAGTCTTATTTCATTTTGTTTGCAAATTAATGATGTGCCTTTTGTTTTATTCAAAGCTAAGAAGTTGTTATGTTACATTTTCTTTTTACTATTTATGGTTTGAAAAACTTGTTGAAGAACGTTTCATAATAATTTTCTGTTTTGTTGATACTTTGAATCGAGAAAAGCATAGGTAATGTAAGTATCTAGTATCTACATACCTATGTCTGCTCTTGAAAAACTCTACATCTGTTCCATATGGTCTGGTTTACTCTAACGATATTTACGTTAAACTAAATTCTTTCTAGAAAATATTAAGTGGATTAATTTTAAAATATGTAGTAGCCGTGAATGAAAGTTCACGTAAACACGTTTTAAAAATATGCACCTGTGTAAATCGAGCAGACTAAACTATGTGTAATATTATTATGCCTCCTAGCCGCAGACATACGTGGTATTAACATTTTATATACCTGTTTTACATACATAAACTCACGCCTTCTTCCGATGGGGGTAGGCAGAAACTACAGTACGTCACCTGCTACGATCCTTACATACTACTTTTGCCTCGTTTACGTTCATACATCTGGTGATACACGCACGTCGGTTGCGAGTTCTACGCACCTGACCGTTATGAAGAACACCACCAATAAGGTTATTTATTATGTCTTCCTGAGCCATCCCCTGGTGTTTCAATCAACCTTTTGCTAGACGCGGTTCATTTATCCTCTCAACATGACCAAAACATCTTTAATTGTTAGCATTACGATTCAAAATCATAATTTAGATTTAATTTAGTTACTAGGTACAGATGTCAATGATGATTATGAAAAAATACGTCATCGACAAAAAAAAGGTAGAATACAATGATGTAGTCGATGCCAGAACAGGCTTTAATCGAGAAAGATAATATTAAACTGCAGTCTGACCGTCGATGACGGTATATCAGATTGATTGACGCAATCGTCATATTAGTTCAATCAGAGTCCACGCAGTACAGACATATTTTTGTATTGTTATATTTGTTATAACATTATTATTTATTACCAGTGTTAAATGTAATATTTAACTTTAAAAATGTTGCAAAATCAGTGGACAAAGTAAACTTTTCTAATACATTTGCTATAATTTGAGTTATTAATGATATAATAACGTAAAATAAACCTATGTAGCACGCTATATTTTCGACATTTCCTTGTATTATAGCAGTCATGATTCGTGTGTATTATGTGCGAACGTGTTTATAATTAGATAAATTATTGTTATAAAACTTATATTTATTACAATGGAAAAACAGGACCTACTCGTTTCAAATGTAAGTAAGTGTATTCTGTTTTATCGATCTGCTTTTTTATTTGGTTTGAGTTTCAAGTTGAAATAGTTTTTCTGCTTATTTTAAATGTCATCGAAATTTATACAATGTGGAGACGTCAATACGACAATAAATGAAAGCAGTGACAATGCTAATGCATAATAATATTTTGGAACTATGAAATACATCCAATACAACATCGAAATTCAAATAGTTAGTCGATCTATGGTCACTTAACTAATGAATACGTGTATATTTAATTGAATTCTGTTGCTCGTATGTTTAATTCATTGTCGTATTGTCATCTCTACCTTGTTTAACTTCAAGTTTTCTACTTCCAGTTTACGATCGAGTAAATGATTTCAAAATGTCCGTCGACTAAATGCCACCCTGTATATTTTTAGGAACTGCATTCACCCGATCGATTAGAAGCGACAGAACTGAATATAGTTTTCGTATATTGACCTACTGAAGAAGTACTACTACTGAACGGGTATTTTATTCCTCAACGAGGAAAATCCTTTACAACCGTTATTCAAGTTAAGTTGTGTTTGAAAGGAGTTGAATTATTAATATAGGGTTTTATAGGTTTATTTTGCGGCTTCAGTAATTGTTATCCGTAGTTTTATAAATTTCTAGGAACTTGGGTGATTCTAAGTAAGAAGTTATTAGGCATAATAAATAATCACGTTGATAGATATTAAAAACCAATGAAGTTTGCGTTTGCGGTTTAATTGGGTGTAATGAAAGAATAGAAATCGAATACATAGGGTAGTTGCGCCGGTTTCTCGACCACCTCCGGTAAGCGACCACTTGTCTGACTAGGTTTCTTTAATGAAAGATAATAACCTTTCTTTAGGAAATAAAAATAAAGTGTATGCATTTTATATTATTTGAATAGTTACGTAATAAGAATTTACTAAATCTAATACCAACCGCTTGACCCAAAGCAAAGAAAAAGGACGCTCAATTTACGTGTTGACTCAGTGGTCTGTGGATGTGCTGCGCTAGAGCAAAAAATTAGCAAGACGCGCGGCGTTCGGAGGTAAGTTTTGTTACTTAGTATAGGTTGTTTACTTAAATTAGAAGCGTGGTTACTTCAATTATGTAGTGATTTCAATTGTTTAATTGCATTTAAGTAAATTTTTACCATATAATAAAATAAAACCCAGTGGTCGCTTACTGAAATGCATATTTTAGAAATACGTTAGAAAGCGACCAGGTGGTCGTATTCTGACTCACTCAGTTTTATTTTGTTTTGCTTATAATGTTCTCAATGTTTTATTTATGGTTACACAATTCAGGGTTTGGTGTTGTAAAAGCCTAAAGCCTGCAACTCTTCAGTAAACGACCACATGTTTTCTTTATAAAACTTGTTTAATTCACTCACAAACATTGGTTCCTAGGTGGTCGCTAACTGATACAGTTCGAAAATTATGATGGTAGTTTGCGACCATCAAGATTTAGTACGAAGAGAAAGATGGCCGCAAACTAAAATAACTTGATTAAGTTCAGTTGTTCAGTATTCGACCACATACGATTATTTTATTTAGTTTAAGTAAAATAAAATTTGAATTGAGATAAGATTCTAATAATCGTATTATTTACTTAATTAAGTGGTTATATTTTTTTCAATATGACGCCTTCAAAAGTTCTGCAAATAACTAAGAGGATGAAAAAGACTGTCCAATACTCCGAAGAAGATCTACAAAAAGCTCTTCATGACTTTCGGGAGAAAGAAAAGGGTATAAGAGAGACTTGTCGACTTTGTCGTACATATGGGATTCCTCGAACGACGATACAGGATTTATTAAGTGGGAAGAGACGTGACGCTATCGAGGCTAGAGGACCAGATCCTGTACTAGGAGTGGAGGGTGAAAAGTGGGTTAAATAGTGGCTTTTAAATATTGTCAAGTGCGGAATGCCAGTTAAGAAGCAGAGCTTCTGGATACTGTCCACAAAATTGTTAAAGACCATGGGTCAAAGAATTCATCACCAACGATTTTAATGATTGGGTGGACCACAACTGTATAAAAAAAAAACAATAATGCTGCTGTGATTGATTGTCACAGATCGCACAAGTCACTAGTCTTGAGTGCCACGTGCGAAAAGCTAGGCATAATTTTGTATGCTCTTCCTCCGAACACCACCCACATGCTCCAACCAGCAGACGTAAGTGTTTTTGGATCACTGAAATCGTCATGGAAGGCGGCTGTGAGAAAGTTTTTGCCAACACCTCAAAATGTAAACTAGTGCGTCAATAGAACCAACTTTTCTGTTAAATCAGAGGATTAAATACTATTTGTGATGTGTAATTTGATATTTATTTTAAAGTGAAAAATAAAAAAATATTTTATATTAATAAAAGTTGTTTTTATTAAATTATTTTTATTTTTTTAAAGAGTGGCCGTAAACTAGCATACTAGTGGTCGTCAACTGAAAAAAGTGGTCGTTATCTAACATTTAGGCTATTTTTGCACTTTTCCCATAATTTTTCATAATTTATGAATGGAAGTGTGATATTTTATGTTTTGTTTCATAACTTGACTATATTTAGGACCAATTTACATGGTCGCCAACTATTTCACGTGTAAATGTCTAATATTTTGACTCGTCTAAAGTTAGCAACTCAGCTAAGTGGTCGCCAACCGGCGCAACTACCCTACTTAGATATCGGTTATAGATCGTAATTATTACGAAACTTGTCTATTACTGTGAAATCTACTTTCCTTCTGCATAAAACTTTCCAGTGCACTCGCGAGTTTATTATGCGAAATTGATCTTGATAATTATTTAATGATGTTTTGCATAATTTACTTCGAGGTAATGGAGGAGAAAGCAGTATCGTTTTCATAAAAAATATAATGATTCGAACAAAATCGGTTCGGTTTTTCTCTATTTAATAATTTATTGGTCTTTTAAGAAGATGAAAAGTGATTACTATTAACGATGACTTATCTCTCTACCTTTTCGTCATTACCTGCACTGCTGCCAATTTTTTGTGTAGGTAAATGCCGTCCTTGTACCAAGAATAATATCAAGGTAAAATATCGGAAATCTTTTTACTATCAAGAATCAATTTTAAACGGGCATTATATTTTAAAACGTGACTTTCTCGAAGACACGTCTTTAGTACTTTTTTTCTCCATCGATTATACAGGGTAAAATTAAATTAGGTAGCGAAACTCCGCAGACGTCGATATCTAAACACGACAAAATAAAAAAGATTTGATGATTTTTTTTTGGGTCAACGACCACTGGTAGTGTTGTTACTTGAAGTATGATTTGAGAAATCTGTTTTTTTTTTAATTTTATCATTTTATATATCAATAACCATCACGTCTGTGAAGTTACACCAACAAAAAAACTGATTTTTAGGGTTCCGTACCTCAAAAGGAAAAAATGGAACCCTTATAGGATCACTTCGTTGTCCGTCTGTCTGTCTGACTGTCAGTCTGGCAAGTCCCTTTTTCTCAGAAAGCGTAGAGGTATCAAGTTGAAATTAATGTCCAATACGTAGGTCTATGGCCCCTTAGTTACAAAAAAATCAAGCTTCTAAGTCAACGCAATAAAAAATACGGCCATTTATGCGACATATTTTGATACTCGCAAATAATCAAAACCTAGAATCATTAAATTTGGCAAGAAGTAAGGTCTCACAGCACAAGTAAAGGAAAAAGTCCAAAAATTGTTAATTTGTAATTTTATCACGTGGCAAAATATTTTTTTTGGATTTTAAGATTTGGGATTTTAGGTTTGTTTTAGGGATAAATTCTTTTCAACTACGGAACCCTTCATTATGAATGGTCCAACACGCTTTTACCCAGTTTTTTTTTAAACTGATATTTCAACTTGTCTGCGGTTGATGACTCCAAAAAAAAAATCATCAACTTTATTTATTTTTTGCTTTATCATGTTTAGATCTCGATACCCATCACTTCTGCGGAGTTTCCCCAGCTAATTTAATTTGACCTGTATAGTTGTTTATTCCTAGAAAAGTCTTTGAATAGAAGATTCCGGTCATTGTACCTACAGTGGATTGACATCACTACATGCAATCTGCGATCATTCGACCGATGAATTGGTAAATAATTGCTGAGTTTCATAAATGAAACGAGATGAGATCTATGACCGATGAAAATAATTACAGAAAAATAATGTTCATTTCTATTGTCTGTTTGAACGATTTTATTAATTGATTCATCCATTTAAAGATGTAGCTCTGCGTAAGGTTACATACGCACTATGACACCATTGAGTAATTTAATATTGATAACTAAATTAGGAAAGGAATATAATTATTCCGTTCAATTTACATTTGAAACCTCAATCATAATAATTTGAGTAAATTAATTATTATTCTGCGTTACATAATTAAATATTATGTTCATCAAGTTTAGGTAGATAAGTAAAATCTAGTCGAAACACATAATTACATAGTCTCCTACTGTAGTGTAAATGGATTTCAGTCACTTCCGTACTGAAAATGGTGTCATGGCTTCCGAGAGAATACAAACAAAGCAATGACTTATCTAACGCCGGGCTAGAGCTAGTCCTTTGCTATTCAGGACCCAAGATATGGTCAAAAACGAGTGTTTTGGGGGCCATAGTCGAGTGGCAATTTCCATAGATTTAATCAGGATTTGTATTCAAATACATAATAGGATTAAAACGTTGTAAATCAAGTTGCGGATGAGTGAACATGAATGACGTGTCCGTTCAGTTTCCAATCCAAGTCTATTTAAAGGGTACATATCACATGGCCATTGAGAACCATTCAAACAGAATAATTTAGTAAATTACCTTTTTTGATCACCTCGTTATCCGGATAATGTTGGATTGTGTTGAATGGCATGATTAATGGAATGGCTGAATAACGGTGGGTGTATACGTCTTTTTCAACTGCCTACATAAATATTCAGCCTTCGTTTTAGTACTTACAAGTCGGATATCGTTGGCGTTAAAACAGCCACACAGGCTACACTTGGCATCACTTTATACGTGAAACTAAGTAATACGTGACTACTTCTGTTTCAAGTTTATGAATGACTTTATTTCAACCTCTTTCATTTGTTTTCAACTTAAGTAATAAAAGTTATCCTCAAATACTCAAACGACACTACTTACTTAAAAGTCTTGCTGTTGTTACAAACACCTAAAAGCAGGGCCGTCTTTATTAATCAATTGGAGGACCTGGGCGCCTAGGATATGGAGAATGCAGAATGCAAGAGCGACCTCGAAAATTATAACCCTGCATCGGATAGGTTAGGATTTCTTTTGACCGTTCATACAGAAATAGTACTTTGTTGACTTATGTATAAAAGTTAGAGAACTAAGAAAACGTAGGATGTACCCTATGAAGAAGCGAAGCGAGTTCGAAAATTTTAGCACCCCGTCTGAGATGTAGGTACTTAGCTTTTCTTTTGACAGCATTTAGTTACGACGCTGGCAGGAATAAGGGGACTCCATGGAATGCGGGGCCCTGGGCAATTGCCCAGAGTCAAGTGGCCAATGGCAAAGACGGTTCTAAGTGTCTTAAAATTAAGTTGCATTTGAGTGTTCGACCATAACCGAAAACGAAAAAATACCTACAATATACTATCCACAGTCATTCGTTATCAAATCAAATCAAATCATTTTTAATTCAGGAATACACCCATGTAAAAGTTAAAGATTACAAATTATTAATTAATTAAAAACTATTAGATGATAACTATTTTAGCTGGAATATTCATTGCCATATACGAAGAAATAGTTTACCTCGTATAATTATGTCCCTCAATATTCCATTGTCAGATTAAAGCTACTGACAGACGTGTTCATTACTAGCACGAAAGCATGCTTTTATTGAGCAAGTGCTCATTAGTAGCATGTGTGACTAGTAATGATCATGCTTATTTCTAGTATGTTTTCGAGTAAGCGTGCTTATAGGCATGCTTTTTATGAGCACGTGTGTCAGTACCTTTATGGATTCGGTTCTAAAGGAGGCCTGTGACTTTCTCGTGACTGCGTAGAAGTCATCTACCCTGCTTTCGGCAAACATGCCTGACGCACTACACCGCCAAGGCAGACCCAGAATGCATCTGAATGCGTTATACTTGCCGTCCATCTTTTTACCACTTTCTTGCACAAGTTTCTAATCTAATGCAAAGTTGGCTGTTCTAGTGGCTTTCCATCAATACAACACCTAACAAGTATGTAACAAAGGCAGTAAAAACGGTGTCTTGCAGCAATTACGTGCGTATTTGAGATCGTTCAACTGCGACGTAGTAAGTTACGGCTTGCTTTCGTTACAGAGTGGACGGGGTACTAAAATATGGTGTAATGTTTCTGTAAGTAGATGAATTGCTGTAACTTTGAGTGATTGATAAAAGAAAAATTATGTTTTTTTACAAAGTAAATGTAGATACCGTTACAACTCAATTCGATCTGAATTTAGTAGGTACACGATAAGCATAGTTCACTGCTACCAAGAATCTAAGAAAAAATAATCGTAGGATAATAGTTAGCTGTCTATAAAGCTTATTATACCAGACCATGCAGTGAGTGGTACTTATTAAAAACGGTTCAATAGACTGATTGAAAAAACTAATTGGATATCAACCATGGTAGTTAGTTTGGAGTAGTACATAAACAAAATTATTTTTGTGTTAAAACATAAAAATATTGCACCTATCTTTTATTTTAATACGATATCTCTCTTTTGTTTTACTCGATGCAGTAAAAATGTGCTGTAAACAGAACAGATGAAAAACGTCATCTGAATAGAAAGAAATGCTTATCAAAATTAACGTTGCAGTAGCGACAAACGCGATGCAGAGAAGTGCAAAAATAAATTATGTTTTATTTCGAGTCCCCGGCAGTTTTTCACTAGTAAATACACAGTTCGCTGGGATTGCACCGACCTTAATGAATGCTCTCGTGTGCCTATGCTCCGCATTCCCTACCTTTACCTCTGCTACCGAACGTTTTACGCCCTCTTAATGTTGGCACGGCACGCCGGTAATTGCTGTATGTAAAAATATTTCACGAACACGAAAGTATTCTCTATGAAACAGTTTTTAAGGTTCCTTAGGCCCTAAAAACTGGGTAGTTTTGTAATAGCCACAATTTCACACTGCCCACTTTCCCAGTAAGTACAGCGTGTAGTCTTACACTGAAATTAAGAAAATTTCCAAGTTGATGTTTATACGAGTAGTATACGAAAATCCGGAACGCTTTAATCCAAACTTATGGGTACAGCCTACAGTTTTACACCGCAGGAGCACGACGAAATTAAAAACGGTCGCAAACATGTCTCCTATTAAATCTTATATTTATTATCCGTACTTAAACTGTATGCACATTGGCTTTAAAAGTTCCTGTATCAACTTAATAGCTCCACGGTTTCCAAGATACAATAAGAGGATTTCCCAAAAATCCATGCTATTTGATTCGCAACTACTAAAGTTCTTATCTAACGACAGTTCGGATATAAGTCGGCTTATTGTAAAAACCCGCAAAGAATGTTCTTATTTTCCGTCGTCAGGTGCACTCGCTGTGAAAATGGGATTTCATTTTTCTGAAGACCGTTGCCGGCCTTGTCGTCGCGTCGTGGTAAACTATATTCTAAGTTGTGATGTCTTAGCGAACGAAACCATTTAGAATATTATGAAGACATCTATTTGGATATTGATTGCAAACTCCATGTATAATTAATTTTGGGATGTTCGCAATGAAATGAACCTATTACAACAACAATTTCTGACACAATATTTGTGCATTTGATTTGTTGCCAAACTAGTGGAACCATCCTCTTTAACACGCTCATATAATGAATCAAAAGAGATATCAGTATTTAATCTTAATCTGTGTGAAAATTCTAGTCATTGCTGTCTTCATTAGCTAATTAGACCCGAGCACTGAAACAAAATTCTAAGCCGTTTATCGCTTGTGGATCTACAAATTGGTCTGTATAGTCTTACTATTTAATGAATGCGCCTCTGCGTCTGCCGCGAGCTACGCTTATCAATGCTCACGCCACCTTTTGCCTGAACTTGTTTCATTATGCTCGTAAATTCGCTCGTTTCTAGGTCTCAACTCTTTACATCGTAACAGTTCAAAGGTCTCTTTCATCGTAATAACTGTGGCTATGTTCTTGTTCGTTTTATGTTCTGATTTATTGGATGAGTGTTCATTACTATTATCAAGCAGTAAACTTGTAAGGACTGTTGTTAACATTGTTTTTGATTCAAGTCAGAGGCAACATGAACATATCCAAACAGAATTTCAATGTAAAATAAACATATAGCTGCAATAAACAATAACGTTTTCAAACTAAACAACAGTAACTAAAGTCAATAGTTTGCATATAGTGGCAGCAAAAGAAAACAATAACTCTGCAGTATTTAATTCAGTTATTCTATTCGACACGACCATTGTCATCGGATTTGGCGGTCGCTTGCCGTTTGATATCGCGCGGCACATGACTTCAATTGTTTTTAGTATGCGTAAAAGGATAGCAAGCGCCATTCGGTCTGCAATGATCGTGTCGTAACAAAAACGTGGCCAATAAATCGCTTTCTTTACCTATTCTTCTTTGTTCAGCTTTCACTTTCTGGTCATCATCACTATTAGAACTGCCTATTAATATTAAATTCTTTTCATCTTTACCTTTAATATTTTCTTTATCAACTATTGAATCAAAAGTCATAAAAGATTTTTCTCTTTCTATTTGGTTGAAACGAAATCTTTTCCCTCCATTTATATTAAAAGGTTCCGCGATGTTATCATGGTAATTGGGAGTCCCATTTTCAACGTAGGTATTCAGAAAGATTAGCCTCTGATTTGCCACAAGGGGCGATTCTAATGCCAATAATCGATTTTATCGCAAACTGAGTTTTATCTTTGACAAAAGGCTGGGGGTGGTGTGACACTTTGTGTTTGTTTGTGTTTTTATCTAGATTAGGAGAAAATGTATGTACTTTATGTTGTTGTTACTTTCACCATCACTAATCGATATTTGTGAGCATTGTTTGTTTGAATTTCACTTTCAGTCTATAAATAAATTCTCGAGCTACATGTACGGTCTGACATGACAATGGTTTATCAGCTGACTTGTTGCTCTAACATTCATCGAAACCATTTGAACAAGCTATGTAACGAACGAGCAATAAACTTAATTTAATGATTTGCAAGATCGTAAAATCGTGACTTAGTCTAAGCAATTACTAAAGTAACAAGTGCTGTGAAACAGTATATGGCACTGATGACTTTATTAGGAGGTAATGAATTCAGTTCATTTTATCAGAAAGGTAAACAGTCCAGTATCGTGGTACAAAACGAACACATACATTAACACAGAAATGATAGTACACCATGTTTATTCACTACTTATCTTGCTGTCTTCGAAGAAATTAATGCATTCGGTCACGTATCAGTAATATGTTTCGTAATATTTGATTTACTATGTTGTGTTGTGTTGTATTACAATATTAAAACCAATATTTCTTTAGCAAACATTATTGTGCTAGTTTATAAAAGAATCTAGATTAGGAATCCTGTACTTAGATACCGAGTTAAAGACTCATGAAGGCAGTATAAAAACTCGTTCTGTAATTACTTTATACTTTAAGCCAAGAGATTATTTATAGACTTAATGCACGGAGCAATTACACAGTAGTCTCAGATTCAAAGTTCCAAGACCAAAATTCAAAGACGGAGATCCATATCTTCGCTCTTAGTTCCTTCCATTTATCAAAATAATAAATTAAGACAGGCTCCGGATTCTACTTTATCGATAACGTGGTTACGTTTCGTGGAAACTTTGATTCAAGATGCATGGAGTGGCAAACTTTGTATATTACCTCACGGAATAACTAATGTGCCCCTCATATGCTTTCAAGTGTAATCCTTATCGAGTGCTGCTTCAACGGATCCTGTCTACAAAATATGAATTTCTAATTTCAAAACGAAAATTGCTTTTTAAAACTTAGCCTTGCACCTGTGGGCCCCAATGTCGAATTTACCAAAGCATTCTAAATCTATTTTACCA
Organism: Cosmia trapezina; assembly: GCA_905163495.3. Taxonomy (NCBI): domain Eukaryota; kingdom Metazoa; phylum Arthropoda; class Insecta; order Lepidoptera; family Noctuidae; genus Cosmia; species Cosmia trapezina. Next base: position 12,234,592 of record LR991038.1, read on the forward strand.
TCATACAAGTTTTTGAACGAATTCCAAATATACTCTTTCATATTTCCGATATTTATTGTCCTATTTTAGACTTGCATAACAGATATTTTCATGAAATCACTGCCAGGAAAGTTATATCATAAGTTGGCGAAGATAGTAAAAGATGTATGTTTTATGATGTTTCTTATAAATTGTTGTTTATGTTCAACAACACCGATTCACTACTTTCTCGATTAATGCAATGGTTACGTCAGGCGTAAGTTTTGAAGTGTTTATCGTCCTTGATAAAACGAATAAGTAATTTTAATGGCTATCCTTAACTACTTCCTACGCAAAAAAGCGGAGTTGAAAAGTACCATCGTATCGTATTCCGAGACCACCCATCTAGACTTTTTATTTCTCTCGTGTAAATCTATAAATATAGTTTTATAAATATTTTCTTGGTTATCTTCTGAAACAGTACTCGTATAGTGAGCATTTCGCGCTTTAGATATTTTATAGTGGCAATATCTCTTGAGATAAGCTACCTTACCTTCATATCTTCGATTTATTCATGTCCCCGCATAAATTTTTCTCGACGGAGATACTGAGATTGTAGAGCGATTTATTAAAATAGTGCTTTGAAATAAAAAATACTTATAATTTAAGATTATGGCATTGTGCTAGCAAAATTAATGTATGTTATCTACTGAATAGTATACGCGAATATAACAACATGTGTTAAATATTTTACTTACAATACATAGAAATACTATAAAATAAGTTTCTGAATCGCGTAGGTGCCTACATATTATGCATAACACATAAGACATACCATGCAATAGGTAAACACAATCTTGCCGTTGCAGGAATTAGAGAGATAGTCTGCGTTCGCGGTTTCAGTAATCTGGATAGACCCAGCTTATCGCCTCACAGTGTCTATTGCTTTGAGTCTGGGATTAAAATATTATTGTTGAATATCCTTCTTTGTTGTGCGCTCCTTGTACCGCTATAATTCTTTACGCGCGATAATTCTTGAATAATATCTTTTTTCTTAGACGCATTCCGTAGAATTTTCTTTTGTCTTTGTCTTTATCTTTTAAGTTTTTTAAACGACTTCAAAAAATAGAAGTTATCACGGCACTTATGTATGTAATAATATCGGATCTGCAATATATTCACATAAAATAATGATAATCTATTAGAGCTTCCAAACAAAAATTCAGAATTTTATAGGTGTACATATTTTTTGTCCATGGATTTCTCCAAAACTATTAACCGGATTGTGACCATTTTTTTTATTGTGTTACATTTAAGTACTTCAACTTATGAAATAGTGCCAGTTTTATCAAAATCGGTTCAGTAGTTTTCAAGATATGGACTAAAACGTGTAAGTGTAACGTCCTGGCTTATTGATACGACCTATGGGGTGTGGTGTCAATGGGAACACTACTCAAAACCTTGGTCAAATTCTAGTGCAATATTTACAACAAAACTGCTTAGTATAAACAAATAATCTAGTACCTATAACTAAAAATTACGAAATGAAAAAGTAATTTAAAAAAAACATAAACCGACTTCAAAAAGAAATTAACTCAAAATTATGAAATAACTTAATTTTGGAAGTAGGTGTCTTGGGATATTTATTTTAGGTTTTTGTCACCGACTTCCGTAATTAAAGTTAGTTCATAATTTTGAGTTCATTTCTTTTCAAAGTTGGTTTAATTTTTTTTTTAATTTCTTACTTTTTTTGTATTGTATGAAATTTTCACTTGTTGGATTCCTAATTCTTAATAACCTGCAACTGTATTTTTATTTGTACAATTTTGTAAAAACAGTTAAAATGTAATACGTGTCTAACCAGTGATCTCATTTTGTTACAGGTATTTTGGGACAGTCAAAAACCGGTAAGGGGGATGTGGTGAGGAAAACTTTAACCGTAAGGCGTATTATCATAAAAGTCTCGTTGAATTTCAAACAGCCATTGAAATTCAAATAGTAGCCGAGCCTGGATGAAATCGTCACAGTTTTTCCGAATTGCCCGATATCTGGTTAACATTCTTTTAGAACAAATAATAAAAGAGCGAAACTTGAGCCGACCGTGCTCGAGAACTTTCAAGTCGTTTTTGAAAGAAAACTTTAGCAAGCGCGTAGCTCGTCATTTGTTGCTTGAAACTGTAGCTTTTTATATACGACAGATCTTCATCTTATTTTTAATCTCTCAATAGCTGCAATTCGCTTTGTTGGAGACGTGGCCACTTTCGGAATATTTCAAAGGCATCCGGACGTACGACCGTCGTGTTGTTTGTAAAAAATACATAAAAAATATTTAACAAAACCACCGCTTTATGGAAAAGCGTTTCTTTCAGTTTGGCAACGTAACCGCTTTCCTGTATGCTCTGTGAAAAAAAAATCGCTATGCGCAGCGTTCTCTCATTCAGTGCCTCGACGCTCCGCACTGCATTTTTCATTCGCAACCTGAAATCGTGCTCGGCATATACATTATATTATCTAGCCGATATTCCTGACCAAGGACACGTAAGGCCGTTAAGGGTTGGTCTTGAGTAGATCTTGTACTTAGGTAACGAGGCACTCGTCTAGGCATAATATTTCGAATCATGAATCGAATATACCACCACTTTGTATAAAATAATAATTTATAACCCCATTGACTGCACCACAACCGCTACGACCGAATCGATTGATTCCTGTTTTTCCATACTCGAATATTTTGGTTCACTTTGCTCACTCGTCTGAACATCGGGTGTCGCGTCAAATGAAATGGGAAATAGCAATTCCGTAGATATTTCATAGCATATCGCTTTTACCACCGCTTGATATACTATGCAATTTTCGCAAAATGTTAAGGGACATTCTGACTGAACTGTGCTCACATTAAATCTGACTCTGAGCCTTGAGCACTTCTAATCACAAATCGTTTAAAATTAAATCAGAATCAATTAAGTAAAATGATTCAATTAGTAAATACTTCATGTTCGATAACAACCCTCAAATTGCTGCACGTTTATGTAAAGTTTGTTATAATAAAGGCCTCAGATTTAATATATTGGCAAATAAATATCAAGGTCCCGCATTGTTTTGCCAAGCTTTTGTGATATTTTCTGGCACTGCAGTGCCATTATACATTGTGCTAGAAACAGTAGCAAATAGCGTCGATATTAGCTACCCTCCAAAGCTTGTGTTAATGTCACAGGTCACCGCCGGCATAACTGGGCCGTTAAAGTTGACTTCGCTAAAAGTGTAATGGCTTGACCTGAATTGTCGTGTAAATCCATGGCTTTGTAATTGCACTATCATTCCAGCCTATTTGCTTAATTTTCGGGGTATTAGAGTCTCCCTACTTTTGAAAATTTAATGAAGTTTGTTGAGGGTTTGACAATTAATTTTATGGGTAGATGTAGAAAATTGGTTTGCTTGTTTTCGTACTGACCACCTGTACACATTAGTTTTTGTTTACAGTAAACCCGAAAAGGGGTCATTGTACTCATCATTTTGATAATTTTTTCTATGGGACCAACCTTGAAATCGCAAAAAAAATCAGCTCTTCCATACATTATTTTGTGTTCACATAAATCGACAAGATGTATGGAACAGCTGATTTTTTTTTTCGCGATTTCAACGTTGGTCCCATAGAAAAAATTGTTCAAAATGATGAGTACAATGACCCCTTTTCGGGTTTAGTGTAAACAAATACTAATGTTGTACAACTATGACAATATTATCAACTCAGAACTTTTAAATCATACTAGCTATTGACCGTGGCTTCGCCCGCGTGCATATCGTAAAATATCCCACAGGAATATATGCTTAACTACCGGGATTAAAAGTACCCTATGTTAATCCAGGTTATAAACTATCTGTGTCACAAATGTAATCCAAATCCGTTCAGCCATTTTTGAACCAATACGGAACATACGTCCAGATTTACAAGCGGACAAAAATTACTTAATTAAAGATAACTTTTAATTTTACACACATTTTGTTAAAAACTTTGTAAACGACAATATTCGGCTAATCTACGCGGCTATCCCTAGTTGCATACTTACAAGAATAAACAAAAGGTGCATTACTGCACCTTTTGTTTATTCACACATTATTTTGTGTTCACATAAATCGACAAGATGTATGGAACAGCTGATTTTTTTTTTCGCGATTTCAACGTTGGTCCCATAGAAAAAATTGTTCAAAATGATGAGTACAATGACCCCTTTTCGGGTTTAGTGTAAACAAATACTAATGTTGTACAACTATGACAATATTATCAACTCAGAACTTTTAAATCATACTAGCTATTGACCGTGGCTTCGCCCGCGTGCATATCGTAAAATATCCCACAGGAATATATGCTTAACTACCGGGATTAAAAGTACCCTATGTTAATCCAGGTTATAAACTATCTGTGTCACAAATTTAATCCAAATCCGTTCAGCCATTTTTGAACCAATACGGAACATACGTCCAGATTTACAAGCGGACAAAAATTACTTAATTAAAGATAACTTTTAATTTTACACACATTTTGTTAAAAACTTTGTAAACGACAATATTCGGCTAATCTACGCGGCTATCCCTAGTTGCATACTTACAAGAATAAACAAAAGGTGCAGTAATGCACTATTGTGCAAAATAAATAATTCCCTCAAAGCGTACATAAAACTCGGAAGTTATTATAAAACTTTACTTCGGCGCCTATCGTGCATTTCTAGTTTAAAATTGGAATTTGAAAGCCCGAAGTTCGCTCGAGCTCGAAACTTGGAGTGCTCGATAACGTCGTCAATTAGTGCATCGTGGCTCGTGGCTCGACGTCGAGCAGTCGAGCACTCGCTCGAACCCGCTAGTGCCTAAGTTTTCTAGCTTGATGCTAGGGTTGAGACTTGAGCTTCTTCATGTTAAGTTTTGTATCTTGTGTTCCTACTTCACTTAGCTAATTCATTTTGTAATAATATACAAAATTCCAAGTCTTAAAGACTCGCGATATCACCTCTGTCTGTAAGAGCCTTACTCCGTACTATAGACCTAATCGAGTTTAGGTGGGTACCAATTTTGTAAATATCCATCCATTCCATCGCTTTAGGCGCTTTATTTTAAAATGTTTCAACTGCCATCTAATTAATATAGGGCCAGCCCTACTGATGTGCTTTACTTACAGACGAAATAATCTACGTGCTTAGTTTGTCGGAACACTAAATCTTAGTAATCGTGTGTGTAGTTGTAATGAGACGTTGCTGGGTTCCGTACGGGCAATTATAGTACAATCTTGTTTCAATTGCTCGGTTCCAGACGAGCAGTTTATTTCCTTGTAATGTTAGCTATTTGTTGCTCACATTAAAACTTCAAATGCCTTCCTTTTTATTTTTTGTTAGATAAGTGCTTGGAAAATTTTGTTCGTGCTTTAGAAAAGTAAATATTCTATTTAGAAATGAAAATTGACAGACAGAATTGATCATGTCAGAGAAAATATCTTGATATTTTTATTCTCTGATACGCTGATAAAAGTAAAAGCTTCGTATGATAGTAAAATAAATTGAAGATTCTAATCTTTGCAGTAACGAGACTCACAAGAAATGTATTCATACACTAGCTTCTTCCCGTGACTTCGTCCCCCACCCCACCCCGTCGCATTGGATCACCTGCCCGCGCTATTACTTCGTTTTCTCTTAGCATTCTTGCTGACTTGTATTTCTTTTTTCTCAGCTCCTAAGAGTCCTAGCGTGGTTTTAAATAGCCTATACCTATCCTCAAGAATTGGACTATCAAATGCAAAAATAATTTTTCAAATCCGACTGATAGTTTCAGAGATTAGCGCATTCAAACATACAAACAAACAAAAACGAGACCCTTCCGGTTTATTATTAGTATAGATGTATCTTTAAACCATAAACTTATTCATCATATTATACAACACAATAAATAAATAAATATTATAATTTGTATAAAAAAACATCATAGTTTTCACAGCTTAACTTGTTAAAAACTTAATACACATCGACAATGTTTGGGCGGGCGTGCGCCGCCAGTAAGGTCAAAGACCCCGCTAATAACTTCCGCTTACCTGCAAACGCTAGTCGTTAGTCCAGACTTTAGGCTGCGATGACAAAGGAGGCTTTTATGCAAGTAATGAAAAAGAAAGTCCGGATCAGAACAGTGCCAGCATGATGTTTAACATTGAAGCGAGGTTTGGCTGCAGATTTTATTTTGTCACTTGAACTGTTCCAAGTTTGAACTTTTAACAATCATCGTGAACGACTTTCTTTAGTAATATTACGTTATATTTAGCTTAGTTTGAAATGATGATAGAAATTAATTTTTGCACATTCCTTCAAGAAACATTTTTTTTTAAATAGCAGCAATTAAATAAATACGTTATTTTGAAAGACAGACGTCAACGCGAATTAAGTAAAATACAAACCACGAAAATTCTTCAAACGACGTGCAAACTAAACAGTAATTATTTCTACGAACACTTCTGAGTTACCACCCGAGCACATCCTAATATCGTATTCACTAAAGGCCACTAGACTAATCCACAAAGATATTCGAATACAAAAGCGTATTCGAGGCGCTATTTAAGACAGTTAGAGCGGTATCACACTGACGATTTGCCAGCGTGTTTCCAGCGAGGAGATTTTTGGACGTGCAGGTGCGAAGTGGGCTAGACGCGACTACGCGACGAGTTCCCCGCGTTTTTACAAAGACTTGTTTCATTATCTCTTTTACACGTCACGTTAATCGCTCTCGTGTACGCACGAACGAACAAAACATGTCACCATGTTTTTGTTCGTACGTGCGTACACGGCTTTACGTAAATGCGGCGAACACGTTGCGCACACGCGGCGTGCTCACTACGCACTACAACGAGCGCGTTAAGCCGTGTACGCACGAACGAACAAAAACATGGTGAACACGAACATCGAACACTTTAAATGTTCAACAGGGTTCTGAGTTTCTTCAGATGATCCGTGTTCACCATGTTTTGTTCGCTCGTGCGTACACGCCTTTTAACAATCGCCTCGCTGGAAACAGCCTCGCAAATCGCCAGTGTGATAAAGCCCTAAATGTTCTCTAACATGTCAATGGCTGAAATCTGAAACTTCACCTGTCGTTGTTCATTGAAACTTGGTGGATTTGATCAAACATTCGCCAGTGTCTAAACAATGTCCCGCAAAGCTTTGTGCGTCCTCTCGAACGGCTAACTCGTTCCCTGGTAGAGAAAATTGACGTTTCGTTGACAGATTACTGAAGGAAATCCTTGAGGGGATGACTGATAGGAAAAATAGAGACTTTGTTGTTTTTGAAAGCTTTTGTAAATTGAAATATTATCATAATAGATGGGTAAATGGAGATAGGTATATCTATATAGTTGTAACATAAAACATTCCAACAAAACTATCTAAAACTTTAACGATAACAATCTATAATAGATTGTCTAAGTTGCTAGTTTGTTATTGACATAGTTTATCGCTGAAATTAGCTTTCTCCATTTTCAGCCTACTACCAAACAATAGAACATCAGAATTTAAGGTGTGAATTAGAGCGTTAGAAAATTTCGTTCTGCAATTGTTTACAGTACGAAACCAATTTGTTATTGAGGAGATCAGAACACTATACCCGCATAATGAATCGGGCGTTTGATTGAATCCATTGTCGTTCCAAGACTAAGTTCAATCCCACGACCTAGATCCGACCGCAATACGATTCCAATACTTGCGCATCGCCGGGAGCAATGCAATGCAGATTATTTACTCTGAGTACACGCAATATTAGCTATTACACCGATGTTATTAAAGATTAGAATTGCACATTGGTGGCTGGGCTGGTAGCGTACCTCGGAGATGTTATTGAATGCAGTAATGACTTCGTTTGGATTAATTTCGGAGTTTGGAAGTTGGGGCGAGTTAGTGCAATATTGTAGTGGTTTTGTGCCAGTAACACGAATACGGCCAGTAACGGTACTAGGGCGATATTTATTTTTTTATTATTGAGTTGTTGATACCTACCTGCAAAACATAAGAGTACAGTGGGCTGCATCAATTGGGTACCCCAGTAGTATTAAAATTTTAATACAACTGGGGTACAATGGAGCCCGCTGTACATTTAAGGTACCTACCATTCATATGTCTTGTTCAACTTAAAGGAGAAAGCGTTTATAAGATACAAAAATGTCCAATTAAATTAGTCACTTTTAACACTACAGTATAAATACAACGTTTGAATTGGAACAAAACTCGATAACAAAGAAAAGAAAACTATCAGCGAAGTATTTTACATGCATATTAATTCCGAAACGTAAATGAATTTAGCGAATGGAAGCAATTTTCACACTTGCCGTGAATAATAAAATTGTTTCTCACGAAAACTGCTTCACGGTTAGTAAATCTGATTCTATGCTCGATATCTACGATTATACTAATATTTACAGTAGAATTTCTTTTACTGAAACAGAATGATTTAGTGTTTCTAGGAGTTTATAATTATCGCTGAATTATGCAAGTTCGTTAGGAATGTTTTTTGTAAAACATGAAATCTTCTTTAAGAGCGTTGAGTGATTTTTGGTAGGGGGAAATCTCACGGGTTCTCGTCACCGCGACACCTCGACACCGTGACATGCTATGCATATAGTTTTACGTTTAAAGGCTCTTACAGACATAGGCGATATCGCGTCGCGACGCGATATTTTGCTACGGATATAATATTGAAATATCGCGTCGCGACCGCGATATCGCCTCTGTCTGTAAGAGCCTTAAGTTTTCACTTCTGTCGGCAGTCCCAGTGACTGAAAATTATTTTTTTGTAAATAGAACTGTTAACAAACAATGAGTATTTACTCTTTAGATTTTCTTAGAAATTATGATGCATGATGGTTTTTAAGGTAGGTAGGTAGTGTTTGATAATCTGTTCCCCTGCTTTCATTTCAAAGCCACCTTTTTATAAGAAATTGTTAACATTGGCGTATATTTCTTGTTCAATTCTATTCCAATAAAATTTCAAAGAAAAAGACTGCTCACAATCACTTTTCTCGAACTGGACCTTTCATATTTTTCAATGATATTTTATTCACAAAGCGAGGTGCACTCGGCGCAGGCGTTAGATTGGATTTGAACAATTCACAGCAGATTGATAGCGAATATATTTGCTAGGTTCGTTTGGAACACACCACGGAATTTTATCAATTGATTGATTCAACAAAAAAAACTCAATTTCAACAGCTGCATCGCTCTATTTTTTTTTTGTGGTCGTCTGTCAATATTTGCGAGGCTTGCTAGTGCCTACTACACAAACATGATATGGTTTTGAATGGATAAGGTGGCTTTAAAATTATTCCATTTGATCTGGATTTACCATAGCATACATAACTACATACAGTATTAGCCAATTTAACCAAGCAATGGTCTTTAAGTTAAATTATAATCGCTCGCTGTCTAGTACGTCAAATTAATTAGTAGATATGTAAACCTAAGTCGAATTATCACAATATTTAATTTCAAGTGTCCAATAAGGTCTTTATCCGAGTTTTATGATAATTGCAATGCAACATCGATATACTTACTTTGTTCATTTCCGACATTTAAATCACAATAAAGACAAAACAGAACGACCATAAACTAGAATTGAATCTGGAACACCACTTTTATAGATTTGGCTATAGTATATTACTAGCTCGTAGGTTTAGACCAACAACAATAGATTTCTGTAGATGTAATGGGACAAAATTCACCTTTATTTTCGTATTGTCAACCGCAACTATCAGTGGTAATAATTTTACATTGACAACGCCTTTATGTCGTAGCAATAAGGGGGATTTTCATAATGTAAGTCTTACGACTATACCTATGCAGTTGACTGTGCTAATTGATTAACACATAATTTTAGTTAATTATGTTTATAATTCGACTGCTAGGTGAATAAAAGTTCACGTTTCCGGAACATGTGCAATTGACAGAATACCAATTTGCGACCAATATTGCAGTTTAGTGTTTACTGAAAATCAATACCTACATGATTTATTATTAACCATATTGACCTACTAACAAGCCTTGATAATATTTCCTTAATAACTTCGCTGGATGCGAGAAGCACAGAGCCGGTCAAAGTGGCGATGCTTGGGGCAGGCCTATGTCCAGCAATTGACGTCTTTCGGCTGAAATGATGATGATGATGATGATTAACTTCGAAGTATTTTTGTCGTATCGTTACGGTATTCCAGAAAAAACTGGCACTTCAGATTTGTCTCATAGAATGTCTTGGTAGATAAATATTCGTACGAGAAGTTAAGCAGTGACGTATAGCGTGGTTGCGAGGCGTGATGGTGGTGCCAGTCTTTAGAATATATTAAATTCCTTAGCTACTCGTAACTTATACGTGCTTTGCGAACCGTGACGAATGAGCGAGCTTCTTACTTGTTACGTTTCAGTCTTACTTTGATATTAACCCGAATCCTACGATACGACATTTTGACTTTGAATGTTAATTTTACCTTATCGATGAGAACACCTAAAGTTATAATTACTTATCTTTTTCTTTATTCTATTATTTTTTAGTTTTTAATTGCCTTCCTATTCAATTAATTTAATTATAGAAGATTATTACGAAAGTACCTTTTCGTTATTAAAATGGGAGTGTTATTGAGGTATCCATTATGTATTACAGACAGGAAGTTTCAATGAGCAACGAGCTCAGTCTGTGAATATTAATTTTAATAGCAAACGTATATACTTATCATTTTTAATCCAATGGCACATATTAGATGTCAAACCCAACGCACGGCCAATATGAAAGAACTTTTTCAATAACGTGAAACTGGCAGTTTATTGTTTTTTAAAAAGAGAAAATTACTTTTTTTTTTTTAATAGTGAACAGGATCGCAAGCTCTGCAGCATCCCTATTTAATTATTGCACATGGATTAAACGGCTAATTATGCGTTAGGCTGACGACGCACGCGTTTGCTTACTGAGTGTGCTTATTATTTCGTAATTATGCGTTGATGTGTTTGCCGTGTTTCTCCCGCATCCGCACACCTTGGATGAGTTTTGCCGCATCATTTCTATCATTTCTTGCACGCTTTCTCCTGCCGCACCCTGTTCCGTTTTAACACGCTAAGTAGCCAACCGTGTACTGCATTGTCATACTGCTGAATTTAATAGGTATCGCTTTACTGTTACAGTTATTCTATACATAGTACCTTCTGTAGACACATCGTTAGGAACGCAGTCTGAGAGTCAGTCCCATGCATTCATGTCGGACGATTATTTAAACATTACTCTTTCACAAACAAAGCTTTCGGGCCAACAATGTGTGTCGTGTAACTGTACTTGTCGTGGACAACCTGTTAGTGTCTCGAGACATGTTTTTTGTTTTGCTTTTTCGGACGTTTATGCAAATTACCTACTATTTTAGTGACGATAAACGTTAGCAGTTAGCACCACTGATAATGACTTTATTGTTGTGATACAAACTTTTTAAAATAGATATCCGCATAGATTCGTCCTACTTTATAAAATTAAATGCCGAGCTCTAGAGAACGAAAACTAATTCCCGCAGTAGTTGCAGGAATTCTATTTCGATTCAACAAAATTCGAATTTCGAACACGCTCTATTCCATTTACAAACTTTTTAATTCTCCATTCTGATTTTTTCAACGTCGCGTCGCTTGGCTTGTTTCACTGATTTTTACTACCTTGCACTTTTTAATTTCTTTAAAAAGTTTAGCATGGAATACGCATTTCCTGTCGTTGTTTTTTGTTTGCGTGAATGTAATGTAGATTTTATTTGGGTACTCATTACAGTAGGTCTAGGAGCTTCGTAAGCTCATAATGGCATTCACGAGTAGCGCGGTGCATGCGAAATTAGCACTGCAGCATTTTTGTGCAGCACAATGATGCAATCCCAGAGCTCAGCATTCGCTTTGTGAGGGAAATACTCTCATTCATGATTGTGAACTTTTGAATAAAGCCATATTCGCTGGTAGACATCTGTCGTCTGTGGAAGTGGTTCATTACGTGACGTTCGCTTTAATGATATACATACCACTAGAAATGTTTTGTTTTTTTGTTTTTGAACATGACATCGACACGGTAAAGTTCTGTTGGTGTCAATAATTGGAGAGTGAAGGCCGAGCAGCAAACTGAGAGCTATATCGATCACAATAGCAGTAATCTATTATTCATATGTCACTAACGTGCCATTCAGTACGCACGAAAAGTTACACAATGCAAAAATAACAAGCGCATTCGAGGTACGCACTTGCGTCACTGCAGACGGTATTATTTAAGTACTTTGTATCATTTGAATTTGGAATTAAAATAGTGAGTATATGGAGGTTAATGATTTGGACTTGGCTGTCAAAAAAGCTATGACGACCTTGCCAGTTGTGTAAAAAAAATTGCTAGCAATTAAAAAAGGAAATTAAAAAATATATATTTTCTAGTCTTTCAGTCGATTCTCTTTGCCAGGAAAATTATATTTTCATCTGAAAAATTTTATCATTCGCCAATTCTACGCAATCAAAGCATCCCATTCACATATAAAATATTATGCATTTAAGACGATACAAAGTTTCGTCGATGGTATCGGAGCTTCACCTACTTACCTTGAGACAGAGTGGGGCGTATTTCTTATACGTTGGAATTGAAAACAATAGGTAGCCAATCTTCGTAACGCGTTATTAGCCCGGTTTGTAAACAATGTTAATAATAGAGCAACGTGAAATATCTGTTACACACAAAGATAGCACACGCCATTCGTATTATGAATTTCGAAACTACATAGCATACTGATGAGAAACTTATAATCTTAAGACTGATTCCTCTATGCCTGTATTGCCTATCGTGTAGAATCATGTTCGTAGTATGAATCGTGATTCAAATTGTCTAGTTTTAAATCAAGATTTTTGATTCGACATCATTCTAGATTTCACGGCCCTGAAAGTTTTCGTCAACTGAGCGTTAAGGAAACAAAAATATTTAAATTCCTGCGACGTTTTGTTAAAGACAACAGTGTTGAAAACGAGCCTTATTGCATCAAAAGACCTTAAACAAAGACTAAAAAAAAAAATAACTGTCAAACAAGCAGCCAGGCTCGTGCTGTCTAATGAATTTAAAAAAAAATGAGGACCGAACTGATTAAAGATTGCAACGCTCATTTAACGCTCCGATAAACGTAATTACTCGCTGGGGATCTGGGAAGAGCTCTTTTCGCTCTCATTCACGTTTTTAATGTTACCTTCTGCGTCTTGTAATTTTAAAATCAGATTTTCTGAATATTCTTGGCTAGTTCGTTACCCCATTTTGTCTGTGGAACAAACAGCGAAGCGGACAACAACAGTCGAACACAAAGTCGAAGGCGAAGTCGACAACATTATTTTGTTTTCAAAATGGAATGAAGGACAGTTTAGTCAATACTGAAATTTTTGGCGTTTTCAACACACGAATTTCTTTAGCAATTTTCCTTTTCTTTCTTCTTTTAATGAATGTACCGCATTGAAAATTCTAATTGAAAGATCGTTTCTACGCAAATTGTGTGTATGGATTTATCAAGAATTCTTACACAGTAATAAGTATTTAGCAAATTCTCAGTGAGTCGTTAAATAATTTTATTAAGTATATAAAGTAGCGAAGCCAAATAACCAATAACCATAAACTGACTCTATCGGAACGTGTATCCGCACATAAGAGTATGTAATCAAACGTACGATATAAATATGATAGTCACGATTGCTTTTCACGAAAATAGTAGGTAGGTGAAGTTTGCTGAATACCTAATATAGGTCATTATTGGTCTGAACTGCCCCGCCGCTTTTCTTAGTTTCCGAGAAAGTTACTTAAGTAATGCTGATAAGGTTAATTACTATACATTACTAGGTCCATAATTGCCGAATTATTGGTATAGCATCGGGTTTTTAGTATCCCCAAATTCAGTTCTGTATTTAAAAAAAAAGGTTTAAAGTAAATTCTCTATACAAAAAGTTACGTTAACGGAAAACAAACAATTACAAGTTGCCTCTCTGTGCTTTAACACCAAAGCTTAAAATCTCGTGTAAACAAAACAATGCTGCTCCGACAAGTTCTCCTTTATCTTTTCATGAAATTCTGAATAGAACCTCTTTAAGGCTTCAGACACAACTGCGTTCTCTCAAACCATCGCAACCGTCATTCACTGTGAACGTAATGTTTAAATAATGTTTCCATTTGATATTGTAGGAACCGTGTGAGGGACCTTTATCTCGGAAACGAGTAAATGGCACAGCAATATCGTTAGTATCAGGCGCTGAACAATGGTACCAGTAGACATCCCCTCACTATTTAATGAACACGAGATACCCCCGTTACACTGTCTAGGTTGATAACGCTACCCATTCAAACTCTTTGGTTGTTTGAATGATGTTTTCGTTGACAGGCTGTACAACAAACATTCCTTTGCCTTTAAATAACATGTCAACGATCCATTTTCAAATATTGCTGGTTACGCATAGTAATTGGCAACGACCTCACAGTTCACTAGGGTTGTCCATTCCAAAGGGCAGACGACAGATGAAAGTTTTACCTGCGTGCTTTTGTTTATAATTTTATTAATTAAATTCATTACAATACAGTATTTTACTATATAGGAGAAAAAATCTAAAAATATATTATTTAGATAGCTTAGGCAGAAATCAGTCGGAAAAGCTTAGTTTTAGTTCGTAAAATAACAATATAAATTTTTAAATTAAATTTAAAGATTTCAGTTTTTTTAATCTGTTTTCTAACACCATGAAAGTAGCCGCCATGTTATTACGTCATACGGCTGTGTAAATTAAAAAGTTTCAATGTCAAGACAATTGACAATTGACAACTGATCAGCTTATAAAGTGTTTGTTTACACTACCAACTGATGTCATGACCACAGAGCAATATGGCGTCCACTGCGTCTAGCGTTTTCGCGCGAAATTTGAAAATGTAAAATTTAAATTCATTTCTATGGCACTACGATTGAAAAAAAATTTTTTTTGTGGCTTATTAGCACTATAGAATCTAATTAAGACACTTTTCAAAACTGGCTGTGATACCCTATTGCAGGTATCACTCGCATTTCTATTTTGCATTTTAATAAGTATTGTAGTTAAATATAAAAGGAATTATTTACTTAAGGCGAAAGAAAAACAACAAGACTTCAAGATACCGGAATCGGAATCAAGCTATATAAAACAATTTGCGTATCTTAATACTTCTAAATCAAAAAGATAAAACAATGATTGGTCAGTTACTATGAAGTTGTTAACCTTCGATAATCATTTGCTGACGTCACAAGGATATAACTACAACGCTATTGTGACGTATAATATCGCTTAGAATTGGAGTGAGTCTCGACAACAATGCTCGAGAATGCAGTTAAGCTTATCTGGTTATCATTGTTTGAAATGAGATAATGCTGTTCAGCTTTAGTGCTGACACGTGTTAACAGGTGAAACAGTTACATGAATCTCTCATTAGCACGTCACTATTGTTTTGAAAATATTGAAATGTTCAATGAACTGCACGTCATCACTTTTTCTTTCTTTGTTTTCACTTCTCCAAAAGACTGTAGATTCATATCAAGTATACAAATACAACCTAAGCTTGTTTTCATGAAGACGTATTATGACGGTAAAGACAGTAAACTTGCTTTTAACTAGGTACCTACCCACCAAAATCCATCAATAAAAATTATTATCTCAGTATTCTGTTCTTGAAAAAAAAAAATCAATCAGACCTCTTTTGTGACTTTAAATAAAGTTGCTGCTGAGTTTTGAATTCAACACGTTCTATTTTCAAATTGCTGTCAGTTTAATGCTTCTTTTGTTTACGTGCCTATATGGGATTAAATTCGGGCAGATTTTCCATCACAGTTTAGTCAGCATTTCAATAAAGCTGTACTATAGGCTCGCTTCAATAGAATTTCCGCTGTTACCGTCATGTCGTGCCCCCGACAATATAGTGTGAACGAGGACCACATCGAAGCAATTTACTTTCCAACGCAAACCAATCACGGGCTATGGCGACACACTCAAATAGTGCTTCCATGCCACAACAAATACGCAGTTGGCTTAAAAGGTAAACATCCTTTTTTAGGGTTCCGTACCTCAAAAAGAAAATACGGAGCAACAACGAAGTGATCCTATAAGGGTTTTATAGGATCACTTTGTTGTCCGTCAGTCTGTCAAGACCTTTTTTCTCAGGAACTCGTGGACGTATCAAGTTAAAATTAATATCAAATACGTAAGTCTATATGGTCCCTTGGAGCTCTAAAAAATCAGGCTTCTAAGTGAACGCAGTAAAAAAATACGGCCATTTATGCGACATATTTTGATACTCGCAAGTAAATCAAAACCGTTACCGGGTACTTACCATTGACCTAGAATAATGTTTGGCATGAAACAAAAACAAGGTGTCATAGCAAGGTGACAAACACATAAAAATTATGTTTTAAATTGTAATTTGGCATGTACTGTTACAAGTTATAAGAAATGTATTTTGATCTTTGAATTATATTGAGAAAGCACTGATGTCTGTCTGTCTGTTCATAGCACAATTAAAGGAAAAAGTCCTAAAATCGTTAATTTGTAATTTTATCGCAAAAAAAATTTTTTTTTGGGTTTTCTAGTTTTTCAACTACAATGTTAAGTTTGTTTTTGGAATAAATTATTTTCAACTACGGAACCCTTCATTGTGCGTGGTCCGGCACGCACTTGGCCGGTTTTCTTTCTCTTTCTACAGTTTTTCGTATCAGTACCTAATCAATCTATCGATAGGCGTGGTTTATTCGTCTATTGTATTTTGTGATAAATAACTTTATCATTTTTCAAAACAAATGACGACTAATAACTCTCTGAGTAACTTTATTTCACTATGTTCCCATTGTTTTGGAAGCAAAAAGTGTCTGATTGAAGTGGTCATAAAATTATGATTATGACCATAATCATTTAATCACTTATGTAAGTGCCTAATGACAAAAGTACACATAAAACAACCATTAGAGCGAACTAATTAAATTAACACTGTGACGTCAAGGGTGACGTCATTCAACATTTCCATTTCGCGAATAGATAGTAATAAACCGTAATATTTATGTGATGAGAACACAACTACATAAACTTTTCCAATAACTAAATGGAGGCTGCATTTGCCAAATGAAATACTGTAATCCAATGTTGGCTTTGTTTCTATTTAATATTGTAGCTAAAATAAGAGCAGTATTCACTCTTAATACTTTAAATTAAACTAGCGACCCGCCCCTGCTTCGCGCAGTTTTCAGGACTTTATTTACTATAAATATAATAATCTTTATTATATCTAAGTTATTATTCATGTCTTATATCCATAAACAATGCGGAATAAATTCTCAAAATTATAGTATAAACCGCTTCAAAATCCGTTGCGTAGTTTAGACAAACAATCCGTTCCGGGTTCCGTTCCGATTTCTGAAAAAGTGTGCTATTTAGAGACTTCGTTTTATTTTTCCTGTAATCTTTACATAAACTTCTATCACATTGAATAATTTCAGATTTTTCTGTTTGCAAACTTCGGAAATAAAGAGGAGTTAGGAACGGTATTTTTTTTTACATTTTTCATCAGAAGTCGAAAACTATGCGGCCTAAAAAAAAAGAAAAAAAATGTTTGAGAATGTGCAAACAGCGCTCTTTCATATGATAACCCATATGCCCCAGTAGCCCCACTTTGATTTTTTAAGACCCCCTTCCAGTCCCTGTTGCAAAAAAATATAAATATTTTAATTTTTTTCTTATTTGCAAAATAGTTGGGTCAACGTCATGTAAAACTATTCTAAATGACAGACAGACAGACTGAGTGACACCATAAGGGTTCCTTTTTTACCATTTTGGTACAAACAACCAAATAAACAAACAAACTCACTTTCGCATTTGTAATATTAGTTAGGTTTTCCATCCTAACTAATATTCACAACAACAACAACGAACAACATTTCTTCTATGATGGGATTTCAATTCCATGTCAGCACTGTAATTGCTTTGGTTATAGCAATCGTAATTTGTTTGACAATTCAACCATATTCATTAATCTGTATTTAAAACATGCCCCTTATTTTCTACTTCTCGATGACTCCGTAAACGTAATGAACATATTTGAGCTGTCACAGCAACTAAACATAAAAAGCCATTGCTTCTTCTTCTAACTGAACAGACAGCTGTGCTGCTGGGGAGTTTGTTGCGCCACTTCTTCTTCCCAGCTAAAGCACTAAGAAGTGGTGAAGGCCAGGCGTCTTGGGGGACTGTCTTATGTAATTTTGACTAGTTTGAATAAATGACTTTTGATTGCAAAATCGGGTGCCTTACGTAATAAGGGTGTCAATTCAAAACCATAGTACACTCGGTAGCCGCAATACTGACCACTAATTGAATGATATTTTAAAGTAACTCACCGTGACATAAGGAAGTCATAACAGTCTAAGTAAAAAGCACGAATATTTAATGTTACTACATAATGGGTAACGGTGAATGCGATTTTACTAACATAACTGTTACGTTTTACTCAACTGTATTATAATTCGAAAAGTACTTACTATGTGCAATGTTTCGTTTCGGTGATTTACTTTAACATCGCATACTAATGCCCGTTTTCACTAACAATAGGTAAAACATAAAAGCGCGCTGTGGAATTTTCAACTTTCGGCGTGAAGCCGAGGCTTGAAAATCCAACAGCGAGCTTTAAGGTTTTGTCCCGTGTTAATGAAAATGGACATAACACCTAATATAGATCTATCTATATAAATAAAAAGAGAAGTCCTGACTGACTGACTCATCAACGCCCAGCCCAAACCCTTGGACCTAGAAAGCTGAAATTTTGCACAGAGGTTCCCTTTATATTGTAGACAAGGAATAAGGAAGGAATTCCCGGTAGTACGTTCCCGTGGGATAATCTCCGAAATCCACGCGGGCGAAGCCGCGGGCAAAAGCTAGTTTGTAATAAAACTGACACTTGATGTCAGAAAATATCCCACGGGTACAAAAATCCTTCCTTATTCTTTGTCTTCATTATAAAGTGAACCTCTGTATAAAATTTCAGCTTTCTAGGTCCATTGGTTTTTGGGATAGGCGTTGATGAGTCAGTCAGTCAGGACTTTTCTTTTTACATACATTTAAGTCTAATAAAATATTTCTTATTAGCAAGTATTTCATAGATTACCCACTAGCTCAGCTCATGTGAAAAGTTATCAATTTTTCCCGCTGAAAACACCTTTGACTGGTCTTTGACGAGGTTCTGAGCTACTTCTGTGCTCGATTTCATAAAAATATAATAATATCAGTAGTTTCGTTGTAAAAGCGTATGAATCAGACACCACTTGGACATTACGTCAGCCACCCGCTACTTTGCTCCTACTTATGGAAATTAAATTACCAGATATTTCCCTTATGGCTTAATTCTTAATGAGCATCCCGTAGCTAAGAGAAACATATGTGCCAATTTCGAGTTTGTGTAGTCTTTAATAAATAGGTCAGGAGATTTTGTGACTGATGATGGGTACAGAGAAAAGATGTATGTATTATGTGAGGAATGATATGGAAGAGAAGGGAGTGAATGATAGCGTGACGAATGGAAGAGGAAAACGTGCTGCGCCAACCCCACGTATTTACCTAAAACGGGACAAGGGCAGCAAAATGATGGTGATGATGATTATGGGTAGGTAATTGCTTTCATAGTTCTATAGATTGAACTATTTGAAGTACTAAACTTGTAAGTACCGCAGTTTTAGTTCATAATTCTAAAAGGGTACAGTAAGCAACAAAAGTCGATTAACACTTGCAGTTTTTTAATCTTAATTATTAAGCGAAATATTTAATTTTAAGAACAGTTAAAAGAAAAAAGCAATTTATCGAATTATTTTGTGTTAATTTAGATGATGTCAAAAAGTAGCAGTGTTAACCGACTTCTGTTGCTGACCGTACCTCTACTTCTAATTTTAATGTCTTTTTCCCAGTACTGAAACTGATTCGCCAACTACCTACTTAATTTAATCAGATTATGTGCTTTTCTCAAGGAAAAGTATTTTCTTTGAAGTAGAAAGAAAATCCTTATGACACTATAGTGACTTTGCTGGCACCCTAATTATATAAAAATAATAAATACTTATAAAGCAACGTAATAAGGAAAGAAAATAGATATTACAATCTAAGGCAGATTTCACCAATAAAACTGATTGCGATCAACACATTTAAACCGGGTTCAAGAGCTATCAGTATCACAATATTGTTGTGGAATATCTACACTGGTGACCTCTTGATCGCAGTTTAGATGTGCTGATTGCGTTCAGTTTATATGGTGAAATTGGCACTGAGATATTTAGCCCATAATGGAAAAAAGAAAATATTTGTTGCAAAGAGTCGCTCCCAATGGTAACAATTTTTCTTTATAGCCTCATGCCTTTTACGGACGACATTCTTATAGCGCCATAGAAATTGCGTTTCTAAACACATTTCATGCTACACAGTTTTTATACTGTCAAGTTTCACTGAGACGTGGAACTGAAATAAAGATTATTTATTACTGTGTCAAAAAAGAAGAAAGTAAGGGCACGTCTTCTCTACCATTATCGCGCCCCCCGGTGTACTCCTGGATAAGCAATGGTCTCTGTTGCACCATGTAACATGAGGCAACAGGGGCTAGTGTGAATCTTGTGAGTTCACTCAAGTAATCGAGTCTGTATAAACCACGCTGGTCGGTGCAATTCATCAATTCATTTATTGCTGTGTTAAAAGAAAACTGCAATAAAATAATAATTTAAATACTTCATATGTTTAATTAGTTTAAACATCTATCTGTTTAAATAAAAACAGAACCCTTGGATCTAGAAGGCTGAAATGATGCACAGAGGTTCCCTTTATAATCTAGACAGGGAATAAGGAAGTATTTTTGTTCCCCTGGGATATTTTCCGACATCCACGCGGGCGAAGCCACGCGAGAAGTGCTATTAAGTCATAATTATCTAAGCATTCCTAAATAATAAAGTGCCAAACAATAAATTAATCTATTATAGAGGTTTCGTAATATACCATGCAATACAGTAGGTACACTTTTAATGCAACGCAAAACTAAAGAAAAACGAAGACTCTAATTTTAAAAATAAACCAACATGTAGAACCGATTTCTAAATATACTTAACCGAAATGTTACGAGCGATCTAAACCTGTGTGGATGCAGTCCGCCCCGCGCCCGGGTTAGATGAACGGATTTAGAGCAAAGCATTTCACTATCAGAAGATTATCTTTGTTGTTCTGCGCTACACAAATAAATCCGAGAAATACTTCTAGGCATTTTATGTAAGGATTGCCAACACAAGTAAATAAACTACGCTTTTCAAAAGCCAGAAGCGCATACACAATATTTAAATCAGCTTATCTTTTTGTACGCCACTCTTCTTTCAACATGGATGCTATTCACTGCCCGTGAATTAGCACCTTGCCAACATAATTTTACTTCAAAATGTTATACACCCCCTGTACTTACACATTTCCCGGAACGCGTAAACCTAAATATACAGCGCTATATATGTGCAGTCGGTAGGAGCAAGTTTCTTTTACTAACGTAATTAGTTTTTTTGTCCCCACTTCGCGCAATGAATATTTTTTCATCCGGCCGCACTTCGGTTGCCTCATTTCTTACAAGTTTTCTGTAACACTGGTGTTAATGATAACATAATTAAAAGTAAATTTATCCCTCTCTCCCTACACAGAATAATTACGAGAAAACGATGTTCAAATGTGTTTCAGGTGTGAAAACATTTCGGTTGTTTTATGAAGCTTTCCGAGGTAATGGATTCACATACCCGAGTGAATACTGTGTTTTACGGTTCTTCCGCAGAATTTTGACTGTAATTAGAACGAATAAATGTTTCTTGGAACATCTACTTAATGAAATTATGGTATACGGTTGTTTTTGCTGCTACAGTATGATATAACATTTTATGCACGGAATTCTTGGAGTAATGTAGAGCAGGAATATAAATTAAATTGTTTCCTACACCATACAATTATTCTAGAGTACTTAAAAATGTACAATAATGTATCTATGCTTTTTCTAGAATGTCCCCACCTACTGGCCCCAAACAGTACAAGCAACATATATGTACAGTCGAAAGGAATAGTTCTTATTTTTGATGTTTTTCTTTACAGACTCACCCCAAATTCTAACTTTAAGATGTTAATGATGTGCTACCAAATAATCTTCCGCTGCGGTACTGTTTGTCTCTTGTTTTAAATGAGCCGCAAGAGAGAATTATTCGTGTCATTTGTTCGGTATTAGATGCTGTAATTAAGTGTGGCGGCGCCTAATGATCCAATAATAGAAGAGAGCAAGATAGTTTTATTGTTGCATTTGCTGAAAGACTCCAAAGACGTTTTTAATAAGTTCGAGTGAAGTCTTAAATCAGAAATCTTTGAGAGCTTTTTATAAAGTAATCCATCATAACATTACAGATTGAGATATTGCTTTTTATTCAATGATAGACTAATATATTTTCTCGTCTACCTATTATTTAGAAAGTAACTACAGACTAAGATTTAAATGACATAAAAGTGTAAATAATTTTACACCAGCCAAGTTACAAATGAAACCTAACAAATGCGGATATCTGATACACAAAATCCGCACTGTTACAAGTACATGTCTTCACCAATCGGTAATTATTCCATTTTTTACTTGATTTCATTAGTTTTCTTTCCGTTCCACATTGACTGACATTGTATTGTAACAATTAACATAAAAAAAACAGTTTTAATTGCAATTAACCGTCAATCGAAATTGGATACGGCTTACGTTAGCTTAAATTGATTGATAGTTTCAGTAAATAGTACATTAATAAGCTAGGTAAATCATCAATTTCATATAAATACAGCTTTATGAAATTATTTAGGGCAAATAACTGCTGCTGCTGTATGTTTTTATTATTGTAAGTATGTTTATTTGTACAAATAAATGTAAAAGTTCATTCATGCGTCGGAGCATGAAAACTAAAATAAATACACTTGCAGAACTATGTTTATAGGTCGCCTAGGATATTGAAATAGACCGAAATATCATGTTTCCGTTTTGAATAAATATGAATGAATAATGAAACATGCTGGTATTTACAGTTTTCAGCATATATATGTGGTGCCTAGTTTCTGTAACTGCCATTTATCAAAGCTTTTAACGATATGGAGTTTTCCAAAATCATGTAAAACTCAAACTCAAATTCAAAGCATTTATTTCAAATAAACCAATTACAGGCACTTTTGAATTGTTAAGGGGTCGGTCTTGGATCGGTCAGTCAGAAAGATGAAGCTAGTTGCCCATTCCAAAGCGTAGTAGATCCCTATGGAGAAGAACGGGCAAGAAACTCCACGGACACTCTTTTAAATCAAATATTTTACATCGTTCATATTGAAAAAAGTTTTAGGTAAGTGTCAGAATGCATTGGAAATTCAGTTGAGTTCGATCGACACGTAACAGACTGAATTTTTCATCAATTTCCACTACATTCCCTGGTTTTGAAACTTGTTTTTCACACGGAAATTGTTTATACTTTTAGATTTATGGTGTTAGAATTGTTGAGATATTTGATTCTCGCGGTTGCGTGCGAGAGAAACATGGCGTCGGTGACGTCAGATTAATTTGATCAAAGTGGAAATGGCCCGAGCATTTTCCACGCTACTTGTTTCGAGTTGCTGTCAACGGCTCAGCTAATGCTTCCGTTGGCTTCCAATTTTAAACTTTTGATGGTGTTTACGGGTGCGGCACAATTTATGCCTCCGTCAATATTACAGAATCAATTTGAACACTTCGTGAACGAATGCGATTCGGTTCATTGAAGACATCTGTTTCTTTTATTTACTAACCGCTCTGGAAACTGTTTTGATTGTCACGTTTTGATCCTATCAATTTGTGGTTTCACAAATTGTAGGTCTCGCTGGGATCTCACCGCGTTCCCAAATAGTTGGGATGGGTCTACCACGAAGCAAATTACGCGGATCGTAACAGTTAGCGTGAAAAGCTACATTGACGGGATCCCACGGTGTGAGTTCATTGGACGATGCGTTCGTCACGCTTACTTGCGTAGCGTCAAGATTAGAATTATAGCTGCCTTTACTACTTCACCTAAACAGTGAACAGAAATCACGATTTTAAACCCATTTGCCGTTTTACATTTCGTGTTTAACAAACTGGTCAATTAAATGCCTTTGAACTGCATACGGGTGGTAAATGCTTCGTTTGATTACCAGAGTTCGTTGAAAATCTGATACTAGTCGATAGAAATTAACTCTCGCAAATAGAAATTCCATGCGTGATCATTACTTGCTCGCGAATGAGCTTAACTATAATGTGATTTTGCTCCGTTCGGTAATTGATTTATCTAGTAGATAGTGGCTATCCAGGGTGTAATTTTAATCGTCTTTACCCTCTTAAGGGGTCATTGTACTAATCATTATGAACAACTAAATCAGCTGCTCCCTACATTTTGACGAGTTTGATGTAAGAATGTACTGAACAGCTGATTTTTTCGCTATTTCAGGTTTGGTCCCATAGTAAAAGTTGTTCATAATGATGAGTACAATGACCCCTTAAGGAGGATAAAGACAATTAAAGTTACAACCTGTATAGATGGGTATAAAAGCTAGGATTCGGAGAATAATATAAAGTGAAGACATCTGGATAAATTGGTTGCTCCTCTTAGGGTGAACGTAGACGATCGAAAATCTATACTGCGGGCTGTTGAGAGATTCCTGATGGGGATTGATGGTGTAACAAAGTTATGTTCGATCTTATCAGACTAGAGGCACTAATTGGTGATTTCTTTACAGGTTGGGCGGCCAGAGAAATGTCGCTCGGTGTCAGCTGGTGGCGCTGGAACAGCCACCCTCGCCGACCGGCACTCCTACGCCGAGGGCCGAGTCCCAGCGCCCCATGGGCCTCCGCCCTCTCCCGGCGCGGCGGCCGTGCAGCGGAAAGTAGCTGCTGCCTGCCTAGCGAGCCGGCGCCTTTTGGAGGATACTCTTGCTAAAAATGGTAAGTGTGCTTACCTACTTACATAAATACTTAATTGACTAGCCTTACCTATGTAAGTCAGGGAAATTAATTGTTAAGCAAATTAACACCCTACGTCAATTTGCCATGTTATAGCCATTTCATGCAACTGTCAAAGAATGACAGCTGCGATTTGAATATAATTTATGTTGGTAGTCAATTTGCCTGTAATAATTAATTTCACTGACTTTACCTAGGTATTTAGGACCGTGTTCTACACGGTGTATGTTAGAGATCTTTTACTATAAAACTGCACGCCCCCGTTGCATACACTTTTCAAATGTTTGTGTAGAAATTTAAGTGGAGGGGCGCCGTACTTGAGTAAGTTCAGCATCTTCACGGGTTACATGCATTGTGTTAAATTACTTCGTAATAAGTGTGCGAATAAATAAGAGGAGCTCGTGGCACAACCTCACGGGTCGATCGGTCAGATTAAGCTACGTTTGCCGGGGTTGGTCCGTGAATGGGTGACCATCTTTACATACCGAGACTCCTCCGTGCCTCGGAAAGCACGTTAAGCCGTTGGTCTCGTCAGGCACGCGACCAATCACGCAACAGGATACCGTAGTCCGTACTGCACAACACGGTTGGCGCAGTGGTTGAGCGATTGACTGCTGCGCAGCATGTCGCGGGTTCAATTCCCGCACGGAACAAATATTTGTACGACCTACAAGTATTTTTTCCGAGTCTGGGTGTTTTTCTCTCTGTAATATGTAGTATTTACAAAAAAAAATTATGTAAGTAGTTTATCAGCCATCTCGTTACCATAACACAAGCATTAGGTTGCTTAGCTTGGGACTAGATGGCGTTGTGTGAAATGCCCAAGATTTTTTTTTTTTTTTTTTTTATTTATTGCACATCCCCACTTTTTTGCCAACTCGTTTGGTGGCTTCTGTAGTCTGCTTAATGTATCCAGTCTTCAATAAAGACGACCTACACACTATAGGTCTATAAAAGCTTTAGAGTAGACATGCCTGAGAATTTCCCAACTACAGAAAAACCGAGATTCGTAATCCTTACGATTACTTACTTATTGTAATTACTATGTTAGCTCAACAAGACGATCTAATATTTAAGGTCCCATTAAAATAGGTGGAGTAATGACTATATATTAGCTCAACAAGACGATCTAATATTTAAGGTCCCATTAAAATAGGTGGAGTAATGACTATATATTAGCTCAACAAAACGATCTAATATTTAAGGTCCCATTAAAATAGGTGGAGTAATGACTATATATTAGCTCAACCAGACGATCTAATATTTAAGGTCCTATGAAAATAGGTGGAGTAATGACTATATATTAGCTCAACAAGACGATCTAATATTTAAGGTCCCATTAAAATAGGTGGAGTAATGACTATATATTAGCTCAACAAGACGATCTAATGTTTAAGGTCCCATGAAAATAGGTGGAGTAATGACTATTTATTAGCTCAACAAGACGATCTAATATTTAAGGTCCCATTAAAATAGGTGGAGTAATGACTATATTATATTAGCTCAACAAGACGGGTTGGTATCAGAATGACTGGATCGCAAATTGACCACGTCGATCTTAGTCCAAATCTCAAAATGTCTAAATCTCAAAATACCTAAGTCGCAAAATGACTACATCGCTTTTAGTCCACATCTCATAATGTCTGAATCTCAAAATACTTAACTCGCAAAATGACTATATCGCAAAAAGTCCGAACAGTTGTGTAGGCAGGGTATGATGTATATATATGTATGTTATACAGGGTTGATATCAGAATGACTGGATACATCATCATTCATCATTATCATCTGCCTAGCCTTTTCCCAGCTATGTTGGGGTCGGCTTCCAGTCTAACCGGATGCAGCTAAACACCAGTATTACTGATACCAACCCAACAAGACGATCTAATATTTAAAGTCCCATGAAAATAGGTGGAGTAATGACTATACATTAGCTCAACAAGACGATCTAATAATATAAGGTCCCATTAAAATAGGTGGACAAATTTTCACAGGTTGTTCTACCCATGAATATGAACAACTGTCACTCTAGGACTAACTCTGTAATCGCGAAAAAAATGAGCTGTTCAGTACATTTATCTACACCAAACTCGTGAAAATGTAGGGAGCAGCTGATTTTTTTTTAATGGGACCTTATACAACATTAGTTTTTGTTTATACTAAACCCGAAAAGGGGTCATTGTACTCATCATTTTGAACAATTTTTCTATGGGACCAACCTTGAAATCGTGAAAAAAAATCAGCTGTTTTTTCATTTTGACGAGTTTGATGTAGTTAAATGTACTGAACAGCTGATTTGTTTTTCGCAATTTCAGGTTTGGTCCCATACCTAGTAAAAGTTGCTCAAAATGATGAGTAAAATGCCCTTTTCGGGTTTAGTATAAACAAAAGCTAATGTTGTATAGCAAAAAGTTTAATATTTTACCTATACACATACTGTCGTCGAAAGAGGTCGTCACGCCACTACCGCCTATCATAAACTTGCTGGCACCTTGTTAATTATAAATCTTCTTTCAAATTATGTCACACAGTGGACGGTTTGTTGCTCTAATGCCGACACTTATAGCCACTTCCTGGCTCGCCAGTTATTTAGAGAACTCTTGCTAAATATGGCTATGTAGAGCTTTTGGTCATTTTTCAACGGCATTTTCAAACATGGCTCTGTCGCTTCTCCTCACTCAAAACATGAAGGATTAGATACGTTACTTTTAATGGTGGTCTGATTTATCTCTTGTAGAGAATTATTCTTTTGTTGAACTTGATTTAATTGCTGAAAATTTTACATTATTTACCAGTAATTATGCTATTTCACATCAAAGTAGACACCATTAATAACCTTCAGTTTTGTGAATGGCTCTTCGCTCAAAGCAAAAGGTCTAACCTTCTAATGGTCTATAGGTCTGACCTTTAAATGGCTGATCATCTGGACGCTGACCATTGAAGTGTCTTAACCATAGTGATTTTCTCTCAAACTGTATGCTCCGTTCGCTGGACCGATAGTTACCGACCGATTTAAATAAATTCCACAACGTACTAGAACGTTCGTTTTACAAGATCTGATAGAAGGATTTTCCCACGCACTTAGGCTTGTAAGCTTTATACGGTTTTCTTTAAAACAGAGTAAAATGAAAGCTGTATAAAGTAGAAAAATTATGAAATTAGCAATGCACAGTAAACGGTAGGAGTAGAAACTAAATACTCTCATAAGAGTTTTTATAACTTTATAAGTAATGAAAATAGCTCTTATGCAGCTACCTCTCGAAGTAGTTAGTACCTAGCTAAGCTTGCAAGTGCTAAGTTTGCTTGAAACAACTACAAAGTAACATTGTAATTAAGGGCATTGCGCATCTCTTTCATTTATCTTAGTTCTTATGACGATTATTAAAATTCTCTCAAGAACAAAATGCACATAAAAGGTCTGTTGACCCGGTCATAACACAATTAGCTACTCGACTTGAGGTCCTCTGTGTAAAATTGCTCTCAAAAAACACTGTTAATTCCAGCAATTTCGTTTTGCAGATACCCCATTTTGTACCGTGCCATTAAAATGAGTTTTGAGTTACAAAGCTTTAAAATGTAATGAAGTACGTCAAAACTTTTAATTAGTTGGTGCTCTTATCAGTCGGTGGTACAGACGTCAAAGAAAATTGATTCAAAGCACTACTTTGTAATACAACAAAGTTGTTGGAAGCGGTTACGTTCACGAATACAAATAAGTTTTGGAAAGTCAGCAACACAGATGCATTTGTATGCAGTTACGATGTTTTACACTGACTTGAGTGGTTGGTGAAAATGTATCTTTTATATAAAAACTGTTAGAATCGTTCGATGGTGCTATACAAAAATAAACAAAGTCATCGTATATCATAAGTAACTTACGGCATACTGAGATACGTAATTAAAAAGTGATTCGCGAAATATCGTTACAAATTATTATTGATTGATGTTGCGTTTCTAATTTCCAAACGGATTTCCAAAAGCCATAGAATACAAGAGTATTTACAGTGTAACCTTTTGTAATACAGAAAAACTTTCATCATTGTTACAAACCGTTTGGAGAAAGTGAAGGAAATGCTGAGAACAGAGGTGTGAAAGCAAAGTATTCTGCTTAAGATTAACTGCTTGATTATTTTAAGGCAAGACGTGCTAACGCTTATGTCGACTCGTTACAGGATTAAATATTACACGTTTTGATTCAACAGACTTTATTCTGTCAAAATTCTGCTTTATTAAAATATCAAAGCTGTAGTTTTAACAATGCTCCAGAGTCTGTTCTAATTTGGGAGGTTTTTACTTTACGAACATCGGAAACCATTTATCTCTCCGGATTCTGTATAGAAAATATTTGTCAATTAATGAATTCCGATAATGGAGTGCCAACAAAATGCTTTTGGAGATATTTTCGTCGAACACGTTTTAGTAAAACTCTTTTGTTTTTCGACACTGACAAAGGTAAGCCTGTGTTGAATTTAAAAATAGTTTCCCAGCGCTATTTAGCTGATTAAAACATTAATTAAATTAAATGGCGCAGTGTGCTGCACGAGCTATATCTTGGGAAATCAGGCCAATTGCGGTTTCGCCTCCCGACTCAAAATCGGCTCCAGTGACGACTGTAATTTCCGCTGATAAATGTAATGTGACTTCGTATTCAATTAGAGGCTGAAATACATTTTTAAAGAGGAGTTTGTTTTAGTATGATAAATAATTATAGTTAATTTTCACTAGGTACTTAGGCTAAATTAACCAACAGATGAGATAAACACAAAAACTAGGAATATCCTTTTTAAACTTAAATAAATCCTTTAAAAAAACTTTTTCTTACGTCATTCCGTACTGTAAGAGAGAGAAGTTTTCGCATACAACTCACAGTAATAGGACGTCCTTTGAAAGAGGACAGTGAGAACAATGAGGCCCCGCAGGACTATATTGAGAGTCATGTAAAAAAAATCTGCTGGACAAAAGGCGGTCTAGACCAGAATGGCTTGTTTGAAATTAGATGCGGTCCTTAGGACTGGAGGGGAACCACCCTTTCTTGTTTGCGAGGCAGCTAATCATCGATATTGACAACTCTCTAAAGATGAGGTTTCGTTCAATCTTTTGTGACTTCTGCGTTAGTTATCGCTGTCTCAATTAGGTGTGATTTGTAAATACTTTTTTTTTTTCTGCAGTAGATTTTTGATGTAGGGGTGGTAAACGGACTTCCTTATTTGCTTATGAGCTGATTTTTCCAATGTCAATTATCTTTTATCCGTGGAATAAAATTTACATCTAAACATTGACATTTATATTGATATTGGCAGAGTTTTAATGGAAAAACTATCAATAAAAAATATTCCTTGGATATAAGAAGATATTTAATTCAGGCAACCATTTATGGTTTTTATGGCTGTATTTAAAATGTTTTAGGCTGTTTTCCAACGTCAGATATCTACTAAGAGTCCGGTCAAAATAGACATAAAAGTAGTGGTCAATTAACAAAAATTCCGACAGAGCTAAATTTTGGTGGAGACCTTGGGTACACCATTAGAAATAAAGTGTCAAAAGTCCCCATCGATCCCATGTGTGCTAAAAAAGTTATTGGGGGTTAGATGTCAAAATTTGAGGTTTTTTGGATTTTTCTCGTAAACGGTAAGTTATATCAAAAAAATAGGTGAGATAAAATTGAAGATCATAAAATTGTCTTTAAAAATTGTCTCTTTACTTTTTTTCTAAGAGTCACCATTTCTGAGATATCGCGATTCTAAAAGTTGAAGGAGTCACGTTGTACATGATATGCACACATTTCCACATCATCCGGAGGTAGTGTACTTTGACGTGTTTTTTTTAAAGTGGTTTCCTCGGTAGGCCTACTCCACGAACTGTTATGACGGAATTTTCAGGGACAATAATCTTTTAACTGCATTATGATTATTTATATTGATATTGTTTACTGTCTTTAACTGTAGTTCTGGTTTCTTTTCATATTTCAATCTGATTCATATTCTTCAAAGTCGACTTCAACGGTCATGTCTTCTTCGATTTCTTCTTCTTATTTTTCCTCCTCTTCTTGCTGGATGGTCATAAATTGTTCAAATGAAGATGAATCAGGTATCTCTTCATCGAAATCACATGAATCTTCGTCTATTGTATTCTATTGGACATTTCAGCAAGACTGGCCTTGGTAATTAGTACCTACTCGCTGGAGAACACAGTAACCCTATTCTTCTACAGCCACATTTCGCACTACTACCTTTTTGCAATTGCAAAAAATAATGTTTAGGAGTTTTTCCGGAGTAAGTGGGAGTAAAGTTTGAATCGGTTCCAAAGTATTATCTGTTAATTTCTAACCCCAGTCTTCTGGATTCAATTGATTGTCTAGATATGTCTGAACTTGATAGTATACTCGATACAAGTGTTGATTAGCAGAAGCCTATGTTATTCGAGTATACTATCAAGTTCAGACATATCTAGGCAATCAACTGAATCCAGAAGACTGGGGATAGGAATTAACAGATAATACTTTGGAACCGATTAAAACTTTACTTCCACCTGCTCCGGAAAAACTCCTAAACACAATTTTTTGCAATTTCAAAAAATGTTGTAGTGCGAAATGTGGCTGTCGAAGAATAGTGTTACTGTGTTCTCCAGCGTGTACTAATTTCCAAGGACAGTCTTGCTCAAATGTCCAATTGAATAACACAGGTGAAGATTCATGTGATGTCGATGAAGGGACAGCTGGTTCATCTTCATTTGATCAATTAATGAAAATCCACCAAGAAGAAGAAGAAGAAGAAGAAGAAGAAGAAGAAATCAAAGAAGACATGACTATTGAAGTCGACTTATAGAATATGAATCATATTGAAATATCAAAAGAAATCAGAACTACAGTTGAAGTCAGTAACCAATATCAATAATCATAATGCAGTTAAAAGATTATTGTCTCTGAAAATTCCGTCATAACAGTTCGTGGAGTAGGCCTACTGAGGATACCACTTTAAAAAAACGCGCCAAAGTACATTTCCTCCAGGTGGTGTGGAAATGTGTGCATATCATGTACAACGTGCTTCCTTCAATTTTTAGAATCGCGATATCTCAGAAATGGTGATTTAAAAAAAAAAAGTATAGAGACCGTTTTGAAGACAATTTTATGATCTTCAATTTTGTGTCACTCATTTTTTTGATATGACTTACCGTTTACGAGAAAAATCCAAAAAACCTCAAATTTTGACATTTGACCCCCAATAACTTTTTTAGCACACATGGGATCGATAGGGACTTTTGACACTTTTTTTTGTAATGGTGTACCCAAGGTCTGCACCAAAATTTAGCTCTGTCGGAATTTTTGTTACTTGAAATGTCTATTTTGACCGGAGTATAACGTCAAAAAACAGCCCCAAAACATATGCTAAGTAAAAATATAAGAGCTAAGTATGTTACAAAACAAATATGTTTTGCAAAGATGCTTTGCTTTGCGGGGATTCATAAGGAAACCATAAAAAAACAATAAATGGAATGGTTGCCTAAATTAAATAACTTAAAACATTCTTAATTTGACGGCTGTAAACACGGATGAAATATTTTCAACGGACAACGGAGGACGCGATGAGTCGATGACTAAAGAATACTGGTTTCGTATCGAGCAAAAAAATATGAAAACATCCTCAGTTCCTCACTTGTGCTCAAGACAATGTAAGACTTTGTGCTAAAATATAAAATAGCCGTCGAGGTAATTATAACAATTTGTTACACTAAAATACTTTGCATTCAGTGACAGTTGTAACCTTGGATAAGCACTATTTGGATCTTGAAGGCCTCTTAAAGTTTTCATAGCGTCTGAAAGTAATCTAAAAAAAATAATTGGCTTTGTCGTGACTTCCTTAACGTACGAACGAACGAACGTACGTATTTCTTCGTACGTACTTCGACTTTTGACGCAGTCAAAAGCCGCATTTACGCGCATTTGGCGCGTTTAGTCGCATGTACACTCTACATGCGACTGCGTCAAAAGTTGCAAAAAAAAAACCGGTCAAGAGCCAGTCGGACTCGCACACCGAGGGTTCCGTTCCGATTGATGAAAAAGTGTGCTATTTAGAGACATCATTTTATTTTGCCTGTAATCTATATCTATAAAAGGAAAGCGTTACTGACTGACTGACTGATCTATCAACATACAGCTGAAACCACTGAACGGATTGGGCTGAAATTTGGAACACAGGTAGCTATTATGACCTAGGCATCCGCTAAGAAAGGGTTTTTGGAAATTCGACCTTTAAGGGGGTAAAAAGGGGGGATATTGTTTGTATGAAAAATCTTATTCCTTGAGTTAATAAACTTGAAACTTGGCACGAATATTTATCTAATTAAATTATGATTTTTGTGATTTTTTGTTTTTCTAAACTACCCCCTAAAGGGGAATTGGGGGGTCTCAAAGTTTTAACGCGCAATCCGATTAACTCAAAACTCAGTATTTATATTTAAAACCAAAAATAAAGAATAATGTGCGTCAGGGTTTTTCGAAAATCTACCTGTAACGGGGTGAAAAGGGGTAGTCAATTTCACTGGGGAGGATTTTACTGCGTGGCTTGATTAACTCGAAAATTGGTGTAAATAATCTTTGAGTCAAGCTATGGAAATATCTCAAACCATTTTTTTTAATTCCACCCCTGTGGAAGTGAAAACAGGGAATACAATTTACATGAAAAATGTTATTCATTTGGTTTTAATTGACTTGAAACTTGGCACAAATATTTGCCTAAGTTTGTCATTATTAGTTTTTTAAAACTACTCCAGAGGGAGGGTTAGAGGGGGAGGGGCAAGGGAGGGGTGGTGAGGAGTGTGAGGGGGAGGATGATGGACGCAGGGAGAAAAGGCAGGAATTGGTGAGGAGAGGAGGAAGACATGGTAAAGGCTGAGGGGTGGGGAGGAGTTGGTGAGCCGGAGGTGGAGGAGAGGGGGAGAGGGAGGGGACGGGGTGGTGAGAGAGAGAGAGCGAAGGGGAATTGATGAGGGGGGTGTGAGAGTGAGTGAGGGGGGAGGGAGAGGTAGCGGAAGGGGATGTGGTGAAGGAACGAGCTAAACTCTGGAACTACCCTACCATTCGGACTTTAAAAAATCTTTTTGCATTAATGATAGCCCAAATCTTATAGAAGGCATATTTAACATCACTCTAGGACCCTTAAGTGCCGAGCAAAAAGAAAAAAAGTCTGAAAGAACGCTAAGTGAAAACGAAGTAGGTAATAGCGCGGGTAGGCAATGCGATGCGACGGGGTGGGTCGAGCAAAAAATAAATTTTACGCGGACGAAGTCGCGGGCAGAAGCTAGTCTTTACATAAACTTCTATCACATAGAATAATTTCAGATTTTTATCTTTGCAAACTTCGGAGATATGGGGGGGTACGGACATTTTTCATTAAAAGTCGAAAACTATGCGACCTAAAAAAAATAAAAAAATGTTTAAGAATGTGCAAGCAGCGTTCTTTCATATAATACCCCATATGCCCTAGTAGCCCCACTTTGAATTTTTAAGACCCCTTTTCAGTCCTTGTTACAAAAAAAATTACAAATATTTTTACTTATTTCTTATTTGCAAAATAGTTGGGTAAACGTCATCT
Organism: Cosmia trapezina; assembly: GCA_905163495.3. Taxonomy (NCBI): domain Eukaryota; kingdom Metazoa; phylum Arthropoda; class Insecta; order Lepidoptera; family Noctuidae; genus Cosmia; species Cosmia trapezina. The sequence continues at coordinate 12,269,208 of LR991038.1, forward strand.
AAAACTGTTCCAAATTTCAAGTTGATAGCATTAGTAGTTCTTGAGATATCCAGCTGTGACAGACAGACAGACCGACAGACAGACAGACAGACAGACAGACAGACTGAGTCACACCATAAGGGTTCCTTTTTTACCATTTTGGTACAGAACCCTAAGAATATAGGGCGTTCCGTTTACTAAACATATTACGCAAAATGCGATTCGAATCGCAACTCAGGCCCGCCAGATACAGTTTGGGGACCACTGTTCAAATAAATATGCTAATTTTTCTAGTTAAATTTACAAATTTTTACGTTTACAAATTTACGTTTACAAATTAAGTTACGTTTACAAATTTCAAAAATAATAATATTGTGTGTATTAACTACCGAAGTGAATAATACGCTGGTTCGTGGTAGTACTAGATGAAAATCAATTTTTAATATGTCAAAAGTAATAAAAAAGACAATAGAAACAAGTAAAAAAAAACAAAGACAATTATAAAAAAGAGGTGCGTTCTGCACATTTCTCCCCCTTTCAACACTGAAGACGAATTAGCCTTTTAAGTGGTCGCCTAAGTACTCCGGTCGCCGTGGTCACATCAGCCACTCTTGTTATGCGATCTCTACCCGGGAATAAAGCAGTGATCCGACCTCTAGGCCACGATCCTCTTGGTAGGTTCCCGTCGGCCACAAGCACCAAGTCTCCAACGACGATGTCGGGTATCACTCCCTGGCCACGTCTCGGCGCGAGTGTTGGCAGGTATTCTCTAACCCAGCGCTGCCAGAAGTGGTCTGACAATCTGACGGCCCTCCGCCAACTGCTTCTGCTCACCAAGTCAGCTTCACTTAAGTTTGCTGGAATTGGACGACCTGAAGAAGCGCTGATCAAAAAGTGCATGGGGGTTAAAGCTTCTTCGCTGCCTAGTTCAAGCGATACATGGGTAAGTGGGCGAGCGTTCACCAGTGCCTCAGCTTCAGCCAGCAGTGTACGCAGCACTTCATCAGACGGAGTACGCTCCTTGAGTGTCGCTTTTAATGCGATCTTTACGCTCTTAACGAGTCGTTCCCAAGCCCCGCCCATAAAAGGAGCCGATGGGGGAATAAATCTCCAGTTCATCTTCTCGTTTGCTGCAAAATTGGAAATTGCAGCAGAATATAAGGTTCGTAGTTCTCTGCTAGCGCCCACAAATGACGTTCCATTATCTGACCACAGCTCTGTTGGCGTGCCCCTTCGTGCTATAAATCTACGGAGGCTCATTATAGCTGCATCAGTGGAAAGGTTATTCACGACCTCCAGATGTACGGCACGAACGACTAAGCACGTGTAGAGGGCGATCCATCTCTTCTCCTGCCTCCTACCAATGGACACTTGAATTGGCCCAAAATAATCCAGCCCAACAAAGGAAAAGGGGCGTTGGTGGTGCGCCAAGCGAGCTTCAGGTAAATCTCCGATAGGTGGATTAAACACCACAGCTTTGCGAAGACGGCATACTTGACAATTGAATGCTACTGACCGCACAGTACTTCTGAGACTTAATATGAAAAACTGCTGTCGAAGCTCATTCACAATTATTTCTGTATTCGCATGGGCAGCTTTCTGATGATGTCGGTCCACGAGTAAGCGTACAGATGGATGTCTGCCGTCGAGTATGATGGGGTGCTTAGCTTCCTCACGAACTCCTAAAGCTGCGGAGATGCGACTGGACAGGCGAAGCATTCCATCGTTACCGATGATGGCGGATATTTTTAATAAGCGACTGGTGCGTGGCAAAGGTTGACCACCCGTAAGATGCGTTACTTCATCCGGGAACGAGTCCAGTTGGGATTGGTGCAATACATGCTCTTCTGCTAAGCGCATGTCATCAGCAGTGATTACTCTGGATCGTGACATTGATGGACACGGTATGGAGAACGTATTTGCAGGTTGAAACATATAAGTACAAAGACCCCCTTCAAGTCTAACTAGATTAGCAACATCTAAGCCCCGTTGATGGAGACTACGTATGCGCAACAAAGTGATATACTTATGGGCGATTGCTGTAGCACGCACCAACCTTAGCCAAGAGCTAAAACGCTTCGGATCTGCCGAAATTGGTGCCTGCTTCTCGACTTCACTAATGTGATTTACTGCGATATATGATGATGGCTTTAATTCCTCCTGTCCTAAGTTAATTTTGTCATACGGTTCACAAGGCCAATCAGAGGACAGTAAAAAATCAGGACCCAAGATCCAACGGGATTTTGGAGAGAGATCAGAGCGTTTGTTGCGAGTTGCATCGTCGGCTACGTTTAAATTACTTGGCACCCAGTGCCATTCATTCACGCTGGATAACTCCAATATCTCGCCTAATCTATGCGATACAAAAGGCTTGAAAGAGCGTGCGTCACTGCGAAGCCAACCGAGGACAGTCATCGAATCACACCAAAAAACACGTCTGCTAACTTTAAATCGGTGGGCTTCACAGATTGACGAAGCAAGGCGAGCTGCAATAAGAGCGCCTTGGAGCTCTAGACGTGGTATGGAGACTGGTTTAAGGGGTGACACGCGAGCTTTGCTACAGATAAGGGAGAGTCTAACTTCACCGCTATCGTACAGAAACCGCCAATAAGCGACAGCGGCAAAGGCAGACTCACTGGCGTCCGAAAACACATGAAGTTCGCAGCCTGTCAGCTCTAAATCACTTAAATTATAGCGACGTGGAATTCGTAAAGTAGAAGCCAAGGATAAATCCTGAAACCACGACTTCCACGCAGCACTGTCACCTTGAGAGAGCTCCTCATCCCATTCCAAACCCTTACGCCAGGCGTCTTGAAACATGATGCGGCCACGAACTACGATCGGCGCAAGGATTCCAAGGGGATCGTAGACTCGCATCACGTGGGCTAACACCTCTCGCTTGGTGAGCTTCTGTGGCAACACACCCTTATGGACTCCCGTGTTAAAACCAATCACGTCACAGGGGGGTTGCCAGATAAGGCCAAGCGTGCGGACATCTGTAGCCAGGTGACCTAAATCTACTTCGTTAACAACTTCTAGCAAGGATTCTTTGGGTAGCAACGAGAGTGCCATGACATCGTTTGACATCCAGCCTCGCATCTCAAAGCCAGCATGAGAGTGTACGTTGTAAATGTCCACAGCCAGTTTGGCCGCTTCATGAACGTTGTCTAAACTAGTGATGCAATCATCCATGTAGTGATCGTGCGACAGTCTGCACATCTTGAGAGCGTGCGTAAGTATCCATACCTGGCAGACATTGCTAATGAATTTTGCTATGAAGACGTTAGGCCAATGCTGATTATAGGCATCGACAACTGGCACTTATCTTTCGCTAAAGCTACGCGCAAAGGAACCAAGACACAACCCGTAGCTATTTTAACTGCTTTAGGCTGGGTTTTGTATGGTTTCGGTTGCAGTAAAACTAAACTTGTAGACGTTATCAACCACGCCACGGTTAGCGAACCTGATATATTGAACGATCAGTTGATTCTGGAAGGTCTTATTAGGGAGCAGTTCAGAATTGATTCGGTCGGCATCTCTAAACAGGAAGCTCGTAGTGCCGACGACGAACGCGCTTTGCAAGTTCTCGAGCGCACAGCACACCGTCTTCCCGGTGGACGGTTTGAAGTAGGCTTGTTGTGGAAGGCTGATAAACTGGATATTCCAGATAGTTACAAGTTAGCTGTGTCTAGGTTCCTTAGTTTAGAAAAAAAAATGGTGAAAGATCCGGACTATGCTGAACGCTACCGTCGGAATATCCATGATATGCTGTCAAAGGGATATGCTGAACCGTGTTCAGCTCCTCCTAACTTGGGGTCCCCGTTGTGGTACCTTCCTCACTTTGGCGTAATTAACGCAAATAAGCCTAACAAATTGAGAACGGTACACGACGCAGCCGCCAAGTCCCACGGCGTGTCATTAAATTCGATGTTATTAACTGGTCCAGACCTTTTGCAACCCCTGCTAGGTATTCTGATGCGCTTCCGTGAGGGTAAGGTTGCTCTGACAGCTGACATTCGTGAAATGTTCCCTCAAATTAAAGTAATTGAAAAGACAATAGAAACAAGTAAAAAAAAACAAAGACAATTATAAAAAAGAGGTGCGTTCTGCACAGTGTGCTTATTGCACACAATATTATTATTTTTGAAATTTATTTCGTAACAATGGACCAATAAATTATTCTTATTCTTACCTATACCTAAATTGTTGAAGTCTTCTGTAAGCCAGTCTTGAAAGGTTTTTTCACATGTTGATCTTCTTCTTCTTCCGTCCCTGATCCCTTCATTTGGGGTCGGGTCTTTTTCACATGTTGATGTTTCCCAGAAATTAACCCATCTTTGTATCTTTACAGGAACTCCACCTACGATAGTTTTACCACCAGTCGGCTACTGGGTGGATGGAATGGAGGATACACCCCCCGAAGGAGAAGATGCCGAACCTCGAGCGCAACCAGGCACCCCTCGACAAGCCACGAGGCGGCATAATATCGACACCGACGACACCGCCAAGTACTACAGGCGATTCTTCCTTGGCAAGGTAATTGAAACCTTATATTATGTCCCTAAAGATCTTTTCACTTCACGCCAACACCAAGAAAAGGCGATCTCCTTAAGTGCTGTTGTAGAAAATAGCGTATTATTAAGTTAAAGAAGCTCTGTTCCACTTACATCTACAATTTTTATGAGCTAAAAGCTTTTGCTAGAAGTGTTTACATTTTTAGCACAGATCTCGTATGGGAAGATTGTTTAAAAACGTCACGATTTAATTGTAAAATTATAAAAGACTCGGAATGGGCTTTCAATTTATATGACAACACGAAGTAAAGAGCATCGGTTATCATTAAGTAGAAACGAATGCTCACATCAACCTCTGAGATCTTCGTGCACAAAGTCACGTTCCAAAGGTTACGGCATGACGAGAAGCTGCAATACAACGTAAAAAATACACAAATCAAATCACGATTTAATTGCTATCGTGACCAGAGCGTACTTTCTTCGAGTGGTTCAAATGGACGAAAATAAAAGTGGCATTACAAAACGTGTATTCGGACTATCTGACATTTGCGCGCCACGCTGTCTGCGGCCAGGGAAATAAAACCAACGCGTGTTGCCAACTGGTGTGTGCCAATTGGACGAATGCTATACATACTTTGGCTGAACTATTTATTAAAATGGAGGCAAACTCATCGGTATTCGATACAATTCCTGTCTAAAACTGGACCAGATTAGAATCAGAAGCCATTTTGAGCTTGTTATCACGACTTCTTGACGTTAAGATCCCCCAAAAAGATAACAAGTTTTCGCAACTACTACAATTTCGACAACGTGTATAAGGACCCTATAACATGATTCGGGTGCTCTTAAAAGTTAAAAATAGTATGTTAAAAACGCTTCGCTTCCACTTGATCACGTTTCCCTTGACAGCGTATTGTAAATGAAATATTGCTGTTGTCATGTCAATGTCGATGTCCTTTTACGCCTTGACCTTTCTCGAAAGGTCTTTGTACGGACAGGAACAAAATATTAATTATCATTTCTCTCTCAGTAATTGCTTGGACAGTCCGAGAAAATAACGCGAAATTATTCAAGTGTAAAATGTTTGTAACTATCAAGTCATTGATATCTTTTTTGTCAGTGTTCCTAGAGTTTTTACTGAATTAGTTCGTGTGATAGGATTTGAAAGAAAAGTGCTGTTGAGCGTTTTTTTCCAAGACACCCTTCTTGCGTTTAGCGAATTCCTCCATTGTTTGTATAATTTTACTTCACACGGCTCTGTAATAATTCTCATTCTGTACTAATGTTATCAAAGGCTTTATTTACATCGTGCCGAGCATACAATCTATATTTCACAGCACGACTGTACAATGTCAGCTAAGACTGCGGACATAATTTTCCTTTTGATACAGATTAACTTTTTACTACTAGCAAACTTTTGACTACAGCCAAGATGAAATCTGCATTGTATTAATAAAAACTAACTAAATATCAAGCATGTTTTAATATTAAACTTAACTTATGGAAGTCAGAATTCAAAATATTTAGGTAAGTACATTATCTACATTTAAAATTAAAAAATCCGGTTTTGAAAAAAAACTTGATTATTTTTATTTGGTCCGAATTCATAAATTGACTATCCGTTCTATCTGGATTGTTTACCTATAACTATTTGTACTTATTCCTTTTCTGATTTGAATAATAACTTCACCACAATCGCTTAATGCCTTTCATCCGCTCTTCACCTCCCTTGCCCGCAACCTAAACCATAACGCGTACCACATCGGTACAGTTACTGCCACGTGTGAACTTTCCCATACCCACGCCCATAGGCTACTTTTTATACAGTTTTTTTGTAACGTTTCGAATCTTCATAATTGCTATCTTTCGAACATGCGACACTTTTCGTTTTATATTCTTTTGATCAATAAAATAATGGTCTTTGTGTCTTTTCAATACCTACTCTTTTATAGTTCTCCCATGGTTACTGTCTTCTGTAGTCTTCATTGTGATATATTTATGGCAAAAAATGTCCTCAGCTTTCATTTTTATTTCTGTATTTTTCCCACAATTTGATCAAACGAATCTATATTTCACAGCACGACTGTACAATACATGTCATGACAAGTGTAATTAACTTTTGATTGAGCAGAACATGCAAAAGACATTGCAACATCTCAGTACATGAATAAGACGATGGCATTAGTAAACATCATGGGAAATAAATACATGCAACAGAACCTAGGTGGTTGACATGTGGCGACATTTTGTCGATACTTTCTGCAAGTAAATTCATGCAAAAACAAAACTGCAAGTGCCTAACCGACGATAATGCCGAAGTAATATTGGCTGCCTCTATAAGTATAAGTGTGTACTTACAGCCATATATGTATGACAGAACAACGCAGTACATTAGAGTGCAAATCGTGTAAGTGCATAATGTTAGGCGGGAAAGTTGGTGACCACAACCGATATGGGTACAGCCGACACTTTGTCTACTCATGGAGTTACACATGACTAACAGCGCCTATAGGTAGTAGGTGCCACGTAATTTTGCAAAGAATGTAAACAATAAAGATGGCGGAGCTTGGCGCGGTTTGACGTATTTTTATTCTGTTTCGAAACTTTTAGCATAAAATTCTCTTAAAATTTTTTGACAAAAATATGCAGTTACTTCAGCATTTTGCTAAATTATCTCGCTCTAGGTGAACTAAGTTTTATTTTTACTGAGATAGTTTATCGCAGACGTGGTGCATTTAGAAATCGCGAAATACTCGTATAGTAGACGTAATATCTTCATTTTATGTTTCAATGCGAGTATCTACCTACATAAAACTAAAAATAGTAGGTACGTCTAATAAAATACAAGACGTACTCTTTCTTTTACCATCTGGTCAAGCATGTAACTTTCTAGACTACAATGAAGTTTATACGATCTATGTGGAAACGCTTGACTGTTCAATATAAAAAGTTTTTCATTCATCTGTGAGAACTGGTGTAGCCATGATTTATGTGTGAGAGAAAATATGCTGCAAATGAGAGTAAAAAACTGTGTCCACCAATTAAAAACAAATGCATCGCCAACCACCGATTAAGGGTCCAACCACACTCATTACATTAAAAAACCCGCGAACGATAGTGGGAAAAAGCGTCTGGGCTCACCAACGCGGAACGGTTTGGCTTCACGCCCAGTGAGCCAAGTTCTCAGCTACATGTAGATTGCGCCGATTACGGCATTGTAGAGCAATTTAAGTCTCAACCCGCGTGTGTACCTGGCCTTATCGTGCGTACAAATCTTAACAGACGCCTCGTTACAGAATTTTGAAAATATTCGTTTGACTTATCTTTTATACATGCCTAATTTAAATTTAATTATGTACTGACACCAACTCAGTTTTGTTGTTTTATCGTGGAGTAATTTGAATTCTTTCTTGAGTTATTGCTTGGTAGCCTTAGGGGAAGGAACGTTAATGTAATACTTTACATTCAGGTGAAGGATTTTTATAAGATTGCGCTCTGGTTAATGCTAGGGATACTTTTTGTTACACAAAGAAAAAATGGACATAACGCAACTTGCAAATTGCTTGGTTCCCACAATTTGAATCAGCTTTCATTGTCACTAACAGTTGAAATAGATAAAGGCTTCACTAACCCAAATGTGACGGCCGTATCTACAAACACAGCTACGCAACTGAGTGGTGTTTTGCAATGAAATCGCTGCCACTCACGCTGTCATTTAAGATATTTAAAGTTACATTAGATGCTAAAACACTACAATATTTACAACACGCATTAAATAAATACGCTTAAACATAATTTAGCTTAGGGTCAAAGTGCGTATCTCGTACAATTTGCATAAAATATTGCAATCGTTACACGTCAACCCGGCAAAGCTGATGGGCCATTGTGACACCACAAGGGTTAGGCTAGATGAATGCGATGCTCCGATCACTAAGCCGATACCAGTACCATGCTGACGTGTAAATACGTCCTGCCAGGGACCATCATGTCCTGCCATAAAACCTATACAGGGTTAACACCGGCAACTTACCGGCAATATAAAATGTTATGCCCATCATGAAAATATAATTGACAAACACGGTTCATAATTATTTTAGGGATTTTCGTATGCCACCCAAATAGAAAATACTAAAATAAAAAATGCAAAAAAAAAAAACCTGAAAGTAGAGACATTTTAAATCAATCAAGAAAACATTTTCATTACATCTTTTCATTGAATTGAATGAGTACCTACTGTACAATGACAAGCTAGATTTTAAATTCTAAGAACTTTGTTTGCATAGAAAAACGTTTTATTAAAATTAACTGCCAATACAGCAGTACAAAATGAAAAAGAAATCGTTAATAACATTTCTTTAAATGATAATTTGCTCGCCAATCCATTCGTTCAAATCAGTGACGATGACAGATGCCCGTGACAAAAGAAAAATGGAAGCAATAAGCAAATGTCTTCTTTCATAACGCAAAATTGGTTTGGGGACAATTCATTTTGGGGAAGAAATGATGGGGCGCAAAAAATATTACGGTTTTAGGTACCCTGTGTGAATTGAAAGACGGTGAAAATGAAAAGTATAAGATCTGTTTTACTACGGTTGAGGTAAACAGCTGGACTCCAACGGATCATTGACTCGTTTTATGGATTCGAAAATTTTCGGGAAAAATCGGTTATATGAAATTGATTCAGTGAGAATCGAGTACGAGAGCGCGACCAATAGGTTCATAGACGAAGGAATTTAGTAGTGAGCTTTAAGGCGCTACCAAAATAAATTGGAGGATTTTTCGCAACCATTTATTTCACTATTGCAGCATGTATGGATTTAATTTTTGGATATATGTTTATTGACTATTTGATTAATACTTTGACTGAAGGAAAACACGATTGTGTTAAATTTCCTCGATAGAATTTAATTCCGAAAAGACCTCTACTTTTTTATGTTTTTTTCTATAATTCTAAAATCCTAAGTAATTTCATTGCAAAATTGCATTTAAAATGTGCGTATTAGGTAATTGAAAATTCTGACTGAACATAATTTTGATAGATAGCTTAATTTATTTTTAAACAATTTTTATTTCATTTGGCGCTTTTATTTTGGTTCTAGCGCGTTGTCGCGCTCTCTTTTTTTCGCATGTAGAAGTAATTGACTCTGTCTCTTTCTTATTCCCGCCCAGTTCACTTTTTTTGTATCACCTTAAGAAAATACTATCTTGGTAAATATTTTGTTACACTAATAATTGGTAGATCATATATAGGTAAATAATAATAATAATGTACTTATTTGCTTGTGGATTTGAGTTTATAGAACTCACGTATCATGTGTTAGTTAGAAATACAATCTAGTTTTCTTAGAATACTCTGCATTCTGTGCATTGACTTATATATTACTACTTTTTATATCAATGATTCTGTGAATAATGACATTGCAGATCTAAGAACTGTAAATCGAATTACTTACATGTTTCATTAGTCTTTACAACTTAACGCTTAAGTAGATTTTATATAAGTAAATAATAATAACATGTAATTACTAGTGGATTTGAGTTCATAGAACTCAAGTACTTATCATGTATTAGGTAGAAATAGAGTCTAGTTTGCTGAGAATACACTGCATTCTTTGAAAAATGATATTGCAGATTTAAGAATGTGTACTTAGGTACATGTTTCATTAGTCCTTACAACTTGATGCTCAAGTGATCAAGTCACCCCAAGCTCAAAGTGAGGGCAAAAAGAGTCGAGAGTTCAAATTAAGTAATTTATTTCAAACCATTCGTCATTGTGCTAGTTCTCTTGCAATTTAAGAATATTTTTTCTGCAACATCGAACCGTGAATAGGCACACTTTCCAACAAATTGAAGTAAAAAAAAAAACTGTTAGATTCCATCTCAGATGACGTGATCCATCAGCGAGTTCGAAAAGGGGCATTAACCCCCGTCCCTTCAATTACCATCTTTAGCTTTCAATTTGCTTCTTTATGGCAATGTGAAAAAGGCCATGCGATAAATTCGAGATATTTCTAAAAATGGACGAACTCGTATTTGAACGATGGAAGCTTAATAATTATCATAATCACTCATAGGCGTGCAGTCAAACAACATTTTGCATTTTTATTTTGAAATAATTATCAAAAGTGTTTACAAAATCGCGTGATAAAAGTATTTATACTCGTAACATGATTGAACACTTCTAGCGGTTTTTCCAGTCAATGATCTACGTCCTTTGACTGCTGTTTACGTGTTTACATTGAACTTTTGCAGTATGTGCGACGGCTGGCAATTAGGAGTGAACTTCAATCCAAAATAACTTTCAGAAGATTAATCGAGCTATCGTAAATCTTCCATTAGTTTTGGAAGAATATTTACAGTCTGGATCAAACATAGGACGTTAATAGCGTAAATAATTACTCTGAACAATGCAATGCACGATGAGAAGATTTTCTTTAAATCTTATTATGTAGACTGGTTTTTCTTTAATTAATGCAGTCTATGTCGTAACTTATATTAAGTACTGTGTATTTTTCACTGTTTTCATTGAGACATAGCATTGTTTTATTGACAATGGTGTTTATCCTTCGTAAAGGTTGTATGCTTGGGAATAAAAAATAGGGTCTGACAAGGTTAATGGTGACAGTGTATTGTAGTTTAATTAACATCTCCCATGGAACATGAAGCTTTTGTGCAGGCCTTGACTTGGTTAAAATATAGTGTTTTATGTTGCGTAAACTTTTGTAATTATATGTTTACATTGTTATATTTCTCAGCTTCATTATGACGTATTTGTGCGTGATGTTTACATTACAATTTAGTTCTCGTGTTATCTTAATTAAGAGCTCTGTAACCACACATGGTCTAATTATATTATTATGAAGTTTCCTATATTCGAAAATACATATTCAAACAAATAACATGAACTAATTACGCTACCTACAATAACCTGTTATCCTCTGTTTTGAATTGAAACCTATTTGTTTACCTTCATTATATGGAATCTGGTTATAAAATTATTAATATATGCGTTGTTTGTGTAACTACCTCATTCTTCTTTCCTTGTAGGTGTGGAAAATCAGTTCACAGCATGTTGATCATGACATCATCGCTAATTGGTCTAATTCATCCAATAATTGCGAAGAGCACCCTCAATTTAGATGTCATTAGATCAACTTCGTCTTCGGTGTCATCTATATCAAGAATATATTAGGTCACTAGGGCCCTGTATTATAAAAACTATTTTAAATCACATCACCTACACCTCATACGCTCATTCATTAATTCTTGGCACCCTAGGGTCCCGGGCCTATGGAAGGCGTACGAGGGGCCAAAGCCAACTCGCAGAGGCCAGTTCGACGTTTTAAATAAATGAGGCACTAACCGACCATTATCCCAATTCAGTATGCAAGCGCACCCAAGGAAAACATTCGGTTGGTGTAGGACTATTGCAGGTTATGGAAACAAAACATATTGGGCTATGGGTTTGGGTGACTATAGTGGATTGGTTACCTAGAACTATGGAAAGACTAAGCCCCCTGCCTGACCAATGTTTTATATACAGTACATAGATAAAAGGATAGGGGTGACTTGTCATTCAAAAATGGGCACCCAAAAACTGCCGCTAGCACATAATCACTAATGTCATCATAGTGTCTAAGCGACAAGGGGGCAACATGTCCTGAGGTACTTATGAGGAGTGGAGAGGTACTCCAGGGCTATCAGGACAATCCTGGAAGTACGGTCACGATCTCTACCAGCATCTTACTGGAATACTTCTTTCCTCCGACCTTAGTATCTATATTATTATTGCACATAGTGGTACAGACTTTGTTTTGTATAGGTAGTAAAATATGCTTTACGGTCGAATACCTAGTGTACCTCCCTCATTTTATGCAATCTCTACAGTCATCAAGACTCAAGATTGCTCTAAAACTCTAAAGTAATTTATTACCTTAGTTTCTCGACTAGAGCTAAATCCAAACGTCCATTAGCGCTACTTAGATAAAGTTTACCTCCAAGATAATAGAAGTAATAACATTCTGAGTTCTGATCACTTATTGACAAAGGGACATAAAAAATCCATTAACGAGTCGTATCATTATCCCTAAAATAACTACTGTGACTATAAACATTCCCTTTCTATAGTATTCCATGGGGTGCGGTTGTGACTGATGGCTATTTTAGTAATGCTTTGAAGGCCACTATTAGTTTTGTTATTACATTAGTTTTTGACTGCCTCGATGATCTAACGATTGCTAGCGTAGCGTTGCTTCGGAAGGTGTTTTCAGATTTTCTGTAAGAATATTCTTAGTTACACACAATTTTCTGCATGTCATGGCTAGCTCTGTCGCCTCCTGTATACAAAATGTATGTAGTGTATTGTGTGTAATGTGGTTCCCTGTGTGTGAAATTCTTTTACCTGCCTTTCCCTTTTTGAAAATATAGGCGTGATGGAATATATAATTATTATATTGAACTCTACTTTTCCTGTTACATTATCCCAGTTGCATTATCATGTACTACTTACTCACTTCGTGTGTTTGTCGAAACTCGTTTTAATCCTATTACTTATGTTGGCTTTGTTTGAATCCCGCATTAGTTGATATTTACCAGAAACACACAATAAATCGTATTCATGTTCTGAATTAATTTCGCTTCAAACGATGCCTGCAATGGTGTGTGTTTACGTAAACACACAGCCACAATGATGTCTGTTATTCTAGGAGAGATTATGTTCGAGGGTTCCGATGAATATTATAATCCACTCAATGCAATTATATTCCACTTTTATAAATGCGCATCACTCAAAACATGATACTTATATATATGATAATTATCCGAAACTCTTTTACGAGAATAAAATATTGATTTCGTTTGTTTACAGGAACACATCAATTTGGTTGGATCTGACGAGAATCTCGGCCCCGTAGTGATGTCCCTCAAGAACGAGCACATGGCTAGTCAGGACCACACTAGGATATTGTTGAGGCTTCGCACGGAAACCATGCACGGACTTATACCCACCACTAGTGAGTTAAAATTTTACGATATAATATTTACAATTGGGAATGATTGGATGTCTGAAGCTAACCAGATTTAAGTATCCAGTCTCATAAAAGTAAAAAAGGTATACCTTTTGCTGAGTAAGCCACTTTTCCTTTTGGTCTGGAAAAGTCTGCTTACTCAGAATAAACAATGACCAGCATTTTTTTCCAGGATCAGGACTAATGCCACCGCCTCTCAAAATGGCAAAAATGCTAAACGAACAAGTGAACATCGACAATTTCACGGCGGTCATGTGTCTCAACGCGTCATCCCTGATAGCGGCGTACGACGAACATGTTTTAGTAAACTGCTTTAAGTTTGGAGTTCTATATCAGACTTATGGGCAGACGACAGAGGAACAGCTGTTCGGCAACAACGAAATATCACCAGCCTTCGAGGAGTTCCTAGATATGCTTGGGCAGAAGATCAAGTTAAAGGACCATAAAGGTTAGTTTTCTTTGGCAATGCATTTTTGGAACTAACTTATATCTGCTGGCAGCTTGCCTGCATCCTAACCCTAGGATTTCGCCGCTCCGGGCTTAATTCCATGCCAAGAACGGCCATACCAGTTGGACGGAAATAATATGAATTTCGAGGATGCATATTTAAATGTACGAGCTGCATTGCGCGTTGTTTTACGTACGATCTAATTTGCTTATCTCAAAATGTTCTACATTCTTTATCAAAAATTATGGCTGTAATTTTATGTGTCGATTTCTTTCATTACTTTGGGTTTATTGCTTTAAACATCAATACCATTTCTCTACAATCGAATCCATCTAAAACCTATTTTTATTCATCATCAACCCAGATTCCTTAACCAAAAATCTCTCCACCAGGCTACCGGGGCGGTCTGGACATAATAAACGGCCACACGGGAACAGAAGCCGTGTACGAGACGTACCACAACCGTGAGATAATGTTCCACGTAGCACCCTTGCTGCCACACACTGCCGGCGACGCTCAGCAACTGCAGAGGAAGAGGCACGTCGGCAATGATATCGTGGCGATTGTCTTTCAGGTAATAATATTGTAAAATATTCATGAACTATGACTTGACAAAACATGAACATTTCTGTATTAAATATAAGTTAAATATTATGTATGTATGATACATAATATTTAACTATATAAACCTTTATGGAAATACGAAAAATACGCGCATTGTCGTGCAGTTGCGGATACCAGCCCGTATTACCTATTACCTAACCTTCCGGAATAAATTCTCTGCGTGATAGTGAAAACCGCATCAAAATCTGTTGCGTATTTTAGAAGAACAACGCGGCCACACAGGCAGACACGAAATAGTACATTTTGATACAAGTGGAGAATGTTTGTTATTGCATTCGAGGCGGAATTAACACCCGAGCCGTTATAGGCGAGGTTGTTTTTGAGCCTAGAACTGCAATAACAAATGTCCTCGAGTATCAAACGACGTTTTTCAATACACTTTTGATGAAATAAAATAAAATAACGGAAAATATTTTTGTCATGAATTATTAGGAAACTATGATTTAAATTTTCTTTTTTTTCGCGCTTTGATTTCGCCAGGTTGAAGGAGAAGCAAAGGTATAAGCTGATAAACAGCCTAATATGAACAATAGAAAATTCAAATATTTTCGAGTTTAGAACACAAATAAATGTTAATTTGTTCATAAACGTTTTTTTTATTGTAATAATCATAGTTTTGATGATATTCTATTTATAAACATTATTTAAATATTCAAAAAATATTAACGCCGTAAAGACGCATACCTCTTTGCCGAGATTTCAGTTTTGGTGCTGACATACTGGCCATCATTGTTCCGAATTTGAATTCAAGTCCATTCAACAAAAAAAGTGCAGGGTTGGTCGATTTGCCGCTGGGGTCGCGGGTGCCGCTGGGGTCGCGGGTTGTCTGAAGTGGTTACCGCGGCCCTAGCATAGCCAACTGAAGGAACACGGGTGGGTTTTAGTCAGTAAAAGTCTGACACGCCCTCCCGCTCCACCCAGAGCGGGAGAAGTTATTTGATGGGTTGGTCGATTTAGGATTCCTGGAGCGTATATTCAAATTGACCGTTTAATCCACCGTCCGTTCGTCGGCCGTTGTAATGACCGTCTTAGCTACCACAGTTTCTGGGTAAATGTTAAGTTTTTCGACATCCTGCTGCTTTTGCTCCATCAATTTTTAGGTTCGACCACGGTTCGAGGCAGTATACCTATTTCTTTCATGATTATTATATCTCTCTAACAGTCATCATCATCACCTTTCTTCCATACATCTCTATCAGCCATCAAATCATGTACGATTAAATAATCGTAACATTCCATTCCTAGCCATAAATCATCTATCACGGAATCTATTCATATCCTATTCATATCCCTTTGGTACGTCTATTTCTGAATAAAATCTTTAATAATGAAATACGTATGTATAAGTTGCAACGATTGCCTTAAAACATAAATGCCGAAATGCTTTTCATTGTAGATTGTTTATGACTGTATTATGCGAAGTACTGCAATAACTTAACGAGTTTATGGTACAGTTTGCGTAAGTAGTTACAAGAAACCGACAAACGGCCGATGCTAAATCTTTTATTGCACAATGCAACGAGATCTATTCTGTTTCAATCCTCTCTATGAATATAGCCCTATAAACGTTGTCTGTCTGTCTAATTGTAATCTGTTTACGTTTATACTGCCAAACCAATTTTGTTGAATCAGATTGACCAAAAATTTTCCACAGTTAGTTAGTAGTAGTAGGTATATAGTTCTGCTTATGTTCTCTGTGAATTGTCTTTTTCTATGAAAAAAAAAACTAAACTTAGTGTGGCAAAGTTCCTAAGTTCCCATTGTTTCAATTTGCAGGAGAAGGCAACACCTTTTACTCCTGACATGATAGCATCACACTTCCTCCACGCGTTCATCGTGGTCACACATTTGGAATCTGTCGGTGGGGAGACCAGGTAAATATAAATTTCTTAACAGATTTATATTTTGTTTTTTATATGTTCGATAATATTTTGCTTTAGGATTATCATTAGTAGGAAACCATCTTTATAGTTTACGGCGAAGTCAAATAATTAAGGCCATGATAATAACTTTCACGAGACGTCTATGCATTTTATCGACCACATCATGTCATGTATCACTCTCAAAGCTTCTATTCTCGTCTCATAGCTATGAGCCAGTTCCTTTGAGAAATCAAATTCAAACATCTGATATAAATTCACTGGACTGTCTGTAGAAGTTTATTTTTATGTTATGTCTTCTATTTTTATGTTTATCCAACTTAAGTTTCTGTTTTTTCCCACTTGTCAAGTGACTTGTTTAACATAAAGTTTGTGTTGTTTCTCGACAACGTACAGTGGCATTATTTGCATAGCAAGTCGAGAAAATGGCTCGGAAAGTAGAATGGAAATTTTCTTAGTAATTTATATGCAAACGAATCCGGACTATGTAATTAGAAGCTTTTTATGTGAACAAACACTAGCTGGACGAGTCAGTGAATGTCTTAATGTGTCTCAGATTTGTTAAAGGTTAAATGTAATGGAATCTTAGAAATAGCTTCATTAAGATAAATAATATAAAACCTTGTGGTTAGATAAGGAGCTGTCAGGGACAGATGTCGATGTCTGTGATAAAGGTCTTGCGAAATCTTTTGTGGGAGTTTAATCAATTAATTGACTACTGCTTTCATAAATTCGATAAAAATAGATTAATTAATCGGAGCACACTTTAGCTATTGATATTTGTAGGCACCTAAGTTAGGTATCTGAATGAAATAGTTTCTTCAAATATGTCTTCATTGCAGTTAATATATTCTGATTCACTATATCACGTTACACACAAGATTTAATTACTTATTGATGATAGAGTGAATCAGTTTTAGTATCTACTTTATGTCGTTGAGGGTCAAAAAAGAATACCTTATAGTTACTGAATAATTATATTAATATAGGATTTGTTGAAAATACAATAGTTTGAATATAGGTAAACTTTATTATCCAGCATAATAAATACAATCATATATATTTTGCGAGGAACGTCTTTTTTTTTTGCCGTTCCATAATCCTCAATTGTTTTCTTTCATTCTTGTTGCCGCATTTCATCAGTTTTGATACATTCATATAATCATCTTATATTTCTTTACCGATCGGATATAACACACCCAATCCCAAATTAATAAATGATCTATTTTATAAATTAACCCCTTTTCCCTTTCCTTCCTTCCAGGTACAAAGTGGCCGTCACCGCTCGTGATGACGTACCATTCTTCGGGCCGACTCTCCCACAGCCGTCCGTATTCCGCAAGGGGCGAGAGTTCAAAGAATTCCTCCTTACGAAGCTCATCAACGCCGAAAACGCGTGCTACAAAGCAGAGAAGTTTGCTCAACTGGAGTTAAGAACCAGAGCCTCATTGCTGCAGAACTTGGTGAATGACTTGAAGACGAAGACTACCGAGTTCTTAGGAGCGGGTGTGAGATTGGAACCTGGTGCGGTGTCCCCGCAACCTGATGGTACGCCGAAGCAAGATGGACCTGGGGCACGGTTTATTGATACTGTGAAGAAGGCCCTTATTTCGAAAGTCAGGTGTGTATTAGACATATAAGTTTTGTTAATTTTAGTTGTTTGCTGATACTGTATTTATTGCATAGTTGGATTACATACGTTTGCAGACAGTAAAGCAAACACAGCTTGGCAAACAGATTCTATATTAAAATTCAAGTCAAACAAAATGCAGCTGAGGAACTCGAATTTGTTACAAATTTTTTACCACTTAACTTCTGATTCTGATTTATTATTTTCTTAAATTTTCAGATCACCAAGTGTAGACACGAATCTCTCGGGCGATAGCAACAAGAATCCTCTAAATAAGAATAAGTTTGTTCCGAATGAAACTCATACTCCTAATGTAAGTACAAATCCTTACCATTTGTTTTAGCAACCCTTTAGGATAACAATATTTTGCTTTTATCCGATGATATCACAAAGAAAGCTGATATTTCTATCAAAACATTAATTATTATTATAATCGTTACGAGACAATGTGATTCGCATATGTGCTGCTTAAAATTCTATGCATCACGCAGCATGCCTGTTCTTAAATGGACTTCCACCTGTGTTCACCGGTTATGGTAACTGTACTCTATGAATACAACAATGAAGTTATGAAATAAAAAGGTTCTAAGAAACAATATAGTAAAGCCACCCATCTCGTTGGTCTATAAGTATTATTATGAGGTTCGGGTATTTTGATGATCAGAATATTATGAGATTATAACGTTAATCAACTTTTTGTAGGAGCCTTTTTACTGGATCATTACTAAAGGGTCTTTCAGTAAGCGCTTCCTATCTTTAAATTTAAATAAAACAAAGTGTGTGCGAGATATCATCGAAATTTATTCTTTTGAAATGTCTATCGATGCCATTATGTGTGGAATATGACATCGTTCAAATGTCTGCCGCGGCTTAACTGAGTGGCGCATCCGAAATGTCCAATTTTCCATGACTTGGCGCAAAAATCAGGCTGATTTGACCGATGACATGGGTTATATTGGCTTTGAGGCCCTCTGTGGTTTGTGACTTATTCGAATAGACCTGCGACTTAAAAAAACTCTACAAGAAAAAGTCAAACAGGATCAAATCGCACGATCTCGGTGGCCAGTTCATTATGGCGACCGTAAAATGGGCGAAGCGCGCTGAACGTTGCCCGAACAGAATACCCATTTTATTAAAACAATTTTATTATTTGCACGTGTAGTTGAACGCTATATTCGTCCATGGTGATTTGGCAAAACAGACTGAATAAATGACAGCCAATTTGACAGATGTATCTTCAAAAATATGGCCGGTAGCAACTGTCAAAGTTCCGAAGTCCCTATTGGAAGACCCTATATTATTATTTACTTCTGTTAGTTTTCTTACACACGAGTGACACGTGACAACTGCAGAGGCAACTGCTCGTATCGACGGCAGTCGTCGACGCGTGCTTTGCAGTTGCAGCGTGTCGCGTCCGCCATTTTGTCAGTGGACTGCAAATAGTTCTGGAGTGACAAAATGGCGGACGGACGCGACAGGCCATAACTGCAAGCGTCGCTTTAGGTCGACGGCGGTTGTCAGAGCGTCGACGACGTCGCTCGTGTGTAAGAACATGTCAGAAAGCAAAACAAAAACCCACCCCACAAGATACTACCCAAATGTAGACCATATCTGTTACTCCACCTTGCGGGGTGGGGTGGGTTAGTGGCCTGTGCCAAGTTCCGTGTTCACCGGGAACAAATAGCTGTCATCATCTGTTGTGATTGATTGATTGAAATTCCAATAGCCAATAAACTCTGTGAGATCTGTTGCTGATACTTATACAGCAAAAAAAAAAGTACGTTTATGTGTACCTAACTAATATTATAATCATTCAATTAAGCACTCAATTCAGTCGTAACTAAAACTCCGTCACGCGCTGATGTGCGGGTCGATTAATAATAGTGTGGCTTAGATAACTGTTCTATAAATAAACTATTGATCTTAACAATGGTTTGGTGTAACTTAACAAACTACCTACAACTGCTTCTGGGGTATCCGTCAACGACGAGAAAACCCCAACAGCTTTTGGTCCTTCGAGCCGGATGACCAACAAACTCACTTGTTATAAGAACTTGTTTGGCAACAGATTAAAAATAAGAGCCTTTTAGAGCCATTCGGCTCATGGAATACTTAGTTACAGACTTACAGCACATAGCAGTTATGATGGCGCATGGAGTCTCAGAAGGTCTTTTTAGGACGTCGTGTATGCCACTCAAATCTGTATAGCAATCTCTTTATAAAACTTGATGAGCTATGTTATGTTTTTTTACTATGAAAGATTACCTCTAAACACCACCATTCTCACTTCCAGAGCGCCCGCTCCAAGTCATCCGTGGCATCCTCCTCCGCATCAGCAGTATCAGTGCGCTCAGCAGGCGGGTCTGGTGCGTCGCACGCGTCGGGCGAGTCCAGCCCTGACGTGACGTCACGTGCCGCGCCTCCGCGGCCTCCACTCACCGACCACAGCGATGACTCCAGTTTGAACTCAGTGGATTTGGATCCGCTAGGTTAGTAGAGTTTACTTCTAATTTGTTGTGGAACGGTAATGTTTTGTCAGCAGCGTCTTTTCGCCAATTGAGTAGGTTTACTTGTAATTTTTGCGGATTATTTTATGAAACTTTAATAAGAAATGGACATAACTACTTAACTACTGTTTCATTGTAGAGGCACAATATTTTAACTGACTTCAAAAAGAAGGATGAGTTTCGATTATTTCTGATTGTCAACGAAAAAGTATTCTATTTAGTTTTTTAGTAATTCAATCCTTGAAATAGGAAAATTTTTTAATCATCTTTAGTGTTCCTTCATTGATATAGTTTCGGATATCATGTAGAATTTTAAAATAAAACCACTAGAACTCATCATAAGTTTACCACAGGCTATCAAGTCGCTACGGTTCCCTTGTGTCAAAGCATGTTGGTGACGTCATCTCCAATTCATATCGACATACTATAGTTACGGTATAGTTTTGGTAAAGTAATAGTGTGATTTCTTCCAATTAGACGACAAGGACTGGCTGAGTTGTGGTAAAAGTGCAACAGGTTAGTCCTGTAGTGTAGAACTCTGTAGGTCAATGTTTTTATTTCACCATCGTCTTTATAAAGGCATGATGTTCTTTTTTAGGTTTTTGTTCATGAATATTATGCGTATTTTTTCAATATTTTGTAGTAAATGGATGTCTTATATTATAAAATGAATGTTATTTGGTTATAGTTCGTTACCTCCGTTTGTAGTATTTTTTATTTTTATTTTATGAAACTGCTGTAAAATACGACACTGCTTATTTTGTTAATTCAATTCTTGCAAACTATTTCGTTCCGTATAAATAAACAATATACTCAATAAACACAGTCTGAAAAAAAAATGCCGTAGCAAAATTTAAAAATAATTTAATTTCTTAAGCACTTTTTATACTAAGTTCAACAAAAACACAGTATCTACCATTTTTTTAATTATAAGTTTATAATCAACTTTGACACGTGTAAGGACGAGCAGTGTAGTACAATACTAACAATAGCCTTTGTGTGTCCAGGCGGAGTGTACGTGGACAGTGACACAGGGCTGGAGTCCATGTCGTCGGCCGAGGCGGCCGCGTGCGGGGGACGGGGGGAGGCGGCGCCGCGCGACGCGGAGATGCTGCGGCAGGAAGTGTGCCGGCTCAAGAACGACAAGCTCGACCTGCTCAAGCAGAATATTGTAAGGATCCATAGACTTGATATCAACCTTATTTAGTAATGTGGGTAATCTGGTTATGTTCGTCTTTGCTATTACGTGTGCTTTACCTTTAATCACCGTATTCATCGGAAACAAAAGTTTCACAACATTTTTCCAGACACATTTTTTTTTGTGTTGCGGGAAACACGTTTCAGACTGAAACATGTTGCTAGCAACACAAAATATGTTGCTGAATCAATGTAGCGAAACTCTTGTTTACTTTATATACCAGTAGGTCAACCTGGCTTCACTGGACTGCTTTTGATTTTAGTGCTAACATACAAGATGCCTGTTTAAAACTAAAGCTTTATTAATTTTTACTGTCGTAACAGTTAACGTTCAATATTGTGGTCACCTGTGGATCAATAATAATCTTTGGTGCCATTAAAATTAATCTAATAAAATAAAATAAAATAGAAACAACAATGAGCAACTGGCTTTTCAATGTTTTTCTGCTATCACCAAATTTTTTTATGCTATGCAAAGAATGATTTACCTTGTTGTCAGATACTAATGTAACACATTCCTGATCATATTATTTATATTTTACAGACATGGCAAAACGAGATCAAATGTCTACGAGAGAAGGAGATGTCGCTACAAGCAGAACTAAACTCTATGTCCAGGGAAATGCGGAGGCTTCGTGAGCAACAGGTCACCAACATCCCCAATCCTTCAACACATGATTCCACCGCTTAAAAATAAATCCTATTGGATTGTAATAAGGTCCTATTTAAAGTACACATGTACGACATTCATATGACTCCACCGCTTTAACGTATCTTGAACTTCATGACCTTGTAGTAAGGTTTGTACTTGTGTACACAACTTTTTAATGACTGCTGTGGAAGAGATCTGATTTTTAGAAATGACCAAGTAAGGTAATCTGGGATTTAGGAGGTTTTGCTAAACGAATGTTTTAGTAGTAGTTACTCAATGTCGCTACTCAATATTTATATATGTAGCTCTCTTTACTATACACATTGTAGCGAGAACCGTGTATGTGCAATATTGTGTTCTTAAATCTAAACGACTGTGCTATCTCAAATACCTACGGTAAACAGCATTGTTTAATTGTTAAATTTTTATTGTAGACAATTCTTCGTATTGAATAATGCTACTTACACAGTTTTGAAGTTGGACAGTCCTTTGCAATACTTACAGATATTTATGTACCTATAGTAGCAAAACTATTCCTTATAATTATTTACGTATAGAGATGTCCCAGTTTCAATATTATTAGTAATATTAAATTACTTCTTAGGTCGTGGCTTGACTGACTATTAATGAGAAATGCTAAAACTTCGACATTATAACGATTCTATAGTTAATTAGAGAGAATATGATTCGAATCTTTTTATATGTTGTTATACCAAAACTGAATTGTTAATGTCTAATGTTAGGCTACTCGCTTTTTGTAAATGTTGTGATAACCTAGCTTATTCGAGACATAAATAGTTCTAAAACCATTTTATTGTGTTTCACACAAATGTATGTAAAGTCAGGGAAATTAATTGTTTATCAAACTGACGACCGTAAAATGGGGTTACATTGATTAATTTTAAAATGGAAGTGAATGTAACTTCTTCAGTTTATTATTAATGGCGGCTCATGTTCTTTATTAATGGCAATTTTTTTTTTTCGACTTATTGGTTCGGAGAAAAAGAGCATTAAGTGGCTTATTATCTTTATACTTGTTATGGGGTCGCTTTAATAGCCCCTGTATTCTGTATGTAATAAAAATAACGCCTAATAGGAATTAAAAACAAGAATAAAAAAAAAACATTAATAATTTCTGAATTAAAAAAACAGTAATCATCAAAGACATCCCGCTATTCAAATCTCACCATATTTTACGGTACTTACTTACTTAAATTGTTCGTATATTCAAATCACAACTGTCATTCTTTGACAGATATAATATGTGTTAATTTGATCAATAATAAATTTCCCTGACCGTATTTATTTCGGGTAGAGCATACCGCTTGTGTTCTTTAGAGAATTGTTTCTCGCGCAAATCATTATTTACTTTTTGATTAGTAAATAATTGTAGAGATGTATCTCTTAGAATCCTTGGCCACAGTCTAGAGTGCTTCTTTTTGAAACCCTTAAAAACCCTTTGATTAAATAAAAGTTACAAGTATAGTTAATTTTTAATCATAAGTAAATGTGATTAAATTACATCACATTTGATTAATAAATGAATGCATAGTCAAAGGGATTAATGTATAAAAAATATTAAACGACTTTGATTTATCTTGAGGAGCATTCATAGACTGATAATATTATTTCTTCAATGTTGGTAGCAACATTAAACGGAATTCTACGTATTAGGAATTAGATACAAAATAACGGTACCTACTAAATTAAGCCTTGAATTATCTAGTAGAAAGCCTATACATAATATGGTGCATTAGAGAAAAAATATAACTAAAACGATTCATGTAATACGTTCGATATTTGAATTTGTATGAAAATATCCCAGTACAGTTTGATTTTGTAGCGTTTCTACTGCACATTGCAATTTTATGTATCTTAAGTTCCATTTCGCTTTATAACGTCGATAGCCTTACTATACTGATCACTGTACTAAGAACTGTTTGCTAATCTGCCATCTTTGTCCATTCAGTTCGATGTAGAACCTTAGAAAGAGACAAACATATTTCTGTAACTTTAATTATTGTGAGCGTTGTATTGTAAGTAAGGCTATTCTTTATTAGTTTACAAATTTAAGTTCACCAGTTACTGTAAATATATTCTAAACTGGTCTAGGCTATTTGATTAAACAGTATTTCTTTTAATTTATGCTTCGATATAAGTTTCGTTTCTCGAGTGCATTGAGGTTGAATAATGTTTTGTTGTTTATAATTAATATTTTATACCAAAGTTAACATTCCCCACTAAATAGTTTAGAGTTTTTTTTATATAATTATTACCTTAAAGTGAACCAGTATTTGTAACGTTACAACTGACGGAACACGCTAACATACTTCTAAGTTTACATTTAAACTTTTCTATTAAATGTAATCATTTAGATTTTTGTTTGACTGTTGATTATTATAAGTTGATTGAAACCAACTGTTGATTCGTCTTCACTTAGACTTAAACCAAATATTAAGCGCGGAGCGTTAGAGGAAATAGATTATAATTATAAGAGATACCTATTGAAATATATGAATAGTTGATACTAAATA
The DNA here is from genome assembly GCA_905163495.3 of Cosmia trapezina. NCBI lineage: Eukaryota > Metazoa > Arthropoda > Insecta > Lepidoptera > Noctuidae > Cosmia > Cosmia trapezina. Next base: position 12,294,199 of record LR991038.1, read on the forward strand.
AATATTGTTGTTTTATTCCAAAATCCTTTGAAATACCTACCTTATTCATGGGGACTGGATGAAGAATGAAATTTAAAACACTGGAAGCTAAACAAACAATCTAAATGACCCCCAGAACAATGTAGGTATCTACCAACCAAATAGCACCTAACAAAGTAGGTACCTACTCCTAAATTATGGTAAAAAGAGGTAAGTACCTATTTAGGAAAACTAGAACATTATCGTCCTAAACTCAACCCTCATGAGCAAATCACCAGATTCTCAACTCACCAGATTCTCAACTCACCAGATTCTCAACTCACCAGATTCTCAACTAACCAGATTCGCAACTCACCAGATTCGCAACTCACCAGATTCGCAACTCACCAGCTATTGTATTATCCAACACATAAGTTATAACGTTCAAATAAATTATTACGACTATTTTACTGAGAGACAAAACCCCATTACATAAACTGATAAAATTGATTCAAATGCCTAACAGGTCGGATTAAATAGCTGATAGACAACCTCATTTCATAAACATGTTTATTTTCATCCTGTAATTAAAGTATTGTGACACTGACATGTTGCATTTTCTAGTTTGCGATTTAATTTACTTTTGCACTTTTGCAATTGTGAATTCGACTGTAAATCGTAGAATTATGTAACAAATTTTTTTTTTTTTTCATTTTGATGCACCCATGGGAATAATATTTACGAAAAATATTGTTAATGCACCCAGGTGAATTAAGTAAACTGCCTACCGCGATCTACTATGTAGATCGGTGTTATTTTGGTTTTGTTTCGATTTACTTATTACTTTTTTTTTGGTGAATAAAGTACCTATTCTGTTATTTTTTGTGATTTTGTGTTTCATTGTACAGTCAACGGCCAGAAGTCCACTTACACCTCAATGACCATTATCGCCTGCGCTATACGGGCTGCGGCGCCGAAGAAGCTCATAAGTAAACTAATATTGCTATGCCATTGTTTTGGAGATTGCTAGTCGACTTCTGGCTGTTACTGTACATCAGTGGTGGGTTTCGAATCTGGTTAGTTGCGAATCTGGTGAGTTGCGAATCTGGTGAGTTGCTCATAAGCGAACTCCTAACCAAAGCGTATACACGACGTTCGCGGTCATTTTGTTCGGCGAACCCGATCGCGACGTTGCGCCGACGCGCAAGGCGCTTTCCAGGGGGTCTACTCCTTAGGGACGAAGTCCATAGCTTCGGCCTTCGTTACGGACGTTTCCTACTCCGTATCACCTACGGAAAGATGATTGGTTCGGGGCCCGAACGAAGTATTAATGACAACACGATTTGACAGTTGTCCCTACTCCCGACGTGTTTTTGCCCGTCCGAAAAATTTAACTTTTACACTTGTTTTGATGGATCGTTCTGTCAGACGGACGGACGGACTTAGGAAGTAAGCCCCCAGTTTTCCGAAAAAAAGTGACAAATGAACATGACAGACACGTATTCACGCGCACTATCATTTTGATTAGGACGCGGGGTATAAAATACTCGCGTGATTAACAAACTCACGTATGTACGTCATTATTCAGGTAAACGATCGCATAATTGCGTATGCGTATTCGCGAGACAGTCGCTTTCGGTTCGGATGTAGGGTTACATTTCCGAGAAGACTAAAACAATGACATCTCTGGATTTTATAAAAGTAGTCAACTGAGTACAGTACTGAGATACCTACCTAATAACCCGCTTCGCATGATCTCTGTACATTTCACATTAAAATTCACGAAGATGGCGCCGCTTCAGTATTATGTAATATACTTTTAAATAGCGCCATCTGTGTTTTGTTATTGCGGAAATGACTGCAAAACGTAGTTTACAGCCGCAGCGCCCAAGGAAGTTTTGTTAGGATGGGTAGAGGGCAATCTTACAGAGTCTGAAAAGCTCACTTAGTTTTTATTAAAGTTTGCAAAGTAACAACATGAAAATAATACCTACACATGTTTAAACACATACACAACAACAACACATTATCACGGTGCGGATTTTACTGACGGTTCAGTTATTGTCTTTAACCTTACATCCTGAACATTTCAGTCCGTATGTGCGTTTCCACTAACACGGAGCCTGCTGTAGGTATACGTCGATTCTGTAAAATTTAAACAACAACTCGCTATTCACTCTCACATCGTATCACTTCTGCTCACTTGTTTTTTATTTGACACTTTTTAGAACGTCAATCAAGAAACTCACAGGCACAGCGGATTCAGATTCAAAGTTTAGAATGGGCGGAGTGGAGAGGAGCGACCTAGCTCCGCGTCAGTAGAAACGCACCCTTTTTTTGTTTTTTTTTTGTTTCGCGACATATATTTGGTAACTAAATATTGCCACATAAAATTTTACTACTCTAATACCCACCTGAGCTGAAACTGCCCTTGTGGCGGCATCTACATCGCCACATGTGAACTACGCATGACACTGACGTCACGCAAACACCTGCTTAGAACACAACATTCCGTCATCAATCGTCGAGCAATAGCCCACCAGATAAAACACCCGTCTTGTCAGAGGATCCTCCCTTTTCTATGAGTGAAATTTATACACTGTTCCTCATACATCTATACTGGAGACCCGTACATGGGCAATGGGCGCAGCCTTCGAGTAGCTAGTGTGACGTCATTACTCAAGCTTTCGAGCGGTGAGTCACACAGCCAGCCAGCACTCACGGCTTCAACGGGTATCCTGACCACCAGCATGCAACGAACGCGCATACTTATTCATCACCCTCAGAATCATCAGCAACCTTGGCACAGCACACTGCACTTTCGACCGGTCAACAAGAAGAGCCATTAATATCTCGCCTGGTCGACGCCAGCAGCCAGCCTCAACTCGGCGCTGTACCACATCCAACTCCCAGTGAGTTAATCATAACGCAACGCCACCCTGAACTGAACTGGGGAATCACCGCAGACAGTTCCGACTTAACGTGAACCGGCTATGCGGCAACCGGTGTCTGGAACCTCAACTGGCCTTCGCAAGCATCACAAGATACACGATTCAGCCCACTATGGAACTCCAGCCACCGGAGGGGAGTGATGTGGTGGCATCTAAATCAGCACATGCGAAATACGCGTCATAATGACGTCACGCAAAATCCTGCATCGCGCAAGCAGAGTTTACCGCGACTAGCATATATTATATACAACGTCCTGACAAAACAACACCCGTCTGGTCGGAGGATCCTCGCTTTTCTGTACATAGAGGATGAGTGAACTATAGACCCTGTTCCTCATACATACCTCTATACAGCTCCGAACCACTTTGCATACAGTCAAGATATTAAGTTTAAAGGTTATTGAGCTGCTCAGTGCTCTCCTGAGATACTTACCTACTTCCCTAAGAAACAAGTAACTTGCAAAACTGTTACCTACATTTTATGGTTTTATTTTGCTTGCTACTTAGGCTGAATAGGTAAAGTTGTGCGTATAAAGACAAGGCATCGTGAAAGATGTTATTGTATGTAGTAATGTACAGTAGGTACCTTCGTTATTTCTACAAAGAAATAAAGTAGAAACGTAAAGACCTCCTTAGAAACAAATCTTGCCTGAAAAGTTTTTTTTTTACGCTGGAAAGACCAAAATTGAAAAAAAAAAACTATTAAATGAATAATTGTTGGAAATCAGTTGAGCTACCTACCCGTTACGTTTGATCCATTATTTACGGGACGTACCTATGTTATGTGTAGCCAGTGTTGTCACTTGTCACGCTGCCTACCTATGACAATCTAAGATACTTACATAAAATAAATCTGGGTCAAAATTGCTTAGCTTTTATTTTAATCTAAAAAGATTGTGGACAACTGTGGCCTTAGTGCGAGTTTTGACACTTACTCGATCACGTTAACGTAAACTTCAATTTGTACTGAATCTTACTAAGCGCCGTCTGGTGACTATAATGGCAAACACAATATTATTCCATAGAAATTGACGTAAGGTAACGTTAACCGATCGAGTAAGTATAAAAACTCGCACTAAGCCCACTGTAGTACCTCTATAACTAGATCGTACCTTCTTCAGTCCTCATCATGGTTATTGAGTTACGGTCCCAGCATTCACGAGCAGGACGCGCCGTTTGTTCCCGTTTTAGCATTCATTCCCGTTTGTCGCAATTTGCGTCTAATTACTTTAGATGAGTTTACTTAAACTGAAATAAAGTTTTCAGACGGTAGAGCTTTCTAACGATTTTGTAACGTAAAAGAAAGTTAGGTAATTATAATCTCAGTTAACTTTTCAGCTAATCTTTTGACATTGCCTACTTTTTGATCTAGTTTGGAAAGAGTAAATCATTTTTTCATCAAAAGGGCAGGAGTATTTTTTGTTACAGCGAAGTTAAAATTTACTTACCACTTTTAACCGACTTCAAAAAAGGAGGAGGTTCTTTGTTCGTCTGTATGTTTTTACGGTTGCATACTTCAAAAGAAAAAACGGAACCCTTACAGGATCACTTCGTTGTCTGTCTGTCTGTAAGTCTGTCAAGTCCTTTTTGCTCAGGAACGCGTGGAGGTATTAAGTTGAAATTATTGGCAAATACGTAAGTCTACGGCCCTTGGAGCTCCATTAAAATCAAGCATCTAAAGTAAGTCAAAGCAATAAAAAAATACGGCCATTTATGCGACATATTTTGATACTCGCAAATAAATGAAACCCTGTATGTAGGGTACTTCCCATTGACCTAGAATCATGAAATTTGGCAAGAAGCAAGGTCTCACAGCACAAGTAGGTACTTAAAGGAAAAAGTCCGAAAATTGTTATTTTGTAGTTATATCACATCATTTTTGCTTTTTTGCAATTTCAACCTTACATTTGCAGTTTGGAGAATAGACCTTGACGTATATCGATTTATGGGAGAACATGTTTTCATCTACACTGTTAAGTTTGTTTTGGGTTTAATTCATCTCAACAAAACAAAGCGCCACTGACGCGCGCCTTGCACGCACTGAATGACACGGCTGACAGGGTTGATTTGTTTTCATGTTCTGTGAATGAATTCACAAAAGTCATGTTGTATGTGTAATGTTATTTAAGATAGTTATATAAGATAGTTTAATTAAGGACCACGCTACCGCATTAGGAATTTCCTGTAATGGTAGCAGTGTTTGTGATAAATAAATAAATAAATAAATAAATAAACTACGGAACCCTTATGCGTGGTCCGGCACGCACGTGGCAGGTTTTTATTAAGTTTTATGTATTTTGTGTATTCATCGATTTCTTCTTAATTACATTAAAAAAAAAGTTTTATTTGTACCTTTTGTTTTTGGAAGTCGGTAATTTAAGTACGTTGAAGAATATTTAGAGAAACATGATTACCAGCCTCGGTAGGTAGGTACAGCTTTTCATTTCAAACTAGACGTAGGTACTCCTAGCCTGTGGCCAATTCAGCCATTTGGCTGAATAGGCTGTGGCATGTGGTGTGTGGTGTACAGATGATTCTTTACCTAATATGGCTGAATAGGATAGCTAGCACTTTTATTACTTCTTATACAAGTCCTAAACTAGACAAATCTTATACTTCTGGTACAAGTCTTATACTTGACTTAGATCCATACCACCGTATCGTATCGTATTTTTATTATGACCTTTTTATTCAACATCTTTGAAGGAATACCTACTTAATAAATAATGAGATTAATGAGACGTTTTAAAATCTGGAAGCCTTTTTCGAGATTTCTACATTCAATGGAAGGATTCTGAGCTCAAATCTGTGGTTTTACATAATTACATATTCACTTTATAAATAAAATGCTTGTCAGGTTCCTATTGAAATATTAATTAGAGGTTAATCCTTTCAATTTTTAGCAGGTTGAATACGTTTTGTTAAATTAATATTTAAAATTAATATAACTATAATTAATACAAGGACTCCGTGGGTACCTGCCAATTTTTTTTATGTTGACAAAAATGGAAAACACCATTACTGGTGAGTTATCTAACGTAGGAGACAATGTTTCATCAGTAACTAATGAAATCTACGTTTAAATAACTGATCACCTAATTATACTCACCGAGTTTTGCACCAATGAAATACAATGTAATATTATTTGGTTTCAGCATTATTTACATGGCCATACACATTTTATAGATAGTTTAGGGTGATGTTCAACGATGTTAATTTACGATAAAGCTATATTTCGAATAGATAACTATGCAGTTTGTATTATATATATTATTAAACACGAGTAAGTAACAACATCGTAATAATTAGGTTTCATAAACACATTATTAATAAAGTGCAAATTTCACTAACATGGGTCCCGAAAAACACAATTCTCTCAAATATTTATACTTACCGAATTTAAAACTCTAAATTTTTAGCAGAATTTATTTTATATTATTATTTATTTTCATGGCATCCCAGGGAGAATCAATTAACTCAGCCCATCGTAGTCCACTGATGCCACAAAATCACTTTTCGCTACCAGTCTGTCCCCGTCGCCTTTTTAAGGTTGTCAGTCCGTCTAGCGGGGGGGCGTCCCACTCTACGCTTGCCGATCAATCCAGGACTTGCTGGCTCCACCGGCCATCGGCTCTTTACAAACATGGCCAGCTAACTGGCACTTTGTCTTTAGTTAACTCTGCAAGCTCTTTTGCTAAATCCGGTTCTCGGATAAATTCATCCCTATCAAAATCAAAATCAAAAGTCATTTATTCAAATAGGCTGAGAATCAGCACTTTTTGAATGTCGAATTCTTTTAGTTACGATCAGTAATAACTATAACAATTACTTTCAAAAAGTGTGTATCGCGCTGAGCAACCTTTAATTTGTGGACCAGCCCGACTGTCAGTGTCAACGATTTGGCATCGTATGTTATAACGGGCTCCTGCGACTGCGAGCTGTGCAACCTTAGTCGTCAAACATTGCTGGATAGGAGAGGAAAAGACTTGACGAAGTCAACCCAACTGAATACTTTGGTTGGCTTCTTTCTCAAAGTTGTGTCTATTGAGCTGGAGGTCTTACCTTAGGAAGAATACTCTTTCACAACTTCGAGAGCGAGCCTTTGATGTGGATTGAAGTCGGCAAGACGTGTGAATTGTACAATCATGACTTTGGTCTTGTCTAAGTTCATGGCGAGTTCAACTGTGCTGCATCTGGTCTAGCTGTTCCAGCGACTCTGCTGATGATATCATCGGCAAAGCGAAGGTGTCCAGTCCAGTCCTGCGAGAATACAACAGGGAAATCATTATAAAATACATCCTATAGCTTTGGAAGTGACACCTACCTATATCAGGCATTGTTCACGTAGGTACATAGTAATATTTATTAAAATAAAACACATTAATGTAACCCTAAATTAACATACATACATTTAGGTTTTTTTTTTCTGTTTTTGGAAAATCCCAACCATTTTAGATGTATTTACTTTCATAAAAGCTTTCAAGTAAGTAGTGTTGTATATATTGAATCCATTTCGCCCAATTCTGTTTACTCTCATTCCTTTACTGCTGATATACCTATTCCGATGTTGGATGTAACGTTTACTTTTTTATGAAAGAGCATTTACCTACCCTTCAATACCAGGGATTTCCATACGAGACGCAATTTAATACTTTCAACTCAAACCTTAATACTTAAAATGCATTTTTTTTTTCACACATAGTATTCCCAATAACTGCCGTATTAAGAATGCTATGTGTGAAAAAAAAAAAGATAACTTAGAATAATCTATGCTAGTTAGTATATTAGGTACTCGATAGTAGATCGACCAAGCTCCGTTGTGATGAAAATATAGAAAACGAATTTTCCGAGATATGAACCTTAGCTAGAAAATATAGAAAACGAATTTTCCGAGATATGAACCTTAGCTAGAAAATATAGAAAACGAATTTTCCGAGATATGAACCTTAGCTAGATCGATGTTTCGCCTCCGTAAACACTACCTACCTAGAAACCCTACTGAACCTAGAAATCTGAAGTTTTGCACAGAGGTTCGCTTTATGATGTAGACAAGGAATAAGGAAGAATTTTCTGGGGCGAAGCCGCGGGTAAAAGCTGGTTATGGATAAAACTTAAACTTCTATGAATCGTACTTTGGATCTGTAAGTACCTACCTACGGCACCGATGGTACAAAACCCATGGTAATTTAAATAAAATTATCTATTATTATATTAAGCATTACTGTAGAAAAGCGTTCATGCATTTTTGTACGTTTGCCCAAAACTACAATAAATAAATGTTTACTATTATTATTCTCTTAATTTCATTAGTATAAACATAAAGTACATTTTTAAATGTTGAAATATAAAAAGTATAAAAACCATTTAAAAATTTAAAAATAGTAGCCCACCGGTATCGGGAATAGGGTCCAAGCTACCGGTGGTCAGGGCTGCTGAGAGAGGAACCTCCTATCGATACGATACAATTATTATTATTTCTATTTGTTTACATATCTCGGGACTCGCAGAGGCCCCTTAGACAATTTTAAAATATGAGGAGGCACCAACCGACAATTATCCCTGTATGCACTATGTACGTGCACCCAAGGACAACCCCGGTTGGTGCAGGACTATTGCAGAACATGGAAACAAAACATATTGGGCTATGGATTTTGGTGGTTATGGACTGGTTACCTAGAACTATGGAAACACTATGGCCCCTGCCTAACTAATATTTTGTATGTACACAGATAAAATGGCGGGGGGTGACTTGAACACTCAATAATGGGCCCCCGAAAACGGTCGCTAGCACATAGTGTCGTAGCGGCAAGGGGGCAACATGTCCTGAGGTGCTTGTGAGGAGTGGAGGGGTATCCCACGGTTCTCAGAACAATCCCAGAGCCCGGAAGATGGTCAAGATCCCTACAAACACTTACTGGAATACTTCCTTCCTCCGAGCACGTTTGCTCTTGCGAATCTCCACTCAAGCCAGCCAATAAAGGCAAGAATGAGGTGGGAGCTCTGTTCCCGTCAGTGTTCACTTCAGCCGGCCAATAAAGGCAAGCCAGAGATGAGGAACAAGACTACTCCCGGGAGGTAGGGTCCGTGGGGTCGCTACTGCCCAACAGCTCGCCACATGCCCTGCGGGTTTCTGTATCTCTCTTAGTGTGGCTTTTCACCCTAGACCGGTTTTGGCAAAGTGAACTCTACCGGCACAGACCCAGAGTTCGGAGCGCGCAAGCCCCACCACGACGTCAACGTAGAGATACGGCGGTGGGGCAATTATTATTATTATTTTTTTTTTGTTTGTTTTTATTTGTTTATTATTTTGTGTTTATTGTTTACTAAATAATTTGGACACTATTCCCGCGTTAACATTACAGTCTTACTGTCGTTCACAAGTTCGGCAAATAGCAGCAACCCACTATAAAGCATTTGAACGATCACCTAACATTTACTCGCTCTTTGAAAAGGTTTTGTAGCTTTTCATAAGAGACATATTTTGAGCTCTTAGACTAATAAACTTGTTTGTTGTGTTTAGGGTTCCGTACTCAAAACGAAAAAACGGAACCCTTACAGGATCACTTCGTTGTCTGTCTGTCTGTCTGTCAGTCTTTCAAGACCATTATTGTCAGGATCGCGTGGAAGTATCAAGTTAAAAATAATATTAAACACGTAGGTCTATCCGAAGTTCTAAACAAATCAAGCTTCTAAGTCAGCGCAATAAAAAAATACGACCATTTACGCCCATGTTTAAAAGTACTGCCAATTTGTATCGATATGTTTTATTAAACACCCCATCACTAGAAGCTACCGCAGGTGCTCAAAAGGGAATAAATTTGAATATTTTTTTTTATTCCCTTTTCAGCACCACGTTAAAATTTGTGCTCAAGTGGGAATACCTTCGGCGCTCAAAAAATAGCTGGTGTTCAAACGGGAATGCTTCGACATATTTTGTTACTCGCAAGTAAATCAAAGCCTATAAGGTACTTCTCGTTGTCCTAGAATAATGAAATTTGGCAAGAAGCAAGGTCTCACAGCACATGTACAGGAAAATGTCCGAAAATTCTTAATTTGTTCGTAATTATATGACACTCAAAAACTTTTTTTTGATTACAATGTTAAGTTTGTTTTTGGGATACATTCTCTTCAACTAATATAGGGAACCCTTCATTGTGCGTGGTCCGACACGCACTTTTTAAATACTTCTTTTTTTTTTGTTTTTACAATAATAGCTTAGTAGTAGTGCAGAGGAACCGTTTATTTTCTTCTCCTAGTGACGTTAAAGTTTTATTTGTTAATGGTAATAAGTTGCTTAGTTCTTCTGTTTGTAATAATGCATAGTGCAGCTATTTGTTGATCATATTTAATCAAATAAAATGTATAGGTAATACAAGACTAAAAAGATGACGCACAAATGCACAGAACGCAATAAAAAAAACAAAAGGGGACAGGAGATATTGAAAACAATAGCGTAATATTTTGTTTCGCAGTAAATTGGATCAGTCGAGTGAAAGAAAAATATCAAAGAATTCCTTTTTTGATTAAAATGTCCAATTAGCTGCGTCGCCGTCTAAGCCATACCGTTATTTTTACAGAACGAGGTGATGTTTTTATAACATTTTTTTCTTTTTTGTTAGGGTTGTACATAAGACGCAGACAAGCTAGATGGATATTATTATTTAAAGAAAACTGAATTTTCTATTTAAAATAATAATTATCTAGCAAAATTCTGTTTGAAAGGGATTCGTTGAATAAGGGCTTTATTTGATCTGTATTATTTGAGAGCCGCGATGCAATGGTGCGGGTTTTGAGCTTTTGAGGGTACTGTTATTTTTAAACCTCATACTCTTATTTCTTAGGTACTTATTTTTAGGGTTCCGTACCAAAATGGTAAAAAAAGAACCCCTATGGTGTGACTCAGTCTGTCTGTCCGTCTGTCTGTCTGTCTGTCTGTCTGTCTGTCTGTCTGTCTGTCACAGCTGGATATCTCAAGAACTACTAATGCTATCAACTTGAAATTTGGAACAGTTTTACATGACGTTTACCCAACTATTTTGCAAATAACAAAGAAATAAAAATGTTTATATTATTGTTACAACAGGGACTGAAAGGGGGTCTTAAAAATTAAAAGTGGAGCAACTACGGCATGTGGGGTATCATCTGAAAGAGCGCTATTTGCACATTCTCAAACAATTTTTTATTTTTTTTTAAGCCGCATTATTTTCGACTTTTGATGAAAAATGTAAAAAAAAATACCGTTCCCCTCTTATCTCCGAAGTTTGCAAAGAGAAAAATCTGAAATTATTCTATGTGATAGAAATTTATGTAAAGATTACAGGAAAAATAAAACGATGTCTCTAAATAGCACACTTTTTCAGAACCCTCGGTGCGCGAGTCCGACTCGCTCTTGACCGGTTTTTTTTAAATTTGCTTTAGCTTCTGCGTTGTCTGAAAGTCAGACAGCTAGACAAATAATATGCTAACAAAGAATACAAGCAAGAAAAAAAGAAGAAGCTTTTATTTAGTGTCACCTGTCCCGGTATCTGTCTGTCTGTCTATCTATAATCTAACCTTGCAAGTTTAATTCGACCCACTTCACAGTTTTCGATTGAGTTGAAATTTTAATTTTACATTTTACACCTTTTTGAATTTAGCATATGTAAATAAGATGACAATGCAATATTATTATGACATGGAGCTATCTGATGATGAAGCCATGGGAACCATGGGAACTCAGTAATAAAACGACGCAACCGTATCGAGTTTTGGCTCGTTTGATTTGTCTTGACAATTAAGGACTCTGGTCCTAGATGATATCCAGAAAAGCTTGTTGATGAAAACAAAAAATCAATCTGCCTAGCCTTTTCCCAACTATGTTGGGGTCGGCTTCCAGTCTAACCAGATGCAGCTGAATATCAGTATTTTACATGGAACGACTGCCTATATGACCTCCACAACCCAGTAACTGAGTAATACGATACCCCTTAGTAAGACTGGTTGTCATACTTTCGGGCTTCTAACGAACCGAAACGAACGACTGTCAAAGATCCACGAATGACAGCCGGGATGCACGGCTTAACGTGCTTTCCAAGGCACGGAGGAGTCTAGCTATGTAAAGATGGCCACCCATCCACGGACCAACTCCAGCAAGCGTAGCTTAACCGGATGGATCGACCCGTGCGGCTGTTATCACTTCGCCATGAGCTCCTCAGTTGATGAAAACATTTAGTATTATTAAAAATATATATATTAATTTTAATAATACTAAAATGTGTGCATTGTTATTGATTTAAAGTGAAGTTAGACATAAGTTTTCATGATAGAAGTTATAGTGAAAAACCACTGTTTGGTTTGAATGGTTGTCATTACAAGGTTGCTTTTTGAATGTTTAAGCTTATTTCTTTTCTAAAAACAACTTAAAAAACTACTGTATTGTGTTCAAAGTATTATAATTAGTACGCTTGTTTTTATAAGAATAATAAAAATAATACCCCACCGCGGTATCTCCACGTTGATGTCGTGATAGGGCTTGCGTGCTCCGAAATCTAGGTCTCAGCCAGTAGAGTTAACTTTGTCGAAGCAAGTCTAGGGTGAGGAGACAGACCAAGAGATAATATAAATAAACCCAAAGGACATATTGTGGCGAGCTGTTGGGCAGTAGTAACCTCACGGGGGTATCTTCTGGGAGAAGTCATGTTCCTCATGAACTTGCCTCTATTGGCCGGCTGGAGTGAACACTGACAAGGAACTGAGGTCCCACCTCATTCTTGCCTTTATTGGCCGGCTTGAGTGGAGATTAGCAGGAGCAAAAGAGCTTGGAGGAAGGAAATATTCCAGTAAGATGCTGATAGGATCTTTACCGTACTTCTGGGATTGTCCTGATAGCCGTGGAATAACTCTCCACTTCCCAAGCACCTCTGGACTTGTTGCCCCCTTGACGCTACGTCACTATGCACTAGTGACTGTTTCCGGGGGCCCATTGTTGAATGTGCAAGTCACCCCTGCCATTTTATCCGTGTATTGTATGTAGAAAACATTGGTAGGCAGGGGTCTTAGGTAACCAGTCCACTTTAGCCACCCAAATCCATAGTCCAATATCCTTGTTTCCATATCCTGCAATAGTCCTACACTAACCGAGGGTTGTCCTTGGGTGCACTTGCATACAGGGGTAATCATCGGTTGGTGCTTCATTTCATTGAAAGCGTCTAACGTGCCTCTGCAAGTTCGTCTTGTATCGCCTTATGAAGGTCGGGGACACCAAGATATGTCAAAGACGAAATTTAAAAAAAATTATAAAACATTTATTTCTGGCCACGATGAAAAAAAGAAAAAAAAAACAACCCTGACTGACTTGAAACATCTACTCGTTTAATAGCTCCTTCTCCGAGACAGCTAGGTCTCCCAACCCATCCCTAAAGTTTTTCTCTAAATAAGGTTGTTTAAACGAAATGACAGTAAAGTGTTGCCCGCTGAGAAATAATTGTGACAGCGCAGGTTCAAACCCACGTTCTTTTAAACATATACCTTACAAACTAACGTATATAAAGTACATAATAAACAAAACTTGTGTTTATAAATATACCTTCAAACTATATATGTTAGCACTTCACTTCACTAGATTGTCCTTTTTATTAGAATGCTATCGTAACACGCAAGTGAAGATAGCTACGACTCATATTTCAGATAGAATACTCCCTTTGTTGCCTTAAGGCCCAGGTTCCAAGATTGGTTTAGCTCGGTGTGCAAGTGAAATGGCGTTATGGCTGTCTAGTTTGACGCACGAGATAGAAGATTCTCACGCGCACCGGAATTATGTCGTAAAAATGCAAATAAAATCGTATAAAATTAGAAATTAACTATTTAATAAAAAGTAATCCATCACTGGATGCAGTTTGGAATTTGACATTTCATGGTATATTTTTAATTATAATTATAATTGTTAATGAAGGGATAAACTGCTTTTAAAGATTATTAGGAGGTATGTTTAAAGGTTTTTTTGGTGCATTAAAATATGTATAATTATGTTTTGGCTTCCATCACTGTATGCGAAAAAGACTTGAAAATATCATATTTTTTTTACATGTCAAAATTATTTACGGTTTATGAGATACACTGCTTTAAAAAACCACCTTTTTGATCGTTTTCAGGAAATCTGGGCCTTAAAACTAAGTCACCTTGCACCAGGCGCCGTATTCTGAACAATAAACAGAAAGCTAGCAAAGCTGTGAGCTACATTCACGCAAATTTCTCTCTAACAAACTCAAAATGCTCTCAAGTCACTTCCCGTAACTTGAGAGCATTTCATTTAGCTGAGGATTTTAACTTTGTTAATAATTTACAGTCACGGTTTCACACGTAGCCTTTCACAAACATACTTAAAACTGGCTTTATTAATTCATCTTTGTTAGTCTTACTAAAGATTGGATAAGTTAGAATTCACAAACTGATTTTAGAATTGGTACTGCCTTCTGTTGTGGTAATTATTCTAGTTAAGTTATTATAACGAACAGTGATAAAGTATTTAATAAACGTTGAGTAGTTGTTACTTCCAATGGAAATTAACAAAGCACGAATAGTTTCATGATGTATTGTAGCGATGCTTAGTTAGAACATATTGTTGAGAACAGTTTCTCGATTCCTTCATGTTTCATACGAGAAATTACCCGCTTAGTTTAACTTGTATGAGGAAAGTAGCCTCGAAGTGTGCCACTTGAAATTGCTCTTTTATTCCTGTCATATAATAAATGTTAAGAAGGTTTTATGTTCAGCTTTGTGCTATGATAAATTTAAAATGTGCTATACAGCGCTGTTAGAAAATTTTCCGCCACGGGAGTCTATTTTCATACAAAAAATAACTGGTAATTTTTTTTTTTACAAGTATTCCTTTACTTAATCTTCGTAGCTATTATAATTTATAATTATGCAGGCAATTATGATATTGTTAATAACTTCATTTTGATAAATTGACGGCGTAAATCCCATTGGGAATGGACTTGACAACTGTTAAAACTCTAGCAAAGATTTTCGAATGCCGTTAATTTGGAGTTTCTGTCGACCACCTGCTGTCTTTTTATGGCTCAAAACAGCCACTTATAAAGCCCATAAGCCCCAAGAGACAAAATATAAACCGACCTATATTTTTAAAATACAGTTTTGTGCAAATTAGTCAAGTAATTGGCATAAACGCAGAAATTAATTTTAATTAACATCATGTATTCAGGGGTTAAAGTAGGTTACATTATATCAAATTAAAGTAGGGGTGCATTTAAAGTAGCCTTCAAGTGGCGTTACCTACGATGCTTAATGCGTCTTGCGCACCGTGGACGCCATTACCGGCTACTTTTTTACTGATTGCCTACTTTTTTGCTAACCACAGCGTGAGCTAATTACCAACCAAGCACCAATGTGACTTTTCAATTCTTAACAATGTGTGTATGTATTCTATCTGACATCAGTGAAGGAAAAATATCGTGAGGAAAATTGGACTTATATTTAACTAGCTGCGCCCCGTGGTTTCACCCGCGTAGACCGGGATAAAAAGTAGCCTATGTGTTAATCCACGGTATAAGCTATGTACATACTAAATTTCATCTAAATCGGTCCAGCCGTTTGAGCGTGAAGAAGTAACAAACATACAAACACACACACACACACACACACTCACAAAATTTCGCCTTTATAATAATAGTGTGATATAATAAAGTCTGAACTCGCCAACCCCTTGAGCAAGCAGGCGATCAATGCTCGTGTCTTCTCTATGAGAAGAGGCGTTTGCCCAATAGTGGGAGCAAACGAGCTAATTCTCGAAGAGAATTAAATAAAAGAAGAAGAATGAAAGTCATCATCATTATCCTGCCCTTATCCCAATTTATTTGGGGTCGGCACAACATGTCTTTTGCTTCCATAATTCTCTATTGTCATCATCCCGGTAGTCAATCCCTTTCTAGCCATATCATCTTTTACACCGTCCATCCATCGTTTCTTTGGTAACCAAGAAATAATGTTCTTGCATAAAATGCAGATTTATTTACTGTCAACAAACATAACTTATAAGTTCTTATCTCATTCGGGATCGGACTGTCTCGACGTCAACCCTTCTCTTCCTCGCCACTTGGCGATGCAATTATTTGTAGCTTTTCAACGCTAGATAAAACCATCAAATTGCCTGAGATTACTCGGAAAGTTCAAATTATATTTAAATATAGTTAAATGTTTCTAAGACTTGATTGGAAATTCTTAAATTAGTAAGGAAACTTTGTTTAAATATCAGATATTTTAACCTTAACTTGACTCAAGTTTAACTTTCTATAGTACAAACTGATACCTTGAACTACCTACGTTTATCTTAGGTACTTCTTCAAAAGCTCCCCACAATAAAAGGTTTTATTTCTTGGAACGGAATCTTAGAAATCCGGTAAAATACAAGTCAAAATTTGTAGTTCTCCGGATCGTATCCGTTAAAGGAAGATGGTGTACGAGATGTAAATTTTAAATTGGATCCGCTGAAAGTGGAGATATGAAAGTGCATACAAATTGTAAGAAAGCGCTGGTTTTTTAAGTTTCAATATTAATTTAAGATATTTTTCAATAATAGGTATACAGTGTGTAATTTTAAACATCTTTATCCTCTTAAGGGGTCATTGTGCTCATCATTATTAACAACTTTTATTATGGGACAGACCTGAAATCGCGAAAAAAAATCTGCTGTTCCCTACATTTTCACGAGTTATGCGAACATAAATGTAGGGAACAACTGATTTTTTTTTCGCAATTTGAAGTGTGGTTCCATATTAAAAGTTGTTCATAATGATGAGTACAATGACTCCTTAAGAGAATAAAGATGATTAAAATTACACCCTGTATACTTTTATTTCCTAAATCTGTACTATAAACGTTCTGGAGAAATATTGTTCTGCTGTACCTAACGTTTAAAATAATTTGAGTAAAATGAATAGTTAAGTAATGCATTATTAATAAGGCAGCGTACTTGTATCCTGAATTCAAGTGAAACGTAAAAACTCTTGGAACCAGGATTTTTATTTCCCCACAAAGGTGCTTTGACTACTTTGTTACTTGACTGTTTGTTTTTATGTAACAAATAAAACGTTAGTAGGAACTCCTGCTACTGAACTAAACTGGGATTTCTCGTGATTTAGATATTCTAGGAAGAACTTAAACAAGAGAAACTTTGTATTTTAACCCATAGTTACGTACTTACAGAGAAAACTGCCTCCATCTTATAATAGGTCTGTAAACCTATGAAATTGCCGATCTTTGATACCGGCTAGTGTGAAGATCTTTCATTCTATTTAGAATTCCAAATTCAAATTATTTTATAATATAGCATGACATTAAAAAAAATCAGCGTTTCATTTGTTTTCTCGCCGTTCTATTTTTATTTGTTATCGATGTTTCTGTAACCATGGAAAAATCGAAATTGCGCCCTATTTTCGAATTCGAGTTCCGTCGTGGCACTAACGCAACACAGACAGCACGCAATGGACAAGGTGCCGCAAGTGAACGCACGGTGCGTTTTTTGTTTGATCGCTCCCGTTCTGGAAATTTTCATCTCAACAATGAGCCCCAGGGAAAAAAATCAAATCCAAAGAGGTGGTCAAAAACGACTTTAAAGTATTCACCTGTTCCCGTCCCCAGAATTTCTATAGCAGAGGCACTGAGGCATCAAGGAACTTTCATTAAAATGGCAAAAGTTCATCGAAAATATTTTTTTTAAAAATATTGATTGATTTTTTCTGTGTAAAACGGCATTTTCATATATAAATACCTAATATCTTCGTATTGGGGGCCATCTAGCGTGTCACCAGCCTCTTAAAAGATTATTCTGAGCAAGGCCGCACACAATATTCCTTAGGCACCAATTGGTAACCACCCACGTAAGACTATCTCGCCTGCTTAGGATTCCGTTATGTCTAATTTGGGAATACATTGTATCAAGCACGTGTTTCAGTATCCTAGGGACTAATGCAGAGAATGGAGGCAACCGTTTCATAATAAAGGAAAGAACTATAAACGCGTACGTACAGTACAATCCTTTTATTTGTTTGATACATAAAACAGATGAGGCGAGCGAAGATGAAGATAAGACTACAAGAATATTTGCGCAAATAATTTTAGCTTAGAGGCAACTACTGACAGGTAAAATTAGGAGGTACGAACTTCTTCCCAGATTCTTATTTCCAAGGTATTTCAACCGGAGTACATCTACTCGAAAAATCTATTGGTGAGATTTCTTGACATAAGTACCTATATTGTTTTTGAACACTAAGCAGATTATTACTTTGTCGAATCCTTAACGATTGATAGGTTTATCTGATGACCTCAGAAATCAGTCACCACTAAGCTTTGACTAAAGCTTTTTCTGCCGTTTTGGAGCTGTCCTATTAAATAAGTCTGCCTAGCCTTTTCCCAACTATGTTGGGTTCAGGTTCCAGTCTAATCAGTACCTACGCTTTGTCCCTATCTGTTGTCTTTGGGCGATGAGCATAATACAATGGTAGCACACGCATACAGCCGTCGTGACCAACAAGGTTTTGAAGTAATTTTGTAACATTTTGTTCAAAATTTTCCGCTTGCTCTTGACAGAGATGGTTCAATTCAGTTTCTAAAATCCCACTGTTGGGAAAATGACAGATATTGTTTGGAAATAGTACAATAATTCTGCGTTAGTATTAATATGAGCCTAATTGCATTATCTTGATGGTATTTACATATTAAATGAACCCAATGGAGAATGTATTACTTATTCATACTAAATGATCTCCGGAATTGAACGCAGCTTTTAATAATTCAATGTGATATTTAAATGTTGAGAACGATGTTTCGTAATACGAATTACAGCGAATATGGAATTTGGTTAATATGTAAATCGGCTCCGTACGTCGAAATAAAATAAAATGGAAACCTTATGGGTTCACTATCTTTCTATGAGATATGATTTCTTTTATGTAACGAAATTATTTATTAACCGACTTCCAAAAGGAGGAGGTTCTCAATTCGTCGGAACCTTTTTTTTTTTTTTTTTTTTTTATTTTTTTTTTATGTATGTTCCCCGATTACTCGAAAATGGCTAGACCGATTTGGATTTTTCTTTTTTTGTTCGAAAGGGTATACGTCCCAAGTGGTCCCATGATCATCAAGTCAGGATCTGATGATGGGATCCCATGGAAATCGAGGGAAACCCTCAAATTTTATGGGTACACCTATATCGATTTCGGTATTTTTTATAGTAACTCGTGCATTTGCTCTCGGAAAGTACCATTCGGTGAACTGGAACTGATGATGAAGACCACAGAGGGCCATCGGAAATACTCAATTATATCTAAGTATATAACAGGTTAGGTTGCGATTCGATTACTTTAATATGGTTTATGCTCGTCAAAATAATGGTAATGGTGACTTCACCATGAGCTCCATTTCTCCTGGTTCTTACTAAGAGAACTCCTCAACAATTAACGTCCCTGCATCGGGAAAAGCAACATTTTGTAAAACGTGATGAGCAGTTGACATTGGGTTATTGTAACTTAGATAAATTACAAACTGAACCACTAAAAAGTGAAAAATAAAAACTTTTTTACAAAAATAAAAACCGACTTCCAAAAAAAACACTACAAAGTGAAAAATAACTTTAATTTCGGAAGTCGGTGGCAAAAAACTAAAATACAGATCCAAAGACACCGACTTCCGAAATTAAAGTTATTTTTCACTTTGTAGTGTTTTTTTTGGAAATCGGTTTTTGTTTTTGTAAAAAAGTTTTTATTTAATTCATTTTTAGATCGAACAGGAAGTTGTTCTATTCTAATAAGAGATTCCTAATAAAAGCACTCCGGAATTTGGTTCACTACCAACAAAGCCCATTTATTAGACACATTAATCATCTGCCTAGCCTTTTCCCAACTATGTTGGGGTCGGCTTCCAGTCTAACTGGATGCAGCTGAATACCGTATTTTACATGGAGCGACTGCCTGTCTGACCTCCACAACCCAGTTACTAGGTAATACGATACCTCTTGATAAGACTGGTTAGACTTTCAGGCTTCTGACGACCCGTAACGAAGATCCACGAATGACAGCTGGGACCTACAAAGCACGGAGGGGTCTTGGTATGTAAAGATTGTCACCCATCCACGGACCAACCGTGGCAAGCGCAGCTTCACCTGATCGATCGACCCATGCGGCTGTTATTGCTTAGCCACAAGCCCATCTATTAGACACTTATCTTTGGAAAAATATCTGATTATTTACTACATAAGTATATAAACAGCCTGCGGGGGACAATCATATGCGTGACTGGTAATTGAAGAAAGTTGATTGATTATTAAAATACAGGGTGACAGAGACATCGATGCGCAACTTGGTACCATGGATTGAGTACACGATTCTGGATCTCCCTGCATCGAATTTTTTGACGTTTATTAAAAAAACTGGCCAAGTGCGTGCCGGACCACGCACAATGAAGGGTTCGCAAGTTGAAAAGAATTTATCCTAAAAATAAACTTAACATTGTAGTTGAAAAACATGTTCTCCCATACGTTAATTCTCCAACTGCAAATTTAACTCTTTAAACGTCGATTGACACCCAGGTGTGCAGATAACAATAAAAAATCTATTGTGTCTGCTAATTGGCGTGCGACGGGTTAAGGTTGGTAATCCCAAAAAAAATATTATGTTTGATAAAATTACAAATTATAAATTTTCAGACTTTTTCCTTTACTTGTGCTGTAAGACCTTGCTTCTTATTTTATTTTTATTTACTTATAAAGGTACACCAACATCTGTATACAGCATATCAAATAACAGTAGCTAAAAAGTCATAGGCTTACACAGTTGCCAATAACAGAATGAATGAATGAATGCATTTGTTAGAATATTGTACAAAGCTGTTATGTGGAGTATTATAATCATAATATTCTGCCGTTTCCGGCGTACAAATAATAAATTATAGTTATAAAATTATGGGTCATCATTACTTTAAATCAGATTATTAATCATTAGAATAATTACAAATAATATAAATAAATTGAACAATTAAAGTGAAGTAAAAGAAATTAATTATATAAGTCAAAATTCAATGTAGTCAAGGAGATAAAATATTATTTTTAGACAAAAATGTACAAATGTTTAGATAAGTTTATCAGTCATAAAATCTTTAGTCGAATAGTAACATTTGCCTAAAAGAAAGTTAAATAGTTTACATTTAAATGTTCCGAGGCTGAGAGTTTTGAAGCCATCAGGTAATTTATTATAAATAGTAATGGACATGCAGTATACATTGTTAGAGAACAATTTAATCCTACGCCTAGGAACATTAAGCATATGCACTTTGCTGGGTCTGGATACAACATCATTAAACAATTCAAATTCATGTCTGTTTTGGTGTACAAAGATACTAATTTCAAAGATTATACATCTTTGACCAAACACTTTCACCAAACAAACCTCTATCGTTTTAAAAGAAAAGCAAAAAAGATCCATGACTCTTGGATCTCAAAAAAAATGAAATGTATTATTTTTTTAAGCCCAAACAGGTTGCTTGGATCCTTTCCGCAAAATATTTTTTCTCTATCAAAAAAAAAAAAATCCGCTGTAGACCATGCTTGATATCAAAAAATCTTATGCAAATGCTTTGGCCTCATGGTAAGATAATATCAGAAGCTAAGTTGAACGACATCAAAAGCTTAATGCATTTGATTCCGAGCGATGCTCAGCCGTTCTACAAAAAATGACTGGTGACAGTAATATACAAGATAATGTAGACGCATTTTCGGGGAAACCTGATTTTGAGCTTGAAGTGGAAGAAGATTGCGATCCTATTAGATCGATTGTGGATTAGAACTTGATTAGTTGTATATCCTTGGACATTTTACACAACGCCATCTAGTCCCAAGTAAGCAACCTAATGCTTGTTGTATGTACCTTTCAAGATTTCAATTAAAATTAAAAGTTACGGATACTATCGCATTTTATTTGCTGTCACAATATCAATTTAAGCCGAAATTTCGGACACTATTATCGATCTTTTGTCACGGGGCAAGTGTCCGAAACGTCGGGCTACATAATAAAGTAAAAGTAACTAAAAAATTTGTGTTCCTTTTAAAAAAGATTTCATATATTTTTATTTGGATCCCACGTGTAAAAATGTTACCGACAAATTTCTTTTTTGCATAAAAGATCCACGGGTAGTTTTTTAAGAAAATCAGGAAATCTATGTACAACTAGCCAGTGGTATTACATTTAAAATAATGCTAATTTACAATATTACCATTAGTAACTTTCCAGTTTTGTATTCCTCTGCTTGTTACTTTTATATTCACTCCTAAACTTCAAATCGTATTTACTCAAAAGTAACAAAACGTTGGTTGGATCTTGTCTGCATAACAGGGTCCAACTGTCCAGTGGATGCGCTCCACAAATTGAGCGTACGCATTTTTTCTGAGCTCGAAACACTCTTTCAAGTTCAACCAAATTACCCCATATTACAATGCCATAGCGCAAAATTGATGACACATAGCCATGATATGCACATAGTGCCGCGTTAACACTAGCCACACGTGTTAGTCTATATAAAACGAAAACAAATCTATCTATCTTCTTACATAGATCATCAATATGAGATTTCCAGTTGCAGTTTTTGTCAATTATTATGACCAAGAATTTCGCGTAATTAACCTCTTCTATAGTCTCATCTCCATATTGTATTTTAAGCCGTGGACGCGTACTGTTATATGTCTGGAATTGTATCATTTTTGTTTTGTTAATATTAATATGAAGATTATTGTGTTCAAGCCATGTAATCATTTTATTTAATGTCATGTTTATTTCATTTTGGTACTCAACAATGTCGTCATTTTCGTTTATAATACTGAGGTTCGTATCGTCAGCGTATAGTATGCAACTGTGGGAAGTTACACTAGGTAATTCATTAACATATAGCAAGAATAAAGGCGGCCCTAATAGGGCCCTTGGGGAACACCGCAGTTATTTTCACGATACTGAGACCTATATACGAGCTTTTGATTTCTTGTTTGTCCCGAAATCTCAACACATTGCTGTCGATGTGTAAGGTAGCTTTCGAACCATTTCAGCGCGTTTCCCCTTATGCTATATCGTTCTAATTTATAAATTAACAGTGTATGGTTCACGAAATCAAAAGCCTTGGACATATCTAGGAAAATGGAGACAATTGGTAGTTTAGCATTAAGGCTTTTCGTTATTGATTTTAATAGTGCAAAACAAGCTGTTGCGGTCGATTTATTTTTCCTGAAACCAAATTGATCTTCACTTAGAATTTTGTATTTGGATAAAAAATCGGAGAGTTTTGCTTGCATGACCTTTTCAAAATTTTTTGATAATATTGGTATGAATGTTATGGGGCGGTAATTATTCATATACCTTCTATCACCTTTCTTGTGGATTGGTTTAACCATTGAGAATTTTAACCGTGAAGGGAATAAACCTTGCATAAATGACAAATATTATGGCTAATATTAATTGATAAAAATGTAGAACATAGTTTAAGAATTTTTGTGTTAATGTCATCGTAACCAGTTGGTTGATTTTAAAGAGTTTATTATTTTATATACATTGGTGTCATTAGTTGGGGTCAAATACATAGTGTTTGGGTGATAACTTGATAAGTCATCGGTGGTATGTAGTCAATAGATGTGTCAATGGTGTCATTCGTTATATCAATGAAAAAAATATTAAAAAGGTCAGCTATCTTTTCAGGTTGAGTGTAAGTGTGATTGTCTAATTGAATTTCATTTATGTCGTGAGAATT
Organism: Cosmia trapezina; assembly: GCA_905163495.3. Lineage (NCBI taxonomy): Eukaryota > Metazoa > Arthropoda > Insecta > Lepidoptera > Noctuidae > Cosmia > Cosmia trapezina. The sequence goes on from LR991038.1 coordinate 12,317,886, forward strand.
TTGTTTTACGCTGCGGGGCGAGCACGGGCGTACCCAAGACGTTTGTGACAAGACATGATAAATTATGTCATGTCTTAGAATTTGTCTTAAATGCTAGCACGGGTCAACCATGTGACATAATCTAGAGCCGCGACATGCCTTTCTTGTTGCTAAATTCATAGCGTGACATAGTAAATTGAAAAAATTAAAATGTTTAAGACTATCTGAATATGTGGCCAAATAAAATCTTTTTTTTTTCTTTTCTTTTGCTTATAACTCGAAAACGGTGTGTCCTATCGCAAAAATAATGAAAATTTGGCCTCCCTTTATGAAACCCTTAAACCGATTATTCTTAACATGTAGGTAACAAAAAAAAAATAGTAGTATTTAAGTACCTCTGTATTTACTTAAATTATTTATTTTTTTTTGGTTTTAAGGCGCATTATTTACATGTCTAAATATGTATTTTTAAAAAATAAAAAAAAAACCGTTTAAAAATATAAAAAAATAGTATATTATTTATTTATTTATTACAATTTTTTTTTGGTTATCCTTATCTATCACGGACAAATAAACCACCACCACACAATACAAGAAAATAATTTATTGCCATTTGGTGCAAAGTAATTAGCAGGAAAACATTATTTTTTTCAATTTTCAAATCTTATCACCACCTCCGAACGAACGTGATAAAATTTTTCTTAGTCACCGTCAAAATGTGACATTTGTGATATAATTGGTGCGCCCATATTAGCAAATAAGACATAATGAGTCCCAACTAAACGTCAAGAAGTTATGTCACTTTCAAGAAATTAACTCACGCCGCCGTGCTAGCATTTAAGACAAAACAGTTTTATCGCCCAAACTATGATAAAATGTGTGACTCAAGCCATGTCACAGTAGGCCGTGCTCGCCGGGCTGGTATTACTTTTTATTACTTTCCAGGCTGCCTTACATTTGTTGCTGGACTAAGACAAATAACGCGTGTTCTCGCCTTTTTGTGCTTGCAACATGCATTTTTTTAGAATAGCAGTATATTTACAGTAGGAGTTTTTGTGACGTTTTTTATTTGCTGTTGAGAGACGATATTTTAGATATAGACGACGTTTGTTTATACAACATTTTTTATGCCTTTAGTCATCCAATTATGTTTTAAGGGCTTAATAGTTATTTTAAACTTGATTTTAGGGAAACATAAATCATAAAATAATAGTAGAATGTCGTGGAAATAATTAAATGCAATGTCAGTATCTTCAGTCTGGTAAATATCTGAGAAAGACAATGAAGATAGACAGTTTACAAACTTATTCATATTATCTTGATTATAATCGCGTCTTTGTTCAAAATAAAATGGTCTTTTAATATTCGTGGTGTCGGGGTGAACCAACATTCTCAAATACAATGATAAATTGATAACTTATGGTAAAAAGAAATTAAGTGGTGTTGATTTATTTGATTTACTTATTTACAAAAATCAATCTTTAGTCGATTCTGTAATAATCGATATATCGTAGGTACCTATTATATAAATCCTACCCCCTACAACTATTACTTCACGTCTCGTTTCCGCTTTGATCAAGACGGACGTATAAACTTCCTAGTGACTTTTAATTGGCTAATAATAATCTATACATTTTAAAAAGCCCATAACTCGTTTTATGAAAGTGTTACAACCTAGATTTCCTACAATTGGTAACAAACTATATAGGTATAAACAGAAATATAAAATGACAAGAGAAATAAGTTACAGAGGTTACAAGAAATACCTATACTAACACAATTAATCTATGATATGCATAGCGTGGGTTGCGTGACTTGCGTGCTTAGGGACCCCAAAATTTGGGTGTTAAAGATGTTTACGGAGTCATGATATTATGTCAACATCAGGAGTCGATTTTATATTAGAATTCATCTCTCGGCTGAGCCTATTGAGAGGTGAGTTTACTCCTACATTTGTTTTGAATGCTTCTTCATGATTCTAGGTCAACGGTAAGTACCCAATAGTTTTTGATATACTTGCTCGTATCAAAATAATAGCCGTATTGTTTTATTGCGTTGACTTAGAAGCTTGATTTTTTAGAGCTCTAAGTGACCATGAACCTACTATTACTATACTAGTATTTGATAATAAACTTGATACCTCCACGCCTTACTGAGAAAGGGCCTTGACAGACTGACAGACAGACAGATAAGAAAGTGATCATTTAGGGGTTCCGTTTTTTCCTTTTGAGGTACGGAACCCTAAAAATATTAGTTATCCCATACATTTTGGTCACGTAGGTATTGCACTTTTGTAGGATTTAACAGATGTTTTTTTCTAAAACCCGACGAAAAATTTCAACGGAGGGTCCAGAATCATGCTGAATCCATTGTAACATGTTGCGCGTCTATTTCTCTGCCACCCTGTATATATTTAGATATGTAACAAAATGGAAATTTGATTTTGTAATGAAAAGAGCCTTTGCCGACCTTTTCCGTTCGCACGCACCTTAATCCGTCACGACATATTTAATACTTGCTTGAGGAAAATGAACGAAGATGCGCAGATAATTAAGATAATCCTTGATATAAGGAAACGTTTCCAAGCTTACAAATTACCTATTAGTTCGTTTTTATAATTAAATGACTTAATCATTCGTAAGGGTTACTTATAAACTGAGAATTAACTACTAACTTACTTACTGAGAATTGCATGTAAAAATATCACATGAATGTTTTAATTTTCATCTTCATTATCTTTTAATAAACTTTTAGCGGCATGAGGAACGGGGTGTAAAGTTCACTCATCCTCTATTGAAAAGGGAGGATACTCCGACCAGACGGGTGTCGTGTCTGGTGGGCTACTGCCCGACGGTTGATGTCGGGACGTTGTAAACAGGGTGAAATTGAATAGATGCGACAAAATTTAAGGGGGTGTTCTACGCATCAATATGAACAACTTTTACTATGGGACCAAACCTGAAATCGCGAAAAAAAAAAACAGCTGTTCAGTACATTTTGACGAATTATGCGAACATTAAATGTACTGAACAGCTGATTTTTTTTCGCGATTTCAGGTTTGTTCCCACAGTAAAAGTTGTTCATATTGATGCGTAGAACGCCCCCTTAAATTTTGTCGCATCTATTCAATTTCACCCTGTATATGCTAGTCGCGTGGTAAACTCTAATTGCGCGATGCAGGATTGCGTGACGTCATGTCATTGATGCGTAGTTCGTATGTGGCGATGTAGATGGCACCACATCACTCTCCTCCGGAGACCGGAGGTCGATAGTGGGCTGAGTCATGTATCTTGCGATGCTTGCCAGTGCCAGTTGTGGTTCCAGTGAGTCGAAACCGGGTGCCGCATAGTTCACGGTGAGTCGGAACTGTCTGCGGTGATACCCCAGTGAGTCGGGGTGGCGATGCGTTATGCTCCAGTGAGTCGGGAGTGTACAGCGCTGGGTTGAGGCTGAAGGTGATGACCAGGAATGCGCGTCCACTGCATGCTGGTGGTCAAGATACCTGTTGAAGCCGTTGATGCTGGCTGGCTGTGTGACTCGCCGCTCGAAAGCTTGATGCTGATGACGTCACGCTGATGTAGTTGCACGAAGGCTGCGCTGACGTTCATGCTCGGGGTCACCAATTTAGAGGCATGAGGAACAGGGTGTAAAGTTCACTCATCCTCTATTGAAAAGGGAGGATCCTTCGACCAGACGGGTGTCGTGTCTGGTGGGCTACTGCCCGACGGTTGATGTCGGGACGTTGTATATATGCTAGTCGCGTGGTAAACTCTAATTGCGCGATGCAGGATTGCGTGACGTCATGTCATTGATGCGTAGTTCGTATGTGGCGATGTAGATGGCGCCACAAACTTGTTGTACTTATATTTAAAATAATATGCTTCTAAACGTTTACGTTGTAAAACATCAAAATTTTTATTATTATAGTATTTACAAGTGTGTAGATCATTGTTCCACAATATTATTTCGAGTTTATTATTTATTGTTAGTACAACTTGTTGCTTCGTGTAAAATAAATGCCTCGCAAATATTTATGTGTCAAAGAGATTTATGTACAAAACTTTTGATTTATAACTGAACATATTATTATACCTCCCTCGTGACAGAGTTTGTATCAAGAAATATTGTTTACCTTTGCATAAGAGGTCTTTTTTGGGCAACAACGGTCGTCCCTTTATGCATACAAATGTGTGCCCATAAAAATATAACGACGGAAATAGGTTAAGAGACTACACATGCATGCTAAGAAATGGGACACTTTTTCATGGTAAATGTTGGACTGTATACTGACTTAACTGTTTTATGACATCACATTTCAGAAGAAATATTAAATTATGTAGGGAAAACAAGGTACTTATGGTAAGGGGCCGTCTCCACGGGTGAGAGTTTCGTGGCGATAGTCACGCTGTGCCTACAAATTATCGCCGCGACGATATCGCCGTGTGGGGACACGTTCTAAGAGAGTGTATAAAAATACGTGGCACGACGATAATATCGCCGCGATTCTCTCGCTCGTGGAGACGGCCCCTTAGACAGTGCGAGCTGCTGACTAGACAGTAGACAGCTGCTCGCCTTGTGTACTCACATAACAGTAGCACGGCTTGCCTTGGCTGTTTACACAGTGCGAGCTGCTGGATAGACAGCTACTCGCACTGTGTACTCGCATATCAGTTGCTCGGCTTGCCTGGGCTGCTTATTATTATTCACCTTTATTTATTGACAGGCAACCATAGTCGAAATAATACAATATGTGCTTAATGTAAGCTAATAAAATAATTGGTCCTCTTGTGACTATGGTCTCCCAATAATCGAACTGGGCTGCCTAACTCGCAAGTGCGTGTAACTCGTATGAAACGTTACCACAGTGCAAGTAGCTATTCGGTAGGTCGACTCGCACGCTGGCTCGCACTGTGTATACTAGCCATTAGGTACGTCAGTCTGGTCATGAAAATACTAATGTAAAAGGATTTGGGAGAAGATGGTATTTAATATTTATCAATGTTTTCCCATTGCCTGTCTTGTTAAGTATGCAAAAGACGTGGGTAGAGTGTGTTTTATTTTGTGCTACTGTAAGACGTTGGCTACGGTTGGATAAGTGGCGTTCCTAAAATATAACGCAGAGAAAAATTAGAAAGTTGTTATTAAGCATAACCAAATTCACCCCCTGTGTGACTAGGCTCAAAGAATAAGTGACTGGGTTTATTTAGACAATGCTCGAAATAAAGCTGATTTTCCATTAACGTTCTCTAACAAAATTGAGCTCTGACAATTTTTTAGTAAATTGAGAGATTACATCAAAACGTAAAGACTAAGGAGCTTTATTAAGTACCTACAGGTACTCAGTCCAACGATTTCTCGATAACAATTTCCGATCACCGTTTATTGGAGTTTTCTTTCTTGAATCGGAAAATATTGTATCTCTAACCTACTTCCAATAACGACATTGAAATATCGTTAATCGAATCATAAACCGAAGAAATCCAAGGCCATTTCTTGCCAAAACGTCGCAGCTTTTTTAAATGATGCTCGAAGTCGGTGTCTTTGGAACTGTATTTTAGTTTTTTTGCCACCGACTTCCGAAATTAAAGTTATTTTTCACTTTGTAGTATTTTTTTTGAAAGTTGGTTGTTTTTTTGTAAAAAAGCTTTTGTTTTTTACTTTTGGGTCAGTTTGTAATTTATCTAAGTTACAATAGCCTAATGTCAACTGCTCATCACCTTTTACAAAATATTGCTTTTCCCGATACAAGGAAGTTAATTATTGTTGAAGAGTTCTCTTGTAAGGAACCAGGAGAACTGGAACTGATGGTGAATCACCATCAACTGCACTTCACCATATGCACTGTGACAAGCATAAACTGCCATATTAAAGTAATCGAATCGTAACCCCAGTAAAATACCTACTATTGAGTAGTTTCGATGGCCATCTGTGGTCTTCCTCATCAGTTCCACTTCACCAAATGGTGCTTTACGAGAGCAAATGCACGAGTTACTATAAAAAATACCCAAATCGCTGCAGGTGTGCCTATAAAATTTGAGGGTTTCGCTCGATTTCCATGGGATCCCTTCATCAGATTCTGACTTGGTGACAATGGGACCTCGAGAGCACACCCTTTCAAACAAAAAAAGAATTTTCAAAATCGGTCTACAATTGACGGAGAAATCGGTGTACATACATAAAAAATTGATAACCTCCTCCTTTTTGTTTTTGAAAAGTCGGTTAAAAATACCAGAAACTTCGCCCTGCTGTTATGAAAACCAATCGATTCTTTATCCGCTACCAAAAAGGCAATTTACAAGACAATCCGTTGGAAAAAAAGAATTTTTCAGGATATCGCTTCTTATTTATTTAAAATTACCTGATGTTAAGCCGTGTACAGGCCACTTTTTCCGGAGAAAGTCTGCCATCTTTTAGCAGATTCGGGATTGGTCATGTCTGGTTTAAAGAGACATGGAGGATGGAAATCATCTACGGTAGCTGAAGGATAATTTATATAGAAGAAGCCATTGAAAACAAACCCAAAATTTGTCACCGAATTATCGAAAATATAAATTTAAAAGAGCCGTCCCCACGCCCATCTACGTGTAAAGAACATTGTGAACCATCATCATCATTACCCAGAAAATAATCAAGTTTCTCAAAAACTACATTCTGAGACACCGCTATCTGAGACTATTTCTAATTCTCAAGCTGTAAATAAATCTACAACTCTAACGAATGGAAGTAATATAATTGTTACGATGCACTTCCTTAATTGTTCAATAAAATTAGCCTCAAATTATTTCTATGATATGTCTTATTATTCATAAGTTGCACAAGTGCAACTAAAATACGTAAGTTTACGTATTTTCTCTTAGATGGTAATAAAAAGTAGAGTGTCCACTTCGGGAGCAACACTATTTTAAGCTCGAGTGACGTAGTTTGAATCCCTTGGTGCGCTCGGGATTTCACTCTACAATCCTTCACTCCGCTCTGGATCAAAATAAACACTCTCGCCTTTAAAATAGTTGTTTGTTCCCTGGACAAGCAATCTATTATTTCAGATTATATTTTTTTCATAACAAAAATAGGAACTATTGAATGAATCGAAGTCCCGTGAGGAAAAATTCTACTTCAAAAACACCTCTTCGCACCAACCGAGTGCAAACCTAATCACAAAGTGTTGTAGCGTCACTATTTCCTGCTGGAGGAAGCCCGCCCGGAACGTACGGAACTACCGACAACTATTAAAGTTTTATGTCGTGGAAATTGACGTAGCAACAGCAAATATTCTCTACACTACTATGGGTATATGTGAATATATGACTGGGAAGTGCTCTATGAATTGGAAATATTTACGAAATGGTATATTTTTTATGGTTCTGTGATTCTAAACAAGGAAACGATTTTTTTTATTGGGAAACCCATGGACATTAAAGAACTTTTTAACTGTTTTCGCCTACAAAAATGATTGCTTGGTTTTTGGTAACTTAAAGAAGTAAACGTTTGATCGACTTAGAGCCTGTTTCACCAACTACGGTCCCTATTAACTTACTTGGTAGATAATTTCATACAAATTAATTTTTTGAATTTATTCGGTAAGTAGTGGCTATTCGGGCATCATAAAATAAGCCCTTAGAGGTGTGCCTGTATACTTTTCACTATTCACTGATGTTACATTTTTAAGTACCGACCTTTGCCACCAAAGGTGAAAAAAAATACGTGCCTTGACGTCTATACGTGACACTTTATAATGTAAAACTGACACTTACTTGTTTTGCTACATATAAAGGCTACTTGAACTAAACTCCCTAGTAATATGCGAATTTATATTAGTCATTAGTAAAAGTAAACCTACTAGTGATAATAAGAGTAGCAATTGCTTCACCACATTATGAGACATTATGAGTAGTAATGCTACGTCGCTCGTAGCTACAAGTAAAGTGATTTGAATAAAGCACTGCGAATAAAGTGTCTTGTTATGCAGATGATCATAATAAATGCAAAAGTCGATAAATGTAAAGCAGCGTGCACGCGGACAGTAATTCAGTTGTCGCTGAAAACCAGCTGCGGCTCTTTTCCTTGCATATGGTGCCACAGCAATATGCTGCATATTTTTATTCAAAACTAGTGGACCCGACAGACGTTGTCCTGTCTGAACGATACTAGAACCCGACTGCAGCGCTATCTACCGGGTCCAATTATGGTTTCAAACCATCCAGGAACCCATTCAAATATACACACAAAATTTCATCTAAATCATTCCAGCCGTTGTTATACCACGTTTTATACGTTTCTTTTAAAAGTATTCTATGTCCGTCTCCTGGTTCTAAGCTACCTCTCCACCAATTTTCAGCCAAATCGGTTCAGCCGTTCTTGAGTTATAAATAGTGTAACTAACACGACTTTCTTTTATATGTATATATAGATAGATGCTGTATACCTAGTTATTTTTCTTAAATCACGGTATTAGCTCAATATTCACAAAAATTGTTTTCTTGGATTGTCGAGGATGACGTAACGCAATAAAACTATCCGACGCAAAAAATACAGTGGACAGAGAAGGGTTTAAAGAAAAAATTTAACCAAATAGAATATTAAAAAATTGTTTGACATTCCCAATAAAAAAATTGGAAGTTGCTCCACAAAAATAAACTTTGGTGTCGAACATATCTGTATTTTCAGCGATAACGACATTCCTTTTTTTTTAATTTAATAGAATTAGCATTTTTTTTTAACTTTAACCAGAGAATTATATAATTTATTGTGTATATTCTGAATAATCTAAAGAAAACCCGGAAAAAAAATCCACATTCGCAGCTTGAGTCACATCTCGGCAAGACAAATGTTATTTTATGTTTTTTCAACCTTATTTAAAGCCAGCTAATGGTGACAATAGATTACGCGATTGTGTGCCGTTTAAAATCGTAGTCAGTCCGCGCCTTAACATCATTTTACTTTTGCTGAACATAGATTCTTAGACATTCTTTATTCTTCTTTCAAATATTTTTCAATTAAATTAACACACCTTCATATACATTTTTTTCATCCCACAAGTTTTATATGCCTCTTATCCAACCGATCGTCGAGCGCACAAAAAATTGGGTAAGTGTTTATACTTTCAATTCAGAGAACTGACGATGTGACGTTATGCCATCCTTGTCCTTTACCCTACACTTTGTTCAAGTTAGAGGAGTAAAGATAATAGTTTATAAATACAAAAACAATCAATAAGGCATGAAAGATTACAGATAGACTGACAGACAAACACTTTTATAACATTAGTAGGGATAAAGATTTTTAACTGAGTCTAGGGAAAAACGCGCAACTTGGTGCGCAAACACTAATACTGGTCAAGGCATTGGAATAAAAATAATTATATTAAGGTTTTGTGTAAATTGGTTGAAATATGACGATGACTGTTGAAGTTGTTGGAAAAAATCATGCCGACTGGAGGGAGCGCCGCGTAAACCAGTAGAGTTATAAGAAAACAATGTATTACGCTACCATTACATTGTATACCTGGATTAACCTAGGGTAGGTACTTTTAATCCCGGGTAGTATGTTTCCGTGGGATATTTGACAACATCCACGCGGGCGAAGCCGCGGGCAAAAGCTAGGTTGGAATAAGATGTAAGACTCTTGTGATTGAAATATTATTCTTTATTATACCTCAATGTAGTAATACCCAGAAGTTATATGAGATATATTACTATGAGCTCTGGAGTTACTCCCTAATGTAATAATCCTATGAATACTTATAACTTTTGGGACTACCCGTGGTGTAGATTAGCTCATAAAGACTTACCTGCATGATAGAAACATGACAAAGGTAGGTAATATTCTACTGAATCCGAGATATAATTGGTACCTATACCTACTGATAAAACAATGGAAAATCTGATTAGTTTAGTGGCTAATACAACATACCTAGCTTTCTACATGAGTTGGGTCAGTTTTTGTTCTGAGTTATCTAGAAATAAATATTTGTCGTTTTATAAGACAAAGACATTTATTCGTCGGATATGGTAGCATTAAGATGGTATTTTTAGTAATTATGTCCATGACACATCCGCCGCTACGGCGTACGAATATTTAGAATAATTTTTATCTACACATGGCACAGTGTTTTTTTGCCCCAAAAAAGTGACATCACCTTTTTATTGAATATTTCTACTCAATAGTTTACTAAAATGCACGAATAGAACACCCGTGTGCCAATTTTGTATACTCTATTTTTTTTTAAATCTTAAAGTTTTCGATACTTTGAAGGTCAAAATAGTGAAAATAATTCGTACAAAAAAAACTGTTTATAAATGTATACAAAATTGGTACACGGGAGTTCTATTCGTGCATTTTTAGTAAACTATTGAGTAGAAATATTCAATAAAAAGCTGATGTCACCTTTTTGGGGCAAGAAAACACTGTGCAGGGGCATGAAACCTAACTTGTAAACTACATACTCTACGAAACAATACAAAAACACTTACCGTCTTACTAATAAACACAGAATAAAGTTATTCCAAGTTTAAACCTATGAAAATGTATGGTTATTCCTTTGTTATTCCTGATATAACTTTATTCCGTGTTTTATTTGTAAGAGGGTTAAACTATAGACAGAAATATAAATAACTAGCTTTTGCCCGCGGCTTCGCCCGCGTGGATGTCGGAAAATATCCCATGGGAACGTTCATGTGGAAAACATAGGGCATATCCCTTACTTAAGAAATGCTGGGTTTCCCATACAAACTTTCATCCCTTTTATCACCCCTTGTAGGATTATGTTTTAAGACAAAAAGTAGCCCATGTCCTTTCCCAGGATGCTATCTATAGCCTTGCCAAATTTTATCGAAATCCGTGCAGTTTTGTAAATTTTAAAATCAACCCCTGTTTTACCCACTTCAGGGATGATTTTTAAAAAAACGCTGACCCGCATATTTCTTAACTTCTTACCAATAGCATAAATTTGTTATCCCTAACTTAAGAAATACTGGATTTCCCTTACAAACTTTCATCCCCTATATCACCCCCTGTAGTATTATTTTTGAAAAAAATAGTATCCTATGTCCTTTCCTGGAATGCTATATAAAGCCTTGCCAAATTTTGTCGAAATCCTTGCAGTTTTGTAAATTTTAAAATCAACCCCTATTTTACCCCCTTAGGGGATGATTTTTCAAAAACGCTGAACCGCATATTTCTTTATTTCCTATCAAAAGCATACATTTTAATTTTCACATCCCTAACTTAATACTGAGTTTCCCATACAAACTTTCATCCTCTATATCACCCCCTGTAAGATATTTTTTTAAGACCAAAAGTAGCCTTTGTCCTTCCCCAGGATGTTATATAAAGCCTTGCCAAATTTTATCGAAATCCGTGTAGTTTTGTAAATTTTAAAATCAACCCCTATTTTACCCCTTAGGGGATGATTTTTCAAAAATGCTGAATCGCATATTTCTTAATTTCCTACCAATAGCATAATTTTTTTATCCCTAACTTAAGAAATACTGGGTTTCCTTACAAACTTTCATCCCCTATATCACCCCTGTAGTATTGTTTTTGAAAGTATCCTATGTCCTTTCCCAGGATGCTATATAAAGCCTTGCCAAATTTTGTCGAAATCCGTGCAGTTTTGTAAATTTTAAATTACCCCCTTAGGGGATGATTTTTCAAAAACGCTGAACCGCATATTTCTTTATTTCCTATCAAAAGCATACATTTTAATTTTCACATCCCTAACTTAAGAAATACTGAGTTTCCCATACAAACTTTCATCCCCTATATCACCCCCTGTAAGATATTTTTTTAAGACCAAAAGTAGCCTTTGTCCTTCCCCAGGATGTTATATAAAGCCTTGCCAAATTTTATCGAAATCCGTGTAGTTTTGTAAATTTTAAAATCAACCCCGATTTTACCCCCTTAGGGGATGATTTTTGAAAAACGCTGAACCGAATATTTCTTTATTTCCTATCAAAAGCATACATTTTAATTTTCACATCCCTAACTTAAGAAATACTGAGTTTCCCATACAAACTTTCATCCCCTATATCACCCCCTGTAAGATTATTTTTTAAGACCAAAAGTAGCCTGTGTCCTTCCCCAGGATGTTATATAAAGCCTTGCCAAATTTTATCGAAATCCGTGCAGTTTTGTAAATTTTAAAATCAACCCCTATTTTACCCCTTAGGGGTTGATTTTTCAAAAATGTTGAATCGCATATTTCTTAATTTCCTACCAATAGCATAATTTTTTTATCCCTAACTTAAGAAATACTGGGTTTCCTTACAAACTTTCATCCCCTATATCACCCCTGTAGTATTGTTTTTGAAAGTATCCTATGTCCTTTCCCAGGATGCTATATAAAGCCTTGCCAAATTTTGTCGAAATCCGTGCAGTTTTGTAAATTTTAAATTACCCCCTTAGGGGATGATTTTTCAAAAACGCTGAACCGCATATTTCTTTATTTCCTATCAAAAGCATACATTTTAATTTTCACATCCCTAACTTAAGAAATACTGAGTTTCCCATACAAACTTTCATCCCCTATATCACCCCCTGTAGGATTATTTTTTAAGACCAAAAGTAGCCGGTGTCCTTCCCCAGGATGCTATATAAAGCCTTGCCAAATTTTGTCGAAATCCATGCAGTTTTGTAAATTTTAAAATCAACCCCTATTTTACCCCCTTAGGGGATGATTTTTCAAAAACGCTGAATCGCATATTTCTAAATTTCCTACCAATAGCATAAATTTGTTATGCCTAACTTAAGAAATACTGGGTTTCCCTTACAAACTTTCATCCCCTATATCACCCCCTGTAGTATTATTTTTGAAAAAAATAGTATCCTATGGCCTTCTTCTGGATGCTTTATAAAGCCTTGCCAAATTTTGTCGAAATCCATGCAGTTTTGTAAATTTTAAAATCAACCCCTATTTTACCCCCTTAGGGGATGATTTTTCTAAAACGCTGAATCTCATATTTCTTTATTTCCTATCAAAAGCATACATTTTAATTTTCACATCCCTAACTTAAGAAATACTGAGTTTCCCATACAAACTTTCATCCCCTATATCACCCCCTGTAAGATTATTTTTTAAGACCAAAAGTAGCCTGTGTCCTTCCCCAGGATGTTATATAAAGCCTTGCCAAATTTTATCGAAATCCGTGCAGTTTTGTAAATTTAAAAATCAACCCCTATTTTACCCCTTAGGGGTTGATTTTTCAAAAATGCTGAATCGCATATTTCTTAATTTCCTACCAATAGCATAATTTTTTTATCCCTAACTTAAGAAATACTGGGTTTCCTTACAAACTTTCATCCCCTATATCACCCCTGTAGTATTGTTTTTGAAAGTATCCTATGTCCTTTCCCAGGATGCTATATAAAGCCTTGCCAAATTTTGTCGAAATCCGTGCAGTTTTGTAAATTTTAAATTACCCCCTTAGGGGATGATTTTTCAAAAACGCTGAACCGCATATTTCTTTATTTCCTATCAAAAGCATACATTTTAATTTTCACATCCCTAACTTAAGAAATACTGAGTTTCCCATACAAACTTTCATCCCCTATATCACCCCCTGTAAGATTATTTTTTAAGACCAAAAGTAGCCGGTGTCCTTCCCCAGGATGCTATATAAAGCCTTGCCAAATTTTGTCGAAATCCATGCAGTTTTGTAAATTTTAAAATCAACCCCTATTTTACCCCCTTAGGGGATGATTTTTCAAAAACGCTGAATCGCATATTTCTAAATTTCCTACCAATAGCATAAATTTGTTATGCCTAACTTAAGAAATACTGGGTTTCCCTTACAAACTTTCATCCCCTATATCACCCCCTGTAGTATTATTTTTGAAAAAAATAGTATCCTATGGCCTTCTTCTGGATGCTTTATAAAGCCTTGCCAAATTTTGTCGAAATCCATGCAGTTTTGTAAATTTTAAAATCAACCCCTATTTTACCCCCTTAGGGGATGATTTTTCAAAAACGCTGAATCTCATATTTCTTTATTTCCTATCAAAAGCATACATTTTAATTTTCACATCCCTAACTTAAGAAATACTGAGTTTCCCATACAAACTTTCATCCCCTATATCACCCCCTGTAAGATTATTTTTTAAGACCAAAAGTAGCCTGTGTCCTTCCCCAGGATGTTATATAAAGCCTTGCCAAATTTTATCGAAATCCGTGCAGTTTTGTAAATTTAAAAATCAACCCCTATTTTACCCCTTAGGGGTTGATTTTTCAAAAATGCTGAATCGCATATTTCTTAATTTCCTACCAATAGCATAATTTTTTTATCCCTAACTTAAGAAATACTGGGTTTCCTTACAAACTTTCATCCCCTATATCACCCCTGTAGTATTGTTTTTGAAAGTATCCTATGTCCTTTCCCAGGATGCTATATAAAGCCTTGCCAAATTTTGTCGAAATCCGTGCAGTTTTGTAAATTTTAAATTACACCCTTAGGGGATGATTTTTCAAAAACGCTGAACCGCATATTTCTTTATTTCCTATCAAAAGCATACATTTTAATTTTCACATCCCTAACTTAAGAAATACTGAGTTTCCCATACAAACTTTCATCCCCTATATCACCCCCTGTAAGATTATTTTTTAAGACCAAAAGTAGCCTGTGTCCTTCCCCAGGATGTTATATAAAGCCTTGCCAAATTTTATCGAAATCCGTGCAGTTTTGTAAATTTAAAAATCAACCCCTATTTTACCCCTTAGGGGTTGATTTTTCAAAAATGCTGAATCGCATATTTCTTAATTTCCTACCAATAGCATAATTTTTTTATCCCTAACTTAAGAAATACTGGGTTTCCTTACAAACTTTCATCCCCTATATCACCCCTGTAGTATTGTTTTTTGAAAGTATCCTATGTCCTTTCCCAGGATGCTATATAAAGCCTTGCCAAATTTTGTCGAAATCCGTGCAGTTTTGTAAATTTTAAATTACCCCCTTAGGGGATGATTTTTCAAAAACGCTGAACCGCATATTTCTTTATTTCCTATCAAAAGCATACATTTTAATTTTCACATCCCTAACTTAAGAAATACTGAGTTTCCCATACAAACTTTCATCCCCTATATCACCCCCTGTAGGATTATTTTTTAAGACCAAAAGTAGCCGGTGTCCTTCCCCAGGATGCTATATAAAGCCTTGCCAAATTTTGTCGAAATCCATGCAGTTTTGTAAATTTTAAAATCAACCCCTATTTTACCCCTTAGGGGATGATTTTTCAAAAACGCTGAATCGCATATTTCTTAATTTCCTACCAATAGCATAAATTTGTTATGCCTAACTTAAGAAATACTGGGTTTCCCTTACAAACTTTCATCCCCTATATCACCCCTGTAGTATTGTTTTTGAAAGTATCCTATGTCCTTTCCCAGGATGCTATATAAAGCCTTGCCAAATTTTGTCGAAATCCGTGCAGTTTTGTAAATTTTAAATTACCCCCTTAGGGGATGATTTTTCAAAAACGCTGAACCGCATATTTCTTTATTTCCTATCAAAAGCATACATTTTAATTTTCACATCCCTAACTTAAGAAATACTGAGTTTCCCATACAAACTTTCATCCCCTATATCACCCCCTGTAAGATATTTTTTTAAGACCAAAAGTAGCCTTTGTCCTTCCCCAGGATGTTATATAAAGCCTTGCCAAATTTTATCGAAATCCGTGTAGTTTTGTAAATTTTAAAATCAACCCCGATTTTACCCCCTTAGGGGATGATTTTTGAAAAACGCTGAACCGAATATTTCTTTATTTCCTATCAAAAGCATACATTTTAATTTTCACATCCCTAACTTAAGAAATACTGAGTTTCCCATACAAACTTTCATCCCCTATATCACCCCCTGTAAGATTATTTTTTAAGACCAAAAGTAGCCTGTGTCCTTCCCCAGGATGTTATATAAAGCCTTGCCAAATTTTATCGAAATCCGTGCAGTTTTGTAAATTTTAAAATCAACCCCTATTTTACCCCTTAGGGGTTGATTTTTCAAAAATGTTGAATCGCATATTTCTTAATTTCCTACCAATAGCATAATTTTTTTATCCCTAACTTAAGAAATACTGGGTTTCCTTACAAACTTTCATCCCCTATATCACCCCTGTAGTATTGTTTTTGAAAGTATCCTATGTCCTTTCCCAGGATGCTATATAAAGCCTTGCCAAATTTTGTCGAAATCCGTGCAGTTTTGTAAATTTTAAATTACCCCCTTAGGGGATGATTTTTCAAAAACGCTGAACCGCATATTTCTTTATTTCCTATCAAAAGCATACATTTTAATTTTCACATCCCTAACTTAAGAAATACTGAGTTTCCCATACAAACTTTCATCCCCTATATCACCCCCTGTAGGATTATTTTTTAAGACCAAAAGTAGCCGGTGTCCTTCCCCAGGATGCTATATAAAGCCTTGCCAAATTTTGTCGAAATCCATGCAGTTTTGTAAATTTTAAAATCAACCCCTATTTTACCCCCTTAGGGGATGATTTTTCAAAAACGCTGAATCGCATATTTCTAAATTTCCTACCAATAGCATAAATTTGTTATGCCTAACTTAAGAAATACTGGGTTTCCCTTACAAACTTTCATCCCCTATATCACCCCCTGTAGTATTATTTTTGAAAAAAATAGTATCCTATGGCCTTCTTCTGGATGCTTTATAAAGCCTTGCCAAATTTTGTCGAAATCCATGCAGTTTTGTAAATTTTAAAATCAACCCCTATTTTACCCCCTTAGGGGATGATTTTTCAAAAACGCTGAATCTCATATTTCTTTATTTCCTATCAAAAGCATACATTTTAATTTTCACATCCCTAACTTAAGAAATACTGAGTTTCCCATACAAACTTTCATCCCCTATATCACCCCCTGTAAGATTATTTTTTAAGACCAAAAGTAGCCTGTGTCCTTCCCCAGGATGTTATATAAAGCCTTGCCAAATTTTATCGAAATCCGTGCAGTTTTGTAAATTTAAAAATCAACCCCTATTTTACCCCTTAGGGGTTGATTTTTCAAAAATGCTGAATCGCATATTTCTTAATTTCCTACCAATAGCATAATTTTTTTATCCCTAACTTAAGAAATACTGGGTTTCCTTACAAACTTTCATCCCCTATATCACCCCTGTAGTATTGTTTTTGAAAGTATCCTATGTCCTTTCCCAGGATGCTATATAAAGCCTTGCCAAATTTTGTCGAAATCCGTGCAGTTTTGTAAATTTTAAATTACCCCCTTAGGGGATGATTTTTCAAAAACGCTGAACCGCATATTTCTTTATTTCCTATCAAAAGCATACATTTTAATTTTCACATCCCTAACTTAAGAAATACTGAGTTTCCCATACAAACTTTCATCCCCTATATCACCCCCTGTAGGATTATTTTTTAAGACCAAAAGTAGCCGGTGTCCTTCCCCAGGATGCTATATAAAGCCTTGCCAAATTTTGTCGAAATCCATGCAGTTTTGTAAATTTTAAAATCAACCCCTATTTTACCCCTTAGGGGATGATTTTTCAAAAACGCTGAATCGCATATTTCTTAATTTCCTACCAATAGCATAAATTTGTTATGCCTAACTTAAGAAATACTGGGTTTCCCTTACAAACTTTCATCCCCTATATCACCCCCTGTAGTATTATTTTTGAAAAAAATAGTATCCTATGGCCTTCTTCTGGATGCTTTATAAAGCCTTGCCAAATTTTGTCGAAATCCATGCAGTTTTGTAAATTTTAAAATCAACCCCTATTTTACCCCCTTAGGGGATGATTTTTCAAAAACGCTGAATCTCATATTTCTTTATTTCCTATCAAAAGCATACATTTTAATTTTCACATCCCTAACTTAAGAAATACTGAGTTTCCCATACAAACTTTCATCCCCTATATCACCCCCTGTAGGATTATTTTTGAAAAAAAAAGTAGCCTATGTCCGTCCCCAGGATACCATCTATAGCCTTGCCAAATTTTATCGAAATCCGTTCAGTGGTTTAGGCGTGAAAAGGTAACAGACAGACAGACAGACAGACAGACAGACAGACAGACAGACAGACAGACAGACAGACAGACAGACAGACAGAGTTACTTTCGAATTTATAATATTAGTATGGATTATACTCTGTTATCAGTGTTATCACACTAAATATTATAAAGGCGAAAGTTTGTGAGTGTGTGTGTGTGTGTGTTGGTACTTCTTCACGCTCAAACGGCTGAACCGATTTGGATGAAATTTGGTATGTAGATAGCTTATACCTGGATTAATACATAGGTTACTTTTATCCCGTTATACGCGTGTGAAACCGCGCAGCGGCTAGTCTTCTATAACTTATTGCATTATCACTGTGAGAAATATTTCTCTCATTAGAACAATCCTCGCGATACAAATTAGATTTATTATCTCATTCCATAAGTGCACATGTGTTATCATATCATTCTGTGGTTATTTTTTTTATTATTAGATATTAATCTGATTTTCTGCAAGATGAGAAAACCGTAGAGTAAATTCATAATTTATTTTTAGTTTTAGTTTTACCTATAACACCCTGCCTCGTTGGTCTAGTGAGCATGAGGTCCTGGGTTCGATTCCCGTGTCAGGCAAAGTGTTATTGGGTTTTTCCATCTGGAATTTCTCAGTAGCAGCCCGGAATCTGGAATTCGGCCCAGTTGTTGGCAATAAGCTCGCCCCTTTTACATAGGACTTAAACATAAGTGGCAAAATGTGGGTGTACTATAAGTACACCTCTGCCTAACCTTTTGAGGAATACAGGCGTGATTTTATATGTAGCATAATCAGTTCCTACAATGTTCCCACTGCTGGGATACAGGATACAGGCCTCCTCGCGGGCCCAGTGTGGGTTGGTAGATGTCACATGTCTTCGAATGTCTTTTTGGTTCTAGGACATGCCGGTGTTTTCCTTCACCGTTTTGAGAGCAGGGGTGATGAAATAATATACACAAAGTAAAGGCGCCTGTCGGGCTTCGAACCTACGACCTACAACTCGTACGTTGCAGCCGTTGCCACTCTGGGACACCAGTGCTTGTTGTTTGTGATTATAAGTGCTTTACTTTATTATGAAGTTTTTTTTTTCAATTGTCATTGCTCAGTTTCATCAATTTCCAGCATGACATTATGTTGTTTTCCGAATAATAAATCAATCAGCCATTCTGTAAGTTCAAATTCGTTTTTATTCAAATTAATTTTGTTTTGCGTGGATATAAGTGACTCATATTTTCCCCCAATTTGTTATTTTCTGTTCTTTCTATGACGCAATTAAACGTATTTTATTTATTATTTCTTTCTTGCTAAATTAAGTATCTGGATTAATACTATTGCAAAGGTATATTAAGAGCAGTAGTGACCCAGTGGTAACGGCCCCGACTTACAAGTTGTAGGTCGTAGGTTCGAACCCAGGCAGGCCGTTTACTTTGTGTAAATTATTTCATCACTACTACTCTCAAAACGGTGAAGGAAAACATCGTGAGGAAACAGGCATGTCCTATAGAACCGAAAATTAAATAACATGTGGCATCTACCAACTCGCACTGGGCCCGCGTGGTGGACTATAATATAGCCCACTCCCTCTCGAAGAGATGAGGCCTGTTTCCCAGCAGTGAGAACATTATAGGTAGGCTGATTATGTTACGTAAAGGTAGTATTATAGGTAGCATCAAGTGGCTTGATTGAAAAATCTTCAACAGTTGCAATAATACCGTTTTTTTTCGTGGAAATACGCTTAATGGAATTTTTGTCACTGAATCGTTGTCTGAATATTATATTATTATTTAAAACAGAAAGTGATAACTCTTGTAATTGTAACCACAGAAAGGGACGCTGATATTGGAAAACTCCTAATACAAACGTAATTGGTAAACCGAAGTGATGCGAGAGAATTCAGTAGAAATACGTCCGAATATTCATGACAATAATATTATAACGTACGCACACACTACAATGACCGCTATGCGGTGTTAATAGAGGCGGTTATTGCTTACATAATTGTGACTAATAGCCTTATTAAAGCTCAAGTTATTTCTCGTGCGTGATGTTAATTCACGATGGTAACGGAGTGAGAAATGGGATGTGAATATTTAGACGTTGGATTGATAGTACTGGCTCTTTTGAATGATGTACTTCTTACTTAGGTATACTACTTTTATAAAAGGTGGTACCTATATATTATATAGGTAGGTATATAGTATATAAGAAGGAAGTAAAACAGGTCAAGTGCGTGTCAGACCACGTACAATGAAGGGTTTCGTAGTTGGGATGAATCTATCCCATGAACAAACTTTAACATTTTAGGCCGTGATTGTAGGAAACAAACATTTTCTCATGTAAGTTTGTAAACATAATATTTTGAGATTTACCATAATATTTTTATACCATATTAGGTTTTCTTGTAATCTCTGTTTTTCTTTTCTATATTTTAGGCTCAGTAGTTTTGGAGATAAGGGAAGCTGGGGGTGGAATGGTTCGATTTTCATCCTTTTTTCCTAAACTATAAAACTGTTTATTTTAAAATTATAAAAAAATATATTTGAGACCATCCCAGTAAGCCCTTTAATTTTATATGTCACATTTTTTTTTACTTTCTTTTTACCTGCCAAAAGTTACCTACCCATTAAAAATTCATATAATTACGTTACGCGTCCGTGTTTGGGTCACAGAAATTCATATGAGTACAAAATTTCAACATTTATGTAGTTGGCCCATTAGATTCGGAGCAAATTGGCTGTGACAGACGGACAGACACGAGTGATTCTATACGAGTTCCGTTTTATATTCGGACGTACAGAACCACAATACAATTTTAATTTTATCGAGATTACGTTAGATGGTTATTATTCTAACCCAACACAGTAAATTAATTAGATTTTGGACGGAGTCGTGATAACCCATATTCATTAGGTACTTTGATGTTATTTGAATAATTTTAAGGCATATTTCACTGATCCTATTACACGATTGACCCTTTTATAACGTATTAAAACCGTAAAGTCATATTTACGTCATCAAGAGAACGTGCCACCACTGCTGGGGAAGTATTTCAAACAAAACTTTTAATTAAATAACTCGGGGATATTAAATGTCCGTCGGCTTTCACAGAGTGGTCAGAAGTTTTACTTCTCTTTCTATATCAGAACAAAGTAAATAAGGAAAAGGAAAAAGTTACTTTTGTCACTTCTTTGCAAGTTACAGTATCAATGAGAAAAGTAAATAATCACTTGATTTGTTGCCGGATATTATTTTTACTGGCCATATCCTGTTTTTGTGGACAGGATCGAAAGAACGTGCAACTGCTTTAAAAATGTTAAGGCTTCTGAGTATATTGCGACCAGCTGCCAAAGGGGCTTTAAAAAGTGACACAGGTACTGTTATAATTGCAATAGACGGCACTGCTACTGTCAGTGGCGTAACTATACCGTTCGAGGCCCGTGGCAAATTCATCGGATTTTTCTAAATGGGTAATATTAAATGTTGGGAGTTGGGATTCTCCTCTGACCGGGGGCCCCTTCCAGCTGGGGGCCCGTGGCATTTTGCCGACTTGCCACCCTGTAGTTACGCCACTGGCTACTGTTACTGAAGGCTCGACCGATCACCAATACAAGTATTTCATCAAGTATTTAAGATCTACGGAGGAGCTCGTGGCTAAGTAATAACAGCCGCACGGGTCGATCCATCAGGTTAAGCTACGCTTGTCGGGGTTGGTCCGTGGATGGGTGACCTATCTTTACATAGGTACCGAGACTTCTCCGTGCCTCGGAAAGCACGTTAAGCCGTTGGTCCCGGCTGTCATTCGTGAATCTTTGACCGTCGTTACGGGTCGTCAGAAGCCCGAAAGTCTGACAACCAGTCTTACCAAGGGGTATCGCATTACCCAGTAACTGGGTTGTGGAGGTCAGATAGGCAGTCGCTCCATGTAAAATATTGGTATTCAGCTACATCCGGTTAGACTGGAAGGCGGCCCCAACATAGTTGGGAAAAGGCTAGGCAGATTGATTGATTTAAGATCTACGGCTGTTTGGCAAACAGTAGGTACTTAAAATAATTTAAAGTCACATGATAACTTGTCTGACACGTAGGTACAAATACACTGGCGTGGGCAAAGGCGGCGCTAGAGTATTTCAAATAATGTTGATAATATTAAAGTAAGTAATTAATATTTATTATTTTTAAGTTAGACATTAAGAGTCATAAAGCCTGATATTTTTTTTTAATTTTTATTAAATTGTGCAAAAAAACTTTTCTTCTAAATCTGATTTTAACTAAAATCCAGAAAGTTAAAGGAGTTGCTACTGCAGTAGCCTCCTCTGTAATACCCGCCACGTTACTAAATGGTGGCCGAATGGCACATTCGGTACTTGAACAGCCATTAAACTTAGCTCATGAGGAAATGCCTCTTTGTAACATAGTAAAGTCAATTGCAATAAAGAATTTGAATTGAATTGAATTGAATTAAAAACAGCGAGCGTGGACGAATGTTGCAGCAATGTAAACTGGGCCCCAAGTCTGCTATTTTTTAGAAATTCGTCATTCCAACACAATCCCATTGTCACTGCATTGTCATTTTGCTAAAAGTTCGTAATTCATAATTTCTTACAATGACTTGTCAGTGGTTGACCATTGGAAAGTCATTATGACACCATTATATTAGTAGATTACCAAACTTGTCAAAATCAACAATTATGAAATCAATGATAGACCATTCTGACACTATTGTAATAGCAGACTTGAGGCCCTGTTGGTTTGGAATGAATAGGTTGTCCTACAAAAGTCGAAGCACTAAATCGAATTATCAAAGATATCAAGAGTTACCAAAGTATCACGGAATATAATTATAGTGGTACTGCTAGACGGAAATTTTGAACAGTCTCTGGGGACAATTTCCAACCATCACGCGGGAGAAGCCACGGGCAAAAGCTAGTACATAATAATTATATCTACCATGTTGATTTTACTTAGGTTATGTTATAACTTAGGTTGTCATTAGTAGCAACTTAGTATTTATATCAAAATGGTTGCTATTTTTTTATTATAACTTGATTGTGTATTGTTTTTTACTATTAAACAAAACGATAATTCCAAAGTAATTAATTAGTGGAATGTTCTTCCAAATAAATTCTCTGTTAGTTGCCAACTTTTTCAGATCTTCAAAGAAATTATCATCAGGGTGTTCATAATTACTTGAATATTTTCGATATTACTTTAATTATGTTTGAAAGCAATGTTTCTTTAATGAACTAATGAAATGGAACGAAGGCTTTTTATTTTTGTTAGTTCTGAAATTTATACTTACTCAAATTATTTTAACAAAATTTTGAGCAAATTCAAATTATTTATGCGTGTTTAATATTTACTAGTACATAATATAAAAAACCGGCCAAGTACGTGGCGGACTACGCACAATGAGGGGTTCCGTAGTTGGTATGAAATTATCCCAAGAACAAACTTAACATTATAGTTGAAAAACATGTTCTCCCATACATTCCAAGTCCAACAGTAAATGTAAGTTTGTACTCACAATATTGAGAGATTTACCATGTTATTTTAGGACCACAAACCTCTTTTAAAAAATAGGGTTTCATATAATCTGCAGGTATAGAACTATTTTCTGTATTTTTTTCAAAATTTTAGGCTTAGTAGTTTGGGAGATTAGGGGGGGGGGTGGGAATGCTCAATTTTCGTTTATTTTCATAAATAACTTTAAAACGATTTATTTTAACATAGTAAAAAAAATACATTTGGGACCCTTTCATTTGATATGTCACACGGTACAGTTTGCAAAACTTTTTTTAAAATTTTCTTATTTGCCTCCTAAAAGTGACCCTCTAATCAATCCCCCAATTCAATTATTAACTTTAGCCGTACGTGTTTGGGTCAAAAGAATCCATATGTATACCAAATTTCAACTTGATCGGTCCAGTAGATTCGGAGCAAATTGGCTGTGACAGACAGACAGACAGACACACGAGGGATCCTATAAGCGTTCCGTTTTTTCCTTTTGAGTTACGGAACCCTAAAAAGCTCCCATGTATACTGGCTCGTTGTTCTAGGGATTGGAAACGCTACTGCTGAGCATGATGGTCCTGGGTACGATTCCAAGGTCGGGGAAAGTGTTATTGGGTTTTCTATCTGTTTCTCAGTAACAACACGAAGTCTGGGCCTCAATTCTGCTATTTTACCACAAATTGCTATGTCGCAGCCACGCGATTGCTTTGCCAACGCCATTGATCTAAAAACGATATTCTACTAATTTTGAAAAGAACGTCGTCAGCATATCGCTGGCACGTCGTCAGCATCCTTCAGCATCGCATCAGCTTGGCTATAAACCACAGATTAGATCGTACCAGTGACTCTGTACTATTATTTAATCTGTATTATTATTTAATCTGTGTAAAAACATTAAACAGGCAAAATTGACAGAATTCCTTCGTTTTTTAGGATTCCGTAGCCGAATGGCAAAAAACGGAACCCTTATGGGTCATGTCTGACTGTCTGTCCGTCCGTATGTCACAGCCACTTTTTTCCGAAACTATGAGAACTATACTGTTGAAACTTGGTAAGTAGATGTATTCTGTGAACCGCATTAAGATTTTCACACAAAAATAGAATAAAAACAATAAATTTTGGGGTTCCCCGTACTTAGAACTGAAACTCAAACTTTTTTTTTTCATCAAACCCCTACGTGTGGGGTATCTACGGATAGTTCTTCAAAAATGATATTGAGGTTTCTGATATCATTTTTTTCTAAACTAATAATAATTTGCGCGAGAGACACTTCCAAAGTGGTAAAATGTGTGTAACTTCTAAAATAAGAGATGATAAAACTAAAAAAAATATATGATGTACATTACCATGTAAACTTCCACCGAAAATTGGTTTGAACGAGATCTAGTAAGTAGTTTTTTTTTAATACGTCATAAATCGTAAACAGCAATTTACCTTTCATTCAATCAACTCAAATATAATAATTCATAATTCTTTATTGACATAATTTTTACATAAACTTGTTTGAAGCCTCTGACTCCTGAACTAAACTCAAACTCAAACTCAAACTCAAAGCATTTATTTCAATTAAACCAATTACAGGCACTTTTGAATTGTCAAAGAGTCGGTCAGTAGGTAAGTCAGAAAGTTGAAGCTAGTTGCCCATTCCAAAACGTAGATCTATGGAGAAGAACGGGCAAGAAACTCCACGGACACTCTTTTAAATCAAAATATGGTTACAAAATATTGGTTACATCATTCATGTTGAAATTATACATGTGAGAACGATGAACGTTAAAAGCGTCCGTATTAAAAAAATAAAAAAAAAACAATTCAAAATTAAAATTAAAATAAGCCGTGGCAGCTAAGGTATGACCGGCCTCCACCAACAGCGCCCGTTGACGAACCTGACGTATGGATTCGTTAAATGATCCAACACGCGTGTGTGTGCCACCATCAGCGAGGCATTAGAGTGAGCATGACACACTCTCAGCCGCCAGGGCACATCCAAGTCAAATAAAGACGTACCCAGTAAATGGTAGCTTTAGAGTAGGTACATAGTACTCACACATGTGCTAAGCAATTATACAATACAATGGTGATTGAGTCTACACAATGCAAAGCTATTCTTACAATCTTCAGCAGTTCCAACAGTATCTTCAAATGTTAATTAATTAGTTGAGGTTGTGGAGCAGGACCAGCATGGAGCCAAGCATTTTTATCATTTATGTAATCCCCCAACTTATAATATGCCTGCCTGCATAGTGTGCGTTTTATACAAGTTTTAAATTTCGTCTCATTTAGTTGAAGTATGTGTGGAGGTATTTTATTGTAACATTTTAAACAGTACCCCATGAACGATGAGTCTACTTTAGCCAGCCTGAAACCTGGTTGAGCTAATAGGTCCTTATTTCTAGTATTATAATTATGCCTTTCACCTCTTTTATTAAAAAGATGTAAATTTTTTCTTACGTACATGATGTTTTCGTAGATATATTGACAAGGTACCGTCATGATGTTAATATCCTTAAACAGTTCCCTTAGAGAATCGCGCCTGCGAAGATTATATATGGCTCTGATGGCTCGTTTCTGCAGAATAAAAATGGACTCGATATCTGCAGCCCGTCCCCAAAGTAAAATACCGTAAGACATGATACTATGAAAGTAACTAAAATAGACTAGCCTCGCGGTATCTACATCAGTAAATTGACGGATTTTTCTGACAGCATAAGCTGCTGAACTTAGCCGTCCTGCAAGTGATATTAAATGAGGACCCCATTGTAGCCTTGAGTCGAGCGTAATCCCCAGGAAAACGGTTTTATCGACGAATTCTAGTTTCTCTTGATTCAATACTATCTCACAATCACTACTTTTGACATTTGGTAAAGAAAATCTGATGCACTTAGTTTTTTTCCCATTTAATACTAAATTATTAGCAGTGAACCAATTTTGGATCTGCAGTAGGGCATTATTAACGTCGTCAAAATTTGTAGCACGTCTATCTACCTTAAAAATTAATGAAGTATCATCAGCAAATAGCACCATATGTGGTTGATTTTTTAATAAATGGAGTAAATCATTAATATACACTAAAAAGAGGAAAGGACCCAATATCGAGCCTTGTGGAACACCCATTTTAACTTTTAAACAGAGTGAATTGACACCATTTATTTGAACTTGCTGTTGTCTATCATTTAAATAAGATTTTACTAAACTGAGGGCAAGTTTTCCAAGTCCGTAATGCTCAAGTTTCAAGAGTAAGGTTTCATGATCGACGCAATCAAATGCCTTGGAGAGGTCACAAAAAATGCCTATGGCGTCTTGGGCCTCTTCCCACGCGTTAAAAATGTGTTTTAATAAGGTTACACCGGCGTCGGTCGTACAACGTCCTTTGGTGAAACCAAACTGTTGATCGTGAAGTATTTTATTCGTATTAAAGTGATTGAGCATTTGATTAAGCATTACCTTTTCAAACACCTTGCTGAAAACCGGCAACACGGATACTGGTCTATAATTATTTTTGTCTTTACTGTCTCCGGATTTAAAAAGTGGAATTACCTTACTGTATTTCATTAAATCCGGGAAAACTCCTTGATCTACACAAAAATTAAATATTAAGGCTAAGTAAGGCGCTATAGTCTCAATTATGGAGGTACAGACTTTAATGGACATTCCCCAAAGATCTTCGGTCAGTTTGATCTTAATTTGCTTAAAAGCTTTTATTACTGTTATGGGGTTAATATGCTTAAAGTTAAATTCAATCGGGCAGGCCGAAACGTTCGCCCTTACTAAATCAAAAGAGAGCGAGGGCGAGGAGTTTAAGACCTCAGTAGTTTTAAGTGGGATACTGGTAAAGAAATTTACAAATTCTTGAGCAACTTCTTTGCTATCGGAAATGAGACCACATGACGACTCCAGTGTGTAATCAATATTATGCTTTCTGTTCCTGTTCGTTTCCTTGTTGATAATTTCCCAAACTGTCTTTATTTTATTATCTGCTGATTTAACCTTGTTGCTAATGTATAAGGCTTTAGCTGCCTTACAAGTGATCTTAAAAATTCTAGAGTAAGTAGCAACATACTTATTAAAAGTTTCCGTGTTAATATAAGGCTTAAGGCCATACAGCTCGAAAAGTCTTTCCCTACTTTTCCTGAGTCCTTTAGTTGCCCAGTCACTAAATAGAAACTTAGGGCTGATGGTTTTTGTGATCTTCTTAAATGAATTATCGAACTCTGTTTGGACTACCGAAAAGAATTCTTTATACAAAATATTAACATTGTTCATTTTCAGTTCTTGATCATTTAACTTACAAATTAAAGTGTTATTAAATTTATTTAAATTAACAGATGTTATTGGTCTGGATTGTATCTGCACTTTTTGCATAGTTATGTTGGACTCAAAAGTTACGGTTTGACCACTGTGATCAGAAGGGAGATAATTAACAATGGATTTATCTAAATAGTCACAACAACAGAAAACATTATCAATACATGTAGCAGTAGTCGTGGTTATTCGGGTAGGTTCTACAAACACATTTGATAAATTAAATGATTTAAACAAATTTAATAATCTACTGGTATTTGAATTATTTTCTAAAATATTAATATTGAAGTCGCCACAGATAATTACTGACTTATTACCAGCTGCAAGTCTTGACATAACTTCTTCCATTACTGACTCGAATATAGAGTAGTTTTGATAATTTGGGGGTCTGTAAACGCACACTATGACATGCTTATCTAGCTCAACACAGGAAAGTTCAATACTATGTTCAAACGATAGTTCAACTATGTCTTTACGATTTTTCGATTTAATACAATTTTTAATTAGGATTAATGAACCACCACGCGCCATTGATGTTCGATTAAAACAACTGGCCACACTATAATTCTCATAATTAATTAACATTTCGTAATCTTTTAACCAATGCTCGGTTAAACAAATAATGTCAAACATTGTTTTTTCTAAAAACAATTCAATTTCCAATTGTTTGGATGAAAAACCTTGAATATTTTGATGAAATAATTTCAAGGATTTCTGCTTAGCCCCTTTTCTACAGTTAACTATTTTAGAGCTAGAAAATACCTTTTTGTTATTAAGTGTAACTATACTGTTAGTGGTACTTTCTGTTGTCTTACAAACTAGTTTAAATTAATAACCACCTTAACATTAGTACTATTACTAACTGTGGTGCTAATTAAAGATGACTTCGACATACTAATTATGTCTGGGTTAATATTAAAAGCTAATAGCCTAGCTATTTGATGTCTAAAACTACTGGGCAGATACACCGTATCCCTAGTCGAGCTTAGCTTATCAACAAAAATGTTGGTGTCAAAAAATATAAACTTGTCACTATGGTGACTAACTAAGAATTGCATGTAATTATTTAACATGTGAATGTAGTTGTTTTGTCTGTTTGACAAGTACTTAAAGTATGGAAAAGCACACAAAATTATTTTCTTACAATTTAACTTCAATAGCTCGGTGACACTATCAGTAATATCATCTTTTTTAACATTAAGGCTGCTACCTATAAGTATAGTAATACTGGCATTAGGATCATATTTATTCTTAGTTATTGAAGCCATTATTTGTTTGTAGGAAGACTGAGGCATACAATAGTTTAGAGAAGAATGACTCAGGTTGTTGCTAAGTAATTTTCCTAACCCTTTTCCAAAACTATCAGAAAACATAATGGAATTATAACATACTTCACTACTACAAGGAACAGCACTAGCATCTGTCTGAACTACTTGCAATGGACCTAGTTCAATATCTGGTGTATCTTGACAAGACATAGATACCTGAGCACTTCCTGACTGGGACGGGTCCTCCGTTACCTCGGGTTGAAAAGTGCCAAGATTGGATTTTCTATGCAATGAACATTGAGGGCTGCTAAGAGTCAGCGGGACCCGCTGACTCTTAGCTTTGTCTGCATTAGAGTTGCACATGTCCACTAACTCCCTTGTAGCAAGTATGTGCTCCTGAATTTGTTTTTCAGACCTCACATACTTATTATACAGTGAATGAATTGACTCTTCCAGTACCTGAATTTCAGACTGTAATCGTTGAGTGTCAATCTCATAAATGTTCTTACTGTCTTCTAATTTAATTTGATAGTTTTTTAATTTATTTATAAGAAAAACACGCTCTTTCCTTAGTTTAATATTATTGGAACTGTGTCTTTGTTGTTTCCTAAATTTAATGCACTTATTTACCATTCTATTTAGTTTTGCATATTTTTTTATTTTATTTTGACTTACTTTAAAACTACCATTATTATGTGTCAATATTGACTCTTCAGTAAGGTCTATTGTTACTAAGGAATGATGGTTGCAATTAATGTTCAATAACTCATCATGCAAGCTAATATTACTCTGCTTAGCCTGAGTACATTCTTTTTGTTTTAGTAATTTAGTAATCTGTACATTTGCTAGAATTAATTCTTCTTCCAGGTCCCTAACCTTACACAAAGCCTCCTCATATATGTTACTGCAGTTGTTGAAACCATCCGTGACCACCCGCAGTTTGTCCTAAACAAAAACTAAACTAACTAACTTAATACTAACTTAATATAAAAATAAAACTGGAATATATATTAGCTTGTTTAGCTATCACAAGCCTATATGGGCTCGCTTATAGTTAGATCTAAATCCCATGATTTAGGTACCTAATTATAATGTTTACTTATCAATAACTTAATTTAAAAAAATATAGAGTATTATTAAAACATCAATCAAGGTACAACGAACTACAAGAACTTATTACTAGCTGCTACGGAATCCTTCATGGGCGAGTCCGACTCGCACTTGGCCGCTTTTTTGATGTTTGACAGCGTGGTCTGACATCTTATAAACGTATTTGTTGCGATTCAAAAAACCTTTGTGTTTTATAAAGTTAGTGGATACTCAAGTTTACTCCAAGTTTATCCAATTAAACCGTGTAGTGACAATGCTCACTTGACATTGGCTTCGCGGGGCGCGAACCTCCCGCGAACGCGAACGCATCCACACTCGCGTGAAGCAGCAACAGCAGCGTAAAGATAGCAGTGCATATTTCGGCGTCCATTCCTGACGTACGCGCGAATTAAACTGTGAACGATAGCGAGTGTGGGGGGGCATGCTTTTCGCGCCGACTTCGCGGCAAAAATTACGGCGTGAATTCACGCCGTGAATCACACAGAGTCCACAGCGCACATTAAAAGAAGAAGAAGAAGTTTTATATCATCTCATAGTCTTCTAAAAAACGGAGAACTCCGCGCCACTCATATCGAAAGTGAAGCACAGTATGGGACCGTTTGTCCCAAAGTTCGGATTTTTCCGTACGGGTTTTCAACCCGTGAAAACCACTGCCGCGTCACTTGGTGACGACACAAGCTCCTGCCACGAGACACCGCTGCTGGCTCCTGGCCTACGACGCCGCTACTGGCATCGGGCTACCGGCACCACTATCCTCAACCCTGCGGGTCCTGCAACCGGCTCCTCGGCTCCAGCGTCCCTACAGTTACGCGCAAGCCAGGACAGTACTTGACGCGCCTACCTCCATATAACAGAGAGAAAATTGTGACGGGCTTACTGTGATCCACGACCTATTAATAAATTTTTGAAAGTGCTAGTGAGTTTCCGTTATTATCAGTAGTTAAAAAAACTCCTACGCTTCATTGGCGCCTCACGCACACATTTTCGTCATAGTATGCAGACCGGCCGCCATTACGTGACACGAGCGACACGCATAAAATCCTGCCGCTCCCGCTCCGCCGCCGCCGCCGCCCGCTGCCCGCAAAATTCGAGGCAGAGGCCTAAGGAACTTGCCTTCATCAAAACCGGAATGCCATCACATCTTCGCTCGTCGGGTATGAACGGAGATATGATTTCCGCGATATTTTTTATAACGTTTCTACTAAGGCGGAACGTTTTTACAAACTCCGCGTACGGCGAAATAACCATAGGGTCGATATTCCACCTCAGTACAGGCGTCGGGACGAGAGGCTACAACGCCGGGAACAGAAGGGAGGAACGGCGCGCCGTTACTCCCTGCTGGCCAATTCTAAATATCTCTATCTTAAAATGTGATGCAGCATTGTTGTTATCACTTTTTTTTTATTGGAGAATGTGAGAGAAAACGTATGGCTGCACAATTGCTTCTCGATGGCCAATTTTGACAGATCTCGACGATGCCAACGCTATCGGTACAAACTTCAAATAAGAGCAGAATACATATTTATGTTGCCGTGCTGACGCTATTGTGACGCCATTGGTTAATAGAATTCCGAAATGTATCAATAGCGGCTGGGTAGCCGCTATTCAACTTTCATAACAGGAGCAGAATACCAAAAGTGTCATTTTATGCTATTGCCATGCTGACGACGTGCAATTGAACTACATTACATTTAGCAGAATTGAGGCCCTGGATTTGTGCCCGGTTGGTGCCAATAGGCTCGCCCCTATTACACGGAACTCACATAAAACTGGCGATATCCGACACCGCGCAGCGTAACACGACGCCGCGCGCCGTCACTTTGTGTCTTAGTCTTAGTTTATAAGTTATATTTTTATATGTATTAGTAAATATATTTTTTTATGCAGTAATTTTTTGTATTTGTGTACTTATTGTATTTTGTATGGGTTACAGCTGCCTGAGAAAAAGGAATAAATAAATATAATAAAATAAATAACTGGTGAAATGTGGGTGTAGGTAGGTGCCTATAGGTATACCTCTGTCTAACCCTTCGGGGAAACAAGGCGTGATGTTACTTTATTTTATTTATTCGGAAGAACAAACAATTACACATTAAATATTATAAATAAATAGAAAATAAGGAGTTATACAAGTATTATTCACATACATTTTTGATTGCGTCAAGCAAGAGGTTTCTAATTTTCCAACGGATAAAGCAAATAGATCCAAATTGTTATACAAAATTATAATTTGATTGGTTTGGACAAATTTAAAAAAAACATTAAAGGTTGCGAGTGTAGGTACTGCCCTTTTATTTCATCGAAGCCGTTAGCAAAGTGGTATTAGTATACCTATTCATGCATCGTCTTGTGATAGAATTGTATAAAAAAAAACTCTTGATTATTCTACTTAGCTAGAGCATGAAAACTAGTTGGTATAATAACTGAGAAATGGAAACAGAGGCTTGTGATTAGGTGATAGCAAACATCGCGCCATATCACGTAGTTTCGATTGGTGATTTCCATTTTCGTTCATTTGTATGTATGACACGTGTCATACATACCTAGGTACAAATTTATTTTCTATATGTGCGTAGGTGTGTGCACTCTGACGTCACAAAATAGTCAGAGAGCTCTCAATTTGTAAACATGTAGGTGTACAATTTGTCACAGTTATTACTGTAGACCAGGGCCAATCCTGTTTGAGGAAAAAAAAATCTTAGCAGTATACGACTGGTCGGAAAATTTAGCTAATGATGTAAATAACGAAGGAAAAATAGTCCAGACTCGGAAAAAGTTCTGGAATAGGGGTGGGGGGTAATATATACGGGTTTAGGGGTTTGTACTCGTTTTTTCCGATTTACGGCTAAACTATGCATCCTATCGAAAAAAGTTAAATGTAAAAGTGGTAGATAATAAAAACATCTTTAACTTTGTTCTCATACATTATTACCCATAACCTTAAGTTATCGAGAAAAACGCAAAAAACCGTTTTTTTGGTTTTTAATTTATAACTATAGCAATAATGTATGAGATAAAAGTTAAAGATTTTTTTATTATCTACCACTTTTACATTTAATTTTTTTCGATAGTATGTATAGTTTAGCCGCAAATGGAACAAAACGAGTACAAACCCCTAAACCCCCCCCCCCCCCCTCTTCCAAAACTTTTTCCGAGTCTGGACTATTTTTTCTTCGTTATTTACATCAACTAAATTTTCCGACCACTCGTATACTGCTAAGAATTTTTTTTTTACGATATTTTGAGCGGTTTGGCCCTGGTCTTCTGAACGAGCGGAACGATTTGGTTGGAAAACTGTGGGAAGTGTTAACATACCAAAAAATACAATACAGAAAAGAAAAGTGTGAGTTTATGTACGTACAATAATGAACTATAGAATTACGAGGTAACAGTCTAAAGTTTTGTAGGCGGTGCAATTTGGGTGGAATGCGCGAAATATCACATAATCATTATTTTTATATTCATTCACAAATTATTTGAATGTTCATAAAACCTACAGTTTATTTCAGAAGAATGGCTTTGCGTGATACCTAACTTGATACTAAGAATATACCTATTCCTAATAGATAAGTACTCGCAATCGCAACCTCTGCGTTTATAATACGCCAAGAATATGTAGCTTAGTTGTTAGCCGTCGGCTATGCTTTACTTGTTAGGTAATAAATAAGTTAGATACCTGATAACATAGGTTGAACTCCGCCCGTCCGTGGAACGGTTCCGGGAGTTGAAACTTTGGTAGGTTCTGGTCATAAATAGCTAGTAGATTGTATAGTTGACCTCGTAATTTCTTTGCAAGTACCAGGTTGAATTTCATTTGCAATCAATCTGCCTAGCCTTTTCCCAACTATGTTGGGGTCGGCTTCCAGTCTAACCGGATGCAGCTGAAAACCAGTATTTTACATGGAGCGACTGCCTATCTGACCTCCACAACCCAGTTACTGGGTAATACGATATCCCTTGGTAAGACTGGTTGTCTGACGACCTGTAACGACTATCAAAGATCCATGAATAACAGCCGGGACCAACGGCTTAACGTGCTTTCCGAGGCACGGAGGAATCTCGGTATATAAAGATGGTCACCCATCCACTGACCAACCCCGGCAAGCTTAGCTTAGCTGACGGATCGACCCGTGCGGCTGTTATTACTTAGCCACGAGCTCCTCATATAGAGTTTTTAATGAATTCATTAATTAATTTTATTTTAAAAAGTCCTAAGGCGATCCCAATCCTGACTAGCTTGCTTGCGTTGAATTTCTTTTGCACGACATAAAATTACAAAGTCAATTTGTGACATGTTTGTGACAACCTAATTGGAGTTTCAATTTACTGGGGATTGTTGTTAAAAGTTTTTTTCTTTTATAAAGTAGGTATCACGGACCGTGATACTTTATTATATGAAAATCTAGCCTATTCGCTAATAATTCAAATCAATTTACTGGGAATTGTTGTCAAAAGTGATAAAGAAATTACGAGGTCCAGTAAACTATGTATTATATCTAAGCCATTCAAATGACTAAGAAATTAAAGCAAAGTGAAAGTAAAAGACAGTGGAAACCATGTATACGAAAGCTACCGCTTCATAAAAAAATTCAAAATTAAAAGTAATTTCTTCAAATTAGGCTCAGAATCAGCACTTTTTGCACGTCAAAATTACTTAAGAATACGCCGCCCTTCATCCTGTGTATCTTCGATACCTACACTTCATCATATATGCGTGTGAATAGTCCCTAACTCACTGTGATCTGTGGTCCCTACCGACATACGGGTGTCGGTAACCATTCGTGCTCTTACATCTATTATATCTATACCTGAAACTTATGACAAGGAAACACGTCACACATATACACTCTACAAAGTTGTTGGTTGACCTTTGTTCAGCCCTATGGCTTTAGTAATAAGGTAGTAAGGTTGACAACCGCATTTCACTCTTAAGGGCGAGCGCGCACTGCGGTGCGTTTCCGTTAGTTCTGCCGCACTGGGCGGGGCCTACAGTAACAAATCGCATGACCGCAGTGTGCGCACTTCAAAGACATTTCATACTTCACAGATTATTCGTTAAAAAAACGCACCGCAGTGCGCGCTCGCCCTTACAATGCAATTCGTAAACGTATTCTATTGATGGCCTGGCATTGGTCCGTTTCATGAATGGACATTTATGAACTCATCATAAAGCACTAAAAAAAAAGTGTTTATACCCCCGCCACACCGCCCAACCACTGCAACTCTCTATAGTTACGCATAATCTATAGTGGCGGCTTACCAATCACAAATACAGTATAGCATGGTGAGACCCAGGTCCTGTAACAATAGGCGAAACTCCAATTAAGATAGGTACTGCAAGCAAACCTATCGTAAGTACTTAATGGTCTCAAATAATTCAGAATTACGTCCCAACGACGTATCCTCATGAATATTGATGTAAGGGTTAGTTCCGGGTAATTGATACGTCTCCGTTGAGTCAACAGTTCTGTACCGGAGGTGAATAATTTCGTAGAACAAGGCAGTTTGGGTCGGGAGAGAGGTGTCTAGGAATGTGGATATAGCGCTTTGTCTAATAACGGTTAAGTCTAAAAATACAGCGTGGTTTAGTGGTTAGGTCAATTTCAATCTATTGCCCAGCAAGCATGGTAAAAAGTTCAACAACTTTTTGAGATTTTAAGATGGTTTTCCTTGCGTTTGACTTTCGCCGTAAAAAAAAATTGGATATAAACATCATCATCATCATCATCATCATCATCATCATCATCATCATCATCATCATATGTTTCTATCAATTTTTTTTTACAATTTTTATTAAGTATCAGGAATAATTTTATAAAACCTACCCACTCACTTTTCAAAATCCCAAATATAGAATTGGTTTGCGGTTGGCGGAAAGTTTATCAGTTTGGTGGTAACGGTCACAAAGGTCACGGAGTGAAAACTTTATGTGTGGGTAAAGCTCCATTTACACGGTGCCAGTTTATTTCCTGTGGCATACCATAAAATTGAAGGGCAATTAACGGGCACTGTCTAAACAACACGTACAATATTGTTGCACGATACGGAGAAGTTAGTTCAAAACTGGTATAGGTGTAAACAGCAAGTACAATTAAATTGCACGTAAAATAAAATCGCATTCAATTCTGTCATGAAAATTTTCTATCATTCAAACATGAGCAAACGAAACACGACTATATAATATAATAAAATTGAATGAAATATTTGGCAGCGGAAATATGGATATGGATAACAACTTTAATCAAATTGTTTAACCAAATTGGCAAAACTTGCATGCAATAATCGCCTTGCAATTTTATACCCTTGGTATTAATCAATCAATTTTATTGAATAGAAAAACTTGCATTCAATTATAGTATGCCATTGGAAATCGCACGCGTGTAAACACTTGCAAGCAATCTTGAATGGCAATAAAATTTAACGTGCTTATGGCATGCGATTAGTGCTCTTGAACGTTCCAGAAACTTGCACCGTGCAAATGGAGTTTTGTTTGTTTCGTGCCCAATATCGTAAATAACCCAACTTTCTTCAGTAATGTCAAAAGTTTACAGGAAACACTTCGAGGATGGATAAAGATGGATGTTAGTTTTTCTTTATGTGATAAGGTGCCAAACTAAAAGTTTTAAGAATATGTTATTGTTCACAGATTATAAGGTTCACAAAATCTTTTGAAGGTATTCTAAATGTTTGGCACATAATAAAAGCGTAAAAGTAAAATCGCTTTTGAAGCATTTTCTAATCCTGTGGGCACTTTTCCTAGCAAATAATTCCAACCTTTTTAGACTCTCAGGGGACGTCAATTTAGGTTGCTAGTTTTGGGTCGTACAGGTCATAGTTACAGTATTAATCATAAGCAAAATATGTTCCCAACTTTATATAACGGCTACGATACATTAAACTTGTTTTAATAGCTGAATATCAAAATTTCAAAAAATATTTCTAAATCATTTGAGTAATAATAATATGTCAGAATATTTAATTTTCCAATTTTGACCTGAACTGATCCAGAAGTTATTTGTGTCTTAAAACTCAGACACTCATTTTATTATATTCGGATGTTAGTTCTAATTCGTTACCAAGTATACGCAGCAAACTTTGTCTCGACTAATTGAAAGAGATTCGGACGTTAATTTGCAGAACTCGGAAGTTTTATCATACTTTCGAAGTTCTACATAACAGCAGTTCATATTATACATACATCATAAACTCACGCCTTCTTCCCATGGGTGTAGGCAGAAGCTACAGAACCCACCTACACTTGTACTCCTTTTGCTACGGGTAAGGGTAAGGGTTAAGGGTAAGGGTAAGGGGTAAGGGTAGGGGCGTAAGGGTTTTCTTTATGCACACATGGGGTGCATTCGACACTCTAGGGGTTAATGCTACACGTGTCCTCTCGCTGGGCTGGTGGTAATGACGTCATTTGGTGAGACTGGATGCACTTGTATCATCTGACGTAACAACGATAACGTAGCATTGTTTGTAATGGCCGCCTCAAAGGACAGTCGAGGTCTGTTCTTTATTTTATTTTCTAATTAGGTACAGCTGCAGCAATAAGAACCGTGTTTCCGTTTATAAAATACAGTAGGTGATTTAAAATGTCATACCATAGGTCATGTATACCAACCATACAAAAACGGTAAAATATATTTATGAAGCAGACAGAAACGATAAACATTTATATAAAATGTTATTTCATGTAGAAGAATTAATTGCTTACCATGGGAAAAGGCGTGAGTTTATAAGTACGGAGTAAGCTTTTCTGACGACAGAAGTCGTCACATTTGAAAATACATATTTTACATATTCGAGAAATGCTGCAGTATGTGCAGCATTTCGCGAATATTTAAAATATGTATGTTTAAAATTCGCGAAAAATTTCCTCTAGATTTCACTGACAAAAGGTAGAATAATCCATGCATTTTCAAAAAGGAAGGTAGTTCTTTAGAAGCATTTGTCTGAGTTTAAAGAAGGTATCGAAAGAAGTACATACCTATATGTGCACCTTTCGAAGGAGTAGTCCGTTGAAATTCCAACCACTGTGCGAGTGTACAAAGAAAACAAACGGGGATTTTTCCGCAAGATTCTTTAAAATCTTTGCTTTGATAGTGCATTAGATACCACGTTCCGTTGCTCTTACATATTGAACACAATTCTTTTTGCTACAAAGATAAGGTATTCGCTCGAAGCGCTATGTGACGGAGACATAGGTACAAAGGTCAGGATTGTGTGCAAGTGAGCAGCTAAAGCTTGGTACAGACGTATCGAGTACCTATGCTCTTTCGTATAGCTTGTTCCAAAAATATTGTCATGAAAGTATAAACAAATGAATCAGAAAACGTACCTGCGGATGCTTGTAATGCCACTTACAAATGCCATTCGAAATTATAATTTTTTGACAGTTGAGGTTAAATATATAACCTCAATTTATTTTCGTCGATGATTTCTTAATTACAGTTTAAGAATAAGAATAATTTGTTGGTACATTGTTACAAAATAATTAAATAAGGGAAGTGAAACAACAAGTTAAAATAAAAATAAATTGAGCAAAACGAAATAAGTAATGTTATAGAGTGTATGTCTGTGGGTCAGAGTGTGGGTGTGTGAGGGTGTGTGTGTGTGTGTGAGTGTGTGTGGTGGTGAATTGTAGCCGTTGTAGGTGTGGCTTTTGTGTGGAGGAACTAAATGATTACGTAAAGGACTTGCTTGTAGATTTTGGTGTTAACTCACTATTTCCTCAGTGTCGTTGTATGACAGGGAGAGAAGCCAGCTTTTTGTCATTATTTTAAATGAGTGTGTGTTAAGACCTTTAGTATCACAGCGCTTGCTTATTTTATTGTAGATAAGTAAGAGGGGCACCGTCTAGCCAGAAGACTGTTTGCATTAGGAAGAGGGACATATAAGATAGGTACGTTTTGTGAGCAGCCTTTGGTAGTCAGGTCTGTTTTAATAGACTTGTGTACATGGGTTTTCAAACCAAAATGGTTACATGGTGAGTTAAAAAGTTGATATCTTCTAAACAATAGACAAATGTGTTTTGTTTACGCTTTCATCAAATACTTTTGGAACAGACCATAGAATCCTTAGCATGATACGCAACAGTTTCTAACGAATATCAAACACTGTGTCAGGTGAAAACATTTGCGTCTATACGCACGTACATCACGCCTGTTAATAAATAACCTGTTCCTGTAATTTCGGACACATACTCGAACAAATCACTTCCAACGGCGGAGTCATGGCTAGTTGGGCCACTGTCAGTAATAAAGCCATTGTTCACTGGTTGAAGTATGTTCGGTGTTCACATACTGTTCGCTAATTTAGGTCCATACAAACGATCCAAATATTATTGATCAATGTTTGTGTTGACGTGTACATACGATTGAACAAAACATGGTGAAAACGACCATCGAACACGGATCGTCTGAAGAAAGTCAGGACCCCAGTTCGTCGTTCGTGTTCATCATGTTTTGTTCGTTCATGCCTAAACGGCTTCAGAAAGTGCATAAACGGCTTAGTAACATCAAAGAGTAGATACCGACGTCAAATTTGGAAACGGATTACGGATTATTGGAAACTGAATTCCAAACTATTCTGTAGTTACACCACAATTTTACTTTTCTAGACAGCAAATGTAGCAGACAGGTAGCAGCACAGGCAGTGCAGGAGCAGTGATGGCAGGTGGCTTTGAAAGAGTGGCGTCCAAGGACTCGAAGACAAGACCACAAGATATCATCGTCTGGTGGCGAGACGGGCGGATGACATGTTTGCCATTGCGGGAAACACTAGGATGAAGCTAGCACTGGTGCGTGGGGATTGGTACAAGCCACGAGAGGCCCAGAAAAGGGTGAAGTCGGACTGTAGATGATGATGATGATGAACCAACAATATTGCATCAAAATAGTTCTACAATTTAACCGTGAAAATATGCCAAAGTCATTTGGTATAGGTATTTAACATGCAAGGGTCAAGGAACTCAAAAGTATAAGCTAAAAGCAACGCGTGTTCCGAATATTCCATCAACCACAGTGAACCAACCACTTCCAACCACTTTCAAATGGCAAAGTTAGAAATAGCTCAAAGGTTATTGCGAAATAATATTTGAAAGTTCACACATATTCCGAGAGTGGCCACCATTTTTATTTTAAATTAAAGGTCTGTGCACCTACGTGGCATCCGGTGCCGTCCGGTGGCGTACGTCCGTCACATAAAAACCTATTCCACCGTAAACCAGCGTAATTCAGCGGCAAATGAGCGCTTGACAGCTTCCGACGAATTTGCACACAATTACCGCGTGCAAGTGACGTTGGCGCGCTGAAAATGTCTTCCCACATTTGTCAGTTTACAAGCGGAAAAACGAAATTTTATTTTGTTTTTGTTTGTGAAGTGTTTTACTTTCAATTAACAACAACAGTGCAGTGGTGACACAGTGGTAACAGCCGCGACTTACGAGTTGTAGGTCCTAGGTTCGAACCCAGACAGGTGTTTTACTTTGTGTAAATAATTTCATCATCACTGGTTTCAAAACGTGGAAGGAAAACGTCGTGAGAAAACCGGCATGTCCTAAATTCAAAATTTCGAAGACGTTGTGACATCTACCAACCCACTCTGGGCCCGCGTGTTAGATTACAGTCCACTCCCTCTCTCGATACGAGGCCTGTGTCCCAGCAGTGGGAATATTATAGGCTGATTGTGCTAAGCAACAACAACGTAAACACTTTGTTGATGTTTCTTTCTGTCTTTTATCATTGAGGCTAATGACTAAAATCTCACAGTGACATTTGTTATCTGTTATCGGTCATTTTGTATAAAACGCACGTTTACAAACCAATTTTTAATTTTCCTAAAAGGAGTAAAAGCGTTTTGAATTTTACGCAGGTAATGTACAGGCTGTAAATTACGTGCGTAAAATCCAAAACGCTTTTACTCCTTTTAAAATTGAAAACAATGAAAAGTGACAGCTTCACTTTTCATTGTTTTCAATTTTATATTTTGTTAGTTTTAATAATAACTAGCGACCGGCCCCTACTTCGTATGGTTTATAAGAGTTGATAAAACATCGAGATTTCTTTATCTTAAGGATGATGCGCAGTGGTAGCCCCCGCGAAATTCATTTTTTTTTTAGTTTTTTGCAATTTGCAGGTCCGCGTCAGGTTGTATCTTGATCAAAGTATGATACGCGGCAATAAAACATACCTATGTATAGGGTGACTGGTAATTAGTGACCGATACCTAAACACATGATTGTGCTCATGATAACAAACACTAATTACCAGTCACCATATATAATTTTAACCATAAAAATCATCAATACATCTGTCTAAGTTAAATTTCGTGCAGATTCGTTAGATTTCGTTCATTTGACGAATCTGCTCGAAATGTAACTTAGAGAGATATATTGATAATTTTTATGGTTAAAATTATATAAATAAATATGTTTTATTTCCGCGTATCATACTTTGATCAAGATACAACCTGACACGGACCTGCTAATTGCAAAAAACCCAAAAAAAAAATGAATTTCGCGGGCTACACAGCGCAATCACCTTAATGATGTTGAAAACCGCATCAAAATCCATTTACTAGTTATATAGAACCACGCGGTCACACAAACGATAAAG
This sequence comes from Cosmia trapezina, assembly GCA_905163495.3. NCBI lineage: Eukaryota > Metazoa > Arthropoda > Insecta > Lepidoptera > Noctuidae > Cosmia > Cosmia trapezina. The sequence goes on from LR991038.1 coordinate 12,359,665, forward strand.
AAAAGCGACTTTACTTTAAAATATGTATAGATTAGATATAGAAGTAGAATCTTACTACTATTATAAATGCGAAGTTTGGACGGATGTTTGTTAGTCAATCACGCCAGAACGGCTGAACGGATCTGGAAGAAATTTGGCACAAAGATAGATTATAGTCTAGAATAGCATATAGGCTACTTTTTATCCCGGAAAAATGTACTATCCCCGTGAGATTATTTCCGATATCCACGCGGGTGACGCCGCTAGCAAAAATTAGTATCTTACTCGTATAAGGTAGGCAAAGTAACACAATTCTGTTAATTAATTAGGTATGTAATTACAGATAGCTCAAACAATTTTGCTTGAGTTATTTGTGTACTAAGTCCACTCAGGTAATTACCTACACTGGAGCTTTCAACGTAATTAACGTTCTATTTGACTAAACCACATAATATTAAGTATAGGGACAGTTAGCCGACGTTCGCACGGACGTAATAAAATCGCGGCGGTTTTTTTTCGCGCACTGCATTTTCAACGCTCTGTTTAGCGCCGGGAGTTGAAAATACAACAGTGTGTTTTTCGTCGCGCTGGGATGCACTCTGTTGTTGTTAGGTTGGATTCTCAATGCTCGGCTCAACACCGAGAGTTGAAAATCCAGTGCGCGATAAAATCCCGCCGCGATTTTTTTATGTACGTGCGAACGTCGGCTTAGAGTGATAAAATCAGACCTATTTTTGCTTTTATCTATCTAAAATTGTGTAAGGACGACTCACTTAGCAATACCTATTGTACTAACGTAGTCTCTTTTGTTTATTTGATACATGTCTATAATAAAAGGCCAAGGTACTTAGTTTCATATTTCAAATGGGAGTATGTTAGGTACCCTAAGTAAAGGTAGGTACTTATTCGAAAAATATTCATGTTTCATTTTTACAGAATCAAAACTGAGTGATAAAATCTGATTACCAAAGTAGTACGAGTATCTAGTTGGGTCGCCATCACAAAGACGAGGTATCAGATTTATCTGAAAAGAGTCTACAAAGTTTTAATCTGCAATATTATTAGGCAGAGGTGTACAGCTATATTGCAGCCTCATTTCACCGTTATTTTTAAGTCCCATAATTATGTAATTGGGAGCGAGCCATCAATTGGGCTCATATCCAGAATCCGGGCGGCTACTGACAAATTCCAGATAGAAAAACCCAATAACACTGCCTGACCTAGGAATTGAACCCAATACCTCAAGCTCAGCAGTAGCGCATGCGAGGACGTTTGTTAAACAACAACTAGATAATCCTACTTAGTTAAAGACGTATTATTATAGCCAAATAATACTGTGCGAATAATTGCGCGATAATGATTGGGCGATAATTATATTTGTACGCCTCTGGGCAAAACATAGAGGATCTACTTATTCGTAACATCTCGCACACTATTGTAATTTGACCTATGTTTACAAATAAAGCATTCATTCATTCATTAATTCAAAATATTCTCTAACAATATTTTAGTTGTTACCAACCCAAATCAATTTTCAAAACGACTGTAGGTACGTACTATCGGCAAAACTTAAGCATGCTCAATTTAGAAAATATTATTGTGGAAGCGCAGCTAATGACAGACCACACCGTTTCCAGGTTTCGCTCAATTAGCGGCAATAAGCATTTGTGTGAGTACAGAGCGTGTAACAAAAAATATCAACAAACATTAGCATGAAATAAAATCAAAAACAAACGTACATCGTATTGGTCAAAACAAATGCATCGGGCGTTAAATTAAACAAAACAAAATAATAATAAAAAAAAACAAAATAGAAAACAAAACAAAGTAAAAACAAAACAAAAAAAAACAAAAAATAAAAAATAAAAACAAAAAAAAAACAAAAACAAAAAATAAAACAAAACAAAATATAATTTTCCAATACTACATGACATGTAGGCACTGGAAAATTCTATTCTCTTTACTTGAAATATATTGTTTTGAGAGCGACAATTAGACTGAAGAACTGAAGCAACAGGTTCACGACTCGTGACTCTCTTTGCAATGATAATAATTTAAAGGAGTTCAACAGTCAGTTTTAGGGGATTTCAGTGCTCTGAAAGTGATGGTAGAGTTTCTTGTTCAAAAGGTTTTTATCTCTATAGTATAAATATCTATTGGTGAAATATTTAAGTGTATCCATTATTTTAGGTATTTAAAAATATTATGGACTTATTTTATAAGATCAATCTGCCTAGCCTTTTCCCAACTACGTTGGGGTAGGCTTCCCGTCTAACCAGATGCAGCTGAATACCAGTATTTTACATGGAACGACTGCCTATCTGACCTCCACAACCCAGTAACTGAGTAATACTATACCCCTTGGTAAGACTGGTTGTCAGACTTTCGGCCTTCTGACGACCCGTAACGACTGTTAAAGATCCACAAATGACAGCCGGGACCAACGGCTTAACGTGCTTTCCGAGGCACGGAGGAGTCTCGGTATGTAAAGATGGTCACCCATCCACGGACCAACCCCGGCAAGCGTAGCTTAACCTGTTGGATCGACCAGTGCGGCAGTTATAACTTAGCCACGAGCTCCTACCTACTTATTTTATAAGAAGATCAAATAATTTATTTCTAAATGTAAATCATTTTACGCGGGCTTTCCGTCTTTATTATTAGTTTAGATATGTTTATCATAATAATATTAATCTCCTCGTTTACTGCCTCGTTAGCAGTCGCAAGAGTGAGTTCCTGGGTTCGATTCCCGGGTCGGGCAAAGTGTTATTGAGTTTTACCCATCTGGAATTTCTCAGTATCAGCCCGGAATCTGGGTTCGTCACCGGTTGATGGTATCAGTGATGCTCGCCCCCTGTTACATGGGACTTTAACATAACTGGCAAAATGTGGGGGTACTATAGGTACACTTCGGCCTAACCCTTCAGGGAATATTGGCGTGACGTTATGTTGTTTATAGAGCAGTGGTGGCTCAGTGGTAACGGCCGTGACTTGGTTCCTGTTCCTTGGTTCCTTGGTATCTGTCCGGGTTCGAACCTACGACTTACAACTCGTGTTGTAAGTCGTAGGTTCGAACCCAAACAGGTGTTTTACTTTATGTAAATAATTTCATCATCACTGTTTTCAAAACGTGGAAGGAAAACAGCATGAAGAACATGTTCTAAATTCAAAAATTCGAAGACATTGTAACATCTACCAACCCGCACTGGGACCGCGTGGTAGATTACGGCCCACTCCCTCTCACCGAGAGGAGACTTGTGTCCCAGCTGTGGGAACATTGTAGGCTGATTATGTTATGTTGTATAATATTATTCTGAGCTACACATGCATGCAATATTAAACTCAGTCGGATTCCTGGAAATGGTTAAATCAAACAAGTTCTGTCAGTTAAGTAGTTAACTATTAGTTAGTTAACTAAGTAGTAATAAAGTTTGTTGGAAGGGTGTGAAGCTTACAGTAGTACCCAAGTAATATGGCTTATCGATGTACATGCGCAGAAGATGAATTTTCAAAGCGCGGGAAATGCTATTAACCAATCGGCACGCTCCACGCTTTTTCCTGTACCGCTATTGGTCGGTAGCTGCCACCATGTTAGCGCGCGCCGCTTGACAGCCGCCATACTTGCGAGTGAGACGGAACTAACAGCTGCAGTGTATTATGAACCTTATAGTAGTGATCTAAGGTTGATTGTAAGTTTTGAGTATTCTCGTTAATCTTCGGGGCCATACTTTCCTTTCTGTGCGAACGAAGATTCACGACGCGCCTTATTAGTTGAGTACTACTTGTAACAATATCGTATAATGAAACATGGTAACCCAGAACAATATTTCTACCATGTTTGACACCTGAAGGCCAATTCTCGTACTTAAAAAACGTTCAAATTCAAGTCGCAGTGTCATCTCAGCGACAATCAATGTCAAAAATGTAGGGAAATTAGAGGCTTTTTTGACAGATTGCGACTGAGATTAGAATGCGAACGTTCTTAAAATTACGAGAATTGCCCCTCTGGTTTTTGTATTACGACATTCACTTCTTATTTACCTACCTCGATTTTCGTGAAGTTTCTTGCCGGCTCTTCTATAAAAAAGACTAATTAGAAGCGTGCATCTAGCTTCTGACATTTCATACGTGCCTATGTAGGTTTATGTGAAAAAAAAAACCATAAAATATGAATTCTTGGTTTCGATCATAACTGTTGATTGATCAGGTTAGTCCGCGATTGGTCCGTGGATGGGTGACCATCTTTACATACCGAGACTCGTTCGTCCGGAAAGCACGTTAAGCCGTGGGTCCCGGCTGTCATTCGTGGATCTTTGACAGTCGTTACGGGTCGTCAGAAGCCCGAAAGTCTGACAACCAGTCTTACCAAGGGGTATTGTATTACCTGTCCAGTTACTGGGTTGTGGAGGTCAGATATGCACTCGCTCAATGTAAAACAATATGCTGGTATTCAACTGCATCCGGTTAGACTGGAAACCGCTCCAACATAGTTGGGAAAAGGCTAAGCAAATGATGATAATGATGAATTCTTGGTTTCCTCAAGCTTAAATTAAAACTTGAGACTCGACGGCCCACATAATAATTTATTTTAATTCATTTTCTGTAACGCTTTAAACCATTTATTAAAAGCGAATGAAAGGCTTGATGAGTTTAAATATACTACGGAATGAAGTTAAAATTGTACCGCCAAAAGAGGCCTTTAAAATTAAGCGACTTAGCATTAATTGCCTCATTTCCCTGGGGTTAAAGTTTATACAGAAAATTTGGCATTGCATTTTGAGTTAGTAAGTGTTTTAGTTATTTATTAAAATATGGGTAGATATTTAAATATAAATGGGCCTATAAAGATGAGGCCAACTAAGTGGTACATTTGGGTTTGAGGATGTTTTGAAAAGATAGAGAAAGTTGGATTATTGGATTATTGTTGGATATTTGCGAAAATCTTGATCAAAGGAAACCAACAAAATTTTTCGATTGTTCTTATAATGTCGATGTTCATTGAATAATCCGATAAAGTAAAGAAGTTAATACTTTAAAGTTAAAACATCATAAAATAAGTTATTGCTGATTTTAATACACGATTAGTTTAGTAAAAATTAACGTGGTTATATTTTAAAAAAATATCCCTACTTAATTCCTCCTTAAAAAACTATAGCCCCACATGATTTTCAAAATAACTTTAATCCATTAACGAAGCTAGCACCTTTACGGCTTTGTGATATTGTGCTCGTTCTTTTATAAAACCCAGTATGAGACATAAAAGCATTTGAACTTTCGAAATGGCTCGGACATGTCATACGTGACGTCTTATAGGATGCCGAGGGAAAGAATAGAGAAACAAATACACAATGCGGATATAAGAGGAAGATATAGATACCTGCCTAGAGGGTTATGATTATAACTATCTAAACTATGATTATAGAAAACCGGCCAAGTGCGAGTCGGAATCTATAAAAGTCTATTTTAATAGTGTATAACCGTCCAACCCGTAAAGCGACGCAGAGAAAAAAATACTCGGTCCCCAAGGTGAGGAATTATTTTGGTCAAAGGACGCGGAAATGGCTAGTTCCAACATTGTTAAACGAATTACCTAAGGAAATTTCTACCGAAACAGTTTCTAAAAATGCTTTAAAAAATATTCTGCGTAAGCACTATTTGGGTCTGTGTCCCTAGCGCTGGAACGTTACCTAATTATTAAGAAGTCGCTTCACTTGGCGTATTTGTCCGGAGATTCGCGTAATACTTGCACTATGGAAAGTATAGCTTAGTTCAACCGATATAAAGTTCATTTTTGGCGGCTGGGTTGGGCGAGTGTCTGTGCGGGTGCGTCGGGTGAAGTGTACATTAAGTACCTAACTTGTCGGCCATGCGAGCGGGCGCGCGCGCCGTGCTGCTGGCGGTCGGGCGGCCGCCGCGGTGACTCACTCGCGCTGGGTAGCTCGTCACCCACCGGGGGGGGGGCTGTGGCGGTGGTCGGGCCGCTAGGAGCATGTGCTTTCGCTGAGTGTGCTAGGATGGCGGGCAAGTTGATATAGCCGAGGTACAGAACCTACAATTGTACGGATACTCGAGCTGTAGATCATTTTAATTATGTATGTACATACCTACGTTTCTAATCAATAAAACACTGAGCAGCTCGAGTATGTGTGAAGTTGGGTGTGGTGTGATGCGTACACCTATGTAAGTAATAAAACTATGTGTCCCCTTACCTTTTACCCTTTAAAGTGATGCATTAGTGTTAAGAAAACTTAAGAGCTGTGTCCACGAGAACACTGCCGACAAACTGTCCTGCAGTTTGGCAGAAGATCTGTATAATACTCTTGTGTAACTTTTGTTGAAATAAATAAAAAAAAAAAAAAAAAAAAAATTCTTTGACTAAAGCAAAGAAAATTCGGTAATTATTACACCATTAGTTACTAGAACCCATTAATTCACCTTCGCCCTGCCGCATCAAAAGATGATCGCGATTCTGTTTTGTTTTGACACCTCTGACACATACACAATGTCGACAGAAACGCCATTATTATTGTGTGAGCTCACTCTTCTCATTAAGGACACTTTTTCGGTCTGATTCGTTGATCAATAACAGTGAAGTTTAGTGAAACCAATGTAAGTACCTACTTTATACAAAATATTAGGTATCTATCAACTAGACCTTTGTTAAGAAACATCCCTTTTGGCGTATTATGGAAATGTTATCAAATTCAATGTTCTGAAAATTGATCAGGTTTTTTAAAAACCAATTAGTTCATGAGAACTTTCGTTGTTTCTACCTTTGTTGCTGATGATAGGACCCTGCCTACAGCCATTTAGGACCAGTAGATAGTCATTAATTTTGCCAAATCGTGTATTTTCCCAACAAAATTAGGACCAGTTTCAGTCGCTTTTCTTACTTTTTTTACGACTTAGTAGTTATTACGTAAAAGGCGGACTGTTAGAGATATAAATATCTGCTGAGTATGACAAGCGCACTTGAGATAACCAAAGCAATTATTGACTTCATATTGAGCTTTCCGAACTTGTCATTTTTATTTTTGTCTTTTCTGGGCCTCCAAGTTATATATTTGCTAAAGAATCTTGCGTATTTTAATAAGCAACGTTTTATGAGAAATATCCTGATTAAATGTTATCATAGTCCCTTCTGCATATTAACGAAATATTTAAATCCCTTATTAGTAAATAACATTTATAATTATTTACTTTAACCCTTAAGCTATTTGACTTTAATTTAATATTTACAAAAGCTTATGGGATATAACTTAAATGGCCGCTAAAGTATTATGTTTTTGAGTTTTTTTTTTTTTTTTGTTTGAGTTAAGTGATTTGAGGTTTGGAATGTTAACTTGGAATGACTAGTCACCTCGTCATTTGTTACATTACGTTTAAAATGAGTTTGTAAATATTTTTTTAATTAATTGAGTAAATTACCTATGATTTGTGTTGAAAAATAAATGGGAATTTTATTTTTTCACTACTATAACTTGAGAAATTCTGCTAATAATAAGTTTTTAACAGCAGTGAGAAGTTTTAATAATTTAATTACAATTGTATTAAGGTAAAATCATAAAAAATGGCAATAATAGAAGAATAGGCAGGTCACGAGCCAGGTGAACCGATGATCTGGTCAAAGTAGCAGGCAAGACTTGGACGCAGGAGACCAAAGACTGAGTAAAGTGGCGTGTTATGGAGGAGACCTACCAATCAGCATTGGGTGGATGCGGGTTGAAGAAGAGAGAGAGAGAGAGAGAGAATAAAATATAAAATTATTTCTCTCTTAGTGTGAAAGACCTATCTCACAAAATGGTACCCAAGGAATTGAATACAAAAGGAATATGTGCACAATGGTGATGCCCTTCCCATTTTATTTTTAGAAGAATACACAGAATAATACAAAATAATTATTTGGCATTTTAATAAAGGTTTATTGAAAACTAGCTGTTGCCCGCTGCTTAATGTCAATACTCTGTTTGAATCGGGTTTTGTTCACAATTTTATGGGTTTCGTTTTTTTTTTGGTGCGGAACCGTAATTCATTTTCTAAAATAAAAGTAAGTTACTCCTTATAATATCAGCTATCTGCCAAAGTCCCGTCAATATCAGTTCAGCCTTTTCGGAGATTAGCTGGAACAAACAGACACACAAAAAAATTAAAATAGTTTTTTTTTTTAAGTAGGTACCGTTTATAAGTACTTTCAGATGCATTTAATGAAAAGATGTTATTTTGACATTACAAACAGACACTTAAATTTTATATTACTGCATAGAAAATTCTCTTAGAGAATATAGACGGCTCTTTTAGAGAACGAATAAAAGTTCGTTCTAGAGAGGATAGATTTTACGATTTCAGTGTGCGTGGGAATTATACGGAATAATGTCTTTATAATGGAACTTTATCTTTGTTCGACCTCGTAAGAGTAATAATTGAAGATCATTTCGGGTTGTAGGGTTCAGAGTGGTATATGTATTATTCCATTATTAACAAAACTATGCTATTTTGAAACGCGATTAAATACATGCCCCTAAGTTAACAGGTTTTTAATTTATATAAAAGAAAAGTCCTGACTGACTGACTGACTCATCAACGCCTAGCTCAAACCCTTGGACCTAGAACGCTGAAATTTTGCATTGAGGTTCCCTTTATAATGTAGACAAGGAATAAGGAAGGATTTCCCGGTAGTACGTTTCCGTGGGATATTTTCCGACATTCACGCGTGCGAAGCCGCGGGCAAATTATATTTTTAAATCAATTTGACGACACGGTTGGCGCAGTGGGTGTTTTTCTATCTATAATATGTATGTATTTACAAAAAAAAAATGTATATAAGTAGTTTATCAGCCATCTCGTTACCATAACACAAGCATTAGGTTGCTTAGCTTGGGACTAGATGGCGTTGTGTGAAATGTCTAAGGATATTTTATTTATTTTTTTTATAAACATAGAACAAGGTGTTATCTGGTACAACTTTACTTGGGACTGGCTTTTTTATAGTTCCGTACCTGAAGGGTGCCAAACGGAACCTTATTACTAAGCCTCCGCTGTCCATCCATCCGTCCGTTGGTCTGTCAGCGGGCATATCTCGTAAGTCATGAACCAGACAGTTGAAATTTTCACAGATTATGTATTTCTATTGCCACTGTAACAACAAACAATAAAAATAAAATAAAGTTAAAAATTTAAGTTTAAAAAACACATTTCTTGTATGGGGCTACAAGAAATGTGTTTATACCATTCCCCCTCTAAAAAGCTTATTTTATTCACTGAAAACAGTGAATAAAAAGCACTTTTACTCACTGTTTTGATGTTTGAAAATGGAACACACCAATGTATTCGACCACAGATTTAGAGTACCTAGGCTAGATACGGCATGTTATTAGATAGTATGAAAACCGAACGTGTCATCTTTTTTATACCTACGATAACTTCACACCAGCCATTTAGTGATGTGCTCAAAGTAAACAGAATTGTTTCAATCGCTAAGCGTCACTGAGCTAACAGACTTCTTTTAGTACGAACACGCTTGGTCGGATGGCTTGCCGTATCTAGTGTAAGTGTAATCTGTGTATTCGACCTATATTGATGTGTTCTAAATTCAATTTGATTGGTCGACATTTTCAACAAGGAGTTTAGCATTAGAATAAAAACTGTTTTGTGTTCTTTGCTGTCCTTAGTAAATTGGCGCTATTTTGATTACTGTAAGTTGTACGAACACAAAGATTAATCTTTAATTTTGTGTTTGTTTAGTGTTGTTCTAATCGATTAAAAATGCATTCTAGTGATGAAGATGTGTTAACACCTGAGTTTATGAAATAGAGGGTGGCCGACATAGTGGAAAACTTGCTACCCAAAAAATCACGGCTGGTTTACATCAAAGCCAATTTAACTTTTCTTTTTCTTCATTACCTATATTATTATGTCTATTTTAACTTAAATCTTTCTTTTTCTCGTAGTCATGGTATAAAGTATAGTATGCAACTCTTGAATAAAACGGATTTATATCGAGGGCCATGAATCACTCGCGTCGCTCAGAATTCTAACACTTGAATCAATCATCATGAATCACTCCCTACGGTCGTGATTCAATCGTTAGAATTCTTTACTAGCTCGTAATTCATCTATGGCCCTCGCTTTAAATCCGTCCTTTATTCACTAATTGCATAATATACTATTATACCATTCCCCCTCTAAAAAGCTTATTTTATTCACTGAAAACAGTGAATAAAAAGCACTTTTACTCACTGTTTTGATGTTTGAAAATGGAACACACCAATGTATTCGACCACAGATTTAGAGTACCTAGGCTAGATACGGCATGTTATTAGATAGTATGAAAACCGAACGTGTCATCTTTTTTTAAATACCTACGATAACTTCACCCCAGCCATTTAGTGATGTGCTCAACGTAAAGAGAATTGTTTCAATCGCTAAGCGTCACTGAGCTAACAGACTTTTTTTAGTACGAACAGTCGAACATGCGGGGCACGCTTGGTCGTGGCTTGCCGTATCTAGTGTAAGTGTAATCTTTGTATTCGACCTATATTGATGTGTTCTAAATTCAATTTGATTGGTCGACATTTTCGACAAGGAGTTTAGCATTAGAATAAAAACTGTTTTGTGTTCTTTGCTGTCCTTAGTAAATTGGCGCTATTTTGAATACTGTAAGTTGTACGAACACAAAGTTTAGTGTTACTTTAATCTTTAATTTTGTGTTTGTTTAGTGTTGTTCTAATCGATTAAAAATGCATTCTAGTGATGAAGATGTGTTAACACCTGAGTTTATGAAAGAGAGGGCGGCCGATATAGTGGAAAACTTGCTACCCAAAAAATCACGGCGGGTTTACATCAAAGCCAATTTAACTTTCCCTTTTCTTCATTATATGTCTATTTTCACTGAAATATTTCTTTTTCTGGTAGTCATGGTATAAAGTATAGTATGCAACTCTTGAATAAAACGGATTTATATCGAGGGCCATGAATCACTCGCGTCGCTCAGGATTCTAACACTTGAATCACTCGCTACGCTCGTGATTTAATCATCATGAATCACTCCCTACGGTCGTGATTCAATCGTTAGGTTCCTTCACTAGCTCGTGATTCATCTATGGCCCTCGCTTTAAATCCGTCCTTTATTCACTAATTGCATAATATACTATTTTTTTAAACTGAAGTATTTTTGTGTTAAATATTGTACGGTGTACGGAACGCTTCGTGTGAGACTCTGACTCGCATTTGACCGTTTTTATAGTCATATTGATATAAAAAAATAAAGACGTCATTGCCCTATTCTTTATGTTTCATTATTTTATCGTGACACCCAATTGTAAATCAAATAACAATACTCATTGCGGGATCAAAGAAACAGAGTACATAAGACCCTTATCATCAAATGCAAGCTTCGCATTAACAAGACAATCGGATTACGCAGTTGCTGGCAGAAGATAAGCTTCTGTCACATTACAATCCAATGTGTTACGATAAGGGATTAGGTGCCTTCGCGATTCTTCGACGCCGATCAATGTTCGTATTCGTTCGTTAAGTTTTCTGTTATGGCCTCTGTGACAACCAACCCGTGAGACAACCATACCCGGTCTCCCCTACCCACACCCACATTACACCCTCATTTAACCAGATATGTTTAAATATAATAAATAAATAAACCATTTATTTTAGGCGACACAGGCCCATAGAACCACCTACCTATACCTGCATATTTGAATATAAACAAAACTTGTGTTAATAAAATAGGCTTAAAACTATGTTAATAGCACTCCTCCTTGTACTAGCTAGACTTTAAGAGCTGCCCTGTGGTCCGCAGAAGCGACGGAACACCACGTCCTGCGGTCAGAAGTCTTCTTCCATGACGAGGGGCAGGTAACAGTTCGGTACACGCACCACGAATGCCTTGAAGTCCCATGTAACCTGGTGAGCCTTTTTTTATTAGCTGGGCAAAAATCCAGAGTCCGGGCTGCTACTAAGAAATTCCAGATAAAAAAAAACAATAACTTTGCCCGACCCGGGAATCGAGCTCATATCAGGACCAGTCAGCAGTAGCGCTTGCATAGTATAATACTTTTAAATGTTGAAATGATTATAATTCTTCTCACCTTCTTCTTCTTCTTCTTACGACATCGGTAATATTCAAAGGAATCATGAGCGGTTGCTACCCATAACTAGGGATATCACATTTATTCTCTTCACGTAGCATCCCTTTTACATATTTTCAATCAATTTGGCCAAAATCTGTGGATTTCAAACACACTAAAATAATTGCTACTTATGTAAACGGTATCCAAAATGAAGTTTTTATAAAGTTGGTACTATGATCTCATAAATGTTTAGTATTATTAAACTTACATTTAGAGATTAGATTTGGGACACAATTGCTGTTTTGTTCGAGCAATTGTCTACTATTTGGATATTTGCTTATGTATTATCTCTGCTCCTTTCATAGTTTTCGACCCTGCTTGAACCCCAAAGGGTTATAGATTCTAAGTAACGTCTCTACTTACTGAACTTCTGTTATTGCCTTCAGCAGCTTTGACTGAGCAACGAGCATTGTCTGTCAGTCAGTCAATCACTCAGGCCGAGATCTGTAGACTTAGACAAGTTCGTGTCATGTTGTTCGTGTCTCGTTCGTGTATCTTGCACTTATAGTTTGACAGTTGTGTGACAGTAGTGATGTAAGTTATACGTAACGTAGTAGACTAATGTATAAAGATCTCGGAGTCGGTCACGGGAATACTTTATAAGTTTATTACATTTAGATGCCTACAACTAACAGAGAGATTTATTTATTTTTTAAGATTACGAGTACCTAACTTTGCGTCAGCTGTTAGCATAAACAATGCATCATCACGTTTTGAGTTATGGTGTCAACCTTTGCGAAACAAAAGCATTGAAAGTACCCTTTAGAAGCCTTAGGGAAAGAATGAATGATAAAGACATGAAAATGATTTATCTTAGAAGAAAATGCGGAAAAAAAACTTACATATTTTACATTTTCAGAAACAAAAAAGGGAAAAGGGTCCCTTTATACCCTTGTTTGTTTATTAGGATTAGGATAAACGACAGCCAGTTTTTAAACAAACTGTGTATATTTCAGCCAAAATAAATTTAAAATATATTCAAATAGATAAATAAGCCTGATATAGGTATCTCAATAGTAAAAGTAGATATGGCAAAACTTTGGGATACATAGGGATGATAACAGCGTAATATATCGGTTACGTGATGTTATTAATTCGGATCTAAATTCTCATAGATTTCGTTTTCATAAAAGAGGGCTTAGGGTTTAGGGCCTGTGGGCACGACACAAGCGGCGAGGAGCGGTGTCCGAACAACGAAGAGTGGTGGTGATAGTACCAAATCTAGTCTAGTTGTCAGTAAGAAAAATAACTTATGCATTCTTTTTTTTTATAGAATGGTTCTGAGCTAAAAATATCAAAACTCCACTTAATTTTTTAAATAATTTTAAATAAAGGAGGGCTGGCTCATTTCTCGCACAGGGTAGGTTTTGTCGTTGAATAGCTGTTGCTATTCAACGCGGAAATGCAGCCAGTGTTATTGGCACCATGCCTCATGGACACCCACTTTTGTTAGATTTTTAAGGTTTAGTTTTAGTTTTGTATTTAATTTTACCATACATTTGTTATTTAAGTTATGTAAGTAAATAATTTTTTTTTATTAAAAAAAAGACGTCAATATATTTTATGGTTAATTGAACTTACCTTAAGTGAACTTCAACCAAAATTATACGAAGTGTTGCATCCGAAGAGATTTAACGTACATTGTAGTCCGTTTCTCGTTGTACTACATTGCCACACTGTTCAAAGACTAGAAAAAAAATAATAATTTGATAGTCTATGTCATCTGTCAGCTGTCACCTCATTCGTTTTAGAGCTCACTGCCTATTCCATTCCACAATAATAAGGGGGTAATGGTTACATGGGTGGGTAGGGTGTTAAATCTCTTCGGATGCAACACTTCGTATAATTTTGGTTGAAGTTCACTTAAGGTAAGTTCAATTAACCATAAATTATACTTCAGTGTTGCATCCTCAAGATTTAACGTACATTGTAGATGTTTAGAGCATGTTTATTGTGGAATGGAAAACCTATAATGTTCATGTTCACATGTGAGTACTTCGTAGATTTAGTATACACTAACATTATGTCTATGGAGTACTTAGTTTGTTTTTAAAACAAAACAAATCCGGTCAGTAATCACAATCAGATTTATATTAAAAAGCTAATACTTGGTAACAAACACATAACAAAGCGGATTATGAATAGAAGATTATTCTTACAGACTTAATAATTGAATATGCCATCAGCAAAAACCTTGTCTTTTTCAGAATCAATCACACGTTGGTTGGTTGGTTGTTGGTTGTAAAATTTTGCAAAATGTATTGAGTTACCATCCAGTCCAGCCAGCAGTCTTTTTTATTATTTCCACTGTGATCTGAAAGCCACTGACATCTATGCATGCCTAGTGCTGTAGGCAGTGAACTTATTCACATCCATGTCACTATCACTAAGCGTTTCTTTGATCTAGCGGCTGATGGACTAGGAGGTACAAGTTTGTATTGATTTATCACAAAATTTCCCCATGTAAGAAGTTCGGGTTTCTACTGGACAGAGAGATTGTTTATTATTATAGAAAGGTAAAATCAGGCGGGGATTTTTCTGTTCGGTGCTGAAGTTTTAATAATGTTTCAGTTACATGTATATCATTAATTATGATCAAAGATAACGTTTGCATCCGTTGTCCAGTTAGTGCATTTTTTGTTAAGGCGTGACGCAAACAAATGAATAAATGGTTTACCGAACTTTTTCGTAATAGATTTAAATAATTGTGAATCTAATTCCCATTTGGTATCAACGTTAGTATACACAGATCATATGTTAGTATACCTAGAAGCTTGGTCCGCATCAGTGTTTTCTCTGGGCTTAATAAACAAAGAGTAAATAAATATTTGCTGCCACATTTGCCGAGTGATACGATTTAAATGCGGGAATTGTGTGCCACCCCTTTTGTTGACATATGCAGTGGCAGTGGTATATCTATTCTAAATATAACATCTACATTGGTTTTATTTTTACCGAAAATTTTTAGGCCCATAAACGCTATAAGAAAGTTATTGTGGTGTTTTCTTTCCTTCATTGACCAAATACCTCTAGTAATTTCTCCCTCACACGCTGCCCTCCATCCTGAGAGTGAAGAGTCAGTGAATAGTTCCAATCTGATGAGACTGTATTATTGAGCAAATGGATTTCTTTATTGTGACTTGTTATTATTTAAATTATTTGCGTAGGTATATAAAATTTGTAAAACATTCAGACACAATGTAAATTGTTATTGAATAAATAAATGAAATGAAAATGAATCGGAAGGAGTAAAAAACACAAAGTTTGTTCATGATTCGGTGCGATATTTGACTCCACCAAGTGAAGTCTTCTTGTAGAGAGGACTAAAAGTCATTTTTGCATTGTCATTTGACTTCAAAAGTGCTAAATATTTCTCCCACTCTAGTTGTTTGGTGTGTATACCCAACCATACGTTATGGCTGAACACGCTGCTGATAACGCACCTAGTAGTTTTAACTGTAAACACATAGACTGCGAGTTGATGAGAAATCCTAAGAATTTGCAAATCTGATGCTAATTTTACAGAGGTTTGAGTAATTTTGTAAATACTAGAGCGCCAGGCTGAGGCCATATGGTAAGCAATTGAATTCATTGAAAATTTTATTATAATAGAAACCCAAATATTTTTTATGTGAGATATGTATAAGCATTAGAAAAAATAAGATCTATTGTTGCCATGAATGCATTATGTATTATTAATTTGGATACGGAACGTATAGGTACTATCCATTTTAATATGTCGGGTTGGTTAGAACGTTACCACCTAAGTATACATTATGGTAAAGCAATAAAGATATTGAGTATTGAATAACTTATTAAGGTTCTTCAAATCACACCAATATTACAAAGGCGAAAGTTAGTGAGCGTGTGTGCGCGTGACCGCACGCCTGCCACCTTCTCACGCTGAAAAGGCCGCGGCCGGACCGTCACGGATGAAATCTGGCACGCAGACAGCCCACACCCTAGACCAACACACAGGCCATCTTTTATCTCATCCATGCGGGCGAAACCGCAGGGCGCAGCCAGTTTAAGATAAATCTATAACCGCCTGTACTCTTAGGCGTTAAGAATACCGAGGAAATAAACTGTTGTGGTAGATCAGAACTTTTAGAAATCGCCCTTAAGTCAATAAGTTAGGAAATTGCACGATCCATTTCTCCAAGAGGAGATAGATGGTGGGTTTTTTGGTTCAGTGTTTTGAACCACTTTTCCAATAAACGAAATTTTATAACTTAATATGATAGGATCATCAGTTAACAGCATCAAATCTATTTCTACCGGCGCGTGAGGTACCTCTAATAGTCCCATTTGCCGACTGCATTGAGTTGTTGGTCCTCCTCGCCGAAGAAGTCGATGGCTGCGGTTGGTGTCAGGCGTCGGCTGTGGATGGCGCTGCAGTCGCATAGTTTGCTTGTCGAAGAGGACCTCGCACATTTCACGCCTGAAAACCGGTTCGCCGGTTGCCTGCAGTATTCACTGGAGTCGGTTTTTAATTTGTAGGCCCATTCTAATAAAGGTATGACAAGTTTTCGTCTATTAAATGTCAGTTCATGTCAATCAAGAAGCAATTGACTGATTTCTGATATACTTTTCAGAATATCTAATGTGTCTACAGATTGGGTCCGTATGAGGTCTTTTGTTAGGTTGACGAGGCCGGTGATTCCAAGTACCAAGTTTGTGGCCTTTGTCTTATCCATCAAGCAGTATATTTCCCCAACGTTCAGCAACTTCATTGGGTATTTTTTCCCCCAGAGAAGGATCCAATTTCTTTGCTTGACCAAGTAAGTCAAGAATTTCTGTAGACACATCCGCAGTAAAATTTTCAACAGAACTTTGGTATGCATCATTATGGCGATAAGCTTATAGATCGCAATGATGGGCTTTTTTGAAAGTCGAAGCAAAACAAGCAAAGTTACTTTCAGGATAGTATCACGTACTACCTCATCAAGAAAGTACTGTATTTCTGGATAACATCGCGTGTTACCTCGCTAAGAAATACCATTTTGTTAACAGGATAACATCAGGTGTGACAGAACTTTGGTTTGCATCATATGGCAATAAGCTTAGGTATAGATCGCAATGATGAACTTTTTTGAAAGTCGAAACAAAACAAGCAAAGTTACTTTCAGTATAGTATCACGTACTACCTCATCAAGAAAGTACTGTATTTCTGGATAACATCGCGTGTTACCTCGCTAAGAAATACCATTTTGTTAACAGGATAACATCAGGTGTTACAGAACTTTGGTATGTATCATATGGCAATAAGCATAGGTATAGATCGCAATGATAAACTTTTTTGAAACAAAAAAAGCATAGTTACTTTCAGGATAGTATCACGTACTACCTCCTCAAGAAAGTACTGTATTTCTGGATAACATCGCGTGTTACCTCGTTAAGAAATACCATTTTGTAAACAGGATAACATCAGGTGTTATCTCATTACAATATTTAAAAAAAAAATAGTCTTAACTTTTAAAATAAGGGTGCCATAAGTATGACGTCTTACTCACGTTCTTTGCGATTTTCCCTTAATTTATTTTCGTAACGTTTGATCTTGCGTCTAAAAATATTCTTCATTACTTTTGTTTTTCCTTTTCTCATGTCTAATTCTCGCTAAAATAACACTTTTCACTATGAAACTAGAAAGATTTTTATGGATTTAAAATTAAATTGAAAAATTAACAGCGTAGCAATGCAACACACGAAGAACGAATGAGGTGACAGCTGACAGATGACATAGACTATCAAATTATTTTTTTTTTTCTAGTCTTTGAACAGTGTGGCAATGTAGTACAACGAGAAACGGACTACAATGTACGTTAAATCTTGAGGATGCAACACTGAAGTATAATTTAAAATAATTAATATTTTAGAGAAATGTTGCATAAAAATAAAGCCATTGGTCACGTGACATTGAACGTGAAATGAAAAATTTGTTCTGTTAATGGTAATATTTCGCTGAAATATTTTTCTTTTGAGGAAAATAAAGTACTTACAACATAACTAATTATTAAATTAAAATAATATATTAAAAAAGAGCCAGATATATTTCAAACTCGCGCGTCGTGAAGTCTCAAAAACGTCCTAGTTGGGACATTTTTTTTGTCTTTAATCCGCGCGTCAAAACTAAACGCAGATTTTAAACGTCGGTTACTATGAACGTAACATAACTTGTGTTTAATATCATTGAACATAAGTAATTGGTTTCTCTTACTGTCAACTAGCCTATTGTTCCGTTGCAACCGCCCCGCTCGTTCACCGCTTCTCGCCGCTCGCTGGTTTCGTGCCCGCAGCCTACTAGCCATCGGTACAAGCGGAAAATATAACAGAAAAAACCCAAATAAGAATTTCCATAACGCTTTCTAATAAAAGGTCCCTATATACAACGTGCCGCCACAATGGCGATATTAATTCAGGGCTAGTGGCCAGTACCTAATCACAAAAATTGTAATAAGATAAAATAATTCGTAAATTAAAAATTAAATAAATTTCAAACAAGCTAAATAATAAAATAATAACCAAAATTAAGATCACTCCATGTAAAATACTAAATTCATGATGCTACTGTTCTATGCCAGCTGCATGGTAAAAGGCCGTTGAACAATACCGTTTTAGGGTTCTGTTCCTTAAAAGGAAAAATGAAACTTTGTTGTCCGTCAGTCTGTCTGTCTATCAAGACCCTTTTTCTCAGGAACGTATACATATGTCAAATTAATATCGCCATTGCAGCGGCACGTTGTATTATAATTATGTTTTTATTTTATGTAAGTATCCTTCTCAAGAAAATATAAAAGTTTGCTCTGAGAGACGATAAAATTTCAAGTTAATGTCAGGATTGTCTTATTTATATAACATCGTTTGTATGTGGATTCTTCTTCAGCCAACTATGATAGTCTATTTTATTTTGTAGGCCTTTGCCTAGAAAATAAAATATACTCTCAGACATAGGTAGGATGCGAAATCTAGCTCTCTATTAATGTCGGAGAGTCTCGTGATTTTACCTACTAGAAGACTATACCTACCTATACAGGGTTATTTTAAATTGGCTAGCTAAACTCCGCAGACGCGATGGGTATCGATATCTAAACAAGATAAAACAAAAAATAAATAAATTTGTTGATGTGGGGTTCTTAGGAATATAATTTACATTTCAGCAAAACTGTACAAATTTTTATGACTTGTAATTGATTGAATAAATTTGTTTTTTTTTTTAATTTTTTTTGATTGACAGCAGTTATTGCATTTACTTGAAATATCAGTTTAGAAAATCAGTTTTTTTTGTGTAAACTTCACAGATGGTATCTAAACACGATAAAACATAAGAAAACAGTTTTTTCAACTCATACTTGAAGTAACAACACTAACAGCGGTCCTTGACCTCCCAAAAAAAAAAAAAAACAATAAATCTTTTTATTTTTTATTTTGTCGTGTTTAGATATCGATACCCATCGCGGTCGCAGAGTTGAGATAGCTAATTTAAAATAACCCCGTGTTTTAATTTTATGTAAGTTTCCTTCTAAGGAAAATATAAAAGTTTGCTCTGAGAGACAATAAATTTTAACGTAAATGTCAGAATTGTCTTTTCTATATAATATCTTTCTTAAGTTGATTCTGTAGCCAAGTTTGCTAGTATATTTTATTTTCTAGGCAAAGAGCTCGGTCTCGCATTGTAGGTCGGGGAGTCTTGTGATTTTAAATATTATCTTTATTCTTCGGTTGCCAACCTTGCCTAAGAGACATGTCAGTGTAGTAATATTTTGTAACGTTACTTTGCGACGTGGGTTTGAAGAATAGTATTGTATTTATCCTTCAAAAGGAATTTTGCTGTTCATTGATAAAGTTTTTCTGAAGTCTTTGTCAGTAACATATTCTGAGAATAAAATGATATGTCATGACGTCAGCATGCACCAGCACTCTTGTTTCAATCATTTCCATTATACGCGGGACCATTGTTGTTAGAATTAGCCGTAGGTTATTCTCACTTAGGAGTATTAATGTCTAGATAGAACTAAAAGATTATTTACTGCGTGGAACGGAAATAAACATTGTTCTAGACTTGCATGTTGACTGGCTTTTTTAAATTATTTTTAATGGCTCACACATTCCGACTTTGTTAATAATAGTCACACACGCGCGTGTTTATATATAATGCTAAGATCACAATTTCGATAGCACAGTTTTATACTTACTTCAAAATAGAAAGCTGCAGCCAACAAAGTACATAAGAAAGAAAATAAAATAATGACGCACAAGGAGCAATAATGCAATCATTTATTATTTGCTTCTGTGTAGTTATTTTCCATTTTACCTAATTTTCATAATAAACTCCAAAACGTTTTACCGGGTCATATCCGCGAGCGACCCGTTGCGGAAAAATGGCGGTAATGAAAATTTATGTATCATTTAAATCCTTATTTAAATTGTTATTTTACGGGCAGCATTGTTCACCACTGGGATTACCGAAGCCAAGTCCGCGTCAGTTAAACAAATGTAAAAATTAAAGCTTCTCACACGAAGTCCTTGTGCAGTGGAGCTTATGTATTTATTAGGACATTAGGTATCCTCATAGAAATATAAAAAACAGGAGAAGTGGCAAGCGGGCGAATCTGTGTCCGCGCGACATGCTCTCTAAGAGCCGTTCATAGTACAGTGCATCTCCGCGAACTAGTGCGCTTTCGACTGTGACCGTGACCGTGACCGTGACAATTTATAAGAATGCCGTAGGTATTGCTCAGTGGTTTCTTGTAAAAACCGAAGCCATGTAAATCATGGAATCACTTTCCATATGTAAGTACAAGTATTTTACCGTACCTATTTGTCTTTAAGGGACTAAGGCACAGGGTTCCGATACATTTTAACATACTGGGCACATCTCCCTCTTTCCTAAATCTATGGGTATCCTGCATCATTAAAATAACTTTAGCTTCTGCAGGTACGATACGATAGGTAGGAAAGCAATAACATTTTTATTCATAAACGTTGCTTAAAGTTAAGAGACGTTTAAAGGTCCAAAATTTATGGTTGAACAGTCGCTAATCATTACTTAACTTTATACCACGTTTATAAATAAACCCCTAACATCTTTTCATTTTATAACACTAACTTGACAGTAAAACTTATAATAAAATAACCCACATATTTTTTCATCAAAAAATATGCTGTCATAATTTTATGTTCGATCGTAAAACACTCAAAAATTACTACTCGTCATAAAACAAAGGGTTCGTGAGAAAATGGAAAACATAGCACAGCTATAAAAACCTGTTAATAGTCCTTTTTTATGGCAGCTAAAATTGCTGATTGATTTTACTATTTGTTTGCTGCATGTCAATGAAAAATAGTAAAAAACCTCATACCTATTTAATTGTTTGTAGGTATTAATCATCTTCCACAGCTGGCTCTAAACTACACAATCAAACACTTTCACTAACGTGGGATAAGCACAATCATATTTTATATAATATTTAATTGACCCAACGTTCATGTTCAATTGATTTCTGCTCTCTTGTAATAATATTTTGGCATTTTGGCAAATTTTAAACCGAGCAGCTTAACCCAGTTTCGAGAAAGGCCGAACCAACTTCTATAAGTAGCTTTCATCAAATATAAGACAAGAAAGACAATAGGAATGCTATCACAAGCAAAACAAAACCGGCCAAGTGCGTGTCTGACTACGCACAATGAAGGGTTCCGTAGTTAGGATGAAATTATCCCAAGAACAAACTGAACATTATAGTTGAAAAACATATTCTCCCATACATTCCAACAGTAAATGTAAGTTTGTACTCACACTATTGAGAGATTTACTATGTTATTTTAAGACCACAAACTTCTTATAAGTTTTCCTGTAATCTACGTGTATAGAACTATTTTCTGTATTTTTTTAAAAATTTTAGGCTCAGTAGTTTCGGAGATAGGGGGGGGGACAATTTTCGTCTATTTTCTTAAATAACTTAAAAACTAGTGGCTTTAAAATTATTAAAAAATATATATTTGAGACCCTCATAGACCTTTTCATTTGCAAAACTTTGTTTTTAATTTTCTTATTTGGCTTCTAAAAGTGACTTTATATTCAAAATTCTTTATTTACTTTAGCCGCACATGTTTAGGTCACATAAATCCATATATGTACCAAATTTCAACTTAATCGGTCCATTAGATTCGGAGCAAATTGGCTGTGACTGACGGACAGACAGACAGACAGACACACGAGTGATCCTATAAGGGTTCCGTTTTATCCTTTTGAGGTACGGAACCCTAATTAACAATTTAAAATTGATCGCTCGGACGAAAATTGGAAATTCTTTAAGGCTGCTCTAGCAATCGGTGTAATCAGATGATACGCAATGCTAAACGGCGCCACATCTTAAATATTATCACACACACACCAAAATATCAAAGTAATTAAGTAAGTGTAGTAATATCTAGTACCTACTACATAGTATGTACAGTGGGCTGCATCAATTGGGTACCCCAGTTGTGTAGTAACTTGCAATTCAAACAATACATCCTTAAGAATAATACAAAAAGTATTTCTAATGCCCGGACGAGATTCGAACCATCGCATCGACTCATCTATACTAATATTATAAAGAGGTAAAATTTGTATGTAAGTTTGTAAGTTTGTATGTTTGTAAGTTTGTAAGTTTGTATGTAGGGGGTAATCTCCGGAACTAATGATCCAATTCTAAAAATTTTTTCACAAGTAGAAAGCTACATTATTCCTTAGTGCTATAGGCTATAAATTATATTTATATCATGCATATTAGCCGAGCTATCACAATTTTTATCTAACAAGTCGGAAAGAAATACCTCTTTAAACAGACTTTTTTGCATGCGCTGCCTAAACGGTTGTTTATAATTGAGAACAATGTATGGCAGTCTGGTCCGTCTTAAATAATTCTACAAAAAAGTCCGCGACACCATATATGTATCTTTTATATTTTATCTTTTATACATCTTTTATTGCTTTAAAAAAGTATTTTTTAGACATACTTACGTTTGGATGATTATTTACAACAAAACATCAATCCTTATCAAAATAAGTTATTTTATGATCACAAGGACATCATGGAGATAAGATTTGGCCTTTACAGTATGTCAATTGGTCATACAGTTTCGGAGATAATATAAAATTACTAAAACGCAAAATAACTTTAATTCATACCGGTCGCTCTTGAGCGAACATGTTTAGTGCGGACGTTTTATCAATTTACCCATAGTTGGCGTTGTGCAAATAAGTAATTTTTCTGAATTGCGACATTTTCCGCGGATTGACGACCCTCTCGATTTATTATTTCAATAACAACGAATTAAGAATGATATTCTTAATTCGTTGTTCAATAATGTCGGTGGAATACAGCGGAAGAGTTTGTTTCTTTGTTAGTTTGTTTGAACGCGCTATCTCTGGAACTACCCCAGTCGGATTTGAAAAAAACTTTTTGCATTTTATAACCCAGTTCTTGAGGTCTATAGGCTATATAACATCACGCTAGGGCCCTTAGGAGCCGAGCGCGAAGTAATAGCGCGGGCAGGCGATGCGGAAGGATATAGGCTATTTAACATCACGCTAGGGACCTTAGAAGCCGAGCGCGAAGTAATAGCGCGGGCAGGCGATGCGGAAGGATATAGGCTATTTAACATCACGCTAGGGCCCTTAGGAGCCGAGCGCGAAGTGATAGCGCGGGCAGGCGACGCGGAAGGATATAGTCTATTTAACATCACGCTAGGGCCCTTAGGAGCCGAGCGCGAAGTAATAGCGCGGGCAGGCGATGCGGAAGGATTATGCTATTTAACATCACGCTAGGGCCCTTAGGAGCCGAGCGCGAAGTAATAGCACGGGCAGGCGATGCGGAAGGATATAGGCTATTTAACATCACGCTAAGGACCTTAGGAGCCGAGCAAAAAGAAAAAATGTCAGAAAGGATGCTTAAGCGCTAAGGAAGTAATAGCGCGGGCAGGCGTTGCGATGCGATGCGTCGTTGGGGGACAAGAAATTTCACGCGGACGAAGTCGCGGGCAGAAGCTAGTTGGTTATACAATGATTACCGCTAGCTCTTACCAACTAAGCCAGTTGGGTAGTTAATATCTCAACGAATTATCAATCTACTTGGCGTTATAACTCTGTCTCTGTCTATGAAATCGCAGTGAATGAATAGTTTGTTATTAGAGGGTAGTTATGCATACATTTTACTAATCTATAATGAAGTTACCGTCTGATGAGTCTAGTTTTGCTTCACCTTTCGAATTTGTCTAGGAACCCATTTGTCTCAGTTGGCAAAATATGTCTAACAAGGTAACTGTAAATTATCAAATCAAATTATTGTAAAATATAAATCTTCGTAGTTTTGTTACATAATATCAATAAAAAATATTATTAAATGATTATTAAAGTATTTTATTTTTCTTGATTTTTAAATTCTTTAGAAATATTACTAAAATAAAATAAAAATAAAAACAAAATAAAAAAATACAATTAAAAATACAAAAAAAAAACTTACTTAAAATAGAAAAATACTTTATATTAAAAAAAATATATAATGCATGACAAAAAACAATTTCGTGCTAAAGATTTGAACCTCCAACCTTATGCACGGCAAGCGGTCTTGAAACCTCTGGTCTATTTAGACGTTGAATAACTTTTCGTAAATGTCAACCCTATTATTGCTTGTCGTTATACGCAATATTAGAAGTATTAACGTTTTATTGAAAAAGACAATAATAAAAACAGACTTAAGTAAAAATAAATACTAACATAAATTTAATTATTCACAAAAACAATACATTAATTATAATAAAATATTTTTGCAAAATACAAAAACCAACTTCTGACTATCGCGGATTTGAACCCACATGTCTTTTGAGGGGTACCCAATTGATGCAGCCGACTGTACCTATTATAAAATCAAGAATATTTGGTTTTCTAGTCATTCGAAAACATGGGCATAAAAAATGACACTACATAAAAAAAAACTAAACTCATCTGAAGTATTCACAATTCTGCGACAACATTAAGTTAGTACTACGTAGAGTGGGGTCGTGATTAAATAACAGATCGTAATTAGAAACATGAAACAGCCATTAGTAATTGTAGACTGGCAATTCGACGTCACAAATTAATTCACTAGCATCAGCAGGTTGTGGTAATTAGAGTAAATAATTAAATATGACACTTTTCCCAAAGGCACTGACTAAGTTAATTTTCCTTTGTTTCATGTTTGGAAAACTTTTACATTACAACCTGACCCCTCCTAGGCTCGTAACGATGTGTGCACAGAATACTTATTAGTACAAGTCTATTCGAAAAGTATATGAACAAAATGTAAACAGTATCAAAAAAAAATAATACCGGGATATACATATTGAGAGCGTTGATTTGATTATTTGAATAAAACCCTAAATTCTTTTTCATGATGAACAATGTTTTTCATTTGACAATTGAGGTTAATTTTATAACCTCAATTTCCGACAGTGATTTTTAATTACTTACTTATCCCCTCAAGTGTCGAATGCACCCATGTGTGCATAAGGAAAAACCTTTAAATAGTGGTATATGTATATAAGCTTATATCGCATATACAACGTGTAACGTTAAATGCGCAAAACCTTAGTTTATTAACCGACTTCCAAAAGGAGGAGGTTCTCAATTCGTGTATGTTCCCCGATTACTCGAAAATGGCTGGACCGATTTGGATTTTTCTTTTTTTGTTCGAAAGGGTATACTTCCCAAGTGGTCCCATGATCATCAAGTCAGGATCTGATGATGGGATCCCATGGGAATCGAGGGAAACCCTCAAATTTTATTGGCACACCTATATCGATTTCGGTATTTTTTATAGTAACTCGTGCATTTGCTCTCGGAAAATACCATTCGGTGAACTGGAACTGATGATGAAGACCACAGAGGGCCATCGGAAATACTCAATTATATCTAAGTATATCACAGGTAGCGATTCGATTACTTTAATATGGTTTATGCTCGTCAAAATGCATAATGGTAATGGTGACTTCACCATGAGCTCCAGTTCTCCTGGTTCTTACTAGGAGAACTCCTCAACAATTAACGTCCCTGCATCGGGAAAAGCAATATTTTGTAAAACGTGATGAGCAGTTGACATTGGGTTATTGTAACTTAGATAAATTACAAACTGAACCACTAAAAAGTGAAAAATAAAAACTTTTTTACAAAAAAAAAACCGACTTCCAAAAAGAACACTACAAACTGAAAAATAACTTTAATTTCGGAAGTCGGTGGCAAAAAACTAAAATACAGATCCAAAGACACCGACTTCCGAAATTAAAGTTATTTTTCAGTTTGTAGTGTTTTTTTTGGAAGTCGGTTTTTTTTTTGTAAAAAAGTTTTTTAGTTTAGTTATTAGTAGTTGTGCACCTACGGAGTTCGCAACTAACCCCGCCTCCCCCCAGCGTGTCAAGTGCACTTCATGTGTGCATAAGGACAAAACGTTACATAGTAGGTATATAGGCTTACTAGCTTTTGCCCGCGGCTTCGCCCGCGTGGATGTCGGAAAATATCCCATGGGAACGTTCATGTGGAAAACATAGGGCATATCCATAACTTAAGAAATGCTGGGTTTCCCATACAAACTTTGATCCCTTAAATCACCCCTTGTAGGATTATGTTTTAAGACAAAAAGTATGTCCTTTTCCAGGATGCTATCTATAGCCTTGCCAAATTTTATCGAAATACGTGCAGTTTTGTAAATTTTAAAATAAACGCATATTTTACTCACTTAGGGGATGATTTTTAAAAAACGCTGAACCGCATATTTCTTAATTTCCTACTAATAGCATAAATTTGTTATCCCTAACCTAAGAAATACTGGGTTTCCCTTACAAACTTTCATCCCCTATATCACCCCCCGTAGTATTATTTTTGAAAAAAATAGTATGCTATGTCCTTTCCCAGGATGCTATATAAAAAATCCGTGCAGTTTTGTAAATTTTAAAATCAACCCCTATTTTACCCCCTTAGAGGATGATTTTTCAAAAACGTTGAACCGAAGATTTCTTTATTTCCTATCAAAAGCATACATTTTAATTTTCACATCCCTAACTTAAGAAATACTGAGTTTCCCATACAAACTTTCATCCTCTATATCACCCCCTGTAAGATTATTTTTGAAAAAAAAAGTAGCCTATTTCCGTCCCCAGAATACCATCTATAGCCTTGCCAAATTTTATCGAAATCCGTTCAGTGGTTCTGGGTTTCCCATACAAACTTTCATCCCCTATATCACCCCCTGTAGGATTATTTTTTAAGACAAAAAGTAGCCTATGTCTTTCCCCAGGATACCATCTATAGCCTTGCCAAATTTTATCGCAATCCGTTCAGTGGTTCTGGGTTTCCCCATACAAACTTTCATCCCCTATATCACCCCCTGCAGGATTATTTTTTAAGACAAAAAGTAGCCTATGTCCTTCCCCAGGATGCTATATAAAGCATTGCCAAATTTTATCGAAATCCGTGCAGTTTTGTAAATTTTAGAATCAACCCGTATTTTACCTCCTTAGGGGATGATTTTTCAAAAACGCTGAACCGCATATTTCTTAATTTCCTACCAATAGCATAAATTTGTTATCCCTAACTTAAGAAATACTGGGTTTCCCTTACAAACTTTCATCCCCTATATCACCCCCTGTACTATTATTTAAAAAAAAATAGTATCCTGTGTCCTTCTCCAGGATGCTATATAAAGCCTTGCCAAATTTTGTCAAAATCCATGCAGTTTTGTAAATTTTAAAATCAACCCCTATTTTACCCCCTTATGGGATGATTTTTCAAAAAGGCTGAACCGCATATTTCTTTATTTCTTATCAAAAGCATACATTTTAATTTTCACATCCCTAACTTAAGAAATACTGAGTTTCCCATACAAACTTTCATCCCCTATATCACCCCTCCCTAGGATTATTTTTGAAAAAAAAATAGCCTATGTCCGTCCCCAGGATACCATCTATAGCCTTGCCAAATTTTATCGAAATCCGTTCAGTGGTTTAGGCGTGAAAAGGTAACAGACAGACAGACAGACAGACAGACAGACAGACAGACAGACAGACAGACAGATGGACAGACAGACAGAGTTACTTTCGAATTTATAATATTAGTATGTGCTATATAAAGCCTTGCCAAATTTTGTCGAAATCCATGCAGTTTTGTAAATTTTAAAATCAACCCCTATTTTACCCCCTTATGGGATGATTTTTCAAAAAGGCTGAACCGCATATTTCTTTATTTCTTATCAAAAGCATACATTTTAATTTTCACATCCCTAACTTAAGAAATACTGAGTTTCCCATACAAACTTTCATCCCCTATATCACCCCTCCCTAGGATTATTTTTGAAAAAAAAATAGCCTATGTCCGTCCCCAGGATACCATCTATAGCCTTGCCAAATTTTATCGAAATCCGTTCAGTGGTTTAGGCGTGAAAAGGTAACAGACAGACAGACAGACAGACAGACAGACAGACAGACAGACAGACAGACAGACAGACGGACAGACAGACAGAGTTACTTTCGAATTTATAATATTAGTATGTGCTATATAAAGCCTTGCCAAATTTTGTCGAAATCCATGCAGTTTTGTAAATTTTAAAATCAACCCCTATTTTACCCCCTTATGGGATGATTTTTCAAAAAGCCTGAACCGCATATTTCTTTATTTCTTATCAAAAGCATACATTTTAATTTTCACATCCCTAACTTAAGAAATACTGAGTTTCCCATACAAACTTTCATCCCCTATATCACCCCTCCCTAGGATTATTTTTGAAAAAAAAATAGCCTATGTCCGTCCCCAGGATACCATCTATAGCCTTGCCAAATTTTATCGAAATCCGTTCAGTGGTTTAGGCGTGAAAAGGTAACAGACAGACAGACAGACAGACAGACAGACAGACAGACAGACAGACAGACAGACAGACGGACAGACAGACAGAGTTACTTTCGAATTTATAATATTAGTATGTGCTATATAAAGCCTTGCCAAATTTTGTCGAAATCCATGCAGTTTTGTAAATTTTAAAATCAACCCCTATTTTACCCCCTTATGGGATGATTTTTCAAAAAGGCTGAACCGCATATTTCTTTATTTCTTATCAAAAGCATACATTTTAATTTTCACATCCCTAACTTAAGAAATACTGAGTTTCCCATACAAACTTTCATACCCTATATCACCCCTCCCTAGGATTATTTTTGAAAAAAAAAATAGCCTATGTCCGTCCCCAGGATACCATCTAAGCCTTGCCAAATTTTATCGAAATCCGTTCAGTGGTTTAGGCGTGAAAAGGTAACAGACAGACAGACAGACAGACAGACAGACAGACAGACAGACAGACAGACAGACGGACAGACAGACAGAGTTACTTTCGAATTTATAATATTAGTATGGATATCACATATATACAACGTGTAACGTTAAATGCGCAAAACCTCTTAAGGGGTCATTGTACTCATCATTATGAACAACTTTTACTATTGGACCAAACCTGAAATCGCGAAAAAGAAATCTGCTGTTCAGTACATTTATGTTCGCTTAATTCGTCAAAACAACAGCAAACAGCTGATTTTTTTTTCGCGATTTCAGGTTTGGTCCCACAGTAAAAGTTGTTCATAATAATGAGTACAAAGACCCCTTAAGAGGTTTTGCGCATTTAACGTTATACGTTGTATAAACGTAAAAAAACATCATCCGATAGAAAACAATATCCTCATCAGTAGTTGTGAATCTATAGGGTTCGCAACCCCCCAACCACCCCCACCGCTGGGGTTTTGGGTCTAAAAGTAGCCCAAACTCAGACACGTGAGGGGTTATGTATAATTTTATAGCGTTATTCGAACAATATTTTTTGGGTAAAGTGAAAAAAAAAAATCTTTGAAATACAGATGTGTTACTATTTCCCTTTAGTCAGCGTGTTTGTTGACAGTTTCATCAGACACTTTTGGATCATATATATGTTGATCTTACTCTTTCATCTTACTTCTGTTGTAATAGGCGTTATTATTATTAAAAAAAAAAAAAAAAAAAAAAAAAATTGAAATCTTTGAAATACAGATGTGTTACTATTTCCCTTTATAAGCGTGTTTGTTGACAGTTTCATCAGACACATTTGGATCATATTATGTTGGTCTTACTCTTTTATCATCCTACTCTACTTCTGTTGTAATAGGCGTTATTATTATAAAAAATAATTTAAAAAATTAAAAAAACACGACTTCTGTTACCGTGACCATGACGTAAGGAGGCTGATTGCCCAGTGTAGGTATGGTAGACGATGTATGTATAATATAGTCTCTGTTTTAATACACTGTCAAGGTCAACATAAAATGTAGGTACACACGGCTACACATCAAGCTATACATTTCCAGTGTACACTGACCTCTCATTGTAAGAAATCCTTTACAATGCGAGATCAGCTTATACTGGAAATGTATAGATATCTGTAGCCGTGCCCGACTTAGAAGTCATGCCATACGTTTTGTCAACCGACTTGAAAAACGAGACTCTATCCTTTTTCTTTCGACACCATTTCTCTTGAACAAGTTCAAAAAAATATTGAGAACATATTTCGTCAGTGTTATTTGAATGTCACCAGATACCTCACATGTTTTTCAGCCAATCTTTTCTGTATTTTGTTAGCCTAATTTTAGAGTAGTATCGAGTATATAGGCATCGTATTTCATAGCCTTTTTTCAGCAGAATAATAATGCGCGAAGGATAGTTACCTACCTATTCCATGTTTTTGAATTCGATTGATTTTTTTTTTTGATTTTTTGATTTGTTTTTTCTAACGAAATCATGTTGATTTCTCTTCTGCGTAAAAAATCTGAAATATTGGTCAACCGTCAGTTACATACATAAAAAAAAAATCGGCCAAGTGCGTGTCGGGCCACGCGCAGTAATGGGGTTCCGTAGTTCACGCCGCGCCCGTCGTTATTCGAGCGTAAATATTATTAATTTAGAAATCATTATTAATAAGAATGCTATGATTTTATTTTTGCATATTTTTCCATGGTTCATAAACTTATATTTACTACCTGTTTTACACAGAAAACAACGTTACATTAGTAATTTTTAATGGTATTTGTACGAAATTATTACTGTTCAATGTACATTTTACAAGTTGGTTGACTATTATATATTACTCGTAATACTTAGCTGTGATAGTTTTCCTTCTAATTTCCTTATACATACTACTACCGTAAATTTTTTCACCCATCAAAAACTAACCGTTTAGCTGGGTGGGGGGGGGGGGAGGGACACTTGCTTGACTCTAACAAAAATTAGCATTTTAAAGCTTAATATTTCAGAAATGGATCCCTAAATCGAAAAACTGTTTTCACAAACCCGCAATATTTTTGCAAGACCTATCCAACAATACGCCACACCATGGGGTAGACGAGAAAAAAAATAAGCATACCCACTTTACGTGAAAAAAAAAAAAAAAAGAAAAAAAAAAAAAAAAAAATTAAAAAATTTTTTTTCTTGTTTTTATTTTACCACTTTGTCGGCGTGATGAATAAATATATTCATGCGAAATTATAGCTTCCTACTACTAAGAGTCTCTGAGCAAAGCTGCGGACGGACATACAGAGAGACTGACAGACAGACAGACATACGGACGGACATAGCGAAACTATAAGGGTTCCTTGTTGACTACGGAACCCTAACAAAAACCGCATAGGTCATGTCAATGTGTGCTCGAATGTCAACCGAACCTCATAGGTTCACAACTACTGTAAGCACGTGGTCACCATTGGATGATGATATTTTACGTTAGTATATATATGATATACGTTTATATACAATTATAGATGAGCTCGTGGCTAAGCAATAACAGCCGCACTGGTCGATCCATCAGGTTAAGCTACGCTTGCCGGGGTTGGTCAGTGGATGGGTGACCATCTTTACATACCGAGACTCCGTGCCTTGGAAAGCACGTTGGTCCCGGCTGTCATTCGTGAATCTTTGACAGTCGTTACGGGTCGTCAGAATCCCGGAAGTCTGGCAACTCGTCTTGCCAAGGGGTATCGTATTACCCAGTTACTGAGTTTTGGAGGTCAGATAGGCAGTCGCTCCATGTAAAATCATTCAGCTGCATCCGGTTAGACTGGAAGCCGATCCCAACATAGTTGGGAAAAGGCTAGGCAGATTGATACAATTAGGTATAAAAGTTTTATCATATGCACACATGGTGTGAAATCGACGTTTTTAAACCTTTCAGTATTAAAATATCAGAGTGTAGAGTGTCAGATTCTGAGTATCATAATCATAAAAGTTCGTGCTTTTAGTTTTATGATTGCCTCAGTGCATCAGAAATTGTTACAGTTTATTGCAGTTATAGCATTTTAGTTCCGTCGGGACTTAAGTTTAAATTATACTCGTACTTACGTTCTTACCTGCTGTAAAATATGGAAATGGAAGAGTTATGTTATTACGAGTGCTGTCAGCGCTCCCACCTCTAGTGTGTAGTAAATCACACTAATAATTATAAAGGCGAAAGTTTGTGTGTGTGTGTGTGTTTGTATGTTTGTTACTTCTTCAAGCTCAAACGGCTGGAGCGATTTGGATGAAATTTGGTATATAGATAGCTTATACCCTGGATTAACACACAGGCCACTTTTTATACCGGTCTAGGCGGGTAAAACCGCCAGGCGCAGCTAGTTAATATATAAAACAAAGTACGGCTGGGCCGATTTTCATGATCTTTGTTGTTTTTGTTGGATTTGACTCCACCCCGAATAGCAGAATAACAATTATGAAAATATCAGAAAAATCACGAAAAAAAAATGTATGAAGAAAATTCATTTTTTCATACATAAAATTTGGGCAGGACAGCGTCTGTCAGGTCAGCTTGTATGTATATTAATATATGAATCATAATCATAATTACAGTAATTGTCACTCGGCACTTTATGTAATTATTAGCTTCCGCCCGTGGCTTCACCCGCGTGGTATGTCAATAAAAAATAACTTATGTCCTTTTCCAAGTCATGGTCTAACCGCGTGCCAAATTTCATCCAAAACTGATCAGCCGTTTGAACGTGAAAACGTTACAAACAAACAAACTCACTTTCGCATTTATAATAATTATATTAGTTCAGGATGATTTACAAACATTTTTAAGCATTCAATTATTGTGTGTGTGATGTGTGGTGTGATACAAAATTAAATATTATGTAGGTCAAAGTTTTTCCAATATTGTTTTGATAGTTGTGAGTTACATGTAAGGGGCCTAGCAGGTGGCTTTCTTTTAGTTTCTGCCTATCCCCATGGGAAAGGGCCGTGAGTTTATGTCTGTATGTCAAGGGGAATATAAAAATGGGGTTTAACAAATGAAATACAACTTTTTCGCCAATTTGGCGTTACATCATTTTATTTCATTGATTTGCACATTTGTTGAAATTATATATCCTACTACAATAAGTGTATATTGGCAATATTTTATATTATTAAACATTTATAAATAAGTATATTGATAGTATAAGGTGTAGCTTATATTGAAATATTCTGAATATGCAATACACTTATTTCACAAAATTGTTATCTATTCAGAGCAATAAATTGTTTTCAGTAAGTATCTAGGTAGAGTGAAAGTATTAGAGACATGAATTTCGGAAAATTTAAAAATACATTATCTTTGATTATAAGAAGCAATATGATAATTTGAACTCCATTAATTAATATTGTTGCAAATAAACATTACTAAGTAACTCGGCGTGACAAGAAACAAGAACTTTCCAATATAATACTTGGAATTTAGTGTAAATTGGAGTTACAAAAATATGATTAAATTCATTTTAGATATTTCGAAATTACTTTCATGATATTCAATTCAAATAGAATATTTTCACAATTTTCTTATACCTATTACATCTAGCCTAAGTTTATACACAAGTAGGTACGGTTCGTACGTTGTGGGAATAAAAACGAGTTTACGAATAAATCAGTTGACAGGAACGGGTTCTTGATAAATACATTCCTATGGGATATAATATAATACGTCCGAATTGAGATACACTCACAGCTAGGTGGGGTCGGTGGTCGTCGGGTGTTCGTCAGTTTGGCCGGGTTATCATTAATTGGTGAGCGGGTGCCATTGTTTGACTTGCTCCATGGGCGCGGCGAGGGATGAGTTCCAGTGTTGTAAGGCGCGTCCCCTTGCGAACATGTATGATCCTAACACGAACTTACCCAGCAGTCGGTCTGTAACAAGAAACAAGTTTTATTTGTATATTTCTAAGTATAATATCTAATGTAATATTATCCTGTAATAAATATAAGATGGATCCTGTAAATATATACACGGCGCGTCACAACCATTTGTTTTGTTTTTTTTTATTTGACCTTTTTCACTTTATTCTGTCTGAGCCGCTGCTGCGACCCTTGATAACTAAATAATAATAAAGTAATAAAGTTTATTCATCAAAAAGTAACATTACAATGTGACTTATTCGGTGAGCCATAAACTAAGCGTCGCTTGTATCTTGTGGCTCAAACGGAACTTTAACAAGAATTATGTTTAAATCCGTTTAGTTTTACATCAGAAAGCCGACGAAGGTACTTCACATAAGTGGAGTCATATTAACTTTTATCTTTATTCATATTTTATTGATTTTTCGTAAGCTTTATAAGATCTTTATAAGACTTCTTTAAGGGCTCTTTATCTATGACTCATAGATTAGGTACGTATTCGCCCCCGAAATAAAAATAACACAAAATACTTGGGACGGTTTTTTTCATGAACTGACTATTAATATTCCACAAATATAAAGAAAGGTCGCCTGAAATATTGATGACACTCGATTGCCTTTTTTTAATAAAGTCCAGTACCATTGTCTCATATAAATCCAAAGGAATGAATGGACTTCGTTGAAATATTAGAATTTCAACGAAGTCCATTCACTCCTTTGGCTAATAAAGATTATTTTCAGCTGGCAAATGCAAAATTAGCCTGAAACATGAACACAAAGCTGGCGTATTCAAACTTTTCGAAGGACATCACCGAGGTCAGCCAGTCGGTACCACCGTAAGGGGCGCCCCCTTACCTTAGGCCTCATTTACGGAGACGCAGGGCGCCGTGCGGCGCGGTGCGCGGCGCGGCCCACACTAAATTCAAACATAGGGCGTTCTATGAGAGCGTTTACGGAGAAACGTTTAAGATTTCTTACGATTGACGGCCCGCAGCCCGCATCGCGCTCCGCGCCGCGCGACGCCCCGCGTCTCCGTAAATGAGGCCTTACGGTTTTACCACTAACATCGGTGAATTCCTCGTGCTAATCGTCTTTTATTCATCGTACCACCATGACAAAACTAACTAACCGTAGCAACACATCTGCCAAAATTACACGACCGAAAATTGAAGCTACGCTTGCCGGGGTTGGTTCGTGGATGGGCGACCATCTTTACATACCGAGACTACTCCGTGCCTCGGAAATCACGTTAAGCCGTTGGTTCCGGCTGTCATTCGTGGATTTTTGACAGTCGTTACAGGTCGTCAGAAGCCCGAAGTCTGACAACCAATATTACCAAGGGGTATCGTATTACCCAGTAACTGGGTTATGGAGGTCACATAGGCAGTCGCTCCATGTAAAATAGTAGTATTCAGCTGCATCCGGTTAGACTGGAAGCCACCCCAACATAGTTGGGAAAAGGCTAGGCAGACTGATTGTGTCGCTACACATAAAAAAACAAAATACTGAAAAAAAAAATCCTTTACCTTTGGCATAAACGGAGTGCGGCTGCAAGGCTTGTATCGTGACGCTGGTGGTGTGCAGCTCGTCAGCCCTCAGCCTGAAGTGGAAGCACTCGGAGACGAAGGCACTGCCGTCGTCAGCCACGTCGACTGCGGCCGTGCGGCGCGCGCGCACACCGCGGCAGGCACGCTCTTGCGTCACTCGTACCACCATCTCTTTCTTGCTTGATGTGGGATCCAACTGGGAATAAAAGATTTGATGAATTATTGAATTTTATTAGAAGGTGACGTAATTTCTACGTTACCTATTACTTAGGCTCTATTCGCTAAGGAATAACGTTTTATTAAAAACTAGCGACCCGACCCTGCTTCGCATGGTTTTATGACTCGACAGAACATTGAGTTATCTTTATTATAATATACGTTTTTTTTTATTGCCGAATGGACCTTCTCTTGACATCGATCACGCCTGATGGAAAGCGACGGATGAGGTCCATGATGGAACGAGCGTGCCCAGAAGATACCTGTTCACTTGTTTAGAAGGCAGACGGATTTTATGTGGAAGGGAACGCAGACGCTTGCAGAGAGTTCCACACTTTGGCTGTGCGCAATAAATGTGGAGGAAAAGCGCTGAGTATGACTGGTCAAGAATCTTGACCAGTCATACTCATCGCTTTTCCTCTTACTTACTTACTTGGTTGATATCTCGACTCAAGATATCAACCAAGTAAGTAAGTTAAATATTATTAATGTATTGCTCTATTGTTCATTAAACCATTCGGAATACATTCTCAATAAAATGTACAGATACAATAATAACTCGACGATATACGTCGGCCATGTCATCGTGACATAATTTTAATGATATTATAAGGGGACATTTATGTAGGTACATTTTGAGTCAATAAATATCTACTGGTTGATAATCTAGTTGCACCTTCAGACAAATCTGAAGAGATATGGGTGCAAAGAGTGGAAATTCCGTCATGATTCCGTGGTAATAAGTACTGTAGGTAAATGGAGCAAGATGATTGACTCTCGTAACTTTGTAGTAAACTCTCTACGAAAATTCAACAGCTGCGTACGGCACCTGGTTTCGAGAATTCGTGTAAAAATAAAAAAATTACGTGAACTGCGTTTCATTACAGTTTCCAGGAATTTAAGAGAGTTACGATGAAACAAAAGCTTTTTGAAGATTACATAATCCATAATCACCCTATAACGTTCCCACTGCTGGGACACAAGCCTCCTCTATGTGAGAGGGAGTGGGCTGTACTGTAATCTATCACGCGAGCCCAGTACGAGTTGGTAGATGTCACATGTCGTCGAATTTATTTTTGATTCTAGTTTCCTCACGACCATTTTGAGAGCAGTGCTAATGAAATTATTTACACAGCTTTTCGCCTGCCTGGGTTCGAACCCACGACCTACACTGGGCCACCACGGCTCTCTCTTTTGCAAATTAATGTCATAAAAAAATCTTGGAACACCTTTCAGTTATTTTATTAGTTTATTCAATCCACTATCTGAAAACTACGTTCACTTTATTTAAAGCTTATTTACCTCCAAAACGCTATCATAATTTGAACAAATATTAAATACTATTGAACTTAACCATGTAGGTACCTCTATAGTCTCACATTCAAATAGAATATTGTAAACAAAATATACATTTGTAAATCGGACTTCAGTCCAATTCAAATTCAAATTGGTATTTCCGTCCGGAGAGCAGTGAGTGCTATCTTATTCAACTACGGTCGAATACCTATTGAAAATTGCAAATTCTACGAGTAGTTCTGTTTTGCATATACCTACCTAGTTTCTTAGGGAGTGAGTTTAGTAGATACTAGTGACCCGCCCCTTCGCACGGGTGTAATGGTGATATGCCATAACATCGAGATTTCTATATTATACAACATTCGTTTTTGTTTATACTAAACCTCTTAAGGGGTCATTGTACTCATCATTATGAACAACTTTTACTATGGGACCAAACCTGAAATCGCGAAAAAAAATCAGCTGTTCAGTACATTTATCTACATCAAACTCGTCAAAATGTACTCAGCAGCTGATTTTTTTTTCGCGATTTCAAGGTTGGTCTCGTAGAAAAAAATGTTCAAAATGATGACTACAATGACCCCTTATAAAAATGGTTTAGTATAAACAAAAACTAATGTTGTATATTAGTTTAATATTAATGTATTATACATAAAATCCTTACAGCATAACTGCTTTAAATGATGATGAAAACCACCATAAAGTCCATTGAGTAGGGAGTTTAGAAGAACTTGGAGAACAAAAGAACTTAGTGAAATTCGAAGACATGTGACATCTACCAACCCGCATTGGGCCCGCGTGGTGGATTACAGCCCACTCCCTCTCGAAGAGAACAGGCCTGTGTCCCAGCAGTGGGAACATTACAGGCTGATTATGCTAGAGAACCAACAGACAGACACGAAATAGACTGGCTTACCTTGAGTGCTCGAGCTTCTATTACGGTGACTGTAAGTCTATGAAGGTTTTCATTGTATAGCAAGGAGACGAGGATCTCGCCTAGATCTGATGTTGGCTCTTGTAAATCCTGCAAAAAAAATCAGAGTTAATATTATATTTACGACATTTTATAATTAAACTTTTTAAACTTTCGCGATTTGTACACATTATAAAATACTTATATTATCGAGAATGGTTACCTGTTTACCTCGTAAAAAGGAATATCGCGATAAGACCCGTTCTCGATAATATTTTATAATGTAATATCTATTGCATCTGCGTCGATTGCTTGCCCACTGCAAGCTTTCTGAGTAAGTGGCAAAAACTAGAAAGTATTTAGAACTTTGTAGTAATCGATCTTTCAATTTAAACTAGACTTCCAAATCGATGATTAGGATTTAGAGGCCAAAAATGTGGTTCAGCTTGCGTAGCCGTCAACTATTTATACTTTAATGTAATTTTTAAACTTGAGTACAAAAATGTTGACGTATTTTTATTTTAAAATTGTAGAGTGCAAACGTGGTAAGTAAAATAAAAATAACCGGCCAGGAATATTTAAATAAACTTTCTGCTGACATCTCGCCCCCAGTCGTTCTTATTCTGTTTGCAATGTTTGTCCCTTGTGAGTTATACAGAGCCCGTTTCGCTATTGCAGAATTTTTCAGTAGGTACACCTTGGTCATTAATGGTCATACTGCGCAGAATTGGGTACTCCAAATTTAAATAAAATATTGTAGGTGCTATAGTTTATTTGTATGCCCAAAACGTACCTACCTACAAACACATTCGTGATAGAATACGAATGAAGATGGCAGATTAAGTAGATAAGTTCATAAAATGAATATTCTATACTTAAGTATTCTTATTGGATGACAGAAATTTGCTTTTAAAAAACATAGCTAGATATTTTTTTTTATATCGGATTATTCAGTTAGTTTCAACACCGCTATGGGAAAAACAAGTATGTCACATCACCACGCAGTTAACATATTTATGACAATTTGCATAAATACTTAATACGAGAATGCATAAAAGTTTTATGTAGCAATTAAATTATCAACGATAAAATTACAAAGATAGTATGGTATTATCCGCTTTGTCCTTGATAATAAAATTACACTATTAATTTAAGGAAAGTTTCATACAAAAAAGATTGAACATGAATAAAAGACTGTACTATTTATGAGAAATATTGTGGAAGCAAAAAAACAATAGACATACGTACGTGCCATGTCCTTAGTCCACGTCCCATTTTCTTTGTGTGAATTAGGCTTTTGAGACCATAGACAATAATAAGCCTATATTCATTAGTCTTTATTAATTATTATTAGCATTATCTGCTGCCACTAAGGATTACTTGTCTGCTTACTTAAGAGTAACGAACCTACATTGGCTAAGGCGCTTAATCCACTACCAAGTTTTAATTGTTCTACTGTACTAACTTGTACCGTTATTGGTTTAATACAGAGGGCTCAAAATTACATCCCTTTTTTTGTTTTATTTTTCTGTGCGAATAAATACAATAAATATTTTTTCTTTCTTTTTTTGTTATAAACAATTTTGCTAGCTGGGTAACTACACCTGTTGATTGTATTTTAAAGTAAATAAATATAAAGTAAGTAAATATTTTTTCTTTCTTTTTTTGTTATAAACAATTTTTCTAGCTGGGTAACTACACCTGTTGATTGTATTTTAAAGTAAATAAATATAAAGTAAGTAAATATTTTTTTTTCTTTTTTTGTTATAAACAATTTTGCTAGCTGGGTAACTACACCTGTTGATTGTATTTTAAAGTAAATAAATATAAAGTAAGTAAATATTTTTTCTTACTTTTTTTGTTATAAACAATTTTGCTAGCTGGGTAACTACACCTGTTGATTGTATTTTGTAATTGTACTGACCTTCTCAATATCAAGCTTATACAACTGTGGCTCCTCATCAGGAGCAACACCATCCAGCTCAGTCAGAGGCAGAATGATGTGGCCAATCAGCTGCTTTCCCTTGCCAACCCGGCCTACGTCCAGCAGTGACAGTTTCAATGTTAGGCTCTCGAGCTTACCAGGCGGGATCTGTCAAGAAATAAGACCAGTTAAATCCTACTGTTGTGTATCTTTTCTTGCGGTATTTTTGTTCCTGCTTTGCACAAGTCCATTACGTGGCGACATGTCAAAACATTTAGATTTCTATGCCATATCTAAGATAAATTATTAATAAACACACTCTCACACCGCAACGCTATGTGGTTCATACACATAAGCCTTCCGGCATAAATTAATGCTCTAAAATTATAAATGATGGTGGAAAGGTCACAGATAGACATGAAAAGTGACTTATTGTTATTTTATAGTATGAGTTTCATTTGCAAAGATACTTTTTCCTTGCTTCTGTATTACATGAGAAATGAAAATTGTCCGTGGAGTTTCTTGCCCGTTCTTCTCCATAGATCTACGTTTTGGAATGGGCAACTAGCTTCAACTTTCTGACTTACCTACTGACCGACTCTTTGACAATTCAAAAGTGCCTGTAATTGGTTTAATTGAAATAAATGCTTTGAGTTTGAGTATGCTTCCTTTAGTATCAGATAATATTAATCAGGTACCATAAAAACAATGGCTTATTCACCTGCTTGTATGCTGGTGCCTACGCTTATGTATGGAAGTGAATGTTAGGTATGGCAGAAGAAGCATGAAAGTAGAATAAAAGCTGTGGAAATGGATTCCTAGCGAAGCATGTGTGGTGATTTATTTATTTAAAACTATCATTTTACACAAACCTAATGCGACAGCTAAGACTACTTGTAATAATTATTAACTATTTAAAATAACCTTCCATTACTAACAATTACACACTAGTACATTAATACAAAATTACTGATAACTAAAACGATACCAGTAACCTTATACAAAATTAACTTAAATATGTTTTACAGTCAAAAATTAAAAAGTAAACAATAAAAGAAACATTAAACACAAAATGAACAATAAACCTAAAATTACACTAATTAATGCTTTCGTAACATATTATATTTAATGATAGGCTGAGGAATGATGTGATAAGGCAACAGTGCGGTTTAAAAGAAGATGTACCTAGTGACAACAATTTAAATGATATGAGTACTTATGCTTAGATGGTTTGGTCATGTTGAGAAGAAGAATGAAAAGCGACTAACACAAGGCGAGTGGAAACGCCCTGGGACGATTTATAGTGACCTAATTGGTGATGTTCTTTAGAAAGGCCAGGTGCGTAGTACTCGCTGTTACGTATGTTCTTTAGAAAGGTCAGGTGCGTAGTACTCGCTGTTACGTATGTTCTTTAGAAAGGTCAGGTGCGTAGTACTCGCTGTTACGTATGTTCTTTAGAAAGGTCAGGTGCGTAGTACTCGCTGTTACGTATGTTCTTTAGAAAGGTCAGGTGCGTAGTACTCGCTGTTACGT
The DNA here is from genome assembly GCA_905163495.3 of Cosmia trapezina. NCBI lineage: Eukaryota > Metazoa > Arthropoda > Insecta > Lepidoptera > Noctuidae > Cosmia > Cosmia trapezina. Next base: position 12,401,434 of record LR991038.1, read on the forward strand.
ATGTTCTTTAGAAAGGTCAGGTACGTAGTACTCGCTGTTACGTATGTTCTTTAGAAAGGTCAGGTGCGTAGTACTCGCTGTTACGTATGTTCTTTAGAAAGGTCAGGTGCGTAGTACTCGCTGTTACGTATGTTCTTTAGAAAGGTCAGGTGCGTAGTACTCGCAGTTACGTATGCTTATAACAATCATCACTCTGCATTTGTTCTGTATGTGTGAGTAAGTATGTTTGTAGCAATTCAGAAACATGAAAGCGTATCGTCTTCTTCGACAGCTAAATGTTAATGAGCAAAGTTTCGAGTTTTCGATGAAGTTCACAAGGTCGTATGAGAACCGGATGGGACTGATTTCTCGTTGGTTTGAGATGAAAATTTCTCGGCGTACATTATTTATTATTTCACGGCATCAATAATTCTGAACTTTCACAGTTTGGCCTCAAAACTGTTAGCTTTAGTTGGCAAACAAATTGTAAATTTGATTTTTGTTAGTTTAGGTCTCATAAGAACAACGATACAATATCAATATTAATCTGCTGTGCCCCGCGGTTTCATCCTCGTTTTTCACAGTAAAACCTATAGTATCACTTGGTAATAGTGTAGCTTTCTATCAGTTAAAGATTTTTTGGAATCAGATTACTATTTACAGAGATTACCTAATACAAAAAGCCTCACCCATTTTTAAATACAATACACAAACCAATATTAAGGCGCAGATTTCCTGGAAACTATCAAAAAGGTGGTTTTTTAAAGCTGTGTATCTCATAAACCGTAAATAATTTTGACATGTAAAAAAAATATGATATTTTCAAGTCCTTTTCGCATACAGTGATGGAAGCCAAAACATGATTAAACATACTTTAATGCACCAAAAAAATCTTTAAACACACCTCCTAATAATCGTTAAAAGCTGTTTATCCCTTCATTAGCAATTATAATTATACTTAAAATATACCATGAAATGTCAAATTCCAAACTGCATCCAGTGATGGATAACTTTTTATTAAATAGTTAATTTCTAATTTTATACGATTTTATTTGCACTTTTACGACATAATTCCGGTGCGTGTGAGAATATTCTATCTCGTGCGTCAAACAAGACAGCCATAAAGCCATTTCACTTACACACCGAGCTAAACCAAGCTTGGAACCAGGGCCCTTATAGTTTAAAAATAAAGATAAACGTATAGAGATTTTCTTACAGGAGTAAATTACATTGACTAGTAAAGCTGCAGAGATAATTGTGTTCCCATATCATAGCTAGCCAATAACCCATGTTAAAAGCTTCTGTCCCCACATTGCTGTTCCCAGCCAGCGATCGTATTTCCATTAACGTAATTAAATCCTCGACAAAGTGAGGCTCTATTCGATGTATTTCAAGCTTGAAATTCTACTCTGCAGTGTGCGAGTCTATCCTTTCACAAATGGCAGATTTTATGTATCAATGCATAACCAGCCTATAATGTTCCCACTGCTGGGACACAGGCCTCCTCTCGGTGAAAGGGAGTGGGCCGTAATCCACCACGCGGGCCCAGTGCGGGTTGGTAGATGTCACATGTCTTCGAATTTTTGGTTCAAGGACATGCCGGTTTCCTCATGAAGTTTTCCTTCGCCGTTTTGAGTGTTGATGAACCAATTTACACAAAGTAAAGCGCCTGTCTGGGTACGAACCTACAACTCGTAAGTCGCGGTCATTACCACTGCTGGTAAGTCGCGGCCGTTACCATGTATCAATATGGTAATATAATTCGTTTTGAGTGTTGATGAACCAATTTACACAAAGTAAAGCGCCTGTCTGGGTACGAACCTACAACTCGTAAGTCGCGGTCATTACCACTGCTGGTAAGTCGCGGCCGTTACCATGTATCAATATGGTAATATAATTCGTTTTGAGTGTTGATGAACCAATTTACACAAAGTAAAGCGCCTGTCTGGGTACGAACCTACAACTCGTAAGTCGCGGTCATTACCACTGCTGGTAAGTCGCGGCCGTTACCATGTATCAATATGGTAATATAATTCGTTTTGAGTGTTGATGAACCAATTTACACAAAGTAAAGCGCCTGTCTGGGTACGAACCTACAACTCGTAAGTCGCGGTCATTACCACTGCTGGTAAGTCGCGGCCGTTACCATGTATCAATATGGTAATATAATTCGTTTTGAGTGTTGATGAACCAATTTACACAAAGTAAAGCGCCTGTCTGGGTACGAACCTACAACTCGTAAGTCGCGGTCATTACCACTGCTGGTAAGTCGCGGCCGTTACCATGTATCAATATGGTAATATAATTCGTTTTGAGTGTTGATGAACCAATTTACACAAAGTAAAGCGCCTGTCTGGGTACGAACCTACAACTCGTAAGTCGCGGTCATTACCACTGCTGGTAAGTCGCGGCCGTTACCATGTATCAATATGGTAATATAATTCATTACACTAGCATTTGGTCATTACTCCTGGGTTCTATTGCCGGGTCGGGCAAACTATTCTTCTTCTTAGTATCTCCGTAGCAACCTTTTTTTTTTTTTTTGTGGATGTCGAGGTCTGGATTTGTGGCAATAGACTCGCCCCATATTACATGGGACTTTAACATAACTGGCGAAATAGATAGATAGATAGAGTACTCTTTATTATGCACACCATAAAAATTACAGATATAAATGTTGAAATTTTACATAGGGTGACAAAATCGGCAAATGTGTGAGACATAGGTACACCTCTGCCTAACCCTTGGAGGAATACAAGCGTGACGTAATGTTACTACTGGCATTTGGATACCTAAGTAGAGATAAACTACGATAACATGGCGCGCCCCTCCAAAATTCAAAACGTTTGAAAGTATTTGTGAAAGTATTTATAATGCACCACCAAGATTCACAACGCATGTGTGCGTAATGAGACGGCCGTCAAACAAAAACAAATCCACGGATTTGTTGCTCGACTAGTCACGTCACTACACACATTGAAACAGTAATTTGGAGGGGCGCGCCATGTTATCGTAGTTTATCTCTAAGAAGGAAAGTTCTGAAACCTAAATAAATACAGTAGGTATAGGTATATAATTGTATTGAATAAAATAATCTAGAAGTAGAGTTCACAATGAACCCTTTTAAAATAAGAAAATAAATATATTATAGAACCCAGCAATGTTTGAAAAGAAAAGTAAACAAAGTAGCTGAGAAAACCCTAGTGATTTGTTTTATAACAATGGATTAAATTAATATTAAAATTTTGCGGCTACGGTGAGTTGAATAGGGAATTTTATTTTAGTACTCGGTAAGTTACTTTAATTCACCTGTATTTTAATAATAACAGGTAATACATTTATAATAGGAATTTTGTTTCACAATGTTAAAGTAAAGAACCATTATCACTGCTGTTTTTTTTTTCAATCTCAATTAATGAGAGGTGGATTGTAAACAAAGCATTGAATATTAAAGCAGCTGGGTAAAAAGAAACCTTTTAAAATACTCGCTACTTACCTGTTTGCACTGAACCACTTTTCGACCTTATTACTATGACAATAAGGTTGCAAAATTGTTCACCGCAAATATCCGCGATGGTAAATATACCTACAATCTACATCTTATTGTGATCAAATTTCAGGTAAGTAACGAGTATTTTCAAAGGTTTGTTTTTACCCAACTGCTTTACCGACCTATTACTATGGTCATAAGGTTCATAATTTGTTCACCGCAAATGTCGGCGCTGGTACTTACTTGGTAAACAAACGTTTCATCAAAGAAGGGGTTGCAAGTTTTCTTCTTTTGTTTCGTCTGAAGCACTCGCCTCTCGTCTGGCATCAATTGGATCCTGAGGAGTTTAACTTGCATTAACGTCAAAACAATTAACTCAGCCCAGACGAACCGCTAACAAGTTTTGGTTAGCTTGTTGACTAACCAAGGACCTAAACTGAGTTAACAAACTCATACACAACCTTTTAGGTGTTGACTTGAACTAACACAAAACATAAATTATTCATGAATTTTATTGTGAAAGCGAATGGGTGCTGAAAAAACTCCCACGCCGAAATGTCAGTTCAGTTATTCTTTCTGATACGTGATTTGAATGATTTTATTACAGAGCCGAAGTTTAATCAATTTATTATTCAGTCGCAATTTACTTCAGAGTGACTCAATCTACGTAGGGGTTTCTCTTTATAGAGTGCCTTAAATGTAGCTAGGGTTTGTTGTTTACTTTTTTTAGAATCCATAATTGTCCACTGCTGGACAATGGTCTCCCTACTCTCTTTCCACCACTCTCTGTCCAGAGCTGCCAAGGAACAATCTTTATTAAAGGAGTCCAGCTCATCCCGCCATCTCCTCTGGGCCTGACGTGATGTCGTTTGCCATTAAGCGGGACCCATTGGGTGGTAAGTTGGGGGGCTTCATACCAACTCTCACCGATCCCATCTCTACACGATTTACAATCATCTAAAAAGCAGCCGCCATCTTGGATATACATTTTGACTTCTTTAACAGCTTTTTTAGCACCATCGAAAACCATGAAAACGACAGCCATGACGGAAAGTTTTAAAATATTCGCAGCCGCCATCTTGGATTTACATTTTGACCAATAGAATGAAGCGTAGAGCGTGTTTCAACAAGGAGGCCTAGTTTCCATACTGTCCATATTTATAATGTGAATTTTTGTTATTGTAAATCGTGAAGATCGGTGAGATGGGATGGGATCGGTGAGAGTTGGGATGAAGCCTAAGTTGGGACCATTGATGGTCTGTTGTTTACTAAACCTTGAAAAATCAGCTCCATACATTTGTGTCAGCGTCGTTTTATGAGGGCGTAACATTAATTACATTAGTGACAATCACTTACTTTATGTAAGGGTCGCATGCGTTGGCCAGCGCGGGGGTGCGTGAAGGTAAGTGCTTCGCTTTTATAATATGCACCTGTAGCCTTTCAGTCCCCGCCTCGTATTTCAGAGTGAACCATACTCGACCCTAGGGAAATTAAAATAGAAGGTCAGTTATAGCAGCACGTCATATGTATTTAAGAGTCTCGCGATTTACGTGACATTCAGTGTCGTGTCAATTGGCTCTTTTATTTTTCGATGTACAGTCGAACAAGCCATGTGGAAAAAATATCCGTCTTTCCACTAGGTACTCTGACACTTTTTAATTTTTTATTGAGATTGATTGATTGAGAGTGATGTAAATTAATTAACTAGTCACTGCTCTTACAACATTGTTTAAAAGTAGTTACCTGAATACCTCCTTCAATACGTACTAATTGAAAGCTATAATATTCGTTGTTGAAGTCGAGATAAAATCTTTTTAATTTGTTGTTAAAAATATTTGATAAGCCATAATTGAATTAACTTTTTCAATGATATGAAAGAGCCTGTCTCTTTGATGGAATTAAATTGTTTTTGGCGGACAGAACTCTGTATTTAAACAAAACTTTGAACAAGATAAGAAATAACTTTCTTTCGAATTGAGACGAATTCGGAGAGGCGAATGAGGAAAGTTTACCGACGACAGAACCCGTATGTAACATATAATTTACGCTTTTCTCGTGGTGCTATCAGATACGGACCGTCGTAAAAACCGTGTCACTTTTACGCGAAATTAAAACGTGTGGGCGTACTTATCGATCGGCATTGAAAAACATTTCAAGTACTAATGGATGTTTCTTTATGATGAATCTTTTCACACGTGTACCCCGCGTCCTATTTAAAACCGACCGTTGCGCGAATACAGGATCGTTCGAACTTTTTGTTCGGTGAATCTGAACGCGTGGTCAAGCTGACAGTGGGTGCTTTCCGGTTTTCCGAACAAAAACACGCGACCGATCGCGCACAACAGTCGCACAACAGTCGCTTTTAAATAGGACAACTTTCCGGCTAGCTCGTGCCACATCCTAGTTATCGATGGGTAAAGAATACGTATTAAGGCAGACAGAGGCGATATCGCGTCGTGACGTGTCGCGTAGCGGTGTTGCGACGCGATAATATCGCAATATCGCTCGCGATATTGCCTCTGTCTGTAAGAGCCTTTAATAACGTGGTAAAATCTGCATTCTTGTCTGGCTAGCCAGTAGCCTAAACGTGTAAAAAGAGCCTTAGAAAAGCTGGCATTAAAGTTAGGTGACACAGTTAAGTATTATTTAGAGCACTGTAAATGGAACGAAATAAAATTCTAAGGATATGGCCTAATCCTAGAATCTACGAGGTTCGTTTGATTTATTTGCAGAAATTATTTGAGTACCTATATTTAATTAATGTTGCTTCGCCTTGTTCTACAAATAGAACATTATTAGTTAGATATGTACATAGGATGATAATAAAAATATTAGATAGAAACATGGTCAGCCCACGGCTAAATCTTATTATCTCAATTGAATAACAATCAACTGAAATAATAACATTTTACGAAAAATAAAACCTCTTGTTGAACAGAAATCACTTCATCAAGTAGCCCTTGTCTTGTTCAAAGGTAGTAAATCTTTATAGCCCGAGACTATAAATTTAATGTTATTCCTATAAGAATGAGGCGAAAATAACAGTAAAAGTTGAACGCGAAGTAGATAAATATTCATGCGAAGTTGTGAATTCGTCTGCGGTCGGTCGGCCTGTTGTCGGATACATTTGCACTGCTAATATTATGGATCGGTTATTATGAACACTTTATGCCAAGTCCAAAGTTAAGACGTTTACTTAAAAGATCATTTGTAAATTATTCTGTATATTTTAACATTTTTATGCGTTTGTGAAAAGGCCTCTTTCCGTGATTTCCATAATTCGCTATGTTGTAAGTTTTTTAAGGCAATTTTCTATGAATAGCATTATGACGGAGTTTTATTTGCCGATGACATTATCAGTTTTCATGTCATATGTGTAAATGACAGGGGTCGTTGGCATATTCTACCTACTTATGTAGGGTATGTAGGTATTTGTGATTTATGGAACTTAAGGTAAAAGATCTCCGCGATCTGCGGGATGGGTGAGGTCTTTTTGTCACCCATCCCGCAATGTTTGAAAACCAAGGTTTTCAACCGGTGCGTCCTGCCCGTTATGACATACGGTGCTGAAACGTGGACACTGACAGTCGGACTGGTCGACAAATTCAAGGTCGCTTTGCGCGCTATGGAGCGGGCTATGCTCTTAGTTTCTTTGAAGGATAAAATCAGGAATGAAGTTATCCGGAAAAGAACCGGAGTAACCGACATAGTTTGCAGAATAAGCAAACTGAAGTGGCAGTGGGCTGGCCATGTTTGTCGAAGGACCGATGGCCGGTGGAGCAGACGAGTCCTGGAGTGGAGACCGCGTATCGGTAAGCGTAGTGTGGGACGCCCCCCAGCTAGATGGACCGACGACCTGAAGAAGGTGGCTGGGGCAGACTGGATGCGGAAGGTGGAGGACAGGGTGTTGTGGCGCAGACTGGGAGAGGCCTAAGTCCAGCAGTGGACTGCGATAGGCTAAGTTGATTGATTTGAAGGTAAAAGATGCGTATGTACCCGCAGGATTTTTTGTATAGAACCAAAATAGATATCTTTTTCCCTTGTTTTGGTTTGAAGCAAATGTCGTTATTTGAAGATTTGCTTTGAAGTTATTTGACAGTTGTACAGTACTAAAAATACTCTGTTTTCTAGTTTAGGTACATAGATTCGCGTGTAGACCTAACCATTAAGTATGGCTCATTATAAATACCATTTCGTGCAAGTATTTGCAAATTAACTGTGAAAAAAAAAGTAGTAAATCACTAAAAGCATCGAGATTGTTATTTTCATTTACCTCATTCACGGTATTCGCAATCCGAGAATTACGTAATATGATTTAGCGGCAAACTAATCAGCATTTCACAAAGTTAGCGAGTGCGGCGCCCCGCGGAGCTGTTCCGAGTTATGAAGAAAACTAATAGTCTTTTATGATGCGTCTTCTCCACGGGATAGGGTTTGTTCGAAAAATATAATATGTGAAACTGATCTTTTGGCGAAATATTATGTATTATTATGTTTATGAATGACTAGCAACGCCCCGCGGTCTCACACGCTTTTGTCTTGAACCCGTAAAAATATCGGGATAAAAGTATCATATGCGTTAATCCAGGATATAATCTATCTGTGTGCTAAATTTTTTAGTAGTGTTTGCGGAAGGTGTAGATTGTCACCACCGCCTACGGACATCTACAGAGCTATCACAAGGGCGCGCGTAGCCTCTAAAGAATAAAGCAGAAATGTACCTATATACCTGTAATTAATATAGAACCCACACTATTCAAAACGAATCAGAGTAACGCTGGTTGGTGTTAGAAATACAATATGGCCGACGTATTTTGGCGAGTCTGAACTTCGCGTAGCAGTCTGCGCAATAACAATTTTAGGAACCAAATGGTGACATGAGGCAAGTGTGAGTGAGAAAATATGCGCGAAAGTTCGGAGAGCTTATGTTCAGACTCGCCAAGGAACGTCGGCCGTAGTGTAGGTACGTTAGTACCTATACACTGTTTGTCCACCGAGAAAACAGACGATGGCACCGAAGTACCAACAGTACATTTACTATGTCCGAATAATCTCGTTTCTCGTTGACGTCCCGTTCCCGGTACGGTGGACAAACAATCATAGTGTTCGTATCTTCCCGGTTAAGCTCCTTAACAAAGTGTTTTCAAAAATATTTTAATTACTGTACTATCGACTTAATTTTAAAATTGATTCAACAAACACGCCTTATTTTACGGATAGAATGTAAACACAGACTGGTCAATGTTAGTTTAGTTCAGGTTATAAGAGGTTAATAGAGGACGATGGGGCAAATGACGCTCGTTTGTGACCGGCTTGAATATACTAAATTAATGCATAATGCAATATAGTGAGCTCAAATTACGCTTTTATTACAGGGCAGGGAGAAAGGGTATTATAATGAAGCTCTTGTTCGGGTTGCAGACTGAATGTTGAATTAGAAGCTTTAGAATGATCCTGTTTTTATTATGGCGTTTCGTTGCAAAAAACCTGAGTTAATCCTTGTTATTGTTTCGGTAATTCGCCTTTGTTTGTTTTAGGGTTCCGTACCAAAATGGTAAAAAGGAACCCTTATGGTGCGACTCAGTCTGTCTGTCTGTCTATCACAGCTGGATATCTCAAAAACTACTAATGCTATCAACATAAAATTTGGAACAGTTTTAGATGACGTTTGCCCAACTATTTTGCAAATAAGAAAGAAATAAAAATACATAAGTATACTTTTTTTGCAACCGAGACTGAAAGTGGGTCTTATAATTTCGAAGTAAAGCTACTAGGGCTTGTGGGGTATCATTTAAAAGAGCGCTGTTTACACATTCTCAAACATTTTTTTAGGCCGCATAGTTTTCGACTTTTGTTGAAAAATGTAAAAAAAATACCGTTCAAAAGATCCACGTTTTGCATTAAAAAATCAAAAGTTTATGTAGCGTTCAATCCATAGAATCTACTTTTATGAGAGACCAGAATGACTTTCTATCTAAAATATGAAAACGCTTTTCCTCTAAAATCTGCACTGCACCAAATCGGAGCAAAACTTAAAATAACTTGAAAACTTTGACTGTTTATTTTTTGCACAGCAGTGCAATTTATTTAACATAAACATAACCTAAAAATAACAAAATTATATCCTAACATAAATAAAGCTATTCACAAACTAAAACATGGCGTCGAAAAATTCATCCGCGTCGCTGTCGACTGGTAATGTACCCAAGAGAGTGGCGGTATTGCCACGTTGTATGGCAATGTTTAGCCTCTGGCCAAGGTAAAAGCCCGCCGTTGGGTCACGGGAAGTGCCAACCAGCCGTTTCGAGATATCCTTAAGGATGATGCGCCAATTTGTAGGTCAGTGTGAGCTTGTATGTTGATTAAAATATGATTCGCGGCCGTAGCTAATATGGCTTTATAGAATTATAATCATTACAATCAGCAATACAACTTCATAAGTTAGCATTTATCTCAAATCTAGCGATTTCATGAAATCATGAGGTTTGAGGTAAATGCTAACTTATGGAGTTGTATTGCTGATTCTAATGATTATAATTCTGTAAAACCATATTAGCTACGGCCGCGAATCATATTTTAATCAACATACAAGCTCACACTGACCTACAAATTGCAAAAAACGTAAGAAATTTTGAATTTCGCGGGCTACCCTGGCGCTTTCGCCTTAAAGAGCCATGAGCACAGCAGTGCAAGATAATGTTTCTTGAAGGTTACACGGGAAGTGCAGTTAGTACTTATACGAATCAAATCGCCCCCGCGACTGTTACGTGGCAGGTAGTACCTACTTAATCTATATCTATAAAAGGAAAGCGTTACTGACTGACTGACTGATCTATCAACACACAGCTGAAACCACTGAACGGATTGGGCTGAAATTTGAAACACAGGTAGCTATCATGACCTAGGCATCCGCTAAGAAAGGGTTTTTGGAAATTCGACCTTTAAGGGGGTAAAAAGGGGGGATATTGTTTGTATGAAAAATCTTATTCCTTGAGTTAATAAACTTGAAACTTGGCACGAATATTTATCTAAGTAAATTATGATTATTGTGATTTTTGTTTTTCTAAACTACCCCCTAAAGGGAAATTGGGGGGTCTCAAAGTTTGTATGGAAAAATTTTAACGCGCAATCCGATTAACCCAAAACTCAGTATTTATACTTAAAACCAAAAATAAAGAATAATGCGTGTCAGGGTTTTTCGAAAATCTACCTCTAATGGGGTGAAAAGGGGTAGTCAATTTCACAGGGGAGGATTTTACTGCGTGGCTTGATTAACTCGAAAATTGGTGTAAATAATCTTTGAGTCAAAATCAATCTGCCTAGCCTTTTCCCAACTATGTTGGGGTCGGCTTCCAGTCTAACCGGATGCAGCTGAATACCAGTATTTTACATGGAGCGACTGCCTATCTGACCTCCACAACCCAGTAACTGGGTAATACGATACCCCTTGGTAAGACTGGTTGTCAGACTTTCGGGCTTCTGACGACCCGTAACGACTGTCAAAGATCCACGAATAACAGCCGGGACCAACGGCTTAACGTGCTTTCCGAGGCACGGAGGAATCTCGATATGTAAAGATGGTCACCCATCCACTGACCAACCACGGCAAGCGTAGCTTAACCTGACGGATCGACCCGTGCGGCTGTTATTACTTAGCCACGAGCTCCTATAATCTTTGAGTCAAGCTATGGAAATATCTCAAACCATTTTTTTAAATTCCACCCCTGTGGGGGTGAAAACAGGGAATACAATTTACATGAAAAATGTTTTAATTGACTTGAAATTTGGCACAAATATTTGCCTAAGTTTGTCATTATTAGTTTTTTAAAACTACCCCGGAGGGAGGGTTAGAGGGTAGGGGCAAGGGAGGGGTGGTGAGGAGTGTGAGGGGGAGGATGATGGACGCAGGGAGAAAGGGCAGGAATTGGTGAGGAGAGGAGGAAGACATGGTGAAGGCTGAGGGGTGGGTAGAGGTTGGTGAGCTGGAGGTGGAGGAGAGGGGGAGAGGGAGGGGACGGGGTGGTGAGAGAGAGAGAGCGAAGGGGAAGTGGTGAAGGGGGTGTGAGAGTGAGTGAGAGGGGGAGGGAGAGGTAGCGGAAGGGGATGTGGTGAAGGAACGAGCTAAACTCTGGAACTACCCTACCAGTCGGACTTTAAAAAATCTTTTTGCATTAATGATAGCCCAAATCTTATAGAGGGCATATTTAACATCACTCTAGGACCCTTAGGTGCCGAGCAAAAAGAAAAAAGTCTGAAAGAACGCTAAGTGAAAACGAAGTAATAGTGCGGGTAGGCAATGCTATGCGACGGGGTGGATCGAGCAAAAAATAAATTTCACGCGGACGAAGTCGCGGGCAGAAGCTAGTACTTAATATTTTGTTTACTTACCACATGTCCTTCTGGCCACATAAGATCTTCGTCAAGACAATCAGACTTGTACAGTGATGGGTCCAGCACTCCGAGGTCTGCAGTGTTTGCTGCAACAAAGACATTAATTTTAATAGGTACACAGATTGAATTTTTCAAGTGAACGTGGATGGCCAAATTCGAAACTATGAGGAACAACAGTACAATCCTTGAGACGTCAAATCCAGCTATGTATTGAAAACAATGGTCATCATTTTGAACAGTTAATCAGTTAAGATTTAGGTAGGTAGGTTAAGGTAGGTAAAATAAGAAAAATAAAAAAAGTATTTTGTTAAAAATTAGCTCTTTCATTTAGTTTGCAGTATGTCATTACTTCCCAGAATTCCATCGTTATTAGTGATACTATCGAATGGTGTAATAATACAGTGTACGTGTTAGTTTTTTCAAAATCAACGGTTTGATTCTTGTCTAAAAATATTGATTTTTCAAAAATCATAATGCAGGTTTGGTTTTTATCAAAATCGAGCCCTTGGCTCATTTGAGTACTTTTCGCTATTCCTCATAGTTTCGGATTTGGCCATCCACGCCCACTTAAAAAAATCATCCTGTATAATATAAGTAGGAACTTACTAGATCCAGCAAATTTTTAATAATAATTGTACAAATTAGGCTACTCTCATCTTTCATCTGTTACTACACAATATCCTTAGATGAGACCCACAGCAGACTTTCCGGCTTCTAAACGCTCATGACCATTCCCAAAAGTAATAATGGGAAACATGACTTCTTTTTCGTGCTTCTCAAAGCACAGAAAACACGGATAACATTCACCAGTCACGGAAAAACGAAGTAAGCGCAACTTAACCTCCGTGATTAAATGATCAATAATACTGGTAAATGATTAATAATGCGCTTTTTCATCAGCTTAACGTGCGATTCAATTAACTAAGGCCTATAAGTAACTGATCGACTGATTCAGAGGGTGCAAAAAGCCTGCGCTCGATTCTGCTTCTCAATCCCACCAAGAAGTCATGTAACGCCCTTTTTAAATAATCACTCAATCCTCAACATGAAGTCACGTCGTAAGTTGCACTTGGCATGTCTACTTTTTGGAGTTATAAAGTACAAGCAGCCGTCCTACTTGTACAATAAACTGAGCTGGATCGCTAGTAGAAGAGAATGCGCAAGAAGACAGTGCTCACAACAACTCTCCACTCACTCGCACAAGACAGCGGCTTTCAGGGGAAGTTTTAGATACGCCGCATCTAAATGCTGGAATAATATACCCCCGCCGATAAGGAACCTAAAATCTCTTGTAACCTTCAGAGTTCGACTGCGGCAGTTTCTTATCGCCTCTCAGAAAAAACTGGGAATGACTGTTTCAAACACGTCCATTATTTAACTGGTTATCATGTCCTTCCCGAGCCAGTCTGTCTATTTAGCGTATCTCTTGGTCAAAACCTGTGAACGAAGGGTATAGGCACTTGGTAATTTAATAATTCGTGGATCTTTTGTTGCACATTAATGATTAAATACATAATTATTGTAATAAATATACACATATTATTTACCTACATTTATTTATTGTGAACACACTAATTTCATTTTTAACTCATATTATTTTATTCGCACCTACGCCACTATTTATTTATTGTGATTATAAATTTATTTTATACATTATACTTTAAACTTTATATATAATATCTAATCAAGTCAAGTAATCTAAACGCAAAACGTTATTGATTAAATAATTACAACACCAACATAATCATGACTGCTCAGCGTCCGTACGTCACTGCAGGGATCCAGCAGAATATCAGCGTCAGGTATACTTGCCTGACACATGCTGAGCTGGACTCCCATTTGATGCAACCTTGAGACGCACACCGCACTGTGTAGGTACCTATAATCTTCACTTGAAGTTATGTATGTTATGTCCTTAGATTTTATGTATGTTTTTCTTTCTTTATTTTTTTTTGTATGTTGGCACCTTTTTTTTTTAATTTTTATATGTATTCATGTGAAGTGTAATAATTTAATTGTACTTTTGTGTGTTGTGCTGTGTCTTTTGTGTGCATCAAATAAATGTTTTATCTATCTATCTATCTATCTATCTATAAGTTATTTTGTATATTTGCTTAATTCCGATGCAGTGATAATGATTAATCAATTATTGAATGCAATGATCCGGAGAAGCCATTCAATAACACACATGAATGAGCGATTGAATAAATACAGTTACCTTCACTGTGGAAACAGGTTCATTTTATTTACCTGAGATATGCTCCCAAATAATTATCTTGTGTGGTTATATTATTGACGTTATGGATAAAAAGTCAAATAAAGAATTAGGTACCTACTATGAAAGATTTGAAAAGATTTTTTTTGAGTTATTCTATTAATAAAAAAATACAGTTATTATTGCTCTTTGTTTGTATGTTTGTGTATAAATTCGAAGAAAATAAACTTCGTACCCATCATAGTTTATGAAAGTTTTCGTCGAGTAGAGAAGTTTTATTCTATTCATACACATGTAAAGCGCACGACATGTATTGTAAAGTTCAGTATACATAGCTACAGCAGAATGCAATTATACCGTATGTATTTATAGAATGAAAATTGCATTCCACTCCAACTTATTTTCCTTAGAAATTCTAATTAATAAATCGAGCTTATAATAACTCACGCAACATAATTTATAATTAGCCCTTTAATTTTACACGGGTTGCCGGTGGTTTCATTATCTCGCAAAGCATGAATAATTAGTCTTTATTTAGGACGCATGGAAAAGTGAAATCAATAGTGTAATTAAACTGGTCATGTACACTTAAAACTAAAGTCGCTTTTCCTGTCTGTCTGTGTGGCCGCGTTGTTCTTCTAAACTATACGACGGATTTTGATGCAGTTTTCACTATCATTTAGATAATTTATTCCGGAAAGTTTATATGTACAATACAATAATATTTAACTTAGATATACTATAGAAATCTTCATGTTTTGTCAAGTCGTAAAACCCGTGCGAAGCTGGGCCGGGTCGCTAGTTATTAATAATTAATTATGGACAGTCTCTAATGGTCCGTTAATTCATAGATAACAATACTATTCTAATAGCAAATAACTTTACACATGGGTTTGTTTACGAGTATGTAGCTAGAAAATTATGTTTTCCATCGGATAATGTTTTTTTACGTTTATAATATGTGATATAAGCTTATAGTTATACCACTATGTAAAGGTTTTTCCTTATGCACACATGGGGTGCATTCGAAACTTGAGGGGATAAAAAAAACGTCCTCGCATTAACTAGAAATGCTAATTTTAAGTATAGAAACCGCAAACATGAATAAATTGAAAGTATTATTTTCAAACCGTGGTAACAACCTTACAAGCTACTTCCTACAAAGATTCATTACCTACACGGTATAGGTAGGTATATACCGAATTGAAACATACCTACTTGTTGCTCCACCCAAGATAAACATACTTGTTTAGGGTGCGTTGAACACCGTTGTCATGGTTTCAAATACCCGTGTAACGAGAATTTACAAAATTGGATGAACGCGGATAAAACTCGAACGTTTACACATTTCATGGAGAGTAAACATAATATCAATTTCCGAAGGAATATCGGATCGGTTACGAATTCAGATAAATTAAATACAAATACAATCACAGGAAATTATACTGTGACTGTAAGCGGAAAAAGTAATTTATACCTTCTGAAAATCATACCAAAATAGTTTTTCCTTGGTGCGTATAGATCTGACCGTCAGCTGCTCCAGTAAAGTAGTAGTCCAAAGATTAGAGCATGTCAAAATAAATTGTAAAAAAAACTTATAAAAAAAAAGAATTTCATACCGCGACAAAACCTTAGGTATAGGACGGTTTTTGGGATCATCTTCAACCCAAAAAAAATCGAGAAGTACCTCCTATACAGTTAGGCACTCCTATATAGATAGCAGTACCTCCTATATAGCAGCACCTGCTTTAAAGCCAGAATAAATGCAGATGATGTTTCCTGTGTAAAAAAAAAAATCTGTTTAGTCTGTCAGTCAGACAATAAAAAAATTTTAGACACATATTTTTTGCTTTATCATATTAATAAAAAAATACTTGTGGGGGACATTTTTTTTTGTCAACATCCCTATTGTTAATGTAATTACCCTTAAAAAGATAGTACCAACAACTGAGAAATAAAATTGGTACTTACTTATCTTCAACTTTTCAATGGAACTTTTAGTGGAAAAGTTGTCAGAAAAAAAACTGAATTGAAAAAGCTTACTTAAGCAAACAAATGTCAACTAAAAAATCTTGAATAACTAACAGAGGTTTTCTTAGACAAAAGCCAAATTAATAACAAAAAAAAAAGAAACGGTAACGAATAATAAATGGCTAGATAGACACAAATCACATTTAAATTTTAAAAGGGTTTCACGAAAAGTAATTATAAGTTAATCAAAAGTTACGAACTTTGAATGAATATTTAGGTAATTGTGGTTTATTGTATGAACTTAACAAATCAAAAGGGAATACTCTAAAGTACGCAATTGAAACTATGAAAGTGTGGTCTTCAGAACAAAGACAGTAGTATTAAAACAGCCTGATACATTTTTTAGGGTTCCGTTCCGTACCTCAAAAGGGAAAACGGAACCCTTATAGGATCACTTGTTGGTCCGTCTGTCTGTCAGTCTGTCAAGACCCTTTTTCTATTAAAAATCATTAAGTTAAAAATATCTCTTTATATTTAAAATTAGCAGGCAATTACATGATTCTTAATTATGTTCACCTCGAATAATCTTCTTAACATATTAATTTACTATTTATATTCAGTTCTAGCACAGAATAATGTATTATACTGTGCTTCTAGCTTAACTTTAGGTATATATTTTATACAAACCAACGATAATATCTGCCTTAGGTAATATTTGACTTTATACCTTTACCTTCATTTACGTGTTTCCATTTTTAAATATACCGTGACTGAATTTACAATGAGCCATCACTGTTTTTAATTACGCGACTTTCACAGAAAGTGTTAATTTGACAAAAAGCCTTGGAAATAACATGTATACCAAATAAAATAAAAAATCTGCCAGTTATGCTTGTCAAATTCCAGTTCCACAATATTTTTTATCGTAACCCCAATGAATACCAGTCAACTCAAATATCGTAGTAGCGGAAAAAGGTTTATTTTTTAACGTCTACGAGTTTATTTAAAGTCTCGTCACGTAGACACAGTCTACGGCGTAGCGCGTGTAGTCTACGGCGTAGCGCGTAGGCGACAACGTCTACGATTTTTCTAAGAGCTCACCGTTTACAGTATATCGCATATGGAAAAGCAATCTGATCAAATAACAATGTAAATGGTCTGAACGTGATATATAGATTGTGTGAACAATATTATAGTATGTTTTTGCTTTGGCAAGTGACACTTAATACGGGAAGCCACTGATTTTCAGAATCTCGCTAAACGTTTTGCGAATAAAATTTTATTTTAAGAGAGAAATATTATCGGTCCAAGGCGTAAATACATATTTATTCGCTGTTATAAATAAATAGAGAATTTAACATTTTAAAATAGGTGCTCTGGTGAAAGTAAACGACAAAGAATACAAAATAGAAATAGTGTGAAGCTTCAGGGCGATTTACATGTTCTATTTAAAAAAAAAATAAGGGTACAACGTATTTTCTGTAAGCAATACTTTTATTTTATTAAAAGACTTTAATAATATTTTTGTGTAAAAAGTACTTTGTTTATTTATATTCTAATTCAATAAGACTTTTATTAGATTTACTTTATTACTCTTTGATCACAAAACATTTCTACTCACTAAATCTTTTTTATTTAATACGAATAATAATTATTATAACGGGTTTATTTAAACTTTAATTATTATTAGTGTAACAAACATACAGCGCCATCTAGTGTAACTTATCTAAAGCACTAACATGAGCGTCTTCATTAACTAGAAGACAACAACTACAGATAACTACATGTGATTACACACATTTCAACTATCCGCCTTTATAGCTGAGCTGTCTTCGAACAAATCGTCATTCACTATCTAGAGGTTTAGAGTTCAGTAGCCACGCAGTTAACTCTGATCCTAAGTAAGCCTAGTTCCTGCTTCGATAGCTTCGCAGTTTTTAGGAACTAGTCAGCTAGGGGAGGTCTGAAGGGCGATAGCCACGCAGTCCCTTTCACCCCTCAACTTTGTGTTGCCACATGATATATTAATAATTGTAACGTGTAACGTAACATAAAGTTAAGTTGCCAATATATCATCAAATTCAACGGGGCTTTAATTTCACAACCAACAACACTTTTTTTTTTGTGAGTGGGAAACCATCGAATGACTTCTTCCGCTCTGGGTGGAGCGGAAGGGCGTGTCAGACTTTTACTGACTAAAACCCACCCGTGTTCCTTCAGTTGCCTATGCCAGGGCCACGGTATCTCTTTCGAACAACCCGCGACGCCAGCGGCATCGGCCCTATCGGACCCCGTCTCTGACAACCAGCAACCCTACATTAGTCAATTTGCCTCGACTTGTTTGCCGCGTTGGTCTAGTAGTTGCAAGCGCTTCTTGAGTATGAGGTCCTAGGTTCGATTCCAGGGTCCGATAAAGTGTTATTGGGTTTTTTCATCTGGAATTTCTCAGTAGCAGCCCGGAGTCTGACTTTGTGCCCAGTTGATGGCAATATGCTCGCCCCCAATTACATCGTCATCATCTGCCTAGCCTTTTTCCCAACTATTTTGGGGTCGGCATCCAGTCTAACCGGATGCAGCAGCTGAATACCAGTATTTTACAAGAAGCGATTGCCTACCTAACCTCCACAACCCAGTTACTGGGTAATACGATAACTCTTGGTAAGACTGGTTGTCAGACTTTCAGGCTTCTGACGACCCGTAACGACTGTCAAAGATCCACGAATAACAGCCGGAACCAACGGCTTAACGTGCTTTCCAGGCATGGAGGGGTCTCGGTATGTAAAGATGGTCACTCATCCACGGACCAACCGCGGCAAGCGTAGCCTATCCTGATCGATCGACCCTTGCAACTGTTATTACTTAGCCACGAGCCCCTATTATTTGCCAGATATATTAAAATATATCTGGCAAAATGTGGGTGTACTAAAGGTAGAAGTCTGCCCAACCCTTCGGGGAAATAAGGCGTGGTGTTATGTTATGTATTAGTCAATTTCAATTCACACTGTTTTTAGCATCGTTTATTCCCTCTTTAGAACACAAACACGTTTAATATAAGCCCGACAAACTTTGAAATATTAAAAAGACGAGACCAAAGTTTAAGTTCCCTAATAATGTATGTGACATTCATTTTGTTGCTATTTCTATCACAGATCTAACGTTCTTGTTCACTTAAACTCCACGTTTTGAATTAGGATGTCAATATTTTGCCTATAAATAAAGTTAGTAGGATAGTAATGCGAAGTTTTAAAGGCTTGTTAATGACGTAGGTAGTCCTACTAATATTATAAATGTGAAAGTTTGTGAAGATGTTTGGATGTTTGTTACTCAATCACGCAAAAACGGCTGAACGGATTTGAATGAAATTTCGCACACATATAGTTTATAACCTGCATTAACATATAGGATACTTTATATCCCGGTAGTAGGTTCCCGTGGAATAATTTCCGACATCCACGCGTGTGAAGCAGCGGGCAACGGCTGGTGTTTATGTAAGTTAATGTTAAGTAAGTAAGTTGGTTGGTTAACAACGTTGATGGTTGAATAAAAATCTCATGATAATGCATGCTGTGAAAGTGCTTTCTCTATATTATCATTTATTTGATCAAGAGCCAATAAAAGTATTTTATCACTTTGTTATTACACCCACACAAATACTTATGAAAACAACCTTTATACATAAACCCCAATGAAGGCTCTATTCTCAAAATGCTCTTTATTTATTATATCATCTTTTTTATTTGCAAAAGAAATAAAAACGACAAGTTTCATCATATAAGAACGAATGCTTCTTGAGGATATAAAGTCAAATTGGTAAAAATATGTGAAAGGATAAGGTTTCAGAAATAAGCTTTGAACGGTATTTTCAGTATCAATAGTTACGAGGAAAGTTACCTTTATGACTTAGATAATCGAAATCTCGAAAATCGAAGTTTTAAAGTCTGTGAAATCAGCACGTGGAATTTTATTTCACGTTTAATATGTAACAAGATTTTTGATTGTGTTTTCTTAATAGTTTAGTTGTCTTATCTTTTTTGTGTGCAATAATTCGTAATAATTCAAAGTTAAATTTAAATTCAGCAGCACCTGTAGTAAAAAATTTGTGAACAAGAAAAAAAAAACGATCAAACACATCAAACATCAATTTACTAATAGGTAATTGTGTTAGTAGTGTAAATTTTAGGTAATATAAACTAAACTAACACGGATAACACAAAGCTACTGTACTACTAGGTACTGTCGTATGTGCCTGTAAATTATAGGTATTGGTACTAGCTGCGCCCCCGGTTTCACCCACATAGATTGAGATAAAAAGTAGCCTATGTGTTAATCCAGTGTATAAGCTATCTACATACGAAATTTAATCCAAATCGGTCCAGCCGTTTGAGCGTGAAGAAGTAACAAACATACACACACACACACACTCACAAACTTTCGCCTTTATAATATTAGTGTGATTATCTTTGGAAAGCAAACAGAAGTAAAGTTCGGAACCATTCCGAGAGTACTGCCAAAGGCGTGTGTCACTGAAAATACATTAGCGACATCAATTCTTAATGCTGCTTAAAGATCTTTTGTATCTCCATAAGGCCCTTTGTACACGACAAGGTTTCTTCACGGTACGGGGTTTAAACCGCGCCGTAGAAAAAACGTTTCTGTCAAGAAGCTTCTATAGTGATCCGTAAAGACATTGCCTACACACCTTCCATAGTGAACCTTATAAGGTTCACTATGGAAGGTGTGTAGGCACGACCGTCAGCGTTATAGCGCTGACGGCCGTGCCTAGACACGGCGAATAAACCGAAGTTTTTCATGACAAGAAAAACGTGTACAAAAAGCCTATGTGTATTAGATAAAGAGCAATTAATTATTCTTCGAAGTTACTGAGGTAAGTACTTTTAAAGCTATGAGAAAGGCGATTAGGAATCATTAGAATGCATTTAGGTCGCCACGCCACGCGTCACCGTAAATAAGGCCTTAGGGTGTCAAAATGAAGATTTATACAAGTTTATAGCTGACTATCTCTCATTCCGAGGTGAAACCCTAATATTCCTGGACTATTAGGAAAAAAGAAAATTAGGAAAACCCAAAGAAACGGCGAAAAATCGAAGAAATCTAAATTTTGTCTCGTGTGATACGAAAATCATCGGGTCATCTAGTTGAAAATAAATTGAAATTACTGATAATTTAGAAATAATTTGCCTTCATCTCAAATAGAGATCGAAAGAATCTTTTATTTTCAGAAGAGACTAGATCGGATTTAGTTACAGGGCGCATTTAAAATAGCCTCGACGTGTAGCTATTCTTAAAAATAAGCCGGACGCGCTCGTGGCAGGCAGTCTGCTTCATCTTGCAGACAATATTTATAAGCAGGCTCATGGCTGAGTAAACTACTGTCACTTTTGTATAGATAGTTTGCTAGAATTATCATCATTCTCCTGCCCTTACAGTTTTAGATGACATTTTTGCCCAACTATTTTGCAAATAAGAATTAAATATTTTATTGTTTTTTTTTGCAACTGGGACTGAAAGGGGGTCTTAAAAATTCGAAGTGGGGTTACTAGGGCACGTGGAGTATCATATGAAAGAGCGCTGTTTGCACATTCTTAAACTTTTTTTTTTTTTTTAGGCCGCATAGGTAGTTTACGACTTTTGATGAAAAATGTAAAAATAATACCGTTCCCGCTCCTCATCTCCAAAGTTGCATAGAGAAAAATCTGAAATTATTTTATGTGAGAAGTTTATGTAAAGATTACAGAAAATATAAAACAATGTAGCTAAATAGCATACTTTTTCATAAATTGGAACGGAACCCTTGGTGCGCGAGTCCGACTCGCTCTTTACCGGTTTTTTTTTCTTCCATACTTCTCTATTAGTCTTCATGTTGGTAGGCACTCCCTTTCTAGCCATATCAACTTTCAAACAGTCCATCCATCGTTTCTTTGGTCTTCCCCTACTCGTTTAGCCAATATAGCCATCCACATTCATACTCAAAACTTTCCTGACGATTTTTTCCTCATTCCTCCGCACCACATATACCCATACCAAGGCAACCAATTTCCGCACAACTTATCAGTCACTGGTGTCACTTTCAGACTTCCTCTTATATATGTGTAATATATCATTTCTTATTTTCTCCATTCGCGTAACACCATTACACCATACATCCCTCTTAGCATTCTCATCTCAGCTGCATGCAATTGCCTTTCATTCATTCCTTTTGTGACCCAATATTCTGATCGATGGATTATATTCGAACACAATGTGAATTGCTACTGAATAAATTGAATTGAATTGATCCATAAAAGACAGCAGGTGTAGACATTGTTTTATAAATATTCCCCTGGCAGTCACAGATTGTTCCTGTGACCTGCCGCCATTTCGTCCATCCAGTTCGTTAGATGATTAGAAGTATAAGTATAATTCCCACTATCTTGACGATAATCAATTACCTCCCAAATATTATATTACTAAGTACACTACATCATAGTTGATAACATGCTAGCCCGTTTAGTGACGACGGCGTAATTCCACTGAATACATAACCAGTTTCTAGTACACAAATATTAATATTCTCATACCTATCCGTCTTCATTATAACAATGTTATATGGCGACAGTCTGTTTTCGACATCACCAAACAACCAACTGTCGGAATCTTATTTTGGGAGATAAGCTTTTCAGGAGGAATGAGTTATGCTCGTAAATGGTTTCTTGATTAAGTATCTAATTAGAGCGTTTCTTGGGCTTCCCGTCAAAGAACCTGTAGATTAATTAAAAGATTTTTTGTTTGTTATACAGGGTTATTGGTAAAATACCAGCAACCTCTTAAGGGGTCATTGTACTCATCATTATGAACAACTTTCACTATGGGACCAAACCTGAAATCGCGAAAAAAAATCAGCTGCTCCCTACATTTTGACGAGTTTGATGTACCTAGATAAATGTACTGAACAGTAGATTTTTTTTCGCGATTTCAGGTTTGGTTCCATAATAAAAGTTGTTCATAATGATGAGTATAATGACCCCTCAAGAGGTTGCTGGTGTTTTACCAATAACCCTGTTTATTATTTTTAACAAAAACATTATTTTGAGCTGTGATCAGTTTGTTAAGTAATATAAATATTTATGTAACTTTATTAAACTCATCCACTTATAAAAGTCCTGATTTAAAACATGATGGTTTAGAATGAAAAAAGCTATACATAGATTATAGAACACATAGATGTGAACGCAGGGAGCTCGTGGCTAAATAATAACAGCCGCACGGGTCGATCCGTCAGGTTAAGCTACGCTTGCCGGGGTTGGTCAGTGGATGGGTGACCATCTTTACATACCGAGATACCTCCGTGCCTCGGAAAGCACGTTAAGCCGTTGGTCCCGGCTGTTATTCGTGGATCTTTGACAGTCGTTACGGGTCGTCAAAGCCCGAAAGTCTGACAACCAGTCTTACCAAGAGGTATCGTATTGCCCAGTAACTGGGTTGTGGAGATCAGATAGGCAGTCGCTCCATGTAAAATACTGGTGTTCAGCTGCATCCGGTTAGACTGGAAGCCGACCCCAACATAGTTGGGAAAAGGCTAGGCAGATTGAGGTGTGAACGCAGGGATATAAATCGTGTGAACATAACTATGTCAAAGCAATATCCTTCCACCTGGTAACGTATCAGTACTTGGTTGAATGGACACCCAATATTCGATAGTTTTGACAATTAATTTAAACTAAATCCGCTGTCGAGCGGGCTTCAAACTCAATCAGACGTATAGCATTGAGATTTCAACGATTTACCTTTGACCCCTTTATTTTAACACTGTACAACTTTTAGGAATTGAGTATTGATAGTATTTTTAATGCACTGTGAAAATCAGGTTTTACGCTACCCTACGATGCTTACATACTCCTTTTGCTTCATTTACGCTACCTGCTATGATCCTTACATACTCCTTTTGCCTCATTTACGCTACCTGCTATGATCCTTACATACTCCTTTTGCCTCATTTACGCTACCTGCTATGATCCTTACATACTCCTTTTGCCTCATTTACGCTACCTGCTATGATCCTTAAATACTCCTTTTGCCTCATTTACGCTACCTGCTATGATCCTTACATACTTCTTTTGCCTCATTTACGTTCCAAGCACGCTGGTTTCGTGTACTATGCACCTGACCTTTTTGAAGAAGATCACCAATAGGGTCATTATACAGGATGAAATTGTTAACATGCACCAAATCGAAATGGGAGATTGTACTTATCATTATGAACAACTTTTGCTATGGGACCAAACATGAAATCGTGAAAAAAAAATCAGCTACTCCCTACATTTTGACGATTTTGATGTAGATAAACGTACTGAACAGCTGGTTTGATCCCGCTGGTTTGTACAATCCCCCATTTCAATTTGGTGCATGTTTTCAATTTCATCCAGTATAGTGACCTAGGTGATGTTCTTAAGAAAGGTGAGGTGCATAGAGAACACGCAACCGGCGGCGTGTCCTGTATATCTTCCTAGAGCGTCCCCTCCCCGCGTTTACGTACCTAACTATCATACTCATTATAATACCTATGCTCAATAAACAAGTACAACCCTATCTAATAATGATACGCATGAAAATACAACCACATATTAATACCTATTTTAAACATCAACTAAACCACAGTATAATAATATTGCAGTAGTTTATCTTCATAGAAAAATGCTATGTGGTATAACGCGCTTCGAAATCTCAATATATACCAGTACGCAACAGCTAGTTCGAGTGCGCGGTACTTACGTACGGTCGGACGGATACGTATTTATCTACTGAGCGGCCGTATTTAATTCAAGGTCACTGCCCAAATCCAAAGGGAAGGTCCCAAGGGAAAAGAAAACGAGGAAGACCATCAAGAAAATGGGTCGATGATATCAAAGATATAGCAGGAGATAAAATGGCAAACGATAGCGAGAGATAGAAAACAATGGATAAAATGGAGGAGGCCTTTACCCAACAGAGGACAACCTCAACCACAAATGAGAACCTCATTGAAATTAAACAATATCCTGTATAAAATAAAATTAAAAATCTATACAACAACAACAATAATAATAATCAGGTAAGAATAACTAAAACTAAATAATAAATATTTTTTGTAATTGATTGAAAAAAAAACTTAAATATCAATAATAATAATTGAATAAAATATAAACTTTGTTGCATGCTAGAAATTATTGTAAAATTGCATGGAAAAATGAGAAATAATAAAAGGCTATTTATTTATTTATTTATTTATACTGCCCAAATAAACTACTGTAGCTTTATTTTTCTGTGACTAAACCTAAACAATTACTTATAGTACTAAATAACATGACACTGACCTCTCATTGTTAGAAAATCTTATACAATGCGAGATCAGCTTATACTGGAAATGTGTAGCTTGATCTGTAGCCGTGCGTACAGTGCCACAACGTTCGAAGGTTCACCATTAATTTTCGGAAAAACCGAACTTTGCCGAATTAAATGTGACTGGTCCAATAAACCCCTTTATTGGACCAGTCAGATGGAATTAGTGCCTCAATCTATACTAATTTAGGTGGGAATATCAATTTCTAGTGCGTTTCGGTTTTTCCAAAGATAAACGATAGAAACTTTAAACATTGTCGTACTGTACCTGTTGAATAATAATAGATAAAAAAAAAACAAACCTCTACTTTCCCTATACAAACATTACTTCACATCCCACCTTTTCTGTTATACAAATAAAGATTTTAAAAAAGAAATGTAATTTTCTAATCTTTTATTTTTTATTTTTTTCCTTTTGGATTTTCTAATCTTTCACACAACAAAAAGATTAATACCTCCGTTCACTGAAATCAAGCTTTTGGTAAACCTATTGTGGTTTCTACATGGGAACAGGACGGCGTGGATTATATTAATTAAACATTCAGGACCCCTGGTAACTATGTTTATTAACCGG
This sequence comes from Cosmia trapezina, assembly GCA_905163495.3. Classification (NCBI taxonomy): domain Eukaryota; kingdom Metazoa; phylum Arthropoda; class Insecta; order Lepidoptera; family Noctuidae; genus Cosmia; species Cosmia trapezina. The sequence goes on from LR991038.1 coordinate 12,427,429, forward strand.
GACTCTGCCATTGTTAGGATAAATCCTTTTAGGGTTCAAAAAGGACTGTATGTGGTCTAAATTGAATAATCTGTCTAAATTAAAGACTTTAATTTGTAAAATTGTATAAATTATATTCAGGATTAAGTTGGTGTCAATGGCCCCCCCAAATTTATCACAGTGTTAGGTTTTGATTTATAATTGGACTATTTGATGTAATTTATTATGATCAAGGATTTTAGTAATTTATTTTTGTATTCGATTATTTGTAATCGACTAATTGTGCTGGCAACACCGATTCAATTCGTGTAATTCTCTTTAAAAAAGCTGTCTGTGGAAGCTAATAAGGTGCGGGCGACCGAATGAGAGGCCTTTTCCTGTTCAGGTGTCGTGTCGAGGTCGGACTCAATTGTTCTTTTACGTTCTTGGTCTATGTTTTTTACGTTATCAGAGTATTCAGAATTGTTATATGTAGCACCAAAATAATAAATACTTAATATACTGGAGTGATGCAGTTTTATTACAAAAGGTTTTTATTTATTGTCTTTCACATAATTATGTCCCTATGCTGGTTGACTAAAGAAAAAGAGAGGAGTTTCCACAGAAAAATCATCAAATAAATATTTGAAATAGAAGCTTCACTTGTCTTCAGTCTAAAACTATTCATTTGAAAATAAATAAAGTTCATTGAATATTATACAGGTTTAGGTAAATAATTAAAAGTAAACAAATAGTAAAAAGGGTTTATATGTAAAACGTATAGTTGAACTTTATCATTTACACTTAAACTACTCTTCCTAATAATTATGTATCTGATCTGCTTGAGCACAATTTTTTAGTTAGATTTTATTATAATAATATATTTTTTGTAATATGTCTATTGTAAAGAACCTAAACACACAACGTAGCTAAATTATTGAAGAGTACAAATTTACTGTGACGTAACATGACAATTGAAGTGACAGCTACATTTATTCGGGTAAACACGTGATTTTTTTGTTTACCTTTAGTTAATTACATAAACCGATGGAGTATGTATAATGTACGTTGCCCTTGGTTTAAAGCTCTTCAAAATTGTTAAAACAACGGATTAACCTAAGAGCGAAAAACGTGGATAAACAGAGCGGCGAGTATCAAAGGAGCTCTCAGCGGTTGGTAATTCTGCACTGATAAAAACGAAAAAAGTTAAAGCTGAGCTTAACCCAACGTACTTTGTACATGCTGATAACAAACAAGGGCAATAAAAACTTTGCTTTTACAGATTAGATCAGTTATTTTCCCCATTAAGATGTAAAATGAATTAAAAGTTTCCAGAGCGTGTGCTTGCTGTGGGTAATTAATGACTGACACCCATTATAACTTGGTGCACTTTTACGAACTCTAGATTATATCTGGAACTTTTACTCTTTATATTAATATCAGCACTGAAATATCCATTGGTAAGTCAGTAGCCGTTAGGACAATGTAGGCACTGAGCACGGAGATGACTCCAATTGCATCCTCTGAATGAACCGATTATGTTCATATTTGTTGGCAAACCCAAAGCTACCTGACATAAGAGGGGCAATTCTCGTATTTTTAACAACGTTCACAATCTCATCTCAGTCTCAATCTGTCAAAAATTGTATAGCGTTTACCTACATTTTTGACATTTGATTGACGCTGGCATGAGACTGTGAACGTTTTTAGGTACGAGAATTGGCCACAAGTTTTGTTACCCATGATCCTAAGGCCGGCTTTACACCTGTAAGTTTTCCTCAAGTAACTCCCTTATGTAATTAAATAAGGAAAAATTTGCTAATGTAAATTTTCTTGTAAGTAGCTTATCGTAATTTCATCAAGTAAAAGTCAATTTGTGTATAAGTTACTAACGTAAATTTTACGGAAGCAACTTACAAGTGTATTGGCGGCCTTACGTACACTTATAGCGCAGACAGAAAAGCTATGCTCTATTTTGTTGATGGGATCCCTGCTATCTCTTTGGCCTTTATATAAATTACTTTTAGTGTTTCGTTTGTTGGAATAGTAATCCATAAACCCAAGATACTGTACAGAAAAAACAGTGGGTAATTTCACCCTAATGTTATCTACAGATCGACAGCGTTTTATTTTTAATTGGAAAAAGGTTACATGACGTCACGTCCGCCACGTGACAGCCCACCGTAAAGGGCTTTTCACCAGTTGAATGTTGATCGTCCCCAGTCTGCGCGCAGTTCTCAACGGGTCCACAAGTATTCACCTACAGTGTGTTTACAGTCTGAGTTTCTTGGCCCACACGAAACGACCAATTGGAACCGTGCACCTAGCTTCTGGCGCTAAGTGCCCATATAAATGTGAAATAAAATATTTAGATTTTTAAACGTGTGCATACATCCTATTTTTTAATTTTTGAAATTGGTTTTAATTGTGACAACTAATTAATTACATATGTTATCAAAATAAAATGTATGTTTGCTAAATATGATTTGAGATGCGATTCTTCATGTATTTTTGTTAACCTATGTGCTAATATTAAATGAATATTATAATAATCTGTGTTATTTCCTACAATGCTGAATTCTTGTAAACAAGATTATAGCCTATGCAAAAGAAATAAAATAAAGATCACCTGATGAAATCTTGCAAGCGAATTTTGACCTAGTTTTAGTTATAAATAATGTCATTATCACGTAACACTAGAACCGTACTTATTTACTGCGATGTTGGTTGGTTGGCTGACGTTCTATAATCAAAACTCCCAGTATAGCTAGCTAAACATTGACGTGACAATGACGTATGGGATGACGCTTTTCTTTTGTTTTTGTTGTTTTCTACGTTTCCTTTGCATAATATTTTTCTCTCTATTCGCAAGAGTCCAACTTTCGCAGGAGTCCAACTTTTATAACATCCTTAGAGTGCTAATAAAAGTACATAAAAAATAAAAGTTGGACTCATGCGAAGACTTGTAAGGATATTATAAAAGTTGGACTCCTGCGAAAGTTGGACTCTTGCGAACAGAAGTATTTTTCGATATTATCTATTAAAGGGCATCAGCATCAGTTACCTATTTAATATTATTAAAATTTATATATTGTATTGTATAAAAATGGGTAATACGCTAATGGAACTATTACCGTACCCAGAATGTACACGTACTTTTACCATGAAATAGCCAAATTATAAAAGCGAGAAGCTGCACCCCTCCATACTTCCATACTATGTTCCAGATTTTTACTCAGAAAGGTACCATCACTATCATTTACCCCTTCCTTCTCAGATGTATGATGTTCCATTTTTCTCCATCTAACATCCTCTTTTCAGTTTCAGGGGCAATCAATCTTCGGGTGTATGCAGGGATTGTTCATCACGTCACTACGGGTCGGATGGCGTGACTAATTTGTCAGAGTTAGGATACCGCGGCGTATTAGTAGTATGTCATTGTAGGTCAGGAGCTAGTGTCAAGATTGGCATGTAAATTGTGTAGTGTGTGTTCTTAGTTTGGTATATATATATGGTCTAGAGATGATCATGGTATTTAAGTGACATTTACAAAGTTAGGTTTCGTTATCTAATGTGAGATACATTCAGAGAATTGGTCTCCGTATTTTTAGACGCTAATCTTAACTTCTTCGCTTTCTTGGCATCTTAGCTTTTTTTTCTTATTCTTTCAAAAAAACTTCAATTTTTTTAAGTAAATCCACATTTTTGACATGTTTCTGACATTGTTTGTCGCCGAGTTAAAATTACGAATTGCATTTGAACGTTTTTTTAAGCACGAGAATTGGCCTTCAGATATTCCAATAAAATGTTGATGTATTTACTGTTTTAGGTAAAGAAGAATTTTCTAGTTTAGATTTAAAACATTATTGATTTTTTTTTCTGGTTTACCAAACACGCATACTAAGTGCGTTTCTCATACACATAAAAAAAATATAGTAGGTACCTAATCAGAGAACTGCTATTATGTGTGAATATGATAGTTTTTTTCGGATTTCACCATGTGATAAAGAGATTTTTATGAATGTTTGATTTAAAAAAATATATATTCATAGGTTATTATGATAATAATTTGTTTTCCGTCTTAAGGCGGGGTGAAAGCAAGCGCCGTAGGTATTAAATGCTTACCGCAGCCCCCGCAAGGAGCAGCGATACGTAATAAATTACGATGCGCGGGAAACGCGCGCCAAGCGCACCGCTCATGAGTTCATGAACTCGAGTAGGTACTATGTTGCGTCACAGAATAGAGCAATGCAGTAGATAAACTTGAACTGATTAGTATACAAGTTTATTTTGTTTTATTTTTCTAGTAAGTATTTTTTAAAGTTTTAGACAGATTAGGTATGCATTGTAAACTTGAACAGTTAAAATAAATAAAAATAACTACTTATACATATTTATTTTCGTGAATAAGGTGGATTTAAAATCTGACTGACACGAAGACCTTTACCCGTACGATTCAAAACTACGCGCCGCGCACCATTTTACTTTACGAAGGTGTCGCATGGCGTGGGGAATAGTAGTTTCTGTCATTCCCCACGATACCACACCAGTGGTATCGTTTTCAGTGGTGTCGCTGTCGTGGGGAATGACAGAAACTACTATTCCCCACGCCATGCGACACCACCGACTGTATTGTGCTGTTAGTGATGTCCAGCTACATAACAATGATGTGTTACATAACAATTTAGACCTTATTGACATTCATGTTTTTTTGTTAAATTTAGCTTCCAGACCATTTACCAAGTATCTTGGACCAAAAAAACAAATGGTTTGTAAAATGTCTATAAGGTCGAAATTAGCTTGACACCCTAGAAATGATGTGCATAATAATCTAGACACTTTCTGAGGTGTCAAGCGAATTTAGACCTTATTGACATTCAAGTTTTTTTGTTAAATTCAGCTTCCAGATCATTTACCAAGTATCTTGGGCCAAAAAAACAAAGGGTTTGTAAAATATCAATAAGGTCGAAATTAGCTTGACACCCTAAAAATGATGTGCATAATAATCTAGACACTTTCTGAGGTGTCAAGCGAATTTAGACCTTATTGACATTCATGTTTTTTTGTTAAATTCAGCTTCCAGATCATTTACCGAGTATTCTGGACCAAAAAAACAAAGGGTTTGTAAAATGTCAATAAGGTCGAAATTAGCTTGAGACCTTTATCGTTTTCAGCGAACTTAAATACCACGAAATGACCGTTCATTCCCCACGACACCACTGGTGGTGTCGTCGGGAATGACAGAAACTAGTATTCCCCACGACACCAATGACTGCATTGTGAGTGATGTCCAGCTAATTTTTAAACGTAACAATGATGTGTTATTTTTAAACGACTTCAAAAACGGAGGAGAATATCAATTCAGTTGTTTTTTTTTTTTTATGTTTGTTACTGCAGTACTCCGTCATTTAGAAGCCGATCTGGAAAGTTCTTTTTTTATTTTATTCGTTATGTCAACACAAAAAAAAAAAACGGAGGGGCATAACTTCTTACGCTCTAGTTTTTTTTTTCTTGAGAGGATGTGATTACGGTCAAAATGAAAATCCAAGATGGCGGCTGCAAAAATTTTCGAATTTTTCGACATGGGCGTCAATTTCGTGATATTTGAGGTCGCTGAAAACGATAATGGGGTCAAAATGAAAATCCAAGATGGCGGCTGCGAAAATTTTCTAATTTTTCGTCATGGGTGTCATTTTCGTGATATTTGAGGTCGCTGAAAACGATAGTGGGGTCAAAATGAAAATCCAAGATGGCGGCTGCGAAAATTTTTAAATTTTTTAACATGGGTGTCATTTTCGTGATATTTGAGGTCGCTGAAAACGATAGTGGGGCCAATATGAAAATCCAAGATGGCGGCTGCGAAAATTTCCTAATTTTCGGTCATGGGTATCATTTTCGTGATATTTGAGGTCGCTGAAAACGATAGTGGGGTCAAAATGAGAATCCAAGATGGCGGCTGCGAAAATTTCCTAATTTTTCGTCATGGGTGTCATTTTCGTGATATTTTAGGTCACTGAAAGCGATAGTGGGGTCAAAATGAAAATCCAAGATGGCGGCTGCGAAAATTTCGTAATTTTTCGTCATGGGTGTCATTTTCGTGATATTTGAGGTCGCTGAAAACGATAGTGGGTCAAAATGAAAATCCAAGATGGCGGCTGCGAAAATTTTCAAATTTTTCGACATGGGTGTCATTTTCGTGATATTTGAGGTCGCTGCAAACGATAGTGGGGTCAAAATGAATGACTATCGTTTTCAGCGATCTAAAATATCACGAAAATGACACCCATGATGAAAAGTTAGGAAATTTTCGTAGCCGCTATCTTGGATTTTCATTTTGACCCCGCTATCGTTTTCAGCGACCTAAAATATCACGAAAATGACACCCATGACGAAAAATTAGGAAATTTTCGCAGCCGCCATCTTGGATTTTCATTTTGACCCCACAATCGTTTTCTGCGACCTAAAATATCACGAAAATGACACCCATGACGAAAAATTTGGAAATTTTCACAGCCGCCATCTTGGATTTTCATTTTGACCCCGCTATCGTTTTCAGCGACCTAAAATATCACGAAAATGACACCCATGACGAAAAATTAGGAAATTTTCGCAGCCGCCATCTTGGATTTTCATTTTGACCCCACTATCGGTTTCAGCGACCTCAAATATCACGAAAATGACACCTGTGTCGAAAAATTTGATAATTTTCGCAGCCGCCATCTTGGATTTTCATTTTGACCCAACTATCGTTTTCAGCGACCTAAAATATCACGAAAATGACACCCATGACGAAAAATTAGGATATTCGCAGCCGCCATCTTGGATTTTCATTTTGACCTCACTATCGTTTTCAGCGACCTAAAATATCACGAAAATGACATCCATGACCGAAAATTAGGAAATTTTCGCAGCCGCCATCTTGGATTTTCATTTTGACCCCACTATCGTTTTCAGCGACCTAAAATATCACGAAAATGACACCCATGACGAAAAATTAGGAAATTTTCGCAGCCGCCATCTTGGATTTTCATTTTGACCCCACTATCGTTTTCAGCGACCTAAAATATCACGAAAATGACACCCATGACGAAAAGTTAGGAAATTTTCGCAGCCGCCATCTTGGATTTTCAGTTTGACCCCACTATCGTTTTCAGCGACCTAAAATAACACGAAAATGACACCCATGACGAAAAGTTAGGAAATTTTTGCAGCCGCCATCTTGGATTTTCATTTTGAGCCCACTATCGTTTTCAGCGACCTAAAATATCACGAAAATGACACCCATGACGAAAAATTAGGAAATTTTCGCAGCCGCCATCTTGGATTTTCATTTTGACCTCACTATCGTTTTCAGCGACCTAAAATATCACGAAAATGACACCCATGACGAAAAATTAGGAAATTTTCGCAGCCGCCATCTTGGATTTTCATTTTGACCCCACTATCGGTTTCAGCGACCTCAAATATCACGAAAATGACACCCATGACGAAAAATTAGGAAATTTTTGCAGCCGCCATCTTGGATTTTGATTTTGACCCCACTATCGTTTTCAGCGACCTAAAATATCACGAAAATGACACCCATGACGAAAAATTTGGAAATTTTCGCAGCCGCCATCTTGGATTTTCATTTTGACCCCACTATCGTTTTCAGCGACCTCAAATATCACGAAAATGACATCCATGACCGAAAATTAGGAAATTTTCACAGCCGCCATCTTGGATTTTGATTTTGACCCCACTATCGTTTTCAGCGACCTAAAATATCACGAAAACGACACCCATGACGAAAAATTAGGAAATTTTCGCAGCCGCCATCTTGGATTTTCAGTTTGACCCCACTATCGTTTTCAGCGACCTAAAATATCACGAAAATGACACCCATGACGAAAAGTTAGGAAATTTTCGCAGCCGCCACCTTGGATTTTCATTTTGACCCCACTATCGTTTTCAGCGACCTCAAATATCACGAATATGACACCCATGTCGAAAAATTTGAAAATTTTCGCAGCCGCCATCTTGGATTTTCATTTTGACCCCACTATCGTTTTCAGCGACCTAAAATATCACGAAAATAACACCCATGACGAAAAATTTGGAAATTTTCGCAGCCGCCATCTTGGATTTTCATTTTGACCCCACTATCGTTTTCAGCGACCTAAAATATCACGAAAACGACACCCATGACGAAAAATTGGAAATTTTGGCAGCCGCCATCTTGGATTTTCATTTTGACCTTGAAATACAAAAAAAAAATAAGAAGATACCTAATTAGAAAAAAAACTTAATTTAAAAAAAAATCTTATTTATGTAGGTATACAGAAAAATACATTTGAGGGCCTACTTATTTTCTGAACATCCCTGCCCAACCCTTTGAAAGAATTCAGGCGTGATGTTATGAAGAAATCTCATTTCCTATCCGATATTCATTATAAAACCACCCGTACGAACTTTATTCTGTGGCACCTACCTATTTGAGATTTGAAAATAGTGAACCAAAAATTAGCGCGTCAGGCGGCTTTATAAGCTTCTGTGTAGGGTTCAAATTCAACTGTTTTACACACTTGATGCGATTGGTAAACATAGGCCGTGATAAAAATAAATACCAATAAAGCTTTTGCGCGCGTGACGTCTTTATTTACATAGACATAGCGTTCAAATTCAACTGTTTTCAACACATGTTAATTTGTGCCGGTCGCAGCCGGTGACAGAAGTTAGCGGGGGTGGCGGGTTCGAAAAATTGGCACACGTCCGACCTCCATCACGTTCCGCTCGGGACTAAACGACACGGAGCGAGCGCAAAACACTTGACATTGGAATTAGTGATATAAATATTTTGATATTTCAAATTATGATAGCCGTTATAAATTACATTTTTTACGACCTTTATTATGGCATAAGTTTTATTGTTCAAAGCCTAATATAAATCAAATGAAATAAGATATAGATCATAATTTAGACTTGTCTTTGCGATTTAATTGGATGCAGTAAAGTGCAAGTAATCGTGTATCGGACGGCCGAAATTTGTAGATGGAAGTCTGAACTAAGTAATATATTTTTTTCAAAATTTAAATCCGTGTTATCTACGAATAAAACACTAAACAAAACGACGTTTTTACGGCTCTCACCGCCTTAAGGCTCTTACAGACAGAGGCGATATCGCGTCGCTCCTGTTTGGTATGGTTGCGCGTGATTCCATAGAAATTGTTTTACGGATAATATCGCAATATCGCGTCGCGACGCCGTATCGCCTCTGTCTGTAAGAGCCTTTACACATTCATGTTTTTTGAGCAACCTCCTGTAGATTGCTAAAGAAAAATTCAATGTCAAGTTACATAAGAGATAAACCTTTGAAAATTCTGTCTCACATACAATTCCTCTATCTCAATAAATTACTCTCCCAATTCGTCTTATGTCAGGTTCAGTTTGTCTCAGAAGTAACATAGATAGTGCGTGAAATAGAAAAACTGGTAATAAATATCCAAGGACTGACAACTTAATAAGGTGACGCCTAGGTACTAACCTCTGTGTCACCTTAGTAAGTTGACACCCACATAAGAGCAAATACCTAAAGATATAATTGTCTTTGCCTTTTAGTATTCTAGACTTCGATCAATAAATTATTGATCGAAGATTCTAGAGCGACGTCGTCGGTTATTCTTTCTAACATTTAGAGTCTGTTTATGTGAACACACATTCCTGCACTGCATTTTTGTTATCACTATTGTGTATTCACTTACTTTTATAGGCACCATGTTTTTTATTAATAATAATCTTCATGTGTCCTTAAACTTAGTTTTGTGTCATGAATCAATCCTAATAATATTACAAATGCGAAAGTTTGGATAGATGGATCTTTGTTACTCAATCGCGCAAGACACACACATAGACACAGAGACACAGAGACACAGAGATAGATTATAGTCTGGAATAGCACATAAGCTACTTTTTATCCAGGTAATACCTACGTTTCTGTGGGTTTTCATATCAACTCGGAAAGGGATCGTCACCGTATCAACTCGAGCCGTGCAGTATTTTTTGTACGAAACTCTTTACTGCAAAGCACACCAATCGGAATCGTAACGTAATCGCCTCGTCTCCTTTAATTTCCGAACTCCAAGCACGTGAAGCCGCTGGCAAAAACTAGTGTTTAGTAATTATATTAGGTATGTGTCAATGTTTTTTCTCTTGCCCTCTTTCGTTTTTCTTTCTCTTTATTGTTGCATGTTTACCAACTGAAGCGTTAATATGCGACACATTGGATTGGGTAAGCACGTTCCCACCATTATTCACACAGATAATATCTGATAACGTTTTCCTTATTTCTATTTTCTGCCGGGGTAAAGTTGTTTCCACGTATCTACACATTTTCTCAAAGGTACCTATCAAATGAATAGGCAGGGCGATACTATCATGGAAAAGTGCAGTACATACTGTTTTATTTTATGAATTTGTTACTGCGTTCCTAATAAAGTATGTAGTAGATTCTGCAAGGTTTTACGAACTGACTGCATTATAAGTTACTAGCTGCTCCCCGCAGTTTCACAAACGTAAACCGGGATAAAAAGTAACCTATGTGTTAATCCAAGATATAATCTATCTACATACCAAATTTCATCCAAATCAATCCAGCCGTTTGAGCGTGAAGATGTAACAAACATACAACACACACACACTCACAAACTTTCGCCTTTATAATATTAGTGTGATAGTGTGATAAACGAACTATTAAAAGGGAAATTAATCATGAAATAATTAATTGTTTTCGATGATGTTATCAATTGTTTGTTCTTCTATCTGGAATTTTTCATTAAAAGCTCGGAGTCTGGGTTTGTGCCCAGTTGATGGAAGTAAGCTCGCCGCTTATAACATGGGATGTAAATACTCGTATAACGTGCGTAAATGGTAAGAATGGCCGTACGTGTCTATAATTAACTCCACTATTCCATACCAATTAAAATGATACTGCACGAACTTTTTTTGTGCCAAGTAAATCCATGACCATTCCACTGTATTCGCTAAACTCGGAAAAGTAAATGCTCTCTATGAAAGTTGGTCCATTTATTACTTAACCCTCTTAAACACATTGTTTAGGTGCGCCGGTCATTCACCTTTAGCGTTGATAAATTCGTACTCACTAATATTATTTACAATTCCTTGTAGGCCCAAATTTAACACGCAACACTTTATATTGTTGACAGCAATTATAATTGAATTTGACCGGAACGTTCCTTTAATTTATTTTTTATTTTTATTCCAGGAACAAAAAATCGAATTTTTCTTTAAATTGTTTTTGGTCTTTTTAACTTTAATAGTATAAAGTTAAACGTTTTACGGAAAATTTTCAGGGTATTTTTATTAGTCGTTGCAAAAGTAGTGCAACTGAAATTGGCGATCAGTCATCAGCCGTGGGATGTCCAATTCTTTATTTAATTCTCTCTTCACAAAGGTTCACTTAGTTTATTTTATAAATAGAGACTAGAATAATAACATTACAAAATCAAAAATATGATCCTTTGTGAGAGACTGGCGTCCAAAACACAAAACAACAAACACACAAAATACACAAAATATGTAGCTCGTTAAGAGTCATTTAATACTAAAGTCAGTAAAGAGCTTATTAGCTTACCTACTATTTTATTCATATTACAAAATATGTAGCTCGTTAAGAGTCATTTAATACAAAAGTCACTAAAGAGCTTATTAGCTTACCTACTATGTATTTTACGAGGGCTGCTATTTATGTATCCGGAACTGGCCAGTTACAGAACAATGTTAAAAAAGTAATTATAACATTAAAACTAGAACTCTTTGGATGAAGAATACAATTTGTTTCATGTAGCTGTCATTTGTTTTTACTTTGTGGCATCATTTTGAAAATTGCGTGTCTATAGCACCATGGATTTAACTCGTGAAAATTTTCGTGATATGATTTTCGCCGAGAGCTAACTCAAAAAAAGTGCATCGATCAAACTCACTTCGACTTTTGGGGACGAAGCACCATCGAAAACTACTGTGTAACACTGGTGTAGTGAGTTTAATTGTGGGCGGTCAGTGCTCACGGACGAATTTAAAGAAGGTCGCTCTAAATCGGTTGTTGTACCTCAAAATATTGATGCTATGCGGAAACTAGTAATGCAAGGTCGTCATGTTATATATCGCGAGATAGAGGCTTCTCTGGGCATAAGTATGACGAGTATATATACAATATTACACGAACATAGTTGTAAAAAAATGTTGCAAAAGTTCTGGAAATACCTCAATCCGAATGGAAAAAGTGCTACGAAAATTGGTTCCAACGTATGCAAAAGTGCATCGATCATCCTGGCGAATATTTTGAAAAGCATTAAAACCATAATAAATGATAAATGTTTGTTTCACTTTGTTATTCCGGATACATAAATAGCAGCCCTCGTATTCCTAGTACAAAAATCTGTTAACGTTGAAAATAAAATTACTGAAATGCGGAATAAAAACAAAGTTCAACATTGTGGTTCTACAATACAATTCGATACAATAATTTATTTTATCATAACTGACGTATCTATTATTTAAAGTGGACATATACACAGATTGAAATGATGCATCAAAAATTATTAAAATAGATTTGATTTTCAATTCGTTGAAATCACATTACCTACGGTTTACGCGCGAAATAATTGGTTTAGGTATATATAAACTGAATTATATGATATTTATAGACCTACATAATGTCACAATTTGGACAACTAGCTAGTTTTCCGTAAAAATTCAAACAATGTCCTGGATACATAGCGCAGCTAAAAACCTCTTCAGTTTTATACTATCGCTTTTAACGCCGGGAAACGCATTATCTTGCATGATGGTGGAAAAATGAGACTGCATAGCAGAGAATACCGATGCACGGTGTGCCAAGGCAGTGTAGATTTACGGATACACTTACCTACAAGATATAAGGTTTATTTTTGCAAATAATGATATATTTTCTGATTATGTATGAAGGACTATAATAGCTAGGAACAGGGATGGATACCGAGACAACGGCTGCAAGTATACTGGACTCATTCAAATTGAAGACTACGGCGTTGCCAGTTGCCATTACCTGGATTAGGACATAGGATAGGTACCTACTTTTTCATCCCAGTAGTACGTTCCTGTGACATAATTGTCGACATCCAAGCGGGCGAAGCCGCGGGTAAAAGCTAGTTCATAATAGGCAAGCGGATCGGAGCGGGGAACGAACCTACCACCTTTACCTACACTTTTTTTTACTTTTTTTTTCACCTTTTATTACCTGTGTACTTTCTAAGATAGTATATCTAACACGCAATAAGCAGGAGTTGTGTGTGATCAATGCTATTAGATTGTCTGTAGGTACGGGAAGAGGCATTTGTTCAGAAGTAGGGCAATTACAGGTTGGAATCATTACCGGTGTTGAATAGCAGAACGTACTGCTTTGTAATTATTTATAGGAGTATAGTTGTAACACAGTAAATGGTTATAGTTCTCCTGAATAATCCGAAATACAGTTTATGAATCATTTAAGCTGTCTGCCTAGACTGTAGAAATTAATGTTTAATTTAATTTTAATTTCAATTTTATTTACCAATTTTGTAATCTTTTAATCTTGTTATTTTGTATCGATTATAATATCTGAAATATATGTATATACAGGGTGTAAGTGTAAACAGTGGCAATATTTTAAGGGGTCATTGTACTCATCATTATGAACAACTTTTACTATGGGACCGAACCTGAAATCGCGAAAAAAAAATCAGCTGTTTAGTACATTTTGACGAATTACGCGAACATAAATGTACTGAACAGCTGATTTTTTTTTTCGCGATTTCATGTTTGGTCCCATAGTAAAAGTTGGATAACCTATCTGTGTGCCAAATTACATCAAAATCCGATTAGTTCCCTAGTTTTTGCGTGAAAGAGTAACAAACATCCATCCATCCTAACTTTCGCGTTTATAATATTATTAGAATTATTGACCTGTTGATCAAAGCGTACCCACATTTTACTGTTTGTCTTACAGTCTTAGATTGTGAAATGTCCAGATTCCGTGTTCCGTACAAAACGTAACATAAAACGTGAAGCCAATTTTTATACGTGTGTGAGTGAGCGCCGTGTACTACATAACGCATTTGCGTATGTGTGCAACACGCGAGTAATACCAGCGCATAGAGATTACCCTAAAATAGTGGGAAAATTTAAATATAAAAGGAACTTAAAAAATAAAAGAAAAAAGTGTGAATTTGGTCAAAATTAAAATCCGGCTACGAAAATTTTCAAATTTTTCGTCATGGGTGTCGTTTTCATGCTTTTCCAGGGTGTGAAAGCTGACGATAACGAAAAATTTGAAAATGATTGCAGCCGCCATCTGGGATTAACATTTTAACGTCACTATCGGCTTTAACACCCCCGAAACCCATGAAAACAACCCCACCGATATACTTAACCATGTCCGGGGGCTTAACGTCCGAGGCACGGAGAAGACCCGTTGTGTAAAGATGTTCAACCATCCACGGATCAAAATTAATAAAACCACATAATATAAGAAGTTGTTTTCATACCATGTATCTGATTAATTGTGCATTCCCGCATTTTCTGGAATCCCGGGATTTATATTAAGAAAAAAAAATACTAAGAAGCCGCGTCCACAGTTTGTTAGCCAAATATTAACTTAAGGTATATATGCATCCGGTTATCCGATCTCTAATCATCATCAATTCCCAAACACTAATCATTATCATCTTCCTGCCCTTATCCCATGTTACTCGGGGTCGGCGCAATACGTTTTCTTCTTTCATTCTCCCTGTCAACCGTCACGTTATCATTCACTCCCTTCTCTTTCATATCATTCCTCACACAATCCATCCATCTTTTATTTGGCCTTCCTCTGCCTCTCCATCCATCAACATATATATTCATCACTTTTTTAGTCACATGCGTTTCGTCTCTACTCAACACATGCCCATACCAACCCAAACGATTTCCTTTTAACTTTTCTGTCACTGGCGCCACTTTCAAACTTCCTCTTATATACCTACTCATTTCTTACTTTATCCATTCTCGTCACTCCACACATCCATCTCAACATTCTCATCTCAGCTGCATGCAATTTTTTTTCATCCGTCTTCTTCACCGCCCAGCATTCCGATCCATAAAGTGCGACAGGCCTTATCACGGACTTGTAAAATTTTTCCTTTAACTTGAGGGGATCCGTGGGTCGCAAATTGTTCCTGTAACCTGTCGCCATTTCATCCATCCTGAGTTGATCCTGTGCGTTACGTCTCGGTCTACTTCGCCATCCTCTTGGACAAGCGACCCGAGGTACCGAAAATCGGAGCAGATCGGTAAGGGCGTTCCGGCAAGAGACATGGGCACAGGACCCGAGAGGCCGCCAAAATCACAAAACAGATACTCCGTTTAGGTCCGACTTACTCCCATTTCATCCAATTCCCAAACACTAAAAGCCTACCTAAAAATGTATACTGGGCATTCTGTAGCAAACTATCAGAAAGTACCTATCAAAAATAAAATCCACAATAAATAATTGTACAATAAATTAAAATAATTTTGAAGAGCGAGCGCATTCCAAATTTAAATTCAATTATAGAAACAACTCAGCGTCAAATTCAATAAATGAGGTACCAGTGGTAATAAATAGGTCCTGTCAGTTGACTTGGTTTTAATATAATATCCTAAAAAGGTTAAACTTGCAATAGAAAAGTGTAAATTGCTATTTAAAAAAAACAATGTTTATTACATTTTATAGGATAAAACAATTTTATTTCAATTTCCAAGTATCGATTTCTGACTTTCGTCATATTAATTACTCGAGTCCATCGAAACAAGTTAAGATTAGGGTATTTTCTTGTGGTTTATTTATAATATTTTGAATAATACTTTTCACATTTTAAATCGTACTCACATGTGTGTGATATTTGTAAAAAGTAAAAATGTTAAAACACACTATTATCGCATTTACAGACTTAGATTTTATAGAGGTAAATTAATAAACTTGTGTGCTAAAGACAGATTCAATGCAGTTAAGAAATGAGTTTTTATGCAACTCTCTTAATTAACCCACGTTAAAAAGATTTGATGGGTAGCATAATACATTTTACATAATCAATTTAGGGTGTCGTATGTCGACTCCATTAATAAGCTGACGGAGATTCGTGTGTTTGGGTCCAATTGGGAGCGCTTCCGAACCATACGGTTGAAGAAACAAACTAACACTCACAAAAAAAATCATCGTCCATCCTTAGTCATACCTCGTTTTTTTCGTGAGGTGTTGAAAATTTGGGTAAATTTTTTCATGCCCTAGGCAACACTTAACAGTTATTGTGTCAAATTCAATGTCACATTCTTATTTTTTCGTTTTCGAATTTAATTATGAAATACACGGTGAAATTGAATACTTTCGTATGAAATGAGATGTTAGTGCGCTTTTCTTTTTTTGTAGTGTAATTTTTGCACGATTTCACAGCACAGACTGACATTTTTTTTTAAATTAAAACACCCGGCTCGTGACGTTTGCGGGGCGAACGTTCCTTGACGTCTGGCGCGGGGATCGAACTAGTCACCAATGTTAGTTACTAAAATTTGGAATCAATTTACGGTAGCCTACTAGGAATCTGGACATTTCATAATCTAAGCTTACAGTATTGTAAGACAAACAGTAAAAATGTATCGTCTCATGCGTCAAATCCGCTGGCACCTGTAGCGAAATTCGGCCAATAAAGTCTTTTCATAAAGAAAACATTGAAGTTCCCTCCATTGGTTCAGTAAAGTCAAATTTCCAAATCAGTGGGTAGCATCTGACGATTAAACTCTCTTAATACAGACGCTTGATTTCTATAAAACGATTTCGAACTTCAGTTGAGGAAACGCCAAAGAAGATTGTGAAGTTAGCACCAAAAGTATTTCAAAGAATTATAAACTTTTATTAAAAAAAAAATTGGGTAGTTCCATGTTACTTAGGTACCTACTTATAACTGATTTATTCTTAAGTTTACTATAGGGTGGGCCATCTAGTGTTTTAAATTTGAATCGGATATTAAAAAAAACTACGGATTATTTTTTCAAATTTCTGGTTTTATTGGAAAGGCTGAACTTTGTCATTTAAGAATGGAACACAATATCATTCATATGACTACCACGGCTGGCTCGGCAGTACCCCATCCGATCAACCCAATTTTCGGCTTGAATCTCTTCAATGGCAACTTCGATTTCATGTTTCAACGCTTCAATTGTCTCTGGATGGTTTGCGTAACATTTATCCTTGATGGTTCCCCACTGAAAATAATTCAAAGGGTTCAAATCACAGCTCTGAGGCGGCCAATGGGGTTGGCTACTGTCAAAGTGGCGCTTGCATAGCTTTAACCAAAATTATATTCATTTGTATGAATTTTTTTATTTGATTTGATTTTACAAAATGCCTAAGAAATGTGAAGTGCCTTATTGCAAAGAAATAGGTGCACACCAATTTCCGATAGATGTAGAATTTAAAAAAAGTGGTTAAAAAAAGTAATTAAAAAAAAGTGGTCTAATTCGGCTTTTTGTAGTAATGTATAATTGGCGAAAAGTATTATGAAATGTATACTTTCTACAAACAAAACTATTTCCTATATAAAATAGCTTGATGTATAATTTTAAGAGTATACATTTCAATAAGGTCTGCTTTTCTTCCTTGTAAAGAAGCACCTCATTTTTTTCAGTTCAGCCTTTAGCTCGCTTATTCTCCATGTTGACTACATGTTTATCTTATCATACATCCTGGTATTTTGATGAAAAAATTTACAAAACCGAACACATAAATTGAGTAAACAAATGTGACAGGTGAAAGCTATGCTAGCGTCATCTGCCAAAAGTTTTAAGGAGCCAACCCCAATGCATTTCGGATGATTATTCGATTTTCAAAAACAGTGCGCAAAAGATCGATGGTTACGTTGGCTGTGTGACACGTAGCCCCGTCTTGTTGAAACCAAATGTCGCCCATGTCATTCTCTTAAATTTTTGGAAACAAAAATTCGTTGAGCATGTCACGGTAACACTCACCGTTGACGGTAACGGCGACTCCTTACTTATTTTACCGAAGAAGTAGCGAGCGTCCCATTTTGCAAATGTGAAACATAAAACTAACTTTTTGTCAAAAAATGAATGTCATTCTAGCTTTCAAAGTCAAAGTAATCGGTACTTCAAATTTAAAACACTAGCCCCCTTACTCATGAAAAAAACTTTTTTACAAAAAAAAAAAACCGACTTCCAAAAAAAACACTACAAACTGAAAAATAACTTTAATTTCGGAAGTCGGTGTCTTTGGATCTGTATTTTAGTTTTTTGCCACCGACTTCCGAAATTAAAGTTATTTTTCAGTTTGTAGTGTTTTTTTTGGAAGTCGGTTTTTTTTTTGTAAAAAAGTTTTTATTTTTCACTTTTTAGTGGTTCAGTTTGTAATTTATCTAAGTTACAATAACCCAATGTCAACTGCTCATCACGTTTTACAAAATATTGCTTTTCCCGATGCAGGGACGTTAATTGTTGAGGAGTTCTCCTAGTAAGAACCAGGAGAACTGGAGCTCATGGTGAAGTCACCATTACCATTATGCATTTTGACGAGCATAAACCATATTAAAGTAATCGAATCGCAACCTGTGATATACTTAGATATAATTGAGTATTTCCGATGGCCCTCTGTGGTCTTCATCATCAGTTCCAGTTCACCGAATGGTATTTTCCGAGAGCAAATGCACGAGTTACTATAAAAAATACCGAAATCGATATAGGTGTGCCAATAAAATTTGAGGGTTTCCCTCGATTTCCATGGGATCCCATCATCAGATCCTGACTTGATGATCATGGGACCACTTGGGAAGTATACCCTTTCGAACAAAAAAAGAAAAATCCAAATCGGTCCAGCCATTTTCGAGTAATCGGGGAACATACATAAAAAAAAAAAGAAAAAAAAAAAAAAAAAAAAAAAAAGAAAAAGGTTCCGACGAATTGAGAACCTCCTCCTTTTGGAAGTCGGTTAAAAACTAAAACGCTCTATAAACCTATTTTGGTCAAAATAGTGTTTTGTCTTCTTCTTTCAAACTCAAATCATAATTCGAATGAAATTGACAAAACACTATTTTAACTAAATTAGGTTTGTAGAGCGTTTTAATTTTTAATGAATATGGGGGTAGATGGCCCACCCTTTATAAATAAAAATCTCTTCAACGGCAACGTCTTAAAATACTTAAATAATTAGCTGCTTAGTATACATTTTAGGTCAGTGCGTCCATATATTAACACTAACTGCACATTATAAGGTGAGTAAAGACTAATTAAACGGGACTTAGCAGACAGCATACGTTATAGGAGTACTAGGAGAGCATAACAATGCACGTAATATTGCGAGAACGCCTGCAGTGTAGAATAGGCGGCACATGTGACGCGGGAATATAATACAAGATGAAGATGACCACTGAGCGTAGTAATCGTCATAATCGCACTTCAGCTGCAGTATTTACCGCTACAAACAGCTTTGTTAAGCAGCTTGTAAGAAATAAATAGAAGCCCAACATCTTAATCACTACAAAGTATAAAAGGAAGTTGCTTCCCGCTGTCTGTCTGTCCCTATGTATGCTTAGGTCTTTAAAACTACGCAACGGATTTTGATGCGGTTTTTTTAACAAATAGAGTGATTCAAGAGGAAGGTTTATATGTATAATAAACGCAGGCGAAGCCGCGGGCATATAAAAAAAAAGTCCTGACTAACTCATCAACGCCCAAACCAAACCATTGGACCTAGAAAGCTGAAATTTTGCACAGAGGTTTACGTTTTTGTTATGAGGAAGATTCCCGGATTTCGGACATCAAAATTAAAAGTATTTTTTTACTTTGTACTTTTGTACTTATGTATTTTCCACGTATAATTATGTCAATGTCACTGCCATTGCACTTTTTTATTTTTTATTCATGACCATAGACACAAGTCTTTCAGTCGGATACATAGATGGATTATAACAAGCGTAATATTACAATACACATTTTCCAATGTTGCTACTACGTAAAAAAATATAGCAATATATACACCAACAAACAACCAACCAACAAACATTTAAATGAAGAAGATAATTTATGTAAGTACCATACCGATTTGCTTTTTAATACCTACGTGATATTAGGTATTGTATGTTAGGTGTGATAAAAATAAAATCTTTAGGTCACTCGTTGCGTCAATCAATCTGCCTAGCCTTTTCCCAACTATGTTGGGGTCGGCTTCCAGTCTAACCGGATGCAGCTTATAGTATCTACATACTTCTACTACATACATACATACTACATACATAACCTTTACTTACACTTCATCCATTTCTATTTATCTTTTATAAAGATTTATATTCATATATTGCGAATTGGTCTAAAACAATTCGTTTTCGATAAATTTTTCATTGTTATGACACTTACGTCAGGTTGTCAAGCTGTCATTATTTTTTTCTTCTATCTAACTATCTTTCATAGAGTTTCATAATGGCATAGACTATGAACGTTTCTTTTGATTTATGTAATCTAAATTCTTTTTATCAATATGTTAGGTCAAATATTGTATTTTATAGATAATTTTGATTTATTATTGAATAGCTGTATCTTAAATTACTTTTATAAAATTAATGCACACACATTTGAAATTCATCGAAGAGGTTAGAGGTTTTTCAACGTATATTACTGGCAGATTCAAGCATTGACTGTGGCGTTTGGCATTCTGATGACGGAAAGCTTAAAATGTGGAAAGGATCTGAAATTGGAAGAGGATTTCGAAAAACGCTGATGATCGATGGGTGGAAGAGCTGAGACTGTTCAGTTCTGCTCCGGAAGCTATAAACGAAACATCTCCTAAAAGTATTCTTCGACCGGGAAAACTAATTCAGTGACTAAAACTTACCCGACTGCGGTCGATCCCTGAAGGAGGGTTATAGAAAATAACCATTAATTTATCGGAGCGATTCAATTCAAAATCTTCCTCTTCCAAACTATCCGTGCGTGTTTGCCTAACCTGGACTTACTCAAATTACTACTTCAAGCTATCCTCTACCTTCCTAAATAGCTGTGTGTGTTAGGTAGGACGTGTTTTTTAAAAACCGGTCTGTATTTTTTATCTTTTAATATTTAATATATTGTTTCAAGTCTTACTTTAGCCCCCTTTTATTTCTGTAGGCTAGTAGATTTGTTACAGTCTGGCGCCCAATATAAAATCAAAGCTAGCCTTTACAAATCTTTTTCAAAATTCTAAAATAAACTATCTCTAGTACTATTTCTTTTCGGACTCTTATTTGGCTTAGTCTCTTTTTTTTTACATGTATTAGGTTCTAGGTAGGTCTAATACTAACTTACTTTCCTCTTCAGCACATATTTAACAAACTTATACTACACCCCCACACACATTCCTTTACCCACTGGTAATTGGCATACATTCTTTGCTTGCGAGTGTTCTTAAAACCATTCGTGGTCACTTTCAAGTTGAGTTTGGCTTACTCTACAAACGTATTATAGGAGAATATCCTATAATCGTTACCACCTACACATAACTCTGTACTTATACCTCATTATTCTGCACCCCACACACTTGCACACCACATACGTTTACCCACTGGTAATCGTACCCATTCTTCGCTTGTGAGTGTTCTTAAAACCATCCGTGGTCACTTACAAGTTGGGGTTTGGTTTACTCTTCGACGTACTATAGGAGAATATCCTATAGTCGTTTATACAAACCTAATATCTATATAACACCTATTACAAATACTTTACTATTCTACACTCTTACACACATACAACTTTCGTTGTGCCTCTGTGCCTTTCTTTTTATTTGTGGTTATTTTTTAGTCACATCATTAATTCGGATTCTATACTAAGGGACCTCTTATATACTAAGGGACCGACCTCTTAAATATTAAGAGACCTCTTAAACTCCCTTCGAGTCGTCTTTAGCACTCACTCTCTTTGAGTCGTCTTTTGCACTCATTAACCCTTACTTACCTCCCTTTAAAATATTTTAATCCTATTTAACATTAATCTTTAACCATGGATAGAATTATTTTCTTTGAACTTTTAAACAACTTCCCAGGACTTTTTAGAAATCTTTTCTCTTTTGAGATATTTTCTTAAATTTTTTACTTGATTTTTTTTTTTTAAACTTATTATTTCACCCTTCAACATTAAAATACTCCCTCTCTCATTTAAAACTATTCGGTAAAAACTTATTCCACCTTTTTCTTTTTGAGCGGTAGCAACTCCCTAAATAAGCCTCTAATGCATTTTTTTTTTCTTTTTGAGCGGTAGCAACTCCCTAAATAAGCCCCTAATGCAATTTTTTATTTTCTTTCTGAGCGGTAGCAACTCATTAAACAAGCCCCTAATGCATTCTCTATCCTTAGAGGTATTCTTATATCCTCTTATTCTTAAACTCAAGTCTCCCTTGGGCCTTTCTTAAACTTGAACTCTAACTAACGAGTTCTCTCTCTTAAACTAAGTTTTTCTTAAACTTGGGTTATTCTTAAACTCAAACTAACTTGAGTTTTCTCTCTTAAACTTAAGTTTTCTTAAACTTGAGGTTTTTCTTAAACCTTGAATCTTTTGGAGCGGCTAATAACTCCATAAAAATAAGCCCTTGTTAAATATATTTTATTAATGGTTTTAGACGTGAGCGGATTACAACTCCGAAAATAAGCCTACTGTTATTGATTTATCAGGTTGAGTAGTGATCATGGAATGTGAATCCTACCTGACCTAACTACGTAAGATGTCGGTGTGATTGAATGAAGTATGTACGTTTTGTGAATGCTGTAATATTTTTAACCTTCAAAATTTTCAATTGAGTTGAAAATTTTCTCGGGGTTGATGGGGAAATATAGTATCTACATACTTCTACTACATACATACATACTACATACATAACCTTTACTTACACTTCATCCATTTCTATTTATCTTTTATAAAGATTTATATTCATATATTGCGAATTGGTCTAAAACAATTCGTTTTCTATAAATTTTTCATTGTTATGACACTTACGTCAGGTTGTCAAGCTGTCATTATTTTTTTCTTCTATCTAACTATCTTTCATAGAGTTTCATAATGGCATAGACTATGAACGTTTCTTTTGATTTATGTAATCTAAATTCTTTTTATCAATATGTTAGGTCAAATATTGTATTTTATAGATAATTTTGATTTATTATTGAATAGCTGTATCTTAAATTACTTTTATAAAATTAATGCACACACATTTGAAATTCATCGAAGAGGTTAGAGGTTTTTCAACGTATATTACTGGCAGATTCAAGCATTGACTGTGGCGTTTGGCATTCTGATGACGGAAAGCTTAAAATGTGGAAAGGATCTGAAATTGGAAGAGGATTTCGAAAAACGCTGATGATCGATGGGTGGAAGAGCTGAGACTGTTCAGTTCTGCTCCGGAAGCTATAAACGAAACATCTCCTAAAAGTATTCTTCGATCGGGAAAACTAATTCAGTGACTAAAACTTACCCGACTGCGGTCGATCCCTGAAGGAGGGTTATAGAAAATAACCATTAATTTATCGGAGCGATTCAATTCAAAATCTTCCTCTTCCAAACTATCCGTGCGTGTTTGCCTAACCTGGACTTACTCAAATTACTACTTCAAGCTATCCTCTACCTTCCTAAATAGCTGTGTGTGTTAGGTAGGACGTGTTTTTTAAAAACCGGTCTGTATTTTTTATCTTTTAATATTTAATATATTGTTTCAAGTCTTACTTTAGCCCCCTTTTATTTCTGTAGGCTAGTAGATTTGTTACAAGCTGAATACCAGTATTTTACATGGAGCGACTGCCTGTCTGACCTCCACAACCCAGTAACTGGGTAATACGATACCCCTTGGTAAGACTGGTTGTCAGACTTTCGGGCTTCTGACGACCCGTAACGACTGCCAAAGATCCACGAATGACAGCCGGGACCAACGGCTTAACGTGCTTTCCAAGGCACGGAGGAGTCTCGGTATGTAAAGATGGTCACCCATCTACTGACCAACCCCGGAAAGCGTAGCTTAACCTGATAGATCGACCTGTGTGGCTGTTATTACTTATGTGTACTGTCATAATAATTTAAATTATTATTTTGGAATACATTTTATGCATTTCATTAAAAGAGGACCGATTCAAAAAGAGAACATGACGTTTTTATTGTGACGTATTGCATTTGTTTTTTGGCTACTTTATATTATTATCTGTAATTCTTTGACGCCGTTACGAATGACATTACTTTCAATGTTAGTTTAATTTATGAACTATTTGAATATACGAAAACGGTGGTTCAAGTGCTTTTTCTTAACGTAGTCTAGCAGGCGACGGCAGCGGCAGTGCCGCCCGACCGCAATTCATGACTGACGCACCAACACCTACTGGTTTTTATAGGAACATAATATCACCACAATCAACACAGAGTATTGGTGTTTGCACTTCCCCCTAACTGGTCATGAAAAGTAATAACAATATTTGTGTAGGGCGGATATAGTTTCAATTGTACATTTTTAATTGTGGTAATGAATTATCCATATCTACGTTTTTTATTTCTAATATCCTACTTTATTATTACTAACATTTCAAGTTCAAAATATGGGTGTAGGTACTATCATAATATGTAAATACACCTCTGCCTAACTCTTCGGGTAAAATAAGCCTAATGTTATGTTATGTTCAAGTTCTTATGAAGCAAGGAATCAGTAAACACAGTACAAAATCGGTTATTGGTTTAGCCAGCACCTACTGCAAGTACCTACGCACTTGATTCATTAATTACATTAAAAAAAACTGACAACAAGAATATTATTATTGACTATGAATGTATTGTTTATTCACCCATCAGGAAAAACTAGCACAAAATCAAGAATAAAAAACATGACCGATATTACTACCTTATTCCTCACTAACTCCACTATTTCGAATCAGTCATTTTCACGAACCTAACCTCAAAATATTAAGTAGGTAAATGGCAAATAAATACAAATTGCGGGAATCCACTTAAAAAACAGTTAACATTATAGGAAGAGCATTAAATTCTCCTGCAAATACACTGGGTTTGATTGTGACACCGGACTTTTCGTTTGGTACAGGGCGCCCTATATTTGAGAACATTCTCCTTTGTATTTCCTTTCTTCGCTCTCAAAAAACACGTGTATCATTTTTCCGCTTCGATTTTTCTCGCCATAAATTGAAGAATATTTCATGCTCATCGACGTTATTTATGTCTTTTGTAACAGCGAAGAATACATCACTTTGTAAAACGCTTTCTGGCATAAAACTAGTAGAGCGTCAAAACGAGGTATAAATGCTTCAAGAATACATTTTAATATTTTATCTACACCCATGCTATAAATTCTCTATAAAAGTTTCTGAAACAGTTAGCTTATTGGCAAAATTAAAACAGCCAGTGTCATAGTAACCATGGTAACCATAATAGCATCCAAACGGGTGCTTTAATGTTGTACTGAATTTCATAATGCAACTCGTTTTAAAAAAAAAGAACATTGTAATGCACGCGCGTTTCACTACAACAGCGCCGTAATTTAAAAAAGAACTTATTCGAATTCACGTCGTATACTATGACGCCGGCCGCCATGTTTGATACGAGTATTAGTATTGCAAAAAACTGTTTCAGAACCTTTTATAGAGGATTGATAACATGGATGTAGATAAAGTCTTGTATGCAACTGTACATAATTCGGTATTAAAACACTCATGTGATACTATTATCATATATAACCCACATTCGCGTTTTAATACCCCTTATTATACGTCAGTTGCATAAATAACTATTATTATGTCGCAATAATGTACTCAAGAATCGTGCGTCAAACATTCAGCCGTTTAATTTAATTACTACATTAATGTTATTCGTAGAAGTGGGTAGTTTAACTGTGTGTTATGTAGGAAAATTGTAACGAATTAGGCGTGACATATTGCTACAGACTCCCGAAGGCTTTAATTGTACGTAAACATGCGATTTCCTATAATTAATGCTCATAGCCACCACTAGTAAAGTTACCTAATTGATGCCTACGAGTTTTTTACATGTGCCTAAGTTATTTTTCACATAGATTGTGTTTTTGTAGAAGGAGGCTTGCGGGTTGAGTAATTTTTCACTGCAAATGGACCATTAGGTAGGGTAAGCGTCTGAAAATTGTGAGATAAGTGTGTAGGGTCAAGATTTATATTGTATTTGCCTTATAAGCAGAGAGACATTGGTCCTAGGAGAACATCAAAATTTATTTATCATCTTTTCAACATAAAAAAACCGGTCAAGAGCGAGTCGGACTCGCGCACCGACGGTTCCGTTCTGATTTCTGAAAAAGTGTGGTATTTAGAGACATCGTTTTATTTTTCCTGTAATCTTTACATAAACTTCTATCGCATAGAATAATTTCAGATTTTTATCTTTGCAAACTTGGGGGGGAACGGTATTTTTTTACATTTTTTATCAAAAGTCGAAAACTATGCGGCCTAAAAAAAAATAAAAAAAATTTGAGAATGTGCAAACAGCGTTTTTTCATATGATACCCCACATGCCCTAGTAGCCCCACTTTAAATTTTTAAGACGCCCTTTCAGTCCCTGTTACAAAAAAAATATAAATATTTTTAATTCTTTCTTATTTGCAAAATAGTTGGTTAAATGTCATCTAAAACTGTTCCAAATTTCAAGTTGATAGCATTAGTCGTTCTTGAGATATCCAGCTGTGACAGACAGACAGACAGACTGAGTCACCCCAAAAGGGTTCCTTTTTTACCATTTTGGTACGGAACCCTAAAACTTGCGTCTGAATAAACACTACGGTTGTAAGACTTAGCTATATCTTCATATTAATTAACCCAAATATCAGAAAGATCATTAATTTGACACTTGTAACAATAGGTAGCTTAATAGGTACTTACGATGAAATAACAATGGCTTAAGCTCAACAAGAAACAAAAGAGTACCTTATCAATCAACCTTAATCCCTTTTTAAGACAAATCGATTTAATCACCGTTCATAGCATTCACTCCTTCTAGGGCCGTTATCTAACATCTATATTTAGATATGAGCCCAAAATTATCGATAACACAAATTATATAATGTTGTGTACATTAATGTGGGAAGGTCATATAAAATGTTGGGTAGTAAGTTATAAAGTAAAGTAGGTAAGTGTACAAGGTGGCGAGAACCACTGACGGCCGCCATGGCTCACCTACAATGATCCACTTGAAGGACTAAGAGCGGAAACCAAACACACAGCACATAGGCGCTATGTTTTGTTGTAAAAACTTACTTAAAGATTATCTCCAAACATTAACTTAAGATAGTAGGTGCTGAGAATCTTCTGCTGGGTAATTTAATAATCTTCACATACACCACTCCCCACACACTGCACACACACACCACTCCCTACACATACACTACACATAGTCCCTACACATACACTAGACACACACCTACACTTACACACTACACACATGCTTCATCATACGCATAAATATTTTTTTTCTTCTTTATTGAAATAGTAATTCTGTTTTCCACCATTAATAATTGTTAAAACCCAATTACCAATTACTCTAATTTTTATGTCTTTAAGATGCTACAAGAATCACTGACTCCTAAGTTACAGGTACTTATACCTAGTTTAGGAGTTAGAGTATTTAAATATTGAACTTTGTATTAAGCCTATTATGTGTTAGTCATAAGGATATTATTGTTATAAGCTTTTGGTGAAAATAAAGAAAGAAAGAATTTATAGAGGACAAAAATTTTCAGCGCAGGGTGTTTAGAATCATGTACTGAATCCATAACAGGTTGCGCGATGTCGTATGCCATCCTGTATATTTTTAAGGGTCATAGCAAAGCCGAATTGATAGTATCTTTAATCGGAATAATTATGAAGTATCTACATATTTTTAGGGACGAACTCACACAATAATTGACTTATCTGTGAAAAATAACTTATACGATGACAAAATGATTTAACAGTTTGATAAACATACTAAATCACTTAGTTGAATCCGATTATGAAAGTTTCTGCACAAAATATACAGTTTAGTGCCTAAAATATATCTACTTTAAAACGAGCCTTCAACAAAAACTATATCTTATTTTTTGTTGAAGGCAATTTTTAAAGTCTGAAGTTTCCTTCTGGGATTACTAAAAGAATTCACAGCATAATCTCGTAGAGTTAATTAAAAAAAGATTCAGATTTCTCAACAACGTTAAAACATCATTCTCTAGTACACTGTTAATGGTCAACTTTAAAACAACAGCTAGCGTAAAACAATGAAGAACCATATTCCATTCTAGTAAACTTGGCAGCCCTTGAATGGTACCCGTGATCGGTACAAATCGTTACCGCTTAGAACATTCTTTTAATGGAATAAAAGAAACATTGAACATTGATTTCATTGACTAACACAAACATAAAAAAACCATTAGAACATGATGAAAGGGACTGAAACAGGACGAGTTGATGAATTACTCAACTAAAATGGAAACGTGTAAGTGCACCCAGCACTTACACGTTTCCATTTTTTACTCTTTGATAGCTCAGTGAAGTTATAGGAAATGAAATACCTAACCTATAATCTATCTATCTGCCTTTTCCCAATTATGTTGGGGTCGGCTTACAGTCTAACCGGATGCAGCTGAATACCAGTATTTTACATGGAGCGATTGCCTATCTGACCTCCACAACTCAGTTATTGGGTTGGACCCGTAACGACTGTCAAAGATTCACGAATGACATGAATTATTTTTTTAAATTACGGCGCTGTTGTAGTGAAACGCGCGTGCATTACAATGTTCTTTTTAGGGTTCCGTACCTCAAAAGGAAAAAAACGGAACCCTTATAGGATCACTCGTGTGTCTGTCTGTCCGTCTGTCACAGCCAATTTGCTCCGAATCTAACGGACCGATTAAGTTAAAATTTGGTACACATATGGATTTCTGTGACCCAAACACGTACAGCTAAAGTAAATATATGAATTTTGAATATGAGAGTTACTTTTAGGGGGAAAATAAGAAAATTAAAAAAAAAAGTTTTGTAAACTGTACCGTGTGACATATCAAATGAAAGGGCTTACTATCAGGGTCTCATATATATTTTTATTATAATTTTAAAATATATTGTTTTAAAGTTATTTAAGAAAATAGACGAAAATTGACCATTCCCCCCCCCTTATCTCCGAAACTACTGAGCCTAAAATTTTGAAAAAAATATAGAAAATAGTTCTATACCTGTAGATTACAGGAAAACCTACAAGAAGTCTGTGGTCTTAAAATAACATGGTAAATCTATATATATAAAAAAATCAAAGTCCTGACTAATACACTGACTAATATATCAACGCACAGCCCAAACCAATGGACCTAGAGACTAGAAATTTTGCACATAGATACCTTATATAGTGTAAACATCCACTATGGAAGGATTTTTGGAAATTACATCCCTAAGGGGGTAAAATAGGGCATGAACATTTGTATGAGTTTGAGTTTGAGTATGAAAAATCCTATCCCTTGAGTTAATATTCATCTAAGTAAATTATAAAGTTTATCATTTTTAGTTTTCCTAAACTACCCCATAAGGAGGGATTGGGGTTGTCAAAGTTTATATGGAGGAATTTTAACACGCGGTCCGATTAACTCAAAACTCAGTATTTATACTTGAGACCAAAAATTAAGACTAACGTGTATCAGGGTTTTCCAAAAATCTACCCCTAAGGGGTGAAAAGTTAATTTTTTAGCGGAGGATTTTATTGAGGGCTTGAGTAACTCTAAAATTGGTGTAAATAATGTTTGAGTCAAGTTATTGAAACATACCAGACGATTTTTGAAATTCTTTATCTGTGTTCGTGAAAACAGAGATACAGTTTATATGGAAAATCTTATTAATTTGGTTAATGAACTTGAAACTTAGCACAAATACTTGCATAAGTAAGTAATAATGTTTGTTATTATTAGTTTTTCAAAACTACGCCTCAAATGAGGTTTAGGGATGTTAAAGTTTGTATAGAAGAATTTTAAAGCGCAGTCCGATTAAAAAAATGGTACTTTGAGTCAAGTTAGAAAACTTTCCCAACGAATTTTCAACGATTTTGACGGCATATAGCTGATGTTTTAAGGAGTAACTTAGGCTATTTTTATTTTAGAAAAATAATTAGGGTTCCGCGCAAGAAAATTAAAATCCATGAAATCAGACAACCACGTACAGTCCAGTACAAACCTACTAAGCCTCCGCTGTCTATTACGGCTATAACAACAAATAATAAAAATAAAGCAAAGTTAAAAATTTAAGGGGTCGGTCCCCATACAATAAACTTTTCATTTTGAAAAAAAAATAAAATTTTTAATCTAGCATGTAAATAAATAAATAAATATAAATAAATATCCTTGGACATTTCACACAACGCCATCTAGTCCCAAGCTAAGCAACCTAATGCTTGTGTTATGGTAACGAGATGGCTGATAAACTACTTATATACATTTTTTTTTGTAAATACATACATATTATAGATAGAAAAACACCCAGACTCGGAACAAATACTTGTAGGCGGTACAAATATTTGTTCCGTGCGGGAATCGAACCCGCGACATGCTGCGCAGCAGTCAATCGCTCAACCACTGCGCCAACCGTGTCGTATGTGTCATCGTCTAGAACTCATCGAGTAGAGTACAAACATATTTTTTTTTATCTTCTAAAATTAAGAAATAGGGGGCCGCAAAAGTTGTTATTTTTAGACCATTTTTGTACGAGCTCTAGCGCAACAATTCAACAAATTAGGAATTTGAAACTTCTTTATACCATGTAGGTACCATAAATACTGTATTTAATCAACAATACTGAAAACGGCGATTCATAAGGTATTTTCTTTAAACATGGGTAATTTTCTGCAACTGCAAAAAATAACCTTGTAATTCACAGTATCATTATAAAATAAGTAAAAAGTTATCTTTGCGATTGTTAAACATATAATATGGTACGGAACCCTTCGTACGCGAGTCTGACTCGCACTTGACCGGTTTTTTTGAAAACGAGTTGCATAATGAAATTCAGTACAACATTATAATAACCCGTTTCGATGATATAATGGTTTTTATGACAACGGGTGTTTTAATGTTGGCAATAAGCTAACTGTTTCAGAAAGGGACTAACGGCTTAACGTGATTTCCGAGGTACGGAGGAGTCTTGGTAGGTATGTAAAGATGGTGACCCATCCTCGGAGCAACCACGGCAAGCGTAGCTTAACCTGATCGACCGACCCCACGGGCCACGATTAGCCACAAGCCCCTCTTACAGGAAATGAGACCGATAAAATGATTTCACTCATTTTATTTTAATTAAACTATAATTTTGGTAAACAAATACACAGGAGACACGAAAATATACGTTAAATGTAAATGAGCATAAGCCTACGCCAAAAGAGTTGACCTTAAAATCTCATTTTTCATCCATTAAAAACGTTAACAAGTTTCTCGTGTAAGCCTGTGTTTTACTGCAGTTAAATTACTTAGGAACATTGTAGAAACGACGCTTCACTATGAGCACGACATAAACTTCAATCCCTACGAGCAGATAAAAGTTAAAAGCTTAGGTAGGTACTTTGTTAACTTAAAATACAAATGGCATAATCTTTTTATTAGTTTAATTAAAGTAGTACATTTTGATACAAGTGGAGAATGTTTGTTATTGCATTCGACATGGAATTAACACCCGAGCCGTAGGCGAGGTTGTTTCTTAGCCAAGAACTGCAATAAAAAATGTCCACGTGTATCAAACGACGTTTTTCAATACACTTTTGAAGAAACCAAATAAAATGAAGAAAAATATTTTTGTCATGAATTATTAGGAAACTATGATTTAAATTTTCTTTTTTTACCGTGCTTTGCTTTTGCCAGGTTGAAGGAGAGGCAAAGGTATAAAGCCGATAAAGAGCCTAATATGAAAAATAGAAAATTCAAGTATTTTTGAGTTTAGAACACAAATAAATGTTAATTTGTTCATAAATGTTTTTTTACTGTAATAATCATGATTTTTGATGATATTCTATTTATAAACATTATTTAGATATTTAAAAAATATTAACGCCGTAAAGACGCATATCTCTTTGCCGAGATTAAAAAAAAACATTCACATCCGAATAGAGAGGATCGTCTCGCGCCAGTTTCATTTTGGAACTCAGCACCGTCAAGTGCCAAAATGAAACTGGTGCGAGATGGTTGTGAATAGAGGCATTGAACCAATTTGGACTAAGTATAGGTATAAGTTATCCGTGGCAATTTTTATTCCCGCCCACGTGTTGGAAAATGAAAAATCGCACGCGTGTGAAATACATTGCATTGTGAACCTAATCGTAGTGCGATATGAACCAGTTTTCTAGGAAATCTAATTAGGTAGATGTTTTGTAATATTATTTTCAATACAATATAACAAAATATCTAAGTACTTATTTAGATAACATTTTTTTGCATCGTATTTCAGGACCATTAGTTTTTTGTAGTTTTCACAAAAAAAGATAATTATGAATTTTTTTAATGTCCACCCAGCCACCGGCAGAAAACTGTAAACAATTACAAAAACAAAAATAACTCTAAAACTACAAAAAAATCGCAAAACATTTTTGACGTCACTATTTGGACTAGCCTGTATAATCTCCAATATCACCAGACGGACAGATATCCCCACATGAAAGGAAGGGTTACAGCAGTAGTATCATCGAAGTAAAACAATCAACAACCCGCATAATTTCTTCTGTCATCTATACCTGTGTGGTGTATTATACACATGTATAAATGATAGAAGAGAAAAAGAAGCATTCCTACCATTATCAAAAGCAGTGGAAGACTCCTCCGCAAGCTTAGCAACCCGACCAATTAGAGTTAGACCATTAAAAAAAACAGTGCACTATCGTTTGAACTGAAATGGGAATTCCAACCAAAGCGTATCACCACTTAGCACAGAGTTATCAAATCCGCGGGGAATTTCGGAGTTATATGCAACCGATTCACTGTAATGGAAAGGTCGTGCTCTTATATACATACATAGTTATAACCTATGATCTATCTATTTTTTGTATTTTGTTTAAAGTTTTGTTAGATAAAAATAAAAATAGTGAATTGAGTGAATTAAATGACAATGACAATGACAATGACATTGAAAGTGAACGTCAACCGTTACAAAGTGTTCGTGTTCCCCGCCGGATTCAGGATTTGTTAGAAAATAAAAAATATTATAGTGTGTTTTATAAATATTTTAGTAGTAATAAATAAATAAAAATAAGAACCTATGATCTTCTCGCTTCCAACACAACAGTGTTAAATTTAATGTAGTTTTAGCAATGCTACATAATTATATGTTCATGTCAGTACATTCGATTTGGCAGTATTAACACTATGGCTGCCGACCCGAACCTACTACCAATACAATATATTTGGCTTTCATTCGGCTCGTGCCGATCGGAAAACTTCGTTCTCTAATGTTCGGGTCGACGCAGCACAATTCAAACTAAGCCGAGCGATTTTTCCAGACATTCCCTGCCATTTCATCTGCATGTGTATTGTATACAAAACATTAGTCAGGCAGGGGCCATAGTGTTTCCATAGTTCTAGGTAACCAGTCCACAACCACCCAAATCCATAGCCCCATAAGTTTTGTTTCCATGTTCTGTAATAGTCCTGCACACAGAACATATAAAGGAGGTTAGAAAGGAAATAGTTCCTGATTTGTATCAGAACGCGTGTCGCCGTTAATCTCCCACTCATTAACTTCACTACAAGCAAGAGACCAATGCCTACGCGCATTACGCACACAAATAAACAACACGCACTTAGATCGTGAGTTTGCTATTGGTTGTCACACTAACGCAATCACTGCGTTTCACGTACACTTATACATGCGTAAAAGCTCATGTATGCTATGGCGACCAAAAGGTCGATTATTGATATCGATAAAATTAATGTAATCTTGTTTCTTACTTTGCAAGTATTGTGGACTATGTGGACTTCTGTAATGCATGTTGTGAACATGTATTCATGCGAATATAGAAACAAATAAATAAAAGTTAAACAAATGAAAAATACATAACTGAATTTTAAAACCAATTTTATTATTAACATTAGGATTTAATATGGAATATTTACCATGTTTATTTTTTTGTTTATTAGAGAAAATCGGTTGCCTCTCAACCTTACATTTCCGGTGCTTATCACCAGTTCAAAAAGAAAAAAAATACTGTCCCTGAAATAATACGTATTTATTAAGTAGCATACGCTTGCTCTCTTTTAAATTGGAGTTTTTCAAAATGAAATGCAATCTAACACTAATATACTTTTCTATGATAGCCTTAGTTAGGTCTGTCACATGGCTCGCACTAGGATATAAAGCCAACCTGATGATGACTTATGTTGTTAAATAAAACAGTCCCAACGAAGCTGAGCATAATCTTTGCTGTTAATAAATGCTAGTTAATATTCCGAAGGTTTTCGGTGTACTTTTTTATAACTGCTTCAGATGTTTTGCAGATTAGTAGCAGTTCTTTCGAAGGGTACAAGAGACCACCTTTATCTTTTGCTACTATAAATTTATGGTCGGAATTTATTTCACTTGATAATAGTGCTCCAACACAAATGTCATAATCAATTTTTTTTATTAAAATGTGTGCTATGTATCCCGCAATGTGACTTATAATTTGTTGACTAAAATCCGAAATATTTGTTAAATAAAATACAAAACTAAAACTAAACCTTAAAAATCTAACAAAAGTGGGTGTCCATGAGGCATGGTACCAAGAACACTGGCTGCATTTCCGCGTTGAATAGCAATAGCTATTCTCTGTGCGAGAAATGAGCCAGCCCTCCTGTCACCAGCGGCGTCGACTAGACGAGGAAACAATTGTTTGAAAAATTTTATTGTACTGGGACCCCAAGGACCAAAAGTTTCGAAGCCAAGCGGTACAAATATGTAGTCGCTAGAAAGCAAAAATATTTTGGAAAAATAAATTTATGTCTTCATCATCATTATTTTCGGAAACCATATCGTCTTCTATTAGTCCATTATTAGTTGTTCTATTGATGCGTTCTATAGGCGATGATGCGCAATTCAGAATAGAAATATGTTCCAGAGCCAAGCAATTTCCACTTCCGAGAGCCTTTAACTCGATATGCACCAGTAGTTTCTTATATGCTGCCTTAAACTGGCGCGCCGTAGGGTTGTTATTGGCTCCGCCATGTGACCTTATATTGCCAAAGAGCATCTCGAGGTGGTCTTGGCTAATTTTATACATCATATAAACAAGTACTTGAGTACGTATTATATGATTCAAAAAACTGATTTGACGAGACTAAAATAAAATTTTCTAACACATAAAATCAGTTTACTTACTGAACAACACATAGCGATATATTTGTGCGGATAAGCGCCTGATTTTAAATTTCTTTTCCCTGACTTTGTTGTTATGTAATTATCATCATCGAAATGTTGCGAACAAAT
Organism: Cosmia trapezina; assembly: GCA_905163495.3. Lineage (NCBI taxonomy): Eukaryota > Metazoa > Arthropoda > Insecta > Lepidoptera > Noctuidae > Cosmia > Cosmia trapezina. The sequence goes on from LR991038.1 coordinate 12,462,906, forward strand.
TGTGCTACATTTAGTAGGGATCCAATCAATTCTACCAGTTGTCTCAATCCACAGTTATTTTCTTATACCTGGATCTGTTGGAAACCTAAAACATATTAAATCATATGTCAGTTTCAATTAAAAAATTACATAAAACTTAAATAAAATAAAAAAATACAAAAACCTCACTAAAAATCTATATTAATAATTGGTCGTAATAAATAATATTATTTTAGTTATAAAGTGTACTATTGATAATAAATCATTTGTATCATAGTAATTATCGACATTGTTTACAAATTGGCACAGCACTATCGACATGCCTAGATTTCGTGGAATTGATCCTTTGGTTCGGTACTCGGGACTCTCGCAGTGAATATTATACATTGCGCGATCGCTCACGTAGTGCAAAATGGTACCCATCCATTGCAAGCAATATATTACTATTCGTCTGCTTGCGATTATATCGTTTTTGTCTACAAACTTCATAATGCTAATGTTATAATTACAAATATCACAAGTATTTTAATGTTTTTGGACTCACCGGTGGAAAGAAATCCCTTCTCGTGCTACACTACACACCTGGCTTCTTTTCCGACACGTTATAATAGCGCAAGACGGCATAATTTAATATTTTTTGCGGAGCTTAGTACGCTGTCAAAACAAGAGCGCGATTGCGGGCCGGTAAAGTAAATTTCGGTTGATATTGAGCATTTGCTCATAACCGCGGCGCGCGTGCCCCGCCCACAAGGCCCTTCTAACCTCCTTTATATGTTCTGTGGTCCTGCACCAACCGGGGGTTGTCCTTGGATGCACTTGCATAGTGCATGCAGGGATAATCGTCGGTTTGTGCCCACTCATAATTTAAAACTGTGAGTTGACTTCGGTCCCTCGTATGCCTTCCAAAGGTCCGGGACCTCTGGGTCCCGAGATATGTAAACATATTGAAAAAAAGTAATAATATTTGTAGATATTGTTACTTGTATATTTGTAGATATTATTACTTTTTACAAAGCAATAAAGAAGAAAGAAAAACATTTATTTACATACATAAACTCACGCCTTCTTCCGATGGGGGTAGGCAGAAACTACAGAACGCCACCTGCTACGATCCTTACATACTACTTTTGCCTCGTTTACGTTCATGCATCTGGTCTTACATGCACGCGGGTTGCGAGTACTACGAACCTGACTTTTGTGAAGAACATCATACATTTATCTAGTATAGAACTTCACCGTTAAGGCCCTGGTTCCAAGATTGGTTTAGCTCGGTGTGTAAGTGAAATGGCTTTATGGCTGTCTAGTTTGACGACCGAGATAGAAGACTCTCACGCGCAACGGATTTATATCGTAAAAGTGCAAATAAAATCGTATAAAATTAGAAATTAACTATTTAATAAAAAGTAATCCATCACTGGATGCAGTTTGGAATTTGACATTTCATGGTATATTTTTAATTATAATTATAATTGCTAATGAAGGGATAAACAGCTTTTAAAGATTATTAGGAGGTATGTTTAAAGATTTTTTTTGTGCATAAAAGTATGTTTAATTAAGTTTTGGCTTCCATCATCACTGTATGCGAAAAAGACTTGAAAATATCATATTTTTTTTACATTTCAAAATTATTTACGGTTTACGAGATACACAGCTTTAAAAAACCACATTCTTCATCGTTTTCAGGAAATCTGCGCCTTAAGGTGGAGTTTCTTGACCATTCTTCTCCATACCAAACTACCTTTTGGTAGGGGCGATTAGAATAGAATCAATTCCATGGTTTTGTAAATTTTGACGTTCAAAAGTGCCACTTAATAATATTAAAATAAAACTTAAATAAATGATTTTGACTTTGACTTTGACCTGTATTTATTTTGTATTTTGCCACTCGACTGTGCCGAAGCCGAATCATGCCAACCTGACCATGTGCGTAGCACCCTTAAGGAATCATAAGGGCTACTTCAAAAGGATTCCTAAGAATAGCAAAAGCGTTTTAGTGTAAAAAATTCCCATTTTGTTATCGATAAAGATCCTCTACTAAATAAACTATGTTTCCAAAGACCACAGTGGAATAATATTGCCAGACAAAAGACGCGTAATCTTATTGCAAATGAGCCTTTTTGTAACAGTTTTTTCAATTTTTTCCAAAGAGATCGCTTACGCAGTGTTACGTGATCGTTTAGGACCTAAAGCTTGAACCTAATACATAATGTAAGTGAGTCTTCGTTTTCGAAGGACTGTAATGTTAAGAAGGTATTATGAAGCAAATTAACTTTGATATAGGGTAGTTATACATAGTTATTAAACAAATGATTGCCGATTTTCGATCAGAGAATCAGGTGAGGTGTTCTTCTTTTTTAGGGTTCCTCTAAATAAAAAACCAGCCAAGTGCGTGTCGGACCACGCACAATGAGGGGTCTCGTATCAAATTAACAATTTTTGGACTCCTTAACTTGTGCTGCCTCTTGTCAAATTTCATGATTCTAGGACAACGGGAAGTACCCTATAGGTTTTGATTTAGGTACTTGCGAGTATCAAAATATGTCGCATAAATGGCCCAATTTTTTATTTCGTTGACTTGATTGATGAAGCTAGATTTTTTTTAGAACTCTAAGGGAAAATAGACTTACCTACTTACGTATTTGATATAAATTTCAACTTGATACCTCCACGTGTTCCTGAGAAAAAGGGTCTTGATAGACAGACAGACAGACAGACGGACAACGAAGTGATCCTTTATGGGTTCCGATTTTCCTTTTGAGGTGCGGAACCCAAAAAAATAAAATTGTTCGATATTGGTATTCTAAAATTAACATGGAAACAATACTATCACTGTTCTATTATTAATGTATGCTGCAGGTTAAACATAATTTATTGGTGTATGAATATTGCCCCAATGGAAATGTTAACACGGGAACTGCCCAGGTTACCGTATCGACTGAAACAATCTATTCATATTTCAATCCTCGCTAGACCCATTTTCCTTATACACAATACGAGCAGATGTAATCGAGGACGACTGATAATCATTTTCGTCACATCGCTTTCATTTGATGTGGGTGACATTAATTAGTCGGCAATGTATGTAAGTGTACACAAATATTAATAACAGTAATCCTGTTAGAGCAGTTGTTTCATGATCTATTCCTATATTTAATCGACAGTTAATTAATTAATTGAACATGGCCTGAGCTCTTCGTAAACAGTTCGTGCCGAATACGAGAGTCGTCTAGCGTAGGATTAGAGACTTTTTATTTCGTTCAGAAGCCTAAAAAATCTTAACAAGACGAGATAAGCATTTATTTGAAAAGCTTAAATTGGATAGCAAAAGGATCCATTTTTGGAACCATCCGTAAACATTCTACGACCTCGCCAAATTAGAACCAGCAAGCAACTTCTGCTCGCCTCTGCAAAAAGGTAACCAAGTCTGTACTTCCAATTAGACTATTAGATTATATTTCCTGGTATATTGTTTTTTTTTATAGGTAGAGAATAAATACCCATTTGTTTTGTTTTAGTTTTTAGGCATGCTAAGTTATAAAACAATTTAATTGTGCGTCACTTTCTCGTGATTCATCAACAGGTGATAGCTTGTCATAAAGACATTATTTTGTACCTAAATAAAATAAATAAGATATATTTTGTACCTCGACAGTTTTTGATTAAATGACGTTTTTATGAAGTGTCTTGCTAGCGGGCCCTTTATGGTTATTTTTATTGTTATTATACTTTCAGATCGCACAATAGTTTTAGGAGCTTGATACTATTATGTACCTTACAAATCCAAAATCTCGACTTTCTGTGAGCTACAATTCAGAAGATATTCGTTATTTAAACAAGCGTCCAGCCAGCGGCCCCTTTTTAAATACTACTATTTTATATCATACAATAGTGTTAGGAGCTTGATACTATTATGTACCTTACAAATCCAAAATTTCGACTTTCTGTGAGCTATACTCCAGAAGATATTCGTTATTTAAACAAGCGTCCAGCCAGCGGGCCCCTTTTTAAATACAACCATTTTATATCATACAATAGTGATAGGAGCTTGATACTATTATGTACCTTACAAATCCAAAATTTCGACTTTCTGCGAGCTATACTTTAGAAAATATTCGTTAAAAGTTCTAAATTGACATTTGGTACGCGTTGTCTGAAATTTTAAAATTATTTAAAATTATTGTCGACATGTTTAGACATCTTTTGTTCCTAACAATTTAAACAGATTAAAGATTATAATTACTATTACATTTTCTCTTTTAATTTACATCGTCATCATTAGCGTCGTACTTAACTCTCTTACTCTTTTTCTTAATCCCAGTTTTGGTGTTATAGCCCTATTGGATTATGAACGTAGGTATAATGTTTGAAAAGGGGTTTGCTAGCTAGACGATCGTTTAAATAACGAATATCTTCTGAAGTATAGCTCGAGAAATTCGAAATTTTGGATTTGTAAGGTACATAATAGTATCAAGCTCCTAACACTATTGTATGATATAAAATAGTAGTATTTAAAAAGGGGCCCGCTAGCTGGACGCTTGTTTAAATAACGAATGTCGCGATTTTGGATTTGTAAGGTACATAATAGTATCAAGCTCCTAACACTATTGTGCGATCTGTAAGTATAATAACAATAAAAATAACCATAAAGGGCCCGCTAGCAAGACACTTCATAAAAACGTCATTTAATCAAAAACTGTCGAGGTACAAAATATATCTTATTTATTTTCTTTAGGTACAAAATAATGTCTTTATGAAAAGCTATCACCCGTTGATGAATCTCGTTGGGGCCTGTCAGATAGACGCACACCTGTACCACACCTTATGTTTGACCACACCTTTCTGATAGTGGTCAGCTGTTGTCGTAATGGATTTTACATGTTTGTATAAACAGGCTTTAGAGTTGAACTTAACATTTTATTTGAGAGTAGGTGCTATATATACAGTGTGTTAAACGTGTAAAATCCATTACGAAAACAGCTGACCGAAATATAGGGCTGAGTTAACAAGATAAACAGTTCAGTACAACAAAGTTAGGTTCTCGACAGGTAGATAGAGTACCTTGTCGACGGTGTACACTCGCACGTGAAATTGACACGAGATTTCGAGAAATTTCAAACATTTCGTAACTTAATCAGGTACGTAAGGGTTGTTCGTAGGAAGGTTACTTTATAACAAAAGTATGTGTCTGTGAAATGTCAGCTAATCTACTGTGAAATGAAAATATTACGTCACGTGTCGGGTAATATTTATTTTTTTTGTCAAATGAGTTTACTTAAAATATCTTCCCTTGAAAATCTTCACCTTCATAATTATAAGGGATATACCTACGGCTTTTCTCACGTGCGTATTAGATTTACCTGACTAGTTTTAGACAGACCCAAAAGCATCCTATTTGAACTTCAAATTAAGGGTTTCAAGAGGTCGAATCCCACACTACTCGGGTCATACCCAAAATTTGCACATGATTAAATAAAATATCGTATACTAAAATAATACTGTTAACTTAAAAGTATGTAATGCAAAACGACTTTACCTATCTGAAAAAACATCGCTAATAATAATGTAAGTTTATAAATTAAAGTTGCACAACTAAACATAGAAGTCTAAAGGTCGGTCAAAATAGCCACAATAGATGACGTCACTCGCCCAATCAGACAATACGCGTGTAGACGCAATGTCTTCACTATTCCCCAAAGTAACGTTTAGCTTCATAAATAACAATGCAATATACTTAAGTTAAATCAGAGTTATTTAACTCAATACAGATAATAACTTTCTAGAAAAAAAGGTTACTTACTGAATGAATTTGATCGCATTTGCGTGGGCACAGGCGGGCATAACACGTCACTGCCAAGGCTGCTGACACTGATGACGTCGCGAAGTTCCCCGAGCGATGACGAACGCAGCGTCGGAAGCGAAAAGTTCACTTCTTTTGTCCTATAACAAAAAAGAACAACATAACATCACGCCTTGTTTTCCCGATTTCGACAAAAACACAATAGAAACATCACAAGGAAAATAATAAACCAGCTTTATAATTAGCCAGAATTTTGAAGAGTGGAGTGGAATTGTGTCTGGTATCAAAGGAAACTTTTTCATCCGATCAAAACTTGCCGTTTCGTATAAACGTAGGCAACGATTCATTCGTGAATTGAAACATAAAAATAAAGGTGGAACATTCGAAATACAAATGATTATGTAATGGCGGTCGTCTGCGAATTTTCCCGCATTTATTAACGACGTACCTAAATTGGAATGTTCTGGATCGCTTTATATTAATTTACTACCTCGGGGCGTTACGATAGAAGTGGTAATTATGTTGACAATTACGGAGGTTTACGGGTTATAATTAATGACACCTAAGTCAATTACTGCCGTCGACAGTCGATAAGGGTGTCGGAGACTCTTGACCGAACCACTTCAAAATTTAAGACGTCCGACTACCAACATAGAGACCAATAATGAAAATCCAATAACGATCGTATTATTTTTTTTTATCATATGTGAGTGAGTGTTGTTTTTCATCATTATTATAAGTGGACTTTTAAAATAAACATAGCAAGATTTTTATATTGAAAAACCGTGAAATCAATGAGCAATGGAATGAAAAGAAAATAGCATCAACTGTATGATCACTGAAGGAGAAAAGTTTGCTCTTTTCACAGTAAATAAGTGCAAGAAAACTTTAAAACACACACTAAACACACTCATACCTTGATTTAGTTTCTAAAACTCTAGAACTAAGATAGCCTTTGAGTTAGCCTTCCCGGGATCTAATCCGGTAAAAGTAAGTTAAAATGGATATCGTCTGACTAGAGCATATTATTTTTTAATTAACTATCAATTACCGTAGTAGTCTTAGTTAAGGGCCTTTGAGTGGTGAGACTTTAATCACTTTAATGTTAAGTGCAAAATCTATCGGATTTTTTGATAATTATACAGGGTATCCCGTAAATAATGGCTCAAACGTATCGTAATCTCACCTGATTTACAACAATTAATTTGGATAGTTTTAAAAAAACATATTTTTATGCAATTTCAATTATTTTTTTTCGAATTTTAAGATTTTCTCTACCAGAATTGACTTTTTTTAATGATGTCGCTGTAAATGATAATGTTTTGGGTATGATTTTTGTTGAACACATCTGAATAACTCAGGTACTAATGTAAAAAGACACCATTTTTGTAAGTAACGTTTTAAATCCTTAGAAAAAATCTTGAAAGTTTTTTTTTACGATGAAAACACAGAAATTTAAAAAGCTATACAAGTTATTTGTTGTAACAGGTGAGCTACCTACCCGTTACGTTTGAACCTTTATTTACGGGACATGCTATATACTCTTGTGAAGTAGGAAGCAACATTTGGTGAACGATATTTCTACAAAATGTATGATTGGGTCCCATATTATTATATGATGGGATCAGGCAGAAAAAAAATTTTTTTTAAGAACTTTTCAATTTCGATAAGTAGGTTAAAGATTTACGCTTGGCTGCAAGACCAACAACAATAGTAGGTACATGTTTCTGGACCATATGGGTTGAAATTTTTTGTCGGTTATTAAAAAAAAGCTGCTGTTTCCTACAAAAGTGCAATACCTACGTGGTCAAAATGTATGGGACAACAATTTTTTTTTTAATAACCTTTGAAAAATTTCAATGCTGTGGGATCTAAAATCACGTACTGAATCCATGATAATAAAGGGGCAATTTCCGTATTTTTTAACAACGTTCGCAAGCTCATCTCAGTCCAATCTGTCAAAAATTCTATAACATTTACCTACATTTTTAACATTTGATTGTCGCTGGCATGAGATTGCGACTTGAATTTGAATGTTTTTAAGTACTAGAATTGGCTTTCTGGTTGCACGTCGATGCCTCAGCCACCCTGTATAACTTCTATTTTGTTTTTAGATAAAATAACAGGATTAGAGAAAATGATAGGTTCTTGAGCTTGTTTAATATAATAAATACTGACACAATCTATTTATACAATATTAAAGAATTCCCTGGCTCATGCGCGAGTATTAAGTGTACCTATTGCAGGAGCTTAAACATAATTATATAATATTATCAACCACTTTGTAACAAACAGTTAGAGAGCATTAGTGTGCGAACAAATACAAACATTTTGTACATAATTATACAAGTTCCTAGCACCGACTAGTTAAAATTCATACATACGTAATTAATTTAGTCTAATTTATCAACGTCACTCATTGTAGGACATATACCGTCGACACGATAGGACAAAATTTTTGCGGCGTGTGAAATATTGTTTTCCATACTAAATTACTTTACAACTGCGCTAGAACATATTTGAATTAGGTAGTAGGTATTATAAAAGGAAACACGGTCACGTGGTCGTTGGCGTTTATTTCATACTAACGTACTTCTCTATTTTCTTTTAATAATATTATATTCATTTTAGAGAAAAAAAAAACACCAAAAAACAAAGCATAGGCAGGGATGGCAGTGATAGATATACATACTAGTCCAAATACTTTTTTTATGATATCATAATGTCATAAAAAAAATATTTGGACTAGTATCATTAATCAGGGAAAAGAGGAATACGTTACTAAGGAAGAAACGCGAACAACCACCTGACTGCGTTTCCTCTTATGTATGTTCCTACTACCTAATTAAAACATGTTCTAGCGTAGCTGTTAAGATTTTTAGTTATTTTGTGTTGTCATTTGTTTTTAGCGAGTTGGTTGGATTAGATCTTTGTTTAACGTCCTTGTTTTTTTAAGAGGCTACCGAGCCAGCAGTGGCGCCCTCATCGTTTGTTTGGTTATTTCATTTATTTTAGAATGAAAATTCAGAAAATAAGCCGGATAAGTTGTACTGCTGTAAAGATAGGGGCCACTATTTTCCGTTTTAACGATTTTAATAAAACTTAACAATTTATAGCTACTATTTGTGATTATAATAACGTATAGTCTTGTGGAGCACAACTTATCTGACTTATTTTCTGCATTTTCATTCTAAAATAAAAGAAATAACCAAACAAGTGATGCGCGCTCGGTAAGCCTTTTAAGGAAGTGATTCACGAAACAGAAACGTGCATTTTGAGTACAAAATACTCATACAAATGGGAAACGAAACATGTTCCAAGAAAACTCGTAGTCGCGTAGATAGTTGTTCTCAAGATTGTACACAATAATTTTAAGATAAATGTATTGTATTATAATTCGGGTTTCCTCCTCAGGCCCATCAAAAGGAGACACGTCCTTTATCTAGCCGTCCCAAAATAAACCTTTAAAGCCTACAAAGCATTAATCTTAGTCGGCTTTGCATTAATTGGCATTAATTGTATCTTTTAAAATTCAACGAAAGATAACTTCGTTGCAGGAATATTTTATTCGAAAAGATTCTTTTGCATGAAATGATAACCGCCTACGTATTGTTTGTCAGGAATGGGAACTCTCTCTGAAAAGGCTTTTTAATTTGCATGACTGTTATATAATTTTGACTCTCGCGAGTTACGGGCTCGTCTCTTATATATGAACGAGTTACTGGGTTCATTCGGGCAAGTACCGATTTGACTTTAAACTCATATTTACTCAATTTATTTTAGACATCACTGATATCTAAAGAAAACAACGTTAATTTTGACAATTCGGCAACAAACATTGCGTTATTAAGAGGCCCACCACAAAATTGCGTTTTGAGAGAATAGATACCTATATTGAAAGCACGGCGACGCATTGCATTCTCTAGCAATTTGGCAGTTGTTTTGAGTCTTATATTTTTTTATTTTTTTTTGGTTTTAAGTACGCAATTTTATTTTTTTATGAACTAACGTTTATTCTGGTATCAATTTTATGTAATAATTTTAATGAATGTAAGGTGAAATTTACAGTTAATAATTCTATGCGTTTTTAGAAGTTTTATGGTTTTGAATGGGATTTTTTTATAGCTATTCCATTAATATTTCAAAATACTGAGGCCGCTATTACCTACTGGCCACTATTTAAGAGATATTACTATTTTTTTTTTTTCATTTCATTTGCACACAGTACCTACAGTAATCAATCCACGAGCTCGAAAAAATGCAGTCACGCATTTTATGGAAAACCTGCTTCGGAATTTTGGCTTTAGATAAAACAAAATTGCGAAAAGCGATGCCGCTATAAACTAAACTAATAACTATTCTCCATCACTCAATAAGTCATAGTTGTCGAAGTCTTTCAGTGTCTCAGAATAAGAACGCAAAAGTTGGTCAATTTACGCAAAAATCACGGTCGAAATATAATATGCCTCTTAACGTTGTCGAGCACACAAATTTTTCAAATAGTAGGCAATGGATTATTCTTCGGATTTTGAAAGAAAGTGTGTTACGAAATTGGGGAGCTGTGGCCTTAGATAGACAGATAGATAGAATACTCTTTATTATGCACACCATAAAAATAAAAAAGTATAAATACTCGCACTAAGGCCACTGTAGTCTAAAATAGCCAATCTGCCTTGAGAAAGCGTGATGATTAATGCTCGTGCCTTCTCTGTCTGAGAAGAAGCCCCTGCAGTGCAACAGTTACGGGTTGGTATTGGTATTTATTGTATGATTTTCAGTTGCTTAGTAAGCAGGAAGCTTTCACGATTAGGTACCATCACGGACACTAACGGTGAACCACGATTCAACGTTATTACATTAGTAATAAGGTTGAAAAGTTGTTCACCACCAGTATCCGCGATGGTACGTCCGTCGCAGTCTACACATTTAGCTTCTAATCTTTTTAACACGCAAGCTATTTTTATGTACCTGATTAACACAAGAAAAAGAGCAATATTGTGTAGATTCCATTCGTGTAAATTCGGCGAAAAATATGTTTTCTCATTTCTATTATTGTTTCATTTCGCTGTTGGAATAGGCAATTTTTTACAAAATTATGACTTGCTGTTTTCTCTTCTTATGAATCTGACGATAAAATGATTGCAAGGATTTTAGTGAATTGACTATTCATGGTATGAAAAATCAGGGGCAGTAAAATAATAGCGAAATAGAACAAAAAGCAATTACTTGTTTCTTGGCTTGAACTTTCTTTGAGCCTTAATTCACCCACCAGGAGAGTTCTTGTGTTTTTTACATGGCAGTGGTGCAGTACAGTGTAGGGTTCGTGTCTAAATGGTAACGGCCACGTAGTTCGATCGAAGGTTAAGCTACGCTTGCAGTGGATAGTTCGTTCCTCACTTCCATGCCTCGAAAAGATCTTTAACGGTTGTTACGGATAGTAAGAAGCCCAAAAGTCTGAAAACCAATTTTATCAAGAGGTATCGTGTTACCCAGTAACTGGGTTGTAGAGGTCACATAGACAATCGCTCCATGAAACATACTAGTATTCAGCTGCATCCTATTATACTGGAAGCTGACCCCAACATAGTTGGGGAAAAGCTAAGCAGGTCGATGTAGTGGTGCAATACAGTCTTGAGTTATAATTCAGTCAATTTGTACTCTAAAGGCCCCCCTAGTGGGAATGTTTTGGGGTAGCTCCGATTTCATTCATTCTATGCATTTTGAGGCGCTGAATCCAAATCTGAGGTTTGCGGACAAAATTTCGTGACGCAACATTGAAAAAATCGCAAAAAAGCGAAAAATTTCTGCTTTTTTTCCTGTTTTTAGGGTTCAGTACCTCAAAGGAAAAAACGGAACCCTTATCCCCTCAAGTGTCGAATGCACCCCATGTGTGCATAAGAAAAACTCTTTTTTTGTTAGGTATATAAGCTTATATCACATATATATAAATGTAAAAAAAACATCATCCGATGGAAAACCAATCATCATCATTAGTTGTGAACCTATGGAGTTCGTAGCTAACCCCCCCTCTCCCCTGCGTGTCAAATGCACCCAAAGTGTGCAAAAGGACAAAACTTTACATAATAGGTATATACGCTTAGATCACATATATATAAACGTAAAAAAACATCATCCGATGGAAAAAATATCATTATCAGTAGTTGTGAACCTATGGGGTTCGCAACTAACCCCCAACCCTCCCCACTCGCTGGTTTTTTGGGTCTAAAATTAGCCAAACTCAGACACTTGAGGCGTTATAGGATCACTCGTATGTCTGTCTATCTGTTTGCTTAAAACTCGAAAACTATTAACTTTTAGTGAATTTGTTTACAAAAATTAGAGTACCTACTTAAAATTCTCTGCAGATAAATATGGAATGAAAGAAACCAGAACTACCCCAAAACTTTCCTAGTGAAAACACAATTTAACTGAACTATTACATTATAATTTTACAATGGAAAATTATGACAACAGTTTCCAACAACATATCTGCAATCAGCCTGTGTGAATAGACAATCACGTCTGCAGTAAAAGCACTACGTAGAAAATCATTAGCAACGAAACCGAACATGAATGACATCCATTGTCTGTATACCTCAACAATTCTATTGTCAGTCAGTTTGTTCCGCTTGATTGACACTTCACAGTTAAGAGAGTGTAATGTTGTTTCAAAAAGCGCTTTGCAATAGTAACTACTAGTATTTTGTAGTAGAAGAATGGAATATTTTCATGAAACGTAATTCGGCTTTTGTTCTGTGTGATATTATTTATGACAATGTTGGGTTTTTACCTGTGTGATATTTTGAGTTACAAAGCACACACACACATACACACACACACACCCCCATACACATTACACACACACACCCCTACACACACACACACACACACACACATACATACATAAATTTTTGTTTTAATCCCTCGAGCTTTCTGTATAACACTTTATTATAATCGCCCATATTATGCCTGTAATTATACTACATAATCATAAATTCGTCTTAATAAGCACTGTGTTAACGAGTCAGACAGTAGATTTACCCGAATCTAAGTAACACTTATGAACAACTTTTACTATGGGACCAAACCTGAAATGGCGAAAAAATTCAGCTGTTCCCTACATTTATGCTCGCAAATCGTCAAAATATAGGCAACAGCAGTTTTTTTTTCGTGATTCACGTGCTTATTCCAAAAATGTTACACTATATAATCCACTAGCACTTCCCGCGTGGCTTCGCCCGCGTTGATGTCGGGAAATATCCCACGGGAACGTACTACCGGGAATTCCTTCCTTATTTCTTGTCAACATTATAAAGGGAACCTCTGTGCAAAATTTCAGCTTTCTAGGTCCAAGGGTTTGGGCTGGGCGTTGGGCGTTAGTCAATCAGTCAGTCAGTCAGGACTTCTCTTTTTATTTATATAGATGTCTGCATTGTTTATGTAATACCTACCACAAGGTTTACTTTAGGTAAAAGTGAGTTAATGCGTGTTAATGGGAGGGTTGGATACCTCTAGTTTTAAAAAAAACTCGTATTCGGGCTTCGACTGTTCTATTTTCAAGACATTCGAACGTAACTTCAGTAAAAATAAGTTTATCAAAACAAAAATTGGTATATTTCGGACAATTATTTTTATTTATCCTCGTTTTTTCTAGCAAAACGTGAAACACAAGCAATCAATCAACAGTAGATCGGTATCATATACTCGTAAAACCGTATTGCGTTGGTGACAAAATCACTATTGATAGTCTGTTGGCAACGGACACCACAATAATCAATTTTATTATTTATTATTTTATATGATTTGGGTGATCAATAGTATCACCCGTCAACTTTTTAGGGTTCCTTTTTAGGGGTACTTCAAAAGGAAAAAACGGAACCCTTATAGGTTCACTTTGTTGTCCGTCTGTCTGTCTGTCAGTCTGTCAAGACCTTTTTCTCAAGAACGCGAAATGATGAAATTAATATCAAATACGTGGGCTTATGGTCCCTTATAGTCCTAAAAATCTCAAGCTTCTACGTCACTGCAATAAAAAGATACGGCAAGTAAATCAAAACATATAGTGTACTTCCCGTTGACCTACACTAATGAAATTTGGCAAAAAGCAAGGTCTCACAGCGTAAATAAAGAAAAAAGTCCGATAATTGTTAATTTGTAATTTTATCACAACAAAAAAAAATATTATAATAAAAAGATTACAATGTTTAGTTTGTTTTGGGATAAATTCTTTTCAACTACGGAACCCTTCATTGTGCGTGATCCGACACGCACTTGGCTGGTTTTTTATTCTGTCTAGCTTCTGCCCGCGATTTCGTTCGCGTGGAAATCCTAAGACACCACAATATACTACTTGAGATAATATACTATTTGAGAGTTTCAAATTCGTATAATCCATACGAAAGTGTATATATTTGTGGCAACAGAATTTTCGCTGCAAAACTTTTTAGAAAGAGCTATCGCACGGGAATAGTGGTATTACTTACTTTACTCCATAAGTTCTTGGTAAGAAAATTGAAGATTTCTGTTTACCCGTTTATACATTTTGATCGAGTAGGTATTGAACTTTTGTAGGAAACCGCTGGTTTTTTTTTTTCGTGATTTCAAAGTTGGTCCCATAGTGAAAGTTGTTCATATTCATGGGTAGAACACCCTGTGAAAATTTAGCTAGTCATTTAAAAATAGCTCTGTATTGAAAAAAAAAAAACTTTGCAACCGTGCATGCATATTAGGAGGTAAGGAGTGTAATCGCGAATCAGCAAAAGTAAGGTAGGACGACCTCAGGCTAGGTGGAGCTACGATCTTCGCAGGGTGGCAGGTAGCTGGATGAGAGTTGCCGAGAATCGAGCTGAATAGCGTGCAATTGGAGAGGCCTATGTCCAACAGTGGACTGCTGTAGGCTGATGATGAAGATGATGAGGGAGTATAAGGACCATCTCAAGCAAAAGTATTGTACCTACTAGATAGTTTATGCACATTTTTACGTCACATATTTATGACAAGCCAGCACAAATTCTAGGAGATTTCAAAACTTTAATGTCACAATCATTGCATCACTTGAACAAGCTTTATGACGTAGTTTACGATGAAAGTTATTTGCGGTCAATGGTTTAATGATTTTAAATGTAGCCTGGGAAATGCGATTAAGCGCCATGATCCGAATGTGTCCTGTTTAATAGTTTATTGGAGAACTAATACCAATATTATGTTTAAAATCTAATTGGGTTTTTGGAAGCAGGTATTTATAACACGTTGGTATGTATTTAATAATTATGATTTTACTAATCTGTAATGGTTTAGCATTGTATTTACAAATCAGTTATTATTTGCGGTGTTAATTTGTCAGAAGCCACTACCTATTTATTTTGACCTATTTATTGATTTGCCATTTACACACATAAACATACATAAACTCACGCCTACTTCCTATAGGCGTAGGCAGAAACTACGGAACGCCACCTGCTGCGATCCTTACATACTCCTTTTTGCTTCGTTTACGTTCATACATTTGGTGGTTGTGCTATTTATGTATATTCACAAAGGAAACTAAATCACATGAAATATGCTGACCGACCATACCGTACCGTTTTACCCCCTTACCCCCCCTAAACCCCTTATTCATAAAAAACTAACACCCACTACAAACTTACTTTAGTTAAAATAGTGTTTTGTCAATTTCGTTCGAATTATGATTTGAATTTGAAAGAAGAAGACAAAACACTATTTTAACTAAAATTGGTTTTTAGAGCGTTTAAGTTTTTTTATGAATAAGGGAGTAAGTATTCATAGCTTTATAAGAAGAGGATTATGTCACTATGTCTGGAGTTCTGTAAGATGATGTGTTCGAACTTTTTGAAATATAAATAAATGAAAAAATAAATCTTAAATCAGTGAAAGCTGAAAGCCTTCTTGCAATAGGTACTTACATATAGCATGGCGCGGAGATATCATGAGGGGGGTACACGAGAATCGGAGGGGACGGCACGGGGGAGGGGCTGTTCTTGCGTCTGCGAGCTACGAACACGCCCGCCATCACGATCAACAACAGTACAGCTGCGCTCGCGCCGCCCAACGCTACCAACGCTGCCTCTGCGGACAAAACAAATTATTATAAAATAAATCGAGCCAGCCCGGGCCACTGAGCATGAAGCTTTAAATTCGTCCCTAAATAATCTATTTTAGATCCACTAGAGACGAAAAACCTATAATAAAAAAAAAAAATTAAAAAAAAACATAGCTTATAATATGTCGTAGGAAAAATATTAGCCAGTTGGCCAGGTGGTAGCGAACATAACATAACGTACATTTTAATCATGAAGGCTATAGTAGTATTGAACAGCAGTTTTAAACATGTTTTTATTATTATGAGGTTCCTAGAACTTTTTTTCAAAGTAAAATGCCTTCCGGGCTGGTATGTTTTGGCACATAAAAAAAAAATTAAAAAATATATTCGGAAGCTACTTGCAATTATCGAATTAAAATGTATAAAGCTTTGACATTCTCGTTATCGCACATTTTCATCCTAAAAAGTGTTTTTTTTTTTGTGAAAAACAAATTCATCGTTTTGTTTCTTATTAGAATCCAGTTTGATTCTGAAATGCCACAAATTATGTCTGTAAAGAAAGATATACCGAATGAAAATCTACAAGATTTATATCTGACGCCGTTCGTGAACTTTCACGTTTTCAATATCTCATGGCATGGGGCTAAACCAAGTTTATTTGAAAATAAAAAAACCGGCCAAGTGATTGTCGGACCACGCACAATGTAGGGTTCCGTAGTTGAAAAGAATTATCTCAAAAACAAACTTAACATTGTAATCCCAAAATAAAAAAAATTTCACGTGATAAAATTACAAATTAACAATTTTCGGACTTTTTCCTTTACTTCTACTGTGAGATCTTGCTTCTTGCCAAATTTCATTATTCTAGGTTAACGGGAAGTACCCTATAGGTTTTGATTTACTTGCGAGTATCAAAATATGCCGCATAAACGGCCATATTTTTTTATTGCGTTGACTTAGAAGCTTGATTTTTTTAGGACTCTAAGGGACCATAGAGTTACGTGTTTGATATTAATTTCAACTTGATACCTCCACGCGTTCCTGAGGAAAAGGGTCTTGACAGACTGACATACTTGAAAATATTTTTTATGTAATAAAATGACAAATTAACAATTTTCGGACTCTTCCCTTTACTTGTGCTATGAGACCTTGCTTCTTGCCAAATTTCATGTTTCTAGGACAACGGGAAGTACCCTATAGGTTTTGATTTACTTGCGAGTGTCAAAATATGTCACATAAATGAGCGTATTTTTTTATTGCGTTGACTTAGAAGGTTGATTTTTTCAGGACTCCAAGGGATCTTAGATTTACGTATTTGATACTAATTTCAACTTGATACCTCCACGCGTTTCTGAGAAAAAGGGTCTTGACAGACTGACAGACAGACAGACGGACAATGAAGTGATCCTATAAGGGTTCCGTTTTGTCCTTTCGAGGTACGGAACCCTAAAAACATTAACACGTAACGGCAAGTCTCAACCCAAATTTTTCAACATAGCAACATAATATGTGTGAATGTGGGTGTTGACCTCGGGAGATTACAGCATACGACAGAAAATATGATATGAAACCATGAATAATTTTATGAGGCTCATTAAAGTAAGCATTATGTTGTATATTATGTTGGTACATAAACAGTGACAACAATAAAAAGGACATATTACTGTCGTTAATGTTAGAAATAGACGTGCTACATAAAAATGTTGTAGGGTAATTTTGTGGAACATAATTCTCTATTTTTGGGTAAACTAATTAAAAAGGGTAATGAAGTTGATCAAGACATTAAAGTAAAACGGTGTTTATCTTGTTTATATTGATCATAATACAAGATGTAATTGCTCTACATGGGCTTACAGTTAATTCGAAACAACTGAATGATGTTCAGTTGTTTTGAATGACTAACTCATTGAAGTAATCTAAAGTGTAACTTGACATTTAGCCTCTGCATTTAAATTTTAATGTATTTTATTGATTGTATTTTGTTAATACATTGCTTGGGGTGCTATCAAGGAGATTCCTCGACTGAAAGTACGAGTCGTTGCTTGTTTGGTAATGTTGAGAGTCAGCTGGATTTTCCACAGAGTGTCAGACCAACTAGTGCTCTTATTATTTACCTCAACCCGTAACATATTTAGCATGGAGCGTCAGGCTCAGCTTAGCCGTTTTCTTGAGTGGATTGCTCCCGGCCTTGGGATGCTATTAAGCAGTTTCCTCGACTGAAGATAATGAACTACGTCCAGCACACTACCTGTGAGCACATATGCCTTGCTGTCTGGCTAAACCTTTCACTATGGCACGACACGATCTATTCTTTAATCGCCCATGAAAGCCCATGAGACGATAAAACTGGATTAATCATAAAATTATAAACGAACAAAAGTATGTAAAGTTTTTTTTGATTAACACTAGCTTTGTCCAAAATTCAGTACCTACAAGGATAAAATTGATAAAATAAATATACAAAGCCTTTCGGCCTTTTACAAATTCAAGCGTGAATAATAAATCCAGTGTATTGTTGTTGCTCGATTGAATTTCTAAGTCCAGAGCACGAAGACGCTGAAAACGCCATTTGTCTTATTACGGGCTGGTTTTTTAATAGGTAGATAACTTTTGTCTGAAGAATAAATGTGACAGTTTGACATATTTTCTACACAAAAGCTGTCAAACCACAATATTTATTCCTCAGATAAAAATTATCTGAATATTCAAGAATCAGCCCTAAATTCAATCAAATGTTCGACAACGACACAAGGATTTTAACCATTTTTTTTTTAAACTGAACTGGTTCAAGAATTTAAAGTGTACACTTTTCCTTTGTCTTGAAGTATTTACATTTTATGTTTTCTTCAAAAATATTAACTGTAACTTAAAGTTGTGCTAAGCATTGTTTTAAAGAAACTAGGGAATAAGCGTTTAACATACTTCGAATTGAAATGGTTTCAACGATAATGTCTAAAATTGTAGTAAGACACTCAAACTATTAGTCCATTAGCATCTTCTAATTTTATCTCGCTTGTTACAATACATAGTAATACAAAACCATTGTATTAAAATTTAAAGTCATTACTTAGAGGAAACGGTACAGAATCCAGGTCAAACGACAAACGCTTAAGGTTTACACAAAAACCTCGACATCTTGTTTAAAACAAAATAGATCACTGTCCGGTTTAAAGGTTGCAATAAAGTGACCAGTGACGAGTTACCGATACCCTTCGGACCCACTACCTAAGTAGGTTACAGTCCGATTTCACTGATCCGATTTGCTTTGGAAGATTTATAGAGGCTGTTACTCTGTTTTCCTCCCACATACCATCAATTTTGTATCAGCGTTCAGTATACACTAGATTCCGCCTGTATGTTTGACCTTGGCGTAGTTAACTTGATACGGCGTAGTCAACTTGCTACGGCGTAGCATACGAGCTACGGCGTAGTAGTATTGGGTTACCAATATTTTCGATCTAGATGTCGTCTAGAAGTGGGATATTATGTGGGTGAAGTACCAACTTTGGACGATAAGTAAAACTATTTTTGTGTTGTACCTTTCAATCTGTTTTTCCTTCAGTTGAGTTGAGTACATAAACTAAACTTTAAGGTCAGGGCTCCATCAAAATACGTACAGGTACAGTCTACAACTTTCATTCTGTCTGTATAGCTTGAAACAATTTTGAATCATACTAATATTGTAAAGGCGAAAGTTTGTGTGTGTGTTTGTATGTTTGTTACTTCTTCACGCTGAAACGGCTAGACCAATTTGGATGAAATTTGGTATGAAGGTAGCTTATTTTCTGTATTAACACATAGGCTACTTTTTATCGTCTACGAGGGTGAAACTGCGGGCGCAGCTAGTGCTAAAATAACTCCTTGGTTTCATTATCAACGCCATCGCCATCCAACGCAAAGGACGTCCACTAATAATTGATTTGCCCAGTATTTATGTTTACTATACACGTGTTTGCAACATACCTCTCAAGTTCACAGCATTAGCAATAGAGAACTCCGACACCGAAGCAGAGGTCGGCGACTGTTCGAAGCTGTTCGGTTTCGGGGGCGCGGTCTCGATCTGGCTCAGTCCTTCGACGTGGCGTGACGTCACTGGGTCCTCGTACTCACGCGGCCGGTCATAGTAGTCACCGTTTTGTTTCTCACGCGGCTCCTCAACTGCCTCTGGGTCGTAGTCTGAGTCGTAATCTGTTAATGAAAAATAAGGGGTCATTTCCAACAATGTATTCATAATGTTATATTGTTAGTTATTTGTTAGTACTAGTACTAATCCACTTTGGACATTCATAAAACTGTTTACGAGTAATAAAAAGCTCTGACTCTCTCTCTCGTTGG
Source organism: Cosmia trapezina (assembly GCA_905163495.3). NCBI lineage: Eukaryota > Metazoa > Arthropoda > Insecta > Lepidoptera > Noctuidae > Cosmia > Cosmia trapezina. Next base: position 12,483,077 of record LR991038.1, read on the forward strand.
TGTAGTGGTCACAAGTGCTAAGTACAATTTCGTGGTTTCGATTCCTAGGTCGAGTAAAATGTTATTGGGTTTTCCATCAGGAATTTCTCAGAAACAGCCCGGAGTCTGGATTTGTGCTCGGTTGATGAAAATAGGGTCGTCTATTACATAGGACTTAAATAAAACGGGCGAAATGTGGATGTACTAGTGTGGATGTAGAGTACTGGTGGCGAAGTGATAACGGCCTCGACTTACGAGTGGGTTCGAACCCAGGCTGGCGCTTTACTTTGTGTAAATAATTTCATCACCACTGCTCTCAAAACGGTGAAGGATAACATCTTGAGGAAACCGGTGTCCTAGAACCAAAAATTCAAAGATTGTGACATCTACCAACCCGCACTGGACCCGCGTGGTAGATAACAGCCCATTCCCTTTCACAGAGAGGAGGCCTGTATTCCAACAGTCGGAACATTATAGGCTAATTATATTATGTATGTAAACATAACTGACGAAATGTGGGTGTACTAGAGGTACACCTCAGTCTGCCTAACCCTTTGGGTGTATAGATAGTGCAATCCACGAAGACGCGCCCCACTACTCCTTATAACCGTTTAGTATATGTGTGCAACGGTTAGGAGGAGTAGTGGGGCGCGTCTTCATGGATTGCACTATCTATAGTACCGATATTTGTAGGTTTTAGATGTCGCATCATATGACATATGGATATCCAACCAGATTTGGTTAGATGTATACAAAAGCTGAGACTATTTTTGTTGGTAAAGCCATCTGTATGCCTGCCTACACACACCATAGATTCGAAGTGTAACGGTTTTGGCAATATTTTCATTTCCAGTAATTTGCATAAAAACTACACGATTACGTTAGGTTTCCAGTCTAACCGGATGCAGCTGAATACCAGTATTTTACATGGAGTGACTGCCTATCTGACCTACACAACCCAGTTACTGAGTAATAGTATACCCCTTTCTAAGAGTGTTTGTCAGACTTTCGGGCTTCTGACGACCCGTAACGAATCGCAAAGATCCACGAATGACAGCCGGGACCAACGGCTTAATGTGTTTTCCGAGGCACGGAGGGTTTTTGGTATGTAAAGATGGTCACCCATCCACGGACCAACCGTGGCAGGCGTAGTTTAACCTGATCGATCGACCAGTGCGGCTGTTATTACTTAGCCATAACCCCACTGACATTTATGTTACATAATCACATTAAGGATGATGCGCCAGGGCAGCCCGCGAAATTCAAATTTTCTTACGTTTTTTCCAATTTGTAGGTCAGTGTGAGCTTGTTTGTTGATTAAATTATGATTCGCGGCCGTAGCTATTATGGCTTAGCTATTTACCTCAAATCTGGCGATTTCATGAAATAACGAGGTTTGAGGTAAATGCTAACTTATGGAGTTGTATTGCTGATTCTAATGATTATAATTCTGTAAAGCCATACTAGCTACGGTCGCGAATCATATTTTAATCAACATACAAGCTCACACTTTTTTTTTTTTTTTTTTTTTTTTTTTTTTTTGAGGGTGGGAAATCATCAAATAACTTCTCCCGCTCTGGGTGGAGCGGGAGGGCGTGTCAGACTTTTACTGACTAAAACCCACCCGTGTTCCTTCAGTTGCCTATGCCAGGGCCGCGGTAACCCTTTCAGACAACCCGCGACCCCAGCGACACTGAGCTACAAATTGCAAAAAACGTAAGAAATTTTGAATTTCGCGGACTACCCTGGCGCTTTCGCCTTAAGCAAATTCGTGCGTTTAAAGCCGCGAATACACATGCCATACCATATCATAATTGGCATCATTGTCACAAATCAGGAGTTTTTATGTCAAAATGGCAAATTTACACGCCATTGTGCAAGCTACTGGCATGATTGTATATTCACGGCTTTACAAAATACCGAATGCCTCTAATCTCTCTACAATTATATAAGTAGTAAGTACTTACCCCTACCCACACACGTATTTGTTAAGTGAATTAGCACATGCATAGAATTAAATTATAGCAGTTTGCTTAGACCGGTAGTACTTGCTATTTCGTAGGATGTAAGTTTCTTGTTATTACCGCTAAATATAGTTGCTGCAGTGGGTCTAGAAGCGTGAAAGCATCGACCATCAGAGCATGTACTTGTATCTTAGAACTACCTGATACTAGATAGGGGTATGTGTATGTGGTGCATTGTTATGAATAATATTTATGTGTATCCCTCAAACTAGTGTCCGTTTCGACTGCTCGGCCACAGTGTCGTAGAAGAAAAACGACTACGTCAACATTTCGAAGGAATTTGTAAAACACTAACAATTCATTGTTAGTCTTACAAATTCCTTCGAAATGTTAGTCGCAAATTCGTAGATCCAATATTCAGAAAGTTATAAAGGTTTAACCATGGTCGCGCGGTCGGCATATGGAGGACAATAGGAAATAAAAACCAAATATGACTGAGCAGTATTTTAATAGAGAACCTATGATGGGGATCAAAGTCATAAGTCGCCAATCTGCACCGATATTAAACCTTCAATTTGAATGATTGATCACGGGGTGTTGAGAATTTAGATCATTAACAGGTACGCAACTTAATTAATTGAAAATCAAATTCCATTTCAAGAATTCTTACTGCTTTTGATTAACTCATTACTCCATTAACAGAAAGAGAACAAGGTCGTTAATTACCTTACCCTTCATTAAATCAATGTCGAGGTGGTCAGGTTAAGTCTATATAGTCATTTAATTGATTACTGATAGTAGAGCAAACTGTGTATGTAGATCTATCAGGCTCGGACAATTATTGTTATTACATTACTGATGTTATTTATAGATGAGTTATATAGAGGATTAAATAATAATAGGCAAGAATAATCACACTAATATGTATTATGAAGGCGAAAGTTTGTGAGTGTGTGTGTTTGTTACTTCTTCACGCTCAAACGCCTAGACCGATTTGGATGAAATTTTGTATGTAGATAGCTTATACCCTGGATTAACACATAATTAAGCTACTTTTTATCCCGGATGCAGCTAGTGTATGATAAGTTAAAGGAGGATACACACTTCATTTTGTGCAAGCGCGTACAACTTCCCTATAGGCTACACACTGCAAAAAAAAAGCTGGAGCAGTATCAGTTTTTGCTTCAGCGATGGACAATGACGACGCGCTTGGTTTAGCTGCATTAATTGTGTGCAACTGGCGGTCAGAAAAGCCAGAAAGTTAAAAAGAAGTTTAATTATTTTGAAAGTGTGCATCATTAGAAGATCAATAAGTTTTTAGAGGATCAAGTAAATATTTTCCTTTAAATTATTCAATCTTACTATTGTACGTAAGTTGTGTGACAATAGCAAGTCAGTTTGGATCAAATGACATCAATAGTTACCAATAATCTTACAAATTTTGAAAAACTAACAATAATCTTGGTAAAATCCGCCAGGCCCGCGCCGCGTCATGATTTTTATTAGCCTATATAATATTTTACTATGCCTCTTGCAACCAACGTCAGCTAACAAATATATCAGGATTTTCATTGGCTTTTTGTCAATATAAAAACAACGGCTGTAGCTGCATTAAAAAAAATCCCTTTCATAATTTTCGAAGACCACGCGGGTGAAACCGCGGGTTAAAGCTAGTCAATAATATTGGAATGGATGGTGGGTACCTGTCTAATACAACTCATTTATATTCGATACAGAAAGGTCAAAGTTAAGGCAACAAACGAATCCGGCCGAAATTCTAATTAGTTAATGAAAGTTATAAACTTATACGATACTAATATTATTAACTCTCTCTCCCAGTTTTATTACAGTAATATCTATTGTACCATATTCTGGCAATTATATGTTTTTGATTTGATTCGATTTCTGAAATTGATATTAGTTTGTACTGAAACCAATTTACTCCTGGATGTATTATTTGAAACATTTTTGAAATTGTGTTTGGCTGCCGATGTTCAATCTTTTGTTTTCTTTTTTAACAGCTGACTTATATACCGGTAACTAAGACAGTTCTTTTGAAATTCGAAGTCAGATAAAATTCTTCCTGTATTCCTGGATTTTGAAAGAAATTTCAATTAGAAATGATTCAATCAAAAATCAAAATCTGCTCGGGTCGCTCTCGCCATGAAACTTTTCATGTGCCAACCAGAATTACCAGTCAAGGGACAGCAAACTAGGAAAGTTCGAAGTTATAGTTTACCCTTCGCTACCCTTCGGGAAACTATCTTTTTGCAGCAATATGTTTGGTGTTTTCGGTAGGATATTATCTGCTAATGATTAATATTGTCTCATATTATGGGGTTCACTCTCTATTTCCCAAAATTGTAGATTTAATGACTTTGTCTTTTTGTGACAAAAACTGAAAAGAATGCATGCTTCGGTGGTTTGGTCATGTTAACAGGATGAATGAAACGCGACTAACAAAAGTTATTTACAAGGAAATGTGAGTGGAAACGCCGGGAGGGGACACCCAAGAAAACAGAACAAGGAAGACACATAGGAAGAACAAGAAGAAAGAAGGACAACACAAGAAGACAAAGTTAAGAAAGACACAGGAGAGGAAAGACATAAAGTGACCTTATTGGTGATGTTCTTCAGAAAGGTCAGGTGCGTAGTACTTGAAACCGGCGCGGCGTGCGTGTATGACCACGTGTATGCGTGTGTGCGTGTATGGCAGATGTATGAACGTAAACGAGGCAAAAGTAGTATGTAAGGATCGTAGCAGGTGGTGTTCTGTAGTTTCTGCCTACCCCCATGGGAAGAATTTAAGGCGTGAGGTTATGCATGAATGTATGTCGTCTTACGTTATTACAAGCCACTATTAGAATAATAAACTTTCACAAGAGACACTAATTTATGGTTTAGCAGTGTAGCCTAAGCATAAGCATAATTAGCCTTTAAAGTTCCCACTCCTGGGACACAAGCCTCTACTCTGTGAGAGAGAGTCAGTCGTAATCCACCACGCGAGCCTAGTGTGGGTTGGAAGATATCACATATATGTCTTCGAATTTTTGGTTCTAGGACATGCCAGTTTCCTCACGATGTTTTCCTTCAACGTTTTGAGAGCAGTGGTGATGCAATAATTTACATAAAGTCAAAATTGTCTTCCAATTCCTTTCCACGGACCAATTTAATATGTATTACTGGATGCTACATTATTGATAGTGAAATCGATCCAATATTGAACATAGGAGCCGGGTTTCTCGTTTCGGTAAAAGATAGATCGGTCTTGAAAAGAGGTCAATATTGGACTGGGAAATAAGAAAAACGAGGTCGGCTAAAAAGGTTGTAGAATAGATCGTAAAGTCTGTCCAGTCTATCCTATTTATTAAGCGTTAGTACTTTCGTGTGTAGAGATTAGGTGTAAAAATCGGCCAAGTGCGTGTCGGACGCGGACCAGGCACAATGAAGGGTTCCGTTATTGGGATGAGTTTGCCCCAAGAACAAACCTAACTTTGTAGTTGAAAACAATTTCTCCCATACATCCCATATGCCACGGTCAATTCTCCAATTGCAAATGTAAGTTTGTAACCGCATTTTTTTAAATGTGATAAGGCTGCTAATTAACGATTTTCGGACTTCTTCCTGTATTTGTTCCGTGAGACCTTGCTTCTTGCCAAATTTCATGATTCTAGGTCAACGGGAAGTACCCTATAGGTTTTGATTTATTTGCGAGTATCAAAATATGTCGCATAAATAGGTGTATTTTCTTATTGACTATCAAGCATCTAGCACTAGAAATCAAGCTTCTAGCTTGATTTTTTACTGCTACAAAGGGATGTAGGCCTACGTATTTGATATCAATTTCAACTCGATATCTTCACACGTTCCTAAAAAAAAGGATCTTTACAGACTGACAGACAGACGGACAACGAAGCGATCTTTTAAGGCTTCCATTTTTAGGGTTCCGTACCAAAATGGTAAAAAGGAACTCTTATGGTGCGACTCAGTCTGTCTGTCTGTCTGTCTGTCCGTCACAGCTGGATATCTCAAGAACTACCAATACTTGAAATTTGGAACAGTTTTAGTGTTTTTTTTAACAGGGACTGAAAGGGGGTCTTAAAAGATTACAGGAAAAATAAAACGATGTCTCTAAATAGCACACATTTTCTGGTTTCCGGTTTCCGTTTTTTTTCCTTTTGAGGTACAGAACCCTAAAAAAAACTGAACTAGACTTCCAAAGCTTTCAGACAGCTTTTTCAAACAACTTTTAGTTAGGTTTCTAACTCAATTGAGAAACATAAAATTAACATTGCCAAGAGAGTTTGGTGTTCAATAATAAGTCGTGTATTTTTCTAAGAGAACACTGGAGTTCGTAAGTCAATTCTCTAAAGAGTAGGCCTATAACTTAGAAAAACTTTGAATTCTATTAGAGTTCTGTATTAAATAGTTAAAATATGAATGACTTATTCTACTTTGATATAAGTAGTTATTATAAGCTAAATGGCAAATGCAAATGCAAAGGCAAATTAATATTTTAGTTACCGCCATTAACCACCTCTAAGTAGAATACCAAACATTTATTGATATGGATCTTTCTGTTAGGTATTTCAACTGAAGCTTTCAACGAAATGGTATCCTAACTAATATTATAAATGCGAAAGTGAGTTTGTTTGTTACGCTTTTACGCTAAAACGGCTGAACGGATTTGGTACATAAATAGACCATAACCCAAAAAACGACATAGACTACTTTCATCCTGGATCGCAGAAGAAGTCGTGAACTACAGTTAGTTATTAAATAAGACCATGATTCACTTTATATACTAACAATCCAATACCAAATTATGTTAATAAACGGAATACTTATAATATCAGGCTTTTTAGTCCTGTATCAGATCGCATTCAGACAAAGAATAATTTGAAGAACAAGAATTTATTGACGACCGACACACAGGCTCACTCTGTTTTCCTTTGCCGTAAGTCACTGTTATCTTTAAATAACAGTTAATAAACGAGTAAATAAAGGCTAATCAATCAATCAATATTTTATTTTTAGACAACTAAAAGCCCACAGAAAAAATACACAAAATAATATAAACAAAAATAATACCAAAAATCAATGTCAAAAAACCGGTGAAGAGCGAGTCGCACTCGCGCACCGAGGGTTCCGTACCATCATTTATTTGTAATTTTTGTTGATGATTTCCGAAAAACTGTGCTATTTTTTTATTATATGCATGTAATCTTTACATAAACTTATATCACATAGAATAATTTCAGATTTTTCTCTTTGCAAACTTCGGAGTTAAGGGAGAGGGGGGGGGAGGGGAACGGTATTTTTTTTTAAATTTTTCATCAAAAGTCGAAAACTATGGGCCTAAAAAAAATAAAAAGTGTTTAAGAATGTGCAAACAGCGTTCTTTCATATGATACCCCACATGCCCTAATAGTCCCACTTCAATTTTTTAAGACCCTTCAATTTTTTTCAGTCCATGTTGCAAAAAAAAACATACCTACATATTTTTATTTCTTTCTTGTTTGCAAAATAGTTGGGCAAACGTCATCTAAAACTGTTCCACATTTCAAGTTGATAGCATTAGTAGTTCTTGAGATGTCCAGCTGTGACAGACAGACTGAGTGAGACCATAAGGGATCCTTTTTATCATTTTGGTACGGAACCCTAAAAACGATGTAACAGCTAGATGCATCGACAACCATAAAAGGTTTATGGGTCATACTGGATGCAGAAAGCAGGCCTTTTTGCGGAACATAAGAGAGGCCTATGTCCGGCAGTGGATTGCGATAGGTTACTTCGATTGAATATTTCTGAAGATCATCAAAAGTGTAATGTATAGCTATTTAAGACGCAGATAATTATAAGTGCCAGCGGCCTTGAGTGGTTATGTTGCGTGTTCTGTGCTGAGCTCTCGAAACGCGTCGTACGTCCACCCAGTAATAGGACTCGCCATCAAGGAGCGCTGTCCCCAATTAGACGCATTATTAATTTAACAGACATACAACATTTAAAAACATTTCACATTTGTGTGAAATGTCCAAAAATATTTATTTATTTTATTTAAAAACAAAAGTTATTATAATAGAACACTTAAACTAAATTATCTTTAAAATGGTAGAGATTTCATTAAAATACGCTTGCATGATTCTCAGTTTTGTATCCGCGTTAGACAAACCTTTACAAATTAATTACACTATGTAATATAAACATAATGTAAACTATTCTCACTTTAAAAAATGCTCTCATTTAACTATTTTTTTTTTTTCAAAATCATTAACACTACTCATTTAGATATGATTTTTAGTTTAATATCATTAAAAGTCACTTACCGTCGTCTTAATTATTATATGATATTCGCATGACACTCGCCGGCGCACACACCGCTGAGTCGCTGAGCCGAGCGGCCGTATGCCTTAATAATAAAAACTGTAGAGTTTTATTTTTAAACACCCACACTTGTGAGACCTAACAAAAAGTAATTTAGAACTATCCATCAACTCTACAACTGCACTAAAATAGCCACTATGATCACACCCACATTTGATGATGACGATATTCACATATTAAACACCCTTGCATATTCAGTGCTTCACTTAATTAACTACTCTATCACTGCGAACAATAGCCTCGTTTGTCTAAAATTGCTTACACATAAGCCCTTTTGAACACAATCGTTCATGACGCGACTACCTGACGTACGTACGTACGTAACAATTTCAGTAGGTGTACCGAAATTGTGACGTCACAAACAGGACGAGGTACTAATGAGACCTGTAGCGATGAGTTAATAGACAGTCATTTGTTTAGGAACTTGTACATTTACTCGTAATTCCTCATGGTACCGATTTTAGCTTCACGTGTCTGTAATTAGGTAGGAGAGGCGTAAACGTAACGTTGTTACGTTGTGTAAGGATGTGAATTTGTTGTACATAGGTACCTAATTTATGTGTACAATATGTAATGATTTGTAATAAATAATTCACTATGTATTAGGGCTTATGTCAATCGGTTGTGTATATGTCGCTTATTAACGCTTGTCTGAGTCTGATAGCTAATATGTATTCTGTTATTTACCACAGAATAATAAAGCTACAGTAGATTATCTGTGCCTTGAATTAATTACCTACGGCGCGGTGCGGCGTACTGGTAGATACCACAGATTAATAGAGATAGGGCACTCCGCAGTGTTGGTATGAAGCTACAAGTACGCCCGTCCACGGGGCTAATTCAGTAGGTCAGAAGGTATAAGAGTTACGCCATAGAAAGAGAGGCAACTTGTAGTTGAATATAACTGTAGGTAATAAGCGTTGTGCGACCTGAATTGCACTTTATTATGTCGTAACAAGAGTCGCTTTTTATTTAAATGATTTTGCGGAGTGTCCCATCTGTATTAATCTGTGTAGTCTGTTTTCTACGAAGATGTAATACTGCTTACTTCATTATACTGTGTATTGGTCCTTATTAACCCATTCCCTCTTACTCATTCTTTGTTTTACGTAATTTCCTGAATATTATCGAAATAAATATTACTTCTAACCTACTTATGTACCTAAGTAGGTTTTAAGTACCTAAATAAATTGTAACTATTTTATAGTTAAGCCGTAAAAAAACCATTAAAGAAAGAGGCATAGTTTGTTTTCATTACAAACCACAGTTCCCTCGAATAATTTAAATTTTGAAACCAATCACATTCTTATCCTACGGGGATTAGAAACACAGGCCCCCAGAGATGAGATTTAAAACCGAGATTGTTACAACTATAGAGAAATTAAACGAATGGTTTCGTTTTTTGTACTTTTTAAATTAAAGGCTTTTTCAAGACTAGAATGTAATACAGTTGAATAATAATTTTTCGACGCCATATTTCAGTTTTTAATAGTTTTAGTTAATTTTGTTATTTTTAGGTTATGTTTATATTACATTTAAATAAATCCAGTTGAATAACAACTGGTAAAAGAGGTCGTCTAGTAAATTGCTAACATCAACAAATAACACCTACAAATGTCTGCTGCCAAGCAGTAATTCCTGTCCCTGGGCTCAAAGGTTGGTTTGATTGATGAAACGACTACTAGCGTATAAAAAAACAATACTTGACCACCTGCATTATTAATATTATTACCACACTTTTATAATCCGCTATTAAAAGAAACCCAAAACAATGTAGTGTCGCAAAATCCTTTCTTGATGATTTAGCACGTCATTAGCATCATCATCATCGTCATTTCAGCTGAAAGTCGACCACTGCTGGACATAGGCCTCCCGCAAGCACCACCACTTCGACTATTTCTGAGCTTCCGCATCCAGCGAACTTCGGCGGCCTTCACAAGGTCATCTGTCCACCTTGTGGGAGGCCTTCTCACAATTTACTCCTATAATTTGATGGCATCAAAATATGCCTTATTGGCCATTGAAGGCCCTAGCACACCTTTGCCACCAAAACCGCACTACTGCGAAACAGCATGATGTTATGCTGATGCTGCGAGTTAGTTGAATTGAACTACTGCGGTTTCGCTGCTATGGTTTCGCGGTGGAGGTGTGTTAAGGCCTTCAGTGCCGCGGGGCTTTATTTAGGCAACCAATGTTCGGCGTCTATGCGTACGGTCAATCGAACAACAATAAATCAATCAACTCAGCCTATTGCAGTCCACTGCTGGACATAGGCCTCTCCCAGTCTGCACCACAACACCCTGTCTTCCGCCTTCCGCATCCAGTCTGCCCCAGCCACCTTCTTCGGTCCATCTAGCTGGGGGGCGTCCCACACTACGCTTACCGACACGTGGTCTCCACTCCAGGACTCGTCTGCTCCACCGGCCATCGGTCCTTCGACAAACATGGCCAGCCCACTGCCACTTCAGTTTGCTTATTCTGCTAGCTATGTCGGTTACTCCGGTTCTTTTCCGGATAACTTCATTCCTGATTTTATCCATCAAAGAAACTCCGTGCGAATCGAATAACCATGGAAACAATTTGACTTTGACAGCTCTTTTATTTCGTAGGAGTAAGGGTAGACTTTGTAGCTCAAATGTTGTGATTGCGGCATGAGCTTAACCGTAGGTATGTAGGTAACATAACGTCACGTCTATATTCCCCGAAGGGTTAGGCAGAGGTGTACCTACAGTACACCCACATTTTGCCAGTTATGTTTAAGTCCCGGGCACAAATCTAGATTCCAGGCTGCCCCTGAAAAATCCCAGATGGAAAAACCAAATAACAGTTTCTCCGCCCCGGAAATCGTACCTAGGACTTTATGCTCAGTAGCAGCGCTTGCAACCACTAGACCAATAAGGCAGCTAGGTTATACTGTAAATTAGTGAATCTTACCTGGCGTATACCTCAATATCTCCGCCGGGTCTACCGGCAGAGCGTACCAAGGCCTCCGCGAGTACACCTTCTTGGTGTTAACCGTCCGTTCGCTCGCGTCAACGTTGCGGTAACTCGATGGTGACAGGTTTAACATCTCTAAACATCTGATGATACCTGTGGAAGAAACACTTAGTTAAAATTCCGTTTCAATGTCGAAACTAAACGTTTTGTTAACCTCGGCAAAAAATGGTATCAATATACCTACAATATTATTCAGACAATATTTATTTTGACACCATCTAGCTAGCAGACTAGAACCACAAGTAACAATATATTTATTCATAACTTAATCATACAGAGAGTGAGTAAGGGCCTATTTCACGATGTCCGAATAGCTACTACTTAAAATTCAACCCACTAATTCAAAGATGGAACAGAATTTGTATGAAATTACCTGCCAAGTAAGTTAGTATGAACTTAATCGTAGGTGGTGAAAGGCCCTAAGTATGACATACATGTCTTTTTTGACAGCTGTGAGTTGACGTTTAGATTGACAACGAGTTGAAGTTTTGAAAGCTGTCAGTTCACGTTTAGATGACAATCATGGTCATAACAAACGTTTTATTATACTACAAGCTCTACAAGTAAGTCTTAACAAGCGCAAACGTAGAATTTTGAAATTGAAGTGGGGAGAATATATAGAAAACCTGAATCTAGTCCAAAGCAATGTCTATAACCAGTGATACCTAAAATTAAACCATTTTAAAGTCGGCTATGTCTATTTGTAGCAAATGCCAAGAGGTTAACCGAAGCATACACGACGGGACCTAAGATTAGACATACACTTGTTTTAAAAACGACTTTTCAAGAAGAAATTAAATTATACGTACACACGGGATGTAAATATACGTAATCACAAGGTAAAACAACCCTTGCCTTTGATTGCTTTGATGCCTTCTATTGTACAGATGTATGAGAGACATCGCAAAATCATGTCATTTGAAATAAAACATGATTTAAGCTACACAATGTTAGATCAAGCTTTTTATGTTTGTTCCACGAACTTGCATATTTGCATACTAGCGTTGATACTACGCCAGTTATCCTTTTGTATTTATTAAATAACAAGCTTTTACCCACGTCTTCACCCGCGTGGGTGTCGGAAATTATCCCACGGGAATCTACTACCGGGATAAAACGTATTCTATATGTTAATCCAGGTTATAAACTATTTGTGTGCCAAACTTCATCCAAATCAATCAAATACAATTGAGTAACAAACATCCAAACATCTTAATATACAAACTTTCACATTTATAATATTATTAGGATAAAAAAAAACTAGAACTACTAAAATTCACAACATTTAAAGCTTCTAGTAGTGGTTCTTTTATTCTTAAATTTTAATAGAGTCCAGTTTCCTTTACATTATTCCTTAATAGATAAATACTCATTACTACGACGCACCGGTCTGACCTTTTTAAAATACACCACAGAATGAGAAACTAGATACAACATACGAAGGTATCTCTTTGAAATGTTTTACCTACTGAGTGAGGTGCTACCGCAATCGGCCGCAAAGTGAGAAATGAAAACAAAATAACCCTTTGTATAGTTTTCGTTTACCGCAAATAAACATATAATTTACTTTCTTATTCTTCTTTCTTTCTTTGACCTATATTATACAGGGTGAAATTAAATTAGGTAGTGAAACTCCGCTGACGTGATGGGTATCGATATCTAAACACGACAAAATAAAAAAGATTTGATCGTTTTTTTTTGGGATCAATGACCGCTGGTTTTGCTGTGAATTTAAGTGTGAATTGATAAAATCTGTTTTATCATGTTGAGATATCGATACTAATCACGTCTGTGAAGTTTACACAAAAAACTGATTTTAAAGTGATGTTTTAAGTGACTATATTATAGTCACTTTAAACGTTTTAAGTGACTATAATAAGGCGGTTGATCCCAAAAAAAAAACATCAAATTAATGTCTTTTTTGTTTTATCATGTTCAGACATCGATATTCATCACGTGTGCGGAGTTTCGCTAATTAATTTAATTTGACCCTGTATTGAGTACATACCAAACCGCATGGTGTACCATATCACGTACAATAAATAATCATTCTAATTACATGTTTCACCATTGTCATTTTCCCAAATAGATATAGGTATACAGTACAATGACATATCGTAAGAAAGTTGAGACTTAAAAACAAAAATGACGAACAGAATAGAAACTTATTTTACAAAAATCACGCAAAAATCACAATGTTCTGAAAATTGATAAAATCACTTTAGGCAATGCGACTGATTTCATCCCGAAATATTATTCAAATGACGCATCTGTCTCAAGAAAAAAAAATATTTCGGATATTTCATATAACATTTTTGTTTTGATAAAAACAAGGTCGGACATACTTTATTTCGTCTATTGAATTGCGTCCCACGAAGGTTTTTTGGGATCCAGGAAAATCATACAATTATGGATATGCATAAGGGGAAGTGAAAATAAAACATTGTTTTCAGAGAGGCTATAATATATTTACATAAAGACTTTATATTTTTTTTCATAACCATTTTCGCTATAGAACTTTGTACCGCTTCATGTATGTTGAAATTGTTTTATTGTAACCGCAAAACAGAAGCCCCGAAAATGCAGCGGTAATTGTAAAATTAATAAAGACAACAAAATTCGCAAACTGATTGTGAAAAACTGTAAATTACATTGTTTTAGCAGTATCTGCATATTTATTTACGAGCAAGTATTTATTTGTGTTTTCAATCCTTGTTGCGACCTTTTAAACTTCTTTACCAAAGAAAAATTTACATCGCTGTTTCAAATACAAGGTAGAGATGACAATAAATTAATCTGTGTCTCTAATGACGTATCCAGTCTGAATACAAAAATTAATTCAAATATATCCAATAGTATAATCACTAGTCTGATCGGCAAAACCTATAGTCGGCCCGTCACTACTATTTAGAGCTATCAGATATCTTCTATCCGTGGAATAAAATTGACGACTGACAGTTTTTTTTTTGTATGGGAGAACATGTCAAAAATTCAAAATTTATTCGAAAGGGAAGACAGGGCCTATTTCACGATGTCCAAATAGCCACTACTCACCGAATAAATTAAAAAATGGAACTGAATTTGTATGAAATTATCTGCCAAGTAAGTTACTAGGAACTTACTTTAACTTAATCGTAGGTACCGTGAAACAGGACCTTACACTAGGTATAAAACTTTGGTCGAATTCATCACCCTTAGTGATGAATTCGTTCAAAGTTGCGTTGCGTTGCATTTTCCTATAGAAAACTGCAGATTTCTAGAAGTAGATCTCAAAATCAAAATCAAAATCAAAAGTCCTTTATTCAAAATAGGCTGAGAATCAGCACTTTTTGAACGTCAAAATTACAGTAAGACAGTCCCCACAAAACGCCCGCCCTTCACCACTTCCTAGTGCTTTAGCTGGGAAGAAGAAGTAGCGGAACAAACTCCCCAGCAGCACAGCTGTCTGTTCAGTTAGAAGAACTAGATTCTATACAATAGTACCTATGCAAAATAATTTACGCAACACAATACATTAAAAATCTAGACCTAGAAATCTGCAGTTTTCTAGAGGTAGATAAAACGCAACGTTTATACGTAGGTAATTGCTGCTTTCAGACCGCTTGCTTGGCTTGGGGAAAAAGAGGTAGCATTGAAGTACAGTGTAAACTCTTTATAACGAAACTCAAGGGACTGAGCTTTTTTTTTCGTTATAGAGAGTTTTCGATCAGTGGAGGGAAGAAAGAGAAACAACCAATTAATTATCACAAAACTTTTTTAATATTTTTATTATTTACCTATTTATTGGTTTACGACTACTAGAGGTCCCTAGTGTGTTTAGTAACTGGGACCAACATTCATAAAGTCAAAGCAATCCAAGAGTAAAATCACACGTGTTCTATGCAATTAACAATAACAAAAGCAAGGCGGCTGGTTACGACCTCAAGTTGTTTTTATAAATATCGATACCTCATAAATTTTGTCAGAGCCTTTTTAAAACTGGTAACATAAACAGTAATTCTGATAAAATATATTTACTGACGTCTAAATATAAACGTATTTCTTCGTAATAGAAAATGATTTTTGTGAGAGTCGTTTGTTCAGATAAACTGGAACATTTTAGAAATTAAAACGTAGGGAACTTTAAAAGCATTTGTTTCCCATTTACCTAAGCAACTCAAATAGTAACACAAAAAACGCTATGACCCCCGGGCCTTTCAGGAATTGGCAGCTTTTGGGCGCTATCTGAATAACGTTTTGGCAAAGAAATGGAGGCCTTTTTGAACACCTTACGTATGCTAAAATTTACATGATACGGGTTGCGAACTTTTTATAAAGGTGAAAACTAAATTGTCGCCATGCCACTTCTTGAAATGAGTTTGTTTGGATTTATATTTACAAGTACCTACCTACTAGAGAAAATGAGTAAAATATTATATCAGTGGGTATGGGTAGTATTATAATAATAATAGTAGCATAAGTCTCATAGTTTATTTTTTTCACAAACAAACAAATAATGATTTAATAATTCTTCTTCTTCTTTCTTTCCAGTTTCATTTGGTAAAACCATAGACTTATAAAAAAAATAAAAAAAAAGTTATTTGACGATTTCCCACCCTCAAAAAAAAAAAAAGACATAAAAAAGGAGGACTCCGCGCCACGCATATCGAAAGTGAAGCACAGTAAGTATTGACCGTTTGTACAAGCACGCCTCACGCACACATTTACATCATAGTATCCAACCGGCCGCAATTACATGACACGAGCGACGGCGTCTTTGCAGGTACTCAAATCACACACACAAAGATCGGTACGGTGCTTCACTTTCGACATGCGTGGCGCGGAATCCTCCTTTTTTATACGTCTATGGATAAAACAACATTTTTACAGTATACAATTAAATAAAGTGTTCAGTTTAACTGGTCAACCAAACTGACAGGTCCTCTAATACATAGCGGGCCCACCCACATCAAAGAAGGCTTAGAAATTCATTCACAATCCTTCCTTTTCAGTTTGCCTCTTAGTTAGGTAAAACAACAATTTTAAATTATACTTAAAGTGTATAGTTTTATTGGTTACCAAATGAACAAGCACAATGTGTCCTCATTTCTATACGGTTACTTTCTTGATTTTAAATCTTCATAACATTTACCAAGAAATGTAATGTAACAATATTGTGACAGTTTCTCTTCAGTAAAGGCAAATAATAGCCCGCGGTATATTTTCTGCTCTTCCACCCGGTAAGGCGGTAAATATGCATTAGTTTCACTACGCCTTCTGTAGGCTTTATTAAAATGGACTTAGGCATAAGTTTTAATAAGGACTCTTAATTATATTCCTAAAATGTTTCTTAATTAAGTAAAATATTGTTTGGGACAGTAACAAGATCTCTTTCCCTTTCTCTCATTCTGACCTTGCCTCAATTTACTTGTGGCCAACGCAAAATTTATTTTTCTTCGGTTGAAAACACACATCCCTCTTAAAATTCTCATCTAAGCTGCATGCAATTAGCTTCCATACATCCTCTTTATGGCCCAATATTCTGATAAAAAATACTATCATACCCATATAATTCGCGGATAGCAGTATAGTTGGTTACTGTTGGAAAAAAGCACTATGTTTAATTAATATAAAAAATAGTACAAGTCAATCTGGCGATCAAAACTACAGTCCGGTACACTGGCAACCTACTAGGTCCACTCAGCGATAAAATTCGAATATATTATGAACCCTTAACAGCTATATAAAATGCTTAAATACAACGTATCGAATAATTTATATCAATTTAGATAATGTGTAAGTAGCAGTGTAATGCCCGGTTTCTGAGGTTTTAAACGGAGTTTATCTATTCGATAGTGATACAAAAAATATCATCCCCACTTTACGTGCAAGGGAGGTACTCATGCCAAATTACAGCTTTCTAGTACTAAAAGTCTCTGAGCTATGCCGTGGACAGACAGACAGATATGGCGAAATTGTAAGGTTTCCTTGTTGAATACGGAACCCTAAAAACGTTGCACAGTGCATCAATTCTATCCATCTACATTTTAATTTATCTGAAGTAGTTGCAAATTTCTCTTTCCCTAAAGAATCTCAAGCAATTAATGCGTAAACTGCAACTAGGAAAAATATCTTAATTCACTGCATGTCTCCAGACTATCATTAAGAATTTTATGGAGCGTGGAAGTGTTTCCGTAGAGGACTAATTAAGGAAATTCCCACCGAGTGCAATTCTATAAAGTACTCTTATTACTCTGGGCATTAGCCTTATAGCTTTGAAGGCGTGCTCGTCAACTAATTTAGAATAAGTAGTATCAGTATCAGTGACAACCATGGGTCTGTGGGAGAATAAGTTTGTGTGTGACTTTAGTTTGTTCGTTTTTGTTTATGACAGCATATATGCTACGAAATCACACATTTTGTGACAGTTTGAACTGGATAAATCAACATACTCGACTCTAGATATGAACTAAATAAATTTAAAAAAAAAAAATATTCTCACCATTAAAGTTACAATAAAACGGATAGGTACGAGACAAGTATTAAAATCTTTTTTTTTTTGTGGTGGTCATAAAAGGTGCACAAATTATTGACCCTAGCCCCTGAACTAGGCGGGAACCTGTATCTCAGGGGATAGTGTTCAGCTATTGTAATACACTAATTAACTTAGGACATTAGTGTGTCACTACTGCAACAATATTTCGACTTATTACTTACATAAGAGTGAAAGGGTGTGTTGGTGAGATTGAAGATTTGAGGTGTGGATGTGGGTATGCGTGATAATATGAATGGTGAAATAGTGTTAATAATGTAGTGATTTAAAACAAATCTTACTTATACAAGCTAACACTAAAATATATATAATATATTATGTACAAGTATACACCACTAATTTTTAATTAGTACAAATACTTAAAGGGCTTATTAGAGGAGGTCTTGTTATTATATATGTAAAGTCTCAATTAATAATATTCATAAACAGCAAAGTTATTGGCGTTTGTTTATATCCCAAAATGTCACTCAATTTATGGAAATATTGTACAGGCTATTCATAGTTGTATTCATTCTCTCGCTCTAGCATTCGCGTGCTCTCGCTCGAACTTGCCCCGCCTTGAACAGCTGTTATCGTATCATAATCATGAATTTACCAATTATGACAAATTTTTGTGGACAATTTTGGTTTTTCGTTTTTTTTATTTTTGACTACACAAATATGATCAGTAACGGGTACGGATAGAGCCCCATTTTTTTTTGTACTAATTAAAAAATAGCGGTGTATAATCAAAAATAAAAAGGGGACGAGCTCATTGGGCTGCAAAATATCCGTCCGCATCGCTGTCAATGAGAAAAGTGCCCAAAGGCTGGTAGCATTGTCACGTTGGATGGCAATGCTAATTCTTTGGGCTATAAATAGGCCAGCCCTCTGGTCCGTAAGGAGTCGACCAACCGCTTGGCGATGTCGATGCCGAAATATTCTTTGAGCACTTTTACCGCAAGGCCCTACTGTTTCAACCCCAAACGCTCCCATATTTGCGCCGTTTGAGCACAGCCCACCGTGCTAGGAAGATGCGATGGTTCGAGGGTGTCGAAACCGGTTGCATCACACACCAAAGGCCTACCCAACTTCCAAGACATTATGGTCATTTCATCTGACTCTTCCCATCGTCGCGTGCCAAGCCATAAATTGGCTTCTAAAACAGCTGGCAGCCGTGGCTGGATGATGTCGTTAATGCTGGCATGCCGTGCCATCTGACCAACGCTCTTTCTGCAGAATAGGCCATGGTGTCCGAGGCAGTCGACTCCTTCACCTCATTGACAGTCATGTGTTGGGTGACGGAAGCGCCTGAAGCCAGAGGCCCTACTCTCATTCACTCACAGCCAGCAGGCGGGCACGCTCAGCAGTATTGGTAGACGTATTCATAAGTTTATTCCGTACGAACCTGCAGAGCGGCTCATTCCACTGTCTCTGGGAAGATGGGTTCTCGGGCTGAACCGTATCCAGGCAAGCTACTTTCCAGGCGTTCACCGCATCGGTCAAACACGGCACTTCAGAGTCTACCTGAGAAGGGGCTAATATTCTTGTGGTTAACTTTTCGGTGCTGTGGACCGATTTCAGGAACGCCGGTAGAAATTTTGCGGACGCCCAGCCCACCAAAAATAATGGGTGGTTAGTTCGTTTTTGGCATCAATGCGCATAAAGGAATTTTCTATATTTATCAATAAACGCGTGGCACTCAATAATTTACCTACACTTTTAAAACGCACTCTACGAGTATTGTTATTTAAATACTGATCAATATTTCGAAACTGCTGCCCACTAAATGCCATAGTTGCCTAAAACATACACGACACGTGTGTCGTGTGGTGGTGTGGTGAGTGGAAACCACAGGGCAATTTCTGTTGACCACACGAAAAACCACAACAAATTGGACGAAGTGTACGTACAAAGACGGAGTATAACTATAAAAATCAGCCTTGGCCATTTTTGGTAAAAATTAAACTCTTTTTGTTGTCTATATTCAAAATTTTCCAACATATTTTACGGCTGAATAATGACATGTGTACATTTGATAGAATAAGTACTAGATGGGCAAAAGCTTGTCCATATTAAAATACCTAAGTTTCGAGAGAGATAGATAGGTAAGTACATAGGAAACGCTATCGCCAGATGTCCATCAAAACTTAGAGATCCATTCATCATCAGTCAACAGTTTTTTTTTTTTTTTGCTATATTGTTACAATCAGTCACTATGCGCAGATGAGAAGAAATCAAATCTCTTGACGCAAATCATGGAACATAACTGTTTTTGTGTTCCTGGCAACTCCAGGGTTACACTCCTTTCACACATCGATCGGTTGTCATAAAAAAGGGCAAGAACTCGTATATCGAACTCGTTATTCAAGCATATTATCTATTGAAAGTCTCATCTACCAAAGCATTTTTCTCTGCATTGTTAGTGTGTGTGTGTAGTTCTTTCTAGACCTTGCTATCCAGTATTTAAGGGTTGACGATGATAGCTGTAGCTTGTTTGTTTGATTTAAAATGTCTACTTATCTCGAAATGTCCTTAAGAGGAAAGGCGGGTGGCCAGACTTTTGAAAATTAGGTATTTTAAGAAGGTATTGCTGTCGCTCTGCGAGCGCTCCGCCCTCGAGTTCGTGCGATAAGGACAACTGCAGATCCGACTAAATAGCCTATGTAAAAAGGCACATTTCGAGGTTTGGCTCTCGCCTATTTCCTCCTCCAATATTGGACCAATTTAAAAGATATTTCATAAACTGAATAAGAAGGATATATACTATGCCCCTATGTTTCTCTTTTTTCGTTAATAGTTGTCAAATTGGTACACTAGGCGTCTGTTGACAGCGGTCTGAATAGGCAATTTTGAGCATTTTTGGAGGGTTCTAGTTCTTATAAAAATAATATTATATCATCAAAAAGGAAAACATAGGGGCATACAAGTAACTGATATTTATATATCTGTAAAAAAATATTGCTTTATGGTCATTAACCAGAAAGAAAACAGGCGAGAGCGTTTGTATCTTTTTGTATGGAGAAAAGAGCACCCATGTTTCCTCTTAAGAAATCTTTGTATTATATCTAAATACTTAAAAATAACTCTCATTATGACTTGTCACTTGTCTGTTTTTCATTGTTTTAGGTAGGGATCCATAGATTATACTAAGCTTATTAATAGAACTCAACCTTTTGTATTCCTAGTTAAGATCTGTTTCAACTTAACAAGTATTTAAATTGTCTCCTTCAAAGCAACACAGAACAGAGGAATTCGGACTACTTTAATTATTCACCTTAATTACTTCGAAAACTGTTTTTATCTACACAAATAAGCTCAATTTAGGAGCTATTTATATTATCTGTCTTTATTTATGAGCCTTTTCATTGGCATTTGTCACAGTTGTTACGAGAAATTATGGGAAATTCTGCGCAATTTTTGAGCTATTAAAATTTCGCTGCTTAACCAAGCTTCATAGTTGTCAAAAGCGAAAGCGAAATGAGAAAGGTTCTAAATCAAAAGCCATTTATTCAAATTAGGCATTGCGTAAGACAGTCCCCAAAACGCCCGCCTTTCACTACTTCCTAGTGCTTTAGCTGGGACGAAGAATTGATGGCGCAACAAACTCCCCAGCAGCACAGCTGTCTGTTGTGATAGCTTTGAGCCTTGAGTTTATCCGATTTATTTGATAATACCGATATAAAGGCTCTTACAGACAGAGGCGATATCGCGGTCGCGACGCGATATTTCGATATTATATCCGTAGAAAAATATCGCGTCGCGACGCGATATCGCCTCTGTCTGTAAGAGCCTTAAATGTTTATTTTTACCATTCTGATCTCGCTATTAACCGGCTAATGCTAAAAATTGACCTCCCATTACCTAGTGGTTAAGTATTGGAAGGTCAAAGTTAAGCAATGTCAATGTTATGTTTAAATACATTATACAGTCAAGCACGTTCGCTTGTTTAACACCTTTGGTTTTTGGTCATTGCTATGTTGATAATTTTAATTTTATTGAATGTTTTAATCTTAACTTTATTGAATGTGTAAATTTTTATTGTGTGTGTGTGTGTGTGTGTGTGTGTGTGTGTGTGTGTGTGTGTGTGTGTGTGTGTACTGTGTGTGTGTGTGTGTGAATTTAATTTAATTTTAATATTTTTAATTCAGAATTGGTTGTTGTTTTTTATGGATCTCAGTTATCTGAATTAAATGAATTTTATTTTTATTTTTTATTTAAATAAAATAAATAAATAAATATCCTTGGACATTTCACACAACCCCATCTAGTCCCAAGCTAAGCAACCTAATGCTTGTGTTATGGTAACGAGATGGCTGATAAACTACTTATATACATTTTTTTTTTTTTTTTTGTAAATACATACATATTATATATAGAAAAACACCCAGACTCGGAAAAAATACTTGTAGGTCGTACAAATATTAGTTCCGTGCGGGAATCGAACCCGCGACATGCTGCGCAGCAGTCAATCGCTCAACCATTTATGTGTTTTGATAGAAAATAATTATCAGGACTAATAAAATATTAAATTGTAATATAATTAATGATTATATAATAATTATAATATTTTATATACAAAGCAAAGCATATGCAAAGCAAAACGACAGCATGAAAATCCAACGCAGGGTGCGTGAAACTTGTGTATTTTCTGAAAGAAATAAACGATTTTAGAGACAAACACAATTCCCTGGTTGCGTGTGACAGAAGGAAACCGTTTAAAATTCTATCAAGTTAAAACAATGTTAGTTATTTACTCCCACATTACTGCAATGTGCACAACGCCGTCTGGAAACGCTACGTTTTCTCAGAGGACGTGACTTAGAATCTCATTTGTTTTTGTTGTTCTATGATTAAATCTATATCACTACATAGTACAAAACAAAGTCGCTTCCCGCTGTCTGTCTGTCCCTATTTATGCTTAGATCTTAAAAAACTACACAGCGGATTTCGATGCGGTTTTTTTTAATAGATGGAGTGATTCAAGAGGAAGGTTTATGCGTATAATAAACGCGGGCGAAGCCGCGGCCAAAAGCTAGTTATATATAAATATTAATCCCTATTTCCCTTGGTCATCGCATCACGCGTGAACGGATGTACAATTTCGCTAATTCTTTTTTTGTTGTGTTTATTACTGTCAGGAGCAGTAATAGGAAAGAAAAATTAAGAAAGTTTCGCAGAAAATTGGAAAATTTCAGAAAACTTGAAAGACTATTTTAAATTCACGCGTTTACATTAGAATATTCATAGCTAAGACAGGACAACGTCTGTCGGGTCAGCTAGTTTTAATATTACTTGATGTTGT
Organism: Cosmia trapezina; assembly: GCA_905163495.3. Taxonomy (NCBI): domain Eukaryota; kingdom Metazoa; phylum Arthropoda; class Insecta; order Lepidoptera; family Noctuidae; genus Cosmia; species Cosmia trapezina. The sequence goes on from LR991038.1 coordinate 12,506,217, forward strand.
GATGTGGTGTTCACAGATTAAAGTTTAACCCCTCAAGTGTCTGAGTTTGGCTAATTTTAGACCCAAAACCCCAGCGAGTGGGGAGGGTTGGGGGTTAGTTGCGAACCCCATAGGTTCACAACTACTGATGATAATATGTTTTCCATCGGATGATGATGTGATCTAAGCTTATATACCTATTATGTAAAGTTTTGTCCTTTTGCACACTCGGGGTGAATTTCAAACGTGGGGGGGGGGAAGGGGGGTTAGCTGCGAACTCCATAGGTTCACAACTAATGATGATTATTGGTTTTCCATCGGATGATGTTTTTTTACATTTATTTCAGGTTTGGTTCCATAGTAAAAGTCGTTCATAATGATGAGTACAGTGATCCCTTAAGAGGTTGCTGGTGTTTTACCAATAACCCTGTATACCTAATAAAAAAAGGGTTTTTCTTATGCACACATGGGGTGCATTCGACACTTGAGGGGTTAATATTGAAGGTAAGAATTGGCTGTTTGTTATATACTTGTCATTTACGCAATGGATTGGCTCGTAGGTGGATTAAGAAGTAAACAAGCAATAAAGTAATGGTATTATAGGTAGGTATTCTTGCTAGGAAAGTTATGTGGGTTTACAGTTACCATGTAAAGTAGGCTTTCTTGGCAACTTCTCCGCCATTTATCAAGTTGAATGCTTATCATTTTATATTTTTTAAATGGTTTTTTTTTTGCTCTTGACGCTTATAACGTGCACGTCTTTCTAAATCGTTCTCAGAATATGTTCCTAATCCTAATTTCAACATGGATGATGTAACCAATATTTTGTAACAATACTTTGTGAGTGTCTCATGAAGTTTCTTGCCCGCCCTTCTCCATACGAACCTACTACGCTTCGGAGTGGGCAAATAGCTTTATATTTCTGACTAACCGATAATGCCTCGACTGACAAAATAATATTTATAAATACGTACATTTCTTACAGGAAGGTTATTTGTAAATATTAAATATATGTACACAGGGCAAAGGAGTTAAGTAACCAGACACGCACACTACAAAACTATATCGCTACTGTACGTACTGCTCACAATGACAGCCTCGCACACATCCCTTTCATAGAGTGAGTGCGCTGACGTCTTTTAAATGATAGTGTAACATGATTTCGCAATGTAGGACAGTTGCTCTCGTGGCGCAAAAGGTAAGCATTCAACCTACAGGGACAGAATGATCCGAGTTCGAGCCACGAGTTTACTTAAATATTATTTTTGAGATTTCGTAATTTAAAATGAATATACTAACTGAATAAAGCAATATTCTGACCAGTTTGAGAATCTACCACAAGTATCTCACCTACTTAAAATTATTTCCCAGTTTAGAAGCTAACTACCCGCTTTAAAAATATATTCCTGCCTTTAATTGTGAACTTATGTAGTCAGTCTGCATTAGCAACTACACATAATTATACTCTTTCTTTTGCACTTGAAGTTTGTGATTGTGATATATTGATTAATTTAGACCATGCATCATTTAACAAGATTTCAAAAAGCTCAGATTATTGTTTTGCATGAGCAAAAAATTATTTCTATTAGTGAAATCGCAAGGCGCCCAATGCTATCGGTGAGTGAAATTATTATTAATAAGAATGTATTAATTTACATATTATGTCACCGTGATCCCACCCAGTAATTTTATTATGATTGTCTGTTGTATCTCATTTAACGAATTGTGGATATGAATAGTTGAATCTAATAGAAAATGACACCAGAATAGTTGAATTTAGTATAATGAGTGGCTATGCAGTTAACAAATAAATACTAATTTTGTTAACTGCCACTCATTATATCGATAATTACTTAATCATTTCCATTAACGGTTTACACAGTATTACAGTAATAGTTTTTTTATCTATGTTTTGTAATAAAATATTCAAAAATATAAGTCATGAATATGTTTGTAAATGATTAGAAAATAATAATAAAATACAATTTTGAAAAGATTTAATTTTTTTTTAAACATTTAAAAATGTAAATTGCATGTATGGTAATTAAACAAAGGATTTATATTCTAAATAAAGTATAATAATATTGTTTAATACTTTTTATAAAAAAATAAAAAATGACATTTTATATGTGCACTAATGAATAAAGTAAATAATAAGTGTCATTATTATATTATATATTATTTTTTATTTGTGATTAGTATGATATTGTGTATTACTTAGGTCACTCGCCCTGCCTTTTTATTTCTATTTTATCGTATTCTAATTTTCATTATTACTGACCACTAGCCTTATATATCAATTGTATTTAAGTACATAGATATATATTCTCTGCATTGTATTTATATTGTGTATTTTTTATTTCTTAATTTATAATTTGGGAGGTGTATGTTTAGACCTAATATTTTAACTTTTTTTTGTAGAGAAAAAACGTTCGACTGTGGGTGCATTGTCACTGAGACAAGCGAAATAAACCGTCGCCTGCCTGGACCGACACCATTGACTTACACAAATGTTTCGCCTCGGCACCGTGCGTGAGATTGTTGCCACCCATACATCAGATCCATTCGCTTAGACCAGGATAACAGCAGCAGCACACAACGTCACTATGCAAACTGTACGGAACCACCTGCAAGCGGACGATTTGACATGTTGCAGACCGATGCGTAAAATTTTATTATCTACCGTGCACCGTCAAAATCGCGGAATATCGGCACTTCAATTGACAAAACAATGTCGTCATAATTACTGATGAAAAATGTCTTCATCGAAAATCACCACCGACTTATCGTATGTATACTACCTTTAAGTTTCAGACATTTTAACGTTTTTAAATCTATTATTTTCCTAGAAATAATTAATAATGGTTGGTAATAATTATAATACCTACTGTTCCCGATACAGGTGGTAAATGTTTTTATTTTAATTTTAATTTTCAAAAATGTAGGTAATTTACATCTGTATATAACTGAACTAGCGACCCGGCCCTGATTCGCACGGTTTTTACGACTTGGCAAAACATAGAGGTTTCTATATTATATAAGTTAAATATTTATCATGATAGTGAAAACCGCATCAAAATCTGTGGTGTTAGAAGAACAACGCGGCCACACAGACAGACACGAAAAGCGACTTTATTTTATAATAGATACCTAAACGAAATACTTAATACTTTCACAGCATGTTTAGCCATAATAAATTAAGTCGGCGGTACTGTGTAGGTAGGAGTGTGTGAGTAATGTTATTGTTACTGGATCAGATTATATTATTATTTGTTATCTATGTGACATGTTTATTCACTCCGCCCATTGTTGTATACATATATAATGGTATAAAAAGATGTAATAGCATGTTCTAAACATATTGTTGTATTTATAATAAAACATGTTTACTTGTGATGTTCTTTTTTTTAAATAAAGATATTTATTAAAAATGGTTTTATTTATTTAAGCAATTTTAAATAAATAAAACATTTTCTTAACAAAAAATGTTCTAATTGCTTTAGCTTAAAATAATAAATCGCAAAAAGAATCATCACTTCAGAGATTTGAACTCGCACAGTACTACTCAGAAGTATGATGCCTTATTCGTTGGGCTACGAACGCTTAAGTTTTCAATGCGAAATTATGTTATACTATAATTGAGAAGACATTAGCGCACTTACTCGCACATGAACGCGATGTGTGCGTGAGGGCATTGTGTGCTGTACGTAATGAATCGTTTTAACAGTAGCAATACAGTTTTGTAGTGTCACGCACACTATAACACTGGTTACTTATCTCTGTTGCAGAATGTACCTGCGGTTATGCGGACAACGAATAAGTAGCTATACTAAACATTCTAATTCTAAACCTATCTAATAAGAGCTATAATGTAGGATTCGTAGATAAAGCATATGTCCAGCACATAAATAACTTTATCTACACCCATGCTATAAATTCTCTATAAAAGTTTCTGAAACAGTTAGCTTATTGCCAACATTAAAACAGCCAGCGTCATAGTAACCATGGTAACCATAATAGCATCCAAACGGGTGCTTTAATGTTATACTGAATTTCATAATGCAACTCGTTTTCAAAAAAAGAACATTGTAATGCACGAGCGTTTCACTACAACAGCGCCGTAATTTAAAAAAAGAACTGATTCGAATTCACGTCGTATACTATGACGCCGGCCGCCATGTTCGATACGAGTATTAGTATTGCAAAAAACTGTTTTAGAACCTTTTATAGAGGATTGATAACATGGATGTAGATAAAGTCTTGTATGCAACTGTACATAATTAGGTATTAAAACACTCATGTGATACTATTTAATACCCCTTATTATACGTTAGTTGCATAAATAACTATTATATTTTTCTTTTTTTGCCGTTCACAATTTTATTGTTTTCTCCTTTCATTCGCGTGTTGCCACATTCCATCAGTTCGAATACATTCATACAATCATTTTACATTCCTACAACGATCGGATATCACAGACCCAATCCCACATAAATACGAAAGTAAGTAAAATCAAAGAAAGTCAAAGTCAATTAGTTATTTTATTAGACAGAAATGAACGTAACTTTGTCCCTAATGTGTGTAACAAGCCAAAATCTCTAAGGAATTCTCTATTACCTACTAGGCTTTCATGGAAATCTACAAAATCCAATTGCTAGATTTCACTTTTGTTTTGGATTACTTTTCTGCAGACAGGAATTGATTCTCATTTTCAAACCTTGTTTACGGCGAAATATTGGACCTTTGGCAAAAATATTTCTTTGCGTAAGATTTGATTTGATATTCTATGCAAAGGAGAAAGATAGAAAACCAATAGGAGAAAATATAATATTGTATTCTATATGAGCCGAGAAAAAATATTGGGGCGACGAATCTTTTGCCTAGTGATTGAATAAACATAAGTTTAGGTGACAGATTCGTGCGTAAGCGTTTATTCAATGTACAATTTTTATGTGGTACTTAATTCGAATAAGAAATCAGACCGCAACTATAAAAAAGATCCATCAGTAAAAAGCCTCTAAAAAATCGCCTATATACCGCCGTAATATTGGTAACACAAAGTGTACCTCTGATGTGATTTTCTTATCATCGTGTTATTTAAAAATCGATACAATAGCTTTTGCCCGCGGCTTCGCCCGCGTGGATGTCAGAAATTATCCTACGGGAACGTACTATCGGGATAAAAGTATCCTATGTCCTAATCCAGGTCATGTGCTAAATTTCATCCAAATTCGTTTAGCCGTTTTAGCGTGAAAGCATAACAAACAAACAAACTCAGTTTCGCATTTATAATATTAGTTAGGATTTATGTCTATATAAATGTATCCATTGCACCTGATAAAACAGAGTCATAAAAAAAATTATACAGATATAAAAAGTTCAATGATTTGGCTTGTTGACACAATAATTAAATGAAGAGATAACATTGCAATCACATTGAGTTTATGCACAGTAAATATCTAAGTATACAATACAACACGTTTGTACTTAGTTAAGCTATTAGTATTATTTCTTTAAATGTACTAAAAATAAATAGCTGTTTTGAACCCAGTCTGTATAAAAGAAAGTTTTACATTTTAGCACTTCGATAAATTAGATTTTATTTTAATCGAATTTGAAATTTGGGTCACACAATTTCGGAAAATGTAACGGATTTACAAGGGTTCTGACCTAAATTCTCTTAGTAAGGGTCTGAACCTGATCGGTGTTATAAAACCAGCTGTAGATACCGCCAAGGGCGGATTTTTTTCTTTTTTTGCCGGCGGGCAAAAAAATCAACAAAGTATAAACTTGAAGTATAATATTTCCAGTTTATTTCTAACAGTTATGTTAGAAATAAACTTGAAATATTATACTTCAAGTTTATTTCAACAAGTTCAAGTATGTAGAAGGTTTATGAAAGTGTCAAAACAATAGAAAAATTTAATGAAGACAGTTTTCTTTTATGTTTCCTGCTAAAGATATCCAGCACTTCATTTTTGCCGCAACGTCTTGATGGATTGATGGATACCTATGCATTAAAGCCAATACATTCAAAGGTCTTCTGTCTGGGGGGGGGGTGTGGTTGGGGGGCACGTATCCCCGTGCCCCCGCTGTATTTATATGAAATGTTAAATATTAACATTTACTCGTATTAGTAAGGAAACTGTCTCCGTGATCCAGGTTTAACACTGGAAGCTATCACAGGCTTGTCCGAGGCACTCTAAATATCAATTTTCGAGCTGAAAGAATCCGTATGATGAGGCCTACTCTCCGACCTACGCAGCTCCAGGCCGCTCTGGGATCTGAAAAGTTCCAACTGGAACTTCAAAATCGATTCGGCCTGCTGGAAACCACAGGTACTGTTGACGAGAAAGCCGACGAGGTGGTCAAAGCACTACGCGACGTGTCCCGCAAACTTTTCCCGTCGCAGCGAAAAAGTAAGGTGTCCAAACTTTCCTCGGAGACTCTCGGACTTATGAGGGAAAGACGAGAGTTGCCATTTACGCAGCTGTCTTCGTCAGATAAGAGGGCCTTAAACCTAAGAATTAGAAAGCTCGGAGTTTCTTTAAAGGATAAAATCAGGAATGAAGTTATCCGGAAAAGAACCGGAGTAACCGACATAGCTAGCAGAATAAGCAAACTGAAGTGGCAGTGGGCTGGCCATGTTTGTCGAAGGATCGATGGCCGGTGGAGCAGACGGGTCCTGGAGTGGAGACCGCGTATCGGTAAGCGTAGTGTGGGACGCCCCCCAGCTAGATGGACCGACAACCTGAAGAAAGTGGCTGGGACAGACTGGATGCGGAAGGCGGAGGACAGGGTGTTGTGGCGCAGGCTGGGAGAGGCCTATGTCCAGCAGTGGACTGCGATAGGCTGAGTTGAGTTGAGTAAGGAAACTAGTGGAAACAAACACTATTATTTTTAATTAAGCACAGAACTTTGCGGACTTAAGGCCAAAATTATATAATTTATTTTATTTACCTACTATATTTCTGATGCCGTTGTGCTGTAAACTTTACCTGTTCTAGTTTTTACCTTAGTTACTAATCATTTTGTGTAACTCGCGAACATAATAGGAATACGTATCTAGTAGGTCATTAAGGTCCTGGCCCTTACGGAACTTCGTACCAACTAGAAATAGTTACCACCTGGGTACCTATTTCTAGTTTTAACGAAGTTCTTTAACGCACGATAAAATCTGCACACTGAGGGTCTTACCACATCTCCGCTGCGAAACAGTTAAACCGCGTTATGTCTCGCTGACGTTCCACTGATGTTCCACTACTCTAGTAGCGGAAGGTCTTGCGAGTCAGTTGAAATAAGCTACTGCTATGGTTTCGCGGCGGAGATGTGCTAAAGCCCCTGAACTCGGCGAATGAGAGCTAATTTATTTCATTGTTACTGTTATTTAATACATAATATACCTACAGAAAAAGGAGCTCGTGGCAATAACATCCGCATGGGTCGATCCATCAGGTTAAGCTACGCTTGCCGGGGTTGGTCCTTGGATGGGTGACCATCCTTACTAACCGAGTCTCCTCCGTGCCTCATAAAGCAAGTTAAGACGTTAACCCGGGTGTCATTCGTGGATTTTTGACTGTCGTTATGGTCCATCAGAAGCCCGAAAGTCTGACAACCAGTCTTACCAAGGAGTATCGTATTACCCAGTTACTGGGTTGTGGAGGTAATACTGGTATTCAGCTGAATCCGGACAGACTGAAAACTGACCCCAACATAGCTGGGAAAAAGCTAGGCAGATTCCATACAGCGGAAAGAAGTTCGGTCCAACTGGATATCCCACGACACCTCTCGACTTTTTTAGGGTTCCGTACCAAAATAGTAAAAAAGGAACCCTTATGGTGTGACTCAGTCTGTCTGTCTGTCTTTCCGTCTGTCTATCTGTCTGTCTGTCTGTCTGTCTGTCTGTCTGTCTGTCACAGCTGGATATCTCAGGAACTACTGATACTATCAACTTGAAATTTGGAACAGTTTTAGATGACGTTTACCCAACTATTATTTTATTTTGCAGATAAGAAAAGAGTAAAAATATTTAAAAATTTTTTGCAACAGGTACTGAAAGGGGGTCTTAAAAATTGAAAGTGGGGCTACTCTATCATATGAAAGAACGCTGTTTGCACATTCTCAAACTATTTTTTATTTTTTTAGGCCGCATAGTTTTCGACTTTTGATGAAAAATGTAAAAAAAAATACCGATTTTTCTCTTATCTCCGAAGTTTGCAAAGAAAAAAATCTGAAATTATTCTATGTGATAGAAGTTTATGTAAAGATTACAGGAAAAATAAAACGATGTCTCTAAGTAGCACACTTTTTCAGAAATAGGAACGGAACCCTCGGTGCGCGAGTCCGACTCGTTCTTGACAGGTTTTTTTAAATACTAGTGTACCTATTACTTTTAAATACAAACATACCTAGTTGATCAATATACTGTCTCAAAAAGTCCCACTTAATATTGATTGTGAACTCAACACGAGATAACACCAAACATTCGAGCGATCAAATAAGATTTCGATTTGTTGTAAGAACTTTCCCCCCAAAAACAAGTTTCCTTTACGAAAGATTTTACTTTTTGTGTTAGTTGAAGGCTTTTACGGCAGTTAGAAAGCGTCGAAACACTCTAATTCAAAAGTTCTTCTTGAGAAACGAAAACTAAACTGAATGTTCGAATGTGTAAAAAAGTCTTTGAAGAAATCAGATTGGCTTTTCTGCCATTTGACTTTTTCATACCACATTTTTTTCCCAAACAAACAGAAATGTATTTAATTGTCAAGTAAATCAAGTCTGGCAAAATTTGCTGTCGTCTGTCAACTTGTTGCAGCTCCTCTACAGGTCGTATTTTACGACTGATCTGGACGAAACTTGGTATACAGGTTATAAGACTTTATATTTATTTTTTTGCCGTCGGGAATTTTTGATTGGAGGGGAAAAGGGGGCTACTGGATATCTGCGCCATATGAGATCCGATTTCGATGGTCCTTTTTTATTGGAAAGGTTTAAGTTTGGCTCATAAAAATTTGGTTAACATCTGATAAAAAACATGATTAATAACCCGTTTAAATAACTTGTGTTGCAAAAAAGTTTGTGCTCGCGAAGTCTACTGTTCAGTTTACATTCAATATTTTTTGCATTCACACCGTTTTAGATATAAATAAAGATCCTAGGACACAATAGTCAGCAAAAATGCATAGACTCTACGAAACACATGAGTGAGTAAATTGGCTCGATAGAACGTTTCACAATATTGGCTCACACAGTACACTGCAACTCCCCATGGAGCAGGTGCTTTTACAAAAGCGAATCAAAAACAAAGCTACAGACTTCGACAAAATATCCGCAGGCTATTAATAAACACGGCTCTGCCTGAACGATTTTTCGGTCTAAAGAATTTCTCAAAAGAATGTAAGTATTTAAGGTACTTACCGATAAATTCGTTGCTAGATCTGTAAATGGTAGTTTGAAATAGACTGTAAAATTATTGATAAACTATTTTATTTTTACTCCAAAAGGAACTCGTAATTTGTTTTGCTTTTAATGGACTGTACTTATCGCGAGCATAAGTTCGCAAATTTGTTTTGCAAACATTCACTGTGCGAACTCAAAAGCTCGCGCATCAAATGATTGCAAAGCAAATTCGCGAAGGGAATGCTCGCATGCTTGCTGCTGGTTGCAGCTGGATATAGTGAGGAACAAACCTAATTGTTGATGTAAAAATAGGCCTACTATTCGAACAAAACAATAGGTTTGATCGACAACGAAACATTGCTGTATTGCGTATTGTACCTCAAGCTAATATAATATAATCTATACAATTAAATGTTGCCTTTTCACTGAAACTCTTTGCGATACTTACCATCAAACTCGTTACCAAAAAGTTTATGAAACCGAAAGGCATTTACGTAAATATCTTTTTATAAACAGAGGAACATTTTGAGTGGCCTCTAAATCAATTATGTAACCACGGTTGTGTGGTTACGAAGGGTGTTCAATCTATAGGTACCGACCTGACATAGTTTGCTTTACCTATGTAATCTATTTATCTTGCGATCCCATCTAAAGAGGCTTCACCGTAACCCGATGTCGATAGACGCACAAGTATTAAAATTATTTATGCATATAAAAGTGGGGTTTATGTGAAGTACAGAATATTCTGAAGGCGATCTTCAAATGAAAGATACGTCCACACAACTTACTTCTGTTTTGCAAATATCATACAAAACGGAAGGCATATTTAGAATTATACTTAAGAAGAATTTATCCCAAAAACAAACTCAAAAATATTGTTCTCCCATATACGTATACCTATACGTCACGGTCAATCCTCCAACTGAAAATGTAAGTTTGTAATCCTAAAAAAAACATTTTTTTAACCGACTTCTAAAAAAGGAGGAGGTTCTCAATTCGGATGTTTGTATTTTTTTTTTTTTTTTTTATGTTTGTTCACGCATAACTCCGTCGCTTGCCCACCGATTTGAAAAATTATTTTTTTGTTGGAAAGGGTATACTTCCCAAATGGTCCCATTTTTGTCAAAATCCAGTTGTGATGATGGGATCCTGGAGAAATCGAAGGAACTCTTCAAATATTATAGGCACACCTATAGCGATTTGGGTATTTTTTATAGTAGCTCGTGCATTTGCTCTCGGAAAGCACCACTTGGTGAAGTGGAACTGATGATGAAGACCACAGATGGCTACCGGAACTACTCTATGATAAATATTTCACGGGTTGCGATTCGATTACTTTAATATGGTTGCTAAGCAATTTCCGCTCGTCACAATGTTCAATGCGTGTGGTGAGTGGTTGTTGAGGAGTTCTCCTGGTTCTTACCAGCAGAACTCCTCAACAATTAACGTCCCAGCATCGGGAAAAGCAATATTTTGTAACATGTGATGAGCAATTGACATTAGACTATTGTAACTTACACAAATTATAAACAGACCCACTAAAAAGCGAGAAATAAAAACTTTTTAACAAAAAAAAAACCGACTTCCAAAAAGCACTACAAAGTGAAAAATAACTTTGATTTCGGAAGTCGGTGGCAAAAAAAAAGAAAGTAAATAAAAAAACGAAAAACACCGACTTCCGAAATCAAAGTTATTTTTCACTTTGTAGTGCTTTTTGGAAGTCGGTTTTTTTTTTGTTAAAAAGTTTTTATACGAGATAAAAATTACAAATGTACGATTTTCGTTAACTTTTTCCTTTTCTTGAGGCCTTGCTTTTTGCCAAATTTCATGATTCTAGATCAACGGTAAGTACCCTGTAGGTTTAGATTTACTTGCGAGTATCAAAATCTGTCGCATAAATGGCTACATTTTTTTATTGCTTTGACTTAGCAGATTGATTTTTTTAGAGCTCCAAAAGGGATTATTAGCTTACGTGTTTTATATTAACATTAACTTGATTCCTCCACGCGTTTCTGGGAAAAAGAGTCTTGACAGACAGAGCGACAGCCGGACAACAAAGTGATTCTATAAGGGTTCCGTTTTTTCTTTTGAGGTAGGTACGGAACCCTAAAAATTGACAAATAATTCTTTATTAGGTATTTTAAGCTTTGGCCTTTATAAACTTAAAAAAGATTTGTATTTTCATGAAAGTTATAATGCAGCTGGTGTTTATAAAATGTCAAGGTTTAGGTGCTCAATTTCAATTTGCTTTTCCCTGCGGAAAAGAAAAAAATGAGAATCCATTTTACAGTTCCGCTCCGCTAAAACGCAATATCTAATGTTATTCATTCTTTCTTTCTAAGATTGTGTTTTAAAGAGAATAAAAGCAAAAGCTGATAAATCTACAATTCATACCTATTTATCCTTATTTTTATTTTTATTTTATAGTACAAAACTGCCATGCAGCTACGCAGTCGCTTCGTGTAAAATATTGGTATTCATCTGCATCCGGTTAGACTGGGAGCCGACCCCAAAATAGTTGGGAAAAGGCTAGGCAGATTGATTGAGTACAAAACAGCCATGCAAAATATGCATTTGCAATGCAAACTGTAGGAAATAATTGACTAATCCAAATCTAATTAGGGTTCCGTACCTCAAAGAGCAAAAATGGAGCCCTTATAGCGTCACTTTGTTTAGTGTCAGGAACCCGTGGAGGTATCAAGTTGCAATTTATAACAAACACGTCTATGATCCCTTGGAGCTCTAAAAAAAAATCAAGCTTCTAAGTCTACGAAATAAAAAAAACACGGCCACATACATTGACTTATATATTACTGTATCAATGGCCACATACCTATCGCAAGTAAATCAAAACCTATAGGGTACTTCCCGTTGACCTAGAATCATGAAATTTGGCAAGAAGTAAGGTATCACAGCACAAGTAGGAAAAGATCCGAAAATCCTTAATTTGTAATTTTATCGCATTTTTTTTTGGCATTACATAAGCTTTTTGCAGTTGGAGGATAGACCGTGACGTATACCAATGTATGGGAGAACATGTTTTTCAGCTACAATGTTATATATTTGTTGGACAAATTCTTTTCAACAACATTGGGCGTGGTCCGACACGCACTTGGATGGCTTTTTTTTTTAAATAAATGAGCCTCTTTTCAACATTCTGACCTTTTCTCACAGTTGATCACAGTAACTAAGCTCCGACCCGACCAAATAGGTTTGGTTAGGTTAGAACTATATGATCAACAGTGCACAACCCGAGCGAGCGAAGCGATCGGTTCCGCGGCAGCGGGCAGCGAGCGAAGCGGGCGGTGCCACGCCAACGGCTGGCGAGCGCTATCTCCAAATTGGTCACAGTTACTTGGCTATTTTGTTAGTATTTATAAGACCCCAAAATAAGAATTATTTGAGGTTCACAAAAAAAGGCGGAATCATTATTATCAGTGATATCTTTAGGAACAAAATGGAAATTATTTGCGGTTGAAATGAATAAATGGCAATAACTATAAGGCTTACTTGAACTAACTAAATTAACACAGATGCCTTCAGTATAAAATTAAGAAAATTTGATTTTGTCCTGTATGTCTGTTCAAATGTAACATATGTTCTGTGTCAAATAAATATATTATTATTATTATTAACTATATGTCATACTAAAGAACATTAAATCCAGATTATGGAATAAATCATCAATAACTAATACTATATCCGTGCAATCGAAGCCTCACAAAAATCTATTACGTCTTATACCTTCTTTAGAAGAAGAAGACATACTTATATTATTCAGCGCTAATACGGCGAAGCTTACAGACTACCTAGAACTGTGTATCATTCAGAATTTCTAAGGAAAGGGATTGACGTAAACTGCTTGATCAAGAACCTGTAGGATTACAAGAAAGTTTTTACACTAACTTAATTGGTTGTATTGAAATTCATCGATTTTTCGGCCAAGATTCCTAAATGATTCAGGTAAATTTTTACTTTTCATTCCTAGTTCAAGCAAAAGGTGTTATTGAGTTTTTCAGTTAAGAGGATACATAGATTATTTTGTGTTTTTAAAATTCCTGTAAAACCAAATGTATAATGGTTAAATTATTTGGATTTTGTATATGTGTGCGTCTAATTTCTGTTTTATACGATTATACGTAAACAGTTCCTTATTGTGCAATAAAAGCTTTAAGGTTCGAAATTATAGCAGTTAACGCCAAAATCGGCCGTTTTTGGCGTTAATTCCTATAGCTTCGCACATAAGAAGTTTAGTGTTGTTTTTTAATAGCAAAAGTTCTACCTCATCTGACTAAAAATGTGAGCATAAAAAAATATCTACAGACTTATTATTTTTTCCTCAATGGTGGGGCTATTAGTTAGCAACTATACTCGCCTTAAGAATCTCTTTACAACAGCCAGGAGGTTGGAATGGTGTGCACGATAAAAGTATTGCCTTTTCATCCGCTTGGCACCCCGTGAAGTAACAGTTTAGTGTGTGAAAGCACCTATAAATATAAACAACTATCTTTTGCCAGCGGCTTCGCCCGCGTGTATGTCGGAAATTATCCCACGGGAACCTTCTACCGGAATAAAATGTATCATTTGTCTTAATCCAGGTTATAAACTATCTGTATACCAAATTTCATCTAAATCCGTTTAGCCGTTTTTGCGTGATTGAGTAACAAACATCCAAACATACAAACTTTCACATTTTATTAGTAGGATAGGATTTTCAGTATGAACTCTGGAATCCGAAAATACGTTTTTGTTGAATAGGTTTTCGGTTTTTCTATGGAAAAACTGCTGCTATTTTTCGCGAAACAGGAGGTATTTCTGTTACGCATTGTATTTATAATTGAAGTATTATACGACTCTTTCCGCCGTAAGTAAGTAAGGCCGTAAAGACCATTTTGGGCCAAATTCACTTTTTGATGCAATCTTACTTAGTTGACTGATAGATAGAAGACTGCATCAAAAAGTGAATTTGGCCAAAGTGGTCTTTACGGCCTTTGTAGTGGAAAGAGTCGTATTGTAGAGAGGTCTGTTGTGCGATAACAATGTCTCTAGTATGAACAAATATATGTAGGTACATAACGTTATCGTTTGGTGTATTTCGATATTGTGCTTTCGTACAAATCGAAACTATACGTAGGAAAGTAAATTACAGTTCATGTAACCATTTTCCATACATTTGCTTAACTAAATCAATCAATTTGCATAGGCTTTTCCCAAATATGTTGGGGTCGGATTCCGGTCTAACTGGATGCAACTGAATACCCAGTATTTTACATGGAGCGACTGCCTATCTGACCTCCACAAACCAGTTAACTGAGTAACACGATACCCCTTGGTAAGACTGATTGTCAGACTTTTTGGGCTTCCGATTATCGAAGATCTACGAATGACAGCCGGGACCAACGGCTTAACGTGCTTTCCGAGCCACGGAGGGGTTTGGCGTCCCAAAATTTATTTGTTAGGGTATCCAGGGCTTGGTCATCAGCGTAAAGAATCCTCTCACAGCGTTCAATATTTGATTGATCATTGGTAATGGATGGTCACCCATACACGAATCAACCGTGGCAAACGTAGTTTAGCCTTCGAGCGACCCATGTGGCTATTATCCAGGAGCCCCTTCCCAAACATTTGCTTAACATTAATGTCGAAATCAATTAAGTGCCAAACACACGACGCTATTTGGACTTCCCTAAACAATTCAATGATGACGTCACGAAAACTCTGAATCGTGCTGTGGATAGTATGAAAGTGTAGGTAAAAGTAAGTATGAAAGCTTTGTCACACATACCCGGCACACTCAACCGGTGCCAATACTTCACAGGTATTGGCACCCGGTTATCGAGTCGCAACGTGTGAAAAGAGAAGCCTCTCTGACTTCTGTACTCGACAAAATATTTTATACGAGTTCAGTTCAGTGACCTTTAAAATTGAAAGATTTTAAAAAGAAAATTACGTCCATTTTTATTATTTTAATGAAAGAACATTGCTTGGCTAGACTATAATCATATTTTTTTAAAAGCAATTACTCGTAGAACATAAAGTAGGTAGTAAGCTAGTCACGAAAATTAGATGGATTCTTTAGAAAATTGTCAGAAGGTATAAAACAAGCAAGTTTCTTCTTCATAAATACTACACTATCCCTCCACTTTTAAAGAATCAAGACCCAAACAGAAATGTATGAATGAAATGCACCGACCCCAGCGTGGTTTGACATAAAAAGTAGCTGTAAAAGTTACGGAGGTATGTAGGTACCTTACCCATGCAGATGGAGGTTGAAAATATTGTAATAGTTATTTATGCAACTGACGTATAATAAGGGGTATTAAAACACGAATGTGGGTTTATCATGATAATAGTATCACATGAGTGTTTTAATTTAATACCTAATTATGTACAGTTGCATACAAGACTTTATCTACATCCATGTTATCAATCCTCTATAAAAGGCTCTGAAACAGTTTTTTGCAATACTAATACTCGTATCGAACATGGCGGCCGGCGTCATAGTATACGACGTGAATTCGAATAAGTTCTTTTTTTAAATTACGGCGCTGTTGTAGTGAAACGCGCGTGCATTACAATGTTCTTTTTTTGAAAACGAGTTGCATTATGAAATTCAGTACGACATTAAAACACCCGTTTGGATGCTATTATGGTTACCATGGTTACTATGACACTGGCTGTTTTAATGTTGGCAATAAGCTAACTGTTTCAGAAACTTTTGTAGAGGATTTATAGCATGGGTGTAGATAAAGTACTTTAGAATAATGTGTAATTCAATTGAGTCATAATCTTCGGTTTATCTTGTTCGTGAATAAGGTATACCTACCCTAAGGGCGGACAAGTCAAACATTATGTACCAATGTACTACCATATTCTAAGGTGATCGCAAGATACGATGGGACCTATTGTTTGTAGCTACTACTGATAAAGGATTTAGGCTGGTGAAATAACTCGAAACGTTTTTGAGAAATAACTAGTGTAGGTATTGATAAAATTACAGTTTTGCCTTTTTAGAACAAGCTCGTTCTGTAGCGACTTGGATTCAGTTCGTAAGCGTCACTGTCATGCTAAACATGTGTTGTTCTCTGATTGGCCCACTAGCCGGCGCGTCATCGCTGCCCGGCCAATGGCAGCGGTCGATTAGTGATTTCCGTTTAGTTTACCGTAGACACCGTAGTGACGTGAAATTAGTAATTTAATGCGCCAACAACCACTAGTATCTCAGGCAAAGCCGTTCATAAAACAAAGAATACGAAGAAAAACAACAACAAAAGCGAATGTTTGTTTGAACAGCGTATGCTGCTAGAAAATTCATGGAGATAGGTACGGGGGCCTTACGAAATCATTCCACGTCCCTGCTTTATTATCATGAACACAAACAAAATGGTATTGCCATGCAATTGTATGTCATTGTTGAATTACATACATCGTGCTTAGATATCGATTCGGAATTTAGCTTTCAGCTTTTCGTTTTGAAGTCGACAGCTTTTACCTTTTTAAAAATAGAGACGTGCACTATCACTCTGCATAGGGCACGATTTCAGAAAAAGTTATTAAAATTGTAAAATTGAAAATTGAGGTCATGTATTAAAGTGTGCACATTTTTGCGATCAGCACTTTCTGTCACCATTGAACATGGAAAACCTGGACATTTCCAGAGTAAAATACCAGGTTGTAGACTAACCTAGATATCTGTGTCTACTTTATTGGGTAAATTACTCTCAGCCAGGGAGTCAGCAAACAAGTAATGGTCTCCAATAAATCTGGGCCGGAGTTACTGAGTGTCATTTGTTTTAATTAGGCTTTGCAAAGGGGCTGGTCACAGCAGTAGGTATTATTATTATTTTAATAAAATTGTCTTTGACATATCTCGGGATCCTGGGGTCCCGGACCTTTGGTACGAGGAGCCGAAGCCATCTCGCAGACAGCCCCTTAGACAATTTTAAATGACGAGGAAGCACCAGCCGACGATTATCCCTGTATGCACTATGCAAGTGCACTCAAGGACAACCCGCGGTTGGTGCAGGACTATTGCTATTGCTATTCAACTGTCTTCCTATTATTGTTCATGACATACAGCCTTCTGACAAACAGAAGAACAGCGGAGGCTTAGTAATAGGGTTCCGTTTGACACCCTTCGGGTACAGAACCCTAAAAAGCGAGGTGCGGTCCGCCTGTAGTATGCGATGGTTCATAAAACATGTACGAAAGTGATGTGGGAGCATTTTGGCAATGCGATGCGGCCCGCCCAAATCTGCGTCAGCCAAAACTATGCACTATAAACTGTATCTACACTACATACTTACCTTCGTGATGTAAATTCAACTTCTTCAGAAACGACATTGGGGCTAATCAAGTTCAGAAAATTTTCATCCCAACGCATAATTAGTGACGTTCTTTCTCTTTTGTGACATTCAGAATACGTTATGCTCTTCATTATCATGTTGTTTTCGGACCGTTATTGTGGTTACCTCCCACTGTAAGCATCGCTCGTTAGGAGTTTGAATTGTCGATATTAAAGGGAAGTGAGGAATGGTTTTGGTAAACCATTTCCCCGAAATATACAAAACCGGAATCTATTCAAGAGTTGTATCTTGAACGCTTTGAAGGACAATAGATAACGAGACACAATAGAAGTTTTATTGTTATTATTGCTATGGCAGTATAATTATTATCCTTCAAATATACGGTCCTTCAAAGCGAAAAGAACATAGTTTCACCTTAAGGCGACGATAAACGACTTTCAATGATTTAAACTGAAGATCGCGTCTAACGAGTAGTGTTAATAATTTGAAAAAAAAAATTAAATTAAAGCATTTTTTTTAATAACTTAATATGTGAATAGATACTACTGTTAATAGATTATGTTTATATTACATAGTGTACAATTCCCGAAATGATCAGAGGAGCCTGCAAGGTATTTCACATAAAACACCAAGCTCAAAGCGAGAATATAAATTTTAATTATTTACAACAGAGTGACAATCATGACAACAGTGAAAAAGATTCTGTCAAAAACATGACGGAACAAAAAAAGTTCAAACTAAGAAGTTTTACATTTGACACTTTAACATTCCGCCCACCATGGACAGAGTCCTTAAAATAACACACAGAGTTACTTATCAACTAAACCACCCACCATCACAAAATATAGCTACCTACCAATAACAATATAAAAAAAAATAACTTGAACATTACAATACTAACTACATTTCATAACATTGCTGCAGGTAGCCTTTGAACATATTGAGCACAACAAAAATCATTAAACAGTAACAGGCAAAATAATAAGCTTTGATACTGGTCTTTTGATAACAGTCTTTACATTTCAACGAAACAACGCGCGTAAGATTGTCCACACCAATATGCTTGTCAGTAATCATACCATACAACCATCTTGCCGGTGGCAGATCATCCTCCTTAACCAGCACTATATCTCCAACCTTAGGTTCCGGAGTTATTTGTGACCATTTATAACGGTGATGGAGTTGTGATATATATTCGTGTGACCATCTTCGCCAAAAATATTGTACACGCCTTTAAGTAAATTGCCATCTTTTGAAAGTACTCATGTTTGTGTTCTCTATAATAGCATCCGATACCAGCACTAAAGGCTTACCCACAAGAAAATGTCCGGGGTAAGTGGGTACGGATCTTCTGCATTGGAACTAACTTGAGTTATCGGCCGCGAGTTAAGACATGCCTCTATTTGGCAAAAAGAGTCGTCGTTTCCTTTAACGTGAGTGTACTGCTGCCGATTACTCGTTTTAGGTGATGTTTCGTGGACTTCACTCCAGCTTCCCAAAGTCCACCAAAGTTTGGTGAGCAGGAGGAATGAAGTGCCACTTGGTGCCGTTTGTTGCTAGCCACTGGCTACTACCGACCCTTCTCGAGGTGATAAATTCTTAAGCTTCCTATTCGCTCCAACAAAATTAGTGCCATTATCACTCCACAATTCTGTGCAACGCTCTCTGCGTGCAACAAAACGCTTAAATCTTGCTAAAAATGCCTCTGAGGTCAGGTCACTCACTATCTCGAGATGAATTGCACGAGTGGCCATGCATATGAATAAGCAAATGCAGCCTTTGGTGGAGTGATAACCACGTCCCTTTGTGGTTCTGGCCGCTATAGTTTCTGCGTAATCAACTTCACTCTTTTGAAAAGGGCGGCAAGCAATGATACGAGCTGATGGCATTTGGCCCATCAGCTGTTGATTTGTTTGAGCTGAATAACGCACACAAACACACACGCATTTACAAACATGCTGCCTAATGAGACTCTTCGCGTTCACAATCCAAAACTGAGTTCTTACATAGCTCAACAATAACTGAGGACCTCAATGAATAGTACGTTCATGGGCAACAATCAGACTTGCTAGATGTGATTTATAAGGAATCAATATTGGATGCTTCATTTCTTCTACAACGTTAGCCTTCTGCAATCGCCCACCAACTCTAAGGATGCCGTCGCCATCAAGAAATGGATTAAGCGAGGTAAGTCTACTACTTCTATTTACGTTACCTAATCCTTGTAAACTCTCTATTTCTTTCAGGAACTCGTCCTTCTGACACAACCGGATACAGGTAAGTAATGAATCATTTATTTCCTTAGATGTTAGCCAACGTGTAGTTTGAGATTTAGTGTTTGCTCTTTTTGTCATATTAAGAAATCTTCTATAATATGAAATCACTCTAATTAGCCTTTTTAAAGTTGAAAACCTTGAAATTATATCAATGCCTTCAGTTGATAGGTGACATAAAATCTTGATTTTCTTCTTTTTAAACCTTCTTTTACTGTAATGGACTGTATTTTCTTGTAGCCACTTGAGACCTATTTTCCATATTTCAATTTCAGAAATATTGCTTGGGTGTATGGCCTGCGGGACACAATCTACTAGGTTCTCATTGAACTTGACATGCGACCACTGATTATTGAATTGATCGATCGTTTTGGCGATCGACGAATTAAATAATCTTGCAATTTCTGAAACCACACTAGCAGGTGTTTTAAACGTAGGAAGTTGGACAGTATACTTTAATCCTTTATTGTTTTTGTCAATTTCTCGCAATAAAACATTATCATTACATGACCACTTTTGAAGCTTAAAACTCCCGCAACTGAATAGTTTATTGGTCTGATGATCTATCTGTATACCTTCTTCGACGGTTTCGTAGCGTGTCATCACGCATGTTAAATCTCTACTAACAGTTTCTGTAAACAAACTTTTACAGGAATGCTCTTCCTCTGATAAAAGTGTTTGGTTGCCAGAAGAAGATTCCACTTTCTCCTTGCACTTCATTAATAGATCATCAGATTCAGTAGATATCAGAGTGTGCATGTTTACGATTTTATTTTGTTGCAGAGAACCTTGGTTAGTCGGTGAGTGTATGTAACCAGAGAGGATCCAACCGAGCTTGGTATTTTGAGCTACAGAAAACCCAGGCAGACCTTTGATTACACCTTCCAATAAAACCTGGCAATATACTTCTGCTCCTAGCAAAATATCTATTTTGTTTGGAATATTAAATGACGGATCGGCCAATTTTAGATCCGACATTTGTGTTGACAACGCTTTAAAAACAATTTTCCTTTCAGGAAGAAGTGACGTAATGTTATCAAGAACATGAGCTTTTACAACAACTGTAAAGTTGGGATCATGGCGTGACTGAACCTGTACGGTTACAAACCATTTAGAGCGCAATGTTGCACTCTGATCACTGCCAAGTCCTGAAATAAAGCTCTTGTTTGGAATCTTCTTCAGACCAAGCAACTGTACCGACGACTCGGTAATAAACGATGCTTGAGATCCTTGGTCTAAAAGAGATCTTAAAACAAAAGTACTTGTTCTCCCTTCTACCTTTACCAAGGCAGTGGCCAATAACACTTGGCTGTTTACATTTGAGAAACAAGATACAATGTTGTTTGGTGTCTCGCTCTGTGAAGTTATAAATGATAAATGATAAATGATTTATTTTCTGTAAGTAGGTTTGTACAAACACTTTTACACGTCAAACATATTTTTTTTAAACTAGATGAGTTCGACGTTTCCTATCTGACTACTCTGAGAAGAAACGCCGAAACAAACTCAGAGGTCACAGTCTCTTTTAAAGTCCAGACATAATCTTGGTCAGATCATGTGAAGACCATGTAGATTGCAGTCTGAAATGGTCTTTTGATGAAAGAACCACACAGATTGAGTGGACCTGTACAGTCAGTGCACGCATTTGTCAGTAATCGTGCAGCTCAACTCAAAACTTAAGGAGCTTAACGATTCGACGAACAATACCAAAGAAAAGACATTTGGGTAGGCCGCATAAATTACTCAAACTGTCAGACTATAACTAAAACTGAGAAAAGGATAAAATAAATAAAAAACAATGATCCACGTAGTCTTCACATTCACAATAATTAAAAATAGTATAAGTAATACTTTACAAAGTAAATATTCATGTCATTGTATAGAATATGTAAAAAGGTATTTAAATCAACATTAATAGTGTAAATTTATTGGAGCAGCTCAATCCCAAGCCTTTTTGTCCTCAATATAGTCTTTGACAGTATAAAAGGCTTTCTGACAAAGTTTCCGCTTTATACAATTTTTGAATTTATTAAGGCTTAGTTCTTGAATGTGGCTAGGTAGTTTATTATAAAAACGTATACATTGGCAACTAAACGAACCACTTATTTTCTTAAGCCTGGTTGTAGGAACAACAAATTTGTGTTTGTTTCTAGTATTCACATTATGGACGTCACTGTATTTTTTAAACAAATTGATATTTTTATGAGCATACAAAAGATTTTCATAGATATACTGAGAAGGCACTGTCATTATATTAATTTCTTTAAATTTATCTCTGAGGGAGTGTCTGGGACTTAATTTGTAAATTGAACGAATAGCCCTTTTTTGTAAAACAAAAATTGTCTAAATATCGGCGGCATTTCCCCACAACAGAATACCGTACGACATCACACTATGAAAATAACTAAAGTAAACTAAACGGGCTGTCTCTAAACAAGTTAAATCACGAATTTTCCTCACGGCGTATGCTGCAGCGCTAAGCTTTTTCGACAATTTATCTAAATGGGGGCCCCATTGAAGTTTGGCGTCTAAAGTTATGCCCAAGAACACTGTGGTATCTTCGGGAATCAACTCTTCACCCTTTATGAGAACACTAGTTTTTACTTGTCTAACATGAGGTATAGTGAACTTAATACACTTAGTTTTTTTCTCGTTAAGAAGTAGGTTATTAACATTAAACCAGTTAACTACTTTTGCGAGGGCGCTATTTACATTGTCTGTAACCAGTTGCTGACGTTTGAGTTTAAATAAAAGTGAAGTATCATCTGCAAACAACACTATATCATGATTATCCTTTATGAGGTAAGGCAAGTCATTAATATAAATAAGAAACAAAAACGGGCCAAGAATTGAGCCTTGGGGGACCCCCATTGTTACTACGGATCCGGGTGATCTTTTCCCGTTAACATCAACTCTTTGAATCCTATCACTTAAGTAAGAAGTGAGAAGATCCAGAGAGGCGTTCCGGATTCCGTAGTGATGCAGTTTCCTGATTAATGTTTCATGAAGAACGCAGTCGAATGCCTTGGACAAATCACAAAAAATGCCCAAAACATCGCATTTATCCTCCCATGCATTATAAACATGACCTAAAAGTTCAACACCGGCATCAGTAGTCGAACGACCCCTTGTAAAACCAAACTGTTTGTTATGTAATAATTTATGTTTATTAAAAAATCTTTGCAGTTGATCTAAAATAACTTTTTCAAAAATTTTACTAAAGGTAGGTAGCACTGAAATAGGTCTATAATTAGTAGGGTCAGATGTACTACCCGATTTAAACAACGGTATTATTTTACTATATTTCATAAGATCAGGAAACTCACCACGGTCAATACAATTGTTAAAAATAACTGCTAAAGTAGGTGCTACAATGTTTATAATTGATTTAGCAACGTCCACAGAATTACCCCATAGATCAGCAGTCTTTTTCATATTTAACGTGTGAAAGGTTTTAATTAAGTCTCTACAGGTAACATATTGGAAATTAAACTCAGAATCACAAACTGAAACGTTTTCTTTAAGTAAAGACTCTGCAGCAGTGGGTGATGACCTTAGAGATTTAGTAGTTGATACGGGAATCTCAGCGAAGAACTTTTCAAAGGCCGCGGCGACTTGGGAATCTGATTTAATTATGCTGTCATCAATAGCAAGGCTGTAGTCACTACTTCGGTTGCTTGACCTTCCTGTTTCGCTATTAATGATATTCCATGTCATTTTTATTACATTACTACTATTTTTAATTTTTGTACTCAAGTAACGTGACTTGGCCATACAACAAACTTTTTTAAATAATTTAGAATAATTCTTAACATATAAATTAAATTCAGCAGTGTTAATACAAGTCCGTTCATCATACAACTCATAAAGTCGTTTTCTACTTTTATGTATACCAATGGTGGCCCAGTCACTGAAGCAAGTGTTATTATTAACCGAGAATGCCTTTGGAATGAAAGTGTTATCAAATTGTGTGCAATACATGTTAAAAAAATCATTATATTGTTCATTAGGGTCATCATTAGTTGACAAAAGTGGTAATTTACTCAAAAGTTTAGTTTTAAATGATTCCAAACGATCAGCTGTTTTTGGATTAACAGTGATATCCTTTTTAGTATTTTTTTTTTATTAGATTTGGAATGGTAATCAATTGTCCGCAATGATCTGAGTCTAATAAATTAATAATTTCTTTGTGGGTTGGTGTAATATTTGTATAAATGTTATCTAGGCATGTGGCACTAGTGGGAGTTATTCTAGTGGGCTCTAAAAATTGGTTAGCAAGATTGTATGACTGAAACAAACTTATAATTTTAGTACTTGACCCAGAATTTTCTAACAAATTAACATTAAAATCACCACAAGTGATGATAGACTTGTTAGAATTATAGATTTTGTGCAATACTTCATCCATAACCTTTTCAAAACAATCATACAATCCTGATGGAGGCCTGTACACACTTAATATAATGAACTGCTCCAATTCTATACAGGCTAATTCAATTGTCCGCTCAACAGATAGGCTCACAATATCCTTACGATCTTTAAATTTAAGCTGTTTATTTACTAAAATTAATGAGCCACCGTGTATAGCATTTACTCTGCTGAACGAACTACCAACCTGGTGATTACTAAAATTGAACATGAACTGGTGGCATTTAAGCCAATGTTCTGTCAAACAAATAATGTCTATATCGTTACAATTCAGGAATAATTCTACTTCTAAATCTTTGTTCAAAAAACCTTGAATATTTTGATGCACCAGGTTGATACTATTTAAATTTTTTACACTTTTATTTGATTTTACCTTCCTTACATTTTTGCAAGAGGTTGCCTCTTTCGTCCTAATTTCTAATTTAAATGAAAATCAATGTCATTAATAATTGTGGCCAAATTATTGGCAGAATTGTTTAAAATGTCATTGCATTGCTCAAAAGAAGCAAGTTGTTTAGCCAAATTTTTGGCTGAAATAGAAAAAAATATGATAGCGACACAGCTATCTGTCTTTTGTGATAATTAGAAAGATAGTACATAACAATATTATGTCAATGTTTTGTCAAATACAAATTACTAACATAATATTGTTAGTATCAGTATAGTTGATGGCGGAGATTGATCCGTACCATCTTCCTCTTGATCACTTGAACTGTGATCACTTTTAGGGAATGATTTTGGATGGAGAAGAGAGTGGTGTCTCTTTCTACAAACACGACAATTGGTTGAATTACGACATGAAAATACCGAATGATTAGGACCAAGACAGTTGAAGCACAACTTATTGGTTTGGACAAAGTTACGACGTACTTCAACATCTTCCTTTGCAAACTTTTTGCAATTAATCAGTTTATGACTTTCAGAACAAAACTCACATGATAAGTTTGAAGTGACATGCATAACCTTAGTTGTGCGAGTACTATTAATTGACTTGTTAATAACCTTACTATCCAAAAATTCAAGAGACCTGAATCGCTGCTCTAAGAAATTGTTCAATTCACTCACTTTAGGAAGTTCACCATTGGACTTACAGATTTGAACTTCCCATAGTTTCCTAGATTCAGTATCAAGTTTTAAAGTAACAATGTAGATTACAATAATATCCCAAGAAGAAATGTCGATATTTAAATTTTTGAGAGCGTTGAAACATTCATTTGTTGTATCAAGTAATTCTTTAATAGCACTGGAAGTTTCTGACTGTATGTTCTTTTGATTCATAAAACGTTTTAAAATACAATTAGCAAGATGTAACTTATTATTGTAACGATGTTCTAACTGATCCCAACAGACTTTGTAATTATTGGCCGTGATAGAAATGTGCCGCAAAAGTTGCTCGGCCTCACCTGTTAAATAGCCCTTGAGATAGTGTAGCCGTTGAACGTCATCCAATGCTTTGTTGCTATGTATTAACGATATGAATAAATCGCGAAAACTTGTCCATTCGGTATATTTTCCACTAAAAATAGGAATAGAAATCTTTGGTAACCTAACACTAAAGGATTGACCGACGTTTGGCTCATTAACGTTAGAACTAGACAACGCTACAGTCTTAGAATCGATCTTAAACATAAGTAAACCATCCTTTAATTCCGTTTTGTAATCCGTGTATAGTTCCTCAGTAACGCCGTATGCATCAGCTGTGTAATAAGTAGACTTCAATAATTCCTTGCTATCAAATTCCGAAATGATGACTCTATGTGTATCACGATACAAAGTCCAGTAATTTTCCAGTGTTTCAAGCCGAGTTTCCAAATAGGATTGCGTTATTCTTTCCTTTGGAGATTTTTTGAAATTAGCTCTAGCTTTTTGTATCTTTAATTTTGTATCTTCTTGCATAGTAAAATACGTTTCCATTTTAACTAGCTTTTGAAATGAATGAATAGTTCATATAATCTTTATTTTCAACAATTAGTTAGTTGGTTGATGAACTTTTTCCTCAAAGTCAAGTAACTTGTACTCACAGTTATTAAATCAACCAATGAATCGTCCAGCTCGTTAGGACCATGCACAATTCCCGAAATGATCAGAGGAGCCTGCAAGGTATTTCACATAAAACACCAAGCTCAAAGCGAGAATATAAATTTTAATTATTTACAACAGAGTGACAATCATGACAACAGTGAAAAAGATTCTGTCAAAAACATGACGGAACAAAAAAAGTTCAAACTAAGAAGTTTTACATTTTGACACTTTAACACATAGAGTATTCATTTGTAAAGTATTCATGTGTAATGCGGATAAAAGAAGCATCACACAAAAACTATCAAGCTTATTTTTATGAAACCTACACCATTTTAAAGATAATTTAATTATAGTTTTATGTATAATTAGCCACCACTACCAGCGGTTTCTCCCGAGTGTATGTCGGAAAATGTCCCACAGGAACGTACTACCGGGAAATCCTTATCTCTTGTCTACATAATAAAGGGAACCTCTGTGCAAAATTTCAGCTTAAGTTCAAGGGTTTGGGCTGGACGTTGATGAGTCAGTCAGTCAGTTAGTTTGTCAGGACTTCAAGAATAATGCGTCTAATTTGGTACAGCACTCCTTGATGGGCAAGTTCTATTATTGTGTCGACGTACAACGCATTGTGAGAGCTCAGCATTGAACACGCAGGCTAACCAGTCCAGGCCGTTGGCACTTGTCTGCGTCTTAAAGTGAACCTATGTTCCATTTCTGTTAAACAAAATTTGTTTATTGACCTCTTTTTACAACTGCAACTTTCGAACTTGAGGTTTTGTCTTGTATTTAATTCAATTTGGTACAAGCGTTAGAGGTGGTTATTTCAGGAGAACATTTTTAGTTGTTTACTCTGGAAAGGGCAATGAAATGTGGGTTTACAGAAGCACTCCTTAGCCAATCCCTTCTGGGAACATATGGGTACTATTAAATTCTTCAAAGTTACGGTAACCCCGTTTTGCTACGTCACTGCTTGTTAGCACAGCTCTCATGTTATTGAGGTCGATCGCTTAGTGAAGGCAATTTATTAGGTTACATAGAACATAATAACCGCGGATTAGGTTGATCCTCCTACCTTTACTCTAGTAGGTAAATTTTATTCTAGTTACATAATTATTATATACAAAATTAATCACAGGTTCATGACTCTATCTCATGCTCATCTACGATCTAAACAAACATTTACATAAAATATTTATTAGTCCAGTTAAGCCCCGTGCAACAAAGAGTGAACTAACTATTCTTCAATATTTTATTAACAGGACAGTATCATAAATTTTCATAACAAGCTGATACATTAAATAAATTAATTATCACGTTTGAGATAAATTAAAATACAAAATTCGGAACCCGATCCAAAATTTATTTTAAAAGCACTTACTTTTTTTTAAAACTAATTATTGATTCAATCATGCGTTAAATTTTAATTATGTGTTTAGAATAATCTAGATGTTGTTTCGTTCATTTAACAGCATACATACCTACACATACATACAGCATACATTGTGAAATGGTAAACAAACCCTCAAAATCAACATAATATAACCAGACCAAAATTCGAGTTACCCTTCTAATATCAGATATATTACGAAATCTAAATGAAATATTTCAACCGTGAAATAACTGCTAAAGTAAAATTAAGCTCTATTTCCAGGCGCCCTCACTAATGTACCTATGTACTCATGGTGCTGAATATTTTAATAACCAATTCAGCTTTACATCACAGCTAATAAGCTACCAGGCAAACATATTGTAGAAGGCATTAAACATGTAAACTTAAGTGCCTATATCGTTGATGGAACGGTTAATTGCATTAGCGAGGATGTGAGAGACGTTATCTTAGGTATTCTTAACTGTTAAAGGAGGAGTTTATCTCAAAAACAGATCATAACACTTAATGAGCTGAGTTTATTAGATAACACAATAAAAATGTATTATCTAATAAACTCAGCTGTTATAGGCCTCAATCAGGGCTCTTGCACTGGTACATTCCGCTCGAGATAAGTACCTACAGCTCGCGGCAACTCTGGGTTACAAGTCAGTCAAGGTGTACTACGCGCTCAGCGAGCGAGACACGTACGGCCGCCCATGAAAAAATTAAATCTTACATTTTTTTAAGTATACTATTCACATTATCACTATACTATTTATAAATTAGTGATATAGTTACTTTTTGAATGACGAAAATCCATTACGAAATGTCGAGTCTTGTTGCTACCTTTTTTTTACCTACCTACCTACTTACTATAGTTGCCGACATTTAACTTGAGCTCTCGGCGGAGTGGTGGGGGTTTGTATGCGCGTCGTATTGTTTCAGGAGTAAGGTCCAAAATCGCTTAAAGTAATTAAAGATTAACTTAGTAACAAGCAATTGTACTTACCCGCGATCGTACGATCGCACAAACTTAGCCACTGGTGCGTTGAGGCATCTTTAGTTGTTTTATGACCATGTTCAGGCGACTAAAGTGGCCCAAATGTCACTTTCAATTTTAAGACGTGTTTGTACCTTGTTTACTTTAGAACACTTCTAAATATTATACGAGATGATGGTGTATTAAAAATAATTGATGATTGTTTGATTGATTAATAAAAAATAACGTTTGAAAATTATAAGACATTACATTAAAGTGAAACAACTCTAGATAGACGGTACTCATAAAATAAAATAAAAGTATAAAAAGGTACCATATACCCCACCACCACCACCACCATACCTTAAGGTATGTATGGTATGGTATGGTGGTATGGTACCATATTTTATCTTTTTTTGCGGACAGCCCTAGTACTCGGCTAAGCGGCGTAGGTATGTTACGGACGAGTAACGACACAAAGTAATAACAACTCTCAAGCGCGGCGATTAAGAGCAATTTAGCTTGCGCATGCAGGGGAAAAGATTTTGTAGGCTATTATAAAAGCGGCTTTCTTCAAGATCAAAGGAGTGCAACTTCTGTACGTTAGTACTATTATTTATTCTGTGCCTCAATGCAGAAATGTTCCAAAAATATCTCGTAGCGAATCGGTTATCTGCTACGACAGAGCAGTTGCCGTAGCAGTGATATTATCATCAGCTACGCCGTAGCGATAGTACAATCCTTTTATCTCTATTAGTACGTAACTTTGGGCTTTTATGAAAAGTTTAGATGCTCACTACGAGATACTCTTGTATGTTAAGAATCGAAAAACGATGCTGTACATGTAACTTAAAGAGAATATTTTATTATTCAATTGTTTTCATTTATGTGTGTGATCAAAATAACGGTATTTGTCAGTGGCAGAATTATTAATGAAGTGGGATTCGAAACGCATTTTCTTATGGAGGCAGAGATTGCAAAACTATACCATTAAAAGACCAACTAATATTAACAATTAATGTGGTTACTCTACAATAAACTATAACTCAACAACTGACTACGTATTGGGTGTAGTCATAATTGTTTCATGTAGGTATCAACATTAATTTAAAACTACTTACAACATAAATTAAAACTTATGCGAATACAGTGGGTTTCGCCCCAGGGACTGATGATTGAGGTTTTGATGGGACTGCTCAGGCCTGTCATGCCCAAGATCAATCACCTCTACCCAAACCTCATCTCCAAGGAGAAGAGAGGGATAGAGAGGGAGGATCTATCTAATCTCCATTTATAATGTTCTATGCACATAATTTAACAGGAAACAGGGTAAAAAATAATTTATTTAACATCACGCCTGTATTTCCCCGAAGGGTTAGGCAGAGGGAAAAAAAAACATTGTATGTACCTATTATTTCAGCAGGAGTTTTGTTTTTAGAACGATTTCATTTAAAATGCGTGTTCATGAAGGGAACATTCATCATCGTAAATTATGCTGAATACGTAAAATTAATTACATTGAATTATTTTACAAAAAAATATAACACACATAATTTTGTAATGTCTTTGAACGATTTAGGTATATACAGGGTTATTGGTAAAACACCAGCAACCTCTTAAGGGGTCATTGTGTGGCGGCATCTACATCGCCACATATGAACTACGCATCAATGACATGACGTCACGCAAACTTGCATCGCGCAATTAGAGTTTACCACGCGATTAGCATATATTCAACGTCCCGACATCAACCGTCGGGCAGTAGCCCACCAGACACAACACCCTCTGGTCGGAGGATCCTCCCTTTTCTATGGAGGATGAGTGAACTTTACACCCTGTTCCTCATGCCTCTAAAATTGTACTCATCATTATGAACAACTTTCACTATGGGACCATACGTGAAATCGCGAAAAAAAAAATCAGCTGTTCAGTACATTTTATTTAGATATAGATCAGCTGTTTTTTTTTTTCGCGATTTCAGGTTTGGTCCCATAGTAAAAGTTGTTTATATTGATGAGTACCATGACCCCTAAGAGGTTGCTGGTGTTTTACCAATAACCCTGTATATGTGTATGTATTATTGTGAGACTAATTCACGTGCTTACTTAATCTCTCTAACAATAAATATGTATAAAGGTAAATCACGCCGGAAATAAAATAATGAAACCTTCTCAATTATAAAGCAATGGGAAGTAAATCATGCGCCTAGCCTTCTCTCAACTATGTTGGTGTCAGCTTCCAGTCTAACCGGATGCAGCTGAATACCAGTATTTTACATGGAGCGACTGCCTCCACAACGCAGATACTGGGTAATACGATAACTCTTGGTAGGACTGATTGTCAGACTTTCAGGCTTCTGACGACCCGTACATAACGGCTGTCAAAGATACACGAATGACAGCCGGGAACAACGGCTTAACGTGCTTTCCGAGGCACGGAGGGGTATAATAAGATTTTCAATTAGTCACCCATCCATAGATCAACCGCGGCAAGCGTAGATTAACCTGATCGATCGTCCCGTGCCGCTGTTATTACTTAGCCTGTAGCTAAGTCTCCTAATCCTCTTCCCAAATATGGGAACTACAGTAAGTAAAACAAAAATAAAATATGAAAATTAACCCAAAATTTATTAGCAAATCTTCGAGATATCTACATTAAAATAATGACATACCTAAATCGATTGTCCCTCATTCCTGTCTGAAAGGTTCGTCGCCTATAATGTTATTCTGTAAGTGCCTCAATTGGGCACGCTACAGGAGAAAAACATTTTCAAACTCGTTCACTGTATGTCGAGCAAAATTTGTGTTGATTCAATTTGAGGACAAACACGAAGTTACGTTATCGATGAGCGTTTACCAAAATATTATTACTAACAGACACCTTTACTGCCTTTACATATGTTGTCTTTAAACAAATTGATCAGAAAGCCCATATTTGTAGTTCCACTTACAAATTGAGTGCTTTGATTTGATTATTTGAATACTTCCATCCAAGAACTAAAGCTGAGCAACACTGGTCCGCGCCGGCCGCAACGCCCGCACGATACGCAATGGATTATGGTTTGTGTTATGGGTTAAGGGTCTTAAAGATGATTTTCATTTGACAATTGAGATTAATTGTAAAACATAATAAAAAAAATAAATGCGACATGATTTTTCGATTACAGTAATAATGAGATTCAAACAATAGGCCTAATTGTTGGAAAAAGTGCAACCTGCAAAATTCTGATGAATGTGATACTAATTCCATTTAGTAAGTGATAGGTTAAAATATTTAACCTGAAGGCCAATTCTCGTACATAAAAACGTTCAAATTCAAGTCGAAATCTCATGCCAGCGACAATCATATGTCAAAAATGTAGGTAAACGCTATGCAATTTTTGGCAGTTTGAGTTTGATGAGATTGCGAACGTTGTTCAAAATACGGGAATTGCTCCTCTGAACTGCACGCGTAGCATGACCACTACTATCTCTACGAAGAATAGACACATCTCTTTCTATACAAAGTGACATTTCTTTTCTACATTTTTAACATCGCACCGTAGAAATCCTTCTACAATCTGTCATTTTGTCTTTCGTTTCTAACGATCTTTGTCTATGTCCTTTTTTATGTATTTCGGAAGAAAGTTTCATTCGTCATTTTTGTCTATTCTTTCGTCGACAAAACCCCTTTCTATAGTGGTCTTGCTACGCCTGCAGGCTATGTTTACACTTCCATCAATTCGAACAGACATGGTTTCCTTAGAATTTCATTTTCATTTTATGTTTTAACTGAGATTACGCGAGCAATTTTTTTCTTTATTGTGGTGGACAAATTGTCAATTTGTCTTTTCAGTCACGTCAGAACAAACTGAAATTGTGACAAAATTCAAAGTAGGTAATTAGGTTATCGGCCACCAACAAATGAAAAAATACAGAATTTGCATTTATAAAACAACTGAATTACCTAATTAATGAAATCAACTAAAACAACAACAAGTTACGAAGAAAACCCAATTATAAGCCGGGTCTGAATAACTTAAAATACCTGAGAAGTTATGATACGAAACTCGGCCCTGTGCGAAGAGGACTTGGTAGCACCTATACATTTTTAGTTTACCTTCTTTTTATGTTATTTATTTATTCTCTATTGTACATCAAAAAAATAAGGGAAATTATAAGTCCAGCATCAAAAGTTTTCTTTAGCACCTGCAACCTTTTTTTGTATGTAGGCAACGAGTTAATAGAACAGCTTCTATTATATTAATTCATCATCTTTACTATTCAAACAGAATATCAAAAGACCAGCGTCAATTTACGAACGTCAATTAATATGACTCAGCGCTACCTATAAATATATTTACTTCTGAATTAATAACTCAGCGACTAATGTTGTAAGTGGGCTACTTTAAATATTTTAGAGATTCAACATCTGTACTGCTAATAAAATCAAATTCCAGCCACAAAATAAGTCATCAAACTTTTTTATTCAACAACTAAATTAAATAATGATATTCATAATTCATGAAAAGTAGCAACACAAGCGCGGGAGTGAACCTAACGCTCGCTGGGAATGAGCTCGTGAGCTCGTGGCTAAGTAATAACAGCCGCACGGTTCGATCCGTCAGGTTCCGTAACTTTGCTTGCTGGGATTAGTCCGTGGATGAGTGACCTACATACCGAGACTCCTCCGTGCCTCGGAAAGCACGTTAAGCCGTTGGTCCCGGCTGTCATTCGTGGATCTTTGACAGTCGTTACCGGTCGTCAGAAGCCCGAAAGTCTGACAACCAGTCTTACCAAGGGGTATCGTGTTACCCAGTAACTGGGTTGTGGGGGTCAGATAGGCAGTCGCTCCATGTAAAATACTGGTATTCAGCTGCATCCGGTTAGACTGGAAGCCGACCCCAACATAGTTGGGAAAAGGCTAGTCAGATTGTGTGTCCAATTACAAACAAACACAGAGTTGCAGATGTTTGTTTTTGATGACAATAATTTTTGTATGTTCAATTCAATTCGGAAGGTATAATATTCGAGTCATCAGTTAACTACTTATGATAAAATTATAAATAGATAGGTGTCTACATGAAATTAGAGCTTTCATTGTCCATTATTTGATGACAATAATAAGGTAATTTTATGTTCAGTTACAGTAGATTCACTCATCAATTATGTATGCTAACGTATAAAAATATAGGTGACTTTATGAAATTAGAGTACGTTGAAATTATTTTATAGATGCAGTTGATACTCAGCTGTCAATGCGTAGACATATCACAAATTTAGTTGCTCAATAATTATCTCCATGCTGAGTCATAGTAGCTTGTTTTACAATATATGGTCGCTTGAAAAGCATTTATTAGACGCAAAAGATTAGTCGCTGACCTATTAAATCATTAGACAACTAAATATATTTGAAGACGAGAATGACATTTTAAAGAAGCTGCATTAATTAGCACCCAAAAAATAATAACAACAAGTGCAAGCTATAAAGCTTGCTGCGAAATAATGCCATGATAGAACACATACACGCAAGCATTGTGTCAAATTATAACTAAGTATCTAACTATTGAAGTAAAAAAGGTACAGTGGAATGTGAAAGACAGACAGCATTGGCTTAGTAGGTAGGCACCAAGTATGATTTTTGGCGCCCATAAGGTACGAAACCGTAAAAAATCTTTTTATTTTGCATTTTCCGTAGTTGGATGAAAAAGTACCAACATAGTCACTCACATTGGTTTTTTTTTTTTGTTTTTCTTAAAGCCTGTGCCTTTCAAAAATTTTAAAATATTTTATTCGATCCTTGCAAATACAGCACTGTCGAGTTTTTATTTTTTTATTCCCTATTATTCATCCTTATCTAATATTACTGTAGTTCTGCGGAATGATAATAAAAGAAGAATC
Organism: Cosmia trapezina; assembly: GCA_905163495.3. Classification (NCBI taxonomy): domain Eukaryota; kingdom Metazoa; phylum Arthropoda; class Insecta; order Lepidoptera; family Noctuidae; genus Cosmia; species Cosmia trapezina. Next base: position 12,540,851 of record LR991038.1, read on the forward strand.
ACTGAAATCGGATCTCATAAGGCGGAGATATCTAGTCTTGCCCGTTTTTGGAGGAAGTAGCCCTCCAATCAAAAAACCCCGACGACAAAAAAAAAAAAAAGTCGTTAAACCTGTATACCAAGTTTTGTCCAGATCGGCTTGATCGTGGAAAATACGGCCTGTAGAGGAGTAGCAACAAACTGACAGACGAAACAAATTTTGGCAGACTTGAAGCAGAGACGCATTCACTCGCTACGCTCGCTCGGTCAATTAGGTACCTACCTACAGTAAGCAGTACACAGTAGTACAGTAGACACTTAATCTTATACAATATTAGGTAGGTAGTACAGTTTTTACACTATATCGCTTTGAAAAACCACTGGATGGCTATCAGCAGGTTTACAAATATTTTTTCCATGCATGACGATATCGTGATCCCTATGCCTTATCAATAACGACCTTCGTCTTAATTTATTTACATAAAAGTCATACCATATTTCTCGATTACTCCTTAAAAGGACAAAAAAGACATCCAATAATAGTGGATTCATATTAATTAATAATGTTACTATAAATTCTGTTATTGGGTTTGGGTATGATAATACTCGCAGTATCTGTATGACAAACTCATGCAATAATAAGACGTCGCTCAATACAAATATCAAAGTGGCTATAAACAAGCGACGCCAGATGTTAGAACCTGTTTGTGCGCTCCTGTTCACACTACGGCAAAGTGAAAATACAATTATAATGTAAAAAACACAATTTACTATCACGGGCAGAATGTGATGTGCTTGCAAGAAAATAATCTGTGTTTCCAATATAAACATATCAGGAAAATAACTTGCACACGTAACAATGGCGTACGTTATTAAAGATACACCCCAACCAAAAATGCAACTTTTTAAATATCTCCTTTGATAATGCGTACTAAAAACTTTTACAAAGTCTACGTAAAACATATGACTTATAATCACCAGCCAGTGAATCTTCGCTGTGAATAAGTATTGAAGTAGTTCGACCGTTATAATTTTTGACCAATAGTACTCGTAATTACTTTTGTTCATGACATAATAATGTATCCTTAGTATTGAATAGACAAAGAAGTTTGATAAAATGGCGTTAAGAAATACATAGTTTCGGTAACTTCGAAACTTCTTCATGATGCACCATGACGTCACGCCGTATATCAACGTAGCTAGTGTCAGGATAATCACAACGGTCATAATAATCAACTCTTGAGTAACTGATAAGTTCCAAATACTATCAGAAATCTCCGCAGAGTCATACTGTTCGCTGGTATCATTTTCAAACATGGCGAATCTCACTTTCACTTGCACGGTGTTTTGATTGATTCACTTTCACTCCACGTAGAAGATGGACTCTAGCCCAGAACTGAAAAAGCTGGATCAACAGCTGGTCACGGTGAGAGGTCTTTCCCCAGCAGTGGGATGATGCAGGCTGACAGTAACCCCGTAACCACTTTGTGATTACAGAATGTAATATGTAAAATAGTTGGTATTTGTGAACAGCTTGAAGTAAAGCACAGTCAAGTGTTGAAAGCAGGTATTGCTTCTGAAACAGTCGATTCAATAATACCTAGTTATATTAAACAAACGCAACAAAACGAATAAAATGTAGGTAGCTATTATATTTTATCTGTACCTACACCATAATCAGCGCTAATTTGATTAATTTAAAGTTTTCCTGTTTTCATATCGCTTGTGATAACTAACAAAATACTATCGCTAAATGGCTGTGCTCTTTACAATTTGAATTTCCAATTAATCGGCATAGCAATTGATTTGAGATGAAAAATGTCTGTAGTTGATGCCTCGGTCCCAATTTTTCCTTATTTCCAACTCAAAAACAAACCAAATTTGGATCAGTAGATCAGTAAGTGAATAGTAAAGGTGAGCGTCCACTGGTCCGCGCCTACCGTTGCGCATGCACGGCACGCAACGTATTTAAATTTGCTTCGTATGAATTCATACAGCACTGCGTCTACTGCCGGTACCATTTTAATTTCTTCATACAAACAAACCAAAATCCGTTGCGTGCCGTACGTGCGTTGCGGCCGTCGCGGACCAGTGGACGCTCAGCTTCAGAGCCCGTTCCCACGGGGATGACTAGTACCTATGATATTTTTCGGTAAAAAGTTGGGATCATACGTCAACAACAACATCCCACTGTTCATACAGATAAAAACAAATACATTGTAGGAAACTGCCTTGTGATCCCAACATTAAACATTAAATTATCGTACTCATCATCACCGTGTGAACAGGGCCTAATACGCGTTATCGTAACTTGTAATAATATTGCTAGCTTCTAAAAACACATGTTATTAAAATTCAGGCTTCGTATTCAATCCCGTGACGCGTACCTACAATGCAAATATTTTGGGAGCACGCGTGGCAAGCCAGAAAATTAACATTATTTAATATGTAATAAGAACAAGGTATAAACATACAAGTATGTAATATAAATTCCTAATAAAAACTGAGAAAGTATACCTATTGTTTAATAAAAATTGTTAAAAATGGAAAGTAATGTCAGCGGAAGCAACTATGACACCTTCCGAACTATCAATCTGCCCAGCCTTTTTCCAACTATGTGTTGGGGTTGGCTCCCAGTCTAACCGGATGCAGCTGAATACCAGTATTTTACATGGAGGGACTGCCTATCTGACCCCCACAACCCAGTTACTGGGTAATATAATTATACCTCTTGTTAGAACTGATTGTCAGACTTTCATGCTTCTGACGACCCGTAACGACTGTCAAAGATCCACGAATGCCAGCCGGGACCAACGACTTAACGTGCTTTCCGAGGCACGGAGGAGTCTCGTTATGATTGATCACCCATCCACGGACAACCCCGAAAAGCGTAGCTTAACCTGATGGATCAACCCGTGCGACTGTTATTACTTAGCCACGAGCTAGTCTTCTGAACTATAAGTTTCCTAATAAGAAAGGCAGCTTTCGTACAAGTTTTCGTCACAATAAAGTTGTTCGATAATTATTGAAGAAATTAAAATATAAAAAAAACCAAACATTTTCATCCTAACGTTTTCTTCGCCGGAATCATGTTTATTTAGAGAAAACAATGTATTTGCACAAATACATTAACATTATTAATTTGTCAAATTAACTATTATAAATAATAACTTACTGATTCTTTGTTTGCTTTAAAAAGCTACGAAATATCCCTACTTCTTCTAGGTGTTTATTATGAGGCAGCCACCTAGCTCTAACTCGTAATTAGCCGTTTAGTTAACCGCCTAGCCTTAGGCTATAGTGCTCGCCGGCCGCTACCGCGGCACCGCTCCGCTCGCTACGTTCGCTCGGCTCGCACTTTGTTGGTCACAGTTCAAACTTTTTTTTTGCGTAGGGAAATACTCATGCTACTCCTTGGCCAGAGGCTAAGCATTGCCACGTCGTATGGCAACTGTTAGCCTCTGGCCAATATAAAAGTTTGTTTTTGGGATCAATTCTTTTCAACTACGGAACCCTTCATTGTACGTGGTCCGACACGCACGTGGGCGGTTTTTATAACTATGGTTTTCACGCAAAAAACCGACCATACTAATAAAAATGTAGAAGCAATCTGACCGCAGTAACTTTTATAATATTTTATTGATGTAAAAAATCCTTACTTTAATATGACAACAATTATTAATATTATTTCAGTTCAATTTAAAAACAAAAAATAATAAAGGCATGGAAAAGGACAAAGCCTCACTTAATTAAATAAGTACTTCAGTAAAGAGGAAACGTCAAAGAATATTGCAAAAACCCTAATTTACAACGTTATTTCCAGTTTGATTAGGTACTTATCTTTGTTATTTACAGGGACATAATTATAGTGACCTAATTGGTGAAATACCCGCAACCAGCGAGCGTATATGACCAGACGAAGCAAAAGAAGTATGGTGGGATCGTGGCCGGTGGCGTTCTATAGTTTCTGCCTACCCATTCTGGCAAGAAAGCGTGAGTTTATGTATGTTTATGTGTGTCTTTGCTATTTCAGAAATCGAATAACCACCGAACACAATTATTACTGTTTTCATGACTATGGTTGAGAGAATTCCACTTGAAAAAAAAATCCTCCCTTTACGCATTGCGTGATGTCATAATTTATGGTGATATATTGTTTTTCAGGTAATATGAGGCGAACGCAGTGCCGCTTTATCATTCAACCGTGAGTAACTGAATAATATTTTTTTTTTTCAGCATAATATTCAAGAATTTTCATGTTCAAAATGAAATTGAGGAAACAAAAGGTAGACCCACATACATCTCATTTGGTTTATGTCAATCAAGTTTCCTGATGACATAGTAAAAAGTTAATAACAGTAAGATACACGGTCGGAAAAAGAATAAAAGACTTACCCCCTTATTCTTAAACGTCGCAAAAAGCGCGGTCACTGTCGGACTGCATAGAAAAGAAAGAGAAGCGCGATGACACAACGCTTGCAAAATATAAAGTAATTATCGATTTACAAAAAATCTGTTGATTAAACTAAAAAAGTAATGACAAGAAATCATTCCTTATTAGTTTGTAAAGAATTGTATAAATTTATGAACACTTTTAATGAAAACTGTAGGAATAATATGGTAACAACTCGAAAAAACCGGCCAAGTGCGTGTCGGACCACGCACAATGAGGTTCCGTAGTTGAAAAGAATTTATCCCAAAGACAAACTTAACATTGTGTTGAAAAACATGTTCTCCCACACACATACACATATACGTTACGGACAATTGTCCAACTGCATATTTAAGTTTATATTCGCAAAAAACTATTCATAAAAATAACATCACGCCTTGTTTCCCCGAAGGCTTGGGCAGAGGTGTACCTATACACCCACATTTTGCCAGAAAAAAAACTAAAAGTTTTTATAATAAACTACCTAGCCACATTCAAGAACTAAGCCTTAATAAATTCAAAAATTGTATAAAGCGGAAACTTTGTCAGAAAGCCTTTTATACTGTCAAAGACTATATTGAGGACAAAAAGGCTTGGGTTTGAGCTGCTCCAATAAATTTACACTATTAATGTTGATTTAAATACCTTTTTACATATTCTATACAATGACATGAATATTTTGTTTGTTATACTATTTTTAATTATTGTGAATGTGAAGACTACGTGGATCATTGTTTTTTATTTATTTTATCCTTTTCTCAGTTTTAGTTATAGTCTGACAGTTTGAGTAATTTATGCGGCCTACCCAAATGTCTTTTCTTTGGTATTGTTCGTCGAATCGTTAAGCTCCTTAAGTTTTGAGTTGAGCTGCACGATTACTGACAAATGCGTGCACTGACTGGACAGGTCCACTCAATCTGTGTGGTTCTTTCATCAAAAGACCATTTCTGACTGCAATCTACATGGTCTTCACATGATCTGACCAAGATTATGTCTGGACTTTAAAAGAGACTGTGACCTCTGAGTTTGTTTCGGCGTTTCTTCTCAGAGTAGTCAGATAGGAAACGTCGAACTCATCTAGTTTAAAAAAAAAATATGTTTGACGTGTAAAAGTGTTTGTACAAACCTACTTACAGAAAATAAATCATTTATCATTTATCATTTATAGCTATTTTTTTATGTGATAAAATCACAAATAATCAATTTTCGGACTTTTTCCTTTATTTGTGCTGTGAGACCTTGCTTCTTACCAAATTTCATGATTCTATGTCAACGGGAAGTACTCTATAGGTTTTGATTTACTTGCGAGTATCAAAATATGTCGCATAAATGGCCGTATTTTTTATTGCGTTGATTTAGAAGCTTGATTTTTTTGGAACTCTAAGGGACCATAGACTTACGTATTTAATATTAATTTTAACTTGATACCTCCACGCGTTCCTGAGAAAAAGGGCCTTGACAAATGACATACTTGAAAGTATTTTTTATGTGATAAAATAACAAATTACCAATTTTCGGACTTTCTCTATTATTTGTGCTGTAAGACCTTGCTTCTTGCCAAATTTCATGGTTCTAGGTCAACGAGAAGTACCCTATAGTTTTTAATTTACTTGCGAGTATCAAAATATATCGCATAAACGGCCGCATTTTTTTATTGCGTTGACTTAGAAGCTTGATTTTTATACAACTTCAAGGGACTATAGACTTACATATTTGATATTAATTTCAACTTGATACCTCTACGCGTTCCTGAGAAAAAGGGTCTTGACAGACAGACAGACGGACAGACAGACAGACGGACAACGAAGTGATCCTATAAGGGTTCCGTTTTTTCCTTTTGAGGTACGGAACCCTAAAAATAGACCGAAATAGACCTGGATCTAGGATTTTTTTTCCTTAATTCTACAAACTAAAATAGATTTCAGGACACATGAAATCACTTCTTATGTATTGTAGATTACTGTGTATATTTTCCTATCAGAAAGAAGCTATAGTTACTGTAAAAGATGGTTACAAAGTTACTTAGTTTCGCCGTATTTTAGGAAGGAGCAGCCTTAAAAAAACAAAAATGCTCTCTTCTTTTTATAAGGCATCTCGTGGTTGACCTTGAGAGAGAGGTCTTGACTACTTAACCGGTTGATCCTGTGGCTGCCTTAAGCGGACTCAAAGCCAGCCAGGGCATAAAACTAACTTATAAACTACGCGACTGCACGCTAAGGGCACCCCCTGTGGGGTACGAACCTTGGCTTAGGACGTCGCTGGGGCAGCAAGGAGGGACAGGCTGGATCCTATTAGGATAATTAATATTAATAGGGGAGTTTAAAGCTACAGGCTCAGCTACGCTACCTACCAGCTGGCACTTCTTCACCGAGCAAGGGTCGGGGGCTGGTGGAAACCTGTTTTAGTTAACATAGTGTTTTGTTTTCTTCTTTCAAACTCAAATCATAATTCGAATGAAATTGAAAAAACACTATTTTAACTAAAATAGGTTTATAGAGCTTTAGTTTTTTTATGAATCACGGGGCTAGCTTTTGACTCAAAAAGAACAACTATCGAGCACAAAATATGCCTTTCTATTACAGGTCAGTACTAAATTTTAATTCCAAAGAACCCCATCAATCAAGAGCCAAGAGCAAGATCAAGAGCCTCATCGATTGTTTAATCATCATTACTTCCAATTAATAAGACCGAACACTGTATCGGAAACAAAACAAAGTAATTAGGACAAAGAGGCAATCATAGAGAACAGACTTTTAACCCCTCAAGTGTCTGAGTTTGGCTAATTTTAGACCCAAAACCCCAGCGAGTGGGGAGGGTTGGGGTTAGTTGCGAACCCCATAGGTTCACAGCTACTGATAATGATATTTTTTCCATCGGATGATGTTTTTTTACGTTTATATATATGTGATCTAAGCTTATATACCTATTATGTAAAGTTTCGTCCTTTTGCACACTTTGGGTGCATCTGACACGCGGGGGGAGAGGGGGGGGGGTTAGCTACGAACTCCATAGGTTCACAACTAATGATGATGATTGGTTTTCCATCGGATGATGTTTTTTTTACATTTATATATATGTGATATATATAACTAATATACCTAACAAAAAAAGAGTTTTTCTTATGCACACATGGGGTGCTTTCGACACTTGAGGGGTTAAGGGGCTTTCGTGAGTACCTGTCAAGAAATAGGAGGAAACGATTAAATTTTTAAAATGGCATAACGTAGCATAAGCACAATCAGGCTATAATGTTCCCATTACTAGGACACATGCCTCTCGTGAGGAGTGGGCCGTAATCTACCTCGCGGGCCCAGGGCAGGTTGGTAGGTCATGTCACATGTCTTCGAATTTTTGGTTCCTGGACATGCTGGTTTCCTCACGATGTTTTCGTTCACAGTTTTGAGAGCAGTTCGAACCTACGATCTACGAGCTATAGATCGTAGGTTCGAACTGCTCTCAAAACTGTCACATGTCTTCAATTTTTGGTTCCTGGACATGCTGGTTTCCTCACGATGTTTTCCTTCACAGTTTTGAGAGCAGTTCGAACCTACGATCTACAGCTCGTCATCGCGGCCATTACCACTGAGCAACCACTGCTAAAAAAAGGCATATCTTAAAAAAATATATAGATGCGCCCCTTTTCCCCTAATGGCAGAATGGTAGTTCAAAGAAGTCTTCCTTTGAAAACAACACTCCCTTTTATGACACGTTTTTTGGAGAAAAACTAAATAAAGGGTCGGGCCCTTTATTGAATTTTTCTCCAAAGAAACGTCGATTTTAAACTGTTTGTTAGAGACGCATAAATTATTTACGAAACGTAGTCTAGACAATGTTATTTGATATAAAATAGATTCAAGGTAAGGGATCGGAGTCAGAAGTTTCATACGGCAATCGATGTTTTTTGTAAGCATAAAATGTCACGGTTTATATACTAAAACAATTTTTTTATTTTTATTTTTAATACCCATCTACCAAATTTGATAAATACCAGAAAAAACACTGGTTCGGTCATGTTTATAAATGAAAATTGAAATGTAAAGAATGGATGAACCAATCGATTTCACATCTGAAACAAATAGTTCCTAACTAGACAATTTCCGAGAACACCATCACTACACTGGCTGCTACCAAAACACCACTATTGTTTTGGAAGCAGACCAGAGGGGCAATTGCAATATTTTTAACAACGATCGCAATTTCATCTCAGTCTCAAAGTGTCAAAAATTGTATAGCAGTTAGGTACCTACCTACATTTTTGACATTTGATTGTCGCTGGCATGAGATTGCGAATTGAATTTGAACGTTATTACGTACGAGAATTGGCCTTCTGGTTCCTACAAAATCCCAATGCCGAAAGAAAAATGAAAAACTATTCATTTCATTTAGCCTTAGTCATTTTCACGCAGCTGCATCGTATCGGTTCCATGATATCGCTATCATTAGGTCTCCGGTTCCCACTTGGGAACCGTTTCAATTACAAGTCATGACGCAAATTGGCTTCGATAGGCGTCCATTTACACTGAAACTAACCACACTTTTAATAGCAGGCTAAGAAGGTTTTTACATGCAGTGTGTATGATTTTAGTGTACTATAGAATCTATTACAATCATAATAGACCAAAATAATTAATAATCCGCATGTACCTAGTTATCTTAACAACAGTACCTTCTGATATTAGTCTTGCTGTTAAGATATAACAGCAAGACTAATATCAGAAGGCGTATTCCCTTAATTTACAAACTTTCTAAATCTAGTCTCAATCTCATCTCAGCCATAATCAATCTCAAAAAGTTGTAAAAAATTCTTGAAACAGAAGTAGGTATTTTTATCAGACTGGAACTGAGATTAGAATGAGACCGATTATATAAATACGGAAACGGCCACCCAGGTGTCCAGTGCTGCAGCCTCGACATAGATAGCGATCGCTTTACGACCGAATTCGGTCGCAAAGTTTTAATGGGATCCCTAGACGGTCAAAATTACAATTTTGGCCATCCTTGTATTTTTTCCCGTATGCATAACAGTTGCTATAGTTTTTTTTTTAATAAATAATTTTAGCGGCTTTTGTGACGACATTTTAGCGCAGGGAATTAATGTTTGACAGTTGTCGGTAAATCCTTGTCCAATAACGCCCACGTTTAGTGCTGGGTTTGCGTCACGGAAACGCAACCCGCCCAAAAAAAGTTGTAATCGTCGAACAATAGGTGGACCCTATTGTTCTAAAATAAGTTATGGAATCCGGAATCAAGACATGTAAAGGAGTTCAAAATTAACAAACTTTAAATTGTATTGTAAGCATAATTTCTTTCGTTAAAAATAATTATTTAAAGGGTTGTTGTGCCACGTTAATTATATTTAGAAATACTCATGAATTAAATAAATAAATCTATCTATAAATCACTCTACTAAATCTTGAACCATAGGCAGATAGGTACCTACTCTAAAAACGTTTCACGCATCCAAATACTCATGGGTACATTCAAAGTGAAATATAGTATGGTCGCACTTAAACTTAAAACTAAAACTTAAAACTTTTCATTATTTCATAAGTGTTTTAAACTATAACAATTTATAACACACATAGCATTAATCCTAAAGTTAGTTTTCTTGTGATTTAAACACAAACCAATTCTAATTCTCACACGACAAAGTTAGATAGTAGAGAAAGTCAATTTGTCATGCAAATAACAAACTATTCATTCATTAAGCGTGATTAGTAAATCACAGGGAAACTACAGGAAACAATTACTTACCCTTTTACAAATAAATCACAGGTACACCTAATTTTCAAGGGGAATTTTGAACTTTCTAAACACACATAGACATGCTTTTCTACTGTTTTTAATAATGCTTACATAAAACACCGGGTGGTTTTACTTGGGGTAATAAGTGCGAGCGTGATTCCGCTCAGCTCAGTATACGTACGGTGGTCAAAAGTACCGACAAGCCACTGGACGAAATCCCACAGCCAAAGTTGCTCCAAGTTCGTACTGCGCATGTTCCTTTCATTAAGTTAAGTTAGGACTCGTACAGACTCTGTCAACTTCAAATATAGTGTCAGAAAACTGTTATGTGCAAACATAGAAGTGGCATCGTCTGTAAATATACTAAAAGCTGTTTTTTACGATTACATTTATGGTTTAAAGGCCCGGCTTAACAAAATTATGGTATTTCTATAGAATATCTGTGGATGGGATAAGCTCCGGAGAAAGGGGATGAATGTAAATAGAACAAACACAAACTGTTGGAGAGGGTCAAATTAGTCTCATGTTTGTGTTACCGAGTTTAATGTCATAGAAAGGCATAAAGGTTTCAGCAGAAAGTTGGTGTAACTAGCTTAGCCGCAGTTGCGTGGTTTTCATCACATAGTTGTGAGCGAGATAAATACTATGAATAGCTTTAAAGGACCTAGTGTGTTGTTGTGCAAATTTATGAAAACCATTTTATCTAGGGCTAGTAATTCAGCTACTTTCTCACCATTTCCTGCAAATTACATTATTACCGACTTTCTATTTCAATTACCTTTATTCGGCTTTGTGCAAAGTAGCTTCAATAATTTTTAGTTAGTTTAAGTTTACATTTAAGGCGTCAATAATAATTTGGGACAGCTTCCTAAACATTCGAATATAGTTGGACTTAATAATACTAATAACTAATAATAATACTATACTTAGGTACTTAATATATAGGGTGTATGGTGCATCGTTAGTCAAATGAAAATGGCGGATAGGAGAAGTCAGGTCTTTGATTTTGATAGAACCGTACAACATTAAACAATATGGAGGCTATGCTAATAACTTTTTTAAATTCAAGTTCAATGGCTGAATGTCGGGATTCTTAAAATAATAATACAAAATTGACATAAAAATCCCGTCGGGCCAAGAATTTGAATTTTTTTTAGGGCCTGAGGTGATAGCACATTTATCCGCCAGTTCTATTTGGCTAACTAATGCCTGCCTTTATATTGGCTTTTATATTTTTACAAGCCGTGTGCCCAATGATATTTTCCCATCGGCAGCTTCTCATAAGCTCAAGAGAAGAGTATCCAAATAACGTTAACAGACTTTAACTTGAAAACAGAAGCCTAAGCAGGTACTATCGACAAATGCCAAGCCTTTCCTATTTAAAAACAATTTTGCTTGCAAGCTGCAATTATACGACAAACAAAGGACCATCAGGCTGAATCAGTGCATACAAAAAGCAACTTTAAGATATAAAGGCGTCCGTTTTATCGATAGTACCACTTTTATCCGCTATTCAACTGCTTTATGGGAACCATTTATAAAAAAAAACATTTTTTAGTACCTTTGATAGATCTCTTGTGCAAAATTTCATGCTTCTGCAGTTTAGGCTGAACATCAGTCAGTGAATGAAAGAATTTAAGATTTTATTGAGTAGATTTAAGATATGATTTTGTTCCAATCAAAATGAAGACGGAAATGGCTTTTAAAAAAATATTAATTTAGACTATAACCCGCCTAGAATCTTCTAAACATAGTTAGGTCTGCTTCCCGTTTACCTGTCTATTATTTTTAGGAGATAAAACGTCCAGTCAAGGACATGACTTCAGGCGTAGCTACGTTATTTTTCAGTGAATTAATTAATTAATTTTTAGTATTTTTATAACAATATTCTGCACATATTTATAAAGTACTACACGAAATTCAAGCATTCTCATAGGAATCTACATAAGTAGGTAATGAAACTAATTTTATTAGCACCAAAAAAAAGTTAGCTAGGAAATTTTAAACCTAAATTAAAATGCTTCCGCTTGTTATAACTTTATCGCTAACTTATTTACCCGTAATTAAGCGTTAAAACACAACACAATCAAGTTTGTTAAATTTAGCAGCCCTATACGTATTTCAGTTTGTACCGATATAATTGAATCTCCGTCAAATTTAACGCGTACCTATACAGAATAAATCAGAAAGGTGTGGTAAAATTTAAGGGTAAATAAATTTAAATTTATTTTTTTGGTACAGACCATCAAACTGAACCACTTTCTCCATGGGACCAACATCATAATCGAGAAAAACATAATAAGGAATCCGTTTTTTTTCCTTTTGAGGTACGGAACGCCAAAAACAATGAGGTGCAAGGTAAAATTAAGCTTAATGTGCTTATAAACACCAACTTTGCGTAACATTGTTGTCAGTTGTTATTTTGTGTTACCATTTACGTGTATTATTCTGAGAGCTTTCTTAAAATTGTAAAAATAAATAAAATAATAATAAAATAAATTATCATATTTATCCCTTGACATTTTTGTACATTTTAAATGACATCGTTTACATGTACTTCAGGTGCGCACGGTACATTGTTTGGCAACGGCTAGCCTAATGATGACACAGCCAATTATTCTCAATTAGGAAAACGGCAAAATGTAAGCCCATTAACTTCTCATTGCTGGACAAAGGGACAATGCCTTTCACCTCTGAAATCCGACTGTAATTGACATAATGGCCACACCCGAAGTGTAGCCGGACCGGCAAAAAAGCCGATCACGTTTCATTCAGGAATTTTTATAATGGGTGCTTGTTTGTGAACTATATGACCAATATTTAATGGATCTTTATTTTTATTTACAGGTACGTGTGATTTAATTCTCATGGGTGTTCAAAATCTGACAAGATTTATTGAGAAAATTGTTAAATAAATACCTGAATAATTACTTTAAAACTTGTCAAAACTGCTCGACTGTTGACATGTTTGTTTTTAAACAAAATTCTACAAACTGTAAAAATCTATTATATTCTTCTGAAATTAATGATTACTTTAGGTTTTACTACCATAAAGAATACAGAATGTTTAAAAATAATACAGGGTGCCAGGGACATCGATGCTGAACCTATTACCATGAATTCAGTACATTGATGGCCACCCTGCGTCGAAGTATTTCGTCGGTTATAACTTATAACCGACACATTTTTAGGAAACTGCTATTTTTTTTTTATAAAAAAAAATAGCAGTTTCCTAAAAATGTGCAATATCTACGCGGTCAAAATGTATGGAACAGCAATTTTTTTTAATAACCCACGAAAAATTTCAACGCTGGGGTGTCCATAGTCATGTAATAAATCCTTGTTAACAGGTTTTCGATGTCACTGCCACTCTATATAGGTAGGTACCTATACTTCATCTAGTTTCGAAGATACAGTATATATACTGTTATTGCATATAATGTGTAGCTCAAGGATACTGTTCCCCACACTCGCATCAAGCTGCCTTTGTTGGATTAAACGCCGCTCTCATGCATGACTACTTAAGTAGAGGAGGCTAAGCTATCGCCTTAAGCACTATTATAGTAACTTAACTAGCTTAGATACATCTAACCTACTCTAGTGGCGGGAGGCGATAGGATGTTTGCTTAAACTTCGGGTTAATATTAGTTTTCCTAAGAAAAGGTAGGTACTGACAGAAACGTTAACATTACGAAAACGTAGCAAAGTATTATTGTAGTATATTGAATATGTGAACTGGGATCCAAAAATAAAGAACCGAGATAAAAATATCAAAGTCGAAGGATTTATCTTTTATTTATGATAAAATAGTAACGAAGTCAAAATTGAACACTGAAAATTTTTGAAAAAGAAAAAGTTATTGCAACGAGGTGTGGGAACGAGTCTGATGCCGAAAATATAGTTTTCCAGAATTTTTCTTTGTTTGTATGTTTCGGATTGGCGCACAAACAGCTGAACGGATTTGGATGAAATTTGGCACAGAGATAGTTTATAACCTGGATTAACACATAATAAATGGTAGGGTGGTACTTTTAATCGCGGTTACCATGGAATATTTTCCGACATCTACTTTCAATTATATTAGACAAACAAGTACCTAATAACATTTGAATCGTCAAGAAGTTAGCTGCCGTGTTCCAAGTTACACGAGAGATGATTACCAAACCTTCATTAAAATGGCACAGTCAGCAACAAAAGTAGATTAACAGTTGAGTTTTCTAAATCTTAGTTATTGAGAAAAATACTTCATTAAAATCGGAACAGTTGTAAATTTTAAAGAAAATTAACTCTTATCTAATAAATTAAATGCTAAAAGCAGGTTGTCATATCATTTTGTGTTAATTTAGATGATGTCAAAAAGTAGCAGTGTTAACCGACTTCTGTTGCTGACCGTACCTACCTACATACATCGTTACAATCTCATAAAATCTATTTAATAGCTATGAATAAACATAAGTAATTAAATGACGTTCCTACAGTCATACCAACCTTCTTCGGAACACGAGAATGAGACAGCGAGCATTTAATGAGCACTAAAATTCAAATTGTAGGAGTAAATACGATTATAAGGAATCAAATGAACCTCCTTTTAAAGCTACTGAGGCAAAAGTCAGTAAAACGAATACCAAGAGCTACTTGCAATATATCTACGAGTAAATAAAATTACCTCTTATAGAGTACCGTAATGAAACACAGAAGTAGCATCCTAATGTTATTTGGTGACTACAGATTTGCTCGAATTTCATTGATCAATTAATTACGTCGAAGAGTGCAATGTGTGTATTTATTCCGATTGGATTATAGAAAGGTTTAGGTAGTGAAATAAAGGTAAAAAATCTTGATGTGTTTTTTATCTTTTCAATTTCAAAACCTCAGTTTAAAAATTAAATGCAACTAAAAACCAATGTAAATACAACAATAATGATTACTAAATCAATTGATCCATTAGTTTAAGCAGTACTTTATTTGTTTAATATGTGTGTGTGTAAAAAGTCACATCAAGATTGTTTACCTTTATTTTACTACCTAAACGTTTCTAGTATAGGTTCCCAAATATATATATTTTGAAAGGACACTGATGAGACGAAAGATGAGTAGGAATTTCAAAGAAAACTTATTTGTCTCATATTTCATGCTTAAATCAGCGTTCTAAAATGATTTATTTCCAAAAATTAAAGATAAACTGGAATTACATTATTATTATAAACTAACACTAATATATTATTTACTTATTATGTACAAGTATATAATAGAAAATAAAAAGGGGAAGAGCTCATAGGGCATTAAAAAATTCGTCCACATCGCTGTCAATGGGAAATATGCTCAAAAGGCTGGCAGCATTGCCACGTTGGATGACAATGCTAATTCTTTGTGCCAAAAATAGGCCAGGCCTTTGGTCACGTGTAGAGTCGACCAACCGCTTGGCGAGGTCAAGCGTTCTTATTTAATATGAAAAAAAAAATTAAATTAAGTGTAGGTACTGAAATCACAAGAGGAAAAAGTAATGTATTATGAATTGAGTGAGCAGTGGTGGCCCAGCGGTAGGCCGCGATTTCCGAGTTATAGGCCGTAGCTAGGTTCGAACCCAGACGGGCGCTTTACTTCGTGTAAATTATTTCATCATCACTGCTCTCAAAATGGTGAAGTAAAACGTCGTGGGAAAACCGGCATGTCCTAGAACCAATAATTGGAAGAGACATGTGACATCCACTAACCCGCACTGGGCCCGCGTGATGGATTACGGGTCACTGCCTCTCACAGAGAGGAGGCTTGTGTCCCAGTCGTGAGAACATTATAGGCTGATTATGCTATCCTTATGTTAATATGGGTATTAAAAGCTGTTTTTGATGTAGGTAAATAAGATCTCTAAGTTCTGAGTTGGGCTACACGATTACGGATAAATGCTTGCACTGACTGAACAGATCCACTGAAATCTGCGTGGTTATTTCCTTAAAATACCATTTCATCCACTTGGTCCTCGTAGGACCAAGATCTGTCTGACCAAGATTATGTCTGGACTCTAAGAGAGACCTCTGACATTGTTTCCTTTCAGAGTAAGTAGTCTGATAATAAATGCCGACCTCATCTAGTTTTTTTTTTTACAATATGATTAACGTGTAAATGTGTTTGTACAAACTTATTTACATAAGTAAATAATTATTTTATCATATTTATCATTCGATATTGTTCCACGTGTCTCTGTTCTTATCTTTAATTGCATGATTGATGCGTAAACTTGTGATTTTCGTATCGTGATTATTAACCTAATGAGACATGTTGGAAAAAATACTCTACTTGACACCGTTAAGGTAAATAATAAACCTAAAAATAAATGTCACAACTTGTATTTATTATCAATCATCGAATAAATAATTGAAGCGATACCTATTGGTAATTTAAGTAAGTCGTTATTTATACACGTAGGTATAGTCAATTGAAATGTCACGCTGATGACTGCGTTAAGGTAATACTGATAGCACTTTAAATATTGCTTTGATTGACCATTATCGAATTGATTCCATTTGCTACAAGTCCCCAATCAATCTGCCTAGCCTTTTCCTAACTATGTTGGGGTCGGCAGCCAACTGGATGCAACTTTATTTTACATGGAGCGACTATAGGCAGCTGACCTCCACAACCCAGTTACTGGATAACACGATACCCCTTGGTAAGTCTGGTTATCAGACTTCAATCAACTCAGCCTATCGCAGTCCACTGCTGGACGTAGGCCTCTCCCAGGCTGCGCCACAACACCCTGTCCTGCGCCTTCCACATGCAGTCTGTCCCAGCCACTTTCTTCAGGTCGTCGGTCCATCTAGCTGGGGGGCGTCCCATACTACGTTTACCGATTCGCGGTCTTCACTCCAGGACTCGTCTGCTCCACCGGCCATCGGTCTATCGACAAACATGGGCAGGCCACTGCCACTTCAGTTTTCTTATTCTGCAAGCTATGTCTGTTACTCCGGTTCTTTTCCGGATAACTTCATTTCTGATTTTATCCCTCAAAGAAACTCCGAGCATAGCGCGCCCCACAGCGCTGAGCGAACTTGAATTTGTGGACCAGCCCGACTGTCAGTGTCCACGTTTCAGTACCGTACCTATGTTATAACGGGCAGGACGCACTGGTTGAAAACCTTAGTCTTCAAACATTGCGGGTTAAGTGACGAATAGACTTGACGAAGTTTTCCAAACGCTGCCCATCCCCAACTGGATCCTTCTGTCTACCGAGCTGGATGACTTGCCTTAGGTAGACATACTCCTTCACAACTTCAAGAAGCGACCCTTCGATGCGGATTGGACTCGGCAAGACGTGTGAATTGTACATGACTTTCGTCTTGTCTAAATTCATACCGAGGCTAACCCGCCGAGAGGCTCCATATAGGCTGTGCAGCATCTGGTCTAGACTTATGGGCTTCTAACTACCCATCACGCCTGTCAAAGATCTGCGAATGACAGCTGGGACCAACGCATTAACGTGATTTCCGAGGCACGGAGGGGTCTCGATATATGTAATGGGTGGTCACCCATCCACGAATCAACCACAGTAAGCGCAGCTTAACCTTCGATCGAGCCGTGTGGCTGTTATCATTTAACCACGAGGCCCTTATACCTAAACCCAATATTGACCTCTCACTGCAGGGTACACACAGGCCTACCTCTCTATGAGAGGGAATGCGCCGTTATCCACTTCGCAGGCCGAGTGTGGGATGGTAGAGTTTAAATCTCTTTACCTAGAATTTTTGGTCTGGTTTCCTCACGATTCTTTTGCTTCGCTGTAAAATAAAGTGCATGCCTGTTTTTTGATTCAAACGCTTGACCTTGTTACTACTAAGCCACTACTTACTCACTTCCTGAGTATTTTCTTTGACTCAGAAGTGGTCACTCGAAGTCACGTACCTCGTATAGAAAAATAGGAAATAGGTTTCTCATTATATCTCATCTACGTTTATATAACGAGTCACCGTTATTATGTGGGAGGCATATAGTAACTCGATTCGCTGCAGATAATTCCTAAGACTTGCGTGGGGTGAATAAAGAGGCAAAAATTGTACGTAAAGAGATTTAAAATCTACCATCCCACACTCGGTCTGCGTGGATAACGGCGCATTCCCTCTCATAGTAGTTCTCGGGTCAGGAGGAGCTCGTGGCTAAGTAATAACAGCCGCACGGGTCGATCCGTCAGGTTAAGCTACGCTTGCCGGGGTTGGTCAGTGGATGGGTGACCATCTTTACATATCGAGATTCCTCCGTGCCTCGGAAAGCACGTTAAGCCGTTGGTCCCGGCTGTTATTCGTGGATCTTTGACAGTCGTTACGGGTCGTCAGAAGCCCGAAAGTCTGACAACCAGTCTTACCAAGGGGTATCGTATTACCCAGTTACTGGGTTGTGGAGGTCAGACAGGCAGTCGCTCCATGTAAAATACTGGTATTCAGCTGCATCCGGTTAGACTGGAAGCCGACCCCAACATAGTTGGGAAAAGGCTAGGCAGATTGATTGATTGAGTAGTTCTCGGGTCAAAAACAACCTCGCCTACGGCTCGGGTGTTAATCCCGCCTCGAATGCAATAACAAATGTCCACGTGTATCAAACGACGTTTTTCAATACACTTTTGAAGAAATAAAATAAAGTAACGAAAAATATTTTTGTCATGAATTATTATGAAACTATGATTTAAATGTTTTTTTTTCTGCGCTTTGCTTTCGCCAGGTTGAAGCAGAAGCAAAGGTATAAAGCCAATAAAGAGCTCAATATGACAAATAGAAAATTCAAATATTTTTGAGTTTAGAACACAAATAAATGTTAATTTGTTCATAAAAGTTTTTTTATTGATTACAATACAAAAAAAAACTTTTATGAACAAATTCAACATTTATTTAGTCATGGTTTTTGATGATATTCTATTTATTAATATGATTTAAATATTCAAAAAATATTAACGCCGTAAAGACGCATATCTCTATGCCGAGATTAAAAAAAAACATTCACCTCCGAATAGAGAGGACCGTCTCGCGCCAGTTTCATTTTGGCACTTGGCACTGGCAAGTGCCAAAATGAAACTAGTGTGAGACGGTTTTGAATAGAGCCATTGAACCAATTTGAACTAAGTATATAATGTATGAGATATCTGTGTCAATTTTTATTCCCGCACACGTGTTGGAAAATGACAAATCGCAAGCCTGTGAAATACATTGCATTGTGAACCTAATCGTAGTGTGATATGAACCAGTTTTCGAGGAAGTGTATTAAAAATAAAATTACTGTCCGAATTTTTTTTCACCTGATCATAAATAACCTCCCTAATGTTTAAAAAAACAGTTGTAAAAATTTGTACCCTTTCTTATTCAGGTTTATCCACTCAAAATTGGCATGATGTTTTGAGCCATGAAACTGCATAATACTGCAGGGAATATTTTTGATAAGCAATTTGATACCCTACATTAATTCGCACAGTTGTGTTTTGAATATTAGGTAAATTGGTAGTCAATGTGCTTAACAATTAATTTCCCGGACTATACCTACCTACAACCTTTTCTACATATCCTTTTTCCTCATGCATATAATCTTTTCCAAAGACAAAACTAAGTACACATATACCAAACCAAAGACATACATAGTTACAGTATTACTCAACTAATATGGCTTATCGATGTACCTGCGCAGAAGATGAATTTTCAAAGCGCGGGAAATGCTATTGACCAATCGGCACGCTCCACGCTTTTTCCTGTACCGCTATTGGTCGGTAGCTGCCGCCATGTTAGCGCGCGCCGCTTGACAGCCGCCATACTTGCGAGTGAGACGGAACTAACAGCTGCAGTGTATTATGAACCGTATAGTAGTGATCTAAGGTTGATTGTAAGTTTTAAGTATTCTCGTTAATCTTCGGGGCCATACTTTCTTTTCTGCGCGAACGAAGATTCACGACGCGCCTTATTACTTGGGTACTACTGTACAGCATTTTCTAAAATGAACCGCTTGCAGAATGGAATTTAAATTCATACAAAGTCAACGCTTACTTAGTTCTGCATAACGTGAATATGCTTTCACGAGATTAGATACTAAGAGAACCAGCTAAAGTGGAAGTAATGTCTTCGTAATCCTCGACCTTCGTTGTAGATGCGATAGCTCTGTAGCTATCTCAACAATTTAATATATATATATCTGTAGCTAGTTACAATGTGTAGGTGAATATGGTCGATGTCGAGTAGGTACTAATGAAAGTACTTAGCAACAAAAAAACTGATTAGGAATAATTTGATATCATGCAAATAAATGCTTCCTCGTCGGTCAATATTTCCAAATTAATTAATGTATTGACTTTAAATGCTGATATTAAAATAATATTGCATCTACCAACGTAAATTACGTTGAAAAATTGCTCCTCCTCAGTAAAAACCAAATCCCAGAACGAAAAGTATAGAAAGAATAATTAAACACTTAAGAGAAACATTTACATCAAACTACGGGAACTTGGGCTAATAAAGACAAGAAATTCTCTTTAAAGACGACTTTGCCATTTTATTTTTAAAAATCTTTTAAAGTACGAGTGCTGTTCATATTTAAATAATTTATCCTGTTACCTGGTAGTTACCAGGTATCCATGATATTATTACAATGTCATACATCTGAAAAAGGTACCTACTAACTAGTAGGTACCTTTTTCAGATGGCTTATAGGATGTAGGAACCTATTACGAAACGAAATAAAAGATCTAAGGCAATTACATATTAGAAATTTAAAAAAAAAATGCAAACCTACAGCAATGCAAAACTTACGTAACTATTTTTAAATAGTATGTCCAATCAATATAGTGATTAACCCTCATAATCATAAAAAACTAAAACACTTTACAAACCTATTTTAGTTAAAAAGTGTTTTATTTTCATCTTTCAAACTCAAATCATAATTCGAAAGAAATTGACAAAACACTATTTTAACTAAAATAGGTTTGTAGAGCGTTTAAGTTTTTTATGAAGAGGGTAAGTTTATTTTCACACCACCTGCTCGAAAATGTCAAATTATATGTCAAGCAACCTTAACCCAAAGTGAGTCATTAGTGGCCGGGGGCACAGCCGGTCAATAATGTTGTACTGGATTTCATTATGACCCGCTGGTCAAAAAAAATAAAAAATGTGATTTGAATTTGGAATCTCATATGCTCAGCTAAATTGGCAGTATAGTACTAACAAACACCCTTTGGTGCCAGAAAGAGGAAAGCTATTCTCGAAACCCTTACTACGCGTGGATGATATTCTCGATTTCCTACCAAATCATAACGACTGCTTCTTCATATCGTTGCCATGTTTTCGAAAACATAATATTGTAAGAATAATTAGATAACTACGAACCATTTTTTAAAAGGAATGGAATAAAATTAAAACTGGCATTAATAATAACAAATACCGTACCGCGCCGTAATACCGTAATAGTAATTGGCTGTAACATTAGTTAATTTATTTTAAGTAAACTGCGCTAAGATTGCTGTGGATTTTAAATAAAAACTTAACTTTTTCTTTGCACAACTGAACTGATGTCTCAAATGTTACCATTAACTTCAATTAATATGTAAGTGCATATAACTAACTAGTTCTAAATATGTTATTCTTACTGTTTGTTTATTTAATAAATACTTTGTTTTTCGTAGTATGGCTATTATTTTCTCACAGTAGGTGTAAAAAGTAGAGTATCCTCGTCTGGGCTAAAGGTGTCTTTGCCTTGGGCTAGCTTGAATCCCTCGCTGCATTCAGGATTCTTGTATTAACTCCCTCGCTGCGCTCGGGAGTTCAATCCCGAATCCTTCATTGCGCTCGAGATTCAATATGACGCCCGTGACATAAGACACAACTTTAGCCCCTCGGTGCATAATCTACTATTATCTAATTCGTTATCAACAGGTTTTAACAAATACATTTTAGAGCCCTTCATTCACTTGTAAGTATGGAGATATACCTGTATACGGAAGACCTCCCTATTCCATGTCTTTGCGTACTTACAAAAATAAACCCACCCCCCCCTTATCTCCGAAGTTTGCATAGAGAAAAATCTGAAATAATTCTGTGATAGAAGTTTATGTATAGACTAGCTTCTGCCCGCGACTTCGTCCGCGTGAAATTTATTTTTTGCTCGACCCACCCCGTCGCATCGCATTGCCTACCCGCGCTATTACTTCGTTTTCACTTAGCGTTCTTTTAGACTTTTTTTCTTTTTGCTTGGCACCTAAGGGTCCTAGAGTGATGTTAAATATGCCTTCTATAAGATTTGGGCTATCATTAATGCAAAAAGATTTTTTAAAGTCCGACTGGTAGGGTAGTTCCAGAGATTACGTCGTTCCTTCACCATATCCCCTTCCGCTACCTCTCCCTCCCCCTCTCACTCACTCTCACACCCCCTTCACCACGTCCCCTTCCCACTCTCTTCCTCACCACGCCGTCCCCTCCCTCTCCCCCTATCCTCCACCTCCGGCTCACCAACCCCTACCCTCCCCCTCAGCCTTCACCACGTCTTCCTCCTCTCCTCACCAAGTCCTGCCCCTTTCTCCCTGCATCCATCATAGTCCCCCTCACCCTCCTCACCACTCCTCCCCTTCCCTCTCCCCCTCTAACCCTCCCGCCGGGGTAGTTTTAAAAAACTAAATCAAATCAAATCAAATCAAAGTTTATTTGTGAACATAGGTAGATAAAAGGACAAACAATAACAAACTAATAAACTAACAATAACTACACCCCACACACACACTACTACTATAACTACTAATAATGACAAACTTAGGCAAATATTTGTGCCAAGTTTCAAGTCAATTAAAACCAAATGAATAACATTTTTCATGTATATTGTATCCCTGTTTTCACCCCCACAGGGGTGGAATTAAAAAAAATGGTTTGAGATATTTCCACAACTTGACTGAAAGATTATTTACACCAATTTTTGAGTTAATCAAGCCACGCAGTAAAATCCTCCCCTGTGAAATTGACTACGCCTTTTCACCCCGTTAGAGGTAGATTTTCGAAAAACCCTGATACACATTATTCTTTATTTTTGGTTTTTAGTACAATAGTAGTTAGTACAATACTGAGTTTTGAATTAATCGGATTGCGCGTTAAAATTTTTCCATACAAACTTTGAGACCCCCCAATTCCCCTTTAGGGGGTAGTTTAGAAAAACAAAAATCACAAAAATCATAATTTACTTAGATAAATATTCGTGACAAGTTTCAAGTTTATTAACTCAAGGAATAAGATTTTTCATACAAACAATATCCCCCCTTTTTACCCCCTTGAAGGTCGAATTTCCGAAAACCCTTTCTTAGCGGATGCCTAGGTCATAATAGCTACCTATGTTCTAAATTTCAGACCAATCCGTTCAGTGGTTTCAGCTGTGTGTTGATAGATCAGTCAGTCAGTCAGTCAGTCAGTAACGCTTTCCTTTTATAGATATAGATTAATTGATCTCATTGTTATGTTAACCTTTGTCTGTAGTGTAATTAAACCTTTCGAAAATTATAATCTCTTAACTAACGTTAATTATTGCTATAATTTGATTGCTCTCGGAGGAGCTCATGGCTATAAGTAATAACAGACGCCCGGGTCGATCCATCAGGTTAAGTTAGGCTTGCCGGGGTTGGTCCGTGGCTGGGTGTCCATCTGTGCATACCGAGACTCCTCCGAGCCTTGGAAAGCTCGTTAAGTCATTGGTCCGGGCTGTCATTCGGATCTTTGACAGTAGTTACTGTTCGTTTGAAGCCCGAAAGTCTGACAACCAGTCTTACCAATTAGGGGTTTCGTATTACTCAGTTACTGGGTTCAAATGGATGTGGAGGTCAGATAGGCAGTAGCTCCATGTAAAATACTGGTACTCAACTGCATCCGGTTAGATTGGAAGCCAACCCCAACATAGTTGGGAAAAGGCTGAGGCAGATTGATTTATTGATATTGCTATAACTTTATTCTTTAAAAAAATGGGATAAAAAGGACTGTAATAATGTACAAAATAAAAGATTTATTTAATACGCTAGGCAAATGTGTACATGCCCATGAAATCATCACTTATATAAGAATGATGGTTCAATGAATATAATCCTAACTAATAGTTTAATGCGAAAGTGAGTTTGTTTATTTCTTTGTTACGCTTTCACGCAAAAACGGCTGAACAGATTCGAATGAAATTTGTCACATGGTTAGACCATGACCTGGATTACAAAAAAGGATACTTTTCATCCCGGTAGTACGTTCCCGTGGGAAAATTTCAACCTCCACGCGGGCGAAACCGCAGGCAAAAGCTAGTATAAAAATATTTTTCAGTAGGTATCACCCAAAGACGTATAAAAAAAGGAGGACTCCGTGCCACGCATGCATATTGTGCTTCACTTTCAATATGCGTGGCGTTTCATGGCGCGGAGTCCTTCTTTTTTTTATAAGTCTATGGTATCACCATCAGGCACGCGGAAGGGACGATACACCTGCACAGCATGTAAATCAAATAGGTACCTTCTTAACATATAGTTTCGTCTGCCTCTTGCAACTAACCATCAAAATAAGACCATCTTTTAGTTACTCAAGATTACCAAGACCTCATAGAACAGACGTATACCTAAGTAATACTTTCCTGTAAGTACCTACCCACATATCTCGCAAGAAGCCCCAAATTGCAATGGCAAAAGTTCATAATGGGACCCCGAAGTGAAACAACACCATACCAACAAGTTTGTAACTGAAAGCATCACTATTAGTGTATCACCCTATAAGGAGTAATTAAACTTGATGTTCTACGATTTTACGGTTTAAATTAAACTGCCTTGCTGGTGCTGGAATTAAATTAGATAAACTAATTAAGGCTTTGGTTGGCTGTATTGCAGAATAATTCAATGGTCTTGATGGTACAGTCGACAAACGAATTCGTAGCATACCTACCTATTAATGATTTATCATAAAATATTCAGGAATATAATATAAAGTACTAGCTTTTGCCCGCGGCTGGTTAACTCTAAATCCCACGGGAACGTACTACCGGGAAATCCTTCCTTATTCCTTGTCTACATTATAAAGGGAACCTCTGTGCAAAATTTCAGATTTCTAGGTCCAGCGGTTTGGGCTGTGCGTAGATATATCAGTCAGTCAGTCAGGACTTTGAATTTTATGTATATAGAAGATAGATAGATCATACAGGAATATACCTACAATGAAACATACCGAAAGTCTATTCGTCGAACAAAATTACTTATTTTCCAGAGGTTTTTTTTATTATTATTATCGTAATAATTTGTCATACCCGTACACTTCTCACAAGCAAGGCCTAATCAATTAACAGTCTAGACATAATTTACATAATTAAGTACCTATAATATTTTAAGTGCTGTTATTTCAATGTTTTCAGTAGCTTAACATAACTATATAGCGTGGTCCCTTATATTTTTAAAGTGTCCGGTGGTTTTAATAAATAGCCACTATTACGCCTACACGCGTTTCGACGCAAAAAGAATAAATCACTATCTTGGGGCTAAATTATTTTCTCACAACCCTTATTTTTCATGTTCATTTGAAACAAAAAAATACATAGCTCAAAGTCCATGCAAAGAAGGGACGGACATTGATCACCATACTCACTGTTTCAAGGGTATTCCAAACCCAATAAATTCAGTATTCCATATTTTTAATAATTTCATTTGAATAGGTATTATAATTTTTGTAAGACATGGATGCCTTATTATTAAGGTAGCTGGTGGCTAAATAATAACAGCCGAACGGGTCGATCCATCAGGTCAAGCTATACTTGTCGGGGTCGGTCCGTAGATGGGTGCCCATCTTGACATACCGAGACTCCCCCGTACCTCGGAAATAACGTTAAGTCCCGGCTGTCGTTCGTGGATCTTTGACAGTCGTTACGCGTCGTCAGAAGCCCGAAATTCATATAACCAACCTTACCAAGGGGTATCGTATTACCCAGTGACTGGGTTGTGGAGGTCAGATAAGCAGTCCTTCCATGTAAAATACTGGTATTCAGATGCATCCAGTTAGACTGGAAGCTGATGGATAGTTGGGAAAAGGATAGGCCGATTGAATGGTTTCAAATCCTCAACCCGAAGCTTAAAAAGCGGGTCCATTGTTATCTCCAGTCTTTTAGCACATTTTCTAAACCATGAAACACTAGAGCATTAGATGCCATCTGATGTAAGTAAATATAAGTGAGTAAGTATAAAATACCCGTGCAACGTAATGCAAAGTTTAAACAAAGATGGTTTAACTTAGAACTTGTTGTTGCTAAGTATAGAATACCTACTTGAAGTCACGATATGTAATAACCCGACGGAGAAACTTTGTTATACGTAGGTTTTTACATCAAAGCTTCAATACTAGGGAGTAAATTTCCTTTTGGTATACGTAACCTTTAATTTTCCGTGGGTGTATCAAACAGGCAGCTATTGGGAATTACCAATACCTATGACAGTCAGAGAGCAGAGTAGTATATTAAGCAGATGGCTGAAGTCGTCCTTTGCATATTTCTTCTTGTAAAATCTTGTCAATGTTCTTCTGGTGTGCTATAAATAAACTACTGCGATTGCTAATATTTGTGAGGTGACTGTGGCGATTCAGTCACCTCACAAATATTAGTATTCGCATAAATTTTACTAACATAAAAAGAAAGCAATAGCTTTCTTTAGTAAAATTTAACAAAACCAACTTTGAAACGCACAAACATACACGCTATTCACATACTTAATCTGTTGGTGGGATAGATTTATATCACCACGTAGGATAGTGTAAATAAATAAAATTGAAGTGTCTGTTTGTAATGTCAAAATAACAGCTTTTTACAAAATGCATATGAAAGTATATAGAGTACTTGAAACAAAAAAAAACCGGTCAAGTGCGTGTCGGACTACGCACAATGAAGGGTTCCGTAGTTGGGATGAATTTATCCTAAAACCAAACTTAACATTGTAGTTAAAAACATACATCGATATACTGCACGCATGGTCAATTCTCCAACTGCAAATGTAAGTTTGTAAACGCAATAAAAATTAACGATTTTCGTGCTTACAACGTGAAAAGTGATCCTATAAGGGTTCCCATTTTGCTTTTGGGGTACGGAACCCTAAAAATCAATTTTAAATTTTTGTCTGTCTGTCTGCCTGTCTAACTGTCTGTCTGTTTGTTTCATCTAATCGCCGAAACGGCTAGACCAGTTTTGACGGGATTTTCAGTTGATGTAGTAACTTAGACTACTTTCATTTTAGAAAAAGAATTAGGGTTCCATAACCATCCTTTATTCAGCTATTATAATCAGCCTATAATGGTCCCACTGCTGGGACAAAGGCCTCCCCTCGGTAAGGAGTGGGCTGTAATCCACCACGCGGGCTCAGTGCAGGTTGGTAGATGTCACATGACTTCGAATTTTTAGTTCTAGGATCAATAGTGATGAAATAATTTACTTGCACAAAGTAAAGTACCTGTCTGGGTTCGAACCTACGACCTACAACTCGTAAGTCGTGGCCATTACCACTGGGCCACTACTGCTCTTCCAGTTCCTAAAAAAAATAAAACCCATGAAATTGTGAAGAAAAAGCGCGGGCGGGAGACGAGGGAGTTTTATTAAAATGTGGCTGTTATTTTAGTATATTGAAGAGAGAGAAATGAGTACAACAATGAAAACGTTATGTAAACCCAATTATCCATTTAACTTTACTGAACCGCAGTAATTGTTCTTATTTGAATAAGTAGATTTTCCATTCCTACTCAGTTTTTAGGGTTCCGTACCTCAAAAGGAAAAACGGAACCCTTATAGGATCACTTCGTTGTCCGTCTGTCTGTCTGTCTGTCTGTCCGTGTGTCTGTCCGTCTGTCTGTCTGTCTGTCAAGACCATTTTTCTCAGGAACGCGTGGAGGTATCAAGTTGAAATTAATATCAAATACGTAAGTCTGTGGTCCCTTGGAGTTCTACAAAAAATCAAGCTTCTAAGTCAACGCAATAAAAAAATACGGCCATTTATGCGACATATTTTGATGCTCGCAAGTAAATCAAAACCTATAGGGTACTTGGGGTTGACCTAGAATCATGAAATTTGGTAAGAAGCAAGGTCTTACAGCAAAAGTAATGGGAAAAGTCCCAAAATTGGTAATTAATAAGTTTATCACATAAAAAAATATTTTTAAGTATGTCATCTGTCAAGGCCCTTTTTCTCACGAACGCGTGGAGGTATCAAGTTGAAATTAATATCAAATACGTAAATCTATAGTCTCTTAGATTCCTAAAAAAATCAAGCTTCTACGTTAACGTAATAAAAAAATATGGCCATTTATGCAACATATTTTAATACTCGCAAGTAAATCAAAACCTATAGGGTACTTCCCGTTGACCTAGAATCATGAAACTTGGCAAAAAGCAAGGTCTCGCAGCACAAGTAAAGGAAATAGTCTGAAAATTGATTATTGGTAGTTTTATCACATAGAAAAAATAGTTTTTAGTTTTCTTTTTCTGGGAAAATGTGGGTGTACTATAGATACACCTCTGCCCAACCCTTCGAGGAAACAAGGCGTGATGTTATGTTTAGGAATAGCTTTTTGCGAATACAAACTTAAATATGCAGTTGGAGAATTGTCCGTGACGTATATCAATGCATGGGAGAACATGTTTTTCAACTCAATGTTAAGTTTTTCATTGGGATAAATTCTTTTCAACTACGGAACCCTTCATTGTGCGTGGTCCGACACGCACTTGGGCGGTTTTATTTTATAACGGTAATGTTTAATACTTCACCGCAGCCGGAACATTTACGGTCGGTAGTACCCAAACCGTACAATTTCACACAACATTTAACGTTGTTTTATATCCAGACACATTATGTGCCTACTGCCCAAATAATTCTCTAAGCGTGGGCGTTCATACACAAGTTTGCAAATTGTACAAATAGGTAAGAAAATTGTTTTCGTTGCAAACTTGAACCCTCTTACAAATAAAACACGGATTATAGTTATATCAGGGATAACAAAGGAATAACCATACATTTTCATAGGTTTAAAATTGGAATAACTTTATTCTGTGTTTATTAGTAAGACGGGAAGGATTTAGTGCGCCATTTATTTTTGCACTTTTTAAATGTCGACAAATTAAGTTAGGACGGATTAAAAATACCTTTTGTGTAAGGTATATTAACGCTAAGACTATTTGTCTTGCGTTGGTGTTGCTTCTTACTTTCTCTGAAGCCTGTAGAAAAACCTGGAAGGGTTCGGTAGTTGGGATGAATTTATCTCAAGAACAAACTTAAGATTGTAGTTGAAAAACATGTTCTCACATATATTCCAACTGTAAATGTAAGTTTGTACTCACAATATTGACAGATTCACCATGTTATTTTAGGATCACAGACTTCTTATAGGTTTTCCTGTAATCTACAGGTAATTAACTATTTTCAGTAATTTTTTTTTTCAAATTTTTTAGGCTTAGTAGTTTCGGAGAATGGTCAATTTTCGTCTATTTTCTTAAATAACTTTAAAACAATTTATTTCAAAATTATAAAAAAATCTATATTTAAGACCCTCATAATGTAAGCCTTTACATTTGATTTGTCACACGATATAGTTTCCAAAACTTTTTTTAAATTTTCTTATTTACCCCCCAAAAGTGACCCCCATATTCAAAATTCATTTATTTACTTTACCCGTCCGTATTTCAGTCACAGAAGTTCATACAAGTATGTGTACAAAATTTTAACTTAATCGGTGCATTAGATTCGGAGCAAATTGGCTGTGACAGACGGACCCTAAAAACCCTAAAAAGGCTCAGGGATATCTCACAGGGCTTTTTAAGTAGGGGTTGTAAAAATGTTCGTTGGTATTTATTATTACAAAATTGAAAAATAATACGATCGCGGCTGATCTTATAAAAGCATGAGGACCTTTTTACACCCATCACAATATTCAATACATTATCGGCCTTTAAAAAAACCCATGAAACGTGTTCAGTATACCACCTTTTAAAAGCATGTATACTTACCGTAAGTTATGTTATCTTACTCTTTATACACTTAAGTTATTGGCAATGCAACACGTCTCGTGCACATAATTTTCACTTAACAATATTCACGAGAATTCGCCTGAATATTAATTAAAACCTTAGGTTGAAATCTAGGTTCCAATTAAACAAGGCAACTACAGGCTAACATACTAGGTACCTACACTTATTAAGCCATTCATAATACACCCACGATCTCCGACCAGTGTCTACATAAGTATGTCCTTTTCATAGTAAAGTTCACACCTCATATACCGATGATATTTTAGTTGTGATAATTATTTACTTGGTATTTTGGTAATTTCATTCGTTTTGTTTCCTTATTTGTTTATTTCCTTGTTTCTTAGTCATAAGTTAGAAAGTTTTTATTTTGTATTTAACAAATTAAAAAAGTTTTCCTTCCTTTCAAAATTGAAGCTACTTAAAGTCTAAAGTCGCTGCCCTGTTAAACGCATGATAAGGGAAAACTTTTAATGATTTCCCAAAAAATAACCCAGAATTGTGAAAAGAATATTATGCTCACTTTTTGAACTAAAATAATTCATTGGAAAACGAGTGATAAAATAATGATAGATTTAAGCGTAACTGCGCCACATTAGGTTCTTGATAGTCACTATGACTATTAGATCTAAGTGTGTCGCGTAATAAAATTCAATGATTAATAGCTTCGAGAAGTTATTTGATAAATTGGTTTCCTTGCGACAAGCATTACGCTGCTTTACGTTAAGTTTGAAAAAATAATATTTGAGATTTAAAAAGTATTTTCTATAAACAGAACCTTTATACGCAAAGTTCTTTTGTTTTGAAAATAAAAATATTCGTAAAAGAGACACGCAAAAATATAGAACAATACAGAGTCGCTGAAGCTCCTCGCAGTTTAAATTGCGATCCCGTACTTAAGTACCCAACTTTTATTCATTCCTTTAACTGTCACGAGCATGCCCCATTGCCACGACAATGAAATAACAACAAACAAATTCTAAAGAACGCTGCATGAAACGTTTTATTTCTCCCATCCCTACAGTTTATTGCAATTGACAGTTGACAGTTTGTAGCATTGTCGTCACAATAGGTATGACGTATGTTAGTGCGTTTCGTTTTATCGATGATAATTTTGCATTCATAGCATAAGCATAACCAGCCTATAATGTTCCCACTGCTGGGACACATACCTCCTCTCGGTGAGAGGGAGCGGCCCGTAATCCACCACGCGGGCCCAATGTGAGTTGGTAGATGTCAAATGTCTTCGAATCTTTGGTTCTAGGACATGCCGGTTTCCTCACGATGTTTTCCTTCACCGATTTGAGAGCAGTGTTGATGAAATAATTTACACAAAGTAAAGCGCCTGCCGGGGTTCGAACCTACGACCTACTCGTAAGTCGCGGCCGTTACAAGTGAGCCACCATTGCTCTTTTTATAATTTTTTGATAAGTATAAATTAATTGTTTATAGTTATAATTATTTTATACTTATCGAAAATTATAAAAATGCTATGTGCTTGGGTGAAATGTGGGGTGTGTGTTATATATCGTCAACTTTGTTCATAAGTTTTATTTTTATGTTCCAACTTTGGATAAGTAAGTATAGTTCAGCGTACTTAGGTTATGTTGGTACTGTCGATACTCGCAAGAAAAACTTGCTTTGAAGCTAAGCAGCACAGAACTTAAGGGAAGATTATAGTACGGTGGTATCTGTTGAATAATTATTAACTGACCCGACAGACGTTGTCCTGTCTAAATTTTAATAGTTCATACAAAATTCCCATAGAAAATGCACTTTCAGTTTTCCCGAATTTTCCAGGCAACTTTTCCAATTTTTCTTTTCACAAGAATCTTCCTCGGACTTCAAGGAATATTTGAATAAAAAAATTGCTGAATAGGTCTAGCCGTTCTCAAGTTTTGCTCTTCAACACATCTAACCATTCATTTGTATTTATATAGATTGAAACTGAACTACTAAACCATGCCTTCAATTAACTTAGAAATTTTTCAGTGTGCGTTAAACTTTTCCTATCTTATTTCTATTGGACCTACATAAATTCCGATTTCCCCAGAGCTAATAAAGTAGGTAAATAAGGGTGCTGCGTGTTGAAAACTACGCTCCTTCTAGGAACAGGTCTTGCTAAAACTTGTGAGATTAGAAAACAACTAAGAACTCATATTAGACGCGCGCTACGCAAATATTGGCAACTAAAAATATCTACCCTAACAAGAATTTATACTAGGTCGTTTTTGATACTTTTTGTAAAAGTTTATAGCTATATAAATCAGTACCTACCTTGTTGTATTATGCTATTATTCAGGAGTAAGGTTGGTTTAGAAAACGGAATAGGTACGGTAGGTAGATATACGGTCATGAAACCTTCTACTGAGAAATTTTGATAAACTTTGACAATAATAGTACTTATAAGTAGCACTTCCCGCGCGTCTTCGCCCGCGTGGATGTCGTAAAATATTCCACGGGAACGTGCTACCGGGAAATCCTTCGTTATTCCTTGTCTACGTTATAAAGGGAACGTCTGTGCAAAATTTCAGCTTTCTATGTTCAAGGGTTTGGGCTGGGCGTTTGACTTCTCTTTTTATTGTGAAATGTCCAAAGATATTTATTTATTTATTTATTTATTTATGTAGATAGAAGGTAGTCTAATATATTTGTCGGATATTTCCGGAATTTGTACCCGATTACTCCAGGAGGGTAATGTTTTAGTTATAGAAGTTTTCTGGGCCGACCTTGGACTTAATAACATAAAACACTTTCTTTTACAATAGTTTCCTAAACCTCCGTTTGAAATCAATCTCTTTCCAGACCTGGCCTTGGATAGAATAACAATGAAACTCATTGTTAGGGTTCCGTACCTACCTCAAAAAGAAAAAATCGGCCAAGTGCGTATGGGACCACGCACAATGAAGGGTTCCGTAGTTGAAAAGAATGTATCCCAAAAACAAACTTAACATTGTATGTAATACCAAAAGAATTTTTTTTATGTGATAAAACTACAAATTAATAATTTTTGGACTCTCTCCTTTACTTGTGCTGTGAGACCCTGCTTCTTGCCAAATTTCATGATTCTAGGTCAACGGGAAGTAACCTGCAGGTTTTGATTTATTTACGAGTATCAAAATATGTCGTATATACCTATATATGGCCGTATTTTTTTATCGCGATGACTTAAAAGCTTGACTTTTTTAGAGTTCTAAGGGATCATAGACCTAGACCTAGTATTTGATATTAATTTCAACTTGATACCATCTACGCGTTCCTGAGGAAAAGGGTCTTAACAGACAGACAGACAGACAGATGGACAACGAAGTGATCCTATAAGGGTTCCGTTTTTTCCTTTTGAGGTACGGAACCCTTATAGGATCACTTCGTTCTCGGACTGTCTGTCTGTCAGTCTGTCAAGACCCTTTTTTTTAGAAACGAGTGGGGGTATCAATTTGAAATTACTATCAAATACGTAGGCCTATGATATCTTGGAGTTCTAAAAAAATCAAGCTTCGAAGTCAACGCAATAAAAAAAAGCGGCCATTTATGCGACATATCAAAATATGTCGCATACACTCGCAAGTAAGTCAAAACTAAAACTTTCCGTTGTACTAGAATCATGAAACTTGACAAGAAGCAAGGTAAAGCACAAACAAAGGAAAAAATCCGAAAATTGTTAATTTGTAATTTCATCACATAAAAAAATATTTTACGGAACCCTTCACTGTGCGTGGTCCGACACACACTTGTTACTGACATTTTTTCCCAGACAAGTCTGAAAATAACTAGGCCGGCTATTAATTTGAATGAATTTAAAAAGTTATTCTACTACGCAGGCAAAAGACGCGGCGCAGTGTCGGATTTTAATGGCTGTCGTGATGATGCCACATAATTATCCTTTATGCAAATAAGTCTTGTTACAAGACCTCGAGAACATAATAAATGCTTAATTATTCCTATTTCGATGTACATTAACTTTTAAATGAGCTCACTTACAATATTTAAAAAAAAATGTGAAAAACTCTGCTTTCATTTACTAGTTTCACTTAGTTATTTCGTATATCATGCAATAACTTTTATTAAATCTCACAAAACAAATTTCTATGAGACTGTAATGAAACTTCGTAGCTTCTAAAGGTGGCTGACATAGCATGCAGCTTTTATGGTGATGTTGACTAATATGTAAAGTAAATAATACTATTCTCTAAACTCAAAAAACTGGATGAAAACTTAGGTTGATTAAGTGTAGTGATCGCGAGTGCTGCTGCACCATCGTGTAAGAAGGTTTTAAGAAAATATAGTAAAAGTGAAACCAAGGTAAGTGCCCTTTTGTTATCAGAATAAAACTTACTGATTCTATGGGAGTTCTGAATACTCATCCCTAAATTAAGTATTTTCTGCGACTAATTGTTTCTGGCCTCGCATTTTCTCATTAGTATGGTTAATTATAATATAGATTCAAGAACATTCTTATGAAAGTATGTAACATTCTGCTCAGGAACAGACGTATTCAATCTGAAATTAGAGACGCTCAGAATAGCATTGGAATCCTTAATGAGCTGGTAGGGACTAATACAATACTAATTCAGACAGGATAGGTTTCTGGCATGTTTTTGTTTCTGAATACTATACATGGTATAAAACAAAGTCGCTTCTCATGTCTGTCTGTGTGACCGCTTTAGATCTTCTAAATTACACAATGGATTTTGATGCAGTTTTCACCATCTTTTAGAATATTTATTCTGGAGTACTGATTACACCCGTGCGAAGCAGGGGCGGGCCGCTAGTATTACTATAATACTAGTATTAATATTGATAGATCATAAACTAACTTTTTTCTTTTATACATTTTTAAGTTATCAGTTTATTCTATTTTTGTTTTGCATAACAAAGCCAAGCGTAACTTGTTTACGAACACGGCTTATTATCTTCTATCAATACAGTGCATAGCCCACCTGAATATCATTCTCTAGAAGTCTAAATAGAAACCTAAAAGGACGTTCACTTATGACCTTTGATTATTGATATTGATACCTACAGTGTTTAAAAATGCATTTTATGTTATTAGTTTCATCACTTACAAAGTTATAAAAGTTAAAGAACTCTTACAAAACAAAAAGACGAAACTTCTTCCAAAAAGAACACTACAAACAGAAAAATAACTTTAATTTCTTCTCAATTTTTTTTTTGTAAAAAGTTAGCTGTTGAGACTGGTTTTTGAATCGTCGAAACAGGATTGTAAGAAATAAGAGACAGGTTATATTTTAAATAATTGAGGATTATATTTTTTGGTTTTTTGATTGCATTAATTACAGCGAAAGTTGTCTATTTAGCTACGTTGTCAGTTACACATTCAAACATCAAACAGGTTAACGTTGCGCTCAACTTTCATGTTAAGGTCAGTGTCAACGAAGTACGTGTCCGACTCGATGGACGACCTGTCCACCAAGTTGTAGTTCCTCAGCACCCAGCGGTTCCACCTGGTCTTCATGTCGCATGTCATCTTCTTGTGGAAGATCTTTACATCCACAAACTTCATGTTAGGTGTGAAGAAGTTTCCAACATCAATGCGACGATCGAAGGGGAAGCCAAGAGGCATCTTGTCCAGAAGGACGGTTGATCTGAAGTCGACCATGAGATCTTTACGGTTCACGTCTGTGACGTTGATGTCAACGTTGTCGACCGTTCTCAGTGGTGTCACAATGACGTAGAGTATCATGTCCATACCTCCAACCCAACCCTTAGGAAGCAGAAGCCTGGTGGGGAAACCGGTGTGATAGTTTCGCAAGTCCTTGATTAAGAAGTCACGCATATCGGTGATGGACTCAACCTTCTTCATCAAGTCGTGAGTCATCATGCGGTCGCGGACAAGGTTGTGCATGTCATAAGAGTTCCTAACGATTGTGTTCTTGCCAGTGGTCAGCTTGTATAGGAAGGTATCTAATTCAACGAAGTTAAGGCGGTTGATGTTGATATCAATAAGACGGCCCATATTGTCCTTCTTTGGTCCGAGGAACACTCTTACGACACTGTCGACTGCCTTATCAGACAATACATCGACGGTGACCTTGAACGGCTGGTGATTAAGGCGACGCTTGCGAACCCAGAATGTCATGTCTGATTTGGTCTTCTTCAATTCCTCTTCAGTCAAGAACACGGCGTTGGTCATGTCCATCAGATAGTCATCAAAGTAAGTGACTAGCTTGTCAACCACTACATTGTCGATCTTCACTCCGGAGAAGTAAAGGTCCTCTTTAGTGTAAACGGGTAGACGCAGCTTGAACAAGCACACCAAGTCGATGATGCGTTTCTGCAGCATGTAGAATAATGGGTCACGAAGAGCCGTTTGATATGTGTCCAGGATGGAAGGAACAACGAAGTACCTGTCAAAAATAATAAAAAGTTTTACAAGAAATGTTTAGAAGCTATGTAACATTCTTTGTATTTTTTTTGTAAATCTAGCAAAATTGCACTCTATTTGTAAAGAAAAGTCGATACTTACTTGTCAGAATAGAAAGTGTCAAGACCAAGAGCGGCCTTCATGACGATCAGCAGGTAGCGGTAAGATTCAACGACGGTGTTGTCAATGTCCAGCTTATCGATTTTACCGAAGATTAGTTTTCCTAGAACTTCTATATCTTCAGTCTTGGTCAGTTCAAGCCTCAAACCGTTAATCTAAAAATCAAAGTTATTTTGATTAGTTACTTTTTTTTTACTTTTTACAAATTTCAAACCTCATTTGTAATAATTGAAAAAACTCACTTCAATGAATCCCTTGATGATAGCCTCTCTGATGATCTTCTCGTACTGGTCGCACAAACGAATGACGTCAAGGTTATGGTCGCGAGTAATAACATAGTTGTCGAATCTTACTGGGAACTCTACTCCGTTGTGCAATTTCAACCAAGGCCAGTATCCCTTCTTGATGGTTTTGTGCCACGAGAATTCCTTAATGTTACTTAATCCATTGGACAAACGCTCCAAGTAGTACCTGGCAAGAATCTGTTGGTACATATACACTGTCAGCTCAAAACGCCTCATCTTCAGTTTGTCCATTACTCTGTCCTTCATCCAGAATGGATAGTCAATGTGGAAGTAGTAGTAGTAAGTGTTAAGGTCGATATCCTCTGTGAAGTAACGGAGCTTGTCTTCATCGCTGAGGTAGACACGTTTGTCGTAGATATTCTCGTCGATTACGTAAACGTCCTTGTCGGTCTTCTTGATTCCATAGAAGTCGCACAGTTTCAGGTCTACAAGACCTTTCCTCATTTTCAGTAAGTATGCCTTCTGGATTACATCAGCGCGCACGAAGTAGTATGGGTAGATTTCATAAGGAGGAGGGAGGATGATTCCCTTGCAGTCGTCGCGGTGTCTGACTGCCACGGTGAGAGCGTAGACGAACATGCCTTCGTTAAGGTAAAGTCGCATCCAGCATGCGGTTTTGATGAAAGTGGCGAAGTCCTTGGCGTAGTACAGCATGTGGAACATGGTGACTACCTCCTTGAGCTGACGGTCAATGTGCAGGGTGAAGATCTCACCGCGTGGCAGAACTCCTACCTTGAGCATCTTGACGAAGGTCTTGACAACATCGGTTTTCTGTAACAGATATAGATATTTTACGTTATACCAACTTTAATTAAACTAAAGAAACGATATTAAAGAAATACAAAGAAGGACTTAAAAATGATGGGTACCTTCTTCTTTGGGGTACCTTCAAGGTAGCACTAGCTTAATTTACTGTCCGAAAATAACGTATTTTCTACTTACGACAAACAAGTCTGTGTTTTCTTCAATTTTAAAGTTCTTGCCAGTGTCTTCAAGGTCCTTATACATCAGAGGTTCAAGCACGTGGTTCAGTAATTTCAAGATGACCATTTGCCGTTGCTTAATGTCCATTGTCACTAAAACGGAAAAAATAAATACAATAAATTAACGTTTCAAACAACATTGTTCGTTTTATATGAACATCACATTGCACCCATTATTAAATTACCATAGGGTTGCTGAAAAATGAGATTAGCACCAGAAGAGAACTCAGAATGCAGGACCAAGTTCTACTTCAGTTTTTTTTAAGTAACAAAAAGGACTCTCAAAGGTAAGATTCAGACCATCATATTCCATAAAACCATTTGCGAGATGTTGGGCCGAATAAATTGCTGTCTAAGATAAAATAATATTCTACAGGTGACAAAAGGGGTGACTTAAAAATGGACCCTTCTGAACTACTAAAAAAGCTCCTACTTGCCTAGCTAGCTTGACTTGTTCAGCTAGGATTTTTATCAGAGACAGTAACTTAAGGATAGGAAAGTACTTACAAATAGTGGTGTCGTCGACCTCCTGCCTAGCCATGGCCACGGCGGCCAGGCTCACAATCACTAATAAGACAGCCCTCATCGTGGAGTCGACTCGGTGTGAGATCAACTGTGCTCCAACTAAAAAAGTACCCCCTTTTATACGATTGATTACAGTAATCTGGAAGAGTACTTCTATTATTATTTTGCTTTATTATTTTATATTTAGAGGGCGTTACAATGTTGTAATCATGTAGGCAAAACAATGTTTGTGTGAACTCTTTAGGACATTAATATTATCTACGCTATCACTGCATTCACTATTATTGTAACTTTATCTTATTACTTATCGTGTGTTTGAACTTAAGAATTCAGAAAACATTGGTTGTGAAATTGGTACCTGAAATGCATGGCATAAATCTACGCTAAAAAATAAAGGGTCTAATTTCTAATGGATGAACGCCAGAGCAATCCCTTAGCTTTTTTTCTTTAGCAAACCATGATACAGAGTAATTCAAAGCGAGGCCCCAAAGATAAGAAAACACAATTGAGTAGATAAGTTCAGTTAAGAATCGGTTGCCAACGCAATTGACAGACTCTTCTTAATATCAGTAAGTCCCGAGAAGGAAAGATTCTTGTAGCAATGTAATCTTCCTAAAGCCTTAAAGAAATTACAAAACATTGGGATGAGGAATCTTAAACAAAAGAGCAGACAAAAATATAACTTCGGGCTAAATCGTTTTATTTCATGATCATACTTGAACTTAATAAAATATTTTAGTTCCCCCGAAGAACTTTTCGTGAATAGGGTTTTTTTGAACCTACTAGGTACAATGAGGTGATGTATAGCATGTTTCTAATAATAATCTGTCTCATAAATACTAACTTTTTAAGTTATTTCTTTAGCTCCCACTACAGTAATAATAATAGTCTGTTAAACATGTTTCTAATGTTGTATATAGCATTCCAATAAGTAGGTACCTACAGTTGAGTTATAATGAGTGGGTATGCAGGGTTGGAACTTGTTAAGTTCTACGCCCTAGCAACTTGGATATTCTTGCTCGGGTTTGGAAAATCAGATAAAGTTACAGCATCGTTGGGATGCAGTCTCAAATTATCAGAAAATATGCTTTTACTCGTCTCTCTTCAGTGTTACCTGAGAGTGCTGTAAATAATTAAAACAGGGATTACTGAGTTAAATATTATTCGTTCTAACCTTTTATGCAACAGTTGCTCATTAATATTTTTAACATTATTTTATTTAGACGATGATTCATATCCATGAAAGTTCATCAAGTTGTAATGATATTTTCCATTGCACATTAAAACAACTTATCCTTGCAGAAAGATTGTAAATTAGAACTTTTTATTTCCAACGTTTTGTACCGACTTTTGGAATTTTCTTTTTAGGGAATACTCTTCATCTTACTTCCATCTGATGTGCTTTTTCTTACCTATCTACAGAATAATTAATTAACTCTGAGGTGCTTCCTCTAAACTCCACATCCCAAACGCCTGGTAATACCGATACCCTACTAAAAAAAACCGGCCAAGTGCGAGACGGACTCGCACACAAAGGGTTCCGTACCATATTATGTTTAACTATCGCAAAGATAACCATGTATTTCATAATGATACTATGAATTACAAGGTTATTTTTTGCAGTTGCAGAAATTCGCCCATATTTAAACAAAATACCTTATGAATCGCCGTTTTTAATATTTGTTGATTAAATACAGTATAAGGTATGTACATTATATAATAGAGCTCGTACAAAAATGGTATAAAATTGACAACTTTACGGCCTTTATTTCTTCATTTTAGAAGATAAAAAAAAAAAAATATCTTTGTACTCTACTCGATGAGTTCTAGACAATAACACCCCACACACACAGGTTAATTTTTTTTTTCATAATGAAAAGTTTTTTGTATGGGGACCGCCCCCTTTAATTTTAACTTTACTTTATTTTTATTATTTGTTGTTATAGTCGTAATAGAAATACACAATCTGTGAAAATTTCAACTGTCTACCTATTAAGGTTCTTGAGATACAGCCCTGTGACAGACGGACGGATGGACAGCGGAGGCTTAGTAAGTTTGTACGCACAATATTAGCTAGACTGCCCGCGCGGCTTCGCCCGCGTGGGTGTCTGATTTCATGGGTTTTAATTTTCTTACTATTGTTTATTTTACATCAAAAGTATAAATATTATTTGTTGGTATTATAGTATTGGTTGGTATTGGTTTCGCTATGGTTCAGCTGGCTATGGCAAAGCCTTTCATAGAGATACTCGCGACTTGCCACAACAGGCCAACGACTTCTTCGAAGCAAGGAAACGTCTCTAACTCTATTCGAAAGTATATAAATAGGCGTCTGACGGGTTAAAATAATAATTCTCTGTCTACGATCTTCCAAAAGCCCCTTCTTAGTGACCTGTGGAATCATATTAGCCAGCCCACGAGACATTTTTAATATTTTATTTTTGTACGAGTATGCACCCCCAACAGCAGCATATTTCAAACAATATTCAAATAAAACAAAGTAGGAACTATCCCTACAGAGACAAACAATTTTAATAAAGACCGGTCATTTGCAAACCCCATTGCAAGGGCGAGCATAAGTAAATCTTATTAAAGTTTAAATTACATTGTTAGTTTAGAATATTGTTTCAGTAAAAAAAGCTTTTAGTTGGGATAACTGAGGGAAAATAATGAAAGGTCATTTCAAAGTAAAGTTTTAATTGGAATTGATAAGACGCAAAAATGAAAAGGTTAAGTCCGACGGGGGCGAGACAGTTGCTAAGAGAGCACAAATCCAGACTCCGGATGGGTGAGACAGAACGATAAGAAAAACTCAGTAACAAATAGGTACCTGACTCGGAGATGGAACCCAGGAAAACTGTACCTAACATCCGTACTAAAGCAACTATACTATACTTAAAAAAAACCGGCCAAGTACGTGTCGGGCCACGCGCAGTAATACGGTTCCGTAGTGCACGCCGCCGCCCGTCGTTATTCGAGCATAAATTATGATTAGACTTTATTCGATCTTCACTCGTTTATAAAACCTATTTCATTATGAGTCAATAAGATAAAAAAAAAACCGGCCAAGTGAGTGTCGGGCCACACGCAGTATTAGGGTTCCGTATAGTAGCACAATAATGCGGACTAAGAAGAGGGCTTTTTGTTGTTTCATGAATATTTGACTACTACTCGTAAACTTGAAAAGCCTACTTAGCTGTCATAGTTTTCCTTTTAATTTCGTTATATATACCTACTACCGAGGAGCTCGTGGCTAAGTAATAACTGCCGCACGGGACGATCCATCAGGTTAAGCTACGCTTGCCGGGGTTGGTCAGTGGATGGGTGACCATCTTTACACACCGAGACTCCTCCGTGCCTTGGAAAGCACCTTAAGCCGTTGGTCCCGGCTGTCATTCGTGGATCTTTGACAGTCGTTACGGGTCGTCAGAAGCCCGAAAGTCTGACAACCAGTCTTACCAAGGGGTATCGTATTACCCAGTTACTGGGTTGTGGAGGTCAGACAGGCAGTCGCTCCATGTAAAATACTGGTATTCAGCTGCATCCGGTTAGACTGGAAGCCGACCCCAACATAGTTGGGAAAAGGCTAGGCAGGTTGATACCTACTACCGTAAATTTTTTCATTCATCCAAAACTAACCGTTTAACTGGCAGGCAGGGGGCACTTGACTCTAACAAAAATTTGCATTTTAAAGCTTAATATTTCAGAAACAGATACTTATATCGAAAAACTGTGTTTACAAACCCACAATATTTTTGAAAGACCTATTTAACAACACTCCACACCATGGGGTAGACGAGAAAAAAAAACATCCCCACTTTACGTGTGCAGAAGGTACCCTAAAAATTTTTTTTCCATGATTTTATTTTACCACTTTGTCGGCGTGATAAATATGTATATCCATGCCAAATTATAGCTTTCTAGTACTAAGAGTCTCTGAGCTAAGCTGCAGACGGCCGGACGGACAGACAGACAGACAGACGGAAGGACATAGCGAAACTGTAAGGGTTCCTTATTGACTACGGAACCCTAAAAAATTACAATACTTTTTTCTTATAACAATGGCCCGTGGCTAAAACTCACTTCTTCTTTCTTCGTGGCTTTAGTTTGCCACCCATTAAAAACGCAAGTTTTCTTCCAAACGGCGCAAGCGGATCTTCTTGTGAAAGCTAATACCTATTACCATGTCTCTATGTTACTTATAGGAAGTGCAGCATCGTGCTCCAGAGGTCTTATAAGTCATTCCATCCCGATACACATGGAATGAATATTAGTCATTCCTACTGCGGTCAGGGCAGCCATGCAGTCGAAGGCAGTATGTATTATATACGTAATTGAATGTCTGAGTGTTGGGATGTACCTACGTTGTAGAGATATAATGTAACATTGTGTCTGTATTCTACAAAGATGTATGTAAAGCTGTATACAGGGTGGAAGGGACATCGACGCGCAAACGGTTACCACTTATCCAGTACATCATTCTGAATAGAATAGAATATTTATTCAGTATTAATAATTGGTAAAATATTAACATAAAATCTTAGAAATAATTTACAATGGTAATATAATGTTAGGTGCCTGTACTAGGATAAACCTGTATCACAGGCGGCATGAGCTTATACTATATGGTAATTGTAGGACAGTTTCTTAACAATAATTAACATTGGAAGTCTTGAAAAGGACATCATTTAATTCATTCATAATTTTATACCTAGTTTACTTAATACTATTTATCTTAAAATAAAAACAATAAAAAGTTATAGGTACTTATACAATTTCTTATTTAATTTGGGACAAATAGTTTTTTGCACTTTTATATCCTAGCTTAAGACATAATTATTATATGATTTTGCGTCAGCAGAATTGTTAAGTGGGTTAAAGTCAATGTTGCACAAAATTAAATCTTGTTCGAGGCTATATGTATAGGTATATTCAATTTTTGCTGCGGTGACTAATGTGCTTAGACATCAACAAAATCGAGGTTTTGTAGGCCAGTGCAGTGTTTTGTTGAGTCAGTAGCAGAGTCTGACCTTGAGTATGACGCTCTAGGCGCTCTCATAGTCGATAGAGTTGATATACCTGTATTCCGCTATTTTTCTAGCAGGGCACTCAGCATCTCCCGTTTTGTGGTTATTGGGCTTTTTAAAGCGTGAGCAAGTTACACATTTCGGTGTGTCAGCTTTCTTTGCGCACTCTGACATCGAGTGTCCTTCTTCACTGTGACCACAAGTAGGTTTCAGCTCTCTGCATGTTTTTGCTGCATGACCATATTGTTGGCATTTGTAGCATCTGGTAACCAGGGTGAAGTCCCTAACAGGGCAGGACGTCCAATTTATAAAAAGCCTGGATTGAGATAATATGGCTTTACGTATATTGGCTGTAACTTCAATGACGTAGTTACAGGTCGACGCATCTTTCTTCCCAGATTTGTGGCTCAATTTAACCAATCTCAAAAAGGACTCTATAGGCATTGCTGGAATTATGTCGGCTACGTTCTGTTCGTAAATGTACTTGCAGACTTCAGTTTCAGCCAAAGTAGTCGGCACACCTACAACCACGATCCGAGGTTTGCGCTTGTTGGGTTCATCGGCGGTAAGTCCGGATGTAGAGAGCTGGACCGCGTGCTTGAGTTTATCAGCGTCATGTTTCGTCTCGGTACTAATAATAACGCCTCCATTTTTGGTCTTGCGGACACCACATACATGAGAGCTTCATCTGATCAGGGCGAATGATTTTTTGCACGAGGTCTTTCGTTTCATCACTCGACTTTAATTTATCGTTGGGATAAATGGCTACAGAGCTTAAATTGTTCGGTCGAATGAAATCATTTGCTCCCTTCTTCACCATATCGGCAAACGAAACATTTCCCC
Source organism: Cosmia trapezina (assembly GCA_905163495.3). Lineage (NCBI taxonomy): Eukaryota > Metazoa > Arthropoda > Insecta > Lepidoptera > Noctuidae > Cosmia > Cosmia trapezina. Next base: position 12,585,195 of record LR991038.1, read on the forward strand.
CAGAACCAGAGTCCTTAATCGTCAGCTTGAGCTCCGAAATATGTTCCGTCAGGTCACGCTTTTCTTGAAGGGCATCAACCGCGTTATACGCCTGAATGGCTTTCTGCTTGAGCGACTGATATAGGACTGCCATTTGTGAAGTTCCAGATCCTACTTTACGGCATAGGGTAGAAATTTTCAATTTCTGCTCCGCGTTGAGTTTGCCTTCCGCGGCAATAGAGCAAACTTCATTTAAGTGCACTTCGATGGTCGTCATCCATTTTTGAATCTCGGGCGTTGTAACAACATCAACCGTGACCGACGCAAGGGCTGGGGTTTGCGACGTCGTCTTCGACGGCGAGGCGGAGGGGTGCACTGACCCCCTTGGATTAAAGGGGCTGCTATCCATTTTGTATTATTACGAGTTCACTATTTTATGTACATTATTCACTAAAAGTGCACACTATGCAAAATTAAAGTTGCATTACTTAGTAATGCACCAAAGGAGGTCACTATTATTAAAGTAATTATTAAATATTGCTAACGCACGTCTGTACACTGCGAATGACACAATCCACCTATATAGAAATCTGAGACCCCCTATATAGAAATTTTTCATCGGTTATTGACAAAAAAATCTGCTATTCTATACATTTTGACCTTGTAGGAAACTACAGATTTTTTTTTCAATAACCGATGAAAAATTTCTATATAGGGGGCTCAGAATGATGTACTGAATACTTACGTGGTAACCGTTTGTGCGTCGATGTCCCTTCCACCCTGTATAATAGTAGGTACACACACTTTTTAGCCAATGTAACAGAGGTCAAGTTTATAGCAATTAACCGGGTACAAATGCAGACTCCAGGCTGGTAAGTACTGCCGCCGTGGTCGCGGGTTGTTCGAAAGTGATTCAATGGGCCTTTTTTTTTCTTTTTTTTTTTGAAGATGGAAATCATCAAATGACTTCTCCCGCTCTGGGTGGAGCGGAAGGGCGTGTCAGACTTTTACTGACTAAAACCCAACCGTGTTCCTTCAGTTGCTATGCCAGGGCCACGGTATCTTTTTAAACTACCCGCGACCCCAGCAGCGTCGGCCCTATTGGACCCATGGCTTTTGCTGACATCTCTTTGAGGCGCGCGTGGAACACAACGCGCCGTTCGACTCGGTTCTGTTCCTTAACGGACGGCGAGCTACCCGCTACTCACCGTCCGCAAGCCCGCGCCTAAGGTGGCCGGAAATCGCGTCGCGATTCCCGCCGCCCAGGGCGTCTCCTGCGGCGACTGAGGGCGTGAAGCTGCCTCTCCCTCACGCGTTCCGCCTCCTCCTTCGCGAGCATTACTACTTCGCAGAAGGAGGTGAAACCTCCCATGGCACAGGCAACTGAATTCATACGGGTGGGGTTTTAGTCAGTAAAAGTCTGACACGACCAGCTCCACACAGAGCGGGAGAAGTCATTGGATGATTCCCATTCACAAAAAAAAAAAAAAAAAAACTGAGAAAACTGGTAAATTTTGTCACTAACACTTCGGAATAGAACTCAGGATCCCACCAGTTGCGTTGCTACCATGAGACTAACAACGCAGTTGGAAAAGGTTAAGAGGTCATTGTAGCTACGTCAAAGTCCTTAAAGTTTGCCAAATATTAGTAAATTAAGCATGTACGTGATACTCTACGTTTGCACTAGTTCATTAAATATCAACTCAAGTATGCTGCAAGCGTCAAGCGCCTAAACTACATCGGTTTACGTAATTAAATAAAGGTAAACCACAAAACCAAGTATCTGGTTAACTTAATAAACGTAATACCTGTGACTTCAGTCGTCATTCACGTTGCTGAATTGAAGAGTACAATATGTCGTACATAGTTGTACTCTTCAATTCAGCAACGTTATACAAATTATAAAGTTGCTAAATTGAAGAGTACAACTGAAATGACAGGTATTATCTACGTTTAGTCGGTTAACCAGACACGTGGTTTTTTTGATTTACCTTTATTTAATTACATAAACTGATGGAGTATCTATATAGTCTTGTTAACTTTTGTTGTACGCTATGAACCCTGTGTTTCGCAAAATCTTTACACCAATGTAAAGATTTTTTGAAACTGGAGCGCACGACTTGCACATGGCAATTTAAACTACATGTCAATGACATAAACGTCAAATGCACGTTTGTAAATTGCAACGACTATATCATGGTGCCTGGTGGAGCTACACTGTATTGCAACATCACACTGCTTTGCGATTCATCACTGTTCGTGTTTGCTATAAATTAGTGCCGTAGACGCTGGGATTACATTTGAAGCTTCACTTACTAACACCCTCAATCTAACTGTGCACTAAACTAGCAATCTGCATACTAACCGCAGTAATTAGAGCACCTAATGAAGACTTCAAGAATTGCTCGCTCTTGGATAATAATAGTGGGAGATGATGTAGGTACTTGAATCTCTGAACGGATACAATGTATTCAACAGTAGATAATTTTTACCTGAGATTTTTTAAGCATGACGTTTGTTTGTTTTGTTAATAGATAAGTTAAGTTGCCTCAGACATTAAGTCCGCCTTTGTACGGTATTTGGTTTTAATTGTGCATAAAGTTTTAATAAATAAATAAATAACACGCTGGTGCCACCAGCTTGCGATTCTATGGAAATTAATATGCCAATATTTTTAAAAATAGGCAATTAATTCAATTAAAGAGCTATAGTAGCTTCAATTATAGAGGAGCTCGTGGCTATGTAATAACAGCCGCACGGGTCGATCCATCAGGTTAAGCTACGCTTGCCGGGGTTGGTCCGTGGATGGATGACCATCTTTACATACCGAGACTCCTCCGTGCTTCGAAAGCACGTTAAGCCGTTGGTCCCGGCTGTTATTCGTGAATCTTTGACAGTCGTTACATGTCGTCAGAAGCCCAAAAGTCTGAGAAGTCCCAAAAGTCTTACCAACTGTTATCGTATTACCCAGTTACTGGGTTGTGGAGGTCAGATAGGCAGTCGCTCCATGTAAAATACTGGTATTCAGCTGCATCCGGTTAGACTGGAAGCTGACCCCAACATATTTAGGAAAAGGCTAGGCAGACTGAGTAGCTTCAATAATAAAATTTCACTTTCAAAAAACTAGAAATGCTGGCTAAATTAATTACCTAATTTAAAAACGAAAACTTTAAACAGAAATATAACGTGCAATCTTTTGTTAATTTGTTAAAGAATTTCAGAGCCAGTGATGCCGCAGGCTACAATTAATTTAATGGAATAAAAATGTATTTTTCCAAAACGCAATTCAAGGGTCTGTTATAATCAACTCAACCCATAGTAGATGTTTAATTAAAGATACAATAGTAGGAGTATCAATGTATGGGTGTACACCTTTTGAACTACAAGTTACACGATGTAGTACCGACCATGTACAGACGGACCAAGTCACTAACATTCCGCACTTCCTGACTTGGTGTCTTCAGTCTAGTTAAGTCTTCCTAGTCGGAAAATAGCTTCGTAGATCATAAGACACACATACGACTTATAAATTAACTTAGACAATTAGAAAACAATGCTTTAGTCACCAACTATGACAGCCAAGAAGTCATTTATGGAAAAATTTCGCCAAAAGTCACTATTCTGGGCACATGCTTTCCAACTGAGGTTATAGTGTTAGAAGGTACACGTGCACTACATAGATCCATGTATCAAAGTAATCCCTGTTTAATTACTCTACAGCACTCTCATTTCACTCCCAAGGGTAACGGTTAAAAGCCGTAATATTTCAAAAAGGAAATAAGGAAATATTGTTAGATCACTATTTGCATAACCCCTCTCCAAACCCTGTCAAAACGTCAAAAGACATCAGAGGGGCAATTCTCGTAATTTTAAGAACGTTCGCATTCTAATCTCCAGTCGAAATCTGTCAAAAAAGCATCTAATTTCCCTACATTTTTGACATTGATTGTCGCTGAGATGACACTGCGACTTGAATTTGAACGTTTTTTAAGTACGAGAATTGGCCCTCTGATCGGAATATTTGCGTTTTCTCCGATTTTTCCGCTATTTTACTTATGTAGTTAAAATTTTCTATTGGTAAACTAGACACAGACAGAGACAGACAGATTTATTAGGAAAATCGTTCCAAAGTGTTGAATCTTTTCGTAAAACTTTCCCCGAAACAAAGTTCTTATGTTCAATGTTGTTCATAATTTTAGGGCTGAAAATGTTTTTACCTGCAGAAAAAACCTTGATGATTATTTCCGAGTCAATTTCATTTTAGTTTGTTCAAAACAAAACAATCGTCGATTTGGTAAAACAAACGATCATTGGTCCACGTTGGACCTGGCTCGCAAAAGCTGGAAGTCATGAGCTGAGGCCTTGGCCCGGCTGTGGAATGATACAGCCTAAGTAATAGTAATCTACCTCTTGGTTTTAGAAGAAGAAACATAAAAAAATAGCGTCATGGTAGTTAAACCACCTTCATTCTTTGGTATGCTATATACGAGCAGAGAATATGATGTGCCGGTTCTATGTCAGTATGGTTAGGGATCACTTTTACCACTTCTTGTATTTTAAAAACTTAATTGCTAGTAATTCTCATTTGTAGATCTTCGACAGTCGTCACGGGTCACCAGAAGCCCAAAAGTCTGACAACCAGTCTTACCAAGGGGTATCCTATTGCCCAGTAACTGGGTTGTGGAGGTCAGATAGGCAGTCACTCCATGTAAAATACTGATATTCAGATGCATTCGATTAGACTAGCAGCCGACCCCCATAGTTGCGACTTGGGAAAAGGCTTGGCAGATGAATAGTAATGTTAGTAATTGTGAGATGTAAATGGAAACTTTCTCTTTCATCATAGACTCTCCAGATAATTCTTTTAGTCTGTTATGCACTATCTTGACCCGATACGAAAATACATTAAAAGTAATTTAACCTCAGTATCAAGCATAAAAATAATATTGCTGTTGATAACCTACACTTTCTTACATTGTAATAATATCAGCCTATTATTACATTACATTGTAATGCCCTTTAAATTGTAGATATTAAGAACTAAAGAATAACACATTGGAAGATAATTTTCGTATAAAAGGGGATGCAGTTTCAGTTGGAGCACAGTTGAACTCACACCGAGTCGACTCCACGATGAGGGCTGTCTTGTTATTGATTGTGAGCCTGGCCGCCATGGCCATGGCTAGGCCTGAGGTTGACGATACCACTATAGGTAAGTTTTCCTTTTAATTTTGACACTATCGTCTAAGAATATTATGGTAAAAAAACCAATTTATACCCTTCACGAATTCCCTGAGGGCAGCTTTCAAACTGACTCTCACTCCAGTTAGTAATTTTATAGTGTTTTATGTACTAAACATTAGTATTTATCTTAAAGTGACAATGGACATCAAGCAACGGCAAATGGTAATCTTGAAACTGTTGAACCATGTGTTGGATCCCTTGATCTACAAGGACCTTGAGGACTTTGGCAAGAACTTCAAAATTGAAGACAACGTAGAGCTTTTCACCGTAAGTACAAATCAACGAAACATGTTTATTTTTTGACCAATTTCATGCTTCCCATATTCGGTGTTTCTATTAAAATATGATTTTTTTTTTCAGAAAATTGATGTTGTAAAGGACTTTATCAAAATGCTCAAGGTAGGAGTTCTGCCACGCGGTGAGATCTTCACCCTGCACGTTGACCGTCAGCTCAAGGAAGTAGTCACCATGTTCCATATGCTGTACTACGCTAAGGACTTCACCACCTTCGTCAAGACTGCCTGCTGGATGCGCCTATATCTCAACGAAGGCATGTTTGTCTATGCTCTTACCGTGGCAGTCAGACACCGTGACGACTGCAAGGGAATCATCCTGCCTCCTCCTTATGAGATCTACCCATACTACTTCGTGCGTGCTGATGTAATCCAGAAGGCATACTTACTGAAAATGAAGAAGGGTCTTGTGGACCTGAAACTGTGCGACTTCTATGGAATCAAGAAGACCGACAAGGACGTTTACATAATCGACGAGAACATCTATGACAAACGTGTGTTCATCAACGACGAAGACAGACTCCGTTACTTTACAGAGGATATCGACCTTAACACTTACTACTACTACTTCCATATTGACTATCCATTCTGGATGAAGGATAGAGTAATGGACAAACTGAAGATGAGGCGTTTTGAGCTGACAGTGTATATATACCAACAGATCCTTGCCAGGTACTACCTGGAGCGTTTGTCCAATGGATTAGGTAAGATTAGGGACTTGTCATGGTACAAGCCAATCAATAAGGGATACTGGCCTTGGCTGAAACTGCACAATGGTATTGAGTTCCCTGTCAGATTCAACAACTACGTCATTGCTCACGACAACAACCGTAACGTGATCCGTTTGTGCGAAGAGTATGAGAAGATTATTAGGGAGGCTATTATCAAAGGATTCATCGAAGTAAGTATTCTTACTATGCTTAAAATGTCTCTTTCTCGGAAATTAAATAACAATACCCTAATAACTACTGCCACTAATAATGGAAATATTGGGCATTCGTTTTAAGAAATGAAATGAAATGAAATTTATTTATTTGCCAGAATATAGGTGCATAATAACATGGTACAATAATTTCAGTGTCTCTATATTCGACTTATCAGAAACTAAAAACTAAAAACATTTTTTTCAGATTAACGGCTTAAGACTTGAACTGACCAAAACTGAAGACATGGAAGTTCTAGGAAAACTGATCTTCGGTAAAATCGACAAGGTTGACATTGACAGGACCGTCGTTGATTCTTACCGCTACCTGCTGATCGTCATGAAGGCCGCTCTTGGTCTTAACACTTTCTATTCTGACAAGTAAGTATCGCTAACTACTCTCGCTAACTCAATCTGCCTAGCCTTTTCCCAACTATGTTGGGGTCGGCTTCCAGTCTAACCGGATGCAGCTGAATACCAGTATTTTACATGGAACGACTGCCTATCTGACCTCCACAACCCAGTTACTGGGTAATACGATACCCCTTGTTAAGACTGGTTGTCAGACATTCGGGCTTCTGACGACTCGTAACGACTGTCAAAGATCCACGAATAACAGCCAGGACCAACGGCTTAACGTGCTTTCCGAGGCACGGAGGAATCTCGGTATGTAAAGACGGTCACCCATCCACTGACCAACACCGGCAAGCGTAGCTTAACCTGACGGATCGACCCGTGCGGCTGTTATTACTTAGCCACGAGCTCCTCACTAACTACTCTCGCTAACTATTTCCTCAAATCGCTTAGAGAATCATAATATAAAGATGTGTAACCTAGACTTGTAACCTTTTTTTGGTATCTTAAGTGGTTAAGGCGTTGTGCTATCTTTCTGTCAGACAATTAATCATTAATCGGGCAGGATTGTTTTATATTTTTTTACACTTGTGAAAATTACATTTTTGATTACAGGTATTTCGTCGTTCCTTCTATCCTGGACACATACCAGACGGCTCTCCGTGACCCAGTATTCTACATGCTGCAGAAACGCATCATCGACTTGGTGTGCTTGTTCAAGCTGCGTCTGCCTATGTACACAAAGGAGGATCTCTACTTCCCCGGAGTGAAGATCGACAATGTAGTGGTTGACAAACTCGTCACTTATTTTGATGACTATCTGATGGACATGACCAACGCCGTGTACTTGACCGAAGAAGAAATGAGGAAGACCAGGTCTGACATGAAATTCTGGGTTCGCAAGCGCCGCCTCAACCACCAGCCGTTCAAGGTCACCGTCGATGTATTGTCTGACAAGACAGTCGACTGTGTCGTAAGAGTGTTCCTCGGACCGAAGAAGGACAACTTTGACCGTCTTATTGACATCAACATCAATCGCCTTAACTTCGTTGAATTAGATACCTTCCTATACAAGCTGACCACTGGCAAGAACACAATCGTCAGGAACTCTTATGACATGCACAACCTGGTCCGTGACCGCATGATGACCCACGACTTGATGAAGAAGGTTGAGTCCATCACCGATATGCGTGACTTCTTAATCAAGGACTTGAGAAACTATCACACCGGTTTCCCCACCAGGCTTCTGCTTCCTAAGGGATGGGTTGGAGGTATGGATATGATGTTCTACGTCATTGTGACACCATTGAGAATGGTCGACAACGTTGACATTAACATCTTGGACGTGAACCGCAAAGATCTCATGGTCGACTTCAGATCAACCGTCCTTCTGGACAAGATGCCTCTTGGCTTCCCCTTCGATCGTCGCATTGATGTTGGAAACTTCTTCACACCTAACATGAAGTTTGTAGATGTAAAGATTTTCCACAAAAAGATGACGTGCGACATGAAGACCAGATGGAACCGCTTTGTGCTGAAGAACTACAACATGGTGGATAGGACACCCATCGAATCGACGTACTTTGTGGACACAGACATTGACCTTAAAGTTAACCGCAACAATAACATGATTGATTTGTAAATGTATGTATAACTGCAGAATGAAGACTGAACTAACCAATGACAACGACTGTTATGAAGCAATTTAAAAAAACAAAAAAAAATAAACTGAAGTATTTTTAATTACGTTTTGTTCTCTTATTTAAAAAAAATCCATTTATATTAAGGCATAGGTAAACAATAGTGACTAGAAGAACCATACCACCAATTTTCCCTTTCATAAATATTTGCTATTATTATTCAAATAATATTAATAAGTAATTGTAAACTAAAACTTAATAAATACAGGTCAGTCAATTGCTGTTGCCTATCAGAATCTTCTTTAGAAGCTCTGTTCGAGCAAAGATTTAAAAAATAAAACGTTAGGCGTTTTATTTTTTAAATCTATCGCTATAACGGGGAAACCCAAAAAATAGGGTACCTATCTAATGTTTTTAACAAAAAAAATTCTGAATAAAGTATTGTGCACAGTGCAGCGATCTAACCATGCCATTAAAGAACTATGTGCAGCTCCAATTTTACATCTGCAAATTAAAAATAAATACCTTCTACTATACCTACAGAGAGAATATTTATTACGTTGAAATAATCATAGAGAGTGAAAATTGCAACACAACTAATTCATTTTAAAAAACCGGCCAAGTGCGTGTCGGGCCACGCGCAGTAATAGGGTTCCGTAGTTGCACAATAATGCGGACTAAGAACAGGGCTTTTTGTTGTTTCATGAATAAATGACTATTAGGTCGTAAAATTGAAAAGCCTACTTAGCTGTGATAGTTTTCCTTTTAACTTCATTAAATATACTACTACCGTGAATTTTTACACTCATCCAAAACTAACCGTTTACTGCCCAGTAGAGTCAAGTGCCCCACTTGACTCTAACGAAAATTAGCACTTCAAAGCTTAATATTTCAGAAACGGATCCCTAAATCGAAAAATTGTTTTTAGAAACCCGCAATATTTTTAAAAGACCCATCCAACAATACCCCACACCATGGGGTAGACCAGAAAAAAAAAACATACCTACGCACTTTAGGTGTTGGTACAGAAGGTTTTTATTTTTCATGGCGTATGATAAATATGTTTATCCTTGCCAAATTATAGCTTTCTAGTAGGTACTAACAGACTTTGAGCCAAGCTGCGGACGGGCGGATAGACAGACAGACAGATGGACGGAGGGACATAGCGAAACTGTAAGGGTTCCTTGTTGACTACGGAAACAAATAATTTTTAATTGACGCAGGACTGTGAGTTATATACCGACTATCCTTGCAGGGGCTCAGGGCAGCTCACTATTCAATTGGTTAATGTTGTGTTTGTATTTAGTTAGCTTTACACGCCTCGTGGTATGCAGCAGCATGTGAACTCAACATGGCCCCGGTATGTCCCCGGTCCTCTAGGAAAAGGCACCTGTATGGCTGCAACTCAGATGGTCCCCTAGCGGCTAGAGAAGCGGCGCAATGGCAGGCATCACCGAGGCGATTGCTTGCCTTCGTCTCCACGCAGGATGGTCGTCTCCTGATCCTAGTCTGCAGCTTTCTTTGACAGCATAACACTTTCACAGAAACAGCCGATCCATAATAAAGGAATCATATGATGATCATAGGAATAAAGTCTTCACATAGTAGACTGCTGAAAGAAATTTCTATAGAAATAAGCAGTACCTTTTAAACCTAATTATAAGTATCATGTATCACTATGTATTTTTCTGTGTGTACATAAATTGTAAAATAAATAAATAAAAATAAATAAATAAATAGTGATGATGAAGACTCCTTTTTAGGGTTCCGTACCTCAAAAGGAAAAAACGGAACCCTTACAGTATCACTTGTTTGTCCGTCTGTCTGTCTGTCTGTCAGTCTGTCAAGACCGTTTTTCTCTGGAATCAAGCTGAAATTAATATCAAATACGTAGGTCTATAGTCCCTTGGAGTCCTAAAAAGATCAAACTTCTAAGTCAACGCAATAAAACAATACGGCCATTTATGCGACATGTTTTGATATTCGCAAGTAAATCAAAACTTATAGGGTACTTCCCGTCGTCCTAGAATCATGAAATTTGGCAAGAAGCAAGATCTCACAACAAAAGTAAAGGAAAAAGTCCGAAAATTATTAATTTGTAATTTTATCACATAAAAAAATGTTCAAGTCTGTCAGTCTGTCAAGACCCCTTTTCTCAGGAACGCGTAGAGGTATCAAGTTGAAATTAATATCAAATACGTAGGTCTATGGTCTCTTGAAGTCCTAAAAAACTCAAGCTTCTGAGTCAACGCAATAAAAAATACGGCCATTTTGCGACACATTTTGATACTCGCAACTGTCGCAAGTAAATCAAAACCTATATAGGGTACTTCCCGTTGACCCAGAATAATGAAATTTGGCAAGAACCAAGCCCTCCCAGCAAAAATAAAGGGAAAAGTCCGAAAATTGTGAATTTGTAATTTTATGTCATCTTTTTTTTTTTATAACCAATGTTAACTTTTTGGGATAAATTCTTTTCAACTACGGAACCCGTCATTGTGCGTGGTCCGACACGCACTTGGCCGGTTCTTATGTACGTACCCACGAAGAGAAATGGGATGACTTGTTCCTAGCTGGAAATGTGGCCGAGAAAATACTTAATTAAAATAGCCTGTATAAAAAGAAACCTGACGAGACTGAATTTGGAGACATTAATCTTGATCGAGGTAGGTGTTACCTACATATCTCCACTAGGAAATCCTACCTAATAACGTTTTTTTTAAATAGTAAGTTCTCATCGCTACCTGCCTGTTCTCTACCTAGGTGTCAGGCCGACTAGTGTTCTGAGGCCTTCAATAAAATATCAAGACTCTCCCATCTGGAAAATAAATTGGAGGCATCAATCCTTTTAAGTACCTAAAGTTTTAGCAGAAGTCTAAAATTACAAAATTGAGAGCTATGTGAGGCTTAAATTCGTAGTCCAAGATCATGAGTAGGTTAATTTTTTCAAACTTCATTGTGTTCATTGTCTATTATTCATGTCTGTGCCTATAAATATAATAACCAGCTGAAGTCTTTATAGAATATCACCTAGTTAGGTACTAATTTAAAAAAAAAAGTGATTGAAATTATAATAAACTTCTGGAGGATACTGATAAATCCTACTGAAATGGATCGTTACCGACATCTACATCGCTGTCTGAAATTACTGTCAGTTTCCAAAGAGTCAAGTGGTTTTCACAAGCGCCACTAGGTGGCGCAGAATGTAAGCAGAATTAACAAGTAGGTAGAATAATTAACTAGCACTAGAAATTCATCCGCTCAGGTACCATAACTTTTAATTATTTCAGCACAACTATTTTAGGAAAACTTTTCCTGTAAAAACCTATCTAATACTTCTTTAGTATTCGATGAACTCGTAACGCAGTTTTGTTGCCAGGGTTCAGTAAATGTTTACTAGATGGTGTGTCATATGAGACTAGGCTGTATAGCCTTCAGCCTTTGTCATGTGAAAAAGAAGTTTTAAAAAATAAACAGTGTGTCATGGCCTCTTGTGGAAAGTGCATTTTTATTTTATTAATATTTCATAAACCTGGTTAACACATGGTGTCAGGTGTGTCTACGATGGACGGAATAAAACCTCCATCAGGCCTCCAACTATCGGGAGATGGAGCAAACTTTAAACGCTTTGTGCAGCAGTTTAACTTGTATTTACAAGCTGTGAATCTTGATGATACGGCTGAATCAAGAAAAATTGCATTGTTTTTGAACTGTGCTGGGGAAGATGCATTGGAAGTGTACAATACATTTAGCAAAGACAAAGTTAAAAACTTACAAGCTCTGATTGATCAATTCAAAGAATACGCCGAGCCACGAAAAAATTTGTTGTGGTTGTCATATAACTTGTTCACTATGAAACAGCAAGATGGCGAAGTATTTGATCACTTTTATACCAAAGTTCTCACTCAAGCTAAAAAATGTGATCTTGGAGAGCTTGAGGATCGATTGATCACTATGGTTATTGTTATTGGCATCAGGGACACAAATGTCAAAGAAAGGCTTCTAAGAGAATCGGAGTTGAAGCTCACTGCAGCAATTGATATTTGCAGAGCAGCAGAATTAGGCAAAGAAAAAGTACAGACATTACAAGGAAATAAAATGGAAGATCAAGTGAGCACCTTAAGTCAGAAAGTGATACCATACAACAGAGGGGCAAGGCCCAAAGAAAAATTAATAGACTGTAGCCGATGTGGAAAAAATCACGAGTTAAGGAACTGTCCAGCCTACGGCAGAAAATGTATGGTATGTGGATTTTATGGACATTTTGCTAATATGTGCAAAAACAAGAATAACAGAAGTGAAAAACTTAGTGATACTAGGAAAAGTCGAGTTAATGTAATTCAAGAAAATACAGATGACAGTGACGAAGACTTTACAGTTGGAAGCATTTTTACAGTAGATGGAATTAAATTACAGTGGAAAGAAAAAATAATAGTGAATGGATATGAAGTAGAATTTAAATTAGACACTGGTGCTGATTGCAATACACTATCATTGGAATTGTTCAAGAAACTGAGAAAAACAGAAAGTCTTTTGAATGCTGGGATAATTCTATTAGTGTACAATGGCCAACAAGTGGAAACAGCTGGGACAGCTGAACTAGATTGTATCATAAAAAACAAAAAACAAAAACTAAAGTTCACAGTAATAGACTTACCAGTTCAGCCAGTATTAGGACTGCCTGATTGTAACAGGCTTGAATTAGTTAAAAGAGTGGATGTTACACAATCAAGTTCAGAAAAAGAAACTTTTCTCAGAAAAAATATAGAGGTGTTTACAGGATTGGGAAATATAGGAAAATACAGGATTAAAGTAAAAGAAAATGCTGAACCAGTAATCAAGCCCATCAGGAGAATCCCACAGGCATTAAAAGGTAGACTGAAAGAAACTTTAAATAACTATGAAAAGAGAAATATTATTGAAAAAGTAACTTCCCCGACTGACTGGTGTAATAATTTAGTGATAGTAGAGAAACCTGACAAATCACTTAGACTTTGTTTAGATCCACAAGATCTTAATAAAAATATTCTACGTGAAAATTACCCAATTGCTAGTCCCGAAGAAATTTACAATAGTTTATCAGGTAAAGAAGTTTTTACAGTTCTTGATATGAAGGACGGGTTTTTTCAGATTGAACTTGATGATCCTCAGAAATTATGCACATTTGGTACTCCATTTGGAAGATATGCATTTAAAAGAATGCCTTTTGGCATATCATCAGCGCCTGAAGTAATGCAGCGCATAAATTGTTCAATCTTTGGGGATATTCAAGGAGTTTATGTATATTTTGATGACTTAATTATTGCAGGTAAAGACCAGTTAGAACATGATATAATACTTAATAAAGTTATTCAGAGATCAAGAGAGTATAATGTAAAATTTAACAGTAAAAAGTTACAGTATAGACTTGATCATGTAAAATATATAGGGCTCATAATATCAAAAAATGGAATACAAATAGACTCTGAACATGTATCAGCCATTCTTCAATTAGATTCACCAAAAAACATCAAACAGCTTCAGAAGTTCCTTGGTATGTGTAATTACTTAAGTAAGTTTATACCTCACTATACAAAAACTACAATGCCCTTGAGACAGTTACTTAAAAAAGATACTTTGTGGGAATGGGATTCTTCTCAGCAAGAAGCATTTTTAGAACTGAAAAGAAAATTGAGTTGCACACCTACTTTAGCAATTCTGAGTGACAAGGGTACAGTTGTGCTACAAACTGACAGCTCTAAATCTGGTATGGGTGCATGCCTGATGCAAGATGGAAAACCAGTGTCATTTTACTCCAGAGTTTACACGGAGTGCCAAAGTAGGTGGGCACCTATAGAAAAAGAATTATTTGCTATTTGTGCTGCTATGGAAAAGTATCATCAATTTGTATATGGTAGAAGGATTGTGGTTGAGACAGACCACAAGCCATTAGTGGCAATAATGTCAAAGGACATCAATAAAATATCAGCCAGACTTCAAAGAATGGTCTTAAAATTGCTAAAATATGAATTTGAAATTCGCTATGTACCAGGTCCTAAAATGTTTATTGCTGATTATTTGTCAAGAAACTACTTGTTAAATAATGGGAAAAATGACTCCGATTTACAAGAGTTAGTTCATTCTTTTGATACTGAAGTTGTGTATGGATGTGAATCTGATTTAGCAATTACTGATGAAAAACTTAAAAAATTACAATTTGAAACTGGGTGTGACAACAATTTAATGCAAATTAAGACATGGTATTTTAATGAGTGGCCATCCAATGATAAAAATATTTTGAATAAAGAGTTGAAAATATTTTACAAACTGAAAGATTTTTTAAACTTTAAAGATGATGTTTTATACTATAATAACCGGGTAGTGGTACCTTATTGTATGAGAAAAGAAATACTTACTATTTTACATACTGCTCATGCAGGTGTGGTCAAGTCCAAGAAAAGGGGACGTAGGTCTTTATTCTGGCCAGGAATGTCCAAGGACATTGAAAATTTTGTTTTGTCATGTAAGGAATGTGAGAAATATAGGTCAAGTAACTGCAAAGAATCCCTCATGAGTCATGATGTGCCAGATATTCCTTTTTATAAAGTAGGTATGGATATTTGTTCCTTTGCTGGCAAAGATTATCTAGTGGTTGTTGATTATTATTCAAAGTGGATTGAGTTGAAACAAGTTCAACAAAAAACAGCAAAAAATGTTATATTGAAATTAAAAATAATATTTGCCACACATGGAATACCTAAGTATGCAGTTTGTGATAATAATCCATTTAATAGCTTTGAACTTAAACAGTTTTCCAGAGATGTTAATATGCAGTTGTTGTTTTCAAGCCCTCATCATCATCAGTCGAATGGCCTGGCAGAAAAAGCTGTAGGTATTGTAAAGAGTTTAATGAAGAAATGCAGGGCAAATGATGAGAACTTGAATATGGCTTTGCTACACTATAGAACAACACCGCTTGCTGGCTTAGACTATAGCCCATCTGAACTTCTGATGTGCAGGCTATTAAGAACTAACTTACCTTGTACTTACACAGATCTTCAACCCAGACTGCCAATCAATATCAATGAAAAAATGCAAATAATGAAAGAAAAATCTAAAAGTAATTATAATAAAACAGCCAAAAATAGAGCTTCTTATAGTAATGGTCAGAGTGTGTTAATACAGAATGGGGATGATAAGGATTGGCAGCCAGGAAGGGTAGTGAGGAAGGATAGTCCTAGATCCTATATTGTAAAAAAATGAAAAAGGTAATTGTGTTAGGAGAAATGAAAAACATATGTTACTAAGTAGAAATAAGTTTAATGAGAGACCAGAAGTTGAGTTTGATACCCCAATTAATGTCAGACCGGTGAATGATTCAAATAATGGGGAAACTGTGAGTACAGATGGCTCTATGCCTAGTCAGCACAGAGTGTTTAGAGATGCTTGTGAAGCAGGCAGTTCATATGTTACTCGTAGTGGAAGGTCTGTGAAACCTCCTTCCCATTTAGTTGATTATGAATGTTAAAGGGGGGGATGTGTCATATGAGACTAGGCTGTATAGCCTTCAGCCTTTGTCATGTGAAAAAGAAGTTTTAAAAAATAAACAGTGTGTCATGGCCTCTTGTGGAAAGTGCATTTTTATTTTATTAATATTTCATAAACCTGGTTAACACAGATGGCAGTTACTCATATTATGTCAAATAGTTCCTGTAAAAATAAGGGATAATATTCTTATCCACTTGTGGGTTTGCAAGTGGACAAAATTAAAGCAACAATAAGCTGTTATCCTTTTAGATAGAAACATCTTCCTGTCTCTTGATAAAAAGAAACTCAATCAATCTTCCTAGCCTTTTCCCAAGTATGTTGGGGTCGTCTTCCAGTCTAACCGGATGCAGCTGAATACCAGTAGGTATTTTACATGTAGCGACTGCCTATCTAACCTCCACAACCCAGTTACTGGGTAATACGATACCCATTGGTAAGACTGGTTGTCAGACTTTCAGGCTTCTGACGACCCGTAACGACTGTCAATGTCAAAGATCCACAAATGACAGCCGGGACCAACGGCTTAACGTGCTTTCTAAGGCACGGAGGAGTCTCGTTATGTAAACATGGTCACCCATCCACGGTCAACCCCGGCAAGCGTACCTTAACCTGATGGATCGACCTGTGCGGCTGTTATTACTTAGCCACGAGGTCCTCTACCCTTGATAAAAAAAACCGGTCAAGAGCGAGTCGGACTCGCGCACCGAGGGTTCCTTTCCATCATTTATATGTAATTTTTGTTGATGATTTCTGAAAAAGTGTGCTATTTAGAGACATCGTTTTATTTTTCCTGTAATCTTTACATAAACTTCTATCACATAGAATAATTTCAGATTTTTCGCTTTGCAAACTTCGGAGATAAGGGGGGGAAAGGTATTTTTTTTACATTTTTCATCAGAAGTCGAAAACTATGCGGGCTAAAAAAAAGAAAAAAAATGTTTGAGGATGTGCAAAAAGCGCTCTTTCATAATGATACCCCACATGCTCTAGTAGCCCCACTTTGAATTTTTAAGACCCCCTTTCGGTCCCAGTTGCAAAAAAAATATAAATATTTTTATTTCTTTCTTATTTGCAAAATAGTTGGGTAAACGTCATCTAAAACTTTTCCAAATTTCAAGTTGATGGCATTAGTAGTTCTTGAGATATCCAGCTGTGACAGACAGACAGACAGACAGACTGAGTCACACCATAAGGGTTCCTTTTTTACCATTTTGGTACGGAACCCTAACAAACTACGATCACTTATCCCTTTTGTCAAATGCACTGGCCACCGATGTTGCGATTGTGACAAAAAAAAACCGGTCGAGAGCGAGTCGGACTCGCGCACTGAGGCCGAGGGTTCCATTCCGATTTCTGAAAAAGTGTGCTATTTAGAGATATCGTTTTATTTTTCTTGTAATCTTTACATAAACTTCTATCACATGGCATACTTTCAGATTTTTCTCTATGCAAACTTCCGGAGATAAGGGGGGAACGGTATTTTTTTTTACATTTTTCATCAAAAGTCGAAAACTATGAGGCCTAAAAAAAAAGAAAACAAAGTTTGAGAATGTACAAACAACGTTCTTTCATATGATACCCCACATGCTTTCGTAGCCCCACTTCGAAATTTTAAGACCCCCTTTCAATCCTTGTGGCAAAAAAACAAAAAATATTTTCATTCCTTTCTTATTTGCAAAATAGTTGGGCAAACGTCACCTAAAACGGTTCCAAATTTCAAGTTGATAGCATTAGTAGTTCTTGAGTTAACCAGCTGTGACAGACAAACAGACTGAGTCGCACCTTAAGGGTTCCTTTTGGTACGGAACCCTAAAAACTAACTACATTGTAGCGATAATTTTGTGTAAACATCGGTTATGCTATGGTTTCTGCCTACCTAGTTACCTACCCTCATAGGACTTTTCCTATTATAAAAATAAAGAGTAGGTAAAGGTATTTTTAACCGACTTTTGAAAAAAGGAGGAGGTTATCAATTCGGATGTTTCTATTTTTTTTTTATGTATGTTCGGGCATAACTTCGTCTTATATTGACGGATTTGCAAAATTCTTTTTTGTTTGAAAGGGTATACTCTCGAGGTGGTCCCATTGTCACCAAGCTAGAATCTGATGAGGGAATCCTATGGAAATCGATGGAAACCCTCAAATTTTATAGGCACACCTATAGCGACTTGGGTATTTTTTATAGTAACTCGTGCATTTGCTCTTGGAAAGCACCATTTGGTGAAGTGAAACTGATGATGAAGACTACAGATGGCCATCGGAACTACCTACTCAACTATACTTAAGTATTTCACGGTTTGCGATTCGATTACTTTAATATGGTTGCTAAGTAATTTATGCTCGATGATGATGACTTCACCATGGAGCTCCAGTTCTCCTGGTTCTTACTAGGAGAACTCCTCAACAATTAACGTCCCAACATCGGAAAAAGTAATAATTTGTAAAAGGTGATGAGCAGTTGACATTGGGCTATTGTAACTTAGACATATTACAAACTGACCCATTATAAAGTGAAAAATAAAAACTTTTTTACAAAAAAAAAAAACCGACTTCCAAAAAAAACACTATAAAATGGAAAATAACTCTAATTTTGGAAGTCGGTGGCAAAAAACTAAAATACAGACCCAGAGACACCGACTTCCAAAATTAAAGTTATTTTTCACTTTGTAGTGTTTTTTTGGAAGCCGGTTGTTTTTTTTTTGTAAAAAAGTTTTTAAAGACCAAGAAAGATTTTCTAGAAAGTTCATAATTAAAGCAACAACTTACGTTAAAAGATTAAAAACTAAACGAGATACGGTATCACTGTTATTTTAACTTCGTCTGACCTCACCATTTTTGTCTTAGGTCATGTCCATTTTGGCGATGTCTACACCGAATACACTGATGGCACAACAGCTTAGTGGTTGGTTACGCTACGAGTTGCGGGTTCTTTTCCCAAAAGTATTTCAATTTGACCTGCAGAATTATTATTAACACTTCTTGTTTTACGATTCATAACTAGGTACTTCTTTTCTTTCGAGGTTATGGGTGCTGGAGAATAAACAAATGCATGAGACGTTTTAACTAAGTATCTTCGAACCTGCGACCGTGTACTTACTTGAAACACATAAAATAAAACATACCTGCCACCCGTATTGTATCCTCATGGCATGGTATAAGGGATTGCTATTTCGCTTAGCTGCTTCTGACAATTTCTCGAATGAAAAGCTCAGTATTAGGTACAATCAACCGAACATCATACACTGGGTAGACATTGACAGCGCCTTTACATCGTAGCAGTAAATGTGATTTTCGTATTGCAAGTGTTACACTGATGGGCTGTTGACTGTACTTTGCTTGAAACAAAGAACCCACGTTCGGCAGTTATATAAAAAAACCTCTATTACGATACAACAAATCAATCAATCTTCCTAGCATTTTCCCAAATACATAATAATGTTGTGGTCGGCTTCAAAATACTAATACCAACATTTTACATAATGACTGCCTACTTATCTGACTTGGTACTTGACTTGAAATTATGATGGCCCTTGGAAAGACTGGTTGTCAGACTTTCGGGCTTCTGACGACCCGTAACGACTGTCAAACATCCACGAATGACAGCCGGGACTTTCCGAGGCACGGAGGAGTCTTGGTATGTAATGATGGTCAACCTCCACGTATCAATCGTGGCAAGCGTGGTATCTGGAGTCTACTCCCTAAGCGCAAAGCCTGTAGTTTCGGCCTTCGTTACGGGCGTGTCCGGGATGATTGGTTCGGAGCCCGAACGAAGTATGAATGACAACATGATTTGACAGTTGTACCTACTCCCGATGTGTTTTTGCCCGTCCGAAAAATTTAACTTTTACATTTTTTTTGATGGATCGTTATGTCAGACAAATGGACTGAAGGACGGGTGGACGGACGGACGGACTTAGGGAGTAGAACCCCAGATCGATCGACTGTTATTACTTAGCAACAAGTCCCTCTTTTAAACGTCATTATTATTTTAAAAACAAGATGAGTAAGTACCTAATATTATTAAAATAATACTAACTCCTTTTATTTTAATAATGTTATGTCTCCATGTCTAGATAAGCTCAGTAACTAAA
The DNA here is from genome assembly GCA_905163495.3 of Cosmia trapezina. Lineage (NCBI taxonomy): Eukaryota > Metazoa > Arthropoda > Insecta > Lepidoptera > Noctuidae > Cosmia > Cosmia trapezina. The sequence goes on from LR991038.1 coordinate 12,605,245, forward strand.
TGGAACAATATTCTGTCGTAAATGTGACTTTTACACTTGACTTTGACTTAGGTCAGTTCAGCCTTCAGCCAAACCGAGTGCACTGATTACGTTGTTTTTAATTGAGGTAATAACAATTTGATATCACGTGTTAAGGCTCTTACAGACAGAGGCGATATCGCGAGTAATATTGCTATATTATCGCGTCGCAACACCGATACGCGACACGTCGCGACGCGATATCGCCTATGTCTGTAAGAGCCTTTATTGTCATTTTGTAACTGGCTATCCTGAGACATTGTAAGTTGTTGTTTTAATTAACATAAAATCACGCCGAACAAGTAGGCAGTGTGGCAGGTTTTAGTACATACACATTTTGACAGCAATCATAATCTGTATAAATAAAAATGAATGGCTAAATGTGTTGCTAAGCAAAGCGCAAAACTCGAGAACGGCTGGACCAATTCAGCTAGTTTTTTTTCTTCAAATATTCGTTGTAGTCCGAGGAAGGTTGTTATGAAAAAAAAATTGGAAAGTTGCCGGGAAAATTGGAAAATTCGGGAAAACTGAAAGTGAATTTTTCTATGGGAATTTTGTATGAAATTATCACAAATAAAAATTACTTCTCACTAAACACCTACTTAGGCTAAGTAAGCTAAACTGTCTTTTGATACCTAATCATTTCGTTATTCGTTACAATCATTATTATTATTAGTAGTTGACACGACTGTGTCTGCGGTAAAACCTAGGATTTACCGACTGATTGCCAGTAAAAGTCCTAAATTAAAGATTATTATAGAACAATTCGGACTTTTACCGGTGAGCCTATTGGTAAATCTTGGGAAATACCTGTAAATCCTAGGATTTACCGCAGTTCCGTCTCTTACAGTAACATAGGGGAGAAGGAGGTAAGACGGGGTAGCGGGTAAGATGGGGTACCCGGCAAAATTCACTGTTTAAACTGACTAATCACGCTCGTTCATGCGTCGTTCGATGCCTGCCATGACACTTGTCAGTCGCCTGGCCATTCATTGTTCGCAAGTGCACGCGTGTCGAAAAAATCTTAAAAAACTGTTTTACTGAAAATTGCTTATCATATTTTCTTCTGGGTTGACACGTGACTGTGGTTTGTTAAATAATGCTAGCTGGTGAGGTGCGGCTGTGATTTACGCTTAAACTAACCTATATTATGGTAGGCATTGTGTTTCCTTGAGATTGCCGACTGTTTTTTTTTTTCTTTGATTATTGGTAGAAAATGGCTCGGCAGGCGAGATGGGGTAATGATTACTCCAGTATATTCTGCTTCCATTGAAGAGTGGATATCATGCTCACATTGTGGAAGATGGTCACATAATAGCTGTGCAGGAATGTAGGATGATGATGACGAAGCCATCCAGGTCTGCGTGTCCTGCCAGCCCAAATAATCATCTTTCTCTCTCATAATTCTCATCACCCCATCTTACCTCAGGGGGGGTACCCCATCTTACCAGCACCATGGGGCAAGTCGGGGCAAAACACCTTTTTTTTATTTAGATTTTTTTTTTTCTAAAATGGATAGTTAAAAGTTCCTAATGTCACCAAATATTAGAAGAGTAATAACTAGTTGTTAATTAAAAAATAAATATGATAGTCTCACTATGTAATTTTTTCTTTTACTGATCTTTAAACCTTAAGTACCCCATCTTGCCACCCTCTCAACTATTTTATATAGGCTGCCCTTTGAAGGAAACCTTTACAGTGCACACTAGCTTTACAGTGTACACTTCCATACCCTTTTCTGTAAAGAGCCGACAAAACAAAACAAAAGCAAAACAAAACATTTTTTTTTTGTATTAAGCAAAACATTTGCCAACTATCATTTTCTCACATTAGGCAATGACGTTGGTACTTGGTACCTATGCAGAGCCAACGCACGGCACTGCTGCCAAAACCGAGCTGATCTATTGAAGCTGGCCAATTAACTGTCGAAGACTTATCTCTTTGAAATGTAGATAGGTACCTGCTGCGTTTAGGCGACTTTGTTGCAGTTGTTGGTACAACTCACATGACATGAAACGTATTCGGCGGAACGAGCAGCGTTCGTTATGATAATATGACTTTTACGACGTATTACAGCCATCATTGTTCCAGTGCAAGAGAGAGAGAGACAATTATACAGGACTAATAGCTCCATCCCCTTTTTAGCAACGATAGAATGATGACTTTGACACTTCATCATCTGTAAAGTGAAGTGTTAAAGCCATCATTCTATGACGCCGATGGACTTTTGTTATAGTGGCTACGAATGGTAATCGTGGGTTTGAACCTCACATCATGCTCTTACAAAGACTAACGCATTTTGGTGTGTTCTAGAAAACATGTAAAACTAAGGTTTGTATAAAACAATCAAGTTAACCACGATTTAATTCTGAATATCGAATGACTAAAATTGTGTAGATGATTTATTAGTAACATTGAATTGATAAACAAAATAAGTAAACCATTTGATAGCATAATTTATTATTATCAAAGCTTACTTAATACTCGCCTCGCCTCGTTGCGTCGATCTAGTGTTCGCAACCATGACTTCTGAGCGTCACGTCCGTCCTGGGTTTCCCCGGTGGTTATTGGGTTCTTTTTCCAGTAGCAGACCGTAGTATAATTATAATACAGGAGTAATAATAGTCCTCGAGAAAGAATTTCGGCCATGGCGACTAATTTCAGCGGAGACCAGCCTTTGGCGCGGAGATATTAAAGTGCACAAGTGTGTGCGCAGACACAGATGCACTCTCTCTTTCTTCACTCTTATAGTCCAATGGGATGGCAATCTGACACGACCGGTGAGATAGGCGCAGGACCTAATGGAAAACCCAATAACACTTGCCCAATCCGGAATGAAACTCAGAACCCCACGCTCAGTATTTGTACTTGCGGTCACGACACCAACGTGGCAGTCATCATACAGGAGTACTTAGCGTTGAATCAGCCTTTTTGTGCTACACGTCTCTTATTGATCGATGTCACAATACATACTAAACCCGCTAATATTATAAACGTGAAAGTTTGTGAGGATGGATAGATGTTTGTTACTCTTTCACGCAAAAATTACTGAACGGATTTTGATGAAATTTGGCACACAGATAGTATATAACCTGAATTAACAGATAAAATACTAATTGTCCCAATATTCTTACGGGTTCCAGACTTACGTGGGAAAAACCACGGGGCGCTGCTAGTTACTTTATTATCACGTCGCTAGACTTGCTGCACTGACTTCAAATGCGTTAGGATAAGGACAGCAGGATGATGATGACGATCAATCAATTAACTCAGCCTATCGCAGTCCACTGCTGGACTTATGCCTCTCCCAGGCTGCGCTACAACACCCACCCTGTCCTCCGCCTTCCGCATCCAGTCTGTCCCGGCCACTTTCTTCAGGTCGTCAGTCCATCTAGCTGGGGGTGTCCTACACTACGCTTACCCATAACCCGGTGTCCACCCCAGGACTCGTCTGCTCTACCGGAAATCGGTCCTTCGACAAACATGGCCAGCCCACTGCCACTTCAGTTGCTTATTCTGCAAGCTATATCGGTTACTCCGGTTATTTTCGGCATAGCCCGCTCCATAGCGCGCTGAGCGACCTTGAATTTGTGGACCAGCCCGACTGTCAATGTCTACGTTTCAGCATCGTATGTCATAACGGGCAGGACGCACTGGTCTATGATGACGATACTCAGACGCAAATATTCATCCCAATAATGTATAGGACCTGTTTGGTAAAGTTTATCATATCTTTGTGCTGTCAACAATTACATATTGCTCAAGTAGACAGTGAATCATTCACTTAGGGCATTAGACCAATGAACTGTGAACTTGTTATTAGCATATTGCATTAACAGTCATAACTGTTGGTGCATTCAACTTCTCTTATCATTACTCAGAACAAAATGTCTATGAACTTGAAAATTATTTTACTATAAATTAGTGAGATTTGTACAAAAAAATCAGTCAGTTAGACAAAATGAAGACGTTAACAGCCGTGTTAGTAGTTACTTTGCTAGTGATACATATCTCTGGGTACATGATACAAATACCAACTGCACCATCAGTAGTACAGCAGCCTAAAGAATTTGGTAAGAATTGTTTCTCTTTAACCATACTAACTAATGTGTGTGGATTAGAATGTCTCTACGAGTGACGAGACTTGAAAGCAAATGTATTCAGAGTACTCAGCCCTGCTACTAAGACATTTCGTTTTTGTATAGGGTCAAATTAAAAATAATAATAAAATTGATTTGATGATTTTTTTTCGGGTCAAAATATCGCTGATAGTGCTGATCGAGACTTGAAGTATGAGTTGAGAAAATCTTTTTTTTTATCGTATTTATGTATCATTGCCCATCACGTCTGTGATGTTTGCAAAACAAAAACTGTTTTTAATCAGATATTTCAAGTGGCTACACTACCTGCAGTTGATGACCCTGCGTCACGTTTGTAGAGTTTTGCTAGCTAATTTAATTTGACCCTTATAAAGCTCTGCCTACACTGAGAAGAATCCCACCCCAGACGCGGGACGCGACTGCGCGCATCGATTGTTTTAACGATTCCTAATCATCAGTCACGCGACTAGCACACTGCCAACGCCAGTTTGAACTGCATACCTACATGTTATCTGTCAATCGGCGCGAGCGAACTTCATCCCGCATCCCGCGCGGGTTTTGCTTCAGTTTGGTCAGAGCTTAACTAGTGCAGACTTGAAAGCAAACAAGCCTACCCAGTGATTTATTATAATCACTACGCTAAGCGTTAGAACCAGCAATAAGAGCTTGTGGATAGAATAGTTGTTCTACATAGGTACTTTTCATATTTCTATAACTTTACTACACCATATTTTAGTTATCAAAATGGCCTACAAATAGCCCATAGTTAGTTTGTTCCTGTGCGAGTTCCAATAATTACTTTTTAGGGTTCCGTACCAAGGAGGAGCTCGTGGCTAAGTAATAACAGCCGCACGGGTCGATCCGTCAGGTTAAGCTACGCTTGCCGGGGTTGGTCAGTGGATGGGTGACCATCTTTACATACGGAGATTCCTCCGTGCCTCGGAAAGCACGTCCCGCCCGGCTGTTATTCGTGGATCTTTGACAGTCGTTACGGGTCGTCAGAAGCCCGAAAGTCTGACAACCAGTCTTACCAAGGGGTATCGTATTACCCAGTAACTGGGTTGTGGAGGTTAGATAGGCAGTCGCTCCATGTAAAATACTGGTATTCAGCTGCATCCGGTTAGACTGGAAGCCGACCCCAACATAGTTGGGAAAAGGCTAGGCAGATTGATTGGTCCGTACCAAAATGGTAAAAAAGGAACCCTTATGGTGTGACTCAGTCTGTCTGTCTGCCTGTCTGTCTGTCACAGCTGGATATCTCAAGAACTACTAATGCTATCAACTTGAAATTTGGAACTGTATTAGATGACGTTTACCCAACTATTTTGCAAATAAGAAAGAAATAAAAATATAGACATTTTTTTGCAACAGGAACTGAAAGGGGGTCTTAAAAATTCAAAGTGGGGCTGGCTATTAGTGCATATGAGTTATCATATGAAAGAGCGCTGTTTGCACATTCTCATACATTTTTTTATTTTTTTTTTGGCCGCATAGTTTTCCACTTTTGATGAAAAATGTAAAAAAAATACCGTTACCCCCTTATCTCCGAAGTTTGCAAAGAGAAAAATTGTATGATATTCTATGTGATAGAAGTTTATGTAAAGATTACAGGAAAAATAAAATGATGTCCCTAAATAGCATACTTTTTCTACTTACTTACTTTTTTTATTTGGTACGGAACCCTCGGTGCGCGAATCCGACTCGCTCTTGACCGGTTTTCTATTATTTATGTTATTTATATAGTAATCCACTGCTTTTAAACGTGCGAATATTTTCAATGCATTAATTACTACCGTGTTTCCTTATAGACAAATACAAAGATTATAGTCAAAGTAAAAGATTTAATTTAATTTACGGTAGCCATTTAATATAAAATATTATGACTAATCTCGTGTTCGTCCGGAGCAATCAGATATAGTTAAAAGAGTCGTCAACTCTCATCATGATAAACATTTGGCACTCTATATATCCTCAACGTTAATGGCTCACGTCAAATGTAATACGTGGTTAACTGTTATTTTAGCATCTTAAATGTTTTACTACTATTTATGATTGTAGTTTAAGGGCCTCAGCACACCTTCGCCGCAAAACCATAGCAGCGAAACCGCAGTACCTAGTTTAATTCAACTGACTCGCACGATGTTCCGCTACGTGAGTAGCAGCGAACTGTCATGTGATTTTGTGGTTTCGGGGCGGAGGTGTGCTAAGGCCATTAACATAACATCACCGCATCACGCCTGTTTACTCCGAAGGCAGAATCACCAATATTACACCGACCTTTCGCGAATAATGTTATTGCCATCAACCAGGCATAAATTCAGACTCCGGGCTGCTGCTGAAAATTCCCCATGGATAAATCCCATAAAACTTTGCTCGACATGGGAATCTAATCCAAGACCTCGTGCAGTACTTCATGTAGTTTAAACAATAATAATAATAAATTTTGCGGCTCCTGAGAGTGAGCCCTGGGTTCGGTAATGACAAAATTTTATAGGGTTCTTCAATTTGACGACACGGTTGGCGCAGTGGTTGAGCGTTTGACTGCTGCGCAGCATGTCGCGGGTTCGATTCCCGCACGGAACAAATATTTGTACGACCTACAAGTATTTGTTCCGATGTCCAAGGATATTTATTATTATTATTATTAATTTGGAAACTGTCAGTAAACCCGGTTACTGGAAATAGACCCACTTCAAACTAAATGATGCATAGAGCAATTGTGTTTCAGCCGTCATTCGTTTTAGCCCTGAGACGAACTTAACCGATAAAGACTTTCACTCATGATAGGTAATATAGATATTTTGTTTAGTGACCATAATGTTTTGTGTAGATGCAAATATGTATGTGAAAGCCATGACAAGACAGTCTAGGTTGGCAAAGTATTTTATTGAATCATATCAATCGCCAGCTCATATGGACGTTACATTTAGTTGCAATGCCATGTTACACATTACTTCTCCTTCATTTGTATGATACGGTATCGAATGCCAAACTATTCAGAGATCAAGCTTCATAGAGTATTTACTATAGATACGCAATAATTCAAAAATATTTCATTTTAGTTTCAGTACAATGGCTGCAGATCCAAAAACTGCTGACTCCGTTATTCGAAAACGTTTGCGAAGAAAACAAAGATCTATTAATGTCTCAAGGAATTACTATAAAAACAGGAGATTTCTTGGTAAGTAAATATTGATTCCCACTTCCAATTTAATTATTTGACAAAATATATCAATCTGTTTTTCAAACATTATGCTTTAATTACAGAAACCAGACGTAGTTAGTAATTTGGAGAAGCTCATGGCAGCTGGCTTGCTGCCCAAGGGAGAAATTTTCAGTGAATATAATCCTGAACACATGAAGGAGTTGAAAATAATTTACGAACTATTGTCCTCCGCTAAAAACTTTGAAGCGTTTTATCAAGCAGCTGTATGGGCGCGTCTAAACTTAAACTGCGGACTATACGTGAATGCTATCTACATGGCTATTCAAAATAGGAAAGACACAGAGAGATTATCCATTCCTGCGCCGTATGAGGTGTTACCAAATTACTTTGTACGTAAAGACGTTTTAGTCAAAGCATCGTCTATTCTTGCTGGGCAAGAAATCACTCCCACAGATGGCATTCGTGATGAAGGAAATGCTTATTATTTAGATGCCAATTACACTGCAATGTTTTACGACAACGACGATGAGTCAAAATTAGCCTATTTCCGTGAAGATATTGGCTTGAATTCCTATTATTTCTTAAGAAAGCTAAGATTGTCGCCATGGTTTAACGACGACATTAATAGCAGATACGGAGAAAATATGTATCAAATGATGAAACAATTTATGGCAAGATATAATTTAGAAAGATATGCTAATGGCTTGCCGGAGATAGATAGCTTCAACTGGAATTCATTACCTGATATTCCTTATGATCCTGAGTTAGTTTATTCTGATGGAAACGATTTCAGTCACAGAACTGTGCCTTTAGAAATTCCAGTAAATGAAGAGACAGCATTACTACAAACTATAGAAAATAACGTTGTAACCGTCGTCAGTCACATGGTATGTATTTTACTATAATATACAGGGTGGCAGGGACTTCGACGCGCAACCTGTTACCATGGATTCAGAACATAATTCTAGAAAAGCCTGCGTTGAAATTTTTCTCAATTATTTAAAAACAAATAAAGCTGTTTCATACGTACATGTATGTATGGAACAGCAATTTTTTTAAATAAATAACCGACGAAAAATTTAAACGGGTCCAGAATCATGTACTTAATCCATGGTAATAGGTTCCGCGTCGATGACCCTGCCACCCTGTATAACTATTGTTATAAATTAATGAAATCATAATATTATTGTCTTGGACAATAAACTTGTAGAGTAATTCATTGAAGAAACAATTCTTTCAGCGCCAGAGTGGATATAATAAAACACAAATATTGAATCATTTAATGGAAATCCTTGTCACGGGAGAGAGGAGTTATGAGACATTGGCTCGCCAGCTCCTTGGCAGAGATCGTACCAACAACAGGTAATTTAAGAATTGATTAATTTGTGTTTGATGATGGCTTTATAAATAATTGCATACTATTTATGACATATAACTATTTCAGGCACGTCTCGGTACTAGAGCATTACATGACTTCTCTTCGAGATCCGATGTTTTGGAAGATAAACAAAAAGATAGTTGACCTCGTGGACAGTGCTCTAAAATTGTTACCTACATACTCAAGAAGCGAACTGTACTTCCCTGGAGTGGAGGTCGTAAATATTGACGTGAAAAAGATGATGACAGCATTTGATTACTTTGAGTTCGATGTTACAGATGCACTAAAATTAGACGATAGTAAATCGACGTTCAACGTTAAAATTGGCCAACCTAGATTAAACCATAAGCCGTTTACAATCAAAGTAAATATCTCGTCTTTAGTCGCGAAAAAAGGTTTGGTTAAGATTTATTTGGGACCTAAGCTTATGCCAGGTGAATTAGCTAGTAAAAAGATTCTTTTCACGTTACTTGATGTTTTTGAGATTAATCTCAAATTGGGAACTAATATAGTATCTAGAACATCAGACGATATGAAACACTTTGCTTCTGACTTTATGTCGCTCAAAACTATTCGCAAGAAAATGGAAGACGCTGAATTTGGGTTGGATGCCTTGCCGTTAAAAATGATCGAGTCTCAAGTTGGTTATCCATCAAGATTTATATTGCCAAAAGGTTTACCCCAAGGTCTGCCTATTCAAATATTTGTTTTTGTTGCACCATTTACTAAAGCTGGTGCTAGTACTCTTTATTCAACAACTAACATTGAATTTAATACTGCAATTTTATCACCTGGCTATCCACTTGATTTGATGATAGAAGATAGACAATTGTTTGCGTTACCGAATGCGTTGGTCAAATATGTCACAGTTACGCAAAAGGGGGACAGTAAAGTGGAAAATTATGGCGGTCCTGGAGTTACTAAACAATGGTACGGCACTAATAGCTACGATCCATCTTCTCGTCCAAATTATTCTCAAAATAATAAGAAATCTTTTGACTACAACAAAGGACCTTCCAATAATAACGCAGACAGTTTAAATGAACCGCAGACTACAACAGAAGCTTACTTCGATTATCACTCAGTGATGCCTTTAAAAGAAGACTTTGTCCCTGATGCAGTATTTGACGAGAACACAGATGTTGAAACGGTTCGTTCATTAAATTCTATGAAATTTGATAAAGAACCTTATGATTACAAAGCAAACAAAGCAAAATTTGAGAAAAAAAATGATTGGGCCAAAAAGAATGACTACTCAAAATATTTTAAATCGTCAAAAGAAGAAGATGACAGTATTTCTATCGTGACCACTCCGATATACAAAGAAATTGCTTCTGATGTTGAAAATCAAGACAACTTAACAGTGAATACGGCTCGTCTGCTAAAAGCAGCGAATTATGATTATTCTTCTAAATCTAAAGGCAGAGAACCTTTTGACTACCAAGCAAAAAAAGCGCAGTTTGACAAAAAAGACTATTCTGCAAAAAAGGGAGATTATAGTAAGTATCGCACCATAACTCCAGCAGAAGACGAAATAACCATGACATCTACAATAACAACTCCGATGAACGAATACCCTGTAGACAATGACGATGTAGATAATATAATTGTCAATACGCCACGTCTTCTAAAATCTTCAAAGTTTGATTATTCCTCTACAAAAAAAGAACCTTTTGACTACAAAGCAAAAAAAGCGCAGTTTGATAAAAAAGACTATTCTGCAAAAAGGGGAGATTATAATAGTAAGTATCGCACCGTAACGCCAGCAGAAGAAGAAATCACCATAACAACAACTCCGATGGACGAATACCCTACAGACAATGATGATGTAGATAATATAATTGTCAATACGCCACGTCTACTAAAATCATCAAAGTTTGATTATTCCTCCAAAAAAAAAGAATCATTTGACTATAAAGCTAAAAAAGCGCAGTTTGATAAAAAAGATTACTCAGCAAAAAGGGGAGACTACACCAAATATCGTACTGTTACACTAAAAGAAGAAGAAGTTACCACGGCTTCCACAATATCAATTCCCACATCTACCGATGAATTAGTGAGGGTTCCGCTAGATAAGGATATTAATAGTTTAGATTTAGTTAGTGAAATTAGAGATAATGACGTAAACCTAGATGAAGACCAAGATTTTGAATTCAAAGATGATATTGTAGCAAGTAAGTTGATAGATTTAGAACCAATTTCTATTGATGGAAGGAAGCGCACTCCTACAGTGTATGACTTTTTGTTCCACACATTTGAGTATGAAGATAGCCCCGAGCTTAAGGTGTATGAATAAAACAAATATTGTATGTATTTAATCTTAATATTGTTTAAATAATAATAACTCACTGTGATCTTCATAGACGTGTACCATTATTATTTTGTTTTTATGAAATAAATGAAATTATTTTATTTAAAACATTTTATTTACTATTCCTTGCAAAACTCTTGTTTGCTTAAAGCTTTACGAATGTCGATATGTCTTGTAAAACCTAAATTATAAAAGTTTGAATAAAATATGGAAGAACATCGTTTAAAAGGAGTCAAGTCCCTTAACAGCTTAAAACCAATCCTTAATCGTAAATCTAATTTGAGCCCTCAAACCAAATTAAGCATTTATTCCACACTGGTTCGTCCTTGTATGACATACGCATCCCCTGTCTGGAGTAGTATTAGTGACACTAGCTACAAAAAAACTCCAGGTCGTTCAGAACAAAGCACTTAAAATAGCATTCAACACACCTCTCTACACAAACCTTACACAACTACATAATGACATCAAGTTTCCACCTGTAAGGGATTTCGTTCTGAAGGTATCCCGAAAATTTTACCTCTTTAATAATCCACGTCACCGTAATACTCTAGTCTCACACATTGGTAAGAGTAGACTAACCCGATTACCTTCTGCCAGGACTTATAATAAATACAAACTGCCGCATCACCATTTCCTGGTGGATTAACGTTAGCTCACTTACCACCTGTCCAGCGTGATTGCTGTCACCTAACTCACTAATATGTACATTATTATGTATAAATTCGTAAATATATACTTTTATTTTGTTTGTTTACAATTATTCTACAATAGATAAGTAATAATGTATTTTAATAATTTCAAAATAGTAATAAAAGGGGGGCTGGGTAGTATAAATTTAAAAATGTGGGTCTGCGAACCCTACATATACAGTAACTACAGTCTTATATGTATTTATTAAATTATTTGTCACACTAACAATCATAATATGTTGTAAGTTAAAAGAGGTGGATTAGCCTATTTAACATCGCATTTAGAATAAGATCTTTTTGTTAACTTGTGTTTACCTTTCTGTAAATAAAGACCTTTAAAAATCAAATCAATCAATAAAATACCCAGTAAGTTTTCAACGAGTGAGGTAATACACACAATACCTGTAAGAGGGTTACTTTAATATAGGTTACATTTACGATACCAATCAAACTCTTTGATCGCGGCACATCGTGTGGCTGATTTTCATTGATCATTAAAGCAGACTAAACGTATATATAACAAGGGGAACGAATGCACATTATTGCTATTTCGCGAGGTTTTCTATCATTATTTTTGGAGACGTTCCAAACATTTTACAACGACGTTACGCTTTCCCTATTTTCATCGCGGAAAATTTAAAAACCATCGGTCACTACTGTGACAACAGCTAGAATACAAATAGAAAATACTTTTACAGTCGATTACAAAGTCTCTGCAGAACACGATACAATAACCTTATTAATTCCAGATATTGTATTGAGATTGAAATCTGGGCAGATATTGGCTTAAAAATAGAAGCACAGAACCTTGTATCGTATTATAATATTTTGATAGCATCAGGTAAACAATATTGATTACATTTGGTGTAAACACAAATAAAACTTTATGATTAATCGTAAAAGTCAAACGGTGTACATACATTTTCCCAACGCACAAATACATAAATTCATGCAAATCATATTTCCTCGTTACATGGGAAGAACTGCTGTCATAAATTAAAATTATACATAGTTATGCATAGTTCTGTTTTCTATTTCGCGTTCAGAGAAGCTGCAATATTATCTATATATAATATAGAACTGTTTAAAGAAACTGTACCTGTGGTTCTAAAATTAAACGAATTTACTTGTCACAATTTAATTAAAGGCAGCTAGGCTTTCATTAAATTATTTAGCCTCAAGGATCATACTATGTATGATTGACAATAATTATACCTAATGATTTACGATGAAGTGTTTACCTTGGAAGGCAAGTCGCTGAACGTCTTAAAAACCACTGTGTAAAATATAAGACAAGGTGAAACGCAAAAATGCAAATCAAAGACACATTAACCTGTGAACTATTTCAAGAATTATTTACATTTGGCTGCGAGATATCAGCTGGTGGATTCTGCAAGGAAAATCATGTGTTCTGTGCCAAAATGAAGTTATATTTCCACTCCATTGACGCTGATGATTCAGGGTGCGGTGCCGGCAACTCAAACTTTTGGCTATGATTACCAATTATTTTGATTATGGAATGTTAAGTCAGTGTAAATTAGTCATATGTCGGTTACGCATCAGCAAATAAATTTAATAAGTCCCTGCCGCTGCATCTGATGCGGCCGGCATTCAAATTATTAGCGCATTTATTTACGATACCTCATTTCCTGTTGTTCTGTGTTTTATGTTTTGTCATAATTTATGTAGGTACACTAGGTAATGTCATTTTATATAAGGAGTCACCAAATGCCGAACCGCGGTCCAGGTCCGGACCGCCGACCTATTTTGTGTGGACCTTAAGTAAACAGTAAAATTAAAACAAACGACTAAAACTAAGACTAAGACAAAAAAAAAACAACAAAAACGACGACAACGAAGACTTCAATCAACTCCGCCAATCGCAGTCCACTGCTGAATATAGGCCTGTCTCAGGCTGAACCACTACACCCTGTCCTCCGCCTTCCACATCCAGTCTGTCCCAGCCACCTTCTTAAGGTCATCGGTTCAACTAGCTGGAGGACGCCCCACACTACTTTTGCCGATACGCGGTGTCCACTCCAAGACTCGTCTGCTCCACCGGTTATTGGTCCTCCGACAAACAAAACATGCCCACTGCCACTTCAGCTTGGTTACTTTGCAAGCTATGTCAGTAACTCCGGTTCTTTTCCGGATAACTACATTTCTGATTTAATCCTTCAAAGAAACTCCGAGCTTAGCCTGGTCCGTAGCGCGCTGAGTTGACGAGAAGACTTGACGAAGTTTTCCAAATGCGGGCAGCATTTGGAAAACTTCGTCAAGCCTTCTTCAAACTGAATAGAATCCTTCTGTCGGCTTCTTTCTCAAAGTTGTGTCTACTGAGCTGGAGACTTGCCCTAGGTGTCTCTCTAGGGAGAAGGAGTATGTATACTCCTTCACAACTTCGAGAAGCAACCCTTCGATGTGGATTGGACTCGGCAAGGTGTGTCAATTGTACATTACTTCCGTCTTGTCCAAATTCATGCCGAGAGCAACCCGCCGAGAGGCTCCATTTAGCAGCATCTGGTCTAACTGTTCCAGCATCTCTGCTACTATGACGATGTCATCGGCAAAGCGAAGGTGTGAGATGTACTCGCCATTCACGTCGATACCCAGTCCAGTACAGCGGCGTCTTGAAGACGTCCTCCAACGCGTTGGTGAACAGTTTAGAGGATATCACATTCCCTTTATCTCACTCCTCTGAGCAGTTTGAATGGGGCTGGTTTTCTGTTCACACACAGACAGACATTCACAGTCACACACACACTGTCATTGTGGCAGCGTCATACAAACATCTCAACATTTCTATGTAATGCCAGTCAATTCGACACCGCTACAGAGGCCCCAACAGAATATATTTTGATGGAGTAGAAGGCTTTCTCGTAGTCCGCAAACTAAAACTTAATCTAAAAATTTTAAAATATTTTTTTTAGTTTTAGCTTGCACCAACTTCAGACAGATAGTATAAAGGCTCTTACAGACAGAGGCGATATCGCGTCGCGACGCGATATTTTTCTACTGATATAATATCGAAATATCGCGTCGCGACCGCGATATCGCCTCTGTCTGTAAGAGCCTTAAAAAAAAACTGTCATGATTTTTGTTAATTACATAATATTTTTTATTATTTCAAAAATATTCAGGTTTCTTTTCGTTTTATTTTAGTCATATTGTTTTTCGAAATGGAACCCCAATGAAACTAATTCGTGATGTACTTTAGCTCTTGAAAATAAATACACTTCAAATAAGTACAACTTAAATCCTTGTTTTCACACTGTTATATTAAATCAAACTGACAAACTCAAACTTACAAAGCAATTATTGCTTAGTGAAGAAAATCTCTCTTAATAAAAATAAGACGGGCATAATAAAATATTGTGATCCTATTAACTTAAAATACTTTAGAAAATGATGCTATAGTCCAACAAGATGATCGTTACATTGATGGACGAGCTCTTGATATAAATAAATCCCCACAAATAGAAATAGTTTTAGGATGCCTGAATTCAAGGTTCGACTGATCGTTTCTATCCCCATTCATAAACATACAAACAATAGGAAGAGAAAACATACCTACTTTATATTTAGGCTGGTGCTAATTTTGTAAGGAAAATGTCACAAACTGTGTAGGAAATAATAAAATTACCGTGAAATTAACGTACAGACAGAGTGAGTTATTAAACGATGTATTAAATGACTCACGTTACATAACGCAATGACTATCTTGCTCCATTTGTTTTAATTACTCCGAATACTTCGAAACATAATAACAAAGACCACACGTCTTGATTGAGTACGAAAATAACCTGAGTGTAGTGTTTCACAAAATATTGAAAACGGATAACTGCTATTACCATGACGGTAATTGTTTTAAAAAATAAAATAATTAACGGGTCACCTCATTGAAGTAAAAATATTAATAATGATACTTCTAAACAATTAAAGCCAAATAAAATAATACAGATATTTACAAAACTTTAAAACCTGGAAACTTGACATAATTATTATGATAAAATTGTTCATAAAATCGGCTTTATTCACTCTGTGGCATATTTTAACAAAAATGTCAACGATTGATTTTACAGCTTTTTAAGGAATGCGTTGACCAAAAATAACGTCACAATAATACCAAGTGGATTAAAAATAAACCTGTAACCTGACCTAATTTCGGCTTGTATTGTTGTTTTAAGACTACACGTGGTCAACACGTAAAGCTCGACTCAGATTAGATGTTTCTCTCAATGTGGCATTCACATGAGAACCCAAAAATTATAGCCGATCACCGGCAGTCTATATCTGCCCCGGCGCCGCAGTATAACCCGTTTCACGCGCCAGTGGTCGCCAATCATCGGCCTCCCGTACATTAGCTGTTGTATTTTACTCACAATATTATTCAAATATTTACATCCGCGCTATACATCATTACATTACTTATATCGTAATTTTCTATTTAACTGTACCATCGTAAATCAATCGTGCATTATAATACGGATGTAAATATTTTGTAATATGAATTTAAATATTGTGTTTTTTTATTGCTATGACGTGTTTATAATATGTGGCATTCCAACAAATATTGTGAATATCTAATTTTCTATTAAAACTTTGCTGCAATTTGATACAATATGACGTACCTACCTATATGTATAATAATACCAATAAAACTGAAAATCCTATAGCAATTACTGCGGTGTAATTTTTTATTAGTTTAAAGCTACGCTTCAAGATAAACTTTAAATCTAAAATACGAAAAATCATATGACACGCAGACGAAAACTCATTTACTAAAAAAAAAAACTTGGTATAAGAAACAAATCAGAGGGCTTAGTGCGAGTTTTTATACTTACTCGATCACGTTAACGTAAAAATCTGTTTGTACTGAAAATGAATAAGCGGCACCTAGTGACTATAATGGGAAACACAATTAATACATACGAATTGACATAAGGTAACGTTAACGTAAACGCGATCGAGTAAGTATAAAAACTCGCACTAAGCCCACAGTTGACGACACCTGACAGTGACGTCGCTACGCGTAATATTCTCGTCGGGATTGTTGTGAATCGGCGGCCGCATCAAAGGAATTTCCTGCTCTTAATCAAGGAACAGCTTTATATGCGCAAGAGTTTCTGCTACGTTTTAAAGTGGTCGTGTTGAAGATGTTCAGTTTCACATGTTGTGATCGAGAACTCGAGCGACTAATCCATGTACAAAACATCCCTCCTTATACAGAATATCCATTTATACCTTCTTCAGAGCTGACTATATTTACAAAACTATACTGCAGATAAAATATATAAACGTGCTCTAGAAAATGCACTTGTTAATGGATAGTACCAGCGCAATGCTTGCAAAATTTCAGGAAGTTTACATGAATGCCAATTTACTTACTATGAACCAAAAAACTACTGAGGTTATTCAGTATACCTTTCACACTTTCAATTTTGTTTCTGTAATAAAACGGTTTAAACAACAATCGTGTAAACCTCCATTAATAAATTAAAATGAACGTAATAAACAAATACGTCATTGTTCCTGAAACGCAAAACGGCACTGGAATAATGCTATTCGGAAGCTTCGTCAACAACTATCATATTTCTATAAATGGATCGCATCATCCATGTTCCTACGTGTGAGTCGATGTCAATTAGTTTATATAAATCTGACAGCTCACTTCCTGCAGAATGCAGGTTTTGCTGAACATTCCCACCATCTGACGTAGATATAATTCACGCTGACGAAGAACTCAATATCCACGTCACTATTCTGAACGCGTACGGTGGAGAGAGAGACAGCAGCTTTTTCACTTATTTTTGTATTCCAGTCTGAGGAGGAAGGAATGCTATAAATAAGGGTGCCACACCGACGTAAAATCTAGTGTAACAACACTCGCACTCGGATTCGGTTCTTGTTACAACTGCCAACCCTACTACACAAACACCATGGTGAGGATCCCAAGGACTTCAAATCTCCTGTTCGTTGGACGTGAATGTGACAGTTAATTGTGACAAATCTGAAAGTGTTCAAAAATTTAAAATATGGAATGTTCTATTAAAATTCTTACATAATTTCGAAGCAGTGATATTTGCATATTTATAAAAAGGACGGTTTTCAACAATTTTACTGCCATATTCAATACCCAACACTTTTGATAGACGTGCGTTTTTTACTATCACTGCAAAATTAAGCACATGGTTGAATAAAACGCGTTTCCTTCCTAATTGACAAACATCTAAACGACATATTTCTTACGTTGGTCTTATCTTCTTAGGACACTGACGATGATCAGAAAATGGCTATGCTGCGCAAGGCTTTCCAGATGTTTGACACCACCAAGTCGGGATACATCGATGTCCTGAAGATCTCAACCATCCTCAACACCATGGGCCAGCTTTTCGATGACTCTGAACTGAACGCTCTGATCGATGAGAACGACCCAGAAAGTAAGTATTTCTCCAGATATACTTATTCATCTATTGATACAGTTGCTTGGTCTTTTTAAATTCAAAGCCATTAGTTCCAAATATTCCATCTCCATTTCCAGTGACGACCCAAACGGTATTTATTTTCAAAATAATCTCTTCTCTAGATAATATTCTTCAAATCTACTAACCAATTTATATTGTTGAACGTATTTCAATGTGGTTCAATCTTATATTACCTATAAATCTTCACGCATGTCATATTCATCAATAATACTTTGCTCACTTGCATTGTGTACATTTTCATTGATTCTGGATTCTTGTGTAGAAAAGAAAATATTTATACCAGGATCGAATTTGTTTACCCTATAAACAACTTTATGGATATTTTATGTAAAACTTTAAGCTGATCTTCAGTTTTGTTGATGTACTATATTATTGGAAATTTTACTATGTTTGCTCTCCGACTCGCAAAAAGTCAGATATATCATACTGGTTTTTTTTTTAACCTAGTTGCCAAGTACAAAATGTGGGAGCGATAAAAAAATGGGAACAACAACTGTCATATAAACAGCTGCAAACATCTCTTGTTAAAATGTAATCCATCATCAGAATACGCTAACAAGAATTCACACGTACCGAGGCTACGACACCTTTTCGAATATACTCTCGAATATTTTTACTCGTCGCGGGAACTAATGAGGCTATTTCCGTACGGTAGTTCTCTCCGAGCTTCCAGTCCCTTTGAAAGATGCATGTCTCTGTTTCCAAAGTTTATTTATCTAGTCTGTTTTCAATGAAAGAAATAGAGCGCTCAAGGTTTAGAACAGTTCTGGTTTTAGTCTCGGATTAATTGTTATTTTTACTTCATTTTAGAAGCCGGCAAAATTAACTTCGATGGCTTCTGCAACATCGCTTCCCACTTCTTGGAGGAGGAAGATGCCGAGGCTATGCAACAGGAACTGAAAGAAGCTTTCAGGTAAACACTTGTTTATATGGAACGCCAGTGGGTTGTCTGAATTGAGATTATTTCAAATAAACATTGTAATGCTATCTGGCATTTGTTAAAAGTCATTATTTCATCAATCTCCAGGTTGTACGATCGTGAAGGCAACGGATACATTACCACTTCCACCCTGAAGGAGATCCTGGGTGCCCTTGACGACAAGCTCAGCTCGAGCGACTTGGACGGTATCATCGCTGAGATTGACACTGACGGATCCGGAACCGTCGACTTCGACGGTAATTATTTCTACTCCTCATAATTTTCTAAATTATTCATAAACATGACTAAATTACTCTAATGTTCCAAATTATTATTACAATGATATTGGAATATCGGCTGGAGATCTGCCCACATTTTGTCTCGACGCCAAGACAGGCCTCCGCAGTTAACACGCAGTTACCTGATGTCAATTCGTCGACAGAAGTGTCAAAAGCGTGAACATAACAATTTGGCCACGTATCAACCCACGCTAGCCACTTCAGTAATATATTATAAAAACACTAAAATTGTCCGTTCGACTAAAACAGAATCCCGGTTTAAGTCGATTACTAACTGGATGCTAGAACAGCTGCTTTTGAAGATAAACTATAGCATAAATTTTCGCGAAACCAACATAGATACATAAACACATAACACTCGTACAAATGCCGAAACATTACAAGCGCTCCGAATAGGCGCGTGGTATGCGACGGTCAAAATTTATGTTGTCTGCTCTAGTACACGCACTTATTGCAATATTAATTCATAGGTACTAATCTCCTCCGTTTGTTTTTGATTGAGATCAAAGAATCTAATGGAATGGCTTTTTGACAAAAGTCTTCTAAGTGGTTTTACATTAAACTTCTTTTACTTATTCATTGAATCACAAAGATGCCTGCAATCCATTATAATAATCATAAATTGATTTATTCAGACGTTTTTATACTTATCTGCTACTTTATAATTCTATAACATTTACTGGTCCACTTTATTTAATTCAAAAGTTTCCTTTAATCGCATCAGTTTAAATGTTTTCTTGTTACTAATCATTATCTGTTTTGTTTCAGAATTCATGGAGATGATGACTGGAGACTAAGAAGTTCGTCTGACATTACTATATTATAGTATTATTAAATTTAGATGCTATTTTTATTGTATTTAAAATGTTAAGACTTTGACACTAGTACAAAACCAAATGCGGTATTAGCATGGTTGTTTAATTAATTTGCACATTTTACTCTATCTTATAGATAGGCACTTGTTAATATTATAATTAATAGTCTACAAGGGTAGGCCAGGAATCATTGAGTTCGTTCCAAAGAATTATTTCCGGAATAATTCACACCTAACGAAATCTCAAACAATTATATGCTAATATTTATAACGCATTGCACTTTATTTTGAAAGTACTCTTTTTAAATTACACACTTCAATAATATAACATCAATACACAAAACGACAGTCTTTTACTCTTGTTTCAATTGGTGTACTGTGTCGTCCTTGACCTAATTATTCCTTCTAAACTTGTGTTAGTTCCCGACGACTCGTTATTGTGGGCACACCAGCTTTGTTGATCAAAGGAACAGAAATACCACACTGGTAGTGTCTAGTGATTTATTATGATTTATACATCCCGACCAGCTGTTATTTAAGCATATAGTTATAAATATGTCCACTGGCACATTCTATATTTCTGTTTTATACGGTAACGTGTTCGAGAGTGAAGAATTGCCTCTTGACCAAAATTAGCCGTGTTCCAAGACCCGCAATTGAAAAATTGTCCAATTGCATTTTGTTTCCTGTGGGTACTGTACAACTGAGGACAGAATAACATGCCACCGCTCGTTTTCCATATACCAACTTACATATACGAAACTCTTTGTTTATAAAGTACCGTTGATGGCATTATGGTGGGCATCAACATTGTTTATCTGAAAATCCATTAACGATTACGACTAGGTACTGTAAACTGGTTTTTTGACATAAGGATTAGTGATCGCAATATGATTTGTAACCACTCTTGTGGATCCTGCTTGTGGAATCTTAAGAAGCTGATGGCTTCATAATAACAGCCCATGGGTCAATCCATCAGGTTAAGCTACGCTTGCCGAGGTTGGTCCGTGGATAGGTGACCATCTTTACATGCCGAGACTCCTCCGCGCCTCGGAAAGTCGGTGGTCCCGGCTGTCATTCGTGGATCTTTGACAGTCATTACGGGTCTTCAGAAGCCTGAAAGTCTGGCAACCAGTCTTACCCAGTCATACCAATTACCCAGTTACTGGGTTGTGGAGGTCAGATAGGCAGTCGCTTTATGTAAGAACTGGTATTCAGTTGGTTCCGGTAAGAAAAGTTAGGCAGACAACTTATGGAGCCTACTGGTCATCTATTTAAAAAAAGAAAAGTCAAATCACAACCAATATTGGGTCGGCCCGTATTGGCTTTGTGTAGGTAGGTATTTAAATGGTTAATGAATTTCAGGGCCGAGAATTAAACTGGTAGATTAGCTAAAATTTTCGAATGAATCTGGCAGGTTATTTTTAACTTAACTGTGATGATTTTATTTTATTTTATTTATATCCTTGGACATTTCACACAACGCCATCTAGTCCCAAGCTAAGCAACCTAATGCTTGTGTTATGGTAACGAGATGGCTGATAAACTACTTATACACATTTTTTATTTTTTTTTTGTAAATACATACATATTATAGATAGAAAAACACCCAGACTCGAAACAAATACTTGTAGGTCGTACAAATATTTGTTCCGTGCGGGAATCGAACCCGCGACATGCTGCGCAGCAGTCAATCGCTCAACCACTGCGCCAACCGTGTCGTCCTCGATGATCTGGGATTCTTATTGCCAGGACAGACACAAATTCTGGCCAAAAAATTGTAAGCATGGCCAAGTATGTGTGCCAGTCAGTGTAAGGTAATGTACATTATCATTGCTCGTCCTGAGTCCTTGAGGGTCGGATGTATACCTTGCAGATCCAATCAGAACACTCTCTTTCTGCGAGTATACGTAATTAGAAATACAAGGCGTGAAGTCCTCAACACTGCGACCACAAGTGTACAATGAAAATTGTACCTATTAAAGCGACCCTCAGGATCTCAATTGGATCAGTAGAAATACCGTTATGAATCCTCGTGTGCATATAAGCCATGTTTAACTATTTATGGCACTAGTTGGCTGCAGTGTTAGCTATTGTGATGTTTCGATCTGCCATCCTACTATGGCTACTTTCTGTGGGGATATCCATGTCAGTACCCACGGACGAATTCCGTGGCTTTGTCAGCGAAGGAGGTATGTGACTGTGTTTTATAGCAAATAAACTGATCCTATAAATATAGTTAACGTTTCTAGTGCCAAGGTTGGCGTAATGGTTTTGTGCCCATTGTATAAAGCTGGTATTGCATGAATTTTGAAGTACACAGGCCGATCTTACTCTACATAGCATTGGAAGATGTGAGGTTAATTCCAAGACAATTATCATAAATTGGCGTTAAGTGGATTAGTGGGAGCCATAATATATGAGAATTTTCTTCCATTGTATTCAATGGGAGAATTCACCTATAGATTTATAGAATAGGTTGTCGATGGATAAAATACTCACTCTTTGCATACTTATGTGCATTAGAAAATGAAAACTTCTCGATTTGCTTGATTTAGTACTCAACTAAAACATTACGTATCACATATAAAACCCCTTCTTTATAAATTGACTTAAAATGTTACATCGATTCTACAGATTTAAATAGTACTTAGAATCTAAACCATATCAACATTTGTACTCAACTACTACACATTCTTTCTGCAGAGTTATCTATGGATGATGATGGTCCACTGATGGGAATTATCCCTGGAGGGTACCAAACTCAAGGATCACAGAGAACTGGGAATGAATTTTATGAGCTACTAGAGGTAAATTAAATTAGACATGAGATTTCTGCCTCAGAAATATATCCTATTAGTATTCTTATTGACATCATTATTATTTACATCTTTTTATTGTATATTGTTGATAAAATTAGAATAGTATTATTATAAACATATTAAATTATAAACACTTTCAGTACAATGATGATTTCAAAATCTTTAAGAATTCTGTGAAGAAAGGTGCCACTGAGAAAGGTCTTACATTTAACGTATATGACGAAAATATGCAAGAAGCGGCCAGCAGTTTATTTGAGCTTCTCCACGGCGCAGAAGATGCAGGCTATAATGCAGAGAAGTTATTTAATTTTGACGAATTAAATGATGACTTAGTAACATATGCCACCCAACTAAACATGCTATACAGAGACAAAAATGTTGACGTAACTGCTTTTCCACCACCGTTTATTACAAAACCTAACTTTTTTGTCAATGGTGAAACAATAGTAAAAGCTTTGAAACTTAGTAATTACATTAACAATAACGTAGACATTACTGAGGAAGCTCATGCAGATCAGTATTTCAAGACATATGAAACACTCACAATTAATACTAACTATTCTGGTTGGAATCTACCTGAAAATGGAGGTGACGAGCTTCTGAATTACTTTAGAGAAGACATAGCTTTAAACAGTTATTACCATGGTGTCCACCTGAGACACCCGTATTGGATGTTCCGCCATAAATTGTACGCATTGAATGCTCGACATGATGAGCATTACTATTACATTCATCACCAGTTGGCGGCGCGTCTTCGCCTTGAAAAAGAACATTTACGTGAGGAAAATACTACAAAGAAGAATAACTTTGGTGATTTTCATCCGTATCTTATTCATGAAAATGGATTGCCTTTCCCTAGCAGATCAGGCACGCTAGGACATTGGAGTGAGGATAGAGCTAAAATTAAAGCAATAGACATCGCAATTAGAGAGTGTATGTCTAGAGGACTGATTGTTATGGTAAGTGATGCTATTTCAGTAATTGGGATGCTAATAACATTTTGGTTCAAATTGAGGAAACGGCTCCATATGTTTATTCCATCATTTAACTTACCAAAAAGAGAGAATTGGACATTTACTATTATTTTAGAACCCCTCAAAGTATTTCTATATAAATACATTCTTTCGAATACGCAACTTTATTCACAAAATGATACAATGTCTTTTTTGCAGGAAAATAAATCTCCATTAAGACTGACCGAAGAGAACTACGTAAAATTATTAACGAGATTATTCCGAGGCAATTTTGAAGTTGGGAGAGTTTCCAAAATCGTTAGGTCGTTGTTTGGATACGGTGGAAATGGATATCCTTTTCACCAGTAAGGCCAATTTTTTACTACTAGAGTAAACCTACCAGAAAGAATGCATGCAAAATTCAAAATAATATAAATCTGAAATGTCTCGAAAATCCTTTTTGTGATGTTACCGTAATGATTTTATACAGGGTGTAAGGGACAGCCCTCCGCAAACTAACAGGGTGCATTCAGGTCCTCATTTTGAATCATATTCTACCGGAAATTTTCTCAGGAAAATTTTCATTTTTTAAAATTTTTTTTCAGTTACATTTTCATTATTTCAATGTAAAATTGCATTGTGTGTTCGCAGCATTCCATTTATGTAAAAAAACTGCAAAAAAAAAACAGCAAAAAAAAAACCAGCAATGGATGTTGAAATACTCTAACCAGCGACCCAGCGACGCAAATAATCAGCGGTTCACTTTCTGTCTAGCTACAGAGTTCATCGAACTCACCGCACACCTATTACGTACCCCTCCCAACCAGTAATAGACGTTTGTGCACAAAAACACAAACAAATCAGGTTTATTGGATTCCCTTAACGTTCCTGAAAAAATTTCATGTACCAGTCATCTTAGTAAGTTAGTTTGCGGAGGGCTGTCCCTTACACCCTGTATGTAGCATAATTATGTGGATCCCTAGATCCGTGTAAAATACTGGTATTCAGCTGCATCCGTTTAGACTGGATTCCGACCCGAACTTAGTTGAGAAAAGGCTGGGCAGATAATGATGATGCCTATAATTATTTGTTACTTGAAACGTATAGGTTGATTAAAGAAAAGATTATTGTTAATCATCTCATTTGAACTACTGTCGTATTGTTACAGATACAATCCAGCGCCATCTCTAATGCACCACCCACAAACATCATTAAGGGATCCCTTATACTGGTACATGATTCAGTATGTTCTTAACTACTTTACTGAATACAAGGAATCCATTGAACCAGTTAATCTGCAAAAGTATGCACAAAAACGCTGCGAAATCATAGAAGCCGATATTCCAAAAATTACGACCTATTTTAGCTATTATCAGTTTAACATCAACAGAGCTATCATTAAAAAGGGTTACCCACAAGGAAAACCGCCACTTACTGTAACTGCACGCCAAAAGAGGTTGAAACATTCCAAGTTTGAGTTTAATTTTACAGTAGATTGTGAAGGCATTAAAAATAGCATCGTAAGGTTGTTCCTCGGACCACCGTGTTCTGACAATTGCTGGGAAGAATACAACAATTTCTTTGAACTTGATAAGTTTAATTATACCTTTGATGAAGGATTGAATATCATAACATGGTCACCAGAAACTTCTAGTAGATTTTCAAGTGATGAGTATTATAATATGGAAGGATTGGCCGCACAGAAAGATAGAACAAATAACTTCAATTTGTTCAAGTTTCCAGAAAACTTAATAATACCTAGAGGCACTGAGAAAGGGTTGAACCTCACATTATTTATTATGATTACGCCTGGAGATGAGTTTTTGGATGATTTCTACGCAGCCAACAAGTTCTTTTCGGAAATAATGAACGACATAGATAATAAGCCGATAGGTTTTCCTTTCGATAGACCTGCTGTTGATTATTATGATGATGCCCCAAATTATAAATTTTACAATGTTACAGTATATCATAAAAAAAATAATGTTCCAAAGAATGGATACTTTTCACTTCACTTGCAGTAAATAATATTTTAAAAAATCTCGTCTTTTGACTGAGCTAGATTAATTTAATATAAATATTTAGATTTTAAGAATAGGTATTGTACTCTCTGTTAGGTTTTGTGTTATAATAAAACTTCGTTTTATTTGTGTGCATGGTGCTGAAGTAAAGAGGATCAATGAACTTTAGAGAGATCCAAGAACCTGCTTTGTCAGAAATCACTGAATTAAACTGTTGAATACTTACTAAAGTTTTCAGTTTTCGTATATTTTCTCTAATACACACATGGCTACAAAATCATTTTTGGTTAAGTGTTATGAAGTCTTTAATAGCAACGATAGATTCTGTATGGTGGTAAACTTGTTGGATTAATATGAAGGTTGGTGCTTGAATATAGACAGTGTATGAATGTATGTGAATTGGGGAAAGCGATGGTTTTAATCTAATGGAATTACTCCCATTGGAACACAAACATTGAATTAAATAATTAATAATAGGGTATTTTATATCCATTGCGATTTTTACATATTCACCTAAGCTAATATACTTAAATTATCTTACTGCTTCTTATCAGATAGGAAGTAAGAAGGAACGTTGAGCTTGTAAGGGAAATATGCGTCCTTGTGGTATATTTGCACATCCTCAAAGAACATGTTGGGTTGTCTGTAGTACGGCTCATGTGCGGGACGGTCGAATGGATATCCGAACGGCTTGTTATCCACGATGTAGTTCTGGTACGCGTCATCTCCCTTCATAACGCCGTTGAATGGGTACACAAACACGAACAACTGGAATGGATATCCACCGTGGGCACCCTTAGGCAGCATCAGTCTCCTAGGCAAGGTATTGGGCTTAACAGACATGTCATAAGGTACCTTTCCTTGGTCTAACCATTGGTAGATTTCGTTAATGGGGATAGAGTCATCTTTGAAGAACATAAACTCGCTGGATTTGCGCTCAACCTTGTTCTCACCAGGGACAAGTTTCTGGATGAACCAGTCCAGTTCGTAAAATTTCATCCAATCATCCTCAATGTTAATTGGGTATCCATTGGTATCGTACTTAGGTCCGATGAAGATCTTGAAGATGGCATCAGAAGCAAGATCTGACTTAACGTCAACAGAGACAGTGAATGGTTTGTGGTTCAAGCGAGGTTGGCGGATCATGAAACCAGTAGGGTAAGACTTGAGCTCTCTCTGACTGAAGAACACGCTGTTCGTGGCATTGAAGTCGAAGTAATCAAAGTAAGTGACCAGTTCGCTGACTTTAACGTCGTTGATCTTAACGCCGACGAAATGAAGATCATTGTAAGAGTAAGGCTTCACATACTCCTTGTAGTCAATAAGGTAGTCGACAATTCTCTGGTAGAGCTGGTAGAATGCAGGGTCACGCATAGAAGTCTGGTAGAAGTCAAGAGCTGACGGCATAAAGGTGTATCTGAAAGTAAAAAAAAAAAAAAATTTTGTTCTTTTTTCTGTCTGGATTTATGATATACTTATATTTATTTTGTAAGGCTGGTGATATGTATAGAGAACACTTACATGCTTGGGACTAGCGCCAAGAAATAACCTATGTTACTAATGGACCTCTTATTTAAACATCATCTAGTCTTTTGTCGCAAAGTTCTGGCACTACTACTGCTACTATTTTAATAAGAATTTACTTGAAAAGCTAAGAACAGTTTCATGGTAAAACTCACTTGTCAAAAGGCTTGGGACTAGCGCCAAGCACGTGACGAGCGATGATTTCGTAAGAGTACTGGTGTAAGTCCTTCTTACTGTTCTCGGAGTACAGGTCTTGGTTTTTGTGCCAATAATTGCCGACGTAGTTCATTTCCTTCTCAGGCTGGAAGTATAAAATTCAATTAGTTTTATGTAAGCAAACTACCTGTTAAATCATGTTAAAAATAAATTGGGTTTATCTGTTGATACTTACAGTCTTAAATTTGCCCTTCTGCAAGAACTGGAAGAATGTCTTCTCATAGGTGTCCAAGAAGCGAATGTGTTCGTAGTTCCACTCAGTGTGGAGGTTGTAGTCGTTGCTTCTTTGAGCGAAAGGTAAAAAGTTTCCTGTCAGTTGGGGATAGTATCCTGTCTTGAATTTAGAGTACCAAGAGAATTCGGGAATTTCACCCAAACGATTTGTAAGACGCTCCAAATAGTATCGAGCCAGAATTTGCTGGTAGTAGTAGAAGAAGTATTCACCCATACGTTCTTGGAATAAACCTAATTTGGCAGACTTCCACCAGAAAGGCACTTGTGAGTGGAAGTAATAGTAGTAGGAGTTTAAACCAATGTCTTCAGTGAAATATGACAGCTTCTGTTCCTGGTTGGGGTAGGTCAGGGAGTTGGAGTAGTTGGCGTAATATACGTAGTAGTCGTTCTCTTTCACAATACCGTATTGGGCACCAACTTTAGCTTTGAACACACCACCTTGCATCTTGGTGCTGTACATCCTGATCAGAGTTTCCATATTAAAGAAGAACTGAGGGTACACTTCATAAGGCGCTGGCAGCACGATGCCATCAGTATCAGTCCTTTGGACAGTGGCTATGTAGTACGCGTATAAGAACTGTTCTTCGTTCAGGTAAACCTTAGCCCAAGCCGCGGTTTTGTAGAAGGTGTCGAAGTCCTTGGCGTAGTACATGACATGGAAAAGAGCGATGGCTTCATCTCTCATCCTTTCGTAGAAGATGGAAAACTTGTGATATTTCGGAAGAAATCCGGTTTCATACAGCATCAAGAATTCCTCGACGGCATATTTGTTCTGCAAAAATGCATTGCGTTAACATTTCAAATAATCTTAAGAATTTCCTGCAGGTGCGTTTAAGTCATTATTAAAAATACTCACTGTGTAATTGTCGCTGTTAGCTTCGATGTTGTATTCCTTGCCAAGTTTGTAGTACTCGGAGTGTGCGTCCAGTTGTTCGGAGTGTTCAAAAAGTGCCAGAATTTTCTTCTGGTACTTAACGAAGTCAGGTTCAACTATTAAGCAAACATAATTAACATCATTAACTGTTTTTTCTATGAACAAAGCCAAAGTTGCGAAGAATGTAAAAGTGATTACGAATAGTCTTACCAGAATATTATGGTCCTGGTGCTAGATTAATGAACCATTATGTTAAGTTTCACTGACATGACCTCTTTGGATTTTTCCACCATAAAATAATCTTGATCTGTAACTATCACGCTGAATATTATGTCTCACCTCTTATACAGTTTAATTTGCAAGGTTTGAACTCGCAGTGTTGTGATTGATTCGGGTACTTAATAATCGGGACCATTATGACTCCACCTGAATTGGGAGCACATTTAATTAAATATTCAAATTAGTTCTTACCAGCCTTCAGCTTGATGTTTTGGTGGGAAGGGTGGGCATTGCCCATCACCAGGCCGACGAGCCCCGCAAGGATTAAGACAGTCTTCATCGTTGTTACAACCACTGCCAACTGTGACAATACACCTTGCTGATCCACTTTTTATACCACCTATCAATTCATCCCGGTCCTGAGTTTCATATCGTAATGAATCGTATGTGTCGTATGAATGATGTATGTTTGTTTTCCTTATCGTTATCACTTTAATTAACCTTTGACATGATTTGATCGTTTTCGTATATCAAAACAGCTTTAGTGAAATCTGTTGCGTAATATTTACTTTGGTATTAACTTTATCAGTGTTATGTATTCGTAGATGTTGTCAAGAGAATTATAAGTAAGTAACTGTAGCAGAGCATTTGAGAATACTTTGTCTAAAATCAATATACCATTGTTTGTCAACATACTGCTGTTCTCTGAAACATAATAAACTATTGTAACATTGTTTTTGCAATCTTCTTAAAAGAACCGCTTGAAACGCCGGGGCGTAACTCCGCTGCCGCGAGAAATCACGGTACAGCGGACAGAGCTCCGGCGGGATCTCATGGCGACATGGAGAGCGCGACTGTCACAGCCCAGCGCTGGGCACGCCACAATTGCGGCGATAAGTCCCCTCGTTGAGGAGTGGTTAGAACGGCACCACGGCGTCCTCACCTTCCGCCTGACGCAGGTCCTCACCGGACACGGCTGTTTCGGGAGGTTCCTGTTTCGCATAAGGCGGGAGGAAACGCCCGGGTGTCACCATTGTGTGGATCGCCCGGAGGACACGGTGGAGCATACAGTGGAGGTCTGCCCGGCTTGGGCAGAGCACCGCCGTGTTCTCACGGAGGCGATCGGCGGTGGCGATCTCTCGCGTCCGAGCCTGGTTCAGGCCATGGTGCGGAGCGAGAGTGCATGGGAGGCCGTCACCTCCTTCTGCGAAGCAGTGATGATCGCGAAGGAGGAGGCGGAACGCGTGAGGGAGAGGCAGCCTCACGCCCTCAGTCGCCGCAGGAGACGCCCTGGGCGGCAGGAATCGCGAGGCGATTTCCGGCCACCGTAGGCGCGGGCCTGCGGACGGTGAGTAGCGGGTAGCTCGCCGTCTGGTAAGGACCAGGCCCGAGTCGACAGCGTTGTGTTCCACGCGCGCCTCTAAGAGATGTCAGCAAGTGATGGGGTCCAATAGGGCCGACGCCGCTGGGGTCGCGGGTTGTTTGAAGAAGATACCGCGGCCCTGGCATAGGCAACTGAAGGAACACGGGTGGGTTTTAGTCAGTTAAAGTCTGTCACGCCCTTCCGCTCCACTCAGAGCGGGAGAAGTTATTTGATGATTTCCCACCCTCAAAAAAAAAAAAAGAGGGTATGTTCGTAAGGCTCTCGCACATCATAAACTGCTAAAGATAGAAACTTCAATTTTGGACAGTATAATTCTGTATTTTCTGTTCTGTTATCGTGATGGTCTGAGATACCACTGCTTACCGCTCCTTACGGAGATATAGTCTTATCCAATAATGTAAATCGGTCATATCCGCAATTCGTGAAATAATAGTTATTGAGTAGGGTAGTTCTTCGAGGACCCTCAAAACGCGGGCACGCGGAGGATACTTTTTCAAGAACTATCCAGTAGTTCTGGTGGTCATCGGTGGTTTTCATCATGAGTTTCACTTCACCAAATGGTGCTTTCCGAGAGCAATTGTACAAGTTACTATTAAAAATACCCAAACCGTTACGGGTGTGCCTATAATATTTGAAGAGTTCTCTCGATTTCTCCAGGATCCCATCATCAGATCCTGACCTGATGACAATTCAACCCCCTTTCAAACAAAACAATATTTTTGCAAATCGGTCCAGTCGTCTTTGAGTAATCGGAGAACATACATAAAAAATAAAATAAAAAAACCGGCCAAGTGCGTGTCGGACCACGCACAATGAAGGGTTCCGTAGTTGGTTGACTATTACTCGTAAACATGAAAAGCCTAGTTAGCTGTGATAGTTTTCCTTTTAACTTCGATATTATGTATATACTACCAGCTTTTGCCCGTGGCTTCGCCCACGTGAATGTCGGAAGATATCCCATGGGAACATACTACCGGAAATTCGTTCCTTATTCCTTGTCTACATTATAACGGGAACCTCTGTGCAAAATTTCAGCTTTCTAGGTCCAAGGGTTTGGGCTAGGCGTTGATGAGTCAGTCAACCAGTCAGTCAGGACTTCTCTTTTTATTTGTATAGATAGTTAGAAGGCTACCGTGAATTTTTTCACCCATCCAAAACTAGACGCTTAGCTGGCAGGGCAGACTTGACTCTAACAAAAATTGGCACTTTAAAGCTTAATATTTCAGAAACGGATCCCTAAATCGAAAAATTGTTGTAACAAACCCACAATATTTTTAAAAAACCCATCCAACAACACCCAACACCATGGGGTAGACGAGAAAATAAAAATCCCCACTACGTGTACAGAAGGTACCCTAAAAAAAATTTTTTTTTACCACTTTGTCGGCGTGATGAATTTATGTGTATCCATGCCAAATTATAGCTTTCTAGTACTATGAATCTGTGAGATAAGCTGCGAACGGACAGACGGACGGACAAAGCGAAACTATAAGGGTTCCTTGTTGACTACGGAACCCTAAAAGGTTCCAACGAACTGAGAATCTCCTCCTTTTTTTGAAGTCGGTTAAAATACCGAATGTTCTTCCAAAAATTTAGTTTTTGCACTAACTTAGCTAGTTAGCTATAATGTTAACTATGGATAGATTTTAATTCTCTCTTGATGTTGAGTAGGTACTGTAGAGGTTTTAATATGTACAAGCCAAAGTATGGATAACTGGCTGACATTCCGATCATTCAAACATCGAATATTCTTATAAAAAGTGATGGTCGTTTTTTATAAGGATTGACAGATAGCGGATAGCTAGGGCTCCGCGTAGAACCTAGGGATTGAATTATAATTTTATTTCTATTTTAATATAGCGGGCTTCAGCCCCATTTCTTCAGTACACTACTGTCTTTTATTATAAAGTAGTTAGCCTCCCGCTGTGAGGTTCGAGCCCTCACATTTGGTGGAGGCGCCGCCGCCGCCGCCGCCGCCGCCATAGCTGAAGCTTCATAGCGACCGCGAGTACGCCCGCGGTACCT
This sequence comes from Cosmia trapezina, assembly GCA_905163495.3. Taxonomy (NCBI): domain Eukaryota; kingdom Metazoa; phylum Arthropoda; class Insecta; order Lepidoptera; family Noctuidae; genus Cosmia; species Cosmia trapezina. The sequence goes on from LR991038.1 coordinate 12,637,699, forward strand.
CTCGAAGGTTTTTTGGAGTGCGCCGATACGGCCGAGTTTAGCAGAGCGAAGTATTGAAGAATTTGTTGGTGTTTGGCGTAGAAGTTATTCCGCCGGACGCAAGACGCATCACTATCGCATGCCGAGCGATATGAGGAGCAGTGGATCCCCTTAAACAGACTAAGTGGTTTTAAATATTATTATTATTACAGAGTGTTCGACATGGTGCTGATGTTGGATTATTATTTCACGGGCATCGACGCCCGATGTCTTGAAAAGTTTATTGCTGATTTCTTACGAATAGCCAACATCAATGGATGGCGAGAAAGCGATTGGTCGCTAATCTTAGGTGCGTTTCTTGCAAGTGCTGCGAGATCTTTCTATAATTATACATGGTCGGACGGTATGTCCTTTGAGGCACTGTGTGACGCATTATGGGCAGAATTCCCATGTAGATGCCATAAGGGAAAGATTATTAGTTGTGCGCGACAAGAGGCGGACGCACAAGAGAGGTCTGTTGAAGACAGACAGGAAAATGTTTTATGTGTAGATGATAACATGCAATTAATTTCTAGTGAAAGAGAGCAGGAAGTTGATGTGTTAGAAAAATGCAATGCAGGCAGTGAAATAGGTGAAGATGAAGTTGAGGTCATTGCTGAGCTCAGTTTCGCAGAGAACAGCCCAATGGTGACCGAAAACGATGTGCAGACAGACGAGGTGCTTATGAAGGAAGACCAGGAAGCATTGGAATATTCGGGTCTGTCCAATCCTGTTATTATGTCTAATATGTCTGTGTGTCAAGATGATCATGTTCACGATGTGGAAAACAATAAAAATAGCATCGCTTGTGAACAATTTAATCAAGATAATTTTAATTTAAAATCTTCGATTTCAAAGGAGAATGGCCATTCCAGTCTGTCGTCGGAAACAAAGGAGATTGGTGATTTTTGTCTTTTGGAAGTCGATTTAAAGTTAGGTGAACAGAATGTGGAGTCATGCGCAGTCGAGACAACGGTTGATATCGCGCAAGTAGAAATTAAATATATTGAAAAAAGTGGTGATAGGTTCCCTAATATCCCTTTACGACACCGAAGTGTCATGTATAATCCAAAACGTGTTTTATTGAAAAAGAAAAAGAATTTATCTATAAAGAAGATTAAATTTAAAAAAATGGTTCCTAAAATAAATAATTTAAAAAGGATTAAGATAACCAATGATCATTTTATAAAGAAGTTTTCTATTTTGAATTTTAGGTTTTTTAAAGTGAATAAAAGGAGGTTGTGTGATATTTTTGTAAACAATATTATTAGATGTAAACTTTTTAAACCTATTAGATTCATTGAATGGAAACTTTTTCTTTTAAGGATTATTTAATTGTCATTGTTCTTATTTTCAGTTTATCATGTCATTAAATTTATATTATCAGCAGGGCATGAAGTGTATTGTATCATATTTTCAAATGTTCTAATATTGTTTTGTTTTTTGTGTAATATTTCATATGCTGAGAATTACATCGGACGCAACCAACAGCGTGTGAGGTTACGCTACCCCACAACGCTGGCCACTACATTGAAGAGCATGAGGGAGTGAAAACCTTCGACAACATCGCTTCGTTACGGGTCGATAGGGCCGGTTAGCATGAACATCCTCCAGTATTTTAGTATGACGTATTAGGAGTAGTGGAAGTTTTGAGAAACTGTGAATACCTTCTAGAGGGGGGGTGACTTTGGTATGAGTTGTAACCAGCTTTGCTGACGGGACATAGTCCTTGCAAAGTGTGTTGAGTTGACACAATTGGTGCAGTTTATATCGGAGTATCCACAGTTTGGTCAATATGGACCAGTAGTAATACGTAAGGGTTCAGTGTTGACAATACGCGATAATTTCTTTGAATTTGCTGGAGATTGAACATGAATTAGGTTCTGCGTTAGAATTTTGACTTCCTGGCGCATTCCTCCCTCTGGCTCGATACTGTCCGATGGATTAATGAATCACGATGTTGAGATCTTTAGATTTTCAACCCCTTCTGGGCTGATGTGAATTGTCACATCGTATTGTTTTTATAGGGGGTACGTCATTCTTTTTCCTCTGGGTTTTGTTTGACGGGGCTCAGACTGGATAAATGCGATATTTTTGGGTGCACAATGGCACACTTTAATGTTATCTTATCTGACACTTAACACAGTGTTAGATTTTCGCGTTTCGTTTGTCCAGAGCTAAGCCTGTACATATAAGTACGAAACCCCGAATTGTCAGCGTTTTCCCGGAGTTAGGTAGGGTGTCTATTTTTAGGTTTAGATAGGTTTTGTCTGTATGATCGAATGTCTTGGTCTGAATAAAAGTTTTATTTGGAAGTTGACTATGTTAATCCTTTTATTCAAGGGTGGGCGTAGCTCATGTAGAGGTTTTAATATGTACAAGCCAAAGTATGGATAACTGGCTGACATTCCGATCATTCAAACATCGAATATTCTTATAAAAAGTGATGGTCGTTTTTTATAAGGATTGACAGATAGCGGATAGCTAGGGCTCCGCGTAGAACCTAGGGAGTGAATTATAATTTTATTTCTATTTTAATATAGCGGGCTTCAGCCCCATTTCTTCAGTACACTACTGTCTTTTATTATAAAGTAGTTAGCCTCCCGCTGTGAGGTTCGAGCCCTCACAGTACCTACGAGATGATACAGTCAACAACAAAAGAATGTATTGATCACAAGCCGAGTTTGAACCCTAAAAATGCCAACCTGGACTAAGAGGGTATCATTCATTGGTATTTGACAAAACCTTTTTAATAATAAAATACAAATTGTATTATTCAATTTGTATTTTATTATTTAAAAGGTTTTGTCAAAAGCTTTTGTTTTACACCTGTAAGAACAAATACATAAAAAAACAATGAGAAAATTAAAATAATGGACGCCACTAAAGTATGAGTATAAAAAGGGCAGACATCAGGAATGAATCAGTTATACGTGGCTACCTGAAGTGACAGCAATAGCTTGATAAAATAAAAATGAAAGCAAATCTAGTAATTTTGGCGTTTTTGGTACTTCTGGTAAGTGTACATTTCAATAATATTATTTGTTAAACATTTTAAATACTAATAAAAATATCCCCACCGCCGTATCTCTACGTTGAGGGTCGTGGTGTGGCTTACGCGATCCGAACTCTAGATCTGTGCCGGTAGAGTTTAGTTTGCCGAAACAGGTCTAGGGTGAGGAGCCAGATCAAGAGAGATACAGAAACCCGCAGGGCCGCATGTGGCGAGCTGTTGGGCAGTAGCGAGAAGTGATGTTCCTCATCTTTGGCTTGCCTTAACTGACCGGCTGGAGTGAACATTGACAGGAACAGAGCCCTTCTTTCATCATTCTTGCCTTTATTGGCTCGCTTGAGTGGAGATCGCAAGAGCAAACGTGCTCGGAGGAAGGAAGTATTCCAGTAGGCCTGCGTGTCCAGTATAACAATGTATTCAGGATGCTGTTGAGTCTACCATGCTTTTGTAGTGATGCAAACGATGCGCTTCTATTCTTGCTAGCACCCACAGCATCCTGAGCGTGTTGTGTGATAGGTGGGACAGCCCCATGCTGGCTCACTGGATACGGCTGCACACGTTATAGGTGTCAGTCGTTTCAATTTTGTACATAGTGTGTTGTTTTTACTAACATTAGGTAAAACCTTTACTGACAACATAATTATAATTTTTGTAATTTGATCCGAAATAAATAAATAAATAAAAATTATAAAATTCATTAAAATAATAATAAAATTAGCACTTTGTATTTCTTTTTTGTTCTGCGTGGGTAAATTATAAAATATGCAAATTTTATTATAAAATTTCTTATTTCAGGCGTATTGTTGCACCCAACAACCTGCCCCAGGTGGTATGTATCTAAAATAGAATTTTAATAATGTAGGTTGGGTTGCACCATCTTTCTTTAACAATAGCAAACATCGCACCTTCAGTTCGATATTTGTTATTATTAAGGTAAGATGGCGCAACCCATCCTTGTTAAAGATCCTGTTAATGGGTTATTCCATTTGAAAATTTGTTAGCTGACGTCATAACTTTAACTTTAACTGTAACCTTAACCGCCCATGCCTCGCTGGTTAAAGTTATTGTTTCTGTTACTTCCGTCAAACGCGTCGAATGTCATATCCCTGCTCCGAACTCTGCTACATTTGACATGACGGTGAAACAGCAGGTAGTCATTCTATAGTCATATTAACTTTGACGGAAACTATAACGTAGCCCTTGGTGCAACCCACCCTTAGTGTACAGTATAAAAACTACCAAACGATTTTTCAAAAATCGAAATGTGTTCGGGTGAAAAGAGAATAAGAATAATTTATTGGTCCATTGTTACAAAATAAATTACAAAAATAATAATATTGAGTGCTTACTGTAACTAGAATAATTAATAATTATATTTATTGGAACAGTGGTCCCCAAAACTAGGCAGCGCCTGTTATATTGGGGGCCTGAGTTGCGTTATCTTAAGTTTGAATTCGAGACATTTTGTGATAACAATTAGAGATTTATTGTAGTTTGTATGAAAAAAATCCTTCTTCGGCTTAGAAACTTGAAACTAGGCACAAATACTTCCATAGGTAAATAATAAAGAAGTAATGATTAATAATTAATTTAATCGGTCACGTTGTGAAATATGGACAGGGTGTTGATTTTAACACCCTGTCCAAACCACACCACTAAGAAGGGATCATGCCCCAAAAACAGTTAAGGGGTGATGAAGTTTGTATGGAAGAATCTTAACAACGTGCGTTAAGATTCTTCCATACAAACTTCATCAAAATGAATTTGAAAGTTAATAAAAAATAAGAAATCAAACCCTGACTGGGTGCAAAGGGCTGGCATGCCTAAATTGGTAAAAATAATCTTAAAGTTTAATAATAGAAATCTAACGAATTTTCAAAAATCAACCCCCGTCGGTCGGGGCAAAAGAGGGAATGTAGTTTGCATGAAAAATCTTATTGCTTCGATTTCGAAGCTTGAAACTTGGGATAAATTCTTATCTAGGTAAATAATTAAGATTGTAATTGCTAATTTTCCAAAACTACTCCTTGAAAGGGATGGATATGGTGAAAGTTCGAAATCGCGGATGAACTGTGCTACTCAGGTTTTTTTTAATTTGCATAGATAATTTAAGTTAGAAAAGAAAAGATATAAGAAAAGAAAAGATTCTATTCAGGGATTTCCTAGTCAGCCACGGGAACGCGTGCCCAGGCGGAAGGCTCTCATATGGCTCGATAAAACTGTCGGGGGGTTTAAGCAGCCGCGGGGGTCGCGGGTAGTTTAAAAAAGATACCGTGGCCCTGGCATAGGCAACTGAAGGAACACGGGTGGGTTTTAGCGGGAGAAGTTATTTGATGATTTCCCAAACACAAAAAAAAAAGAAAAAAAAAGGGGTTTAAGCATCTAAAAGATGTCTGGAATATATTGCAGTTCGCGATGAGGTTGTTGAATTGGTCTTGTCTAGTCGTCGCAAGGGTGACTGATGAGGGGTCTAGGGCTCGGTCTCCGGTTCAGACAAAATGTAATTAGGTTTTCTTTATCCATTAGGATTTTTTCAATAGCTGTTTAGTGTCTGGATTTGTGTGCAACAGTTCCCTAATATTCTACTTCAGACTTCATAATTTCTGCCTACCATTTCGGTTAATAGAGCTGGTGTGATGTTATGTTTTTATTAATTTTAAAAATTTGGAAAAGAAATATTCCTATTCGTAAATAGGATGAAAACCATTGAAGTTTGTGTTTATCGTCGTTATCTTATCAAACCACTATTTATGGGAACTGTCAGTTTTTGATTCGATAAGATACAAATAGATACTGGATAGTGATTATAGGTGATTTATGGATTACATCAGAATAGTAATAACATTGAATATTACATATATTACTTAGCTTTATACTAACCCCCTTATTCATAAAAAACCGGTCAAGAGCGAGTCGGACTCGCGCACCGAGTGTTCCATTCCGATTTCTGAAAAAGTGTGCTATTTAGAGACATCGTTTTATTTTTCCCTTATTTTTTACATAAACTTCTATCACATATAATAATTTCAGATTTTTTTCTTTGCAATCTTCGGAGATAAGGGGGAACCGTATTTTTTTTTACATTTTTCATCAAAAGTCGAAAACTGTGCGGCCTAAAAAAAATAAAAAAAAGGTTTGAAAATGTACAAATAGCGCTCTTTCATATGACACCCCACATGCCCTAGTAGCCCCACTTTGAATTTTTAAGAACCCCTTTCAGCCCATGTTGCAAAAAAAACACATATCGTTTTATTTCTTTCTTATTTGCAAAATAGTTGGGTAAATATTATCTAAAACTGTTCCAAATTTCAAGTTGATAGCATTAGTAGTTCTTGAGATATCCAGCTGTGACAGACAGACAGACTGAGTCACACCATAAGGGTTCCTTTTTTACCATTTTCAGAAAGAAATAAAAATATTTATATTTTTTTTTTGCAACAGGGAGGGATCCCTGTTGCAAAAAAAAAAATATAAATATTTTTATTTCTTTCTTTTTTTTAAGATTTTTCATATAAACTTTATTATTTTACACAATCAATGGTAAAATTAAATTATTTATACTATGTACAAGTAGGTATAAAAAAGAGCTCATAGGGCATCAAAAAATTCGTCCGCATCGCTGTCAGTGGGAAAAGTGCCCAAAAGACTGGCGGCATTGCCACGCTGGATGGCAATGCTAATTCTTTGGGCTAAAAATAGGCCAGCTCTCTGGTCCCGTGTGGAGTCGATCAACCGCTTGACGATGTCCCGAAATACTCGATGAGCACTCGGACCCCAAGGCCCTAGTGTTTCAACCCCAAACGGCTCAAACAAATAGCTTCCAATAAGGTTGTTATATTTGCGCCGTTTGAGATTTTCTGCACCTGCAGCAGCCGCTCCAACGCAGCACGCCGTGCTAGGAAGATGGGATGTCGCGAGGGTGTCGACACAGGTTGCATCCCACACCAAAGGCCTACCCAACTTCTAAGGCATTATGGTCATTCCGTCTGGTCTCTTCCCATCGTCGCGCGCCAGGCCATTAGGTTCTAAAACAGCTGGTGATAAGAGCCCGACGGATGATGTCGTTAATGCTGGCGTGCCGTGCCATCCGGCCAGCACTTTTGCTGCAGGATAGGCCATGGTGTCCGAGGCAGTCGACTCCTTCACCGCACTGACAGCGATGCGGAGCCCCGCAAGGAGCCCCCAAACGCAAACATGTAGCGAGCCGGAATGTGGTGTAATTTCTTTCTTATTTGCAAAATAGTTGGGTAAACGTAGACTGTTCCAAACTTCAAGTTGACAGCATTAGTAGTTCTTGAGATATCCAGCTGTGACAGACAGACAGACAGACTGAGTCGCACCGTCTAAAAACTGAAACGCTCTATAAACCTGTTTTAGTTATAGAAGTGTTTTGTCTTCTTCGTTCAAACTCAAATCATAATTCGTAAGAAATTGACCAGACACTTCTATAGCTAAAAATAGGTTTAGAGAGGGTTCTAGTTTTTTATGAATAAGAGAGTAAACCCCTAACCTACATGGGTACGTATATGGTACACCACAGTCACTGACTACATACTTTATTGTCTCTCCTTCTCCCCTTAATCAATCCAAAGATCGCTTTTAGCGATAAGACCGCCCATTGTGTCACCCTATGTAAAATTTCAACATCTGTAATTTTTATGGTGTACATAATAAAGACTATTCTATCTATCTATCTACCTGTATGAAAGTAAATGAAGCAAAAGGAACAAGTAAGTATCGTAGCAGGTGACGTTCAGAAGTCGCTGCCTACCCCCCCAGGGAGAAGGCGTGAGTTTATGTGTGTCTGTGTTATCTACTTTTGAATGTGTATATAATGTATAAAGTGATTAATTTACCGTTATTCCGACACAGTAATTCTATCTTTAAATAATACTATCGAATGTACTTAAATATAACTTTCTCAAATTTTATGACCGAACTTACATTACTTACCTTTGCCAGCAGAAAAAGACATCTCTGTAAATTACTTAGTATATTATTCATTTACATAAGTCGTTATTTTTTTAAATCACTTATAACACATTTCTCAGGTACAGTTCTCGAACGTTAATGTGACCCAGTCCAGCTTGTCCATGACCATGTCAACAAGGTTCAAAATATCGTTAAGGTTCTCGTATATGTTGACAATATTTTACAATGCCGAACTTTTTGTGTTCCACATATTTTAACGGCCGATCGGGGGACTGTTCATAGTAACTGTCACTTAAACACATTCTTCACTAGGTATGGGCAAACACACTCCATTGTTGCAGTAAGATGCGTAGGGGCAATCAAGGACTAATCCTCCGAGTAACGTGCAGATCAATCTTGTGTGGCAGTTTTGGCACCGCGTTCTAGGACCTCCGTCGATGTCACAGTTGGTCAAATATACGCCGGAGTCAATGTAGGTCCAGTCGGGGATATCATTGTCGTGAGGCTTGTCTTGAGATATCGGTGGTGCCTCATGGGGGATTGATGGTGCCTCATGAGGGATCGGTAGTGCCTCATGGGGGATTGATGGTGCCTCATGAGGTATCGGTAGTGCCTCATGGGGGATTGATGGTGCCTCATGGGGGATCGGTATGTGCGGCGGAATGTGCGGTGGTCTATCTTCCGCATCGGATGCTTGAGTGCGAGCTCCAACAAATATGCACTGTGGACATAAATCAGAAATACAATTGGTAAACTGTTTAAAGGGTTTATGTTCGAAACTCCACCCGTCTGTAGACATTTTGCGTGAGAATTACGTTTACCATGGCTAATGTAAAACAGTTTTATTTAATTCAATGGACGTTTTCATAGTGAAAATAGCTACTAACTTCATAATCGATGACCAAAATCATCGAATAAGTGTGTAAGCTTTTAAGCATATTGTGCTTGAAAGCTTACACAAAAGGGGCTTCCTGTTGACAGATGAGTTTTATTAAAATATTTTCTGTCTTTCTTCCTACTTTGAGTTATTTATTTATTTATGTATTGGTCTATCTACAATTCTTACACTAACACAAGCCATAATACAATCCAAGTGCACAATATTAATCGATAGACACCGCATGCAAAAACAAAATTAAAATTAAAAAACAAAAAATATACAAATAAAACTGACTGTCTAAAACTGACTGATCACAAGAAATAAATTGTACATACCATTACTGCAAAGATCAGGACGTTTTGGATGCAAGCCATCGTGTATTCGTGTGTATTTTCTGTTTGATGAAAATATCTATTGCAAATATCTTTTTATACATCTCACTTATCATAAGTTTATCATAATCTTCGTTCAACATTTCAATGAAAACGTTACTCATATTTTTCTCAAGTGGATAACCGATAAAGATTTGAGAAAAATCCAGTGAGTCATACACAATGCCTACTTCGTTTTTGTTTCATATAGTTTTCATACATCTATACTATAATAATAATAATAATGTGGAATGTGGACTCGGCTGTCATTGTGCCGATTGTAGTAACGGCCAACGGCCTGATAGCCGATAGCCTCGACCAACATCTTTCGAGGCTCTCGTTAGGCGGTTGGATCAAGGGCCAGATTCAGAAGGCAGTACTCCTCGATACGGCTCGTATTGTGAGGAGGTTCCTATCTCTGCAGCCCTAACCACCGGTAGCTTGGACCCTGCTCCCGACACCGGCGGACCACTATTTTTTATATTTTTAAATGTTTTTTATTTATTTTTTAAGAAATATTTAAAAATGTATTTTATAAGGAAAAAATATGAATAAACGAAATAATAATAATAAGCTGGCAACACCAACGTCAACACGTCACGAAATTTTCATTTATATTTATTTTCAGTTTTATTAATTTTAATCGCAGTTTTTATAGTTTATGAGAAACCTTACAACAATCCTGAAGCAATAATAAGCAAGACATAATTTAAAAATACTAAAATGCACCAGAATCCTACAGATTTATTTCAAAACTGCCGAACCGGAGGTGACATCTGTCATGTTACCTCCGACAAAACACAATGAAAACCTACGAATGAAAATTGAAAAATGTTGACGAGATCAGCTGCACGAGCACGCCCACCACCTCCGGATTCTTCGCTCAGCTCCGCCTCGCCGCCGCCGGTACCCAGCCCCACTGTGGGCGCTGTGATGACACCGGCCGCGGCAGTTGCGTCGAGCTCGAGCGACGAGTATTTTTCCCCGCCGACGTCGCCAACACCTGTACGTCGGCAGGGGAGAGGCCGGCCACCGAGGAGCTTGGGACTTAGGGGCCAACCGGCCCCGAGCCGGGTCCCCGCTGCCGGTGGTTGTGTGCAGCGCATGAGATGGACTCAGTCTATGAACGAGAACGTCATGCGCGCATATTACGGGTCTACAGAGGGGGGAACTAACCTCACTGCGTACCGTGTTAGGATGCTGTCTCTGTTTCAGGAACTGGAACCAACCGTCAACGTTTCGGCCCAACGAATATCGGATCAGGTGCGAGTCATCCAACGCAATCATAGGTTGGACGATGCCGCACTTGATAGGCTGCGCTCAGAGGTACTGAGCAACCATATCATCTCAAATCCGACACAAACCGCGGTACAACCTTCAATTATTGATGCACTCCCGCCGCGGTCCAATCATGTTGTCGAAGAGGAGGATGATATGGTCGCCACAGTAAGTAGCCAGTGCAACGACCGATTGAGGAGCGCACTGGAGGATGCGTTTCGCGAGTATAGGTCCACTCCGACCGAACTTAGACCCCGACTACCACGCCTTCCCATGCACAAGAAAAATAGGGCGCTGATGTGTGCCTTGGATTCGCTGCTTAAGGATTTTTTCGAGAGCAGCGAGAATCTCGTTGATACACACTCGATCCTGTATTGCGCGGCTGTTGCGGCATGTCGTTTAGCTAACGTCAAGTTTCCAAACTGTGACGGAGCTACTCGACCAAAACCAGCAGTTCCAGCCTGGCAGTGCAGGATCGAGCGTCGTATCGATGGGGCCAGGGTACTCATCGGCAAACTATACTGCTTCAGGCAGGGCAATACACGTCCACGTGTGATGCGCTTTGTGAAGCGGGCATTCTTGGGGACTGGAATCAGTCCTCCAGAATACATGTCCCGTGTCACAGAGCGCATCGACTTCCTGAAGCAGAAAGTTTGTGCATGGGCGAGCCGTATTCGGCGGTATAAGCGGCGGGTTGATCGGTACGCGCAGAATCGCATGTTCCAGAGCGATGAGAGGTGGGTTTATAGAGCTTGGGAGCGACCTGAACAAAATGTGACGGACTTGTGCCGCCCGGATGATGCTGCCACTAGTACATTCTGGCGCAGCATATGGTCGGTACCCGTCTGTCACGTTGAGGCTGGCTGGATGAGAGATGTTGAGCGAGTGTGTGAAGCTATACCAGAAATGGAACCGGTTTTAATTACGCCATTAGATGTAGCCAGAGCAGTCCGTCCGTTACCGAATTGGAAATCACCGGGACCGGACGGACTACATAATTTTTGGTTAAAATGGCTAATTAGTTCGCACACTCGCCTAGCATCTCAATTCCAGTCATCCTTAGAATCTGGGTCGCTACCGCAGTTTCTAACAACAGGCGTTACCCACCTGCTCCATAAGTCAGGTAGTCCCGCGGAACCCAAGAATTATAGGCCGATCACGTGCTTGTCGACGATCTATAAACTTCTTACATCCATTTTGAGAGCAAAAATTAATATGCACATTGACAGTAACTCGATTATGTCTACCTCTCAAAATGGATGTAGGAACGGGTCCCGCGGTACTAAGGAGCTACTCCTCATCGACATGGCCATTAGCCAACAGGTTCGTCGATCCCGCAAGGATCTGTCGACATGCTGGATAGATTACAAGAAGGCCTATGACTCGGTGTCACATGCATGGCTCATGAGGGTGCTGGAGTTGTACAAAATTGATGCAACTCTACGCACCTTCCTTGAGTCGTGTATGGGGCAATGGAGGACGGTCCTTCGCTATCCAGGGTGTCGACGGATTCAGGGGAATGATGAGCCTGTAAGGATTAAACGGGGAATATTTCAGGGCGACAGTTTGAGTCCACTCTGGTTCTGCTTAGCCCTGAATCCACTAAGCACACTGCTGGAGGATTCAGGTCTAGGCTACCGGCTGAGGAGAGGTGGTCAGGTCATATCTCACCTCCTCTACATGGATGATTTGAAACTCTTTGCCCCCAATAAATTGCGACTGATGGAGCTACTGAAGGTAACTGAAACTTTCAGTAGCGCCATCAGGATGGAATTTGGTGTGGACAAATGTGCAGTCATGCATGTAAAACGAGGAGAGATTATGGAATCCGAGGGAATTCAACTCTCAGATTCCATACACCTTAGATCCCTCTCCTCATCCGAAACCTACAAATATTTGGGTATGTCGGAAGCGTTAGGTATCAACGTTGCTGACATGAAGCAATCGTTGAGGGAGCGCTTCTTTGGTCGCCTGAAGAAGGTATTAATTAGTCTTCTTTCAGGCGGGAACAAGGTGCGCGCCTTCAACGGTTGGGTCATGCCGGTCCTGATGTACTCTTTCGGCATACTCAAATGGACTCAAACTGAACTTGACGCCCTGGATAGGAGGGTCCGTACAATGCTGACCGCAAACCGGATGCATCACCCACGATCGTCGGTGATGAGACTGTACATCCCGCGGAAGTGCGGGGGTCGAGGCTTTTTAAATGCGAAGACCCTCCACAACCGCGAGGTGTGCAGCCTCAGAGAATATTTTTTAAAATCCGATGTGGGTATGCACCGTGATGTGGTCGCAGTAGACAAGGGACTCACCCCGCTCTCCATGGCTAAAGAGAACTGGCGCAAACCTGTAGTACTTACTACCGATGACCGCAAGAATGTATGGCAAAGCAAGGAGCTTCACGGACGCTTCTATCGGGCTCTTCATGAGCCCGGTGTAGATTTCCTAGCGTCCGTATCCTGGCTACGTTTCGGTGACCTTTTCGGGGAAACTGAAGGTTTCGTTTGTGCAATTATGGACGAAGTTATCTTGACGAATAACTACCGGAGGTATATTATGAAGGACGGGACGGTTGACGTGTGTCGGGCATGCCACCGTCCGGGTGAGTCTATCAGACATATTATATCGGGTTGTTCTCGTCTGGCTAACGGCGAGTACTTGCACAGACATAACCAAGTCGCCAGGATTATTCACCAGCAACTTGCTTTGAAATATAAGCTTGTGGACTCTGAGGTACCGTATTACAAGTATGTGCCCGACCCAGTTCTCGAAAATGACCATGTCACGTTGTACTGGGATCGATCTATCATTACTGACAGGACTATTGTAGCCAATAAGCCTGATATAGTGGTGATAGATCGATTAGCGCGCCGCGCAATGATTGTCGATGTTACCATTCCACATGACGGGAACCTCGTGAAAGCTGAGAAAGAGAAACAAATAAAATATCTCGACTTAGCTCACGAGGTTGTTGACATGTGGAATGTGAACTCGGCTGTCATTGTGCCGATTGTAGTAACGGCCAACGGCCTGATGGCCGATAGCCTCGACCAACATCTTTCGAGGCTCTCGTTAGGCGGTTGGATCAAGGGCCAGATTCAGAAGGCAGTACTCCTCGATACGGCTCGTATTGTGAGGAGGTTCCTATCTCTGCAGCCCTAACCACCGGTAGCTTGGACCCTGCTCCCGACACCGGCGGATCACTATTTTTTATATTTTTAAATGTTTTTTATTTATTTTTTAAGAAATATTTAAAAATGTATTTTATAAGGAAAAAGTATAAATAAACGACATAATAATAATAATAATAATAATATTATAAAGAGGTAAAATTTGTTTGTAAGTTTGTAAGTTTGTATGTTTGTAAGTTTGTATGTAGGGGGTAATCTCCGAAACTAATGATCCAATTCTAAAAATTTTTTCACTGGTAGAAAGCTACATTATTCCTGAGTGCTATAGGCTATAAATTATATTTATATCATGCATATTAGCCGAGCTATCACAATTTTTGTCTAACAAGTCGGAAAGAAATACGTCTTTAAACAGACTTTTTTGCATGCGCTGCCTAAACGGTTGTTTAAAATTGAAAACAATGTATGGCAGTCTGGTTTGTCTTAAATAATTCTACAAAAAAGTCCGCGACACCATATTTCTATCTTCTATATTTTACCTTTTATACATCTTTTATTGTTTTAAAAAAGTATTTTTTAGACATACTTACGTTTGGATGATTATTTAAACAACAACACATTAATCCTTATCAAAATAAGTTATTTTATGATCACAAGGACATCATGGAGATAAGATTTGGCCTTTACAGTATGGCAATTGGTCGTACAGTTTCGGAAATAATATAAAATTACTAAAACGCTAAATAACTTTAATTCATACCGTTCCTCTTGAGCAAACATGTTTAGTGCGGACGTTTTATCAATTTGTACTATAGATGGCGTTGTGCAAATAAGTAATTTTTCTGATTTGCGAGATTTATTATTTCAATAATGTCGGTGGAATACAACGGAAGAGTTTGTTTTTTTGTTAGTTTGTTTGAACGCGCTATCTCTGGAACTACCCCAGTCGGATTTGAAAAAAATCTTTTTGCATTTTATAACCAAGTTCTTGAGGAGGGCTATAGGCTATTTAACATCACGCTAGGGCCCTTAGGAGCCGAGCGCGAAGTAATAGCGCGGGCAGGCGATGCAGAAGGATATAGGCTATTTAACATCACGCTAGGGCCCTTAGATGCCGAGCGCGAAGTAATAGCGCGGGCTGGCGATGCGGAAGGATATAGGCTATTTAACATCACGCTAGGGCTCTTAGAAGCCGAGCGCGAAGTAATAGCGCGGGCAAGCGATGCGGAAGCATATAGGATATTTAACATCACGCTACGGCCGCTAGCAGCCGAGTGCGAAGTAATAGCGCGGGCAGGCGATGCGGAAGGATATAGGCTATTTAACATCACGCTAGGGCCCCTAGAAGCCGAGCGCGGAGTAATAGCGCGGGCAGGCGATGCGGAAGGATATAGGCAATTTAACATCACGCTAGGGCCCTTAGGAGTCGTGCAAAAATAAAAAATGTTAGAAAGGATGCTAAGCGCAAACGAAGTAATAGCGCGGGCAGTCGTTGCGATGCGATGCGTGGGGGTTAGTGGGTGGGGGGGGACAAGAAATTTTACGCGGACGAAGTCGCGGGCAGAAGCTAGTATATCATAAAATTAATCAAGTCCAGTTTTTTCCAGAGTTAAACTTTCCTTAAAAAACTTTAGTTCTTACCTTTTTCTTGCTTATACTATGTTTGCAATTAAGTTTCCAAACACTTAAACAATTAATGTGTGTTTTTGTAAAAATAACTTTAATAATTAGGTATCATAAAGTTCAGTTTGCGCTACAACTTAAAACAGTTTATGACTTTTTAAAAAGCACTAGTCATTCTGAAATCTACTCAATTTACACTTCCATAAAGTTGATATTCGTTGAAGTGGAAAGTTCATCGCAGGCTGCCTGATGGCTGCTATCTTTATAAATCTGGAGTGTGTAAAAAGGGTACAAACTGTGTGCCACTTCAGACACAACAAATAACTAATTACTATGCAGATTTATGGCATCAAGGATTTGGTATTAATCAAGTCAGCTGCAGCCCATCACAGTTATATACTGGCCGAAATCACTAGAGAAGCTTCCTATGACGTTTCGAAGGCTGAAATGTAAGCCCAAGTAACCTACGCCTGGTCTTCTATCGTCCGCGTGGCCGGTTATAGTTTGTCCGTGTGGCCGGTTGCCCTTATACGTAACAGGTTAGAAGTTACCCTTTTTTATTTCTGTTGTGAAATGCTATACGCTCCATCTGGGAAAATCGGAGGATTATGCCTACTCACTAAAACCACACGGTTCCTTACACTACCATGAATCGGAGGCCCGGGAGATACTCGTAAATTCGCGCGCTCTCCCAATTCCATTTCTCAATTCTCAATTCTTTATTGCGTATCATAATGTATACAGTTGGTAAGGAAATTAAATAGTCACAATTATGGACCCTGTCGGGCACAGCATACTTAGATCAAATAGGAGAGAGGAGGAAGACAACTGGGTGCTTAATGTGATAAATTGAATTATTAGTTAAGTAGTTAGCGAGAGTGTTTTATTATTACAGATTTGAATTTAGAATTATAGTGATTTTTTATAATTATATACATTTATTTATTTTATATTCATATTATATTATTTACTTATTATTGTTTTTATTTATTACGTAATTAATATTAACGACTGTGACGACCAGTCGGGATTATAAGTAGTTATCCTAAAATAGTCAGTGCCTTCCTTTTTGATGTTGGATCAACAAACAACATACATTTTGAGAAGTTATAAAAAAACAAACCGTTAAAATCTGGAAGACACTTGTAAATCTGTATCATTACTTTGCGACGTAACCAAAAGTTTTTGTTTATAATTTTTTTTATCATTATTATTTTCAGCAACTGAATCGATGACCCTACAAATGAACAAAGGTCGGTCTAGTATTGTATGTGTTCTCTACTCAGACTTACTTCTATATAAGGTAAAGGCGCCAGGGCAGCCTGCGACATTCAAACGTTTTTTGCAATTGGCAAGTCAGTATTAGGTTTCATGATCACCAAAATATGATTCGCGAAAGTAACAAATGTATTTACAGAATTATAATCCTTAAAGTCATCAATACAAGTCTTTATCACATAGTAATCCTATAGAATTACTATATCATGAAATCTTGTCATTTGAAGATTATACTTTAATTATATTTAAGAAGTATTGACGTATGGGTGCGAAATTGTAATTAATAATTAAAATAGCGTTTCGTTCACTGAGCGTAAATAGTAGCACACCACACTACAATGTTTAGAGTAAAGAATTATTATGTATACTTATTGATAATGACGCCATTTATGTATTTCATTTTTGTTTATTTATGTTACGAATAGCTAAAGACATCTAGGTACGTAAGTTATTTATTTTATTTTATTTTTTTCTTCTGTATGTTTATCTTTATTTATTGGTTAATTATGTTCAGCTAAACTCACACGTATCTCTGTGAATAAAGTTACTTACATACTTACCCGAGTTATTAGGTCACACAGGGGGGACGTCATTACGTCATTCGATAGGTAGTTGCTGAAAATCAGCGCCGCTGATGATAGGCTCGTCCGACGTCACGGCATTTTGCTGAGCAACGACCTTTCTTGCACAGATACGACGCACGGATTAATTTGTTCTTGTTATTTTTGTTATAAAAGTATTATTTTTCCACTATGCAATTCGGATTTGTTTTTGTTTTGTTTGCTGCATGTTTGTTGACATTTCCTAGTGTCACAACACAGAGCAGAGGCAATGTCTCAGAACAATAACAAAGCATAGAAGTAGTCCTAAAATAGCAACTGAACTCAATATATTTGTTTCATTTTGACTTATGGAGCCGCTATGATGTTAAAGAAGGACACGTATACAGAAGACGTTTCGAAATTTTGTAGGTTGTCATTCATTTTATTCTGACTAGTGATGTACCCACTAAATTTCAACGTCGATAGAATTTACAATGACATTCTTTCTTACACTGCCAAGAATAATAACCGTAGGTACACACGGCTACACATCAAACTATACATTGCCAGTTTACACTGACCGCTCATTGTAAGGAAATCCTATACAATGCGAGATCAGCTTATACTGGAAATGTATAGCTTGATCTGTAGCCGTGCGTACCAAAAATTTTGAAGTAACTAAGCATACTTATGATACCAATACTTAATATATTCGTTCAAAATGAAACAATACTTTAAGTATGAACTAAATAGTTCGTCATCATCATCACCAAAGTCTTCCTTGGTTCCCGACAGCTCTTCATGTATTAAATCTGACCCGGCTAAACCAGAATGTATTTAGTTGCCATAATAACTGATGAGTTTATTGAA
The DNA here is from genome assembly GCA_905163495.3 of Cosmia trapezina. Lineage (NCBI taxonomy): Eukaryota > Metazoa > Arthropoda > Insecta > Lepidoptera > Noctuidae > Cosmia > Cosmia trapezina. The sequence goes on from LR991038.1 coordinate 12,655,635, forward strand.
AAGAAGTGGGAGACATTCGGTTTTGCAAATGTTTTTAGCAACTTACTTTCTCATATTTATTTGAATTTTAGATTACATCATAGACTACTCAACAAAGTCTAGGGAAAAAGGGTATTCAAAGTACCTAATAATTTTTATTTTAATACTTTTTATGTAACATATATTATTGTAAATCAGTAGAAGCGTAATTTAATAGAGATTTGAATTAATTGATTAAATAAAATGGTTGTTAGTGAAAAAATAAAATTTATTATGAAAATTTAAAATGGTACCAAAGCGACAAAAACTTTTCGTACATAAAAAAATAAATAACGACCAGATAATATTTTAAATAAAAAATAAAATGCCTAGCCACTTTAATAATCTGTTAGTCGAATTCCAGCCCACACCATAATCATTCCGCCCTGGTACGGATGAACTTCCTGAGGATTCTGGAGTCGGCTCTGGCGACGAGGAACTCGCCAAAAGCGCAGTCTTCTTGAATCGGGATGGAATCCAATTATTTCTGAATTTGTTATTGTCATCTGTGTCAAGGATTCCTAAAACAAACAGTTCTCAATAAAATTTATGTAAGATTTTTTATCAACATTTTTATTTAGGTAAATAGTTTTATTTGTATGTCTTACCTGACTGATGTGAGATGATTTCACGAGATGTCAAGATCAGTTGCGATTCATTAATTTGTACCGATGTACTAGGTCCTGTTTCAACTTCCATTGCTACGGGATCCTACAATTACGTATTTTGTATTAAAAATAAATAAATAAATTTGCACTCGATTATATTTCCGACTGGGATAATTAGAAGAATGATATCGCATCAATGATATTTTTAATATAATATCATTGTATCGCCTGTCTTCATGTTAGATTACTGTTGATGGTGAGCGGTTTTTTTAATTTGCAGTATTGCGCTATGTCCTTCTTCGCAGACTTCCATAAGTATTTCCTGTAATGTAATAAATCAAGTTTTAATTTGAACGGGATACTATTTATTGCCAATAAAATACCTTAATTATATCATAATATATCAAGACCATTTCATCTGTTCTATCCATAACAAATAATGTAGGAACAGCATGTTCTCTAAGTGACGACTTAAAGAACATGCTACATCCATTTCATAGGTTCATTACCAAATGAATACAAAGTAAAATGTTTGGAGCATATTATGTGGCTGTGCTGTTTGGAGTCCAATTTCGTCTACCAATACAATTTATCCATTTTTTTTTCACATCGTCTAGGAAATCTGTAAAAGAAAAGTATCGACAACATTATTTACGTCACTATGGCTGATCAAGATAACCCCAAAACAATTTCCGAATATTCGCTAATAACTTCTATTGGAATAAATATTACGACTGGTTTCAGCTATGTAGTGACACAGCAATATTTGTTATGTATTTCGGCAAGAAAACCACCAGTGATCGGGTGGAACAAGCATGTGCGTGACGCTCACGGGGTAGCTCGGTGTAAATTTATGGAATGGGTCGAGTGGGGTAAACCGAATGAAGGACGTGTTTGGGAGGAGATGCGGGAGAGTCGTAGAATCTTTAAGTCACGCTTAAAGTGGTGTCAAAATAATAGGGAGCAGATAAAGATGGACATCCTCGCTTCTCACCATTCGAAGCATGACTTTCGTAGCTTCTGGAAAACTACTAGTAGGCTAAATAATAAGCCGGGCTTACCAGTGAGCATCAACGGTGTGAGTGATCCGAAATGTATTGCGGACATATTTAAAGATCACTTTATGGTGAAGTCGCCTTTGGGGCCATCACGGTCATCCAATGTGGAGGGGTCTCATGGACAGGAGATAAACACCAGATTCACAGCGAAGGATGTTCGGGGTGTTATAATGTCAATGTCGCGTGGAAAGTCTCCTGGCCATGACAGTCTGAGCATTGAGCATTTAAAGCATGCCGGCGTTCACCTGCCCAGAGTTCTTGCCATGTTATATACATTTTGTTTAGGACATGCGTACTTACCAGCAGAGATGATGAGGACCGTGGTGGTACCAATTGTGAAGAGTAAAACCGGTGACCTAAGTGACACGAGCAACTACAGGCCAATCTCACTAGCCACAGTGCTTGCTAAAGTTCTTGACAGTTTGCTTAATGCACAGCTTGACAGGTATGTCAACACTCATGACAATCAATTTGGTTTTAAACCGGGACTGTCTACTGAGTCAGCTATTGTGTGTTTGAAGCAAACTGTCAAGTACTACTCCGATAGGAGCACACCTATTTATGCCTGTTTTCTCGACCTCTCGAGGGCGTTTGACCTGGTTAGCTATGACATCTTATGGCAAAAGTTTTATAACATCTCTATGCCTCTCGAACTGATAGAAATTTTCAAGTACTGGTATCTTAACCAGGTCAACGTCGTTCGATGGTCGAGTGTTCTGTCGGAGCCGTACAGGTTGGAGTGCGGGGTGAGGCAGGGGGGGCTGACCTCATCGAAGATCTTCAACCTGTACGTAAACGCACTGATAGAGGAGCTCAGCAGCATTCGTGTCGGCTGCCATATTGATGGTGTTTGTGTCAACAATATTAGTTATGCGGACGACATGGTGCTGCTGAGCGCCTCGGTGTGTGGTCTGTCCAGGTTGCTGGGCATCTGCGAGCGTTACGCGCTGGATCATGGTTTGCTCTATAACGCAAGAAAGAGTGAATGCATGGTCTTCCAGGCCAGGGGTCGGAGGTGCCCGGATACTGTTCCACCTATTGTATTGAACGGTGTTGCGTTAAAAAGAGTTCAACAGTTTAAAAATCTGGGGCATATCGTGACCCCTGACCTGAGGGACGATGCGGACATCGATAGGGAGCGGAGGGCGTTGTCTGTGAGGGCCAATATGATCGCCCGCAGGTTTTCTCGTTGCTCGGGGGCCGTCAAAATAACTCTTTTCAGAGCGTTTTGTACGTCCCTGTACACAGCTAGCCTGTGGGTATCATATACCCAGAGACAGTACAACGCTCTCCGTGTTCAGTATAATAATGCGTTCAGGGTGTTGTTGGGGCTGCCCCGGCACTGTAGCGCGTTGGGGATGTTCGCCGACGCCCGTGTCGACTGTTTCTACACGACGATGCGGAAACGGTGCACATCTCTGGGGCGCAGGCTCCGGACCACCTCCAACACCATCCTGAGCGTATTTGCGAACAGGTTTGATTGTCAGTACATTAACCATTGCTATATGGTTAATGTAATGACAAACAAACAAATGACTCGGAGGCAGGCATATTATTAGTAATTTTAAATTTTTATTTTATTGTATTTTATTTTATTTTATTGTAATTTTTTATTTTATTTTAATTTAATTATTTTGATGTGATTTTATTTTAATTTTGTGTTTTTTAATTTAAATTAATTATTTTGATTTGATTTAATTTTACAAATTTTAATTTTATTTATATTTATTACTTAATTTGAATTTATTTTATTTTATGATCGATGGATTGAAATAAATGATTTTTGATTTGATTTGATTTGATTTGATTTATATTCGTTTATCAGATCTTAGGCAACAAGAAATTGAGCAAAAACTTACCGATGGAAGGTCAATATTTGTTGTTCATTTTATTTTCGCTATGAATGGGACTTGCAGCCCCCAACCACACAAGAAATTGCTCCACAGCGTCCACACACTCACTATTTGTAGTTAAACAAAGAATTCATGCAATCTAACAGTAGAAATATTATTAAAACATCGCAAAACCATGGAATATTACGACAGACACGTAAACAATGAACACGCGAATAAGTCAGCTAGTTCAATGAACGAACTGTCAGACATTGAAACAAAGTACTATCAAATTTGGCCGCGTCATACTATAACTTTTTTAACCAAATGACAATTGATCTTGTGACCATGCCAAGAAAGTAAAACAAAGAGTAAAACATTTATCTCTTTCCCACATCCTTTATCGTACCTAATAATAGAACGGGAATAAAGGTAGTTACAGAATTCTGTTTTTAGCCTTCCTTCTATGCTTTGTTATTGTTCTGAGGGCAATGTAGAGTTCATAGGCTAAGTAGTATTATAGAATTACTGTTTTAAATTGTTGTCTTTGATCTGATAACAAAAGACAACTTGGATACGAGGCTTTTGCTTACTGTGCATAATGTGTGTACTTTATTTTTTTATTTTCTAATGTGCGTTTTATTTGTGCAGAATAAACGATTTTTCTTTCTTTCTTTCTTTCTTTCTTTCTTATAATTGAGAAACATCCAAACTTCTACAACAAAATATTACAGTAGGATGTAGGATAGTATAGGATGTAAGAAGTTTACTAGTTAATACAAAATCATTGATATGTTAATATATATATATGTATTTACTTCACTCGTATTCTTTGTACATTTCGATCTATAATAAATAATTCTAAAAGACAATTAAGAACCATATATCGTCTTAGTGCTTCTTTTGGGTGAAGTAAGACGGAACGTTGAGCTCGTATGGGAAGTATGCGTCCTTGTGGTAAACTTCGATATCTTCGAAGTACATGTTGGGTTGCCTGAAGTAAGCCTCACGCACGGGGCGGTCAAATGGATAACCGAATGGCTTGTTGTCCAAAATGTAGCTCTCGAACACATCCTCTCCCTTCTTAACGCTGTTGTATGGGTACACGAATACGAACAGCTGGAATGGATATCCACCGGGGGTACCCTTAGGCAGCATCAGTCTCCTAGGCATATTGTCGGGTACAGTAGACATATCATAAGGTACCTTTCCTTGGTCTAACCACTGGTAGATCTGGTTGATGGGGATGGAGTCATCCTTGAAGAACGCAAACTCGCTGGATTTGCGCTCAACCTTGTTCTCACCAGGAACAAGTTTCTGCACGAACCAGTCCAGTTCGTAGAATTTCGTCCAATCCTCCTCAATGGAAACTGGGTATCCATTGGGATGGTACTTAGGTCCAATGAAGACCTTGAAGACAGCATCCGACGCAACATCTGACTTAACGTCAATAGAGACAGTGAATGGTTTGTGGTTCAAGCGAGGTTGACGGACAATGAAACCAGTAGGGTAAGACTTGAGCTCTTCCTGGCTGAAGAACACGCTGTTTGTGGCATTGAAGTCGAAGTAATCGAAGTAAGTGGCCAGTTCGCTGACTTTCACGTCGTTGATCTTAACACCGACGAAATGAAGATCATTGTGAGAGTAAGGTTTTACGTACTCTTTGTAGGCAATCATGTAGTCGACGATTCTCTGGTAGAGCTGGTAGAATGCGGGGTCACGCAAAGAAGTCTGGTAGAAGTCAAGAGCGGTCGGCATGAAAGTGTATCTAAAAATAATAAACAATGATTTTAGTGTTTGACATTAATTTTGTTGTACTAATTATATTTCCATAATCTTATTTATGTATGCTGTCAGGTCCCGGACCTGTTAAGGAAAAAGTAACTCCTTGAATTCGTGATTTGTAGCCAACTTTAGAAACAACGTTTGTTGCTAATGGACCTCTTATTTAAACAACACCTGGCCTAAATGGAACAAAATATTACAGCTAGTCTTTTGTCGCAAACTTCTGGCACTACCATTGCTACTATTTTACTAAAAATTTACTTGAAAAGCTAAGGACAGTTTCGTGGTAAAACTCACTTGTCAAGAGGCTTGGGACTAGCGCCAAGCACGTGACGAGCGATGATTTCGTAAGAGTACTGGTGTAAGTCCTTCTTGCTGTGCTCGGAGTACAGGTCTTCGTTACTGTGCCAGTAGTTGCCGACGTAGTTCATTTCCTGCTCGGGCTGAAAATAATTGTACAATTCGTTAGTTTTCATGACAATTATGATCATGAAACTGACACAGTAGGATTTATCTATTGGTACTTACAGTCTTGAATTCGCCCTTTTGCAGGAATTGGAAGAATGTCTTCTCATAGCTGTCTAAGAAGCGAATGAATTCGTAATTCTTCTCACTGTGAACATTGTAATTGTTGCTCCTTTGAGCGAAAGGTAAGTAGTTTCCAGTTAGTTGGGGATAGTATCCAGTCTTGAAGTTAGAATACCAAGAGAATTCAGGGATTTCACCTAAGCCGTTCGAAAGACGCTCCAAGGAGTAACGAGCCAAAAGTTGCTGGTAGTAGTAGAAGAAAAGTTCACCCAGGCGATTTTTGATTACATTAAGTTTTTCGGACTTCCACCAGAAAGGCATGTGCGAGTGGAAGTAGTAGTAGTAGGAGTTCAAACCAATGTCTTCAGTGAAGTATGACAGCTTCTGTTCCTGGTTGGGGTAGGTCAGGGAACTGGAGTAGTTGGCGTAGTATACGTAGTAGTCGTTCTCTTTCACGATACCGTATTCAGCACCAAGTTTAGCGTCGAACAAACCACTTTGCATCTTGGTGCGGTACATCTTGAGCAGAGTCTCTTTGTTGAAAAAGAATTGAGGGTACACTTCATAAGGTGCGGGCAGAACGATGCCGGTGGTATCAGCCCTTTGGACAACGGCAATGTAGTACGCGTATAAGAACTGTTCTTCGTTCAGGTAAACCTTAGCCCAAGCCGCGGTTTTGTAGAAGGTGTCAAAGTCCTTAGCGTAGTACATGACGTGGAAAAGAGCGATGGCTTCATCCCTCATCCTTTCGTAGAAGATGGAAAACTTGTGATATTTTGGCAGGAATCCGGTTCTGTACAGTGTCAAGAATTCCTCGACAGCATTTTTGTTCTGAAAAGATGCATTGCGTTAATACTTACAATATTCTTAAAAATTTTCAGGAGCTGCGTTGAAGTCATTATTAAAAATACTCACTGTGTAATTGTCGATGTTAGCTTCGACGTTGTATTCCTTGCCAAGTTTGTAGTACTCGGAGTGTGCGTCCAGTTGTTCGGAGTGTTCGAAAAGCGCCAGAATTTTCTTCTGGTACTTAACGAAATCAGGCTCAACTGTAAAAAGAAACATTTCATCAGTAATTTCCTTTACCATGAACGAACCTGGCTGAAAATGTGACGAATGGTCAACACATTTCAACTGTTATTCTGAAACAGAAGCTTGTAGATAAGCTACATGCAATAGCGGTCCATCCAATATTAGTTACATCAGTTAATCAATGTATGGGTGAGTAGATTGGAGGTCATTCCAAAGCACATAACGCGTACCGGTTGTAATGGTCAGTACCCATAGAAGTGCGTTATCTGTCAACTGTCTCATGTCTATTGAGATGAGAGACAGAGGTATGACACACATTTCGCCAGTACCATGTCATTGAAGGTGAGTCCAACGGCAGCTATTGAGAATTTGGTAATGGAAAACCCAATAACACTTTGCCATCAGAGGGGATCGAACCCAAGAACCCACGATCACCAGTCACACTTGCAACTAGTAAACCAACAAAGCATTTAAAAATAAAGAAGTAGTAATTCTCAAGTAGTTCTTACCAGTCTTCAGTTTGATCTCATGTTTTGGAGGGACGGCACTGCCCAACGCCAGGGCGACGAGCCCCGCAAGGAATAAGACAGTCTTCATGGTTTCCACAGCTGCTGTCAACTGTGCTATTCTGTTGGTTGGCCCGCCTTATATACTGCCGTCGTATCCTATTCCTGAATGCATTGATATCTGTATAAAAATATTTTGCTTTCTTTATCGCAATGGTTCATTTCGATATCATTGTCAGTCGTGACCTTTAACATTATGTGGTTATTTTAGGGTTCCGTACCAAAATGGTAAAAAGGAACCCTTATGGTGCGACTCAGTCTGTCTGTCTGTCTGTCTATCTGTCACGTCATCTCAAGAATTACTAATGCTATCAACTTGAATTTTGGAACAGTTTTAGGTGACGTTTACCCTACTATTTTGCAAATAAGAAAAATATAAAAATACTTTATCTTTTTTTGCAACAGGGACTGAAAGAACATCTTAAAATTCGAAGTGGGGCTATTAGGGCCTGTGGGATATCATATAAAAGAGCGCTGTTTGGAGTTTTGGACATTTTCAAACATTTTTTTAGGCCGCATAGTTTTCGAATTTTTATGAAAAATGTAAAAAAATACCCCCTCCCCCCCCTCTTGTCTCCGAAGTTTGCATTGAGAAAAATCTGAAAATAATCTATGTGATATAAGTATGTAAAGACTACAGGAAAAATAAAACGATGTCTCTAAATAGCACATTTTTTAGGGTTTCGTAGTCAACAAGGAACCCTTATAATAATAATAATAATAACCCCACCTCCGTATCTCTACGTTGACGTCGTGGTGGGGCTTGCGCGCTCCGAACTCTAGGTCTGTCCAGGTAGAGTTTACTTTGCCGAAACGGGTCTAGGGTGAGGAGCCAGACCAAGAGAGATACAGAAACCCGCAGGGCAGCATGTGGCGAGCTGTTGGGCAGTAGCGACCCCACGGACCCTATCTCCCGGGAGTAGTCTTGTTCCTCATCTCTGGCTTGCCTTTATTGGCCGGCTAGAGTGAACACTGACGGGAACAGAGCTCCCACCTCATTCTTGCCTTTATTGGCTGGCTTGAGTGGAGATTCGCAAGAGCAAAAGTGCTCGGAGGAAGGAAGTATTTCAGTAAGTGTTTGTAGGGATCTTGACCATCTTCCGGGCTCTGGGATTGTTCTGAGAACCGTGGGATACCTCTCCACTCCTCACAAGCACCTCAGGACATGTTGCCCCCTTGCCGCTACGACACTTTGTGCTAGCGACCGTTTTCGGGGGCCCATTATTGAGTGTGCAAGTCACCCCCTGCCATTTTATCTGTGTATTGGTATCAAAACATTAGTCAGGCAGGGGCCATAGTTTTTCCATAGTTTTAGGTAACCAGTCCACAACCACCCAAACCCATAACCCGATATGTTTTGTTTCCATATTCTGCAATAGTCCTGCACCAACCGGGGGTTGTCCTTGGGTGCACTTGCATAGTGCATACAGGGATAATCGTCGGCTGTTGCCTCCTCGTCATTTAAAATTGTCTAAGGGGCCTCTGCGAGTTGGCTTCGGCCCCTCGTAAGCCTTCCAAAGGTCCGGGACCCCAGGGTCCCGAGATATGTAAACATATGAAAAATAATAATAATAATTATTTTATTGTCAGGCAACTAGGCCCTTAGATAAAATATACAAAATATCTTAAACAATAATAAACTAATACTTATGAATACATCTTATTAAAAAACTATAACTATACACGTAACGTTGTCGGCGTCGTGTTCCGCTGCGTGGTGTCGCGTAACCGTCCTCGGAAACGTCGAAATATGACACCTTTCGGCCAAAAGTCCTCTTTTAAGAAGGTCTGTAGATGTTGGGTTGGAACTCGTACCACGAACGACGTAAATAGTATAGTTATAGTTTCGCTATGTTCGTCCGTCTGTCCGTCTATCCATCCGCAGCTTAGCTCAGAGACTATTAGTACTAGAAAGCTATAATTTGGCATGGATATACAAATTCATCACGCCGACGAAGTGGTAAAATAAAATCATGAAAAAAAAAATTTTTACGGTACCTATACTCTCTGTACACGTAAAGTGGGGATGTTTTTTTTTTTCTCATCTATCCCATGATGTGGGGTATTGTTGGATGGGTCTTTTAAAATATTGCGGGTTTTAAAAACAATTTTTCTATTTAGGGATCGGTTTCTGAAATATTAAGCTTTAAATTGCAATTTTTTGTTAGAGTCAAATGCGATATGCGTGGCGCGGAGTCCTCCTTTTTTATAAGTCTATGAATTAACGAAACCGTTTGTTATCATCTTTGAAAATGGAGCCATAAAGGTGCACTCTTAACTAAAAATAACTTCGCTTACTTGCAATTTTGTATTTTTAGGATATAAGACTATTTTAAGGTTACATTTATGTGATGTAAATGGTTTTTTATTATTATACCGATCGTGTTTTATTTATCAGAATGAATTTGATTGATTTGCGCATTGCGACGTCTCTGGTGCTACAGTGATCCATAGATACGATGACTACTTATATGTATAACATACTACTGGTCGGTTAGTTTGCCTTTCATTTTATGCAAACACTGTTAAAGCTAAATTAATGTTTTTTTTTTATTTGCTTTATTCAACTAAAAAAAAGATAGTAAAATTAAATAGTAGGTACCTATATAATACTTTTAGCTGCAAATATTATGACTTTCCGACTGCGCTTTACAAAATGTACAGGTACTTACTATGAACATTATGGTCACCCTACAAATTTTTCTCATATAAAAAGTTAAAAATCTATTTTCTCTTAAAGTATAATACAGTCAAACCTGGATAAGCGAGAGTTCAAGGGAGCAGAATCTCGTTCTCGCTTTTAGAGGTTTCTCACTAACCCGAGTTTCTCGCTAATGCAGGTACATGGTAGCGTTTCTCTCTTATAGAGGTACGCAGCAATAACAAGTCACAGCAAGTACGAATGTTTTAAATATTTAATATGATAAAATTATGTGCATAATATGCACAACATATATGTATTTAGAAGGACGGACGATATGTTACAATTTAATTAAGAAATAGTTAAAAATCTTATTCTAATTTGTGTTCATCTATGAGGTCGAGCCTAGTCAATAAAGCCGAAAATATTGGGCTCTCAGTTCAGACGTTTTTAGTAAAATTCGACTTTCATTTACTTCTTAACAATTAACTTTTGTGTCATTATTTCTTTTTAACTAATTCACCTATAAATCTAAGTAAAATATGTTAAAGTCGTATTTATGTATTTCTTCAGATAAATTCATGTTTTGCAGATTCCTCAGTACAGACAATAATGAATTGAGGGCCCTAGATGTATCGCCATATATCTGTAATGCAATATTCTACAGATTTGGGAATTTCTTAAAATATTTAAAAAATTCTTAACTAAATTCTTAAATTAAAATTATTAACCCAGATATAGTACTTACTGAGATTAAGACTATGCCACTTTATGCAGGCGTCTGGATTGAGGGCCCAAGTTATTTAATCGTAAAAGTTTTAATTCACGTTTAACAAATTTTTGGACCTTTGCTTTAAATTTTTACTATTTTTAAATAAATCCCCTATAAGTCTTATTTCGTTTCGCAAGGGTTCAAAAAACGGGGCCTCAATCCATATGCACATCCATAGACTTACGTATTTGATATTAATTTCAACATGATACCTTCTACGCGTTCCTGAGAAAAAAGGTCTTGACAGACAGACAGACGGACAACGAAGTGATCCTATAAGGGTTCAGTTTTATTCCTTTTGAGGTAGGTACGGAACCCAAAAAAAGAAACTGACTGACTGACTGACATAAATGTCAGTCAACGCGTCGTTGATATCAACGAACAGCCCAAACCGCTATGTCTATAGATTCTAAATTTGGCACGTAGGTTCTTTACAAGATCTAAGGGTGCACAAAGAAAGGATTTTACAAAATTCACCCCCTAAAGGCGTCAAACGGGGGTCCAAAGTTTGTATGAGAAATCTTATTCCTTGAGTTAATAGACTTGAAACTTAGCATGAATATTTATCTAAGTAATTTATAAAGTTTGCCATTTTTAGTTTTCCTAAACAAGGAAGGAAAGGAAGGATTCCCTAAGAAGGAAACTTTGATACGCCTGGTATCAAAGTTTGTATGGAGGAATTATAACGCGCGCTCCGATTAACTCGAAACTCAATATTTAACTTGAGACCAAAAGTAAAGAATAACGTGTATCAGGGTTTTTCTAAAATGTACCCCTGAGGGGGTGAAAAGGGGTAAGTAGTCAATTTTACAGGGCAAGTTTTACTGCGGGGTTTGATTAACCCGAAGATTGATGTAAATAATCTTTCGATCAAGTTACGGAAATATCCCAAACGATTTTTGAAAATTCCAAACAGATTCTGAAAACAGAGAAAATAGTTTACATGAAAAATCTTGTTCATTTGTTTAATGTACCTACTTGAAACTTGGCACAAATACTTGCAAATAGTAATTACTTGCTAACTGTAATTTCGAAATGAAGTCATTACTTGAGGGTAGAATTCTTAAGCAAAGAAAATGGTGACTATTACTTGGCTAATAATTCTAAGCTTTGACAGTTCTAACTTCAAGCAATTACTAAAATATAGAATGAAAAACATTACTTGACCAATTACTTTTACTGAAGTAATTACTTTTACTTAATTGACTATAAATACGAGTGTAAGGTGCTGAGCAAAAACAAAAAAAGTGAGAAAGAACGCTAAGCGAAAACGAAGTAATAGCGTGGGCAGGCAATGCGATGCGATGGAGTTAGTCTGGGAAACAAAAAATTTCACGCGGACGAAGTTGCAGGCAGAAGCTATCTCGATACCTAAGAAGAAAAGTTCTGACTGACTGACTGACTCGTCAACGCCCAGCACAAACCCTTGGATCTATAAATCTGAAATTTTGCACAGAGTTTCCCTTTATAATTTAGACAAAATAAGGGCGGATTTTTGTTTCCGTGGGATATTTTCCGACATCCACGCGGGCGAAGCCGCGGAATAAGGTAGTTACCTATAATACTATAGGCATATGCAAATATCGTAACCCCGTATATCGCATACACATATACATAATGCGTACGTATCATGCAGTATCGTAGTGTCGTAAAGTATCGTATTACCTATCACCAACACCACCAACAACAGCAACAAACCACCAACAAAAATATCAGAACCGGGCGTAGTTTTTTTTCTTGCAAACTGGATCTGCTTGAGCTCGATCTTGCCAGGTGGAAAGCCATGAATGAAGTTTACAGTGGAACGAGCAAGCCCAGAAGATTCCTGTTCACTCTTACTTTCATATATCATATCCCACCAAAAACATTTTCAAGTAAAATGTTGCCAAGACGAGACCACATATAGCTCGCACTGACAAAAAGCTATCAGATCTCATGTAGAGCCAAGCTTCTAACTACACGCCTTAACTCTCCAAGCCCTAAATTCACAAACTCTACACGTTAGTCAAAATATAAGGCTTCGCCGTTTCGTTACTACAAGAACTATTGTATAACAGAAAAGTAATGAACAGTGAAAACATTTTTCACCTTGCGCTCATGTGATGGTAGCGAAACGGCCGAGCCACATATTTTGACTAAGGTGTAGAGTTTGTGAAGTTAGGGCTTGAAGAGTTAGGGCGTGTAGAGTTAGAAGCTTGGCTATACATGAGATCTGATAGCTTTTTGTCAGTGCGAGCTATATGTGGTCTCGTCTTGGCAACATTTTACATGAAAATGTTTCTGGTGGGATTTCATTTCTTTTTGGAAGTTGCTTATGATATTTATACGACTATTTTTTCTCTTGTTCATTTTTTCTTTCTTTTTTTTGGGTGTATTTCTTGTACATCAGAGGTGCCTTTTTTCACAAAATCTAAACACCGCGATTCAGAAAAATGACGTCACAGCACAACGCCATCTATCGGTCACGTAGTTAAACTATCAAAATATTATGCATGGAAATTCGTTCCTACAAACACTATGTAGACTTCCGAAAAGTACTTATATACAAGTGTATTAATATTATTCGTAAGTAGGTACTTATTATTTGCGGAAGTCTCATACAAATTTCCATCCCCTTCTTTAAGGGGTTGGGGGGTAAAAATTCCAAGTTTTAAGAATTTTTTTGTTGTTTGTGTACTAATACTAGCTTTAGTTCAACTATTAAGCAAACATAATTAACATCATTAACTGTTTTTTCTATGAACAAAGCCAAAGTTGCGAAGAATGTAAAAGTGATTACGAATAGTCTTACCAGAATATTATGGTCCTGGTGCTAGATTAATGAACCATTATGTTAAGTTTCACTGACATGACCTCTTTGGATTTTTCCACCATAAAATAATCTTGATCTGTAACTATCACGCTGAATATTATGTCTCACCTCTTATACAGTTTAATTTGCAAGGTTTGAACTCGCAGTGTTGTGATTGATTCGGGTACTTAATAATCGGGACCATTATGACTCCACCTGAATTGGGAGCACATTTAATTAAATATTCAAATTAGTTCTTACCAGCCTTCAGCTTGATGTTTTGGTGGGAAGGGTGGGCATTGCCCATCACCAGGCCGACGAGCCCCGCAAGGATTAAGACAGTCTTCATCGTTGTTACAACCACTGCCAACTGTGACAATACACCTTGCTGATCCACTTTTTATACCACCTATCAATTCATCCCGGTCCTGAGTTTCATATCGTAATGAATCGTATGTGTCGTATGAATGATGTATGTTTGTTTTCCTTATCGTTATCACTTTAATTAACCTTTGACATGATTTGATCGTTTTCGTATATCAAAACAGCTTTAGTGAAATCTGTTGCGTAATATTTACTTTGGTATTAACTTTATCAGTGTTATGTATTCGTAGATGTTGTCAAGAGAATTATAAGTAAGTAACTGTAGCAGAGCATTTGAGAATACTTTGTCTAAAATCAATATACCATTGTTTGTCAACATACTGCTGTTCTCTGAAACATAATAAACTATTGTAACATTGTTTTTGCAATCTTCTTAAAAGAACCGCTTGAAACGCCGGGGCGTAACTCCGCTGCCGCGAGAAATCACGGTACAGCGGACAGAGCTCCGGCGGGATCTCATGGCGACATGGAGAGCGCGACTGTCACAGCCCAGCGCTGGGCACGCCACAATTGCGGCGATAAGTCCCCTCGTTGAGGAGTGGTTAGAACGGCACCACGGCGTCCTCACCTTCCGCCTGACGCAGGTCCTCACCGGACACGGCTGTTTCGGGAGGTTCCTGTTTCGCATAAGGCGGGAGGAAACGCCCGGGTGTCACCATTGTGTGGATCGCCCGGAGGACACGGTGGAGCATACAGTGGAGGTCTGCCCGGCTTGGGCAGAGCACCGCCGTGTTCTCACGGAGGCGATCGGCGGTGGCGATCTCTCGCGTCCGAGCCTGGTTCAGGCCATGGTGCGGAGCGAGAGTGCATGGGAGGCCGTCACCTCCTTCTGCGAAGCAGTGATGATCGCGAAGGAGGAGGCGGAACGCGTGAGGGAGAGGCAGCCTCACGCCCTCAGTCGCCGCAGGAGACGCCCTGGGCGGCAGGAATCGCGAGGCGATTTCCGGCCACCGTAGGCGCGGGCCTGCGGACGGTGAGTAGCGGGTAGCTCGCCGTCTGGTAAGGACCAGGCCCGAGTCGACAGCGTTGTGTTCCACGCGCGCCTCTAAGAGATGTCAGCAAGTGATGGGGTCCAATAGGGCCGACGCCGCTGGGGTCGCGGGTTGTTTGAAGAAGATACCGCGGCCCTGGCATAGGCAACTGAAGGAACACGGGTGGGTTTTAGTCAGTTAAAGTCTGTCACGCCCTTCCGCTCCACTCAGAGCGGGAGAAGTTATTTGATGATTTCCCACCCTCAAAAAAAAAAAAAGAGGGTATGTTCGTAAGGCTCTCGCACATCATAAACTGCTAAAGATAGAAACTTCAATTTTGGACAGTATAATTCTGTATTTTCTGTTCTGTTATCGTGATGGTCTGAGATACCACTGCTTACCGCTCCTTACGGAGATATAGTCTTATCCAATAATGTAAATCGGTCATATCCGCAATTCGTGAAATAATAGTTATTGAGTAGGGTAGTTCTTCGAGGACCCTCAAAACGCGGGCACGCGGAGGATACTTTTTCAAGAACTATCCAGTAGTTCTGGTGGTCATCGGTGGTTTTCATCATGAGTTTCACTTCACCAAATGGTGCTTTCCGAGAGCAATTGTACAAGTTACTATTAAAAATACCCAAACCGTTACGGGTGTGCCTATAATATTTGAAGAGTTCTCTCGATTTCTCCAGGATCCCATCATCAGATCCTGACCTGATGACAATTCAACCCCCTTTCAAACAAAACAATATTTTTGCAAATCGGTCCAGTCGTCTTTGAGTAATCGGAGAACATACATAAAAAATAAAATAAAAAAACCGGCCAAGTGCGTGTCGGACCACGCACAATGAAGGGTTCCGTAGTTGGTTGACTATTACTCGTAAACATGAAAAGCCTAGTTAGCTGTGATAGTTTTCCTTTTAACTTCGATATTATGTATATACTACCAGCTTTTGCCCGTGGCTTCGCCCACGTGAATGTCGGAAGATATCCCATGGGAACATACTACCGGAAATTCGTTCCTTATTCCTTGTCTACATTATAACGGGAACCTCTGTGCAAAATTTCAGCTTTCTAGGTCCAAGGGTTTGGGCTAGGCGTTGATGAGTCAGTCAACCAGTCAGTCAGGACTTCTCTTTTTATTTGTATAGATAGTTAGAAGGCTACCGTGAATTTTTTCACCCATCCAAAACTAGACGCTTAGCTGGCAGGGCAGACTTGACTCTAACAAAAATTGGCACTTTAAAGCTTAATATTTCAGAAACGGATCCCTAAATCGAAAAATTGTTGTAACAAACCCACAATATTTTTAAAAAACCCATCCAACAACACCCAACACCATGGGGTAGACGAGAAAATAAAAATCCCCACTACGTGTACAGAAGGTACCCTAAAAAAAATTTTTTTTTACCACTTTGTCGGCGTGATGAATTTATGTGTATCCATGCCAAATTATAGCTTTCTAGTACTATGAATCTGTGAGATAAGCTGCGAACGGACAGACGGACGGACAAAGCGAAACTATAAGGGTTCCTTGTTGACTACGGAACCCTAAAAGGTTCCAACGAACTGAGAATCTCCTCCTTTTTTTGAAGTCGGTTAAAATACCGAATGTTCTTCCAAAAATTTAGTTTTTGCACTAACTTAGCTAGTTAGCTATAATGTTAACTATGGATAGATTTTAATTCTCTCTTGATGTTGAGTAGGTACTGTAGAGGTTTTAATATGTACAAGCCAAAGTATGGATAACTGGCTGACATTCCGATCATTCAAACATCGAATATTCTTATAAAAAGTGATGGTCGTTTTTTATAAGGATTGACAGATAGCGGATAGCTAGGGCTCCGCGTAGAACCTAGGGATTGAATTATAATTTTATTTCTATTTTAATATAGCGGGCTTCAGCCCCATTTCTTCAGTACACTACTGTCTTTTATTATAAAGTAGTTAGCCTCCCGCTGTGAGGTTCGAGCCCTCACATTTGGTGGAGGCGCCGCCGCCGCCGCCGCCGCCGCCATAGCTGAAGCTTCATAGCGACCGCGAGTACGCCCGCGGTACCTCTCGAAGGTTTTTTGGAGTGCGCCGATACGGCCGAGTTTAGCAGAGCGAAGTATTGAAGAATTTGTTGGTGTTTGGCGTAGAAGTTATTCCGCCGGACGCAAGACGCATCACTATCGCATGCCGAGCGATATGAGGAGCAGTGGATCCCCTTAAACAGACTAAGTGGTTTTAAATATTATTATTATTACAGAGTGTTCGACATGGTGCTGATGTTGGATTATTATTTCACGGGCATCGACGCCCGATGTCTTGAAAAGTTTATTGCTGATTTCTTACGAATAGCCAACATCAATGGATGGCGAGAAAGCGATTGGTCGCTAATCTTAGGTGCGTTTCTTGCAAGTGCTGCGAGATCTTTCTATAATTATACATGGTCGGACGGTATGTCCTTTGAGGCACTGTGTGACGCATTATGGGCAGAATTCCCATGTAGATGCCATAAGGGAAAGATTATTAGTTGTGCGCGACAAGAGGCGGACGCACAAGAGAGGTCTGTTGAAGACAGACAGGAAAATGTTTTATGTGTAGATGATAACATGCAATTAATTTCTAGTGAAAGAGAGCAGGAAGTTGATGTGTTAGAAAAATGCAATGCAGGCAGTGAAATAGGTGAAGATGAAGTTGAGGTCATTGCTGAGCTCAGTTTCGCAGAGAACAGCCCAATGGTGACCGAAAACGATGTGCAGACAGACGAGGTGCTTATGAAGGAAGACCAGGAAGCATTGGAATATTCGGGTCTGTCCAATCCTGTTATTATGTCTAATATGTCTGTGTGTCAAGATGATCATGTTCACGATGTGGAAAACAATAAAAATAGCATCGCTTGTGAACAATTTAATCAAGATAATTTTAATTTAAAATCTTCGATTTCAAAGGAGAATGGCCATTCCAGTCTGTCGTCGGAAACAAAGGAGATTGGTGATTTTTGTCTTTTGGAAGTCGATTTAAAGTTAGGTGAACAGAATGTGGAGTCAGTCGAGACAACGGTTGATATCGCGCAAGTAGAAATTAAATATATTGAAAAAAGTGGTGATAGGTTCCCTAATATCCCTTTACGACACCGAAGTGTCATGTATAATCCAAAACGTGTTTTATTGAAAAAGAAAAAGAATTTATCTATAAAGAAGATTAAATTAAAAAAATTGGTTCCTAAAATAAATAATTTAAAAAGGATTAAGATAACCAATGATCATTTTATAAAGAAGTTTTCTATTTTGAATTTTAGGTTTTTTAAAGTGAATAAAAGGAGGTTGTGTGATATTTTTGTAAACAATATTATTAGATGTAAACTTTTTAAACCTATTAGATTCATTGAATGGAAACTTTTTCTTTTAAGGATTATTTAATTGTCATTGTTCTTATTTTCAGTTTATCATGTCATTAAATTTATATTATCAGCAGGGCATGAAGTGTATTGTATCATATTTTCAAATGTTCTAATATTGTTTTGTTTTTTGTGTAATATTTCATATGCTGAGAATTACATCGGACGCAACCAACAGCGTGTGAGGTTACGCTACCCCACAACGCTGGCCACTACATTGAAGAGCATGAGGGAGTGAAAACCTTCGACAACATCGCTTCGTTACGGGTCGATAGGGCCGGTTAGCATGAACATCCTCCAGTATTTTAGTATGACGTATTAGGAGTAGTGGAAGTTTTGAGAAACTGTGAATACCTTCTAGAGGGGGGGTGACTTTGGTATGAGTTGTAACCAGCTTTGCTGACGGGACATAGTCCTTGCAAAGTGTGTTGAGTTGACACAATTGGTGCAGTTTATATCGGAGTATCCACAGTTTGGTCAATATGGACCAGTAGTAATACGTAAGGGTTCAGTGTTGACAATACGCGATAATTTCTTTGAATTTGCTGGAGATTGAACATGAATTAGGTTCTGCGTTAGAATTTTGACTTCCTGGCGCATTCCTCCCTCTGGCTCGATACTGTCCGATGGATTAATGAATCACGATGTTGAGATCTTTAGATTTTCAACCCCTTCTGGGCTGATGTGAATTGTCACATCGTATTGTTTTTATAGGGGGTACGTCATTCTTTTTCCTCTGGGTTTTGTTTGACGGGGCTCAGACTGGATAAATGCGATATTTTTGGGTGCACAATGGCACACTTTAATGTTATCTTATCTGACACTTAACACAGTGTTAGATTTTCGCGTTTCGTTTGTCCAGAGCTAAGCCTGTACATATAAGTACGAAACCCCGAATTGTCAGCGTTTCCCCGGAGTTAGGTAGGGTGTCTATTTTTAGGTTTAGGTAGGTTTTGTCTGTATGATCGAATGTCTTGGTCTGAATAAAAGTTTTATTTGGAAGTTGACTATGTTAATCCTTTTATTCAAGGGTGGGCGTAGCTCATGTAGAGGTTTTAATATGTACAAGCCAAAGTATGGATAACTGGCTGACATTCCGATCATTCAAACATCGAATATTCTTATAAAAAGTGATGGTCGTTTTTTATAAGGATTGACAGATAGCGGATAGCTAGGGCTCCGCGTAGAACCTAGGGAGTGAATTATAATTTTATTTCTATTTTAATATAGCGGGCTTCAGCCCCATTTCTTCAGTACACTACTGTCTTTTATTATAAAGTAGTTAGCCTCCCGCTGTGAGGGTCGAGCCCTCACAGTACCTACGAGATGATACAGTCAACAACAAAAGAATGTATTGATCACAAGCCGAGTTTGAACCCTAAAAATGCCAACCTGGACTAAGAGGGTATCATTAATTGGTATTTGACAAAACCTTTTTAATAATAAAATACAAATTGTATTATTCAATTTGTATTTTATTATTTAAAAGGTTTTGTCAAAAGCTTTTGTTTTACACCTGTAAGAACAAATACATAAAAAAACAATGAGAAAATTAAAATAATGGACGCCACTAAAGTATGAGTATAAAAAGGGCAGACATCAGGAATGAATCAGTTATACGTGGCTACCTGAAGTGACAGCAATAGCTTGATAAAATAAAAATGAAAGCAAATCTAGTAATTTTGGCGTTTTTGGTACTTCTGGTAAGTGTACATTTCAATAATATTATTTGTTAAACATTTTAAATACTAATAAAAATATCCCCACCGCCGTATCTCTACGTTGAGGGTCGTGGTGTGGCTTACGCGATCCGAACTCTAGATCTGTGCCGGTAGAGTTTAGTTTGCCGAAACAGGTCTAGGGTGAGGAGCCAGATCAAGAGAGATACAGAAACCCGCAGGGCCGCATGTGGCGAGCTGTTGGGCAGTACCGAGAAGTGATGTTCCTCATCTTTGGCTTGCCTTAATTGACCGGCTGGAGTGAACATTGACAGGAACAGAGCCCTTCTTTCATCATTCTTGCCTTTATTGGCTCGCTTGAGTGGAGATCGCAAGAGCAAACGTGGTCGGAGGAAGGAAGTATTCCAGTAGGCCTGCGTGTCCAGTATAACAATGTATTCAGGATGCTGTTGAGTATACCATGCTTTTGTAGTGATGCAAACGATGCACTTCTATTCTTGCTAGCTTCCACAGCATCCTGAGCGTGTTTTGTGATAGGTGGGACAGCCCCATGCTGGCTGACTGGATACGGCTGCACACGTTATAGGTGTCAGACGTTACAATTTTGTACATAGTGTGTTGTTTTTACTAACATTAGGTAAAACCTTTACTGACAACATAATTATGGATTTGTAATTAGATCCGAAATAAATAAATAAATATAAATTATAAAATTTATTAAAATAATAATAAAATTCATTAAAATAATAATAAAATTAGCACTTTGTATTTTTTTTTGTTCTGCGTGGTTATTAGATCAATTATAAAATATGCTAATTTAATTATAAAATTTCTTATTTCAGGCGTATTGTTGCACCCAACAACCTGCCCCAGGTGGTATGTATCTAAAATAGAATTTTAATAATGTAGGTTGGGTTGCACCATCTTTCTTTAACAATAGCAAACATCGCACCTTCAGTTCGATATTTGTTATTATTAAGGTAAGATGGCGCAACCCATCCTTGTTAAAGATCCTGTTAATGGGTTATTCCATTTGAAAATTTGTTAGCTGACGTCATAACTTTAACTTTAACTGTAACCTTAACCGCCCATGCCTCGCTGGTTAAAGTTATTGTTTCTGTTACTTCCGTCAAACGCGTCGAATGTCATATCCCTGCTCCGAACTCTGCTACATTTGACATGACGGTGAAACAGCAGGTAGTCATTCTATAGTCATATTAACTTTGACGGAAACTATAACGTAGCCCTTGGTGCAACCCACCCTTAGTGTACAGTATAAAAACTACCAAACGATTTTTCAAAAATCGAAATGTGTTCGGGTGAAAAGAGAATAAGAATAATTTATTGGTCCATTGTTACAAAATAAATTACAAAAATAATAATATTGAGTGCTTACTGTAACTAGAATAATTAATAATTATATTTATTGGAACAGTGGTCCCCAAAACTAGGCAGCGCCTGTTATATTGGGGGCCTGAGTTGCGTTATCTTAAGTTTGAATTCGAGACATTTTGTGATAACAATTAGAGATTTATTGTAGTTTGTATGAAAAAAATCCTTCTTCGGCTTAGAAACTTGAAACTAGGCACAAATACTTCCATAGGTAAATAATAAAGAAGTAATGATTAATAATTAATTTAATCGGTCACGTTGTGAAATATGGACAGGGTGTTGATTTTAACACCCTGTCCAAACCACACCACTAAGAAGGGATCATGCCCCAAAAACAGTTAAGGGGTGATGAAGTTTGTATGGAAGAATCTTAACAACGTGCGTTAAGATTCTTCCATACAAACTTCATCAAAATGAATTTGAAAGTTAATAAAAAATAAGAAATCAAACCCTGACTGGGTGCAAAGGGCTGGCATGCCTAAATTGGTAAAAATAATCTTAAAGTTTAATAATAGAAATCTAACGAATTTTCAAAAATCAACCCCCGTCGGTCGGGGCAAAAGAGGGAATGTAGTTTGCATGAAAAATCTTATTGCTTCGATTTCGAAGCTTGAAACTTGGGATAAATTCTTATCTAGGTAAATAATTAAGATTGTAATTGCTAATTTTCCAAAACTACTCCTTGAAAGGGATGGATATGGTGAAAGTTCGAAATCGCGGATGAACTGTGCTACTCAGGTTTTTTTTAATTTGCATAGATAATTTAAGTTAGAAAAGAAAAGATATAAGAAAAGAAAAGATTCTATTCAGGGATTTCCTAGTCAGCCACGGGAACGCGTGCCCAGGCGGAAGGCTCTCATATGGCTCGATAAAACTGTCGGGGGGTTTAAGCAGCCGCGGGGGTCGCGGGTAGTTTAAAAAAGATACCGTGGCCCTGGCATAGGCAACTGAAGGAACACGGGTGGGTTTTAGCGGGAGAAGTTATTTGATGATTTCCCAAACACAAAAAAAAAAGAAAAAAAAAGGGGTTTAAGCATCTAAAAGATGTCTGGAATATATTGCAGTTCGCGATGAGGTTGTTGAATTGGTCTTGTCTAGTCGTCGCAAGGGTGACTGATGAGGGGTCTTGGGCTCGGTCTCCGGTTCAGGCAAAATGTAATTAGGTTTTCTTTATCCATTAGGATTTTTTCAATAGCTGTTTAGTGTCTGGATTTATGTGCAACAGTTCCCTAATATTCTACTTCAGACTTCATAATTTCTGCCTACCATTTCGGTTAATAGAGCTGGTGTGATGTTATGTTTTTATTAATTTTAAAAATTTGGAAAAGAAATATTCCTATTCGTAAATAGGATGAAAACCATTGAAGTTTGTGTTTATCGTCGTTATCTTATCAAACCACTATTTATGGGAACTGTCAGTTTTTGATTCGATAAGATACAAATAGATACTGGATAGTGATTATAGGTGATTTATGGATTACATCAGAATAGTAATAACATTGAATATTACATATATTACTTAGCTTTATACTAACCCCCTTATTCATAAAAAACCGGTCAAGAAAGAAAGAAAGAAAGAAAGAAAAATGCGTTTATTTGGCATTACAGCAAAATATAAATAGGTACACCTTAAAACTATAAAAACGTAAAACAATTATTGCAATGCCAAAAGGGCCTCAGCTCAGCATATTGTCAGATGACAACACAAGGTCTGCCACCTGACGCTGATTTTCAGCTGCAACCCACGAGTGCCATACGCTCGAATAATCTAAATTAACACAAGGAAGTATGTGTCCGAGTTATAATAAATGAAAATGAAATGAATGTGACATGCATGCGTGTGTGTGTTGTGTTGTAATTAATAAATAACTAAAATAAATACCCAATATCAATATTAATAACTACATTATTTTTTTTTTATAAATCTATATCTAAGTAGAAAGCACCTTCATAGCAAAATCGTGAGATTGCATTGTTCTTCTAAACTACGAAACGTATAATATTTTGATATTTTGATGCGGTTTTATTAAGATTCAGAGTATAAGACAATAACAATTGATTGTAATAAAAATAAAACTGATAAAATTGCTATAATATTGATAAAAAATAGTAAAAAAAATTATAATAAATAAATAAGTAAGTAAATTGTATTAAATGGCGGATATGTCAGCTCGAACATTTTCAAAATCTTTTTGCTGGTTTAGTAAAAATTCTTTTAGCTTCAATTTGAAAGTCGAGCAACTTTTACTATATTTTATGGGAGGAGGGATATTGTTCCAGCATTTAGTAGCTGCGTACCGAAAACTGCCTCTAAAAGCTGCCGACCTGTGCCGTGGGATAGAAAGCTGTTGAGAACATTTTCTTCCCTCACCGATTCTGTGCCTACTTGTCCATGATAGTCTGTCATATAAATAAGAAGGGGAATGAGACTTAATAACACCAAAGAGAAGGCTTGCCAAGTGGAGTTTACGCCTAGCTTTCATTTTTAAAATGTTGTGCTCATTAAAAAAAGGTGTAACATGACCCCTAAAGGGAACTCTAAAGCAGAAGCGTGCACAGGCATTTTGAAGTCTTTGGATCATTCTCTCAGTTTTGGACAGTAGTCGTTGGCCATATACAGTGTCCGCATAATTTAACTTGGACAAAACCAAAGACTCCACAAGTAGGACTCGCAATTCTTCACTAAGATAGGGACGGGCTTTGTATAAAATCTTAAGCCTATAATAGCAGTTACGGATTGCCTCAGATACGTGTTTGTGAAAACGAAGTTCCGTGTCCATGATAAGACCTAGATTACGTGCTTCGTAGACCCGTTCGATAGGCTCTCCCATAACAGTTACACAGCCTGCACTTGGTTTAATTTTACTTAACTGGCTTGCGGTTCCAAAAAGCATATACTTGGATTTTGCAGGGTTCAAGGCAAGCGTGTTGTCATTGGACCATTGCACTATATTTTCAAGATCTTTATTAAGATCGATTAATGCTTGTTCATAGTCCTCCGGTTTAAATGATATATACACTTGTGTATCGTCGGCATAAATATGATATTTACATTTATTTATATGTTTTATTATATCGGCACAATACAAAATAAATAATACTGGCCCAAGAATCGAGCCTTGTGGGACCCCCCTTCCTACTGAACGATGCCTAGAGACAGCAGTTGAGCCGTCCGCCCGACGTATTTCAACGAATTGCGTACGATCGCCAAGGTAGCTATCAAACCATTTTATTGTATCCTCGTCAAATCCGTAAAAAGCCATCTTTGACAATAACAGAGAAACGTTAATACAGTCAAACGCGCGCGAAAAATCAAGCAAGACCAAAAGAGTGCACATCCCGTTATCTTGAGCCGACAAGATATTGTCTGTCACATCCAACAAAGCCGTGGCTGTACTACGGCCCTTCCTAAACCCTGATTGAACATCTGGGAGAATTTTGTTCGCCTCTAAAAATTTAACCAATTGCGCACATACTACTTTCTCTAAAACTTTAGAAAGTACCGGCAGTATACTAATAGGCCTAAGATCCTTCATGTCCATAGCATTAACAGTCTTGGGCAATGGGTGCACCTTGGCAATTTTCCATACCTCGGGGAAAGATGAGGATGTGATCGATGTATTTATTAAAGAAGTGACGGCATCCAAAGTAACAGGCAGTGTTAGTATTATCATATTTATGGTAAAGCCATCACAACCTTCAGCATTCGATTTAATAGTAGTCAGTATGTTCTCGATTTCCTTGCGTGTTGTAGGTCTCAAACTAAACGTGGAGCTATTATTTCGCGCGGATTCAAAAAATGCAAGCAACGAACCACTTACCG
Source organism: Cosmia trapezina (assembly GCA_905163495.3). NCBI lineage: Eukaryota > Metazoa > Arthropoda > Insecta > Lepidoptera > Noctuidae > Cosmia > Cosmia trapezina. The sequence goes on from LR991038.1 coordinate 12,680,903, forward strand.
TGTCATCACCTGGCACATTCAGAAAATGGTCACACATTTTGTCGGGATCGTTAAAGTGCAGAGGTAATTCTTTATGTTTGGGCGGGAGCAGGGTAGTCTTTAGATTTTTCCAAAGCGCTCTTGAGTCATGTATTTGACTGTTGATTTTTTGTTTAAAGTACGCTGACTTTTCGTAAAATAGAGATCCAGATACAAGTGACTTCAATTCTTTGTAGTAAATCTTTTTAGAATCAGATTTTTTGTTTTTTAAAGACTCTGCATGTGCTTTATTCCTCAAATGCATCATAAATTTAACGTTATCAGTAATCCAAGGGTAACAAAACTCCTTAATAACATTAGTTTTTAGTGGTGCATGTATATCAAATAGTGCCAGTAAGTTAGCGTTAAATTCACTGAGCATTGTATTAACATCCTGCAGCTCGGTTAACGCTTGCCAGTTAAGTAACTCAAGATCTTGATCAAAACATTCCCTAACAATGTCCTTTAGAGGTCGATAAGTAATGGTTCGCGATGGAATTTTCAGGCGTTTAAAACTAAATTCGCCGGAAATCAACGCGTGCGCACCTAGATCCGGTATTACATCAACTGATACAGAGCGTGGCTTGACATTTGTACAGATGACGTCTATCAGTGAGTTGCCATGCACTGTAAAGTGCGTGGGTGATTGCACCAATTGTTTCAGACCTAAGCAGTTCAAAAATGAGACTAACTTGTCCACTTTTGAGTCCGTGGCACTAAGCATGTCAATGTTAAAGTCACCCATCAATATCGTGTATTCACATTGCGTTAGAGAGTTCAATGAACCAGATAAAGCGTCTAGGAAAAGATCAACATCTTGCCAGGGCGGGCGGTAGGCGGTACCTATTGCCAGCTTAACTCCGCGAACACTAATTGTAACCCACATCTGCTCGACCGTGGTGTGCAATGTGCTAGCAGAGTACGAGTGGCTTCGAACATTTATACCGTGCTTGATATAAAAACCAACACCGCCACCACGTCCCTTTTTAACAGACAATGGGCGCGGTATATGCCGCAGCCTATATCCAGGTACGGAGGGCGCGCGCCCTTCTTCGCCTGCTCGCAACCACGTCTCATTAATGGCCATAATATCGACGTCCAAACTCAGTAATGCTGCTATAAACTCGTCGTGTTTCGTGCCCAAAGAACCCGCGTTCCAAACACCAACCTTAAGGTATGTAGACATCACTGGATAGATAATTTACTAACAATACATAAAAATATTACAGAATGTACTATGTAAAAACACTCAAAGATTGATAAATGAAAAAGTATGTAAACAAGATTTTTGCGGTAAATAAATAAAGTGTAGTGTAAATGAATTATTAAAAGCAGCATATAAAAAACATATAAATATGGTCTAGCACCGTGGGTAGCATAGAATTTAAGTAAAACATGGCAACTTAAAAAGCTAAAGATGCTAACAGAATGACACTGACAACAACATGTATAATGTATTATACAATTTATCTCAAAAATTGTTAAAAGACATGTATTTAACAACGACATGCAACAATTAATTAGGAATAAGCTACTTAATAAATAAAATAAACGAAACAATAGACATAGTAGAACATTCTCACGTGGAACCGTGTTATCCGTCCATAAAACATAAAAAGCGTTGATAACAATTGTTGTAATATACATGAACAAACCTACTGAGTAATAAAAAAACGCGAGATGTCCTTTTCCGTTCGGATGTGCACAACCGACTTTCCCTCTTCTTTACGAGCAAGTATACGGCCGTCTTTAGTCCAGGTGTACTTCCATTCAAGGCGAGTAGCAGCTTGGCGAGTCTCGTAGAATAATTGCCTGTTAGTTTTAGTCAGGCGCTCGTTGAGGTAGATGCGGTTAGGCGCTCCCGGCACTTCGAGGTCAGCAGTAGTGAGATTACGGCGTACGCGCGCGCGAGTCGGACTCGCGCACCGAGTGTTCCATTCCGATTTCTGAAAAAGTGTGCTATTTAGAGACATCGTTTTATTTTTCCCATATTTTTTACATAAACTTCTATCACATATAATAATTTCAGATTTTTTTCTTTGCAATCTTCGGAGATAAGGGGGAACCGTATTTTTTTTTACATTTTTCATCAAAAGTCGAAAACTGTGCGGCCTAAAAAAAATAAAAAAAAGGTTTGAGAATGTGCAAATAGCGCTCTTTCATATGACACCCCACATGCCCTAGTAGCCCCACTTTGAATTTTTAAGAACCCCTTTCAGTCCCTCCCTGTTGCAAAAAAAAAAATATAAATATTTTTATTTCTTTCTTTTTTTTAAGATTTTTCATATAAACTTTATTATTTTACACAATCAATGGTAAAATTAAATTATTTATACTATGTACAAGTAGGTATAAAAAAAATAAAAAAGAGCTCATAGGGCATCAAAAAATCCGCATCGCTGTCAGTGGGAAAAGTGCCCAAAAGACTGGCGGCATTGCCACGCTGGATGGCAATGCTAATTCTTTGGGCTAAAAATAGGCCAGCTCTCTGGTCCCGTGTGGAGTCGATCAACCGCTTGACGATGTCCCGAAATACTCGATGAGCACTCGGACCCCAAGGCCCTAGTGTTTCAACCCCAAACGGCTCAAACAAATAGCTTCCAATAAGGTTGTTATATTTGCGCCGTTTGAGATTTTCTGCACCTGCAGCAGCCGCTCCAACGCAGCACGCCGTGCTAGGAAGATGGGATGTCGCGAGGGTGTCGACACAGGTTGCATCCCACACCAAAGGCCTACCCAACTTCTAAGGCATTATGGTCATTCCGTCTGGTCTCTTCCCATCGTCGCGCGCCAGGCCATTAGGTTCTAAAACAGCTGGCACCCCGGCGGTGATAAGAGCCCGACGGATGATGTCGTTAATGCTGGCGTGCCGTGCCATCCGGCCAGCACTTTTGCTGCAGGATAGGCCATGGTGTCCGAGGCAGTCGACTCCTTCACCGCACTGACAGCGATGCGGAGCCCCGCAAGGAGCCCCCAAACGCAAACATGTAGCGAGCCGGAATGTGGTGTAATTTCTTTCTTATTTGCAAAATAGTTGGGTAAACGTAGACTGTTCCAAACTTCAAGTTGACAGCATTAGTAGTTCTTGAGATATCCAGCTGTGACAGACAGACAGACAGACTGAGTCGCACCGTCTAAAAACTGAAACACTCTATAAACCTGTTTTAGTTATAGAAGTGTTTTGTCTTCTTCGTTCAAACTCAAATCATAATTCGTAAGAAATTGACCAGACACTTCTATAGCTAAAAATAGGTTTAGAGAGGGTTCTAGTTTTTTATGAATAAGAGAGTAAACCCCTAACCTACATGGGTACGTATATGGTACACCACAGTCACTGACTACATACTTTATTGTCTCTCCTTCTCCCCTTAATCAATCCAAAGATCGCTTTTAGCGATAAGACCGCCCATTGTGTCACCCTATGTAAAATTTCAACACCTGTAATTTTTATGGTGTACATAATAAAGACTATTCTATCTATCTATCTACCTGTATGAAAGTAAATGAAGCAAAAGGAACAAGTAAGTATCGTAGCAGGTGACGTTCAGAAGTCGCTGCCTACCCCCCCAGGGAGAAGGCGTGAGTTTATGTGTGTCTGTGTTATCTACTTTTGAATGTGTATATAATGTATAAAGTGATTAATTTACCGTTATTCCGACACAGTAATTCTATCTTTAAATAATACTATCGAATGTACTTAAATATAACTTTCTCAAATTTTATGACCGAACTTACATTACTTACCTTTGCCAGCAGAAAAAGACATCTCTGTAAATTACTTAGTATATTATTCATTTACATAAGTCGTTATTTTTTTAAATCACTTATAACACATTTCTCAGGTACAGTTCTCGAACGTTAATGTGACCCAGTCCAGCTTGTCCATGACCATGTCAACAAGGTTCAAAATATCGTTAAGGTTCTCGTATATGTTGACAATATTTTACAATGCCGAACTTTTTGTGTTCCACATATTTTAACGGCCGATCGGGGGACTGTTCATAGTAACTGTCACTTAAACACATTCTTCACTAGGTATGGGCAAACACACTCCATTGTTGCAGTAAGATGCGTAGGGGCAATCAAGGACTAATCCTCCGAGTAACGTGCAGATCAATCTTGTGTGGCAGTTTTGGCACCGCGTTCTAGGACCTCCGTCGATGTCACAGTTGGTCAAATATACGCCGGAGTCAATGTAGGTCCAGTCGGGGATATCATTGTCGTGAGGCTTGTCTTGAGATATCGGTGGTGCCTCATGGGGGATTGATGGTGCCTCATGAGGGATCGGTAGTGCCTCATGGGGGATTGATGGTGCCTCATGAGGTATCGGTAGTGCCTCATGGGGGATTGATGGTGCCTCATGGGGGATCGGTATGTGCGGCGGAATGTGCGGTGGTCTATCTTCCGCATCGGATGCTTGAGTGCGAGCTCCAACAAATATGCACTGTGGACATAAATCAGAAATACAATTGGTAAACTGTTTAAAGGGTTTATGTTCGAAACTCCACCCGTCTGTAGACATTTTGCGTGAGAATTACGTTTACCATGGCTAATGTAAAACAGTTTTATTTAATTCAATGGACGTTTTCATAGTGAAAATAGCTACTAACTTCATAATCGATGACCAAAATCATCGAATAAGTGTGTAAGCTTTTAAGCATATTGTGCTTGAAAGCTTACACAAAAGGGGCTTCCTGTTGACAGATGAGTTTTATTAAAATATTTTCTGTCTTTCTTCCTACTTTGAGTTATTTATTTATTTATTTATTGGTCTATCTACAATTCTTACACTAACACAAGCCATAATACAATCCAAGTGCACAATATTAATCGATAGACACCGCATGCAAAAACAAAATTAAAATTAAAAAACAAAAAATATACTTAACAATAAAAAAATAAAACTGACTGTCTAAAACTGACTGATCACAAGAAATAAATTGTACATACCATTACTGCAAAGATCAGGACGTTTTGGATGCAAGCCATCGTGTATTCGTGTGTATTTTCTGTTTGATGAAAATATCTATTGCAAATATCTTTTTATACATCTCACTTATCATAAGTTTATCATAATCTTCGTTCAACATTTCAATGAAAACGTTACTCATATTTTTCTCAAGTGGATAACCGATAAAGATTTGAGAAAAATCCAGTGAGTCATACACAATGCCTACTTCGTTTTTGTTTCATATAGTTTTCATACATATATCATAAAATTAATCAAGTCCAGTTTTTTCCAGAGTTAAACTTTCCTTAAAAAACTTTAGTTCTTACCTTTTTCTTGCTTATACTATGTTTGCAATTAAGTTTCCAAACACTTAAACAATTAATGTGTGTTTTTGTAAAAATAACTTTAATAATTAGGTATCATAAAGTTCAGTTTGCGCTACAACTTAAAACAGTTTATGACTTTTTAAAAAGCACTAGTCATTCTGAAATCTACTCAATTTACACTTCCATAAAGTTGATATTCGTTGAAGTGGAAAGTTCATCGCAGGCTGCCTGATGGCTGCTATCTTTATAAATCTGGAGTGTGTAAAAAGGGTACAAACTGTGTGCCACTTCAGACACAACAAATAACTAATTACTATGCAGATTTATGGCATCAAGGATTTGGTATTAATCAAGTCAGCTGCAGCCCATCACAGTTATATACTGGCCGAAATCACTAGAGAAGCTTCCTATGACGTTTCGAAGGCTGAAATGTAAGCCCAAGTAACCTACGCCTGGTCTTCTATCGTCCGCGTGGCCGGTTATAGTTTGTCCGTGTGGCCGGTTGCCCTTATACGTAACAGGTTAGAAGTTACCCTTTTTTATTTCTGTTGTGAAATGCTATACGCTCCATCTGGGAAAATCGGAGGATTATGCCTACTCACTAAAACCACACGGTTCCTTACACTACCATGAATCGGAGGCCCGGGAGATACTCGTAAATTCGCGCGCTCTCCCAATTCCATTTCTCAATTCTCAATTCTTTATTGCGTATCATAATGTATACAGTTGGTAAGGAAATTAAATAGTCACAATTATGGACCCTGTCGGGCACAGCATACTTAGATCAAATAGGAGAGAGGAGGAAGACAACTGGGTGCTTAATGTGATAAATTGAATTATTAGTTAAGTAGTTAGCGAGAGTGTTTTATTATTACAGAATTGAATTTAGAATTATAGTGATTTTTTATAATTATATACATTTATTTATTTTATATTCATATTATATTATTTACTTATTATTGTTTTTATTTATTACGTAATTAATATTAACGACTGTGATGACCAGTCGGGATTATAAGTAGTTATCCTAAAATAATCAGTGCCTTCCTTTTTGATGTTGGATCAACAAACAACATACATTTTGAGAAGTTATAAAAAAACAAACCGTTAAAATCTGGAAGACACTTGTAAATCTGTATCATTACTTTGCGACGTAACCAAAAGTTTCTGTTTATAATTTTTTTTATCATTATTATTTTCAGCAACTGAATCGATGACCCTACAAATGAACAAAGGTCGGTCTAGTATTGTATGTGTTCTCTACTCAGACTAACTTCTATATGAGGTAAAGGCGCCAGGGCAGCCTGCGACATTCAAACGTTTTTTGCAATTGGCAAGTCAGTATTAGGTTTCATGATCACCAAAATATGATTCGCGAAAGTAACAAATGTATTTACAGAATTATAATCCTTAAAGTCATCAATACAAGTCTTTATCACATAGTAATCCTATAGAATTACTATATCATGAAATCTTGTCATTTGAAGATTATAATAACATAATTGTAGAGTTGTATTACTGATTCTAATGATTATAATTCTGTTACGGTCATTTTATTCATACTTGTTACGGTTGCGAATCATATTTTGATCAACATACAACCAGCCACTGCAAATAGCAATAAAAGTAAAAATATTTGAATTTCGCGAGCTACCTCAGTACTTCCCTCTTAAGGAAAATTAGTTTACTTAAAGCGTATGCAACTAAGTTTAAAAAATAGTTGTGCAATAACTATCAGTCAGGTAACTAAAACTTTTAATAGCTTTCTTAAACTGTCGGCAAGTAGTTAAAAGTTCCTTATTGATGGCTGATGATTGATGGCTGTTTGCAAACTTTGCAAATGGCTGCCATGCCAATGTGCGTATGGACTGAGGGCCCGTTTTTTGAACCGTTGCGAAACGAAATAAGACTTATAGGGGATTTAGTTAAAAATAGTAAAAACTTAAAGCAAAGGTCCATAAATTTCTTAAACGTGAATTAAAACTTTTACGATTAAATAACTTGGGCCCTCAGTCCAGACGCTTGCATAAAGTGGCATAGTCTGAATCTCAGTAAGTACTATATCTGGGTTAATAATTTTTATTTAGGAATTTAGTTAAGAATTTCTTAAAATACTGGTATTCAGCTGCATCCGGTTAGACTGGAAGCCGACCCCAACATAGTTGGGAAAAGGCTAGGCAGATTGAAATTTGAGTTCTTATGACTTTCCGACCGCGCTTTACAAAATGTACAGGTACTTACTATGAACATTATGGTCACCCTACTAATTTTTCTCATATAAAAAGTTAAAAATCAATTTTCTTTCAAAGTATAATATTTAGAAGGACGGACGATATGTTACAATTTAGTTAAGAAATAGTTAAAAATCTTATTCTAATTTGTGTTCATCTATGAGGTCGCGCCTAGTCAATAAAGCCGAAAACATTGGGCTCTCAGTTCAGACATTTTAGTAAAATTCAATTTTCATTTACTTCATAACAATTAACTTTTGTGTCATTATTTCTTTTTAACTAATTCACCTATATGTTTAAGTAAAATATGTTAAAGTCGTATTTATGTATTTCTTCAGATAAATTCATGTTTTGCAGATTCCTCAGTTCAAACAATATTGAATTGAGGGCCCTAGATATATCGCAATAAATCTGTAATGTCATATTCTACAGACTTGGGAATTTCTTAAAATATTTAAGAAATTCTTAACTAAATTCCTAAATAAAAATTATTAACCCAGATATAGTACTTACTGAGATTCAGACTATGCCACTTTATGCAAGCGTCTGGACTGAGGGCCCAAGTTATTTAATCGTAAAAGTTTTAATTCACGTTTAAGAAATTTATGGACCTTTGCTTTAAGTTTTTACTATTTTTAACTAAATCCCCTATAAGTCTTATTTCGTTTCGCAACGGTTCAAAAAACGGGCCCTCAGTCCATACGCACATGCCATGCCATCACAAATATCCCATGACACTAAGTTATCAATTATTGATGTCATTATATTCACAGAGCATGTAACTTTAATTATATTTAAGAAGTATTGACGTATGGGTGCGAAATTGTAATTAATAATTAAAATAGCGTTTCGTTCACTGAGCGTAAATAGTAGCACACCACACTACAATGTTTAGAGTAAAGAATTATTATGTATACTTATTGATAATGACGCCATTTATGTATTTCATTTTTGTTTATTTATGTAACGAATAGCTAAAGACATCTAGGTACGTATGTTATTTATTTTATTTTATTTTTTTCTTCTGTATGTTTATCTTTATTTATTGGTTAATTATGTTCAGCTAAACTCACACGTATCTCTGTGAATAAAGTTACTTACATACTTACCCGAGTTATTAGGTCACACAGGGGGGACGTCATTATGTCATTCGATAGGTAGTTGCTGAAAATCAGCGCCGCTGATGATAGGCTCGTCCGACGTCACGGCATTTTGCTGAGCAACGACCTTTCTTGCACAGATACGACGCACGGATTAATTTGTTCTTGTTATTTTTGTTATAAAAGTATTATTTTTCCACTATGCAATTCGGATTTGTTTTTGTTTTGTTTGCTGCATGTTTGTTGACATTTCCTAGTGTCACAACACAGAGCAGAGGCAATGTAGAGTTCATAGGCTAAGTAGTATTATAGAATTACTGTTTTAAATTGTTGTCTTTGATCTGATAACAAAAGACAACTTGGATACGAGGCTTTTGCTTACTGTGCATAATGTGTGTACTTTATTTTTTTATTTTCTAATGTGCGTTTTATTTGTGCAGAATAAACGATTTTTCTTTCTTTCTTTCTTTCTTTCTTTCTTATAATTGAGAAACATCCAAACTTCTACAACAAAATATTACAGTAGGATGTAGGATATGATAGGATGTAAGAAGTTTACTAGTTAATTTAAAATCATTGATATGTTAATACATATATATATATTTATTTCACTCGTATTCCTTGTACATTTCGATCTATAATAAATAATTCTAAAAGACAGTTAAGAACTGTGTATCGTCTTAGTGCTTCTTTTGGGTGAAGTAAGAAGGAACGTTGAGCTCGTATGGGAAGTATGCGTCCTTGTGGTAAACTTCGATATCTTCGAAGTACATGTTGGGTTGCCTGAAGTAAGCCTCACGCACGGGGCGGTCAAATGGATAACCGAATGGCTTGTTGTCCAAAATGTAGCTCTCGAACACATCATCTCCCTTCTTAACGCTGTTGTATGGGTACACGAATACGAACAGCTGGAATGGATATCCACCGGGGGTACCCTTAGGCAGCATCAGTCTCCTAGGCATATTGTCGGGTACAGTAGACATATCATAAGGTACCTTTCCTTGGTCTAACCACTGGTAGATCTGGTTGATTGGGATGGAGTCATCCTTGAAGAACGCAAACTCGCTGGATTTGCGCTCAACCTTGTTCTCACCAGGAACAAGTTTCTGCACGAACCAGTCCAGTTCGTAGAATTTCGTCCAATCCTCCTCAATGGAAACCGGGAATCCATTGGGATGGTACTTAGGTCCAATGAAGACCTTGAAGACAGCATCCGACGCAACATCTGACTTAACGTCAATAGAGACAGTGAATGGTTTGTGGTTCAAGCGAGGTTGACGGACAATGAAACCAGTAGGGTAAGACTTGAGCTCTTCCTGGCTGAAGAACACGCTGTTCGTGGCATTGAAGTCGAAGTAATCGAAGTAAGTGGCCAGTTCGCTGACTTTCACGTCGTTGATCTTAACACCGACGAAATGAAGATCATTGTGAGAGTAAGGTTTTACGTACTCTTTGTAGGCAATCATGTAGTCGACGATTCTCTGGTAGAGCTGGTAGAATGCAGGGTCACGCAAAGAAGTCTGGTAGAAGTCAAGAGCGGTCGGCATGAAAGTGTACCTAAAAATAATAAACAATGATTTTAGTGTTTGACATAATTTTTTTACTAATTATATTTCCATAATCTTATTTATATATCCAGTCAGGACATGGACCTGATAAGGAAAAAGTAACTCCTTGAATTCGTGATTTATAGCCAACTTTAGAAACAAACTATGTTACTAATGGACCTCTTATAAGAACATCTAGTCTTTTGTCGCAAAGTTCTGGCACTACTATTTCAATTAGAATTTACTTGAAAATCTAAGGACATTTTCGTGGTAAAACTCACTTGTCAATAGGCTTGGGACTAGCGCCAAGCACGTGACGAGCGATAATTTCGTAAGAGTACTGGTGTAAGTCCTTCTTGCTGTGCTCGGAGTACAGGTCTTCGTTACTGTGCCAGTATTGGCCGACGTAGTTCATTTCCTGCTCGGGCTGAAAATAATTGTTCCATGCGTTAGTTTTCATGACAGTTACGATCATGAATCTGAAAAAGTAGGATTTATCTATTGGTACTTACAGTCTTGAATTCGCCCTTTTGCAGGAATTGGAAGAATGTCTTCTCATAGCTGTCTAGGAAGCGAATGAATTCGTAATTCTTCTCACTGTGAACATTGTAATTGTTGCTCCTTTGAGCGAAAGGTAAGTAGTTTCCAGTTAGTTGGGGATAGTATCCAGTCTTGAAGTTAGAATACCAAGAGAATTCAGGGATTTCACCTAAGCCGTTCGAAAGACGCTCCAAGGAGTAACGAGCCAAAAGTTGCTGGTAGTAGTAGAAGAAAAGTTCACCCAGGCGATTTTTGATTACATTAAGTTTTTCGGACTTCCACCAGAAAGGCATGTGCGAGTGGAAGTAGTAGTAGTAGGAGTTCAAACCAATGTCTTCAGTGAAGTATGACAGCTTCTGTTCCTGGTTGGGGTAGGTCAGGGAACTGGAGTAGTTGGCGTAGTATACGTAGTAGTCGTTCTCTTTCACGATACCGTATTCAGCACCAAGTTTAGCGTCGAACAAACCACTTTGCATCTTGGTGCGGTACATCTTGAGCAGAGTCTCTTTGTTGAAAAAGAATTGAGGGTACACTTCATAAGGTGCGGGCAGAACGATGCCGGTGGTATCAGCCCTTTGGACAACGGCAATGTAGTACGCGTATAAGAACTGTTCTTCGTTCAGGTAAACCTTAGCCCAAGCCGCAGTTTTGTAGAAGGTGTCAAAGTCCTTAGCGTAGTACATGACGTGGAAAAGAGCGATGGCTTCATCCCTCATCCTTTCGTAGAAGATGGAAAACTTGTGATATTTTGGCAGGAATCCGGTTCTGTACAGTGTCAAGAATTCCTCGACAGCATTTTTGTTCTGAAAAGATGCATTGCGTTAATACTTACAATATTCTTAAAAATTTTCAGGAGCTGCGTTGAAGTCATTATTAAAAGTACTCACTGTGTAATTGTCGATGTTAGCTTCGACGTTGTATTCCTTGCCAAGTTTGTAGTACTCGGAGTGTGCGTCCAGTTGTTCGGAGTGTTCGAAAAGCGCCAGAATTTTCTTCTGGTACTTAACGAAATCAGGCTCAACTGTAAAAAGAAACATTTCATCAGTAATTTCCTTTACCATGAACGAACCTGGCTGAAAATGAGACGAATGGTCAACACATTTCAACTGTTATTCTGAAACAGAAGCTTGTAGATAAGCTACATGCAATAGCGGTCCATCCAATATTAGTTACATTAGTTAATCAATGTATGGGTGAGTAGATTGGAGGTCATTCCAAAGCACATAACGTGTACCGGTTGTAATGGTCAGTACCCATAGAAGTGCGTTATCTGTCAACTGCCTCATGTCTATTGAGATGAGAGACAGAGGTATGACACACATTTCGCCAGTACCATGTCATTGAAGGTGAGTCCAACGGCAGCTATTGAGAATTTGGTAATGGAAAACCCAATAACACTTTGCCATCAGAGGGGATCGAACCCAAGAACCCACGATCACCAGTCACACTTGCAACTAGTAAACCAACAAAGCATTTAAAAATAAAGAAGTAGAAATTCTCAAGTAGTTCTTACCAGTCTTCAGTTTGATCTCATGTTTCGGAGGGACGGCACTGCCCAACGCCAGGGCGACGAGCCCCGCAAGGAATAAGACAGTCTTCATGGTTTCCACAGCTGCTGTCAACTGTGCTATTCTGTTGGCTGGCCCGCCTTATATACTGCCGTCGTATCCTATTCCTGAATGCATTGATATCTGTATAAAAATATTTTGCTTTCTTTATCGCAATGGTTCATTTCGATATCATTGTCAGTCGTGACCTTTAACTTTATGTGGTTATTTTAGGGTTCCGTACCAAAATGGTAAAAAGGAACCCTTATGTCGCACCATAAGTGTGTCTGTCTGTCTGTCACGTTATCTCAAGAATTACTAATGCTATCAACTTGAATTTTGGAACAGTTTTAGGTGACGTTTACCCTACTATTTTGTAAATAAGAAAAATATAAAAAATACTTTATCTTTTTTTGCAACAGGGACTGAAAGAACGTCTTAAAATTCGAAGTGGGGCTATTAGGGCCTGTGGGATATCATATAAAAGAGCGCTGTTTGGAGTTTTGGACATTTTCAAACATTTTTTTAGGCCGCATAGTTTTCGAATTTTAATGAAAAATGTAAAAAAATACCCCCTCCCCCCTCTTGTCTCCGAAGTTTGCATTGAGAAAAATCTGAAAATAATCTATGTGATATTAGTATGTAAAGACTACAGGAAAAATAAAACGATGTCTCTAAATAGCACACTTTTTAGGGTTTCGTAGTCAACAAGGAACCCTAGTTTCGCTATGTTCGCCCGTCTGTCCGTCTATCCGTCCGCAGCTTAGCTCAGAGACTCTTAGTACTAGAAAGCTATAATTTGGCATGGATATACAAATTCATCACGCCGACAAAGTGGTAAAATAAAATCATGAAAAAAAATTTTTTTACGGTATACTCTCTGTGCACGTAAAGTGGGGATGTTTTTTTTTTCTCATCTATCCCATGATGTGGGGTATTGTTGGATGGGTCTTTTAAAAATATTGCGGGTTTTAAAACCAATTTTTCTATTTAGGGATCGATTTCTGAAATATTAAGCTTTAAAGTGCTATTTTTTGTTAGAGTCAAATGCGATATGCGTGGCGCGGAGTCCTCCTTTTTTATAAGTCTACTAGCTTTTGCCCGCGGCTTCGGCCGCGTGGAAGTCCGAAATTATCCCACGGGAATGTAGGTACTTCCGGGATAAAAGTATCCTATGTCCTCATCCAAGTCATGGTTTACCCATGTTCAAAATTTTATCTAAATCCGTTTAGCCATGGTTTAGCCGTTTTAGCGTAAAAGCGTAACAAACAAACAAACTCACTTTGATACTTGTAATATGGTCTTGTGTATTTCTTGTTTCTATGTTTTATAATTGTAGCTGTTTGTTGTTCCTTTTGAATAAAAATAAAATAAATAAACTCGGGTAAATTCCACTTTTTTGTTAAGTATAAGTTTTGAAGTTCTCATTAAGAATACTATACATGGAATTACGTGAATACAGCGATAACGAGTTCGCAGTACTTACTTGGTTTCATGGACTCATTTTTAAGAAATAAAATGCGGTATTTTCCTTCAATAACTGCTGATATTGACGACATTAAGGTGATGTTACAGTTAATTCTCAAAAAAAAATACTTAAGTATCCTATTATATCTAAGTCTCTACATACTGATCATCTCTACTATGTATTTCGGTCTCAGTCTTCCTCATTTTCTCTCTGCCCCTAATTATCTTTCTATACCTAGGAGTGGTAATACACTTGTCTAGCTAAATGATCATCATCATCATGTCCATCTTCATGTCGTTTTCAATACTAACTCGCTCACAACCATTTTAAGCTCACAACACTACAGACAAAACTATAGTTTTCTCTGTAGTTTAGTGAGCGAGTTTATCAATGTATTATCGCGCTGCATCCTTGTATATAGACATTTCTTTCTGTAAACATGCATATCTAATGTACCTAAGTAATATATTTTGTTTTTCGTCATCCTTTGTTGTGTAAGTTATAATAGAGAGCCGTCTAGACTGAAATTAATATTAATATTATTGTGTCGACACCTTCATTCCTTTAATACATATTCCGACGGATTCAGCGTGAAATATGGTTCATTTTTTTTAACCGACTTCAAAAAAAGGAGGACGTTCTCAATTCGTCGCGTTTTTTTTTTTCAATACTTAGTCTAATTTGGTCTGTTGCTCTTGCTAGTATTTGACAGTTTTATTGTTAAAATAAATAAATTAGCAACTTCTATTGGCTGACATTAGGTATCGAATTTCTTTCTGAATATTTATTTTTCCGAAAGTACCTATTCAGAAATGGAGTTCAACAAACTTTGTAATCGTTCTTATCAAGCGTTATGTGAGCATTTTCAATTAAACTTATAAAGAAATTGTATTTTCAGGGTCACACGCTTTCGATAAATAAATGTCGTTTATGGTTTATGAGAAATTCCTACAGAGCCTTTTTATTAAGGTGGGACTAGACTACTAGTGGTATAGTCGCATCTCGGCCCTCCTTCCCATCTCGGCACCCATGAATTTATTTATCATGCCCACAAAAAATCCCAATAAATTCATCGGATCCAAGATGATCCGAGATGCAAAACAAAACTATTAGGGAACACCTCTCTCCTACATTTTTATGGTACTAGTTAGGGAATACCTTTCTCCTACTGATAGCTTTCGTCTTAGGGATAGTAGAGGGTTATATCGGACACCATATTTAATTAAAGCTTTACCTTAATCCCCATTTACACGACGGTTCTTGCTCGTGGCATACAATAAGATTGTAGCAACAAATGACATGACATGTATCGTCTAAACCATAGAAATATAAATTCTTATATCTATCTATGGTCTAAACACTGTTTCGAGGGTACAACTTAATTGTTGCTAAACTTATGGCACCTATGTCACAGGCAATTTAATCGCACCGTGTCAATCAGGCTTTAGGTATGTTGTTTTGAACAGTTTTCCGCTTGGAATGAATTACCAAATGAAAACCATTCCAAAACCTTCTATACTCAAATCATACGTTTCCGTCGGAAAGTAAAATTCAAACTTGCACCGGATTAATATTTTTCGATGAAATACGTAGAGACCTAGATCAACAATGTTAATGGCAAGGTCGTGGTCAGTCATTCGGCGAGTATATAAAATGAAAGATAATAGTTTGTGTTCAAATTGCTGTGTCCGTAATTTTGCACCGATGACGATAACTCCGAACCATTGTGTGGCTGTTCTATTATGGTCAGTAAGTACAAGTAAATAAATATACCCATACCGAGCTAGATACAAAGGTATGCAGTAAAATATTCTAGAAAATTCTCGGTTATTTCGTTGTTTACAATTAGGTAAGTACTTACCGCGTTTTCTACGACTTTCGAGAAAAGTTAAGGAAAATGGGAAACATTTCAACGAAATACACGTCTTTGGAATTTAAATCGATGTTTTATTAACTGAATCATTTACTATTTACGAAGTCTAGGATTTACATAAAGTAGCTCTGTTATTTATTTGTACTTATTGCGGGGCCTAAATATTTTGTCTGTTGGTCATCAATGTTTGTGTAGAATTCTGTGACTAACCCCGCACAATGGACGAACTACTTTAAAAGTAAACGTTCATGATACCTTCACCGCGATTTCCTTTTCTATTCTAGTAACATTATCAAACTATTAACCTTAAAAGCACACGCAGTTAATGTTACCAGTGTTATGTGGAGCTGGCCTACTTACTGCAGACATTTGCGAATTCCAATATTATTGTGTATCAAAATATTACTCAGAGTATGCTCAAAGTACCTACTTATAATTGTTTTGTTCTTTGTGTCGGTGTCCTCTCAAAGGTATGTCTTATGTTTATTTACTTTTATGAGGTAATTGGAAACGCGTTGATGTTTAAAAGTATAGTAATGTTCAAGTAATCGTAACTGCAAGTAATTACATTATCTGTACCCCACTTCGGCTGTGTTGATTAAATTCAAATTAGATGACTTTCCACGGAACTGTTTGTGCGAAATGTATTAGTATTTATTGTTATCATTATTTGACGCTTTCTATGGCCAAAATTAATTGACTAGTTTGTCAAGTGTCATCGCCCTCGTATAAAGACGAAGACGCTAAATTTCTTTTAATTTTTTTTTATAACGTTATAAAATCTTATTAATTTAAAGAAAAGGTGAAAAAATGTAGGTAGCGAATAGGTATTTGCAATTTGTAAAATCCCTGGAAATAACTTAAGTATGTTACATAACCAGTTAACAGGCCTGTAGGTATTACATGTTTATGACTTTCAAAATCAAACTGGTTAAAACTTATTTCGTTACTAGCTGTGCCCGCGACTTCGTTCACGTGCATGTTGGAAAACAATAATGTATCGCTTAGATAAGGTGTAGGTAACCTATTATAACCCCTCCAATGAAAATGAAGAATCTTCCGATGTTGCCTGGTGGGACGTAGTGCTTCCCATCAGGCAAGATCGGAAGATTCTTCATTCCTGGGGTTCTCTACCACAGCCCTTTCGAATGCAGTCACTGCGGTTTATAATGACAAAGCGACGAAGTGTCACTTTGATTTTTGAAAATAAATAAATATCAAGGAACTTGCGCATTAATAATCAAGAGTTGAAAATCCAACAATGTTTTTTCGACGCGCTAGGATTCACCCTGTTGTTATTAGGTTGGATTCTCGAAGGTCGGCTCAACACCGAGAGTTGAAAATCCAGTGCGCGATAAAATCCCGCCGCGATATTTCTACGTCCGTGCGAATTACCAAAACTTTAACGGTCTTTAATAAATACTAATAATTATTTTGCATTATGGTACAATAGGTGCCACTAAGAGACTTGACACACCACCTGGTTTGACTTGCGCAGTAGACGACTTATAGATCTCTATAACGGTATGAGGTAGAGACGGGAAGGGATCGGGCGTCGTCGTGGTTTCGTGGCGCGTATTACACCTACCTACCTCACACTAATTCGCGTAAGTACCTACTTCTCTAAATTGATACTCAGCAACTTTTTTTCACATCCCGCGCGATAACCCATGTCACAATATGTAGGTAGGTATAGATACTGCTCGTCATTGAGGAGTTCCGTGACAGTAGGGTTTCTTAGCAGTCCATGATCAGTTGACCACTGCTAGGTACTTAACCTACTGTGTTTCATCTTCCGTTCGGTTACCCGTTCACAATAATGTACTACTGGAGTTCCATGGGTTAAGTAGGTATTTACCTTCTTATTTTCGAAGTCCATAATTAGTTAACCGCGGATAGTAACTACCGAACCAGTAATTTTCTTTGATTTTGTACAATAACTAAATCACAGTACGTTTACCTACTGTACATTATTGATGAGTTCAAGTGTCAGATCTTCACCATAGTAAAGGTGTGACATACGAACGGACAGACGGATAGGACGAAATGATAAGAGTTCCCTTCCTATGTGCCGTTTATGTAACAAAAACAAACGAATTGAAAACTTCTTCCTTTTTGAAGTCGGTTTGCACAACAATCTCGTCTCGACCTGTAGAGAGAAATTCAGAACCAAATATTCCTAGAACCCTGAGACTTTTTTTTTGTGGATGGGAAATCATCAAATGACTTCTCCCGCTCTGGGTGGAGCGGAAGGGCGTGTCAGACTTTTACTGACTAAAACCCACCCGTGTTCCTTCAGTTGCCTGTGCCAGGGCCACGGTATCTCCTGTGGTATCTCTTTCGAACAACCCGCGACCCCGGCGGCGCTCACGACCCCTGGGCCCGGACCTGTCCAGGGACCAGAATAGCAATCCATGATCTACCCGAAACCGAAACTATTTTCAATTTTCACTAAGATTATTGTAAAATATTTTATTTAATTCTAAGACCGAAAGAGTGTCACTCTTCTGCGAAAAAACATTCAGAAAAAGACAACATTTGCTGAACGCCATCTATCGGATACAGTGGTTAAACTCGATGCTCGCTCTGCGTACAATAAATACAAAGTGAAACCCAGATTGATTTAAAAGTTGTTATGACTAGGTACTCGTATTATATTTTATTACAAAAACTAAAAAAAAAAAAGAATTTTACGATTTTTTAAAACAATATTATGGGATTTGAACTCGCACCATGTAGTGCGGTAAACGGTCGCCTGACCTTACCGCTGCGCTGAATTCCCCGTTGACATATTGTTGAATAGCTGTTCCCTTGCAATTTATAATATTACTGCCCCGCTCCTTTATAAAAATAGCGTGATTATTATGTTCCCAGAGTTAAATTTTGATTAACTAAACATGTCATTTTCTGCATTCAATTACGAACAAAAACCTTTTAAAATCAATATTGCTTACCTCCCATAACATACGGCGTGATATTATGTAGCCTAAAGCCTTCCTTGGTTTACAGAGAACATTTTTGCTGAATTTCAATTCAATCTATCCAGTAGTTTTGGCGTGAAGCCGTACCATACACACAGACAAACAGACAAACAGACAAAAATTCTAAAAAGTCACTTTTTGTCATCGGTTACGTTTTTCTAACAAAAGCCACTTATTTTTTCTCGAAAATTCTCAATGTACAGTTTTTCTTTCGTTACTGTTTTATTATATGTATATAGATGTATAGATAGATGAATTAACGAAATAATTTGTTATCATCTTTGAAAACATAAAGGTGCACTCTTAACTAAAAATAACTTCGCTTACTTGCAATTTTGTATTTTTAGGATGTATTTTAAGGTTACATTAATGTGATGTAAATGGTTTTTTATTAACCGACTTCCAAAAGGAGGAGGTTCTCAATTCGTCGGAACCTTTTTTTTATGTATGTTCCCCGATTACTCGAAAATGGCTGGACCGATTTGGATTTTTCTTTTTTTTTCGAAAGGGTATACTTCCCAAGTGGTCCCATGATCATCAAGTCAGGATCTGATGATGGGATCCCATGGAAATCGAGGGAAACCCTCAAATTTTATGGGCACACCTATATCGATTTCGGTATTTTTTATAGTAACTCGTGCATTTGCTCTCGGAAAGTACCATTCGGTGAACTGGAACTGATGATGAAGACCACAGAGGGCCATCGGAAATACTCAATTATATCTCAGTATATCACAGGTTGCGATTCGATTACTTTAATATGGTTTATGTTCGTCAAAATGGATAATGGTAATGGTGACTTCACTATGAGCTCCAGTTCTTCTGGTTCTTACTAGGAGAACTCCTCAACAATTAACGTCCCTGCATCGGGAAAAGCAATATTTTGTAAAACGTGATGAGCAGTTGACATTGGATTATTGTAACTTAGATAAATTACAAACTGAACCACTAAAAAGTGAAAAATAAAAACTTTTTTACAAAAAAAAACCGACTTCCAAAAAAAACACTACAAAGTGAAAAATAACTTTAATTTCGGAAGTCGGTGGCAAAAAACTAAAATACAGATCCAAAGACACCGACTTCCGAAATTAAAGTTATTTTTCACTTTGTAGTGTTTTTTTTGGAAGTCGGTTTTTTTTTGTAAAAAAGTTTTTATTATACCGATCGTGTTTTATTTATCAGAATGAATTTGATTGATTTGCGCATTGCGACGTCTGGTGCTACAGTGATCCATAGATACGATGACTACTTATACAGGGTGGCCGGAACATTGACGTCCAAAAATAAAATTTCGGTCCCTCGTATCGTGGGGTATTCGAATCACCCCCATGTATGTTCCGCGACTTTTCATAGTTTTCGAGTTATGAATTTTTTTCTGAATGTTTGAAAATTTTCGACCTGACCAACCTAAAAAAAATCTAAAAAAAAAGTAGAGGGTTTTCTCGAGTTTCTTTTTTTGCAACTGAATTTTCATAAGTAGTACTTTTATGCATAAAATAATCAGCTTCGTAACTGTGATGAAAGTTATGAAAATGTTGATCTAAAGTGAAAAATTTACGTTCGGTAAATTATGACTCAAATTTTCAACTTTAAATTAAAAATCTTAACAGGTGACTTCATAATTCCTAAGTAGGCTTCAAGAATGCGCCAGACTCTCAGCTTTCATAATCATAAAAAAAATGAAGTACTTAATAGGGCTACTTTGTTTAAAATCGGCCTTCAAAGACAGCGAGGTGGAAAAATTCTTAAAATTACCCATCTGAGTAATTATTTTTTTTTGGCTATTTTCTCGTTCCTAAGGTTAATTAATGATAAGAATACTGAAAACTAACCACATTATATTCAATATTCATAATTACCACACGTGGGCGAATGAAAATCCACTCGAAGTGAGAGCTTCGACATTTCAACATCGCTTCAGCGTTAACTTGTGGTCTGGTATCCTCAATGGCGAACTAATTGGTCCGTTTGAACTGCCGTCCAGACTTGATGGAGAAACATACAAAAACTTTTTGGAAAATGAACTTCCATTGTTGCTGGCAGATGTGAATCTCGAACTCAGACGAACCATGGTGTTGCAAAATGACGGCGCCCGTGTCACTATGCAACCCAGGTCCGAAATTACTTAGATGAAACATACCCCAACAGATGGATCGGACGCAGCGGACCAATTAGGTGGCCTCCACGCTCACCTGATCTCAACCCCATCGATTTCTTTATTTGGGGCTATTACAAGGAAATAGCATACGCCCGAGACTGTTCAAGTGAACAAGAGCTGAGGCAGTTGATTGCAGAAGCTGAACGTGTTGTGAGAGAGAACAGAGACGCTTTTAGACGATTGCCAGACAATTTCTTACGTAGGTGTAGAATGTGTATTGCTGCTGGTGGTGGCCACTTTGAAAACCTTTTGTAAATGTTAAAAATAAATTAACTAAGTACTTTTTTCACATTATTATTAGTTTTATTCAAAACCACTTTTTACGTAAAACTTTTCTTACCCAACTCTGAAACTATTTGTTGGTTAGTTTTCAGTATTCTTATCATTAATTAACCTTAGGAACGAGAAAATAGCCAAAAAAAAATAATTACTGAGATGGGTAATTTTAAGAATTTTTCCACCTCGCTGTCTTTGAAGGCCGATTTTAAACAAAGTAGCCCTATTAAGTACTTCATTTTTTTTATGATTATGAAAGCTGAGAGTCTGGCGCATTCTTGAAGCCTACTTAGGAATTATGAAGTCACCTGTTAAGATTTTTAATTTAAAGTTGAAAATTTGAGTCATAATTTACCGAACGTAAATTTTTCACTTTAGATCAACATTTTCATAACTTTCATCACAGTTACGAAGCTGATTATTTTATGCATAAAAGTACTACTTATGAAAATTCAGTTGCAAAAAAAGAAACTCGATAAAACCCTCTACTTTTTTTATTAGAATTTTTTTAGGTTGGTCAGGTCGAAAATTTTCAAACATTCAGAAAAAAATTCATAACTCGAAAACTATGAAAAGTCGCGGAACATACATGGGGGTGATTCGAATACCCCACGATACGAGGGACCGAAATTTTATTTTTGGACGTCAATGTTCCGGCCACCCTGTATGTATAACATACTACTGGTCGGTTAGTTTGCCTTTCATTTTATGCAAACACTGTTTAAATAAATGTTTTTTTTTATTTGCTTTAGGCAACTAAAAAAAAGATAGTAAAATTAAATAGTAGGTACCTATATAATACTTTTAGCTGCAAATATTATGACTTTCCGACTGCGCTTTACAAAATGTACAGGTACTTACTATGAACATTATGGTCACCCTACAAATTTTTCTCATATAAAAAGTTAAAAATCAATTTTCTCTTAAAGTATAATATTTAGAAGGACGGACGATATGTTACAATTTAATTAAGAAATAGTTAAAAATCTTATTCTAATTTGTGTTCATCTATGAGGTCGAGCCTAGTCAATAAAGCCGAAAATATTGGGCTCTCAGTTCAGACGTTTTTAGTAAAATTCGACTTTCATTTACTTCTTAACAATTAACTTTTGTGTCATTATTTCTTTTTAACTAATTCACCTATAAATCTAAGTAAAATATGTTAAAGTCGTATTTATGTATTTCTTCAGATAAATTCATGTTTTGCAGATTCCTCAGTACAGACAATAATGAATTGAGGGCCCTAGATGTATCGCCATATATCTGTAATTCTACAGATTTGGGAATTTCTTAAAATATTTAAGAAATTCTTAACTAAATTCTTAAATTAAAATTATTAACCCAGATATAGTACTTACTGAGATTTAGACTATGCCACTTTATGCAGGCGTCTGGATTGAGAAGTTTTAATTCACGTTTAAGAAATTTTTGGACCTTTGCTTTAAATTTTTACTATTTTTAACTAAATCTTTTTTCGTTTCGCAAGGGTTCAAAAAACGGGGCCTCAATCCATATGCACATCCATAGACTTACGTATTTGATATTAATTTCAACATGATACCTTCTACGCGTTCCTGAGAAAAAAGGTCTTGACAGACAGACAGACGGACAACGAAGTGATCCTATAAGGGTTCAGTTTTTTTCCTTTTGAGGTACGGAACCCAAAAAAAGAAACTGACTGACTGACTGACATGAATGTCAGTCAACGCGTCGTTGATATCAACGAACAGCCCAAACCACTATGTCTAGAGATTCTAAATTTGGCACGTAGGTTCTTTATAAGATCTAAGGGTGCACTAAAAAAGGATTTTACAAAATTCACCCCCTAAAGGCGTCAAACGGGGGTCCAAAGTTTGTATGAGAAATCTTATTCCTTGAGTTAATAGACTTGAAACTTAGCATGAATATTTATCTAAGTAATTTATAAAGTTTGCCATTTTTAGTTTTCCTAAACAAGGAAGGAAAGGAAGGATTCCCTAATAAGGAAACTTTGATACGCCCGGTATCAAAGTTTGTATGGAGGAATTATAACGCGCGCTCCGATTAACTCGAAACTCAATATTTAACTTGAGACCAAAAGTAAAGAATAACGTGTATCAGGGTTTTTCTAAAACGTACCCCTGAGGGGGTGAAAAGGGGTAAGTAGTCAATTTTACAGGGCAAGTTTTACTGCGGGGTTTGATTAACCCGAAGATTGATGTAAATAATCTTTCGATCAAGTTACGGAAATATCCCAAACGATTTTTGAAAATTCCAAACAGATTCTGAAAACAGAGAAAATAGTTTACATGAAAAATCTTGTTCATTTGTTTAATGTACCTACTTGAAACTTGGCACAGATACATGCAAATTGTAATTACTTGCTAACTGTAATTTCCAAATGAAGTCATTACTTGAGGGTAGAATTCTTAAGCAAAGAAAATGGTGACTATTACTTGGCTAATAATTCTAAGCTTTGACAGTTCTAACTTCAAGCAATTACTAAAATATAGAATGAAAATCATTACTTGACCAATTACTTTTACTGAAGTAATTACTTTTACTTAATTGACTATAAATACGAGTGTAAGGTGCCGAGCAAAAAGAAAAAAAGTCAGAAAGAACGCTAAGCGAAAACGAAGTAATAGCGTGGGCAGGCAATGCGATGCGATGGAGTTAGTCTGGGGAACAAAAAATTTCACGCGGACGAAAAATTTTGCACAGAGTTTCCCTTTATAATTTAGACAAGGAATAAGGGCGGATTTTTGTTTCCGTGGGATATTTTCCGACATCCACGCGGGCGAAGCCGCGGAATAAGGTAGTTAGTTACCTATAATACTAGGCATATGCAAATATCGTAACCCCGTATATCGCATACACATAATACATAATGCGTACGTATATCATATCGTTCGTATCATGCAGTATCGTAGTGTCGTAAAGTATCGTATTACCTATCACCAACACCACCAACAACAGCAACAAACCACCAACAAAAATATCAGAACCGGGCGTAGTTTTTTTTTCTTGCAAACTGGATCTGCTTGAGCTCGATCTTGCCAGGTGGAAAGCCATGAATGAAGTTTACGGTGGAACGAGCAAGCCCAGAAGATTCCTGTTCACTCTTACTTTGATATATCATATCCCACCAAAAACATTTTCATGTAAAATGTTGCCAAGACGAGACCACATATAGCTCGCACTGACAAAAAGCTATCAGATCTCATGTAGAGCCAAGCTTCTAACTACACGCCTTAACTCTCCATAAGGCTTGGCCGTTTCGTTACTACAAGTGTATAACAGAAAAGTAATGAACATTTTTCACCTTGCGCTCATGTGATGGTAGCGAAACGGCCAAGCCACATATTTTGACTAAGGTGTAGAGTTTGTGAAGTTAGGGCTTGAAGAGTTAGGGCGTGTAGAGTTAGAAACTTGGCTATACATGAGATCTGATAGCTTTTTGTCAGTGCGAGCTATATGTGGTCTCGTCTTGGCAACATTTTACATGAAAATGTTTTTGGTGGGATTTCATTTCTTTTTGTAAGTTGCTTATGATATTTATACGAGTATTTTTTCTCTTGTTCATTTTTTCTTTCTTTTTTTTGGGTGTATTTCTTTTACATCAGAGGTGCCTTTTTCACAAAATCTAAACACCGCGATTCAGAAAAATGACGTCACAGCACAACGCCATCTATCAAGTTCAAGTTCAAGTTCAAGTTATTTAATTCATAACAAAAATACATTTGTGTCGAAATATTTGCACAGTAGGTACACAAAAAGAAACAACATAAACAAACATTAAGTACCGGTACTGGCACCGGTATCGGTCACGTAGTTAAACTATCAAAATATTATGCATGGAAATTCGTTCCTACAAACACTATGTAGGCTACGTAGACTTCCGAAAAGTACTTATATACAAGTGTATTAATATTATTCGTAAGTACTTATTATTTGCGGAAGTCTCATACAAATTTCCATCCCCTACTTTAAGGGGTTGGGGGGTAAAAGTTCCAAGTTTTAAGAATTTTTTTGTGGTTTGTGTACTAATACTAGCTTACATACCAAATTTCAGCATCCTAGGACTTCAAAATCAAAATCAAAAGTGATTTAGTCATATTAGGCTGAAAATCAGCACTTTTTGAACGTCGAAATTACAGTAAGACAGTCCCACAAAACTCCCGCCCTTCACCACTTCCTAGTGCTTTAGCTGGGAAGAAGAAGTAGCGGAACAAACTTCAGGAATAAGAATTTTTATGATCATCAGTGAGTCAGTGACGAAATCGAGGGGAGTTTGAGGGGAGATTCGTAAGAGCAAACGTGCTTGGAGGAAGGAAGTATCGCAGTAAGATGCTGGTAGGGATTTTGACCGTACTTCCGGGATTGTCCTGATAGCCGTGGAATACCTCTCCACTCCTCACAAGCGCCTCAGGACATGTTGCCCCCTTGCCGCTACGACACTATGTGCTAGCGTCCGTTTCCGGGGGCCCATTATTGAGTGTGCAAGTCACCCCCTGCCATTTTAACTGTGTATATTATATAACGTTGGTAAGGCAGGGGACATAGTTCTTCCATAGTTTAAGGTACCCGATCCACTAAAGCCACCCAAACCCATAGCCCAATATGTTTTGTTTCCATGTTCTGCAATAGTCTTGCACCAACTGGGGGTTGTCCTTGGGTGCACTTGCATAGTGCATACAGGGATAATCATCGGCTGGTGCCGCCTCGTCATTTAAAATTGTCTAAGGGAACTCTGCGAGTTGGCTTCGGCCCCTCGTACGCCTTCTAAAGGTCCGGCCCTAGGGTCCCGAGATATGTCAAAGACAAAAAAAATAAAAAATAATAATAAATATTTATTTCCATCAAAGTAGGTACAACAATTTCTTAAACTAATAACAATTTAAATCTTAGGTAGTGAGGTTGTACGCTGTCACATAAAAATATGGAATTCTCTAACTCCTACACTAAGTCAAGCTTGTATTATAGGAGTTAAAATTAAAATTAAGCTAAACACACTTTTCGACAAGCGGCAAAATACTTAATTTGCGTTTTATTTTCTGGAGTCTACAGTTTTTAGCTTTCATCGCTCGAAATAGACATGTTTTTCGCTATACGGGCTGGAAAAAAAAAACCAGCCAAGTGCTTGTCGGACCACGCACAATGAAGGGTTCCGTAGTTGAAAAGAATTTAAGTAAGTATACCTAAAACAAACTTAACATTGTAATCCCAAAAACATATTTTGTGTGATAAAGTTACAAATTAACAATTTTCGGACTTTTTCCTTTACTTATGCCGTGAGACCTTACTTTTTGCAAAAGTTCATGATTCTAGGTCAATAGGAAGTACCCCATAGGTTTTGATTTACTTGCGAGTAACAATTAGGTATATAATATATGTTACCGGCAATCTGTATAATCCGGTATTCTATACAATACCTAGGCAATGTATAGAATACCTGAAACGTTTAGGTAATGTATGAAATATGATTGATTTTATACTTTGTGCAGCCGGCAATGTGTGGAAACTACTGTGTGTTGTAACAAATCTACTAGCATAAAGAAATAAAAGGGGCTAAAGTAAGACTTGATCTATATATTAAATATTAAAAGATAAGAAATACAGACCGGTTTTTATAAAACACATCCTACCTAAAACACACAGATATTTAGGAAGGTAGAGGTTAGCTTGGAGTAGTAATTTGAGTAAGTCCAGGTTAGGCAAACACGCAAGATTATTACGGAAGATGAAGATTTGGAATTGAATCGCTCCGTTAAATTAAATGGTTATTTTCTATAACCCTCCTTTAGGGATCGACCGCAGTCGGGTAAGTTTAAGTCGCTGAGTAAGCTTTTCCCGGTCGACGAATATTATATAGTTCGTAGATGATTCGCTTTTAGATTCCGGAGCAGAACCACAGAACACTATTACCTACGGAAGAATGACAACTTCATGTAAAAAATGTGTGGACAGAATTCGATTGCGCTGCCATCTACCAGACTCCCAACTACACTACTCAAAGCGGGAAGATTTGAAATTGGTTTCGGATTAGACCCACAAAATGATTTTTTTATTGGAAATTAGAAACGAATTTGCAGTAGCTACTACGAAAAAGTAACATGCGCTACTTTTCCGTAGTTCTATTGCAGATTCTTTCTAATTTCCTTAAAATAACCTCCACGTTTGTAGTTATAGGTATAAAAAGAACACAAAATTAGTGAAAACTGATTTTTATTTATATTAAATAATTTACATAATGGCTTTAAACTAATGAGGCATCTAAGGTATTTCAAGTTACATTTTATATAAATATTTCTCGATGTTAAATGAAAAGATGCTTGATGCTTGATGAAAAGATGCTCAAAAAAGCATCTTTGCACATTTAAAAATGCCACTCAACACTATCACTGATATAAAATCGACGTAATAATGAAGAAACTGGGAACTAAATTAACACAGCGCAGGTAACCAACAAGACGATGATTCGCCTAGCTAAACGAACGCCCAACAACAAAAACATCACAGAAACATCCATTTGAAAACTCAAAGTACGCACGCCATATTTTTTTCTGCATAATACCCTCAGAATAACGACTAAATAATACCCTTTGTTTTGTTAAAGTTACTACCATAACTTTATAAATTCAAATTCTGTTTTTTCTTAGAAACCATTGATATACAAATAAGTAAATATGTAAAGTAATTTTCATTGTTATTTAAAAAATAAACATGATATTATTTTATGAAAAGTCTGTAATTGCCTCTAAATACTTTTATCGTCCATTATTATTTACTACCAAATACTACCAATAGTTCAATACATGCATTGTTGGTAACACTAAGAATCTGTACCTTTGACAGAGTATTATGACAGACCCAAATTAAATAATTTTTTGGTCTCTATTTAGGTCTTTCATAATACTTTTTTTTTTGGTCACATTTTTTGTCTCCCTAGTAGGCATGTCTCAAATTCGCCGTACAAAGTCGACCGACCCTGAGCAGAACTCACCAGTCTCCGAGTCTTCCATACATCGATTCCTCAGCATTTTTCAAAATCGTCTTCCAATTTCAGATCCTTTCCACATTTTAAGCTTTCCGTCATCAGAATGCCAAACGCCACAGTCAATGCTTGAATCTGCCAGTAATATACGTTGAAAAACCTCTAACCTCTTCGATGAATTCCGAGTGTGTGTGGATTAATTTTATAAAAGTAATTTAAGATACAGCCATTCAATAATAAATCAAAATTATCTATAAAATACAATATTGACCTAACATATTGATAAAAAGAATTTAGATTACATAAATCAAAAGAAACGTTCATAGTCTATGCCATTATGAAACTCTATGAGAGATAGTTAGATGAAAAAGTAAAGACAGCTTGACAGCCTGACGTAAGTGTCATAACAAAGAAAATTTATAGAAAACGAATTGTTTTAGACCAATTCGCAATATATGAATGTAAATCTTTATAAAAGATAAATAAAAATGGATGCAAAGTATAAGTAAAGGTTATGTAGTGTCAGAAGTATGTAGATACTATAGTGTATACTATGTGCTCGCAATATACTATCTGTAGTCTTCTAGAGGAGCTCGTGGCTAAATAATAACAGCCGCACGGGTCGATCCAACAGGTTAAACTACGCTTGCCGCGGTTGGTCCGTGGATGAGTGACCATCTTTACATACCAAGACTCCTCCGTGCCTCGGAAAGCACGTTAAGCCGTTGGTCCTGGCTGTCATTCGTGGATCTTTAACAGTCGTTACGGGTCGTCAGCAGCCCTTTTAGTCTGACAACCAGTCTTCGAAGTCGCTCCATGTAAAATACTAGTATTCAGCTGCATGCGGTTAGACTGGAAGCCGAACCCCACATACTTGAGAAAAGGCTAGGCAGTTATAAGTCTTAAAAAAAACAGATGAAGAACTTTATTATCAACTCCGAACAAAACAAACTGTTGTAAAGACATTGCTCTTTGGCTCCTGAGATACAAGTATCTTTTTACTTAGTTCAGGAGCCAGCTGTTCAACCTGTCTGACTACCACTTGTACTATCATGTTTAGTGTTTGTGTTCTATGTGTTTCTCTTTGTACAATAAACTTATTATTTATTTTATTTATTTATTTTATTGCCATTGGCAAGTTGAGAATGGCACCTTCTCCGGCGCTACGGAAAGTGCAGCCTCTTCGCCCTTGCGTAATAATAAGGCGCAAGCACCTATGCTCGCCTTATTGCCGCGGGCGGAGGCTGCTCTCCTTACGCACCTACGGCTCTAAAAAACACTCTTGAGATAGGCCAAACAAGTACCACGTAGAGTCGGGGTTGGCTAACTCGGTTCTGTGGCAGTTTTTGCACCTATTTCAATCTGCCTAGCCTTTTCCCAACTATACGTTGGGGTCGGCTTCCAGTCCAACCGGATGCAGCTGAATACCAGTATTTTACATGAAGCAACTGCCTATCTGAACTCCACAACCCAGTAACTGGGCAATACTATTAATACCCCTTGGTAAGACTGGTTGTCAGACTTTCGGGATTTTGACGACCCGTAACGACTGTCAAAGATGTACAAATGACAGCCGGGACCAACGGCTTAAAGTGCTTTCCGAGGCACGGAGGAGTCT
This sequence comes from Cosmia trapezina, assembly GCA_905163495.3. NCBI lineage: Eukaryota > Metazoa > Arthropoda > Insecta > Lepidoptera > Noctuidae > Cosmia > Cosmia trapezina. The sequence continues at coordinate 12,710,513 of LR991038.1, forward strand.
CAGTTTGTAAAGATGGTCACCCATCCACGGACCAACCGAGACAAGCGTAGCTTAACCTGATGGATCGACCCGTGCGGCTGTTATAACTTAGCCACGAGCTCTTCCTAACTAAAACCGCTGGTCGGCGACAAAAAGCACCTAACATTGAAAAATACAGACCATAATGTATTTACTTTACCACATTGCCGGTGCACCAGCAGGTACTCTATACAATCCCTGGGAATTGTATACATTACCTAGGCAAAGTATGTAACGGACATTAATATTCATAATATTTCATACATTGCCTGGACGCCCCAGGTATTCTATACATTGCCTAGGTATTGTATAGAATACCTGTATTATACAGATTGCCGGTAACATATACATATAATAAATGGCCGTATTTTTTATTGCGTTCCCTTAGAAGCTCGATTTTTTAGAACTTCAATTGACCGTAGACCTTAATTCACATTACCGCACAGACCGTATTTGACATTAATTTCACGCGTCCCTGAGAAAAAGGGTCTTGACAGACAGACAGACAGACGGACAACGAAGTGATCCTAAGAGTATAAGGGTTCCGTGTTTTCCTTTAGACGTACGGAACCCTAAAAACCAGCCAAGTGCGTGTCGGACCACGCACTATGAAGGATTCCGTAGTTCGGATGAATTTACTTCAAAAACAAACCTAACATTGTAGTTGAAAACATGTTCTCCCAAACATACGTCACGGTCAATTCTCCAACTACAAAAGTTTGTACCAGAAAAATGGGGTTTATTATTTATTTAAATATTACAAAATCCACAGCTCTTTACTATTACTACTACGACCCTACGGTTATTTTGTAACCCTGGAAGACGAATGAAAATCTGTATCTCATTAGGTACTTTGCGACATAACCAAAAGTTTTCGTTCATAATTTTTTTATCATTATTATTTTCAGCAACTGAAGATGACTTATGTTCTATAAATGAACGGTATAATAGCGTATGTGTTCTCTACTCAGACTCACTTCAATAAAAGGTAAAGGCGCCAGGCCAGCCTGCGAAATTCAAATGTTCTTACATTTTTTGCAATCTCCAAGTCAGTATTTGGTTTTATGTTCACCAAAATATGATTCGCGAAAGTAACAAATGTATTTACAGAATTATAATCATTAAAGTCATCAATACAACTCTCTATGAACAAGTAATCCTATTGAATTGCTGTTTCATGAAATCTTGACATTTGAAGATTATAATAACATAAATATAGAGTTGTATTACTGATTCTAATGATTATAATTCTGTTACGGTTATTTCATTCATACTTTTTCTGCTCGCGAATCATATTTTGATCAACATACAACGAGCCTCTGCAAATAGCAAAAAACGTAAAATTATTTGAATTTCGCGAGCTACCTTAGCACTTCTCTCTTAAGGAAAATTAGTTCACTAAAAGCAAATTCTGCAACAAAAAAAAATAGTTGTGCAATAAGTATCAGTCAGGTAACTAAACCTTTTATAAGCATTCTTAACTGTTGGCCTCTTTAACAAAACATTACTTTGCAAGTAGATAATTTTATTGAGAAACATCCAAACTTCTACAACAAAATATTACAGTAGGATGTAGGATATGATAGGATGTAAGAAGTTTACTAGTTAATTTAAAATCATTGATATGTTAATACATATATATATATTTATTTCACTCGTATTCCTTGTACATTTCGATCTATAATAAATAATTCTAAAAGACAGTTAAGAACTGTGTATCGTCTTAGTGCTTCTTTTGGGTGAAGTAAGAAGGAACGTTAAGCTCGTATGGGAAGTATGCGTCCTTGTGGTAAACTTCGATATCTTCGAAGTACATGTTGGGTTGCCTGAAGTAAGCCTCACGCACGGGGCGGTCAAATGGATAACCGAATGGCTTGTTGTCCAAAATGTAGCTCTCGAACACATCCTCTCCCTTCTTAACGCTGTTGTATGGGTACACGAATACGAACAGCTGGAATGGATATCCACCGGGGGTACCCTTAGGCAGCATCAGTCTCCTAGGCATATTGTCGGGTACAGTAGACATATCATAAGGTACCTTTCCTTGGTCTAACCACTGGTAAATCTGGTTGATGGGGATGGAGTCATCCTTGAAGAACGCAAACTCGCTGGATTTGCGCTCAACCTTGTTCTCACCAGGAACAAGTTTCTGCACGAACCAGTCCAGTTCGTAGAATTTCGTCCAATCCTCCTCAATGGAAACTGGGTATCCATTGGGATGGTACTTAGGTCCAATGAAGACCTTGAAGACAGCATCCGACGCAACATCTGACTTAACGTCCATAGAGACAGTGAATGGTTTGTGGTTCAAGCGAGGTTGACGGACAATGAAACCAGTAGGGTAAGACTTGAGCTCTTCCTGGCTGAAGAACACGCTGTTTGTGGCGTTGAAGTCGAAGTAATCGAAGTAAGTGGCCAGTTCGCTGACTTTCACGTCGTTGATCTTAACACCGACGAAATGAAGATCATTGTGAGAGTAAGGTTTTACGTACTCTTTGTAGGCAATCATGTAGTCGACGATTCTCTGGTAGAGCTGGTAGAATGCGGGGTCACGCAAAGAAGTCTGGTAGAAGTCAAGAGCGGTCGGCATGAAAGTGTATCTAAAAATAATAAACAATGATTTTAGGGTTTGACATTAATTTTGTTTTACTAATTACATTTCCATAATCTTATTTATGTATGCTGTCAGGTCCCGGACCTGTTAAGGAAAAAGTAACTCCTTGAATTCGTGATTTGTTGCCAACTTTAGAAACAATCTTTGTTGCTACTGGACCTCTTATTTAAACAACACCTAGCCTAAATGGAACAAAATATTACAGCTAGTCTTTTGTCGCAAACTTCTGGCACTACCATTGCTACTATTTTACTAAGAATTTACTTGAAAAGCTAAGGACAGTTTCGTGGTAAAACTCACTTGTCAAGAGGCTTGGGACTAGCGCCAAGCACGTGACGAGCGATGATTTCGTAAGAGTACTGGTGTAAGTCCTTCTTGCTGTGCTCGGAGTACAGGTCTTCGTTACTGTGCCAGTAGTTGCCGACGTAGTTCATTTCCTGCTCGGGCTGAAAATAATTGTCCAATGCGTTAGTTTTCATGACAATTATGATCATGAAACTGAAACAGTAGGATTTATCTATTGGTACTTACAGTCTTGAATTCGCCCTTTTGCAGGAATTGGAAGAATGTCTTCTCATAGCTGTCTAGGTAGCGAATGAATTCGTAATTCTTCTTATTGTGAACATTGTAATTGTTGCTCCTTTGAGCGAAAGGTAAGTAGTTTCCAGTCAGTTGGGGATAGTATCCAGTCTTGAAGTTAGAGTACCAAGAGAATTCAGGGATTTCACCTAAGCCGTTCGAAAGACGCTCCAAGGAGTAACGAGCCAAAAGTTGCTGGTAGTAGTAGAAGAAAAGTTCACCCAGGCGATTTTTGATTACATTAAGTTTTTCGGACTTCCACCAGAAAGGCATATGCGAGTGGAAGTAGTAGTAGTAGGAGTTCAAACCAATGTCTTCAGTGAAGTATGACAACTTCTGTTCCTGGTTGGGGTAGGTCAGGGAACTGGAGTAGTTGGCGTAGTATACGTAGTAGTCGTTCTCTTTCACGATACCGTATTCGGCACCAAGTTTAGCGTCGAACAAACCACTTTGCATCTTGGTGCGGTACATCTTGAGCAGAGTCTCTTTGTTGAAAAAGAATTGAGGGTACACTTCATAAGGTGCGGGCAGAACGATGCCGGTGGTATCAGCCCTTTGGACAACGGCAATGTAGTACGCGTATAAGAACTGTTCTTCGTTCAGGTAAACCTTAGCCCAAGCCGCGGTTTTGTAGAAGGTGTCAAAGTCCTTAGCGTAGTACATGACGTGGAAAAGAGCGATGGCTTCATCCCTCATCCTTTCGTAGAAGATGGAAAACTTGTGATATTTTGGCAGGAATCCGGTTCTGTACAGTGTCAAGAATTCCTCGACAGCATTTTTGTTCTGAAAAGATGCATTGCGTTAATACTTACAATATTCTTAAGAATTTTCAGGAGCTGCGTTGAAGTCATTATTAAAAATACTCACTGTGTAATTGTCGATGTTAGCTTCGACGTTGTATTCCTTGCCAAGTTTGTAGTACTCGGAGTGTGCGTCCAGTTGTTCGGAGTGTTCGAAAAGCGCCAGAATTTTCTTCTGGTACTTAACGAAATCTGGCTCAACTGTAAAAAAAAACATTTCATCAGTAATTTCCTATACCATGAACGAACCTGGCTGAAAATGAGACGAATGGTCAACACATTTCAACTGTTATTCTGAAACAGAAGCTTGTAGATAAGATAATAGCAGTCCATCCAATATCAGTTACATCAGTTAATCACTGTGTGGGTGAGTAGATTGGAGGTCATACCAAAGCACATAACGTGTACCGGGTGTAATATTCAGTACCAATAGAAGTGTATGTCTAATAAAATATCCGATGAGAGACAGAGGTATGACTCATATTTCGCCAGTACCATGTCATTGAAGGTGAGTCCAACGGCAGCTATTGAGAATTTTCTAATAGAAAACCCAATAACACTGTGCCATCAGAGGGTATCGAACCCAAGACCCCACGATCACCAGTCACACTTGCAACTAGTAACCAACGAAGCGTTAAAAAAAAAGTAGTAAATCTCAAGTAGTTCTTACCAGTCTTCAGTTTGATCTCATGTTTTGGAGGGACGGCACTGCCCAACGCAAGGGCGACGAGCCCCGCAAGGAATAAGACAGTCTTCATGGTTTCCACAGCTGCTGTCAACTGTGCCCCTCTGTTGGCTGGCCCGCCTTATATACTGCCGCCGCATCCCGTTCCTGAATGCATCGATATCTGTATAAAAATATTTTGCTTTCTTTATCGCAATGGTTCATTTCATTATCATTGTCAGTCATGACCTTTAACTTCATGTGGAACCACATTTTTCTTAGTGTCATTATCATTATCATCACATAAATCGTTTCTGAGCATTCTACTCTTCCATCTTTCAGAATTGTTTACAGGTAAAACTGCTTTCAAAATGATTTCAAATGGGCATGTTATTGCTCGTTAAATCGATCGGCTGATAAAAATAGGAACCGGCTGGAAAGGACGCTGTTTAGGCCCGTCACATCATAGTTTATTTCAACTGACTCGCATGAAAACATTATGCAGTTTCGCTGTTTCGTGGTTTCGTGGCGGAGATGTGCTAAGACCCTCATACTGCATAACCAATATTCAGACCGTATCAAACTTAACTTCTGGAAACAGATGTAATTTTTCTGCCCAGATTAGTTAACTCCTCTTGTCAATGATTGACTTACGTATCTCTAAAATATTACGTGGAAGACTTGTTTAAAAATTGGAGTTATATTTGATGAGGGCATCAGTTTAATTGAGATACAGTTTCATAAATGATTCATCTTCATATCAAAGGTCATGATGACCATCATCCATTCTTATTCCCTCTCATTTTGGTTATGCATACCAGAATATTTGATTGACACATAACAACAACGGTATGTCAATTACGGATAAAGATGGATAATGACCGCAATTTCCTCTGATCTTTGATATGCCATTTATCTTTCAGTTTGAAGAGAGAATGCGTAGGTATTACTGTTCTCAAATAGCCGAAGTGTTGATTTTAAACGGATTCATTCATGCTCTCCATAATCTATGGAGAGTTTCGAAGTAATGTGGGCATAGTATTATTATCGCACACGATATTTTGGCATATGACTAGTAGTATTACCTTACTAACTAAATATATTAAACTAGCTTTTACCAGCGGCTTCGCCCGCGTGGATGTCTGAAAATATCCCATGAGAACGTGCTACCGGGAATTCCTTCCTTATTCCTTGTCTACATTATAAAGGCAACCTCTGTGCCAAATTTCAGCTTTCTAGGTCCAAGGGTTTGGGCTGGGCGTTGATGAGTCAGTCAGTCAGTCAGTCAGTCAGGACTTCTCTTTTTATTTATATAGATTTATTAAAGCTGGGTGTAGTTGAACCAGCTAAAGGCAGTAGTTCTTTTTGCAAAATGGGTCTGTTTGAGCTCGATAACGTCAGGTGAAAAGCCATGGATGAAGTATACGATGGAATGAGCAAGGCCAGAAGATTCCTATTCACTCTTACTTTGAAGGCTGACGGGTTATACGTGAAAGGGAACACAGACCCTGGCAGATAGAGTTCCACGCTTTGTTGATATTTGAGAATAGTATTTATTTATTATTTATTTATTTATTTATAGTGAAAAACAACTTTAATTTCGGAAGTCGGAGTCTGGTTACATGTATTTTCGTTTTTTGCCACCGACTTCCGAAATTAAAGTTATTTTTCACTTTGTAGTGTTGTTTTTGAAGTCGGTTGTATTTTTTTTTTCACTTTTTAGTGGTTACATGTGCTTTCCCCTTCACAGCGTACTGGCGTGATGTTATAATGTTATAAACTGGTGTAACAATAGACAGACATGAGATTTCAGCAATCCTAGTCCATTTGCTATAATTTATTGAGGAGTTCTGTTGCCTATCTCCGAAGTTCTTCATCAGATCTTCAACAAATTGAAATGAGACCACTCCAGTACTCTTCCAAAAACTACCCAAATCGCTTCAAGTCTATCTATAAAATTTGAAGAGTTCTCTCTATTTCTCCAGTATCCCACCATCAGATCCTGACTTGATGATCATGGGATCACCTGGGAAGTATATCATTTCAAACTGAAACGTGGTAAATGAAAATCTGGCAGAGTTTCGTTTATGTCTTGTAATCAAAATCAAAATGATGCTCATAAATGGCTGGCTATGGCTTATATTAACACTTCCCCACTCGGCTTGGCTTGGCTCGTGGCTTGGCTCGTGGCTTGGCTGGAGTGGGGGGTCAATATGGCGGCTTGTCTTTGGCGGGCTGCATGTTGGCTGACGTCACATCCGTTACAATCGGCCTTCCTGGCATCATTGCTCCCGCAATGAAAAAAACAAAACAACAAAAAACATTAAAAAAAGAGAAAAGAACATTAATTAGCTTTATAATAAATGAATTAGGTCTCCGGTTTCCAATTGCTCGTCAGAACTACTGGCACTATCTGATGCGATACTTTTAGCACAGCTTTTGTGCCTTAGCGCATCTACTGATACTAAACCCGTAAAACATTTGTAACCACGTAAACCCTTATAAGCTTCTAATCCGGTATCTATAATTCCCCACTACTTTAGTGACAATATACAGGCCTGAATACAAGTCTTCCAGTTTGGTTGACTCTAGCTGCGCTACTTATAGGGGCCTGCCTAACAAAGAACAAAATCTCCTATTTCGTACCCATGAGCACTTTTGCGTTTTTTATCGAAGTTGCGCTTCATTTTGTCACTCGCATCTTGAATTCTATCAGAAGCTTTCTTTCGTCGAGACTACAGATTCAGACTCCTGACCGGGATTTGAAACGTCACATATCGGCCTACCAGAACGAGCGAACATTAGATCGTAAGGTTTAAACGCAGTAGTGTCGTTAATGGTGTTATTAATTCCCCAAATCACTCGGAAATCACTCGGATCAGCAGTGGCGTAACTATACCCTTCGAGGCCCGTGGCAAATTCGAGGGATGGCCCCCCCCATATAAAGAAGTTGAACCAACAATAGTAGTATTTTTAGGGTTCCGTACCAAAATGATAAAAAGGAACCCTTATGGTGCGACTCTGTCTGTGTGTCTGTCACAGCTGGATATCTAAAGAACTACTAATGCTGTCAACTTGAAAGGAACAGTTTTAGATGACGTTTGCCCAACTATTTTACAAATAAGAAAAAAATTAAACATATAATGTTTTTTTTTGCAACGGGAACTGAAAGGGGGTCCTAAAATAATAATAATAAGTAACCCCAACGCCGTATCTCTACGTTGATGTCGTGGCCCTACCACGACATCAACGTAGAGATACGGCGTTGGGGTTCCAAACTGTAGGTCTGTGCCGGTAGAGTTTACTTTGCCGGATACCGTGGTCCTGGCATAGGCAACTGAAGGAACACGGGTGGGTTTTAGTCAGTAAAAGTCTGACACGCCCTTCCGCTCCACCCAGAGCGGGAGAAAGGGCAGCATGTGGCGAGCTGTTGGGCATTAGTGACCCCACGGACCCTATCTCCCGGGAGAAGCCTTGTTCTTCACCTCTGGCTGCCTTTATTGGCTGCTGGAGTGAACGATGACGAGGAACAGTGCTCCCACCTCTTTCTTGCCTTTATTGGCTGGCTTGAGTGGGGATTCGCAAGAGCAAAAGAGCTCGGAGGATCCTTCCTCGGAGCTCTTTTGCTCTTGCAGTAAGATGCTGGTAGGGATATTGACCATACTTCCGGGATTGTCCTGATAGTCGTGGAATGCCTCTCTACTCCTCAAGCAACTCAGGACATGTTGCCCCCTTGTCGCTACGTCACTATGTGCTAGCGATCGTTTCCGGGGGCCCATTATTGAGTGTGCAAGCAGTGGCGGCGCTAGACCAAACGTGGACGTGGGCGACATCAGCTTTGCGAGGCCTCTTTAACTTCCCAGTCGAAAGAAAAACGTTAATTTGAATGAGGTGAATACAAAAACACACAATCTCTCAATCTTACAATCTGAGCTGATACAAATGTATCAGAATGAGTTTTATTGCTAATCAAATGATGACAAAAATTCATAAACAAACACAAATTAAAATAGACGAACTTTCCGGCTTTTAGCCTCACACAATTTTTTCAAAATTATGTCTTATCTAACACCAACCGCTATTTCTAATGCAGAAAAAAGTTTGGAAAGGAGGATGCAGGAGCGAGCTCGCTTCGCTCGAAAATTTAACTACGCCGCCTCGGATGGTTAAAATAAGGTTGTCTTTTCAACATTCTTACAAAAATAGGAGACTATTTTATTAAGTTGTACAGAAAAGTTTGAGAGTTAGAAGAATGCAGGACGCAAGAGCGAGCGTAGCCAGCTCGAAAATATTAGCATCCGGCCTCGGATAGGTAATTAAGATTTTCTTTTGACCATATACACAAATAGGAGATACTTTGTCGTTGATAAGTTATGCAGAAGGGTTTGAGTAGGAAAAGAATATGGAGCGAGCGAAGCGAGCTCGAAAATTTTAACACCCGGTCTCAGATGTTCTTCTTTTGAACATTATTAGGAAAATAGAAGTTATTGGTCGACCTATGCAGAAAAATTTGAAAACAAAGAAAAATTACGATGGAAGAGCGAGCGAAGCGAGCTCGAAAATTTTTGCATGTCACGTTGATAATATTATTTGGGGGGCCTCCAACTACAAAGTACCTCTTGTTACTGAATATGTTTTGACCTTGTTTGAGATTTGATTAAAAAGTACTTACTACTCGAGATTTGGGGTCCCGGGCCCTCAAGGACCGGGGGCCGAGGGGAATATAAACACGAATAATTAAACTTTTAATAACTTGCAAAAATCTTTCGGGGATTCCTCGCGAAAGAAACGCAACGCCAGCAAATGTTGCTAGACTAAAAAAAAATAAACGAATTTGGTATGTCAATTCGTTTTATGACGAAACGATTTTTTCACGGCTTTTAAGTAATGCATAAAGCTTCGAGGCGCGAGGCCCTCAGACCGCCAGGCCGTAGGCGGTCGCCCACGTCGCCCACGCCTTACGTGCAAGTTACCCCCTGCCAATTTATCTGTGTATATTGGTCAGGCAAGGGACATAGTTCTACTATAGTTCAAGGTACCCAATCCACTATAGCCACCCAAACACATAGCCAAATATACTTTATTTCCATGTTCTGCAATAGTCCTGCACCAACCGGGGGTTGTCCTTAGGTGCAAATGCATAGTGCATATAGGGATAATCGTCCGCTGGTGCCTTCTGCACGCTTAGCATGACCGCCATAGAAACGGGTTTTGTCGACGGAAGAATAGACAAAATGGAAGATAGTAGAAACATTTGTACGCATTCTACGCGTCTAAGCATGGCAATGTGTAGTTTTGTGTATTCTTCCGTCGACAAAACGTCGTCATGCTAAGCGTGCTGGCTTCTGCCCCTCTGCGACTTGGCTTCGGCCCCTCGTACGCATTCCAAAGGTCCGGGACCCCAAGGTCCCGAGATATATCAAAGGCAAAATACAATAATAAGTTATAATAAATGTTGGGAGTTGGGATTCTCCTCTGACCGGGGGCCCCTTCCGGCTGGAGGCCCGTGGCATTTTGCCGACTTGCCACCCTGTAGTTACGCCACTGCGGATCAGTAGCTCGCAATGCATCGAGAATGGTTCGGTTTGTACGTTCTACCTGACTGTTAGCACGTGGACAAGCAATAGCATTTAATGTGTGCCTAGACTGTTTATCATTGCCGAATCTTTTAAAGTAGGTACCTACTTGTATGAAAACCTTCCCATCATCTGTCACAACACGATTGGTATAACCAAAAAGACTAAAATCTCTTTTTCAGTTTACGAACGGTCTCGATAGAATTGACAGTACCTACATGTTGGCTCGGCAACTACAAATTTAGTAAACGCATCCGTCATTACAAGCATGTACTGGTATCCTTTTTTTGTCCTACAGAACGGCCCAAAGTGATCTATGTGAACCATAAGCATCGGTTCAGAAGGTTTCTGAATTGGTTGCAATTTTCCTTCTTTCTACCATAGCTGCCCTTGCCATATGCACAGTGAAGACATGCGGTCACATATTTTCTAATAAATCATTTTCAGAAATTAATATTCGTTTTTTATGAACTCCTTGCAAAGATTCAAGCCTAAGTGCCCAATGTCATCATGGTGCATTTGGACTATTTTTATATACCTAAGTTTCGAACTACCAGACGATTCCCGTTTAGGATTTTTCTATAAAGCCTGTAGTCAACAAACACAATTGTTTATTATGTTCGAATCGGCGATGTTAGTTAACTACTGAACTAAGCTTATCGTCCTGGCATTGTAATGTATAAAACCAATCGGTGACTTCAAGACGGTTTATATTCATTGTATCGACTGGATGCAAGTGCATCCAGTGCATCTACGTGTTTCATACGATCTCCTGGCCTATACTCAACGTTAATGTCATAATCTTGTATCAAAACCCACCATCTTGCAATGCGCGGTATGATATCGCATTTAGTAAGCGTAGGTACTTCGGACCGCCGTACAATCGGTTACTACCGAGTAGGTACTACTGGTACTACGCTGTCCATAATATATAGTACCATAAAGTACGCACGCCAAACGTCACTTTTTATTAATCAATCAATCATTAATCAATCATGATCATCATTAATAATTATTATAATACACCATCTCGTATAATTTTACAAATATAATATTAAACAAGGTACGAACTACGAACACGTCTTATATTGAACATGACATTTGGGCCGCTCTAGTCGCCTGGACGTGGCCATTTATCGCGGCCTTGACAACGAAAGATATCTCGGCGTGCGAGTGGTCATGTTTACTTAGAACGTACACGTGAAACTTACGAAAAGAGTCCACAACTACGAGGGAGCTCATAGCTGGTACATGGTACATGCTTTCCTCCTTACTTATGACACGACTGATCGCAATGAATTGTCCGATAATTGTCTTTGCAACAATATTCCGGAGACACCTAATTTACATGCGTCCGTATGTATTTCTGTGGGAAGCGCGGGATCATGCATAGATAGCACAGGCTTAGAACACAAACTATTCCTCAATTTTTCAAAACTGTCGTTTTGTTTACTTCCCCAAGTCCAAGAAACGGTATTTTTTTTGTTAAGTCCGTTAACGGTTGCGCAATTAACGTCTTTGGGATAAACTTCATAATATACTCGTAACTGCACAGTCCGATAAATTGACGTAGGTACATGATGTACATTACTAGACAAAGGAAACTGTGACACAGCCAACAATTTTAACTGCCCCGGCTGTATGCCATTGGCAGATATTTCGTGCCCTATACTTATGTGATTTGATTTTGCAAAAATGAACATTTATTCGGCATCAAAATTTTTTTTTAAGAACATTTTCTAAAATTACTAAGCCAGAATTTATATCAGCTGAGGGTAGAAGCAAATCCGTCTAAAAATGCTAATATTGCGTTTTGTTTATTGTCTGACCTACCGATGGATTCTACTAATAAATTAATCAATCGCATAAACACTGAAGATGCGTTTGCTAAACCGAATGGAACCCTGGTATACTCAGTGACCTTAAAAGCTGTTTTATGAGCGTCATCTGGATTTATTGTCAATTGATGATAACTTTAGTCTTGGCTAACGTAGAAATTTGATCGTCTATTTTAAGTAACGCAACCCATTCTTTTACCGTGATAGCATTTAAAGCGCGGTAATGAACGCAAAGCCTACTACCGCCGTTATTTATTTATTTTATGACTAAGATCACAGGAGAAGCGTAACTGGATTCCGAGTCGTTGATAATAACTGCATCTAATAATTCATTTACTTTGGATTTTACTAATGCTTGTTCTCTATGCGAATGTCAATAAGGATGTCGGTATACAGGTTGATCACTGGTAAGTTTTATTTTCGTCTGCACTAAATTCGTACAACCCACTTCGTGTGTACCAGAAGCTAAACAATGTTTGTATTCAGTTAATTGATCTCATTTATAAATCACCAATTTTGACCCCATATAGTAGAAATAGTGGCTATGGCCTGGCTAGAATTAGAGTTATCACTAGCGAGAATATGGCAATGAACAAGACAATACACCTGTCTAACTGGCTGTGGCTATGGCAATGAGCAAGACACCACACCTGTCTAACTGGCTGTGGCTATGGCAATGAACAAGAAAACACACCTGGCTAACTGGCTGTGGCTATGGCAATGAGCAAGATAACTCACCTGGCTAACTGGCTGTGGCTCCTGGCAGCTTTCGGCACCCTTGTCAGGACCTCTCCCAGCGGCCATACGACGGTCTCGCAGCCCGTGATGTAGCCCTCTTCACCACGTCGTTCTCCGCTCGGTTACAAATCACATGGACGCCACGCTCCATGTATAAAATGAGTTTGTAGTGTCATCCCCACCCGTGATGGCTTATATTAACACTTCCCCACTCGGCTTGGCTTGGCTCGTGGCTTGGCTCGTGGCTTGGCTCGTGGCTTGGCTGGAGTGGGGCGTCAATATGGCGGCTTGTCTTTGGCGGGCTGCATGTTGGCTGACGTCACATCCGTTACAAAACATAAAAAAGAAAAAATACAAATAGGTCCAGCCATTTTCGAGTAACCGGGGAACATACATAAAAAAAAAGGTTCCGACGAATTGAGAACCTCCTCCTTTTTGAAGTCGGTTAACAAGACAAACTATAGATGAAAGTTAGTGATTTTGAATGACTACCTCGTTTTGGTCTAGTGATTGCGAGCGCTACTGCTGAGCATGAGATCCTAGGTTCAATTCCCATGTCAGGCAGTGTTATTGGGTTTTTTAATCTGTAATTTCTCAGTAGCAGCCCTGAAACCGGATTTGTACCCGGTTGATGGCAATAGGCTCGTCCTATTACATGGTACTTAGGTGCAATGCAGACGACACACTTTTTGTGCGATCGAGTCTTTGGCGCACAAAATGTCTGCATGGCACACAAAAAGTCCGTCGCGGATTGTTCGCAGACTCAACACACACGACGCACATCTTTGATCATTCTGTCGGACGAACTATAGGGTGAACAGATTTTTTGTGCGATACTAAAAGTGTGCGCCGCCGTCTGCGTTAGCGCGTGTTGAAGCAAACGTTCTATTTTTTTCGCGCACTTTTGTGTGGCGTGGCGCGGCGCGATCTGCCAGAATGACACGGATTTGTTGTGCACCGGAATTTTTGCGTGTCGTGTGCGTTACTGCATAGGTATAATTGCTTAGGTTCTATTTTCACAGACTAAAAAGTGCGTCATGGATAGTCTGTCGTCTGCGCTGCACCTTAAACATAACTGGCGAAATGTGGGTTTGGGAACTAAAGGTACACCTCTGCTGCCCATCCCATCGAAGAAAGCAGGCGTGATTTTATGTTCTTAACTCGTAACATAAAAGTAGGTACCTATGATGTTCAATATCACCTACTTAAAATGTATTGAACAATACATCGTACATAGGTGATCATACGGGGTGGAGTCAGCTGAAAATATTGCTAAGGAAGCAGATAATTTACAAAATGATTTTAAATTTTAGTGGTCGAGTAAAAATACGTATTCTCATTTAATCAGATGATTGTCGTATTTTCTCTTAACTACCTAGCCGGATTACTTATTTAAGGCGTCGTGATAACCTGGTACTATCATGACAAACAAGTAATTAACTGTGAATAAAGATTTATCTGCTGCAGTAGCTGTCGAAACTTATCCGTTAGGTTCAAGGCTGTAGGTACCTTGGCTTAAGATTATATTGGTGAAAAAATTCCAGGCCTTATCTCGACTTAAACCGAGAATAAACGAGAATCACTGGTGGTCTGATGTAATCAGAATGAAAATAATATCAGTAGGTATGACAATGCTCATTTTCTTACCTTCGATTTCTTTTGCATTTACCTGCCACTAATTAATTACCAACCCAGCTTATCTTATTAATATTAGAGAGCCAGTGGTGGCCTAGTAGTAACGACCCCGACTTACGAATTGCAGGTCGTAGGTTCGAACCCAGGCAGGCACTTTACCTGTGTAAATATCATCACCATTGCTCTCAAAACGGTGAAGGAAAACATCGTGAGGAAACCGGCATGTCCTAGAACCAAATATTCGAAGACATGTAACATCTACTTACCAACCCGCACTGTACGCGCCGCACGCGGGCCCGCGTGGTGAATGGATTACAGCCCACTCCCTTTCACAGAAAGAGGAGGCCTGTGTCCCAGCAGTGGGAACGGTATATAGGCTGATTATGGTCAAAATTATCAATTCCAGGATCAGTTTTTGGAGTGACAATGGAATCTTCATTTCTTTGCCAGGATCAAACCCAGAACCCAGCCTAAGCAGTCGTGCCTACAAATAACTAAACCAACGACGACGCAGTATAGGTACTGTACCTACTGTAGTGGTTTATTGTAATCAAACCTTAGCATAGATATGACTGGCTGACATTTCAATCATTCAAACATCGAATAGGTACTTATACTCATAAAAAAAGTAATTAAAAAAACTAAAAAAACCCGACTGCAGTAAAAAACTAAAACTGAAAAGCTAAAAACAAGCCCATTTTAAATTTAATAAAAGTTGGAAGCAGGCGGGACCCGTTTGAGTTTGAAAAATATAAAAATGGAATGGGTCCCGCCTGCTTCCAACTTTTATTAAATTTAAAATGGGCTTTGTTTTTAGCTTTTCAGTTTTAGTTTTTTACTGCAGTCGGGTTTTTTAGTTTTTTTTTAATTACTTTTTTTTTCCAGCTTTTTAGTTTAAAAATTTGAAAGATTTCGCAGACGATTTAGTTAATTAAATAGCCCAGCCTTCGAGGTCCTAACTCTGCTCAAAGCAATTTTTTTTTATCAAAATTCAATTTGTCACTTCGAATTACTTTTAAACATATAAGTTCTATATATTTTTGTTATCACCTTTTAAAACCGTTTATTTTGATACCCCACTCGATGGTATTAGAAGACAAAAAAAATTCGAACTTCACAATATGTTACCCCATCCGCTATTTTACTTTACTTTTGATGTTAATGTAGCCAGTGACACTCGCGCCACCAAGACAAATCTAAAGACGTATAATTTATCCAAATCCGTTCATTCGTTTAGGAGTTACGAGGAAACAAAGAAACGGACATAAATACATACTTACATACAGGTCAAATACATAACCCTCCTTTTGGGCTTCGCCGCAGTCGGGTAAAAACTGATGCTCGCTTTTTTATAAGGATTTTAGTTAGGGCTCCGCGTAGGACCTAGGCAGTGTGAATTATAATTTGATTCTGATTATTACTATAGCGGGCTTCAGCCCCATTTCTCCTGTGCGCTACTTACTGTGTTTTTATTCTGTAGCCTCTCAGCCCTCACAGTACCTACTCTACTACCTATCCATACATTTGTCCAATGCCGGCGGCCAGACTTTTTTTATTTATTATTTATTTATTTTGAAAATGAGGTATTTGAAGAAACTATTGCTGTTGCTCTGCGAGCGCTCCGCCCTCAAATTCGTGCGATAAGGACAACTGCAGATCCGAATAAAGAGCCTATGTAAAAAGTCACATTTCGAGGTTTGGCTCTCGCCTATTTCCTCCTCCAACATTGGACCAATTTAAAAGATATTAGGTCTTTACCTATGAAATTGCCGTTCTGCAGTACTGGCCATTTCAAATCAAAATAATTTTTGTTTGGCTAAGAATTCTAATTTCAAATTAATTTTATTTTAAAAACATGGATTGTTTTTTCCAAAAGTAGTCATTTGTTTATTGATTAGTGTTACATTCTCATCGCATTTCAATCTTTTTCGTCATCATGGATACGTTAAAAATTCGAGTAATTATGGAATATGAGTACCGTCGTGGCAGCAACGCGGCACAAGCGGCACGCAACATCAACGACGTTTACGGAGCTAACACTACAAACCAACGCACCACCTGTTATTGGTTTGCTCGCTTCCGTTCTGGAAATTTCGACCTGAAAAATGAACCTCGCGGTCGTCCGAAGACTTTGGTCGACAATTACGAATTAAAGGCGATTGTGGAAGCTGATGATACACAATCTACGGCTGAATTAGCAGCAGCTTTCGACGTTAGCGTCAAAACAATATTGGTCCATTTGCGTCAAATTGGCAAGGTAAAAAAGCTTGACAAATGGGTGCCCCACGAACTCAATGATCGCCAGCGCGAAGTACGCGTCGAGACGTGCCTTGCACTGCTCAACAGACACACAAATGAAGGAATTTTGAACCGCATTGTTACCTGCGATGAAAAATGGATTCTGTTTGATAACCGCAAGCGCTCAGCAAGTTGCTTGGATCCTGGTTCAGCACCTAAACAATGCCCTAAACGAAAACTTACCCCTAGAAAAGTGATGGTCACTGTTTGGTGGTCTAGCGCCGGTGTGATTCATCACAGCTTCTTACCAAACGGGGTGAGCATTACTGCAGATGTGTACTGTGAAGAACTGAACACAATGATGGAGAAGCTGGCACATCTCCAACCAGCATTGGTCAATCGCTCGTCTCCGCTGCTCCTGCACGACAACGCGCGACCTCATACTGCACAGCAGACGGTCTCCAAGTTGCAAGAACTGGGGTTGGAAGCTCTCCGTCATCCGCCCTACTCACCAGACCTTGCGCCTACAGACTACTACTTTTTCCAGAATTTGGATAACTTCTTGGCGGGAAAAAAATTCAATACCCGAGAGGCAGTACAAAATGCCTTTGAAGAATTTGTTGCCTCCCGACCAGCTGATTTCTTTAAGAAGGGC
This sequence comes from Cosmia trapezina, assembly GCA_905163495.3. Classification (NCBI taxonomy): domain Eukaryota; kingdom Metazoa; phylum Arthropoda; class Insecta; order Lepidoptera; family Noctuidae; genus Cosmia; species Cosmia trapezina. Next base: position 12,727,868 of record LR991038.1, read on the forward strand.
ATCAATAAACTGCCACTGCGTTGGCAAAGATGCATTGATTGCATGGGTGATTACTTCAATTAATACAAATAAAAAATACATGAAAAAAATTCGTTTAAATTTTTTCATACAAAACGGCAATTTCATAGGTAAAGACCTATTATTTCATAACCTGAATAAGAAGGATATTACTATGCCCCTATGTTTTTCTTTTTAGGGTTCCGTACCTCAAAAGGAAAAAACGGAACCCTTATAGGATCACTTCGTTGTCCGTCTGTCTGTCTGTCAGTCTGTCAAGACCCTTTTTCTCAGGAACGCGTGGAGGTATCAAGTTGAAATTAATATCAAATACGTAAGTCTATGACCACTTAAAGTCCTAAAAAACTCAAGCTTCTAAGTCAATGCAATAAAAACATACGGCCATTTATGGGACATATTTTGATACTCGCAAGTAAATCAAAACCTATAGGGTACTTGCCCTTGTTCTAGAATCATGAAATTTTGAAAGAAGCAAGTTCTTACATCACAAATAAAGGAAAAAGTCCGAAAATAGTTCATTTGTAATTTTGTCACACAAAAAAAATGTTTAAGTCTGTCAGTCTGTCAAGACCATTTTTCTCAAGGACGCGTGAAGGTATCAATATAAAATTAATATCAAACACGTGTAAATCTATGTTTCCTTAAAGTTCTAAAAAAATTAAGCTTATAAGTCAACGCAATAAAAAAATACGGCCATATTGCGACACATCTTGATACTCGCAACTGTCGCAAGTAAATCAAAACCTATAGGACGTTAGTACTATTATTTATTCTGTGCTATAGGGTACTTCCCATTGACCTAGAATAATGTCGTTTGACAAGAAGCAAGATCTCAAAGTACAAATAAAGGAAAAAGTCCGAAAAATGTTAATTTGTAATTCTATCACATAAAAAAAAATTCAAGTCTGTCAGTCGGTCAAGACCCGTTTTCTCAGGAACGCATGGAGATATCAAGTTGAAATTAATATCAAATATGTAAGTCTATTGTCCCGTAGAGTTCTAAAAAAATCAAACTTCTATGTCAACGCAATAAAAAATGCGGCCATTTTGCAACATATTCTGATACAACTGTCGCAAGTAAATCAAAACCTATAGGGTATTTCCCGTTGACTTAGAATAATGAAATTTGGCAAGAAGCAAGGTCTTTCAGCCCAAGTAAAGGAAAAAGTCCGAAAATTGTGAATTTGTAATTTTATGATTAAAAACTTTTTTTTTGGGATCTAATGATAAGTTTGTTTTTGGGATAAATTCTTTTCAACTACGGAACCCTTCATTGTGCGTGGTCCGACACGCACTTGGCCGGTTTTTTCGTTAATAGCGGTCAAATTTGTACACTAGGCCTTAGGCCTCTGTTGACAGCGGTCTAAATAGGCAATTTTGAGCATTTTTTGAGGGTTTTAGTTCTAATAAAAATAATGTATCATCAAAAAGGAAAACATAGGGGTATACAAGGTAGCTAATATTTATATTTCTGTAAAAAAATCATTGCTTTATGGTCATTAACCAGAAAGAAAACAGGCGAGAGCGTTTGTATTAAGAAAAGAGCACTCGCATTTCCTCTTAAAGTTTCTACAGACAGGCACGACGCGAGTCTCGTGGAAAAATTCCTACGAAAACTTCATTGAAATTGTTCTACCGAAGTCGCGTCACGCCTGTCTGTGGGAGCCCTTACTTAACTTTGCAACAAAAAAAAAGCGTTATGTTCATACGAGCACAGCATTGTCACCAAGTTTGCAAGACGGACCACCTACTGACACACTGTAATTTTTGGCGAGAAAGACGTTGCGCCGCATCCTCTACTCTCTCTCTCTCTTTGTAAACAAAGTGTCGATCAGAAGATGATAAAATTACGGTAGACTAGCTTTCTGCCCGCGACTTCGAGGTGGCTCTAGAAAGAGATGGCTGAAAGGATTGGGGAAGAAAAACATTAAAAAAAAAAAAAAACATTTTCCTATGACGCTCGGCAATACTGTACTTTCTCGTTAGTGAAAGAATTTGCAGGATCAGAGTTCCGAAGATAGGTAAAAACTCAAAACATTTACACCTATAAACTTCGCGACTTCATCCACGTTTTTTTGCTCGGCTCCTAAGTCCATGATGTTAAATTCCTATAACCTTCCTCAAGAATTGGGCTATCAAATACAAAAAGAATTTTTCAAATCCAACTGGTAGTTCCAGAGATTACCTCCTACATACAAACTTACAAACAAACAAATACCTCTTTATAATATTAGTATACCTAGATAGATACTAAAAGTAAAGTAGATATGGGACAACAACACATTTTATGTAATCGCCAACTTTTACAGACTCGCATAGCGACTGCGATAACCTGATGCACAATGGCGATAGCAGTCGTCAGTTACATCTTTATTCATTCTGGCTGGTGCAATCGAACCTATGTTGTTTAATTATTTTTCTTTATTACAAAATATTTCCCTCTTTTTACCTAATGATTTTAGACTTGTTGATTTGTCTTGTTTCAGCCTTTTCGGTGCTAAACGCAGCTGATTTTTATTTTTTGGAGTTTACTCCTTATGAATCGATTTTCATAATAAGGCCCCCCGGTATGGAAATTTTATGAAGAGTGAAATTGATTCAGCATTTTTTTTTTTTTGCCGCCGGGGTCGCGGTTTGTTCGAAAGAGATACCGTGGCCCTGGCATAGGCAACTGAAGGAACACGGGTGGGTTTTAGTTAGTAAAAGTCTGACACGCCCTCCTGCTCCGCCCAGAGCGGGAGAAGTCATTTGATGAGCGGGAGAAGTCATTATTTTGTCTTTTACCTTGCACACCTTTCACTTTGAAATCATGTTTGTGTATACTTGTTTTGTTTATTTTCAGCTAGTCTTAATAATTGTAGTGGTCAATCTAATCTATCCATTATCTTCAAAGACAAGGAGGATACAGTAATGTACAGTAACAGCCGAAGTCGACTAGCAATCTCACAAAACCATGGCATAGCAATATTAGTTTATTTATGACCTTCTTCGGCGCCGCAGCCCATACAGCGCAGGCGATAATGGTCATTGCAGTGTAAGTGGACTTCTGGCCGTTGACTGTACATAAACTACTAAGGAATAAACTCTCGCCATGATGCGTCAGAGCTGACACACACACTTTTTATTTTTCGGTGGTGGTCAGGAGAATCAGCAATGGTAAAATCAATAATGATCAACGTAGTAGGTATCGCAATAATCGCATCATTCCAATATTTATGTAACAAAGACAAACGCAGGTCAGTGGGAAAATTTTGACATTTGACGCTTTTTTTTTACATCCTTTCTTCATATTCAGCTTTAAAAGAAATATGTATATCAATGATCTTTTAGTAAAAAAAAACAACATAAATCTTTACTTATAGAACCAAGTCTTTAGCGCCATCTTACTTGATCTGTTGATACTAGACAGGTCTGATTTGATGCTTCGTCTGGTTTGTACCTACTCTGTATCACAGATGGCGCAGTCTTTAGCAGCGGTAGTTAGTAACTTTTTGAGTCGTACGTTTAGATGGAGCCACCAACATTATTAAGACACCCTCATTATTGTGAGGATATGAGTTCAAAGATTATAGTACAAAGTAACTAAAAGGTAAATAAAAAATTTTGGAATACTAATATTTTTCAAGTGAGATATATCTATACTTGAACTCTTGTTTTATCATCTTTTCATAATAATAATAATTATTGTCGTTGTATACCTACACATATAATTACGGGAGTAGGTACTAATTACTACCAAAGAAAATATTATAAAAATTCAAAAAGGCATGTAAAGCGTTCAAATATATATTTTGTAAATAAGATACCATCCTCGTATACCACCTACCTTGCGATCATCGTCGTACCTATAGGTACCTTATCAAAATACTATTTGAGAATAGCGAAACACTTCATATTATTTTAATTATATAAACAGGGTTACAGGGAAAGTCGTACTGAATATTGAAGGACGTTATTATTCAGGTCATTTCTGATGGATTTGATTCTGTAATAAGGTGTCCGAAACTTAACCGTTATGGAGATATTGAATTTTAAAGATTTTTTTTGAATCCTTATTTTTTTGGCTTTTAGTCGTTTTTTTTTTTTGGGATTAGAGCTCCTAGGCTCGGTTTTTTTATGTATGTAGTTAGAAGACATGTCCATTAATAAAAATGATCAAAAGAAAGTGAACCTACTACTAACAGCTTAAAAAAAACTGCTCGACAACGGATAGAATTAAATAATTTTGTAATAGTGTTCTTAACTTTGAACAGCTTTTAAAAAGAAATATTGTATGGAACTTATTCTGAAAATAATTTTAAAAAGTTCTACGTTTCTTTAACTATTCAGAAAGGTATAACACTTGCTACTAAATAGGCACAAAATTGACCAAATAACAGTTAAGGTAGCAGAAGGTACATTTTTAGTTTGAGGTAAAAGTACCTAAAAGACGTAAATAAAACATAAAAACATAGCAATATTTCTATAATTCATGTTCGACATGGCCGCCGCTATTTCTTACACAAATTCTCATTCTTTTTCTTAAATTACTTTTCACGACAGAAGTTCGTAGGTTTCGCCTCATTTCCTCAGCCGCATCAATAATTAAAAAAAAAAAAAGAAAAAGAATGAGAATTTGTAACGTTAAAGGTTGTATAACGGTTAAGTTTCGGACACCTTATTACAGAATCAAATCCATCAGAAATGACCTGAATAATAACGTCCTTCAATATTCAGTACGACTTTCCCTGTAACCCTGTATACCTACGAATAAGTATAAGTCTTATTCGTAGGTATATACCTACCAACAGTCAGAAAAACATTCGAAAAAAAAGTAAAAGGGAAAGCTTCTCCTGCCACAACTGGAACAGTCCCAAGACACGCTTCCAGATCATGTAGAAAGCGGGGTCATGCAGAGCAGTCTGGTAGTGTTCCAAGACCGAGGGGACAACCAAAGGAACAAAGCCGGAAATAGTTAGAGTATATGAGATCAGTCAAGTGGTGGCCCAGTGGTAGCAGCCGCAACACACGAGTTATAGGTTGTAGGTTCGCACCCAGAGAGGCGCTTTACTTTGTTTAAATTATTTCATCACCACTGCTCCCAAAACGGTGATGGAAAACATCGTGAGGAAACCGGCATGTACTAGAACCAAAAGTTTGAAGACGTGTGACATCTACTAACCCGCACTGGGCTCACGTGGTGGATTACCGCCCACTCCCTCTTTTGCCCAAAACCTTTTTCCAGACGCTGATAAAGTCCTTGTAATATTGCAAATTTGGAGAGTCAACGTTAGCCTCAATGACACGACCCAAAATCTCAATAGCCTCTGGAGCGCTGATGTCGATGCGTTCACCCAGATTCTACAATATCAGAAATATTATAAATAATGTCGATAAAACTGATGATACTAATTATAAATTTCAATAAATATACACTTACGTTAACTAAGTAACCCTGGTCAATGGCGTCGCGAATGCGACGTTCGTAATCGTAGATTTCTTGGATTTCATCAACGAACTGAGGCTGGTCGAGGTGGAAGTAGCTTGGTCTAACAGGGAAAGCAACGCCAGTGTGCTTTGTAGCACACTGGCGTTGCTTTCCCTGTTACCTAGACCAGAGTTGTAACCTTCTTTAACAATCTCGTGACCAAGTTCAGGAATTTCACCAAGTCCGTTAGACAGTCTCTCCATGTAGTAACGAGCAATAATCTGCTTGTGCAGGAACCAGAACCATTCTCCACGTCGGTGCTTGTTGATTGGAAGAGCTTCGCTGTTCAGCCAGCCGGGTTGAGAAAGGTGAACGTTGTAGTAGAAGGTGTTTAGGGCGGGTGGTTAGGTGTTTCGTAACGGCTCATTTTTGATGTCAAAGGGCCAGTCCAAGGATCTGACTGGGGGTCTTTCAGTGTAATGGCTACTACGATGGTTTTACATATTTTAGACTTATTTTAGATGGAATCCTCTATGTATGCCTCTACAACTGCATTGGACTTCCAGCCTCCGTGGCGCTTAAGGGACAGGAGATCAGTTTCTGAATCGGCCAAAAGTGTGGTTGAAGTTCGTCGGGAACAATGCCCGTGTACAACAGGGGCTCTGGAAGTTCAAGAAATGTTGCTATTTCTCGTGGGATACTGCCAATTTTATTAGCACCCATAGGCTGTCTAACACACTTTCCTTGCGATATTGTAGAAAAAATCGATTGATTGGAGTGTTAGGCGGGCGTAAGGCTTGATATTTCTCAACAATTGTTACGTATTCCTTGCGAATGACGAAGTTGCGGTCTCTTTTTGTCTTTGTATTAGGTAAATTAATTAATAGTAAGTCATCTGAATGTTTCTTAATGTTTTTGACATTAAGTAGTGTTAGTTCATTAGTTCGACATGCTCCGTTTATACCAATAATAGGAACAACCTGTAACGTAAAGACTAAAGAGTATTGTAGTAGATAAATTAATAAAATTGATATACATGCATAGTTATGCCTATCAATATCTCTAAAAGGGTTTTAACAATATGACGTGAAAAGAAAATAGCGCGCGCGAAAACAAATGAAAAAAAATCACACCAAGAAGGTTCCGAGTCTGAGTTTTAAACAAATTAAAAAAGGTTGTATGATAAATTCGGCACCATGGAGGGAGAAGTAAATAGGTTTAATGATGTTTTGAATTCGCAAACTTAGTGCACACGATGTTCTAAATTCAATTTACTTTATCCTCTAGCGGATAATAACGGCTTTTGCACTCAGATATCGAAGAGCAAAAATACTCTTTCCGAGATGGGGGGATGAAAATAATATTATATAGGGTGACTGGTAATTAGTGACGGATACCTAAACACATGATTGTACTCCCTACATTTGGACGACTTTTTCGAAAATCAAATTTTAAATAAACACTGAGACAGGACAGTACACAGTTATTTTAATATCATCATTAATATTCAGATATTACAGTTAGTATTACATATATAATTTTTTGAGATTACAATAACCTCAAAGAATGATATTAATGTAATATTTATTACGTAATGTTTATTATGATATGAATGAGTTGTTTCTTTACTTATTATAACCTTTGGTAATTCTTCTGGTTGTTGTTGTGTGACAATGTTGGAAAACTTTATCGTAAACCATAAATAACCGAGGCCTGCGGACGGTGAGCAGCGGGTAGCTCGCCGTCCGGTAAGGACCAGCCGGTCGATTCTGTAAAAATCTCACCGTGAAAACTTAGGTGAAGTGAGTTGGTTTTTGCTAGGAATTGACACTATTGACAGCTCACTCCACGCTCATTTCACCTAAGTTTTCACGGTGAGATGGTTACAGAATCGCACTGCAGGCCTGAGTCGACGGCGCGTTGTGTTCCACGCGCGCCTCAAAGAGATGTCAGCAAGTGACGGGGTCCAATAGGGCCGACGCTGCTGGGGCCGCGGGTTGTTTGAAGAAGATACCGCGGCCCTGGCATAGGCATCTGAAGGAACACGGGTGGGTTTTAGTCAGTAAAAGTCTGACACGCCCTTCCACTCCACCCAGAGCGGGAGAAGTTATTTGATGATTTCCCACCCTCAAAAAAAAAAAAAAAAAACCATAAATAAATATTTTTGTGTGTTTATGAACTAATACTAATTTATTTGATATATTTTCAAAACACTGTATATACATGTACTAATTACATAGATATATGTACATATTCTATATCTTAAACACAAATAACACTGTAATATTTTTTTTTTGTTACATTAAGAGGGCAGAAATCAATGTTTTTTTTTTTTTTTTGCCAAGGTAGAGAAGTACTTACATTGTTGAGAAAAAATATTTAAAATTAAAAATCAGCACATTGCACTACCGTTCTCAGGTTTGCCGTGTATTTTTTTGCTTGCGCAATTCACCCAAATTTTAAATACCTACACATCCAAATACTAACAGACCGCTTCAAAAACCGCTAAGTCTAAGGCCCCTCGCCCACGGCGACTTTTTGTAGCGATACTGTCGCGCGTTTACGAAATGCGCCACTGCATCGCTACTAACGCGCGTTAGTCGCATTTGCAACGCGCTACAGAAGCGATGCCAACGCGCTACTAAGGCGCTACAGTATCGCGACTGTATCGATGCAAACGCGCGACCGTGTCGGACGACATCGGGGAGAGAACGGAGGGAGGGTGGCGCGTGAGTGGAGAACCGAGCTTTCGTTGCCTACGCTTCGGCTGCTTACGTAAAAGCAGCACCAAAGACAACGTGACTAATGTTGCCTCAACGGAGTCCATCTTGCAACTGTAGCGATCGCAGGTATTTTTGTGCCGTTACTGAATCGCGTTTGCATCGCGACTTTTTGTAGCGATGCTGTCGCGCGTCCGCATCGATACAGTCGCCAAGCGATCGCTAGCTGTGTGCCCTCGCACACGGGCCCAGATTCAGTCGCGATGCAAACGCGTTACTGGTGCGCTTCTGTCACGATGCAAACGCGATTCATTAACGGCACAAAAATGTAGGTATTTTTGTGCCGTTACTGAATCGCGATCGCTACAGTTGCAAGATGGACTCCGTTGAGACAACATTAGTGACGTTGTATTTGGTGCTGCTTTTACGTAAGCAACCGAAGCGTAGGCAACGAAAGCTCGGTTAATAAGTAGAAACATTTAGTAGAAAAAGTAATTAATTATAATACATAATATGTAAGTAGGTATACCTACATAAATTCGATGCATTTTTATTTCATTATAAAGGTAATTCGCTTTTTCAAAGTCATCAATTCATCATCAATCGGCCTATAAAGGTACTACTAATATTTTCATATAGATTAAACAAAACTTGGCTGGGAGATTTCTTATTAAAATAAATAAAATAATGTGATTTGATTTAGAACGTAACGAGAATTCAGTGCCTCCAGTAAAAAAGGGAACAACTCAAATTCGTCACTTTTCAGGAGAGGCAAAAAACAACACTTTTAATGTTTTTTAGTATTTCGCAAATAAAATCAGAACTTCTTTCGAATTCACATTGTAGATAAAAAATAGACCTTTCATTTAATGGTAATCACATCCACATTCAGTCACTCCTACTATATATTTTTTTAGTTTTTCTTCAGTTGTTTCCTTGTTAACGAAGTAATAATGGAATACCGTTATTTATACTAGTCAGTTTGGCTGTATTTGTAAAATCTCACCGTGAAAACTTAGGTGAAGTGAGTTTGTTTTTGCTAGGGATTGACACTATTGACAGCTCACTCCACGCTCACTTCACCTAAGTTTTCACGGTGAGATGGTTACACAATTGCACTGCAGTGCTTAGGGCGAATTCGACCAAACTTTTATACATATTAATAAGCATTATCCAACGAATAATTTTTTAATTTTTGACAGTTTTCCCATAAAAAAATTGTCAGAAGTCAATTTTATTCCGCGGATAACGATATCTGACTTTGATTAAATCAGCCCTTAGTGGGGAAATACCGACAAAATAATGCAGTTGTTCCCTTTCAAACATGTAAACCAAATGGATTATTTGCATTTATTTCTTACTGAGTTTAAAAAACTTTGGAACTACATGGGTTGTGTCTTTTTGTAATTAAATTAACTGTCTTTATGCCTTCGTGTTCGATTGTGTTTTGGGATTTCTTGTAGTTGTGCCTATAAAGCAGTGAAACTTACTCGATATCGATGGATGTGCCTTTACAAGCAGTCGAGTTATGCCTTTGATAAATTAGAAAAAACAAGTTAGGATTGAGCTAGAGTTATGTCCTTTTGATATGTTATGTAACAGAACACGTAGATTACAATGGTGCTATAAAAATGGTTAGGGCATAACTCGACTTATTCCGTTTTTGACTGGAGGCACTGAATTAATGAGCGAGTGATTGATGTCAATCTTGTTGTCACAACACTATTTTCTTTTCATCAAAAAATGGTAACACCGTAAACGTCAGATTACTCCAGTGAATTAATAATTAGACTTTAAGGGGTTAGTTTAATAAATTAATAAAATAAATAAGCCTTTTATTCCATGCAACACAACGTATTCTTTTTTTTAACTTTGAAAAAACGATTTCATCTAAACAATAATCAACAATTAATTCACATACATTTGATAATAAGTTAATCAATCAATTTAAATAATAACTATAATAATTCATTTACATGCTTTTGTGATAATTGTAAAAATAAATAATTGACATGATTATTAGATAGATGTAATATTCTAATTTGCATGGACCCCTCTCGGGTAAAGGTCTCCTCCAAGGTTTTCCATTGATCTCAATTTTTTGCTGTTTATAACCAGTTCGTTCCTGCGGTCTTCTTTATATCGTCCTCCCATCTCATGCAGGGTCTCCCTGCTCGGCGTTTGCCTGTTGGGCCTTCCAACTGGTGACATTTATGGTCCACCTGTTATCCACATATCCGGCTACATGGCCGGCTCATCTGAATTTTAGTTTTTGGGCATAAGTCAGCGCGTCTATTGCTTTAGTATAATTTTTTATTTTCGTGTGTCGTATTTTGTGCAGTTTCTTTATATTCAACACACTAAGTTCCATTCCCTTCTGGTACCAGAAGGGAATGGAACTTAGTGTGTGAAATTAAAAACAAAATTAGTTCGTACGAACTAATTTTGTTTTTAATTTTCTTCGTGAATTTCCACGTCTGACAGACATACGTTAGAGAGAGCAGAATGCATGAGTCCATAGTTTTCTTTTTAAGCTTTTAAATTAATGTTACTTTTAAGTCTTCTTTTAGGCTCCAATATTATTTTTTCCACGCGTTTTTAGTTCTACGCTCTATCTCCATTTCATTACTGTTGGTTCCGAAACTTATTTGTTTACTAAGATAAATATACTGGTACACGGACTCTAGCGGCTCTTTATCTAACTTAATACACCTTTTGATACTGTTTGTCATGGATTTCGTCTAGGGGGTAGTTTAGGAAAACTAAAAATAACACACTTGGAGCGAAGGGCGCGAAGGGCACTTTTAAGAGCCCGGAGTTCGAAGTGGTGGGAGCTGCTGGGGGGAACAAAGAGTTCTACCTGAAGCGGAACAAAAATCCGGGGGATAGCTAGGGGTCCTCCTCGGATGGCGGGGTTAACTCAGCCCATAGGAAGCATGCTCGCCGGGGTGAAAGCTGGACCCGGTTAAAAGGGGGCAAGGGCCTGGTAAACACCACGCAGGAGGACTGCGAGCCCAATAGGGACAGCTCAGTCGGGTCGGCCGAGAGGAGCGCCATGGAGGCGTCTGGCGATGAGTTAGACGCCGCTAGTGGCTTCAATTCGGAGCGACTTAGGTTCGAGGAGGTCGTGGCTGCAGCAGTTAAGGGTGTGGCATTGAAGAGAAATCATTCCTCTAAAGACAAGGCCATACCCGCAGCCAAGGCCTGCAACTTTTTGATCTAATGTTAACAATACATTGTGTAGAAATGCCGCAGGGGGGTTGTTCCTTCGTGTCGAGCGCAAGCTAAATACAACACTACACTCATGACATGTGAACAACAAACTCACGGTTCTGACTGAGTCCTACTATACAATTACAACAGTAGCCGATGATGGCGCTCCGACCCTGCTGTTCCGTTTCAACGACTATGAAAACAAAATATCTGTTTCGTCCCACATGACAGTATTATATTTTTGCTAAGTATTAACAAAAAAGGATTTTGTCCTAAACTGGTCAAATCCAGCTGGTCGCGACCTATTTCTAGTGTGTGAATTCCGTGAAAGCGGAAATGTATAAATAGTATGGTTTTATTTTTACCTATTCTAATGAAAAAAAAAAATTAAAAAAAAATACCCCCCCTCCCCCCAACGAAATACCTATTTACCTCGTAAAAAAGGAAGTTCTCCCGTTCTCGATATTGTTTTAAAAATGAAATGATTCATTATCTTTTATCCTGTTGACGACCACCTTGTGGACGGAACATGGACCATCTTGGATGCGGATTCGAATCTCGCAAAAGTACGTTATTACTATTATAAGTGACGTCATAGCAATTGGATGGCCTAAAATAATTCAAAATCTTATCTGTAATTGCTGTTTTCTTATCTCAACATAGAACACCCTACTTTAAAATCTTACTAGTAACACAAAAATCCTTCTATAGTTATTAAAGTACATCTATCCACTTTATTTTAGTGAAATGTATGATATTTAAGAGTCTGACTTGAGTTACGTAAGTAGGTAGGAGTACCTTTATGTATTATTTTTGGTGGTCCATTTTGGGGTTATATAAAAATCAACTGTACTGTCTGTACTTTTTCGCATTTTAAAATTAGTAGCATTATACCATTTAAGTCTCCATCCGTTTTGGTCTTAAAGGTCCTGAAAAGGGTTCTTTTTCCAAGGCACTATCATCCTCAGTGGAGGGTTCATGCTGAAGGGGCTGGTTTTCAACTTTTTCACGGCCTAAATGGTATAATCCTACTAATATTATAAATGTGAAAGTTTGTGAAGATGTTTGGATGTTTGTTATTCAATTACGCAAAAACGGCTGAACGGATTTAGATCAAATTTGAAAAAGTTTTAAAAGTTTCCTATGTGTTAATCCTAACACATAGGAAACTTTTTATCCCGGTAGTAGGTTCCCGTGGGATAATATTCGACATCCACGTGGGCGATATTATATTACATAGATAAAAGTTTCCATAACTCAACGGCTGAATAGATTTTGATAAAATTTGGTAGCTAGATAGATTAGGACCTGGATTAACAATTATATGCTACTTTTTATCCCGAAATAACGCGAACGAAGAACGGCTAGTTTTGATAAAAGTCGTGTTTTCGACAATTTTCACTTTTCCGAAACGTGTAGTTCGAAAATGGGTAGGAATTCGAAAAGTATGTAAGGTAAAAGTTGTAAAACAATTTATGAGCTTTCATTACATACCACACATTTTTTCTCTACAACGCAACGTTTTGAAGATATTAGCGAAAAACTCAAAAGTGCCAACTTCTATCCCCGCCCCCACTCCGGCGCACCCCCTAGACGCGGGGACTTTTAGTATGTTTACTCCCTAAGCACTCTGAACAACTTTCTGAAGAAATCGCTTACATCCCAGCTCACGCACTGTACACCCCCTTTTTGGTCATTTGTTGAGTGGACTAAGTGGAGAAATGTTATTACTCCATGAATAATTTTCTAAATGACCGATTGACATTTTGTTAATAAAAAAAAATTAATTCTGACCTTTTTAATTATATCGACTAAAATGATCTTTTTGATTGCAAGTATTTTGCTTGACATTTTAATATTTTGATTTCAATTGTATTTGGGCATTTTAATTGTATTTTGAAATTTGATCTTATTTTGACTATTATGCTTTTATTATTTGCATTTTGACCAAATTAATTTTAGTGTATTTTGATTTTGTGGTCTTATCTTAACTACTATGTTTTTATTCATTGTACTTTGACTGAACTAATTTTAATCGCACTAAACTATTAATTTTTATCTGATAATTGTAATTAATGTTCTTATTCTATTCTTGCATCCATTCATTTAATTTTTGCATGCCTAATCTTGGGCAGAATGTATGGCTCAACTTTAAATTTTCACGACCTTATTTGTATACCTGCATTCTAGCAAATAAACAATTTTATTTGATTTGATTTATGAAGGCACTGCTGGCCTTCTTTGAGGAGCTGGGGTGGATCGAATAATCAATTTTCCCACCCATACGCAAAATACACGCATTGACGTGAAGTTGCGGATACCAGCCCGTATTACCTATTACCATATTACCTATTAGGTAGAACGAAAAACTTCCTAAGCAATAGGAAATTTCTATACTTACGGCTGCGGTGTCGAGCTCAGGATGAGCTGCCTCTCTCCCGCGGCACCAGTCCTGACTCTCTATACATACACATATTTTGTCTGCTGAGTACAAAACTACAAAAGTAGTTTACAGAGAAGTTTTCTAAAAATGTGCCTGTTATTTCAGTATAATGGCTTACGACTTCCACGCGAACGAAGACGCGGGTAGAATCTAGTTAAAAAATAAAATGGCCATGTTTTTAAATATATTTATTTATTTATAATATTTAACTTGAAATACATATATTTATGTGAATCTGAGATCTATCCAGCTGACTGAAAAAGTAACTAAGTCATATTTTCAAAATTATAGATTTGTTAATGGTTCAAAATTATATAAGGCTCTATGAACAGTTTACATCTTAGGTGGGAAATACATTAACAATCACTACATTGATTATCATACTATATTTGACTACATACTAGATAATATACAACAACATTAAATACATACACTACATAAATGAATACTATATAAACATAACATAAATGCACATTCTTTTATATCGACGCCAAGTTGAACAGATATTGAAATTACCAGGGCAAACTTTTAAGCCTACTTTGCTTCTTTATAGGTCTGAAAATTTAAGTTGGAAGTTCTAATCACTAGCATAATAATATTTTCACTAGACCTAGTGATTCCATTAATTCAGTAATTTGTTCATAGAGAAGCAACAATGTTCCGCTTGGCGTCAAAAACAATCCATGAATCGCTTATTCCGCGTGAGGAACTTCGATTTCGGGGGTGTGCTTGTGGTGGATCAGAATATCCTGGAAGTACAAGTTCTTGACACCCTCCACCTGCCAGGGGTAGAGAGGCCTATTGACTGGGAAGCCGAATGGCTCGTCGGTCAGCTTATGAATGATGGGAGACAGACCAAGAGAGAAATAATTGATGTCTGAGGCAGCATTGTGAGCAACCTTGGGTGCGCGGTACTCGGAGATGTAGACCATCAGGACGAAAGGCATACCGCCGACGCGACCTGTGAGAATGACAAAAGATAGTGAGTTTTTGTAGTAGGTACTGATGGTAGAACTAACTTGATCTGGAAACCCAAAACCTAATCTCTGTTTGGTTTGATTTTCCCGTCATTTCCATCATAATTCAAAAATTAACAACTTCTAAAGAGGAATGCTAGGTCTATTTAAAAAATATTAAAACACGTACCCTTAGGCAGCAGAAGGTGTTGAGCAAGTTTCTCAATGCCCTCAGTCTGCTCTATGTAGAACTGTCCCTTGCCGTGCACCGCCTTCTCAACTGTATCATAGACTTGTTTGAAAGAAGCCCAGTCTCGGCCGGTGTTGTCAACAGAGTCTCGAGTAATGACGGATTCTCCCTCAGGCACTGCAAATAGTATTAGTTAGAAATCTTGTAATAGACTCCCACTTTTGTTACAGAGCTATCCGGACGTGGCTTGATGACTTGATTTTGATTGATGATTTACATTTTGATGCACCTAGAAACGCTTCACATATTTGAAAAGCTCTTATTGATGAGCTTAATTCAACGACCACTCGTTTAATCCGTTATATTTTATTGCATCTATAAATAGAACAAAATTCCACTTAGTTTCTGGTGGTATTTGCATATTTATATTGAAGAGGAGTAGTTAGTGGAAATTGTTAAAAGTAAACAATACAAACTTACAGTCATGGACGAACTCATCGAACTGCATGAAGTTCTGGGTGTTGACGTGGAGAGGGATCTCATAGCCGTGGCTATCGTATTTGGGCGCCAAGAAGAATTTGACAAGAACACTCTTGGCACTTTCACTCTTGACAGTAATGCGGGTTTGGAACTGCTTGTTGACCAGTCTCGGTTTCTGGACTAATACACTGGCTTGGTCATACACTTCCTTGGCTATTAACAAAACAGAAAAGATAAAATCAGAAATGAACTTTATGAAAACTCGGTCAGAAAAATAACTTATCCCAATAATATACCTTCTTCCTCGTTCATGTGCAGATGAGAAGAGACGTTCAGATAGCTATATTCGAAGTATGTTACCACTTTGTCAACATTAACCTTCTGGATGGCCACCTGGGGGAAGGCAAGCTCTTCACGCTTGTAGTGAGGAAGCTTCTCCTGCCACAACTGGAACAGTCCCAAGACACGCTTCCAGATCATGTAGAAAGCGGGGTCACGCAGAGCAGTCTGATAGTGTTCTAAGACCGAGGGGACTACCAAAGGAACGAAGCTGGAAATAGTTACAAACATTAGTATATGAACACTTTCATGTTCAACTATTTAGTACAATACTCGTATAGTGATTGTTAACTCACTGGTGGAAGTACTGGTGTTCCTGAACAAGGGAATTGCCCAAAACCTTCTTCCAGACGCTGATGAAGTCCTTGTAATATTGCGCATTTGGAGAGTCAACGTTCGCCTCAATAACACGACCCAAAATCTCAATAGCCTCTGGAGCGCTGATGTCGATGCGTTCACCAAGATTCTACAATATAAGAAATATTATTAAAGTGTGTCGGTAAAAATGGTGTTACTAATTGTAAATTTCAATAAATATACACTTACGTTAACTAAGTAACCCTGGTCAATGGCATCACGAATGCGACGTTCGTAATCGTAGATTTCTTGGATTTCATCAACGAACTGAGGCTGGTCGAGGTGGAAGTAGTTTGGTCTAACAGGGAAAGCAACGCCATTGTGGTACAAAAGACCAGAGTTGTAACCTTCTTTAACAATTTCGTGACCAAGTTCAGGAATTTCACCAAGTCCGTTAGACAGTCTCTCCATGTAGTAACGAGCAATAATCTGCTTGTGCAGGAACCAGAACCATTCTCCACGTCGGTGCTTGTTGATTGGAAGAGCTCCGCTGTTCAGCCAGCCGGGTTGAGAAAGGTGAACGTTGTAGTAGAAGTTGTTTAGGCCATAGTCATGCGTGAAGTATGCGACGGGTGTGCTCTGGCTGTTGTAGTAAGGCCAGATTGTAGCATTCCACCTAATGACTACGTTCTCGTCCCATTTGTAGGTAGATGGGTAGTGCTCAACCATGCGGAAACCGTGGGTGTTTATCCTCTGGGCGGTCGTCATAATTTCACCGTTGTTGAAGTATGAAGGGAAGACCTCATACAGACGGGGGATGTAGATTCCTTGCGTGTCTGAACGGCTCAAAATGACAACACTGAGCACGTAGGCGAAGAGATTTTCGTTGACGCGGTCTCTCACGTATAATGCGGTCTTGTAGAATGTGTCATAGTCCTTAGCAGAGTACAGCACATTGTATAGGGTGACTACCTCAAACTTGTGCTCGGATTCGAGGATGGAGAACGGTACAGCCCGAGGAAGTACCCACTGGTGCTCCAGCATCTCGATGAAGGTTGTCACAGCAGTCACATTCTGAAACCAAAACATTTTGGTTACAGCAGCAGCTGAAGTCAAAACTAATCGTCTATGTAGCCAGGTTCTTGGTTTAAAAGACTTGTAAAAAAACTTTTACTTACGCTGAAGTGTTCAATGTTCTTCTCGAGACTCCAGGACTTAGAGATTGTCTTGGCAGATTCAATGTGATTCGGCTCATGAAGGTGGAAGTACAAGAGCATCAAATCCAACTGTCGTTGCAGAAAGACTGGGTCCGCTGTAAGAAAAAAAAACATGAGATATTATTTACTGCCGTACGGGGTTAATTTTAACTTGGAATGCAACTTTACTAGTTGAATTCGTGTGGCCGTCGTCATCGCCCGACTTGAATCCGCTGGACTTTTGTATTTGGGGTGTTTTACAGGCCAGGGCCTGTGCTAAAAAAACACACTTCGCTGGAAGCGCTCAAAGTTACTCTTACGCGAGAATGGAATTGTTTGGGTGATGACGTCGTTCGAGCAGCCTGCGCTTCTTTCAGAAAGAGACTTCAGCTTGTAGTAAAGGCTAAAGGCGGTTTTATTCCTTCGGAATAAGTCATAGTAAAACTTTAAACTTTCTATTTTCACATGGCAAAAGTGCATAAATAAATATTGAAAATTAACATAAATATTTCATTTTCACATACGGACAGTTCAATCGCCGCACCCGGTATATTTGTACACAATGTTGTGGTAGAATGTATGGAATTAAAAAAAATATTAACATAAAAAAAAACTACACTACTGATTCTAATTAGAAAACGATAGAACTGAATATTTGTGTCACTATAAAAATCCACTTAAAATACATATTGAAAAATTCTATTGACATTTCTCCCCGAAACAAGCTTAAAGGAAAGATCAAAAGCTTTTTTTTTAAATTTTCCGTATCTACCATAATAATGATATTTTTATTCCATTCGGTTACCACGGTAAATTAGGACTGTAATAGTTTATTTCGTTGGAATCATGTACCGTATTTTCCTTATTTTCATCGGGCATGATAATATCAATTCAATTCAATTTATTTATTTGTGAACATAGGTTACAATAGGTGTTACAGTCAAGTTATGATCTCTATGTCCTACTCCATAATGATGTACAAATAGTAGGTGTTAAAATAATAATATCAATAATAATCATAATTACAATGAAAAGCAGTCAGTCAGATAAAAGCATTAAATTACACAATTAGTTATAGTCCCATTATATATTAATAATCACACATAAAAAATAAAAATATAGTATATTCGGTCATTAAGGAATTCGTCAATAGAGTAAATAGAAATAACCTCTTTTTAAATACATTAATAATCTGCTGATTTGATACACTTTGGTAATTTATTATAAACATTCGGGGCCATTGCAAATGTGCTTTTCCGAAATAATGCAGTTTTATGTGGAACCAAATGCAACGTACCGGCTCTGCGCAGGCTACTCACTTGTGAGAACTTAGACAGGTTGTGACTGACAAAAAGGGCAGTCTCGTAGATGTCATGGACGGTAAAGTTAATATTTTTTAAATGAGGTTTACAACTGTCGGTCTTTTGTATATATTACAGATGGCTCAGATACACCATTTTTGTGCGATGAATGCAGTTTCTTTTCCAATCCATACTATTATACTATATATAATATAATATATAATAATATAATATATTAATATTATAAATTCGAAAGTAACTCTGTCTGTCTGTCTGTCTGTCTGTTACCTTATCACGCCTAAACCACTGAACGGATTTCGATAAAATTTGGCAAGGCTTTATATAGCATCCTGGGGAATGACACAGGCTATAGGGGATATAGGGGATGAAAGTTTGTAAGGGAAACCCAGTATTTCTTAAGCTAGGGATTGTTATCCCTAGCTTAAGAAATACTGGGTTTCTAATCTATACTATTGGTAGGAAATTAAGAAATATGCGGTTCAGCGTTTTTAAGGGGGTAAAATAGGGGTTGATTTTAAAATTTACAAAACTGCACGGATGTCGATAAAATTTGGCAAGGCTTTATATAGCATCCTGGGGAATGACACAGGCTACTTTTTGTCTTAAAATAATCCTACAGGGGGTGATAGAGGGGATGAAAGTTTGTATGGGAAACTTAGTATTTCTTCAGTTACGGATGTAAAAATTAAAATGTATGCTTTTGATAGGAAATAAAGAAATATGCGGTTCAGCGTTTCTGAAAAATTATCCCCTAAGGGGGTAAAATAGGCGTTGATTTTAAAATTTACAAAACTGCTCGGATTTCGACAAAATTTGGCAAGGCTTTATATAGCATCTTGGGAAAGGACATAGGATACTTTCAAAAACAATACTACAAGCGGTGATATTATAAGGGATGAAAGATGGGAAACCCAGCATTTCTTAAGTTAGGGATATGAAAATTCAAAATGTTTTTGGTAGGAAATAAAGAAATATGTGTACAGCGTTTTTGAGGTGGTACAATAGGGGTTGACAAATGTTTGTGTACCTACCTCTTTTTAAGAGATTTAAGGGATTGGAAATGTAGTCATAGTTCGAATCTTGAGGTAACATTTAGTATTTATTTCATTCGACGTTTTTACGAGGAAATTATTTGAACGAGTGGACACTCGGACAATAGTTATTTGTTATTAGAGAGTGACTGGCATAATAAATTTTAAGTAATTAACAAAGTCCCCCCGCTGCGTAAGTGTGTCTGTTTGAATGCGATAGTGTCAAAAAGTACCGAACGGATTTTCTGTAAAGTTTCTGGAGTGATTCAGTGTAATTCATTATGGTTTTGTGTAAATTGGCTGATATATGTCGACGACTGTTGAAGATGTCGGAAAAAATCATGCCGACTGGTAGCTTTATGCCTACTATACACGGTAACGATATATCGTAGCGATTTGAGTTTGCACAGTTATATCGGACGGCCCTATGTTTTCCACATGTACGTTCCCATGGGATATTTTCCGACATCCACGCGGGCGAAGCCGCAGGCAAAAGCTAGTTGCAAATATATACGATACATTATAAGATAAGATAAGATAAGATAAATATTTATTTCTCACCACAATATAAATCTACATTTTCAAAATATGATCAAGAACTCATAATTGAAATTTGAATTTAACATTTTTAATTATACTGTGGGAGACGGGTGCCTAAGCTAGGCGTAAGGGCTGTATTTCAGGACACCAGAGGGGCAATTCCCGTATTTTTAACAACGTTCGCAATCTCATATCTGTCTCAATCTGTCAAAAATTGTATAACGTTTACCTACATTTTTGACATTTGATTGTCACAGGCACGAGATTCCGACTTGAATTTGAATGTTTTAGGTACGAGAATTGGTCTTCAGGTCTCCACCCCTTCGTAGGACATTTAAATAGAATTATGCACTCGTACACAGATGCGGTAAGTTATATAAACCAGAAAAAAAACATACTAAATTATACCAGCACCCTAATTGCGTAACGCATTATCGATCGGAGTTGGTTTAATTTTGAAACAAATTGCTAATCCATTGCTTCATATGTTTGGAAAATTGTCTGCTCGACAACGTAAATAACGCAATGAATGTTGTTGAACTGTCAAAATGAAACCAACTCCGATTGATAGTGTGTTACGCAATTAGGGTGCTGAGTACACACATCTAAATTATACACACTACTTAGCTTCCCAGGATGATGAGATTGTTGTTGTTAATTATTGTAGTAGGTAAAAAAATATGACTTATTGATTCTAATCTAATGAGATTAATATTAATAAGTACTAATTATAATAGTTTTGTATTAAAACAGACCAACAGTTACAAGATCGTTAATTCCGCTAAGCTTAGCTTTTAGTCTAGGTCATGGTTTCCATAAGAATACCATATTTATTCGCAGTTACTGTCTATCTAGCCAGATTGATGGCAGTGGCACCATCACCATACACTTAATGGCAAACAGTTGCCTTTGCCCATAAAATACCCATAAAATAATAAGTGAACTTAACTGTGGACTTACCAGCTTTCTGCGACACATTGTTCCTCACGGGTTCCGAGAGGACCCCGGCCGCTAGGAGAGCCAATACACACAACACCAAACGAGCCATGTCCGCCAGTGCCAATGCATCTGCTGCACCACATATTTATACGCACCTTTATCGCAGGTCACCTATTAATTACTACAGTTATCACTGAACTCGTTGTAGTAAAAGTACGATAATTAGACAGTAGGGGTGACGAACAAACGACTTTTATTCTGTTCTTACAATGATAAGGGATCAATATCTTTTTCGTAGTACTTATATTAAGTATGTTATATTATGTAAGTCTATTGTGTTGTTATGTGTGTCTGTTGTTATTGTCTGTTGTTTTATCGTAAACTCGTATTTCGCATCGGCTTGGCCTCGCAGTCCTACATAATTTTTGTAATTTTGAATGCTAAAATAAACGATTTTTACTTTTTACCCGACTACGGCGAAGCAAAAAGGAGGGTTATGATTTTGACCGGTATGTATGTATGTATGTTCATCTGTTCCCTCATAACTTCTGAACTACTTGATTGTCCGCTGGTTATAGGCTATGTGACGTCACATCAAATTGAAAATGGCGCCCTCTAGAAGACATAAAGTCATGAACTAAAAAAAAATCTTTTTTTAATGATGTCTTGTGGGGTATCAAATGAAAGAAGTTAATTAGCACATTTCAAAAATATATATATTGTTAGCTATTGCACGCGGTTTTGCTTGCATGCACCCGATATTTAGGAATAATTTCATAAATCACGCCTTATAATGTGAGCTAAACATATTGTCTCTTTAAACCAACCCAAAATAAAAATGTAAATTGACTCTAGCCAAAACGAAATTATAACCCCAAAATAATTTAAATAAAAAGTAAGTTTAAAAACTAAAACCGACGGCTGAAAAATCACGCTCTAAAAAGTATGAAACAAGAAAATATTCTCATCTGAGATTAGATAAAGACAGACCAATTAAAAATCCGGAGTCACACGTAATCCATTCGATTTATGCCCTAAAATGACGTGTGACTCCGGATTTTTAATTTGTCTGTCGTTATCTAATTTCAGATGAGAATATCTTCTTGTTTCATACTTTTTAGAGCGTGATTTTTCAGTAGTCGGGTTTTAGTTTTTAAACTTAACTGTTTTACATGAAATACAGGCATGATGTTGTTTTTTTCTGTTTATCCTGTGTTTTTTTTTCTGTTTATACTTTGTGAGATCATAAAAATAATTTTTGATTACATCTGTTTACAGCACGAGTACAGCAACCAAGATTGAACCACAGAGCGTTTAAAGGCCGCTTCAATGTCAAGGGCAACCACAACAGCATAGCTGGCAAGAAGTTTAGCCTCGGTGTACGACTAGACAGCCCGAACACAATTGTCGACAGCGATGATGGTCTGAACATTGACGACACAATACAGTCTGACATTTTTATGGACTACCAATAGTTCTTTATTAAATACTTTATTGGTTTACACACACACCTAAACACGGCAACATTGTGATAATCTAAGGGCGAAAATACACAAGCCAGTAGCTGGTACAAAACTATGCAAGTAGCTGGCATCCGCGTGCCATAACAACTTCTGATTGGTCAATGTCACAATGGTATGTCAGCAGTTACTTGAATAGTTTATAGCAGCTACAGGCATGTGTATTTTCGCCCTAAGGATTAGGCAGAAGTGTAAGGAAAAGAAGTGTGTGTGTCTTACCTAAAACATTGCTTAAACTGTAAAACGAAGATCGACACGTCTTGTGTGATCGTCCAAAATCAAGCATTTGCTTAGAGTACAGTAGGCCTAGACAAATGTCATTCGCTTCGGAGTGGTTCTATTTCTACATTCGCTATCGACGCATCTCTATTGAAGTTATCATTGGACGCTATCGATTCTATGATCACGTGACATTTCGATAGCTTATATGTCAATCCCATACATTTTTTGGCTTTTCTACTAGCGTCATCGCTAATCGATTGTTACTTTGTCTAGGCCCGAAGGACTCCTTTACTTAGCTTATTGAAGGCTACTCTGACTGACTGTGTAAGTCCGAGGCTATTATTACCTTTAGTATAATTAAGATTATTTAGGCTCCTTCGGCAATTCAAAAGTGCATAATAAAAGTGTATTAAATATCATTTAAAATAAAGGTAAGCAGTATTTATGAACCACCATGATTGTCCACTTAAACTTAAAACAAGGTTTTTCAATAAGTTACGAAATGAGCTTCAGCGTCTAGGACCTATTCATTTTGATAACAACTAGGTAACTTCTGAATTTTCAAAAGTTACAAAACAAAACGACTGTTACCCCACAGTTCACCAAAAGCAAAATTGTACACCATTCGAATGCTATCCCTGTTCGCTGTGGCATGTAGAGAAATTCTATTTCAACCCGAATGTGACACTAAGGCCCGTGTTACAGAACGTCACTCAATACTCAAAAACAATAAAAGTAATTTAAAAAAACTAAAAAACCCGACTGCAGTAAAAACTAAAACTGAAAAACTAAAAACAAGCCCATTTTAAATTTAATAAAAGTTGGAAGTAGGCGGGACCCATTCCATTTTTATATTTTTCAAACTCAAACGGGTCCCGCCTGCTTCCAACTTTTATTAAATTTAAAATGGGCTTGTTTTTAGCTTTTCAGTATTAGTTTTTTACTGCAGTCAGGTTTTTAGTTTTTTTTAATTACTTTTTTTATTTCCAGCTTTTTAATTTACAAATTTGAAAGATTTCGCAGACGATTTAGTTAATTAAATAGCCCAGCCTTCGAGGTCCTAACTCTGCTCAAAGCAAATTTTTTGTATCAAAATTCAATTTGTCACTTCGAATTACTTTTAAACATATAAGTTGTATGTATTTTTGTAATCACCTTTTAAAACCCTTTATTTTGATACCCCACTCGATGGTATTAGAAGACAAAAAAAAAATCGAACTCTACAATATGTCACCCCAAATCCGCCATTTTACTTTATTTTTGATGTTAATGTGGCTACATTGACACATGCGCCACCAAGACAAATCTAAAGACGTATAATTTATCCAAATCCGTTCATTCGTTTAGGAGTTACGAGGGAACAAAGAAACGGACATACATACATACATACATACTTACATACAGGTCAAATACATAACCCTCCTTTTGGGCTACGCCGCAGTCGGGTAAAAACTAAATAATTAAAAACTAGATTCAAGCCATTTGATTGGTTGAAACTAGTTTTAAACTAGAATTTAAACAAAGATCAGTGCTTGAGTTAACAACAACAATGGGAATAATCTAATAGTTACGACACCGCAATCTAGTACACTATTATAGGCTACATATGCTGTTTTGGCTACGGTGACAATTTGTATAAGGGATATCAAGCCCATAGAATGAGTGGCTTCTCATAAAGTGTTCCGTAAAGTGTAAGTAAGGTAAATTATATGAGACCTAGGTGTAAATTAGGTGTGTGAACAGCAGTGAATCAGCTTGTGCAATGTAAATAAAAAGATGTGGGTTAAAATTGCGAAATACCACAACGCCTGCAAGTCCTCTCAATGAGAGAGACCTATTTTGCATGGCTTCATATGTCTTTTCTGAACGTTTTGTATCTGAGAAGTCGCGGAGACACTTAATATGGAATCGGTCTAGTGCACGTATGTGTCTCCTTTACACGCACCACGTCTTAAAGGAGTGCAGGACATTTGGCAAGACGATGGCCATGTCCACGTTGACCTTCGTTTGTAATTTGAGGTCGTCTGAGCGGAATACCTTTTCCCGTAGCCTGCCAGACACTGCCAAAGCAGCACCAATTCTGCAGTTAGTTTCCAAGTTCAGGTCACCTTTACTTGTCAAGGGACAGCACCGTCATGTCATATAGTCGTCGTAGTGGGCCATGGTGAACTGTGTGTAATGCCATGACTTCAGTCTTCGAGATGCAAATTTTTAGACCGAAAATACGACATCACTTATCAAGTCTTTCCACTAGGTAACTCTTGCAGGTCTGCTGGGGATTCCGCGACAAAACACAGATCATCAGCGTACATGACCTCGGTGATGAGGTCGTATGGGACTTTAGTGTGAACTTTTAATCGGGCTAGGTTCAAAAGTTTGCCCTCAGTTCGGAAACGGATATGAATGCCCCTCGCTTTGTCCTTTTAAAGTCTCTCCCACAACAACGGCAAAATACTCGTATAGGACAAAAAGAGTAGATGCTAAAACACATTCTGTGCTTTACCCCACAGGTGACATGGAAGAATTCCAACCATTCAATCTTAACTGCGACACAACAACGCAAGTTTTCGTGTAGGAGACGTATCAATCTTATGAACTTATCTGTACGCGCAAGCTTTTGCAGAAAGCACTTCGTGAGGCACGCTATCGAAGACTTTTCCAAGTTCACGAAACAGAGGACCAGCGGTTGCGATTGCTCTTTGCACTTTTCATGAAGTTCGCAAAGATTTTTTTAACAAAATTCAGTATGGCGGCAGTAGGATATGGCTCCATTTTAAAAAGTGAAAAAAAATTTTTTTTCTTCAATTATGACAATATGGGTATCAAATTGAAGGTCTTGACGAGCACATTCCAAAAAAAATGTATAAAATAATTTAAAAAATTAAAAAACCAAGACTATCCGGCCTAAAATACGAACTAAAAAGTATGAAAAAAAAGAAAATTAAAAAATCCCCCAACGCAACAAAGAAAGCGAGCATTTCAAAGTCAAAAATAATACCTATCGTTGAGCCATCAAATTCGATTGAGTAATACCTGTATTTATATTTGAATTATAGAAATTGATGGATGGCACGATAAGGGTTGCTCATTGAAATGGCGCTATAATGTCGCGGCGTAGTATATAAAAATGCGGTGTTATTACTGCAGAATGTTGTGTCCCTACACATAACATTAACTTATCCTTATCCACCATCGTACTGTAAATATAATTAAATACTGATCAAAAACGAATCCTAACTCTACATACCTATCTGCCATTTTTTGTTTCAAGAGAGTATCCTGGATATCCTGGCTGCAGCATCAGCTCATCGTGTTGCCATCTATTGCATTGCATGTAGAATCAAATGCTGATCAAAACGAATCCAAACACGACATATCTGCTATTATTTTTTCAAGAGTGTACTATCGTGCTGGATATATCCTGGCTGCAGCATCAGACCAAGAAATCCATACTTGCATACATGGCATACATGGGTGTTTAAAATTTTAGGTCACACATATGTTTGAAAGTAAAGTAAATATCCATTATGCGTCTAAGATCCCTACCGCAGCTAACAATAGAGCGGATGACCTTGAAACGGCTGAACCGATTTTAATAAAACGTGTCTAAGAACCACCGCTAGAAAACTTGCTGCAAATAAAAAAACCGCATCCAAATCGGTTCACCCATTTAAGTGCTACGGTGCCACAGACAGACACACAGACACATAGCGATTAAATTTATAACACCCCTTTTTGTGTCGGGTACAAGTTGTATTAGTTAATCTGTACATTCAAAACGAAAGGACACTCATTTATTTACTGACTAAAAATTTGTTATTGCAGTCGGTGGGGGACCTCTTAGATTAAAAATTGTTTCACAGAACGGTCCTCCGACAGTAATGACAATTTTAATTATCCGTTTAGTGAGAGAGTAAATGAGTGACTTTTCGCTCTGTATACCTACTTATACAGATTAACTAATACAACTTGTTTCTTACTTTTTAGTTCGTTTTTTGGGAGGGCAGTCATGTTTTTTATTGTTTTTAATAATTTTGAGTTCAACTCGGTGGATTATTATGTAAATCAAGCGTTATATACAGAAGCCAAAAAATCTGACAACCAGTCTTACCAAAAAGTATCGTGTTACCCAGTAAGTGGAGGAGTGTAGTGGGTTGTGGAGGGCAGATCAGCAGTCGCTAAATGTAATACTGGTATTCAGCTGCATCCAGTCTAGTGGGGAAAAGGCTATTCAGATTGACAACGTCACAGTTTAGTACACTATTGTCAATGACATTAAACATCTATCGTCTTACTAATAAACACAGAATAAAGTTATTCCAAATTTAAACCTATGAAAATGTATGGTTATTCCTTTATTATTCCTGATTTAACTTTATTCCGTGTTTTATTTGTAAGAGGGCTAGACGTTGCCATGATTAAAGTGTGTGGAAGTGAGACACATATACAGGGTGTTCGGCGCATGGACCGACACAATTTTTTGGGGGATTGGGGGGGTCATTTGCTAGGTTTCACCTAAAGACCTCCATGTCCTAAGTGTGACGGTAATTGAGATATGTTTTTTTTGGTTCTTTCTTTGAATTACCCAAAATCTCGCCTTTGAATCGATATATTTTTTTTTTTTATGGTTGTAAAAGAATAAAATAATTTTTAATATAGTCTACAATGTATTATTATTCGAAATAAAATAAAAAAATATAATTACCGTAATAAGTCTTTTCTTAAAACACTCCATAACTGACTCTCTAACTAGTATTTTGACTACATTTGAATTGTTTTTATAGCGTGTAGCCTTAGCGTATACCCTTAGAAAGGGTACAAGCTAAAGAACTTTTTGAGATAAAAATAAGGTCAAAATGGCTTCATTAAAAAAAAAATGAATTTAAGAGTAGTAATTTTTCATACATTTAAACATTTTTAAGACTGGAAGCACATAAGTCATTTTCTACTGATCAATTACATCAAATAATAATTTATTTAGAATAAAAATACATTGCAGACTATTATAAAATTTATTTTGTTCTATTGCAACCATAAACAAAAAAAATATATCGATTCAAAGGCGAGATTTTGGGTAATTCAAAGAAAGAACAAAAAAAAACATATCTCAATTACCGTCACACTTAGGACATGGAGGTCTTTAGGTGAAACCTAGCAAATGACCCCCCCAATCCCCCAAAAAATTGTGTCGGTCCATGCGCCGAACACCCTGTATACGAATATTAGTAGGAAAATTGAGACAAAGCATCGTATCTTCTGTCTCTTACGTTTGATTGGGAAACTTTAGAATGTTAGCCAAACAAAGGGCTTTCACTGTTACAAAATGTATCTTGCGTCGATTTATATAACTTTTTTGGATAGTTTTTGCATTGTGCGAATGTATTGACATGGGCTTCAGTCCAAAATATGGAAGATTTCTTACGATAAACTTCATTTCTCATACCACATAACCTAAAAAAAGTACTATATTGCTGTCTCATGACCGGCCACGCGGTGGCTCGATCTAGATGTATCTAAGACTATTGTAGTCTAACAAGATGCTAATGTTTTCAGAACTAATTAGA
This sequence comes from Cosmia trapezina, assembly GCA_905163495.3. NCBI lineage: Eukaryota > Metazoa > Arthropoda > Insecta > Lepidoptera > Noctuidae > Cosmia > Cosmia trapezina. The sequence continues at coordinate 12,756,265 of LR991038.1, forward strand.
TTGTGTTCAGTCCATATTCCAATAGGTAGGTCTTAAAGCCTTGTATGAGAGTCTGAGTATGTGATGTTGTTTCTTCAGTCAATTTATTTATATGAGCTTCTTTTATTTGTTGATGTTGAATATTAATAGATACTTACGTCGTCTATGTTGTTTCTCTAACGATAGGTAAGATCCATCCATCTCATAATTTCCATGAGTAAATCTATTAATAGATTTGATATTTATTGAATATTACCGCTGTAAACCCATGTAATCAACGTTAGCATAGATTCCGTGGCTTTTTATTTTCACTTATCTTATAGGACAATGATTTCACAATACAAATCGTATGTTGAGATATCTTAATATGGTTGTTGTGGTTACAGTGAATGTCACTGATACTATAATTAGTCAGTCGATAACATACAAAAATAAATTTCATAATTTTTAATTTACATTCACAATAAGTCGATTGCTGTATCACTTTTTCTTTTCTTGAATTACTATGGTTTAATTAGTCACGTACCGAGATAATGCACTTTCTCCGTGCTTCTTTTTAAAGTTCAGTTTTAACTGAACGAGAAAAGTTTTGACTACGAATGTGGGAAGACCAAAGAAGATGATATGGATAGAGTGGGGGTGACTCCCGAGATGACGTTTAATAGAAAAGTATGGAAGAAATATACATGCGCCGACCCTAAATAAATTGGGATAAGGGCTGGGGTATGATGATGATGGTTTTAACAGAATAGTACCTTAAGGCTTTCATTGACCCAGCATTTTGATCCAGTGTATCAACAGATAATAAAATTAATTTAAAGTGGGTACTTATTTGTTTTTTTTTTTCATGAAAAAAAAATAATTTTGAGTTTTTATCGATAGCCAATCAAAACATGTTTACACGTAAAATTATTAAACTTAGGTGGTTTGACCAATCAAAAAATTAATAATAGTATCTTTTACCAATCCACATGTAGTTTTTTTAATTAATAGTGTAAATTGAAACAATAGACTTGAATAACCATGATGCCGCTTATAAATGGCAAAAATATTGCTCCGTCAAACCTCGAAGATAATAACAGGTTACAATAATTAAGAAAACACTACGTTTTTACAATCTGGCATACATAATATACTTTTGACGACACGGTTGGCGCAGTGGTTGAGCGATTGACTGCTGCGCAGCATGTCGCGGGTTCGATTCCCGCACGGAACAAATATTTGTACGACCTACAAGTATTTGTTCCGAGTCTGGGTGTTTTTCTATCTATAATATGTATGTATTTACAAAAAAAAATGTATATATGTAGTTTATCAGCCATCTCGTTACCATAATACAAGCATTAGGTTGCTTAGCTTGGGACTAGATGGCGTTGTGTGAAATGTCCAAGGATATTTACTAATTTTAATAAATGTTTTTCTGGGATTATAGTAATTTGTATTTAAATAGTAGGTAATAATATTATGTCAGATGACGTAAACGGAAAACTAATCTGTGGGTCTATTGCAATTTGGTATAAACATTAATTTTAATAAATGTTTTCTGGGATTATCGTGATTTGTATTTTAATAGGTAGTTAATATTATGTCGGATGACGTAAACGGAAAATTAATAAGTGTGTCTATGAAAACAATGATATTAACACCATGTTTCTTTATGCATTTTTTGTGTCTTCGCTTAGCGGCAAAACTTACGTGTCGTAGGTCGTGAGTTCGAACCAAGACAGGCACATTACTTTGTGTAATTTATTTCGGATTAGGCGCACAATGCCACATTTGCAAAATGACATAGGTGTAATTTCGCATAATGTCACATTCTCAAATTGTCATATTCTCAAAACGCCACATCGCAAAATGTCACATTAGCAAAATGCCATTTTCGCATAATGTCAAAACGAAAAAAACCGAAAATTTTGAGAATGTGTCATTTTAATAGTGTGGCATTTTGCTAGTTGTAGCATTTTGAGAAAATACAATTTGCGAATGTGTCATTTTGCTACTGTGGCATATTGAGAAAAGACATTTTGCGAATGTGTCATTTTGCGGCAGTATGTCATTTTGCGAATGTGGCATTGTGCGCCTAATCCTTTATTTCATCACCACTGCTCTCAAAACGGTGAAAGAAAACATCGTGAGGAAATCTGGAACTGTCCTAGAACCAAAAATTAGAAGATATGTGACATCTACCAACCCGCATGGTGCCCGACCGTATGGCCCGCTCCTTCTCACAAGGAGGCCTGTGTCCCAGTGGTGGGAACGTTATAAGCTGACTATTTTATGTATATTCTCTTGAACATAGGTAGTTATAGACGACCTCGTAATTGGTATCACCAGTTGAATGTCACTCTCGCGTCAGAAAATGATAAGGTATTTGTAAAGGTATTTTGTCTATGTGAAAGTTGGATAGAACCGGATAGAACCAACCTTATTAAAGTTTCAATTGAGTGGCAATGGTTGTCAAAAGTGATAAAGCAATTTCTACTAAGCGACACATGGCGGAAGGGGACTACCGGCAGTAACGATTACATCTATACTTACTCAGATTAGGATTATGCATGCCTATATTATAAAATTAGTAGAACCTGGGCGACAAGCTCTGCTCGGATGAAAATAGAGAAAACGAATTTTCCCAGATATGAGACCTAGCTAGATCGATTTTTCGTCCCATAAACCCATATAAAGCAACTTTCATCGAAATCGTTATTAGCCGTTTTCGAGAACGTGATTACGAATATACTTACAAGTATTGCTCATTCAATAGTAAGTATAGGATACATAACAGATACAATCCGCATGTGTTATCTGAAATTATTATTATTTCTAAACTCTATTTCTTTCTGTAACTAGCTGTTAGTGTCCGTCCGTCGTCGGCCGGGTCTATTATTGGAATGAAGTTCTTTAACGTGGCTTGCGGTAGGAGTTGAATGGTAGAAATCATCACAATAACGAAAAAGCGTTATGCCCGAAAAGTCAGTTTCAGTGGGGCTAAAACGGCCACTTTGGCCCCCCTGGTGTCAAAAGTTTTTATTTTGTTTTTTTTTTTGGCTCTGTATTACTTAATACATATTATACAGCAAAAGCAACCGACACTTCCCGACTATTTTTTATATTCATTGGATTTTTCAAAGAAAATCTTTAACTAATACCAACCTTGTCCAGATAATTACGAACCCAAAAAAAACTGCCACATCGGTCGAGCCGTTCTCAAGTGATGATCTTTCATACATTATATAGTATTATATTCTATTCTAGCACACTTTCCTTCATACACAGGAGGAGTGTGTACCTACCTACCTACTATTTTGTTCACTAATCTTTGTTCCTATTTTTTTTTACATTTCTACGCCACTTACTGTGGCAGGACACAGTGAGATCTACTTTATAATGTTGTAACACCTTATAACATATATTGTGTGCACAAATAAACAAACCTATCTATTTGATTTGATTTGATAAAAGGTGTTTTAAAAGTTATTACTCAATTGACGACTTCCTTAATGATGGATCTTTGACTGATTGACATTCATTGATTGATGCTATTTGACATTTTTTCTTAATTTAATTATTTTGTTACTGTATCCTTGATGACATTTATATTTTTTTTTTTTAATACTGTAACCTTGTTGACATTTTTCTATTTTAAAATTATAATATCTTTCTTTTACTTACCTAATAGTAATATGTTTTGCATGCCCATGTGACGGTAGAACATGGAGGACTCCTATTATAAACCATCTATGTAAATTACCCATGTTTGCAAACGAATAAATGATTTGATGATTTGATTTGATTTGAAGAACATTTCACTAGTTATATTTTAAGACCTATGTAACAGCTATAGGGGAGCGGACCCATTGCCATCTAAGGGGTAACAATCCAAGCTTCTACTGAGAGATTCCTAAGAAAAATTGTCCAACTTGTGGATTGAATCTAGGACCCCAGGCTCATTAGTCGTGGTTGGAACCACTAGACCAACGAGGCAGTTAAAGGCTCCTTCAAACAGACGCGATACGTTGCTACGCGGCGTGTTGCGATTGTAGGACCCTTAAACATAAATAAATACAATACTTAAAAACATTTTATCCGATGGTACCTAGTACTGTTCGGTAGCTACATATATTCTCGCAAAAAGATGACATTGTTACGTTAATGACATCACTACACGATGATAGTAATAATTATCTCAATGTTTTAATTCCAATGTGCTAGGTCAGTTCAAAAGAATGCAAAACATTGAGGAGATTATGTTTTTTTTTCGGATTCTGCGTAATAAAGAAGTGAGTATTCTAGAGTTCAATCAATCTGCCTAGCCTTTTCCCAACTATGTTGGCAGTCTAGCCGGATGCAGCTGAATACCAGTATACAGTAGTAAGTATATAGTAGTAAGTGAGTACTCTAGAGTTAGCAAGCTCAAATGCTGAGTGTTGGGTAGTAAGTACGATCCTGGTCAGACAAAGTGTTATTGGGTTTTTTCATGAGAACGTTGTATGTAGCAGGCGTATCAGCCTGGTGTCTGGATCTGTAGATGATTAAAGACATTAGCCTCATCGATGCCCTCCTCTCAACTGTCGATCGACCTCCTAGTAACATGAGATTTAAACATAACTTGTGGAATAAGGTGCTAGTTGCACCTATTGATAGATACCTCTGTCTCAGGAAATATTAACAGTCATAATGTTTTGTTTCTCTTTAAAGTAGACATATAAGCGCTTTGTCGTTATTTTCTCGCGTTTCTTGATGACTTTTCCATAAAAGAAGACTGTTTAAAAGCGTCAGAGAATGCAATAAAGAACGAAAAATGGGAGAAAAGCCTCGGTGAAATATTGCAACGTGTCATGCACTCGTTGCAGAGGATTGGAAAGTGCGGAATGGCGTTTGTAGAGATTTATAAAGTGAACGAGGCCCAACAGTAGGTTTGGAATTGTGCCAGACAAAGGTCAATGGGAGAAAGACCTTCAGTTTTTAGGGTTCCGTACCTCAAAAGGAAAAACCGAACCCTTATAGGATCACTCGTGCGTCCGTCTGTCTGTCTGTCCGTCCGTCACAGCCAATTTACTCCGAATCTCATAGACCGATTAAGTTAACATTTGGTACACATATATGAATTTCTGTGAACTGTAGGTACATAGTACCATGTGTCATATCAAATGAAAGGACTTACTGTGAGGGTCTCAAATATATTTTTAAATAAATTGTTTTAAAGTTATTTAAGAAAATAGACGAAAATTAACCATCCAAATTTTAGGCTCAATAGTTTTGAAGAAAAGGGGGCGGGGGGCCTTATCTTCAAAACTATTGAGCCTAAAATTTTGAAAAAAAATACAGAAATTAGTTCTATACTTATAGATTACCGGAAAACCTATAAGAGGTCTATTGTCTTAAAATAACATGGTAAATATCTCAATATTGTGCGTACAAACATACATTTGCACTTGGAATCTAAGGGAGAACATGTTTATCAACTGCAATGTTAAGTTTGTTCTTGGGATAAATTCATCCCAATTACGGAACCCTTCATTGGGCGTGGTCCAACACGCACTTGGCCGGTTTTTAAGGTTGTACGTTGATGTAGTTTTTGTCAACCAGTTACTTAGTTACGAGTAAGTATCAGAGATTTACTCATATGGCTTCCAGGATCTGGGGATCTGGGCAAATACGAGTACCTCAATAGAATAGCCGAATGTATTGGCATGTGGGTTTGATAGCTGCGCTGTGGTAAACGTATATCTACCTACCTATTCCTTCGTCAAAAGCAACTTTACCAAAAATAACAAATGTGCTGGGTGTCTCACCCTCACAAGTCTACGCCGACTCATTAGTAAAACGGTCCATCCGAAATGAGCAATTTATTAATCGAGCCTCATATTAAAATTGTTAGGAAAAGGTAGAGTGCTGTGACAAGGGCCAATATATCACTCGGATGCGCTCGCGCCGCCCGGCCACGTCCAAAGTTTTGACGTATGAGTAATTTATTGGCTAAAAAAATAAATTACCGGATTGCCCACACATTTGTTGAGCCCAAGGTGGTTGATTCGGGTGCACACGCAAAAAATGATCAACGCCCGAGGCGCGATATTAACTCGCTACTTGCTCGCCTAAAACAGCTCATAAAGCGACTACTTATGTTGTGGTGTCTACACGAGGCATGAGATGAGAGCTTTAAAATCGCTATTGTTAATTTTTATTTTTGTTTATGTTTTCTTAATAAAAGTAACGGGTGTCTCAGTAAGAACTTGAATTTTAAAAACTTAAAAAGATTAATTAAATGTTTCATTTACATGTTTTTCCTAATATGTACAGACGTATTAATGACAGTTATGTTATGAAACAAAATATTGGTTAAATGTTGCTTTGAGGCAGGAATGCACTCTATTGACGAAATTTTGCAGTACATTTTGCAGTAAGTGCTGCTGGTTTTCACGAATTTGGCGTGCAATTTCTTCTTTGACTTTCAGACTTTTTTTTTGGTAAGAATTGGACGGTATGGACTTACATGAGATGTGGTTTCAAATAGGATGGCACCACCTGTCACACTGCACGCAAAACATGCAAACAAAGTTTCCAGGTCGTGTTATCCCTCGTTTTGAACACCAAAACTGGCCGCCAAGAAGTCGCGATTTCTCTTCTTTGGATTATTTTTTATTTAGATATTTTGTTTTATGTGTAAATGTCATTACTTCTTCTGTACATATTAAGAAAAAATGTAAATGAAACATCAATTTAATTAAATTTGTAAGTTTTTAAAATTCAAGTTCTTACTGAGACACCCTTTAGATACCTATCTTAAATACCGTAAGTAATGGAAACAGCATCACTTAACTGTGTCATTCTTATTCATATCACTAGATAACCTTTACACAATAAACTGTATACTGTACCTACCTAATAAAAAATATATCTTATTCCGTGGGATATACTCAATACTCAAACATTTATTGCATTCCATATTATGTAAAATAAAACATACAGCAATATATTTCATAGGTAGTTTCCACAACATTATAATAATTAGCATACTGAAATCTTGGATGGATCTCAGCCTAACAAGTAATTTTTGCTCCGTTGGTGTAATTGCTGTATGGCGTTCCAGTGGAGGATAAATAAGTTTTACACTACCCATTGCATCCATCCCAGATCTCAGCCCAAGAAGTAATTTTTGCTCCGTTGGTGTAATTGCTGTATGGCGTTCCAGTGTAGGATAAATAAGTTTTACACTACCCATTGCATCCATCCCAGATCTCAGCCTAAGAAGTAATTTTTGTTTCGTTGGTGTAATTGCTGTATGGCGTTCCAGTGTAGGATAAATAAGTTTTACACTACCCATTGCATACATCCCAGATCTCAGCCCAAGAAGTAATTTTTGCTCCGTTGGTGTAATTGCTGTATGGCGTTCCAGTGGAGGATAAATAAGTTTTACACTACCCATTGCATCCATCCCAGATCTCAGCCTAAGAAGTAATTTTTGCTCCGTTGGTGTAATTGCTGTATGGCGTTCCAGTGGAGGATAAATAAGTTTTACACTACCCATTGCATCCATCCCAGATCTCAGCCTAAGAAGTAATTTTTGCTCCGTTGGTGTAATTGCTGTATGGCGTTCCAGTGGAGGATAAATAAGTTTTACACTACCCATTGCATCCATCCCAGATCTCAGCCTAAGAAGTAATTTTTGCTCCGTTGGTGTAATTGCTGTATGGCGTTCCAGTGGAGGATAAATAAGTTTTACACTACCCATTGCATCCATCCCAGATCTCAGCCTAAGAAGTAATTTTTGCTCCGTTGGTGTAATTGCTGTATGGCGTTCCAGTGGAGGATAAATAAGTTTTACACTACCCATTGCATCCATCCCAGATCTCAGCCTAAGAAGTAATTTTTGCTCCGTTGGTGTAATTGCTGTATGGCGTTCCAGTGGAGGATAAATAAGTTTTACACTACCCATTGCATCCATCCCAGATCTCAGCCTAAGAAGTAATTTTTGCTCCGTTGGTGTAATTGCTGTATGGCGTTCCAGTGGAGGATAAATAAATCTTATACTAAAGTGATTACTTCAAAATAATTGAATGACTAACTTTCCAAACAAATGAAAGATTAAAAATAACTTTCATGAAAAACTTAACAGCTTCTGAAGGCGGTGCCAAACTGAGGGGCATTGAAGAATTGAAGACACCGACTTCAGAAGCTGTGAAGTTGTTAAGTATATTTTATTCGTTTTTGGTTTTTGAAGTTGGTTTTTACTTTTTTTAAAGTAAATTTATTTTTCCATTTTTAGTTGAATATACAATTACATAAGTACGCCCAAAAAAAGAAAAGAAAAATCATCAAAAATCTGCTTAGAAATGCCGGAGATACAGTACATTTATACATATAACTTCGTAAATGAGAATAATTACATAATGTATTATATACTAAAACACTTCTGAAAGTACGTAGATCACGTTAGTAAATCATCAAAATTGGTTCATTAGTTTTTGAGAAAATTGCGGATAAACAAACATACTATACATAGGGGTCGAATACAGAACCTCCTTTTTTGAAGACGTTTAAAAAGTACCTACAATATCTAAACTCGTCACAAGCCAAAATAAAACTTGAAGAAAAAATATATTTTTACAGATACTTTTATCTCTATAAAATCAAGCGCCTTCATTATAAAGAAAATGCTGATTATTTTATTGCTTGCAGTAAGTCACGTAGGCACTACAAATAACCTAGCTGTACTTCAACAAATGAATTCCTGAAATATTCATTAACGATGAAATTAATGTTACAAATTGCGACAGCAGCTACCAAAATTCCATTTTCCTGTCGGTTAAACGTTCTGCAAGTTCCATACTTGCAGAGCGGACTAAAATATGCAGTGACATTGTACAAGCGGAATATTTGCGAGCGCTTGCAAGTACACCTGTGAAGAATTAGCACTCTGCCATAAAATAATTTTGCAGTTTCCCAGAAAATGGCAACTAATAAAGAGAATATAAAAGTAGGAGAACATTTTCATTTTTATTTTCTACAACGGAATGTTTTACCTTGCTAAAAGTTTTTATTACAGAGAATTATGTACCTAAGTATTATAGTGAAGGCCGCAGAAATCCGCTGGATTCGGGAAGTACAGAACCGGTTGAAGTGGCGGTGCTTGGGCGTGGCCTATGTCCAGCAGTGGACGTCTTTCGGCTAAAATGGTGACTGAATGATGTATCTATTACTATCTATGTAATACGGTATCAAGGACTCATAAGTTGTTTTAACTATCGTTTTATCTTCTAGTCTCTCTATTAATAAAATTAGGGATACAATTTTCACAGACTTTGTTTGATCCCTTCGATCAACAATGTTGCTATTGTTGATCGAAGTTTGATTCTAACAAAAGACTAAATTCCTAAAAATGGAACCGCCTACATGTCGTTAAAGTAAACATCCGAATCGATAGGTCTAATAATAATATCGAAAAACTGATAAATTCCTCATATAACGACAAGAATATCTTGACGTGGAGATATATCGTCTCATTTAATATTCATATATTTGTTTTCGACGCCGTTTTGCCCTGACACTTTACCGATGGCTATGTATTAATTATTCCATGCATGAGTACGCATTCATTGAACCCTGCACTCGTCACTGTCTTTGTAAATAACGAGAGCCTTGTTTCTTCATGTTTTATTATATTAATATAGCCGTTGCCCGCGGCTCCACCCGCGTGGATGTCGGAAAATATCCCACGGGAACCTACTACCGGGATGAAAAGTATCCAATGTGTTAATCCAGGTTATAAACTATGTATGTGCCAAATCTCATCCAAATCCGTTCAGCCGTTTTTGGGTGATTGAGGAACAAACAAAACATCTTCACAAACTTTCTGACTAGTTACAGAACGTAGCAGATAGGTGCATGGAGTTAGTATGAAGAATAAAGGAATAAAAGGCTGGCTTCATGAGACTTAAACATAACTTAAACATCCTCAGGTATATGCATGTGCTTAGTTGTAGAAAGCCTATTTTCTTAAATCCGCCAATGATTAGGATTAAGTATATCACCACATAAATTTAATCGTCATAAAATATGAATAAAAGTAGGTATTATCTGGGGATGGAGGCAGCGCTCTGAAGTTATTAGAAGATTATGACTTTATAAACTAATCGACCAAAAATATTACAATATTTTAATATCTTATTAAATTATTCTGATAACTCTAAAGTATCGTTATGATGCTATTTGGGTATTTTTAGCATAAATTATAATTTATATTAAAATTATTAACTAATATTCTACACATTTTGATACCAAAACCTGCAATAAAATTGCAGGGACACTAAATATAATAGTACATTATTGCAAAGGCCGTGAAATAGGCAATTGCAGGTCGAGTATGAGTTTGAAGGCCGAGCCGTAGGCGAGGACTTCACTAATACGAGACAGGCAATTGCTATTTCCGCCGAGGCATATATAGTGCTTTTCTCAAAAGAATGCAGGGAAATAAAAGTAGGTAGTTAAGTTTCCATAATTTTTCAAGTTAGTGCCGTTTTTAATATGAACTGTACATTTCAGCATGGAATAAATTGTCCATAATGTAGATGGGTTTTTAGTTTTAGCAATCTCATTAAAATACGACAAAAATACTGTTTCAGAGAAAATGTTCACTTTTTTCTCGTTTTTCCAAATCATAAAATTATCAAATACTTACCTAGTTTCATGTATTTTTCTTTTGACTTCGCTGGAAGCAGGTTTTCCATTGCCAATTTGGCTTCTGATCTTAAATCTGTGGAGTACCTACAATCAATCTTCATTTCACTTTATATTTATTATGAATGTAAATTTGTTATTTACATACATAATACTTAAATATAAATTTTCAAATCAAGATGAATTTTCAGCTTTGCCGCCAATTTTCTATCTAACATCTGTGCCGAAAGGCATTTGTAGCTATCTATACAGCCACGTGAACGCAATTTATACTAAGCAAAGAGACTGCCATTGGTATGCCAAGAATGATAAAAGAGATCCAATGAAAGAGTATTTAACCCAGCACGCCGTTTCATACAACATTGCTGGAGCGCTCCAGCAATGTTGACATTGCTGGAGCGCTGTAATGTTCCAAATTCAAAAAACGCTCCTGCAATGGATTTGATTTTCTTTGACCGTAAATTCGATACTTCGCGTGTTCTTTATTCGAAAATAATGACAACATTTCCATGCATGTTTGAGAAAAATAATATATGAGTATGAAAGAAGAAGTGCCTACACAATAAAAATCCGTGTAAGTACTGTTTTCATTTTCTTTTTAAAATATTGTGATAATTTAATGACTTATGTTATTAATATGTTCTATTAGCTTTTGCCAGCGGCTCCGCCCGCGTGGATGTCGGCAATTATCCCACAGGAACCGTATATTTTTCCGGGATAAAAAGTAGCCTATGTGGTATACCAGACTATATTCTATCTCTATGCCAACTTTCATCCAGATCCGTTCAGCCATTCTGGCGTGATTGAGTAACAAACATCCATCCATCTATCCATCCATCTATACAAACTTTCGCATTTATAATAGTAGTAAGATTTATAAAGAAAAGCCTACAAGTGTATTATTAATAACTTCTTCATACAGATCCCCTTTAATATTGTTTAGCATAAGCATAAAATTAGCCTATAACGTTCACAATGCTGGGACGCAGGCCTCCTCTATAAGAGAGGGAATAGGCAATAATCCACCAGGCGGGCCCAGTGCGGGTTGGTAGATGTCACAATACATGTCTTGGAATTTTTGGTTCTAGGACATGTCTTAATCAATCCTAGAACCAAAGATTCGTAATATTGTTTGTCAGGCCTCAAACATGATCGACATATAGATACCATCAAAAGGATCAAGTCCTCTATGAAGGCCCACGCGAAGGACACAATATTTCGTAGAACTCGAAACCCTCACTAACATTTCTATAGCTATAGCTTTCATGCGAGCACTGTCAACAATGATCCTGTCTTAAACCCTTATAAAGAAAGAAAAGATTAGTTGACAACAAACAAGAATATCTGCAAAATATTTTGTAAATTTTGTGTCACAATTGGTGGTCTTATCATCCCTATCTATATCTTTGTTAACACTTTCTTTTTCAATGGATTCACTTTACCACCCTAAATCGAAAATTAGAATGTCAACATGACGCTTTTAAGCCGGATTATCTTGTTAACGTCACAATACATGTTGTTTTCACGGGTTTTGCTTTCACTTGAGTGGTCCGGAATAGAATTTGTGTTTGCTTGTTTTTTTTTTTCTATCATGTTCCGGTACAGCGCGCAAATCTAGAGAGGTCTTATGTAAAAATAAACTAACTTAGGATCGTTCTTGGTTGACAGGTCTGTTGATATTTTTTTTCACGTTCATCATATTTAATCAGGATAGATAAAAATAGACACAACAATTTTTTCTGAGATATACGATTGTCCATGTAACGCTAAAGTACTATAGTCATAATCCCTTATTCATAAAAAACTAAAACGCTCTATAAACGTATTTTAGTTAAAATATTGTTTTGTCTTCTTCTTTCAAACTTAAATCATAATACAAAAGAAATTGTCAAAACTCTATTTTAACTAAAATAGGTTGTAGGGCGTTTTAGTTTTATCTTTAATAACTCAATACAAAATAATCCGTAACTTTATTCCAGTAATATCCTCAAACATCTAAGTAACGTTCATTCATAATTTTATTAAGTGCTTTCTTCACACAATATCCTTAGATGTTAGATAACGTTGAGAATTCTATTAACACATAAAATGTTCCAAAACTCAATCGTGTCGACCACACATTAAGCCTAAGGTATCCCATTAAATTAACGGGAACCATTCCGAACGATGGAACGCCACAAAGTTGTTATTCCGTGCTATATGACCATAACAATCGAACCTCGTTTATTACTCGAATTAAATAATTAAGTGAAGAATCGCATCTCACAATTATCTAGAAATAATAACAGTTCTTTTATCGCCCTTCTCGGTCACCTCTAGGATCAGTTATCGATTGTTTAAAGAATAAAATGCCCCAGCCAGAGTGATATGATAAGAACTAGGTATTAAAAGTAACAATTCGTTTACGTATCAGCGAAATAATGCTCGGTATTATAATTATCTGACCCGCGTGAACCTTATTGGGATGGTTGCACCGTGTTGCGTTGGTTAACTTTAGTTTAACTAGCAATTTTTCCATACATGTCTATGTATGGAAAAATTGCTAGTTAACAACACTACCTTATTTTAATACTATAAAATAAGTTTAGCGTTTTTTGTATACTCGTACTTTGACACATTACTACCAAAATAGATCAAACATTGTAAAACGAACGATTATTGAGTTCAAAATTTTAAAGAATGGTATGCAAGATAATATGTACAGCAAAGAACTCAAATGGTTATATTCCGTGACGCAGCAATGTTGACTAATGCTTACTGAAATATTGACCAATATAATAATATAATTATACCAATGTTAGTAATTATAATATAATACCATTTTTATTTTCTCTGCACAACTTATTTAATGCTAAACTTAGACAGTAGTGCACGAACCTAGAGCTAACTTAATCTTCGCTTAAATTAAAACCGCTAGTAGTATTAACTTTTCAATCAATAATATTGATCTTAAGTTAAAACTTAAGATCAATATTATTGATTGAAAAGTTAACCATCTCAGACCTCTTAGTTTAATACTGGCGAAGCTTTTCCTCCCCATTAATCGTCAATTTTAATTGTGAGAAACTAACCACAGTCACCACTTTGGTGCCATCAGCCGGCAGTCAGCGGGACCGCATCGGGCGCGCATCACACCTGTGCTGTCGGCATCAAACGCACCGCCCCCCTCCACCCGCGCTCCCCCCACTCTGTATCATACGAGCCGCCTCGCATATTATACTCCCATGAGAACTAAAAAAGCGACCGAAGTTTTGTATAAGCTTACTAGATGAGGTTTGAGCGTGCTTAGTGTGACTTTGGAGCGGGGCTCAGGAACGAATAAGTTATAGCTATTGATTTTCTGTACTTATTTGTATGCCAATCGACTGGACTGTCTATCTGACCTCCACAACCCACTTACTGGGTAACAATACCCCTTGGTAAAACTTTCGGGCTTCGTTACTTTACGTAACGACTGTCAAAGATTCAAAAAAAAAAGAAAAAGACAGCCGGAACCAACGGCATAACGTGATTTTTACCCATCCACGGACCAACTGCGGCAAGCGTAGCTTAACCTGATCGATCGACCCGTGTAGCTGCTGTCAGCCACGAGCCCCTCGAGTATGAGTCCCACGAGTATGTGTCAGATGAAAATGTCTTACCGTAAATAAGTCGTGTTTTACAAATTCTGTTTTGTAAGTTACGGTACCCACGTACTTACGCTAAACTAAAAAAAAACATTAACCTCTGAATAAACGCCACACGTCATGGTAACTTATTCTTAATCCCACGCTGAAATAAGTAGGTAGAGATAAACCATTCTAAAAATGAACGCCCCTCCACAAAACGTGATCATTTCAATGTATGAGTGGAAATAGGTACTGCAACACTTTATTTGTGTGCGTCCGCGGCTTTACTGTCAACATGGACTCGTCGCCGCACTTAGAGGTCAACTAATCGTGCGATCAGTCCAGGTAACAACATTGTACAGTAGTACTCAACTAATAAGGCGCGTCGTGAATCTTCGTTCGCGCAGAAAAGAAAGTATGGCCCCGAAGATTAACGAGATTGCTTAAAACTTACAATCAACCTTAGATCACTACTATAAGGTTCATAATACACTGCAGCTGTTAGTTCCATCTCACTCGCAAGTATGGCGGCTGTCAAGCGGCGCGCGCTAAAATGGCGGCAGCTGCGACCAATAGCGGTACAGGAAAAAGCGTGGAGCGTGCCGATTGGTCAATAGCATTTCCCGCGCTTTGAAAATTCATCTTCTGCGCAGGTACATCGATAAGCCATATTAGTTGAGTACTACTGTACGGCTCTGTCTCGCGTTCGTGTCATTTACACTCCAGCAGTGCGATTCTGTAACCATCTCACCGTGAAAACTTAGGTGAAGTGAGCGTGGAGTGAGCTGTCAATAGTGTCAATTCCTAGCAAAAACAAACTCACTTCACCTAAGTTTTCACGGTGAGATTTTTACAGAATCGACCGGCAGTTGGCCAACAAATCTGGCTGCTTGACGTTTGGGCAAGTAGAATAGGTACTATTTGCATTAAAAAATCAGTGCTATCGTGTCTCGTGTATATTTTTATGTATATTAGTCTGTAAGTATTTATTTAGTTTAGTTGTTGACCGTACCGTACTTGTACCGTACCGTGACTGAGCAACCAATGACAAAGACCAATTATGTGTATTGCGTCACCGCTGTGGAGGGGCGTTCATTTTTAGAATGGTTTACCTCTACACCTGCCTATTTAAGACCCATTTTTAAGGTTCCGTACCTCAAAAGGAAAAAAACGGAACCCTTATAGGATCACTTCGTTGTCCGTCTGTCTGTCAGTCTGTCAAGACCCTTTTTCTCAGGAACGCGTGGAGATATCGAGTTGAAATTAATATCGAATACGTGTAAGTCTATATTCCCTTGGAGTCCTAAAAAAATCAAGCTTCTCAGTCAACGCAATAAAAAAATATGGCCATTTTATGCGACATATTTTGATACTTGCAAGTAAATCAAAACCTATGGGGTACTTCCCGTTGACCTAGAATCATGAAATTTGGCAAGAAGCAAGGTCTCACAGTACAAGTAAAGGAAAAAGTCCAAAAATTGATAATTTTTAATTTTAACACACAAAAAAATTTTTTTTGGGATTACAATGTTGTTTGTTTTAGGGATAAATTCTTTTCAACTACGGAACCCATCATTGTGCGTGGTCCGACACGCACTTGGCCGGTTTTTTATAAGAATACCTACCAAAGCTTTGTTAACAACACAGTTTTACAGCCGCTTCCAGCAGTTGTACATCGCTATGAATGTCCAACCAATATTATGGCCTTTTCTGATTTTATTGATTTGAAATACCTAATCCGCTGATTGATTTCTTTATTGCCCACCGATACTTCGCCGGTATTATGTTGATCCTACTGACGCTTGTCTAGGCATTAATTGAGTTAATTGCCCATTAATTGACGCCGTTTACGCGTGTCCGGGTTTTGGCACCTAATTAAGTCCTGTGGGAATACAATAGTTTGTTATGTAAGTTTGTGAGAAAAAAATGTTGATATTTATCAGCTAGTGACTGCTGTGGCTATTACATGTCTTAAACTATTTTGTCTTTTATTATTTTGTTAATCATAACGTTATGTGTGGATTATTGGATGTAGTTAGCAGAGTGAAAGGAAAAACTAAGACTAATTCAAAAAAGTTTCTCTTTTGCTTACAGACAAAAAACTACTAATTTCTGAGGTTTTTAAATGGAATTAATCCATTCGATAGTTATTATTGGTTCGATATATCATGTTTCTGAATACTTCGTTAAGGAAGAATTTTGCTCAAAAGTCGAGTAAATTACTATCGAGGTCTTATCTGAGGACCTCAAAAACCGAAAGTAAGAAAATAATTTAAATAGATAATTTTGTCGAATCAAAAGCTATTAAGAGTTTATACTCCGTTTAAGAACTCTTCAGACACCGGGCATAGCATAGCTTGATAATACCAAACTGCACAGACAAGCAAACGCTTTATATAGGGTGACTGGTAATTAGTGACCGATACTTAACACATGATTCTACTCATGATAACAAACAACTAACAACTATGGGAGCAAACCTGCAATCGCGAAAAAAAAATCAGCTGTTCCCTACATTTTGACGAGTTATCCTACTAATATTATAAATGTGAAAGTTTGTATGTTTGGATGTTTGTTACTCAATCACGCAAAAACGACTGAACGGATTTGGATGAAATTTTGTATACAGATAGTTTATAACCTGGATTAAGACATAGGATACTTTTCATCCCGGTAGAAGGTTCCCGTGGGATAATTTCTGACATCCACGCGGGCGAAGCCGCGGGCAACGGCTAGTGCCAACACAAATGTTGGGGACGGCTGATTTTTTTTTGCGATTTTAGTTTTAGTCCCATAGTTGTTTGTTATCATGAGTACAATCATGTGTATCGGTCACTAACTAGACCACCACCAGACCACTTGACCACTCATCCTATATGGGGCGGACAGGAAAAGACCACTACGTCACGGGAGGCTTCACTTTAAGGCTAGTATACTATAGGAAGGCGCTGTATGCAATGAAATGATTTCAATATCCGATTGCCTTTTGAATCAGACAAGTCTTTGATGTTGTGAACCTTTAAAAACGGGACGTGCTTTTAAATCCGGAAAAACTTGACTTTCTAAGAAATACGCGATATTGAATCTCAAGGGTACATATCTATGGAAAATCTTCATTAAAAAGCTTATTTTCAGCAGTGAATATGCATATAAAACAGATAGGGCTGATTTTAAGTGTAACTTAGTAACTTAAGTGTAAGCTTTTGCCCGCGGCTTCGACCGCGTGGAGGTCGGGAATTATCCCACAGGAACGTACTCCCGGGATAAAAGTAATATATGTCCTAGTCCAGATCATGGTCTTACCATATGCCAAATTTCTTCCAAATCTGTTTAGTCGTTTTAGCGTGAAAGCATAATAAACAAACTCACTTTCGCATTTATCATAATATGTCAGCTAGGATAGAATTGTATATTTCGGTATTTTTGTTGGGCTTAAGGGCCTTACTCCCGTTTAATACCGTAACACGGTCACTTTATCAAGCCTACTTCTCATTAACGGCTTGTTTAGAAGATTTGAAAAAAATATATGTTTGATATAGATTCATTAACAACATTTTTGTCACAGGATTTTTTCGTATGGCTGATACTTTTACCAAAACGCTATTTTTTGGCTCATATCCCTACTCCTCCTAAACGGCTTTGGTGTTTGGAAATATTTTTACACTAAAAAATTGGTGGTTAGAAGTGCTACAAATGTGTTAGAGCTTTTGTAAATCAATCAACATTTGCAAAGAAAATGTTCCCATTTTGAGATAGAGGTTCAGAGGAGCTCTGCGCGGGCGCGGGCGGCAGTCTTGCTTTAGCATTGAGACGGGAGGGTTGTGTCGCTCGCTACTCCGCACCGGCTAACGTTCGACATGCTCATACGTATGTGTTAGGGCATAATATTTACGAGCTTATTGTAGTAGTGTGCGCGTATAGACTAGCTCGCTGCAGAGGTCTCAATTCGATTGCGCGCGTGGGCGCTTTATTGTTGAGTATTTTTTATGTGCATTTATAAATACTTTTTTTACATTGTAACAATTGTAGAGAGGTGCACGTGGCTAAGTAATAACAGCCGCACGGATCGCTCCGTCAGGTTAAGCTACGCTTGCCGGGGTTGGTCAGTGGATGGGTGACCATCTTTACATACCGAGATTCCTCCGTGCCTCGGAAAGCACGTTAAGCCGTTGGTCCCGGCTGTTATTCGTGGATCTTTGACAGTCGTTACGGGTCGTCAGAAGCCCGAAAGTCTGACAACCAGTCTTACCAAGTGGTATCGTATTACACAGTAACTGGGTTGTGGAGATCAGATAGCAGTCGCTCCATGTAAAATGCTGATATTCAGCTGCATCTGGTTAGACTGGAAGCCGACCCCAACATAGTTGGGAAAAGGCTAGGCAGATTGATTTTTTACATTGTAACAATTTTAAAATATCAATCTGCCTAGCCTTTTCCCAACTATGTTGGGGTCGGCTTCCAGTCTAACCGGATGCAGCTGAACACCAGTATTTTACATGGAGCGACTGCCTATCTGACCTCCACAACCCATTAACTAGGTAATACGATACTCCTTGGTTAGACTGGTTGTCAGACTTTTGGGCTTCTGACGACCCGTAACGACTGTCAAAGATCCACGAATGACAGCCGGGACCAACGGCTTAGCGTGCTTTCCGAGGCACGGAGGAGTCTCATTATGTTAAGATGGTCACCCATCCACTGACCAACCCCGGCAAGCGTAGCTTAACCTGATGGATAGACCCGTGCGGCTGTTATTACTTAGTCACGAGCTCATCAACAATTTTAAAACATAAACAAAAAAAATATTTCAGTGGTAAATATGAAGCTTCTTAAAAACATAAACAAAAAAAATATTTCAGTGGTAAATGGGAAGCACTTCCCGTACGGCTTCGCCCGCGTTCGGAAAATATTCCACGGAAACAAAAATCCTTTTTTTTTTTTGATACCTACTTGTTGAGTCATAGGGGTTTATGGGTTTTATAAAGGGGGGCAAAATTTCCATTATTTTTGCGATAGGACACACCGTTTTCGAGGTATAAGCAAAAAAAGAAAAAAAGATACAGTACTGTTTTTAATCGCTATTAAAAAGGTTTGGAATTAAATTAGTTATTATTTATCATATTAAAAACAAATAGTAATAAACAACAACAAACATTACAAAACAACAAACAACTACAACAACATGCAACAACAAACAACAACAGCAGCAACACAACAACAACAACATAGATATATAAAATGGAATAAGGGAAATAATGTTAATGACATGGGTGTCATTTTCATGGTTTTTGAGTCCAAGATGGCGGATGCAAAAATTTTCAAATTTTTCGTCATGGGTGTCATTTTCATGGTATTTGAGGTCACTGAAAACGATAACGAGGTCAAAATGAAAATCCAAGATGGCGGCTGTGAAAATTTTTAAATTTTTCGTCACGGGTGTCGTTTCCGTGGTTTTTGGGGGCGCTGAAAATGATAATGTGGTCTAAATGAAAATCTAAGATGGCGGCTTCAAAAATTTTAAAATTTTCCGTCATGGGTGTAATTTTCATGATTTTTGAGGTCGCTGAAAACGATAATGAGGTCAAAATCAAAATTCGATATGGCGGCTGCGAAAAATTTAAAATTTTTAGTCATGGGTGTTGTTTCCGTGGTTTTCAAAGGCGCTGATAACTTCGTTCCAACCGAGTGTTCCACGACACTCACGCATTTTTTAAATTTTATTTTGAATATATCTCGAAAACGGTGTGTTCTATCGCAAAAATAAATGAAAATTTGGCGCCCTTTATAAAACCCATAAACCCCTAGAACTCAACATGTAGGTATCAAAAAAAAAATAGGATTTTTGTTCCCGTGGAATATTTTCCGACATCCACGCGGGCGATGCCGCACGGGAATTTCATATTTACTACGGAATTTTTTTTTTTGTTTATATTTTAAAATTGTTACAATGTAAAAAATCAATCTGCCTAGCCTTTTCCCAACTACCTACCAGGTACCTATACACACGGCTACACATCAAGCTATACATTTCCAGTTTACACTGACCTCTCATTGTAAGGAAATCCTATACAATGCGAGATCAGCTTATACTGGAAATGTATAGCTTGATCTGTAACAGTGTGTACCAAAAAATAAAAGGGGAAAATTCCATATAAAACACGTTTTTAAGCTGCCCTTCCTGCGCGCCTCGGGCTCTAAAAAACATTCTCAGGGTAAACAAGCACCACGCGGAATCTCGATTGTCAAACTCGATTTTAGTTGTGTCAAAATTGTTTTTTTTAGAGATTTTTTTTTTGCAGAATAGTTCTAAGATTCTCATAGCCAAAAGTAAGTTTTAGTGATAGTTTAGTTAGTGTACAAGAGAATCGGCACCAGTGTAGAGATAAAAATGCAATCCACAGGAAATTACTACTTTTTACTTATGTATCTTTCATCACAAAATCTTAAATAAATTATGTGTATGCGGAACCTTTAACAATTCCCATTTTGCGCTCCCAAAAATATTATTGTATATTTTGAGTGTTAACGCAAATATTATATTCTTTTTGTGAACTTCAAATAAATCCTTTTCATCTATATTTTAATCACTTTTGATAAACTGATGAGTTTTTTTTTTCTAGGGTGTTTGGAATGACAATCCAAGATGGCAGCCGCGAAATTTTTCAAATTTTTCGCCATGGATATCGTTTTCATGGTTTTCAAAAATTTGAAAATTTTGCGGCCGCCATCTTGAGTTTTCATTGAAAGGTGATAAAACAAGACCTAGAAGTTAGGTACTAAATAATTTTACAAACCACACATAAACATAACCGTGGCCCACTTGGCAGTAAAATTATTAGCAGATCTATTTATGAAGGCTGATTAGATTTAAAAGAGGTAAAAACAGAACCGTACCCAGTTTATTAGAATATCAAAATTTAAAATCAGAAAGATTAATTAGAATAATAGCATCGCGTAAAAAAAAGTTGAGGGCTGTCTCACCACCTACGATTAAGTTCCTATTAACGTTACTTGGCAGATAATTTCATACAAATTCTGTTCCATTTTTGAATTAATCGGTGAGTAGTGGCTATTCGACATCGTGAAATAGGCCCTAATAGTAATGCAAAGTAGAACAGTCTGCTAATCAGTGGATATTTCGGCGTTGTCAGGGAGTATTTATGTAAATGAAATATTATCAAAAATATAGGGTCACTTTGGTGAAAATATCACTCTTTTTGTAAAACATTAATTTGTATATAAGTACCTACAGTTTGTGCGAATATATTTTACTCTATTCTAAAAAAAAAGTTACAAATCACTTCTAGAGTTTTGATGAACCGATCATGGTAAAATTTGAAAAAAAAAAGTTAGATAGATTATTAAACAAAACGGCTGCACACGGCTACATATCAAGCTGTACATTTTCAGTATAAGCTGACCTCTCATTGTACGGAAATAATGCGAGATCAGCTTATACTGGAAATGTATAGATAGCTTGATATGTACCCGTGTGTACAATAGGCCGTATAAATTATGTACCCCGGTTGTATTAAACTTTTAATACCCAATTGATGCAACCCTACATCCTAATGGCTAGTGCTAATTCAAGTAGCTCTATTATATTTTTACTATACTTAGCCACATAATTACATGCTAAAAATAATGTCCCGTAAAAACTTAAAGTAGTTGCGTAACAAATATCAGCCTTGCATTCCCTTCTGGAATCGTAGGCAAAAATGCCGCCCTACGTGCGCATCTCTGCGACCCTGCATATTCTTTGACATTCGTTTTAGTGTAGCGCGCCACCGCGCTCGCTTTACGTATGAACGGGGGTGGTGGTTAAGCTCCGCCCAGATGCGCAAGGTCATCGAGGAATCTATACACCTTAATGTAAAGTAGCGTCGAAGTACTTTAAAAGTACCTACCTACCTATCTGCATCGTGCAAAAATAATAACACGAATTTAGATTATGATAAAGGTTGAAATTACCACCAGCTTCTAGAATAACACAATTTAAAGAAGCTAATTACCTTTATATTACTCTGAATTTAGGGTCTTACTTAGTCATTTCACGACACTTAGCATAAATTGCTCAAGGCTTGAAAGCGTTTATGCACCACTATAATATCATACAAAGTTTTAAGTATTATATGCTACTTGTATTATATGGGGTGACTGGTAATTAGTGACCGATGTCTAAACACATGATTGTGCTCATGATATCAAACAACTTTTACTATGGGACCAAACCTGAATTCGTGAAAAAAAAATCAGCTACTCCCTACATTTTGATGAGTTATGCGAACATGAATGTATGGCGCAGGTGATTTTTTTCTCGATTTCAGGTTCGGTCCCATAGTAAAAGTTGTGTGATATCATGAGCACAATCATGTGTTTAGACATCGGTCACTAATTACCAGTCACCCCATATACAGTATTCTCTCAGTTGATGGCAATAGACTCGCCCTCCTTTAAACTAAGTACCTACATAAAAAAATTAACTCACTGATACTTGCAATAATGAAGATACATTCCAGAAAAGTAGGTAATTGTAAAGCAAATTGACAGCCTACGTCAATTTACCGTGCCATTTCATAGGACTGCCAAAGAATGACAGTCGTGATTTGTATATAGGCGGACAATTTAAGTAGGTAGTCAATTTGCTAAACAGTTACTTTGCCTGACCAAGGCCGCCAGACCTTACATATTTTCTGATTAACAAAATGTATGGGTTACAGTAGTGTTACTGTGTACTGAACATACGCATATCTGCCAGCTTGGGACGACGGCCAATTTTCAGGTATCAGGTACCAAAGTTACGTAAAAATATTACTCACTTTTCTTAAAGTCTGACTGCTGATTTTATGTATGACTTACATAATATTGTTAATAATTAATAATCAATACTGTCAGACACTTTCCGTCAGCAGTTTTTTCCCGCCAGACGATTTAAAGTGACGTCATCTTACTTATAGTAGAGTCCTAATTTTTATGCAATGATACTCGGGGAACAATTTCAATACTATAAATAGTATTGAAATTGTTAGATTAATCGTAGCGGTCAAACATCCCCCCGACACAGTTAATTGTGTCTATTTTTACGTACTTTAGTAGTTACCTTATACCTAAAAACCGGCCAAGTGCGTGTCGGACTACGCACAATGAAGGGTTCCGTAGTTGATATGAAATTATCCTAATAACAAACTTAACATTATAGTTGAAAAACAATATGTTCTCCCATACATTCCAACAGTAAATGTAAGTTTGTACTCACAATATTGAGAGATTCACCATGTTATTTTCAGATCACAAACTTCTTATAGGTTTTCCTGTAATCTACAGACCTATTTTCTGTATTATTTTCAAAATTTTAGGCTCAGTAGTTTCGGAGATAAGGGGGAATGGTCAATGTTCGTCTATTTTCTTAAATAACTTTAAAACTGTTTATTTTAAAATTATAAAAAATATATATTTGATACCCTTATAGTTAGCCCTTTCATTTGATATGTCACACGGTACAGTTTGCAAGACTTTTTTTATTAATTTTCTTATTTGCCCCCTAAAAGTGACCCCCATATTCAAAATTAATTTATTTACTTTAGCCGTACGTGTTTGGGTCACAGAAATCCATATTTTACCAAATTTCAACTTAATCGGTCAATTAGATTCGGTGCAAATTGGCTGTGACAGACGGACAGACGGACAGACAGACAGACAGACACACGAGTGATCCTATAAGAGTTCCGATTTTTCCTTTTGAGGTACGAAACCCTAAAAATTAGTCATTACGTTCAAAGTATGTACTTACTAACACTACTATATGCCATACATTTTGTTAACCAGAAAATAACCCACTTATCATATAAGTAAGGTCTGGCAGCTATAATGCAATCAGCCTCGCTATCACCTTGCTGGCTATTTTCTTCAATTTTATTATATAGTTCGTTCCAAGAGAAAACAATTGAACAAAAACATCATCCACTAAGAAATTCGTAAATGAACACTTGAACACAATTTTGATTTAAGGCCCTGGTTCCAAGCTCGGTTTAGCTCGATGTGTAAGTGAAATGGCTTTATGCCTGTCTAGTTTGACGCACGAGATAGAAGATTCTCACGCGCACCGGAATTATGTCGTAAAAGTGCAAATAAAATCGTATAAAATTAGAAATTAACTATTTAATAAAAAGTAATCCATCACTGGATGCAGTTTAGAATTTGACATTTCATGGTATATTTTTAATTATAATTATAACTGCTAATGAAGCGATAAACAGCTTTTAAAGATTATTAGGAGGTATGTTTAAAGATTTTTTTGGTGCATTAAAGTATGTTTAATTATGTTTTGGCTTCCATCACTGTATGCGAAAAGGACTTGAAAATATCAAATTTTTTTTTACATGTCAAAGCTATTTACGGTTTATGAGATACACAGCTTTAAAAAACCACCTTTATGATCGTTTTCAGGAAATCTGCGCCTTAACCCAGATACTGCGACGGGACTTTTAAAAGGCCCAAAAATATAACTAAATCTAGCTGCATTTTTAATAATGTTTCAATTAATTGATATACATATTCATATTGGCAACTTACTTAATACCTATCAACATTTTATTTGATGCAGTTACGTTTACAATTGGACACACATTTTCATGTATATTTAGTGTTTTTCAAGATCTTGGAGTTTTTTTTTACAATGGCTGCACAAAGGTAAGCTTATATGTTATTTATATTCGGAATCTGATAGAAGCTCGATTTGATATTTATAAGTTGTTTATTTCATCAAAATATAACCGCATTTGTTTGGTTCGAAAAGCAAAATAAATGCACTTTTTTTGCGATTGAAATCGATGGCCTTTTAAAAGCCCCGTCGTAATATAGGAGTTTATTATATGATTATTTATATTTTAGCACGCGATTAGTAAAAGCGCTCAATCTCATCGAAATTGTTGATTAGGTAGAGCGAGCTGTCGAAGACACTTTGTTGCCGAACCAAATAACCATTTTCCCACCTGAGAATGCCAACGCGGATGTTACTGACGAAGACTCTGGAGATGAAGAGTTCGTAACATTACAAAATCTTCCAGGTAAAGTGATTATGAATTTATTTCATTTACATTTCAATGAACCCATGATTAGGTATGTTACCTCCTTTATATTATAACAATATGTATGTTATTTTCTTGTAGGCTCTCAGCTAAGAGATCCTGCTAAGGTGATAAAAAAAGACTGATACAGGTTCATTTGAGTACCTACAAATCTAGTTTACCAGAGCACATTCTAGTTTGCAAATGGAATGACAACAGTGTCGTTACTGTTGGATCAAATGCTGAGACTGTGGAGGCTTTACATAAAGTCTAGGTTTTCACAAGACCATAAGAAATATGTGCATGTTGATCAACCCTTTGTTACAAAAAAATGTAATGAAAATATGGGAGGGGTAGATCGGTCGGATCAGAACATAGGTTTGTATCGAACTTCTATTTGTGGCAAGAAATGGTAATTTTCTGTTTTCAGGCAGTACATTATGCGTGGCAGCTATGCAAGCGAAATGTCGGAGAATATGATCACCTTACTTTTCGCAGATCATTGGCAAAGGGTTTGCTCGAAACCTCCAAAAAGAGCGATAAGAGAGGACCCTGTCCTACACCTAGGTCTCATCGAGAATCATCTTGATATGATGGGGTTGATCACTTGGCTCAATATAGTGCGCCACACCTAACATGCAAAGTTTGCAAAGTAAAAAGCTAAATTCATTTATAGGTACCCCAAGAACTGTTACAAATGGCATATCACAGTCAAACTCAGTAACGAGCGTATTTGCATGTTGTGTGTATTACTATTTTTATAATGTAACCGTAATTATGTGTTTTTTACAATCTAAATTGATTAAATACCGATTCTATAATACTTTGTTTCATTACTAGACCCTATACATGTATACGACCCCCATATTACGACGGGCCTTTTAAAAGGCCACCTTTTTCTGGCTTTTCCGGAAAAGTTGATTTTTTTTCATAATTTTTCCTAGTTATAATGAGTCATTTAAAGAAACATATCCAAAAATCACGGTTATCGGAGGTCAAAAATAGTTTCAGTAACATCTGGGTTAAAAGAGTTTCCGTGGAGTTTCTTGCCCGTTCTTCTCCATAGGAACCTACTACGCTTTGGAATGGGCAACTAGCTTCATCTTTCTGACTGACCGACTCCTTGACAATTCAAAAGTGCCTGTAATTGGTTTATTTGAAATAAATGCTTTGAGTTTGAGTTTTTGAGGCATCAGGTGAATAAAAAAACTGCTACAAATATATATACATACTATAAATTAAAGTCGTTATTCGTGCGTCTGTGCGACCGTGTTGTTCTTCTAAACTGCGCAAGAGATGTTGATGCAGTTTTCACCAACATTTAGAGAATTTATTCTGGAAGATTTATGTGTGTAACAAAAAGTATTTATTTACAAGGCAGATGGAGTGAAAATGCTGGGAGGGGACGCCCTTGGAAGACATAATAGTAACCTTATTGGTGATGTTCTTCAGAAAGGTCAGGTGCGTAGTACTCGCAACCAGCGTGCGTGTATGACCAGTATGAACGTAAACGAGACAAAAGGAGTATGTAAGGATCGTAGCAGGTGGCGTTCTATAATTTGTGCCTACCCCCCTGGGAAGAAGGCGTAAGTTTATGTATGTATGTATATGTGTATAATAATACATTAATAATAAACTAACTTATAAGAAGGAAATCTCGACGTTTTGTCAAGGCATAAAAACCTTGCAAAGCTGCGGGGCGCTAGTAAAATATATAAGTAACTTATGAAAGTTCAATTTAATGGCAGACCCTAATACTTACAAGTTATTCGAAAATCTGAAAATGGTGTTCTTCCCTTACTCTTTTGGGGATACAGTCGTGATGTTGACGTAGTAAAAATTCCCCATAAGTGAGCCAAATTCTGAAGTCGCTACTCTAAATATATAGAGAGGGTATTTATTTTAACGCATGGTATGGTATCCCCGAGGCGCCCATATATTTAGCCAATGAATATGCAATCCGATAGGGGAACGATTGATCCGAAATTTATCACTTCTCTATTTTTAGACCAGTTAGTTACAGTAGATAGGTGAGATTTCAAAAAATCTGTGTCACCCAATATTAGGTCAACTTCGACAAGCATTGAAGTAACAGGTCAGAAGAAAGAAACATCGTGGTGGAAACACAGGCTACACTACAAAAAAATTGTTAAAACAGCCGGAAAAGGCACCACAGCTGGCCTTATTAGAAAACCAGGTTTTTCTGTAGACCCTTAAAAACCGCCATTTTTGACTTTCGGACTATTCCAATATAATCGGCTCTTACTAAGAACTTAAATACGCTCGGAATAAAGTTCAAAATATAATAACTGGGTCGACAGTTTCAGTTTGGACCAAAATTAGGACTCCTACTGTAATAAGATGGATTGAGTTGTGGAAGGCTAGCAATGGGAAAGAGTACATTAAAGAAAGAAAAAGAAAATTTAAAAAAAAATCTGTCTCCCTTTGCCGATTACTTTTATTGCTCGTTAAGACTTTAGTAGGTAATGATCTCGAAAATTTCGCAAACTATGTAATTACCGCTACATCATAATAAAACAAGGATGGTAATGATCGTACGCGCAGCATTTAATGATGTGTATGATGTCTTTATTACGATAATGGGATAAAAATATAAACACCGACTATAATCGATCTTCACTCGTTTATATTGTTACCGTATTATAAAACCTATTTAGCTTTGCTAGAGTTCAAAGTTCATTAGGAGTTAATAAGATGAAAAGTTTGCCTCGTTGGTGTAGCGGTCGCAAGTGATACAGACTGAAAAGAAAAAAAATGGTCAGGCATAGTGTTATTTGGTTTTTTCATCAGGAATTCCTGAGAAATTTCTCAATCGCCTGGAGTCAGAAATTGTGCTCAGTTGATGGGTTTGTCCTTTATTACATGTGACTTACACATAATTGCAAAAGAAAGCAGTGGTGGCCCAATGGGAACTGCCGTGACTTAAGAATTGTAGGTCGGACCCAGACAGGCGCTTTACTTTGTGTAAATTAGTTCATCACCACTGCTCTCAAAATGGTGAAGGAATACATCGTGAGGAACCGGCATGTCCTAAAACCAAAAATTCGAAGACATATGACGTTTACCAACAGCGTGGTAGATTACGGTCCACTTCCTCTCGAAGAGAGGAGGCATGTGTCCCAGCAGTGGGAACATTATATAGGCTGATTATGCTTACCATAATTGGTGAAATGTAGCTGTAGGTAGGATATACCTACTGTAGATATACCTCTGCCTAACCCTTTGGCGAAAACAGGCGTGGTGCTTTTTAAGATGAAAAGTTTCAATGCTTCCTTGATTTAATAGTCGCAACCATGACTGCTAGGGCAAAGTAGTATTGTGCTTTATAAGGCTGAAGGCAGGAGCTGGTGAGACTTATTAGGAAAGAAAATAAAGAAAACACCTACTTACCTACGTTTATTTGAGGTAAACATGACGCAAAGAACGAACACAAACACAAAAAACCGGCCAAGTGCAAGTCGGACTTGCACACAAAGGGTTCCGTACCATATACGTTTAACAATCGCAAAGATAACTTTGTATTTCATAATGATACTGTGAATTACAAGGTTTTTTTTTGCAGTTGCAGAAAATCGCCCATATTTAAACAAAATACCTTTGAATCGCCGTTTTTAGTATTTGTTGAGTAAATACAGTAGGTATAATAATATGGTACATGATATTACAGAAGTTTCAAATTCCTAATTTTTTTAATTGTTGCGATAGAGCTCGTACTAAAATGGTCTAAAATTGACAACTCTTACACTCCCTATTTCTTCATTTTATAAGATGAAAAAATATGTACATATATTTGTACTGTACTCGATGGGTTATAGACAGTAACACCGCACATGCTAGGTTAAAATTTGTTTTTCTGTTTTCACGCCCACACGGCGGTTAAAACGGCCACTTTGGCAGAATCATAATAGGATAATCTGGTATTAAGAATCATATTTGAAATCGTAAAACGGTCACAAACTTACAATTCATAATTTATCTGCGTACAATTCATAGCACGCAATTCATATGTTTGACAGTTTTGTATGGAGATTCGTAAAATGGTCCACAAATTATGAATTGCTTTATTGAAGTTTAATGTCAAATACGTCAATCATAATAAATTGCTGGGAATTCAAGAAATGAATCGCTTTTAGAGGAATTGCTTAATGTGGCCGTTTTAGGCCCCTTTTTTTTCCTTCCTTTTTTTTTCTTAGGGGGTTGTTTAGGAAAACTAAAAAGGACAAACTTTATAATTTGTTTAGATAAATATTCGTGCTAAGTTTCAAGTATATTAACTCAACGTCTAAGATTTTTCATACAACCTTTCATCCCCTATTTTATCCCCTTAGGAAAAAATTTACAAAAGTCCTTTCTGAGTAAGATGTTAACACTATATAAGGTATCTATGTGCAAAATTTCAAGTCTCTAGGTCCAGCGGTTTGGGATTACGTTGATATTTAGTCAGTGACTCAGTCAGGACTTTGAATTTTTTATTTATATAGATTTACCATGTTATTTTAAGACCATAATCTTCTTATAGGTTTTCCTGCAATATATGGGTAAAGAACTATTTTCTGTATTTATTTCAAAATTTTTGGCTCAGTAGTTTCGGAGATAAGGGGGGGGGGGATGGTCAATTTTCGTCTATTTTCTTAAATAACTTCAAAACAATTTATTTTAAAATTATAAAAAAAAACATATTTGAGACCCTCACAGTAAGCCCTTTAATTTGATATGTCACACGATACAGTTTGCAAAACTTTTTTTTTTTTAATTTTCTTATTTGCCCCCTACAAGTGACCTCTATGTTCAAAATTCATTTATTTACTTTAGCTACATGTATTTGGGTCACAAGAATCCATATGTGTACCAAATTTCAACTTAATCAGTTCATTAGATTCGGAGCAAATTGGCTGTGACAGACGGACAGACGGACAGACAGACAGACAGACACACGAGTGATCCTATAAGGGTTCCGTTTTTTCCTTTTGAGGTCGGAACCCTAAAAAAAGCGGCCAAGTGTGTGTCGGACCACACACAATGAAAAGTTCCGTAGTTGAAAAGAATTTATCCCAAAAACAAACTTGACATTTTAATCCCAAAATATATATTTTTTTAATGTGATAAAATTACAAATTAATAATTTTCAGACTTTTTCCTTTATTCGGTCTGTGAGACCTTGCTTCTTGCCAAATTTCATTATTCTAGGTCAACGGGATACTAAATAATGAAATTTGGCAAGAAGCAAGGTCTCACAGACCGAATAAAGGAAAAAGTCTGAAAATTATTAATTTGTAATTTTATCACATTAAAAAAATATATATTTTGGGATTAAAATGTCAAGTTTGTTTTTGGGATAAATTCTTTTCAACTACGGAACTTTTCATTGTGTGTGGTCCGACACACACTTGGCCGCTTTTTTTAGGGTTCCGACCTCAAAAGGAAAAAACGGAACCCTTATAGGATCACTCGTGTGTCTGTCTGTCTGTCTGTCCGTCTGTCCGTCTGTCACAGCCAATTTGCTCCGAATCTAATGAACTGATTAAGTTGAAATTTGGTACACATATGGATTCTTGTGACCCAAATACATGTAGCTAAAGTAAATAAATGAATTTTGAACATAGAGGTCACTTGTAGGGGGCAAATAAGAAAATTAAAAAAAAAAAAGTTTTGCAAACTGTATCGTGTGACATATCAAATTAAAGGGCTTACTGTGAGGGTCTCAAATATGTTTTTTTTTATAATTTTAAAATAAATTGTTTTGAAGTTATTTAAGAAAATAGACGAAAATTGACCATCCCCCCCCCCCCTTATCTCCGAAACTACTGAGCCAAAAATTTTGAAATAAATACAGAAAATAGTTCTTTACCCATATATTGCAGGAAAACCTATAAGAAGATTATGGTCTTAAAATAACATGGTAAATCTATATAAATAAAAAATTCAAAGTCCTGACTGAGTCACTGACTAAATATCAACGTAATCCCAAACCGCTGGACCTAGAGACTTGAAATTTTGCACATAGATACCTTATATAGTGTTAACATCTTACTCAGAAAGGACTTTTGTAAATTTTTTCCTAAGGGGATAAAATAGGGGATGAAAGGCCACTCACCATCATCATCATTGCAGCCCAGATTTACCCACTGCTGGGTGTCTGCCCTTTTTCCGCCATACTTCTCGGAGCCACCACTGCTCTAAAAAAATGACTTATGAAAAAGTCACTTTATATAGCAAACAAGGTAGGTAGAATAATGTCTGAAGATGGGAGCCGTGCGCATGCAACCTCGTTGGTACTTATTTTAAGCCTTTCATAATAGGTTCGGAAAAGGTTGGATGAAATAGAATATTGTATTTAAAGCTTTCTCGTTTGTTGCTTATTAATTTCTTCAACGTTCATTGTAGACAACGAGACTTAAGTCATTATTATTTTGTTCTAGTTAAAATTTTTACCTACTTATACCTACTTACTTGATCGATTTAACGTTAACGTTCACGTCAATTTAAATGTCAAAAGTCAAAGTCAAATCATTTATTTCAAGAGGCACATGCATATAAGGCACTTTTGAACGTCACAATGTCCAAAAAAAAAATGTAATCGTCCCTTCCAAATGGTAGTTTCGTATGGTGATGGAGTACTTCAGTAGGTACAGTATGACAACGTTCAAAGGTTCCAACATTTACTTACGGAAAAACCAAAATATACCTAGCGAATAAAATCTGACTCTTGACCAATAGAAATTGGTTTATATTCCAACCTGATATTATCGACTGACGCACTAATTCCGTCAGTCCCTTATTAGAGAGGCTCATTTAATTCGGCAAAGTTCGGTTTTTCCGAAAATAAACTATGAAACCTTTGACTGTACAAATTGAATCGAAAAGATATAAAAGCTCGCACTAAGGCCACTGTTCTCTAGGTTTATATTTAGCCTTATGTCAAAGTTTTTTAGACCGATGTTCACAAATGCTTGTCATTTACGTAGATGCAATAACTTCATTTTATCATTCGCTTAGTTAGAGCCTTTTTCAGACATCTACCAAATATAATTTGGGTAGGCACCATACGTAAACAAATATAATAACATAGTCAACGTTATATCGGGAATACTCTAATGAGGTTTTTAGCACAAGGACAATATTCTTCCTCGTTTTTCATGTCAATGAGCCTTATAAATTATAAAAATATTCTTGTAGGTAGTAGGTACTGGGAATTTTCCTCTGCTTTGTAAAATAATACTTTGTTAATAGGTATAATATCGATTTTAGCACACGGAGAAGGAAGATCTTACAGTTCGTCGACAAAGGGAGAAAAGCTTCTTAAAGGAACACCTACTTACAGGGCATTATGTGCAGGGACGTAGGTGGTAGTAATATTGTTATTTATTCTATGAATTCTCAGATATTGTAGTAGATTAAAAGCATACCTACCTGCCTTCTTGCTAATACGACATAGAGGTTGAATCAGAAAGGTGTGGTCAAATTTAAGGCTGTGGTACAAACCATCAAACTGAACATCTTTCTCCATGGGACCAACATCTTAATCGAGAAAAAATAATCAGCTGTCCCGTACATTTGGGTCGAGTAGGTACTTGTATTGAAGCTTTGTACGGGACAGCTGATATTTTTTTCTAGAATACTATGTTGGTCCTTTGGAGAAAGTTGTTCAGTTTGATGGTTTGTACCACAGCCTTAAATTTGACCACACCGTTCTGATTCAACCTGTATGTCGTATTAGCAAGAAGGCAGGTAGGTATGCTTTTAATCTACAATATCAGAGAATTCATAGAATAAATAACAATATTACTACAACCTACGTCCCTGCACATAATGCACTGTAAGTAGGTGCTGATGACCACACCTTTCTGATATACCCTGTTTAAGAATGTTTTAGTTCTGATACACGATTGTTAACAAAATTTTTAATTAAACTTCATAAGTAACGAAGTAAATACAATCAGTAAATTTGTCAACGATCATCAAAATAACATTAACCAATCCGCAGTGAGATTCCTCGACACCAGTTTCCATTATTACGTGTAACCATGATTGTGTGCACCTTCTCGTAACTTCCGACACTTCCAAGTACGATCTTTGTACGATCGTTTGAGCCAAAACAATGTAAGTGGCAAGTTTAGTCAGCAGCCCTTCGGCGGACCATAAAACGTTCGCGAACTTGAACAAAGACATCAATCGGTTCACATTTCATCTCAAATTACACGTGTTTACTCATAACGTTCGCTGAAGTTCCAACAACAGACGGACATTCACAACCGAGTAAGCAATATCAGGATTTAGTATTCTCCGAATTTCGCTTTAGGCAATCAATAAAATACATCTCAAAAAATCAAAATATTTTTCTCATAAAATCCAACAGAATATTCCGTGAATTCCGTGGATGACTTAATAACCTCACGATATTTTACCTTTAAAATGATTAAAAAGTGGCTAAACTTTCTTTTTGCATGAAAGTATGACAGTTGGCGGGGAAAACGTATTTTTTTCCTCACGACTTCCCCACGGATGTTAACACCTGATCCCTGGTGTCGGAGCTGCGGATTCAGCACTATCCGTCCGTAGACAACCAATTATTCAAGCATTTCGCTCAGGTCGACCAACAGGTTGGTGGTTTACCGTTTTCCTCCAGATACTCACCGCAGATTTCTTAAAAAACAGAGGTGTTACTAATGAGCTACTTGCCTAGGTACAGTTTAAGTGGATAGCTTTTTTACGCGTTTTAACAAAATTTCAGTTTAAAAATTTACTTCGCTATTTTTTCATTTAATTCGCAACTTTTTCATCTAGCGACTTATATTACATTATTCTTTATAGTTTGACCATGCTGAAACTACAGTAATTGATAACATTTATTATTATCAAACTTCTGTTGAAATTCAGAATCAATTTGCCATTTTAATTTATTGGCTCTCTATAAAACGTAATCGATAACCGATCTATAATAGGCTGTTATTGAATTAAATCAATAATATATTTAGACTATTTGTAAAGAAGTTAACAACGTTTAACGTACTTTCCCCTTCCGTCGATTGCACTTTTTGCTTCCGTTTTTATTTTCACCTCAATATTGATTTGTCAACGCTAAATTGCAATTTATAGATTGATTGTTCGTTAATGCAGTTTGTTACTATAAACATGCCTTATCTTTTATAGTCTATACAGCAATCTTTAACTCTCGCAAAAAGTACTTGTACAAATAATTTATACCTAGATTGACAGATTAAAATCTAATGTAGTTCATTTAAGCTGTCGCAATTTATTTCCAATCAATTGCTACAATTTCCTATCGATTTCATTTCGTCAAATAGAATCAAGAATTAGTGACCTAAAAGATAAACGTGTGACAAAATCATTTGTGTCGATTCGCAACCGGTACGCTAATCTGTTTCTGGTTTACGCAAAGACTTGAAGAAGCAGATGTAAGAGCTGTTGACTTTTTTATCGAAGTTAAACATCACTAAGCACCGTATCTAACAAATTGAATACAAAACAACAAGTGTATTGAGTAGCAACACAAAAGAATAAACATGAAACGTATTATACACCTCAGGCTACACGCCAAAGTATGTCCGAACCTGTTAACATGAAAGGCGCGGCTATTAATCACTATGAATTAACAGAACTGTAACACAATCAGTAATTAATAGTCTATATTTATTGGGCTCAACATAAATACCGTGTTCTCTATCGTATCAAGACAACAACTCAAAATAAAATACCCTTGAGAGCGGCAGACCTCCAGGTGTGAGTGCATAAATATAATACACAGGCGACCCGCTGGCACGCTCATGCCCGCTGTCATATTAACTGTTACATTAAATTACGGCCACGAAACTGATCGACCTTTCGTACTTATTATCTCCACTGCCCACAAATCAAATTCATCCGTAACTTCTAAACATAAAGCTTAAATTCAAAACGCAATTCCGTCAAATATATGACGTTTAAGGTTCGATAATTGAGATCCGGCAATGTAGCAGAGCTCGCACATTGATTTCGGCTCTTTCGAAAAGCTATCTTTTTTGTTCATTTGTTTGTTTTAATAATATTTTATCCGATGTGATGGAACGGACGCATTTGTCAGGTCTGTGAAATATATCTACGTCCTCAGCGGAGCCAGGACTGGCCAATTAATTAGGTAGATTGTTACCTACATGCATGCTAATGAAGGTACGTCTCTGATGAGTTTGGGCGATACAAGTGGGTCTTAATTGATTATGTAAAGAGCAACTTGTATATAATTTATTTATGTATAACGACTGCAAAGGTACATTCCTACTGTAAAGGTACCTGAAGCTGGAAACCTGAGGATCATAAGGAGTTACATTTGGCAAAAAAAAATGCGGGATAAATAAGACAAAATGGTCTTATTCAATATGTGCAGTTGAGTTGAAGAGAAAAAATACGTCATTTTACATTCGAGTAAA
The DNA here is from genome assembly GCA_905163495.3 of Cosmia trapezina. Lineage (NCBI taxonomy): Eukaryota > Metazoa > Arthropoda > Insecta > Lepidoptera > Noctuidae > Cosmia > Cosmia trapezina. The sequence continues at coordinate 12,792,040 of LR991038.1, forward strand.
GTCTGCAATACATGGTTGGTATTAGCGGTGCAACATGATGCCTACAATAATTCTGATATTATGATAACGATTAAAGTACAACCTAATTTACATTCAAGTCTTCTAAAGAACTATTTGCGTATAATATAATGTTGAACAAGATTTAAAATAGGTACCTTCTAAAACTACCTAACTACATATTATTATTTAAAAAAAAAACTGCTAACAATTGAATTACCCGCGAAGGAGACTATCAATATTGATTATTACCAAATATGAATTTCAAAAAAGCAATAACGTTACAAAGGAAACGCTAAAGTATAGAAGCCTGCAGAAATAGGCTTATAATAAAAAACTAGAGATGTCCTAGTCGACCTTCTTTAAATATACCAACACTATATTAATGTCTCCGTACTATTTTGGGTAGGTATTGTTTTTTTTTTTTTTGAGAAATTGCTGTAAAAGCTTTGAAATGCAAAATGAGGGATGTATGTTTACAACACTTACAAGAGTTACTTAATTAATTTATCAACATAATATTTGGATAATTCAGTTATGCTCACGATCCCTGATACATTTTAACAAAGAAGTAAAAAACTGTAGATTAAATTCGCGGTAACTGCAAAAGATGGCGTTAGTAGCACAGTCTTACTGAAGTTGGTATCTCTAGTCTTTTGGACTGTATTTCGCCATTTCATTATGTGGGTACTTTGCAATTTGCATACGGGTGCGGGGTGAATACTGTAGTGAAATGTTAAAAATACTCTAATTCAATAGGTAAGGTAACCCGCACGTCAGTGGTAACAAAAGCAGTCAAAACTTTTGAAAGTCCGTAGGGACTACGGGAAGCTAACTGAAGGTCAAAGGCTTATCTTACCATACTGAAGTGCGGCCTACTGTATCTATACTCTTTATTAAACATCACCCTAAGGCTAAGTAATAACATCCACACGGGTCGATCGATCTGGTTTAACTACGCTTACCGCGGTTGTTCCGTGGATAGGTCCCCATCTTGACATACCAAGACCCTCCGTGCTTCAGAACCACATTAAGCCGTCGGGCCCGGCTATCATTCGTGGATCTTTGACAGTCGTTACGGGTCGTCAGAAGCCCGAAAGTCTGACAACCAGTCTTACCACGGGGTAACAATTAGGGCAGGCAGGCAGTCGCTCCATGTAAAATACTAGTATCCAGTTGCACTGGAAGCTGACCGGAAAGGCTAGGCAGATAATGTTGTATTAATATTATAATCATAAACTGAAAATAAGAAATGTTCCCACTTCAGAAAATATCAAACTTATTAACTAACCGGCATCGTTAGCATAAAGTTTCATTCAATTTCATCAGAATTAACCGAACGTAGGTATCATATTTTTTAGCTAAACCTACATGTATCGTTAAATATAATTTTAAGTATCAGATATATCACCCACTTATCCCTTACCCACGTCTATTGAAACACGTTCACAACCCGTTACATACGATTCGACGATTGGCTTGTAACACGACCTAAGTCAAAATATTGCAAGCTTCAAAAATGCAGCTATAGTGACCTCTGCGCTGCCACTGTCGATGCCGTGGAAGTGGCAAAGTTTCCACTATCGTTCTGTCGTTACGAGGAAGAAGAAGAACATTGATGATGGTCTGATGGTGCGCGTTGCCTGAAAAGTACCTAGCCTAGTATTATTATAACCATGAAGAATTATTTGCTTGAATTAGCAGAAAAAGATGAGAAAAGACGCGTGATTTAGCGCCTAAACAAAAAAATACGCCAATACCCCATTCCTCCAATATCCAGTGACAAGAGTTCTAATAAGGTCTTTCGTTAATATCGAAAACTGAAATATTTGTTTTCCCGAAATTGTGACTTATGCTTCGTCATAAGCTCACCGATTATCGCTAATGGTCCAAACGTTTGACGTCACAGCAGAGGTCCCGTAAACGCAGCGTGGCGAATACGTTTCGGCGTCGGTTCGTTATGTGTCGTTTGCCTAACAACTTGTAATGGCCGACTGTCATTAACTATATTAACCCTAGTTCGTAATTCTAATGGCGAATATCGCAAGTCATTCGGCGTGCTTTGTCACAGTCGTCCCTTATGATACCACTTCCCGATTATGAGATAGAGGCGTCGGCATGACATCTTTTTTATTAGCTTATAATTTTTGGGAAGAATATCTAAAGAGTATACCTGCGAAGTGTGAAACAATGGTGCATGTTTAATGTTGGTAATAATTATCTATCTAACTATTATCTAGCTAGCGGCTTCGCCCGCGTGGATGTTGGAAAATATCCCACGGGAACGTACTACCGGGAATTCCTTATTCCTTGTCTACATTATAAAGACAACCTCTGTGTAAAATTTCAGCTTTCTAGGTCCAAGATTTTGGGCTGGGCGTTGATGAGTCAGTCAATCAGCCAATCAGCCAGTCAGGACTTCTCTTTTTATTTATATCATGAGTCTCTCGTACACACACGTAGAACCTATCAGTATCGTACTACAAACTCATGTAATAAAAATGCACGGCGCGGAATACTCGGAAAATGGCTACATACAAAGCTTTACCCATAACGTTGTAGTTATACCTATAGAAAATCAACAACTTGGATATTATAATGATAAGCTGATACAAAATTATCATATAAATTTTTCTGCAATAATACAATCCAATACTTTCCAACAGAATTATTATTTTTATACTTTGTTGAGTTTTTTCTTTTAGACATTGACTGGTAATTGTTTCCATTTCACTTCATGTAACCAATGTGTAGCAGATCAGGCGCAGGGTTGATGGGCGATCCGTGAAATAATACGAAGATGAAAATCAGGAAACAAATATATTCTTCACTAAAACACGTGGTCACAACAAATCACAATAATCAAACTAGAGCAGAGCTCTTTACATTACGAAGGGCAACCGGAGACTGATAGTTACAGCACGAGGATCAAGCGAAGACTGACTCATTTGAGCAAATGGCGGCCATATTTATGTGCGCGCACGTAGGCTGGAGGGCGCGGTGGGAGCGCGTATATTGCTTTCTCGCTTCCTCCAACCTAAGTTCAATGTTTACAATTTAAACTAGGTAGTTAGTGAGAGATATGTAACTAATAATTTTCTATGGGCTTTACTTTCAATATTAATTCTCTACCAAGTCTCCGTAATTCAATTTATCTAAATTAACTTATGTCTAAATAGATTGCTGTGCTCCTTAACAATCCCACCCCCAGTAAGAGGGTTCAACCGACTATACTCCTGTCTGTAGGGAGCACAACAACCTTTACAACGGGCCGACGCAGGACCCCATGGTTGGTTCTTATATCTACCACTCTTATTATAGAGTCCGAACCTGGATACACATTTTTAATGACCCCTTTGGTCCACTGGTTACGTGGTTTATTTTGGTCTGTTATCACCACCACATCACCCACTTTAACGTTTGGCACATCTTTCGTCCACTTGTTGCGACGCTGGAGCGTTGGGAGGTACTCGCGCAGCCATCGTTTCCAGAAGAGGTCGGCCAGCGCGTTCACCTTTTTCCACATGCGGCGGGAGTCGACGTCAGTGGCGTGTCCACGCGTACACGGAGCATCTCCCGCGGCGGTACCCAGCAGGAGATGGTTGGGGGTCAGCACCACCGGGTGCTCGATGTCACTGGTCACGTAGGTGAGAGGCCGGCTGTTTATAATAAGCTCGGCCTCAGCAAGGAGGGTGTAAAGGACCTCCTCGCGAGGGGCGCGCTCTCGCAGCGTCGCTTTGAGTGCGTTTTTTACTGAGCGCACTAGTCGCTCCCAGCACCCACCCATGTGCGGAGATGCCGGAGGGTTGAAATGCCACGCGATCCCGCGGCCTGAAGCTTCACTTCTCAGCTTGTTGTGATCCATGTCACGCAGAGCCGCACGTAGTTCACCGTGCGCTCCGACGAAATTGGTGCCACGATCGGAGTACATGTCCGCGGGTCGCCCGCGGCGCGCAATTAGGCGCCGCAGGGCCAGGATAGCTGAGTCAGCGCTCAGTGATGATGCCAGCTCTAAGTGGACGGCGCGGGTGGTGAGGCAAGTAAACAAGACGCCCCACCTCTTCTCCCTGCGCCGACCGATGGTAACTTCCATGGGGCCAAAATAATCGACCCCACAGTGCACGAAGGCTCGCCGAGTCACCTCCAGCCTTGCGGCCGGGAGATCACCCATTTTAGGTGTTACAGGTTTGGCCTTCTCCAGACGGCACCGTTGACAGCTCGCGGTGACAGCTTTGACTGTTGACCGCAGGTTGGTCACCCAGTATCTCTCGCGGACTCTGTTGACTACGGTTTCTTGGTTAGCGTGTAGAGCCGCTGTGTGATATCCATATATCAGACGGCGAGTGAGCGCATGCTTCCCATCTAAAATAATGGGGTGGCGCTCTCCGAAGCTGAGCTCGCTGCAGGCGCCTATCCTGCCGCGTACTCTCACCAGCCCATCTTCGAACAGCATTGGGTTTAGGGGTCGTAGTTTGCTGTCATTAGGCAGCGGGCGAGCCTCCCGCAGTGCCGTGATGTCCGCTCCGTAGCTGTCTGCTTGCGCCAGACGCAATAGGCGCAGCTCGGCCTCATGCAGGTCCTCTGTGGTCACGGTGGATGACTGGCGCCGTTTGCGGCAGCGATCTGCAAAAATTAGCAGACGCGCCACAACGTACAAGGCGCGCGTCCATGTGGGTATCCGCTCGTATCGTAGCAGTGGTTCAGCCTGCACTGCCACAGCGTGTACCCGTTGCACTCGTTCCAGCTGTGATTCTGCCACCGTGTCGAGATCGGTGTCCTCCGGCCACTGTTCCTGAGGGCAAAGAAGAAAAGAGGGACCCGACAGCCACTCGTTACTGTTATTGGGCCAGTCCATTCGGGTGGCTTTGTCAGCGGGATTCATCGCCGAAGGAACCCAGCGCCAGTTGGCTCTCTTTGACCTTTTATCAATCTCAGCTAATCGATGTGACACAAACCTTTGAAATTCTAAAGCGTCTGAATTTATCCATTTTAATACTGTTTTACTGTCTGTCCATAGATATTTACAAGTAATAGGTATGCCTAACTCTTTCTCTACAGTGTCGGCCAATCTACAAGCTAACACGGCCGCCTGTAATTCCAGACGTGGAACAGAAACTATCTTCTGTGGCGCTACTCTAGCCTTACCTATTACCATAGCTACGTTCCTATATCCTTCTGAATTAACGCCTGTTAAATAAGCTACTGCGGCATAAGCGGATTCGCTTGCGTCACCGAACACATGAAGTTCCAATCCTTCTAGCCTTAGGCCGTACCACCGAGGTATGGACAAATTAGTGAGGTGATGTAGATTATGTAGCCATTCAAACCATATTTTGGCCTCTGCATCTTGCAGTTTCTCATCCCACTGGATCCCCGTGTGCCATATCCGTTTCATCAGAATGCGCGACTGAATGACACACGGGTACAAGAAACCCAGTGGGTCAAAAATAGACATAATAAATCGGAGGAACTCTCGTTTAGTTGGTATAATTTGTCCCTCTACTATGGCCTTAGGTAGCCGCTTAAATGACAAGTCGAAAGCTAATTTGTCCGTACCTGGTGACCAAATCATACCTAGGGTGCGTTCCGTCGCACCTTCTGCTTTATCTAACGAAACCCGGTTAGGCATTTCTATTTGTAGCTTGTCACGTAGCTCCTGACAATTGGTGACCCACCCCCGTATAACAAGTCCGCCTGTGGCGTGGATGTGGGTCACCTCCTCAATTAAACTACCGGCTTGCGCAACAGACCACGCACTATCAAGGTAGTCGTCCATGTAGTGTTTTTTGTGTATGGCTGCTACCGCCTCGGGATATTTTTCTTTAAATTGCGCCGCGTTCTTATTTAGAATGTAAATGGCCGATGTTGGTGATGACACTGCCCCGAATATCATTGAGTTCATTACATAAATATCAGGTTCTTTGCTACCGGTCGTGTTCCAAAGAAATAATTGCACCCCCCGGTCTTGTTCTCTAACTTTAATTCGGAGGAACATATCGGCTATATCCCCGGTAAATGCGATAGGCCCTATTCTAAATTTAAATAACACGCCTAAAAGAGAATTTAAGAGGTCAGGCCCTGAAAGCAAATTGTTATTTAATGCAGTACCGTTATGACACGCCGCGGCGTCAAATACTAGTCTGAGTTTTTCAGGTTTGTTAGGATTCTTTACCCCGAAATGAGGTAAGTACCAAATTGGGTCAAACTCGACTCCGCCTTCTATTTTACTGGCGTATCCCTCTTCTAATAACCTATTGATTTGTGCAGTATAGGCCTTAGCATACGCAGTGTCTTTTGACAGACGACGTTCAATTCCCGCCAAACGTTGGCGTGCGTACCTATAATTGTCGGGCAACTGCGGGTTGTCCCGACGCCATAGCAGTCCTATTTCCCACGCACCGCTCTCTGTCTGACGGCTAGTGGAATTTAAAATAGCGTTAGCTCTATCGACATCTTTGTGCGTTCGAAGCACCTCTGAAATTCCAATAGATTCTAACTCGAATTGTTTCTTGACTAAGTTATGTAAGTCAATGTTTGACTCTATGACACAATTTACAGATTCCTCTCTAGTGTTATCTATTTTCCCTACGGGTCCATGCACTACCCACCCTAAACTGGTCAAAGAGGCAACAGGCTTACCAGATTTCCCTCGGCGTGTCTCCCGGCTGACAAGCAACTCCCAGTTGTCCTGCCCCAGTAACAGCAGCGGCCTGGCACCTCTCATCTCCTCGCAACCCAAGTGGCGAATGTGGGCGTGCTCCGTCATCACTGCGGCGGGCACTGTTTGCGCGGGTAAGTCCAGTCTTTTTAACGTACGACACTTCACATTATATGTTTGTCCGTTTGGCCCACGCACTGACACACTGATTACACGTGAGTTTTTGTCTACTATTTCCTGACCGCGCGCACTCCGTAGCACTAGTGGAACTTGTTTTCCATTGGCGTTGTTTGCCAACGAATCATCTATTAATGACACTGTGGCACCGTCATCCAGTAGGGCATAACACTGATTGTCTACTCCGTTCACGGTTACACACACTGGTATTATTTTTAACAACGCCTTCCCGGTGTAGTCGCTGACATTTGTGACGCTCTCCGTTTTCTTATCGGCATGTAATAATATGTGGTGCGCGTAATTGCACGACGCGCACCTACTTGCACGACAGAAATTCTTCCCATGTCTCTTGACAATACATTTAAAACACAATTTATTTTGTTTCACGTGTTGCCATCGCTCGTCGATACTTAATTCAGTGAACTTTTTGCATTTTGATAAATTATGCTGTTCCTCACATAACGTGCATTTATCCTCTTTAGCTTTTGCCTGTTGCTCGTTATCGGAATGTACATGCAGACGTTGTATATTTCTAGGCTGCTTGAAGATTTGTGTATTTGCTCGGGGCTTAGTAGTGCTAGTCGACGCTGTGGGCTGGCTCATTTCCATTTGCAGGTAATATGACGTAGCTCGGGCTAGATGATTCAGGAACTGTGCGAGTAGTTCCAGACTAGGTGAAACTCGCATATCTATGCCCTGGTTCGCTGCTACGCCCATTGCAAAATCACCGTATTGAGCACGTTGTACAGGCGTAAGCTTATTTAATAGTTCACTCACCAGTTGTGGGTTATTTAAGTATCCATTCGCGTTCACACTTTTCAGGAGCGACACACAATTTCTCACTGTCGTTGAGAACTTTCTAAGTTCACGACCACTTTCCGACACTTTAGGTAGGGCGCGCACTTTCTTGAGGGCACATTCTAGCACTAGATTAGGATGACCAAATTCTTCATCCAGAGTCTTTATGATGTCCGCTGGGTTCACTGAAGTACGCAATAGATCCTCCACAGCTAACTTGGCGTCTCCCTGGAGCGATGTTTTCAAGCGCGCTAGGTTTTCATGCGGCTTGAAATGATACATTGCTGTCGTGTCGTGATACATGTTCTTGTATGACAGCCATTCCGCTGGGTCGCCATTGAAGAACGGCAACTCATAGGCTTGCCTCGGTACTGGCCGCGGACGCGCCAAGTTAGATATAGCGTCTGCTAACTGATCAATTTTTCTGTCCCGAGACCTGCTCCTATCGATGTCCTCGGCGAACGTGTTTTCCCACTCAGGCACTTCTCTAGTTGGCACTTCAGTAGTCGGCACTCGCGGAGCCCTAGCCGGTGCTACAGGCGTAGCGTACTCTAGGTACGTGGGTTCGCGAAACTGTACGGATGCGGGCGCACACTGTTGTTGGAGCGCAGGTGTATGATCGAGCGGTGGTAATGACACTAACAAATCGCGGGGCGTCGCGGACACGGGCGCACACTGTTGTTGGAGCGCAGTTGTATGGTCGAGCGGTGGTACGCGGGGCGTCGCGGACACGGGCGCACCCTGTTGTTGGAGCGCAGTTGTATAGTCGTGCGGCGGCGGCTCGCGAAACACAGCGGGTGCGGACGTTTCTCTATTGACAACGGGCGTCGTTTCTGTAATCCATTCTTCAATACGACGCGTTGTTCCTTCTTCATCTGAAACGGAGTCTTCCTCTGCAGCAGCGTCTATTTCAGCGAGATCAGCTTCAAGCTTCTTCTTGACTAGGTTTTCCTTCAGGCGCACTAACTCTCGTTCAGCCTCGTACTCTACCCTCCGACGAAGATAGTCGGCACTCCTCTGGCCGCTCTTCGAGGAGACGTGGCTTGTCCCGGATCTTGCTCCCTGTTGTTTCTCCGGTCTCACAGGCGTGACAATTCTGTGGTCAATAACACGACCTCCCGCCAGTGGGATCACAGGTGCAGGAACCGACGATGTTGTAGGCGCGATGGAAGGTGAACCGGGCGCCCTTTCAGAGAGCACCCCTGAATCGGCTTGCAGTACTCGACGCTTATTCATTTCTGCTTCTATCTTCCGTAGCTTGCTCCTTGTTGTAACGGTGCTTCGTTCACTCATCTTCGACGTATTCAGCAGATCCAGGCACGAAGGACCAAAATGTAGCAGATCAGGCGCAGGGTTGATGGGCGATCCGTGAAATAATACGAAGATGAAAATCAGGAAACAAATATATTCTTCACTAAAACACGTGGTCACAACAAATCACAATAATCAAACTAGAGCAGAGCTCTTTACATTACGAAGGGCAACCGGAGACTGATAGTTACAGCACGAGGATCAAGCGAAGACTGACTCATTTGAGCAAATGGCGGCCATATTTATGTGCGCGCACGTAGGCTGGAGGGCGCGGTGGGAGCGCGTATATTGCTTTCTCGCTTCCTCCAACCTAAGTTCAATGTTTACAATTTAAACTAGGTAGTTAGTGAGAGATATGTAACTAATAATTTTCTATGGGCTTTACTTTCAATATTAATTCTCTACCAAGTCTCCGTAATTCAATTTATCTAAATTAACTTATGTCTAAATAGATTGCTGTGCTCCTTAACACAATGTTTGTAACAATATTTTGATTTAAGAGCGTGTCCATGGAGTTTCTTGCCGATTGTTCTCCATAGGTAGGTACCTACCTTACTACGCTGGAATGGGCAACTAGCTTCATTTTTCTGACTGACCGACTCTTTGACAGTTCAAAAGTGCCTGTAATTGTGTTACTTGCTTTAAGTTTGACTTTGACGTTATTATCAGTATTTTCCAATAAAATCCCCAGCTTCAAATCACCGACTTTATAAAGATTTGAAACTCATTTTCCAATTTTCATCTTTATCACTACAAAAAAGCGGAACTTTTTTTTTTTCATTCCAATAATCTTCTTTACCATTTCTCCGTATTTAATAAGCCCGCCACTAGCCAATACATTACGAGCACATTTTTATGATTAAATTCACTCGAAGGGCGCTTATTATAAAAGGCGAAGGATGTACCTTGACCCACTTGTGGAGCGAGGCCTCAGAGCGTCGAGTGACAAGCAACAGAGATTGAAGCAATCTTAATATTCTTATCGAGGATGTCAATACTTACCGAGGATGCATCGGAAAATGTTGAGGTCAGAGAAAATTAGTTAAGAGAGAGACAGACATTTCTTGGTATTCCTACTATGTACATTGGAGATTTTAATTAAATTTGGGTATTTTTGGTTCGTTCTTTTTCTATGGCTTGTGTACGTGATGATGTTAGTATTGCTATTTTATTTTCGATCGTGTTTTGCGGTGACGTAGCTTAGTGTAGCTACTCAGTCTAGAAACTATCCTCACTTGGTGAGCAGAATAATAAGGAGTTATTAGTTACACAACAAATGTTCCAATAGCTTCTTAGGGCCACGTTCACACCAAGCGTAGGTATATTAAAAAAAAACCGGCCAAGTGCGTATCGGACCACGCACAAAGAAGGGTTCCGTAGTTGAAAGGGATTTTTTCCAAAGACAAACTTAACACTGAGTTGAAAAACATGTTCTCCCATACATTGATATACGTCACGGGCAATTCTCCAACTGCATATTTCAGTTTGTATACGTAAAAAACTATTCATAAACATAACATCACGCCTTGTTTCCCCAAAGGGTAGTACACCCACATTTCGTCAGAAAAAGAAAACTAAAAACTATTTTTTTTATGTGATAAAACTACAAATACCTAATTAATTTTCAGACTTTTTCCTTTACTTGTGCTGTGAGACCTTGCTTCTTGCCAAATTTCATGATTCTAGGTCAACGGGAAGACCCTATAGGTTTTGATTTACTTGCGAGTATCAAAATATGTTGCATAAATCGCCGTATTTCTTTATTGCTTTGACTTAGAAGCTTGATTTTTTTAGAAATCTAAGGGACTATAGACTTACGTATTTGATATTAATTTCAACTTGATACCTCCACGCGTTCCTGAGAAAAAAGGCCTTAAACAGATGACGTTTTTAAAAAATATTTTTTTATGTGATAAAATTATAAATTAACAATTTTCGGACTGTTTCCATTACTTATGCTATAATAAGACCTTGCTTCTTATCAAATTTCATGATTCTAGGTCAACGGCAAGTACCCTATAGGTTTTGATTTACTTGCGAGCATCAAAATATGTGGCATAAATGGCCCTATTTTTTTATTGCGTTGACTTAGAAGCTTGATTTTTTTAGAAATCCAAGGGACCATAGAACTACGTATTTGATATTAATTTCAATTTGATACCTCCACGCATTCCTGAGAAAAAGGCTCTTGACAGACAGACGGTCAAACGGACAGACAGACAGACAGACGGACAACGAAGTGAGTCCTATAAGGGTTCCGTTTTTTCCTTTTGAGGTACGGAACTCTAAAAATGAAAAGGACAGTCAGTTGGCGGCTGAATTGTTTCTTCATACATTTTGCACTGAATGCTCACAGTTGGCGGACGACTGATTTTGTGACTTATAAAACCCATGTCGTTGTACATGCATGACAAGAGAAACCAGGTAATCAACAGAAACACTTCATGTTCATTATAATAAATGATACACCTACATAGCTTAGACTTGTTGAAAGTGTGGTGTACCGTTAAGAGCCGCCAGGATACATCACGTAACCGGTAAAAGGCGGGCGTGGAGTAAATAACAGCTTATTACCTTCAATTACATTATTATATTCACTTTAGCTTTGTCACGAGGCCCGCGATGACACGATCCGGCGCTTAAGTGAATATTTATCAGGTATCGGACACACCACTTTGAGGATTTATGTTTTTATTCGAAAGAAAATGGCTGAAGACATTCCATGTCCAAATGCCGTTAAAACATAAGGTTATGCGAACAGCTCATTACAAAGAAACGTTTACCTACTTACAGAAAACACACATCAGTCACAAAGGCGCTTATATCCTTTCTGCCTTTAAGCACTTATACATCAACACCCAAAGGCGTTTTACATAAATTCCTGACGCAACATTCTTTCTGCACAAACAAGCGAGCGGAGAGGCGATAAGTTTTATAGATGCATTGTTACCTTTTCTTACCAATGTCCTGACTGACTTCAAGCGAACAGTGCCCAATAACACATTGAGGGACTGCTTATAAATTTGTTTCACCTATTCGTGGATATTTGGGCGCTTTTCAAAGGGCACATCCACGTCAGACCACCCGAGCAACGCATAAACCCGCTAATATATTAAAAGTAAACGTCGAGATGAAATGAACGCGAGTATTTTGCATATGATTAGTAAGTCTGTTAGGAACCGGGCAGTTCGCAGAGCTCCGCAATATACACGTTACAGAGAAGCTTGAATACGTTACTGGATGTCCAATAAATAAACTTTTATTGAATATTTACAACACACGTTCTATTAAAATTTTTCAATGCCGAAATTGAAAAGAAAACCTACAGACATATTGCCGTATTTATTCATACTTGACATTTTCCAATCTTCCTTCAATTTTCTTCAATTTTCCAATCCAATATACACACAACCAATAGGTTGTGTGTATATTGGATATTGGCACTAAGCAACTGGTCGTAAAATAATGTGGTTAGAAATTCAAAGAGAAACTACTTTATAACGAAAGCTTTGTAATGTTTATCCCGACTTCCACGCGGGCGGAGTCGCGGTAAGAGCTAGTATACAACAAAACAAGCAACAATAGTTTTTCTAGCAACTTCTTTATTTGGAAACAAAAGATCTGCGATCATCATTCGTTAAGGTTGTTAAGAAAAACGGGTGCAATGACATTGCTGCTCGCAATCGACGCCTGAAATAAATTAGCATATTTACTGGACTGCGACATTTAATTATTTGTCTTAAACTTTCAACGGAACAAGTGCAAATAACCCTCTATTTGCACTTGTTTGAGCTTAGTGGTAAATAAAACAAGTTAGCACCTAACACCTTGTTATTAACTTATTTGAAACTGGAAATTCGGTAAAAACTTACTTAACAAACATAATAGTTAGTACAAAAAATCAAAGATTTTCAGTGAGGATAGGTACGTTGTAACAATAATTGTCATGATCCAGGGGTAAACTTAACTCGTTTTATTATCTATATATTCTATATCATTATCTATATATTCTATATCTATACCTACTAATAATAAAGCTAAAGAGTTTATCTGTTTGTATGTTCTGTAGAACTACCAGTCCGATTTGAAAAATTCTTTTTATATTTGATAGCCCAATAGGGATGATGCCTGGGTAAAAAGAAATCTATTTATTCCGTCAGTCAGATAATAAAAAAATATTAGACACGTATTTTTTGCTTTATCATATTAATAAAAAAAATACTTAGATAAAACGAAAGTTCCCCAACTTCAATGCGTTTTATCTAAGTATTTTTTTTAACAAAAAAAAATAAAAAAAATACTTATTAATATGAAAATATTTTTTTTATTAATATGATAAAGCAAAAAATACGTGTCTAATATTTTTTTATTATCTGACTGACGGAATAAATAGATTTCTTTTTACCCAGGCATCATCCCTATTGGGCTATGAAATGTAAAAAGAATATTTCAAATCGGACTGGTAGTTCTACAGATTAACGCTTTCAAACATACAAACAGACAAACTCTTTAGCTTTATTATTAGTAGGTATAGATATAGAATATATAGATAATGATACGTAATAAAATGAGTTAAATATAACAAACTACGTATAAAATCTAGCAAGGATACGTCATGCCATATTTTAACTCAATGTATCGCCGTAATCTGTTGATTACGTAAAAAAACAAAATACGTGTCCAATATTTTTTAATACACTACATGGACAAACGCACAAAAAAAATAATTAGTTATCATCCCTGTTCTTGAGGTAGGTTACCGGCTATCTTTTTACAGTAACTGGCCGTAAATATTGCACATGGAATATTTAGAAAATGTTGTGCTTTGTAGAGAGTCGTCTTCGTCACCGGTAATTGTGTGTGACAGACTTTTTCTAATGCTCGATGTGGCATATTAGGTACTTGTTTCATGTGCTTTTGAATCCATGTGCAATATTTACGGCCAGTAACTGTAAAAAAAATGTTTAGTGTTATGACAAAATCTATACTATAAAAATCAATACCACTTTTCGTTGTAATTTTATAACTCAAGAACGGCTGGGCCGATTTAGCTGATTTTGGTTTTGAAATGTTCGACGTAGTCCAGGGAAGGTTTAATTAAACGTTGAGAAAAATTGGAAAAGTTGCCGGGAAAATAGGAAAATTCCGGAAAACTGAAAGTAGATTTATATGGGAATATTGAAATTGGGACAGGAAGTCTGTCGGGGTCAGCTAGTGCTATTATAATGTCGGTGATACTCATGTCGTTTCACTAAATTAATCAAGTAAAATGTCAAAAAAGCGGACACTAGGTAGTGAAAAAGATTCGAGCCATGCATTTGTCTCGCTCCAACTCGTATATTATACCGGCTTCGTGTACTACTTGTTATTTTTGTTATGAACGAATTCACATACTTAATAGAAAAAGGTAAAATATCATAGTCAGAATATGTTTAGTTGATTGAAAATTTAATATTTATATTAGGTCTTTACCCATGAAATTGCCGTTCTGCAGTACTGGCCATTTCAAATCAAAATAATTTTTGTTTGGCTAAGAATTCTAATTTCAAATTAATTTTATTTTAAAAACATGGATTTTTTTTTCCAAAAGTAGTCATTTGTTTATTGATTAGTGTTACATTTTCATCGCATTTCAATCTTTTTCGTCATCATGGATACGTTAAAAATTCTAGTAATTATGGAATATGAGTACCGTCGTGGCAGCAACGCGGCACAAGCGGCACGCAACATCAACGACGTTTACGGAGCTAACACTACAAACCAACGCACCACATTGGTTTGCTCGCTTCCGTTCTGGAAATTTCGACCTGAAAAATGAACCTCGCGGTCGTCCGAAGACTTTGGTCGACAATTACGAATTAAAGGCGATTGTGGAAGCTGATGATACACAATCTACGGCTGAATTAGCAGCAGCTTTCGACGTTAGCGTCAAAACAATATTGGTCCATTTGCGTCAAATTGGCAAGGTAAAAAAGTTTGACAAATGGGTGCCCCACGAACTCAATGATCGCCAGCGCGAAGTACGCGTCGAGACGTGCCTTGCACTGCTCAACAGACACACAAATGAAGGAATTTTGAACCGCATTGTTACCTGCGATGAAAAATGGATTCTGTTTGATAACCGCAAGCGCTCAGCAAGTTGGTTGGATCCTGGTTCAGCACCTAAACAATGCCCTAAACGAAAACTTACCCCTAGAAAAGTGATGGTCACTGTTTGGTGGTCTAGCGCCGGTGTGATTCATCACAGCTTCTTACCAAACGGAGTGAGCATTACTGCAGATGTGTACTGTGAAGAACTGAACACAATGATGGAGAAGCTGGCACATCTCCAACCAGCATTGGTCAATCGCTCGTCTCCGCTGCTCCTGCATGACAACGCGCGACCTCATACTGCACAGCAGACGGTCTCCAAGTTGCAAGAACTGGGGTTGGAAGCTCTCCGTCATCTGCCCTACTCACCAGACCTTGCGCCTACAGACTACTACTTTTTCCAGAATTTGGATAACTTCTTGGCGGGAAAAAAATTCAATACCCGAGAGGCAGTACAAAATGCCTTTGAAGAATTTGTTGCCTCCCGACCAGCTGATTTCTTTAAGAAGGGCATCAATAAACTGCCACTGCGTTGGCAAAGATGCATTGATTGCATGGGTGATTACTTCGATTAATACAAATAAAAAATACATGAAAAAAATTCGTTTAAATTTTTTCATACAAAACGGCAATTTCATAGGTAAAGACCTATTATAAATAAAAATCAATTGCCGAATGTATGGAAGTGCATCTTCAGAACGCGCGAACGGTTGCACATATTTGGCAAATTCTTTTTTCAAATCACTAAACATTTTTAATGAAAAGACGTAATAAAAAAGAACGACATCTACCGTGATTTCGTGGAATCCCTGGTATCCTCATTTCCCAACTGTGTACATATAAATTAACATAATGCTATGACCCGAGCCGAGCAAAAAGAAAAAAAGTCAGAAAGAAAACGAAGTAACGGGGCACATCTATAGGATATAATTTACTTCGTTTTCTTTAAATTTCTTGTTTTAGCATCTAATATTATTAGATGTTAAAACAAGAAATTTCACGCGGACGAAGTCGCGGTGGAAGGTAGTCAAATTATAAGGATTGAATCCATAGCTACTCTTGGGAAACAACACCGTACGTGCTACGAATATCAACTTTTAAAAACTGAAAATTCATTACAGCTTTCCCGATTCATACGAATACGCTTCAGGTTTGATGAAGCTATGGTAACAATTTTTTCGGGAAAAATATTTCAGCAGCGTTTCGTTTTCATTTTAGTGAAGTCCAAACTTTGGTAATAAAACCCAGGTTGTACATTTGGCTCAACAGTTACTAAAAGTTGATTTAATTAGTAAAGAAGTTTCAGTTTTCAGTTTATTAAATTTTGTGTAGTAGTCCAATACGAACGTTAGCAAAGTTCTTATTGGATTTGTTTCTAATACGTGTCGCATTTTGAACAGACATAAATAATGCTTATTGTTGAAAGCAGTTTGGTTTCAGTTCGCGAGTTCATTGACCCGTATTCAAATGAAAAGTAGAAATACAATGCAACTATTAGACCAAAAAACGTCAACAATATCAACAAAGAATAAATAGATAGCATCCGCCATTATTGCTTCAATATTTAATTCAAAATTTCGTTTATCGCAAACAAGCGTTAAATAAATGTTGCCAAATGTTAGGTATAGGTCGCCTGTGAATGAGCAAGTTTCATCTTTGCATAGAGAACTATTTGGCAAATGATATGCACTACTTACTTAAAATACGAAATCCAAAGCTAGTAATTATTTTTTTACTACCTATTTTATAATCTTCGACGATCGTGAATCGCAGAACCGATTGCTCTGTCAGCCGAAGCAGTAATTTGCAAAAGAGAAAAAACAGTCATTTGTCAGAAACATACAAAAATAAACAACGAACCTTTCCCACGGTTTCGAAAAACGATAGATCCACCGAATAGAATATTATTAACAATCATTTTTGGCCAATAAGAAATCCTATGTTCATCTTTAGGGGTCCACGCGTTGATTGCGAGAATAAAAACTATTTCCGCGTCATGATTTTGCTATTTAGGTACAATTCAAGATTTTTGTATATTTATTAATTACCTTAATTATATTGGCTAAACACATGGGTTCCAATTAAATCGTTTCATGTACGGAATAATAATTCAGGATGTGCTTTGTACAGAACCTCAGACACAAAGATTTAGAGTTGCTATTTTTTCTACTTTGCTAACAATGGTTAGATTTGTTTTCCGTCCAGCGTTGTTATATTAAATTAGTTTAAATACTACCAATTAAGTCATTAAAATTAACTTTTTAGAAAAACAATGTTAAACGTTGACATAGTTATCGAATTAAAGGTTTAAACACAAACGTAGGATAGTTAATTTATGAAAGTAATTAAAAGGTAGGTATTCTGTGCCACAGTGAACTTCGCTTGCAATGAATAGACACGTACCTGTGATAATTACAAGAGTGATTATCAAACTTTGATGGTAGGTTCCGACAGCTCTTGCCGACGCCCATAAAAGTCAATTTCACAGTTCTCTAGAAATAATGCTCTTTAGTATCGTGGATGTGATCCATCAAGCCAGAACATCTGCTGAAAATAATTTCAAAAATATATAAAAAGCACCCAGTCTTCTTAAATAGAAGTTTTCATTCAACTTTATAACAATAGCCCTTCCTTCATTGGCACACTGACGTTTGATTACTGCTTAGGTACCGACAGCAAGAAAATGGCGTTACTGTATTTTTTATTTAACTTTTTTTTATTTTAAAAAATAAATATCGTGGACACTCTTTCTCTGTCAAACTGCGATAAAGTTATAACTACCTACACATGCATTATTTATAAAATTGATATTTTTATATCTTATACATAAATTGGTGCTAATAACTTCCCATTCAATTCGTGGGCGTCAGAAGACACACCTACTTAGAATTAGCAAACATCGTTTATCTTCTAATAGATAATTATGGTTATTAACATATTATTTTTATTGGTTGTTGATTTATAATCGTCTAATAAATTAATCGCATAAGCTTGAGCTGTATTACTTACTCAGCCTCCTGCAACCAAAATTTTGACATGTCAAGGACCTAATAATTACTACCAAAGTATTAACACTAAAAACACACGTATTCTTTTTCGATGGCAATCTAATTCAGTCGGTCCAGAATTTGGCCACGAACTGGCCTTCGCTGCCTTCAGTAGCATCCATCAGTTCCACTACCCACGTATATAATACTGATAGAGAGAACCCACGACAAAATTTAAAATATAACCAAGTGTAAGTATTTTTTTTTTATTTTTAGCCAGTGTTGTCCCACTGCACAACAAAGGCCTCTCTTTCTCCTTTCCAGTCCTCTCTGTCTTGAGCTAGCGTTGACCAATCCTGTCCCAGGCGTCAAACTCTTCTCCTGGGTCTGCTTCCATGCCGACTGCCGTTTTCTGGAACCCACATAGCGGTAGATTAGGCCCATGACGTGGGCCAAAGTATATTTAAGGTAGGTCAAACTATGCCTAACCCTTCGGGGATGACATGGTGTTATATATGTGTAATGTTTTGACCAAAAATATAATAATATTTAAAATGTTTCCCTGCGCACCGTACCGACGCACACAGCGGCACACACACACGGTACGTATAACTAGTTAATTTCCTTTGTGACAAAGGCCCGGCTCGTCGGATGGATGCGTGGAAATCGCGATGCGACACGGTGATCCACGCACCGGCCGCTGCTGTCCGTACCCGCTCGCACCCGCTTACGTGGGACGAACGCTGCTCTAGGTAAATAAAAGGTAAAAGGCAAGTTTTTGTTTTGTGTTAGATCTGTTTTTAGAAGGGGATAGTTTATTTACATAAACATCTATACCTACATTAGTATTATTCTACTTCCTACCTATCCTACTAATCACATTTTACACTAATATTACAAAGACGAAAGTTTGTGAGTGTGTTTGTTACTTCTTCACGCTAAAACGGACGGACCGATTTGGATGAAATTTGGTATGTAGATAGCTTATACTCTGGATTAACACATAGGTTACTTTTTGTCCCGGTTTACTTGGGTAAAACCGCGGGGTGCAGCTAGTTTTGTAAATGCGTAAATTCGGATGGATCTTTGTTACTCAATCACGCCAGAACAGAGATAGATTATAGTCTGGAATAGTAAATTAGGTAGTAAGGTCCCATTTCACGATGTCCGAATAGCCACTACTCACCCAATAAATTCAAAAATGGCACAGAATTTGTATGAAATTATCAGCCAAGTAAGTTAATAGGAACTTAATGAAAGGGGTGAAACAGGCCCTAAGCCTATGGTAATCATGTGACATTTAAGGCTCTTACAGATAGAGGCGATATCGCGTCGCGACGCGCTGTTGCGACGCGATAATATCGCAATATCGCTCGCGATATCGCCTCTGTCTGTAAGAACCTTAACTCGTAGTTCTTGAAATGCGTCCGACGCGCGACGTCGCATGGCGATAGCGTGGCATCTGCATGGTCTATACTTCCCCTTAACTGCCAGGATCTTGTTACGAACTTTATGTAAGTTTGCATGCAGTGAACAAAGTTGCGAGAAACCTAGTTTAAGAGTATTCATCGAAGCGTGGTTTAGCTCGGTGTGTAAGTGAAATGGCGTTCTAGCTGTCTAGTTTGACATGCGAGATAGAAGACTCTCACGCGCACCGGAACTAAACGCACTTCGTTTAAATGTAGATTTATGACAAAATGCTACACTTAAATTAATTTTTAGCTTAGTAAATTCTTAACATATTTAAATACCTTTAAGCAAATTTTACTGCACAAGGAACTGATTACGTATAATCATATAAAACAGAAAATAGACGGTGCTACTTTGGAATTATTTTTCTATTGGAAAAAATTCAAGTACTCATATTTCGGTTTTAGTACAGCCGTAGACAATATAGTCAAATAACATATGCACAATCTAAATGATTTAACCTTATACATTTGATTTTATAGGAATTTTAAAAACACATTTATCGATGTATCCCCTTAGGAAGCAACTGAAGTTTATCTAGAACATTGAGTTAAGATTTCTCGTTGTTCTTTTTGATAAACTTAAAGTTACAGGTTTTACGTCTTGTTGAATGTTGAAACTTACTGATGAAATGAGAAAACAACATCATTGCTGATTAATTTAAAAGTCAAGTATTGGGAAACAGCTGTGTCTAGAAAGCTCTGGCTCTGGCTCTGGCGACTTCATTATTATTTGTAGGTACATACGCAATCATCATTGGAAGAGGTAATACATAATTGCTCAACTTCAAAAATATTATGACATCTCACTGTACCGGTATCCTAAAAAATAATAGGTACCAATAAGATCTCTGCTGATTTCATCACGTTAAGGTTCATTCGTTTTGCTTCCATGAGTATTTACTGAAATAAAATAAATCTGCACAGTTTACATAAGACAGTGTAATCAAATGCAATGGTGGCTACTATTGCAAAACTGTACATAGGTACACGTAATTATGTTATGTAATGGTAATCCAACATTGTTAATAAAGCAGCGTTTTGTCGGCAAGCAGCCGGAGAGTCTGCGCGGGCGCAGGACCTCCGCGCCGAGCCGGCCACGCGCATGAGCGACGTTCCC
This sequence comes from Cosmia trapezina, assembly GCA_905163495.3. Lineage (NCBI taxonomy): Eukaryota > Metazoa > Arthropoda > Insecta > Lepidoptera > Noctuidae > Cosmia > Cosmia trapezina. Next base: position 12,812,647 of record LR991038.1, read on the forward strand.
GGAATACAAGCGCGATTAATAGCGACACAAACTATTTCCGCTTAACCGAGACAAATCATAATTACTCCTTCGGGTTTGCTCTTACGCACCCCCCTTTGATGTTTTTATTCCAAATCCCGGTTACGGCCAAGTTAAAACAAATAGAACGGCTCTCGACCGATTATACGTTTGCGTTAAAACGATTTGTAACGGTGATAGCTTTCGTGAATTTCGCCCATGTTTCTGTCCCTGTGTGGTCCCGGGCTCCTTTTGGATAATTACTTGTTTGCTTTTTGTTATTGGTTCGCCCGTCAATAATTTGACGTTTGAGTGATCAAACGGAACGGCTTCCTTATTTCCCACGACCGAAAATACGACTGCAAACCGAACTATTTTAATTGACATTTTTAGATACAATAGACATCTTTAGATATAAAAATTATTTTTTAACTGGTACTACACAGGTTAACATTTTATAGTCGCAAGTTCTTTGACCCGCCGCGACTAATTCTAGGCACGCAATACGACTTCACGATTTTACCTCTAACCGGAGTTAGCAAGCACCCTGCGTGTTTCGATTAAAGCCAATTACTGCATTGTGTACGTAAATATCTGTATGCTTTTAATGTCGCTCTCACATAATTTCCCTTCACAGATCGCCGCGTATTTTGGGTGCAGACAAGCGGCGGTCGTACAGTCGCGCGCAGATGCGACATCCGTCGGTCTCACGTGAAAATCGATTTTCCACGGTACGCCAGCTGGCGCGAGCGACAGCTATAAACCACGTACTCTTTGCTTTCTATGGCAAAAATTGTGGACCTTACTGTTAATAAATTAGGGTCGACAGTCGGGTAAACCACCGTTTCTCATTCATCTCATTAATTTGTCTCGGTGTATGTACTATGAAAGTCAAAAGTTCCTTTGTTGATATTTTTAATGTTTCGCACATTGTTCGTCAGCAAAATGGACCCACCGCGTTTGATCCGATTGCAGTAGTTATTTATGATTATTAGAATAGCGTGCCGATAGCGAATAATTAATTTTTACGTTCAATTCTTTATTGTTATGTCACGACGTTGATGATCCTGATATATTGGTTGTTTGGTCTTTATTATACGTTCAGGTTTGCCAGTTTAGCTGACGTCATTCTCTTTAAAATAACTTTATTTCTAATTCTATTAGGTACTAGCTTTTGCCCACGGCTTCGCCCGCGTGGATGTCGGATAATATTTCACGGGAACGTACTACCGGGGAAATCCTTCCTCATTCCTTGTCTACATTATAAAGGGAACCTCTGTACAAAATTTCAGCTATCTAGGTTCAAGGGTTTGGGCTGGGCGTTGATGAGTCAGTCAATCATTCAGTAAGCTTCTCTTTTTATTTACATATACAAACGCAGTTTTTCAAAATATAAAAGAGAATTTTGAATAAGTACCTAAATTCAAATTTGTCCTAATCGGTCTTGTAAACATAATAATTATTAACTCCCGTATAATCCTGGATCTAAAAGGATAACCAGAACAAAGCGAATTAAAGGCAACGTACCTTTGTCGAGTCCTATACAAATGAGGCTTTATTTTCTTATGAACGTCAGGAACTATGGCGAAATCCCTTCTATAGACAAAAGTATTTATTACTCGCTAAGCCAAGTCAGCGACCCGATACTAAGGTTATTTACATTCGACCTGGAACATACAAAAGGAAGTATAAATATCCATATTCCTTACAAACTTCGCCAGAATTAAAACCAAACAATACCTACTTGAGCGATAACTTCTACTTTGCAAATGTTATCCTTCAATGTAACAAATATGCAGAATTTTAATTTATTTCCAGTAAGTATTGAAATAAAAAAGAGAAATATCCAGCATCAGGAGCCAGTCCGCATGATTGACGAGCCACAATATATTGAGCGTTCTCAAATGAAGAAAGACTGATTGCTCCCACTTCGACGATCTCAGAAACGTCAACGTTTGATTGGTGATTCCCATGTGTAATACTAGTAGTCTCGTAGTAACAAAGGCATAAGGCCTCTTTAAACGTCAATTCTTAGTTATAATGAAGCACAACGAGCACCGAGATCCATCATTGTCCAGACAAGGTCGCACCCGCACGAGACAATACACAAAGATATTCGACGAATAACTTGGATCTACTACAAAAAAATGTCGACTACCGCCTTATAAAGATGTTTGTTCCAATCCGGTTAAAGGCGAGACTATCGATTGAGCACACTTAAAATTAGTGTAATATAATTAGGCATATGACATGAATTCAACGGGTATCACAATGGAATAAACGAGGCATGGCATTATTATATGACGGCGTGTCAGAAGCGTGTCGGCCGTGCTCTATGAGGAGATGTGACCACTCAATCGTGCACCACAGCCACTAAATACCTGGATCTAATCAGCATTTCTACACTCATTTTTAACACTTAATTTTACACGTATCTTAGCATTATACATTTGATTTTACGCGTGCCCCGTATGTAGTTCTATCATGTTAAGTGTTATGCGCAGCTGCACGGCGTGAAAGTATGCCTAATGATATAACGCGTGCATGTTAATACTTACAAATTGTTTACTTAGTATTACAAAATGCACTTGTTGCGGTTAATATAATTTCAGCAACATTTTTTTCTGATTTGGGTAATAAGCTATTAACATTTGGTATTTTACCGTTAACATAGTTACCTACAAGTTGTAGTATTTGTAAAATTTAATTTAACAAATGTAAGGAAACAAATTAAATTCGTTTGAAATTAGCTCCCGTAACCATGCTTGTTCCACGTTCTTCAAGTACTCGTACTCACCGGTATGCGTAACATTTGCGTGAAAATTCATCCCTTATGTTAATTTGACACGGCTTAAAGGAACATAAGTTTGTGAAACATATTAGCAGGTGGGGCGTACGCTTAAAATACTTACTGTGAACTACCGTCAAGTTTATTAATTTTAATTATGTTCAGCTTTTCCACGCTCTATCGAGTTTTCGTTCCCAATAAAATGTGTGGAAACTGTGTCATATTATTATGTTTGCGAAATATAATATAATTAGGTATTTTATGTATATAAATAAGTGTTTTGTGTTATGTGTGTCTAAGTCACCTTTCCACATCTTCCCTCATAATCGTTGAGGAAAACGGTTCTGGCGTACCTAATGCTTTCCTTTTGACAGTTCAGTTTTAAATCACCGTAACTATCTGAAGCTACGTATAAAAAAACTGTTTTCTGGTTTGAATAATGTTTTAATTAGGTATTTTATGCATAGACTTATAAAAAAAGATGGACTCCGCGCTGCGCATATCGAAAGTGAAGCACAGTAAGTATGCCGGGAACGTTTGTACAAACACGCCTCGCGCACACATTTACATCATAGTGTGCCGACCGGCCGCCATTACGTGACACGAGCGACGGCGTCTTTGCAGGTACTCAAATTACGCACACATAGATCGGTAGGGTGCTTCACTTTCGATATGCGTGGCGCGGAGTCCATCTTTTTTTATAAGTCTATGATTTTATGTATGTAAGTACTTACTAAGTCACCTTTTCACATCTTCCCTCATAACATAATCGTTGAGGGAAACGGTTAGGGCGTACTCGTACCTAACGCTTGACAGTTAAATTTTAAGTCACCGTAACTATCTGAAGTGACGTATAAAAAAAAAATTCTGGTTCGAAAAAATGTTTTCTGGTAAATACCTACGACACATGAAAAAATATTTTCTGGTTCTAAAGATTAAGAACTACAAAGAGCGAGACTACCTATATGTTATATTTATTCTTCATGAAATATAATATAATCTCTATTATAGTCACACTAATATAATTATGCGTGATTTATATTTAGATATGTCATACTCATAACTTAGTGGTATACTAAGTTATTAGTTATTAAGTTGTCAGGACTGGCAGCCGTCACGGTTATATTAGCATAAGCTAGCATACGCTTAAGTTATAACTTAAAACATACGACCAACGTTATTATTGTAGAATTGTTTAGCTTGTGGTTTTGGCAACGAATAAAATTAACAGTCCGTGGTTCTTATCTTAAATTAAATCCTGAACACTGAATAAATATCGAAATCTAAACAATTCTGTTCAGCAAATCCTATTATTTATTAAATTAAGAAGGAATGCCTTTTTTTCCGTGTGGGGAGAACAGAGCATTATTTCGGATTTCTACCAACTAAAACCCCACGATTTCTTACACTACCATGAGTGGGAGGCTCGGAAAATACTTGAACATTCACCGCTCGCCCGACTGGTAAATAAGGAATGCCTGAAAATGTTCTTTACTTGTATTTAACTTAATGCAGTTTCTTGTGATTATTGTACCTGTAGTAACTTATGTACGAACACTATAGGTAAGTATCAAGTCACCATTAGGCGCATTTCTACAAAAATGTACGAACACTATAGGTAAGTATCAAGTCACCATTAGTAACTTATGTACGAACACTATAGGTAAGTATCAAGTCACCAATAGTAACTTATGTACGAACACTATAGGTAAGTATCAAGTCACCATTAGGCGCATTTCTACAAAAATGTACGAACACTATAGGTAAGTATCAGGTCACCATTAGTAACTTATGTACGAACACTATAGGTAAGTATCAAGTCACCATTAGTAACTTATGTACGAACACTATAGGTAAGTATCAAGTCACCATTAGGCGCATTTCTACAAAAATGTACGAACACTATAGGTAAGTATCAAGTCACCATTAGGCGCATTTCTACAAAAATGTACGAACACTATAGGTAAGTATCAAGTCACCATTAGTAACTTATGTACGAACACTATAGGTAAGTATCAAGTCACCATTAGGCGCATTTCTACAAAAATGTACGAACACTATAGGTAAGTATCAAGTCACCATTAGTAACTTATGTACGAACACTATAGGTAAGTATCAAGTCACCATTAGGCGCATTTCTACAAAAATGTACGAACACTATAGGTAAGTATCAAGTCACCATTAGTAACTTATGTACGAACACTATAGGTAAGTATCAAGTCACCATTAGGCGCATTTCTACAAAAAACGGCTGTCATCTTTTATGAAATTAATCCGTGCACTGAAATAACTTAATATTATTGTGATGAAAGGAACATTTTTAATCAAACTTAATTCATTTAGTTTTCTTGTTGACTAGGTAATTAAGTTAGCAGCAAAGCATTGATTCGATTACTTCGACGAGTATGTGACTTAAGTGGAAATCCGCTACTATCTGCACTGATTGAATTAAAACTTAAGCTTGAAAAGTTGTATCTAAATGTTAGTAAAACAAATAATTATAATGTAAATTATATTTTTTTTCTTTTGATTTTTTTTTCTACAATTAGCGAGAAAATTCTTAATTGTAGATTTTTCAGAAACACATCACTCACCTAACTAACTTAATTATGACTGAAATTCATAAAACTAAGAACGAAATTATCTCAAACTCCCTCAAGACAAAACCATACAAGCGATATCAATTTCGAAATTGCGTGTCCAAATTCTGAGGGTAACAGGAATGCCTCTAAGCGTTTGAAACTTGAGGAAACTTTATAAGACTTATTCCATTTATTTTCGTAACCTTCACATGAAGGGGCGTAATATAAATTTGCGAAAAAAAATAGTATCGAATCCATTAAAATTTAAAGCCACTGAAGGTTAAGGAAAGGAAAATTTGTACAAAAAGGGTAAAAACGTGAGGTCGATTACTTAGTTCAGAAATGTAGGTACACGTGTTTATTAAGAAGGGTCTTGGATTCAGATGTTTTTTTTTAGTTAGGTACATACTAGAAAACTTTACGAAGTTTTAAGCTCGAGGAAACTTTTGATTTTCAGTTGGTAATAAAGGCAGTCGCTCTATGTAAAATACTGGAATTCAGCTGTATCCAGTTAGACTGGAAACTGACCCCAATACAGTTGGGAAAAGGCTATACGCAGGTCAATCATAACCAAGACTCAATATTTTAGACTATTAAACTTGTTATTAAGTAATAAATAAGTATATGTATATGTTTGATAGCACATGTAATATGATATATGCGGCACGCGTTCCACATAATCGAGTTCACTGTTACCATCAAATTAAATTACATGCAACCTATCTAACATTATTATAAAATCTACCGCAGACAAGCGCGACGGGACAACACGACGCGATTCTAGAAGTTGAAGTTTTCAAAGAAATTGTTCCACTGGGTCGCATCGCGTCGCGGCTGTCTGTGGTAGCCTTTAGTAGGTATATTCAGATCAGAACCTAAACGTATTTTGGTTCTACAATCAAAATTAAATATTTTATGGACGACAATGTTGAATATTTCCATAACTTAAGTAGGTTTGCACTTTTCACTTGCAATCTCATTATTTTTACCAATGCCAGTGCAAATGTAATGCTGATTACACACGGTTTAATTAAACATCAATTAACCTTTAAACATCTTATTATTATTAAAGATTATTTAATTTATAAAGTTAATATTAATTTGAATCAGAACCGCAATGAAATTTCAGTGATTTATTCAAGAGGCTTAACTTTAAAATAATTTAATGAAGATAGAACTTTGTTCTAGTTTAAACCAAATTAAAACGGACTTAAATATTTCAATAATTAGATGATAATGTTGGAATTAAGAGTAGATTCAGGGTTTACCTAACTTTAAATTACGTCTGGCAGCCTAAATTAATTCGATTCTTAAGAGAGACGCTATTGGTAATTCGTTAATGAGTAGATCTATTGAAACTACTACTACTTTAATAACTTCAGTTTATGTCTACTAACTTCAGTTGGTGCGTTTCCACTGACGCGAAGATGGGCGGAGCAGAGCGGAGAAGAGCAGTGAAATGTGGCAAGTATTTCCACTGAATCAGAGTGGAGATTTCGAGCACTGTGATTGGTCAATTCATGAACCACCGCCCCGCTCGACTCCGTTTTGTCCGCCTCGGGGCCGCGTGTTCATATAATTTATTTAAAAATCCGTTCAGCACCGCTCCGCTCCATTTACACTGTTTCCAATAACGCGGAGAGGAGATTTCGAGCACTGTGATTGGTCAATTCATGAACCACCGCCCTGCTCGACTCCGTTTTGTCCGGCTCAGCTCCGCTCCGCTCCACTTACACTGTTTCCACTGACTCTCCGCTCAGCTAGCGTCAGTGGAAACGCACCCTAAATAACACAACTTTCTTTTGTTATAGCTGAAATCTCCAAGTTTTAAAGAGGTTTCACGGGCAACGCGTCATATTTGTGACGATTATAATTAAAAGAATGTAACACAAACTTCGTAGCTTTCGATAATTTCATGCATCGTTTAGTCATATAAAATACAAGCATGAAGACGTTGAATAATTCATATTTATGTATGCGTTCATCGTTAATGTCAATTTTTATTATCACTGTTGCTAAACCATAGCTAATAGCGTGGTGTGATTGTGGGAATGCACCGGCCGCCCATTCCATTGTATTGTTTTATTGACAACGTTCATTTAACTACAGCCACTATCGTTAGCCGTTATTGAATCAATATACGTTTCATTCATAAAAGTAAACGAACGAATTCTTTCACATCGAGCTCGGCATGACGAAAATCCTGTCAGTAAAACTTTCTCAAATATTTTCACATACTTTGTATGTGAATCAATTAGCGCCAAGACAACATTTTGATTAGTTAACAATTCCGTAACGAAAATAATGGAACCTTCACTACTCTCACGGATATTTTGTTGACGTTAATGTCACTACTTTTCATTTGGATTTAGGACTCGAAGCACGAATTCATAAACATAAACAGAGAGATGTAAAATTAAATGAGATCAAGTTACTGTTAGCTGTGCAAAGTAAAACTAACAAAATAATATTTAAATAAACTTATGCTAGTAGGTAGGTAATTAGCGTTTCCTTTTGCAGTTTTAAAGCCTTAAATTATGCATCAATTACCAAAATTATTTATCATAGCTTAGTTTGTAAACATTTAAGGCTGAAACTGGATTACATAAATATAAGTAGTTAGTCCTGAAATACGAGAAATGTTCATAACAAACATAAAATGTCGTAGTTATAGTAGTATGTATTAAACAAAGTTTAGCAAAACTCTTAGGACTTCAAAACTTCCAAGTCTTGGCAACAATGTCCTGGCAAATTATGAAAATGTGGCAAACTAAGTTACCAGAGCTAAGCCAGTCTTATATTTCACGAAACTCTTCTGCCAAGTATTGCTTATGTAAGTGAGACTTAAGTTTGCAAAGGATCTAAGGATTTTGCTTCAAAATATTCAAGCTTCATAGATATACTTATTTAAACATTTTACAAAATATCTATTTAATATTTTCTGACATTTTCTAAACCTCTTGTTGCTCTAACGGTCGGCAGTTCCAAGCCAAGTGATAAATTGCTCTTATAATTTAAAACTTCTCAACAAACATCGGGGTGAAATTCCCCGCGTGAAAGCCAGTCAGGGATCCCTGAACAATAACATCCCCTACTCAACGAGGCATAACCGAACGACGTTACCATTACAAAACCCCGTCGAATAAATTCCGAACCACCCCGACATCACCCCAGCTAAATATAAATCGCAAAAAGTAAATAAACGACTACCATTACTGCCCTGATTATTTTATACACCCCTATATTACTGATGACGCCATTTTGATTTCACTATATTTTTTTCACAAACGCTACCGATAACAATAAGAACATTATTCAAAAATAACGGGGGATTTAGTGCAACAAAGTTGAAACTGTTGCCAACATTTTGCGCAACAAACTGCAAAGCAAGATTTATTGAGTTTGTACATCGACTAACTTTTAAATGTTTTGAAGCGAGACTCGATCACAGAATTAAATCGAGGATGAAAATAAAATGCTGTATTTAGAAATAAATACTCCAAGAGAATTTATTTTCTTTTCATTTGCAGTTAAAATCCGAGACGCAATTACACATTAACTCCTCCAAAATCTCAAATTCGACGAAGCCGATTGCCCTGAACATCAAACATTAGACACACAACTGAATTACCGCAGCTTTTACCCTCACAAACAATGTGATGAGGGTAATTTTCCTGCCCCAATTTATTGTTTAAGTGATTTTCCCGACGACACAGCTCTCTTGGCATTGACATTGGGAAAGTAGGGTATTGGGTGAGAAGACGATTGTTCCCGACGGTTGTTGGGATTTAGTTCGGATACCGCGTCAATGGTGTATGAAACAAAGTTAAGCGGAGCGTGTGGAGTAGTTCAATGGGATAAAGCGGTGTAGGTAGCTGGAAGTTGTATTTAGTATTGCAAACATTTTTATTATGTGTACCTACAGTTTTCTGCTACAGTTCTTGGAATAGAAAATTGAGTTTGGACACGATACAGATACAACCTATTAAAACTAAAATGTCGTCATGTAACCGAACTCATCAAATGACAGAGTCACGACGACATTTTATGTAGGTAGGTATAGCAGGATGTTTTCAACAACTTTCTCTCTTGAATAACTGAGGGCTTCATAATCATCATCGTAATTATCGTTTTAAAGCTTGTTGTTACACTGAAAACATTCCATCCGTAATTATCATCCTCCCGTAGTTTATTGATCCATTTCCATCTGACGATTATCTTTATTATGTCATCATCACACCTCACAATCTTGGGCGCAGGTAAATTAAATTATATCCATTACAACTAGGGTTCCCAACCATACTATATAATATAGCCTACTACATAAATATTAGAGGGAGGGATTATATTTCTGATAAAAAAAATATAGTAGGCGAAGCGAAACTAATTTTTCATCGAAAATATACATAGGTAGTACCTATGTATATTTTCGATGAAAAATTAAATAACATTATTTTTCTAAAATAAGTGTAAAACGAAACGCAGTCGTTATCTGTTTTAGAACGAAACTTGTCCAGCAGCCAGCAACTTCAGCTTTTATTGAACGCATAATACAAAACGGCGAGATGAGCGCAATAGGGCCAGTAGGTATTAATCTCATAAAAGCTGAATTAATGGTATTTCGTATCCTTAGAGCTAAGACTTTACAGACAACAAAAAAAAACCTGAGGTACAAAGTAGCAAACAGTATTAAAAAAATATATATATTTTTGAAACTTACCCTACTATATTTTTACAGACGATGCCTTCGAAAATACTATATTTGATATAAAAAAAAGTTGGCAACCCTAATTACAACTAACACACACCATCTCAGTGCCTACCTACATTAATAGGATCATCGATTAAACTGCCTGTACACTACGGCCGAAATATCTTGGCGAAACCGAACATAGGAATTACGAAATTTCGCACATGTTCTCTCACTCACACTCGCCTCATGTCACCATTTTGTTCCTAAAAAATGTTACTGCGCAGCCTTCTGCACAGAAGGCTGCGCAGTAACATTCTTCGAAGCTGCGGTAACTTACATTAAAAAAACCAGGGTTCCGTATATATGTAATTTTTGTTGATGATTTCTGAAAAACTGTGCTATTTAGAGACATCGTTTTATTTTTCCTGTAAACTACACAAACTTCTATGACATACAATAATTTCAGATTTTTCTCTAGGCAAACTTCGGAGATATTTTCCTTCAAAAGTCGAAAACAATGCGGCCTTTTAAAAAGAAAAAAAATGTTTGAGAACGTGCAAACAGCGCTGTTTCATATGATACACCACACGCCCTAGTCGAAGCCCTACTTCGAATTTTTAAGACACCCTTTCAATCCCTGTTGCAAAAAAAAACATATATTATATTCTTATTTCTTTCTTATTTGCAAAATAGTTGGGCAAACGTCATCTAAAACTGTTCCAAATTTCCAGTTTCATTAGCATTAGTAGTTCTTGAGATATCCCGCTGCGACAAACAGACAGACAGACGAACTGAGTCACACCATAGGGGTTCCTTTTTTACCATTTTCATACGGAACCCTAAAAATTCTGTGAAACATCTCTGCAGGTCAACACTTATTATGCATGGCTTCGTGTACCGTCGCTCTTAGCCCCACTTACAATGCTGGTCACATTTCTAGTAGCAACATAAATATAGGTACCAGTAGGAAATGGAAAACATCAGCTTCTATTTAACATTTTCTAAGAAACATTCAATTGCAAGATTGTACCACAAAACTGCAAATGGAATTGCTTTTTGAAATCTGTGTGAAAACATTGAAAAAGTGTAAGTTTCAGCGTTCAACATGCGCGACAGAAATTCTTTTCCTTTAAATTTAAGTCTGAGTGCAACATGTGACTAACTGTGAATAGAAAAGCTCGGATTTCTATGCTCCATGTTTATTTATAACTAGGTGCACCCCGCGGTTTCACCCGCGTAGGCCGGGATAAAAAGTAGCCTATGTGTTAATCCAGAGTACAAGCTATCTACATACCAAATTTCATCCAAATCGGTCCAACCGTTTGAGCCTGAAAAAGTAACAAACACACACTCACAAACTTTCGCCTTTATAATATTGGTGCGATTTAGTTTGCAGAAAAAAGTAGTATTTGTCAGCTTTTAACTTTTCAGACCCGCCCACTTTTCTTAACCCACTTATGTACAAAAGAAATTCCTAAAGAAAAGGAAAAGGAAAAAAAAGAAAAAGTTTTTGGATGCTTAAACTGTCACTGTTAGTCGTTCTCGTAGGCCATTCTCAACAATTTTTCAAATCCGATTGGTAGTTCCAGAGATTAGCGCGTTCAAACATACAAACAAACAAACAAAAAATCGAAAAAACAAACTCTTCAGATTTAATAACATAGATAGGACCTAAAGGTCATGTGTGGTCTACCTTCCCTCTTCATTATAATAACTTAGAAAGAGCATCTCGCATCACATCTAAACCAAGGGCAAACGGTATAAATTGTAAAGGGAAGTCTAAAGGGAGACCACAAATAAATATATTTCAATAACAATTCCCGTTTCAACTCCCAGAGCCCTTACATGGTCATCGAACATTTGCATAGTACCACATAGTACCTAGTCATCACTTCACTTTATTACTCATATAAACATACTATAGGTAAGTATTCCCAAACAATTTTCCATGAAAAGCAATTATATTTTAACGGACTTCAGCGTCGATATTTACATATCTCCAAATTATGTGATGCTCAATAACGTTTTACACGGTACAACGAACAACATGCAGTCGTCAAAGAACAAAATTACTAACAACTTATTAGAAAATTCCTTCAGAAAATAGGGGGAATATGCCTACTCTATTCCTGACAAAACGGGTTTCAATGACATTCTTTATTCTCGGTACATCGACATAAGGGTCTTACAGACACAAATTGGATATCTTGTTGCTATGTGGAAGAACTGGGTGTTAGTGACACTGCGGAATGTGTCGAAAACATTCCAACCCATACAAACATGAACAAAATTCCGCGCCATTTGTTTCAGCCGCAATGTCGTCATTTACCAGCAAATAAAATACAGTTGAATTATTGTAGCTGCCAGTATTGTAAAGGCAAACGAAATTAGAAAATAGGATTTTAATGTGTCAGGCTTAGATTATGAAATGTCCAGATTCCTAGTAGGCTACCGTAAATTGATTCCAAATTTAAGTAACTAAAATTGGTATCTAGTCCGATCCCCGCGTCAGACGTCAAGGAACGATCGCCCCGCAAACGTCACGAGCCGGGAGTTTTAATTTTTATTAAAATGCCAGTCTGTGCTGTGAAATCGTGCAAAAATTACCCTAACAAAAAAGAAAATTGCACCAACATCTCATTTCATAAGTAAGTATTCAATTTCACCGTGTATTTCTTAGTTAAATTTGAAAACGAAAAAGTAACAATGTGACAGAGCAACTGTTGAAGTGTTGCCTAAGGCATGAAATCAATTTACCCATATTTTTAACAACTCACGGCAAAAACGAGGGATGACAAAAGAGTTTTACTAACATGAATGATGATGATAATTTTTGTGACTGTTAGTTAGTTTGTTTCTTATACTTAGCCCGTAAGTTTCTTAATTTACCTTTATGAAATCCAAGTCTGTAAATGCGATAATCCATTTTGATGACAGTGGTGGTCGAGGCTAAAAAAACATAAAAATTGGGGATTTTAAACATCCAAACTCCACCACAAAGGCGGTGAATCATCATCATTATTTAATTATTTGACGAATTCATCCATTGTTCAAGTTAAGTTTTTTGATACCCAAAATCGAAGTTTGGCGCCAATTGTGTAGGTTTACATTTTTACTTTTCACAAATATGTAGTGATTGAAAATGTGACAAATATCATTCAAAATATTATAAACAACAAGAAAATACCCAGATCTTAACGTATTATACAAACACAGGTCCAATAATACGTAATATTCATTATCACTAGGTACTCAATATGTTCAAAATATCGCTGACCAATATTGTTTTTTTTTTATTGCAAAGATTCGTTATTCGATAGCGATTATGCCAAACGATTTTTTTTTAATTTCGATCGTCTCGAGTTTAAGACGAATGTCAGAAATCGATACTTGAAAATTGAAATAAAATTGTTTTATACATTAAATTCTTATAAGCATTGTTTTTTTTTAAATAATAATTTACACTTTTCTACTGCAAGCATTGAAAATAAATTATTGATTGCAAGTTTAACTTTTTTAGAATATTATGTTGAAACCAAGTCAACTGACAGGACCTGTTTAGACCTACAGGTACCTCATTTATTGAACTTCACGCTGAATTGTTTCTATAATTGAATTTAAATTTGGAATGCGCTCGCTCTTCAAAATTATTTTAATTTATTGGACAATTATTTATTGTGGATTTTATTTTTGATAGGTACTTTCTGATAGTTTGCTACAGAATGCCCAGCATATATTTAGGTAGGCTTTTAGCGTTTGGGAATGAATGATGATTAGAGATCGGATAATCGGATGCATATTTCGGATATCGGATAATTCGGATAATCGGATACGTGTTAAGGAAAAGACTTTCTTATATATGTGGTTTTATTTATTTTGGTCCGTGCATCTTTACATACCAGGTCTGCTCCGTGCCTCGGAAAGCACGTTTAGCCCCCGGTCCCGGTTAAGGACCCGGCTGTCTTTCGTGGATCTTTGACAGTCGTTACGTGTCGTCAGAAGCCCGAAAGTCTGACAATCAGTCTTACCAAGGGGTATCGCATTACCCAGTTACTGGGTTGTAGAGGTCAGATAGGCAGTCGCTCCATGTAAAATACTGGTATTCAGCTGCATCCCGTTAGACTGGAAGCCGACCGCCGGTCGCCGCTGGTTAGCCGGAAAAGGCTAGGCAGATTGATTGATTTATTTAAAAATGTCTGGAAATGGGGATCACATAAATATTCCGTTTGTTACACGTGGTCCCCGCGAGAAATACAAATCTGCCGAATTAAAATGGCTGTCCCTGGAAGGTACCGTCACTGTATTGGTGGGGTTGTTTTCATGGGACGATAGTAACTTTAAAATGTAAATCCAAGATGGCGGCTGCAATCATTTCCAAATTTTTCATCATGAGTGTCGTTTTCATGTTTTTGAGGGTGTTAAAGCCGATAGCCTTTTTTTTCGACACGGCTCGTATTTGTGTCAAGATCAGGAGCATAATAAACATTTTCTTTTTTCTAAAAAATATTATATATTATATATTCTCTATCGGCTTTAGCACCCTTAGAAACTATGAAAACGACATCCATGACAGAGAAATTGAAAATTTTCGCAGCCGCCATGTTGGATTTACATTTTAACGTCACTATCGGCTTTAACACCCTAGAAAAGCATGAAAACGACACCCATGAAGAAAAATTTGAAAATTTTTGCAGCCGCCATCTTGGATTTTCATTTTGACCAAATTGACACTTTTTTCTTTGTCTTCTTTTATTCTTTACAAGTTCGTTTTCAATGTTCCGTTTATATTTAAATTTTCCCACATTTTTAGGGTAATCTCTATGCGCTGGTATTATTCGCGTGTTGCACACATACGCAAATGCGTTATGTAGTACACGGCGCTCACTCACACATGTATAAAAAGTGGCTTCACGTTCTATGTTACGTTTTGTATTGAACACGGAATCTGGACATTTCATAATCTAAGGTGTCAGGGCTTGCTACTATATGCGACTGTTACAAAAGTTTAGGCTTAGAAAGTATAATATAATTGAATACTAGAAATAGAATATTTACTTATGATAAGTAATAATAAACCCAATACACAGATATAAACAAGAGATAATTATGATTACTTTACTACCACTTGCTTCGTTCACATCACACAACAGACGTCACACATCGCACATTATTCGCGCATCTCGAATACCTGTCTTGAAAAACAGACAACAATAGAACGACACTTCACACCTATTACGACGCACCCCGGCTCCATTCACGTCCCTGACGCCACACACAATGACACCAGCATAAATGTCAATAACTACAGCGGCTTTTTCAAAAATCGAACAATCTTCATTCTCTTCAGCCAGTATTTGATGTATTAGCCACGAATTAGGCGGCCAGACCTTTTACACAGATACACCTTTGATGGTATCTGAACTCATTCACGAGGTGACAAAGTAGTTACGCCCACTGCTTGTGTGTGGCAGAACTTGGGTGGTTCAAGGTAGGAAGTCGAAATTTATGTACTATCGGCAAAACTTAAGCATGTTCAGTTTAGAAAATATTTCTTCGCCCAATTAGAGACAATATGCATTTGCGTGAGTTCACAGCGTGTAACAAAAAATAACAACAAACATTAGCAACAAATCAAATCAAAAACAAACGTGCATCGTATTGGTCAAAACGCATGCATTGGGTGATCGAGTACTGAGACGTACTATGTGATTATCGATTTAAAGGTAAGCATGCGGAAGTTTGGCCGATAGTACCTACCTACTGTTAAAGATTTAAGGTATTCATTAATGTTTTAGACTTGGAAAATTTTGTATTGTAGTCGTGATTAATGTGATAAGTTCAAATAAGGCAAGACTTTGAAAACTCTCGT
This sequence comes from Cosmia trapezina, assembly GCA_905163495.3. Lineage (NCBI taxonomy): Eukaryota > Metazoa > Arthropoda > Insecta > Lepidoptera > Noctuidae > Cosmia > Cosmia trapezina. The sequence goes on from LR991038.1 coordinate 12,828,576, forward strand.
TAGCTCTTCTGATTTTATTTTAGTATCTTAGTGTAATATCTTGTGTCATCAATTTAATGGGTATTTAAAAATATCACCGATGTAGAGTTCTGTAATCATAATTTTAGGAATTGGGAACAATTTTGTTTTTACACAATTAAGAACATGTATTTTCTTTTTCAAACTGTGTGCAACAATTTGCAATACAAAAATAATACCAAAAACCAAACTCCTATTGTTTTTCCGAGTAACTCCAACACGCAAACACCTCAAGAGTTAACAATCACATATTTGTCACGGAAGCAATCAATAACGCCGTAGATCTGTCATCAGGTAAGTACAACCACACAGTAGAATGGCCCACCACCCACCGGTAGCATCATAGTTTGGTTTGCAACAATATACTTCACTTAAATGTACTTTCGTCTGAAAACAAAGCCTCGCCCGTTCGGAGGCATGTTTTTGGCCTGAATAGTCTTGTTTGTGGTTTCTGACTGAATACAGCAAGCATCATGGGGGTCGGCTCTGGCTACCGAACAGTAGTACCACACTCTTTGTTCTAATCTCAACATGTGGTCCATAATTGTGCGGTTGGATGAAGAATTTAGTTACGGACCACAAATTAAGACTTACAAACTATACAGATTGTTAAGCAGTTCGTAGAAGGGTAGTCTAGCCTTGTGCTCAAAACAATTTACTTTGGAGCACTTGTTGTAATTAACAATACCAATTTCGTGTTGACGATGGCTGTAGCCGAGATAAATAAAGATCTTAAGGCTTGTCCGCCGTAAAAAGCGCGGTCACTGTCGGACTGCATACAAAAGAAAGAGAAGCGCGATGACACAACGCTTGCAAAATATGAAGTAATTATCGATTAACAAAAAACTATTGATTGGACTAAAAAAGTAATGACATGAAATCATTCCTTATTATTTTGTAGAGAACTGTATAAATTTATGAACACTTTTAATGAAAATTGCAGGAGTAATATGGTAAAAACTAGAAAAAATAGACAGAAATAGACCTGGATTTAGATTTTTTTTCCCTTAGTTCTACAAACTAAAATAGATTTCAGTACAAATGAAATCACTTCTTATGTGTTGTTGATTGCTGTGTATTTTTTCCTATCAAAAAGATGCTATAGTTAGGTACTGTAAAAGATGGTCACAAAGTTACTTAGTTTCGCCGTATTTTAGGAAGGAGGAGCCTTAATAGTGACAATTGCGCGTCAAATTGAATGGACGTTGTTTTACTGGTAAGATTTTAATTTCGTGGAGAGAGTCATCGTCATCAAATGTTTACCACCACCTTTAAGAAAAATGTTATTTTACTTTTCTTTCCCTATCCCGATGGGATAAAGCTCAAATTGTCGTGCTTTCTCGCGATGATAATAGTTTGGTTTTACACATTTCTCGAACTAGGTTTATTAGGAGATATCGTGGCACCGGTAAATGTTAATAAAATCCAAGGAGCCCGCAAACTGACTGGGAGACAAGTTTATTGTTTCTTTAACGACATCGACACACGGTTTTATTGGAAACGAGTAAGTTGAACCTATAAAGCCATTCTATCTATTTACTGAAGTATAGAACAAAAACATTACGTTAACTACTTATAGCTAATATTGAGTCATCGGCACACTCATACCTAGTTAGATCTTCTGTCATTTGTCAACGATAAAATGTGGAACATTCAATTATGTACCACTACTTTATATTGTCATGTTTTACATCTGGATAATCATCTTATGTGCACAGTATTTTAAATCTTACTCTAAATCTGTATATATAGTGGTTTTAAAATCACTGGCTGGCTGTAGTGGAGAAACGTTGTGTTGAAATCTATAGGTAATCAACACTCACGAACACATACGAACTATTTGACATACGCAAATATTCAATTGAATGGGCCATAGAAATATAAGCAAAACCACTATTTTAAGAAAAGAAAACAAAAATCTAATTATCTTATGTAGGATTACTTAATCTACTATGGTTTTCCTACTATTATGGATTACAATGGCGTACTCCAATAAAATTGTAAAGACTCAGTACCTACGTATTAAGGCTCTTACAGACAGAGGCGATATCGCGTCGCTCCTGTGTGTATGGTCGCGCGCGATTCCATAGAAATTGTTCTACGGATATAATATCGTAATATCGCGTCGCGACGCGATATCGCCTCTGTCTGTAAGAGCCTTTAGGCAAAAAAGATAGACGCGGAAAAAATTAAAATACCTATTTAAAAATGTGGATTCGCCCGATTAGGGCGAGTAAATTCGGGCCAATCGACTATAACATTTTGTGCTTACATCGACTTATGAATTTCGTCTGAAATAAACTATTTTATGAAGTTGGCTTGGCCTGACTTTTCTGGTATTCAACATGTAGTGTTGTAGACTGTTGAACTTAATGCCCTTTCTTCTTCTCCACCCTACTGTCACCGGTCTTATTGCCAAGGTCCTCTTTGCTAATGGGAGAGTAACTCGTAGCTACATACCTATATATAGCTAGCTAGCCAGCCTACCTACATTAGATGGATGCTATGTAGGTGTAAGAGGCGGTTTTATATTGATATAAAACCGCCTCTTACACCTACATATATATATCATATACCTATGGATAGGTACACTGTACTATCAAAAACGTCTTAGCGCTACGACACATATATTTCGTTAGGATTTTTTCTTACTTTCCGATAAAACGATTGATAAAGTTAACTAAGAGAAACTATGAAAAAAAGAAAAGAATACTAACAATAAGAGTAACTATGTGAAATCATCACAAAATCTAACTAAACTAAACAGTGATTATGACGATTTGAACAATCAAGAAAACAAAAATTACGATCTCTGTTCAAATTCTGTCGCCGTTCCGGGAACGTGGCGAGTTGTAAATCTATTTAATTGCCAGTATTAGTTTAAAGCTCTAAACGTTTTTACACAATATTTTTGGGTGCTACCTCCTGCGGGCGGCAGGAGCTTCGCAGTAAAACAATAAAATGTCCTGTTGTACTGTTAGTCCCTTTGTGTTCCGTCACAATCGGCGACATTGGCCCTAACTGCCGTCCATTGTTTCTGAATGACAAATGAAGACGTTGGACAACACTGAATATTGTTAATACTAAACGTAGTTTGCTTGATTTCCCACTTAGGGCTCTCGCAGACAGCCGTGAAGCCACGGCACGACGCGACTCCGGTATACAATTCTAATGAAGTTTCATTGAAGTGAAATTTCATGAAATTGTACCATCAGAGTAGCACCGCGCCTGTCTGCGGAAGCCTTTTTACTTGCAAGTTTAATAAACATACCTAGATCTGGTTTTTCAACCTATAATTATAACGTGTCTGATTTTATGTAAGTTTTTTATGTAATATTTTTGCGCATTTTTTTCAGTCTCACCATTTAGTAGGCTGTTTGTTAAGTTTTAACAAATTCAAATTTACGTAATAATTCCGTTTTCTCTTGAATTCAGAATTATTTCATCACATATTATCGAAAGAAACAATTTCACATTTCAAATAACATTTAAGTAACGCATTTCAACCTACTTATAATTTACAGTCAGATTAATTATTAACAAATAGGTAATGAGGTAAACGAAATGCAAAATCCCGAATATTTGACTTTCCCTGTGTGGCTTTCCCTGGTATTATCCATTCGCTAGTAATTACAGTGACAAGAGTGACATCATGACATTTCCCTGAAATGCCACATTATTTAAACGAACGGGAATATTTAATTAGTGCTTCAATAATAATTACAATTTCTGTGTACAGTTCGTTTGTATAAATTCCGAATGATGGATTTCGATTTTATTTATGGAGTGCGTGGGTTGCGAGTCTGCTTTAATTCTGTGGTTTCATTGTGGTTTAGAGTAAAAAGTGTTGTTTGTTTTTGGTGGTTAGCTGCTTGTAATACGAGTATGTCATCTGAAAGTATAATTGCCGGCACGAGTCGTGAGCACAAATTCCATCTTAACCTTAACTGCACTTGTCAGCGTGATCTTATATTCTGTTTTCTATCTGTATATAAATATGCTTGATCATATATTAATTTAATTGCTCCCCCCGTATGCAACCTGCGTGATAGGCTATAAGATTTATTAGGTTTAAGATTAAAGTTTGTGCACACGACTCGTGCCGGCAACTATTTTAATTATGATTAAAATATTTTTTTTTTCTTAAATTCCCAAAATTTTAACTAAACTGAAGCATTTATTATGCCAAATGGAATAAAAAATGAATTCATTATTATTTTATTTTATTAAAATAATGTGTAAGTAATCTAGCAAAATATGTTTTAGGCTTCCGTGTGGTTAGACATTTTTTTACAGACGTTTAAAGTTCATAAAAAAGAAATAAAATTCATAAATACTTTTTGTAAACCTTATTTTAAAAAAAACTGAGGGTGCTTTTTCTGTTCAAACCTTTTTGAAAATATGTTTGATAATCGCTCTTTCTTTTGAGGTACCATTTACGCGTATATCTTACAAATTATTGAAATAGGACATACAAACAAATTTGAGGAAGAAATTTTTAAATTCAGGCAGACTAATTAAAACAACATTTGAATTTAATTTTTTTTTTTTTTTTTTTTGTTCAAAATGTCTGCCTTGATTCCTAATACAAGCACTGCTCAGTCTTCTCACTTCTGTTGTTGTTATTTTCAACATCATCTCCATCATCATTGTTTCAAACGCCGAATTAATTATCTTTATCAATTCTTCTCTTGTGTTTATGTCAACATTCGTATACACCAGTTCCTTGGCCCGGCCCCACACGAAAAAGTCCAGCGGAGTCAGATCTGGTGAGCGAGCGGGCCAAGGGATAGGTCTATCTCTGCCGATTCAGCCGTCAAGAAAGCATTATTTAAGTGTTCCCTTACATTTACCGTCCAATGCGCTAGACAGCCGTTTTTCTGAAAGATGACTGTTCGGTCTCTGTCGAATATCGGTACACCGGTTTCCTCTATCAGCACTGGTAAATCGACTTGTAGAAAATGCAAATACCTAAATTTCACCATTCAATGTATCCGGTAAGAAGTGCCCAATCCCCGTTCTGCCAATTACTCCAGCCCATACATTGGCAGATAATTTCCTCTGAAACGACACCTGCTTCTTAAAATGTGGATTGTTGTCTTTGTCGGCCCATCCATGGAGGTTATGAAAGTTTGTAATAAATAAATAAATTAAATAAATCTTTATTTTCTGACCAGGAGATCCATACTATGCGAGCAACAATTTGGCACTTATTCTAAAACACTATAATTATATAATTAAAACTTATCACTAAAAATCACCTGTCATATCTGAATAACGGCCTGTGAGCCGCTATCCAGTGACACATGATTTGGCCATCCACTCTGCCGGCCACAGTAGCTACGAGGCTGTTGGGGCTGTCGCGCACCCGACGCATCAGTGATGCGATTCGCAGACGCAGCAGCGAGCCGAAATCCGGAACGGCGTGCATCCGCAAACATCCCCGACGCGCTACAGAAGCGCGGCAGCCCCAGCATTACCCCGAACGCGTTATTATATTGGACCCGTAGAGCATTGTACGAGCCCTGTGTATAACTGACCCACAGGGCGCACGCATACAGCGACGGGCAATAGGCTCCGAACAGTGTTATCTTCACCTCTCGCGTACACCGTGTGTACCTGCGGGCCAGCATGTTACACCTGACAGCCAATGCTCTACGTTCCCTCTCTAAATCGTCGTCTTCCGACAGCCTATCGGTGACCCAGTGCCCCAGGTATTTAAAACTAGTAACTCTTTTCAGCGGAACGCTGCCCCAAGTAACCGGTGGAACAAAGTCCTATACTTTATTTTGCGCCCTAAACACTAACCGTCTTAAAAATAAACACAGAATAAAGTTATTCCATGTTTAAACCTATGAAAATGCATGGTTATTCCTTTGTTATTCCTGATATAACTTTATTCCGTGTTTTTTTTGTAAGAGGGTTAGAGCTCGCTTTTGGTTGAGTTGTACCTGAGACCATGAGTCACCGCAAAGTCTTCACAAACTTAATGCTTTCCCTAGAAAATTTGCTTTCATCGGCTTGACGTGTAGCCGTGTGTACAAAAATATTCAGAACTTTTAAAATTTTCTGAAAACGCCTAATACAATAATAGAGAACCTAACTTCGCTCGCTCTTACATTCTCTTAATTCTTAAACTTTTGTGCATTAGTCGACAAAGTAACAACTCTTTTTTTCTGTATGAATGGTCAACAGAAAATCTACCCTATGCGGGTTGCACTTGCAAACATTTTTGAGCTCGCTTCGCTCGCTGTTGCATCCTATTCTCTCCTAATTCACACTCTCTTAATTGTTAAACTTTTCTGCACTTTTCTGCACTTTTCTGCAAAAACAAACAAAAACCTAACATATCCGAGGTTAAATGCAAAAAAGCTCGCTTCGTGGTGCTGCAGATGCACCCTGGAAATAAACCTACCGGCGTCCATGAGGTATAAACGCGGGGTTACGCTGCAAAATCATCGGTCGGCTAATTCTAAACGGCCTAGGGCGGCCGAGACTATTAGTCCGCCTCTGCGTAAGTATGTAGTTATTACTAGATGAATTTAATCTCATAATATTTCGTACAGGTAATGACAGCAGTAGGATCGAAATCAATTTCCACTGAAGTGTTCTAATCCATAGTATTTTTTCTTATAGGATTAGGGTCGGATCATACTGTACACAATGGCAGAAAGCACACACAAGGCAAAAGACTAAGTAGGAATGTAAAACTTATTATTCCAATCACTACATCAGTCAATCAATGTCAACAAAACAAAGCTAAATCACCTCCTAAAGGAGCCATTAAATACAACACCTCAATAAAATGTTTGTAAACACGCAAAGCGCTCCAGCTGTGAGGAGCAGCATGGTCCAGCTAAGACAATGTCCACCTAATGGCTACCGATGACTCACTAACTATAAATATATGTATCATTGTTATGACGACTTCCACCAAGCAAGCTTACAGGAATCACGAGCGATTGTTGTCCCTTCTATGCTAAAACCAGACTCATAATTTGTTCAAAACAAGGGGCGATCTTTGACTACATAGTTCCATATTCCTGATAAAGGGTCACAGTATGACGTCCAACTCGAACGAAACTCACTCCATTGTTGATTTGAAAACAAAACGGCGTGTCGACACCCTCGCATCTATTATTTAGTACTGTTTCAATTCCTGTACTGTCAAAATGTTAAACAAAACATGGAACGAATGTCACCCTTTGTGATGCGAGCCTTAAAACGATAATGAAGGCCGTTATTTATATATTATTACTTGTGAGTTTCCCCGTTACAAGTTTATGTCGAAAATAAGACGTAGGAACAATATTGTCTGTTTTGTTTTGCAAAGGTTTGTAGAAAGTGAAACAAAATTAAAACGGCTTTTAAACAAAAATATATAAAAGCTATAGATTATGATTTTAGATCGTCATCATTTTCCCTTACAGCAGCTCCAAAATCTGAAACATATTCCATACTATATTGAAAAGTATATAAACTCCCAAAGAAACGATCGCCATCCAGCACACTCATTGCTCAATCGTTCGTTTGTAGAATTAAATAAAAATCCGCCTTGTTGCGGTAGCTAGCGAAAAAAATGTTTTATTTTAGTCAATATTCCACAAAAACTAGGAATCTGTGTTGACTTTTTTGGTCGAGTGATCAGTGGACATGCACGACTTTCGCATTTGATCGCGTCTCTGTGGACAGCGGAATGCCGCCCCGGATCATTTCTCGTGAGAACCGATGAACGGCAACCAGCGTCAAGTGCCGTCGACAAATATTTTTGGGTGATTGTAAATTTTTGCTAAGCAAATGCTTTCGTTACGCTACTAAATAGCTTTCTTGAGAAACAATTTTAAATGTCTACCAAATGTTAAATGTCATTTCATTTGAGAGTCCTGAGAATTGTGTCAGGCATTGATTGAATTTCTTTTCATATTATGTAACAAAACTGATGAACAATGAGGAGCTCGTATCGATCCATCAGGTTAAGTTACGCTTGCCGGGGTTGGCTCGTGGATGGATGACCATCTTTATGGATGGCCTTCTCCGTGCCTCGTAAAGCACGTTAAGCGGTTGGTCCCAGCTGTCATTCGACAGACAGCTGTCACTTGTCAGAAGCCCGAAAGTCTGACAACCAGGGGTATCTTATTACCCAGTTACTGGGTTGTGGAGGTCAGATCAGTCACTCCATGTAAAATACTGGCATTCAGCTACATCTGGTTAGACTGGAAGCCGACCCCAATATAGTTGGAAAAAGGCTAGTTAGACTGTTATTATGTAACAAAACTAAATGTCTAATTAAAATTATATTCGAATAAAATCCAAAAATATTTCCTTGAGTTAAATGACACTTGTAACTGGCATTTATTGGACCCTTTTGGAACATCCATCCAATTATTTTACTGACTGAGACACCTAAAATTTCTGAAGAAATCCGATCAGAAACTTTGCAAACGTCAACAAAATCGCAATGCAAAGTAACAAATTAATTACTACCAATTCTCCAGGGTTCGAGAGACAGGTTTCAGCAAACAACCTGTCGCGATGGTAGTGGGCACAGCTCAATCAGGTAGCGACAGTGTGTCCAATCCCTGTCGGGTCGGATCGTGACACGTGCGTGAATTATCCGCTGTGAAAATCGATCGAGTACCGATAAGATTTTTCCGAAAAAGCAAAGCCGACGTCCGATTACTGACGTGACGATCCCCACCACCCCCATCTCCGAGAGCCACGAAGCACCTGCGAACACTCCCGACCCGCTATAACTGTCGCTGATATTTTTGAATGTTTAATTGCCCAACAGTTAGCCCGTAATTCAATTTTGTGATGTTTCGTTCTCACGCGCTGTAGTGTGAGAACAATCATCTAGAGAGTTTTACATGTTTTAGTAGTCGTTAGATACGATTACCGCTGTCCGATACGCAAATACAAGATTGGTATGTATTTATAACATACCGGAAACTAAACGCAGTTCACATCACCATTATTATGTACCACGGTGCTAATTCGATTATTGATACCAATTCTTTTAAAAGTTATACTTTGAAGATATCATGAATGAATTGTTAGTACATACTGACATTGTCAGAATGTAGCACAATTCAATAACACTTAAATACAACTTTTTACTGTTTGACAATTAAGAAATTGGTATCAATATCAACTCGATACGCTGAAACATTTGATATTTCATTGTCTGCTCTTCAACACATCTGACTACCTTAAGATAGATATTGTGTGGACGTTTAAGTATAATCCTTATATATTATATTCATGTCCTCATTGCCATACAGTAGTGGATGTATTAAGACGGCTTAGACAACAAAAACCCACATCCGCCTCCACAAAGAGTCCCCGCCCAGTTTTTCCGACAAACTTGATTCGTCATGTCCAATTAAAACTGAGCCACGATTTTTCTCATCGACGATCGTAGATTTTTGGATTAGCTAGAGATTTGGATAAGGAAGTGAGAATGAGTCAAGCCAAGGGTTTGGGATAGGCGTTGATGAGTCAGTCAATCAGTCAGTCAGTCAGGACTTCTCTTTTTATTTATATAGATAGATAGATTTAACATGACTGAAATACATCTTAATTAAACTTTAATTAAGTGAAAACACTGCAGGAGTTCGGAACTCATGAGAGTAAAATAAACGAAGCGGCTATCTTCAATGTATACTTAAATTAAACGTAGGCGTTTCCCTGGCAGCGTCTCATTAGTTACGTGTACAAATATTATGCAGAATACTAGATAAGGATACACAAGTGCAGTCCAACAAAATTACATAATAATTCAACGTATGACGTATAGGTAGGACCTTAGAAAAGAAAGTAACACTTCAGTTAGGTAAATAGGTAACATTATAAAAAGGAAAATTATGAGCAGCAAGCTTCTACGGTTACACTCAACTCTAGACTTTCCATTAAAGTTTAGAGGTTCCATTGCCGTTAAAAATAAAACTGTATTCGACCAGCAGGTACCTATTGACAGAGTGCTTTAGATCTTTGACTTTGGTACTAATGGAAGAAAATTGGAAAATTAGTTTTTTCATTCAGCTGCATGTCAATGTAGTTCCTTGCTGAAAACTTAGCCGCGAGATAGTACCAAGTGTTTTTTTCTGGTCGCCGATTGGTCGTTTTGTCTTCAAGACGACTTTGCCAAGTGTGAAACACACTGCGCTCTCTTGCGGCGAAGCTTCCGGGAACGGGGAAACAACCCTATAACGGTATGATGATATGTGTTCGACCTGTAAATCTAATCATACTACGGAACTACCACATTTATTGCCGATATTATTATTTGCTATAAGCGATATTAAAAGTCAACCACCTTGTCAAGCGTAACTTTCCATAAAGATTCTGCCACGCAGTTTCGTATCCATCGTTGTTGATTCCACGACACAGACGAATATCGTCGTCAAGTCAACCGCGGTTCCCACGCGTGTGCCTTACCGAATACTTTTTGCGTTCAACAATCCGTTTTTGTGGTAAAAACCTGACTGAAATCACGTTTTCCATTCAAAAGCTTTACTATGTACGAGTAGGTAGGCCTTCCGCGTTGATTCAAATGACGTCGCGACGCCGAATACTTTGACAATTTGATCATCTTTGATGGAATATTATCTGTTACCGGAATCACCACTTTATTATAGACCTTCAGAAATTTATTTTTATATTGTATTTATAATTTCTGTCCTTTTCATCTTAATGTCAAGTTAGATGACACCGTTTTAAAAATAAGTAATTATATAAATAAGATATATTTTTCTTAGGTGTCCTATTTCACTAAGTGCTTTCACATTATTTGAATTTCATCTCCTCAGCACCTATTTTCAACCATATCGTAGTCCTCAAAATCAAAATGTTTTATTTCACAGGGGCACTTATGAAACGTCAGAGGCTAGGTTCATGGTTTCAATATTGGTCGTTTTCTAAAGAAGAGCCGGCAAGAAACTTCTCTTCTAACAATAATTGGTTTTTATAATGTTTTCAAATCGGTATAGGAGGACAATGTAGGCCTGTCAACAAGTACCAGGTTAGGTACTTAACAAAATATAAAATGGTCTACAAATCTACAGCTAAGCCTACAACGTTCTCACATTTACAAAATATAAAAGAATCTATTTAAAAGATAAATAAAATAATAAAAATAAAAACCTATACTAGATGACATGATTGCCATTATATACAACTGTAACAAACCAGAATTAATATCATGTCCACAAAAGGCAGTAATAAATAGTTGATATTACAATTGAAGGGTCCACTGCAATAATGATGAATGTCCATTGTCCTTTGTTTTAAGATAACTGGGTTTTAAATTTATAATCGGTGTGAAAAAACTCGGACCGGAAGGTAATGAAATGTTGTTTATTAAAGTTAAAGTATATGTATTTATTTATTATTTCTTTGACAGCAAGATGGCGGTCAGTGCGAGGCGCCTGCGACTGGACATTCATCGTTATTGTCGTGAACACCTGTGACGTTAAGCGTTCTAGCCGTGTAGCCAAAATATTAAAAACGTTTTATCTCGGGACTGTCAGCGATATTGCTAAGTTTGTAAACGCGATTTCATAACTACATAGTCAAGTGACCGAATGGCATTACTGAATAAGAAAAAATGTTTTTTGGACATTCATCATTATTGCAGTGGACCCTTCAATTGTAGGTATATGTTCATACTGTCAAAACTACATTATGTTAAACACATCCACTGAAACTAAAGCTTTTCGAGAAAGAATTTGCACTCATAACCTGATTGCAGGGATCTATTAAGATGTAAGCAAAATTACATGAACAAATATTTATAGCTTTTATATCTGAAGTATACTTACCTAGTATTTAAATAGATCTTTGTTCTGATGGGGGGTTCAACGGAAGGATCTAAACGATCCTTCCGTCGAAGGCTTGGCCGTTTCGTTACTACAAGAACTATTGTTTATCAGAAAAGTAATGAACAGTGAATACATTTTTCATCTTGCGCCCATGTGATGGTAGCGAAACGGCCAAGCCACATATTTTGAGTAAGGAGTAGAGTTTGTGAAGTTAGGGCTTGGACAGTTAGGGCCTATAGAGTTAGAAGCTTGGCTCTACATGAAATCTGATAGCTTTTGTCAGTGCGAGCTATATGTGGTCTCGTCTTGGCAACATTTTACATGAAAATGTTTTTGGTGGGATTTCATTTCTATTTGTAAGTTGCTTATGAGTATTTTTCTATTGTTCATTTTTTTCTTTCTTGCTTTAGGGTTAGGTTGATAGGTAGGAGATTAAAAATCACTTATCGAAGTATATGCAAGTATATTAATATTATTCGTAATAAGTACTTATTATTTGTGGAAGTCTCATACAAATTTCCATCCCCTAGTTTAAGGGTTTGGGGGGTAAAAGTTCCAAGTTTTAGAATTTTTTTGTTGTTTGTGTAATAATACTAGCTTACATACCAAATTTCAGCTTTCTAGGACTTCAGGAAGTACCCTAAGAATTTTTATGATCATCAGTGAGTCAGTGACGAAATCGGAGTATTTTAGATATCAATAAAATCAAAAGTATAAGAGCTATGCAATTGAAACTTTATAGGTTTAATAAGTCAACCACTGACATCATATCCCGAAAATTTTGTTTATCTGGTATAATCCAAACCCAAGTTAAGAAGGTTCAAAAATACGACTGCTTCGAGAAAAGGTAGGTAGTGCCCTTGCGCTTCGCTTGACTCGTCTTGGCGGGGGCACTCCCGTGCCCCCAGATCAAAAATAAATTAAATTTAAAAACAAAAAAAAATGTAGGTAGATACTGAATAACAAAACCTATCTGCCTAAAGTGACAAACATTTTCTAGCTTTATTGATCGAAGGTAAAGAGGAAATAATAACATGAACAATTACCAAGGAAGTAAACAATTTATTTTCTAATAATAGAAATATCCATTGCTGCGAAGAGCATGAAGCTGAAAGGGCGCAAGATCGGCTTCCGGTCTAACCAGCTAAGTACAGTCACGAACATAAACACCTTACCTTGCGTATGTAAGTGACGCTAGATTCAAAAATATTGATAGATATTTTATGATATTACCAACATAGTAGTCGTCGATTAGCAGATTGTACATTTTTGCTCCAAATTATATCAAATGAGGTGGACTGTCCGCAGCTTCTGCGTAAGCTGTACTTTAATGTTCCCCAGCGAACACTCAGATTTAATATTCCTATAGCTATTCCGTTGTCTTCTTCCAACTACAGGCAAAACTCATATTTAGTGCGAGCGAGTAAAGACTTTAATGCCCTAAGCAAGCAGTTTTCTTTTGATTTGTTTTCAACCAAAGGCTTCTAGCGTACGCAATAGGCTGAACTTGGAATTTTTCAAAATTAATTCTTAGTGTTAATAGTAAGCAGTTCTGTTTCTTATTTTATTTTATTTCATTGTAGTCTATTCCTTATGTTTGGTGGTACCGATTTGACGATTGGTGCTCATCTTTTTTTGATGTCTTGTCGAGTTTAAGATCTCTTATTATAATTAGTGTATAGCTAGCCGTGAAAACCTGTAATTGGCTTCATGTTTCTTATTGCAGTATATTTATTGTTTTTATGTAAAGCTGTTGCTTTTCCACATGATAAATAAATAAATAAATAAATTATCGACGACGTGCTTACCAAGGCACGGGACAAACTCCGGGCTTTGTTACTAAAAAATTCCGAATGGGAAAACCCAATAACAGTTTGCCCGATCTAGGAAAAGAACCCAGGACCCCACGCACACAGTCCGCACGGACATTATCGCGCATGGCTCAGATAATTATGTGTGGATAGACCTTAAGCCGTTGGTCTGCGCCTGATCTCTCTCCGGTCGTGATTCTGATTGCCGTCCATCGGACTATGAGAGTGAGGGAAGAGTATGCATCTATGTCTGCGCACACATCTGCTGTGCGTTATAATATATCCCTCGCCGAAGGCATGTCTCTGATGAGATTTGTCACTGTTAAATAAGACACGGCCTTCGGTAACAAGCTGTTTAATCGCACTGAACTTAGAAGCGTACGCGCGACACGCAGGTCGCTTAACCATATCTATAACTAGCTACTAACTAACCTAACATCCCTCCACCATAAATTCTTAACTACACCGTTATATAACTAAAAGAATTTCCGGTAATTGGCTCGAGCAATATTCCTTAATTTTGGATGAACTTCCGTATCCGTTCGGTGATTTGGCTTGGAACCAGCTTCTTTAGGAACTTGTTCAACGGCTGGCTCAGCTGCTGGCTCCCTGACTACTTCTCGGAGGTCTGAGCTTGCCTCGCTCCACTCTTCCTCTTCCCCCGGTGAGTCTTGGCGTTGCTGATCGGAAGACTGAGCACCTTGTGGCATTTGTTGTTCTCCGTCTGTCCCGTAGTCAGCGAGTGTCCAATCCATGTTGTTGTCTTGCTGTGCCTCGTGTGTTTTTAATTTATATAATTGGTTTTTGTGTTTTTTAATTCTAATGTTTTTCTCCGGTATATACACGTCGTATAGGCTTTTGCCAATTTTATTTAGAACTGTTCCCCGTATCCATTTGTTATTGTAGCTACCTTTTACTAGTACTGTATCATTTATTCCTAAGTCAATGTTTCTGCTGCCTTTATAATATTTGGCCTGTATAGACTGTTTCTTGCGCACTTTTGTTTGTAAGTCTTGTGACAATAATGAGGACGACGCTGACACCTCCTCAGTGGTGTCTAATAGATCAAACCTGCAACGCAATTTACGTCCGAGCATTAATTCGGCCGGCGAGCTGTCTGTCGTCGTGTGTTTCGTGTTCCTATACCTAAATAAAAATTCTGATAGGTGTGCTTTAATTTTGTTTTTGGGTGTGCCCTGTGCTGCTAACCCTTTTAGGAATTTTTTGATTATTTTTACGTATATTTCTGCTTGTCCATTACTAGATGGCGAATAAGTTGGCGAAGTAATGTGTTTAATTCCATTTAAACGGCAGAAATCTTTAAACGTTTTACTAGTGAAAGAGGTTCCATTATCGGTAACAATCGTATGTATTGTTCCAAACCTAGCCATCGTTTCTTGTAGTTTTGCTACGACTGCCGCCGTCGAGTAATCACTGCTAAGGGGAAAACATTCTACCCATTTAGTAAATGCATCGATAATGATAAGGTACATTTCTCCTTGCCATGGACCAAAAAAATCTAAATGTACTCGGTGCCAAGGACGCTGTGGAAAAGGCCAAGGTGTCAACGGAACACGTGGGGGTGTGGGCCGTAAACTTAGACATACTCCGCAGTTGGCTATCTTGTTTTCTATATCCTTATCTATATGAGGCCACCAGAATCTTGATCTTGCCTCAATCTTTGTTTTTAATATACCTAAATGTGGTCTATGTAGTTCTTCTAATATTTTGTTCCGCAATGACTTCGGTATTATCAATTTGTGCCCCCTAATCAGGCAATCACCTTCCCTAGTTAAATCGAAACGACATTTATAGAAAGGAAATAAACTTAAGTCCTCTAATTTTATTTTAGGCCAACCGTGTTGTACATACTGTAAAACCTTCTGTAAAATGCTATCTTTACTAGTCTCCAACCGAACTTCATCTAATGATACAGGTAAATGCCCATCTGTAACGAAACTAATATACGACGCCTTGTCAGCTAACTTATTATTGTAAACAAGTGAATCCGAGACGAACCCTACTTGACCTACTTCTGAGAATGATCCGTTGTCGCTGTTATCAGTGATCGGATGAATACTGCCGCACGCTCCTTTGGTGACAGCCCGACTGAAGTAGTCGGCACAATTACTTGCGCTCGGAATATACTGTATCTCATAATTATAGCTAGACAAAAATAAGGCGTATCGCTGTAACCGGTTCGCGGACACTTCTGGTATGCCTTTGTCGGGATGGAATATAAACATTAAAGGTTTGTGATCGGTACGCAATATGAACGGATCTGCAACACCGTATAAATATTGATGAAAACGACGAATGCCAAAAACTATTGCTGTTGCCTCCCTTTGGATTTGGCTATAATTTTTTTCAGCACTACTGAGGGACCGCGACGCATAAGCGATGGGACGTTCTACCCCATTCCCTTCTATTTGAGCTAAAACCGCACCTAAACCTGTCGGAGATGCATCCACTGTCAAAACCAACTTGTAAGAAGGATCAAAATGTGCCAGTGTTTGAGCTGATGTCAGTTCCTTCTTAATTTGATTGAAAGCAGCCTTATGAATCTCCGACCAAGACCAGTCAATACCTTTTTTTAGTAAATCATTTAACGGACTTAGTATTGACGACGCATTCGGAATGAACATCCTGTAATAATTAACAAACCCTAAAAATGATTTTAATTCCTGCACATTACTAGGGGCTTTGGTATTAGACATTGCTGTTACTTTGTCCGGCGATGTGTGAATCCCTTTTTTATCAATGACAAATCCTAAATAAGTCACTGAATCTTGATACAATTTACATTTGTTTTTATTCAGAACCAACCCAGCTTCTTGTAAACGGTGGAACACTTGTTGTAACCGTTCCGTATGTACCGTTTTTGTATTTCCCGTTATAAGGACGTCATCCAATAAACAAAGTACACCCTCGATACCATTCAGCAAATTTTCCATGGTTTTTTGGAAAATAGCCGGAGCATTGGCTAGCCCGAAAACCAAACGTGTAAACTTAAATAAACCCTTGTGTGTATTTATTGTGGTGTAAATTTGTGAATCTTCATCCAACATTAGTTGTAAATACGCACTACTTAAATCTAACTGCGAGAATTGTATACCCCCGTGTAATTTAGAAAATAATTCTTCTGTTCTTGGTAGTGGGTACTTATCAATGTGTAAACATTTATTTAATGACACGGAAAAATCAGCACACAAACGAATCTCACCGTCTTTTTTTAGTATTGGAACTATTGGGCTCGCAAATTCTGAATGTTCGACAGGAATTAATACACCGTTTTCAACCAGTCTATTCAATTCCTTCTCCACCTTACCTTTTAATGAAAAAGGAACCGTTCTAGCCCGAAAAAAACTTGGTTTACTGTCCGGTTTCAAGGACAGTTTTATTTTGTGTTTGTTAAATTTACCTAAAGTATTGGAAAACAGTGTAGGATATTTGTTTTGATAGTAGTCAAGTTCCGTTAACTCTAAACAATGATTAACCCTCGATAACTGTAATTTAAATAACGATAAAAAATTTCGACCTAACAATGCTGGCCCGGCCCCTTTTATGACATATATTTCAATAATATTTTTTTCTCGCACATACGTAATCGGAACCTTCATTACTCCTACTACGTCTAATTTCTCACCCGAGTATGCTTTTAACACCGACTTAGGATGCTCTAATAACACGTCTTTAAAATATTTCTGGTATGTATTCAGGGGAATGGCAGTAGCACAGGACCCACTGTCTACTTCGAAAGATATCATTTGGCCGTTTACGTCGACAGACAGCGTCATAGGCTCGCCGCGGAAACTTCGAATATTACAAATTAGAATATTCTTACCGTCGGCGTCGTCATCACTATCGTCATTCGACGGTTGTAGGCAATTAACTTGTCCACTTTTTTTGTTACACATTTTTTTTAAATGACCTTTCATTCCGCATTTTTTACATTTATACGTAGAAAAACGACACTTGTCCGCTGTATGATTGTTATAGCCGCACACACTACACTTTGTCGACGATTTTGATGGTCCTGCCGCTATCTTGAACACGTCCGTGCTGGTCGCTGCTGATGATGACTGTCGCGCTGCCCGTTTTGCACTATTTACAGCCACTGCAATTTCCAACGCCTTGGGCAATGTAATCGAAACTTTCTCGTCCATGAACAATTTGTCCCGTTCCGGACCCGGCAGCATCCCAATGATGAACCGATCCCGCAACATTTCGTCCATGGCTGTTCCGAACTTGCAGTCCACTGCCAGGCGCCGCACCCGGGCCGCCCACTGCGTCAAATCTTCGCCTGCGTCCTGCGCCGCCGTATGAAATAAATATCTTTCAGCTAACACTGACTTCTTTGGTACGAAGTGCTTATCTAACTCCGTAGTTAACTCTTTGTAAGATATCTCCTCAACTGTATTTGGAGCAATCAACTCGCGTACCAACTTATACGCATCATTGTTGAGGGCGCTTACAAGTACCGCCTTTCGCCGGTCATCTTCCTTTCCTTCTGCTTTTATTAACAACGTATTTGCTGTCAACCATTGAGAAAGCCTTTCTTTAAAGATGTTCCAGTCCTGGCCGAGCTCAAAAGTAGGAACAGATCCGATACAATTCGACATCTTTTTTTCTGAGCGTGTGTGGGTAACCGTAACTCGTCGCCACTGTTAAATAAGACACGGCCTTCGGTAACAAGCTGTTTAATCGCACTGAACTTAGAAGCGTACGCGCGACACGCAGGTCGCTTAACCATATCTATAACTAGCTACTAACTAACCTAACAGTCACCATGGCCGAAATTCGGTCTGGAGGACAATATTATCGAAACCATACTATTATGTAATAGGTATTTTCTCAAAGTTGCAAATAATAAATGATTTTGTTTCTGTAAGAGGTTTGTCCACATCTAGTTTCCGGCGTTTCCTATCTGACTGCTCTCAGAAGAAACACCGAAACAAACTCAGAGGTCGCAGTCTCTTTTAAAGTCCAGACATAATCTTGGCCAGATTATGTGAGGACCATCCTTTACTTGGACTTTTAATCGTGTTCAGTAACTTGACAGTTGAAGGGATAAATTCCTGAGAATAAAAAGGAAATGAGGTGAAAAAAAGAATTAGCGAAACTACTTTGATGTGCTCATAGTTTTAATTGAAACACGTTATATTCGTTTATACTAATATCAACGATAGATAAGTAATTTAAAAACGAAAATTATTTTGCTTCGAACTGTCAAGTTATTAAAAGTCCAATATAGAAATCTCTCTCAAGTCTAGTATTCTGAAATGGTCTTTTGAGGAATAAACTACACAGATTTGAGTGGACCTGTCCAGTCAGTGCAAGCATTCGTCAGTAATCGTGCGGTTCAACTCAGAAGTTAGTTAACTTCTGAGTTGTTCACTCAGAAATCAACTCAACTGCCTTCAGTTGAGTTGATTTCTGAGTGATCTATCCGAGCGAATCATTTGAGCTCCTTAGCACAATGATTCGAAGAACAATACCAAATAAGGGGTATTTGGGTAGGCGTAAGCCGCATAAATTACTCAAACTGCCAGACCATCATTAAAATGAACTGTCATCTATGACCCGCATAGTCCTCACATTCACAATTCAGCAATTTGTATTTCACGAGAAAAACGATTTCTATGTTTGAGTAAATGTGTAAGATATCTATGCTTGTGACTGTACGTCTAAACGTGTGTTTTTTCAAGGAGTAGTTATAAACTGGTACTGAAAATCATGAAAGGTTTTATTAATTTATTTTCGTCCTATAACTGTACAGTACGCTACAAAAACCACACCCACGTTTAACGTCAAATCAACAATTAATAACGTGTACAGATGTATGAACGTAAACGAGGCAAAAGGAGTATGTATGGATCTTAGCAGGTGGCGTTCTGTAGTTTCTGCCTACCCCCAAGGGAAGAAGGCGTGAGTATATGTATAAACAATACAACAAAATTGTGTATGTACAATTACAAAAAAAATATTGTTATCAATAATTATGTAGAAATTGAATGTGTAGCATATTCATTGGGGTTGTGGAGGTATACATATATTTATTTTATTTTTATTTTATTTTATTTATTCGGCTCACCAACAATTGAATACACAAATACAAAGATAAGAGATACATCCAATATACTTATAAACTAGTGTACCAATTTCTTATAGGTAAGCACAACATGCATTACTTATTTGTTGATAGATATTGGGCGCCTAGGTGAGTTCTTAAGCTCACCGAGCCTAACTAATTTAATTTATCGACTAAATTCTAAATTAAAATCAAATAAAGGCAAAATTAAAATTACATAAAATCAAATCAAAATTGAAATTGAAGTAAAATAAAGTCAAAATTAAAATTACATAAAATCAAATTAAAATTAACAATCAAGATACGATTAAAATTAAAATCAAGATACAATTAAAATTGAAATCAAAATAAAATAAGAATCATAATCAAAATAGTTATAAAACATAAAAAAAAACAACACCAAAATTAAAATAATCAACATTAAAATTAAAAACAAAATTAAATTTACACTAAAATGAAATTACAATGTTTTGTACATAATATTTCGGAACCTACCAAGTGAGTCACAGTGCACATCGACAAGATCACTGCAGCTATTTAATAGTTTACATAGGCGGGGGATTGGAGAATTAGCACCAAGGACAGTTCTGCGCAAAGGAGGACACAAGGGGGTTATAGGAGCTCGTGTGCTTTTCGTAGGTACACGGATTTTGATCCGGCTCAGCAATTGGGGGCAATCAAATTTATATCTCAAAATTTTAAATAAAAATGACGAGTCCAGTAAATCTCTCCTCTTCTGTAGGGATATCATCTTAAAATGCAAAAGTCTCTCTTTATATGATCGTTTCTTTTTAGCTATTCCGGAAGAGTATGCTAAATGCCACAGAAATCGTTTTTGAACCTTTTCCAATCTTAGTGTGTGAGTGGCATAGTGAGGTCTCCATACAGTGCTGCAATATTCTAACGCGCTGCGGACCAAACAATTATAAAGCAGTATCTTAGTCTTATTACGACGGAAACAGGTAATATTTCTTATGACAAACCCAAGCATTCTAGAGCCTTTTTTAACTACATTTTCTATGTGAGGTACAAATGTTAACTGCCTATCAAACAAAACTCCCAAGTCTCTTATCTGTTCCACTTCCTGAATTAAGTTGCGACTAATGTAATAAGTAGACCTTGTCAATTTAGTTTTTCTGGTGAATTTCACGTGGTAGCACTTGCTGATATTTAAGATCATATCATTATCCTCCCACCACTTTACTACTACGTCAATATCTCTCTGTAGCAACTCAACATCAAGATCTGATTCAATTATTCTGCAAAATTTTAAATCGTCAGCATACATGTAACACTCAGAGAATTTCAACTCATTGGCGAGATCATTACTAAATAAGTTAAATAAAACCGGGCCAACATGTGATCCCTGTGGGACGCCAGATGTAACCTTGTAGCTGTTCGATTGGTAACCATTGAGGGCAACAAAGAAGGACCGACCATCGAGATAGGATCTAAACCAACTGAGGAAGAAGCCAGTGATGCCATAAGCAGTTAATTTTTGCAAAAGTATATTATGAGGGACGCGATCAAATGCCCTGGTAAAATCAGTATAGATCACGTCAACTTGTTTCCCAGAGTCAATGGCGCTTGTTAGGGTCTCCATGAATGTCACTAGGTTTGTGCAAGTAGATCTGGAACTCACAAAGCCATGCTGGGAATCACTAAGGTAAAGTTTCAAATGAGACTGTATATAAGGACAAATCAAGGATTCAAAGACTTTGGCTAAGGTAGATAAAATTGAAATTGGCCTATAGTTATATACATAATTACGATCACTGCATTTATGAATTGGTACCACCTTTGCTACCTTCCAAATATTTGGGAATATCCCGGACGCAAGTGATCGATTAAATATTTGTAATAAGGGAGCTACCAAAGGCAGAGCACACATGGAGACAAAATAAGGAGGGATTCCGTCGGGCCCAGCACCTTTTCGACGATCCAGCGATTTCAATTTATTGAGCAAGGCATCACTTTCAATCGTGGGATTATATAGTACCTGCACACACCCAAAGATTAAGTATAATAAAACCGTTAACATAAAAAATGGTACTACCTAGTTTGCTTACGCAAGCTTCGGGTAAGGAGAGTAAACAAAATATATTATTACTTACAGTATCAAGCGGTTTAATCGGCTGAAAGGGTTCATATAATTATGATTATATTCACTATTTTCCTATGTAATTGAAGTTAGTTATTTACTTTCTAATAAACACTACTGTCTAAGCTATTCCCGAAAAACCTTTTCATTAAATTTCTAAAGCGTTCCTCTTTAAATTAGAGAGATAAGGTCTAATAATTCCAAACATTTCATCGTTTCAATAAAGTTTCAGTTGAAAATCACTGAGACGAAAATACTTTATGAAAAGTACATTATTAGAAAAGTTCTGTACAATCTAATATAAGGAATGTCTGTCCGTTTATCGACTTAACAATTATTTTTTACCTACCTACTTCATAAATATCATAATAATAGAAATAAAATATCATAATATGAAATGGAATGTAGGTGGATTAAGGCTCTTATAGACAGAGGCGAATCGCGAGCGATATTGCGATATTATCGCGTCGCAACACCGCTACGCGACACGTCGCGACGCGATATCGTCTCTGTCTGTAAGAGCCTTTACTTGGAAAATGTTCACCCCTATCTAACATAAATCTTAGTTACTCTTGTTCCAATCAATCTGCCTAGCCTTGTACCAACTAAGAATGTTGTGGGTGGCTTCCAGTCTAACCGGATGCAGCTGAATACCAGTATTACATAGAGCGACTGCCTATCTGACCTCCACAACCCTGTTACTGTGGGTAACACGATACCGGTTGGTTGACTGATTGTCAGACTTTTTGGGATTCTGACTACTTACCCGTAACGATTGTCAAAGATCTGTGAATGACAGCCCGGAACAACGGGTTAACTTGCTTTGACATGTAATGGATGATCACCCATCCACGAACCGACCGCGGCAAGTGTAGCTTAACCTACGATTGACCCGTGCTGTTGCTATTAGCCCCTCTTAGTTATTCTTATTATTTAATAAAAACTAGGTGATGAGTCTTTTTCATCTTTGGCAAAGTTTTCCGAAGATTCACCCAGGTATGTTCAGAGAACCCGTTACAAAGATTTTAGAAACGAATAACAAATATGTGAGTAGGTTCGAACTATGTAAAAAATAAAATTCATTTTTCCATACTAGATATCCCGGATAAAACTTGGATTAGAGTAACCCTGGTAATATTAATATTATTATTCCCACTTTCCCTTTCCCTTTGAAATAAGGTATAAAAATAAATATAATAATTTTCTACCCGAATAAAAGGTTAGATTGTATCTGACACCCGGATAAACGGATAAGGGTTCCGGTATATTGTGTGTTATGTTATATAACGTCATTTTTGTAAAAGAAAATAATAATTTAGTAGGTAAACCTACGAATAGCTTGTTTGTGTTTTCTGAATGCCAAGTTTTTTAAGCTTTTTTTGTACCAAACTTTATTATTTTAAATTGATTGGAAAAATCAAAACATCGGATTTAGTTTAACTTGCGATGATTGTTCAAAAGCCACTTCTATTTGAGATCGAGTTTCAAGAGCCCTTCAAAATATAAATTGTATTTTGTAGCTCTCCATAAATGATTTGATTCCTATTTTCAGAACAACGAAGGGTTCATGGTAAACTAATCAAATAAAGAAAAGATTTTATGAATCTAAATTTCAAAAATCGATAAAGAACCTACCTACTTTAGTTTAATTATACTTTTAGAACCGACATAACATTGTATGCCAAAAGTCTTAATTTACTTTTTGTTCGCCTTTTCTGTGGTCCTTCTGGCCTACAATGTTGAATTTGCAAAATGTTGAATTCGCAAAATGTTGAATTCGCATAATGTTGAATCCCAAAATGTTGAATTTGCAAAAAGTTGAATTTCCCATCCGGACCACAATGTTGAATTTGCAAAATGTTGAATTCCAAAATGTTGAATTTGTAAAAAGTTATTTTATCGAGAATATTCTATTGTAGTCCAAAAGGTGTATTATTATTTATCAACGTACTAAATTAAAAACAGAAACTCTTTACTCTCTACTTGTAACCCCTAACTAAAAAAAAAAGGAAAATGTAAAAAGTCGTTAAAATGTCATTAAAAAAAAGACTTATTATTCGATAAACGACATTCGTTATTATTGACAGATTTAGATTAGATTAGGATCTAAGTCTTAATATAAGTTTTGTCAAAAATTGCAAAGGCTTCTTTTCAAGTTTTGTCAATAATAACGAATGTCGTTTATCGAATAATAAGTCTTTTTTTTTGTATTTTTGGGAGAAAAGGAATAAAAGCTGTGAGACCTCAAAAGAAACAGCTTATCATGAAAAAAAGACTGATTTGGGCAAAACAATATGCTTATTGGACAGAAGAACACTGGGGAAATGTCTTGTTCTCAGATGAGACACACTTTTTGGTGCAGGGATACCGATCAAAATTCGTGCGAAAAGTTAACGACGAAAAGTTAACTGCAGCTCACTTGGTCCAGACGGTAAAAAATCCAATGAAAAAGATGTTTTGGGGTGTTTTTCATACATGGGGACAGGGAAACTTATACCCATTGAAGAAATGATGAACAGTGAAAAATATAAAGACATGTTAATCACGTGTTTGTCCAGAGAACTGGAAAAAGTTCAATCAGTTTGCCAACAATCTTCAACAATCAGTTTGACAAAATCAAATGCAATAGCAAAAACAAAATTGACTATGCCAAAACGAGTTGAAGCTATAATAAAAGCCAAAGGGGACACATACCTTATTAAATAATACCAAATGATTTTTAAACTAGTCCTGTTTTTTGACTTGACTTTTGATGAAAAATGTAAAAAAAAATACCGTTCCCCCCTTATCTCCGAAGTTTGTAAAGAAATGTTTGAAATTATTCTATGTGATAGAAGTTTATGTAAACATTACAGGAAAAATAAAACGATGTCTCTAAATAGCACACTTTTTCAGAAATCGGAACGGAACCCTCGGTGCGCGAGTCCGACTCGCTCTTGACCGGTTTTTTTTTCTTTCAATAAAGAATGTTTAAGCTAAATACGCGTGTTCACATTAATTTGCACAATACTGTAGGTACGTAATTAAATATAAGTCTGTATACTCATTTTACCAGGTGGTAGGTTCATTTACCCTGTACCTGTACCAAGGCCGTTTATGTGGGTACCGCTGCAGTGCATGATATTTTCCCGTGAAGTAGAAGTGTGCTCAATATAATATTTGCCAAAAGACGTCCCCGAAATATCTCCACCGCTACGTCCTGCGCCTCTCGCATCTACAGGACTCAACATTTTGGGATTCAACATTTTGCAAATTCAACATTGTGGGTCCAGTTGTTTTTTTTATTAGGGTTCCGTACCTCAAAAGGAAAAAACGGAACCCTTATAGGATCACTTCGTTGTCCGTCCGTCTGTCTGTCTGTCTGTCTGTCTGTCCGTCTGTCTGTCTGTCAAGACCCTTTTTCTCAGGAACGCGTGGAGGTATCAAGTTGAAATTAACATCAAATACGTAAGTCTATGGTCCATTGGAGTTGTAAAAAAATCAAGCTTCTAAGTCAACGCAATAAAAAAATACGGCCGTTTATGCGATATATTTTGATACTCGCAAGTAAATCAAAACCTATAGGGTACTTCCCGTTGACCTAGAACCATGAAATTTGGCAAGAAGCAAGGTCTTACAGCACAAGTAATGGAAAAAGTCCTAAAATTGGTAATTTGTAATTTTATCACATAAAAAAATACTTTCAAGTATGTCATCTGTCAAGGCCCTTTTTCTCAGGAACGCGTAGAGGTATCAAGTTGAAATTAATACCAAATGCGTAAATCAATGGTCCCTTAGAGCTCTAAAAAAATCAAGCTTCTAAATCAACGCAATAAAAATACGGCCATTTATGCGACATATTTTGATACTCGCAAGTAAATCAAAACCTATAGGGTACTTCTCGTTGCCCTAGAATCATAAAATTTAGTAAGAAGCAAGTTCTCACAGCACAAATAAAGGAAAAAGTCCGAAAATTGATTATTAGTAGTTTTATCACATAAAAAAATAGCTTTTAGTTTTTTTTTCTGGCAAAATGTGGGTGTATAGGTACACCTCTGCCCAAGCCTTCGGGGAAACAAGGCGTGATGTTATTTTTATGAATAGTTTTTTGCGAATACAAACTTAAATATGCAGTTGGACAATTGTCCGTGACGTATATGTGTATGGGAGAACACGTTTTTCAACACAATGTTAAGTTTGTCTTTGGTATAAATTCTTTTCAACTACGGAACCCTCATTGTGCGTGGTCCGACACGCACTTGGCCGGTTTTTTTTTTTATTACGGACGCTTTTAACGTTCATCATTCTCACATGTATAATTTCAACATGAATGATGTAACCAATATTTTGTAACCATATTTTGATTTAAAAGAGTGTCCGTGGAGTTTCTTGCCCGTTCTTCTCCATAGACCTACGTTTTGGAAAGGGCAACTAGCTTCAACTTTCTGACTTACCTACTGACCGACTCTTTGACAATTCAAAAGTGCCTGTAATTGGTTTAATTGAAATAAATGCTTTGAGTTTGAGTTTGAGTTTGATAAAACGATTGCCTAAAGAACACGCATAAAATGCCAACAATTATAGCAACCATCACTTTGTGGCATAAAATTCTTCTTAATTTCAAATCGAAATGGAAATTAGAAAAACAAGGCTTTGACATCAACGCAACTCGCTGCAACTCTTACAAAATAAATGCTCTGTATATTTTAAAGTTATTCTTAACTCTGCTCATCCACCCACACATACTGCGCTATGACACGGATCCTCAAGAGAATTAGACCAATTACATGTGGGGCTTGCATTTGACTGCCTAATTACGGCCATAAAGTGCTGAAAGACAGCCGCTACCATTGTCTATATGTTCGCATTCCCGTTATTGTGGCCAAGTTAAACGCTCTGTGTAACTGAAACATTTGTTACGTAACCACGCTGCAACGTTTAGCGTTGCTTAGTTACGTTTAATTACTTGGAATTCATATCAGTGTTGCAGTTTTTCGCTTTTGAGTGTTTATAAAACAATCTACTCAGCCTTTTCCCAACTCTGTTGGGGTCGGCTTCTAGTCTCTGTTGGGGGCAGCTGAATACCAGAATTTTACATAGAGCGACTACCTATCTAACCTCCACAACCCAGTTAACACAGAGTCAGACTTTTGGGCTCTCGACTACACGTAACGACTGTCAAAGATCTACTAATGACAGCCGGGACCACTTGCTTTCCGAGGCATGAAGAAGTCTCGGTATGTAATGGGTGGTCACCCATCTACAAACCAACTGCAGCAAGCGTAGCTTAACTTTCGATCGACCCGTGCGGCTGTTATTATTTAGCCACAAGCCCCGTCTCGTATTTACAAAACAATATAAAATAAAAATAGCATTGTGAAGAACTTCATGTAAGACGTCCAATTCCACAAGCTTCAGTTCAGTCAGAAATAACGCAGTTTTCAGTAGATACGCATGGACACGGACAGTACGTGTAGGATACTTTGTTTAGTTATAGGAATCGATTCAATGAACTCAGGCATTTGTTCTACAAAGCCTAGAAGCGTTGAAGTTTTCTTAAGGGCATCTCACATAGCTTTAAAACTGGCAAAATGTGTGTGTGCGTTATACCTCTGCCTACCCTTTCAGAGAAAACAGGCGTGATATTATGATATATTATTTCACATATTTAGGGTAGGGCTTATAGAACTGCTGTGGATACTGTAAAAGACTAGTCTAGATCGACTTTATTTTATTTACTCTACTATTCGTGTTTGCCAATTACTGTAGACATGTCTTGTTAGGCAAGTTATTAGTATTTAAGTCGCAGTGAGATGGTTGAAGCCGTGATATAGTTACATCCCTAGGGATATCTAGGGATATAACTATATACCGTAATATATATGAAAGCGGTTCATAACAGTTTTACTGGAATATAACTATGATACGAGCACTATGTAGTAAAATTACTATTAGGGCACTCCGACCAAATAGGTTAGGTTATGTTAGAACTGTAACCAACACCGTGCGAGCCGAACGAGCAAAGCGAACCGTGCCGTGGCAGCGGCCAGCGAGCGCACTGTCAAAATTGGTCGCAGTAACAAAATTAGGGCACTTCGACAATTATGAACCGCTTTCATGTAACTTATAAATATTACGACATATTATATATAGCTACTAGCTTTTGCCCGCGGCTTCGCCCGCGTTGATGTCGGAAAATATCCCATGGGAACGTTTATGTGGAAAACATAGGGCCGTCCGATATAACTGTGCAAACTCAAATCGCTACGATATATCGTTACCGTGTATAGTAGGCATAAAGCTACCAGTCGGCATGATTTTTTCCGACACCTTCAACAGTCTTCGTCACATTTCAGCCAATTTAAACCAAAAAATAATGAATTACATTGAATCACTCCGGTCATTGGAGAAAACCGTATGAAAATCCGTTCGGTACTTCTTGACATTATCGCATTCAAACAAACAGACTTACGCGGCGGGGGGACTTTGTTAATTACTTAAAATTTATTATGCCAGTCACGCTCGCACAAATAATTTTTGTCCGAGTGTCCACTCGTTCAAATAATTTCCTCGTAAAATCGTCGAATGAAATAAAGACTAAATGTTACCTCAAGATTCGAACTATGACTACATTTCCAATCCCTTAAATCTCTTAAAAAGAGGTAGGTACACAAATATTTGTCAAACCCTATTGTACCCTTTAGGGGACGATTTTTCAAAAACGCTGTACCATATATTTCTTTATTTCCTACTAAAAGCATAAATTTGAATTTTCATATCCCTTTTTTTTTTTTTTTTTTTTTTTTTTTTTTTTTTTTTTTTTTTTTTTTTTTTTTTTGAGGGTGGGAAATCATCAAATAACTTCTCCCGCTCTGGGTGGAGCGGGAGGGTGTGTCAGACTTTTACTGACTAAAACCCACCCGTGTTCCTTCAGTTGCCTATGCCAGGGCCGCGGTAACCCTTTCAGACAACCCGCGACCCCAGCGGCACAACCCGCGACCCCAGCGGCACCCGCGACCCCAGATCCCTAACTTAAGAAATGCTGGGTTCCCCATACAAACTTTCATCCCTTATATCACCCCTTGTAGGATTATGTTTGAAGACAAAAAGTATCCTATGTCCTTTCCCAGGATGCTATATAAAGCCTTGCCAAATTTTGTCGAAATCCGTGCAGTTTTGTAAATTTTAAAATCAACCCCTATTTTACGCCCTTATTTTGATTTTGCAAAAACGCTGAACCGCATATTTCTTAATTTCCTACCATTAGCATGAATTTGTTATCCCTAACTTAAGAAATACTGGGTTTCCCTTACAAACTTTCATCCCCTATATCACAGCCTGTAGTATTGTTTTTGAAAGTATCCTATGTCCTTTCCCAGGATGCTATATAAAGCCTTGCCAAATTTTGTCGAAATCCGTGCAGTTTTGTAAATTTTAAAATCAACCCCTATTTTACCCCCTTAGGGGATGATTTTTCAAAAACGCTGAACCGCATATTTCTTAATTTCCTAACAATAACATAAATTTGTTATCCCTAACTTAAGAAATACTGAGTTTCCCATACAAACTTTCATCCCCTATATCACCCCCTGTAGTATTATTTATGGAAAAAATAGTATCCTATGTCCTTTACCAGGATGCTATATAAAGCCTTGCCAAATTTTGTCGAAATCCGTGCAGTTTTGTAAATTTTAAAATCAACCCCTATTTTACCTCCTTAGGGGATGATTTTTCAAAAACGCTGAACCGCATATTTCTTTATTTTCTCTCAAAAGCATACATTTTAATTTTCACATCCCTAACTTAAGAAATACTGAGTTTCCCATACAAACTTTCATCCCCTATATCCGCCCCCGTAGTATTATTTTTGGAAAAAATAGTATCCTATGTCCTTTACCAGGATTCTATATAAAGCCTTACCAAATTTTGTTGAAATCCGTGCAGTTTTGTAAATTTTAAAATCAACCCCTATTTTACCCCCTTAGGGGATGATTTTTCAAAAACGCTGAACCGCATATTTCTTTATTTCCTATCAAAAGCATACATTTTAATTTTCACATCCCTAACTTAAGAAATACTGAGTTTCCCATACAAACTTTCATCCCCTATATCACCCCCTGTAGTATTATTTATGGAAAAAATAGTATCCTATGTCCTTTACCAGGATGCTATATAAAGCCTTGCCAAATTTTGTCGAAATCCGTGCAGTTTTGTAAATTTTAAAATCAACCCCTATTTTACCCCCTTAGGGGATGATTTTTCAAAAACGCTGAACCGCATATTTCTTTATTTCCTATCAAAAGCATACATTTTAATTTTCACATCCCTAACTTAAGAAATACTGAGTTTCCCATACAAACTTTCATCCCCTATATCACCCCCTGTAGGGTTATTTTTGAAAAAAAAAGTAGCCTATGTCCGTCCCCAGGATACCATCTATAGCCTTGCCAAATTTTATCGAAATCGGTTCAGTGGTTTAGGCGTGAAAAGGTAACAGACAGACAGACAGACAGACAGACAGACAGACAGACAGACAGACAGACAGACAGACAGACAGACAGACAGACAGACAGAGTTACTTTCGAATTTATAATATTAGTATGGATATCCCTAGGGATATAACTATATCACGGCTTCAACCATCTTATTGCGACATTTGTTTTTTTAACCCGCTTAATTTATGCTGAACATAAAACCATGTTCATAAAATCTGTCATTCATAACTTTACATAACCGTAAAATGGTCACATGATTTCAGGTGTACAGCATTACAATTCATTATTTGAGGAAAATAACTGTAAATCTGAATAAACTGCTAAAGGAAAGCAAGCGACTGTTTTATACTTAATAAAGACACACTTAACAAGTTTTCCGATGAACTTATCTTAGTATTTAAGCCGATTTTCCGACTTTCCTTTGCATGTGAAAACTTAAACCCATTTTTGAGGCAATTTACCTACTTAGCAAACTTGTGTAGTCACTTTAAGAAACTTTATGTTAGTAAAGTTGAAGATGTTACTTTGTTCGCCTAGAAGTATGTAGATAACTCCAGCTTCCATAAATACCTATACTGACTAACTATTATGTGGAGAAACATAATGAGGGCAAAATCAAAATGGTTTATCTATGTTTCTAGATACTCCAATGGTGGCATTGCATAGGTCTGATACTTCTTCTTGATACTACAGCTTTGAAAGCAAGGATACGTGCGCTAGGACAAATGAAGTCATTATTCTGCAAGAAAACTGAAAGGCAAAAATGCTGGCTTAAATTGAGAGTAGTGACCCGAAAAATATACTTAACAGTATTTATAACACATAGGAAGGTTCAACCTGAGAAAAGTCGTACAAAGAAAAAATGACTTCAAACATACAGCATACCTTCTTCCTTTGTCCAAATGATTCCATCATTGACGGGAATACGCGCATATCGGCAAAGAGAAATTCGGTAGTCTGTAGTCGACGTTCATAATGGACTAACGAATGTCAAAGCTAGGAGAGCTTTGGTGATTGGCATAGCTACGTATTGCCTGACTATTCAGTTGATATGCCACCTGTGGTTGACATGCCTTAGATAAGCTTAGAACAATGCACGTAGGCTCTATCCTACGTAAACGTATTGTCTACAATACGTAGGATAGAGCTTCGGTGATAATTGCTTTCGTGAATTATATAAACACTGATGTATATCTGGAAATAAACTAGATTGTTTTTAATTAAAAACCTTGAATTATTTGCATTAGCATTCATTTATTCGGGGTAAACCGTTATTTTACAAAGTGCTTAATCGCTATACTTAATTAATCTAAGTTACAATATATCTATAAATAAATACACTATTTATATAAAATCACAACTTCATTCAAGGCAATTTTAGGATCAATCTTTAGGGTATAGTGACAAAAAAAAGAAAGAACAACTTTTCCACATTTTTACTAAAGTATGTCAGTAAGTACACATGATAGTACGTTGACAGAAAAGTTTTCTACCCTTTTCGTAATTATTATGTATGTTTTTATTAGGAAAAAGTTATTATGTTTATTGATTTTTAAATAATATTACAACATTGATTATATCTAAAATACAATATACATATAACAACTTATAAAATGTAGTAACGATCTATATCTAAAAAGATAAAAACCTACGGGATTTGTATTTAGTGCGCTCATCCGAGTACAGGAACCGTAAATATTACAATATAAAACATATTAAGGATCTATGAACTATACAATAAAGTTCTATATTACAGTGAAGGCTAATTGAGGCTTTCAAAATATCTATCGAATTGATTATAAATAAACTACTTTATTGCGAAATTGTAAATATACAAAATATTGTCGTCTGTATAAATATTTAAAACACTCTGTATCATGAAGGCACGTAACGATATGTCCTGGATCTATTGTGAATCTTATTAATTTGTAAAACAGTTATGATATAGCATTCTATTCCTTAATTAGAAGGCAGGTAGATCTAGTGTACTCTGCCCATATCCATACCGCCGAGTTGTCCTAAGTAAGGATAGCCAGACTTCGCCTCCGTGGGTGAATGCGCGTGCGACGCGTAGTGTGACGGGTTAGTGCCGAAGAACGAGCTGTAACACAGGAAACATTAGGTACATGAAAATCTTGTATACTATACCTATAATACTAGCGACCCGCCCTGCTTCGCACGGTTTTAACTGCTTGATAAAACATACTCTAAAAATATGGTGAAAACCGCATCAAAATGTATAACGCGGTCACACAGACGGACAAGAAAAGTGACTTTAATTTATAATTTTAAATAACAAGGGGATGCATCTGATGTAGGAACTCGTTATTTCCAATAGGTAGTTAGTACCTATTTATAGATGCTTCCAACACTAGGCGTCGCGTAACAATAGATCGAAGGCTGCATAAAACTCGAGGTCTTTTACTTTTATATCAGAGACACGTCCTGACTCTTGACAATATATGTAGGTACTTAATAACCAGCAGTGTTACATTGAATTTTACTATCAGTAACTTGGCTGAGCGTGGGATACTGCCCACTGCATAATTTAATCGCTTCATAGGTTCCGTTCGGTCTTTAAACATTACCTACCGAGAGTCTAACGATTACACTAAAAATAATTAAATAATAACACCCAAGCTCTAATGCCGCCTTGTAATTGTGACTTGTACCGGCCTACCGAACTACATAATTTAGTTGAGATCTCTATATGCACACTTGAGTCAGTCGAGGCATTTTCGGAAGCATTTCGTGACTGAACGTGCAATAAAATTTTAATTTATAGTTAATACAGTGGCTAATACATTATTAAGGTACATTAGTGTCGTACATCGCTCATAAACTACGAAGGCCGCACGTAATGCTGCTCAGGTTCAACTATTACGATCACAATGAAAACCTACATTTTGTTGCTCTGAATAATTCATAATTACTTTGGAAGGCAGTAAAAAACGTTTTCTTTACTGAGTATTATTCTAGGCAGTTCCAAGAGTTAGCTTGAGAGGTTATGCCGATTGGCTATTAGTTATTACTTAACTTCATCCCAAATACCACACTTTACCCTTATGGTAAATATGTACATAAACATTTTAACATGAGAATGAAACACGTGCGAAAACAATAACCGAGCGAACGTTTCTGCGGAGGAAAGTGTTCGAGGCAAGGTGGTTGCTCCGCTCACCGCACGCGAGGCTTACTGCAGTTTAGGAAGTCGAATGCAAATAGCTGCAGATAAGTTTTAATACCAGGTTCGCGTTAGCATAATGCTTAGGTTCACTGCACTAATGTCACGTTCGGCCTCTCATTAATTGCCGAGCCGGCCACAAAGCAACGTGTGTTTATCTGTTATCCGCTACGTATTGTGCCGGTGTAGATTTCTAATATCAATAAATGATCGGCAGCCGTATTACTTGGAAGCTATTAACCTAAACAAACGCTGGTTTGTTGTTTCTGTTTCCGAGTAAATAAGAGTGAACGAATGTTAATA
Organism: Cosmia trapezina; assembly: GCA_905163495.3. Classification (NCBI taxonomy): domain Eukaryota; kingdom Metazoa; phylum Arthropoda; class Insecta; order Lepidoptera; family Noctuidae; genus Cosmia; species Cosmia trapezina. The sequence goes on from LR991038.1 coordinate 12,862,377, forward strand.
AAATCCCTTGAAGCACTGCGAAAAATAATTGATTGAGCAACAGAAGTGCAATTGATTGGTGTTTACTCTTGTCAATTATACGCGTAGGTACGAGTATTCATAAATCAAGCACTGAAATATTTCTGTTACATCAGCAATTTCACGAACCCGTTTGTGGTAATATTGGGTTGACTAAATTGAATAATTTTGAATAATATAACCGAATACAGAGATAGTTTACAGTGCTGAGTCGAAATTACGGATATGATTGTAGTATCGATACGTTAGTTATTATGTAGATTTATCGACTTTTGAAAGTCTTTAAAATAGGGTAAGTTTTCTCATTTTAACAACAATGTATTAAGAATTGCTTTTCCTTGATACATACCTACTACAATAATTCCTAACTAATACAATAATTTCACGTAAATACAAGTGTCGTAGAACCACCAGTGTGGCAAATAAAATAAAGTATGAGGTGACAATCACAATCGCTATTTATGGCCAATGACTGTCCACGTTAATTATAGCAATACGTACGTATCTCACTACTAATACATAGGCCGCATACTGATTTATTATGACTCATGAACATTGTACAAGATATAGCTTTTCCGGCTGCGCCAACATTGCGTAGAGCCGACACAAGATAATCAAAAGGGGTTTTCTTCTATTATCCTCATCTTCAAACAGATATGAAACGCCTATTAGCCACACTTTCGGCACACAATACCATATTTTTGGCAGACAAAAATAACAAATAGAGTTGAAACGATGTGTTACGTCAATCAAGCGCGCGTAAAGGACTAGATAAGACACACCGACACATAAACGTAGCTAACCCATATATTATTAGTTTGTCTTCCATTGTGCATGGCGAGATATTGTGTGTGGTCCAATGTGAGGTTTATAGACTTGCTTTGTCTCGATAACACAGATAAATGTCGTCGCCGTATACAGTACAAAGCGACAATGTATTTGTCACATTGTCACTCGACAAATTCACTTTGGTAGTTACACATACCATCGACATAGGCACGAGTGAAATGTTTTCTACGACCTTCTTTATGTTGTAATAAAACCCAGATCACAAAGAAGATATATCGAATATCGCAAGCTAATCTAAAATAACTAAGAAAAACTTTAATTAAAAATCGATCCAAAATCACTATAAAATTCGCAGCCCTATTGCATTCACGATCGGATCGGCGTATTACGAGGCGCGCGCTGTAATAACCACCCGCGCGGCGTATAATGGCCGACTTCTTACACTCTTAATTGATTAGCGGCCGCTTCGGCTAATGATAAAGGAAGGTGAAAAGAAATAAAACGTACGCACCCCGATTTGCGATCGAGCCCACGCCGGATCGATAGCCACCGGACGCGGCATTACACGCATCCTATGTAGACACGGTCGAGAACTCGGCACGATCACACGACACGAGATGACGAGTCGTGTCATGCGCGATACTAATACCGATTGACTAACACGAAATGATGTCATTACAAACGTGCGCCCTAAACCTACTATTAGTGTAACAGTCATATCTGGTATTCACATAATAGATAGTTATTTAAATGATCGGCAGCAAAGGTCACTTTATTGTAATTGCATATTCATCCGCATAAGCCAAGCCAGATGAGTAGCTCGACATCAATAATTCATACAGCTACTTAGTTGCCTTCGGGGATTATTGAGATGTTTTAATCCATGTTTGCTTTATATGATGTAAAGTTGAATATGAAATGAACGTGAAATAAACTTACCTATAGTTTTCAGGCCAGGCGCTGACTTCGGCGAGTTTGTTTTGCGCGTGTCCGCTCAACTGCCTGGTCGTCCAGTGGTTGTGTGCGGACATGGCGTGCTCCGGCTTTGAATAGTCTCCGTATCCATAAGGATGGGAGAGAGGTTCACTTGGATTCGCATACGTTGAATGTTGGTAAGTGAGTGCACTGCTCTGGTTCACAGAAGGACTCGTCGTAGTGGGACTCGAGCTCGGAGGGGTAGCGTCAGTGGGTGCTTGCAAGGGAGTAGCAAGTTCCGAAGAATGGGACAGAGGTGTTAGGTTACCGGACGAGAAGGAACTTGATGTTGGGGGATGTAGAGAGGAGGCTGCAAGTGCTGACTGGCATACAGGAGCACTTAACGCAGATTGATGGAGGGAAGGTGCTAGAGCAGAGTTCAGAACTGAGCTGCCACCCAGCGCAGATGAGTACGACTGTGGCCAAGATGCACATTGTGCGTTGAAGGTAGACTGAGGTTCGTATTGTTGATGAACTGAAGGGAACGCAGACTGCAGGGACATGGTGTTGAAAGCGCTCAGTTGCTGTGAGTTCAGTTGCTTGCGAAGTCGAGCTCTTCGGTTAGAAAACCATACCTAAACAAAACAAACTTTAATTAAGTCCTTGTTAAGAATAATTAAACATTACTGATTGCTCAATGCAATCTGACCGAGGAATCCAATCAGTTAATTGCGTTTATAATTATTATTGTTACTAAGACTTCACGTCATAAGGCTTCGTTTGTAAGTCTTACAAAAAGTATGATACGAATTAATGTGAGCACACTTTGGCAGACATTGCGATTGATACTGCTATAAATATTACAAACACCTAACTCATCAATACATAATTATAGAGGTAAGTCGATTATACCGTCTTATAGAGGCCTACAATTACGAGAGGCTACTAATTGAACAAAAACTGATAAAACATCGGTAGCGATGAACAACATATGGCAGCTCTTACTATTGTTGTAATTAATTATAAAGGTAATTATGTTTTTTTAGTGCCACGCTTTTGTAGGGGCGGGAAGTGAGTGCGGCCAACAATGGGACTGTTTGATTGAGTTCATCTATCATTGATACACCCAACCTGTTTTGAGTTGGCTACCGATACTCGCTGGCCGTATCGTTTCTGGCAAAGACCCTCTGTTTTAACGTTCGTGTTAAAAAGTTCACTAGAGAATTATGGCTGGAGGGTGACAGTAACGGTCAACTTTGTGGATATATTCGACGATCATCGAAATTATGGTAACTTTGGGCGATAAATCGTCATAAACATTTCGGTAAGTGGTTAATAGGAGGTTAATATTCAACAATAGTAATTTTCATGTAATAAGATGTCGGATGTTCTTACCTGAACTCTAGCTTCAGTGAGCTTGGTTTTCTGCGCAAGTTCTTCCCTCGTATACACATCAGGGTATTGGGTCCTAGTGAACGCTCGCTCCAAAGCTTCAAGTTGGTCTCCAGAGAATGTAGTCCTGGACCTTCTTTGTTTCCTCTTCAAGGTGATACCAGGCTCCGACTCCGTGTCTGAGTCTTCACATGATGATGGACCTTTAGAAATGAAGAAAAGCTTGGTTGGTGCAAGGTGCTATGTGTTAAGCAATTTACTTAACTATGATACTAAAACTATATTTTGTAGCTATAAGCTATTTAAATTATAGTGGGGCTATATTCCAAATGGCCTCAGTCTTCAAATAATATGAACTTTTTCGTCGTAATAGGTAATTTTTATTGCGACTTTCTAAGATCATTTGTTTTTGTTTTACGTCGATTATATTGGACTACCGCGCGGACCACACGCGGCCTCGATTAAATTAAACGTAACCACATTACACTACGCCTTTAGTAGCCTCAAATGAATTCTTCGGGGCCTTAATAAATATTACTTTGTGCTAGCTGATAATAAAATGGAATTAGATTATAGAGAAGTTGATCGCGTTCTTATCTTGTATAAGCCACGTCATTGGATTTTTAAAATTGAGAACGATTTTTTTTTTCAGTACTGATTATGTTTTGCTGAAGCGGTACAGACGAAAAATAAACAAATGTCCGAGTATGCAAATTTTCAATATGCAAACTTGTTCGAGTGCGGACCCTGAAATAATAATCAACCGCCGATGTTACCAAAGTCCGCGCGTATGCAAATATTTCCACGAAAAACTGGCGACCAAAATGTACCGTTACCGCCGTCACAGGACAGGCACGACCAGCAAATTTTCAATACTCGAGCTCGAGCACTAAAGGGGGCCGCTTTTCCAGTGTAGATATTACTTTGGCCGCGCACAACTTAATATGCATAATCTTATCGGTGCGCAGAATCTCGCCGGCAAAACCGCGCTCCGTCACTGAACCGGGATATTAGGAGCGCCATTTTATATTGGATAGCTATACGGCACAAGACGTGCAGTACGGACAGATTGTCGTAATGCAAGCCCCGCGGCCAAACGCGATGGGATAATAACACCTTTGGATACTAATTTCATTTTTATAACCTACAATTTCGAAGCCGACACAAGGGGCGCTGCCGTGGCGTGCGCGCGCGCCGCGCCCGCTTCACTTTTACGTGGATTATTAACTTTATACGCCATTTTGTGAAGTTTGCAAACGTTCCGACAGTCTCATTATAAGAATAAATTTATAATAATAGTATGCTTTGAACTAAATTAAGTGATTATGGTCTCGAATCAGCGTTAAGGACTACGATGACACGGCGAGTTATTTACGCGTCATTATGTCGAAGGTTTCGTCAGAGACTTTTTAAATAATTGAATTGAATCCGTCAAGGACTTTGAAATATTGCTAAATACTTCTTAATTCCCGCGGTGACCTCGCACGTGGAAAATAATAGGCTCAGAATAAACCACAGCACAGTTAATTCTATCAAGAGAGCACAACAAACTAGAGCAATATAAAGTTTTATGCAAACACACAACGTGGTATTACTTTTCAAACGGTAAAGTGCTCCTACAAACTATGCTACCAACTGATACGGCAAATGCCTGCAGTGTGAGTGCCTAAGGCCACTTCTACATTATTATTCTCATTGTGAATTGTTATTGAAAATATATTCCAAATAGGGATCAATTGGATCCATGCAATGCAATGTTTTAATAATCCGAGGTAAGTATATTACTTACCTAGAATACCATCAATGCTGTGATTTCTTCTAGGATCTGATTCATCCCTTTTGCCTCCTCTTATTAGTCTCGAAATCGAACTCACAGACGGCGCTGTGTTTTTATCACAAATGCCTTCTTTAATTAGTTTATCTCTAATTTCCCAGGAAAATATACCTGGGTTTTGTCTCTTCAGCTCTTCGATCCTGTTCTCAACTTCTGGAGTCGCAACTCTTGGCTTGGATCCTCCAATCACACCGGGACGTATGGAACCCGTTTCCTGATTTAAAAAAATACAAATTTAATGTTACGTTCTCTTCTTTGGATGAAAAAGTGGTTTTTAATAAGTTTTTAGGAGTACGTGAAAGTATGTGAATATCCTCACCTGGTATCTGTTGAGTATCTTGGAGACGCAGCCGTGCGAGACGCGCAGCTGGCGCGAGATGACGCAGGGCCGCACTCCCGCCGCCGCCATCTCCACGATCTTCAGCCGAATGTGGTTCGGCAGCGGACGACCGTTGATGAACACACCGCCCAACTGATTCATACGACCCTGACCTGCAAAAATTAAACACTCTTAACCACTTCTCCAAAATGATCTAAACGCTTTTCTCACACCGCCATTTCTAACTCACAAACGTGAAGATAAGTAGTGTACCTATGTATCTACGTGTGTGGAAACCAGTTGCGGATCGACTTCGCTATAAAAGCTAAGCTCTCTGATTGTGTGTATTCTACTTGTGAAGAATATGTTGCAGTATTCTTTACGATCATGATTTTCTGAAGCCAATCGTATTTCTATAGATCTAAATATACTCTTCCCATATATTTATTAGATTATTGTGAAATGTTTTCTGATCCTGTCGCCCGAAAGGAGGCACGTCTTTATATTGGATTTGTATTAGTAGCGCAACCAGTAGCTATATTAAACTCAAATAATGCGTAAAGTATCAATAGCAACAATACATTATGATCACAAAGCTGCGGCCCGGTTGCACATCGGTCGCTCGTACACGCTCTACAATATGTACCTACGTCATCGGTAGGCCTCGATCACCTCGTAATTTTACGTTTCATTGGTAGTGTTCTCAAGCAAGAGTATCCAATTTCTTTTACACGAGTGCGGTCAAGCAGAAACGATAACACTTAAACTATTTCTGGCCTTTGTTGGGATCGACTTGTTACATTTTACGAGTATCGACTTCTGTTCTCACAAAAAAATATGTTATTCCTAGATTAAATGAAATGCCTCCATCTTGTTGTTGTGTGGAGAATTCTGAGAGATTGATGAATCGTTCTTGATTTTCAACAGTGAAAAGAAAGTCATTTAAATTTTAATTAATGTTTTATAGCGATGAGTAGCTATCGTGAGCGGTAATTAAGTTGGCTGGTTCAATGGTGTTTGCGAATAAAATCCCTTGGAATATAAATTGTATTATTTCTGGATATATTAATGTGGTTATGTGTGCGTAAAGTGTCGCTATTATAATCACATCATTCGTGCGGCCGGTGGTTGGAAGACCACCTAACGTCAAAGGGAGCCGCCGGTCGTCGATTTTTGCAACGGCTTTGTGCATGCATGTTAACTTCTATTGGAAGGAGATGATGTTAAAGAATACATTCAGCAGCTATATTATACAACAACAGCAAGTGGTTGCAATATAATTTTTAAAACCGTTTGGTAGAAATTCAATTAAAAAAAGAAAATTCAAATTCAGTATTTTTTAAATACTGGCGATTCCTGGCAATATAATTGCAATTTATTGCAATAATTAAAATTTTCATCGAAAATACAAGGAAAAAGTAATTATGTTAAATTCCCATCCCATACCAAAGTTTGACGCATATTAATAGTAAAAAAAAATATAACAGTGGCATGTTCCACTTGTGGAAGCATTTATAGTTTATCAATTTCAAATAATTCCTCAAAGGTTCCGCCTCATGTAAGGCCCTAGACCCCTACTGAGAACCACCAATCAATTAGACAACATGTCAACAAGTATGTCCTTTGATAAGACAAGAAACCGAGACGGGTATTAATCATACAATCAAAAGTAGACCATAACACAAACAACTTAGAGTTAACAACTGTATCCATCAATACAATTTCCCAAATTAACAGGAAAGCTTTCAGTAATATTGGAAATTGAACCTTCTTTCGTTGAACATAAAACTTCTTATTGATTTTGTAGCGAAGTGCTTTTGTAGTGTCCGGAGTCACGCCGCGGTTCTGCAAGCGATCCCCATATTTTTTGTAGGAGGTCGTAGACGTTGCGGTGCCTCGAAAGCCCATGTTTTTGAGTGTTAATTTTATGTTCCCGAAATATTTATGACGCATAACGTGTCCATAACAACCCCGCTATACAAATGTGGGTGGCTTTGTGGTAATGTATCACTTCATTATAATATAGTTTTCATTTTGGCGAGATAGTTTATTACCGTCATACACATAGCTCTATTACTACTATTTTTTGTTATCTATATAAATAAAAAGAGAAGACCTGACTGACTGATTGACTGACTCATCAACGCCCAGCCCAAACCCTTGGACCTAGAAAGCTGAAATTTTGTACAGAGGTTTCCTTTATAATGTAGACAAGGAATGAGGAAGGAATTCCCGGTAACAGGTTCCCTTGGGATATTTTCCGACATCCACGCTGGTGAAGCCGCGGGCAAAAGCTAGTAAGTGATATATTAGCTAGGAATTCACGACGATTAAAATTACGAACTTCACATTTGAAACTGGCTTAAATCCATGTCCTATGATGAAACTGAACGACTTGTGATATCATAAATAAATTGTCACGCTAGCGGTCTCTCATATAATAGACAAATTGCACATCTTACACAAGAACACACACACACACCCCACACCCTCACACACAAACACTCTCAACATCACTTCCACTCCACCTCACTGGGTAAAAACTTATAATATATTATTATTTTTTTTCTTTTGTAATTTTTAATTTTTTATGACTTACTTTATAGATGTTAAAGTCTGGAACAAAAATGTCTTCCTTGTATTTTGTTGGGCGTTGGTAGCTGCGCCACAGTATTTTACTTTTGCAGCTATCTTCGTTGACTATTGTTATGTTAAATACCTAAAATTGTTCCTAATAAACTTTATTTTATTTTTTTTTATTTTAACTTAAAATAAAAATCCAAATCAAAAAGAATTCGCAAATTATGTGAACGAATCGATATCTATAATAATAAATTCTATCTTCATATACCTACACAAATTGTAAACGTTATTTCAATTCGTGTCTTACTCTACATTTAACCGATCTAACAGGATCAGTCAAACACGCAATTGATGAAATTTTCACAATGAAAATCACAATGATGATCTCAAGTGCACAATGCGTAATAGAATTTGCACACATTGTAACGCTATTAATGCAAAAGAAGGTGAAGTTAACAACAAATTCAAACAGTCATTGGAAGTTAATCGTCCGGAAGTGCGTTCGGAGCATGCACAAGTAGAGCGCAACAATAACATCTACGAGGGTGGCACGTCAATATGAAGCACTGAAAGTAAGGTTGAATTGGCAAAAAAATATCAGTCACTAGGTCGATATTATGCACTCAGTAGCTGAATGTATCAATACCCTAGCTGTCAATATTTTTTACTCACGCGTTTTATATATGATCAAACGAACTTCCAAGTGAAGTTCGATCATTATTATATGAGTCGCTTCATTCGAAGATATTTTTAACCACGTAGTACCCTTCCCTTGCGCTAGCAACTACGCACGTCTATTTAGATTATTATTATTATTTTTTTTTTTTTATAAGTTGGCAACACTGTGCTCCACCTCGCCGTGTTGGTCAGTTGTAGCCGTCATTATTTTAGAGATGATTAAAGTTATGATTTTTGCAAATCTCTTTCAGGGTTTTTTAGGGCGGGTTGGGAAACTATATCTTCGAATGAAGCGACTCATATAATAATGATCGAACTTCACTTGGAAGTTCGTTTGATCATATATTATATTTCGTCGCTTCATTCTTCAGATATTTTTAACCACGTAGATGTTAAGAGATAATGAGATTTGCAGGTTCATTTAAATAAATTACAAGGATTTTTGAAATGATTATTTAATTACTTTTTAAATAGGTACATATTGAAAAAAAATAAAGAATATTCTTCTATATTATGATAATAATATGTGTTTGATTTATAATCCTTACAACTAGTTACAATCATAGGCATACTGATTCTGCAAATTCGGCTTCATTAATTATATTAAGTTTATAAAACTTGGCAAACGTTTGAGAACGACTGGTCCATCCCGCAGTTCTACGTATTGTGTCAATGCACACACCTGCCGAGCTTGCAGAAGAAGTTGAGGCGTGTCGTGTACTGTGTGCACTGAATATTGATGTATTGACACCGCTTTCTGATAACACCAATTTTATCCATCGGCTTATGGTTTGAGCTGTGGCCGCCTTATTAGGTTTTTTAATGGTGACTATTAAGTTATTTATATTTTTAGCTCTAAGATTTTTTGTAATAAATATGTAATCTGTTAGTACGGTAGCAGGGCAAATATTTTTATTTTCTACAAAGTAGGGCAGAAAAAGTACAGGTTGTTCTCTTCCCGGAGCTGAAGTCTTGATAGTGTCTGTTATCACTATTTTTACTCCATTTGACGAGATGTTTATATTCTCTAGTTTTATTAGGGAAAGAGTTTGGACTCGCTGTGCCGTACATAAAGCCAGTAAAATAACTAATTTTTTTGTCAATTTACTTAGGTCTAAATCACGGTTCGGGTACCATTTAGAAACGAGATTAAGTACTAATTGGGGATCCCAGGTGTGTGTATATTTTGGCCTGCTAGGTTTAAGTTTATAGGCTCCTTTTAACAACCGTTTGATGCATTCATCAGAACCAACGTTATTGCCCAATAGTAACGAGAGCGCGGATCTGTGGGAATTCAGTGATCCATACGAGGCACCTTTATTAAATTCTGTTGTCAAAAAAGAGATGACCTTTGCTACCGTGCTCTCAAAAGTATCAATTTTATTAATATTACAGAACTGCCACCAGAGTTTGTATGAGACGCTATATTGTTTTTTGGTATTATCAGAAAGCGATGCTAACATGAGATCTATTGCTTCTACGGGGATGTTACGTCGGAGGAAGGCTTCCCGGAGAGTATCGCTGCAGCCAGTGTAAGATGACTGTGCAGCGGGTGGTGGTGATCCCTGGAGGAGGATAGAAGCAAGTTTTTACTGGGTTCAAAAAATATTATTTCTGAGGAGATTAATTCTGAAACGATAGGGAACCATGGCTGTGATGGCCACCATGGAAATACGAGTATACCACACGCCTCATCGTTTATTATCTTATACACACTTTTAAGTATCAACGAGAAAGGGGGAAAAGCGTAGAAAAAATGATTTTTCCAATTAATTGTAAATGCATCGACAAAAGACGCGTCTGGGTCAGGAAACCAGGATGCGTATAAATGACATTTTGCATTAATGCGAGAAGCGAACAAATGGTTGACCTAGTTTACAAATGACAGTTTTAAATGCTTGATCTGATAAGCTCCATTCTATATCGGGGTTAACTTTTCTTGATTCGATATCAGCTTCGATGTTTTGTTTGGTATTAATATAGGATGCAAATATCCATATGTTCCGCTTCTCGCACCATTGCCAAATTTGATAAGCAAGATCGTTTAAGTGAGGATATTGTACTCCTCCCATTCTATTAATATAACTCAAAGCTGTGTTATTATCAACTCGTAACAATATGGAACAATTTGATCGTTCCTTCGCGAAGATTTTTAGTGCTAAGAAACAAGCCAATAACTCTAGGTAATTTATGTGATATTCTCTTTCGGTTTCCTTCCATGATCCATGAGCGCGATTACTATCACAAAATGCTCCCCACCCCGTTTTCGAAGCATCGGAAAATATTTCCAATTCGAAATTAGGGGTGTCGACAAAGTTTGCACATGTAAATATATTTTTTGACCACCAATTTAAATCATTGAGTATGTATCGTTCTAGGTTTATTTTAGAACTATAATCGTTATGAAATCTATTCAATAAAAGGTATTTTTGACGCTCTAGTGTTTTGGTATATAACCACCCGTATTTGACGGCAGGACAGGCTGCTGTGAGAACGCCTATTAACTGAGCGAATTCTCTTATGGTACAGGGAGGTAGACCAATAAACTTTTTAACAAGCTGCGCGATATTACGACGTTTTTCAATGGGTAAGGAAACCGAAAGGTTTGTCGTATTATAGATGAAACCTAAAAATTTGCACACTTGTTGGGGTATTAATGAGCTCTTTTTATAATTTATCACAAAACCGAGACAAGCTAACAACCGTAAAGTTTCATTAACATTACTGAGACACTCAGTGTATGTTTTTCCAATACATAAGATGTCATCTAAATATATGACTGATTTATGTCCCTTGTATCTAAGGTAGGTCATGACCTCCTTCATAATTTTTGTAAACACTCTAGGAGCAATGGAAAGACCGTAGGGCATGGCGTTAAATTCATACGTTAAAGTTTCGGATATATCATTTTCGAATTGAAAACGCAGGTATTTGCGAAATGATTTTTTAATTGGAACTAAAAGATAGGCTTCTTTAAGATCTATCGTTGCAAGGTAACCATTTTTTGGAATAAGTTTAGAGGCAGTCCTATGATCTTCCATTTTGAAGTGGGATTTTTTGACAAACTGATTAAATGATTTTAGATTTAAGATGAATCTTTTTTCACCGTTTGGCTTAGGTGATAAAAATATGCGAGATATAAACTGGTCTTTTACGGGTTCACAAACGTTAACCGCACCTAGGTCTATGAGCTTGTTAATGGCGATCGCCATATCACATTTCTCTTGTTTAGACCAAAATGTTTTGGTTATATTATGGGGTTGTAGTACTCCCTCTGATAAAGGGATATCTACACCATGACTAATCCATCTAAGAACTGTCATATTATCAGTGATTTTTGCCCAGCAATCATAATAAAATTTGATTCGGCCTGCATGTACCTGAGTCACTGGCGTCGTGTTTGAGCACGTTGCTTGTAGTTGGTCTTCGACTGGCTGGATGCAGGGGGAGCTCGGTAGTTTGTGCGTTTCTGACCCCCTCGCCCCCCTCCCCTGTTTGGCTGGAAGCGAGAAGGTCCCGACCAGTTTCCCTGGTAGCTGGACCGGTTAGCTGCTGGTTGTGCTCTTGAGCTGGAACTAGAAGGCTTTAATGCGGGCAAAGTCTTCTTGATTTGTTCCCCTTGTTTTACAATAGCCTTTGAGGCTTTAATTTTTTCCGAAAGGTCGTTACCAAACAGTGTGTTGTCACGTTCGGAACGATCGAGAAATTGTAAAAATGACTTGTCTAACCCAGGAAGTATAAATCTGACTCTAGCTTCAGTATTTTGGTGATGCAAGTCAGATAAGATTCGGCATCCGTCACTTATGAATTTAATTGCATCTACTCTGCTTTCATTATTTACCAGCAAGTGTAAACCTCTATTGACAGCAGTAATGCCCAGTCCCAGTTGTTGTTGGCTAGTGGTCAATTTCTTGTCCCGAAATCTACCAGATTCTGGTATGGCCGCAGAAACCTCAAGGTTAAGCGTTGGCGCTTGAAGTAACGGACAGTTTTCGGGTATGAGGTAATTTCTCAAAAGTACCTCCCTATTTTCTTTTGTCATACCCTTTTTTAGCAAAGGTAGCAATATTTTTGCGAGATTTTCATGAATTTTCTCGCCAAACTCCGGTGTCTCGTCTGTGATTTCACCTAATGCCGCCAAAATATTTGGATCCAAATCTGGATCAGCGGGATTCGTTGTTTCGATGTCCACGCAGGGTGGATTGGTCGCAACTTCTGGGGCAGTAATCAGGTCGTTCGGTGGTGGTTCCGGTGGTGATATGTCTGGCTCGGAGTCTGCCACGGTGTCCACAGTCTCGGGGTCCCCCGTTTCCCTTGGACCTGGTAACAATTTTTATAAGTTATGAGGGTAGTCATAACTTTACACGGAAAAAAATTCCTAAGAACAGTATTACACGTGATTCTAGTTCATAGAAACCATGTTTGTTCTATTTAAATCCATCGTGTTATCATCTCGGATAACCTCCCGGTATAATTAACCTTCGTGTTGCCATCGCGGACAACCTCCCGGTATTATTGGGTTACTTAGTAAAGTAACTGGTAGGTATTTTGCCATCGTGTTACCATCTCGGGCAACCTCCCGGCGTTTTTTCTTCACAGTAGTAATATTTTAACGTTTTATTATCACTTTTAAAACACCAACGATGAAAAATTGTACTTACTTGGATTTTGTTCCGAATCCGATGACGAAAAACTTCTTATTCGACGACGATGAGCCTTCTTTTCTAACTTCCGTATTTTATTCCTGTAATGCTCAATCTTCTCTTCCGCGTTTCGCTTCGGCATACTTGGTACCTAAATACAATTTTAACCTACTACTTATTGAGTGTTGAAGACGTCCGTTCGTTGCTGCGCACGAAAAAGGAATGACGGCTACAACTGACCAACACGGCGAGGTGGAGCACAGTGTTGCCAACTTATAAAAAAAAAAAAATAATAATAATAATCTAAATAGACGTGCGTAGTTGCTAGCGCAAGGGAAGGGTACTACGTGGTTAAAAATATCTGAAGAATGAAGCGACGAAATATAATTCATAGCAAGCAAGTCTCGTCTGCTCGAAACATAATCACACACTAAAGTTGGACATAGACACCGTTGCACCGTTGAAGTATAAAATTTTCTCACAATCACATAATCGTGTTCCGATTCGTTCAACCGATGCGTTCGTGTTAGACGAAATTGAAACAGAGTCAATCATTTAATGCTAAACGTAAGAGGCAAACCGTGACCGAATAAATGAAGATTCTGAATTCACCATTCGCATTTCTGTGTCAACTTTAATTAACAATCACATTTTCATCAACCTTCGTAGTACTTTCGGGTTATCACTTCCATTGTCGGATAAAGATTGAATTTCTTAACCTTCCATCTTTGCTGACGAAATTCATTTTCTGTTTGTACAACTTCAATTTCTTAATTTAAAATGACCACGTAAAAAGTGCATTGCACTTTGATTTGCGGTAATCGGTATGAACTGAAATGGTGCATTTTGTTTCCACTGTGTTGCACTTTATTTGTTGAAACGTTTGATGTCTTGGGGTATTACTATTGCACTAGCCGTGGGTTCTACACGGGAATGGCGGGCAATAAAACTTATGAGCGCAACAGGCGTAAAGATATCCCGACCTCATACCAGTACACACACTACTTCACCTGGGCTGCATTCAGTACTTACAACAGACTCGATTATTTACCAATTAGAATAACTCTTTCTAGTTCATGGAGGACATAAAATATCATTCTTTCTCTTCGAGTCAGTTATTCATTTATTTCGATATCGATACAAATCAATGAATCGCAGCTGTTGACAAATAATTCTCTTTGAATATATTACTTGCGGGTAGGTACAAACAATAGGCGAACTAGCCACGAGTACCTACTTGATAACAACGGTACAGTGATAGTTTATAATGTTTTGAAGTCGATATCGTATTGTGTAAATAAATCGTAAACCCCGTTTTCACAATCATAATATGTTTCTGCTTGCAAATCAATTTCACGTAGCGACATTAATGTGCCTATAGTAAAATTTATATGGGGCTTTACGTCACATGCCATGCCGCTTTCCTTCCACATGAGTTGTACCTGCGATAACTGTACGACGAGTGGGTTCTGCGAAACCTGGTCATAGTTCAGGAAATCTAATTAATGTTCTTGGCGTTCTTGCTTTCGCATTGCAAATTATAAACGTACAATTTGTTTTGAACGCACTTCTACTCATCATCATTGTTTATAACATTAGAAACTGTTCATACAAGTGTAAGAACATACATGCACATTTTTTATTTATATACGTAGTACATGTTTACTTCAGAGATCTTGAAGTCGACCTAATCTTAACTCTAACGTAAGAAAACTTGTTACTTTGTAAATCATTCCACGGACAATGCGTATTGTTTGAATTTACATGGAAAATTCTGAAAGAAATAAATATAGCCTGTATCAAACATGCCTATGACTAATTCTTTTTATTTTTCTTTGTCAACTTTGAACGTTTATTTCAGATTTCAAGGATTTATTATTATTATCGTATTTTGCGTGTGTTCGGTGGTTGCGATTTCCAACTATGCTTAGGAATGGCATTGAGATAGGCATAATTTACCAAAAAAATCAAAATCAAAAGTCATCATTCAAATTAGGCTGACAATCAGCACTTTTCGAACGTCAAAATTACATAAGAGAGTCCCACAAAACACCCGCCCTTCACCACTTCCTAGTGCTGGGAAGCTGGGAAGAAGAAGTGGCACAACAAACTCCCCAGCACCATCGCTGTCTGTTCATCAAAATAATTGTAATATGCTCATCAAATTACATTCTATCCTAGGAGAGGACAGCACCAGTTTTCGTGGTTATACACAATAATGCGAGAGCGGCACAAACGACTATTATACATACCCTGCATTGTAGCTGTACCTAAATGCTGAAGGAATGTCGTGAATTAGCGGCGAAGAGGCGCCTTTCTGGCACGCTCAGCACTGGTGGCGAGCCAGATTGTTTTACTAAAGCTATACAAACGCTCGTAGAAGTAAAATTACTATTGTCGCTCCAAAATATATAGAAGAAACATCGTATAAAATAGCTAGTGCAAAATAAATTGAATAATAGTAACATGTAGAGCGATTTAAAAGGTTACCATCACTGAAGCGTGTATAGAGCATACAAAATCTAATTCGATCAACAAGTTTTAGTTTTCAACAATACATGCTCCACATTAAAACGTAGGTAATCCATTTCAATGCCTTGCAACTAAAATAACAATGTGCTATCAATTTAAATCGAATCAAGATTTTCCTTTCTCGTTAAAAAATCATCTATGTCCGCTAATAAAATAACCTGTTACTATCCGAAATCAAGCAACAAAGAGAGGTGAAATGCCATCTGAATAGGCATTAGAATTGGGCGGCGTTCACAAAGGCTGTGTCATTCCATTAAGCCTTCTTCAAGTCTTCAAAGTATTCTGTGTGGCCCGTGGTCGCGTGGCCGCTCCGCCAGCCACTAAATGTAGCAATCGAATATCAAATCAATTCTATTATACTTTCATACGAGTTACATAGCAACTTAGATGGCGGTTTATTCTCATTTGGGTAACAGCTTTTGGAAATTCTAAATATTATTTACTTTGAATGTTGATAGCATGAAATTCACTTCATGCTACCGGCTCACGCCTGTTTGACAGCAAAAAATACCGTCACAATAGACTTCAATGGAAATAGGTCGTCTAGTTTATAATCTAGAGTTTGAGGATACTAATTTTGTAAATCATTTAGTATTCCATATCCCAGTAAGCAGAAAGAAGTACAGCTATAGGGAATACAAAAAGTCTTTCTAATTTGTTAAAACACGAGTCTCCCCATTGAGCGCGTTGCCAACTGTTCAAACTGAGGCAACGCCTTTCGGCATGTCGGAGCTGAATATAATAGTACCTACCTACGTAGGTAATGAATGGAACTGAATATTTTATTTCAAATATAATAGGCTATGTTTGAGAGTGCCCTGTTTGACCTCATTTCGTATTCATAACGTGTTATGTACTAATTTGACGGATTCTTTTCTTTTCTTGCACGGAATGGACTCTTTGACGTCGTCACTTGCCGCTTGGACAAAGGATTTCGCTCAAGAAACTAATAAATGTACCCACAGTTGTTTGCTGCCTTAAAATATTACCTTAAATTGATTGCGTTGTTTGGTTCAATCAATCCTGATTGTGATTACCTACTACAATAGGATTACATATTTTTTTGATGATATCGAAATCAAATTGGTCGTTATCAGGTACTAACTTGCAGCAATAGTTTTGTTTGCTGTTGTCGCTAGCATAGGTAACTTTGTTGAAACACAAAGCAACTACATAAAATGTTGCTTTAGCGACGTGTCACGTTTATTATTTTAAAATACATAATATTGGACATTTTGTAGAATGGGAATTTCTTTGTAACAAAAGACGGTAATCTATTATCCCCTTATTAAAAAAACTAAAACACTCTATAAATTTAATTCAGTTATAGAAGGGTTTTGTCTTCTTCTATCAAACTCAAATCATAATTCGAAAGAAATTGACAAAACACTTCTATAACTAAAATAGGTTTATAGAGGGCTTTACTTTTTTTATGAATAAGGGGGTTAGAGTTTTAGGACATTAGCTGCTAGAGTACTAGCACATGATCAGCATAGCTTCTTCAGAATTATTGTCCAGAATATATCTAGCATCATCACCTACAATCATATCTACCCCTCCGTATTATGAGGTCCTAAATATGGATATCAAGGGTTCCTAATTCAAAGTGATCCAAGCAAAAGTCATTATAACAATCAACTCTTTGGCGTGGCATATAATTATGACATAAATTATACAATATATCCACGAAGCTATTATACAAAAGTTGTCAAAATCCGGGACTTTGTTATTCATTGCTTGTTTCATAGAACCCGAAGTTACCTAATTGTCATGAATTTACAGTGGGCTATTAGCAGTAGGTAAATAAGTACACTCATTGATGGTCAAGTAATGGTGTGACAGTTACAAACAAAAAATAAAGATACGCGGATACCTTGCCTGCAATGCTTGTTAGTTCCACCAAAGTTTTGAAAATGTAGCTGTAGGTGATATAATTTAAGAACCAAAAACCGGCCTAGTGCGTGTCGGACCACGCACAATGAAGGGTTCCGTAGTCGGTATGAATTTATCCCAAGAACAAACTTAACATTGTAGTTGAAAAACATGTAGGTAGTTCCAACTGTAAATATAAGTTTGTACTCACAATATTGAGAGATTTAACATGTTATTTCCAGACCACAGACTTCTTTCAGGTTTTCCTGTAATCTACAGGTATAGAACTATTTTCTGTATTTTTTTTTTCAAAATTTTAGGCTACGTAGTTTCGGAGATAAGGGGAGGAGAATGGTAAATTTTCGTCTATTTTTTTAAATAACTTAAAAAAAATATTTTAAAATTATAAAAAAAATATATTTGATACTCTCAAAGTAACCCCTTTCATTTGATATGTCACACAATATAGTTTGCAACACTTTTTTTTTTAATTTTCTTATTTGCCCAAAGTGACCCCCATACCTATACAAAATTCATTTATTTACTTTACCCATCCGTGTTTGGGTCACAAAAGACCATATGTGTATCAAATTTCAACTTAATCGGTCCATTACATTCGGAGCACATTGGCTGTGACAGACGGACAGACAGACAGACACACGAGTGATACTATAAAGGTTCCACGTTTTGCTTTTGAGGTACGGAACCCTAAAAAGCCGTCGTTAAATTAAAACCGGAAAGTAATTATTAAAAGCTAAGAATGATTGTGCAAGAGAAAAGTAGTGTTATCTTTGCCTTTGTGACAAAGATGCGCTACGCCCTGGGCTCTTTAGATTCTCATCTTATGAGCCGCGGCTACTCTGATAATCGCTTTAAACGTTTCAACACCTGAGTGTGCGCCCGCGCTGTATCGATGACTGCGGTTTTGATAATCAGATGGTATTAGCTTACCCAGAAATAATTTTGGCGAAATTATACAAATCATTTGTTATTCATACATTGTTTGTGTTTCTAATTGGCCATGATTGTCGTGCGTTAGCCAGCAAAGGTTAATTGGTACCAGATGTAGGTATTTAAAGAGAGTAAGTAAGTATGTAGTAGGCAAGTATTTCATAAGCAAATTATCTAATAAACTGATTTTGATTAACATAACATGACGTTAAATCAAAGGTCCCGCTTCAAATATCCGTTATATCAATTTGTTTATTAATAGATCGGCATAAGTAATGGCAAGTAAGCGCCCTGAAGGTTGATCGCGCGGCGAGGCATTTCGCCGCGGGCGGAGGCGGGGGGCGCGTCATATTATGCGGCTAAAAGAGCCTGACGGTGCCTTTGATCTGCGCGGGCGCGCCGCCGAGATGTGTGCGTGTGCGCGAGATGTGCACCGCTTGTCGGCCCGTGATATGAATGTGACTAAACCTTGATTATGGTACTGAACTCCACATAAAGGTCAGAAATCCAATGCACTGTGATGTAGGTAGTATCATTCTTTTAATTGGCTTCATCGAAAACTCTTTAACTCTAATTGAGAGGAGAATTTACGACTGATCCAAGTAATTAACAACAAACGTTATTGCTGTCGCAAATCTTGTATGGAGACTAATAAAATGTTTATAGCACAAAGGATTATGAAAAATGCACTCTCGTTCGCAGAGAAAATTACAAGGTGCAACGCGTTGGCGATCGGTATCGCGCTTCATCGCCGTCACCTAGCCGCGGGCGAATCTGATCGCGCCGCACCACTCATCGCAGATATTATGCCAACTAATATCGACATTAACTTCCATACTTAAACTCTACGCAAATGCATCATTATGCACTAACTCTTGGCATTAGAAAATTCCAATACATGTTGTTTAAGATTAATCTGTGGTATGATACTTCAACGTTTTATATCCTGTTGTAAGTTATAAAACTTTTATGGTGCTTAACATTAATCATGCGATGCATAATTCAAAACAAAAACAAAATTAATTTCTACAAATTACAAATGGCTGCATATTTGTAAATAATCTTTCATCCTCTTATAGCATTGAACAAACGTTTTGTGATGTTCACGGGCACATCAGATGGACTTACCAGACACTAATCCCGATTTATACTCGTACTTCAGAAACTCATATAATTTGAAGTCGAATTAAAAAATCGAGACATTTTTAATAATTCAAAGAGGCCTTCGCGCGCCCGCCGCCGCCCGCGCCGCCTCGCTTACGTACGGCGAACGTGACTCACGCAAGAAAAGCACGTAAGTTAACATTTTTAGAAGGCTGCTTCGCTATTGTCTAATAGTGTCTTACCTGCCAATATATTTCATTGCATGTATGCCATTCTAGCAGGAAGACGACTCAATATTTAGGTATTATTATTTCCTACCAGATCACCGAACTTGAACAAAAAAGAAACTAAATTCCGTTTTCTAATGCCAATCGAGTCTGTTGCCAAAAAATATTACGGGAATGTGTTCAAAATAGTTTCATAAATATAATAATTCAGTTACATTTATAAGCACATATTAACCCTCTATTGCATAGTAAGCCATTTATGGCTGTTGAAATTAAATATTTTTTTCTACACTTAGTTTTAATAATAATTAATAAATCTTGTTAGGGCTGTATCAATCACTTGTTCGTGGAATGGAACGTATTTTTTTTGTCTATGGTTAGAGCCATTTGTCAAGATAACTTCACTTTTTACCGGCGTGTGCGCAGTAAATGGACGAGGCGATTTCTCGTGAGACTTTGATAATCAACAATTATTAGAAAAGGTAAGTAATTTGTGTGTAAAAAATATGAAATGTACTGTTCAAGGGTTCTATTTACTCTGACTAACATGTTTTTCACTAATCTTACGTTTTTCTGTTTAATTTTCTAAATTTTTCGTGGGAACCATTTTTGGGTTTGTATGCATTTACGGTGTAAAACGCTTGAGCCAGAAATGGCTTTGCATGCATTCACCGATGCTGATTTCTTTATGTCCTATCTTTTCAGAATGCTTCCTTCACGCTTTTCTGGCACTAATCGTTTCACTAAATCTATATCCGGTGATGGTTCCATTAGTGATGACTCCGCATCTGACTCCGACGACGACGACAACATTCCGCTTTCTAACCTTTGCTTACCAAACTCCCGCAAACAACCAATCATTATACCTGAATCCGATTTGGATACTTCCGATGACGATAACAATATTGTTAGTCCTAAGCAAATGAAAACTGAAAAAAAGTAAAACCTAAAAGAAAAGATTAACTGGAAATTTGGTAAAATGCCTGCATATGATAGTAATAACTATAAATTTACTGGTACCCTGGATTTACCAGAATGTGTTCAAATGCTTGATTCACCGGCTGATTTCTTTATTTTTTTTTTACCGACGAGTTGTTTGATTTCATAGCTGAGCAGTCTAATTTGAAATCTGTACAGGTCAATGTCAACAAGCCAGCAAATATCACCAGATCTGAAATATAACAGTTCATAGGACTTGTAATCTTCACTTCATTGGTCCATCTGCCAGCGTCAAGGAGATATTGGTCTACTACTGTGGGCCAGAATCAATTGCATGAGTTAGTGACTTGATTTGAAACCATCAAACGATTTCTACACCTGAACGACAATGATAATTTAAAACCCCTAGGTCATGATAAATAATTGATGGCATGTATATGCCTCTGTATGACTTCAAACTCGCCATATCTGAACATTATAGAAAGGCAGGTAAAACCATCACGAAGAAACGTGGCCGACCCAGCACTACCGGTACTCCTGTCCAAGGTACGCCTACTACAAGCAGAACTGCTACGCCTACAGGTCGTAACGAATCTCCAGCACCACCCGTCAAAAGAGCACGTAAAGCCAGAGTTCAAGAAGTTCCATTGAATTCAGTGCGATCTGACAGAATCGACCACTTTTCATTGCACGATGAACGTCGTCAGTTGTGCCAAAATAATTGTATGTTTCGATCGTATATAAAATGTGAGAAATGTAACGTTCACTTGTGTCTCAATGAGAATAGAAACTGTTTCAAAGACTTTCATGTTGTCTAAAAATTGTATTTCATGTGCATAAAAAGCCAGAAATGGCATGATCATAGAAAGTGCTAAATGCACACAAAGCCATTTATGGCTTTTGATTTTATTTCTCTAAGTAAAGTACCTAATTTTTTTTTTCGTTATGTAAATCCTTAATTCATCCCAATAAAACACAAATAAGGAAAAAAAAAATTTTTTTCTTTAATTCCTGGTAATTCATGCAATACAGGGTTAAGAAAAAATGTGACGATGTGTGTCCATACCAATGCGTCGGCATTCTTTAATGTTGCTGCTCTCTCTCTCTCTCAACCCTTTCAAATAATATTTATCTCTTTCTTTTTAATTTGCCTTAGACGAAACAGGTCATAAGTCGAAGTGACATTTTTAACAATGCCGTCGAAATGTTTTCGTATGGTAATGATTTATGTGTAAAACCGTCAGTGCGAGAGCTTTTTGGAGCAGTATTCGTTGTTATTTATACACGGTAAGCCTTTGAAATGATCTTAAAGTTCAGCCGCAGGGGAAACAATGGAATATTTAATTTAAAACCTTATGAAATATAATACTAACTACAGCTACATGAGTCTTATTGTACGTATATTTAACAGCACCTGTCTACGCCATCTAGCTAAAGTTGGTAATAGTTTTTATCGATTTAAAATTAGAAAAGACGTCTAAAATAGTACAAGGAACTGACGTTGTATGGGAACAAAAAATGGAAATGTATACAGAAGTAGGTACTATTTACGAACGGTTGTCCGTGAAACTTTAGATAGGTACTCATAAAAAACTGTCGCCAGTAATAAAGCGCCGATACAGAGAAACGACAGGACGCTTAGAAAACAAAAGTTATTCAGTAATTTTATGACGGGTAATAATTTCTCGTTAATTTTAAAACTTTTAAACCAATGGATGGTGACATTTATCCTCACAAAATATATATCATAACTTTGTTAGAAATGTTTGACATGAATTTCCTTCATCTAACGACAGTTTTGGACAGAATGAAGCTAAGCAAAGTCTTTTTCTGGTTAAAGGCTTGTTTTAGCCGTAAGATAACATAACTAAGAGCATCACTAGATGATAAAATGAGGTTATATCAAAAATATGATCAATTATCGCTTTTATTCCTCTTCAATTAAGATCAAGATCATTCGAACAATGACTCGAATATGACAATAGATCAGTCGTGACAGAAATGCTTCATTGAAACAGAGACAAACCACTTTCTATAGCGTACGGTCCTTGACCATTCCAGAAAGTATGGCCTAAACAAGGTTCTGTTGTAAACAAGAAAAAAGCAGGCTATAGGTACTTTATTCGTCTGTCTTGTTCCCGACGCGCGAAGATGAAATATTGTTATATTGGTAGCTGTAAAAAGCACTTTGTAAGTTCTTCGTGATTTTATAGTTTTATGATCGTTTCGGGCCCTTTAGTTCGAAAAAGCGGTTGTCTATGTTTATGATATAATTTAAATCCAACTGGTATAACCGACACATAATCAGCTGCTAAATGTCAGCTAATCATGGGTGAAACAACGTGTTTTATTTATTGGCCGTCTTGTGGTTTTAAAGTCATAATTTGAGGTATAATTGATTTGAACGAAAAAGTTTTTTAGGTAATCAGAGAAGATACAATTCTTAAACAAGTTAATGAGTATACAAGTCATTTTAGAACATAACATGTTTTGGGTAGTTTGGGGAAGCATCTAAGGAAAAAGCAATTTATATAGGTATGTAATTAAAATTAAAGCAATAAAATACATTAATCAGTAAAAATATGAAAACTTTTTCATAAGGAAAAACCAAACGCATGAGTAATTCATACGTAGTTACAAATTACGCAAAGGAACCAAAGTTTTAAAAAAAGCGAAAAGTATTTGATAGCAATTATAAATTACTATGATATAGGAAGTAATTATATAGAAGCTGAAGGCTTACCTTGGAAAGAGTATCCGGTGAAGTACGGTGTCATATTCAGTGTTGATACCGCCATGGACGCAAATAATTTCAGAGCTATATGAGGAAGACGAGTAGCTCTAAACACCAAATTAGTCCGAACACATGCAAAAGTCCCAGAAGATCACTATTTCAGTCTTTCACTATCACAGCATGAACGCAGACATAATTACGTAAAGGAAACTGCGTGTGTCTAATCCGTGTTACTTTGAAGACAGCTCGGTGCCCACTGACGTGTGATGTAAAGATGTATTTCGACTCTCAAGTGTAATCTTTCACAATCAACGGACCAACAAAAAATGGTCAAACTGGCCGCCTCCGCAGCCTTCGAAACCACTCCACCTGATCGTTTGTCTCTTTCTATCAGCCGACTGTTTTCATCGCCGAACGTCTCACCGGTACCGAAACTTTTAAATAAAATTATCAATACTGTTGTAAACACTTATAATATTGATAGTCTACCAAATTTTGTATTATAGAAACATCCTGAAACCTAAATCCCAGCTGTTATTACAGCTTTTGATAAGATTTAGCCATCGATGGCGTACCAGGGCAAAGACCGGTGTGGAAACGAGATAGCACGAAGCCTCGGATCCGGTATCTTCAAAGCGAAGAACGCTTACATTAACAATGTGTGAGTCGCGCCTGAGTCGCTGTTCCGTGACGAAAAATACGAGGCGTGTTGCCACAACGATCTATGCCTACAGCGATCGGTGATTGGTCAAAATTTGTTTGGGGCGGAGTTTGTAAGCACACCAAGAAAATGTTACTACACGTTTGTGTGAGTTAATTGCAATGTCGATCTGCGTTTGTGTACAGTACACATTTTGTTTCAATGTGTATGATTTTTCAGTATTTTTTATAATACAACAATCCATCTCGATGACATTAAGATAATGATTGACATTTAAAAATGTGATATTGGCTACATTTAGAGATAATAAACATTGTTTTATTTAAAAAAAAGAAAATTAATAGTTTAAAAGGAATTAATGTGCATTACATTAGTACCTTTTAAACTCTTAAATTTATTTTTCTTTACTGCAAAATCATAATTGTACCTACTGAGCCTTTTTTAAATATTTTTCTTAAAAATAAGATTAGGGTAAATAGCTTACCGAAAACACAGATACCTCGTTATGCGTCTGCGATCTCTGTGGTCTTAGAGAAGTTTTGATAAACAATGGCTCTTTTTATTGCGTTTAAATATAATCGCAATAAAAATCTATTGTTTTACTATAGGTACCTACTCACATAGGTACTGACTTATTCTGAAACATTCATTTCAATTATTTATTTTATTTAAGCTAGATTGTTTCATTTGTAAAATAAAACATTTCTTTGTGTATATTTCAGGAGTTTTAAATTCTAAATATATTAAAAATCCCACAAGTCTTTGACATACCTACATATTTAAAAAATATTCTTTTTTTTTGACAAAGCCTTTCAAACAAAATTAATAAACCTATGAAATAAGTAATCCTAGGACGAAAAACAAAACTTAGTACCTACCTAATTAAAATACAGTAATTACGAGCAAGTTTACTAGTAATTAAGTGAACGTGTCATTGGTAGGTAAACACTATTGTCTCAGGTATTTAGCACGCCAACAAGGCCGCAGTTTCGTAAGCACCTCGACGTAAACCTTCCTCCACACTATGCGACTTAGCATAACAAAGCTTCGCTAAAGGCGAACTCGCATAGATAATTTGTTAAGTCCACTTAGTTTTATTGGACGGTTAAATATTGATGTTTCTTCTTATAATCAGTTTGGATTGTGTCTTAAAATCTTTATGGAATATGAATATTTTGTTTTGGTTTTTGATACCTACTCAATCTGGTGGTATATTAAAACATTTTTTTTTTATTTTTTTTAATACAATATATAAACATTTATTATTTTACACAATCAATGGTAATATTAAATTATTTATACTATGTACAAGTAGGTATAAAAAAAAATAAAAAAGAGCTCATAGGGCATCAAAAAATTCGTCCGCATCGCTGTCAGCGGGAAAAGTGCCCAAAAGACTGGCGGCATTGCCACGCTGGATGGCAATGCTAATTCTTTGGGCTAAAAATAGGCCAGCTCTCTGGTCCCGTGTGGAGTCGACCAACCGCTTGGCGATGTCCTGAAATACTCGATAAGCACTCGGACCCCAAGGCCCTAGTGTTTCAACCCCAAACGGCTCAAACAAATAGCTTCCAATAAGGTTGTTATATTTGCGCCGTTTGAGGTTTTCTGCACCTGCAGCAGCCGCTCCAACGCAGCACGCCGTGCTAGGAAGATGGGATGGCGCGAGGGTGTCGACACAGGTTGCATCCCACACCAAAGGCCTACCTTTTTTTAAATGATCACAACTATTAAAAATAACTTAACTTCCCACTTTTCTCATTATTAGATCTCCTTCACACAACTCTCACACAAGCATAATAATATTGTTAGGTATGTGAAGCTCAAAAGTTCAAAGGTTGAATTGAGCTTTTGAACTTTACAGGAATCCAAGTGACACAGAAAGATGTTACTGGAGCCATTAGATGCAGTTCTTGAATCGTCTCTTACACACAGGCAAAGTTGGAGTGACCTTTTGTAATCCGAGGACAAACGAAAATGCTCCTCCTGAAGCGCCTGTAATAATAGTACTTATCTAATTTTTCAAACATTGTTGTTGAGCTGTTATCGAATGTAGAATTGAACCTCAAAAGGACGCAATTTTAAAACTTCATTGCCGTTGTCATATTACACAGCATTGCTTGAAAAACATTTCTCTCAAAATGGGCTGTTTCACTTTTTGGACTTTTAACATTAGACTAATAATAAAATAAATAGGTCAATCAATCCCAACTATGTAGGGGTCTTTTCCCAACTATGTTGGGGTCGGCATCCAGTCTAATCGGATGCAGCTGAATACCAGCATTTTACATGTAGGGACTGCCTATCTGATCTCCACAACCCAGTTACTGGGTAATACGATACCCCTTGCTAAGACTGGTTGCCATAAAATAACTAGATACCGCGTCAAAACAGTTTATTTTTTAGTTGTTCATTGTAACAACTTTGTTTAACGCAGCCAATACGATCAACGCCTTTTCAATACCAAAGGCGCATTAAATAATATATTCGTAACCCAATTGTATTAAATAATGATATACTTTTGAACAAGATTAAATCGTGTAACATTTCAGCACAATAACCGAACCTAATTTAAACCAGAACAATGTAAAGTCACGGGGGGCTATTGTAACCGGGGGCAAATGTAACTGGTTGAATAATCTTAGACAGCATGGA
The DNA here is from genome assembly GCA_905163495.3 of Cosmia trapezina. Classification (NCBI taxonomy): domain Eukaryota; kingdom Metazoa; phylum Arthropoda; class Insecta; order Lepidoptera; family Noctuidae; genus Cosmia; species Cosmia trapezina. The sequence continues at coordinate 12,889,223 of LR991038.1, forward strand.
AACGCAACAATAACGAGTTATCTGAATCTGTTACATTTGCCCCCTGGTTACAATAGCCCCGGGTGACCTTACTAAAAACTTAAAACAAATGTACACAGGCCCTTAATAAATGAGACAGGAAACAATGCAATATCGAAACGAACAGAAATCGTCGATTCATTAACACGACAGCCTTGAGTAGAGTTACCAACTTTAATTAAAAACGAACCAACGCTTCATCGCGCTTGCGGTTTACAAAACCCTTAATTTGTGGTTGGCCTATTTGCACATTAATAGCTTTCAAGAGGCTACTCTGTTCAGCTTTAGATACGAGACTCAATTTGACGTTATTACCCCTACCGGTAACATCAATATTGCTAAATACTTGGGAGCTGGGATAGAGGTTCGTGTATCATGTGTCAGGTTAAGCTACGCTTGCCGCGGCGGTCTGTAGATGGGTGACTATCTTTACATACCGAGCTCCCTCCGTGCCTCGGAAAGCACGTTAAGCCGTTGGTTACAGCGGACATTCTTGGAGCCCGAAAGTCTAACAACCAGTCTTACCAAGGGGTATCGTGTTACCCAGTAACTGGGTTGTGGAGGTCAGATAGGCAGACGCTCCGTGTAAATAATGGTATTCAGCTGCATCCGGTTAGACTGGAAGCCGACCTCAACATAGTTGTCAAGTCAATCCGCCTAGCGTTTTCCCAACTATGTATTGAAGAGTATGTATAACTATGTATTCAAGTATTTGAGAACCTAGCACTCTTTGTAGAGCATATTATAATATGTGAACTATCTGACCTCCACAACCCAGTTACTGGGTAACACGATACCCCTTGGTAAGACTGGTTGTCAGACTTTCGGACTTTGACGAAAAGACTGTCATAGGGTAGGTTGTTTCAAATACTTTTTAATGGAATGGAATGTCGAGCAACCCTTGTCGAGTCAATAAAAGCTTTTTGTAACCCAGTCTTTGTAACAAATTTTATCATAGTTTCATAGATTAAATTGCTGCTTGAGTACCTGGCAAATAAACGATAACATCGTTTATTTGCTAGGTACTCAAGCAGCAATAAGTAATTACTCCAACTGTAATTACTGTTTTATTTGTAAATATTAATTTGTGATTATTTTATATAGTTTAAGCTCAGCCCATATTGCCTGAAACACAGGATTACCTAGTTCAGGCACATGTATTTTATTGACCTAGATTATGATTTTGTATTTATAGTTATTATCATGAAATAATTGTAAACATTGAATAAATTGAATTTGAATTTTGAATTTGAACTATATTATACTTAACTAACCATCGAGTCAGTATGTACCTAGGTACTGTTCATTTAGGTATCCCACTATAAACAGCTACAACATTAATATAAAATTCAAACCCAGTTGTCAACTGTTCACACACAACAAACAATCTCCAGCACCATCTCTCTCTCACATAAGTTCACACTAATAACTTACAGTCGCAATTAAACCCACAGTTGTCACTTCACGCGTTATTAACAATCTTCATACGAGACTCGTCGCCTGCGCAGCGCGCACAAAAAAGGCGTGAAATGCGCTGAAATCGTTGCGCATACCTACGCTTCAGGGCCCATTGCGCGCCAAAGATGCCGCTGAAACTATGCACTGATGGGCCGCCCACGAAGGCGTGCTGTTTATTTGTACTAAATATTTTTGATTTTTTATTGTGAATAAAAAATGTCTTATAAGACGACTTGGACGACTTTTTGTCCGGTTGATTTTCCTGTAAGATTCAAGACGACGCGCGACGTGTTGAAAATAAGTTTGGAATTGACACTTTCAATTTCCGGTAAGAAATGAGCATAAATGTTTTCAAGAGAGTAGGAAAAAAAACCGGACAAGTGCGTGTCGGACCACGCACAATGGAGGGTTCCGTAGTTGAAAAGAATTTATCTCAAATACAAACTTAACATTGTAATACCAAAAAAAAATTTTTTACGTGATAAAATTACAAATTAACAATTTTCGGACTTTTCCCTTTATTTGTGATATGAGACCTTGCTTCTTGCCAAATTTCATGTTTCTAGGACAACGAGAAGTACCCTATAGGTTTTGATTACTTGCGAGTATATGTCACATAAATGGCCGTATTTTTTTATTGCGTTGACTTAGAAGCTTGATTTTTTTAGGACTTCAAGGGACTATAAATCTACGTATTTCATATTAATTTCAACTTGATACCTCTACGCGTTCCTGAGAAAAAGGGTCTTGACAGACTGACAGACAGACAGACGGACAACGAAGTGATCCTGTAAGGGTTCCGTTTGTTCTTTTTGAGGTACGGAACCCTAAAAATTAAACAAAGTTGGAAAATATCATCATCCTATTTATTTAAAGGCTGTGCGTGTATTTTTCTTCAGATAATTGCCAGTTCCCGCATCGATGAATCTCCATTTTACGAGTAACTAACACTTTCCCATGAGTTCCCAACGAGCTCGTTTTACTTCACAGTATTATCCACTTAGAGATATTTCCGAGCCGAACGAGAAACAAAAGTGATTAGATAAATGGCTTTTATACACATGAAATCAGAGATCATAAAGCACTAATTACAAATTGGTGTAGCAAATCAGTCTTAGCTTATCAAAGCGAGAACACGTGCAGATAAATTATTTGGTTTGCTATTGTTTAGCGGCTGGGAGTGTTTGATTCGCGGTGAGTCATGGCGCGGTGCGTACCTACATAAATAAAACTCGGCCAGTTTTTGTACAGTTCGCTAATGAGGGGCGGTCGGTGGTCGGTTGGTGATAAATTAACAACACGGATGCAACGATCGCCACGCGACGATCTGCTAATTGCTCACAAAAAAGTGCACGACACACACGTTAAAGAAAATGAGTTTAATTAAGATTTCAGCAACACTATCTGCAGTGTCCATTATAATGTGAGAAGTGTGATAACTAATAAATAGGTGTCAAGCAAATAGATTGCTATCACTTTTTGATTACTTACATAATAACAACGCATAATATAATTAAACTGATATGAGTCACCCCTTAAAAAGTTAACTATTTCCTTATAAAAAATAGTGGTACAAAATGAACGTAACGCATTAATAAGTCGGAATGATATGTCGTATGTCGTAATATAGGCCACATGTCACAGCAGGTCCGTGGCCTGCCTGTAATTAGTTCCATTCGACATGCCCGCCGCTGTTCCGGGGATATAATTCATAGACTTACAAATATATTTCATATTAGGCCGCACTAATGATATCAATGTTGCCTTTTACAAGTATCAAATAAATTGGAGATTTAAGTTTTTTAGGGCCGGTTGTTTCAAACGGTTGGTTAACGCAACGTAAGTATACATACGTCAAATAATGACGACGTAAGATGTTTAACGTTCGTTAAATACAAAGCGTTGTTCCACTGCAAAAAACCGGTTGTCTGTGAAATAACACTTTTTTGACGATAGTTAGCGCCATTTTTGACGTATTACGTGTGCGTTAAGTGGACGTGAAACAACCCGCCCTGAGTACATTTCAATCTGCCTAGCTTTTTCCTAACTATGTTGGGGTCGGCTTCCAGTGTAACCGGATGCAGCTGAATACCAGTATTTTACATGGAGCGACTGTCTATCTGTTACCACAATCCAGTAACTGGGTAAGTAATACGATAACCCTTGGTAAGACTGCTTGTCAGACTTTCGGGCTTCTGACGACCCGTAACGACTGTCAAAGATCCACGAATGACCCTGAGTATATTTATTGTTCTCTAACAACTAGGGCAATGCTTAAACTTGTTAAATTACCCTTTCTCGAAACGCATTAGTATTTCCAACAAGAATTGTGTAAACAATTTTCCAATTTACAAATATATTCGGAAAAAGTTGCTCCTGAAGTGAAGTATCATTTGAGGACTGAACACATAGCATGCAATTTATATTTTCTTTAGCTGTTAAATGAAGAAATAAACATAAAGCTGTTATAGCAAACGACCTACACAACAAACTAACTAGCGACATTAAAAGTGTAAAAGATCAAAATCTACGTCACAGTAAATGTAGTGAAAGCTGGAGCAGCATTATAACTCACCGTGTGAAATGGGCCCGCCCCACGTGAAAAACAAACACTCGTAAAAATATGTCCAAATGACATGTAAAATTTTTCTACGTCACGATGAAATATTGTAATGGTCCGTTACGAAAAACAGTAATAGTGTCTCATGCAACAGGGGCATTAGACCGCCCTTGAAGACATGTGCCGACGGATTAGAGTTCATTATAGGAAGGAAAATCCAATTCACTCAGGGTGAATTGAATAAGCTAATGGGCTGCACACAGAAACAAAACCATAGAAGCGACATAAATGTTAATTTCAAGCTTACCTGTTCTCTATACACTCAGTCGACGCCTCTAGGTAATTGAATAATTGGCTAATGTCAATAAAAACTTAACAAAACCAATTAACGATTTCTTAAACTATTTATAATACAAAAAATATATGTTTTACGACGTAGTCACGTCGTTTTGTTATGCCAAACAGGTTATCTTTAGGCAGATGTATTGCATATTTAAAGGCTTCCTCAATTTTAGAGCTTCGTGTATTGTTTCTGAAAGCTTTTTTGGTTTCATCAACGTTTCCTTATTTTGTTATTTTTAAACAGACCAAAAACAAGAAAACATATAATAAAAAAGAAAACTTCTATTTGCTCGCTAGTATTGATACAGACAATAAGGTGCCGCATTTTGTCGCTTCCAGCAGCGCAGGCGACAACAGTTCCGCGCAGCTGATGTTCCATATTTAACACATTTGACTTGTTTCCACAAACAGTCGGTCGCGGTGGAGGCGTGCGCCGGCGGCGCGATCACACATTTCTAAACATATTTTTTATTCGTCGGCATCCTCACAACTTGACTAAGGCTAATGACTAAAATTAACATTCACATATTTTATAAATTTTCTGTAAACCTGACATTTAGCTGAGAAAGGTCGCGCGAGATGAACAATTAAATATGTTTTGACGGCTATACTATACGATTAATTTCCGTATTCATGTAATTAATAAATAGGATACAAAACATAGAGCATCGATATACTAAACAGAAAAGGAAGACGATCAAAACATCAATATACTTAAAATTAGACACGCTAATATCAATTAAGTACGTCAAACAGAAAACACCTAAGTTTTTATGTATAACACAGCGTCAACTTGAAATGGCCCTCACATTCCACCCTTTTCCAATAGAGTCGTGTGCATAGTTGCGTCCGTCGAAGCTTAATAGCGGTAATACAGGCGACGTCCAGCCGATTTGCATGTGAGCCGGTGAAAGTGCTCCTCAGCTTTCAAGTGCCTTGACAAACGCACCACGTAGAAGAACAATGGAAACTGGTTGTTTGTAGAGAGCCCACCATAGCGCGCACCTACATACTAATGGTCCTATGTACAGTTAAGTCCATTGTAGCGGTTGATTTGATCTCTTTCTAAATGGCTACGCCATCTCTAAAGCGACTAGACCATCTTTATATACCCACTAAGGTTTACTTGATTTACAAATTACAGCTAATTTAACGGGTATTGTCCGAAAATTTAAATTCTATCAGTTCAATCACATTGTCAGAGAATCGAAAAGAAACAATTTCTTTACATATTCAAAAGCAGAAAAGGTCTCTCATTGATCAAATTGACAATCAAATTCCGTTAAAAATACTCGAACTAAAATAGAAAACTTACAAAAACGATGTTAAGTAACAACTTCTTTCTTTTGTCCGACACAGTCGGTGATTCCGCGTTCGAATAATCGACTAATCCCTAGACGCCACTCGATTTTGTTTTGACACACTTGCTCGTGCTGCCACTGGAACTTCATAACGTCTGATACATCACTTCGTTAACAAAAACCAAATCGTAGTGCTCATTCAACTTATTTTTTGGTACTGAAGTGTGAATGAAAGCTCATAATAACTAAATATGAGTCAGCGATTTTTGAGCTGTCGAAGAATTCAAAATATTATACTTACAATTTTGATTACAAGTTTAGCCTCTAAAACGAATCTAGTTCCTAATACCTTATTAATAAATTACTGATTAGTAATTGGTACTTACCAAACTCAAGTATATATTTATAAAATCGTTATTTTGCTATGCAACAGAAAGAATAACAAAAGTCATTTGAATTCCACTTGTCTAGATCTAAGCGAATTTGGAAAACGAAAAGCTTCTATGACGTGAATACTTATCAGCACTTTTTGAAATCGTACATGTACGAAACATTACATCATGCAAGTCCTACAGCTGCTTTTGGAAATACTGAGATTCCCCAAAAAACGAAACGCGAATCGAATCGCACGCATCGTCCGCAGGACAGTCGCATGCGTTGAGCGCTCATCGTACAATACCACGATACAATAGTCGATAATTTGCATGACGGCTTTTTATCGACACTATTGTCGACAATCCTCTGGCAGCTGCACGTTCTACTATCGCTTGACGACAGAAACATGTTTTTGATAGAAGTTTGTCGATAAAACTGAAAGTTTCATGTGAACTTTACCTACCAGGATCGCAGTAAGGGTAAGGGGTACCATGCTGTAAATACTTTGAGAAGACTTACTTTACATTTTACCGTGATGCGTGGCTACTCTGGCTTCAAAGGTGTTCTCGGTTTACTACCGTGAAATGTGTTTTTAGCATCAACTTTCAGTCTCTAAGTAAATTCTTCCACAGAACTTTGAAACAAGGTAAAATAATGTTGAAATATCTTCTAAATGCGAAATATTTCAGTTGAGCAATAAATATTGTAAAAACTGCAATAAGCTTAAAAGCTTCAATGAGTACAAAACAACAACAATTAAATCGACATAACTAATGTAAAGGACATGAGAACCGATATCAGTGAAGGAGATGTAACTGTAACGATCACTATACATACAATCGTCATTAACATACTGAACGGCAATAAAGAATTTATACATAAACACCCTTTTTATGCGCGCCCTTTGACGCTGCAACACATACGCGACGTTCCTTCTGATTTACTATTATTACCAGTAAATAAAAAGTGGTAGGGGAGCAAAGAGGTGGAGCGAAATGCTATTGTAATACACGCTATGAGTAGGGTCCGAAAGATAATGCACACAACGCCATCGACTTTGTAATTGATTCACTTATGTCGCACGCATCGAGCTTTCCTACGTCCGCACAAATGTATACGTCAACTCAGTTCGTACCCTCGTGCAATATTCAAACATAGTCAGTGTTTAAAGTGTCCCATAAAAGTTTCAGTATTAAAATAAATAAGATCGTAAAATAAGTGTTGTGTATATGAAAGTCACGTACAAGGAAAAACTGTATAAGTATACATATTGTGATCATAACATAAATGATTTCTTTGAGATAATATTCCGTTCATATAAAAATATGATAGTGAAGTGAAAGAACACAGAATCGTAATTAAAAACATCAAAATGGATTACACAACAGGAACTACGTCTTCGATGAACAATATGAGACCAATTTTCGGCGCGTACGCCTTTCAAGGTGAGCATCGAATTATTATTGTCCGTAGACACGAAAGGATCCAGAAAGATGAGAAAAAAGGCCCGATATGGTTAATTACGATGTTCCCAGGTACCAATAAAACAAGCAATAATACGTCGGAATCAAAGACCCGAAATCAATATCGACTATTGCCTAAACAATAAAAAATTGGGCACAGCACATTACATTTATTTTCCATGAACGGTTCCGTAAAGAATTGTTATAACATTCCTATCGCAGACTCATGTGATTCTGTAAATTAATGTCTCTCTCGTTGTTACCATGCCACATGTTGATTTTTTAATTATGTTGCTGGACATGGCATTAACGCACGCGATACCAAAGCTATAAATATGACTCGAATTACAGCACTCAATCGATTAGAAAAATTAATGGCAATACTTTTCTGGGGATAATCACAATGTTATAAACTCGCCTAACCCTAATAAAATCTCAACGACGATGCAGACACAGTCATATTTCTATTACCTACCTATTAACGCGGAACTCTAAAAAGCGAAGATACCTTTCAAAGTGCCGCTTATTAACCTCTCATCGACTCCGACCGTAAAATGTAAACTCGATAAAGCCACCAATTAAAACTAAATATGAGAATTTCAACAATCAAAGCTCGAGCCGCTACATCTGACACCGAAAAACATTTCTCCAAAAAATAAATCGCGTTTTTTGTAACGAACGCAAGGTCGCAAACGCAGCATGATTTTTGCCTTTCGACAACCGCGATTACAAGCGGGCCGATCACAAGCCACGGATCGATCACAGCACCATTCTGAACCTTAAAAAGTATACTTAGCACGAGAAGCGCATTTTCGATCTACAATACGTTCTGGTCAGGACAGGGTAGGTGGTGATAATAACAATGCTTTATGAAAAGGTTTAGCCAACTAATTTGTTTTTTCTCGGCTACTGTCGATCTCGGTAGCGATGCAACCTTTTTTTGTTGGAGGAGATCAATCAGTCAAAATAACAGTGTGATACCGCCTTTGATGCGATCCGGCCGGCCTGTTTTAATCTCCACTGATACATGATTAGATCACCGATGATGCAGCAAAGCTAAGTAACTGATCTGAAATTGGACGAATCCAAAGCTTTACTCATAGATTAACAGATGAAATCTGCCTTATCTGGTTGTATGTACTTCAATTAGAAGCACTAAATGAGTATCCTCTTCCATTAAACTAAGCTCCCAGTGTCAGCATGCTCTCAAAAAGTAATCCAATTTAAATTTTCATTATTTTTCCCAAATTTTAGTGCGACTAATCCTCTTATGTAGTGTTTCTATTGTAATCATAAGTTCATCATAAATTATTTTATCATGTTAAGAAATAAAAAGTTTTCGTAAAGTTTGACTTAACTTTTCGTGCTAGTTAAGACGTTTTTTAAATAATATAGCATTATTATTTAAAAAACGTCTTAATTACAATTAATTGAGTTATTGCCATACTATTTACTTAGAAGCTAGACCACACATACAGAAACTATAATCAGTGCAGTAGTCGGCCACAACAATAGCCTTGCGGTTTTTCCAACTTGAAACGCAAAGCAAAAGGACTATGAAAAACAAATGATGTCAATGACATCGTAATGACCGTCCATCATTTCACAACGGCGTCAAAACTGTCTCAGCGTACGCGCATGCATATTACATGCGTGTGTCGGTAATACCTTTTTCACCCAAAGTACTTTTTGCCGCATCTGATAAAATTCGCGCTGATGTGTTGTGCTCACGACAATGAGAAATGAGATATGAAATCAGTCCTCTTTTTAAAATGCAATATAAAGCAGTCTAATTAAGGAAGCATTCAGATTGAACTAAATTACGTAATGATAGTTACCGTGTGCAAAAAGCTATTTGAAACTTGATTACTATATACCGGCTCGATGAACTATTCAGTTCTCTCCATTAAACTAAAACATTCATTAAATAAGAAAATCAAAGTAAGAAGGCAATGATTGTGATTCGAAATTAAATCGGGAGCTGTCTCATCACCACGCGTACTTCCATTGAGAGAAACACAATAGTAATCACAGAGAAATGCAGAAGCTTGTATGATTAATTACATATGTGTTGTGTGTTCGTTGTTTATTTGTACTGTGTGCTGAGACTACTACAAAGAGGCTAGCGACATACCATAGTCTCGTATTAAATTCTCGTCCTTTGAACGTATTCTTTTCTCGGCGCATGTTTTGCGATGTTAGTAATAAATACCGTTTAGTAAGCTCGTATCGGATTTTTGTCAAATGTTTCAGAAATTTGCGTAAAAGAAATAAAACGACGGCATTCTCTTTTATTTAGGGAATCGTGAATTATTTTATTTTTGTTCACAGTGAGTAGGATTTTCTTTCAGAATTTCTCGTCAGCCAGTGCCAAACGAATGAACAACATGAACAAGCTATTAAGGTTCCAAGAATATTAATACACAACATTGTGCTACTCTCTTCTTATTTTGCTTTGAGTACCTTTAACTTACACATCTACTGTAAACTTTTATCTGACTAGTCAGTACAGTGCTCTTCTGCTCTTCACACTCCATTTTACTACATTGTATTTAAAATCTTCTAGAGGTTAACTTAAATCTTAATTTTCGCATTGTACTAAATTTTTTTTTTTTGTATCTTATTTCTTTGTCACTGGCACATCATATACACATTGAAGCTACCTATATAATTATATTCTGTAAAGAAAAAAAAAATATTATTAAAATCTTGTGATTACAATACCAATGCGGTAGTTCCAAGTAGTTAGTAGTTCTGTTGATAGTACCGTATTAAGTATCTCTGAAATATTGAAACGACCTTCAAGAAAGCATACAATCAATCAATCGTCATCAATTTTCCACAAACAGGTAAAACGCTCAATATAACTAAACCAATAAAATCTTAACGCCATTAGAAATCCCATGTAAGAATGCTCGGAATTTTCTTCATTGCGTTCAATTTCCTCTATTTTCTAAAGCGCTCACTTGTCAGTGTCTGTTTGCTGGGCGACATATCTGTCGCGACAAGAATGCAGATAATGGATGAAAAAGTATAAAATTCCTATCGAGGCATGCCGCCATGGTGTGGCTGCCATCCGCTGTCCCGCCGCAGGACGCAACTGATTGAGTTATAAGCTATAATGGCAATTCCATTCTGTTTTTGCATTGTTTTTCACTTGAATGCCATGTAGTAAGGCGTCTACTCATATTTAATATACATTAGGCACTGAATGTGGATCTCAGATCTGTGGTTCTTGCCCACAGTGAACCGGAATGCGTGTCTTGTTTATTTTGATTTGTCACCTTTGATATATGGATAGGTACTTTTTGTTATTATCTGAATACGTTATTATAGTTAACTGGAAGACGACTTTTATTGTTTTTTGTCTATAATTTTACAGTGTTGATTGGGAGAGTATTAGAGATAAGCTATATCATCATCTGCCTTGCCTTTTCCAACTATATTAGGGTCGGCTTTCAGTGTAACCGATGCAGCTGATAACCAGTATTTTACATGAAGCGACTGCATATCTGACCTTCACAACCCAGTTACTGGGTAATACCATACCCCTTGGTAAGACTGGTTGTCAGACTTTCGGGCTTCTGACGACCCGTAACTACTGTCAAAGGTCCACGAATGACAGCCGGGACCAACGGCTTACCGTGATTTCCGAGGCACGGAGGGGTCTCGGCGTGTAAAGGTGGTCACCCACGGAGCAACCGCGGCAAGCGTAGCTTAACCTGATCAATCGACCCTTGTGGCTGTTATTACTTAGCCACAAGCCCTTAGCCATTAGAGATAAGCTACATAAATATACATATTAGGTCGGGGAAAAAGTTCCTTCGTATTTTATATACAAATTCAAGACATTTTTTTTTTCATAGTTTATTATTTAGTTATGTGTCATTTGCCAAATGGGTCAAAACTGTTTTGTGGTCAATTCCCAGTTCTTCAACTACGTCGTAACTACTGATATGCCGATTTTGCTCCACTTTTTCAAAAATGGCATCCATTTTATCCGTAATAGGGCGACCAGAGCGACGTGCATCTTTGACATCAAAATTTCCGGATTGAAAACGCTTAAACCAATTTTGTGCTACTCTCACAGACACTGCACTAGGTCCATAAACATCGCAAATTTTTTTCGCGGCTTGCGTTGCATTTTTACTTTTTTTTTGTAAAATTTTAAAATCTTTAAAATGTATCGAATTTCTTCATTAGATTCACTCATCTTGACAGTACGAAAAACAAATGAAAATCACACATTTTCCTAATTTGAATTTGGAATTATGTTCTTTAAAATTTAAACTTTCAATGATACCAAAACCAGCCAGATACAAATAGTATAGCCAACGAGATTTTATTACAAGTTCATACATACTATAATACGAAAAAACTTTTTCCCCGACCTATTAATTTACAAACTAAAAGTAAAAATATTTGAATATTTACCTATACTTTATTCTATTCGCACGGGTCGATCGATCAGGTTAAGCTTCGCTTGCTGCGATGAGTCCGTGGATGGGTGACCATCTTAACATACCGAGACCCCTCCATGCCTCGGAACGCACGTCATGCCGTTGGTCCCGGCTGTCATTCGTGAATTTTTCACAGTCGTTACGGGTCGTCAGAAGCCCGAAAGTCTGACAACCAGTCTTACCAAGGGGTAACATATTACCTAGTAACTGGGTTGTGGAGGTCAGATCAGTCGCTCCATATAAAATACCGATATTCAGCTGCATCCGGTTAGACTGGAAGCCGACCCCAACATAGTGGGGAAAGGCTAGGCAGATGATGATTCATTAATTGAAAAGCAGGATATTTTTCAAGGCAAACTCAACCATTGTTTCAGATGAACGCTGTTGAACATTCTGTCTGAAAGCATGAAGTTCTTCCTTTTCACAAAAAAACAATAACAAGTACTCACGTCACTGTCAGGTTCTTCGATAGTTGAATCAGTTCCTGTAACTGCTCTATTGGCTACGAGTTCCATATTTTATTTTTTTAAATATTATTATGAGCTCTTCTCTTAAAATCATACAATACGATTGTTATAACTTATAACGCATAAATCTCATCACTTGGTTTTCTACTAGTTTCAAATTGACACTTCATCAACCAATTATTATGATTTACATCAACCATAAAATGAACAACGTCGCGTCGTAAGCAACTGCGAATATTTCATTGGGCTAATTGTGCACATCCAACCATCTGCAATGTTAAAAAGCGAGAGGATGTAGGCACTTACCTGACAAACTACATTTTAACGTTTTACACATCCAAATCTGACTTTAATGATCATGCTCATACAACGAACTCCTAATATCCACATACAAAAAACAATATCAAAGTCGAGACATCCAGTCGCCAGTGGAACTCAAAATCTGTTCGGTTGACCTTATTACCGTGTAATAGAGTCATTTTTCGTTTGTTTTGATGAAATTGTATAATGCAGAGTTCAGTGGCAGGTAGGCACAGCGGGCACAAAGCCGAGTAGCCGCGTCTTATAATCGAGAGTGCCTCCGGTTTGATAGTTAATTAAAGAAGTGAATAACATGCGGCAATGCAAGTCAGCTGCAATCTTCGTCATTGTACGGGATGTCCTCAGAGCGGATAATACCCTCCGAACATTTTTTGAATCCACATCAACTTGAGGCAATTATTTCTATATCATTTATTTGTAATTAATATTTATTGCTAATCATTAAACAGTGTATAAGGAAATTGTGGGACGTGTATTAATTAATATGCTCAGAGGTAGATATTCCGATGAAGCCGTTAAAATTATTGTTTATGTTGTACCCGCTAAGATTTTGCAAAAGGTTTCGTTTGGTATTCTGAGAAACAAAGGTCAGGGTTATTTAAAGCTCATGGTGCAGTGACTCGTCAATAGTGTTTGAGTACACAAATTATTTGTTAGGGGGTGTGAATCACTCTATGTTTTACATCGACGCTTTGCACTATGTTGCCGGTGCAGCCCCAGTGACTGCGAGATGGATCTATGTAGAGGACATTACAGTACGACAGGAAACTAGCTCTACAAACTATTAATTCATTCTGACGCGTCAAAATTACTCACAAGAACTTGACCTCATCGCTCAAACCAGATAAATCACGTAACCAACTGTTATCAAATTATATTTTATGAGTATTACCTATTGAATAATCTAAATCAAAAAACATGTAGGCATTAATCAATTCTACTCGTGCCCATGAATATAAATCAAAATAACAAATGTAGCAAAATTGTAATCGTAAATTTTCTTCGTCTATTCATTGTCACTATGATATTTTGAAAACAAAAAGCAACTTTAGATACGCAAATAGGTAATATTTTGAGGCAATAAAACCGTTATCGGCGAAGTTATCGCTGCGCAACGGAGCGCATTTTGCACGCTTCTAATGAACGCCTTATGAAACAGGCAATTTATCACATGTGGCCTTATCACAGAATGCACTGATAAATTTTATATGAGAAGAAACTTAAATAAACAATAGCTATTATTCGAGCTTACTTCCTACACGTGCACAGTTCACTCCATCAAGATGAAAGAATCGAGTGGAATCCTAGCGAGCTATTTGTTTTCCAAATTCTTGTATCCCTTTAAACAATTGTTCAGTTTCACTTGAGGTAGGCAGTACGTGACTTGTTATTTTGTAACGTTTCACACAAACTCTCATTACCAATTCGAAAAAGTTGGTATTTCAAAAGGACCGTGCTTGTCGGCGCCTTGTATCTACAGTCTGACCATGAATAAATCAATGAAAACAAATAGTATTCGGCTACTAGTGTTCCTAAAAGCTTTTTTCAATGATGTATGATCTGCTATTGTCTCAACTCCCGTTTTGTTACAGAGCCTCAAGTATGTTAATTTATTCACAGTAAGATAAAGGTAGAGCATATTTTCCTGCCAAGATCCAATGTGCTGTACATATAGATAGGTTCGAGGCGTAATTTGGTAGACACCGAAGCTAATTTATTTAACAAAGGACGGTCCGACCGATAGAGCACTTTTTATACGTGTACAAACATATTATTACGTCCAAACATATACACACTATGTGTATCTATCTGTAAGTTCAGTTCGAAACACACTGTGATCTTTTGCCTTAGCTCCTGTATCAAGCAAGGCTTCCAAGTATATCAATTTCAACTTCTAGGTAAATAGTAAATCCATTTATAACATACACTGGGCAAAAATTTATTTATTCGCTTTTTTTGTTTTTTCTTTTTTTGTTTTTTTTTTTTAGTAATCTTGTGGTTCTCGGCTATCAATAGATAACTCCAACTGCTGTGGTGCATGTCGGAAGAAGGGAACATTGTAGTAGGAACTAGCTAAGTGCTCACAGTACGGAAACAGAACTATTTTGAACTTCAAGAAACGAGTAACATACGGCTTTTCATGAGTTTGTATATCATTTACTTATGACATACATATGAATTTGTATGTTAACATATCAAAGTGATTTTGATATGTTAACATGTTTATGGAACTATTGTAACGCATCTAATGAATCTTTATTAAAGACGTGACCAAAATAATTCTAAGAAACGTAACAATTAAATCTGACCGGAAATTAGAAATTCCTGAGATGGATGACGTAAAAAAACGTTATCTTTTTTATGACAAATAATGTCACGAGAAGTGAGAAACATTCCTCAGACGTTTACACCTTTATTGTTGACACAATTATATCTTTAATGGCTTGCTTTTATAACGACACTGTCAAAGTCACTGTAATGCCAGATTAGTCGATAAAAGTTTGAAATGTCAGACAACCATAAATTATAACAGTATAAAGTGTTGTACGAGTATCTGCGGCGAACGAATACTGGAGATGTGTATTGTTGATTTTTATGGGAAGTCATAAGTTTTACTTCTAACAAACTGTTTAAAACATTTCTTAAACCAATTTAGATATTATTGAAAAATACAAATTAACATTGATTATTATACTAAAAAATATTTTTACACTAAAAAGAGATGTGGTATCTTCATGTTCAAAGAAAATAAATAACAACAAACAAATGCATAATTAGAATTTATTATATTTGCATAATAATAATTCAATCTGGCTTGTTATCGATAGAAAATACTATAAAATTATAAGACTGACACAATTAAGTACGGAAAAAAAATTGATTTAAAAAAAGCAAACACTTTACAATAAAACTCCATTTTTATAATAGGCTAACTTGTTGCTTGTTACAACAAATGTAAGAACTGAAAAAATAATGATCTGAAAAATTATAAATTATAATACAGTGTGTTAAAGTAGTTGCATGCCTTAGCTTAGGGGTAGGTTCAGTATCGATAAAGGAACCCAGGAAAAATAAAAAAATAAAATAAAAATAAAAACATAAAAAAAATTATTACAAGATCAACCTAATTCAGTACCTACTAACTTAAAATAGCAATTGTTTAAAATTAAAATTATTTTTTAATTGTATAAATGCTTTAATTATATACTTACCTACTATCGAACGCGTTGTCGTTTTGTCCTTCACTTCTCACGTCCGAATACTAAAATAATTTTAATTCTAAACGATTGCTATTTTAAGTTAGTAGGTACTAAATTAGGTTGGTCTTGCAATATTTTTTTTATGTTTTATTTTTTCCTGGGTTCCTTTATCGATACGGAACGCGATGGCATGCAACTACTTTAACACCCTGTATAATAAATTACGATTTTACGGAAATTATTTTTTAAAAAATCAATGCTTTTCCGTACCGTAACCGCGGTAGAAACCTTTTAGGTTGGTACCTTTTATGTAGGTAAGTAAATAATAACTTTTTTTGTGATGCACTTTTAGCACAAACCTGTTCCTAAGTTGCCACTCTTCCGAAAGAGTTGTAGACTTCGCAAAGCAAGTCGTCGTCGTTTGTCGCAAGGCAAAGCATTATAAATTAGTCCCCTAATTTATAATGCTTTGCCGAAGTCAATTACCCAACTACCCTCCAAAAAATCTTTTTCGGCACTACCACAGTATAAAGATATATCAGTATTGTGACTCGGCCCTGTTCTAGAGATAATTACCTACAGCCGCGCGGTACTTTAAACACGCTTCAGGGCTGCCCGCCTACTGCAGTATTTTAATTTCATCAACACACTTGAGTTTCGTTCTAGTTTTGTGATTGTAAATATTATATTTTTACAAAAAATTAAATTCGTTGTGAATGAAATAAAAATAAATGTGCTCAATAAAAATACATGTTGTGTTTTTGGTCACCCATCCGATGTCGAACCGCTGCAAACGTTACTTAATATCAACCACCTCACCGCGTACCACCTACCATTTATTATTCTCATAATCTAAATACATAATGATATTTCTAATTCAATAATATAATTATGTAAGTAGCTAAGTTCATAAGTAAGTAGATAGCCTAGCCTAGGAAACTACATACTTACTAGTTTTTTTTACACGAGCGCGGGTAGGTCCCTCGTTTCTCGTGTGTCACTTTTTCACCTAAGTATCCACTTATTTATTTATTAATCCAGGTATTTTAGTTGGTGGAAAAAGCGAAATAATTACCTATTAAAAATAGATAGAAATTACGTACCTAGTAGGTATATAAAAAAAATTATATTCTTACGACCTCTCAGAGTTTCCAGGTAATTTAAAAAATGTTATCTCTGGGTGCGTTAATGACGAATTCAAGCAACCAGAAACAGCACAATATAGTCTACAATTGCTCTTTGACATATTAGGTAGTAGGTACTTGTATTTTATTTCAATAAAAGCATTTCTCACAAATCGCACGATTACTACTTACAAAACAGTCACACCTCCCTTCGCCACAGCGGCGCATTCGCGATCGTTTGCCTATCGAGTGCATACCGAACTCGAGGCGCGTAAGTATGACTCACGTTCCGCCCGTTTGTATGAAGAGCACTTACTGTAGATATCTTTACCGTGGCACTACGGAAGTGGTTGTTGCAGGCATAGACTTATAAAAAAAGATGGACTCCGCGCTGCGCATATCGAAAGTGAAGCACAGTAAGTATGCCGGGGTCCGTTTGTACAAACACGCCTCACGCACACATTTACATCATAGTATGCCGACCGGCCGCCATTACGTGACACGAGCGACGGCGTCTTTGCAGGTACTCAAATCACGCACACATAGATCGGTAGGGTGCTTCACTTTCGATATGCGTGGCGTGGAGTCCATTTTTTTTTATAAGTCTATGGTTGCAGGAATATTTTTACTCAATTCACGAGTTTTTTGTAAAACGTCGCTGAAAATTTTTTTCTCTTGATCTAGCATCAAAATAGAGGCGAGGAGAGATGAGGAGAGAGAGGAGGATAAGTAATTATTTAAGTTAAGTGATAATATGTTAAATTTAGTGTTTTAATTAATAATATGGTAAACATGGAATTGTGTAGTATATATAATTATAATAATTAAAACAATATTTAAATTGTAAAATTATAGTAATGAAAATTAATGTACTCCATTGATTTGATGTAATTGTAAATTGATTTGTATACCGTTAAAACGGTGAGACATGTCGCACTATGCTATGTTATAAACACCTTTGTAAACATACCGTGTTTCTGGCAAAAAAATATTCTATTCTATTCTTATCTAAGCTCAGAATATTATACTAGAGGCGTAGTCATTGGCGTTTGAGGAACGTATGTGCAGAGCAGACAGAAAGCGCCGCAACTTCGAACATACGCTATGTTAGCGTCACGAAGGCAGACAACAGAAACATAAAGGGTACTCCAAGATTTCTCACCAACATGTACGGTGAAAGCTCGTCAGTCGCAACACTTGGACTACGAAAACCGCCCCTAGCGTTACAAGGTGAAGGCAAAATATTTTTAGCAACTTTGTTTTAAACAGTGGGCGTTTACGCGGCCTTTACGATCTGCCACACAACCGCTACATACATTCATAACCATCTACAAATGTGCTACGCAGCGTCTTCTAGGCGTTTATAATCTGTTACAAAACTACTATGCAACGGCTACGCGGCATTTCTAATCTGCTACGAACATGCTACGTAGTTGCTACGGCGTTCGTGATCTGCTACGCAGCGGCTATGCGGCGTTTCTGATCTGCTACGAAGATTCTATGCAGTTACTACGGCGTTTGAGATCTGCTACGCTCCGGCCACGCAGCATTTATGATCAGTGGCTACTCGGCTTCTACGCAAAGACTATCGGTTTCCACCCCGGACCATATACCCAGTACGAAGAAACTTTTACTCTATGAGCTATTCTGTGTTGAATTGCTGCAGTGGTCTTCACTCTTCTGTGGTTTTCAAACCATAACATATTGATTTCGCAGTCTAAATACTTCGTGGTTTCAGCGGTTTTCCACTATTTCATAACTATCTATAAAAAAATATTAACGTTGAACCTTATTACCGTCTGGTACCATTCATGCCAGTACAATTGGATCAGTATAATAGCAATAATCTCTTATTTTCCTTATGTAATATTTACTCGCTGAACGCTTATTTTGTTGCCAGGCGCCCCGGCCTCTGTCGATATCAATGCTTAATTGGTTTTTAGGGTTCCGTACCTCAAAAGGAAAAAACGGAACCCTTACAGGATCACTTCGTTGTCTGTTTGTCTGTCAGTCAGTCTGTCTATCAAGACAGAGGTATTAAGTTGAAATTTATATCAAATACGTGGGTCTCTGATCCCTTGGAGTTCTAAAAAAATCAAGCTTCTAAGTCAACGCAATAAAAAATACACACACACACAGTAAGTGTAGTATTTATGTGACATATTTTGATACTCGCAAGTAAATCAAAACCTATAGGGTACTTCCTGTGGTCATGATGGAATCATGAAATTTGACAAGAAAGTCCGAAAATTGTTAATTTGTGATATAATCACAAAAAAAATCAAAACCTATAGGGTACTTCCTGTGGTCTTGGAATCATGAAATTTGACAAGAAAGTCCGAAAATTGTTAATTTGTGATATAATCACAAAAAAATCAAAACCTATAGGGTACTTCCTGTGGTCTTGGAATCATGAAATTTGACAAGAAAGTCCGAAAATTGTGAATTTGTGATATAATCACAAAAAAAACCGGTCAAGAGCGAGTCGAACTCGCGCACCGAAGGTTCCGTTCCGATTTCTGAGAAAGTGTGCTATTTAGAGACATCGTTTTATTTTTCCTGTAATCTTTACATAAACTTCTATCACATAGAATAATTTCAGATTTTTATCTTTGCAAACTTCGGAGATAAGGGGGGGGAACGGTATTTTTTTTTACATTTTTCATCAAAAGTCAAAAACTATGCGGCTTAAAAAAAAAATAGTTTAAGAATATGCAAGCAGCGCTCTTTCATATGATACCCCACATGCCCTAGTAGCCTCACTTTGAATTTTTAAGACCCCCTTTCAGTCCCTGTTACAAAAAAAAATATAAATATTTTTACTTCTTTCTTATTTGCAAAATAGTTGGGTAAACGTCATGTAAAACTGTTCTAAATTTCAAGTTGATAGCATTAGTAGTTCTTGAGATACCCAGCTGTGACAGACAGACAGACAGACAGACAGACAGACAGACTGAGTCACACCATAAGGGTTCCTTTTTTACCATTTTGGTACGGAACCCTAAAAATTGGCATTACAATGTTAAGTGTGTTTTTGGGATAAATTCTTTTCAACTACGGAACCCTTCATTGTGCATGGTCCGACACGCACTTCGCCGGTTTTTTTATTTGTATAGTTACCTTCATTGAAAGAATGTGTCTTGTTATTTTTTCCCTTCACTCTATCCTAGTCTGATTTTTGACTAATGCGTGTTTGCTATCACTAGCTAATCGTTGGTAATGGCAGCAATTCTCGCAATCGATCCCACTTGGGGGCGCTGTTGTAGTTGTAGACCTGTCAAATACTTTTCGTGTCAAATTATCCTGCCACTATCGTCAATCAATAAACTAAATCTCCATGGAAACCACATACGTAGATTTAGTACAATACGATTTAAATGAAATGTCTTGTTATAAAATTCAAAGAGAAATAATAAATTTCTATGGTATTACGTATCGTAATGTAGAGTAAAAGAGATGGTTAGACAATCTTCGTTCATTAATTCATTCAAAAAGTGTTTTCATATATTATTAGTTGAGAAATGTTACTATGCTCTAGATGATTACTTAAATGATAAAACACTGTAACTACTAATAATCTAATGCATGCATGTATTTTCTTTTGTTTTGATATTTTTTTTTTTATTGTTTGTTTTCTATAATGAGTATTGTGTGTTTTTATTTTTATATAGTCTTCACTGATATTTGTATGTCGTCAATGACAAAACATAGCGCAGCATATAATTATTATATAAGAGCTTGACCTTTAACCTATGTTTTAGAAATAAATAATCCTAATTCTAATTCATTTTTGAACGGATTACGGTTCTCGTAATTTATACCGCTTGGGGCGCTGTTATAGATGTAGACCTGTCAAATACTTTTCGTGTCAAATTATCCTGCCATTGCTATGAATCGTAGCTTCGTAGCATCGCTTAGAGTGTATAGAGGCATGAGGAACAGGGTTCGTATGTGGCGATGTAGATGCCGCCATAAGAGTAAGTAAATGTTTGTGTAGTTTAGTATTACCGTAAGTAAATGTACCTAGGTACCCATCCTAGGATTTCCACAATACAATCGCTGTAATGATTACATTGATTTCAAACTGAATAGTTTGGCTTGTGACAAAAAATTTTAGATTGTACTTATGAGATTATCTAAAGTTTTAGTCATTTTTCTGTTCAGTTACCTGTTAATTTTTCTGTACTGAAATAATTTCGTCCACGACTAGCATAATAATGTATATTGCAGAAGTATGCCAGCTTCTGAATGAACTCATGCAATTCGATCTTCAAAACTTGCGCTCTGTATAAATGAAGAAAGAAATCCAATTAATATCTCAGCAGTATAATTGTCGTCAGCCCTTCGTGAGATTAACTGAACAGTTGGCAGTTACTGCTTTCATATTGCAGCTATTTACGTAGTCAATTAATATACTGTTAATCTTAACTCGTTTGAATAATGTAAATTCGTGTAGGTATGTAACTTGTAATTTATTTTGTGCACTTTAAGTTGGTAAACCTTTTCACAGAACCGCAAACATTTGTAAATAAATGCTCTATTTTGCAAAAAGAAAAATATACAAGTTATGAAAACACCGGCCAAGTGCGTGTCGGACTACGTACGATGAAGGGTTCCGTACAGTTGAAAATAATTTATTCCAAAAACAAACTTTTACCTTAACCAGAGGTAATTTAATTATTTTTTTTATTGTTCAAGCATTGCTGTAAGTACAACGTGGTAATGCCGCCAGTCTCTTGGGTACAGACAACAGCACATCACTTTTACCAAACAGTCAAATTTCTACAAATGATTTTAAACCTTAAAATGTTAACGGTTAAGTTCAAAATCGAATGAGAAAATTTGACAGCTTGTTGTAACTTGAGTTGCTGATGTGTGCATTACCTGTCGACAGCGATGCGGGTGAATTTTTCGACGGCGAACTTATTTAATAAATAAAAATAAAATAAATAAAAATAAAAATATTTATTTGACACTAGGAAATACATGTTACAATCAAGTTATAATAATAGCACACTAATGTATTGTTACAAATAAGATCCTAACCCCCAAACTAGGCCTGGACCTGTATTTTGGGGGTCAGCGTTCAGCCATGGGTTCTATTTCCAATCTAACAGCATTTAAGAAGAGTGTCAGTAGAAGTTAACAGCCAAGGTTATTGCCATTTGGTAACACATATAGGTCAAAATAGCTTTCATTAGGTACAGAAGAAGGTAAAACACATAAAATATGTAGGTATTAAAATTACAAAAAGAAAGTAAAAATGCTAAAAATTATTTGTATTTGATTTCTGTGTGTGTAATTATGAGAGTTGATGAGTATATGTGTGTATGCGGTGGAAGTGTGTTGTGTGTGTGCAAGGGAGTGAGTGAGTGTCTGGTTTGGTTCGCACCTTTGAATGTGTGTATTTGCTTGGGTAGTTAAGTTAGAACATAATTTTGTTATTTTTATTAATTAATTAGATATAAGTAAGTTATTATTTACGTAAATATTATTTTAATCTATATCTATAAAAGAAAAGCGTGACTGACTGACTGATCTATCAACACACAGCTCAAACCACTAAACGGATTGTGCTGAAATTTCGTACACGGAAGGGGTTTTTGGAAATTCGACCTGTAAGGGGGTGAAAAGGGGGATTGTTTGTATGAAAAATCTTATTCCTTGAGTTAATAAACTGGTTACTTGGCACAAATATTTATCTAAGTAAATTATGATTTTTGTATTTTTTTGTTTTTCTAAAGTACCCCCTAAAGGGGAATTGGGGGGTGTCAAAGTTTGTATGGGAAATTTTTAACGCCCAATCCGATTAACTCAAAACTCAGGATTTATACTTAAAACCAAAAATAAAGAATAATTTGTATCAGGGTTTTTCAAAAATCTACCTCTAACGGTGTGAAATGGGGTAGTCAATTTCACAGGGGAGGATTTTGCTGCGTGGCTTGATTAACTCGAAAATTGATGTAAATAATCTTTGAGTCAAGCTATGGAAATATCTCAAACGATTTTGCCACGCCTGCGGGGGTGAAAACAGGGAATACAATTTACATGAGAAATGTTATTCATTTGGTTTTAATTGACTTGAAACTTGGCACAAATACTTGCCTAAGTAATAAACTTTGTCATTAAAAGTTTTTCAAAACTACCCCGGAGGGAGGGTTAGAGGGGGAGGGGGAAGGGGAAAGGGTTGTGAGGAAGGTGAGGGGGAAGATGATGACAGATGGGGAAAGGCGCAGGACTTCGTGAGGAAAGGAGGAAGACGTGGTGAGGGGTGAGGGGGAGGGGTGAGGAGGAGGGGTGGTGTTGGTGAGCGGGAGGTGGAGGAGAGGGGGAAGAGGAAGTGGTGAAGGGGGTGTGAGAGTGGGTGAGATGGGGAGTGAGAGGTAGCGGAAGAGGATGTGGTGAACGAACGAGCTAATCTCTGGAACTACCAGTCGGACTTTAAAAAATCTTTTTGCATTAATGATAGCCCAAATCCTATAGAAGGCTATAGTAGGCATATTTAACATCACTCTAGCACCCTTAGGTGCCGAGCAAAAAGAAGTGTAGAAAAAAAAGTCAGAAAGAACGCTAAGCGAAAACGAAGTAATAGCTCGGATAGGCAATGCGATGCGACGGGGTGGGTCAGGGTAAAAAGAAATTTCACTCGGACGAAGTCGCGGGCAGAAGCGAGTTCTAAATAAAGCACTACAAAAACAAACTTAACATTAGAGTTAGTAAACTTGTTCATACATTGATGTCATACTTACGTCACGGTAAATTTTTTGTACTTAATCGCAAAAAACTATTTTTAGGGTTCCGTACCAAGATGGTAAAAAAGGAACCCTTATGGTGTGTCTCAGTCTCTGTCTGTCACAACTGGATATCTCAAGAACTACTAATGCTATCAACTTGAAATTTAGAACAGTTTTAGATAACATTTACCCAACTATTTTGCAAATAAGAAAGAAATAAAAATATTTATATTTTTTTTGCAACAGGGACTGAAAGGGGGTCTCAAAAATTCAAAGTAGGGGTACTAGGGCATATGGGGTATCATATGAAAGAACGCCGTTTTCACATTCTCAAACATTTTTTTTTCATTTTTTTAGGCCGCATAGTTTTCGACTCTTGATAAAAAATGTAAAAAAAATACCGTTCCCCCCCCCCCCTTATCTCCGAAGTTTGCAAAGCGAAAAATCTGAAATTATTCTATGTGATAGAAGTTTATGAAAAGTTTACAGGAAAAATAAAACGATGTCTCTAAATAGCACACTTTTTCAGAAATCGGAACGGAACCCTCAGTGCGCGAGTCCGACTCGCTCTTGACCGGTTTATTTATGTGAAAAAACTACAAATTAACGATTTTCGGACTTTTTCCTTTACTTGTTCTGTGAGACCTTGCTTCTTGCCAAATTGGTTTCATGAATCTAGGTCAACGGGAAGTACCATAATAGGTTTTGATTTACCTACGAGTATCAAAATATGTCGCAAAAATGCCAGTATTTTTTATTGCGTTGACTTAGAAGCTTTATTTTTTTAGAGCTCTAAGATACCATATACCTACGTATTTGATATTAATTTTAACTTGATACCTCCACGCATTCCTGAGAAAAAGGGTTTTGACAGACTGACAGACAGACGAAGTGTTCCATGAGGGTTCCATTTTTTCCTTTTGATGTACGGAGCCCTAACAGTTAAAACATTAAATAAAAACCTGCCATATTTTTAAAAAATTACACAAATAACCATATTTTACTGATCAACAGTGTAAATGAATAGGTAACAAAATACACTACGACACTATATACCTACAGAAAGCAAACATTTACGTTGTAGCCATCGTAAAAAATAATTTGCTTAATTGCAGCCTCCAAGTCTGTCTGTTTCGAACAACAAATAATTGGTTCCCAAGAGAGCTGCCTATTATCACCAAATACTTAAATCAACGTTTAGTTTGTTACTGTGAGAAACATCTACTCCAGTTAAGATTAAAATTTTGGGAAAAAAACTATGAGGAAATGAGTCAGGAGTGGAATGAGGGTCGGTAACGAGATCGACTCGCTTCAGTGATCATAGTGGGACTTCCGGTCAGGGAAATGGACATTGCGGAGACTACACCTGCTGTGGCATACCTAATGCGTACCTCCCAGAGGTTAACCAACTTGACAGACGAATAATGACATCATTTTCACAAGGGAATCAGTAGTAAGAGTTCGTAGAAATCACTTGTCGGTGACTTAATTGTTAATTCGTTTGATATCAAATAGCTCATTAGGATGAAATAGACTCATAATATTTCTTGGTAGGACCCCAATAACTTCTGAAACCACACCTAACAAAATATTACCTACATAATGTAACTTACGACAAAAATATACCATACAATCAACTCGCCAAACTTAATGATGACTAATGATTGCACGAACTAATCAAAACGAGGAAGCTAATAAAACGAAACAGGACACCTACCCAGGAACGCGCACCAAAAAACATCGGATCGGACATTTTTTATTTTCGTTTCCACATCCCAAAAAGAACGATTAAAAAAATTCGGCGCTAAAAAGAATAACACCGTGAGTCTATTACTCGTATAGCATGTCATCGACGGTTCATTAAAATGCGATGACTTAACACAAACACCATAGTGGACTTCATTGATAGCCTCTGACGTAGGTTGGACTGCATAAAAACTCCATCCATCTGCCACACAAACATCACCCTTAACATAATGAGTTAAGAGTGATAATTTTCCGTTGGACCAAGAATTCACTGGTTCGTTTTGGAATGAAAGATCGTTTACAATAGCATTTCATTCCGTGGAATCCATTGATAAGTCTGATGCTACCAGTGTTACAGGACGGTTATCTCACGAGTGACAGCAGAATAGTGCCAGTAGAACGTTTCAAGAGCCCAAACATTGTATAAAAATGAAAGTATCTTTTCTTATCACTAACAGTGTTGATGAAATACGCAAAGTGAGAGAGAACTTAATTATATGCCTATTTCATCAAGACTTTCAAATTGTCAAGAGCTAATTTATTTAAGGTTAAATAACTATCGAAAATTAATTCAGGCATTGGTCTAAACATAGTGTAATAAAAAGTCTTAAAGTTTGAAGATGAACACGATTTGTAGCTGAGAGCAACTTAGAAATGTAACAAGTCATAAGGAAAAGTTACAACGTAATCATGTAATAATGAAAGCGCAATAAAACGTTGCACTGACAGATTTATTTCTCCATTGAAAGTTTTATTTACACTCGTCGGTAATCGGAATAAATACAAATTAATGCAAAAAGAGTAAATTGCACTAACAAAATATCATGTGCCTGGCTGATTCATTCAGAGTAATTGAAGCGGAAAATGTAAAAAGAGCACTGTCTAACGCTATAAAGAATTTTCTTAACTCTAAAAAGAAAGCTAGATAACTATTTACTTTCCAAAACCGTGAGAAAACGTTCTCCTCTGAACTTTCAGTGAGTACTTGGATTATAAGCAAAAAAACAGTAAAGCGAAATGATACAGTTACAAATTATTGTGCCGTGAAAATTACAAATTCAATGCAAAATTGAATGCTTTGAAGGCACTTTGTGGGGCCGATTCTGTTTGGAATAAATTAATTATGGCAATTTAAGTCGATTTTCCATCGTTACTAGCGGCCGACACCGTTCAAATTACAATTTTGTACTGCGCTCGCTTGGTATTGTTTAGGTTATTACAATGTTTCACTGAGGATCCGAAGGTTTATTTGAAATTATAATCTGGAAATTGAATTTTATAGGATTGATGTCCTGTTGCACACTCATAATACAGAGAGAATTGTAACGTTCTAATGAAAGCGAAATAGCTTGCAATGAGCTTATTTCTAATGTGGCTGTCTGCCAGACAACCTTTAAACTAGGACAAGACTTCATTACTTGTTACTTGGGGCCGGTGCAACACTATTTCTTCTTCCATTCTCCCCTGTCAACCGTCACGCTATCATTCACTCCCTTCTCTTTCATATCATTCCTAACACAATCCATCCATCTTTTCTTTGGCCTTCAATCTCTCTCCATCCATCAACATGATATTCATCACTCTTTTAGTCACATGTTTTTCGTCCCTTCTCATCACATACCGCCGTCAGCGCCATCAGCCGATACCAAGCCAAACGATTTCCTTTCAACTTTTCTGTCACCGGACAAGGACAAGACTTGATTGAGGAATAAAAGGGACAGTGAAAACACAGTCCCTTTACTTTGTTTACCTAGCATACATCTTAACAATCTAGATCTAGTAAGCTAGTGATAGAATTCAATGCAAACAGTTAAAGGAGGCCTTTGCCAAGAGCCATGCTAAATTAAGAGCCATACTTTAACAAAATACAACAGAGTAAAAACAATTCAGTAAAGAGGCAAATAAATAAATAAAAGTGCTTGAGTCCTAAACGTAGAAGTATCATACCGCATCCTTGTTGATAACAAAGAGGTAGCTATTTATAGCGGGCATTCCATTCAATAAAAAGCTCACAGGATTTTCTATTTGCGTACAAAATAGATCACGAACGGTCGCTGACCGCGCATGGAAAAACAGGCTTAGTGCGGTTTCCACCCTTTTCAGTACTAAGTATGTGGTACGGTTTTTTATGAAATTGAATCAATAAAGACCAAGTTCGTGTATGATATTATCGAAGGGTATACATACAAGTCACACGCCACTTACGCCTTCTTCTGATGTGGGTTGGCAGAAACTAAAGAACGCCACATGCTATACGATACTAACATAATCCTTTTGCTTTGTTTACGTTCACACATCACCATAATATTATAAATCCTATCTAATATTATAAATGCGAAAGTGAGTTTGTTTCTTTGTTACGCTTTCACGCTAAAACGGCTGAACGGATTTGGATGAAATTTGGCGCACAGGTAGACCTGGATTAGAACAAAGGATAGGTACTTTTCATCCCGGTTGTTTCCGACAGACAATTTCCGAACTCCACGCGGGACAAGCCGGGGGCATAAGCTAGTTCTAAATATAATACCTAAGATTGAGGATACTTGCCTCTAGCAACCACGAGCCGTTTGTTAATTGCTGGTTCTTAAAGTGGTATCCTTGGGTATCTCTCAGTTTTTGTCTTCGATATAAATTCATCTGAAGCTAAAACTAAGAATTTTTCGATAATTTTATTTCTAAGATCGTTGCAATCATTTTCGGATTTTTCCTTTCACAAGTTTTAGTAAAGTCTCATTACCACCTTGCGTGAAGGCAAGGGAAATCTACAATATCGCTACGTTTGTAAAAACTATTGCGTACATAAACTAGTACTAACAGTGTAGAATATCTGACACGTAACACGATTTCCGTTTGAAACGGATGCTACAACTTGCGGGGCGATAAATAGTTTTCCCTGTTAATTAGATATAAGCTTTTTCAATCAAATCAACGATATGATGAATGTAATATTTTTACTGTAACGCAATGCTCAGATACATAGTCCATACATAGTCATAGTCAGATACATAGTAGTTTGATTGCCCGTTCCAGGGGCACTGGACCCGTATGCACTGCTGCAGGTCTGGTGCCGCGGGAAGCGGACATAGTTATAAGTATTTAAATTAGGTGTATTTTTATTTTTGTTTTATTTTATTTTAATCAGGATTTTTACTAACATAGTTTTATCATATTTTTCTAACAACTATATGAATCATGTGTTCGAATTAAATAAATAATAATAATAATAATAAGTGGGTATTTCGGTATTCCCGATACCGGTGGGCTACTATTTTTTATATTTTTAAATGTTTTTATACTTTTTATATTTCAACATTTAAAAATGTAATTTATATGTATATACAAATGAAATAAAGGAAATAATAATAATAACAATGTAGCTAAAACTAGCCTACGAGCTGAGAAAAAAAACACACTCGAAAATAATAATAGTCTTAATTTTTGCGTTAAAATAATATTTGGCAAAATACTTCCTACCCTTTCTATTGTCTTAGCGAATTAAGAGTTCGTGAATGCTATAGAACTTTTTGCAGTTTGATATAATTTGATAAACCAACAACATTACCGTCAGTACTGTTAGCGAAATTATTTTAAATGTTTAGTGTAAATAATGTTGGCTAACCTAAATAAATAAATAAACATCAGTGCTCGATCGCCGATCCCCAACTGAAGTAAAACGTCGTTCTACTTTTCTGATAGCTGACGTTTACGACTTGCGCGAAATGTTAAAGTAATTTAAAGTTTTCCTTTACACTTGTACCTACAAGTTAGCAGTGGATTATTTTTGTTATTTAAAAATCTGCTGTTCAAGATATTTCGACAGGATCGTCCTCGTGCAGACAAAATATATATTATGTAACATGTGCAGCACGTAAGAAGCACAGGTTTCAGAGAAGATCCCAAAACTCCTTAACGACCTGAGAACCGGCACTGTTTGGATTCCGCATTTGTTGGACTTCTTCGCCTTACCCAGGAATAACATTAGGTTGCTTTTAATTCTTCCAAAAAATATGCAATATTACTAAGCTAAAATATGACTATCCATCATAATGTGAACTTCACTCGTTCTATTATGTGTGATGTTTGTATAGATTGAGTGCGGAAAATATTCTGAAACGAAATAACTTAGTAAAATGTAGTGAAATACCAAACTTAGATAATTTCTAAATCTATACAAATAGTGTGAGCTATGACATTATTAGGCTCGTATCTGATTAATCATTCAGACTCGCTTCACACTATGTGTTCACTTTTGGGTGTGCTATCTATTAGTGTCTATGCTGATAATCCTGACGTGACGCAAAAGATAAATTAGGTCGGATTTCCGTACGCTCAAAATACAGTGATATTCAAAATGCATCAATAATGACAATAATTGAATTAAGTAGGCTTAACATGGAGCAAAGAGCTTTTGTTTGGAGCTTTCTATGTTTTAGGAATAACATACAAAGGGTTACCAATGATTCTCAATCAATCAATCTGCCTAGCCTTTTCCCAACTATGTTGGGGTCGGCTTCCAGTCTAACCGGATGCAGCTGAATACCAGTATTTTACATGGAGCGACTGCCTGTCTGACCTCCACAACCCAGTAACTGGGTAATACGATACCCCTTGGTAAGACTGGTTGTCAGACTTTCGGGCTTCTGACGACCCGTAACGACTGTCAAAGATCCACGAATAACAGCCGGGACCAACGGCTTAACGTGCTTTCCGAGGCACGGAGGAATCTCGATATGTAAAGATGGTCACCCATCCACTGACCAACCCCGGCAAGCGTAGCTTAACCTGACGGATCGACCCGTGCGGCTGTTATTACTTAGCCACGAGCTCGACCAATGATTCTCTGATTATGATTATATGGCCTGACTAGTCTGTCACAAGTCAGGATTTTATTTATTATGAGGGTACCTAGCTACTAATTTATAATTAATCAATAAGTAGAGTAGACTAGTCACAGTTCTACGTTAACGACTGCTGCGCGAGTCCAATGTATATGAGCTTGTTCGTATCGGTTGCGTTATTACATCTCCATCCACCCTTCATTTTTTTTTGGCGACGAGCTCAAAGTACAAGTTACGCGTATATCGCATTGAAATAAATATGGCAGAAGCCAATTAGCGTTATTATTTTCATTGGCAACTACCAGCTGCCAATGAAAATGAGAAGATTTTGTTAGTTGGATCAACCATGCCAAGAACTATATTGTGAAGTAGACATAGTCACCGCATTGTCAATCTTCGTCTTCGTCGTTGTCGATGGCACGACAGTGTATTAAATTTTGTTGGTCCAAAACTTCGCCACTTCCACGGCATAGTCGGCGGCAGCGCCGAGGTCGCTATGATTGCATTTTTGGTGCACAGAGGGCAGGATAGGGGGTGGGACATAGTTTGCGCCACAGCTCCACATCCGCGCCCTCTGCCGTTCTGTCGAGGTAGCCCCACTTTGCGTCCTTGTAGTTGCATCTTCCCACTTTGGCTTGGAGGCAGTTCAGTACAGATATGATTTATAGCCTTAAAATTAAACGCGAAGTTTCAGTTAATGCCTCTCTATGTAAAGGTACAGTGGGATTTAAAGGGATCTCGGTTAAGTAAGTGTTTGACTTGCACTTTGCTGGGATAACTGACTTACGTTTCTTAGCTGGAGTAACTAAGTATAACTTGAGTTTTCGATGTGTATTAAGTGCAACGTATCTGTTGGCTTAGCTATTCCACAAAATTATTACCTATTCTCTTGAATTCAAAATCTGAGTTTCGACTTACACTTAGTTTCGAAGTCTACATCAATTCTTCAATCTATAAACTTCTCTTTTGAAACCTTTTGAGCTGACTCGCATTCTGTACTGGCTCCCTGAAACCTGTAAAGTAATCCATCATAAACAACATTTCTTCCTCCGACCACCTCAACATAAATAACCCCATTAGAAAATCTGAAGCTTATGGTTTAAAACCGTCAGGCATGTCCTTCTCTTTACAAGAAGACGCTGAAGGTAAATAAACCTTATAATGGGGAAATTAAAGGCATTTATTATTACCCACAGCATAAACTACTACTTCCTATTACACTCCAGGGAAAATATTGGAAAACCGGTTCTTGATCCAAACCAAAAATTATAATATTTATTCTGATTCACACAACAACACAATAGAAAACTTGCTGGAGGATGATAGTTAGCGCCATCTGTTGGTGTAACTTAAACTTGACAAAAAGCCATCGCTAAGAAAGTATTTAAGGGTTTTTCTAGAAAATAGTTTAGAAAATTAATAATTATTAATCAGAATTTTTCAAATAGGTATCTAGAAATTATTTAACATTTTTTCAGCGTTGATTTAAAAAGTAAAAATTGTGCTTAGTAGTCTTACTATCTATGGTCTTGGGTATTACAAATATAAGTAGCTGAAATGTTTTTATATTTTGCAACATAATCATGAACTAATCGAAACTTTTCAATCCACATAAAATTGATCTACCTACAAGTTTCATTTGACAAGTGTCCATCACAGCTAATCCAACTGAAACCATAAACAAATATTCAATACTGAAATCAAAAACCGCTCAAATGCCGAGCATAGTTTATTAGAAGAGGACAAGTATATTTCTGTCACTCTACGGTGAATGGGCAGAACTTGACCCCCTCCATCGACGCAAGCGCCGGTTTTGGTACCACACTCGGGTGACAAACATTTCCACCTGATTTGAAAACTGAATAAATATTGTGTTAACAAATTGTTGAAATAGAATAGTTATTGAGTGTTGAGTTTCTTTACGTTTCACGTGTTGATTTTCTTTCTATATATTATGTCAAAATAAATCGGTTAGAAGAGCTTTTATCAGTGCGTAGTGTTTCGTTTTTCCGACGTCATCGATGCAAATTCTGAAGTATATTTTTTCCTGAAAACTGTCGTCCCCCACCGCATGGCTCCTCTACAGCTTCACACTGGTGTAGTGGGAGTGTACCATGCACTCACCAACACAGCGACGGGGCCCTCAACACAGCCTCCTCGCGGCACGCACACCACCACGCGACCCGTGTCCGTACGAACACAGGCACTCTCAGTTCACTACACAACCTCCTCTACTGCACTCACGCGCAGTAAAAAAAGATAACGCGATCTATCGATCTTTTTCCAAATCCAAAAAACAACGTCGCCTTCATGAATATAGTTGGGTACAACTGACGCCTAACATCGAACGCGTCACTAAACCCCAGTCATTTATTTCGATCACAATATTTATGACATCGTAATTAATTAAACATGTCGTTTTAATTATGTAAATACAAATGGGTGATAATCAATTTAAATTATGTGTTTTGATCTCGTTCGCTTAATTTAATGTAAACAGATATTTATCATTATTCGTGGCGTTTTTACGGTGTTAATGCTTATATGATATAAAGCTCGGCGCGTGTTTTTTGTTGAAGCTAGCTGATACTAGTGTGGCGGTAACATGTTAGAACTTACTCAGTGATAATAAACTTTGTGTTCGCGTTTGCTCATGGAACATACTGAATCTCATACCATTATGGAAAGACACCAGAATGGTATGGATGTGTGGGTAGGTAAGGGTATATAAGTTTTTAATTTTTAATTAACAAAATTTTGTTTTAGTGTACCTTAGTATTTTTAATCATTCAACTGTCCTCGATATAATAACAAAGTTTAAATTAAAAGTGTTGAATCTAACTTTTGAACCTTCGTCAAAATCTAACTCGAAACCTATTTCATGTGTCAAGTTGATGAGCCGAATGTCGCTGCGGCGGAGTTTGCTTTAGGTTCGTACATAAAAACATTGACAATTTTATTTATTTACTCTCAGTAACCCAGATTTTTATAATCTGTGTCTAATAATCACCGGATGCTGGGAACCAAAAAGGTACCTTAGAATTCTCTAAACCAAATTGTGTTTTAACTTAACTTTAACTTAAAGTATAAAAACCTTTTTCACAAAGACAGGTTAATTTAACCATAATTTTATTTGACAGTGGATACACAACCAGTATTCCAATAAGATTATAATCAGTTAAATTTAAATGAAGAATACAGTGATGCAAAAAAGCCGTCGGGTAAACCTCAAACAGGAGCCACGAAAATCCAAAGTACAATGAAAAGAAAATACTGAACTTATAACTGGATAATTTTACATTGTCCGGCCGTCATCGTGTTCCATTCTCAAAATCCTCCATCTTGATAGGGCAAGGGCGCGTCAACCAATTGGGTGGCTTGTTCATCAACGGTCGTCCGCTGCCGAACCACATTCGGCTGAAGATCGTGGAGATGGCGGCGGCGGGAGTGCGGCCCTGCGTCATCTCGCGCCAGCTGCGCGTCTCGCACGGCTGCGTCTCCAAGATACTCAACAGATACCAGGTGAGTGACAACTTACAACAAACATACAAAAAACTACCCATTGTAATCCATTTATTTCATACATTTCAGCCTGAAGACTTGAAGCTTACAAAACAAATTGTGTAAGAACTCTCAATAATACTGTTCTAGATTGACGCCTAAAGTACCTAACTGTTTGAAAATAAAGACGAATATAAAATTTTAGCTGTTAAGTTTGTAGCGCAATAAAATACACACTGGAGCAGTTTGTTAGGAACTGAGATTTAACTTAACGATGATTAAGAAATACAAGTTTTATTATAACAACATTAACCAAACTACTAAATCACGTTTTATATTTGTGAAACAGACTGACATAACTTATTCCTAGATTCGTACCTACACAACCTGAAACTGAAATTCTGGTATCTAAAATATTAGTGGACCTACCGACCCATTCTAAAAATAAGCTCTCTCTAGCATAGCATCTTAATAAACCACGGTGTCGGCTCAAGAATGTACATAAAACACAACGAAACAATAACTTACGATTGTGTCCGAAACACAACGTTCCCCATTTTATAGACATAAGAGTATTATATGAATGGTGGTGTAGTCACCGCCTACGCATATCGACTGGTCAGGCGGCAAACAATCGCCATTGATCTGCTGCGCAGCGGAGCCTGAAGGTTCGTTTTCACCACCACCGCTCCTATAGGCGCTATAGCACATAATAGCGATTGTTTCGCCCAGGAAGCGTTTCGCCACGCTCCGCGAGTATAGGGAACGGCGTCAGCTACCTACACCTACTTTCATACATCTAAAACAAAGTACCCGGAGGTACCTACTCATAAAAATTTGAGCATAAATTTATTTCTATTTCGTCGCCATGCAGTGAAAACTCGTGATTACAATGAACGTTATTTACAAGAGACGATAAAAAATTGTCTGAGAAATGGCCCTCATTGCCGTATCCGAGTTTCTTACTTATTATCATCAATAGAAGGCATTAGAAGCATCTTAAGCTGCGTTTTCACTTAGCCTTCTGAACAGTTCTGAGCGAGCAAGCGTTTGTTCGCGCGGTAAATGAAAATACCTACTTGAGCGAGCGAACATATTTGTTCAGAGTTGATCGGTTGTACTCGGCGAACGAATCCTCGCTCGCTCATTCTTTCAGTGAAAATGACGTCACGGCGAGCGAGCATTCGTTTTCTCGTTGTAGTGAAAACAGATGTTTTCTGTTTAGAGCGAACATCGGCAGAATAGCAAATATTTGTTCTGAACAAAATGTTCGGTCGGCAGGATAGTGAAAACGCGGCTTTAGAGCTCTGCACGTTTAAATATGCATTACGAGGTTTTCTACCCAACAAATAAATAGAATGGAAACCAATGAATTTTTCTTTTTTCACTGCACGGCGTCGATTTGCAAATATATCGCCTCGATAACGATCCCTATTCAGCAATAATCTTTTTGTCAAATAAAAGATTTTGTGTAACATTTACATCAACAAATAAAAATATCAATTTTGAGACGTTTTTGTTGAGTAAATATTGGCAGCAATATGTTTATAGGTTCTTTAAGATGAATTTTGTATTTGTGTGCTTATCGAATCTTCACAGAATTCAATTGAATTTGTTTAGCGTTTTTGGGTTACGAAGGCTCTTGCGAATACTTGCGGTGTTGCCAAGCCGCTAGATACTGGCCTTTTTAAGTAACAGTGCCAGATTTCAATATGAAAGGCAGTTCTCCTATTGATATAAAAATATTACATAGAAAAATTCCGTTACCCATACAGAATGATAGAAAAATTTCCTAAAGCAGATATCAGACGCTTCACTTTTATTCATTTTTAGGGTTCCGTACGTCCGAATGAAAATAGGAACCCTTATAGTAATCCTCGTGTGTCTGTCTGTCTGTCTGGCCGTCTGTCACAGCCATTTTGCTCCAAATCTAATGAATCGATTTAGTTGAAATTTTATTTAGGATTTTAGGATCAGAAATTTATAATGTACATTATAAATTTCTGTGATCCAAACACGGAAGTGTAACGTAAATAAATTAATTTTGAATAAGGGGGTGAGTTTTGGGAGGTTTTTTAAGTTTTACGAAATGTGCCATGTGCAACCATCAGAGTTAGCTCTTTCATATCAAATGAAGAGCTTACTCTGAGGGTCTCAAATATATTTATAATTTCAAAATAAATAATTTTAAAGCTATTTAAGAACATAGATGAAAATTTACCATTCCTCCCCCCTTATTATCCGAAACTACAGAACCTAAATACCTTAATTTTAGAGAAATACAGAAAATAATTCTATACTTTACACACACAGGAACACCTATAAGAAGTCTATGGTCATAACATGGAAAATGTCTCAATATTGCACGTACAAACTTACATTAGCACTTGGAATGTATGAGACAATATGTTTTTCAACTACAATGTTAAGGTTGTTCTTAAGATAAATTCATCCCATCTATGGAACCCTTCATTGTGCATGATCCGACACGCACTTGGCCGTTTTTTGTCTTCTATTTGGCATATTTCACTCGAAGTCAGAACATAACAAAAAACCGGCCAAGTGCGTGCAGGCCCATGCACAATGAAGAGTTCCGTAGTTCCAAAATCAAACTTAATATTGTAGTTGAAAAACAAGTACTCCCATACATCAATACCTATACGCCAAGGTCAATTCTACAACTGCAAATGTAAGCTTGTAATCTCAAAAAAAACTGGGCAAGTGCGTGTCGGACCACGCACAATGACGGGTTCCGTAGTTGAAAAGAATTTATCCCAAAAACAAACTTTTACCTTGGCCAGAGGCTAAACATTGCCATACAACGTGGCAATGCCGCCAGTCTCTTGGGTACATTACCAGTC
This sequence comes from Cosmia trapezina, assembly GCA_905163495.3. NCBI lineage: Eukaryota > Metazoa > Arthropoda > Insecta > Lepidoptera > Noctuidae > Cosmia > Cosmia trapezina. The sequence continues at coordinate 12,925,992 of LR991038.1, forward strand.
GACAGCGATGTGGATGAATTTTTCGACGCCATATTTTAGTTAGTGAATAGTTTAATTAAGTTAGCATACCTATAATTTTGTTATTTTTATTAATTAATTAGGTAAAAGTTATTATTTAAGTAAATATTATTTTAATTCTGAATAAAGCATTACAAAAACAAACTTAACATTATAGTTGAAAAACATGTTCTCCTATACATTGTTAGACTTACGTGACGGTAATTTTTTTGTAATCCCAAAAATCTATTTTTTAAGTGAAAAACTACAAATTAACGATTTTTGGACTTTTTCCTTTAACCCGTTGGAGCCAATTAGCAGACAGAATAGAAATTGTATTGTTATCCGCACACATGGTGTGCAATTTTAAGAGTTAATTGTGCTGTGAGACCTTGTTAATTACCAAATTTCATGATTCTAGGTCAACGGGAAGTACCCTATAGGTTTTGATTTACTTGCGAGTATCAAAATATATGGCATAAATGGCCGTATTTTTTTATTACGTTGACTTAGAAACTTGATTTTTTAGAGCTTTAAGGGACCGTATTTGATATAAATTTCGATTTGATACCTCCACGCATTCCTGATGAAAAGGGTCTGGACAGAGTGACAGACAGACGGACAATGAAATGGTCGTATAAGGGTTCCATTTTTTCCTGTTGAGGTACAAACGCTCAAAATGAATCAAAAGTGAAAAATTAATTCATTAGTGAACCGATTGAACTATGTGCAATTTCAGTATTTTTGCTTGCCTACCCAATGGTGTAGATAATGAAATAAAACGAGCAGATGAACGTTCATTCCTATGTAATTTTGTCAGTGTGAACGTGGAGTAACACAAAAACGAATATTCACTCGATTGAAGCGTCTAATATCAGCTTTATGAACATGAAAAAAATTTTCTATAAAATTAAGCTTACCTATAATAAAACAACGATCACTTTCGCCTAGGAGACGGGTTCTATAAGACCAGGTGTGATTGGCGGGTCGAAGCCAAGAGTTGCCACTCCGGAGGTGGAGGCCAGGATCGAAGAGCTCAAGAGACAGAACCCTGGGATCTTCTCATGGGAAATACGGGAAAAACTCATAAAGGTACCTACGTGTTATTTTTAATTAAGGAGTTTTTCATGCACTGTAAAAATTGAGAATTATTATATTATAGTAATGAGTGCGGCCTTTTAGAAAGAGTACTTTTCGAACGTCAAAATTACACACAGACAGTCCCCCAAAGAAATAAGAAGAAGAAGTAGCGCAACAAACTCCTCAGACATTAAAAATAATTCCAGGAATATTCAAAAAGCCTCTGTACGCGGAATCCATTGGAAAATAAAAATGTTATCAATATGTTTTCCCACTAAACGGATTAACAATCTATTTTTGTAGTGCACGCGCTACACGAGTTTTCAATTTTAGCTCTTGCTTTTACAGAATCATTCGATCACAATATATTTTAATTCTGCTTGGTAATCCTCCACTTCACTTCATGAATTGAGGGAGAAACTTCCACTTATTTTAAATTGAATTGAATGATGCATAAGGCATAACTACTATTAGGTTTTTATTTTTAGATCAGGCAAAAGCAAAACTGAAACAAAATTAATGTAACTTATGATTTTGCTCGGTTACCCTCTTCATCATTATTTTCTATACATTAAGCTAAAACTATACATTAAGCTAAATCATGCAACAAAAGCTAATATAGATCAAGCACTAGCAGAAAACATCATTCTAATGATTATTAAAAGTATCCTTATCTGTCTTCAACCTCATCTTTGTCTTACGCCCAAATACTCATCACCCCATACGTCATACTGATAATAAGGCAGTGAGAGACCAACGCGTTGGTTACAGGAGGGCGTGTCGGACCCACCCAGCATCTCATCCATCTCGCGTCTCCTGCGCGGTGGAGCGCGGGACCCGGACGGCAAGAAGGACTACAGCATCGACGGAATACTTGGAGGTATGTTTGTGATAAAGTTGTAACAGTGAAAAAATCCTATGCTATTGATATTCATAACAGTAAAGTGATATTGGATTTGCAATGCTTAAAAATAGTTAATGCTTCGGTTATTTTTTGCTATTCTGTTGTACATATCTGAACTCTGAAAGCTTTCAACACATTTTCACTCAAACTGTCCAGCATCAATAGCACAAACTTTTCCGAAACGCTCATTAGCACAGCTTAAAATCAGTTTTACTTCCGATAGTACAAAACGTTGTCGGACCAACAAACATTGCACAACTTCCCATCGGCCACAAAAGGTTACCCTGCGACTTTAATGCCGCAACCTGTCAAAGCTTTCTCACGAGTTGAGTTCAAAAAATCAATTTCCGCACACAAATCTTTCGTCGTCATTGTTGCCATTTGAAATATTGAAGTTTGTTCTCGACGTTTCAAAGGGCGGCGTTTTGCGAATGAGGCAAATGGGTGAAAAAGCTGACCGACAAAGTGCACCGCGGTCGCCTGCCGCGCGTCTCGATAGTGCTGAAATACGAACAATCTACGTAACATGTTTTGGTTGTAGTGTCATTGTTGCACTATTTTGTCGCCAAGTTTTAACTGTCCTTTAAACGTGCCGTAGGTACCTGTTGCGACTGGCTTTGGGACTTCCCAACCAAATAATGAAACAGGTAGAAAAAAACAGCGTAATACTGAATTTAATTTAGAGACTGCACACGCCATCAACTCAGATGTAGATAGCTCAGGAATTTGAAAACTGTTTCGCTAATATTCCCCTTAAAACTACTGATGCATTAAATTCCTTACCCACGATTTCCGTCTTAGAAGGAATGTAAAGGCATTCCCTTTGGAGTTTAGGTGTCAGCATACAAAACTCCAGGCTGTTAAGAAAAGCTTATAAAGATCTTAAAATTAAATCAACAGGAAAATGTTTGGGGAATATCTGTAAAAGTCTATAGATGTATCATCGAAACCATTGCGCCCTATTTAGCTTTCATATTTAACACCAGTGAGTACAAGGAGTCTTTTCGGACCTCATGAAACACAGTAAAGTAGTTACTTTGTTCAAATCCGGGATATTAAAGAACCCAACAATTATAGGTATGTGTCAGTTCTGCCAGTTCTCAGTAATGTGTTTGAAAAGTTGATGCTCAATCAAATGTTACGTCACTTTAATAGAAATTCGATCTTTCATGAACAACAAGTGCGGTTTCACCAAAGGGCATTGTACCACTGACGCCGGTGTCATCCTAATAAAGAACAGTTTTTAACGCCTGGGAAGAAGCACAAGATGCTATTGGAATCTTTTGCGACCTCTCTAAGGCGTTCGAATTCACTTCTGCTGAAACTAGCACATTAGGGGATTAGGAACACAGCTCTTGATTTATTTAGATCATAACTGAAAGATAGAAAGGTTAAAATTCAACGAAACGGCATAAACTCATTAGGGACTGAAATTGCAAGGGGCGTTCCTCAAGGTTCGATTTCGGGTCCATTCCTCTTTTTAGTTTAATTAAACTGGAATTTATTAATCAAACGATTTTCCTAGGAATCACGCTAGTCGAAAAATTACAATACCTCATAATAACATCTAGGCGGCTAAGCTCAGCCACTTATTCTGTTAGAAAGATCCGCGCGTTTGGTCTATTTTAGCAACTTCCACAGCATTGTGCATTATGTCTACCCCACAGGTAAATGCCATACATTTACCTGTGGGGTCGTGCTGCTGACATTGAATCTATCTTTATTTAGCAAAAAGGAGCGCGAGGAACAGGGAACTATATAAAAATATTAATATTGTGACGGTACCTAGTCAATTAATTAATGAAAATATTATATATATACCTATGTAAGAAAAAATCTACAACTTTTTAATAAAATAATTGGATTATATCCAAGATAACATTGCTTGGAAACATGCTGGTCCTGCTCCATAGAACAATCTAGAGTCTAGAAAAAGTCAAACTTGCTGATGTATTTGCATAATTTATTATTTTTATGGGATTGATTTTACATTCTGTGATTACTTTAACTCACACATTGATAGATAGATAGATAGATAGATAGATAGAATACTCTTTATTATGCATTGACTTATTACTTGTTAAAATTTTAGGAAAATCGTGTACCTACTTTTACAAAGTTTGTAAATATGTGAGCACCATGTATCTATAACATAATTAATTTATCTGTCATTGCTTCATTTTAAATTATTTTTAACTATTCTGGTTTAGTAGTTTTATTCTAGGTGCATTGTTTTCACATACAATTGTATAATTAATGTATGCAAAAGATTGTAAAACATTTTAACAGTGGAATTTCTCGCCCATTCTTCTCCATACGAAACTACCTTTTGAAAGGGGCGACTAGAATCAAAGCAATTTTTTGTAAATGTTGACGTTCAAAAGTGTATTTTATGTGCCTATTTGAAACAAATGATTTGATTTTGACTTTGACATTCAAAGAAGCCAATCGCCAAGTGTCATTCGTGGATCTTTAACAGTTGTTACCGGTCGTCAGAATGCCGAAAGTCTGACAACCAGTCTTACCAAGGGGTATAGTATTAACCAGTCACTAGGTTGTGGAGGTCAGATAGGCAGTCAGTAGCAGCTGTATCTGGTTAGACTGGAAGCCGACCCCAACAAAGTTGGGAAAAGGCTGGCAGATTGATTGATTTCAAAGAAGAGCCGCCCACCTCGATTTTAATATTAGGTCTTTACCTATGAAATTGCCGTTCTGCAGTACTGGCCATTTCAAATCAAAATAATTTTTGTTTGGCTAAGAATTCTAATTTCAAATTAATTTTATTTTAAAAACATGGATTTTTTTTCCAAAAGTAGTCATTTGTTTATTGATCAGTGTTACATTTTCATCGCATTTCAATCTTTTTCGTCATCATGGATACGTTAAAAATACTGCTATTCAGCTGCATCCGGTTAGACTGGAAGCCGACCCCAACATAGTTGGGAAAAGGCTAGGCAGATTGATTTTGGATACGTTAAAAATTCCAGTAATTATGGAATATGAGTACCGTCGTGGCAGCAACGCGGCACAAGCGGCACGCAACATCAACGACGTTTACGGAGCTAACACTACAAACCAACGCACCACCTGTTATTGGTTTGCTCGCTTCCGTTCTGGAAATTTCGACCTGAAAAATTAACCTCGCGGTCGTCCGAAGACTTTGGTCGACAATTACGAATTAAAGGCGATTGTGGAAGCTGATGATACACAATCTACGGCTGAATTAGCAGCAGCTTTCGACGTTAGCGTCAAAACAATATTGGTACATTTGCGTCAAATTGGCAAGGTAAAAAAGCTTGACAAATGGGTGCCCCACGAACTCAATGATCGCCAGCGCGAAGTACGCGTCGAGACGTGCCTTGCACTGCTCAACAGACACACAAATGAAGGAATTTTGAACCGCATTGTTACCTGCGATGAAAAATGGATTCTGTTTGATAACCGCAAGCGCTCAGCAAGTTAGTTGGATCCTGGTTCAGCACCTAAACAATGCCCTAAACGAAAACTTACCGCTCTAGAAAAGTGATGGTCACTGTTTGGTGGTCTAGCGCCGGTGTGATTCATCACAGCTTCTTACCAAACGGGGTGAGCATTACTGCAGATGTGTACTGTGAAGAACTGAACACAATGATGGAGAAGCTGGCACATCTCCAACCAGCATTGGTCAATCGCTCGTCTCCGCTGCTCCTGCACGACAACGCGCGACCTCATACTGCACAGCAGACGGTCTCCAAGTTGCAAGAACTGGGGTTGGAAGGTCTCCGTCATCCGCCCTACTCACCAGACCTTGCGCCTACAGACTACTACTTTTTCCAGAATTTGGATAACTTCTTGGCGGAAAAAAAATTCAATACCCGAGAGGCAGTACAAAATGCCTTTGAAGAATTTGTTGCCTCCCGACCAGCTGATTTCTTTAAGAAGGACATCAATAAACTGCCACTGCATTGGCAAAGATGCATTGATTGCATGGGTGATTACTTCGATTAATACAAATAAAAAATACATGAAAAAAATTCGTTTAAATTTTTTCATACAAAACGGCAATTTCATAGGTAAAGACCTATTATTACTTATGCAACTTATTTTAACAGAATCGATTTCCGCAACAATGTCTGTTAAATTTTTCATTGCAAATAATGTGAACATAGAAGTGATGAGTTTTGTATACGTTAATAGATTTGAATCTATTAACGTATACAAAACTCATCGCTATTGCAAGCTAACTGAAGGAATCATTACAATCACGTAGGTATTCCAAAATAATGTAGGTACTTTCAGTATATTGATCGATTACTTAATTCTGTTTACAATTTGAATAGATTGGATAGAAACGCGATTGAGGAAATAAACGAGACATTCAGTTACATGCGGATACTATGACCGTTATTAGAATTAGGTGGAACCAGTTCCTGAAAAAACATTACCCTCCTTCTGGGGCAATCGGGTAAAAAGCTCAAAGGAAAAATGTAGAGCGGTGACACGTGTAATTGAATCTCTAATGAATTGATATTATAAAATTCACTGGAAGCCATTACAGAGTATTACAGATTTTTAGCTACAATTTTATTATTTGAAGAGTGTGTGTGTACTTGTAAGTGTATAAAACACCCTCTTTTTTCACTACGAATAATAAAATTGCAGTCTTATTTTTGAATTTCTGTTTTGTATCGAAAGTTATAATTATTGGCTAAATTATAATAGCCCCAGGTCGATCGAAGGCTAACTACGCTTGCCGCCTCCGGCTCGTGGATGGGTGACCATCCATTAGGTACATATTGAGATCCCTTCGTGCCCCGGAAAGTACGTTAAGCCATTGGTCCGGGCTGTAATTCGCAGATCTTGACAGTCGTTACGGGTAGTCAGAAGCCCAAAAAGTGTGACAACCAGTCTTACCAAGATCGTGTTACCCAGTAACTGGGTTGTGGAGGTCTGATATGCAGCCACTCCATGTAAAATAGAGGTATTCAGCTGCATCCGATTAGACTGGAAGCCGACTCCAAGATAGGTGGGAACAGTCTAGGCAGATTGATCGTAAAATATAATTATTTTAATGACATTCATAAGAAGAAAGAAAGCATCGAGGTTTATCAAGTTATTTGAAAATCATTTTTGATTTTTGTACTCAAATCATTTGGTACCTACTCGAATCAACTCATCCTGAAAGGCAAAGAAGCGTGAAAATATTATTTACCATTCGATAATGTGCTGTTAGTAGGTATTGATAAAGTTTAACGGTTGAAGTATGCAATCAGAGCAATAATTACGCCTTCACAACAAATTTATGGCCCATTGAAATGTAATCAACAACACTAGGCAGCGCAGGCGCAGCTCAAAGCAGTTGCAGCTGGATCTATGATTTCTCACGCTTTCAGTGTAGCTACATTTTCAAATTATTTATATTGCAATACTTAAATAGTGTTTTAGGTAAAAATAAATGAATCTTTGCAAAACATTGCATTTTTATCCGATTTTAGACAAAGCTAAAAACGGAAAATTATGTTCAAAAATAATACTTCTCACTATTTCAATTATGTAAATCGTAAATAAAGGTATACGTACCAACTATGGTAAATTTAAGAATATAGCTTTAATATAACTTTAAGCTTGTAGGTACTTATTCTTTTCCCACGGAATAAGAGATACATTCAGCGATATTAAAGATGATCATTATTGTGGAGCCACACACAATAACATCCAGTCAATTTGCATTAGTGCATAATATATTGCCGCATTGCAAATCAACTTACGAGCCTTCAACTTGTACTATAGAAGGATTCATGACACTAATAATAAAAATGCGAAAGTTTGTGAGTGTGTGTGTGTGTGTTTGTATGTTTGTTACTTCTTCACGCTCAAACGGCTAAACCCATTTGGATGAAATTTGGTATGTAGATAGCTTATACCCTGTATTAACACATAGGCTACTTTTTATCCCGGTCTACGCGGGTGAAACCGCGGGGCGCAGTTTAATATATTTCTAGAACACACCAAAAAAAAATCGAAAAAATTACTCGGTTTTTTTGTAGTTTCAAAATTAGTCACGAAACATTTCTGCTGAAGTACCTTCGATGTACAACATTATCAACAAAGTACTAGCAATCTGCTTTCACAGCCGCATCAGACCATCAAGGCAAAACAAAAGAGTGCGGGAGGGCGATAAAATCTCGCATTTGTTTAATAACATCGCTCGTCAGAATCAACTAATGTCGCTGCGGCCGCGGAGGCGATTATCGAACCACCACTGAGACTAACGCAATCACTCTATATCTGTACTGGGTTAACTTTGGTTTCCATGCAGTGGTTTTTATAGTTTTAAACCAGAAATGGTCTGACGGTTCCGTGCCTTTTGTAATAGGAAAAGAGTGTTAAAAATCCATTTATTTATAAATCTACTTAAGATTTTTGTTACATGATCAAGCCCCCAAATTGATGTGCCTTGTTTGTTTACATATGAGACCAAAATGGTGGCTCAGTGGTAACGGCCGCGACTTACGACTTCTAGGTCGTAGGTTTAAACGTTGAAGCGACTTTGTGTATATTATTTCATCACCACTGCTCTCAAAACGGTGAAGGAAAACATCGCACAGGCCTGTGTCCTAGCAGTGGGAACATTATTGGCTGATTATGCTGTTATGATGTTTGTTTACATCGCTTATTAGATATTATTGGCATTCGTTTAAATCAGCAGTCAATCGATGACCATAAAAAATAAATTACGAACATAGATTTGTCCATCGACTGACATTTAATCGCCTGCCAAATAACAGTACAATGATTTTCAATCTTGTCACATAAGTATAATGCAATTTGTGACAAGATTGAGAAATGATGACATTCAGCATTTCTATAGGCAATTCGAAGCATTAAATTAGTCTTATTCTGAAGCAGTTGACATGCACTTTCACTGAAGACGTCCATGTAAACCGCGCGCGAGGTCTAACACGTCTCACAATTATTTAGTGGGCATTTATTACCTCGCGTTGTATTCAAGACAATTTTGTCTCATCACATTATTCAATGAGAGCCCTCCCAGAAAGACACGAGGCTGTCCGGAAGTGGCCGAAAGCGGCCGACAAAGAGGAGGCGGAGTGCTTTTGAATGAGCATTAACAAGCTTACATCATAGCTTTATGGCGTCTCTTTACGACCTTATAGAATTTATTTTAATAAATCTATTGTACTTGTGTTAGTAATGTAAAGATAGACATATTTCAAACAATTTGCGTCATGTCTTGTATAAGAACAAGTTTTTCAGCAGTTAATGCGAATAATTTGAACTACCTATAATCAACATTTCAATTGTATTAAAACAAAGGAAATAAATCAATATAAGCAATTCAAATCGTTTCTATACAAAATAGAGGAATGCTTTTAGTGTTTGTTGAACAATTTATGCTAAGTGGAAGCAAATTATAGTAGACCTCAAATCCACAATAAAGCGGTGAAAATGCCCTTATTAGAGTAGTTCGGACATCCTGAATAACCCGCAACCGAAAGGTCAATAGGTATTAGCAGTTATTGGATAAAGTAAATTAGTAAACAATAATCAATAAGATAGGACCTCAAGTTCATTAAATATCAAAAACCGCCTAAGTGCGTGTCGGACCACGCACAATAAAGGGTTCCGTAGTTGGGATGAATTTATCCCAAGAACAAACATTGTAGTTAAAAAACATTTTCTCCCATACATTCCAACTGCTAATGTAAGTTTGTACTCACAATATTGAAAGATTACCATGTTATTTTAAGACCATAGACTTCTCATAGGTTTTTCTATAATCTATAAGTAGGTATAGACATAGAGTCTATACCTACTGTTTTTTCTTTGTTTTTTTCAAAATTTTAGGCTCAGTAGTTTCGGAGATATATGTATATGATAAATAAATGAAAATTGACCATACCCTCTGGTATGGTCAATTTTCATTTATTTTCTTAATTAACTTTAAAGCTATTTATTTTGAAATTCTAAAAAAAAAAACATTTTTGAGACCCTTTCGATATTTCGATATTCGATATGTCACGACACGATACAGTGTGCAAAACCTTTTTTTTCGCCTAAAAGTGGGCCCCCCTTTTTAAAAATTAATTTATATAATTACCCGTCCTTGTTTGGGTCACATAAATTCATAATGTGTTTCAACCACAGAAATATAAAAAACAGGTTTCATTAGATTCGAGGCATATTGGCTGTGACAGACGGACAAACAGACACACGAGTGATCCTATTAGGGTTTGGTTTTTCCTTTTGAGGTACGGAACCCTAAAACCTACAGAGGTTAGGGTAGCAACTCGTATGTAATTACCTGAAGCTTTGCTTGAAACAGTGCTTGAATAACTTGAAATAAAAAGAAGGAATAACTTGAAATAAAAAGAAGACAGATATACAAATAGCGAAGAAAAAGATTTCACAAAAACATTTTAAAATGAAGAAGCCCACGAGCATGCGGTATGGAACAAGCGTCGCCGCCCACAACACGCAGACGTGCTAATCCGACCATCTGTTAACATTGAAACAACCCGCTGAAACAAAGGCCGACCCGACCGTTTTAATGAACCCAGATTATGAAGGTGTTAAACCCTCGCCGCCGCTCTTTCAACTCCCAAATTATGACTTTTGAGCGGAGCCGCGCGCGCGCCTCTTCACGGGGTCACATTTCGGCAATCGCCAAAGTTTCTCTCACCCTCTCCCACGTACCACTCATCCATAAAGCTCTCGCCTTTCTTTGAACATAAAATCCCTCATAGTTTTGCTTTAGTGCTTCTCCACAATGAAAACAACCGGAGTGGACTTTACGACCACGCCATAAAGTTTTAAATCGCTCTCGATTATTTCGTATTTTCGATTTGTATTTAGCCTCATACGTTATGATCAGGACTCGTAACAAAAAAGACTAAATAAATCTGTCCCTGTCTCGGCCAGCCGGAGAATTTGAGCAATGTAAATCATTTTATTACAATGCGTTGTTTTTTATTTGTCGCAGCCTTTGTGCTTAGAGATGTTGCCTCGTGCGTTTAATTATACCGATGCATCATTATGAGGAAACAGATTAGTAAAATAAAACCATACATCAAGCAGGTATCCTTAGAGTTTGCTATTAAAACATTTGCAATAAAGTTATTCTTATAAGGCTTTAAAACTTATAAATAAATATTTTTTTAACTTTAGCAAATTTAGAAAAAGAACTGAAAATAATGCCTAACTGCTTATTAAATTTATAAGAAAAGTTTGTTACGATGTTATTTGCATTCTAAGTACAAACAAGTTATTATTATGTTGCAAACTGGAGTAAATTATGTTGCAAGTAGGTATAGGTACTTAGTTTATGATACAATGCTGACAAATTAGTTTGATGTGATGGCATGTTATTATTATTAATAACATCAACCTATTATTATATTATTCCTTCTCCAAATATTTAGCAAACCTAAAACTTACTCAACGCCTATATAAATTGTTTGTTAGCTTGTGTGGTTGTGCGCACCTACCAATGTGATTCTGCGGGTGTCGTATTAACCCCGTGCTTTCGCCTTACATGTCATAAATCCAGCTCGCGACACCAAAATATTGAATGGTGCCAAAATGTCACCCGAACAGCAAAGACGCCGACAAAAGAGCCGCCACACTGGGTGTTCCTTATTCCGCGCCACGCTGAGCCCCTATTTTTTCATCTCATTCAATTTTGACTTCTTTCAAAAGGCTATTAATATAAGCCGCATTTTTTAAAATCAGTTTTAAGGCTAAAGCCGTGTATTGTTGCGGGTGTTTTTTAATCAGTTTCCGTAGGATACCGCTACCGATTTATAAATGAGATCGACCCGCGAGCCCCGCCGTTCTTGATTTAGGCGAATTAAAACATGATGTGGGTTTACACAAAAAACGTTCCGTTAATAAATAACGCGTGTTTGAAAAAAAGAGATGAAGACAAATTGCTGTCATATAATGTCATATAAATTATAGGATCGCCTGAGGAACGAGAACATGATGTTCTATTTTATTATTAAGAACATCAAGAGAAATCCTGATAAACAAAAGCCAGCCAGAGTTGATCTAAATTCCTTATTTCACATTGTTAACAAAAGTATGTTCATTATAGTTATCTAAGTACGTTATTTATCAGGCAAAGCAAAACTTACTTATCGTTTAACTACTGGGCCACAACATAAAACTAATTAATAGTAAACCTTGAACAAATTAACGATTTTTTCCATCTTTATTTTTCCAGGTCGAGGTTCAGATTCTTCGGACATAGACTCGGAGCCAGGTTTGACGCTCAAGAGGAAACAGCGAAGGTCCCGCACCACGTTCACGGGAGAACAGCTGGACGCCTTGGAGAGAGCCTTCCACCGGACGCAGTACCCTGACGTATACACTCGTGAAGAGCTAGCCCTGCAGACCGGACTTACTGAAGCTAGGATACAAGTATGTACATTTCATTAAGTTCTTGAGTATTTTAAAAATAGCTGATTTCTTTAGATACTACTTATTTCTGGTAATTGGAAGAATCGAATTTGTAGGATGTCCCTAAATATGGGTCAGAGTTTGTTGACGCAGTAGATAAAATAACTTCCCGTCTGTGTTCTCCGAAAGAGTCAGAAACACGGCCATACATTTCGCCATATACCATATACGCCATATACGAGGACAAACTTAAGGACGGCCAGCAGCGTCTCCTGTTTGCCACATTTAGCATATTGCAATTGCTCGTCTATTATATTCCAACCTGACTATTGCGAAAGCGTGGTGGTTTACAGTTAGCAACTGAGAGGTTAAAGTCATGCAAGTGTTCATGCTTCGTGTCACTGGGTTTTTCCATCAGGAATTTCTCAGTAGCAGCCCGGAGTCTGGATTTGTGCCCGGTTGATGGCAATAAGCTCACCCCCATTACACGGGACTTTAACATAACTAGCGAAATGGAAGTGTACTATATTTAGGTAGACCTCTGCCTAACCCTTCGGGGATACAGGCGTGATGATATGTGTTATGTAAAGTAATTTTAGGAAATGATAATATGGAATCTGCAGGTAGGTAATGTTACACAACGGTACAAATAACTATATTGTATAGTTTGTTATGGCAAGAACACATTTTTTATCTACAATCAACATAGATAAACGTAACCACTGTCACTTTCAACTTGTGTACAGAATTCATACTGTTTTCCCTTCTTTCATGATTATAGTAAATATTATTCACACAAAACAGATATTTCGTTACAACAATTGTCACTTGATGTTATGACTACAATTTGAATTATTTTTAAGATTTTTCTATTGAGTTATCATATTACATGATTATCTTTTCTGTTCCCAGGTTTGGTTCTCCAACCGACGCGCCCGTCTACGAAAGCATACTGGATCAAATCCAAGTCCGGGTATTGGCGGCTATTCTTCCATACCCATGCCACAGATACCATGTCCCTATCCTGCTGGAGAGATACCTTCTTTGTCTCAACACCATCCACAGCACCCAGATGCTTGGCACCACCAAAAATATGCCAATTATAACCAACTCATGGCCCAATCCCAACATTTGAATCAAGCCTTCCAAAATGCTGCATTTCCTAGTACGTCTGGGTCAACTTTCGGCCATTTACTACCCGGTGCCAATGGCCCACCCCACAGCCAATTATTGGACAGCGGCCTACCAAGAAATGATTACGCTCGATATCCTAGTAGCGAAATATATAACAAACCTATGCATTATTTACCAAAAGAGGCTGAAGTGGAAGACAAAGTGAACAGTGATGAAGTAATCGAACCCAGGGAAGACACTTTCGAAAAACCTACAGGTGATGAGTACAGCAAAGCGTTACCAAATAATGAATATCCAAAAGTTCCTGCTGATTACTCCAAAGTTTCTGCAGATCCATCTGCCGCCTCCAACTGGAGCCCCTCACATAACTCATTGAACATGAGCCTTGCGGGTCTGTCCAGTGAATATAAATATATGAATGATCCATATTCATTCCCGAACGTCTCTGATCCTCTCTCACAACACAACTATCCAAATCCATCTAATACTGCCAACAAGTACTGGATTTGACAAAGTTAGTTACTATAAACTTTTGTTTTAGTAAATATTACGTTAACTTTATTTAAATTATATTATGGTGTACTTAATTATAATTTTAAGGAACTTTTGTGAGAAATTACCTCTATTTTGCATTCCATTTAATGATACCTATTATAAAACCAAACATTTGTAAATTGTTACTAAGAGAGTCATTAGATGATAAATGGTTAAATATTATCTACTCGTTTTATTAATAGTATAAAATATTAATTTATTAAAAATGGTGTTTGGTATGTACAAGTATAAATGTGAGTTATAATTAAAACAAAAAATAAAATTCCAGACCTTATTTAATTAAATAAACATCAAAAAACGACTCTTAAATATTAACGTTGTACGAATATAAAATTCCCCATTACTGTGTTGTTACTTCTAATAATGATGCACCGGCTTCAATGGGTACTGGAGCTAATTCTTCTCCAAATAATGACCTAGGTATAGCGGTGTTTGTATTCTCTTGGGCAACTTGAGGTGCAACCGTAGTCTCAATATTTTCTACATTTGTTACATCAATCGAACTTGGTACGACTGATTCAGCGACAGGTGCTTCGTTTACAGGCGCACTAGTAACGTCGGTGGGAACAGCGTCAGTAGAACTTACAACAGGTCCATCGGTATTAACAGCAGCTGGTGTTTCAGTAGCTAGTGTAGGAACACCTTCCACAGGTGTTGCGTCAGATAGAGTAGCAACCGGTGCGGCAGCATCAAGGGAAGTGGGGTCAACAGAGACAACTACTGAGGCTCCTGCATCAGTAGAGACTGCGACAGAGGAAACATTTGTTGTGACACCGACATCAGCAGGAGTTGTGGTGGCGGCAGAGGAAACATCTGCTGTGACATCGACATCAGTAGGAGCTGTGGTGGTGGCAGAGGAAACTTCTGCTAAGGAACTGGCATCAGCGAGAGCTGGAGTAGTGGCAGATGAAACATCTACTGAGGCACTAGCATCAACAGGAGATGGGGTGGTGGCAGAGGAAACTTCTGCTGTGATACCGGCATCAGCAGGAGCTGAGGTGGTGGCAGAGGAAACATCTACTGAGGCACTGGCATCAGCGATAGCTGGAGCGGCGGCATTTGAAATATCAACTGAGGCACTGGCTTCAACAGAAGATGGGGCGGTGGCATAGGAAACATTTTCTGTGACACCGACATCAGCAGGAGCTGTGGCGGCGGCAGAGGAAATATCTACTGAGACAACGACATCAGCAAGAGCTGTGGCGGTGGCAGAGGAAACATCTGCTGTGACAGCGACATCAGCAGGAGCTGTGGTGGCGGCAGAGGAAACTTCTGCTGTGATACCGGCATCAGCAGGAGCTGAGGTGGTGGCAGAGGAAACATCTACTGAGGCACTGTCATCAGCGAGAGCTAGAGTAGTGGCAGATGAAACATCTACTGAGGCGCTGGCATCAACAGGAGATGGGGTGGTGGCAGAGGAAACTTCTGCTGTGATACCGGCATCAGCAGGAGCTGGGGTGGTGGCAGAGGAAATATCTACTGAGACAGCAACATCAACAGGAGTTGTGGCGGCGGCAGAGGAAACATCTGCTGTGACAGCTACATCAGCAGCAGCTGTCGGGGTGGCAGAGGAATCTTCTGCTGTGATACCGGCATCAGCAGGAGCTGAGGTGGTGGCAGAGGAAACATCTACTGAGGCACTGGCATCAGCGAGAGCTAGAGTAGCGGCAGATGAAACATCTACTGAGGCACTGGCATCAACAGGAGATGGGGTGGTGGCAGAGGAAACTTCTGCTGTGATACCGTCATCAGCAGGAGCTTTGGTGGCAGCAGAGGAAATATCTACTGAAACAGCGACATCAGCAGGAGATGTGGCGGTGGCAGAGGAAACATCTGCTGTGACAGCGACATCAGCAGGAGCTGTGGTGGAAGCAGAGGAAACTTCTGCTGTGATACCGCCATCAGCAGGAGCTGAGGTGGTGGCAGAGGAAACATCTACTGAGGCACTGGCATCAGCGACAGCTGGAGTAGTGGCAGATGAAACATCTACTGAGGCATTGGCATCAACCGGAGACGGGGTGGTGGCAGAGGAAACTTCTGCTGTGATACCGGCATCAGCAGGAGCTGAAGTGGTGGCAGAGGAAACATCTACTGAGGCACTGGCATCAGCGACAGCTGGAGTGGCGGCACTGGAAATATCTACTGAGGCACTGGTTTCAACAGAAGATGGGGCGGTGGCAGAGGAAACATTAGCTGTGACACCGACATCAGCAGGAGCTGGGGCGGTGGCAGAAGAAACTTCTACTGAGGCACTGGCATCAACAGGAGATGGGGCGATGGCAGAGGAAATATTTACTGATACAGCGACATCATCAGGAGCTGTGGCATCAGCGATAGCTGGAGTGGCGGCAGAGGAAACATCTGCTGTGATATCGACATTAGTAGGAGCGGTTGTGGCGGCAGAAGAAACTTCTGCTGAGGCACTGGCATCAGCGAAAGCTGGAGTAGTGGCAGATGAAACATCTACTGAGGCGCTGGCATCAACAGGAGATGGGGTGGTGGCAGAGGAAACTTCTGCTGTGATACCGGCATCAGCAGGAGCTGAGGTGGTGGCAGAGGGAACATCTACTGAGGCACTGGCATCAGCGACAGCTGGAGCGGCGGCATTTGAAATATCTACTGAGGCACTGGCTTCAACAGAAGATGGGGCGGTGGCATAGGAAACATTTTCTGTGACACCGACATCAGCAGGAGCTGTGGCGGCGGCAGAGGAAACTCCTGCTGTGATACCGGCATCAGCAGGAGCTAGGGTGGTGGTAGAGGAAATATCTACAGAGACAGCGACATCAGCAGGAGCTGTGGTGGCGGCAGAGGAAACTTCTGCTGTGATACCGGCATCAGCGAGAGCTGGAGCGGCGGCATTTGAAACATCTACTGAGGCACTGGCTTCAACAGGAGATGGGGCGGTGGCAGATGAAACGTCTACTATGACACTGACATCAGTAGGAGCTTTGGTGGCAGCAGAGGCAACTCCTGCTGTGATACTGGCATCAGCAGGAGCTGTGGTGGCGGCAGAGGCAACTCCTGCTGTGATACTGGCATCAGCAGGAGCTGGGGTGGTGGCAGAGGAAATATCTACTGTGACAGCGACATCAGCAGGAGCTGTGGTAGCGGCAGAGGAAACTTCTGCTGTGATACCGGCATCAGCGATAACTGGAGCGGCGGCATTTGAAGCATCTACTGAGGCACTGGCTTCAACAGGAGATGCGGCGGTGGCAGATGAAACCTCTACTATGACACCGACATCAGTAGGAGCTTTGGTGGCAGCAGAGGAAACATCTACTAAGACAGCGACATCAGCAGGAGCTGCGGTGGCGGCAGAAGCAACTCCTGCTGTGATACTAGCATCAGCAGGAGCTGGGGTGGTGGCAGAGGTAATATCTACTGAGGCACTGGCATCAGCGACAGCTGGAGCGGCGGCATTTGAAATATCTACTGAGGCACTGGCTTCAACAGAAGATGGGGCGGTGGCATAGGAAACATTTGCTGTGACACCGACATCAGCAGCAGCTGTGGTGGCGGCAGAGGAAACTTCTGCTATGATACCGGCATCAGCGAGAGCTGGAGCGGCGACATTTGAAGCATCTACTGAGGCACTGGCTTCAACAGGAGATGGGGCGGTGGCAGATGAAACTTCTACTGTGACACCGACATCAGTAGGAGCTTTGGTGGTAGCAGAGGAAACATCTACTAAGACAGCGACATCAGCAGGAGCTGTGGTGGCGGCAGAGGAAACTTCTGCTGTGATACCGGCATCAGCAAGAGCTGGAGCTGTGGCGGCGGCAGAAGAAAGTTCTGCTGTGATACCGGCATCAGCAGGAGCTGGGGTGGTGGCAGAGGAAACATCTACCGAGGCACTGACATCAGCGAGAGCTGGAGCGGCGGCAGTTGAAACATCTACTGAGGCACTGGCATCATCAGGAGTTTGGGCGGTGGCAGAAGAAATATTTACTGATACAGCGACATCACCAGAAGCTGTGGTGGCGGCAGAGGAAACTTCTGCTGTGATACCGGCATCAGCGAGAGCTGGAGCTGTGGCGGCGGCAGAAGAAACTTCTGCTGTGATACCGGCATCAGCAGGAGCTGGGGTGGTGGCAGAGGAAACATCTACTGAGGCAATGGCATCAGCAGGAGCTATGGCGGCGGCAGAGGAAACATCTGCTGTGATACCGGCATCAGTGATAGCTGGAGCGGCGGCATTTGAAACATCTACTGAGGCACTGGCATCAACAGGAGGTGGGGCGGTGGCAGATGAAATGCCTACTGAGGCACTGGCATCAACAGGAGATGGGGCGGTGGCAGATAAAACGTCTACTGAGGCACCTGCATTAGTGAGAGCCAAGATGGATGAAACATCTACAGAGACACCCCCGTCAGCAGGAGCGGAAACAGCTGAGCCAGCTACGAAGACACCCCCGTCAGTGGGTCCGGTAACACTTGGGACAGCTATTGAGACACCACCATCAGGGGAAGAGGTGACAAAGGGAGCTCCTAGAGATCCCTGAATATTAACGGCACTAGAGGAAGCTGAACCTGAAATATCAGTAGTAGATGGCCCTACATTAGTTGAGTTTACATCGAGAAAAGTGGCTTGTCCTCCAGTTATCCAATTTGGAAGTACGTTTGACAAAAACTGAGCAACAGTTTGAAGAATAGATTTCTTTTGTTCTATAGACTGCTGCGCCTGGGTCACCCACGGTAAACTAACATTTTGCAATAAGGCAGTCTCGTTATCCAATTCAGAAATTTTGGTTTCTAGCTCTGCACTAAGTCGCTGAATATACACAGCATTTACATGACTGACCAAGTAGTTACTAAAACTATCTTGCGACGACGAGTCATTTAACAATTTGGTTTGTACTAGTTGTAAAACAGCTTGGCGATATTCAGTCTTAGTACTATTACTATTAAGGCCAAGTTCTTCTCCTAAATATCTGTTCACTGCAGCTTGTTTATCTAATTCGTTGCTGTTAGCAGGTAAAGCGTACTTAGTATACACATAGTTTTTCCAAACGTCTTCAAGGTCCATTGTTTCATTTTCCTCCGTTGATTCGGAGGAGTTGTCAATAGCGGGGTTGTTTTCTTCAAGAGTTTTCTTTTCAATCTCCTCTAAATTTTCTTGGATTTTTTCTTGTCGTTTGCGTTCTTCTTTAGCCAGTTTTTCTTGTCTTTTCAATTCTTGTTCTTGACGCTTGCGCTCTTCTTTAGCCAACTTCTCTTGTCGCTTACGTTCTTCTTTTTCAAGTTTTTCTTGCAATTTGCGTTGCTGCTCTGCTAATTTTTCTTCCAATTTGCGTTGTTGTTCTTGTAGCTTACGCTCTTCTTTTTCGGCTTTTTCTTGTAGCTTCCGTTCTTTTTCTAAGAGTTTTCGTTCCTCTTTTTCCCTTTTTTCTTGTAGTTTAAACTGCTCCTCATTAAATTTGCGCTCCCAGGAATCACTGTCGTTATCATTGGTATTATCTTCTTCATTGTCTTCTTCAGTACTTTCTGGTGATACATTTGATTCATCTGATACAGATCTTTGTTTCCGTAGCAAGATCTCGGAAGCACTTTCATCGGGCAGATATTTCGCGCTCACCAGACAAAACAAGGACACCTAAAACAATTAATTGTGTTAATTGACTCTTTAAACATCGATTGACACCCAGGTGTGCAGATAACAATAAAAAATCTATTGTGTCTGCTAATTGGCGTGCGACGGGTTAAAAATAGAATTACTACATGTCAGTTAAAATGTTTACTATAATACTTACAAGGAGTAGTGAATAAATGATCCTCATTTTGAACAGGTATTGTTGTTTATTATTGTAAATTATAAATTTTCATTTACCGCGAAATTCGTTCGTTTCACACTTTAATATATGTGTACTTGTGTTTCGTATGAGCTCGTTCGTTTAAATTTGTTTAGAATTTTGTAGACATGGCCTTTTATACTTCGCAGAGCAATTAACGTAGATAACGTTAGATAATGGCTCCTACTGAGATAACTGGTACGTAGTAAAGTCTTGGCCAAACAAAATGTTTTCGCGCAGTCTGACTCAAAGTAAACAAACGTTATAATTTTAATAGCAACAATCTCATCAATGCAGTAAAGAAAGTCTTAACAAAATGTTATAAACAAGCAAGCGGATGTTTGATACAATAAAACGTAATAATCAGAACGGAAATGGGCTTATATACAAATAATTATAAACGCCTGACATCCGTTACTAACTATCTGCCACAACTACACTTCTGAAAAAGTAACAGAAATGCATCGGAATAGTTCCGGCGCCTATTATTGCTAGTTTCTAGTCATAGTAATCTAACTAATATAAGGTGGTATTATCAAAATTATACTTAAGAAAATATATCATTGCACACTGCTCCGATGAAATAATATTTATCATCATGAAAAACACCGTGTTTGAACATTGGATTAGAAAGTGTTTCTGGGTTTTTCTATTTGCGAAATTCCAGTTGCAGTATAGGGTTACAGACTTACAGTATCTTAGGAGAACATGAAATTTCTGTTCGCAAACCATCTATCGAGTAAACGGAGCGGTTTTATGAGGGCGGTTTATACAGGGTGTTTCTTTTAATGTGTCAAGCCAGTGCGAGCTGATAGCAGAGTGCCAAACCTATCGATTTAACCCCCATTTCTACGATTTTTTGTAGTTTTCGAGTTATAATTTTTAGTCACAGGACACTGCTCACTAAACAAACTCTTCCACCTAATAGGCATAACTGACAGTCCTCTGTGCAGGGCTTGCATGGAGGCAGAGGAAACCGTTGCCCACGTGCTCTTTGAATGCACAGCCGTTACCCAGATTAGAACAAAAACTCTCGGGGCAACCAGATCTTTCACATATGTTCTGAACAGACCAGGAGACGTGATAAACTTCTGGAGGGAGGCGGGCGGGTTGTAGCAACCACCGACTGCCGCCATGCCTGACGTCCATTTGAAGGACTAAGCGCGGAAACCAAACCCTATAACATAGAACATACTGATATTCAAAAGTTAGACTGACCTATCAGTTGGTTTCGAGTTTCTGAGCATCGCGCGTCGTTTAAGACTGTCATAACATTTTATTGTGACAAACGAAATTGATTCATATGAAGACCGTTTCTTTAAGTATACCATTTCGTTTATGTTGACATGTCTCACGATGCACACGCTATCAACATTTCAGTATGAGTAGATGGCCAGACCCGCAAACTATGGATATGTCGCAGATGGATATTGAATCCGCTGTTTTACATAGCTGCTAGGTGTTTTAAACAGCTCTATTATGTAAAAAAGCTGAACGACGCGACGTTTAGAGATATTCCATTAAGCTGAGCGTCCATTGGTCCGCGCCGGCCGCACCGCACGCACGGCACGCAACGGATTTTGGTTTGCTCTGTATGAATTCATATAGCACTGCGTCCACTAGCGGTACCAGCCGCACCGACCGCCGGCATATATGAGCAAAAAAGGCGTTGCGTGCCGGTGTCGTCACAAGGAATGCCGGTGACGTCACACGGAATGCCTTGTGACGTCATCGGCACGGAACTGTGTAGTACGAGAGGCCATGACCAAAACCATGTCGCATCGTTTTACGACCAAAACCGTATAAAATCGTTACCTAGTTTAGATGATTCTGAACCCGACTCAGTGAGCAGCACCGGTCAAAAACGTCATAGTTTTATGGAAGTCCATTTCTGCTACGTCAAAAAGAATAGGCAGATGGTTTTATCACAATATGTCTGATAAAAATGTACATAGGTTTCGTAATTTTATTACGAAAAGTTTGTTTTCAGACATTTTGCGCGTCACATGTGGCAAGAGCGCATTTTCAAAAATGTCAAAAAATTTAACCGATCTGTATCATAGCAAACTGCTTCAATATTTCATTAAATTTTTTGTTAGTTACCTGGGTTACCATAAACCTCTTTTCAGAAATTTTAAATGTCACGTTAATTCCAAAAATCAAAAGCACGTTTCGGAGTCGCCCGACAAACGCGCGCGCGGTGCTTTTTACGCTCTTATCTTTCGCTTCACTAGCGCAAGCGTCAGCAGGTTATTCCCACCATTTGTAAGGTATATTAACATATATGTATATGCTCTGTGGTCTTGTATGAAAAATGGCTAACCTGAAAAGAAAAGACCTACCACGTGAAAAAACATCATGAATCCGTTGAGAAAAAAAGATGGTGCTATAGCTCCGTCTCTCTCTCACACTGGAACCGTTCAGCTTCTGCCCTGCTATAAGAGCTCATAGTAAGCCCCCTGATCTGTGTGTTTTGCAAAGATATATAAAAATCGAGAAAGTGAAGACATTTACGCATTAGAATTTTCAAAAGTGTACAGAAGTAGCTGACTATCGGAGTAAAAAGCATTTTGCGAGGAAATTGATTTACTCCGACATTGAGTTACCACATGGTGTTGAAACGGACATAGAAATTTTAGAGTTTCAGCTTATTCATTTGCACGATACACGCCGCAATACTTCGAGTATTTTTTACTAATTTTGACTATTGAAAAAGTAAGGCGCGACAATAAATTATCCGACATCATCTTTTTATACATCTGGGCAACCTTTTTAATCATGTTCAATAGTTTTCAGACACTTACTGATCGGCAAAATTTTTCGACACGTTCAAAATGCTTTTAACGCATACGATGCTCTTTCTTCTGAAAATTGTTTTCGCATCAACTGATCAACGTACACATGAAAACATGATTTTCAGACGGGTTGCTTTGGGTTTTTTTCTGCCTCATTTTTAATTTTCTCAAATGGTCTCCTGGGTAGGTACGTGTGACGCTACTAGTTTCTGAAAATTGTGTTTTCGGTATATAAAATCTATCGTTCAACTACATTCTGAAAATCAGATAGATTGCTATGAAACAGTATTTTTTATTTTAACATATTTGAAAATGCGGTCAGGTCAGACGTGACGCGTAAAATTTCTTAAATTCATATTTTTGGATTCAGAATAACCAAATCTATCGATTTTATACAGTTTTGATCTTAAAACGATAAGACAAAAATTTTGGTCATGGGCTCTCGTACCACTTACCGCATCTGTCAGTGTCATCTCTAGGTGATTCTAGGGATTGACCAAGCATGACATTTACAATTTTTTTTATCTAAACTAGTCCTTACATGTATAAAGACCAGTCTAGATAAAAAAAAATAAAACAACGTTGATTTTCTGACTGCATATCTGTTGTGCTTCATTATTAAAATTAAGAACAAAAAAAAAGATTTAGACTCGTGCTCATAAACATGAGCGGCACGCATCAACGGGAAAGGCAACTGCACTGCAGTCGTCGACCTGTCGACGGGTGCAGTTGCTTCTGCCGTTAGAGCGTAGGTACTAGCTTTGCAATAATAAATAAAATCATCAATAGAATTAGCATAAAATTATTACATTACTCTTGCACTGGTACACACCGCTAGAGCTAAGCACTTACAGCTCTCGACAACTACACGTTGTTCTTGTTAGTCAGTCAGGGTCTATACGCACTCAGCGAAACACGTCTGACGCGATCACGCGACGCCCCACGCCGCCAAGTACTATTATTTATTCTGTGATGTGTGTATGTGTGTGTGTGTGTTCTGTGATTTATTGTGTGTTGTGTGTGCTTGGTCAATCCCTAAATTCAATTCAAATTAAATTAAATTCCTAATTCAAGTCAATTCAATCGTGAACCCACTTTCTACGTTTAGTTTTACGTTCTTCTTCTTCTGCCAACAAGCAACTGATAATAATATCTTCGTCAATCTTCATGATAGACGACGTCTACTGATAACAATAAAACACTCAGAATAAAAATAGTGGATGCATGACACCCCGAAAAAGGATGTGGGAAAGAGATAAAAATGATTTACTCTTGGTTTTACTTTTTTGGCATGACACAAGATGAACTGTCATTTGGTTATATTGGTTTTCATTCAACCCGGCCAAATTTGATAGTAGGTACTTGCTTTAATGTCTGACAATTCGTTCATTGAACTACTTGACTTATTCGCGTGTTCATTGTATGTATTTGTCGTAATCGTCCATGGTTCTGGCATGTTCTAACAATAATATTTCTACTGTTTTTTATTTAACTACAAATAGTGTGTGGACGTGTGGAGCAATGTCTAGTGTGGTTTGGGGCTGCAAGTTCTATTCATCACGAAAAGAAAATAAACAAGAAATATTAACCTTCCATCGATAAGTTTTTGCTCAATTTCTTGCCGAATATAAGCTGATCAACGAATATAAATACATAACAACTGTGTTTTGATGATGACGATGATAACGAATTATTTAATTCATACTTATTAAAGTATCGTTTCATTTTGAACTAACTTAAAAAAAAAACGATGAAGATAAATATTATGTATTCCCTCCTAAGTAGGTATGCTTAGTAATTTATAAATTTTAGGTACCTACGGGTATTATTTTTGGCAGCATAAAAATGCATGTCATTGTAAATTCTATCGACGTTGAAATTTTGTGGATCACATCACTAGTCAGAATAAAATGAATGTACAAAATTTCGAAACGTCTTCTGTAGGTATACGTGTCCTTTTCTAACATCATACCGGCTCTATAAGTCAAAATGAAACAAATATATTGAGTTCAGTTGCTATTTTAGCACTCCTTCCAAGCTTTGTTATTATTCTAAAATGACACCGGCAAATCCGTCCAATACGCTGCGTGCCGGCGGCGTCCATTCCGGCCGGCGCACAGTGGTTTGGAAATCGAGCTCTATACTCTTAAAAGGAATTTTAAAAAATGTAATGCTTCTGGTTTACCTCCCTTTACGTAATTTAACCATAATCACGGTGATTAGCAAGTGAGTTAATTAGTTCTTGGAATGCAATTTTATAGAAGAAAACGGATACAATCAAAATTCATTTAACCACGTCAAAGAATAGTATCGAAAATTCCAAATTTAAAAAAGCGGCACCCAAAGGTGCAAAATTGTATGTCATCTTGATCGCCGTGTATGGTATAATAGCTCGTGTGAGCACCAGCCTATCAGTTTCATTCAGTTTCAAAAAAAAATACTAAGTATACAGGGTGGCCGGAACATTGACGTCCAAAAATAAAATTTCGGTCCCTCGTATCGTGGGGTATTCGAATCACCCCCATGTATGTTCCGCGACTTTTCATAGTTTTCGAGTTATGAATTTTTTTCTGAATGTTTGAAAATTTTCGACCTGACCAACCTAAAAAAATTCTAAAAAAAAAGTAGAGGGTTTTATCGAGTTTCTTTTTTTGCAACTGAATTTTCATAAGTAGTACTTTTATGCATAAAATAATCAGCTTCGTAACTGTGATGAAAGTTATGAAAATGTTGATCTAAAGTGAAAAATTTACGTTCGGTAAATTATGACTCAAATTTTCAACTTTAAATTAAAAATCTTAACAGGTGACTTCATAATTCCTAAGTAGGCTTCAAGAATGCGCCAGACTCTCAGCTTTCATAATCATAAAAAAAATGAAGTACTTAATAGGGCTACTTTGTTTAAAACCGGCCTTCAAAGACAGCGAGGTGGAAAAATTCTTAAAATTACCCATCTGAGTAATTATTTTTTTTTGGCTATTTTCTCGTTCCTAAGGTTAATTAATGATAAGAATACTGAAAACTAACCAACAAATAGTTTCAGAGTTGGGTAAGAAAAGTTTTACGTAAAAAGTGTTTTGAATAAAACACAGATGATAATGTGAAAAAAGTACTTAATTTATTTTTAACATTTACAAAAAGTTTTCAAAGTGGCCACCACCAGCAGCAATACACATTCTACACCTACGTAAGAAATTGTCTGGCAATCGTCTAAAATCGTCTCTGTTCTCTCTCACAACACGTTCAGCTTCTGCAATCAACTGCCTCAGCTCTTGTTCACTTGAACAGTCTCGGGCGTATGCTATTTCCTTGTAATAGCCCCAAATAAAGAAATCGATGGGGTTGAGATCAGGTGAGCGTGGAGGCCACCTAATTGGTCCGCTGCGTCCGATCCATCTGTTGGGGTATGTTTCATCTAAGTAATTTCGGACCTGGGTTGCATAGTGACACGGGGCGCCGTCATTTTGCAACACCATGGTTCGTCTGAGTTCGAGATTCACATCTGCCAGCAACAATGGAAGTTCATTTTCCAAAAAGTTTTTGTATGTTTCTCCATCAAGTCTGGACGGCAGTTCAAACGGACCAATTAGTTCGCCATTGAGGATACCAGACCACAAGTTAACGCTGAAGCGATGTTGAAATGTCGAAGCTCTCACTTCGAGTGGATTTTCATTCGCCCACGTGTGGTAATTATGAATATTGAATATAATGTGGTTAGTTTTCAGTATTCTTATCATTAATTAACCTTAGGAACGAGAAAATAGCCAAAAAAAAATAATTACTCAGATGGGTAATTTTAAGAATTTTTCCACCTCGCTGTCTTTGAAGGCCGATTTTAAACAAAGTTGCCCTATTAAGTAACTACTTCATTTTTTTTATGATTATGAAAGCTGAGAGTCTGGCGCATTCTTGAAGCCTACTTAGGAATTATGAAGTCACCTGTTAAGATTTTTAATTTAAAGTTGAAAATTTGAGTCATAATTTACCGAACGTAAATTTTTCACTTTAGATCAACATTTTCATAACTTTCATCACAGTTACGAAGCTGATTATTTTATGCATAAAAGTACTACTTATGAAAATTCAGTTGCAAAAAAAGAAACTCGATAAAACCCTCTACTTTTTTTTTTAGAATTTTTTTAGGTTGGTCAGGTCGAAAATTTTCAAACATTCAGAAAAAAATTCATAACTCGAAAACTATGAAAAGTCGCGGAACATACATGGGGGTGATTCGAATACCCCACGATACGAGGGACCGAAATTTTATTTTTGGACGTCAATGTTCCGGCCACCCTGTATGTGTTTTCTCCCGAATAACACAAAACTTTTTTTCTCACGCGTGGAGCTACTTATACCATCCATAGGTAAAAGCAGGTATACCAGAGGCATTACATTTTTCTTTTAATTCCTTACTTTAAGTTTCTATAAGGAGAGGAGCTCATGGCTAAGTAATAACAGCCGTACGGGTCGTTCCATCAGGTTAAGCTACGCTTTCCGGGGTTGGTCCGTGGATGGGTGACCGTCATTACATATCTGGGTATATCCTCCGTGCCTCGGAAAGCTCGCTAAGCCGTTGGTCTCGGCTGTCATTCGTGGATCTTTGACAGTTACCCAGACGTCGTCTTTGACAGAATCCCGAAAGTCTGACAACCAGTCTTACCAAGGGGTATCGTATTACCCAGTTACTGGGTTGTGGAGGTCAGATAGGCAGTCGCTTCATGTAAAATACTGGTACTCAGCTGCATCCGGTTCGACTGGAAGCCGACCCCAACATATTTGGGAAAAGGGTAGGCAGATTGAATTTTTGACTTTAAGTTTCTATGACTATGGTACTAGCTTTTCAGACCACTGTGCGACGCGGATCGGTGGACAGTGGACGCATGCCATCGGCAAATCCGTTCAATCCGTTGCGTGCCGTGCGTGCGGTGCGGCCGGCGCGGACCAGTGGACGTTCACCTTTAAACTTCAATACGCAGAACTGCTTATACGTTTTGCATTTATCAATGCAAAACGATCAACGATTAGAAGTTATGTAAAACAGCGCAAAATGAAACGTCAGATTGTAGATTTTAGTTCTAAATTTTGTGACTAGTGGCTCTGTGTGTCTTAACGACCTCAGATTGTTCTGAGATAACGACAATAATGGCGTCCGAAACAGAAATAAATAAATCGAGTAATATGAGTAAAAATAACCCTAACTCATTTTTATTTTAATATAAAGTTATCAGAGTTTTATAAAAGTCAGTCTTAATAGCCTAATAACTAATACGAACTTGGAAGTAGCGCTCGTCAGCCGCTACCGCGGTACCGATAATGATTATACTAAGATTATACTTAGCTAACCAATGTACCTACGTGACAGCAAGGACTTAAACTTCGAAAAATATATAATTTTTTTCTCGCTAGCTTTAGCTAGCTTAGGGTTTGGGCTGGGTGTTGATGAGACAGTCAATCAGTCAGTCAGGACTTCTCCTTTTATTTATATAGATAGATATAAAGAGAAACTCTGTGCGAAATTTCAGCTTTGTAGGCTCAAGGGTTTGGGCTGGGCGTTGATGAGTCAGTCAATCAGTCAGTCAGGACTTCTCTTTTTATTTATATAGATGGAAACAACTAGCGCTCTAGTTAGTTAGGTATGACTTTACATGGCTTACAAAGAAGGTACCTACCTATTAACATGAAACTTATGTATGATTATGGAATGCTGAATCCTCGTATAATTAAAAACCCTCATTCAGGGTCAGGGCCAGGGTCAGTTAGGACAAAATTACGCAATGAGAACACGTGCCTGTGTCTCCAAACTTATCTGTGAGATTACATTGTTTGCATGCTTCGCCTATTGTACACCAAACGACTCGGTAATTGGGTATTAAAATGCTAAGAATCATACGCAGAATTTTTGGAATACCTGCTGAGATATTTTTCTAATCTACTTATGATTTTGTTTTCTGTTACGTTTGGTTTAAAAACATAAATAATCCTCACTTGGTGCTGTCATTCGTGGATCTTTGACAGTCGTTACGGGTTGTCAGAAGTCCCACAAAAAAGAAAAGTCTGACAACCATTCTTACCAAGGGGTATCGTATTACCCAGTTACTGGGTTGTGGAGTTCAGATAGGCAGTCGGCCCATGTACCTACTGGTATTCAGCTGCATCCGGTTAGACTGGAAGCCGACCCTAACATAGTTGGGAAAAGGCTAAGCAGATTGATTGACTTGGTGCTACTCATTTTAACTGAATTAGGTAAAAATACACTTTACACACAGTTGCAAATCGAAACGTTTAAGTCATGTCCATCCATCATTGATAAATTAATATTTAAATAGGTATTTTATGCAAATAACACAATAACATTATTTAATAATGTTGTCGTGTCCTTTGTTTAAAATGTTTTTAATATTGTGTTTGAAATACGGGAGCTCCAAGCAAAACGGTCAAAACATATCCCAGTGTGTATCCCAAGTGTTTTTTAGGATTCCGTAACTCAAAAGGACAAAAACGGAACCATTATAGGATCACTTTCGTTGTCCGTCTGTCTACAGTACCCAAGTCTGTCAAGACCATAGATATAAGAAAGAAGATATTTCTATGATCAAGACCCTTTTTCTCAGGGACGCGTGGAGGTATCAAGGTGAAATTAATATCAGTCTCTTGGAGCTCTAAAATAGATCAAGCTTCTTTAAATGCAATAAAAAATACGGCCATTTATGCGACATATTTTGATACTCGTAAGTAAATCAAAAAAATTATGGTACCTACATACTTCCCGATGACCTAGAATCATGAAATTTGACAAGCAAGCAAAGTCTCACAGCACAAGTAATGGAAAAGTCCGAAAATTGTTAATTTAAAATTTTATCACATAAACATTTTTTTTTTGGGATTACGAACTTGGAGAAATCCCAAATTACGGTCAATACCGTGACGTATATCACAGTATGGATGAGGAGCTCGTGTCGTGTAAATAACAGCCGCACGGGTCGCTCCATCAGGTTAAGCTATGCTTGCCGGGGTTGGTCCGTGGATGGGTGACCATCTTTACATACCGAGACTCCACCGTGCCTTGGAAAGCACGTTAAGCCTTTGGTCCTGGCTGTCATTCATGGGTCATTGACAGTCGTTACGGGTCGGCAGCAGCCCGAAAGTCTGACAACCAGTCTTACCAAGGGGTATCGTATTACTCTGTTACTGTGTTTTGGGGGTCAGATAGGCAGTCGCTCCATGTAAAATAATGGTATTCAGCTGCTTCCGGTTCGACTGGAAACCGACCCCAACATAGTTTGGAAAAGGCTAGGCAGATTGTATGGCAATGTATGGGAGAACATTTTTTCATCTACATTGCAATGTTATTTATTTATTTATTTATTTATTTATTTATTTAAAACTCTTACACTATCATTACAGGTTATAAACCTAATGCGACAGCTAAGACTACTTGTAATAATTATTATTTATTTAAAATAACCTTACATTACTAACAATTACACACTAGTACATTAATACAAAATTACTGATAACTAAAAGGATACCAGTAACCTTATACAAAATTAACTTAAATATGTTTAACAGTCAAAAATTAAAAAGTAAACAATAAAAGAAACATTAAACACAAAATGAACAATAAACCTAAAATTACACTAATTAATGCTTTCGTAACATATTATATTTAATGTTACCTTTGCAAGTTCACTAAAGCAACACGAAAAAATGTCCAACCTATTCTGAACTCCGTTAACAGTACGTATTGCTCGCGTGAGAGGTGCTTTAGCCAGCAGGTTAGTTCTGGCAGTTGGCACAGCCAGCAGTGGCGGGCGCCGCCGCCTCCACACGTAGCGGTCTGGAACAGAGAACCGCAAGCACTGAAGTACTCCTGGGTTGTGTTCCTTGCCCCGGAGTAATTTTATTAAATAGACGACAAGAGTGAACTGCCCTCGCACCCTCAATTCATTGTACCCGACCATGCCCAGTACAAACAGGGTGGGGTACATCAGCGGGTACAATGGATAAACTCCGTACAGTCTGCAGTACAAGTGACGCGTGAACTTGTTTTGTACAGAGTACTTGGCTTCATGTGGAGCCCATATATATGACAGCACCATACTCCAAGTGACTCCTGACTAAAGCGTCATATAATACCTTAATAGTCGTAATATTAGTGAACCCCTGCGATTGCCTGAGTACAAAGCCAAGGTTCCTGTACGCTTTCTTACATATCTTAATGATATGCTCGCGAAACGTAAGATCTGGAGTGAGATACACCCCTAGATCACGCACTTGCGGTACTCGCTGCATGGGTACCGCCTCTGTTTTGTACTCATAGCGGACAGGGGTGCGCGCACGACTAAAGGATATTACCGAGCATTTAAGTTAAGTATGTTTATAGGATAACTTCTTTTCAACTACGGAACTCTTCATTGTTCGTGGGCCGACACGCTATTGGCCGGTTTCTTTTTTCAATTTACTGACTATTACCACATTACCGTTTTATCGCTAAAGTAATTAGGAAAACCAGGCATTGATAATATGAAACTGCATTGATATAGGGGTATGTTGTCATCGTCTTATAAATGTAATCTTCTAAGTCTCTTTTACAATACCAAAATGAAAAGAGAAATGTGTTGACGTAAGCAGCATCATTATGATATTTATAAGTACTAAATACTTATGCACACACACGGTATTATAAAGATGCATTAACATGTAAACATTTCATTTCAGAACGCATTAAGTATTGCAGGATTTTGGTACATCATAAAAAGCTAATAGCAACACCCTTCAGGTTTCTTTTACATAAAGTAAATAACAAAAGATTACATTTATTGAAATGATTACTGACTTTTTTTTAAACGTTATTTGGAAATGGCTTTAATCGCTATGCGATTATGCCAGCCTCGTAGTTTAACAATATATAAATACAAAACAGGTAATGACTAAGATCTTAACTTAATTAATTTAACAATCAAGTAATTAGGATGTTGGATTAGACAAAATCAAATTACACGTGCCAAAAAACTGGCTAAACTTTGTCTTAGGTATAGGTATAGGTTGTGGCGGTATCTACATCGCCACATATGAACTACGCATCGATGACATGACGTCACGCAAACCTGCATCGCGCAATTAGAGTTTACCACGCGATTAGCATATATACAACGTCCCGACATCAACCGTCGGGCAGTGGCCCACCAGACACAACACCCGTCTGGTCGGAGGATCCTCCCTTTTCAATAGAGGATGAGTGAACTTTACACCCTGTTCCTCATGCCTCTAAACTGGTGACCCCGACGTGATCAACAAGGTTATATTACGATTTTTTTATCGATCGGGCTACCCAGGCGAAGCCGGGGCGGGTCGCTAGTATAATAATAAACTATAAAATTGAATGGCCTTCAATGCTATTTTATTTGGTACCTAGTGAATACGTTAACGAAGCTTTGGACGTCAGCAAGTGTTCTAAAACAATAATAAAAACTTGATATTTTATTTTTATGTGAGACACAACAATTTTTTTAAAATCATTTACTTACCTACATGAACTTGGACTCCATCTGTACTGGATTCAGTTACTTTTGGGACATTTTCAGAAACACACTTGATCTTGATTTTGTTTGGAATCCCATAGATTTTCGCCTGGTCTTTATGGGGTTGTCAAAAGTCGCAAAGGAGTCACACTATCACGTTCTGAAAGTATTACGTTGGATTATAATTCACTCTGTATATGTCTTGTCGCCCATAATCAGCCTATAACGTTCCCACTGCTGGCATAGAGGCCTCCTTTCTGTGAGAGGCAGTGGGCCGTAATCCACCACATGGGCTAAGTGCGGGTTGGTAGATGTCACATACCTTCAAATTTGGTTCTAGAACATTCTGGTTTCCTCACGATCTTTTCCTTCACCGTTTTGAGAGCAGCGGTGATAAAATAAATTACACAAAGTAATGTGCCTGCCTGGGTTCGAAGCCACGACCTACATCTCGTAAATCGGGGCCGTTACCACTGGGCCACCACTGTCCTTGCCGCCCGCCTGTGCCAAATAATGTGGACCCGAATAAATGTGTAGCACACCCAAAGCTAAGGTTTCCTAGAGATAAGTCACGGTGTACTTTGCGGCGGACACCACATACCATACTTATTACCATAGTAATAAGGTCGAAAAGTGGTTTACTGCAAATGTCCGAGATGTTACCTATACCGTATTATAAATAGTATAGTCCTCTTCACCGTATCACCGGGCGACAGCCACCCAGACTACTTTTCTTTCAGTCATATCGTGTACAGAAGAGACCGTGTACCGTCTTTAATAACTTAGTTAATAAAATTACAGTATAAATCCACATTTATTTATTTATATTTCATACTTTAAAATTATTGCAAAAGTTCCTACAGCCAATTTAACTCTAGAACTCGCATCAATCATTTTAGCTATACTAAAATTAGAAGGCGCGCTTTGTAGATCGTTGTATGATTTGTTTGCCTGCATAGACTAAAAATAAATATTAAGTGAATTTGGTAACTATAAATCGATTACTTGATTTTAATGACAAAAATAAATAACCAGGCCTATCTACCTAATTATTTTTAAAAAAATTTAGGTACCTAGTAAGTTGGTACGTAGTAGAAAAAACCCTATTAAAATCTTTACCTTAATCTTTGAGTACATACATACGTTTTAAAACACGTGTTTAGTTCGTTTACATGTTAATGAAGTTTTAGGGTTCCTCATGGTAGCCCAGAGGATTTTTGAGCAAGCATACCTATGCAGGGCAAAACGTTGATAGCAGAGTAGGTGCGGCATGATAAGAGAACACCGAAAATATATTTGAAAAGTTTCAGTTATGAGCCCCGTGGTCAGGAGTCCACTTTCAGATTTCGAAAATGTCAAGAGCGAGGCGGACTCGCGCACCGAGGGTTCCGTACCATCATTTAACTGTGTGTAACTAGCTTTTGTCCGCGGCTTCGCCCGCGTGGATGTCTGAAACTATCCCACGGGAAAGTACTACCGGGAATTCCTTCCTTATTCCTTGTCTACATTATAAAGGGGACCTCTGTGCAAAATTTCAGCTTTCTAGGTCCAAGGGTTTGGCCTGGGCGTTGATGAGTCAGTCAATCCGTCAGTCAGTCAGGACTTCTCTTTTTATTTATCTAGATTTTTGTTGATGATTTCTGAAAAACTGTGTTATTTAGAGACATCGTTTTATTTTTCCTGTAATCTATACATAAACTTCTATCACATAGAATAATTTCAGATTTTTATCTATGTAAACTTCGAAGATGGGAAGGGGAATGGTATTTTTTTTTTAACATTTGTCATCAAAAGTCGAAAACTATGCGCCTAAAAAAAAGAAAAAGAATGTTTGAAAATGTGCAAACAACGCTTGCACATTTTCAAACATTTTTTTCTTTTTGTAGGCACATAGTTTTCGACTTTGTCTTTCATATGATACTCCACATGCACTAGTAACGCCACTTCGAATTTTTAAGACCACCTTACAGCCCCTGTTGCAAAAAAAAACATATGTATTTTTGTTTCTTTCTTATTTGTAAAATAGTTGGGAAAACGTCATCTAAAACTGTTCCAAATTTCAATTTGATGGCATTAGTAGTTCTTGAGATATCCAGCTGTGACCGACAGACAGACAGACAGACTGAGTCACCCCATAAAGTTTTTTTTTTACCATTTTGGTACGGAACCCTAATAGCTAATTCATACAAAGTAAAGCCCTATATTTTTTTATTTTTTCTATTATACATACTTTCATTCATGAATGCTTCTGAAACTAAGTGACACCAGAACGGCCATTCTTCTTTGTTTAAATGTGCAGAACCCTTGATGCTCAAACTGCTCTCGCCCTTGATTTCCTTTCACTGTTTTTTCCAAGAGTATATGCAGATTCATTTTAACTACCTTTGCAAACAAAGCAACACGAATATTCTTGGGCTAAATATACATTATTATCTAACTAATGTTGACTTAACGAAACACATGAGTTTAATGCGTAAGCAAATGATAGTGCCTATCAAGAAATACAGTATTCATGACGTATGCCGTTTATTTACTTTATAGTTATTTATTTTTTACTACGCTTCCAGCCTGTGAAAGTTTTTCATTGTTTTCCTGGATAAAAAGAGTTAAGTATTTACTTGAATAAATACTGCTTTGAAAAAGTTTCCGTTATTTTCTAACTAACTCTGCCATCTTAACAAATCCTAGAACTTGGAACCCTTATTTAAATTTGAATACCTTTCCTTCAATGGATGGTCTACTTATTTCATGATCCACTCTACATAGGTAAGCCTTTATTAAAACTTTAAAAGCCTGAAATAGGTTGACTAGTTCGTTCTGATGCTGATTAAAGAGGATAGCATTCTAAAAAAAAATTTCCAAACAACAACCGACTTCAAAAAAAAATACTACAAAGTGAAAAATAAGTTTTGGAAGTCGGGTAGACACCGACTTCCAAAACTTATTTTTTTTAGTTTTTTGCCACAGACTTCCAAAATTAAAGTTATTTTTCACTATGTACTTAATGTTTTTTTTGGAAGTCGGTTTTTTTCTGTTTTTTTTTTGTCACTTTTTATATTTGGTACTTACCCAAAAACAGTGACAGGAAAGTATTAAAACATCATCAAAGTACACAAAATGGATTAAATACGTATACGTACGTACGAAGCTAACTCAAAAACTACTCAATCAATGTTAATAAAATTTATATGAGACCACCATACAAGCTTCTTTTTACAAAATGAAAAAATAATTTTCAAAATCAGTCCACAGTTAATGCATTATATGTATTTTTATAAATTATTTTTAACATAGCCAATAATATTGACATACATAATAAATATTGTACACCCCATGGGTATGTTTCATTGATACAAAAATGCTAACTGTAAGAACTATTTACACCTGTGACAAACAATTAATAAATACATTATTAATTATTATGAATTATGATCTAGGAATCGTAATAATTGAACCTTTTAACATCGATAAATTATATTAATTTGTCGATGTTCCAGGGATTGTTAATAATATGGAACTTCTCATTTTTAGGGTTCCGTACCAAAATAGTAAAAAAGGAACCCTTATGGTGTGACTCAGTCTGTCTGTCTGTCTGTCTGTCTGTCACAGCTGGATATCTCAAGAACTACTAATGCTATCAAATTGAAATTTGGAATAGTTTTAGATGACGTTTACCTAACTATTTTGCAAATAAGAAAGAAATAAAAATATTTCTATTTTTTTTGCAACAGGGACTGAAAGGGGGTCTTAAAAATTCAAAGTGGGGCTACTAGGGCATGTGGGGCATCATAATTATAAAAGAGCGCTGTTTGCACATTCTCAAACATTTTTTTTCTTTTTTTTACGCCGCTTAATTTTCGACATTTGAGGAAAAATGTAAAAAAAAAACCGTTCCCCCCCCCCCGTTTATGTAAAGATTACAGGAAAAATAAAACGATGTCTCTAAATGGCACACTTTTTCAGAAATTGGAACGGAACCCTCGGTGCGCGAGTCCGACTCGCTCTTGACCGGTTTTTAAAGAACAAGAATACTTAGAATAGTCATAGTCAGCCTAGCCTTTTCCCAACTACGTTGGGGTCGGCTTCTAGTCTAACCGGATGCAGCTGAATACCAGTATTTTACATGGAGTGACTGCCTACCTGACATCCACAACCCCGTTACTGGGTAATACGATACCCTTGGTAAGACCGGTTGTCAGACTTTCGGCCTTCTGACACCCGTAACGACTGTCAAAGATCCGAATGACTGCCAAGACCACGTGCTTTCCGAGGCACGGAGGGGTCTCGGTATGTAAAGAAGGTCACCCATCCACGGACCAACCTCAGGAAGCGTAGCTCAACCTGATCGACCGACTCGTGCCACGAGCCACTTAGAATAGTGTAACAATAAAATTTTATTCAGTCATAATTTTAGTTCCTGATGCTTGTTCAGGGGTTTTACTTTTTAACTCTCAATCTATTTCGAGATACATGGGTTACAAAATTCTCTAATTCGTCGAGATGAATCAGCTTGTTGATCATGTGAAACCAACTATTTGTTAACGAACTTACGACACAGACAATTTCCACAAAACATGTCAGTTAAATTATGAAGTGATTAAATGTAATCTTTGTTATTTTCCACTAACAAATGTGAGGAAACCGTTTGAATTTCGCTGTCATTACCTAGCTTTGATATTACTATTCGATTAAACTCTGACTTTTTTTGTAATAAATTTGTTTTATGATACTGCTGGCTCTTAATCTTAGGAATATCTTATCCATACTAATATTTGTAAACTGTATTGATTGTTGGATAAGAGCAAAGAGTTCAGGTACTACTTTACAAAACAATTTCGTCTTATCTTTTTTTTAAACCTCTAACTCTAGGTGCACTGGGATTTTATAAAACTATATAATAATAAACCATTAATAAGATTTTAATTGCAGTGATAAAGCTATTTAAATACATAATGTGCTTTGATGTGAAGGAATTCTTAGCCGTGTTGGGTCCCGATAAGTATATTTTGAATGCAAGTCGCATGTTATGAAAAAAATATATATAGAGAGGACCACCGCAGAGTACAATTTTATTAGTGGTTAAAAGCGAGCAATTCACCACTTATATAGGTAATGGAAAGCAATCGCAGTATGATTGTATAAGGACTGAACCATCTGCATTAGCAAAATTTCAATATCCTCGTTTTCTTAGAACGCAATGCATACTACGCATAATTTGTTTATTAGACTGCGTATTTGATTTACTTGAGAGTACTTACATACAACGTTTAATAGTACAAATGTTACAGTTATGACTTATGAGTATCTACCTAATACCCATATTTTTAAGGTTTCTGGGAAAGCTATAACAGACATTTTATGGAAACCCTATATACTAATCTGTTAATTCAAGTTTTTTTTTTATTTATTTATTTATTTAGGATCTCCAACAAAGGACACAAACACAAGAAATAAGTATTAACGACAAAAGTATCACGTAGGTACTCCTTCACTTACAGGAGACCACAGCATGCATAATAAAATGATTTGATTTGATTTGATAATAGAATTTATAACTTAGCTAACAAAGTTGTAGTAGCATAAAAATCAAAACACATTAGGTACCTAATAAAATTGGAAAATAACGTTAAAGATTAAAATTAAAACAATTTAAAACATTAAAACAATTAACAAATACATAATTTTTTTACTAAAATATTTAATTTTACTGAGTGACAGTGTAATACTACCTAAGGTTTGCAGTTAAATTGGAAAAGTAAAAGGCTTTTTTTTAAATAAATTATGTATTTAAAAAAAATGTATATTGTAAGTTATAGTTTTTTTTTTTTAATAAAGCTTGATTTAACATTTATTTCCATAATGTATGGTACGCTAAGCTGAAGGCGAACTAGAATAGTGTTTACTATCCAATTTTACCGTCACCTTTGCAAGTTCCCATCGCAACTGAATGAGATACTTACAAACAAGCAAATAAAACTTTTCTGTGAAAATATTATGTACAATTACATGTTATTATTACACTCCTACTGTTGTTCAGACAAACAAGTGCTGTTGTTGACTGTACACATCTTATCTACTCTATGGCTGTATAATCTTTCCATTTGGGAAAACCTCTGTGTATATAATATACACTACAGGTGGTAACATGTAATCCAAAAGATAAACATTACACGTATAAAAGGAGATGGTTTCGCTCATTAACAATAGAAACGAAGTGAACCTGCTTGTATTACGAACTCGAAATATAACGAACAATATAATACTTCAAATATGTCTGCGAAAATCGTTTTAGTTATTTGTGCATTGGTAAGTGAATCAATACAAATCTTAAGTCTCATCTCACAGTGATTATTGGATACTGACTCACTTAAAAAACTCACTTAAAAAAGTTGTTAGTGGTCATAATAACAGCAATTGCTAATAAGTCTGAACAAGAATATTTTTGTTCTCGCTAATATTTTAGATTTTTGGACAATACCATCTCGATAGTTGTAAACTGTGGAGTCAAACACAATCTTGCAGTCATGTGTAGTGTAATTTAAGTAGACAAACAAACGATAGAAGCTCCTAAACGACATTAACAAATGACTAATAATTTGTACCAATTTTTTCCACCAGGTCGCTATGGTGTCATCAGTTCCTGCCCAAGCCGGTGTAGGAGTCGGCGCCTGGGGTGGCGGTGCTGGTGGCTGGGGAGTCGGCGGTGCTGGAGCCTGGGGTAACGCCGGTGCCAACCCTTGGATTCCACCATGGGTGGCATCCGCCCCCTGGTATCCCCAGTGGGTTCCTTGCACCGTTGTCGGCAGCTCCTGCGTGGACTGTAATACTAAGGTGGTGTGCACGAAGGTCGGTGGCCTGCAGCGCGCCTGCGCTGACCCCACCCTGCCGTACTGCAACGCTGGAGAGTGCTCCGCTACCCCCGCTGAAGGTTGTGGTGCACCCGCTGTCAATGCCAACGACGCCGTCGCTCCCGGCACCATTGCCGCTGTCTAATCATACGATGTAATGACATGTGTTCCAACCTCGAATAGCTGGTACTTCTTTCTCAACAAAAAAAAAAACAACTCTCAGTTGTTTCTGTTATAAAATTGTTTTGATTGTCACTTTTTCAAAATTGTGTATCTATTTATTAAATTCATTCCACATCACTGTTAAAAACTTTATTTTGTATTTTACTTTTAAATGTATTAATTCCTAGTTATTAAAATGAGTCAATAAATTTTTTATTACTTACATAATAAATGTTTTTGTACTTTCATTACGGGTATTTTAGTTATATCTCAAATACCTGGATCACACGTACGCATGGTTATATGCCACCTCATGGTTAATCCACTAGCTACTATGCGTAGGTACTAGCCCACGTTTATTAATCCTACCCTATCCTGTAAACGAGTAGCAAACTTGTAGCAATGTCTGTATAACAATTCAATGTTTGTCGGAACTTTACTCCACATTTAATTTAGAAACTTAAATGAGGTACTGGAAGAAGATTCCTAAATAGTACGTAATTATCAAATTCTCATTAATTGTTTGACATAAGATATGCACGGTTAGGTACCTTTTCCCACAACGAAACACAAACACACATAATTAATGATTTTTGTAAGTATTAACACTTTCAGTAACTTTCAGGATACTAAACGCCCAAAGGCGTAATAACAATAAAACTTCTGTTATGTCTCATTCAGTGTCTTTAAACTGATTTATATTTTTAATATCTACCTGTATGTAAACAAGAATAAACTTTAAAAAACCGGTCAAGAGCGAGTCGGACTCGCGCACCGAGGGTTCCGTTCCGATTTCTGAAAAAGTGTGCTATTTAGAGACATCGTTTTATTTTTCCTGTAATCTTTACATAAACTTCTATCACATAGAATAATTTCAAATTTTTCCCTTTGCAAACTTCGGAGATAAGGGGGGGGACGGTATTTTTTTTACATTTTTCATCAAAAGTCGAAAACTATGCGGCTTAAAAAAAAATTAAAAAATGTTTA
Organism: Cosmia trapezina; assembly: GCA_905163495.3. Taxonomy (NCBI): domain Eukaryota; kingdom Metazoa; phylum Arthropoda; class Insecta; order Lepidoptera; family Noctuidae; genus Cosmia; species Cosmia trapezina. The sequence goes on from LR991038.1 coordinate 12,966,165, forward strand.
AGAATGTGCCAATAGCGTTCTTTCATATGATACCCCACATGCCCTATTAACCCCACTTTGAATTTTTAAGACCCCCTTTCCTAGTACCTGTTACAAAAAAAATATAAATATTTTTATTTCTTTCTTATTTGCAAAATAGTTGGGTAAACGTCATATAAAACTGTTCCAAATTTCAAGTTGATAGCATTAGTAGTTCTTGAGATATCCAGCTGTGACAGACAGACAGACAGACAGATAGACAGACAGACAGACTGAGTGACACCATAAGGGTTCCTTTTTTACCATTTTGGTACGGAACCCTAAAAACTGTAACCCGACTACGGAAAAATAGAATTAAGAATAAGAATAAGAATAAGAATAATTTATTGTATAATAAGTTACATTTGTTGTGTTGTTTTCTGGAACTCACACTAGGATTCCCTGTGTAATTGATCTAACAAGTTCAAAATATTTATTTACTTAAACAATACTAACATATGTATATACATATTCGTAATGTGCTCGTCATGACCTTTCTTTTGATACCAAACATGTCATGATTATCTCAATTAAATTTTTTTCCGAGGTTAGAAATTTACAATGTTAAGTCCACCATAATAAATTTAGGAAGAATTTACGTAGCCTATGTCACTCGGACCATTATTACGAACCTATCGATACCTCATTCATCAAAATCGGTTCAGTAATTTAGGCGCTACGGTGGAACACACGTAAATACATACTTACATAGACTGCTTAAATCATAACCCTTCCTTTTGGCTTTGCCGTAGTCGGGTAAAAACAGACAGTCAACAGTTCTTCATTTGAAAGTTATAACTCTGCGTTTAACCGAATAAAAAGAATATAAAGCGAATATAAAGGCCAAAGTGGCAAATGACCAACTACTTAATATTGCATGTGCATGTATGTACGATATTGCACTAATAGGTTATATTACGATGTTTTCACCAGAATCTATAAAAAGACCGGGATAAAAAAGTAGCCTATGTAATCCAGGGTATAAGCTATCTACATACCAAATTTCATACAAATCGGTCCAGCTGTTTGAGCGTGAAGAAGTAACAAACATACAAACACACACACACACACTCATAAACGTTCGTCTTTATAATATTAGTGTGATTAATTGTGTACTAGGCTAGGTGTTCTGGAAGAGAGTCATTAAATCAACCACCATATATCTGACCTAAACAGGGAATTAAATATTGTTCCCTCGATAGAGGTCAGTCCTCCTTAAGTTAATAGACTTATAGGTATGAATCAACTGAAGCAGGATGATTAGTTTCCAATGGCAGGTCCAACGACGTAGATTAAATGGATAAGATTGCAAAAAAACCCGGCAAGTGTGTGTTGGACCACGCACAATTAAGGGTTTCGTAGTTGGGATTTATCCCAAAAACAAACGTATCGTTGTAGTTGAAAAACATGTTGTCTTATACATCGATCTACGTCACGGCCAATCTTGTGCTGTAAGACTTTGCTTCTTGCCAAATTTCATGATTCGAGGTCAACGGGAAGTAAGTTCATCTGTAGGTTTAGATTTATTTGCGAGTATCAAAATATGTCGGAACAAAGGGCCGAATTTTTTATAGCATTGATTTAGAAGCTTGTGTTTTAAGGCTCTTACAGACAGAGGCGATATCGCGGTCGCGACGCGATATTTCGATATTATATCCGTAGAAAAATATCGCGTCGCGACGCGATATCGCCTCTGTCTGTAAGAGCCTTTAGGGTTACTACCTCAAGAGGAAAAAACCGGTCAAGAGCGAGTCGGACTCGCGCACCGAGGGTTCCGTTCCGATTTCTGAAAAAGTGTGCTATTTAGAGACATCGTTTTATTTTTCCTGTAATCTTTACATAAACTTCTATCACACAGAATAATTTCAGATTTTTCCCTTTGCAAACTTCGGAGATAAGGGAGGAACGGTATTTTTTTTTACATTTTTCATCAAATGTCGAAAACTATGCAACCTAAAAAAAAAATAAAAAAATGTTTAAGAATTTGCAAACAGCGCAGTTTCATTTGATACCCCACATTTGATATCCAGCTGTGACAGACAGACAGACAGACTGAGTTACACCCTAGGGGTTCCTTTCTTACCATTTTGGTACGGAACCCTAAAAACGGAACAGGAAACGGAATAGGATCACTCAGTTGTCGGTCTGTCTGTCTCTCTCGTCTGTGTACTCACTATTTTTCTCAAGTGGAAAATCGATAAGGAATTGGGAAAACTATTTGCGTAATACACAAAATATGCCTTTTCATGTTGTGACACTATTTATGAATGAAAGTACATGCTGTGTCACGTTATGTGAATCATCAGAAACAAGTCTGTTGTTTACCTACCTATCGATGTGACCCCCCTGGAGACCAAAATATTTAAGTACCTATAAGTTTTTTGAAAATTGGACATATGCAATTTTAGACGTATTTTTGTAGTTCAACTTATGGTAACGATGTACCTATACAATTGTGATTTTTAGGGTCTGTAGCTCAAAACTAAAAAGGCGGGTCATAGATGTACTTCACTTTATAAACTGTAACACCATATTTTTACCTGTGTACCACAATAAACAATTTCAATTTGAAGTTATTGGAGTCACCTTTAAACAACAGACTCGTTTCTGATGATTCACACAATTAACGTGACACAGCATGTACCTAAATTCATAAATAGTGGCACATGTCACAACATGCATATTTTGTGTATTACGCAAAAAAAATTCCCAATTCCTTATCGATTTTCCACTTGAGAAAAAAATTGAGTAATAAAAGAGATCGAGGATTGAAAAAGATTATGATACATATAAGATAAGTAAGGTGTATAAATAAAAAGATAGTGCAATCGATATTTTAATCAAATAGAAAATACATACGAATACACGATGGCTCTCATCCAAAACGTCCTGTTCTTGGCAGTAATAACGGTATGTATATATTTAAATGTTGCAATCCGTCAGTTTTAGATTATACAAATCAAACTCCATAATAGGGTTTGTTTTAAAGTGGATTGACCCATCATCATCATTCTCCTGTCCTTAACCCAATTTATTTTGGATCGGTGGCAACATGTTTTTTCTTCCATACTTTTTTATTAGTCGCCATCTCGGTAGTCACTCCCTTTCTAGCCATATCATCTTTCTCACAGTACATATACAACGTTTCTTTGGTCTTCCGGTGGAAGACAGAACCACCACTACCACCTTGGTCCACCGTCGATTGAACCCCCAATAAGGTATTTAAGCTAGAGGGTATTTAAATCGACCAAAGGCTGGACTCCATTCCAACAACTGTTTTCTTAAACTGACTGAATTTTGTTTTGTAAAATTGTTCGGAGTAAAAAAATTTATATCAAAACTCAGCTTAATTTTGTACATGATTTAGTTTTTAGGTAGGTAATTATTATATTTTTGAGAAATAGTTACTTAAAATATAGCCATTGACTTTGGTGACGTGACATTGAACGTGGACAATCTTTGTAATTGACTGTGTTGTAATAAAAATTAAAACAAACTTACTTAACAAACCTAATGCGTACAACTTTTACTATGGGACCAAACCTGAAATCGCAAAAAAAAATCAGCGGTTCCCTACATTTTGACGAGTAAAGGCTCTTACAGACAGAGGCGATATCGCGTCGCGACGCGATATTTTTCCACGGATATAATATCGAAATATCGCGTCGCGACCGCGATATCGCCTCTGTCTGTAAGAGCCTTTATGCGAACATAAATGTAGGGAACAGATGATTTTTTTTTCAAGACTTCAGGTTTGGCCCCATTAAAAGTTGTTCGTAATGATGAGTACAACACTATCGTGGCCACTCCCTAGCCATTAAAAAAGCAGCGTGTATATATTTTTTTATATTTACCTAACCTTGTTATTAAAAAAAATAATAATAAAAAAATTATATTAAATTTATAATAAATAATAAATTTAATATATGAATATTAAATAAATGAAGTTTGTGTGCAGACAAAACTGTGAAAAAAAGCGGATTTGACTAAAAAAAAAGTTATGATGACACTCAAGCCCCCATGGTATTGCCCTGTTTTGACAAACAAAATTAAATTGCTTTCTAAAAATTAATATTTTGCTGAAATGTTAATATTTTCAGGACATTAAACCAGAAGGAACATTAAACTGGTTTCTCTAAAACTGTCAACTAGCCTACTGAATGTTTTGCAACAGCGAATACGTGTTTTCTTTAACCAAGTATCTCTAATTTATCGATTTATCTTTCCAGTGCGTCCTTGCTACGGCTCTCACCCAAGCAGCTGAAGAGGCACAGGACAACAACGATGTTTGGTCACCAATCACCCAACAGTGGCTTCACGAACATAACCACAACAACAAACGCGAGCAAGATGTTAACAAAACCTGGGTTACCTGTGACTTTACCATAACTCCAAAGAAGCGCTGCCACGACTGCCATACAAGATTGGTCTGCAAGCGAGTTGGTGGACTACTACTTGACTGCCCAAGCCAATTCGCCTCTTTCTGCAATAATGGACTATGTTCGCCCGTACCTAGTATTGAATGTGCCTAAGCTACTCTACTACGCACTAACTTTGCTGAAAACTGTTTTAAAAACAATTTCAGTCAGTAATAAATGAGTTGTAAGAACAATAATAACTTTTTTCACTAGTATATGTGAAAGCCCTGTTGTTATTATGAATTACTAGCCGGTGCCCGCGGCTTCGCCCGCGTGGATGTTAGAAATAATACCACGGAAACCTACTACCGAGATTAAAAGTATTCTATGTGTTAATCCAGGTTATAAACTATCTTTGTGCCAAATTTCATCCAAATCCATTCAGCCGCTTTTGCGTGATTGAGTAATAAACATCCAAACATCTTCACAAACTTTCACATTTATAATATTAGTAGGATAAAACATATCATGACGTATTTCATAGGCAAAAACAGAATCGTTACAGCCCACCCATCAACCGTTGTCGGTAGATACCTACAGATATACGGTACAAGGTCTTTAATATACATTAATAGAAATTCAGAAGTAAGAAGGACTCCACTATAAATAGCTATAATCTTGAAAAATCAAAAGACAGACAGATAAAAATGTTTTGACAAGTTTTAGTTTATTTACAAAAAAAAACAACTGGCAGTGGATTTCTTTTACCTTTACAAGATTAATTTCTTTCGAAAATACCTACTATGACTCTACCTTATTATTACCAAAAGAATACCTACAATCACTTGAGCGAAGCCGCGGGCACAGCTAGTGTTTTGTTTAGATTACGATTGTTTGGATATTTGGCTAGATTTCCCTATGTAAGAAAACTCTCGAGAATAAAAGCCGGGGAGGTAACATACATGAATCATAATATCAAAGCTAGCGTGAATCTGTGAAATTGGAGCATACTAATTTACTTAGTTATCACAGTATTAGTTGTTTAGTTGTTATAGACTAACTAAGTTTGATTCTCAGAATATAATTATTGTGAACAGGAATATTCACGAGCTGTGGGTGAGCAGCTTTGAAAACAGTATTAAAGGCTCAGAGTTTTCCCAGAATCAGTGAAATTGGTTTCTTTAGAAAGTCAATGGCTCGCAAAACAAGACGCAGATATAAGCCAGTGACCTTGAGTAGTTAGCTCGTGTGTTCTGTGCTGAGCTCACGCACCGCGTCGTACGTCCAGCTAGTAATAGGACTCGCCCATCAGGAGTGCTGTCCCAAATTAGACGCATTATTAAATTATTATACATATAACAAAAGGTATGATCTTAAAACACGTAGGTATACTAAAAAAACCGGCCAAGTGCGAGACGGACTCGCACACAAAGGGTTCCGTACCATATTATGTTTAACTATCGCAAAGATAACCATGTATTTCATAATGATACTATGAATTACAAGGTTATTTTTTGCAGTTGCAGAAATTCGCCCATATTTAAACAAAATACCTTATGAATCGCCGTTTTTAATATTTGTTGATTAAATACAGTATAAGGTATGTACATTATATAATAGAGCTCGTACAAAAATGGTATAAAATTGACAACTTTACGGCCTTTATTTCTTCATTTTAGAAGATAAAAAAAAAAAAATATCTTTGTACTCTACTCGATGAGTTCTAGACAATAACACCCCACACACACAGGTTAATTTTTTTTTTCATAATGAAAAGTTTTTTGTATGGGGACCGCCCCCTTTAATTTTAACTTTTCGGACGGCGCTTTAAAATTCTTTCCTACAAACTTTAACATCCCTAAACCCCCTTTGAGGGGTAGTTTTGAAAAACTAATAATGACAAACTTGATTACTTACATAAGCAAGTTTTGTGCTAAGTTTCAAGTTCATTAACCAAACTGATAAGATTTTTCATATATAAACTGTATCCCTGTTTTCACGCCCACAGGGGTAGAATTTCAAAAATCGTCTGGGATGTTTCCATAACTTGGCTCAAATATTATTTACACCAATTTTCGAGTTAATCAATCCCCAATAAAATCCTCCGCTGTAAAATTCACTACCCCTTTTCACCCCTTAGAGTTAGATTTTTGGAAAACCCTGATACACGGTAGTTAGTCTTCATTTTTGGTCTCAAGTACAAGATCTGAGTTTTGAGTAAATCGGACCGCGTGTTCCAAAATTCCTCTATAAAAACTTTGACACCCACCAATACCGTCTTCTGGGGTCGCGGGATGTTCAAAAGAGATACAGTGGCCCTGTCATAGGCAACTGAAGGAACACGGGTGGGTTTTAGTTAGTAAAAGTATGACACGCCCTTCCGCTCCACCCAGAGCGTTGAAGTTATTTGATGATTTCCCATCCACAAAAACAGGGGGTAGTTTAGCAAAACTAAAAATGATTAATTTTATTAACTTGATGAATATTCGTGCTAAGTTTCAAGTCTAATAACTCAAGAGATAAGATTTTTCATACAAACTTTCATCCCCTATTTTATTCCCTTAGGGATGGAATTTCCAAAAATTCTTCCTTAATGTATGTTTACACTATATAAGGTATATATGTTCAAAATTTCATGTCTCTAGGTCCAGTGGTTTGGACTGTGCGTTGATTATTATCAGTCAATGAGTCAGTCAGGACTTTGAATTTTATATATATAGATTTACAAGACCATAAACTTCTTATAGGTTTTCCTATAATCTATAGGTATCGAACTATTTTCTGTATTTTTTTCAAAATTTTAGGCTCAGTAGTTTCGGAGATAAGGGGGGGGGAATGGTCAATTTTCGTCTATTTTCTTAAATAACTTCAAAACAATTTATTTCAAAATTATAAAAAAAATATATTTGAGACCCTCACAGTAAGGCCTTTCATTTGATATGTCACACGGTACAGTTTGCAAAACTTTTTTTTAATTGTACTTATTTTCCCCCCAAAAGGGACCCCTATATTCAAAATTCATTTATTTACGTTACATGTCCGTGTTTGGGTTACCAAAATACATATGTGTACCAAGTTTCAACTTAATCGGTTCATAAGATTCGGAGCAAATTGGCTGTGACAGACGGACAGACGGACAGACAGACAGACAGACAGACAGACACACGAGTGATCCTATAAGGGTTCCGTTTTTTCCTCTTGAGGTACGGAACCCTAAAAATGGTGAAGGTTTCATAAATTTCGCTTGATAGTTTTTTATCCCCGTTAGACTTATCTTTACAAATGAATTATACTATGTAATAGAAACATAATCTAAAATATTCCCATATTACGTTATTGTTCTAATTTAACATATATTTTTTTCCAAATTATTAACATTACTCGCTTAGACAAACATCATTAAAAGTCGGTTATCGTTGCGTAGTAAAGGTAAACGGAAAATGAAATGCAAGTGCTTTTGAATGCCTAGCTAAACAGATAGATGGTCTGCCAAATTAGTACCTATAGGTACCTACTAGTAAGTTATTGGAAACTGTTTTTGAGTGTACAGCAGTAGGCACAACTGTAGGCTACTACATAGGTTCAGGTTCTGGTTTACCAAGAATTGCAGTGATTGGAGTAGTGGTATAACGGGCTTGTAAAAAATTATCTGCAGTAAGTCCGTTCTTATTGACTCATTGATTGATTGTATATTGTTTTTCGTACCACTTGCTCAAAAAAGTGACATTCTATGCCACAAAAAACGAACATAACAATAGTCATTTTTAATCTGTTAAAAACAGGGAAAGAAAATTGTACTGAATTTCATTCATCCTCTAGGGGGAGAATGTGATTTAAATTTGGAATACTTACCGAAATTTATACTGAACTACATCTGTGTTTACACCATTGAGTTTGTATATAAAGCATTATACATCTTTTTGCAAAAAGGAATACGCATTTATTATGCAGTTATGATTATTAAATAAAATTACGAAAACCGACGAGGCCGTATGAGCTTGATGCCTTTGCTTTTCCGACAAAAAAATATTAGTCTATTAATTTGCCGCGTTTTTGTTTTCTTCAAATACATAAACGTTAAGTTTATTTAAATTTATTTTTATAAATAAGTTAATGTTCTAAAATACTCAAATCAACTCATCAACAATAAATGTAACAAACAAAAATGTAACTCTCTCTATCAATAGGACCAATGTTTCGAATGTTAACTTTTACTTTTAATTGTCATTATTTTTAATAAATGCTTATCTCATATTATTATTGTGTTAATTTTTTCGCAAATGGTACGAAAAGTAGAGTATTTTCCTCGGTGATAAAGCTGTCTTAGTCTTGGGTGAACTTAAATCCCTCGCTACACTCAGGACTCGTCTTAAATCCCTCGCTTCGCTCGTGATTTAAGTTTTTGGTAAACCTCGAGTCCTTCGTTACGCTCGCGATTTAAATCGTCACCTGCGACAGAAGACACTGCTTTATACCCTTGGTTAATAATCTACTATTTTAAGTTGCGCAGGTATAGGTAAATAAATGTAAATCCATATTAGTTTTCTATTGTTTCCACAGAAATTTCCCACTTGAAAATAATAACACAGATGTTTATTGACTTTAAACAATAGGAAAACCCTACTGAGAGTTAGAAATTTCCCTATTTGTTTAAAGAAAGAGCTCGTAGTAAACATTAGATAAGTAGGACGTATAAAAGGGTTTGTATGCAACAGATGAGTCAAATAGGAAGAAAAGCAACAATGGCTCACATCCAAAACGTACTCATGGTCTCGGCGCTGGTAAGTTTGATGAAAATTCATCTTTAATCAATCTAAGACTTCTAGGTCCGTCTTACTAAAGAATCGGTAATTTTGTCACAAAAGCGGTAACTCCTACCTATAAACCTAAAATCCGTTTGCGGCTCCCCCAGAGAAGTGTACCCTGGATCTTCGGTGGAATATATCATTCCCCGTTATAGATATGCCTTGGCATACCCAAACACTACTAAGCTGCTGGGGTGGCCATGTTCAGCAATGGCATTTAACGGACTGGTATGTAATTAATATTATGACTCCTAATTTTTCTATTTAACCATTTCAGTGCGTCCTAGCCGTGACACTCGCTCAATCGTCCCAAGGCGGACCGCACACCGATCAAGGAGGGCCACCGGCTTCCCAAGGCAGGCCCCATGAGAACCAAGGCAGGGCCCGACGACAGGCTCCAGATTTCGGCACCTTCGATATATCGGAGTCAAACGCTAACTGGACCACCTGTGACTTCACCGTCTTTCCGAAGATCTCATGTCATGATTGTAATACTAGGATGATTTGCAAGCAAGTCGGTGGGATACTAAAAGCCTGTAACAATCCCTTCAGACCTCACTGCAATAATGGTATATGTGCTGCTGTACCGAGCGCTGAATGTGCGTAGACAAACCAGTTGAATCACTTATATAAGCAGCTGTTTCTTGATTATTTGGTATTCGTTTAGTTTTGTATTTTGTTTCAGAAATAAAAATCGATAAATTGTGAACTCTTTTTTTTTGTTTTCATTATAACCAGGCTGTTGTCAAAGTTAATTCTTTCGTTAGATTTATTTTGGAATTAATTATACAAGAAATACATATCACAAAACAGGGTAAATAAATCGTTTCTTAAAGTCAATAATGATTAGCGACTGTTAAACCATACATTTTGACGTTTAAACGTCTCTCAACTATAAGACAAGTTTATAAATTTAAAAAACTCCTTTATTCTTAAGTAATTATCAACACAGGCAGAATAAAAAATAACAAAATTAATTAAATTACAGTTACCTGCTATGAATTAGTTAATGAATAATAATTATCTGGAAATATATCAGTCTCTAGTAAAGAATAAGTTAAGGCCATTGACTTATATATTAAGGCTCTATTAATTCCCTTTGAAGTGAGCTCTAATTAAACTATAGTACTTCATACCTAGTTTGGTAAAATTCTCCTTAGTTAAGGAGAATTTTACGAAGCTAGGTATATTATATTATTAACATTGAGAGTTATTTTCTGTTAGAATTTCTGTCAAAAAGCAATTTCTGATTTAATGAAAATTCCTTCCCGGGATGTATGGTGACGTAATATGTTTCAACCTACGTCAGCCAACTACGCCGACGCTCATTGTATATTAAGTACCAATTGAATTGAAAGACTGACACTGTAAAAGAGTTTCGTTCGTTAAATGAGAATTTTGTGAATGATCATAACTGGCGAAATGATGTGTAGGTACGGTGTCAGCAACAGAAGTCGGTTAACACTGCTACTTTTTGACATTATCTAAATTAACACAAAATGATACGATAACCTGCTTTTTAGCATTTCATTTATTAGACAGGAGTTATTTTCCTTTAAAATTTACATCTGTTCCGATTTTAATGAAGACTTTTTCTCAATAATTAAGATTTAGAAAACACAAGTATTAATCGACTTTTGTTGCTGACTGTACATTACATCTCTGCCTACAGCTTCTGGAAATACACTATATTATAAGTTATTTGCTAATGATGGGGCTCTTAAAATATGTAGGTAAAGGTTATGCACGACGTAAAATTATTGGAGTTGATCAGCTTAACAGTTCTAGTCCAATTATTAGATACTTAGTTAGATGGTTAAGTCGTTATATTACACACCCGATCAATTTACAACATATCTAACTTTTTTGATCCTTATTGTATTCTATGGAATATCCACCTGGACGAAAAGGTATTGACAGGTCTGCTACAAATACATGGTGTCCCATAATTAATGGATAACCTCTTAAGGGCCCATTGTACTTATCATTATGAACAACTTTTACTATGTGACCAAACCTGAAATCGCGAAAAAAAATTAGCAATTCCCTACATTTATGTTCACATAACTTGTCAAAATGTAGGGAACAGTTGATTTTTTTCGCGATTTCACGTTTGGTCCAATAGTAAAAGTTGTTCATTATGATAAGTACAATAACCCCATAGGAGGTTATCCATTAATTACGGGACACCCTGTATACTCACATGATATTACCGATACCGGCATTCATTCCAATGGTAAAGGGACAAGCCTATTAGCGGTTGCTATTCAAACCATTCAACCGGTTATTATATAAAATTCTCCCTTTCTCACAAATCCGATTTGCATATAAGTTTTACTCACACAAAACGATACCTAGCAAAAAAATACGAGTGCACAGAACTGATAAAACTTAGTTCATTGTTACTCCAACTCACGTAGGAGTTACAATACAGTTACAAGTAGAAAACAATAAACTATCCGTAGCTGAGCAAAGCTGGAAACGTGGCTTTGAGAGCCAGCGACATACGAGTACCTAGTTTATATGATTTACGAAGAAATGCTGCGATTTCTGTAACCTGTTCGTAGCTGCTAGCCTTCGCAAAGATTTTCTCGTTTAAAAAAGTAAAGGAAAAGGCGAGCGAAAAAGGGGTAAACATTTTATCAGAAGTCGACCCCAACATAGTTGAGAAAAGTCTAGGCAAATTGATTTTTATCAGAAGTATAAAATAGTACATTTTGATACAAGTGGAGAACGTTTGTTATTGCATTCGAGGCGGAATTAACACCCGAGCCGTAGGCGAGGTTGTTTTTGAGCCGAGAACTGCAATACTGCGTTTAGTCTATTTTAGTTATTTCCATAGCGTTATGTCCTACGGTATTCTGCTATGGGGCAAAGCGGCTGATATTCAAAATATTTTTGTTCTTCAAAAACGAGCTGTTCGAGCAATTTACCAGCTAGGTGCTAGAGTTTCTCTGAGAGAATTTTTTAAGGATATTGGTATTCTCACGGTGGCATCACAGTTCATCTTCGCCAACATCTTATACATTAAGCAAAATATACATTTGTACAGTAAAAACATTGATATTCACAATATTAACACCAGAAATAAGAACAAATTACGTGCTCCATTTCATCGGCTTCATAAGGTTCATAACTCATTTGTTGGTCTTGGTATAACTTTTTATAACAAGCTACCTTCTTCTTTGCTAGATTTGCCTTTTAATGCGTTTAAAATTAAAGTTAAATCCAATCTTTGTTCAAAGGCATACTATTCTATCAACGATTACTTAAACGATAAGAATAGTTGGTCGCTGTGATTAACTCAAGACAATGTTTATGTTATGTTCTTTCTCCAGAATCAGCTTACATAATGACTGGTTATATGAGTTATGTACTGAAATTGTTTATTTTATTTGACAAAAATATAATATAATGTATTGTGTTGCGTAAATTATTTTGCATAGGTACTATTGTATAGAATCTAGTTCTTCTAACTGAACAGACAGCTGTGCTGCTGGGGAGTTTGTTCCGCTACTTCTTCTTCCCAGCTAAAGCACTAGGAAATGGTGAAGGGCGGGCGTTTTGTGGGGACTGTCTTACTGTAATTTTGACGTTCAAAAAGTGCTGATTCTCAGCCTAATTTGAATAAAGGACTTTTGATTTTGATTTTGAACAAATGTCCACGAGTATCAAACGACATTTTTCAATACACTTTTGAGGAAATAAAATAACGGAAAATATTTTTGTCATGAATTATTAGGAAACTATGATTTAAATTTTCTTTTTTTTCCGCGCTTTGCTTTCGCCATGTTGAATGAGAAGCAAAGGTATAAAGCCGACAAGCAGCCTAATATGAAAAATAGAAAATTCAAATATTTTTGAGTTTAGAACACATATAAATGTTAATTTGTTCATAGACGTTTTTTTTATTGTAATAATCATAGTTTTTGATGATATTCTATTCATAAACATTATTTAAATATTCAAAAAATATTAACGCCTTAAAGATGCATATCTCTTTGCCGTAATTTAAAAAAAAACATTCACCTCCGAATAGAGAGTTGTGAATTGCATTGAACCAATTTGGACTAAGTATAGGTATAAGTTATCAGTGGCAATTTTTATTCCCGCACACGGTTGGGAAAATGAAAAATCGCACGCGTGCGACATACATTGCATTGTGAACCTAATCGTAGTGCGATATGAACCAGTTTTCGAGGAAGTGTATTGAAAACAATATTCTGTTATCAGAATTTTAAAAAACCGGCCAAGTGCCTGTCGTACGACGTACAATGAAGGGTTCCGTAGTTGAAAAGAATTTATACCAAAAACAAACTTAACATTGGATATCAAAAAATAAATAAAAACTTATGTCATAAAATTACAAATTCGCAATTTTCGGACTTTTTCCTTTACTTGTGCTGGGAGGCCTTGCTTCTTGCCAAATTTCATTATTCTAGGTCATCGGGAAGTACCCTATAGGTTTTGATTTACTTGCGACAGTTGCGAGTATCAAAATGCGTCGCAAAATGGCCGTATTTTTTATTGCGTTGACATAGAAGCTTGAGTTTTTTAGGATTTCAAGATGCCATAGACTTACGTATCTGATATTAATTTCAACTTGATACCTCTACGCGTTCCTCAGAAAAAAGGTCTTGACACACTGACAACTTTGGAAATATTTTTTTATGTGATAGAATTACAAATTAACAATTTTCGGACTTTTTCCTATATTTGTGTTGTGAGACCTTACTTATTGCCAAATATCATGATTCTAAGACGAAGGGAAGTACCTGTTAGGTTTTGATTTACTTGCGAGTATCAAAAAATGTCGCATAAATGGCCGTATTTTTTTATTGCGTTATCTTAGAAGTTTGATCTTTTTAGAACTCCAAGGGACCATAGACTTACGTATTTGATATTAATTTCAGCTGGATACCTTCACGCGTTCCAGAGAAAAACGGTCTTGACAGACTGACAGACAGACATACAGACAGACAGACAGACAGACAGACAGACGGACAAACAAGTGATCCTATAAGGGTTCTGTTTTTTCCTTTTGAGGTACGGAACCTCAAAATTCGGCCAAGTGCGTGTCGGGCCACGCACAGTGATAGGGTTCCGTAGTACACACCGCCGCCCGTCGTTATTCGAGCGTAAATATTATTAATTTAGAAATCATTAGTAATAAGAATGTAATGATTTTATTTTTGTATATTTTTACATGGTTCATAAACTTATATTTACTACCTGTTTTACACAACTAACAACGTTACATAAGTAATTTTTAATGGAATTTGTACGAAATTTTTATACTGTTCAAAGTACATTTTTTAAGTTGGTTGACTATTACTCGTAAACTTGAAAAGCCTACTTAGCCGTGATAGTGTTCCTTTTAATTTCGTTATATATACTACTGCCGTGAATTTTTTTCACCCATCCAAAACTAACCATTTAGCTGGCAGGGGGGGGGGACATTTGACCTTAACAAAAATTAGCACTTTAAAGCTTAATATTTCAGAAACGGATCCCTAAATCGAAGGACTGTTTTCACAAACCCACAATATTTTTGAAATATTAAGAGATATCCATTAAGACCTATCCAACAACACCTCACACCATGGGGTAGACGAGAAAAAAAAAACAAGAAGGTACTCTAAAAAAATTTTTTTTTCATGATTTTATTTTACCACTTTGTCGACGTGATGAATATGTATGTATATCCATGCCAAATTATTAATACAGTGGATTTCGGATATAACGACGATGAAGGGACCACTCTATTTTCGTCGTTATATCCAGAAGTCGTTACAGCCATACTTATTCAAAAGTTTATTAAACCCAGATGCTACTCAGAATATCACTTTCTAACTGAACCTGAACCATAAATTTAACTCCGAAACATACACGCTTCCCTACCTACTTAGCTAATAAACAAAAGGTAAAGGTCTCCACACTTGCTGACCATCTGTGTGGATGTAAACAAAAGATAAGAAATGTTTGTGAAAGAAAGAAATTTTTGTGTCTTTGGTGGCCGGCTCCTCCAGTCGCAATATCAGCATGGGCATTCTAGGAATTTGTTACAAATGATTCATTAAAAACAGTCGCTACATCCGAACTCGGCGTTACATCCAAAGTCGCTATAGCCACATGAATTTTGTACTAAAGTATGCTTTAAATTCAAAGGACTTAGATTTAACGTCGCTATAGGTACCTAAATGGTCGCTACAACCAAGGTGGTAATAAATGAAATCCACTGTAGATGTAATTATATGTAATTGTTGATGTACAGAAACGAGGAACAAGAGTTAAAACGAAATCTTTGAGGAGCACTTCTTAGTTGATCTCTACACATAGGTAGGTATTTGAAAATCGTAAATACTTACCAAACATAACTGACTGAAAAATAACAGTACAAAGATAATATTATCTCGTAAATATGTCAACATCTACTATCTTATCACAATTTGTGTACAAATCTTTCACGTTGATCACGCTTGATTTCTATCAATTATATGTCACGACTCCGCTAACAATAATAATATTATGTTCGCTTCTTATGTATACGTATGTTCCCTCATTGTGTGCAACAAGCAGTGACGCTTGTGTAAGTAATAATAGCGCCTTTCACGTCCGCAGACAGTAGCTCTGCTGTGATTGTTTACAGGAAGACGGCTCTCTTACATTGTTTGCTTTAGGCTTATGTCGACGGACAGACGGTCAGGGCTGCATCTCACTACTTCGCACTTTTAAATTAAAACTACCAAGTTATCTCGAACACACAGGAAATTAAGGACTCAACAAATAAATTATTTTTGATTTTGTGAACAATACCATTTTGTATACAAACAGTGAGTCAAACCACTTTGCGTTCTGCAGCTTTGTACTCTTGCCATTAATTAATCAGGAAAAGAAGAAATTATGATGATAGGTAGATTAGAAAATAAATCAATGGTAATCGTCAGACTGCAATCTGTGTTTGACAACCCTATTATCAAAAATAGATCGATTAGCATAATCTTTATGTATCAATCGTATATAAACTCAGGCACTCACAACATCAAACAACTTCTTCATCTGGAGAACACGAGGAACTAAGAAAACCAAAATGGCTTCCATAAAGAATATTTTATTCCTGTTCGCTATCCTGGTAAGATTTTACTTTTTACATTTAATTTAACCTCCTTTTACAATTTTACTTGTTTGGAAAATATTTTTTTTTATTGTTACAGGTCTCTTCGACAGTAATCTTGGCCCAAGGTCCAAGTTCGAATAGCTCAAGCTCGGACGAGTCTTCGTCCATTCCTCCCCACGATGGCGGAGGAAGTTCCGAAGAACCACCGCTCCCATCGTCGGCTCCTGGAATGTTCGACCACTTCCCCTTCAGAGCTCCTAAATTAGACTGGTCCCAAATACCTGGATCTGGGTTCTTTTCAAGCGAGTCCCGTCACAAGAGGGCGATCGGTCGTACTGTGATCAGATGTAACTACGCAACTGAGGTAAATAATAAACCATAAATAATCAAAAATTATACCGTGCAAATTATGTCACAGCCGATTAACCTAACCTAACCGAACGATTTAAATTCTAATATCTAAACCAGATCCTTCCTGAAAGAAAAATTAACATTCTCTAACATGATTTACTCCATTTTCATAATTGTGTGTAATTCCAGGGTGGATTCAGATGTACGGGCTGTAACTCAGTGCGCCGCTGCTATCCGTTCAACATGGGCACAGACTCTACTTGCAGTGGGCTGTTCCAATACTGCAATAACGGTGAATGCTCTAGGACTAAGGGCCCTCTCTGCTCAGATACTACTTCTACATCTTCAACGAGCGAGTCTACTTCCACTACAGACTCAACTAGCTCAACTAGCTCATCTAGCTCTACCAGCTCTAGTTCATCGAGTTCTTCTAGTTCCTCGTCCAGCTCATCAAGCACTACGACTGAGACCCCACGCTAAGCATAATCTGGAGACGCCATAAGCTGGAGAAGTTCCTGGTAAGATTTCTATAACCAGTAGTTTTGCAACTTTGACAATGTAGGTTTCCCACATTATAGATTAAATTGAAATGGTAAAAAAAATTGCTCAGCACCAACCAAGTTTTTCCTCATTATATTAAAATCTCTAAAGTGGCTTTAGGTGGCTTTATTTTCAGCTTCAGTTTCTACTTGTCTTATTATGAGACTGTTGACTGTTGGTAGAATAATATTTTTTTCCCTACAAAATGGTTGAGCTGGATGGTGCTGATCCACGCGTCATGTTGTTCGTGAACGGGCGCCGGCAGTTGAGACTGATCATCTCTTAACTGGCTTATTTTTATTAATCTTATAATTTGAATTGTTTTTAAATATTTTTCTTACATTGTATTACAACATATAGAAGCAACAAGAATAATTTAACCAGGATTTTGTAATATCTTGATATATATCTTAAAATAGGGTCCGTAGAGTTTCTTGCCCGTTCTTCGCCATAGAGATCTACATTTTGGAATGGGCAACTAGCTTCAACTTTCTGACTAACTGACCGACTCTTTGACAGTTCAAAAGTGCCTGTAATGGGTTTAATTGAAATATGCTTTGAGTTTGAGTTTATTGTTCGTCTTTATTCCAGATATCACCGTTTTTGGCCTCACAAATCAACATGGAAATGAATATAATGCTATTTATCTATGAAAATATCCTACTTACTTTTATCCAATAAAAAATGCGTAAGAATCAATTATGTTGTGTTTGGTTTTCCTTTAATTCCTGTTAAAAATTGCAAACATAAAAATTATTTGGAAGAAGGAAAAGGAGGCCTATCGACGCTGGAAAGCGATTTTGTTGTATCTCGAAAGACGGCAATTTTTTTTTTGTATCATTGAAATTAGAAAAAAAATACTGTGTCGTCGGTCAGAACAACGTTTTCCTACGATGTTTTTATTTTGTTGTTTGTTTGTTTTTTGTTGACTTTTTCTAAACTTTTTAACAAAACGTACTTCAAAATGCTGTAAATACCATACAATCAACTATTTTTAAATGTTATACAGATTTTGGTGAGAGGATTCAATTATAGCGATTTTATTGTAACTTTGAATTTTAAAGCTATTTGTGCCATATGTAAATATGAAATGAAAATACTGCTGCTAAGCTGCTACTACTATAAAACGCATGTTAGACTAGAAGACTAACTTTGGAACGCTATCATAGTGGCATCTGATAAAAATCATTAGAAGTGTTAGGATTTAATTGATTTAGTTATTTACAAAAATCAATCTTTAGTCGATTCTGTAATAATCGATACATTGTAGGTACCTTCTTTATTATATAAATACTAGGTACCCACCATTATTATTACTTCACTTCTCGTTAGCGCCTTAAGAAAGACGGACGTATAAACTTCCAAAAATGACCTCTCTGATTCAGCTAGTTTACGAGTTATGAATTTTTGAAATAGTTTTTTGGCTCTGGTGTAAGGTCAGCTTTTCGAGATACTGCAAGATTGCTTTCTTGCGTCGATATATGTTCAATTTGCGAAAAGTGGGCATAATTTTTTTCGTTTTACAAACAGCAACTAAATTTTTACTAAAACTTAGGTACTTAGGGTTTCTGGGTTTCTACTTTGAGAGTTTCCAAATTAAACAATAACATGGCACGGTTTTATTTATTTACAATAACACAATCTAAATCCAATGAGTATCATCAGTAATAATATTCGTTTTAAAAATATTTTGATTGATATCAGATATATCTTAAAAAGTGAAGAATAAAATCTACTAGCTACAGATATATTTTAAAAATTATTATCATCATAATTATGGTCGCACATTATTCATCATTTTATTGTCAATTTTCCAACACATTTCTTTCCACGTCTACTGATATATTTAAGTAAATATTAAATAAATTTACGCATAAATATTTAAAACATTGATCCTTTCGTTTTAAAGCTTAAGCTTGTTAAATAATCTCTAAGAAATTAAAATATTTTCAATTTATTTGTCAAACACAGCTAGTTAATTCTAGTCAATAGAGAGATACGTTGATAATAAGTATTTAAAGATACGTTATCAAAGATGTGACTGCCTTTCTTTAAAATTCATAAAATTACACTCCTGACGTATTTATGTATTCCTTCGCAAATAATGATTATCTTCTCCAAAATATATTTTTAATACTTACGAGTACCTACTTCCTCTTTCATTTCACATTTATATTTTTACTTACAAGAGTATGTAAATTTTTCAGTATATTGATATAACCATAGTCGATAAAACAAACAATTACCTTAATTAATACATTTTAATATATGTATTTGCGATTGACATCTTAAATTAATCTACAATTACGAGCATATCTGTCTTAAGCTGGCCAAAGTCGTTTTTTTGTAAAAATGAGATCCCTTAACAATAACTTATTATTTAATTAAACTAATAATCACAACATTTAACATATACGAAATACGCACAAATGTATTATACTGTTTAAAGTTATTGTCTTATTTATATCATAGATCCGTGTTCCCTACGTCTTGACAACGACATGAGAAAAGAAACAAAGTCATGCACATGTTTCACTCTGTTCCAATAACCATTAGGTAGAATGACGATATGGTGACATGGTTTCAAAATTGTAAACAGTCATAGTATATTTTTTAAATTAATTTTGTAGGCTCCAAGATATGGTGAAAATAGTGCTTGGAATTGAATGAAACATGATTAAAGAAGAGCCCGGCACCCTCGATGCAGCTCAAAGTTCATGCGCTAAGATAGGCTGAGCTGTAGAGCGTGGCATCGCCTAGCGGGCACTGGCATAGCTACTGGTTCTTACGTCGACTTGGCAGACTGCTGTTGCGGTAACCTTTTCGGAGCAGGATGTTGTCCACTGCTGGCAGCAACAGGTATCTCTTTCCTGACGTGTGGTATGGAACCTTCAATGACCTGAAATAGTAAAACTTGGGGGTGTCCTTGGTGTGAGATTGCCAGCGGTTCTTAGCGAATGTATCTCCGTAGTTGGTTGGTGGGATCGGTGGTAGCGGCAGGGGGCTGGAGTGCGGCAGGTCGTTGTTTAGCGGTCGGTGGAGGAGCCGGCCGGTCGGGTGCGAGTGAGCAAGTACTGGCGGCGGCGGTACGTCGGCGTCGTCTGAATCGACTGGTGCGTCAGCTTCGGGACTAGAGAGATATTCCCTGTCGACAACCAAAAGCACGTTAAATGATTGCAGCGATACCTAATCTCACTTCTTTGGATGCTAGGTTATTGGAAAACATTTTACTTGAAAAGGTGTTGTGTTAAAATAATAGATCATTTTAATTTTAAAATTAAATTATTTAATGAACTAATTTTATTCAGAAAATTAATTTATAAATCAAAATCGGATAAAGACGTTATGGAATAGAAAACAATTTCAAACAGAACTACGAGTAGTTGGTGCCACATTCTGTTCCCGCCCGCCGCCTGGTATGATTCCCGGTACACGACTAACTTCCGGCGAACTAGCGGAGACGACAACGCAATCTTACATTTCCCTCGTATATGTTTCTCAGTAACATTGCTAGTTGTTACCGGCAAAATTCTTCTTTCTATTCTAAGGAAAATGAGTAAACAAAATACTAGTAGAAATATTCAAGTCACTCACCTAATTCCGAAATTCTCGTCAGAGGAATGCTTCCTGTAAAAAAATTGTTTCCATTAAAAATAAGGCTTTAATAATCTATTTTCAAAACACCAATTTATTTTAACATCAAATTGTATTCTAACTTGTATTTGTCTGACCAATCCGACTATAACATCCATGCCATTTGTCATCATGTAGATCTTAGCACTAAACACTTAGGCATGCGACGTTATCATCGTTTTATTTCTAACACAGAGCCCTACTCTGAAGCGTTCTACTACATTCTGGACTTCACGATTAATCAATCAACCGAAACTCGCTCTAAACATCAAGTATGCACTAGTAACATTTATCATGCCGCTATTCTGTTGTTCTTCTACGCGATCTCCTAATACACTAAAGCACAAAACGATTCTCTGTATTCTACACACAATGATATTCAAACATTTCGAGACCTGTATAATTCCTGGCTAGGGAACAACAACCTGGCTCTTCCTGATCTACTGTAACGTCCTCCTGAGTACCTAAACGAGGGCAATAAACCTAATCGAGCGAGCGAACCAATATGACGCTTTTCAAAATTTTCGCGGACTTCATCGTCATCATCTGTAACAGAAGTAAATAAAACAAAGCTATTACTCAAACTCAACTCCTGCACGACTGACGAGTTTATCCACGTTAAGTTGAGTTGAGTATATTTGCGAATGTGTCTAACAATTTATCATGTAAGTCCTGCACATTCGCATTCCAGCATATCATTTGAAATTATTGTGTTTTACTGTTATACGTTTTTCCTGTCATTTTACTCACCTACTGAACGCTTTTCTCCATCAATATCATTTTGCTCGATCACTTCGTCTCCTTCCAAAAGCTCAGGGTAGGGCATCACATATCTTTTAGTCCTGGTATTTGGATCATTGTAGTTTGGTCTGTATAGTCCATGAACTGGACTACCTGCGAAACTTCTTTTGAAATACGAGTTGTCGTTGTCTCTTAGACTGTTATAGTCGTAGTACGGCTCAAATGTACTGCGCTTGTATAGTTGGGACATAGATGGAAACATGTCTGGATTCATCGACTGTTGGAAATCATACATTTCATTAACGTCTAGTGGATGATCAATTTCAGAGAGTGGCGCGATGGGATTTTGATAAAAGGGAAAGTAGTATTCATCTTCAGTTGCCTCGTCCTTTTTGTGAAGCAGTCCATTGCGTGCCAATGCAGCAATATTGCGCTTATCATTTGAGGGGTTGTACTGTCCTCTGCCTACACGGTAACCATCTCTGGCAAGAGCTTGAATATTCCTCTTCATGGCCGCGTAGCTACGGAGCCGTGCAATGGATGCCATGTTTCTCTTTTCTTGCGATTCATCTTGATTTTGATCCTGTTTGTCAGCTTCGACATAGGGTGATCTGTATGTAGGAAGCAATCCATTTTTGGCAAGTGTAGAAATGCCCCGTTTATAAGCTTTCGAAGCGGAATTTCGCAGGTAGCCATCTCTGGCTAACGCCGCAATATTTCTTCTCGGAAATGAAGGCCATTGACTTACGGGTTCCGCTGGCAAACTCTCCACCTAAGAATAATAATTTTATTTCATACATACCGTCATGGCGGGTTACTTTGACTCTAGGTCATAACTTTGGCCCAAATCGAGACAAATATTTATTCTCATTAAATCCACACAGTTACGCAAGTACGCGTGTAGAATGAAAAAAGACATTCGGTTTATTTATTTATTTAACACTTCAAGCACAAATGTACAGAGGCAGGTGGTAGAGGGTGTGTATTCGGTTGTGTGGTCACGACACGTTTGTCTCGATTTAGGCCAAAGTCATGCCCTACAACAAAAGTAATCCGCCACGATGGTTCGTAAAATACTAATAATTACTCTCTATATCTGTATCATCAAGGCTAATCTGATCAAAAGTCATTTTAAAAAATTCTAAGAATAAGAATTAATTACACGTATGATGAGGTAGTAGTAGGCTAAGACAATACAAGGTACCTACTTGGTATTCCTAAATTTTTGTTCCATTTTTAATGACTTACTTGTTCAACATAAGTGGAGAATGCCACTGCTAAAGCAGCGAACAGTAGAAGGCAGCCGCGATGCCTTCCGATGCTCGTCTGTGCGTCGTTCATCTGAGTTACAATCATTATTAAAATACGTAAGTAAGGAATACTCAAGACATAAAATACGTAAGTAAGAAAGAAAATCCAACTCTGAAATCAATCATCGTCTTAAGAGGCCGTATACGAAATTTTTCCGATTTCGCTGATTTGCGTGATTTTACAGGTGTAATTTTACAGTTAAAATACTGTATTTCTAAAACTACTTAATGCCCAACATGAAAGATCATTTCATTTCAATTATTATCTAATGAATGAGCTACTTTTTTATTTTGCGAGTTTATAAAGCGAGAATTAGGTTGTTTTAAAAGATTTATTAATACTTACCAAACGTTTTTAGTTTTTTGTTTTTTTTTTTTAGGAAATGGATTTATTTTGAACTGAAGTTTATTTCTGTCGTTTTAATGTTATGAACGAGAGTTCTAAGTAGCCGAAATCAAAAGCAATTATTTACTAAGTTAAATATTTTTTTACTCAAAAATTTAAGAAAGTGGTAAAAAGTGATTCATAAATTTTAAAGACAACTTTCAAAAAAATACATTGTAATTTTCCCATACCCTTTAGATGACAAAACAATTCGTAAATATGTGATATTCTAAACCTCTTACAGCAAAAAGTCATAAAACAGTCGCCGGTTTAGGTCGATTAATCAAAATTAAATAATAAAAGTAAAAAAGTAACTGATACATTAAATCATAATTGAAATAATCTTTTATGTTGTGCATTAAAACTTATATAGATAAAGTATTATAAGTTATAATACTGTATTTATATAAGTTTTAATGCACAACATGAAAGATTACCGATGTGATTTTACAGTTATCATTTATAACTGTAAAATCACCTCGGTAATGTCAGGTAAATCGGCAAAATTTCGTGTACGGCCTCTTAAACAGAATTTGTTGTCCAAGCATAAAATAAAAATAATTCTGCATCCACTAATATAAATAAATTATTTATGTGATGTTGATAAAATGATAACCTACTAAAACTGGTCCCATAGTAAACTATACATAACGAGATTCAAAACAGATTAGTCAAACCCCTGTTCTATTAGTGTGAAGTATGATGATAAATGGATACTTGTCACACAATCAAACAAGTTATAACTTCAGGCTAAATCACTTAACAGTGCCAAGACTGGAATAAAACGTCGTTGGGGGACGGAACTCGGAGTACTGACTTGAATAATAGTCTGCTGCCACCGGAATGGATATGAAGTTGGCAGATTCAATTACGAAAGTCGGTTATGAAGCACCTGAGCTCCAGCTTCGAGAAGAGACTTGGAATGTGTACGAGTATGTACTACGTAAGCTCCGTTTTCGATTTACGTATGAATAACAGTGCACACTGATCTGTACTGTGTGATCCTGAACATACCTTATGAAGGATCAAGGGCGGATGAAAAATACACAACACAAGATTATTATATTTTTTATTTCAATAGGTTGGTACTGTTTTTTACCAGACTACGGTGAAGCAAAAAGGAGGGCTATGATTTTGACCGGTATGTATGTATGTTCATCTGTTCCCTCATAACTTCTAAACTTTTTATCATAATTTGACAAATGAGGTATCGTTGGAAGCGTCTTAATCGTCCGCTGGTTATAGGCTAGGATGTGACGTCACAATAAATTGAATATGGGGCCCTCTAGATGACATGAAGTCATGAACTAAAAAAACATGTTTTTATTTTGTCGTGTTGGGTATCAAATGAAAGTGCATAATTCGCTCATTTCAAAAATATGTGTATACAGGGTGTCCGGTAAAGAATGGATAACCTTGGAATAGCATATTACAGACATGATGGCCGTTCTAAAAAAATACAAAAAAAAAATATTAAAAAAAAAATATTTTTTGGAGACTCCAAAAAATCATAATGTACGCACGACAACAGATCAAATTTTCAGTATAAGCTGATCTCGCATTGTATAGGATTTCCTTACAATGAGAGGTCAGTCTAAACTAGAAATGTATAGCTTGATGTGTAGCCGTGTGTACCTACTAGTGGGGATATTTTTTTTTTGTTTTTTTTTAAGAACGGCCATCATGTCTGTAATATGCTATTCCAAGGTTATCCATTATTTACCGGAAACCCTGTATATTGTTAGCTATTGCTCGCGGCTTTGCTTGCATGCACCCGAGAATTAGGAATAATTTCTAAAAGCTCGCCTCAGATGTGAGCCAAACATATTTTCTCTCCAAACCTACCCAAAATACATTTAATAAATTATTCTTCTTTAAAAATGTAAAGTGGCTCTGCAAATACTTTAACACGAAATTATAACCCCAAAATAATTTAAGTAAAAAGTAAATTTAAAAACTAAAACCCGACTACTGAAAAATCACGCTCTAAAAAGTATGAAACAAGAACATATTCTCATCTGAAATTAGAAAAAGACACACAAATTAAATTGCGGAGTCACACGTCATGTTAGCCCTAACATAACCAATCGGACAGATTACCTACGTGTGACTCAGGATTTTTAATTTGTTTGTCTTTTTATAATTTCAGATGAGAATATTTTCTTGTTTCTACTTTTTAGAAACAAACCGGATCCCGTTTCAACTTCCAAGAAAGAACGAAAAATTATTTTGCCAAGGCTCGAGGGAAATCTAAATCCTGATGTTATTTAGATCCTGATGTTATTTATTATTTTAGATATAAGATCAAGTAAATCCACTATGACCCTCGACGATTCCATATGATGGGACCTCATGAGTCTTGGTTTTACGACTGCTAATCGGTCTATGACAGTGATAATTGTGTCAGACATTAAACTATTTCTATCCCACTTCTCAGAATTATCTCCAATCACAGCCCTCTCGAATTATTGACAGAATATTTAATTTACTCCTCTTTGATAGCGTAAACATTTTCGTTATTCATTGCAATTGCTTAATCATGTTGATGTATAATGTTTTCATTTAAAAGTAGCATTTTCGGTTAATTAGAAAAAGCAATTAACTACAGGTACACACGGCTACAAATCAAGCTATATCATTCCAGTATAAACTGACCTCTCATTGTACGGAAATTCTATAAAATGCGAGATCAGCTTATACTGCAAATGTATAGCTTGATATGTAGCCGTATGCACATACGTTGTTCAATTAAAGTGTACTTCAAATATGCAGGTCTTATTTAAACTAAAACCTTTTTCAATAAGTTAGTCTTGGTTCCCAATTTTCAATTTTTCTCTCGTTAGGTATTAATAAAATGCTTAATGATGGTTGTAAATTAGTTAAATTATAAAAAACCAACATGAAATTCTTCCAAATCGAATACCTTATTTGAAAATGGTGCAAAGTGTAAATTCAGATGATTTAAAGTCAGCGGCAACAATGTAGGTACAAAAAGGTTTTTAATGAAAGGAAACAGAAAGCCTTAACACGAAACATGTGACCTAGTGTTGACTCTCTTTGAGATAGTTCTCGGATCAGCAAGCAAACATTTTTCTTGCAATTTTCTTTCTCGTCGTCTCAAAGTTGATTGAAATTTTCTTTAGAATATTAATTGTAGTACCAGAAATTACCTACTACAAGGAAATTAACGTGACAAAATAAATATAATTTAACTTTGATTAATAAAATATACACAGAATTTTGTATTCAAGAGACTCGTAATTGTCGTAATTGAGATAAATAAATTTCATGAGTCTCGTAGCACATTTGCTACGAAAGTCGTAGCCGGCCTACGACGCTTGTAATGTCTATCGTTTCGCGTAATTAAGTAACGGTACAGCAACTATTTACATCATTACTTTACACATACACCATTTACTTCCCCATATCTCTCACAACCGTTTGAAGCTTTTTTAAAAACCTATGAAGGGCAGGGCTTTACAAGTAGGCAAGATATACTGAAGATTTATCAGTATCACGTAGAAGATGGCTAGTGTCGGTATCATAAAAAAAAATTAATGGATAGAAATCGACCACCAACGAGCTAAACTAATGCACTAAGATACCTAAATTCCTGTTCCTGACTGATAATTTCAGCTGCATCCAATTTTTAATAAATGTGGTAGAACATTTTTTAAATAAGTCTGAATGAAAAAACGGAATCCTTAACTCGTGTGTCTGTCTGTCAGTCTGTCACAGCCAAATCTACTGAAATTTGACACACATACGAATTTCTCAAACATGACATGTGTAACGTAAATAATTTTGAAAATGGGGTTCACTTTTGGGGGAAAAATTACAAAATTTAAAAAAAAAAGTTTTGCAAACTGCACCATGTGACATATCAAATGAAAGGGCTTCTTATGAGAATTTCAAAGTGAATAAATAATTTTAAAATTATTAAAGAAAATTGTCCATTCAACCCCTTATCTCCGAAATTGCTGAGCCTAATTTTTTGAAAAAGTACAGAGAATATTTCTATACCTACTTATATAATTATATACGTATATTTGCTGTAGCACGGACTGATGACTTTTATGCCGTTATGAGGAAGAAAACCGCATCCTTAATAAGCAGAATCAAGGCTAGCAGCAACAGCATTTTGAAAACCCCAGCTGAACAGCACGATGCACCGATACCCAGACAGTCTGTCCGATTGCTCGTGCGGCAGGGGTGAGCAATAATGTGCACTTTATTGTTAATTTACTAACCCTTAGTTGATAAGTTTATTTTTTATTTTTATGTACTAACCAGTGGACCAATTGTTGTCAAATTAAATAAATATATAATAAATAATAACATCACGAAGGCTTAGGCAGAGTTCCTTCCTTATAGTATAGCCACATTTCGATAGGGGGCGAGCCTATTGCCATCAACCGGGCACAAATCCAGACTCCCAGCTGCTTCTGAAAAATTCCAGATGGAAAAATCCAATAACACTTTGCCCGGCCCGGGAATCGAACCCGGGACCTCATACTCATCAGTAGCGCTTGCGATCCCTAGACCAAAGAGGCAGTTAACGATATTAATTATTTATTTAAAAAGTAACTCATAAGTAAGTATACATAAAATTGACTTAATATTTATTCATTACAATACCGCACAAATACCGTCGATTTTTCTAATTCACATACACAGTAAAATAAATAAATCAAACGAATCAAAAAAGAGTCTTGACTTTAGTTTAAAAATTTTCTACTAAACATTCTTGAAAGAAGAATAATTATTGTCTTTACACATTTAAATCATTAATAAACTATCTAGATCATAGTTACTTTAAAGTTATATTTTCTCGAGAGAAAAAAAACATCATGAAGTTTTTTTTGGATAACTTTTTAATTATTTTCCTGGTTTTTCCTGATACACACAAAAATTTGATGCTAAGGTGTATTTTACTGACTTACCTTTGATGGCTCCTGTCCCAGGGACAGCTCACTTTTTTCAAACTTTAGAGCAACTTTGAACTTGACACTTTTCTGTTAATTTTAGTTACGTAGTTGAAGTTCTTGGCGGGAATGGCTGTTAGTGGGCATCTACTGAGCTTTTATAGAAAACTACATGTGTCTCGCGCATGCGCGTTACACGATGGGAGGAGCCTGCTTCGACGCTGTACTATATGCACTTTAATTAATAAGCTGTAACTGCTGTAAGGTCATAAGGTTGTTTTAATTAAATGTCTATTCGGAGGAAATTGTGTTAGTCACCAACAATAAGCTAATGTATACCAGCTTCCTGCCGTTAAACAATGACTAGGAATCCCTGTAAACTTTATTAAACCTAAACCTTTTGACTTGCCTACTAATTTCCTAAATCACGTAGACAATATAACACATTATTTTAACAAAGGTAGGTACTGTGAAGACCCGGTACTCTCAGGTCCTCACAGGGGGTCTCGTAACTACTAAATGAATAGAGAGGCACTCAAGAGAAATGGGGCTGAAGCCCGCTGATACTCGCAACTAAATCAAAACCTATAGGGTACTTCCCGTCGTCCTAGAATCATGAAATTTGGCAAAAAGCAAAGTCTCACAACACAAATATAGGAAAAAGTCCGAAAATTGTTAATTTGTAATTCTATCACATAAAAAAATATTTTCAAAGTTGTCAGTATGTCAAGACCTTTTTCTGAGGAACGTATACAGTTATCAAATTGAAATTAATGTAAAATACGTAGGTTTATAGTCTCGTGAAGTACTAAAAAACTCAAGCTTCTAAGTCAACGCAATAAAAAAATACGACCATTTTGCGACACATTATGATACTCGCAACTGTCGGAAGTAAATCAAAACCTATATGGTACTTCCCGTTGACCTAGAATAATGAAATTTGGCAACAAGCAAGGTCTCCCAGCACAAGTAAAGGAAAAAGTCCGAAAATTGTGAATTTGTAATTTTATGACATACATTTTTTTTTTATATCCAAAGTTTTAAGTTTGTTTTTGTGATAAATTCTTTTCAACCACGGAACCCTTCATTGTGCGTGGTCCGACACGCACTTGGCCGGTTTTTTATAAGCATATTCGATGTTTGAAAAATCGGAATATTAGCCAGTTAACTATGCTAAGGCTTGATTACACCAAAACCTCTACAGTACTATCTAGTTATAGGTAGGGACCTATTAATAACTGATTCATTAAGTGGTGATGGTTTGGTGATCCTAGCGATGCTGGCAGCTAAAGTTCGATTCGCAGGTCAGTCATTCGAATTTTCAGTTCTAAAATTATTTTTCACTAGATTGTATTGATACCTAGAATGTGAGTTGTAAATGACATTCATTACCAATATCACCTCTCTAATACATAGCCACAGGTATTGTAAATAACAGCTATAGCCTTTAAGTACTTAACTGTTTTAATTATTTCCTATTTTATAGCTTTAAGTATCGTTTGAATTGTTTTCTATTTTATAGCTATAAGTGTAAATAACAGCTATAGCCTTTAAGTACTTAACTGTTTTAATTATTTCCTATTTTATAGCTTTAAGTATCGTTTGAATTGTTTTCTATTTTATAGCTATAAGTATTGTTTGAATTATTTCCTATTTTTATAGCTATAAGTATTGTTTGAATTATTTCCTATTTTATAGCTTTAAGTATCGTTTGAATTGTTTTCTATTTTATAGCTATAAGTATTGTTTGAATTGTTTTCCTATTTTATAGCTTTACTGTGCTGTACTGTCTGAATTGTTCCCTATAAAAGCAAGTTATCATCTAGCATAAAACCTAGTATATAAAAATACTATGTAACCATAAAATGAAACGCACTGTGTGCATTATGTATTTGTTTTCTGAAAATAAACGCTGCTCATAACATACACACACACATACACAAAAATGACTCAGATTTTTGGAAATAATGTCACCGCTACGCCAGCGCTACGCCCCGCCTATAAAAAGCGCGCGCTCCGGAAATCTGGGTCACTTTACAAGCAACCGTCAACACGTCAACACCTCCGCAGCTAGAACAAGTCATCAAGTCTTTTATTTATTCTTCATTCCTGGTTCATCTATGGTGATCGTCATAAAGTCATAAAGTCATAAAGTTAAAAACGGAAGCACACGCCGTTTAATGGTCCTTCAAGAACCGGATCACTGCAATCAAGCCTGAATCAAGAAGAAATCAAGCTTATGGAAGAAAGAAACATGAACGCGCGAGTTTTAGCTGTTGGTTTGCTTGACCACTGCTAATATACTTGGAAGCAATCATCATTACGTACGCGGCCACCTAACGGTGATAAACGGCCAAAAAAGCGTATGGAAGCACAGTGGATGAACTGACGAATCCACGCACCCCACAAGGTGTAGCAGTCAGGCCCCGCCGGTAAGGTGTGGAACGCTTTGGGGCCACGAGTTGGCACGCAACGACGAGTGCGGGTTTCCTACCGTACTTTGATACACCCATAAGCGCCCGCATCCTCTGCCGGGAGGTTCCCTACCTTCCCGTACCTTATTCGTTCCCATTCCTGGTCCGGCATCACCGCGGTAGGAGTCCGGCCAGGCCGATAGGGTAAAGTAGGCATCAAACTCAAGTGCTAAGTGAAAGTGAAGTGTTAATTTTAAGTAAATATTAGTATGAGTAGGACCCCCTCGTGCGCAATGGAAGGCGCACGTGTGTTGCGTTCCAACAAAGCCACGCCGACCACAGAATCCTCACGGGAGTCGGGTGAAACTGGCTCAACAGAAACACATACGTGGAGTAAGGGCACCGGCACAGAGGAATCGGCAGGCGAAGACAACACGCGTAATGTAGTCACAACAGAAATTAGGGCCCCGGAGGCCGATTTGAATAATACTCTAATTAGGAGCGCGCCGGGCACAGTAGTAAATGTTCCAGTGGATAGAGCAAGTAGTCGATTATCTATTTTAAAAGCTGAACTAGAGTTGCATAATTCCGAGTTAGCACAGGCTAGGGCGGCGTCCGCAGCTGCATTAAATCGATTGGAGATAGCTAGAATAGAATTAGAAAGCTCCAACGAAGCGGAACCGCCACCCGGATATCAAAAGTCTCGTGTAGAAGGTTGGATCTCGGAACAACGCGTAAACAATAGACCGGCAATATTAGATAATAATCGAATCCCGGATCAGCCCATACGGCCACCCAATAGGAGTAGGAATGAACCACTCGCAGGCGAAAACATGCCCCAAAATAATAATAATAATAATAGCGACATGTCAATGTTGGCCAATGCGATTATGCAGGCAGTTAATTCCAATAAATCAGACTCCGCGGTACCAAAATTCATCCACGAGCTACCCCATTTTGATGGGACAATCGCGGAATGGATGGCCTTCAAATCAGTTTTTAATGATACAGAGGCCATGTTTACTGACGTGCAAAATGTAGCCCGGCTAAGAAAGTCGCTGCGCGGCGCGGCTCGCGAAACGGTCAGAGCGCTATTATTTACAGTATCGGATCCTTACGAAATAATCGATACATTAGAACGTCGGTACGGAAGACCGGAATTACTAGTACTATCCGAACTAGAAAATATTAAACGCATGTCACGCATGACAGAAGACGGACGCAACGTCGGCAGTTTCGCGAGTAAAGTAGCGAATACAGTAGCGGCGATAAAGTCACTCAAACAGCCGCAGTATCTGTATTCACCCGAGTTAGTAAATAGAATCGTAGACAAACTAAGTATCATTCTAAAATATAAATGGTACGAATTTAAATCAACGCATAGCGGAGCGCCTGAATTAGAGTTATTATCTAGGTTTTTAAATAACATGGCCGACCAATGCGGACCAATGTTTGCTTACGAAACTGCCCGAGATGAACGCAAAAATAATAAAAAACCACCTCGGACGGTAAACACCACGCGCGAACGTCACAACCGGCTGCGAAATAAAGACAGTGACGGTTCAGACCAATCTGATTCAGACAGCGAGTCACCGCGTAAAACAGTAGCTTCATTAAACAAATCTTCAACAAAAAAGCAAACTTCGAAAACACAAAATAAGCCACGCCCACCGCGTACCTCCGCAGAGCAAACTCAATCTGATAAAAATAAATGCATTGTTTGCGCAGGCGATCATAGCACTATAGAGTGCGCCGATTTTTTAAAATTACCTGTAAGCGAGAGGTGGATCACAGCTAAAAGTAATAAATTGTGTTTTCGATGTTTGAACGATTCACACAAACGATTAGTTAAATGTAAATACGTACCATGTGGAGTAAATGGGTGCGAAGCGTCGCATAACAAGTTATTACACGGCAGTGAAAATACATCTCTGCCTACCCGTGGAAACGTAAGCTCCATTAATCATTTGCATAAATCTAATACCTATCTAAAAATAGTGCCGGTCGAATTAAGCGGTCCAACAGGTACGATTACCACCCACGCATTATTAGATGAAGGTTCAACTATGACTTTAGTTGAGCGTAGCGTGGCAGACGAAGTTATACCTAGAGGACGCAGCCAGCTCTTATCGTTAGAAGGCGTAGGCGGGAATAGAATTGACGACAGCGAGTCGTGCCATATTAAAATATCAATCCGAGGTTTATGCAATAGAAACCTGGAAAGTATGAGTGCGAGTACAATAAAAAATTTAAATCTATCCCCGCAATCAGTAAGTCGAGACTTAGTGCGACAGTGCAGCCATCTGGTAGACATTGAAGAAGAGTTATGCTACGAGTTGGGACAGCCAACCATATTGATAGGGCAAGACAATTGGCATTTAATTACGTCCAGACAATTACGTGTTGGTAACAAAAACCAACCCGTAGCATCACTCACTAAATTAGGATGGGTTCTGCACGGTCAAGATTCACGCCCTCGGAGCACCATTGCAGTAATAAATCACGTGCGACCCGCTCAGGTCAACGACCCCGCACTAGAAATGATAAGGAATTTTTTCAGCATAGAATCGTTAGGTATTGAGCCGCGTAAACCAAAATCTGACCCAAACCAGCGCGCCTTAGCAATATTAGATAAAACTTGTAAAAAGTTAGAAAATTGTAACAGGTACGAAACGGGCTTATTATGGCGAACAGACAATGAGGAAATGCCTAACAACAAAAAACAAGCTCTCAACCGTCTGTACAGCCTAGAAACAAAGCTAGACAAAAATAATAATTTAAAATTAGAATATAATAAGCAAGTAAACAATCTAATAGAGTCAGGCTACGCGGAAAAAATTGATACGCCAATTACGTCACCGCGTGGTTGGTACTTACCACATTTTTCGGTCATGCACCCACAAAAAGGGAAAATACGCTTAGTCTTCGATGCAGCAGCCAAATACGGAGGTAAGAGCCTGAACGACGCGCTATTAGCAGGCCCCGACTTACTGCAATCGCTATTCGGTGTTCTAGTAAGATTTAGAGAGGGCCGAATTGCAGTCGTAGCCGACATAAAAGAAATGTTTTTACAAGTCAAAATAACCGAACAAGACCGTGACAGTTTACGATTTTTATGGAGGGGGGAAGATAGGTCGGGACCGCCACAAGAATACCGAATGACGTCATTAATATTCGGGGCAGCGTCATCACCTTGTACCGCCATATACGTAAAAAATAAAAATGCAGAAAGTCACAGTCAAAAATACCCCGAGGTCGCGAAAGCTACAGTACGTAATTATTATATGGACGACTACTTAGGGTCGTACGACAACGAGAGCGAAGCTAAGCGAATAATAAACTCAATGTACAAAGTTCATTTAGCCGCGTCATTTGAATTACGCGGATGGGCATCAAACGTACCCGTATAAGTAATAAGCGACGTCACAGACATGCGCAGTAGCAATACGACCACGCTAGGTAAAAGCGATACAGAGCGAACGTTAGGTTTAATATGGAACCATACACGCGATACACTAGGTTTCAACGTCAATCTTCGTAGCACGCCCGCGAGCGTCATTCAAGGCGACACTTTACCTACCAAGCGACAAGTAACCAGCGCGGTCATGTCGGTCTTCGACCCATTAGGTCTAGTCTCACCGATTACAATGATAGGTAAATGTCTCATACAAGAAGTATGGCGTAGTGGGATAGGCTGGGACGAGCTTATTACAGCAGAACACCACGTAACCTGGTTATCATTTATAAATAACTTACAACTGTTAAAAGAGCTAGAAATAGGTCGATACATACCTGCAGCGCCCTCTGGCGAAGGAGAGCTACACGTTTTCTGTGACGCAAGCGAAAAGGTGTACGCAACAGCTATATACTTCGTTAGTACAGGGACGGACGGTAACAAAACGTCACGACTAGTAGTAGGTAAGGCCAAAGTAGCTCCACTCAAACCAATTTCAGTACCTCGTCTAGAACTTCAAGCTGCAGTATTGGGTAGCCGATTAGCCGAATCGGTCAAGCGCGAGTCGGATTACAAAATAATAAAATGCCATTATTGGTCCGATTCTAAAACGGTATTAGCTTGGATAAAATCAGACCCGCGCACATTCAAATCATTTGTCGCACACCGACT
Organism: Cosmia trapezina; assembly: GCA_905163495.3. NCBI lineage: Eukaryota > Metazoa > Arthropoda > Insecta > Lepidoptera > Noctuidae > Cosmia > Cosmia trapezina. The sequence goes on from LR991038.1 coordinate 13,000,888, forward strand.
GGCTGAAATCGAAAACCTAACTACTCCAGCAAACTGGCGATGGGTACCCAGTGCCGATAACGTTGCAGACGATGCAACTAAGGGTATTCCCGCCAATTTCAATTCCAAACATAGGTGGTTCTCTGGACCTGAGTTTATTAAAAACGACCCCACTACCTGGCCAAAAGAGAAACAGGTTACGGCGCCGTTAAACCCCTCAGGGGAAGAAAGAGTATTAAAACAAGTTCACGTAACTATTAGGCATGATGTTAGCGATTATTTACCTAAGATAGAACGTTTTTCAAAGTACGTACGACTACTACGTGTTGCTGCCACCGTTCTCCTCGCCGCTGAGGTATTTAAAGCCAAACTACTCAAAAGAATCACAAGTACTGAACTCACAGCGAACCACATCAAGCTTGCAGAATTACTGCTCGTAAGAAGAAGCCAATATAACTCATTTGCCGAAGACATCACGACAATAGAGGCTGGGCGGCGACCACCGAAGAAGTCACCGTTCTACAAACTCTCCGTGAAAGCCGATCGCAATGGCATCTTGTGCCTAGATAGCAGAATCAAAGATGAGCGCAACCTGCCAGTCCTACATGCCAAAGAAGGCTTCACACAGTTGTTGCTGCATCACACGCACGCAACCTTCAACCATGGCAACCATCAAACTGTCATGAATGAACTACGACAAAGATACTACATAATAGGACTGCGCAGCGCTATTCGATACTTAAGCAATCAATGCCAATGGTGTCGGACCTATAGGGGACATCCCTCAAAGATCCCCTTCGGCGACTTACCTATTGAAAGACTGGCCCAGAATCAGCCACCCTTTACCGCAACAGCAGTGGATTATTTTGGGCCCATGCACGTTACAGTCGGAAGAAGGCACGAAAAAAGGTGGGGCGCACTATACACATGCCTCACCACACGCGCAGTGCATCTAGAGCTGGCCACATCACTCACGGCCTCCTCCATGATCATGAGCCTGCGACGAATGATAGCGCGCCGCGGAACGCCAACCGTAATATACAGCGACAATGGAACCAATTTCGTGGGAGCAGAAAAGGAAATAAATGAAGCTGTGCAAAGCAACGACTCAAACTTAAGAGAATATGCATCTAAAAAACTGATCACATGGAAAAAGATACCCCCAGGCGCCCCAAGCATGGGCGGCGCATGGGAACGCCTAGTCAGATCAGTAAAAACAGCTTTGAAAAGTACCTTAAATGAAAAATTCCCAGCTGACGAAGTGTTGCATACACTATTAATAGAAGCCGAGCACATAGTAAATTCAAGGCCATTGACCCCAGTGAACCCTAACTTAGATGAAGAAGCGTTGACGCCTAATCACTTCATTATGGGACGCTCAAGTGGCATAATACCGTTTGGCTCGTTCAAAGATACACAGCTGGACTTACATTCATGGAAAACCACTCAAGCATTAGCAGATGCCTTTTGGGCACGATGGTCAGCAGAATACAAACCTCTTTTAATGCCTCGACCCAACACTAATGCTCAACACAGAAACCTAAAGGTCGGCGACGTCGTCATTATAGTCGACAATACAATGCCCAGAGGAGTATGGCCCCGAGGTGAAATAATTAGAGTTTATCCAGGACCAGACGGACGAGTCAGAGTGACCGAAGTCAGGACATCAGCTGGTTTAATTCGCCGCCCGGCCTCTCGCCTCATCGTGATCACAACATCGGAATAAGAACATTATGTTTAGTGCTTGCGCACGAGGGGGAGATTGTAAATAACAGCTATAGCCTTTAAGTACTTAACTGTTTTAATTATTTCCTATTTTATAGCTTTAAGTATCGTTTGAATTGTTTTCTATTTTATAGCTATAAGTGTAAATAACAGCTATAGCCTTTAAGTACTTAACTGTTTTAATTATTTCCTATTTTATAGCTTTAAGTATCGTTTGAATTGTTTTCTATTTTATAGCTATAAGTATTGTTTGAATTATTTCCTATTTTTATAGCTATAAGTATTGTTTGAATTATTTCCTATTTTATAGCTTTAAGTATCGTTTGAATTGTTTTCTATTTTATAGCTATAAGTATTGTTTGAATTGTTTTCCTATTTTATAGCTTTACTGTGCTGTACTGTCTGAATTGTTCCCTATAAAAGCAAGTTATCATCTAGCATAAAACCTAGTATATAAAAATACTATGTAACCATAAAATGAAACGCACTGTGTGCATTATGTATTTGTTTTCTGAAAATAAACGCTGCTCATAACATACACACACACATACACAAAAATGACTCAGATTTTTGGAAATAATGTCACCGCTACGCCAGCGCTACGCCCCGCCTATAAAAAGCGCGCGCTCCGGAAATCTGGGTCACTTTACAAGCAACCGTCAACACGTCAACACCTCCGCAGCTAGAACAAGTCATCAAGTCTTTTATTTATTCTTCATTCCTGGTTCATCTATGGTGATCGTCATAAAGTCATAAAGTCATAAAGTTAAAAACGGAAGCACACGCCGTTTAGGTATACATGTGTAGTAGATGTTGCCTTATTAATTTGTAGGTAATCCTACAAACAATCTCCGAACAAATATGAATCAGTTTAATTATAGCACACACCAGAGTTTACAAAGGCTCCCTCAGAAGACTTAATTACCGAAATAATTAATAGAAAATTAATTATGAAATTTAAGGAGACCTCAAAGGTTCAAAAGCCTTTTGTGGAATCTTTTAAAGCAAGTCAACTGAATAGATTTTTATCAACTTTAATATCCTTTGACTAGGAATATTAAAAGTGGATATAGTTAAATGTACTTATGTAAGTACTTATTCGCAGCAGTTTCTTCCTGCCTCTGCTATCGCCAATCTGTTTACCAAGAGTAGTGATTTGGGTCTCATTTTCAGTAGGTAAGTAAACGGTTAAAAAACGGTTTGAATAGATTTACTTCAAAAATGAAATAAAACAGTCTCAAATGTTACTTTATTTTTCAGTTATCTGAGTTTTCACGGCTTTCACTAAGAAAATGTGTCATCTATTTGCAGAAGGTACTTACTATTGACGTCCCAAAATATTAATTTATGTGAACGCATTTTTGTAGACCTAGAACTGTGCCTAGCATAAAAGATTCTGGATGAAAATGAAATTGCCGATGCCAATAAAAGTAGAAAATAGTATATTACTTCTTTCTTCCTACCACCTTTATGCAGATGATTTACAAATATATAAACACGCTGCTCTTTCGGATTTGGCTGATGCAATTAATACCATAAACAAGGATTTGCTTTCAATTTGCGAGTGGAGTGAGGCACATGGATTGCAGGTTAATCCATTGAAGACTCAGGTCATTGTTGTTGGCAGCTCAAGGATGACCCCCAAAATAAACTGGGCGAAGCTTCCCCAAGTTAAATTTAACGGAACTGTTATTCCGGTAAGCGAGAAGGTTAAGAACCTTGGAGTTTGGATCGACAAACATCTTTCTTGGGGTCCCCAGCTACAGGACGTAAGTCGCAAAATTTTTGCATCTGGTAAGTCCCTGAGACGATTGCGGAACTTTCTTCCAACTGCCACTAAAACTGCGCTTGCGCAATCCCTTTTACTTCCCATTCTTGACTACGCTGATGTCAGTTATCTCGATCTCACTGAGGCACAACTAGATAAACTTGAGCGACTTCAAAACTTTTGCATAAGATTTATATTTGGCCTGCGCAAATATGATCACATTTCTGAATTTCGTACAAAGCTCAAGTGGCTTCCCATACGTCTTCGCCGGAATTCTCATATCTTGTTTCAGCTCTACAGTATTCTGTTCAATCCTAAAACCCCATCTTATCTTAAAGAGCGTTTCAAGTTCCTTCATGACACACATAATAGATATCTGAGGTCATCGGAAAACTTGAGGCTAGAGATGCCGCTACATTCCACCAGTTTTTATGACAGATCATTCACTGTTCAAGCAGTACGATTGTGGAATGACTTGCCCGTGTCGATAAGGCGTGCACAATCTTTGTCAACTTTTAAAATTTTGGTGAAAAAACATTTCCTCTCTCTATAAATATCGTCATTACGTATAGTTCCTTGCTCTTTTTCAAGTAGTATATATAAGTATATATTTATATAATTTCTGTATTTATGTATGTATATATGGTACACCACAGACTACCTACAGTATTCTCTCCTTTCTCCCCATAATCCATCCAAAGGTTGTCTGTAAAAGATCGCTTTTAGCGATAAGACCGCCCATTGTGTCACCCTATGTAAAATTTCAACATTTATATCTGTAATTTTTATGGTGTGCATAATAAAGAGTATTCTATCTATCTATCTATCTATCTATTATGCAATTAGTGAATAAAGGACGGATTTAAAGCGAGGGCCATAGATGAATCACGAGCTAGTGAAGGATTTTAACGATTGAATCACGACCGTAGGGAGTGATTTATGATGATTGAATCACTCGCTACGCTCGTGATTCAAGTGTTAGAATCCTGAGCGACGCGAGTGATTCATGGCCCTCGATATAAATCCGTTTTATTCAAAAGTTGCATAGGTACTATACTTTATACCATGACTACGAGTAAAAGAAAGATTTGAGTGAAAATAGACATATAATGAAGAAAAAGGAAAGTTAAATTGGCTTTGATGTAAACCAGCCGTAATTTTTTGGATAACAAGTTTTCCACTATATCGGCCGCCCTCTCTTTCATAAACTCAGGTGTTAACACATCTTCATCACTAGAATGCATTTTTAATCGATTAGAACAACACTAAACAAACACAAAATTAAAGATTAAAGTAACACTAAAATTTGTGTTCGTACAACTTACAGTATTCAAAACAAAATAGCGCCAATTTACTGAGGACAGCAAAGAACACAAAACAGTTTTTATTCTAATGCTAATAAACTTCTTGTCGAAAATGTCGACCAATCAAATTGAATTTAGAACACATCAATATAGGTCGTACTTACACTAGATACGGCAAGCCATCCGACCAACCGTGCCCTGCATGTTCGACTGTTCGTACTAAAAAAAGTCTGCTAGCTCAGTGACGCTTAGCGATTGAAACAATTCTGTTTACTTTGAGCACATCACTAAATGGTTGGGGTGAAGTTATCGTAGGTATAGAAAAGATGACACGTTCGGTTTTCATACTATCTAATAACATGCCGTATCTAGCCTAGGTACTCTAAATCTGTGGTCGAATACATTGGTGTGTTCCATTTTCAAATATCAAAATAGTGAGTAAAAGTGCTTTTTATTCACTGTTTTCAGTGCTTTTTAGAGGGGGAATGGTATAAAAAATGTTTTTTTTTTAATTTATGTTTTAATAGCTCACAATTTTTCGAGGCTATTTAGGCCAGCTTTTTTTTTAGCCCCTCTCATGTAAAAGCATGATGGAAAACACAATTTAAATTTTTGAAATATGTAGGTACCTATCAGGCTGTTTTTTGTTAAAAAAACTTTTCATTTGCCATAAAAAATGTAGAAAAAATAACGATAACGTCATGTTTTTAATTTACGTAAATGGCCTTATTTATTTTTCGATTAGAATAGGCCAGCTTCAGCCCATTCAATACTATTCTTGAAAAACCTTTTCATAGACATGAGTAAGTATGTCAGCAGATTTAACCTTTGCCATTCAATACTTATACCAGGGGACGGGGAGGTACTGTTAAATTTTTGCTACCAATTTTATACCGAATAAATTCATTTCTAGTAGGTTGTACTTATAATATTCAATAATCATCAATGTGAGAAGCAGCCGCCGCACCCAAGAGGGAATCCAAAGTTACATGTCAAAGTTGTAAAAAAAACTAATAAAAAAGTAATTTTATACCGCGCCAAAACTTTATGGGACGATTTCTGGGATCATCTTCTAGTCAAAAAAAATAGTCAGCTGCGTGGAAATTGGGGGGATATAATTATGTCAAGCCATTGCACATCAGTGACTGTGCCATTGCACGCTAAATTCGAAACTATGGGTAGGTAAGGCAAAGCGGTCAAAGGAACCATGATCTCAAACAGCACCCTTTTTAGGGTTCCGTACCTCAATAGGAAAAAACGGAACCCTTATAGGATCACTCGTATGTCTGTCTGTCTGTCCGTCTGTCCGTCTGTCACAGCCAATTTGCTCCGAATCTAATGAACCGATTAAGTTGAAACTTGGTACACATATGTATTTTGGTAACCGAAACAAGGACATGTAACGTAAATAAATGAATTTTGAATATGGGGGGGGACCCCCATATTCAAAATTCATTTATTTACGTTTACGTACGTATTTTGGGAAAATACGTACAATTAAAAAAAAAGTTTTGTTAACTGTATTGTGTGACATATTAAATGAACGGTCTTACTGTGAGGGTCTCAAATATATTTTTTTTATAATTTAGAATAAATTGTTTTGAAGTTATTTAAGAAAATAGACGAAAATTGACCATTCGCCCCCCTTATCTCCGAAACTACTGAGCCTAAAATTTTGAAAAAAATACAGAAAATAGTTCTTTACCTATAGATTACAGGAAAACCTATCAAAAGTTTATGGTCTTGTAAATCTATATTATATAAAATTCAAAGTCCTGACTGACTCATTGACTGATAATAATCAACGCACAGTCCAAACCACTGGACCTAAAGACATGAAATTTTGCACATACATACCTTAAATAGTGTAAACATCCATTAAGGAAGAGTTTTTGAAAATTGCATCCCTAAGGGAATAAAATAGGGGATGAAAGTTTGTATGAAAAATCTTATCTCTTGAGTTATTAGACTTGAAACTTAGCACGAATATTCATCTAAGATAATTATAAAATTAATCATTTTTAGTTTTCCTAAACTACCCTTTTTTGTGGATGGGAAATCATCAAATGACTTCTCCCGCTCTGGATGGAGCGGAACAACATCCTTTTCCCACAATTATACAGTCGTCCGACGGAGCCGTCTAGACAGGGCAATCGTGCGGGGCGTGAGGGGCGAGACGCGGGAGGCGCGAGCCCGAGCTGCATACTTCCACCGTGTTAGTAGCTCGGGACACGATTTTCAGGGCTATCGTGATTCATGTTGATTTTATTATTGTTTTCATTTATTATTATTATTTAATTTATGTACACAGAAAAATACAGAGATACGACATGGTAACATTTGTGTACCAGTACACTTGCGCGAAAGACATTTCCTCGAAAGACACTTGCGCGAAAAGACATTTCCGCGAATGGACTTTCGCGCGACAGTTGCGCGAAAAAGTTGCGGAAATGAGATTTCTTCATAACATCACGCCTGTATTCTTTCAAAGGGCTGTTCAGGGATGTATAGTACTTTTTTTTTCTTATTCAAGTATGTACTTACACAAAAAAATACATTTGAGTGCCTACTTATTTTCTTAAGTTTTATTTTTCAAATTATCTTATTATTTTTTTTATTTTAGTTTTTTTTTTCGACATGGGTGTCATTTTCATGAATTATTACACTTACAATATTTGAGGTAGCTGAAAACGATAGTGTGGTCAAAATGAAAATCCAAGATGGCGACTGTGAAAATTTTAAAATTTTTCGACATGGGTCTCTTTATCATGGTTCTGGCGGTCGCTGAAAACGATAATGAGGTCAAAATGAAAATCCAAGTTGGCGGCTGCAAAATTTTAAAATTTTGCGTCATGGGTGTCATTTTCATGGTTTTTGAGGTTGCTGAGAACGATAATTAGATCAAAATGAAAATTCAAGATAGCGGCTGTGAAAATTTTCTAATGTTTCTTCATGGGTGTCGTTTCTATTGCTTTTGAAGACGCTAGAGCCGATAATGAGGGCAAAATCAAAATGGATTTTGACAAAAAAATTAGAAATTTTCGCAGTCGCCATCTTGTATTTTGATTTTAACCCCGTTATCGTCATCAGCGATCTCAAAAACCATGAGAATGACATCCATGTCGAAAAAAATAAACTAAAGAGAAAAATAATTTTAAGAAAATACTTAAGAAATAAGCAAGCACTCGAAATGTCGTTTATAATAATAATAATGACGATGACGATGTTGATCAACAAACAAACAAATATATTATAAGGTCACCCGGGCCTATTGTAACCAGGGGGCAAATGTAACGGATTGAGATAACTCGTTATTGTTGCGTTTCCATGCTGTCCAGGATTAATCAACCAGTTACATTTGCCCCCTGGCTACAACAGCCCCGGGTGACTTTATATTAAATATAATTAATATATAATATATTTATTATTGTTGTTGTTGTTGTTGTTGTTTTGTTTTTTTTTTTTTTTTTTATTTTTTTTTTTATTATATTTTTTTTTTTTTTTTTTTTATTATTATTATATTATTATTATTATTTTATATATTTTGTTCTCAAATAAACAAATAAATAAATTAATATCGTTTACTTGGGACAACTATTGCGACAATGTCTAGACGTTGTCGGCATTTACCTCGAGATCAAAGGCGTCGTCCTACTGTATGTTTTTATACTATGCTTTTACTGACTAAAACCCACCCGTGTTCCTACAGTTGCCTATGGCAGGGCCACGGTATCTCTTTCGAATAGCATTAATTTTACAGCGGAGGATTTTATTGGGGATTGACTAACTCAAAAATTGGTATAAATAATGTTAGACCCAAGTTATGGAAACATCCCAGACGATTTTTGAAATTCTACCCCTGTGGGCGTGAAAACAGGGATACAGTTTATATGAAAAATCTTATTAATTTGGTTAATGAACTTGAAACTTAGCACAAATACTTGCTTATGTAAGTAATAAAGTTTGTCATTATTAGTTTTTCAAAACTACCCCTCAAAGGGGGTTTAGGGATGTTAAAGTTTGTATGGAAGAATTTTAAAGCGTAGTCCGATTAACTTGAAACTCAGTATTTATATAATACTTTTGATGAAAAATAAACAATAATAAGAAAAATAAAACCCATGAAATCAGACATCCACGCAGGTGAAGCCGCGGGCAGTCTAGCTAGTATCTCAATATTGTGCGTACAAACTTACTAAGCCTCCGCTGTCCGTCCGTCCGTCCCTCCATCTGTCACAGGGCTGTATCTCATGAACCTTAATAGGTAGAGAGTTGAAATTTTCACAGACTGTGTATTTCTATTACGACTATAACAACAAATAATAAAAATAAATTAAAGTTAAAATTAAAGGGGGCGGTCCCCATACAAAAAAGTTTTCATTAAAAAAAAAATAATAACCTGTGTGTGTACTCTACTCGACGAGTTCTACACAACAGTGTAGAACTCGTCGAGTAGAGTACAAAGATATTTTTACTTTTTTTATCTTCTAAAATTAAGAAATAGGGGGTCGTCAAAGTTGTCAATTTTATACCATGTTTGTACGAGCTCTATTATACTGGATGACTTTTTTCCCCGTCTCGAAAAACATTGGGCATATTAGGTGAAGAGCCTATGTATGCTATGCATAGGCTTCTACTCTCTTCACCTAGTTTTTTTTTTTAATAGCTTAGACAGATAAAAATATGTAAGTACCAATAAAAACTACAAATTCGATGTAAACTTTTCATTTTTGCAACATAAAAACAGTAATTTTGAAAAAAAAAAAAATCGTTTAAAAATATCGAAATTCAAATCATATGCACCCTGCATATGATTTGATTTTTTTTTTTTTTTTTTTTTTTAAAGTTAGGTATGCCATAAGGCTTCTACTCCGTTCACCTAATATACCCAATTTTTTTCGAGACGGTAAAAAATGACATCCGGTATAATGTACCTCATACTGTACTTAATCAAGAAATACTAAAAAAAGTAATTAAAAAAACTAAAAAACCCGACTGCAGTAAAAAACTAAAAACAAGCCCATTTTAAATTTAATAAAAGTTGGAAGCAAACTCAAACGGGTACCCCGTTTGAGTTTGAAAATATAATAAAATGGAATGGGTCCCGCCTGCTTCCAACTTTTATTAAATTTAAAATGGGCTTGTTTTTAGCTTTTCAGTTTTAGTTTTTTACTGCAGTCGGGTTTTTTAGTTTTTTTTAATTACTTTTTTTATTTCCAGCTTTTTAGTTTACAAATGTGAAAGATTTCGCAGACGATTTAGTTCTTGCAAAGAGTTTTGGCCCCGAGGGTTATTTAAAAGCTTTTTTGGATAAGTGCACAAATAGCCAAGCCTTCGAGGTCCTAACTCTGTTCAAAGCAAATTTTTTTTTATCAAAATTCGATTTGTCACTTCAAATTACTTTTAAATATATAAGTTGTGTATATTTTTGTAATCACCTTTTAAAACCCTTCATTTTGATATCCCACTCGATGGTATTAGAAGACAAAAAAATTTCGAACTCCACAATATGTCACCCCAAATCCGCTATTTTACTTTATTTTCGATATTAATGTAGCCAGTGACACTCGCGCCACCAAGACAAATCTAAAGACGTATAATTTATCCAAATCCGTTCATTCGTTTAGGAGTTACGAGGGAACAAAGAAACGGACATACATACATACATACATACATACGTACATACATACAAACATACGTACATACATACATACATACATACTTACATACAGGTCAAATATACAACCCTCCTTTTGGGCTTCGCCGCAGTCGGGTAAAAACGGCGATTCATAAAGTATTTTGTTTAAATATGGGCGATTTTCTGCAACTGCAAAAAAAAAGGCTTATAATTCACAGTATCATTATGAAATACAAAGTTATCTTTGCGATTGTTAAACATGTACGTTGTTTTAGTACGGAACCCTTTGTGTGCGAGTCCGTCTCGCACTTGGCCGGTTTTTTTATTGCACTGATGGATTCTGAGCCCTCGAAGTCAAAATCAAAGTCAAATCGTATATTTTAAATAGACCGTTAAAAGGCACTTTTGAAGCTCTCAGAAGTTCTCAGAGAAATTGCAGTTCTCCATTACTCTACTCTACTACAAATTGCATCGATAAAAACCTAGTACCTAGGTAACCCTGGTACAAGATGTGACCGCTTCGAAAATTGAGAAACCACTTTCAAAGAGTGGGTGTTTGACTTGGAGGAAAAGTTTATTCATAATTAATTAATGAATTATTTGGTGCGTACTTAATTGTTTTATAGCGAACCTACGCCTTGCTATTGTGAACTTGTTGAAAGTCACGTGCAGGGCAGAACTTTCAGACGATGAACCCATAGAAAGTTCATTTCGGTAAAAATTTCAAAGAAACAAATTTGCCGTAGTTGCCTACCCTATCTAGGTACCTTTTTGACGCTGGGGGTGTCGTTTTCATGGTTTAGAGGTAGTTCAAAGCCTATAGCGTCGTTAAAATTTAAATCCAATATGGTAGCTGCGAAAATTGTCCAATTTTTCATCACGGCTAACGTTTTCATGGTTTTCGAGGGTGCTAAAGTGGATAGTGAGGTTAAAATGTAAATCCAAGATGGAGGTTGCGAAAATTTTGTTTGCGTTTTTAAATCATACGTGAGAAGGAACTTCGTTCCCTCCCACCGCGCATGTTTTTATTACAGTCGGACGAACAACAGCTAAGACGTTATTTTTCAAAGAGCTGCTCCACTATTTTCCTTCATATTTTTAATAAAAGGTAATAGTTTCCAATAAATCAAGAAATAAGAAGCTAAAAGTACCTATCTAACTCAACTTGCAAGGGGAGCGTCATATGCGACCTTTCAGCATCGATGTTTCTCAGGAGTCCGAGGCATTCCCAAAGCGACGCGATCAAAGATACAAATCAAACACTGATTGGTTGCATCGGGAGTTCAGACCCGACGATATCCTGTTACTGTCGCTCGCTATATGATTTACATGATCAAGGACACCACTGCAGTCTATGTATAGAGGTACCAATTTAGGTATAATATTATATTTATCTATATTAAGATTCTACTACAGTACTGCCACTGCCTTTTATGATAGCAGTAAACTGGGTTATAGATCGATTTTTTTTTAGCCCGTATTGTCCCGCTGCTGGACAGAGACCACCTCCGTTACCAAAGACCAATCTGCTACACTTTTTTAATTTTTCAAAATGATTACTTGGTACCAATTAATATATCGCACCTATGATTTCCTCTGCAAAATAATTTCATAATTATTCTCCTGCCCTAATTATTTGAGGTCGGCGCAACATGTCTTTTTCTTCCATACTTCTCTATTAGTCTTCATCTCGGTAGTCACTCCCTTTCTAGCCATATCATTTTTCACACATTTCATCCGTAGTTTCTTTGGTCTTCCCCTACTCGTATAATAGCCATTCACATTCATACTCAAAACTTTGCTGACGACATTTTCTACATTCCTCCGCATCAGATGCCCAAGCCCATACTATGACAGCCGATTTCCACACAACTTTTCAGTCTCTACAAAATAATGTATCTACCTAATTTTAATAAAAATCTTAAATTCATTGACAGCTTAGTTATCGCACATCGTAAACCGCTGGGTCAGAAGCATGAATTTTTGTACAAGAATTCCACATGGAACGAAAAGGAGCACTAGGGAAGGATTTTTGAAAATTCATATCCTAAAGGGGTTAAATGATAGTTCCATCGGGAATACGGCTTGTTATAATAGTAAATATCACTAATTAAGTAAAATAAATAGTTTATTTAAATTAATGTCTTATTTACTTCAACAAGTTTCACGAGCTTTATCAATTAAGTGGTACTTCATAACGAATTGATTTCTTCACTTATTTCCGGTGGGTGTGTTGAATCTTTCGGTAACATATGAAACATTGTTTGTTTGTGCAGAGTTAGTTGGCTTCACCATTCCTCCACTAATTTTATTCGGATTATTTGACTGAGTGGCGATTGGTTTCGGAGCACTTTCTTGCTGAACGGAGTCATTTAATATGGGTTCCGTTATTTCATGGTTAGTTGATGCCACAGGTGCTACTGTAGTCTTGTTTCCCTTATTGAACACTTGAACGTATGGTGGCATCGTGCTATGGCTCACAAGACTAGGATCTGCTTCCTCGGTACATCCTTCAGTTTTAAACCTTGAACAATAACCATTGCGGCAGAACGGAAAAATGCCGGCGCACTGAACCAGGAGCGCGAAGTTGCCGGGATAGCAGTGGAGGGCGCTGCTGCAACTGAGGCATTTATATCCAGGCTGTGAACAATAAAAACAAATACTTTATACGTAATATAACAACGCAACGAAAGAGTCCAAAAATATCATCATTCTCCTGCCATCATCCCAATTTATCGGCGGTCGGCGCCACATGTTTTTTTCTTCCATACTTCTGTATTAGTCGTCATCTCGGTAGTCACTCCCTTTCTAGCCATGTCATCTTTCACACAGTCCATCCACCGTTTCTTTGGTCTTCCCCTACTCGTACAGCCCTCCACATTAATACTCAAAACTTTCCTGACGACATTTTCCTCATTCCTCCGCATCACATGGCAACCGATTTCCGCACAACTTTTCAGTCACCGGTGTCCAAAAATAATCAAAAATTTAATAAGGAATGTAGGTATCATAAATTTCGGAAAGTAAAGGACCCGAATCGAAACTTGAAGTAGGTACGCCTCTTTAACAAATACCGTCTCACATGTTGCGTTAACATCTATGTAGTTAGGTACTTTTGTTGTCTTTGAAACAGACAAGACATAACAAGCTCGGAAGAATTCTACGTATTCAGTGATTATCTAGATACTTTAGAACGATCCGGTTGTGGTCAATGAACTCAACAGCATTCGAAAGATCACAGAAGATGCAAACAGTATCTTGTAAACTTGCCCACATCTCATGTACATGTCTCAATCAACTCAGCATATCGCAGATCACTGCTGGACATGGGCCTCTCCCAAGCTGCGCCACAACTCCTGGGGCCGTACCTACTATGACCTGAAAAAAGATTGTGGATCCATAATGGTTCCAGTGTGAGAGAAAGACGGAGCTATATAATTATGACCTATAACACCATCCTTTTTTCACAAACGGAACCATGATGGATCCATGATCTTTTTTCACGTCCTAATACGGCCCCTGACGGAGGGCCAGGCCAGCCTTCCACATCCAGTCTGTCCCAGCCACCTGTTTAAGGTCCTCGGTCCCACGCTACGCTTGCCGATACACGGTCTCTACTCTAGGACTCGTTTGGGTAAAACTTTAGTATTCGGTCGCACGAAAATGAGGGTGGGGGGTGGAGGGGAGGGTAGGGGGGGGTACTCCCTCCTCCCAGGTACCACTCCCATGAAAAGAGAACGCACCATTCCTGAGAAAAACAAATTATTGTAACCTAACCTAAAAACACTTTTGTCAACACAAAGTTGCTTCTCCACGTCTCCGGCGCTGCGGGAAGTGCAGCCCCTTCGCCCTTACGTAACAAAGGACAGGCACCCGAGCTCACCTCCGCAGCTTCGGCTTACTGGTCGCCTCCGGCGACCAGCCTCAGCCGCTGCGGCTCGCACGGGTGCCTAACCTTTGTAACAGCGGGCGGGGGCTGCTCTCCCTCCGCGCCTCCGGATTTTTAAATACACTCTAGTGTGCCAGCCAAAAGACTACGTGGAGTCGGGGTGCCCCGATTCGGTTTTGGGACAGATTCGACCTATTTTAATCATAAAGTGGGGAAACACTAACTTCCTACTGAACACAATTTCTACTAAGTACTCACAGTTCTTTTTACGTTCCGTTTTATCAATTTTACACGACATTTTACACGACATTTTGCACCACAGACTATATACTGGTACAGATTTGGTTGTCAATCGCCCATTTTAACGTTTCGTTACAGTATTTATGTAATTTGAGGTTATAAACAATTAGTATAAATTTCTTTGCAATCTCTTTTAATAAGAGTGATATCGTTACAATCAGGGACCCAAACCCAACGACCTTCAATCACTGTCACCCCCATTTTCGTGCGACCGGATACTAAAGTCAACCCCTCGTTTGCTCCTGCAGCCCAAGAACGTGTTTGTTATAACAGTAATAACAAAAATATGAAGGACTTGTTTTTTACCTCGCTCCTGTAATCGCAGGCCCAGGGATTGTAATGTGCTTTACTGAGCGCGCTGGCGTAGACGTCGAAGTGGGTGAAATTGTCTGGTCGAAAACCAGGTCCCAGTGCTGAAATATTTAACGTTTTTTTTTAAATAGTTATATTATAAAAATAGATATTTAACAGTATGAAGACCAATGAGGACATTCATTGCAACCTTACCCACGTCAGTCCTTCCTTGGATAAGAACCAGGTTTATCTGAAAAAAGTAACACCGAAAGTTAACAGTAGATAGGTAGGTGGAGTCTTGGGATATATTTTAATTACTAAACAAAACCAAAAGAAAATAGGGTAACTAGGTATTTACCAAAAATGAGAAAATAACTGTCAAAGCCACTGTAGATAGGTAGGTGGAGTCTTGGGATATATTTTAATTCTTAGATAATATACATTTATAGCGAGCCACCGCGTGGCCGGTCATGAGACAGCAATATTAACAGTGAAAGTAACACACAGTAGTAGTTTGACAACATTTTTAAATTTTGCCATGCAAAGTACTTTGTTTGGAAACATTTTTAAAGCAAAAATACGGCACGCCGCACATAGGAGTATTTCCATATAAAATCCGGACAAAATTATTTAATGGCTTATTCAATAATAAAAACACGGTATTATGAGTTAGATATAATCTTTAATGATAATAACTTAAGTTTATTAATTGTCCTCTTCCTCATCAACATCTTCATCTATAATTTTGCAGCTGATGTTGTCTTCTGTTGACGTTGATGGTAAAGATGGCGGCGCAATGGCGACCATAAGATCAAGCGCCTCTTTTGAAAAACTTTTTCTCTTTAATTGCGGTTTTGGCCGAATTGAGTTTAAATAAGGATCGGAACTTAATAACAATCTGTTAATTATGCCCCTGCTGCAGTCTTCTCTAGAAAATTTTCTAGAGAAGTCAAGCCTGTACTGCCTAAAGTTTTTATTTCGGGCCTCAGCCAGCCGCCTCCTCCGACAATTGACCAATAGGAACGATAGCTTGGCTTATGACTTACAGCTCCATGTATCAAAACTTTGTGAATTGTAGGTGACTTATGATACCATTCATACAAATCAGTATACAACTTTGCTGTTGCCCATTTTTGTTTGAATTTAGTCTTAAAAATCTCAGAGTATGATCCAAAATAGTTTTTTTATCATCAGGGCATTGGGTTATTTCAACTAATTTTGTTCCCATAAACTCCAAGTTTTCTTCAGTTTTCTTTCTTTTACAGTCACGAATGATGTCGTACAAAGCTCTTCTGGTAAAACTAACAGTTGATTCGACATTATCTGAAAATAAAAAAATAAAACAACATAAAGTCAAATATACTCACATTTTACACTATCATCTTCAAATAATTGAAAATAAAAATGGCGCGCGTAGGCGCGGCAAATTGTTATTGTATTTACTAAAACATATCCTAGACAACATATTAATCGTAAAATAAAGGTTTGACAAGCCTTGACAAACAAACAAAAACACGATTAAATAAAATATTTTTGACAATTTATTTCAAATTTTCGATTCATTTTTCTAAATTTTTTAAAACACGTAAATGAAACATAAAGTATTTAATTGTTATGTTAAAATAATCTACGTACCTTGTACTTTCATTATCACAATGTTTTTATCCACAATTTATCACACCAAACGTACAGTTCAAACTCCAATGCAGTAAAAATAAACAAGCGTCGAGAACGAAGAAATGCGGTTTAGACAACGACTGGGTTCCGACTGCTTGTGCGCGAAGTGTGTACTACCTGAGTTACAAATGTGTCGCCTTGTCAATGGACCGGTTATTAAACTGCAAAAATGTGTAGCTTTAGTAGGTTTTTATTTAACTTTGTAAATTCGACTTTTGACCGGATTTTAGACGGAAATACTCGTATGTGCGCCGTAAGGGACAGAAGATACCATGCTTTGTCTCAATTTTCCTAATTATTTCGTATATATGTGTCTCACTTCCACACTTCACACTGTAATCATGGCAACGTCTAGACGTATAATGTCATTGTTTTAATTACTAAACAAAACCAAAAGAAAATAGGGTAATTATGTATTTACCAAAAATGAGAAAATAACTGTCAAAGCCATCTCCTGATTTTCTGCAGAAAGAACACAAATGAACGTTTGTCGCGAACTCCGAAGCAAGTAGTTTGTGAGCAACGTAAAATAGATCGCGCTTATATACTGAGGAATAAATTATGTAAATATACCAATATGCACGTTGAAGATATTCGCGATTTGCAATAGATAAGTTAGAAAAAGTTAGACATAATTAACTGGAGATTTACGACGATCGTTAAAGTCCATCTTAAAATGATTTTGTACTAAATTGGGTTGGGTGGCAGACTGGAGGAAAATCTTGAGAAAATTAGTTTGTCTTGTAACAGTGACCAGCTGGAAGTTGTCTGCATATAATCAAGTGTCAGAGAACTTGAATTATGATTAAAGATTAATTGAATTTAGACAGAACATCGCGTGCGATAAGAAGGAGGGTGTCGACCAGCTAAACGTAAAAGTAAAAAAAAACCGGTCAAGAGCGAGTCGGACTCGCTTACCGAGGGTTCCGTTCCGATTTCTGAAAAAGTGTGCTATTTAGAGACATCGTTTTATTTTTCCTGTAATCTTTACATAAACTTCTATCACATATAATAATTTCAGATTTTTCTCTTTACAAACTTCGGAGATAAGGGGGGAGGGGACGGTATTTTTTTTACATTTTTCATCAAAAGACGAACTATGCAGACTAAAAAAAAATAAAAAATGTTTGAGAATGTGCAAACAGTGCTCTTTTATATCATACCCCACATGCCCTAGTAGCCCCACTTTGATTTTTTAAGACCCCCTTTCGGTCCCTGTTGCAAGAAAAATATAAATATATATATTCTTTCTTATTTGCAAATTAGTTGGGTAAACGTCATCTAAAACTGTTCCAAATTTCAAGTTGATAGCATTAGTATTTCTTGAGATATCCAGCTGTGACAGACAGACAGACAGACTGAGTGTCACCATAAGGGTTCCTTTTTTACCATTTTGGTACGGAACCCTAAAAACACACGCACGTACTAACTCATCACTTTCCTACCGTTACACTCGACTAATTATTATGATGCAAAAAAATTGAATAATAAGAAACAATTAGCATGAAAAACTGAATGTATGCAAATCGGTCACGCTTCTTTAGCGAGGGAAAGGACACTCGATTTTTGTAGAACAAAATTATTATAAGTATATATTGTGATAGATCGTATGATCGATTATGTTACACTACGCTTGCCGCAGTTGGTCCGTGGATGGGTGACCATCTTTACATACCAACCAAGACCCCTCCAGTGCCTCAGAAAGCACGTTATGTCGTTAGTCCCGGCTGTCATTCGTGGATCTTTGACCGTCGTTACGGGTCGTGAGAAGCCCTAAAGCCCTAAAGTCTGACAACCATAATAAATTTCAATAAAATCTCTAAGTATACAACGTGTAACGTTAAATGCGCAAAACCTCTATGGGACCAACTGGAACCAACTTTTACTATGGGACCAAACGTGAAATCGCGAAAAAAAAATCAGCTGTTCAGTACATTTATTTTCGCATAATTCGTCAAAATGTACTGAACAGCAGATTTTTTTTTCGCGATTTCAGGTTTGGTCCCATAGTAAAAGTTGTTCATAATGATGAGTACAATGACCCCTTAAGAGGTTTTGCGCATTTAACGTTACACGTTGTTTACTGCACTCAGGGCCTGTTTCACCACCTACGATTACCTAAGTTCCTATTAACTTACTTGGCAGATAATTTCATACAAATTCTGTTCCATTTTGAATTTATTCGGTAAGTAGACTGTGCTTGTTTTTACACTAAAAATACGCACGAAAACCATAGAGTTGCCATACTTAATTTATATTTGAATTTCTTGTGTCATTCATTGTTTTGCCCCTGTACTGTCTTGTACCTACCCTTCAATTTAGATATAGGTATATATAGGTACCTATAATATGTACCTACTTATAGAAGAATGATGACGTTGAGTACCTACCTACGTATTAAACCTCTCTTTAATATAAAATAATAATAATAATATCCTTGGACATTTCACACGTTCTTTGACAACGAATTGTTTGAATGGAGGGTTTGTTTAAATTTGAATCCACTTAACCTGACTGACACTTTTTTTAATCTGATAATGATCTGATACCACCAACGTTAGAACAGGTCAAAATTAAAATAAGTATCTAGGTACCATAGACGTATAAAAAAAGGAGGACTCCGCGCCACGCATAACGAAAGTGAAGCACCGTACCGATCTATGTGTGCGTGATTTGAGTACCTACCTGCAAAGACGCCGTCGCTCGTGTCACGTAATGGCGCCCGGTCGGCATACTATGATGTAAATGTGTGCGTGAGGCGTGTTTGTACAAACGGTCCCGGCATACTTACCTACTGTGCTTCACTTTCGATATGCGTGGCGCGGAGTCGTCCTTTTTTTATACGTCTATGCTAGGTACCCCATTTTTTCTTTTTACTTGTATATAGATACACACGGCTACAAGGGCTTAGTGCGAGTTTTTACTCGATCACGTTAACGTAAACGTCAGTTTGTACTGAAAATTAATAAGCGCCGCCGTGACTAGTAAGTCCCTTGGACATGAAAAGGAGACGCTATGTGCCTACTGTGCAGCTTATTTAACCCAAAAAGTGCTACTATTTTAGGAGCATTTTAGCTCATAAAGTCACTAAGTCCGAGTCCAATATAATTGTTAGGTAAGTATTAAGTCCAATAAATAATAAACCAAAACGTAGAATAGTGTAAAAAGAGAGGCCAAGACCATCACATAAAATGAAATTCAAGCATATTATTTCTTTATCTCAAATAAAAGTTGACACTTACTTTTCATTTTAACCCCTTTTAACCCATTTTCCACAGATGGATTTCCAACGCATATTTAAGTTTTTCTCGCTCTATTGTAAAACTCGAATATGGGACTTCTGCAACTGGGCCCTTCATTTAGCCCTTGAGTTACTTGTAGGTATCAGGTATACAGGATAAGGATGTTGGTGAGTAATGTTGAAATAATAAAGAAAAAACAAATTGTTAGGTATACAAAAATATAATTTATTATCATTTATCATAGTCTGAAAATATACATTTAATCCTTACATAAAAAACCTTAATAAAATTTGTCAACTTAATAACTTCTTGGACGGTTGTATTAAATGTTATAATAGGCTTCATTACAATAGCACATTGTACATGTAGCATTAAGATGGTTGAACCCGTCGTTTTAGGAAAGCAGTTCATAAGGCCCTGCGCGCAGTGCCGTGCAGTGGAATGCGATGCGTTAGTTCTGCCGCATCGGCGGCGGTGCCTACGGTGACTAAAACGCATGCGTTATTCTCACCGCAGTGCGCGCACTTCAAAGACATTCCATACTTCACAGATTATGCGTTAGAAAAACGCACGGCAGTGCGGCGCAGGGCCTAACTGTCGGAGGGTCCTAATTTTATTACTGCAACCAATTTCGACGTAGCGCTCGCTGGCCGCTGCCGCGCACCGCTCACTTCGTTTGCTCGGCTCGCGCTTAGTTGCTCACAATTCTAACCTAACATTTTATATTTGGCCATAGTGCCCTAATAGTTATATTACTAGATCGTGAATCATAGCCCTAGTAAGACAGTTACGAACAGCCGATATAACTATATGACGGCTTCAACCATCTTACTGCGACATATACATACTTTCAGCATTCACGTTTTTAATTACAAACTAGTTTCGGGCTGGGATTTCAAACTGTTTAATTTGCTTTCCACATATTCCAGATCATGAATTCTTTCTAAAGTATCCACATTGGACGGCTGAGTCATGTTTAAAACACTGTCTTCTAAAGGCATCTCCACAAAGCTAGCATTCACCGGTATATTCCAAATGTGCTTCGTTATTGTAGTGTTCTGATTGTTTACATTTATTCTTAGTACATTTTTCGTTTCTTTCTCATTTTTAACAACCCCTTGGTTTGTTGCTTTGGGCTGAGTAAGCTTCGTAGTAGACAACATACTCGTCATTTCGTTCATTTGATTTAAAACATCTGTAACAAAATTAGTATGTATTTAGAATAGGTACTTACATAGGTACAAAAAAACTTTTTTACAAAAAAGGAAACCGACGAAAAAACCGAAAAGCGAAAAATAAAAAATAAACTTTTAGTATTAGCTCATAAATTAATTTTAATAACAAATTTTGAGGCGGCGTCAAATAAACATTAAACGAAGATTCATCAAGCTACCGTTTTATACTTTACGAAATTAATTTGCTTGTTTGTTTGTTTAACGCCGATTTTCCAAATCAGTACAGCCGTCTTTGAGTAATCGGGAACTTACATAAAAAAAGAAAACTCAGTACATAGGTGAAAAATCAATCACCCTTAGGAGTGAATTTTAGTTTTAAATTTTACATGGGACCAACTTCGAGATATACCTCTCCCGAATAAAACAAGAATCGTTAACATCGGACTATTCTGGAAAAAGTTATGCATGGTCATACATTAATAAAATATACAACGTGTAACGTTAAATGCGCAAAACTTCTTAAGGGGTCATTGTACTCATCATTAAGAACAACTTTTACTATTACTATGGGACCAAACATGAAATCGCGCAAATAAATCAGCTATTCAGTACATTTTGACGAATTATGCGAACTTAAAAGTACTGAACAGCTGGTTTTTTTTCGCGATTTCAGGTTTGGTCCCATAGTAGAAGTTGTTCATAATGATGAGTACAATGACCCCTTAAGAGGTTTTGCGCATTTAACGTTACACGTTGTATAGGTAGGTACGTGTCGACTTGAGAACTCCTCCTTTTTTTCGTCGGTTAAAAACAACAAGGAGTCTTGGTAAATTAATTTTCAAAACCTGTGTACCTGTAATTTGTAGACTTATAGTTTCATCCATTAGGTCTTCCTTATCATAAGTCATATTGTTATCATCATTGACTTCAATATCCCTGTAAACAGGTATCTTGGACTGCCTGTTCAAGATTGCCTTCCTCAACGACGGTCGATTACGTATTGGCGAAAAGTTGTACAGTACTGAGAATGAGGAATCTCTCACTTGGCCCAGCTGCTTATTTACAAACACTGTTTCGTCACAAGCAGCATTTTTTTCGAGACCAGGAGTGTTGAACAATTGGTCTAATTGAACTGAAAAACTGAGTTCGCTACACATCTTGGTCTTTATGTGCTTCGTTAATTTCGTTATGGGAAAGTTCCTCGTCGACGAGCGTACATTGCTTCTTCCAAATACGCTTCTAGACATATTACTGACGGGCTTCTGAGGCAAATGTACGTACGTTTCAGAATTCTTCAGCACCATGTGAGTTGCATTCTTATAAACCATTTGCGGTTCCTCTTCACCTTCACCACCAAGCCACTGATCCTCATTGTCCTTGGGATGATGTAAACTGTGAATTCTAGTCACCAATGTATATAGAAGTTTCAAGCGTTTTATAAGTTGATCTAAGGACACGTCTTTGTTATTTTTCGGCATTTTAACGTCGTAAACAAAGTCGTCGTTTGAGCTGAGAAGGTTGCTTACTATTTTGCATTCCTTTTGCACTATAACAGTAAATATACCAAACTTAAAGAACATATTAAAGTGAAACAAATCAATGGGTTGAATCAATCTAGTTGTTATTCTTTAAATACCTTTATCCAAGTCACCCAATAATAGCAGCAGTTTGTCATGGTGGCCCAAAGCATCAGGCTCGCACTTGTCGTACACATGGAAGAAGTCGTACACCATGCATCCCATATTGATTACTGCACACACATCCACATTGTTGTAGCAATTATCTTTTAATATTACTAGCAGTCTCTGATGCATCATTTGTTTTGATTTCTGAAACCAAAATATTTTGACATCAACCAACAGTGTCTAGTGTCATTTGCTAAATAATTATGGTTCATAAGAACACACTAGAAAAAACCGGCCAAGTGCGAGACGGACTCGCACACAAAGGGTTCCGTACCATATTATGTTTAACTATCGCAAAGATAACCATGTATTTCATAATGATACTATGAATTACAAGGTTATTTTTTGCAGTTGCAGAAATTCGCCCATATTTAAACAAAATACCTTATGAATCGCCGTTTTTAATATTTGTTGATTAAATACAGTATAAGGTATGTACATTATATAATAGAGCTCGTACAAAAATGGTATAAAATTGACAACTTTACGGCCTTTATTTCTTCATTTTAGAAGATAAAAAAAAAAAAAATATCTTTGTACTCTACTCGATGAGTTCTAGACAATAACACCCCACACACACAGGTTAATTTTTTTTTTCATAATGAAAAGTTTTTTGTATGGGGACCGCCCCCTTTAATTTTAACTTTACTTTATTTTTATTATTTGTTGTTATAGTCGTAATAGAAATACACAATCTGTGAAAATTTCAACTGTCTACCTATTAAGGTTCTTGAGATACAGCCCTGTGACAGACGGACGGATGGACAGCGGAGGCTTAGTAAGTTTGTACGCACAATATTAGCTAGACTGCCCGCGGCTTCGCCCGCGTGGGTGTCTGATTTCATGGGTTTTAATTTTCTTACTATTGTTTATTTTACATCAAAAGTATAAATACTGAGTTTCAAGTTAATCGGACTGCGCTTTAAAATTCTTTCCTACAAACTTTAACATCCCTAAACCCCCTTTGAGGGGTAGTTTTGAAAAACTAATAATGACAAACTTGATTACTTACATAAGCAAGTTTTGTGCTAAGTTTCAAGTTCATTAACCAAACTGATAAGATTTTTCATATATAAACTGTATCCCTGTTTTCACGCCCACAGGGGTAGAATTTCAAAAATCGTCTGGGATGTTTCCATAACTTGGCTCAAATATTATTTACACCAATTTTCGAGTTAATCAATCCCCAATAAAATCCTCCGCTGTAAAATTCACTACCCCTTTTCACCCCTTAGGGGTAGATTTTTGGAAAACCCTGATACACGGTAGTTAGTCTTCATTTTTGGTCTCAAGTACAAGATCTGAGTTTTGAGTAAATCGGACCGCGTGTTCCAAAATTCCTCTATAAAAACTTTGACACCCACCAATACCGTCTTCTGGGGTCGCGGGATGTTCAAAAGAGATACAGTGGCCCTGTCATAGGCAACTGAAGGAACACGCCCTTCCGCTCCACCCAGAGCGTTGAAGTTATTTGATGATTTCCCATCCACAAAAACAGGGGGTAGTTTAGCAAAACTAAAAATGATTAACTTTATTAACTTGATGAATATTCGTGCTAAGTTTCAAGTCTAATAACTCAAGAGATAAGATTTTTCATACAAACTTTCATCCCCTATTTTATTCCCTTAGGGATGCAATTTTCAAAAACTCTTCCTTAATGGATGTTTACACTATATAAGGTACATATGTTCAAAATTTCATGTCTCTAGGTCCAGTGGTTTGGACTGTGCGTTGATTATTATCAGTCAATGAGTCAGTCAGGACTTTGAATTTTATATATATAGATTTACAAGACCATAAACTTCTTATAGGTTTTCCTATAATCTATAGGTATCGAACTATTATCTGTATTTTTTTCAAAATTTTAGGCTCAGTAGTTTCGGAGATAAGGGGGGGGGAATGGTCAATTTTCGTCTATTTTCTTAAATAACTTCAAAACAATTTATTTCAAAATTATAAAAAAAATATATTTGAGACCCTCACAGTAAGGCCTTTCATTTGATATGTCACACGGTACAGTTTGCAAAACTTTTTTTTAATTGTACTTATTTTCTCCCCAAAAGGGACCCCTATATTCAAAATTCATTTATTTACGTTACATGTCCGTGTTTGGGTTACCAAAATACATATGTGTACCAAGTTTCAACTTAATCGGTTCATAAGATTCGGAGCAAATTGGCTGTGACAGACGGACAGACGGACAGACAGACAGACAGACAGACAGACACACGAGTGATCCTATAAGGGTTCCGTTTTTTCCTCTTGAGGTACGGAACCCTAAAAAAAGAAGGACTCCGCGCCACGTGTATCGAAAGTGAAGCACCGTATGCGTGATTGCTATGTGTGCATGATTCATGATATGACGCCATAAATATGTGCATGATATGACGCCATATATGTGCATGATATGACGTCATGTCACGTAATGGCGGCCGGTCGGCATACTATGATGTAAATGTGTGCGTGAGGCGCAGTGGCGGATTTGCAGTCTTGGCCGCCCTAGGCCAAGACTGCAAATCCACATGAGCTGGGGCATGTATGTGCACAGCAGCCGCCCCTTTCTCAGCACCCATCATATAGACTACATAATGAATTTACTTTATTGCCAACTTTTGTCGATATCTATTTAGTTTAACTAACTTTAATATCTGCTAGTTAGTTACTGATTTTTTTTTCGCGATTTCAGGTTTGGTCCCGTAGTAAAAGTTGTTCATAATTATGAGTACAGTGACCTCTTAAGAGGATATTGGTCAATAACCAGTCACCCCGTATATTTTTATTTTTATATATTTATATATTTATAAATTACAAGTTTCTTAAAGGTGTAACAAAGCACACAATTAGACCTCTGGGGTCTGTCTTAGCATGCCATGGCCTGAGATTGATCAACGCGCTGATAACTGCTGTTTAACAGCACTACATCGACTCGGCTACAACCCAACTAGTTAAGTTATAATCGAGTCGATGCAATGTTCTTTCAGTTTACGCTTTACGTTTTTAATATTCATTGAGTCTTTAATGTCTACAGGTATTAGGTTTAGTAAATTGGGTATTAAGAAGGATGCGGTACGCCTGCCATAAATGTTATTTTTGCGTGGCACTTGAAAAGATTTTGATTTGGCTTGTCGTGTATTCACGTCATACTTAACTGGAATCTGAATATCACAGATATCAAAATGTTCTATGAGGAATAGATATTCAGCGCGCGCTAGAACAGGTAAAACTTTGCAATGTTTAAATAGCCCTGTGTAGTTGTCTTGGTATTTATTTTTTATATAGTTTGGTACTACAAGTTTCAACAAACGTGTTTGCAAATTATGTATTTTATCCAGGTAAGTTTTAAATGTACGTCCATAACTGGTGAGTCCATAAGATATTATGGACTCAGCAAGAGCTGTGTACATTTGAAGGAGAGTTCTGTACGGTATATTGCGCTTTATAATGGAAAATTTGGTGAGTATCGCACGTAACTTGCCGCAGACAGATTCCACCTGGTAACTCCAGTTGAATCGGTTATCAATTATTAATGCCAAATAGGTATGATATGGGACTTGCTCTATAGGCGAACAGTGGCAGTCTGGTACGTTTTTATGCAGACAATCATAACTATGAGCTATGATTTGGAAGGGATGGGAGGTATTTATGTGACTTGAATGTACGTGTATAACTTTAGTTTTTTGCGGATTCAGAACAAGTCCCATATCATGGGCCCACTTAGTCATAGAAGTAAAATCCTTTTGCAGACATTCTGCGGCCATATTTAGGTTTTTGTTAGCAGAGAGTATACAGGTGTCATCAGCGTATTGATAGAGGGAACAGTGTGTTATAATATTTTCTAGGTCATTAACGTAAGCGAGATAGTGGAGTGGACCAGACACTGAACCTTGGGCTGTGCCTTTCGTCACGTTCACAGGTCTGTTAAGGCTAGTACCAACTTTGACGCGATAACTTCGGCCACGAAGGTATTCTTTGCACCAGTCGAGTAATTTCCCTCTTATACCCGAGTTTTCGAGTGTTTTTAATAGAGTAGGTACTGTGCCCGAGTGTGTCAAAAGCCTTGCTGAAATCAATGAATATGAGTATCACATGCTGCTTGCCATCAAATTTAAATCAGCTGGATATGACTCAATAAGAATCATGGACATCAAAATGACAGGAGATAAAATTGTGAATGCAATCGTAAAGTTAATTAATGCGAGTATACAACAAGGCAAATATCCGTCAGAATTAAAAACAGGTATAGTCAGGCCCATTCATACCGTGTCGGTCCCGGAGAAAGAATAGGACCACCCCATTTCATCCCGTGGGTGTCGTAAGAGGCGACTAAGGGAGCTCATGACCCATTGCATACCATATAGCACTATGGGTCACCTGCGAGATGGCGGGCAAACCATCAACAATCGCATTCCCAAGGAGGGTTGGTGTCAGGCTGGCGGCCGACTGTAAAATTTTGCCAAAACTTTCAGAAACAATGATGATTAAAGATATGATGCGCGATAGGGCTAGGGCGTACCCCACAGGCGACGCGCAGGGGCAGCACCCGGCTCCTGCGGGAAGTGGACAAGGGTTGTTGCACCACCCCGGGCGGGGGCAACGTAAGAAGCGAGCTCGGGAAGTGAGATTGAGGTATGCAAGTTGGAATGTTGGGACGATGACTGGAAGAGCCAGAGAGTTAGCGGATGTATTAAAAAAAAACCGGTCAAGTGCGAGTCGGACTCGCGTACGAAGGGTTCCGTACCATATTATATGTTTAACAATCGCAAAGACAACTTTTAACAAGTTTTAATCTATAATTTGTACTTCGAACGCATCGGCACTTCTAAGAAGACATACACATACATTTTTCACACACACAAACACACCCTCACACCCTCATACAAACACATACACACACACACATACACATAAAACACAAACCCTATTTAAAAATAAAATAAGAAGCACATATAATATGTTCACATAGGCATACACAAAGAGCAACTAATTAAGTCAATTACTGTATTTTTTTTTTTTGTGTTTCTTCCTAAACTTAATTTTTACTCACCATTTTTTTTATAAAATTGTCTCAATATTGTTAATAACTAAGGGAAAGAGCGAGATTGCCCCAACACAAGTATGTTAAATTACTTACTGGGGTTGTCTCATAGGTATAATGTTACTGTTTTGGGACAAAATAAACATTTTTATTTATTTATTTTATTTTTATTTTATAATGATACTGTGAATTACAAGGTTATTTTTTGCAGTTGCAGAAAATCACCCATGTTTAAAGAAAATACCTTATAAATCGCCGTTTTCAGTATTGTTGATTAAATACAGTATTTATGGTACCTACATGGTATAAAGAAGTTTCAAATTCCTAATTTGTTGAATTGTTGCGCTAGAGCTCGTACAAAAATGGTCTAAAATTTACAACTTTTGCGGCCCCTATTTCTTAATTTTAGAAGATAAAAAAAAATGTTTGTACTCTACTCAATGAGTTCTAGACGATGACACCCCACATGCTAGATTAAACTTTTTATTTTTTTTTCAAAATGAAAAGTTTATTGTATGGGGACCGACCCCTTAAATTTTTAACTTTGCTTTATTTTTATTATTTGTTGTTATAGCCGTAATAGACAGCGGAGGCTTAGTAAGTTTGTACTGGACTGTATGTGGTTGTCTGATTTCATGGATTTTAATTTTCTTGCGCGGAACCCTAATTATTTTTCTAAAATAAAAATAGCCTAAGTTACTCCTTAAAACATCAGCTATATGCCATCAAAATCGGTGAAAATTCGTTGGGCAAGTTTCCTAACTTGACTCAAAGTACCATTTTTTTAATCGGACTGCGCTTTAAAATTCTTGTATACAAACTTTAACATATAAACCTCATTTGAGGCGTTGTTTTGAAAAACTAATAATGACAAACATTATTACTTACTTATGCAAGTATTTGTGCTAAGTTTCAAGTTCATTAACCAAATTAATAAGATTTTTCATATAAACTGTATCTCTGTTTTCACGAACACAGATAAAGAATTTCAAAAATCGTCTGGTATGTTTCAACAACTTGACTCAAACATTATTTACACCAATTTTAGAGTTAATCAAGCCCCCAATAAAATCCTCCGCTATAAAATTAACTTTTCACCCCTTAGGGGTAGATTTTTGGAAAACCCTGAAACACGTTAGTCTTAATTTTTGGTCTTAAGTATAAAAACTGAGTTTTGAGTTAATCGGACCGCGTCTTAAAATTCCTCCATACAAACTTTGACACCCCCAATCCCTCCTTAGGGGGTAGTTTAGGAAAACAAAAAATGATAAACTTTATAATTTACTTAGATGAATATTAACTCAAGGGATAGGATTTTTCATACAAACTTTCATGCCCTATTTTATCCCCTTAGGGATGTAATTTCCAAAAATCCTTCCATAGTTGATGTTTACACTATATAAGGTATCTATGTGCAAAATTTCAAGTCTCTAGGTCCATTGGTTTGGGCTGTGCGTTGATATATTAGTCAGTGACTCAGTCAGGACTTTGATTTTTTTATATATATAGATTTACCATGTTATTTTAAGACGACAGACTTCTTATAGGTTTTCCTGTAATTTACAGGTACAGAACTATTTTCTATATTTTTTTCAAAATTTTAGGCTCAGTAGTTTCGGAGATAAGGGGGGGGAATGGTCAATTTTCGTCTATTTTCTTAAATAACTTTAAAACAATATATTTTAAAATTATAATAAAAATATATATGAGACCCTCATAGTAAGCCCTTTCATTTGATATGTCACATGGTACAGTTTACAAAACTATTTTTAAAAATATTCTTATTTGCCCCCTAAAAGTGACTCTCATATTCAAAATTCATATACACTCCTTTGCAAAAAAAACGGGCGGTTTGGATTTTTGTACATTATTGGTAATCATTTAGTTCTAAAGAGGTTTTAATAGCCAAATTATGTTACTGGCACTTAATAAAGAGTCTGGGTATGAAAAAAAAGTTAATTTCAAATTCGAAAGTTTCGAAACTGTTGTTTTTAAAAATAATAATTCCTTTTTCAGTTTATGACTTTTTACTTACTATTCGCGGGTTTGCGGTTAAAAGGTTATCAGGCAATTAAAACTAACTTCTCATTATTTTTAGTAGAATAATTTATGTTTGTCGCATAATCCTGCCTTATTGTGACTTAAAACAGATATCTTTGTGTCGATTGTAATGGCAGAAAAAGCAATAAGAGCTAGTAAAATTATAGCGCTGCTGGAAGTGGGGTGTAGCCAATGTTACGGCTCACAGCGGTTAAACGTGAGTCGTTCCACCGTCCAAATAACCCGGACTGGATACCAAGAGACAGGTTCCGTTCAAAGAAGGCAAGGTTCTGGGAGAAAACGTTGCAGTCAAACACGAGACGACCGCTTTTTAGTGACTCAGGCGCTGAGGAACCGCAAATGCAGTTACATAGACCTCAAAAGCAACCTTGAAGAGGTACGAGGAGCACAAGTTAGCCTATGGACAGTGAAGAGGAGGCTTTTAGCGATTGATATACGCAGTCGACGACCAGCGCGGGCCCCCAAGTTACTCCGTGAGCACCACATTGCTCGACTGAGGTTCACTAGAAATTGTCTATCTTGGACACTAGGTAACTGGAGTAGCGTACTCTTCTCCGATGAGGCTCGAGTTTGTCTGAATGGTGAGGACCGACGTCGGCCAGTGTTACGAAGACCAGGGGATCGCTATGCCGACGCGTGTTTTGAAGAAATCACCCCTTATGGTGGAAGGTCCGTTATGTTTTGGGCGGGCGTAACTTCCAGCTATCGTACCGAGATAGTGTTCATTGAAAATGGCTCACTAAATGCGCAAAGGTATATAACAGGAATAATTTGTCAACATGCACAGCCCGCACTGACTGTAATTGGTGATGATGCCATTTACATGGACGATAATGCTCAGGACCACCGTTCTGGCGACGTAGATTCCTATATGCAAGAGCTCGGTATTCGTCGTCTGGATTGGCTAGCGCGGAGCCCCGACCTTAACCCCATTGAGCACGTCTGGGACCTCCTATAGAGGCGAGTACGATCTGTCCAGCCCCTTCCACAAAACATCAGGGAGCTTAAACGTATGAGTTCGGCTGAGTGGGAACACATTCCACAGGACACCATCAAAAGCCTGTTGGAAAGCATGCCAAGACGATTACATGCCGTAATCGCTGCAAGGGGAGGTCATACTCGTTATTAATTTTTATTTTTTAATGTCTTTTTTTTATTAAAATACCATAAAAACACTCGTAGTCTTAATTTAATTATACCCTAAAAATTTCCATTTTAACACGACTCTCTGTTTACATTGACTAAAACACTGATTCCAGGATTTATGGGTTAAAATCTATTTTCTCAATGATAATTAGAAATTTCTAGTCATTTATGCGAATGACATAATAAAAATATTAATATTATCCATAGAAAAGCCAATGACTGTAAGGTGCCCGCTTTTTTTGCAAAGGAGTTTATTTACTTTAGCTGTACGTGTTTGGGTCACAGAAATCCATATGTGTGCCAAATTTTAACTTAATCGGTCCATTAGATTCGGAGCAAATTGGCTGTGACAGACGGACAGACGGACAGACAGACAGACAGACAGACACACGAGTGATCCTATAAGGGTTCCGTTTTTTCCTTTTGAGGTACGGAACCCTAAAAAGGCGAATAAATGTGGCGTGTTTGCAAGAAACAAAATGGAAAGGAACGAAAGCGAGAGAAATCGGTGAAGGATACAAGTTTTTCTACTGTGGAAGTGACGGGAAAAGAAATGGAGTGGGAATAGTGTTAGACAGTAATTTGAAAGAAGGCGTGATGGAGGTAAAAAGAATTAATGATAGATTAATCGTTGTAAAAGTTATGTTAGAACATGTAATGCTGAATGTAATTAGTGTGTATGCACCGCAGGTAGGATGTGATGAAAGGGTGAAAGAGAAGTTTTGGGAGGACTTTGATACAGTTTTGATGAACATTCCGGTGCATGAAGAATTGATAGTTGGCGGGGATTTTAATGGACATGTGGGAAGAATGAGAGGGGTTTATGAAAGAGTGCATGGAGGATGGGGATTTGGTACCCTAAATAACGAGGGAGAGACATTGCTGCAATCCGCTACCGCATTTGACCTGGCAGTAGCCAACACTTGGTTCCAGAAGAACGACGGACACCTAATTACGTACAAAAGTGGCAATCACAAGACGCAAATTGATTACTTTCTAGTACGACGCAAGAACTTAAAATACGTCAAAGACTGCAAAGTGCTACCGGGAGAAGACCTCGTGGCACAGCACAGACTCCTAGTTATGGAAATGGTCGTAGAAATAAAGCCCAATAAAAACAAAGAGCGACCTCCACTCAAAATAAAATGGCATATGCTGGAGAAGAATGATTGTGCGAAGAAATTTAAAGAGCGAGTGGTGGATAAAATAATAGATATGGGGGACATGAATGATCGAAGTGTAAATGAATGTTGGAATGAAATGGCGGGGTATATTAGGAGTGCAGCGAAAGATATTTTGGGAGAGACGAAAGGAAAGGGTACAATAGATAGGGATACATGGTGGTGGTCGACAGAAATACAGAATGTGTTGCAGAATAAGAAGAGAAAGTTCAAGGAATGGCAGAGTGTTGAAGATGAGAATGTTAGTTTGAAAGCAGAAAAAAAGAGTGAGTATGATGCTCTAAAGAAAAAAGCCAAGAAAGCTGTGGCCATAGCGAGAGCAAAAGCCCAAGACAAGCTTTATGACACACTGGATAATCCAGCAGGCCAAAAACATCTATACCGGCTTGCTAGAGCTAGAGAGAGGAAGACGAGGGATGTCTGTCAGATAAAGTGTATAAGGGATGAAACTGGAACAGTTCTTTCGGATGATGAGAAAATTAAGGATAGGTGGAAGGGCTATTTTGAAAGACTGATGAATGAGGAGAATGACTGGAGTGGTGTGCTTGGGAATAAACCAGTAAATGAGGGGTTAGTGAGAATGATTAGTATGGATGAAGTGAGAATAGCAGTTAATGGGATGAAGAATGGTAAAGCAATAGGTCCGGACGGAATACCAGTAGAAGTATGGAAGTTATTACGGGTAGATGGATGGACGTGGTTAACTTTATTCTTCAATAAGTTGTTGCTAGAAGAAGCCATACCTGACGAATGGTATAACAGTTCGCTGGTGCCCATCTTTAAAAACAAAGGTGATGTGCTGGAGTGTAACAACTATAGAGGAATAAAGCTAATGTCACATAGTATGAAGGCTTGGGAGAAAGTTATTGAAAGGCGACTGAGAGAAGAGAGTGAAATTTCGCAAAACCAATTCGGTTTTATGCCTGGTCGAGGAACAGCAGATGCCTTTGCTATTCGCCAGCTGTGCGAGAAATACAGAGGTGCTCATAAAAACTTGCACATGGTATTTGTTGACCTCGAAAAGGCATACGACCGAGTGCCTCGTGAAGTTTTGTGGTGGGCACTTAAGGAGAAATGTGTGCCAGGGAAGTATGTGCAGTTGATTCGTGCGATGTACAGTCGATGCAGTACCCAAGTCCGGTCTACAGTGGGCACTACTGGCAGCTTCGATGTGGCTGTCGGTTTACACCAGGGGTCTGCACTCAGCCCTTACCTCTTCGTGCTGATAATGGATGCTCTTTCTTCGGACATCCAGGAAGAGGCTCCCTGGTGTATGCTGTTCGCCGATGACATTGTGCTGGTTGCCGAGAGCGGCCTAGAGGTCCAGAGTAGATTGGAGGTGTGGTGGAAAAGGCTGGAGACCGTTGGCCTGAGAGTAAGTCGGACCAAAACGGAGTATCTGTTTTGTGATTTTGGCGGCCTCTCGGGTCCGGTGCCCATGTCTCTTGCCGGAACGCCCTTACCGATCTGCTCCGATTTTCGGTACCTCGGGTCGCTTGTCCAAGGGGATGGCGAAGTAGACCGAGACGTAACACACCGGATCAACTCAGGATGGATGAAATGGCGACAGGTTACAGGAACAACTTGCGACCCACGGATGCCCCTCAAGTTAAAGGGGAAAATTTACAAGTCCGTGATAAGGCCTGTCGTACTGTATGGATCGGAATGCTGGGCAGTGAAGAAGACGGATGAAAAAAGATTGCATGCAGCGGAGATGAGAATGTTGAGATGGATGTGTGGAGTGACGAGAATGGATAAAGTAAGAAATGAGTATATAAGAGGAAGTTTGAAAGTGGCGCCAGTGACAGAAAAGTTGAAAGGAAATCGTTTGAGTTGGTATGGGCATGTGATGAGGAGAGACGAAACGCATGTGTCTAAAAGAGTGATGAATATACAAGTTGATGGATGGAGAGGCAGAGGAAGGCCAAAGAAAAGATGGATGGACTGTGTGAGGAATGATATGAAAGAGAAGGGAGTGAATGAGAGCGTGACGGTTGACAGAGGAGAATGGAAGAAGAAAACGTGTTGCGCCGACCCCAAGTAACATGGGATAAGGGCAGGAAGATGATGAGTCAGGCCCATTCATAAAAAAGGGAAATTCAATGACCAGGCAAATTATAGACCCATAACGATATTGCCTGCCATAAATAAAATAGTTGAAAAATTTATATGCGACCATACACAACTTTTATCGGGACAATGACATAATTTCCAAAGCACAGTATGGCTACCAAAGTAAGAAATCTACAGCTCAGTAACTTTCAATTTTACTGATGAATTTGGATGTACGAAAGTGATTTAGGAAGATTATTGTTATATGATGCGGTGCAGTGTCGCCCGCCATAATGTGCGCGAGTCTTTAGAATATTTAGGTACTTTCAGTTATTTCTTGTTATCATCAGTGAATTTTTTGTCAGATTGGCCGCCCCTAATATCTGGCCGCCCTAGGCCCGGGCCTACTGGGCCTTAGGGCAAATCCGCCACTGGTGAGACGTGTTCGTACAAGACGGCATACTTAGGTACTGTGCTTCACTTTCGATATTCGTGGCGCGGAGTCCTTCTTTTTTTTCTAGTCCTTGCTTAAGAATTGCAAAAAATAATATCTTGTGACAAAAAATATCTTGTAGAGCCCAAGAGAATGCTGCTGACCATACCCTTGCTTTGTAGCCATCTTTGACATCAGTTTTTTTGCCCAACACTGGTCACAGCAATATTATTTAGGGCGCCTCCAGTCAAGGAATGCATCACGTGAACCACACATGCCTCCTTCTGTGGCAATCAATGTCAAATGCTTCCAGAAACTAGGCACCAATTGACGCCCAGAACATGAATTTCGACGTGTTTGAAAAAATGTATGCCTTTTGTCTTTACAAATCTAGTACCTACTTATTAAAACATGATCTATCTTTTATTTATTACTTCATACCTCAGTTAAAGCACTTGGATCCACAATCAAGAACACATTATCTCGAATCTCCTGAACTTCACGAATCCAGGAGTTGATCAGTAATGTTGCATGGTGACTGTCTGGCGACATCAATAATGCTGGCACCAAATGAGGATCTAGGGCTTCCAAGCTGGCTAACCCACTGCGAAGAGACAGGATCCCTGAAAATTTACAGATTTAATTTTTTTCTTTATTTTTTACAATCTACATTGTATTCCTGATTTATTTGCTTACTATTTTGATCAGAAGAGCAAGAAACAGCAAAGTTTCCGATCTGCAGCAATCTCTCATTGTAAAAATCCAAATCCTTCACAAATGAGCAGTTCTCGGTCACTTCATCTTCACTCTTAACTAAACAGGAGCAAGTTCCTTTACTATTGATATTGAAATGGTCCCTTAGAATGGCTATAGGAGACCTGCTATAAGTAAAACAGTGTCCTACTAGTGCCAGTAGAGCAGTATTAGTGTTTGTCTCTAGCGCGTACAGGACATCTTTCAACACATCAATGAGAACATTGGCATTTGATGGCATTATAGGCAGTTTTAATGTCTCTGGTGTAGCTTTGACAGTTGAACTAAGGTCTCCTTCTATCAGTTCACTTAGTAATACCTTTGTTTCTCTCAAAACCTGTAAATAAAAAAGAATATTTATTGAGGCTTTATTGGTTTTCCTTTTATCAGTTATTTGAATAATTAGCTAGCTGCTTAAATACCACTTGGCAGCGTGCTTTCACAATGTGTTGATCATCAGCCAGGCAGTATCGGCACAGAGTCATAGCTGATAGAAGGAGTTCATCAATTGACACATGTAGCTCACTCACACATTCAACCATCTGCAATTACAATAAGGGATAATTATTAGAATCACTAAACTTTAGTCACCATTTTCAGTATTTATTGTATAATAATAATAAAAACATACATAATCCTTCCAGTGAGTATAAAGTACTTCAGACTCCTTGTAGTCAGTCTTATAGATGGCATCGGCAAGTTTACCAAGGACTTCAAATGTTTGGTCAATCCAGTTGACAAAATACATAGTAGTTATGTTGAAAGAATCATTAGCACTTTCATCCATGTTTGATGAAACTGATTTTTTCTCTAAATAGTTCTCAATTGACATTAATCTATTGATGCACCATGATAATCTTTCCAGATTATACTGACGACTTTCCTGAAACATGACCATGCAAAAAGTTGAGCTTATGAATTTCTTATTTGTTTTATAACGGGTCTGATTGGTCTGATTTGAAAACAGAGCTTAGAGGTCAGATCGGCTGACAAGCTGTCGGGCTAGTGGTACAAAACTTTAAAGAAAATATTTAATTGAAAATCCTACTAATATTGTAAACGTGAACGTTTGTGAGGATGGATGGATGGATGTTTGTTACTCTTTCACGCAATAACAACTGAATGGATGTTGATGAAATTTGCATAGAGATAGTTATACACTAGGATACTTTTTATTCTGATATTCCTACGGGTAACCGCGGGACACTGCTAGTATATTATAGTTCTACCAAACTAGTCTCTCATTTAATGATCCCAAAGCATTAAACGTCCTTCAGACATATACAGTACCGTAGTCAAGTCACATATATACAGGCAACAGTTAAATACCCTACTTTCTAACACCTACATGCCTGTGGGTATCATTTTACTTCATTATTTGTCTCTGACACTGCAACTACTCATCCAACTTCTCAAAGAGATCCCACATCTAGGTATTTGTTCCTCTAATAAAGTTCTTGTTAAAGTTAAACCTACCTATCTAAAACAAATTTGATTCAGTTTTTTTTAGATACAAGGAGAGATATTAAATAAACACATTATGTTTACCTGTAAAAAAGTGTGATTGTGAAATTCCACTTTGAAAACATCAAATAAATTAATCAAACATTTATTTATTTGACTTGAACATAACGTGTAAACATTTCGAATTTTTGAAATATCCTCTTCACTGTTATCATAACTCAATAGTTTATGACGTAAACGAAGAGTTAAAGGTTGAATTTTATCCAGGAACAGGCTCTGAAAGTTTATAGAAGTTTTTGTGTTGGTGTACCATTTTCATTTTTACAAAACTAAATGTCAATACAATCTAAATTATGTTTACCAAGACGTGTTTGGTGGCAGCGCGTGCAGCTTTAGGTATTACAGCAAAATCTCCAATACTGTTTTCCATTTTTATCTCAGAAACATAAAACTTTTTAAACAAAATAATTTTATTTCAAAATTCGAAATAAACGATAGACCGAGTAAACGTTTACCCCACAGACCACCAGTGTTGCCAGATGCATTGAACCTTTTATCTGTAATGGAAACTGCTAAAATCTGTATTAAATCTGTATGCTTTTTATCATGAAATCTTTATAAAATCTGTGAAAATCAAGGGAAAAGATTAGGTAGGATTAAATAAAAATTGACCCAAATTAATAAAATTGTCATATATGTACTAAAAAGATAGATAAAACAAAAAACAAATTATCAAATCAAAAATTAAACTTACAACGACCGAACAAATAATTACTTTATACCTAATTTCCATTAATCAGTCACACATATTTTTGTTAAGGTGATTGCGCTGTGTACCCCGCGAAATTCAATTTTTTTTGGGTTTTTTCAATTTGCAAGGCTGTGTCAGGTTGTATCTTGATCAAAGTATGATACGCGGCAATAAAACATATGTATTTATATAAATTTAACCATAAAAATTATCAATACATTTCTCTAAGTTAGATTTCGTGCAGATTCGTTACATTTCGTTCGTTTGAGGAATCTGCATGTCATGTCAATCTGCTACATTGATCAAGATACAACCTGAAACGGACCTGCAAATTGCAAAAAACTCAAAAAAAAAAAATAATTTCACGGGCTACCACTGCGCATCCCCCTTAACAAAAACGCAGATTATGGCAATTTGTGTAGAATGTGAAAATTCTGTATAAAAATCTGTATCCAATGCTAATCTGTATCGCAAATCGAAAATCTGTATAAATACGGAGAAATCTGTATATATGGCAACACTGCAGACCACAGACCAAGTATTCCACAGAAACAAACATAGACTATACACTAAGTAGTATTTGTTTACCCGAAAGCATAGATAATACACTATACATACAAAGAGGTAGACTGCGTTTCATTAAGGTTGATGCGCCAAGGTAGCCCGCGAAATTCAAAATTTCTTACGTTTTTTGCAATTTGTAGGTCAGTGTGAGCTTGTATGTTGTTTAAAATTTGATTCGCGGCCGTAGCTAATATGGCTTTACAGAATTATAATCATTAGAATCAGCAATACAACTCCATACGTTAGCATTTATCTCAAATCTAGCGATTTCATGAAATCATGAGGTTTGAGGTAAATGCTAACTTATGGACTTGTATTGCTGATTCTAATGATTATAATTCTGTAAAGCCATATTAGCTACGCCCGCGAATCACATTTTAATCAACATACAAGCTCACACTGACCTACAAATTGCAAAAAACGTAAGAAATTTTGAATTTCGCGGGCTACCCTGGCGCTTTCGCCTTAAATAGTTCCTCTGCCGTAATGTTGGCTCCACTGTTAAACTTTAACAATGGACCTATCATTTCCATGCTTTAACAACGGTAGCGTATCGTGTTCGTTCTACAATAGTGGACCCAACATTACGGCAGGGGAACTATTTGATGAAACGCACTCTACAAAGCATTGACTTAGAATTCTAAGTCAATGCTACAAAGCTACAAAGTATTTCAAAGTAAGCAAGCAAACACAACTGACACTTGCTTGACAGCAAGAAAACGCTTCATTCATTCTGTGATTGTTCCTGTGGCAATGACATTATACATTTATACATCGTATACCTCGATACGTAGATCGTATATTATCTAAGTTCTGTGGTCAGCCTGCATGGTCAGTCAGGTCGTCATGAGCTGTCAGTCAAATACTGAGGACCTTAGACGATCAATCTGGAGTTAGTTTAATATCTATTGTACACACACGGCTACCCATCAAGCTATACAATTCCAGTTTACACTGACCTCTCATTGTAAGGAAATCCTACACAATGCGAGATTAGCTTATACTGGAAATGTATAGCTTGATCTGTAGTCGTGCGTGCCCTTTAATAAATCAGCCACCCTTAGGTGAGAATAGTCGGAAACGCGTTGCGTTTCATATAACATTAGATTTCGTTCGTTCGACGAATCTGCACGAAATGTAACTTAGAGAGATGTATGATTTTTATGGATAAAATGATGCAAATACTTATGTTTTATTGCGACGTATCATAAATATTGATCAAGATACAATGCGTTTCAAGTTTCAACTAAGAATAGGAATGACCTTACGCCAATTGTGAAGATTTAGCAAAACAGCACCTTGTTTACACATTTGCAAAGTCAGTGATAAATAATAAGTTTATAAAAGAGTGTACAGATGCCAGCAGGTCAAGCCACCTGAAACTGTCCAATTTTCCCAATCAACCTAGAACCTAGTTTCGGGTGGCTTGACCTGCCTGCGTCTGTACGCACAGCTACAGATCAAGCTATACATTTCCAATATAAGCTGATCTTGCATTGTATATGATTTCTTTGCAATGAGAGCTCAGTGTAAACTGGAAATGTATAGCTTGCTGTGTAGCCGTGTATTCGTATTGAAAGAATGCAGAAAAATTCAAGTATTCTCAGCTTCGCTGTCCTCCGGTGACTTAATGATTGGCGATCGTGTGGGCACTTGCACGCAACTAGCCGAAATTCCCATTGATGCGATGCGTGCCCAACAAACTGACAACTCACGGATCGCCGCGATCATACGACGAGCCTAAACGATGTTCGGCGACTACAGATGAGTAAGCCTTTAGAGGTATGAGGAACAGGGTGTAAAGTTCACTCATCCTCTATTGAAAAGGGAGGATCCTCCAACCAGACGGGTGTCGTGTCTGGTGGGCTACTGCCCGACAGTTGATGTCGGGACGTTGTATATATGCTAATCGCGTGGTAAACTCTGATGGGGAGCCACACGCAAAGCTGTTTGTAGATGGCGCTCTGAACGACTGTACATTGTTTTACAAACAAATCCATACATTTTGACAATCGTTCGTTATGTCAAATCAATGAAAAAAGGACAGTCGATCATGTGCCACGTGATAAAAAGTTAGTTTTCCTCCCCATTGCGCGATGCAGGTTTGCGTGACGTCATGTCATTGATGCGTAGTTCGTATGTGGCGATGTAGATGCCGCCACATCACTCCCCTCCGGAGACCGGAGGTCGATAGTGGGCTGAGTCGTGTATCTTGCGATGCTTGCCAGTGCCAGTTGTGGTTCCAGTGAGTCGGAACCGGGTGCCGCATAGTTCACGGTGAGTCGGAACTGTCTGCGGTGATGCCCCAGTGAGTCGGGGTGGCGCTGCGTTATGCTCCAGTGAGTCGGAGTGTACAGCGCTGGGTTGAGGCTGAAGGTGCTGACCAGGAATGCGCGTCCGCTGCATGCTGGTGGTCAGGATACCCGTTGAAGCCGTGGATGCTGGCGGGCTGTGTGACTCGCCGCTCGAAAGCTTGAGGAAGTGATGCTTGATGACGTCACGCTGATGTAGTTGCACGAAGGCTGCGCTGACGTTCATGCTTGGGGTCACCAATTTAGAGGCATGAGGAACAGGGTGTAAAGTTCACTCATCCTCTATTGAAAAGGGAGGATCCTCCGACCAGACGGGTGTCGTGTCTGGTGGGCTACTGCCCGACGGTTGATGTCGGGACGTTGTATATATGTTAATCGCGTGGTAAACTCTAATTGCGCGATGCAGGTTTGCGTGACGTCATGTCATTGATGCGTAGTTCGTATGTGGCGATGTAGATGCCGCCACAAGCCCTTCGCACATTAATTGTGTTCGCGGGTAATCGTCGGGTAAATTTACAAACTGTTGGTAAACTGTTATCTTGAAATGATTCGCAATCATCTGGCGACGAGTTTACTTTTAAAAACCGTAACTACATCCATCATCCATCCAATGGTATGGTACATCCTTAATTTTGACAGATGTCATGTCAAAGAACGCCAATCGCCATATCTATTGTTATTTCGATTCCGGAATAAATCTCGGAAACATTATTCATAAAAGGATTTAGAAAGTACGCAACAATGAGTGAATTAGTTTGGGGAATTAAAAACGGCGATATTGACCAAGTAAAAGACATAGTAGAAAACAAGGTAAGTGGTTCAAGTAGTGTGTAAATGTGAATCGGTTTTCATTCTACGTCTACGTGAACATTAGTCGTTGGCAAGAGAAAGCAATGTTTCTCATTAATTTCAAGTCAAATTTAGTTCAAAATAAGGGAAAAACAGCAAACGAAAACTGAATCGCGTACTATTCACTCTTTTAAAATAGTCATGACTACAATGCTTAAATGAATATTAAAACTGTAGTGAAACATTTTGTAACTAAGTACCTCAGTAATTATTATTGTCAAATATGTGTTGTACGCCCTCAATGCAGGCGCTTACTTGCTACGTCTCACAGGTATAACAGTTACAATGATCATAGTACTTAATTTTTTTTTTGTTATTTCCCCAATAATTAGAATACTTTAATTAAGAATTTAAGGAAAATGTATTTGTTTTAGAAAATTGATGTCAATGCTCTAATTGATGGAAGAGTACCTCTACACTATGCTGCTGATTATGGACAAACAGCTGTTCTCAACTATCTGCTGGACAAGGGAGCAGACCCTAATGTAAGTGTGCATATTCAGGACAATATTTTGTACTAGCAAAAGTAATATAAAATTTGTCTAATTAAAATGCATATTTCAGATGTTGGACAAACATGGCATCTCTGTACTGCTAGCAGCTATATGGGAAGGTCATACAGACTGTGTTAAGATATTACTCAAAAACGTAAGTAACAGTACAATAGTGAATATTGTGCTTTTTTTTGCAAAATTAATATGCATGACTTGCAATTTCACAGTTATGGTAAAGGAAATTAATTTCACGCATTAAATTCATTTAACTAAATATCAGTTATTATGCAGTATTTGGAGGAATTTATTTGACAATGTAAGACTTGGGAAATCCAGTATAAAGATATCTATGAGTCATGGATGTTTTATGGTTCATACTCAGAATGACTGTTTGAATATAGCCTATCTATAAGCAAACAACTATTATCTTGCAGGGTGCGTCTAAAAATGGAAAAACCCCAGATGGAACACCATACATTGAAGCTGCAGAAAAAGAAGAAATCAAAGAACTACTTACATAGAATGAAATCTGTTATACTCAACTGTAACAAGTAATCG
Organism: Cosmia trapezina; assembly: GCA_905163495.3. Lineage (NCBI taxonomy): Eukaryota > Metazoa > Arthropoda > Insecta > Lepidoptera > Noctuidae > Cosmia > Cosmia trapezina. The sequence goes on from LR991038.1 coordinate 13,043,217, forward strand.
CTCAGATTTACGTTTTGATGCTAAGGTAAAATCACTAAGATCAAACAATAAATTAATTAATCCATTATAAAATATTTTTACAAGCATTTATTTACATTGTAATGAATTATTTTTATACGCTCAACATATTGAACTCTATAACATGTATTTGATTATGCGTCCATTTAGTAGTGTGTGTATCTATAAAGGCCTGACCTCCCTTATGGAGGTAAAATACAGCAATCACCTGAAATGTGATGGCTAGCTCATCCTTCCAGTGCTTGCATGAGATTTGTAAGAAGCCCCATTATCTAAATTTAGCAAGTAAATTATTTAATATTAAGGTATAATTCCAACAAATAAGATGTAATTTTTATCACTAAAATAATAAACTGATATAAACAAACCAACTTTTTATTTTTATAATAAAATAGGTATGAACAAAACATATGAAAAAATATTTTCAAACTTAAAGCTAATTCTTACCAGAAAAGAAAGGAAGTACCAAAACTTGAGAACATCTCTTCAAAAGCTACATTATTCAGAAAATAAAAATGACTATTCTTGAATCACAAATTAAACATTTATTTTAAAACTATTCTAATGCCCTATTCCTATGTAAAAATTCCAGTAAAAAATTACCGTTCTCTAATTTTAAGAACAATATAATCTTAAACAAGTATCACAAAACTGGTATTACAGCATTCTTTGGATCATGAAGGGAAAAAATGCAAAAAACAGATGCCTATTATCATTATAAATCTCCACTTCCTGGATATTTCTTATACTTGTTATTTTTGGCTGGGGGACAGTAACATGCATTTTTCTGTGCGTCCAAATATGACTTACAGCCAAGAGTTAATGTGCCCGTAAACAATAATTTTGCTGCAGCTTTGCAACCTGAAATCAAATTAGGATATTTTAGAAAATACAATAAATAGAAGCAGTATCGCTGCTTAGGTCAGGCGCCGTTCATTAATTACGCGAAGCGTTTACGTGGGAGAGGGGATCGAACCTAATCTCGCCCAAATTCACGTGGGGGAGAGGGAGGGTCTCTGCAAATATCACGTAATTTTATTTTCCCAAAAAACAGTGTTTAGTTGCGAGAAGCTGGGCAAGATTGTGTTAGATTTATTTAAATAATTAAATAAATGTAACGCAATCAAGCACATTATAATATATTTATCATAAAAATACGAATTTTGAAAAATCTCGTGTGATTAGGCAGGGGAGAGGGGGTCGAGCCAAATCTCACGCCATCTCACCAAGAGGCTTATCAAAAAATTGCATAGCATAACTATTGAATGCCCGCTTAGGTTAGGACGAAAACATTTCTAACTATTGTGAGTACCTTTTGTAATTGTGTCTCCTGCGACATTAACTGACTTATAACTGTCACAGTAATTGTAGAGGCATCTTTTGAAGTCCAAGTCACAAGTTTCTTTCCCGCTATTACATGTATCATAGCAAATGTCATGGGTATCACAACATTTTGTCATTTCTGCAAGTGGCAAGTATTCTGAGGCAACCTCAAAGCCGAGAGAACCACAACCATCTGATGTTGGGATGTGATTTCTATTGCGGACTGGTCTAGATCCTGAAAATAAATTCATTTTGTAAATTATTACAATTTGTTAAGCAATACAATTCATCATCATCTTCCTGCCCTTATCCCATGTTACTTAGGGTCGACATAACACGTTTTCTTCCATTCTGCCCTGTCAACCATCATTAACTCCCTTCTCTTTATCATTCCTCACACAATCCATCCATCTTTTCTTTGGCCTTCCTCTCCCACTCCATCCATCAACATGTCGCATGCTAAGTGGAATACTGACTTAACTCAAAAAGACGATTTTTGGGAAATCGCAAAAGAAGATCTTGCTATGAGGACTTATCCTATTTGTTGATATATAAAAATAAAACTGATTTATTAATCATGAATGCTTGTATATTAAATGTCTATGATTAACTATTGACGAGATCTGAATTTAAAAAAAACCGGTAATAAGTTCTATCTATTTTTTCGGGACTATCTACTAATGGATCAATGTTCCATTAAGCATGCGATGTATATTCATCGCTCTTTTAGTCACATGTGTTTCGTCCCTTCTCATCACAGTGTCACCAAATCAGTACGATTATTAATGTATTTAGTTTAATCGAAGCATACCTTCAGGGCAGTTGAATATGCATTCCTCTTCCACAGCCGCATCGAAAACTTCATGCAGTGATCTGAACCTTTCAGCAACTGTTATGACATTTTTAAACATATCACCAAAAACTGATTCTGCCGATAGAACTGCATCCTTTAAATTCCTTAGCATGGAAGAGCCCACACCAGTGTATGCATAGGCTACGAAAGTTAATACGTAAATAGCAATCTTTTTATAGGGAATCTCCATGTTGAACAATGTTACCTTGATGCACTTTTAAAAAATGTTAACATTCTCTGTGCGTGATTCTGGTAAATCTCAACTATCCCTTTTTATCCAGTGCTCTAGGAACACGTAATTTTTAAAATTCGGCTTGGATTGTAGCCAAAACAATAATGTCACAACTTCACAAGTTCACGTCAATGTTCACAACATAATTTTATGAATGACAGAATTAATGTCATTCACAGATTAAGTAGTATTCTTACTTTACTCTGGTCTCTGGTCATTACCTTGTCATCACAGCTTACAGGTGACCACAGAACATATATACCCTAACGGGTGACTGATTCGATTCCGGTATTCGGTCGTGGTCCACTTTTTCTTGCCAGTGGATCACCTAAATGCTTAGAGCATTTAAATGCTCTAAGCCTAAATGATGAGGATTATACATTTAGAGCCAAAAGCTTAAAATAGTTTTATAATATGCAAATAAAAAATGTCTATTGGCCATGGTCCACCTAAAATTTATTCCACGGAAATAAAATCCTCTTCCTGATCCTGATCCTGTCATTTCACTACAATTGAAAAGTGAATGCCGAAAGAACAAATGAAAATCGCAAAAACAAATTAATAAAATCGGAAAAAACTTTTAACTAATAAAATAATGATTATCATTCAACGTAACTTTTCCAAAGCGAGTCCTACAGATTTTTTTTGTTTAACAATTCTAATTGTATTTCTATTATATAGTCATCATCAGTTATATAGGGTGACTGGTAATTAGTGACCGATACCTAAACACATGATTATACTCATGATAACAAACAACTTTTACTATGGGACCAAACCTGAAATCGCGAAAAAAAAATCAGCTTCCCCATACATTCACGTTCGCATAACGCGTCAAAATGTAGGGAGCAGCTGATTTTTTTTTCGCGATTTCAGGTTTGGTCCCATAGTAAAAGTTGTTTGTTATCATGAGCACAATCATGTGTTTAGGTATCGGTCACTAATTACCAGTCACCCTATATATTTGGTTTTCCTTTTATTGGAAAGTCAGGAATCAAGACTCTGCAGTTCAGTTAGAAGGCGCAAAATGGTGGTACTGGTTTTCTTCACTTTTTTATTCAGTTTTGAATGGAAAGATTCCGTAACATTATTTGTGCGGTGTCTTTCACCAAACACAGATAAATACAGAATCAAATTGTTTTGTCATCTAAAATCCATCCAGGTATTTTAAAAACGGTATAATTTTATCATTATTACTGCCTGAAGAAAACGGTTCACCTCAGTCCACCTAGGTGGGCCACCGGCAAGCAAACGTGCCCGTGATCCACCTAGGTGGACTGAGGTGATCCACCGGCAAGAAAAAGTGCCCGTGGTCCACCCAGGTGAACTAAGCAGGTGGACCACGACCGAATCCCGTTCGATTCATTTGTCGTCGGCCTGTGTCAGTAAACGTACCGAGAATCGATTATGAAAGATGAAAGGATAGTGAGAAGAGTACTTCGTTTGGGGAGGCCCAACCCAAACGAAGTACTCTCCGACTACCGTATAGAAACCTATATAATAATTATAATACCTAAGCCGACTACTGAGCATGGCTGTAAAGCTGCGGTTTCTTAGAAAACGGTCACCGCACTCAACGGCCGCAGTGACAGCTGTCATGAACATGATGGCAGTTGCAAAGATTTATATCGTCAGATTCGCCCTACGCGTCAAAAGATAGTCTCGTTTCTGTTTCGGTTTGACAACTCTGACAGTGTCAGAGTCAAGTCACTGCGTCATTGTGTGCCAGACTGATAACTGATACACAATGACGCAGTGACTTGTCTTGATTGTCATGGAAATGTTAAAGGTTGCGTAGCATCAAGTGTAGGTTTAGAACTCCTCTATACGTATAGAGATGGATATTTGAAATGAGTGACATGAAAAAAAAAGAAAACAATGTACTAACTGGTGTCTAGTAGAAAAAAAAGTGTCTGTTCGTGTCGTGCTAAATACCTAATCTTATCTAATATTATAAATGTGAAAGTGTACAGAAACGGACATAGGGAAGTGCAAATCATCTATTACAATACAACCACGCTCTGTGCTAAAGAGGTAAGTCAAAATAACTTCATCAGATATTTCTAACTCGAGATATAATAAATATATCCCATTATATCCCATGGTAGAAAGGCGGCTTTAGTGTTAGCGTTGCTAACCAAACAAAAAAATTCACTTCTTTTCAAACAATATTTGCCATAGACACGCTATGAAGAAGAACATCGACTAATTCATAAATATAAATTTTAGTATGGCAATATATCTACATTTTATGAACGTCCGGTAGCCATATTGTTTTAAAAAGTTATCCTTTTCCGTTTTGTTGTCGTGAAAATGACGGGCTTTAGCAATAAGGTGAGAAGAAAAAATATGAAAATCGAGTAAAATGCCTTCAAGTGGACATAATAATTAACTTAAAACTGCAATGTGCCTTCTAATCTTTAAGTTTGTCTGTTTCTGCCGTGAAATAAATTTTAACAACATGCACTGTCCATGCACCACACGTGCTTTCTTGTGTTTAGCATTTGTTACAGGACAATATTACATGAAACTGTTCGTATATTCTCTGCTACAAGGAATCCCGAGATCCCAGTTACTTATATTGTGTTTTAGAACAGTCAGAATTGAAAATGAGTAAATAATTTTGAGGTTATACGGTACGTCAGCGGTGGTTTTTAACCAGTGTGAATACTTGTGTTCTAGGCCATAGTAATCGATGGCCGTGGCCATCTGCTCGGCCGCCTGGCCGCAGTCATTGCTAAGGTCCTGCTGGAAGGTAACAAAGTCGTGGTCGTGCGATCTGAGCAGATCAACATCTCTGGTAACTTCTTCAGGTAAGAACATAGTTTTCCTACTTTGTGCTGATTTCATGAACATATCTCTATGGATAGCGCTAAGTTCTGATAATTAACCCTAAGAATTAACTTTGTTTCATGGTGTTTAAATAACAGCACATTGTGATGTGTGCTACTAAGTCACATTAATAATTTGTGATAAGACCACTAAGACAACCCATTGACCCACGTTTGTAACAGTTCTACAGATTTGGCTATACAACTTTAAATGATGTTTTACTTGGGTAATTTGCGACTGAATATTGAAAAAATAGATGTTGTTACTAATAAGTTATCTGATGATAAATGTCCCACATTTCCATTTTATATTGTTTCTGAATCAAATGACTCAAGATTTTGATGTATTTCAGGAACAAATTGAAGTTCATGTCATTCCTTCGCAAGAGGTGCAATGTGAACCCCGCTCGTGGACCTTTCCACTTCAGAGCCCCTTCCAAGATCCTGTGGAAGACTGTCAGAGGTATGTATTCCCAGTTACAGACTTACAGACATAGTATGTGGATTAATGGGACTTGCACAAGAAATTAAGATCTCTGTTTGAAAGTCACAGTTGTCTGTTTACATTGAGTTATTGCATGAAGGCACATTTACATGTAATATTGATATCAGCTTTAAGGGTAGCTTGTTACAGTCAGAACACCCAAACCCATGTTACTGGTTAACAAAAGTTGCTAAATACAAGGCACTTATTATAGCAACTTTTTTGTGCCAATTTTTATCACCTTTCAATTTGCCTAAGCCTCCTAAGACAACCCACTGACCCCTTATCTTTTTCAGACTGAACACACTGCTCTAATGATTATTTTCTTAACCTACATTATTTGATGTTTATGATAAGAATTCTTTTATGAAGCCCTTCAAACACAAATATTAGTCACATATTTGTAATGCAGTGAGGTTCACAAGGGTCATTAAATGTGTTTCAGGCATGATCCCACACAAGACTGAGCGCGGAAAGAGCGCGCTGAGGAGGCTCCGTGCGTACGACGGTTGCCCGCCACCCTACGACAACCGCCGTCGCGTGGTTGTGCCCGCCGCTCTCCGCGTCTTCTGCTTGAAGCCTGGCCGTAAGGTATGTTGACTGTTCAATCATGTTGTAATTTATTTTAACTGTCCTAACAACACGGTACAAAGCACTTGTTGAAGCCAGTAGGTTAACTTACAAATTGGGGTTCAAAACTGGAACTCATGAAAATGAAGTAAAATCCCTGTTCCTTGATTGTTTATTATTGATCCTGTGACAGTAAAATAGAGTAATTGAACAAGATTTTCTACAATGATGTTTCATTTGGGTAATTTGCGACTGAATAACCATGTTGCTATTTTATAAATGTCTGAGACCATTTCACTAGTCTAACCCCTACATCAAACAAAACTAGGAAGTTTTAACCAATTGTTTATTATTTCAGTACTGTCACGTCGGCCGCCTGTCCCACGAAGTCGGCTGGAAGTACCGCGACGTCGTCCGCAAGCTAGAGAACAAGAGGAAGGTTAACTCCGTCAAGCTGATGGCCTACGAGAAGAAGCTGAAGGTTTGTTTCCAAGATTACTGCTATTTATTAGCTTGAAAAAACCGGGTTCTGTAAAACTGTCACTTTTTGACTGTTTTGTAATGATGATTACATTCTTACCTACATTATTTGAGTACAAATGAAAATAACCCTTTACTGATTCAGATTTTAATCGTTATGCTACATCAAAAAGTATATTTGGCAGATAACTGACTTCTATAATATCTTTGCAGAGGATCACGAAGGAATCCGGCGAGAAGGTTGCGAAGACGACGGCGCCGTTCACCGCAGTCATCCAATCCTATGGATACAATTAGGATTAAGAGAATATAAATATAAAAACCTTTGGTTGCCCAAAACTGTATTTTTATTTACTATCACTTAAGCAACCACTGATGCTATAACAGTCCCTGACACGAAGCAAAAAAAATCAGCAGCCAAGTATTTGTCGGAAGTCGGAACACACAGTGTGACTGACACTGGCATGGCCACCATCAGGGATTTTAAAATTTTGATAACAAGAAATTAGTCGCAAAATTTGCCGCCAAATATCAGAATTGGATAAAAGTAACCCTTATGGTGTGACTCAGTCTGTCTGTTTGTCACAGCTGGATATCTCAAGAACTACTAATGCTATCAATTTGAAATTTTGGAACAGTTTTAGATGACGTTTGCCCAACTATTTACAAATAAGAAAGAAATAAAAATGTATGTTTTTTTTGCAACAGGGTCTTAAAAGTTGACAGTGGGACTACTAGGGCATATGGGGTATCAATGGTATCTTAAAGAGCGCTGTTTGCACATTCGTAAACATTTTTTTAGGTCGCAGTTTTCGACTTTTGATGAAAAATGTAAAAAAAGAAATACCTACCATGCCCCCCTTATCTCCGAAGTTTGCACAGAGAAAAATCTGAAATTATTCTATGTGATAGAAGTATAAGTAAGTTAAGTTTCAAACCATGAGAATCATCAACATAAATAGATTTGCCGTGGTTTGGTCTGATTTCCGAAAGAGAGTCGGATTTGCCCTATGGGATAGTAGGCCCTGGCCTAGGGCGGCCAATCTGACGATAACTAAAGGCTCGCGTACATTATGGCGGGTCGCACTGCCGTCGGAACTCTGACACAAAAAAACTGGTCGAGAGCGAGTCGGACTCGCGCACCGAGGGTTCCGTTCCGATTTCTGAAAAAGTGTGCTATTTATAGACATCATTTTATGTTTCCTGTAATCTTTACATAAACTTGTACCACATAGAATATTTTCAGATTTTTTCTATGCAAACTTCGGAGAAAGGGGGTATATTTTTTATCAAAAGTCGAAAACTATGCGGCCTAAAAAAAAGAAAAAATGTTTTTTCAATACACTTCCTCGAAAACTGGTTCATATCGCACTACGATTAGGTTCACAATGCAATGTATGTCGCACGCGTGTGATTTTTCATTTTCCCACCCGTGTGCGGGAATAAAAATTGCCACAGATAACTTATACCTATACTTAGCTTAGTCCAAATTGGATCAATGTTGAGAGTTGTGTATAGAGATTCACAACAGATTCTCTATTCGGAGGTGAATGTTTTTTAAATTTCGGCAAAGAGATAAAATATAACCTTTGCGGCGTTAATATTTTTTGAATATTTAAATAATGTTTATAAATAGAATACCATCAAAAACTATGATTATTACCATAAAAAAAAACGTTTATTAACAAATTAACATTTATTTGTGTTCTAAACTCAAAAATATTAGAATTTTCTATTTTTCATATTAGGCTATTTATCGGCTTTAGACCTTTGCTTCTCCTTCAACCTGGCGAAAGCAAAGCGCGGAGAAAAAAGAAAATTTAAATCATAGTTTCCTAATAATTCATGACAAAAATATTTTCCGTTATTTTATTTTATTTCCTCAAAAGTGTATTAAAACCGTCGTTTGGTACTAGTTGACATTTGTTATTGCAGTTCTCGGCTCAAAAACAACCTCGCCTACGGCTCGGGTGTTAATTCCGCCTCGAACGCACTAACAAACGTTCTCCACTTGTAACAAACGTTCTATCATATGATATCCCACATGTCCTGTAGCCCCACTTCGAATTTTTAAGACCCTGTTGCAAAAAAATTATATATTTTTATTTCTTTCTTATTTGCAAAATAGTTGGGCAAACGTCATCTAATACTGTTCCAAATTTCAAGTTGATTGCAATAGTAGTTCTTGAGATATCCAGCTGTGACAGACAGACAGACTGAGTCGCACCTTATGGGTTCCTGTTTACCATTTTGGTACGGAACCTTAACAATGTATCTTAGCCGTGTTTGGGCTTATTGGAATTGTCATGAGATGCACTCTGAAATGAGTAGTATGCTTTGATTGTCAGAAGACAGATTTCATAGCCAGTATTTCCGTCGATGATCTGTCGTCGTGTGGTTGCTTTAATAATTTGAAGCCGTCCAATCCGTCCAAATCAGACAACATATACAACGTGTAACGTTAAATGTGCAAAACCTCTTAAGGGGTCATTGTACTCATTATTATGAACAACTTTTAGTATTGGACCAAACCTGAAACCGCGAAAAAAAAATCAGCTGTTCAGTACATTTTGACGAATTATGCGAACAGAAATGTCAGGGGGCCTACCACCACCTCAGCTGATTTTTTTTTCGCGATTTCAGTTTTGGTCCAATAGTAAAAGTTGTTCATAATGATGAGTACAATGACCCCTTAAGAGGTTTTGCGCATTTAACGTTACACGTTGTATATAGCCTGTGCGCGTTAACATGGCAACTGGTTCGAATGAATTACGTGTAAAGAACTGAGTGCAAAAAAATTTTGAGATTTATTTTAGGTTTTTGAACATCAACATTTAATTTGCGCTGAGTAGTTTCTCATAATCATACATAAAATACTACTTTACGATGCTTTAAACGTGACAAAACAGTGTTTAGACACAATTTTGTTTTCGATCCAGGTGCCATGTTTATGTGCACGGGTTACCTATACCTTCCAAACTTCTGACACGACTTAGCGCGACGTATACAACGTGTAACGTTAAATGCGCAAAACCTCTTAAGGGGTCATTATACTCATCATTATGAACAACTTTTACTAAGGGACCAAACCTGAAATCACGAAAAAAAAATCTTCAGTACATTTTGACAAATTATGCGAACATAAATGTACCTACTGAACACTTACTGAACAGCTGATTTTTGATATTAGAGGCTGCATACGACGCTCCACATCTCCGTGTAACCTTACCTACGGCCTGAAACGTAGTGCTTGTTGGTGGGTATGCAACCGTTAGGTACTTACTACCTTTTATTAGCCAATGACCAATAGTTCGTCATCGAATTTTACGTAGGGGAGGTAGGTGAGCCTAAAACGGGTCCACCCAAAGCGGATACGGTTTTTTTTGCGCGCCGTAACGGCCTGGCCACGGGAACGGGCGACGCGAACGTCGGTGCGTCTGGCGGGGCGACAATCTATGCGGTACAGTTTGCAGGCCACGGGCAATAGCGTTCGCCGCCGCGACCAGATACACCGAGAGCGAAATGGCTTTATCAAAATTATCTCGATATTGCTTAGAAAGTAGTCGTTTTTTGGTTCAAGACATAATATTTGGAAGAGATTGTGAAGTACATGATTTGAATAAGAAGGTGTATGGTTATAGATGGAGAATTCCACAAGAAGTACGCAAATAAAGACTATACTTAACCAGTTTTTTTTTTCAATTATACCCGAATGAGAGTCGAAACCTTTGATTATATTCTTATGAATAAACAACCAGAACTGGAGAAAACGGTGAATGCAGATAGGATTTTAAGTGCTGCAGAAAAATTCGCGGCGAATACAACTAAACTATTTTGGTTCCTGCACTATTCGCCGCGTCTACCGCGCGGCACCGTGGCATGCGCCGCACAGATACATACATTTGTTCCTGCCGCCCGCCTCGCCGACAGTCGCTCGTGCGATTCGCTCGACAAATTTCGCCGGTCCCGCCGCCATGAGTCGCCGCTAGCGTGGCATGGCTGGTACCTTTCTATACTTTTGTGTTAGTCGCAAAACGCTTCGCCGTTCGCACAGCGTGAATTTTCGCTGCAGTAAATGTACCGTGGCCAGGCGGTAAGTAAAATTGCAAATGTGTGAGTGCAGTGTGGTGCCCCGAGCATCAACCAAACACAGACGGCTCACTACAGCGCGCAGCGGTGCAAGAGCTTTCGCGATAAGATAAAAAAAAAATTGCTATTTCCACTCACCACTAAAAAATATTGGTTTGGAATAGGTAGTTGTGTTAATAAAATAAAAATAGTGTATGATATGTTCTCAAAAGTTTTACGCTATCATTTGCAAGTAATATGATACCTACTTTATCTTCGAAAATTCGAAAACTTGTTGCTACCCAATGACGTATTATGGCTACCTGTGTTTTAATTTTAAGGTTATTACGTGAAAAATTAAAACATGCTCTTAGGCAAAATGGGTAGGGGTAAATCGGATAGTGCAATCCACGAATGCCTGGGCCGCACACATCGCGATGACATTCGGGCGATAAACTTCGTCTTCGGTCTACAGCGAAGCTGCGCGGCCACATAGTGCGTGTTGTCAAGTTTATCGCGATGGCGATGTACGAGCGATGTACAAACGCAAAAAACAAAATGGACGCCGCGGTTGCTCTGTATTTTATGGCAGCAAATAATTATTTTTTACATTTATGTCATGTAAAAAACAAATTAAAAGCAAGAAAAAGGAGGAAGTGGATGATAACTATTCACAAATTAAGAACTATATTAGCTATATTATGCACTATAGTTTAACTTAACACTTCCACTACGCACGAAGGGTGGGGGCCGACTGAAGTGTGGCCGCGCAAGCGAAGTTCATCGCGATAAAACGCTTTGATCTGCGAGAGTTTACCGACAGCGGAGCGAAGTCGTTGCGACTACGCACGAAGCTCCGAAGTATACGCGAATACTTGGCTACATACATCGCGATTACGCGAATCTTCGGGTTATCGCGATGTGTGCGGCCTAGGCAGAGTCGAAGACGCGCCCCACTGCTCCTCCTAACCGTTGCACACATACCTACTATAAACGTTTAGGAGGAGTAGTATATGTGGCGCGTCTTCGTGGATTGCACTATCTATGCACAGAAATTCATGTTTAGGCCTCTTCTGTCATCTATGGTTATATTATTAAATATCGATGTGAATATAAAACAATATCGAGAACGGGTCTTATGTCTTATCGCGATATTCTTTTTTACGAGGTAAACAGGTAGGTACCTACTTGTTTTCTGACGTAAAGGGTAAAAAAGTTAAAAAGTTTAATTATCGAAGAAATCCCGTGGGTTTACAATCTACGTCAGGAATAATCTGTAAGAATGCTTCAGTCAAAAAAATATACCTAGTATAAAATATAGGTACCTACGCTAGAGTATTCTATATTGACGTCATAGGAAATCAATTTATGGATACCATTTATTGCTCCAACGGGTTCAATCAGATAATTATTTTACGCGCAGGGACAAATTTTCTTGTGCAGCTGTGTCCTGCGATAATACTCGCAACATAATAAACTTGAATCGTTTTGATCCTTTGGGATTTAGCGTTATTTTTTTATTTAAAAAACAAACGCATTTTCTTTCTTTCCATTTTAAGGCACATCTTTCTGTGAGAGCAGGTTTTGTAGGTACACCTACTTACCTATTGCCTTGTTTTGTCTGGTGATGACATCGACATCTGCATCCAGGCCATCTTGAAGGGCGATTACTTAAGTACGACACAAGTGATAAAGCTTTTCCCCAGCACAGCATCTTTCAGCTGAACTACCTATTGACCCACTTTTCTACGGAAGATTTTCTAACAGAAAGTCAATACGAACTTTGATTATTATAATCAAAGAATACGAATTAAATCAATATTCAGTAAACCAATTCAATTCACCCACCAAGTTGCCTAATAACCTGCAATTTGTTCTGTTGTTGTAACTGGCAGCAAGCTATAGAGTTCAACAATCCAAGGATCTAGATCAGGCAATCCACGTCGCACTTGCTTAGCGTGTGGGAAGCTGAAAATTGAATGCGTTCTAGCGCCTAATAAGGATTGAATAGAAACAGTCTCCGAAGCCGTATATAAGCCGGGACTAGCGCTTCAAAATTCAGTTCGGAAGCGACCGCCATAGGTACACTTCCAACAGATTCATCGCGAAAGGAAGAGAACCAAACCATAATTGCACACAGTTACTATGAATAACTGGCGTTTACTACTACTTGCGGTAGTCGCGGTTTTTCAACCTATTGCATCCTTCACCGATAGCAACCTCATTGATGGCAGGCAACAGTGTTGCGACCGTCTTTCTACTGCTCCGCTCCAAGACACGAGGTCTTCGCTTCATGGAACATATCGGCTCGGCAAAACTACATCTGCACTGCGACGTCTAAACGACCGGGATGAAACGCGTGAAGATGGACGGTATGAACTAAGGCAACGTGTCTCCATATTCAGTCGTCCTTCGTCGGAGAGACCGCTGGTGGATATCAGAGGAAGGGTTGCAGGTCAAAGTCCCTCTGAAATAGCCAGGTCCTCTCGAGTTGAATTCCGTCTGGAACGTTCTGCGATCTCCCAAAGTCGCGAAAGGCTCCTGGATATAAACCAAAGAGAAGAAACCGTTCGACCTACTCGAGTTTTGCAAACTCAAGATCTGACCCGCAGAGTAGTTGATCGTACCTCCAGGGATGCCTTAGATCGCCGCAATGTCAGGATCTACACTGAATCTCCACGTGACAGCTTATTCAGGAACGATTACAGAACCGGGCACTTTGGTAATGAGCGTCGGTCTAAAAACTTGTTCGATTCTCAAAATGAAATGCAAAGAGAAAAATTCCGATCTGTTGAACGTAGGATTACACTGAACAGAGATGCAGGACGTGTCCTCAGCCGAACTCAAGATGACGTACCCAGCATTGAAGCTCCTAACAACATGAATAATCAGCTTATTGCAAGGGAAAGAATGAGTGCAGTGCGACGTGAATCTACAATTCGACCAGACACGAGACATAACAGTGAACGTAACGATGAACGCCGAGACCTGCGGCGAAACAACGAACTTACAGAAAATACTCGATTAGTAGATCAAATCCGTGATATGCGCATTCGTCTTAACGCTCGTGAGGATAACCGTGAAAATCGACAACGCGATAGCTCGAATCAACGACTATCTACCGAGAGGTTTGAGGAACGTCGTGAACAGAGGGAAGACCGCTCATCCAGACAGCAAAATAAAGAAAATACTGACCGTAGTGCTTCTAGCGAGCGAATGCAGGCGGCTCGAAGAATAATTACACGCGAATCCCGAATAATAAATGTAATTACTACTCAAAACGAGAGGAACGTAGATGGTCGACGGGACATTAGACACAACGAGAGGATGTCAAGGGAGATTCAGGACGAAATACGAAAAAATCCGAACTATATTAGGCTTTCCCGCGAAAAGATTCTGATGGATAGGAGAAATATTCGTGAATCTAGAATTATGAATGCTCGAAATAAGAGGGACGTTGCTGATGAACGTGTTATCAGACATAAGGAGAGAATGACTAGGGAGACTCTAGACGAAAATAGGGAAAATCGGGAGGAAGCTCTTTCCCGCGAAAGAATTCAGATGGATCGAAAAAATCTTCGTGAACCTAGAATGATGAAAGGCCAAGCTAAGAGGGAAGTTGATGGTCGACGTGAAATTCGACATAACGAGAGGATGACTAGGGAGACTCGGGACGAAAATAGGGAAAATCGGGAGGAAGCCCTTTCCCGCGAAAGAATTCAGATGGATCGGAGTAATACTCGTGAATCTAGAATTATGAACTCCCAAAATACGAGGGACGTTTCTAATCGACGTGAAATCAGACATAACGAGAGGATGACTAGAGTGACTCGGGACGAAATTAGGGAAAATCGGGAGGAAGCCCTTTCCCGCGAAAGAATTCAGATGGATCGGAGAAATATTCGTGAATCTAGAATTATGAATTCCCAAAATACGAGGGACGTTTCTGATCGACGTGAAATCAGACATAACGAGAGGATGACTAGGGAGACTCGGGACGAAAATAGGGAAAATCGGGAGGAAAGAGTTTCCCGCGAAAGAATCCAGATGGATCGCAGAAATATCCGTGACTCTAGAATGATGAATGCCCAAAATAAGAGGGAAGTTGATGGTCGACCTGAAATTAGACATAACGAGAGGTCGATGAAGGGGACTCGGGACGAAATTAAGGATAATCTGGAGCAAAGGCTTTCTCGCGAAAGAATTCTCGATCGAAGAGATACTCGTGATTCCCGGAATACAAATACCCGAAATGTTAGAAACGAAGATGATCGAGTAGAAATTAGACATAGCGAGAGGAACACTCGAGACGAAAGGGAAAATCATATCAACAGGCTTTCTGTCGAAAGGACTCAGGTTGGCCGAGGCAATATCCGCGAGTTCAGGGTGATTAACAATTTGATTACTCGTGATGATGATAGACGTATTGATAGCAAAAGGGAAACAAAGTTCAACAACAGGATGACTAGGGAGACTCGGGACGAAAGTAGGATAAATCCTAACCACAGAATGTCTCTGGAGAGGATTCAGATGGAGAGAAGAAATATTCGCGAATTTAGAAACATGAATATTTTTGTCCGAACCGAGAGAGATACTGAAAGTCGTATGGAAATGCGCACGAGGTTGCATACGGAGAATAGGGAAAACCCCGCCCATAGACTTTCTCGTGAACGCATCCAAATTAATCGACGAAATAACCGTGACTCTAGGATCGGGAATATCCTACGAGTAAGAGACCTCGACAGGCGACAGGAAATAAGTTATAATGAGAGGTTAACTAGGGAGACTCGAGAAGAACTGAGGGAAATTCCCGACCGTAGAATCGCTCGAGAGAGTAGGCAAGTAGATCGACGAAATATCCGCGAATCAAGCATGAATCGTGGCGCTACTCCAAATGAGAGAAGCGTCATTGAGACTGACACAGAAAATCGACGAGAAATTAGGAATAATGAGAGGCTGTCTGGACATACTCTTGGCGATCAGATTACCAGGAAGCGTCGAGTGGAATCTAGGTCAGCCGGCAGAGTTATTGCGGATGACAGAGACAGTTCAATGATGAACCGAAAAGCCCGTTCTACTGACCGTCGTAACTTCCGCGAAATTAGGGCTGAGCCTAAGCTAAGTCGATCTACCGACTCAGAACGTCGAACCGAAGTATTCCGCAGCCACGTTGAACACAGCTATAAAATTGAAAACAGGGAACGCGAAGCAAGTGACGCTAGTTCCCGAAATGTTGAGATAGCCAGAAATCGTGAGAGGATAAGCTCCGTGATGGTCGGAAAAATGGAAACTGAAAACGATTATACCGTCGCTAACTGGCAATATGTTCTGTACACATTGCAGGCCGCCTATTTGTGCGCACTTTTCATGCAGATGCGGACGCCAAGCCACACTGAAAAAGCACACAAGATGTATGTATTTTGAATATTTTATTATGCTACATTACTGGGATAAATGTTATATTTACCTTCATTTTTTCCATGTTTTCAGGAGTCTTCGCTGGTTGCCTGTATCTTCTCACTACAACCCCATCAAGGTGGATTAAACGAAGCCTATACGGATTTCCCAACGTATTTTATATTTACACTTGTAGAAAATTTCGATTCAAAAATATCTCTAATATAATGTATTCATAGAAAATAAATAATTATTGTGTGTTATAAATTTCAGCTGTTTATTTATCTGCCCCCTCCCCACGTCACTTTAGACAACCAGAAGGTTAATCATTCATTAGTTAACTTAACTACTACTACTTAACTACTTAATATTACTTAATGTTACTTTACTACTTAATATTTAATAATAAACCCCGTTATTCATAAAAAAATATAAAACTATTTTAGCTAAAGAAGTGTTTTGTCTTCTTCTTTCAAACTCAAATCATAATTAGAAAGAAATTGACAAAACACTTGTATAACTAAAATAGGTTTATAGAGCGTTTTAGATTTTATGAATAAGGGGGAAAATGTAATAATGTAATGTGGGTGTGTAGGTACTTATAGTAGAATATTTGCGTCAGTAATCGTAATAGAGAACTAAAGTCAAATCAATAAAACTGAATCATTTAATAAATCTGATCTCATCATTTATTCTTAAAATGTAATTTCACATAAAAACTGTTACCATAAGCTTAACGCGTCTTACAGATCTAAAGTGTCAGATTTTTTCTTGTGCTGCCCTTCATACCAGGCCTTAGAAATCATTCTCTTCATATCATCATCCCCAGTTTCGTACCTGGAAATTAATTTACATTATTTTAAAAATGTTCAAAATGAATATTTGTGAAAAGCCATGGTCTTGACATACTCAATAATCGAAAGGGTGCCTAGGGCCTACCAAGCGAGGTTCGCGTTTTTTAGACAAATGGGTGTTGTTAAATTGCCTATAACACTCGAGACAAAAACTGCATGACTTAGAAAAGCCATTCCACTACCACAATTTTGGACTATGTGGCACACCCAACCTAACAGATAAAAAGTAAAGAACAATGGCGAAATCTTATGGCCGAGTAAAAAAATATGTTTACTGAAAAGTTATTTAACTTCTTCATTTTAAAAGTTGGTTGGATTGCTTTACTATGTATTACCATTTTATATTTATTTTCGTAAATAGTAGGTACAGCATAATAATTGTTGTGGTGTTGTAATAAAGTTTAGTTTAGTTTGTTATTATATTTACATGGAGTAAAAAAAAAAAACAAATAACACATTTATTTTGTTGTTTATCTAAGTTTATTCTGTGTTCTTCCTTAGAAGAATATTGCAGTAAAGTAGGAAAAATATCGAATAAAATATAGCTTGGTTGTTGACATTGACAACCCTCATAACCCTGGACAATATACACCTCTTGACTAGAAGCTTGCATCATAGATTATACTCGGCTCACACTCTATCCTGTGTTATTCAAAAGTTCAATACTGAATACCTATCTATTATTCATCATCTTCCTAACAAACAGTATTGCACAAATTAGCTCAGAAAATGATGGGAGTTAATTATGATATTTTTCATTTAAAGACAGTAATTTAATATTACATAAATCAATGTATGGGAAGCTGCCATTGTTCTTTGTACCATTTACATCTGTCAACAGTGTTTATTAATTAAATGGGTACATCTACATTTTAAATTAAAAAAAGTCAAACACTGATATGAATGCCTTTCTATAAGTACCTATGTTTGTCGCCCAGTTAACACAAATTGGAACTTTTAGTTCTTTAAAGAATTATTTTTAAAAAAACCATAACTTACATGTTTTTCATGAGGCCCATGATAGATTCCTGTGGATCTGCCGACTTGTCCATCTCAGGAGCTGCTGGTTTGAGCTTGCTGTTGCGCTGATCTTCAAACTTCTTCTCAAGCTCTGTCATGTGGGACCATTTCATGTTGGGATGAGACTTGGCTAAGAAGATGACCACCATATCTGTAATGAAAATACAATACTATTATTTTCTTATGAATATAGGTTTATCATTCATGACTCATGCTTCAATAGGCTTATGCCAAAATACACATCATAGTCACTTTAGGGAAGTCACACAACATGGCTTATATTACAGAGCAGGGCCCTAATTCCTTACTTTGAAACCACGTCAATTCCTTGAGCTAATCACAACATCTGCTAATAACGTATTCTCTATGATACAATGAACGAAACCACCTATACAGGGTGAACTTTTGAAGTGAGTGTGGATGGCCAAATTTGAAACTAAGGATTGTACTGCATTCAGCATTACAATATTCCTCATATTGTAATGCTGAATGCAGTACAATCCTTGGGACATCGAATTCAGCTATGTATTGAAAACAATGATCATCATTTTGAACAATTAATCAGTCTGTGACGGTTTAATATGTAGGTAACATAAGAAAAATAAAAAAGTATTTTTGTTAAAAATGAGCTCTTGCCTTTAGTTTGCTGTATGTCATTAGGCACTTCCCAGAATTCGATCTTTATTAGCGACAAAAATCCAATGATCAGTTTTAGTTTTCATCAAAATCGAGCCTGAGACTCCTTTGATTATTTTTCACTATTCCTAATAGTTGATATCCTCTTAAGGGGTCATCATACTCATCATTATGAACAACTTCTACTATGGGTCCAAACCTGAAATCGTGAAAAAAACAAACAGCTGCTCCCTACATTTTGACGAGTTTGATGTAGATAAATGTATTGAACAGCTGATTTGATTTCATGATTTCAGGTTTGGTCCCTAAAAGTTGTTCATAATGATGAGTACAATGACCCCTTAACAGTTTGTAGGCGTTTAACCAATAACCCTGTATGAAAAGGGGTTCTACAAGACACAATATTGACGTGTTTGCACATAGTAATATATAAGCGGGGAATCATATAGAATTGGGACCCTGATGGTAACAAACAACAGGAAAAAATCATTTTTTTCTTTACAATTTGCATGTCTGGATGTCACAGATAAGGTGAAATATTATTAACCTGTAGGCATAATATGGAAAACATGATAAAGTGGAATAACTACCTGTTTTCTGTTTCCAATGGCTCTCTTCAATGTTGATAGAGTCCAATAGTTTGTTGATGATAAGCAGGTAGTCCTTATTCTCAAGGTTTTCAACATGGAGCTCCATAGACTTTTCAGTAAGCTTACAGTACACTTGCTCCTTTGGCACAGATTGGACATTCTTCAATGTAACAAAAATTTTGATGTACTTATCTGATTGATCCCAACCTGAAAAAAATATGACTTGATTTAATAATGAAAAATAAAGGAAAGAGCGAAAATTTAGATTTTCTTTGAATTTTGTCAAGTAGTTCACCATTTATTAAGAATCATATGTATGAAGTATAACTCCAAATAAATGCGAGTAAGGAGATGATGATGATGATGATGATTATGAATCTGATCTGATAATGCGACACTTCAAGAAAACTGTACCTACGACGAATGTTATGCATGACATTAATAAATTAGCAACTCCGCCCCTAATACGACCCACTGACCGTTTAAAGGGTAATTATTACCCTTTACAAGACTAGAAGCCTACTAACCATATCCATTCAGTTTTATTTGGTATCTCTTGTTTTGCGCCGCTGATGCGGTGGACGGAGCCGGTGACGATCCTGCCTGCATGGCTTGCGCAGCGTCTCTCAAGTTTATCCATTCCGTTTCCAATTTCCTGATTTCTAAAGACAGTAAATCCTGTGCCCTCTTTCTTTTGGCCTGTTTTAGTAACTCGTTGAGCTCGTCGATGTCGCTGCGTAGCTACAAATAAATAAATAATGAGTGATGCAGGTTATACCAAGATTATATTTTCCTGAGGTCACCACAAAACTTATGTACAGACCTCCTTCATTTTAGCTTCAGACATTTTTATGGATAAGCACAAGTTTCCGTACAATATTTTGTTAAATTTCGAATTTAATTCACCGCAAAACAGCAATGCAGTGCTAAGAATATCAATATTTCACGAATATTTCTTTCTTGAATGACAAATTGACAAAGACAATGAATGAAATCATGAATGCGGTTGAATGAATGATTCAATTATTCGTTCTAGAACTTTTTTTTTTTTTTTTTTTCCTTTTTGGCGTTGCACTATTCGTGCTTATTGCCACTGACAATGTTTTATTGTTAACAAAACGTAAGAATCAAGTACTCGCGAAATGATTGAATATTATAACGGGGAATTTGGAAATGGAAAGGAGATTAGTTGTTATTAAATAAAAATAATAAATTATAACAAATTAACATTTGGGGAATATAATTTAACAGAAAACTAACGTTTTAACGCCACCAAGTGGCCCAGCAAAAAGGCCGACTCGATGCGTAAACTAAGAGCTACATGGTATGTACATAAAAGAGGTTTATAAATGATGTCTAAATAGATATACCATTATTTACAAGGAAAAGAGCTATAGTTTTATAGATATCTACATTAAAATAAAATAGAATACATGCAATAGAAGTGGGAAAAGGGACTCGGAGGGAAACAAGACTTTGGAAAAGTGAGGAGTGGTCATAAAGGGGGCAGGAAAAAATAAGGTGGTTCAGATCTCCCACTTCAGCGCCACATTCACACGCAGGGTTCTGCACAATGCCAAGCCTGGCAAGATGAGCAGGAGTGCACACATGACCTAATCGCATACGTATGAATATTGTTGTAATCTTTTTGCTTAGTTTGTATTTGCTAAACCAAGGTTTAACAAAAATGGATGGCTGAATATTACGATAAAATTTCCCTTTCACTGATTGCCCGGACCAAAGTTGACCCCAGGATTCCTGTAGATAAACTCTGGGCAGAGCTGCCAGATCTTGGGTGTTATTTTTGTTCGGAAAAACGTCTCCACACAATACGGCATCATTAGCTATCTGGTCAGCTCTCTCATTACCTAAAATGCCACAATGCGAGGGTATCCACGCAAAATGCACTGAATACCCCTTAATAGAACATCTATAAAGGAGTTCACGTGTTTCAAATATAATATAAGAATTATGAGAATAGAAAGGGAATCTGGCCAAAGATTGTAAGGCACTCTTAGCATCAGTCAAAATGAGTGAATTCCGTAAGCCCATTATAAGTATATATTCGACAGCTTTGAATAGACCGTAACATTCTCCCGTAAATACAGATGATTCGGGCGGGAGTTTTATTTTTTGGACGATATTATATTGGGAGTGGTATACACCTACTCCCACACATGAGTCTCTTCCATGCTTCGAAGCATCTGTGAACAAGAGCTGACAGTCCTTCCAGTCTCTATCCATAGTGAAGTTGAAGATATGGTTGTGACATACG
This sequence comes from Cosmia trapezina, assembly GCA_905163495.3. Taxonomy (NCBI): domain Eukaryota; kingdom Metazoa; phylum Arthropoda; class Insecta; order Lepidoptera; family Noctuidae; genus Cosmia; species Cosmia trapezina. The sequence continues at coordinate 13,064,848 of LR991038.1, forward strand.
TCATCTCGGTAAATGTTAAGGTTATAATGTATATTTGGTGACATAGTTAATGAACTGTAATTACAGTGAAATATAGGAAGAAATTGAGATTGGTGACAGGGAGCTTCAATGAAATTGAATTTTCTAAAGCTTTTAACTAAACACGGAGTAGCTTTGTGCCTCCAGTAAGTGGATGAAATTACTTCTTCAGAGAGAATTAAAAGTTTATTTCGCAAAGGATGATATGTAAATTGCAGACACCGAGCCATAAATCTATCAGCTAAAAATTGACGTCGTAAATGAAGTGGAGGGTCTCCACATTCCACCTGAAGACAATTAATAGGACTGCTTTTCATTGCACCTGAAACTACTCTAAGTGCCTTTGACTGAACACTGTCAAGTTTCTTAAGACCAGTAACATTAGCAGGTTCCAGCAAAAACGTCCCATAGTCCAATACGCTTCTAATCAAGGTGTTGTACAATAGTTTTAATGAAAACGGATGTGCTCCCCACCAAACACCAGCAAGACATCTAATTATGTTGATATTTCGTTCACATTTAGCAGCTATATAATCACAGTGTGGTAAACCAGTAAGATGTGTATCCAAAATAAGGCCTAAAAATTTTACCTGGTTTTTAACGGGCATAGGGATATTATTATACCTTACGATAACTATAGGGGGCTTACGCATTCTAGTAAACAAGACAATATTGCTTTTATCAATTGACAGGTGTAGACCATTAGTTTCTAGCCAAGTCTTCAGTAAGCATAAAGAAGAGGTTAAGGAAGTACAAATATTCTCAACAGAATGACCAGATGAATAAAGAAGTAAATCATCTGCATATTGGAGAACTTGTACCGACTCATTTAGGGAGGATTCCAAATCATAAGTGTAAATATTGTAGAGAATTGGACTGATTACAGAACCTTGAGGAAGACCTTTCCATACCAAACGGGTAAATGTATGCCCTTCAATATGAAGATTTAAAGATCTCTCTGAAAGCATGTTAATTATGAACTTAGACAGCATTAATGGAACTTGTAATAAATTCAGCTTTTGTTCTAGGATTGATACCTGGACATTATCATAAGCTGAGCTAATATCCAGGAAAGCAGCAATTACAGAGTTATTAGAAGAGAAGGCTAAGCGAATATCAGTTGTGAATACACTAAGGCTGTCCATCGTACTTTTACCCTTCCGAAAACCAAACTGTGATGTAGCTAGCAAGTTTTTGCTTTCCAAAAACCACTCCAAACGATTCTTAATGAGATGTTCAACAATTTTAGCAAGAACTGTAGAAAGTGCAATTGGTCGATAAGATGTAACATTAGAGGAAGGTTTGTTTGGTTTCAGAATGGGAATAATTGTTTGAGACTTCCAACTGGATGGTATGTTGCCAGATATCAAAGCTGTATTGATGAGATTTAAATATATTAAAAGAACAGAGTCGGATAAATTAGCTATAAATGAATATGGTATACCATCTTCACCAGGAGCTGAATCCTTAACATGTGAAAGGACTCCCTTCAACTCATTTAGTGTAAACAGGGAATTCAACTCAGAATTAGGAATAGGAACATAGGGATAGTGCATTAAAGATCTCTGTTCTGGGACTGAAGGAGGAGCTAAATGATCCATAAACTCATTGGCTAATTCTAATGGCAGTTTTGACGCTGCTGTGTCACTAAATGCTGACCTGAATCGCCTAATATTTTGCCATACTAGAGATGCGTTAACTTCTGGCGAGATAGATGCACAGAATCTTTGCCAACCTTCAAATTTCTTTTTCCTAAGGAGCTTACGAGTTGTACGAGCAGCTTCTAGGTATATCTCAAAATTGTGACGAGTCATAGTATGGCCATAATTTTTTTCTGCCTCTTTTCTTTTTTTAATGGCCTGAGTGCACTCAGCATCCCACCAAGGTGGTGAAGGAATTTTGCCTGTAGCACCATTCTTAATAGGGAAAGTATTATCTGCCACCTCTATTAAAATTCTTGTTATTTGATTAGATAATAACTGAGGATCGTGTAGTTGTAAGGAATCAGATATACCAAGAATTCTTTCTTGTACATCAGTTTTGTATGTATCCCAATCTGCATTTTGAAGTCTATACTTTAATCGTGGTGTTGGATTGCTAGCAACTGGTTTTTTATGAGGAAAAGAAATGATTAAAGGGTAATGATCACTACCATAAGAAGACGGTAAAGGAGACCAGGATAATGTTGATGCTAACTCAGGTGTGCAGATTGAGAGGTCAGGGGCACTTATTCCCTCATCTGGATTTGTTCGGCGTGTTGGGAGACATGTGTTTAAAATACACAAATTATTAAAGTCTAGAATTTCTAATAACTTTTCCCCATAGCAATTGGAACTAGAACTACCCCAGGACTGATGTTGTGCGTTAAAATCTCCCATTACCAAAAATGGTTTAGGTAAAACTGAAAGAAGATTACTTATTTCAGAAAGAATATCTATAGTGGGACGAGAATAATATATACATACTAAACAGATTTTATTTACAATAGCAGCGACAGCAGATATTTCGTCACTGAGACTTGGAAGAGGAAAAGATTGAAAGGACAAGTTATTTTTAATAAGTATGGCGACACCGCCATACCCATCGCTTCTGTCTGTTCTTAGACACGCATAGCCAGGAATTCTAAAAGAAAACCCTGGTTTAAGCCATGTCTCACAGAGAGCGACTGCAAAGGGATCGTATTTGTTCAATATGTAGGACAGATCAGATTTTTTATTCACAATGCTGCGACTGTTCCACTGGACAATCTTGGGTAGATTTGGATCCATTATGATTAAGGTTAAATAAGTTAGACAGAGTATCAATTAAAGTGGCAACGTTGGACGGTTCAATATTATTATTTTTAGATAAAGTATTAATAAGCATAATTATTAAATTAAAAATTTGGCTCTCATTATTATTTGTTGTTTTATTTTGGAATGCAACACCATTCCCTGACACAGAAACATCATTAGTGATTAATGCTTGATGAGCTGCCCGGTCATACCCCTTAGTTGTTTTAGGGGGATCCCGAGGTTTAAGAAATACGGTTTTTCTTTGTGAGGAGACAATTGGTGTGTTACGTGATTGGGGCGAAGGTTGTGAAAAGAAAGAATTTTTAGTGGTATGTGATGGGGCAGATGTTACCACATCTGCATACAATTTTGAGATTGGTGGATGTAGCTGTGACGCTTCCGCATATGACACGCAGCTATGGGCCATGTAATGCTTAATTGCTTTTTGCCTCTCAAATTCTGGGCATTTTTTATTAATGGCGTAATGAATGCCACCGCAGTGACAGCATTTACTACTACTCTCATCTTCAATACTGCAAGTGTCAGCAGAATGCTTCTCCCCACACTTGAAGCACTGAGGGTTCGACCTGCATTGTACCTTTGTATGACCAAAACGACAACAATTAAAACATTGAATTGTTGGGAATGTATACAATTCCACTGGCATAGAATTGTAACAACAAAACACACGTTTTGGTAAAATTTGTCCATCAAAGGTGAGCACGACTGTTTGCGATGGTTTCCACACAGGGGTCGGTTCGTGGACTTTATAATTGAGACGCCTTGCTTTGATAACTTTCCCGCATCCAGCGGGGACAGATATATTTTCCAATATTTCCTCCGGAGACCATTCGGTAGGTACGCCTTTAACAATTCCAATGCGACACACATTAATTGATGGAACAAATGCCTTCAATTTTTCTTTGGCCAAACTTGGGTCATTTAAGAAAGAGTTAGCATCTACGTAACGAGAGAAACTTAGTGATATTCTATTACGACCAATGCGTTTTAATGAACCGTTAATGATGTTGTTGAATCTGCGTTTTTTAAGAAAATGCCCTAAAGTTATTGGGTGTAATGTTTGAGCAGAGTTTTGAGTATCAAAAATTTTTTGTATGTGTACAACGTATGGCGACAGGTCTGTGGCCTCATACAAAGCCCTAGCAACCTGTGGCGCCTTCTGGGGAAGATCTGTTATGAGGTTTTCAGTCTGGGGAACATCCACAGAACGTGGAGAGGTTTCTTGGTGAACTAAAATTGAATGTACCGGTATGTCTGATACTATTTTTGAGTTAGTGACTGAGTCATTGTCACAATGGCACTGACACTGTGTTTCTTTATTTATTTCTGTTGTATGAGAGTGACTATTTCGCCTTTTTTTATTGCAATTTTTGCACACTTTACGTGAAACTCTCCTTTTCCGCTCCGATCTGGTTATGGATGAATCGGTATCCATACTGGATTCATATATGGTTATGTTATGCCCGACCGAGGGGACTGTGCCCCCCGGATCAGGCGGTTCGTTGTCCATTGTGGACAGAAAAAAATAAAATACAAAAAACTTACCCTAAATATGAAGTACAATATACACAAACAATAAAATTAACTAATCTAATGAATATCTACATATATTTACACAACTTATCTCCAATCTTAAGTGTTTTTTAATTTAAAAAAGAAAACGAAAGAAAAATCACGCCCGCCAAATTCGATGATTCCCGCGCTTTTTTTCTTCTAGAACTTTGCTTTTGGGACATTTTAAGGTTAGCAATGTTACCACATGGAAATTATACATCGTACGAAATGTATATGCCTATAAAGGTTCGACTAACGACTAAGGTTCGTTGCCAACACGACCATAAGGTATCTAATACCTTGTTCAATCTGAAATTATGTCTGAAAAAAACATATTACCACCAGTGATATGCTGGACTTTGTGACTCAGCTGCGAACTAAAATGGAGTCCATTCGACCCACACCGGCATCGCGGCAGCTCGCCACAACAACCCGGCCACATTCGTGTTCAAGGATCTGTCGTCCACCAGTCATGTCTTCTTACGAGATGACACGGTGAGACGTCCACTACAACAACCGTACACGGGCCCGTATAAAATCATAAAGAGGCAAGACAAAACCCTTACGTTGGAGGTGCGTGGTAAACAACTCACCGTGAGCATAGACCGTGTCAAGCCTGCCTATCTTGACCCAACGTCAGGAACCAAAACAGACGCAGTCCCAGACTCTACGCCACAAGCTTCAGCTCCATCTTCCACTGCCCCAACTAAAATACCTATTTCAGAACCCTCTGCAACAGTAGCACCACCACCTACTCCTATAATTACCACTAGGACTGGACGCAGGGTCAAATTCAGAGAAGTTCTGGATCTATAAAAACATATTTAAGTTTCATCTATTATAAACTAGCTGACCCGACAGACGTTGTCCTGTCTTAGCTATGAATATTCTAATGTAAACGCGCGAAGTTCCTGAAGGCGCAAGCTGAGTACATTTTGAATTGTTTAGGAAAACTTAATTTATATTTTAAGAATGAACCTAAGATTTAAAAGTAAAATACCGGAATAAATTTATACTTAGTAAAAAGTCAAGAACATGAAAATGATTAATTGGAGCCAATTAATTTGAAAAAAAAAATTGTTTTGAGTATGAATGTCAATGGCTATATGAGTAGGGGAAGATCAAGAAACGATGGATGGACTGTGTGAAAGATGATGGTTATAAAGGGGGTGACTACCGAGATGACGACTAATAGAGAAGTATGGAAGAAAGGGACATGTTGCGCAGACCCAAAATAAATTGGGATAGTAGGTTGTTACCATAGGCCTATAAAAAATCTGAGGTTGTTACTTGTATCAAATCTCCACATATTTAGTACAGTAGTGTTAGTAAATTGACGTTATAACAATAAACTGTGTAAAAGTTTCTTTCATACAAACTTTGTCCTGACAATTACAAATACAACAAAAAAGAATTAGCCAAATACGTGCATCCGTTCTGAAGTCATGCGCGTACCTACATACATTCGGCAATTGATTTTTATTTTAGAATACTACATAAGTAGCTGACCCGCCAGACGACCTGTCAAAAATTCAATAAATCGAACGGCAGCAAAACAAATGAACAACTGATTATAAAATGAATTTGAATTTGGAATTCTAAAAAGAATGAAAGTTTCCCGACAGACATTGCCCTGCCCTTTCATGTATGAGAAAATGAATTTTCTTCATATTTTTTTGTAAATTTTCCTATGTTTTTAATAGTTATTCTGCTATTCGGGACGGAGACAAATACAACAAATCAAAAACCATGAAAATTGGTCCAGTAGTTCTCGAGTTATAAGTGTTCGAACAAACCCGACTTTGTTTTATATATATAGATTATAATGTATAATTATATATTTTATTTTACAATGCAATATACAATATATAATATTTTTTTTCTGGAACTTTTTCTCTCCGTAGTAGGGGGGTGGTGTGGCGAACGCAACACTCCACATTTGGTTTCTGTTGGCAACACTAACAGAATTGTAAGATAGATGTCAGATGACACTAACCATTGATATATATGTTATATAACTCAATGACACTAACTAACTAACTGACAGCCGGTTTTCCCGCTACGCTAAGTTTGATCATGATTTGATGAGATTAAATTGTTTGGTTTCGGGACCAAAAGCTTCTCCCGTGTTGTGAGTCGCACAACTACATTGTAATTATGTATGCAATAAGTGGTACACAATAAACTGTATGAAGAACGAGTCGGTGTGTTTCGTTTCATTGAACCTCCGACCCGTCATACTCTTTTGTCTCTTTTGATTATAGGCCACGCACGCGTATTGTTTGACCCATAGTTAAAGATCGGATCAATAACAATATCCCCTAATATATGTTTGTCTTTGCATGCGTTGTAGTTTGTTGGAGGTTGTAATAACCAGACCACGGCCTGCTGCGATCTTAAGGTTGATGCGCCCCGGTAGCCCGCGAAAATTTCTTACGTTTTTTGCAATTTGTAGGTCAGTATGAGCTTGTATGTTGATTAAAATATCATTCGCGGCCGTAGCTAATATGGCTTTACAGAATTATAATAATTAGAATCAACAATACAACTCCATAAGTTAGCATTTACCTCAAATCTAGCGATTTCATGAAATCATGAGGTTGGAGGTAAATGCTAACTTATGGAGTTGTATTGCTGATTCTAATGATTATAATTCTGTAAAGCCTTAATAGCTACAGCCGCGAATCATATTTTAATCAACATACAAGCTCACACTGACCTACAACTTGCAAAAAACGTAAGAAATTTTTTAATTTCGCGGGCTACCCTGGCGCTTTCGCCTTAATATGTACAGACGTCAGCAGCACATCAAGCTACTACAATCTGTAAAATTTCTTCAATAGAATTTGATCTTTATTGCTGTATAGTTTTAGGTTCAAGGTTGATTGTAAAAATTTTACAGTTTCGGGTGGCTTGACCTGCTGCACCGCATTCGCAGTCCGCACCGCGTTAGGGTTAGTCTCCACCAAGCGGAAAAATCCTCACAGATGCTCGAGCACTTTTTAAATTTCACTGAATAAATAACTGTTGATACAGTTACTTATTCAGTGTTTAAAATATTTGACTAATTTGACGCAGACATCGCGTTTATCATCTTACGTTAAATCTCGAGGATCCAACACTGAAGTATAATTTACCAAAATTATACGAAGTGTTGCATTCGAAGAGATTTAACACCCTACCCACCCATGTAACCATTACCCCCTTATTATTGTGGAATGGAATAAGCAGTGAGCTCTAAAACGAATGAGTACATAAGTAATAAGTACTTACTTAATTTCGCGTTTATTTTACTTATTCAGTGAAATCTAAAAAGTGCTCGAGCTTCCAGTAGGATTTTTCCGCTTGGAGACTGACCCTAACGCGGTGCGGTTGCGGTACACATAGATAATACTGTCAAACCCCAATCAACCTTGAACCTAATGCTTTAGCGATAAAGATGAAAATCTATTAATGTGATTGCGCTGTAGCCCGCGAAATTCATTTTTTTTTTTGGGTTTTTTGCTCCGTGTCAGATTGCATCTTGATGAAAATATGTTACGCGGCAGTAAAACATATGTCTTTAAATAATTTTAACCATAAAAATCATCAATACATCTCTCTAAGTTAGATTTCGTGCAGATTCGTCAAACGAACGTCTCTACATCTCGTATTGATGATTTGTGACACGGACCTGCAAATTGCAAAAAACCCAAAAAAAATTGAATTTCGCGAACTACCACTGCGCATCATCCTTAAAGAAATTTGACAGATCAGATGGTAGTAGCTTGATGTGCTGGCCATAGACTACTATTATATATACTGGTGCTGGCGTCCTGAACTATCATCGCAGCATGCTGTGGTCTGGTAGTTACAACCTCCAATAAACAAAGACAAACGTGCTGCATGCGGACGACTCCGACGGCTTCGATTGCTGCAGTCAGAGTCGTCCTCACAGAGAAATACCCATGCATTCGGCCTGGAACCTCAATGGTGTGGCTATGTGTACCTATGTAGGAAGTCCTCCGAGAAGATTCCAGTACGGGGGCTAAAACGGGCACTTTGGCAGAATCATAATAGGATAATATTATGAATAATAATAGCCAGCGGTTCCAGGCCGAATGCATGGGTATTTCTCTTGCCGCTACAGGCCTCATGGCCAGGGAAAATAAGGACCACTCGATCTGCATACTCTCAGACAGCATGGCTGTTCCGCAAGCGCTAAACAATCAAAGTACCGTGTATGAGCTCTAGGTAGTTAAGGTCATAAACGCACTACAAAATTTAAAAAATACACTTAAATGCACATGGAATTATTTATTTAATAAGGTATACAGGTAGATTAATGGCATAAAGACGATATGAGATTAAGCACAAAGCAGTAACATCGTCGTAGAGAGTTCAGTTCTTTCGGTGGGCGCGGTTGCGACGCATATTGGTCTGGCATTGCGGGCAGTACCATTTTCCTTTTGGTGGGGCAGTGATGCCGACACACGGGTAGTGGAACCACTCGTAAGGACACTGAAATTATCAGAATAAATAAATTACATAATTATATATAATACTTTATCAAATTATTATAATTCTAAGGTCTTGAGAGAAAATCTTGGAAGAAAATCAGTACTACATCTGAGCAAGATTATACTTACATCCTGGTTGTCACAAGCAACCATGTCTCCGTAAGAAACCTGGTTGCAGATGCAGTAGCGAGGCTCATTGGGGTCGTATGTCCATTCCTCCTCCATCGGCTCCTCAATGGCGACATTATTAACGACAGTATTCATGGCCCTAAAGAAGACAAAAAGGTTTTTTTACTAAACATGTTATACACGAATTGGGCACTGATCACGAGGAATACTGCGAGTCCGTAGAACTAACCACGTTTGGAAATTACTACAGGTTAAGTGGTTTTACCAGAGTAGTTACGCATTTATGTAACGACGATCTATCCATCAATCAATCTCGATCAATCGATCGATTCTATTATTGGTTTAAAATAATAAGAAAAAATATGAGGGTACAAAATACGCACACAACAGTAGGCGAAGATGAACGACTGGCAGCCGATGCCACGGCCTGCTGAGTGTGAGCAGATACGCCAGTAGAGCTGTAGCTGTTGCTTTTCCTATAATAAAACATATTCATAGGTAAAATATTGGGTTCAGTATTTCAGATATGGGAAAAAACTACACCCGCCCCTACCGTAAATAAAACCCAGAAAATAAGACTGCCTGTTTTCACCATCGTTCCCTAAATTTATGGAGGACAATTTTATCACATAGGGGACACCATAAGGCCATATGGGATCCCGATATTCGGCATCTTAGCGCTAAGTGACAGTTTATTTGATATTGAATGTTCATATTTGCTGCGAAATGGAAGATTTTACTGAAGAGTTTAGAAGCTATCGAAACTGTGATTTAGTTACGAATCAAAGTTTATAGGTAACGAAAAAAAAAACCTCGAAGTACTAACTTTGAGGTTTTTTTTTTTCGACGTACGCACGGACGTAAAAATATCGCGGATTTTATCGCGCACTGGATTTTCAACTCTCGTTGTTGAGCGGAGCATTGAGAATCCAACCTAACAACAACAGAATGCATTCTAGCGCGTCGAAAAAACACACTGTTAGATTTTTAACTCTCGGCGCTTAGCAGAGCGTTGAAAATCCAGTGCGCGAAAAAAAATAGCCGCGATATTTTTACGTCCGTGAGAACGTCGGCTTAAGTACACTGAGGTTTTTTTTTTTCGTTCAACAACTGCATTATATGCTCTATATGAATTGTATTTATGGAAATTCCATTTTGACCCCTGTCTATATCATAAATGAATACTTACTTCTGTTTGTTCCTCTTAGTAGTAGAAGAAGAAGACGAATTATTGTGTCCATGAGAAGTCGTATGATGGCCATGAACAGTGTTGCTTTGACTGTGGCTCGACGCCATGCCGCCATGTCCTGATAAATAGTATAAAACAAACATGTATAAAAAGTCCTCGACCATAAAGTATGCAGCAATTGATAGCGCGATATTCTGAGGTATATACTACTTCCATACTAATATTACAAATACGAAAGTAACTCTGTCTGTCTGTTACCTTTCCACACCATAGTGGCTGTACGCATTTGGATGACATTTGGTATGTACACGCCCCACACGGATTAGAACATGAACCTGAGTTCGAGTTAGAACATGGGATACTTGGTAGTTCCCGTCATCCACGCGGGCGAAGCCGGTGGCAAAAGCGAGTCTTTGTAAGGAGGATATGTGTGTTGGTGAGTGTGTGGTGTTGGGCATGTGTGTTTGGGGTATTACCATGATCATGATGTGTGTGGTGAGTCTGCAACGTCGCGTGGTGCGCGAGTTCACCGCCCGCCACCGCTTCGTAAGAAGCTTTCAGCGAGGCCGTGCGACGACCGTGCTGCATCTATACAAACAAAATTTAATAAAATCTTAAATTCATTAATTCATTACGGCGTTGTTCATCTGGATCTGGATATCATCTAGGACCAGTCTTTGTCAAGACGAATCAAACGAGCCCAAACTCGATAGGGTTGCGTCGTTTTTTACTAAGTTCCTAAGGCTACCTTCCGGCTCCATCATCAGATCAGCTCAATGGGACCAAAATATTGAATAGCCACTGATTTTAAATAAGTATGCCAAATTTTAGATCAAGCGAACACGGAAGTGGGTCAATGTAGCTTGCAAATTTTGAAAAGGACAACTTACATAATGAACATTCCATGATAGTACAGTTATAACAACAATGGTCATTCCTTTGGAGATTCATTGGCAAGAAATACCGTAGAGCGTACAACACAGGTCTGTGTCAGGTCAGGTCACACATAACAGCAGGCATGTGCACCACAAGACCTTCATTTATAAGTTATAACTGCATGTTTAACAATGACATTTAATTTGAACCAGTAACTCTTTATTGTTATGACTTGAAAGCTTACCTGCTGTGTTGCTGCAATAGCCTGGCTTGCAGCGGCAGCAATAGCACTGCCAGCATGGCCCAGTGAATAGGAGTCTCGCCCCAATGCAGCCTGGAAACCATGTATGAAGTTATTTAACATGTAACTAAAATTTATCAAAATTCATAATTTTAAATCCTTTTTCATCTTCTTCTTTCTTTAAGAAAGAAAATTTCAATTCAATTCATTAATTCGATTTTTCATTTCAATTTGATTTTTTTTCTTCTTTTGTCTTTCTTTGTTAGGTCCGTATTACAGAACGAAACTCAAGCACTGATCTTTGTTTAAATTTAGTTTAAAACTAGTTTCAACCAATCAAATGGCTTGAATCTAGTTTTAAGTAATGCTTGAGTATTGAGTGACGTTCTGTAATACGGACCTTAGTGTTGTCAAATTACTTGGGGCCAGTACCTACTGATTCATCATCATTCTCCTGCCCTTATCCCAATCTATTTGGGGTCGGCGCAACATGTCCTTTTTTCCATAAATAATTCCGTTAATCAGTCGCGTTTTTATGTCCTCTAAAGTCCAAGTGTAGGGACACTTTGGAAACTCCAGCATGTGGGCCATCATGGTCATCCTATTCCATAAAGCTTGCTAATTCATATCTTAGTTGTTACCTGTATGGCAGAATCAGTTCTGGAAAGATTTCCCGATGCATGACCTCGTGATTCACGGTTACCCCAGCTGTCACGACGCTTTTCGGTCCGGATGCGATACCTGCAATATGGAAATAATTTTGTAAGTATGTTTTATTCAGGGGATAGTTATACGTTAAAAACTAAAAATAGCTACTTTATTGATACAGTACCTGTTTTCCTTATAATGATTGTTGTTAGATGTGCTGGTGTGGTTGGTATTCACATCAAGGTCTAGAGACCGTTTCTCCAATAATTCAGTGATCCCCTTGTTATCAGCCTCCAGTTCACATTTAAACTTATGAAGCTCCGTGTCTGTGAATTATTTTTAATTTAGGTTTTCAATAACAAGTTGTGCCACTTCAAGAGCACAATACTAACAATGCTAACACATGTTCTATTCGCCTATTGTTCATACATTGTAAACACAGAAGGCGTCATGTCAGTCATGACTGGCATAACTAAGTAAGAGTAATCTATCTTTTCCTTACCAAGTCTACGCAGGTATCTATCAACTAAATCATACATCTGATTAGCTAAAGCCATTTTTTCATCAGCTTCCTCAAGAGTCTTATTGTATCCCCGTTTGATGTCAGAAAATTCTGTATTAGCCTGGTCAGTATTCATCTCGCCTCGTCTACATCCACCGAAAAGAGTACGAACTCTTTTCTCTAACGTATCCATGTTATCTGTGAGAACATTGATTTATTAGTAAGTACTGAATTAAATTTCATGACTGTAATAAATTTCAGAGGAAAGAGTAAGTATTTATTTACTTTGAACGGATAAATCCATTTCACGCATTTCAGTGAACCTGTCCCTCAGCTCTTGTGGGAGATGCTCAATCACTGAAATTTGACAAAATATAAATTAACTAAAAGTAAACAAAAGTCAACACCTGTCACAAGTTCACAACACCTTGTAAAACATTTTGAATTTTCGCGCTACTTTTGGCAAGGCACGCCACAATGCCGCCAACACTTAGGCAGTGAAAATTACGTCATCGCAGGAGAACAAAGAACATCTTACTTTCTAAATAATCTTCGAGATACAGCATTTTGGTGAGTTTTAATAACGTTAATTATGTATTTATACGTAAAATCAATTCGACCTTTCACGCAACTAAAGCACAAGAAGATAGATTCGCGATTAAAGCTACGCAATATTGACGTGTACACTATACAACGTTACGTCAAGCAGACAAAATTGTTAAAACTAGTGATGTGAAATACTATAGTAACATGTAGTATCGATAAAACTAAACCATGACTGCAGAAAGTAAAGATTATAATATTAGTCTGATACTCTCCTCAACGGGACCTAATTTCCCGTCAATGTTATATACAATAGTCAGGCAATCAATAAATATATATATCAGGATATCAATATTTTCAGTGTGACCGAGTTTTTAATGAAGCTTCTGATTGGTCGTTAAACTCCCATATTAGCCTTTGTCTACAAAATCCACCAATTGAGTTTGAAACAACCAACCAGTGCGCTCGATAGTAGGTGATGGATTTTGCCTTAATGAACAGCTGCGTTGTTGGAATTTGCAGAATTTAGTTGTTTTTAAATATCAGACGCAATAATAATAATAATAAAAACGTTTATTTCAGCATCAATCCATAAAGCATAGGTAATAGTAGGACTGCGCGGATTGAATTCTCGTATAAATGTCTTTAAATCTACCGAGCTTCTGCGAGTACAGTCCTGAGAACCCAGAAGCGAACTCCGAAATGAGTTTTGCCGCAAAATTAAACAGTTCTATGCTACGAGCATCAAATCAAATCAAATAAAAAATCAAATCTTCATAAAAAAATAAAAATCAAATCTTGTTAGGTTAGAACTGTGACCATTCGTCGAAATTGGTCGCAGTAACAAAATTAGGCAGGCTTCGGCAGTTTTCTTTTAACTACATTACGGTATATAGCTATATCCCCACCAGCACAGTTATCATTTCTTGGCAAAATCTACCACGGATCGCGCACACAAATTCCACCTTTGGAGTTGTAATTTTTTTACTTTTAATTAGTTGCATTAAAATTACACTTCTTATCTGTTATTTCGTTAAAAAATGTTCCCATTTGATATTGGATATTATTAGATTTGATTGCCCTCTGCCGTCGCCGACTAAACTGTTATAATTATGTAGCAATACAACTGCGAACTTATTGCTAATTAATCCGTGTAATTGTTAGATTCTGGTTGTTACCAAAACAAGTATTGCATTCACTTATCGATATAAATATTGATTCTTTAATAGAACGCTCATCACTGTTTTGGTTACAATGCTGCCAACCAAATTAAATTAAAAATGCGTTCATAAAATATGCGTTCCTTTATTTTGCTGTCTCCGAAAATGAAAACCTATTTTTTTTCATTTTTCAGAAATATTTTAGCACTTATTATCCATTTACAATATTTTATTTTCAGTCATAATGATCCGAAGGCCTATAACGGAAATTACATTAAAACTAGACGATTTAAAAGAATATGAAGCTTTTCTGATAGATCAAAGGAATAAGTCATCTACAGCTACTGAAATGCAAGAAGACACGCCAAAGCCCTTACAAACGCTTAAAACGATTGAAGAAATACATAACAGAATCGGTTATGCCCCAAAGAAAAAAACTAACAGTATTTCTAACCTAGGGCCAAGTACTGTGTAATTGAAATGAAGGAAAGAATATAATGAAACATTTAATGGTGAAACTGATTTTTATTTGCATTTCAAACACATTTAAAGTAGGTATACTGATTAAAAAATATATTATTAAGTTTACTACATCTACATCTAAAATTTAATAAGTTGCAAGTGCTTCAAAATTACAACAAATCATTGCACCATTTTGTAAAATGCTACTAACAATTATAAAAAAAGACATTAGAAATGATTAACTGAGGTCTTTGTAGTTTTACTGTAGCCATTAATCGCTGAATGAATTGATCACTTTGCTGGGACTCTGTCCGGATACGGATTTTTTTTTTGCAAAATCAATACGTCGCTGCTTGCTACGCCGACGCCATAGAAGACAGCATAATCTGTAAAGATACATAGGTAATGTAAGAGACGGCAACTAAATTTTTAAATCCTAACGTAAATCTAAGATATATGACACTACTTCTTGAAATCAACCCCGTCGCGTCGTCCCGAGTCCCAACTCCCAACTCGCTCTACATCTAATCTAAGTAGCACCCATCGTCACAGGTGGCGTGGGGTGTCATTAGTGTAGTTCTGTAATAGGAATAAAATAATGCTCTTGTGAGCACAAGACTAAAAGCGCTTCCTCTATCCTGTGTCGGTCTAGTGCTGGACAAGGACCTAAAAGCCTAAATTATTGGCAGTTGCAAAGATTTAAATCGTTAGATTCGCCCTACCACCGCGTCAAAAGATAGTCGCATTTCTGTTTCGGTTTGACACCTCTGACACACAATGTCAGAAAAAAAATGACAATGTGTGTGTGTCAGTGTCAATGTGTGTTTTAATTAAGTAATTTTTGTTTGTGTTATTTCAAATCAACAAATAATTTAGCGCGAAATCTAGCGCTTTTTAAAGCGGCAATTTCTGTAAATCTAGCGCTACCTATCACATGGAGCTGTAGGCTTGTAGGTAATAGGTAAATACCTATCTTGCATTAGTACCTTTTTAATTACTGTTGAATGTTATGCAGAGGTTTAATAAAGTGTGAAACACAGTTATGATGTGTCTGGCTGTTTATGATACTAAATCCAACAAATCTGTTATAAGAATCTAAGTAGGTACCTAAGTATTAGAAAATTATGTATTTTCTTGAACATTATACCTCAATGTTAGGAAATAGACTATTTCGGCGACGCTAAGAATTGAAAAGCCCATGAAGAGTCCAAGTAAACCACCGCAGTTGGCCAGGAAATCCGTTTGGCCGTACAGCTCCGAGCGACGAGACGTGATGAACTGGGCTTCTTTGAAAAACACCATGACGCGGGAGTAAGTCAGGCTGAAAATAAGAGCAGTAAGACATTTCTATAATGAATAAGGCTGAAGCCCAGCTGCTGAGCGTAGAGTTCTGGGTTCAATACCCTTGCAGGTCTGGTAGAAGTCACATTTTTTTTAGGAAATCTGATGTCCGGATTTGTGAGCTAGGCTGACAAATAACGCGCGAAATGTGGGTGTAGGATCTAAATTTCTGCCTACCCCGTCGCCGTCGTGCAAGACTGTTTATGAATAAAATTAAGTCTAATATTATAAATGTCAGTGATTCAGAACTTCTTTGATGGCGATGCGCTTTAAACACATCGCGGTACCTAATTGTTCCGTTGTTCAACGCGATGAATTGAGTGGCCACACTTGCATGAACGGTCAACGTCAATGCTCATTGAATTCACAACCTTCGACCATAGGCCATAGAATATATATATATATAGTAACTATTAGTCGGCGTTTCCACGAGCGTAATAAAATCGCGGAGGGATTTTATCGCGCACTGGATTTTCAACTCTCTGCTTAGCGTCGGGAGTTGAAAATCCAACAGTGTGTTTTTCGTCGCGCTGGGATGCACAGTGTTTTTGTTAGGTTGGATTCTTAACGCTCGGCTCAACAACGAGAGTTGAAAATCCAGTGTGCGATAAAATCCCGCCGCGATTTTATTACGCTCGTGGGAACGCCGACTAGTCGACGTTCGCACGGACGTAAAAATAACGCGGCGATTTTTTTTCACGCACTGCATTTTCAACGCTCTGCTTAGCGCCGGGAGTTGAAAATCCAACAGTGTGTTTTTCGTCGCGCTGGGATGCACTCTGTTGTTGTTAGGTTGGATTCTCGAAGCTCGGCTCAACACCGAGAGTTGAAAATCCAGTGCGCGATAAAATCCCGCCGCGATTGTTTGACGTGCGAACGTCGGCGTCGGCTTAAAAAGGCCCTCGGCAATGTGAAGTGTCCGTTATGCCAGCGTACACGTGATGTAATTCAGGGTTTCTGCCATACCCAATAAATAGTGCATAAATAGTGCATAATTAGTGCAAAAGGAAATAAATAGTGCATCTGTAGTTTCAAAATTAGAGACAATTTTTACTGGGTACGCCAGCATAACGTTATACTGGGGTACACATGTCAGTACTCGAAAACGGCTCATATTAAAGCAACGGAATTGACACACAAAAATAGTGCACAAATAGTGCATCCGCTATACAAAATTTCATAATGATTGCTCTTGTAGGAACGGAGATATTGAACAAGACTTTTGAAAAACTTTCCGACAGCGTACACAAATTAGTGCATATAGAAAGCGGACGTTTCTTTATATAAATGCTATATGTATAAATAGTGCGTGTCATTTGGCCCCCGAAAGTACAAAAACTTTACGTGAATTCGCAGTGGATCAATGTAAAAAATGTATGTAAACTTCTACCATAGTAGAAGTACAGATATGTTCAAAGTGTTTTGGTAACATTTTTTTTTTTCATTTTTAAAATACTGAACGAAAGCTGAAGTGTAATTAAACTATGAAGTAGGGGGAAAATAAGTTCGCTAATTGGTAGTAACGATATTTCTAGAGTGAATATGAAAAAAAATCATATTTGAAATTTAAATAAAATATACCTTATTATAAAAATAAAATAAGCATTTATTTTGCCCAGTTTTTTTTAAATCACATTATAATCTATTCTGCATTATACATATCTATATTATATCGTGACTTTTATTGCATGGTTATCTCGTGTATTCCCGTTCGTCCCCCTGACTTTGTCCACCTAGGATGACGAACGAGAATCCTACTAATCCTACTTAATAATTATAAATGTGAAAGTTTGTATGTTTGTTACTCAATTACGGAAAAACGGCTGAACGGATTTGGATGAAATTTGGCACACATATAGTTTATAACTTGAATTAACACATAGGATACTTTTTATTCCGGCAGTAGGTTCCCGTGGGATAATTTCCAACATCTACGCGGGCGAAGCCGTGGGCAATAGCTAGTATTATAAATGTTAAAGTTTGTGATGATGTTTAGATGTTTGTTACTGAATCACGCAAAAGCGGCTGAACGGATTTGGATGAAATTTGGCGCACAGATAGTCTATAACCTGAATTAACACATAAGACTTTTGCACGATCCCTTCGTGCAAAAGTCTTATGTGTTAATTCAGGTTATAGAAGGTCAGGTCAAAATGAAAATCCGAGATGGCGGCGGCGAAAATTTTCAAATTTTTCGTCATGGGTGTCGTTTTCATGGTTCTTGAAGTCGCTGAAAACGATAATGACGAAAAATTAAGAAACATAAATAAGAAAAAAATACTGTACATTCCTGCCCAACCCTTTGAAAGAATAATGGTGTGATGTTATGAAGAAATCTCATTTCCGCAACTTTTTCGCGCAACCGTCCTGTCGCGCAAGTGGATTCGCGCAAGTGTTTTTCACGCAAGTGGATTCGCGCAAGTGTCCTTCGCGCAAGTGTCTTTCGCGCAATTGTCTTGCTCGCAAACGTCCACGCGAGCAAAAGTCCATTCGCGCAAAAGACCAATCGCGGAAACGTCTTGTCGTGCAAGTGTCTTTCGCGGAAATGTCCCTTTGCGCATAAGTCCGTTCGCGCAAAAGTCCATTCGTGGAAATGTCTTTTCGCGTAAGTGACCCAGATCTATCTAAAATCTAGTATCTCTTGATACAAAAAAAATCATGGAAATGTTGGTGTTACGAGTATCTAGTTTGAAAGTAATATCGTTTTTATTTTTTGGGTAGACATTACTTATTTAAAATATTACTTCATAATTTGTGTGCTCTTAATTGCATTATTTTAAGGCGTAATAACAGATTTAGAAGTCACTAAAAATCATAACATGTTTCGGAAACCGGTTTCGGTGCGTTGTGAAATGTCTTTTGTGTGCGACTGTTCGACAATACAATTGTTCCTAGAACTTAATGTACATTATTTGTATTGTTCCACTGCGAATTCACGTAAAGTATTTGTACTTTCAGGGTCCAAATGACACGCACTATTTATACATATAGCATTTATACAGGGTGTTTTTGAAAACATGCGACAAAATTTAAGGGGGTGTTCTACGCATCAATATGAACAACTTTTACTATGGGACCAAACCTGAAATCGCGAAAAAAAAATCAGCTGTTCAGTACATTTCTGTTCGCATAATTCGTCAAAATGTACTGAACAGCTGATTTTTTTTTCGCGATTGTTCTGAAAGTACAGATGCACTATTTATTTCCTTTTGCACTAATTATGCACTATTTATTGGGTATGGCAGAAACCCTGAATTACATCACGTGTACGCTGGCAAATTATATCTGTATAGTAGTGGTGGCTACACCTGCGGTTATCGCCTTTCAACCCGATGATCAACGGCGATGTCCGTATAGTGTAGCCCCGGCATGACGGGGTGCGGCTGCTTTTGTTTTGAAACACCTCACAAGAAGGTACTTGACCGGGAGGTTTATTTTAGAGAGGTCGTTAACTTCAAATCAGTCGTGTGTGCGATATGAATATGGAATAATTTAACATGAAAAGTTAGTTACCCACTTATAGCAAAAAGAAGCATTAATTTTTTTTTGTAATTTAGCTTAGCAGTTATTTACTGATTTGCAAACGAACATAACAAATAAGTAGGTACCGAATGCATTCAAAGTAACGAGCACAAATAAGGTCGATAGCGGTATTTAATTTTCCTATCAAATCGGCTATTTCCCTCCGCATCACTGACAGGATACTGTCTGGCGGTTTTTGCAGATAAGTCGAATATTGCGCAATATCATCGGTATCGGTATCCGGCGAAGCGGATTAACATTTTTAGGGTTCCGTACCCCAAGGGTACCAAACGGAACCATTATACTAAGCCTCTCCGCTGTTCGTCGGCTGTATCTCATGTACACACGGCTACACATCGAGCTATACAATTCCAGTTTACACTGACCTCTCACTGTAAGGAAATCCTATACAACGCGAGATCAGCTTATACTGGAAATGTATAGCTTGATCTGTAGCCGTGCGTATCGTAATAGATAAACAGTTGAAATAAATAATAGTCTGGGCGGCGGCTGCATGATCACTTACGTCATAGAGTTACTGGAAAATACCACATTCCACGAAAAGTAGACTTAAAATAGGTAGGAAAAAATTTGGTCTGCCGGGGCTCAGCTTGGAGGATCCGTGGCAGTGAGGAGTTATGCTACCCACTTTGGACCATCATTTTACCTCATGTGGTTACTGAACGAAACCTTTTCGTTGGTTTTAGTGTCTATTAGTAGAGTCTAAAAAACTTTGTCGGCCGAGCGTGGTGTTGGAGGGTTTCGGAGTCCAACCATTTTTATGGCCACATCGGGTGGTCTATTTTACCTCATCGAGTTACAGGGTGAAACCAAGTTCTCCTAGTAGCTAAAATGGTGCTCTTTAAAAATTCATTGGTCTGCCAGTTCGCAACCTGGCAGTTTTTGCAGTCCAACCAAATTTATACAGGGTGGAATTTTTAACCACACTTGAATGGAAAGTACTCTAAATACTGGAGATAGCAAATTTTACTCAAAGGAAACATTCCTTTATTTTTAAAAAGAAACAAATCCGCATTCAAAGATTTTCGAAAATTCGCTTGCCACACTCAGGAATCGAACCGACTAAAATCCGAAAAAATAACACCCTGTACTTTTATGGCATCAATCGATAGGGTCAATCATAAGGATCAAATCTCTTTAACAAACATGATAAATTAAATGAAAGGAAAACCATGAAATCGAAACATTATATTCAATGGGACAAGATAAAGCACTTTTACCCAAAGGTCCATCAGATTACTTATGTTAACACCTAATCAACTAACAATTAACAATTATCTGTGACATCAGTTATATAAAATGACGACCACTGCCTATATTAATAACCATTTCAATACCTGGATTGGTACAAATGGCACAATCAAATGGCCTGCAAGATCAGCCGACCTCACCTTTTTAGATTTTTATGGGGATATGTTTTAAATCTAATTTACCAAAAATCCGTCCTAAATAGGTTTAGCGAAGTTGCCGTCCTTCAAGTACGCGTGTACAGAGTGTTTCTTTTACGTATCAATTTAACATTATTAGTGAATATTTTAATATTAAAAAAAAAATAAAAACATTTTGTTTTCGAATGGTAATATTTTTTAAAGCATGTATGGATGCTATACTATTGCAGGTTAACGGGAACGCCCTCTGTTAGTTAACATACTGTATATAAAACAAAGTCGTGTTAGTTACACCACTTATAAGTCAAGAACAGCTGGACCAATTTTTATGATTTTTGTGTCTTTGGATTTGTCTTCGTCCGGAATAGCATAATAAGTATTAAAACATAGAAAAATTCACAAAAAAAAATATGAAGAAAATTCATTTTCTCATACATAAAATTTAGACAGGGTAACAATGTCTGTCAAGTTAGCTAGTACGATATAAAAAGACAAATTCCAAAAAAATATATCATAAAAAAACCGGTCAATAGCGAGTCGGACTCGCGCACCGAGGGTTCCGTTCCGATTTCTGAAAAAGTCTGCTATATGGAGACATACATTTAGATTAATTAATAATTAATAAAATGTTACCCTAATTTTACTTAGATTAAGTTAATTTGCATGTTTATATAAGTCCTCTTCTCTCTAACTTTTCTTTTGCTGTGCCCGACAGGGTCCACGATTGTTACTACAAATGTCTACTTACCACCTAAGCATAAACATTGTGGAATGCAATAAATGATTGAGTATTGAGTATTGAGTATAGTTTTATTTTTCGTGTAATCTTTACATAAACTTCTATCACATAGAATAATTTCATATTTTTCGCTTTGCAAACTTCGGAGATAAGGGGGGGGGGGGGTAACGGTATTGTTTTACATTTTTCATCAGAAGTCGAAAAATATGCGGCGTAAAAAAAAAAAAATGTTTGAGAATGTGCAAACAGCGCTCTTTCATAATGATACCCCACATGCAGTTCTGGACGATAGTTCTTCAGACGACAATATAGATAGCTCCTCTGATGAAGATTAGATTAATGGTAACCTGTTTCGCTATTTTTTATGATATATTTTTTCGGAATTTGTCATTTTATATCGTACTAGCTGACTTGACAGACGTTGTTACCCTGTCTAAATTTTATGTATGAGAAAATGAATTTTCTTCATATTTTTTTTTGTGAATTTTTCTATGTTTTAATACTTATTATGCTATTCCGGACGAAGACAAATCCAAAGACACAAAAATCATAAAAATTGGTCCAGCTGTTCTTGACTTATAAGTGGTGTAATTAACACGACTTTGTTTTATATACAGTATGTTAACTAACAGAGGGCGTTCCCGTTAACCTGCAATAGTATAGCATCCATACATGCTTTAAAAAATATTACCATTCGAAAACAAAATGTTTTTATTTTTTTTAAATATTAAAATATTCACTAATAATGTTAAATTGATACGTAAAAGAAACACTCTGTACACGCGTACTTGAAGGACGGCAACTTCGCTAAACCTATTTAGGACGGATTTTTGGTAAATTAGATTTAAAACATATCCCCATAAAAATCTAAAAAGGTGAGGTCGGCTGATCTTACAGGCCATTTGATTGTGCCATTTGTACCAATCCAGGTATTGAAATGGTTATTAATATAGGCAGCGGTCGTCATTTTATATAACTGATGTCACAGATAATTGTTAATTGTTAGTTGATTAGGTGTTAACATAAGTAATCTGATGGACCTTTGCGTAAAAGTGCTTTATCTTGTCCCATTGAATATAAAGTTTCGATTTCATGGTTTTCCTTTCATTTAATTTATCATGTTTGTTAAAGAGATTTGATCCTTATGATTGACCCTATCGATTGATGCCATAAAAGTACAGGGTGTTATTTTTTCGGATTTTAGTCGGTTCGATTCCTGAGTGTGGCAAGCGAATTTTCGAAAATCTTTGAATGCGGATTTGTTTCTTTTTAAAAATAAAGGAATGTTTCCTTTGAGTAAAATTTGCTATCTCCAGTATTTAGAGTACTTTCCATTCAAGTGTGGTTAAAAATTCCACCCTGTATAAATTTGGTTGGACTGCAAAAACTGCCAGGTTGCGAACTGGCAGACCAATGAATTTTTAAAGAGCACCATTTTAGCTACTAGGAGAACTTGGTTTCACCCTGTAACTCGATGAGGTAAAATAGACCACCCGATGTGGCCATAAAAATGGTTGGACTCCGAAACCCTCCAACACCACGCTCGGCCGACAAAGTTTTTAGACTCTACTAATAGACACTAAAACCAACGAAAAGGTTTCGTTCAGTAACCACATGAGGTAAAATGATGGTCCAAAGTGGGTAGCATAACTCCTCACTGCCACGGATCCTCCAAGCTGAGCCCCGGCAGACCAAATTTTTTCCTACCTATTTTAAGTCTACTTTTCGTGGAATGTGGTATTTTCCAGTAACTCTATGACGTAAGTGATCATGCAGCCGCCGCCCAGACTATAATAACAGATTGTGTATTTCTATTACGGATATGGTTATACTTATTATACATTTGGTTTTATAGGAATTTTAAAAACACAAAATTTATTGATGTATCTCCATAAAATAGTAATTTGTCTTCTTCTTTCAATTCAAACTCATAACATAATTCGAAAGAAATTGACAAAACACTATTTTAACTAAAATAGGTTTGTCGAACGTTTACTTTTTATGAATAAGGGGGTTAGTGTATAAACTAAAGCTTGCAATTAGATCCATATTGTAGCATTGACTACTAGTCCGGTCAAATTAGACATTTCAAAGTGCAAAAATTCGCATAGAACTGAAAATTGGTATGTACGAATGTTCAGAACACCATTATAAATGAAATGTAAAAAGTCCCCATCGATCCCCCACTTGCAAAAAAAAATTATTCAAGTCAAAGTTCGCAAATTTGGATTTTTTGCGTTTTGTAGCCAAACGGTAAGTTTTATGATAAAAATAGGTCAGACTAAAATTGTAGATCATGCAATAGGTAAAAATTGTCTCTACATTTTTTTTTTCCTAAGAGTAACCATTTCTGAGATATAACGATTCAAAAAGTTGAAAAAGTGGTTTTGTTTATAATATGCACACTTTTTACCTGACGGCCAAGGAAGTGTTATGTTTTTCGCGCGTAACTTGTGTTTAGGTATGTATGTAAATTTCTTTATTACCTCGTATCTTCCAAGTGGCTAGATGGATCCTGACAGTTAAGGTATCGTTAGATTTGTCTCAAAAACTCAAGTGTTCTTAGATAGGTGATTAAAAAAAATAAACAAAATGGCGGATTTTTGGCGCTAATTATTGTAAGTCGTTAATAAAAAATAAAAAAACCAAACCTATCGACTAGGCCTAGGGTATCAAAACGAAGGAAATTAAAAGGAGATTACAAAAATATATACAGGGTGTAAGGGACAGCCCTCCGCAAACTGATAGGGTGAATTCAGTATGTCATGCTAAGATGACCGGTACATGAATTTTTTTCAGGAACGTTATGGGAATCCAATAAACCTGATTTGTTTGTGTTTTTGTGCACAAATCGGAGCGTCTATTACTGGTTGGGAGGGGAAGGTAATAGGTATGCGGTGAGTTCGATGAACTCTGTAGCTAGACAGAAAGTGAACAGCTGATTTCACGCGTCGTTGGTTAGGGTATTTCAACATCCATTGCTGGTTTTTTTTTTTGCTGTTTTATTTTGCAGTTTTTTTACATAAATGGAGTGCTGCGAACACACAATGCAATTTTACGTTGAAATAATGAAAATATAACTCAAAAAAATTTTGAAACAATGAAAATTTTCCTGAGAAAATTTCCGGTAGAATATGATTCAAAATGAGGAGCTGAATGCACCCTGTTAGTTTGCGGAGGGCTGTCCCTTACACCCTGTATAAGTCATATGTTTCAATTTAATTAGGAATAATAAATTAACAATCAAATGGTTGTATTTATAATTTTTGAATCGTAATATCGCAGAAACTGTGACTCTTAGGAAAAAAAGTGTTAAGACGGCATGATCTACAATTTTATTCTGATCTATTTCTTTGATAAAACTTACCGTTTGGCTGAAAAACGCAAAAAACCCATATTTGCGAACTTTGACCTTGAATAGATTTATTTGCAAATGTCGGATCGATGGGGACTTTTCACATTTCATTTATCGGATCGATGGGGACTTTTCACATTTCATTTATAATGTTGTTCCGAACATTCGTACAAATTTTCAGCTCTATGCGAATTTTTGTTAACCTACCCCTATTATTTGGGCTAACTTGACCGGACTATACAGGCTGGTGAGGTTATTTATAAAAGTTGCGTCTTAAACCTGACCCCACAATGAAATCAACCAAGCCAAGGCAAGCATAAGCTATTTGCAAAAACCAGCTAAATTATTGTAAAAATGGTTGATGGTTGCGTATTGATTCAATTGTGTAAACAGTGAACCAGTAACTTACTCCTTTAATTCTTCGGATACGTTATTCATTATTCTATAAGCTCTAAAAATGGCGGCCCAATCATAGTCGGCCTGGGATGTCTCTGCCTCGTACTCTATGGATGTGCACGCTGGTAGGCATTGGCACCTGGATGAGACTGCCAGAGCCTCTCCCAGTGAATCAGTCTCATTCTTCACTCGACTATCGAGCCCTGACTGGATTTCTATTGTCACCAGCTCCACTGAAAATATTGGTAAGAAATGAAGTAGGTAATGATGAGGAAGGTAAGTATCATAAGTTCATCATCATCATCATGTGCACAGCAGCACAGCTGGACATTAATAAGTTTCATCATAAATTAAAAGGTGCTCAGTAAGTAGGTAAGTAAGTACTTGGGCGGCAGATGGATGCGTAAAGAAGTAAGGTACGTATGTACGTATTCTTATAGCCTATTAATTATGCAATATTTGGGAAAAAGACGGAAACAATCCATTATGGCAACGTGAAGGTGACGTGAAAGTCAATAAAAATTGAATTAATACATAAAGTAAAGCCATATCTATGCTATGCTAATTTCTTACGTAACTTCTATGAATCGTTTTAATTGAACATGTCCCAGAGCTACGAATGCTGTCATGCGGATTGGTAGATAAATTACTGTGATGTAGACCACACGATGACCGACTTACTTTGAGCTTTTTTTATACATTCTCTGCTGCCAGCATTGCAGACCTCCATATTTGGGCCATCTGGAACGCAAAGTGCATTTTTAAGCAGTGTTACAAAACATTACGAGACGTCAGGTGGCCCTCATTCTGCACGTTATCTATGAATAAACTACGACGATATTCCTACTTATAAAATTAATCTAAATAGATAATTCGGTAATAAGACAAGGCACTTAGTGTAAAACAGAAATAATAAAGGTAAGTAAGTAAGTAGGTACTTTGACTTTTAATCGTATTCAGTAACTTGACAGTTCGAAGCAATAGTACATTTTGATACAAGTGGAGAATGTTTGTTATTGCATTCGAGGCGGAATTAACACCCGAGCCGTATAGGAGAGGTTTTTTTGAGCCGAGAACTGCAATAACAAATGTCCACGTATATGAAACGACGTTTTTCAATACACTTTTGAAGAAATAAAATAAAATAACGAAAAATATTTTTGTCATGAATTATTACGAAACTATGATTTTTTTTATTTTTTTACCGCGCTTTGCTTTCGCCAGGTTGACGGAGAAGCAAAGGTATAAAGCCGATAAACAGCCTAATATGAAAAATAGAAAATTCAAATATTTTTGAGTTTAGAACAAATAAATGTTAATTTGTTCATAAACGTTTTTTTTTATTGTAATAATCATGTTTTTGATGATATTCTATTTATAAACATTATTTAAATATTCAAAAAATATTAACGCCGTAAAGACGCATAAATCTCTTTGCCGAGATTTAAAAAAAAACATTCACCTTCGAATAAAGAGGACCGTCTCGCGCGAGATGGTTGTGAATAGACGCATTGAACCAATTTGGACTAAGTTGTGGTATAGGTATAAGTTATCTCTGGCAATTTTTATTCCCGCACACGTGTTGGAAAAAGAAAAATCGCACGCGTGTGAAATACATTGTATTGTGAACCTTATCGTAGTGTGATTGAACCAGTTTTCGAGGAAATGAATTGAAATAGTACATTTTGATACAAGTGGAGAACGTTTGTCATTGCATTCGAGGCGGAATTAACACCCGAGCCGTAGGCGAGGTTGTTTTTGAGCCGAGATCTGCAATAACAAAATGTCCACGAGTATCAAACGACGTTTTTCAATACACGTTTGAAGAAATAAAATAAAATAACGGAAAATATTTTTGACATGAATTATTAGGAAACTATGATTTAAATTTTCTTTTTTTTCGCGCTTTGCTTTCGCCAGGTTGAAGGAGAAGCAAAAGTATAAAGCCGATAAATAGCCTAATACGAAAAATAGGAAATTCAAATATTTTCGAGTTTATAACACAAATAAATGTTAATTTGTTCATAAACGTTTTCTTGTTGCAATAATCATAGTTTTTGATGATATTCTATTTATAAACATTATTTAAATATTCAAAAAATATTAACGCCGTAAATACGCATACCTCTTTGCCGAGATTAAAAAAAAACAAATTATACCTCCGAGTAGAGAGTTGTGAATAGAGTAAGTATATAAAGTATAGGTATACGTTATCTGTGGCAATTTTTATTCCCGCACACGTGGAAGTGTATTGAAAAATAATTTTCGGTTTTTAAATTACCTACTTACTTATCGTCTAAATGAAATGGTATAATACCCACTTATACGAATATAACGTGTACCTATCAATTAAAACTAACTAACTTAAGCACATCAAGGTAGTTTCGCTAATTCTTTTTTTCACCTCATTTCCTTTTTATTGTCAGGAACATAGTTATCCCTTCAACTGTCATGTTACTGAATACGATTAAATGTCCAAGTACTTATAAATAATTCTACAGCAATAAAAGTAAAATAAAATTAAAGTGTATAAAAAGTTAAACTGCAGGGTCATTCTCATTTTTTTATTTTGTGTTTGACGTTTGAAGTTCAGCTGTATTCTACAGCAATAAAAGTAAAATAAAATTAAAGTGTAGGTATAAAAAGTTAAACTCCAGGGTCATTCTCAAACAACAACAGACGCTAAATATAATAACAATAATGATAATGGTGAGTAATTTATAAAATAAGTTGGAAAATTATCCAAAGTATAGATCTATCTACACTTAACGCAATTTTAATCTAAGATACTTTTTAGGGTCAGTGCCGGTAGCCTACACCAACCTAAGATTTAATTTTGAATTTACCATATTTTATTTAAATAAGTAATTACTCACAAGGCATTCCGAAATGCACACATCCACATCGAGTGTAAGTAAAGTTCGACAAACACTCCATCTCGCAATTTGCCTGAGTGTACACTTTGAAGTATTGGAGATAGCGCTCACTTGGAAAATAGCATTGTCGTCTGTGAACAAGATAAAAACAACACATTGTTTCATCGATATTTTGTCTTGGCTCATTTTATAGACATAGACGAGCTAAATTATAGGTCAGTGAATAATAAAATCCAGTTTTATAGTTTTTTTTTCCAGTTGAAGCTAGAAATCGGTTTTCTTTTTATTATAAGTACTTCATTTGATATTTTCTGTAACTAAAGCACGGCATAAAACAAACATTCCCACTTCTCGGCTAAAAATACATTCTACAAGTCCCTATGTAATGTCAATAACAATATATAACAAACTACCTGAATTAATAAAGAAAGAAGACAAAATTAATATATTTATAAAAAAAATAAAACAATTTTTAATAAAAAAAAATGCTATTATAGTATTAATGAATATTTAAATGATAAAAATATATAAGTTATCAACATATCCGACGATAATGATTTTGTTCTAGTGTTAGTGATCCTGATCATCTAGTCAGATTTAATATTAATGAATAATTCAATTTTAATTTATTGTATTGTGACTACTTTTATTTTAATGATGAATGAATTTTATGAATTCCATGTATTTTGATTATTATTTATTGGGACTTGGTACCCGATTAAATAAATATATTATTATAATTATTATACAAGTTCAGTAAACAATAATATCAGATTTGAGTTAGATTTAAGTAATATTAGATTTAAGTTTCAAAGCTTCCTTGCTGTACCCGACAGGGTCCATAATGATCACATAAGTTACCATCTTATAAACATTGTCGAATGCAAATAAATGATTGAGTATTGAGTACGGAAACACCTGGATGAGGGACGCACGGAACCGAGAAGTATGGCGGAAATAAGGGGAGGTCTATACCCAGCAGTGATTCCGGGCTGCAATGATTATGATGAACGCAGGATTAATAATTTAAAACAAACAATTTTATTTTATGTACCCGTTTCATACTTTATGTACTTACTAACCTGGTAGGCTCGTAAGGTTTAAGGCCTGAGGAAGTGGTCATCATTTTTGGTTTCACCGCAACGACTACCTCTTGCGATAGCGGCGATCGGAAGTACTGTTGTGAAAGCCTCGGCAGCTCTGCCGGATTGTGCAACAGTATCTACGAACATACATCACAGGAAATGTTTTTAAACTATAAGTACGATTACCTATGTTATGTAGGTACTGAAAAATTACTTTTCACACCACCTGCTCGAAAATGTCAAATTATATGTCAAGCAACCTTAACCTAAAGTGAGTCATTAGTGGCCGGGGGCACAGCCGGTCAATAATGTTGTACTGGATTTCATTATGACCCGCTGGTCAATAATGTGATTTGAATTTGGAATCTCACATGCTCAGCTAAATTGGCAGTATAGTACTAACAAACGCCTTTTGGTGCCAGAAAGAGGAAAGCTATTCTCGAAACCCTTACTACGCGTGGATGATATTCTCGATTTCCTACAAAATCATAACGACTGCTTCTTCATATCGTTGCCATGTTTTCGAAGACATAATATTGTAAGAATAATTAGATAACTACGAACCATTTTTCATTTTTTTTTAATTTATTTTTTTTAATTTTGGAACGAAGACGGAAAAAAGTCTCACGAAAAGTTGTCACGACACTTTGCTATAGGTAGCTATTGTAAGCCGTGCGGCGCGCGGCGTGCGCATGTTTCTCTGTCTGTCTCTCTCTCTCTCTCTCTCTTAAGCAAGCCAGATATTTTCATTTCTATTTCGCATTGAACAGTGTGGTGTCGCGATGATGATGATGATGATGATGATGGTGATGATGATGATGATGATGATGATGATGATGATGATGATGATGATGATGATGATGATGATGATGATGATGATGATGATGATGATGATGATGATGATGATGATGATGATGATGATGATGATGATGATGATGATGATGATGATGATGATGATGATGATGATGATGATGATGATGATGATGATGATGATGATGATGATGATGATGATGATGATGATGATGATGATGATGATGATGATGATGATGATGATGATGATGATGATGATGATGATGATGATGATGATGATGATGATGATGATGATGATGATGATGATGATGATGATGATGATGATGATGATGATGATGATGATGATGATGATGATGATGATGATGATGATGATGATGATGATGATGATGATGATGATGATGATGATGATGATGATGATGATGATGATGATGATGATGATGATGATGATGATGATGATGATGATGATGATGATGATGATGATGATGATGATGATGATGATGATGATGATGATGATGATGATGATGATGATGATGATGATGATGATGATGATGATGATGATGATGATGATGATGATGATGATGATGATGATGATGATGATGATGATGATGATGATGATGATAAGTATAAAAATAAAATTTTGTTACAATTCCTTCACTAATTAATCGAAAGGAACTTCGTTCCATCCGGGTGTCCCTTGACACCTCTCAAGTTTTTTTTTTTTTTTAATTACACATCAACATCTATAAACGTACCAAATAAAAACTTAACTTTATCTTTGCACAACTGGACTAATGTGTCAAATGTTACCATTAACTTCAATTAATATGTAAGTGCATATAACTAACTAGTTCTAAATATGTTATTCTTACTGTTTGTTTATTTAATAAATACTTTGTTTTTCGTACTATGGCTATTATTTTCTCACAGTAGGTGTAAAAAGTAGAGTATCCTCCTCTGGGCTAAAGGTGTCTTTGCCTTGGGCTAGCTTGAATCCCTCGCTGCATTCAGGATTCTTGTATTAACTCCCTCGCTTCGCTCGTGAGTTAAACTCTTAACTACCTCGCTGCGCTCGGGAGTTAAATCCCGAATCCTTCATTGCGCTCGAGATTCAATATGACGCCCGTGACATAAGACACAACTTTAGCCCCTCGGTGCATAATCTACTATAATATGCACGTATGCAATATGTAAAAAATATCCTGTGTGATCCGTGGTATGGTGTAAAGAGTCGATACATGTGTGGTCATTTTTAAATTTGGTACCTACTAACAACGTAGGTACATTTTAAATAACAAAAACTTATTTTGTATTAATAATATTTATTTTATTACCTACTTTTCGTTAGGTAATGTAAATATTACCTTGCTAAAGTGACCTATTCGGATCAAACAGGGTTTTTTTACACGTTGTATAATATAGAATACCTTAAAACCTTGCACTGGACCCCTGCAAAGGTAGTCCAAATCGACTTTCTTGGCTTTTAGTAAGAAGGTCAGTCCAGATTTTACACCGTATCCCTGTAACCAACAATATTACATGAAAGAACATTAGTTAATGATTTTGATTAAATAGTACGCATATTTTATGACCGGTAGTTATGCTAGCCAAAATGACAGGGCAGATACTTAGCTTACAGAGATAGCAGCTTGGATGGACTAAAAAGCAACATGATAAGTACACTTGTCTGTCTGTCTTGTCTGTGTATTTAGGTTGCTTAGCTTGGGACTAGATGGCGTTGTGTGAAATGTCCAAGGATATTTATTTATTTATTATTTATTGGGAGAAAAATAAGCAATGAATTAAAAAAAATTAAACTGACAACAAGAAATGACAAAATTATGAAATAACTTTAATTTCGTAAGTCGGTGTCTTGTGACTTTTTTTTTTAGTTTTTTGCCACCGACTTCCTAATTAACGGTTTTCAGACTTTATCCTTTAGGTACTTATGCTGTGAGACGCATGTGAGACCTTGGTTCTTTCTTGCCAAATTTAATGATTCTAGGTCAACGGGAAGTAGCCTACAGGTTTTGATTTATTTGCGAGTATCAAAATATGGCCGTATTTTTGAAGTAAAAGCTCGTTGAACGATTTTTGGTAGTCGGAAATCTTACGGGTTCTCGTCACCGCGTCACTGCGACACCTCGACACCGCGACATGCTATGCATAGTGTTACGTTTAAGTTTTCACTGCTGTCGGCAGTCCATGACCACAATATAAATATGGACCACAATATATTGTGTAATAACTGCCAATTTTTTTTTTGCGTTGTTAAACATAAAAGCTTGTTTTTTTTAGAGCTTTGTGAGACCGTAGACCTACGTATTTGATATTAATTTCAACTTGATACCTCCACGCATTCCTGAGAAAAAGGGTCTTGTCAGGCAGACAGACAGACAGACAACGACGGACGGACGGACAACGAAGTGATCCTAAAAGGGTTCCGTTTTTTCCTTTTGAGGTACGGAACCCTAAAAACATAGACGAATGCTGACACTCACTGCGCCTCTGTGAGGATATGTTTCTATAGGCGTTCCTGATGCGTACCCTTCTTCCAAACTCCACGATTCAGCTCGCTGATCATGTTCCAAATACGGGTAGTGGTGATGTAAACTGATAAAAAAATATGCAGGTATTACCGTTAATTTGTGCTAGTACTATTATGGACATATTATTTCTTCATAGTAAGTATACAAGAGTATGACCTACTTGTCTAATCTAAACATTTCTTCTGGCCCTAAAGTATTAAATGTGTAGCAAAGCCCTTCTTCCGTCATTATAGGAGAAAATAATTCGGAACAATTTTCACTCGGGATATCTTTCCATTTACATCCGAAGAACACTTCTGTCAGATTTGGGGATACCTGAAAAATATAGTAAGATTATGGAGCACCTGCAAAATATAGAATTGTATTACCAACGTGCAACGTGTTAATTGCAAACCGATTTAATGTTGTCCACTGTGTCGACTGCAGAAGAAAATTTTCGGCCATTCGGAGGAGCAAGATGGTCGTCACAGACCATAGTTAAATCTTCAAACATGTGTTGGCTAAAACATAAATACTTAATTTAGATTAAATTTTTTACCATTACAATCACAATTACAATAGTAAATTTTGATAAAAGTGGAGAACGTTTGCTATTGCATTCGAGGCGGAATTAACACCCGAGCCGTAAGTGATGTTGTTTTTGAGCCGAGAACTGCAATAACAAATGTCCACGTGTATCAAACGACGTTTTTCAATACATTTTTGAAGAAATAAAATAACGAAAAGTATTTTTGTCATGAATTATTAGGAAACTATGATTTAAATATTCTTTTTTTTTCCGCGCTTTGCTTTCGCCTGGTTGAAGGAGAAGCAAAGTTATAAAGCCAACAAACAACTTAATATGAAAAATAGAAAATTCAAATATTTTTGAGTTTAGAACACAAATAAATGTTAATCCATACTAATATTATAAATTCGAAAGTAACTCTGTCTGTCTGTCTGTCTGTCTGTCTGTCTGTCTGTCTGTCTGTCTGTCTGTCTGTCTGTCTGTCTGTTACCTTTTCACGCCTAAACCACTGAACGGATTTCGATAAAATTTGGCAAGGCTATAGATGGTATCCTGGGGACGGACATAGGCTACTTTTTTTTTCAAAAATAATCCTACACGGGGTGATATAGGGGATGAAAGTTTGTGTGGGAAACTCAGTATTTCTTAAGTTAGGGATGTGAAAATTAAAATGTATGCTTTTATAGGAAATAAAGAAATATGCGGTTCAGCGTTTTTGAAAAATCATCCCCTAAGGGTGTAAAATATAGTAAAATAGGGGTTGATTTTAAAATTTACAAAACTGCACGGATTTCGACAAAATTTGGCAAGGCTTTATATAGCATCCTGGGGAAGGACATAGGATACTATTTTTTTCAAAAATAATACTACAGGGGGTGATATTTTATAGGGGATGAAAGTTTGTAAGGGAAACCCAGTATTTCTTAAGTTAGGGATAACAAATGTATGCTATTGGTAGGAAATTAAGAAATATGCGGTTCAGCGTTTTTGAAAAATCATCCCCAAAGGGGGTAAAATAGGCGTTGATTTACAAAACTGCACGGATTTCAATAAAATTTGGCAAGGCTTTATATAGCATCCTGGGGAAGGACATAGGCTACTTTTTGTCTTAAAAAATAATCCTACAGGGGGTGATATAGGGGATGAAAGTTTGTCTGGGAAACTCAGTTAGGCATGTGAAAATTAAAATGTATGCTTTTGATAGGAAATAAAGAAATATGCGGTTCAGCGTTTTTGAACAATCATCCCCTAGGGGGGTAAAATATGGGTTGATTTAAAAATTTACAAAACTGCACGGATTTCGACAAAATTTGGCAAGGCTTTATATAGCATCCTGGGAAAGGACATAGAGTACTTTCAAAAACAATACTGCAGGGGGTGTTATAGGGGATGAAAGTTTGTTAGTGATACCCAGTATTTCTTAAGTTAGGGATAACAACTTTATGCTATTGGTAGGAAATTAAGAAATATGCGGTTCAGCGTTTTTGAAAAATCATCCACTAAGGGTGTAAAATAGGGGTTTATTTTAAAATTTACAAAACAGCACGGGTCGATAAAATTTGGCAATGCTATAGATAGCATCCTGGGAAAGGACATGGGCTATTTTTGTCTTAAAACATAATCCAACAAGGGCTGATATAAGGGATGAAAGTTCGTATGGGAAACCCAGCATTTCTTATGTTAGGTATATGAAAATTCAAATTTATGCTTTTGGTAGGAAATAAAGAAATGTATGGTACAGCGTTTTTGAGGGGGTACAATAGGGGTTGACAAAATGTTTGTGTACCTATCTCTTTTTAAGAGATATAAGGGATTGTACTCATAGTTAGAATCTTGAGGTAACATTCAGTCTTTATTTCATACGACGTTTTTACGAGGAAATTATTTGAACGAGTGGACACTCGGACAAAAGTTGTTTGTTATTAGAGCGTGACTGGCATAATAAATTTTAAGTAATTAACAAGCGCCCCGCCGCGTAAGTCTGTCTGTTTGAATGCAATAATGTCAAAAAGTACCGAACGGATTTTCATACGGTTTTCTCCAATGAACGGAGTGATTCAGTGTAATTCATTATGGTTTTGTGTAAATTGGCTGAAATATGACGACGACTGTTGAAGATGTCGGAAAAAATCATGCTGACTGGTAGCTTTATGCATAATATACACGGCAACGATATATCGTAGCGATTTGAGTTTGCACAGTTATATCGGACGGCCCTATGTTTTCCTCATGAACATTCCCATGGGATATTTTCCGACATCAGCGCGGGCGAAGCCGCGGGCAAAAGCTAGTTTGTTCATAAACGTTTTTTTTTATTGTAATAATCATGGTTTTTGATGATATTCTATTTATAAACATTAAATAAATATTCAAAAAATATGAACACCGTAAAGACGCATAATATCTCTTTGCGGAGATTACAAAAAAAAAATACATTCACTTCCGAATAGAGAGGACCGTGTCAGGCGCGAAACGGTGTGAATAGAGGCATTGAACCAATTTGGACTAACTATAAGTTATCTGTGGCAATTTTTATTCCCGCACACGTGGTGTAAAATGAAAAATCGCACGCGTGTGAAATACATTGTATTGTGAACCTAATCGTAGTGCGATATGAACCAGTTTTGAAAGGATAGGAAGAGTATTGAAAAATAATATCAAAGTAGCAACATTACAGCTATTTAATATAATAATTACATCCAGGATTTTTAAAAGTATTAAATACTTAGGGTTTTAATTTTTTTTAAACTTACTCAGATATAGAGAGATTGTCTCGGTTATTATTATACAAGTGATAATATTCTGTAAAATTAAATTTCCTCTGCATTGCCTTAGTTTCAAAACACACTGTTACTGCAGGATAAGGAATCTGAAATCAAAACAATAAAGGAAGAAAATCAGAATACCTACATAATGAGTCATGAGGAAACATGGACAACAGAGACCAAAAAAGATATGCCTCCAAGGAACTTTCGATGCACCAAGAAGCCGCCAACATTTACAGTAGAACAAAGTTTGTAATCGCTAGCAAAAGCTGATATATTTGTAAAATTTAACTTTATCAAAAAAAGTGTTTACGGTATTATATTTTTTAAATAGAAATACCTACCAGTGCATTTTATTGTATGTAATGTAAACAATTTTTCTTGATAAAGTTAAATTTTAAAAATATATCAGCTTTTGCTAGTGATCACTAACTTTTTTTGATGTGTGTAGGTACGTAGGTTATGAAACCAATGAAAACCCCTGAAGGCACCCTTGCTAACAATAAAGGCAAAACTTATAAAACTAAGGGTTATTCCTTAAATCCCCATTGGCAATCCCCGTCAATGGGGATTTGTCAAATCTCCATTATGACCTAGAAATAACGGGGATTGCCAATGGGGATTTGTGGAATATCCCAAAAC
Source organism: Cosmia trapezina (assembly GCA_905163495.3). Classification (NCBI taxonomy): domain Eukaryota; kingdom Metazoa; phylum Arthropoda; class Insecta; order Lepidoptera; family Noctuidae; genus Cosmia; species Cosmia trapezina. The sequence continues at coordinate 13,101,458 of LR991038.1, forward strand.
TAAACTCAATGAAGTAACAATCATGAGGAAAAACCAACACAATGTTTTAAGTTGAACTTACCTGCCAAACAGGAGTAGGGTTTTCAGCAAAACTAACAATGACGGGACTTTCATTCCACTTTATCCAAACTTTTCTGATCAATCCGGAACAAAGCACCACACAGCAAGTAAACATGAAGAGCCAAAACACTCTGGAATATAACACGACCCAAAATTTAGTAACAATCATCAAAAAATAATAACAAAATAATGTTGAAATAACTTACTTTTCCACCCATGTTCTTTCTTTCTCTCCTATGTATTTCAGTCCATGGAGATTGGAATTAGCCGTATAATCTATCAAGTAATCTTTGATAATGCTACGCTTCCCTCGCTTTTTTTTCTTTTCAGGATGGGTTTCATTTTCAACGACATCCGGGGTCTTCCCAAAGCTTTCCTCTCTAGAAAAACATTACTACTTAATAGTTTTTTTAACAATCATCATTTCGACGGCTAAGTGCCAATAACACTTACTGACAAAGTCAAAAATTTACACGAACTGAAAAAATTACTTAAATGTTTATTAATTTAGAATATTAATAATGTATGCTTTGTATATTATGCTGAATTCGTATATTTTCTGATAGCGTAATAGGTATTAAGTTAGATAAGAGGTATTTTCGGTTAGGTAATCTTGATTTAGTTGTGAGGTATATCCACATTTTAATTGAATGCTGTTGCAACTAGAAATACACTTAGGAGATTTCACTAAAACATGCGAATAATGCCTCTATATTCAAAACGATAAAAAAGTGAATTTCTCGAAAAATGTCAGTTATGACTATGAGGTATTTGCACTTCGCCGTTGATTTATAGATTTAGGATTTTTTTGTCCTCAAGGTATACCTCGAGTGTCGCCTCATGATGCTAGGCAAAGACTGCATCGAATGGGCTCAAAACAAAACGTGTTGTTAATTTGGGCTTGGTATGAGAAAGGCGTGATAGCTGTTAATGTTAACCCAAGGGAAACATGAGGTCCAATTACTAAATTAAAATTTGTAGAATGCTGACTAATTCGTTACATTTGTCTACATTATTATTTGTTTAATGAATATTCAAATCGTAACAAGGTTCGCACACATGGAGGTTATGTAGGTACCAACCTATGCTCAGGTCAACTCAGGTGCTTTTATACTTGTCATTGCAATGACATATTGAAGTTTGCAGAATTGCCCTACCTTTATTCACTAGGGAGTTTTTGTGAAATAATGTTGTGATGGTTAATGAATGACTGTTTTGTTTTTAACTTTGTGTGTTACTTCTAATGGTTGAAATTAGATTGGTAAGAAAGAATACCTATCAATAAGTTAAAAAATAGCTTAGTTATTATAGGTACCTATATAACTCAATGGGTACCTACAAGAATTGATGTCGTATGGTATGCTCACAGTATTTCGCGGGGTCACGGTGTACCTAAGTATTACCAACAATAACATTTCGTTATCATTGCTTAGATATGCAATAGGTACTGATCGTTGTTGATCGGCGGCTCAGCAGCTGTAGTTAGGTATGTAGGTTAAGTAGTTGTATGACCTAGGAACTATTGACAGCGAACTACGCGCTTGCATCAGTCTTGATTCGGTTTTGATTCATCAATACTGTTACTAGGTTCAGCTAGTAGCGAATTGCTATTGGCAGCCTAACTGCTTTATGTACCTATTTTCGAGAAAGAATACCTAAGTATGTAGGTAGGTAGGTAATGTGATTTCTAGATGCTTATTACAAAAACATCGCATGAATTTCCCACGAGAGGTATCGAGTTGGGATTACGCGACACAAATGATACTTAAGTACGCAAATTATAATTTAATTACCTACTCTTAAAGTTAATTATATTATGCAATTATCAATGGTGACTGTAGGTATGTAATTGTATTAAAGGCGCAGTTGTAACGCACTCCAATTCCCTAAAGGAAACTATATTTTTATTAGCTTTTTGACATGTGACATTAAAATTAACACGAAATAACAACAAAACGTTTTCGTAGGTATAATGACAATAACATACAGTTTAGTTTATTACTAAACTCTATAAATTGTTACACTGATGTTGATATAATTTAAACCACAGTAAGGAAAAGTGATAAAAATAACATAATGACCCATGCCCGCTTCTGGAATATTCAAACCTGTTAAAATTAGCTGTCGAGAGCGATGCGTTGATCTTCCTCAATTCACAATCACAACAGCTAATTTGGGATATCCTTGTTTCTGTATTTATGTTATTCATTCTCACACACTAATTTCCTAACTGTTAATTTAATTCCAAAATTAAATTAATGTTATTTAGCTCAATAACATTAATTACTAGTATACGAATATAAGTACGTGTCAAATAAGTGCATGATCCTGAAAGACTGCCACTGACCGACAAACTATAGCTGGTATCTTTGTATTAATAAATTTATATTTATTATTTATATAAATCAGTTCGAATGAACTGGACCCAGCTGAACGTTTGACTGAATGAATTTTAGAGCGAACTGCGCTTATCACAAGATGTTGTAGTCACAAAACAAAATCATTAGCATAATCAGCCTATAATGTTCCCACTGCTGGGGCACAGGCCTCCTCTCTGTCCCAGTGGGCCGTAATCTACAACGCGGGCCCTTTGCGGGTTGGTAGATGTCACATGTCTTCGAATTTTTGTTCTAGGACATGCCGGTTTCATCACAATGTTTTCCTTTACCGTTTTAAGAGCAGTGGTGATGAAATTATTTACTTACCTACACAAAGTAAAGCGCCTGCCGCGGTTCGAACCAACGACCTACAACTCGTAAGTCGCGGCCTTACTGGTCCACCAGTGACACCACTGCTATCAACAAAACCTCCACTGCTCTCAACAAAACCATTAATCATCTAAATTAAAGAATTAATTATTTTCATTGTGCGAGACTGATTTGTGACTATGTATGTTTTGTCACTTTGCAGTTTTATTATGATCCCGATCCTAATTAATATTATAAATGCGAAAGTGAGTTTGTTTGTTACGCTTTCAATTAGGACTTAGGATACTTTTATCCCGGGGATAATGTGGGATCATTTCTGAACTCCACGCGGGTAAAGCCGCGGGCAAAAGCTAGTATGTAATGTATAATTGTTTAAGGCGAAAGCTCCAGGGTAGCCCGCGAAATTCAAAATTTCTTACGTTTTTTGCAATTTGTAGGTCAGTGTGAGCTTGTATGTTGATTAAAATATGATTCGCGGCCGTAGCTATTATGGCTTTACAGAATTATAATCATTAGAATCAGCAATACAACTCCATAAGTTAGCATTTATCTCAAACCTCATGATTTCATGAAATCGCTAGATTTGAGGTAAATGCTAACTTATGGAGTTGTATTGCTGATTCTAATGATTATAATTCTGTAAAGCCATAATAGCTACGGCCGCGAATCATATTTTAATCAACATACAAGCTCACACTGACCTACAAATTGCAAAAAACTTAAGAAATTTTGAATTTCGCGGGCTACCCTGGCGCATCAACCTTAAGTATAACAATTATAGCCTACCTAAGGCTGTTTGCCCACCACCAGAGATGTGCGAGGTACCTATGTTCTATGTTATGGGGGGTTTGGTTTTCGCACTTAGTCTTTCAAATGGACCATTGTGCGTGAGCCATGGCGGCCGTCCGTGAGTGAGTTATTCCAACCAGCCCACCTCCCTCCAGAAGTTGATTACATCTCCTGCTCTGTTGAGAACATCTGCAAAACATCTGGGTGACCCGAGGGTTTCTGTTCTAATCTGGGTAAAGCCTGTGCATTCAAATAGCACATGCGCAACGGTTTCCTCACCCCCTTGCACGCTCTGCAGAGGACTGTCCGTTATGCCTATTGTGTGGAAATGTTTATTTAGCGAGCAGTGCATCTCCCGTGATGGTCCCCGCCACACAGTGGGCTGAAAATCGGCTTTCATAGACTTAGGGATTTCTATCTGCAAGTGCCGGATTTTTTCCTGGATATTGCTTCTATTAGTTGTTACTATATTCAAAAATGACACCGGAGTTAATTCTGGACAAAAACGAAGGAATTATAATTTTTTTACGAAAAATTTGTATGAAGCTAGTATAAAAAAGTTAATTATCTCGCAAACAGCAAGGAAAACCGTAATATCCTTACAGGTGGTTATAGTACTAATTATTTATGATTTTTTGACATATGTCATATATAACGGTTTTCGCTGCTAATTTTTTTTTAAAAAATCGTCAAAATATTTTTACTTATTTTTACGTATGAAACGGTTCCTTTTAGTGACTTAATTAAGAACATTGTTAATTATAAATAATTTTATTAACCCAAATATTAAGACTATATAAAACAAGAAAAATATTTAAAAAAATAGAAAAAATGAAATCAAATATTAAACATTTTCCTTATCACTGTCGTTGTCGGACTCCAATTCTGAGTCAGAATCCAGATTGGATATATCTAAAAACTCGAACTCACTTTCCTGAAACTGAATTAATTCGAGAGTTTCAGCAAAAAAGCTCTGCTTTCTTTTGGCATCTAACTTAGGCCTTTGTGCACTTAGGAAAGGATCCGAAGAAACAATAAGCATATTTAAGATATCTTGATTACAATCTTGCCTGCTTCTTTTCCGCGAATGATGTTCCCGGAACCTCCTAAAATCTTTGTTTCGAGACTCTGAGGCTTCTTCCGAGAGAGTCCCAATCGGCACAATATCATTTTTCTCGATTATGTCAGCCCCGTGTATTAGTAATTTATGTACGGTTGACGACATGTAGTACCAGTCGTACAATTCCACGTACTTTTCTGCTGTTTTGCGGGCAAAATCTTTAAATTTTATTACGTCGATCTTCTCGCCAGATGTTATCGCTTGCAAAATCACAGCAAATCTTTTAATAAGATCTTCGTCCAACCCGGTAATAGCTGCAGTTTTATTGGGAAACTCGAAAAACTTTCTTGCGGTATTCCCGTCATTGGTAGTTCCCGAGCCTTGTTTTACAATATCAATCAACAGATTGAGCTGATCTTTGAATTTATTTTGAATAGATTGTTTTCTGTTCTGCAACATTTCTTTGTCCTCATTACTTCTCGCTGCCCACCGTTTGAAGTCGAGCCTGTACGCAATATGTAACAGACATTCCATACAATTAATACGTGCGTGTAGGGATGACAAGCCAAATTCGTATATGTCAGCACACACAGTCTTTGATGTTACAACATCTAAGCGGTTCATTTCCGTAGGTTTTGCTAAGCACAGGTAGCACGATGCATTTGATCTGGCCTCAGAAAGGTACGTGCAGACTTTGGCGTCGATCATTGTCATCATTAGTTGATGAGTCACCATGTTATTATTAATGCACTCTGTGGGGTTAAGGTCCTCAATTTCATCATCCATTTGTCTTTTGAAACCAATGACAACTGCTTCGCTCTCCTTTACAAAAGTAAACTGAACTGGACGACAATACAAAGTTGAGCATGGTTTTGGGTTCGTCCATACAGTATTATCACCATCTGTCAGTTTTAGTGGCACCAAGGAGGTCATGAAAATGCTTGCATCATCTTGCTCACCCTCCATTTTCTGCTTGTATCGGCTTTGGTTGGAAGCACCATCAAATCCCCACTTGGATATCAGCTTTAGCTGCTTATTTTGCACATCTGCATAGTCAGAAAGACTTTGAAGGATCCTCGTCACCGTGATGTCAAGTAAAGCTTGAAGTGTAATCCTAGCCGAGGAATCCGTAACTGACACTGATTGCTTCGGAGGGTAGCAATCAAGCTTAGTTTGTTGCACTTTATAGTAGGATGGATAAATATCCTTAGCACCTTCCCGAATGGCAGCCTCTCGCAAAGTAATATATTGCCACTTTGACAGTTTTAGTGAAAGAAGCAATCCAAGCGCTTTCTCTGGTGTAAATATGACTTTTTTCACTGGTTTCTTAAGCGTTTCTTTAATTTTAACGGCTGCTTCAGGATTTTTCATTATGTATTCGATCACAGATGCCATATCCTCATGCCCTTCTTCTTTTAAACGCGCTGCAGCTGCATATGCCAATTCACTGGAGTCTTCGCCTGTATGATCATCAGATCTTCTCTTTTTCTGTTTACTTCCCAAATCTTCGAATGGTTTTCGGGACCTTTTTGTCATTGTTCCAACGGACAATGATGCCGACGACGAAGGTTCTTGAGAGTCTGATTGTGCTCTTGGTATCTCATCAACAGTTGGTTCTTGATTAACTAAAGCTTGCACACAACTTGGCCAATCAATATTTGCTTGCAGCCAATTTCCGTACAGTCTTCTGAAGTGATCAAAGAATCGGTTGGATTTCTGCCATCTCTGTAAAGCAGCTCGCGTGAATTTCCGACAAAATTCTTTGAGAGTTACTCGATCTTCGGCAGAAAGGCAATCGCCTATGCGGGATACAACTGCACCAAACAATACTTCATGATTAAATGAAGTACTTTCACTTTTTAGAAGAACAAACAAGTCTAAATTGGTGATTAAACTTTCCATTTTAAGATTTTATAGTCGCAGGGCAAAAATTTAGTGTTAGCAGTTACACCGTTGTGAACAATCTAAATTATAAAGCAAAATTTTAGCCCTTTTATTGCAAAACGTCGATAATTAGTTAACTACCCTCATTAGAGTTTTAAAAGATGTGCTAATGAAAATTTATAATCGTCCAAAACATTTCTTAGAACTCTTAGCACAACTAATCAACAAATTAGCTTACTTATCAGAAATCATTAACAATAATTTAATCACCTATTCAGACTTATTAGAAGACTAAACAATTTGTTATTTGGTATTTTGAATGTATGTAAAGTTTTAAAACTCATTTTGTGTTGATAAATATCTAATTCAAACATAGTTGGCTAAGTGTGGATGTACTATAAACCTCTGACTACTCCTTCGGGAATATAGGGGTGATGCTATTTTATGTTACGTGTTGTTAAAAGTCTGTGTTCCTCAACCTAAACATCAAAAGGAACATTTTCATGTGTAAAAATAAATAAAAATATTTTGACGATTTAAAAAAAAAAATAGCAGCGATAACCGTTATATGACATATGTCAAAAAATCATAAATAATTAGTAGTATAACCACCTGTAAGGATATTACGGTTTTCCTTGCTGTTTGCGAGATAATTAACTTTTTCATACTAGCTTCATACAAATTTTTCGTAAAAAAATTATAATTCCTTCGTTTTTGTGCAGAATTACCTCGGGTGTCATTTTTGATAACAGTAACAACTAATAGAAGCGATATCCGGCAAAAAATCAGGCACTTGCAGATAGAAATCCCTAAGTCTATGAAAGCTGATTTTCAGCCCACCGTGCGCCATCAGACGCAGACCGTTCCTGTTTCTGGCGTAGTAAGCGCCTAGTTAGCTTTTCATCCAAGGATGGCATGGCCTCCTTGGACTGTCTGCAGCCCAGTGTCGAGGTCCACCATGTCTCCGCTTGTGTGTGGTAAACTTTTGTAGTCATCTGCGTAGTTGATTGAAGGGGATGTGCGAGGTAAAGCGGTGAAGCTAAGCTAAAGTACGAGACTATTATTGTGTCTATTTCCGCCAGCGTCAAGTGGAGAAGAAAAAGCTTATCGTTGAACCCTTTTCCACCACTCCACCAGAACTCAGACAAGCTGCGCTCTATAAATCAAACGACCGTGTTGGTTGATATCATACACATCCGTCGCACATAAATCTCTGGTGGAAAGGCAACCTTACGCTGTCGTGTCGAGTATCTTCTGAATTCAATACCTAGATTGCTTCTGTTTAATATGGTACCTACCTACTATGTTTAAGATATTTTGAAGCATTCAGCGCTTTATAAACATAAAAAATGCAGGGTAGCTGTATTTTATTTTTGTAAAGTGACGCACGTCACGTTCGTCTGTATAATGACGTAAATCAGCGAAATCGGAAAAATTTCGTGTACGGCCTCTTAAAGATTTGTTAATTGCGTAACACAGTTTCATTAACAATCCGAGAGTTTTGAAGGACTTAGGATTATGAAGGATAGAAGAAATATCCTTATAATTACGTTCTTGAGCAGACGAATTCGCCAAACTGAACTGGCTGAACTTTCAAAATATAAGAAAAATGCGATCAATATTGTCAATTTATGTGTGTTACGCAATTACCCCGCTGATCATCTGATTATAAAATAAATAGAAGTGGTGATTTCGAACCTGCAAATCCCAAATGCTACGAGTATTGCCACAGGTATTGCTCTAGCCTTGTTGAATGCAAAATTGGCACTGCTTTGAGTGCTTTGGTGACGTTGGGTCCATTTCGTACAGTTCTCGCTCACTTATTTTAACCGGAATTAATATCGATAGGACTGTAACATGAGGTCGAGTGTATGCCATTAGTGTGACAAACATGTGTGCGACATGTCATTAGTTCGACAGGTCGTTTGTTCGAGAGGTCGTTAGTGCGACAGGTCTTTAGTTCGACAAGCAATGTACTTCAGCATGAGGTCTGAATGGATGCTTGGACACTGTGGTCTCAAATTGTTGTAAGGATCTAGTGTTTATAAAGGCTGTTTCGTTTTATTTATTTTGTCATCATCATTGACGCTGTGCAGCGTAATGCTTGTTTATATTATTAGGTACAGTGTGTTTCACAAGAACGTCACCGGGATAAAAAATAGTATTCGAGGTTTATTGCGAAACAAAAAATACGAGTAGGTAGCCCAACATTTTGCCCACGACGCATCAACAAACATAACCCTGTACTCGCGTTTACGTCGCACAGAGCGCACTTTTCCCGAGATGAGTGTTACGTATGCTTCCCGCTGAGGCAGTGTTTCTTTGTTCGCATCCCAAAGGTCCCAAAATGTCACACGGTCAGGCTGCATGTAAAAGTCTAAGGCGTTCGTGGCGAAGTGGGTGAAACGATATTTAGAGGTTAAACATGTCGATGGACGTGGTATAACGAGAAAGACGTCATCCGCCGAGCATATACGGACTCAAAAAATCTTTGCGATCCGCACAAGAAGAATTAGTGAAAAAAGGACTAAATATATCTCTTGCTACAATTAGAAGACGTTTAGCAGAGAATAAGCTAAAATATCGAAGTACATTGAAGGAACCTCTTCTTTCAGAAAAACAAGTAGAAAAATAGTGGCCTGGGCAAGAGAAAACATAGACCGTACCTGGGAATAGATAATCTTTTTTGACGAAGCTTCGTTTTGGGCAAATAGTATCGCACCTCGTATTTGGTCAACTGACGATAACAGACTTGTTAAACGAACTGTTAAACACCCGGTAAAGGTGCATGTTTGGGAATGCTTGTCAAAAAGGGGATTTGGTAAATTGTACTTGTTTACCGGGTCTCTGAATGCTGTAAGGATGAACCAAATATACAAGAGAGCATTATTACCATCTGCCCGAAGACTGTTCCCAAGGCCAAATGAATCATAGATATTACAAGAAGACAACGAACCTAAACACAGAAGTCGACTGTGTACCGCCTGGAAACAAGAAAATCACATCGAGGTCTTGGACTGGCCCTCACAATCTCCAGATGCAAACCCAATTGAAAATGTTTGGGTGTTAATGAAGCTTAAACTTCGAGGAAAAAAAACACTAATTGCCGCCGAGCTTAGTCGCAATTTAAAGGCCATATGGAGATCATTATCCCGTGAATACGCTGTAAAATTAGCCGAAAGTAAGCCTCAAAGATTCCAGGCTATTTGGACAACGGAGGAGACTGGACACATTATTAAAAATAAAGCATCCAAGTACTAAATAACTACGCGTTTTATTTTTTTTTAAACGCTTAGACTTGCATTTTTTTATAAATTATGCCGGGCACGCTCTTGTGTTACATATAGTGTACCTAAGCGACAATAGGTGTTGAGTTGCCGACGACATTGCATGACGTGTTGTGGAACTGTGGTATCATAATCCTTCAAAACTGTCTTTATTTTGACAAGTGCCAATAAAGAGGTATTTTTAGAGGGCCAATTGGGTTAGCCGTCTAACTAAAGGGTTTTAGCCAAGTTTGAAAACTCAGATAACGACGTTGTAAACTATTTCTTCAAATTCAACAGTTACGGTAGGTACATAGGAGGGTAATCCTTATAACGGGTTAGTAAACCCGATAATAAACCCTTTCCCTCGAAGAGGTTTATTTAGGTTTTACAGGTAATACAGGTTTAAATGGATTAGCCGTTTAATCGAAGTGCCAGAATATTAAAAGACTAACCCATTCAAATCGTTATAATTAGGTTTCCCTTTTAAGGGGTTTGAATTGGCTGAGGTTAAGTTAAGCTACACAAAATGTTACATGCTGATGCTCACGACTAACCTTTTGAAGCCTTGCACGGTCCTCTTATTTTTTTTACACCAACAACGGTCTAATTTGAAAATTGTAGGTAGGTTAGAAAGTATTGTGTCAGACTAACGGTAAACCAGAATACTAACGTATGTAACTTTTATGAAATGTTGGATTTTGCTCACCGGAAAGACTAAGCTAGTTTAGCTCTGCATTACCTACTCTGATACCGGATTGCCCAGGACAAAAGTGTTCTCAACTGTCCATACGTCATACCGCAAAAACTCTGAAAACTTGCATTTGACGTAGTCACGTAGCTTGCAGTGAGTAAGTGACCAAGAGCGAAATCCCAAGAGAAAAACAATAAGGCATATTATTCCCAAGCTGAATCAGAGTTAAAGAATCTCGCTAAAAGCCAGAATAAGGACGAATTTGTTCCCCAGATCACCACAATGAGGCTAAAATAACAATTGAAACAAATTATAGAAAGTTCAATACAAAAACCTTTTAGCTCAGTTGATATGATACCTACATTATAGGACCTTGTATGTAGCCAGTTCTAAGCATAATAATTATAATAAGTAGTAATATCTAATTGAATGTCAGCATGTTGGTTGATACTGACAGTTCTGGTTGGGACAATAGTTATACTTACTCCTCGGTGGGTTTACAACGATTGCAGGATTGACAGCAAGTTTAGGCAGATCATAAAGCGGTGCGCGGCACATACATGCGTCGATCCGTCGTCCGTCCGTCCCCCGCGACTTGATTAGAGTACGAGGGAGCGAGTGCGAGGCACTGACTGGCGGCGCGCCGGCCCGCACTACCAGTGTTTGTAAGGTCGTAGCCGCAGGCAGCCTCTCGCGGTGCCCGACGCTCGTTTACCTGTTTCAAAAACAACATTTTTCAACCTTTCCTTTGGCGCGAAAAGTCACAATGTCTGCCACAGACGAGCTCACTGGTATTCTCTCGAGGAGGCAGGAGATCAATGATAAACTTGAAGAGGGTTTGGAGGTTAAGCCGAAATATAAATTCGTAAACGTTTATACGGAATTTCATGAGTTCTCCAGGAAGGAAATAAAACAATACGAGGAGACCTTTAACAAGTAAGTGGACTTTTTATTTTTATTTTATCAAACTCGATTCTGGGAGATCGGCACGGCAAAGCCGCATCTCCGCAGAAAGCGTATTACCACCCGGCGTCACCTGAACTTTATTGCTTTAATAATTATGTGTAAATAGTGTCGCTATAATAGTCTATGATTGAAATCTACATTTTATTCTAGATAATGATGTTTTATGTGATGATTATAGAAATTAGAATGTGGATGACTTAGACAATGTGGATGAAAGTGAAGAAAAAGTCGAGCGCGTTTAATTTATTTACTGAAGGTGATCCGATACACTGTTGGTGTTATAAAGATAAGGGCTCATAGTTCTATGCTTGGTTAAATAAGAGCTTATACGAGACAGACATTTCTAAGATTTTATATAATTCTAGTAATTGAAGGTACTCCTACGTACCTTATGAGGTTCTGCAGCTTAGACCGTACAAAAGTTTATAAATTTATAATTGTCTAACTACGACTTTAGAACCCTAATATACAGGGTTATTATTAGGTACTTACAGGTAATTTTTGTAACACGGTGAATTTAAATGGGTTAATAATTCGGAAAACATTTTTAATTTTTAATGCTAACTTACCCTCAATAATTTTATAAATTAAGTCTTTTGGCAGTTGTTGATAATAATAATTGTATTTTTTAACTAGTAACTTAATTTATTGTTGTTATTTAGATATTATCCTATACTTACTATTAACTGAGCAATATTTGTATATCAATAATCGATCTATATAGCTAGGTCTCATATCGGCAAAAATTCGTTTTCTTTACTTATTTTCAACCGAGCAGAGCTCAGTCGCCCAGGTACCTACCTACTGTTAACCTACACCCAAAAATAAAAGGAACTCCATAATTTTGTAGGTAATATCACTTGATATCCTAGCACTATACCGGGTATATATAATGGGTTACCCTCTTACAAATAAAACACGGAATAAAGTTATATCAGGAATAACAAAGGAATAACCATACATTTTCATAGGTTTAAATTTGGAATAACTTTATTCTGTGTTTATTAGTAAGACGGTTAGAGTTTAGAGGCTCTAACCCTACTTGATAGAATTTTTGTGGAATGTACCTATTAATAATGTTTCTAATTACTGGAAAAATAAACCAAAACAAAGCAATAACGCTTTTTTTATAAACAATAGAGCTAGGATGTTAACCTTACAATTAAATAGTTACAATACAATATGGCGAACTGATTCTGCGCTATCTCGTCTGACCTTTAGCTATACAATTGCTCTACGTATACAAATTGTTGTAAGTAATATTAAATTAGCAAATTGGTTTCATAGCAAAGCCGGTCTCATGAACTTCATTTCTAAATAAGTTAGGTAGGTACCTATATTGACTTTTATTCGACTAGACATTTCAATAGGTCACGAGTCACGACTTTTGTAGGAGTCAGATGATGTGAATATGCTTTATTTCTATCATCTTACTTGCTTTACTACTAGATTTTTGATACGTCTTGTATTAAGTAAGGTCTCTGCGCACCATTGTTAATTTTTCCTACAATTTACTTACCCAGTCAATTAGTTACTGTGCGCTGTGAGAGGTTGATTTAAAATCCAAAGTTTCAATGTAACGGGGTGGTTCTCCCTACGCCACCGCCGCCCTTGTTTGGGCGGTACCTATCCTAAACTCTTAACAATAGCCCATCAAGTACTGCCTGCAAAGGGCAAATAAGTACTTTTTCGTCTAAATCAGGTCGTTTCAAATTCAGTTACGTATGTACCTGTCTTCAGACTCCCCTTAGAAGGTTAAAATCTCTGACCTACTTACCTATTACGGTAAGATATATGTACTTAGTTAGATATAGGTAGTTAGTTTATGCATTTAGCTAAAAGCGAGGTCAATCAACCTGCCTAGCCTTTTCCCAACTATTGGGATCGGCTTCCAGTCTAATCGTGTGCAGCTGAATATCAGTGTTTTACATGGAGCGACTGCCTATCTGATCGCCACAACCCAGTTACTGGGTTAACACGATAGCCCTTGGCAAGATTCTTAAAGATCTGCGAATGAATGACAGCCGGGACCGCGCTTTTCGAGGCACGGAGGGGCTTGGTATGTAAAGATGGTCACCCATCCACGGACCAACTGCGGCAAGCGTAGCTTAACCTGATTGATCGACCCGTTCGTATGTTATTACTTAGCCGCAAGCCCTACTAACGGTAAGACAAATAATAAAATAGTAATTAAATACATTCTTTGCACGAACCCTTTCAAAAAAATACATTGAGTGTTGTTAAATATTTAATACGGTAAGTACTTAGGTACTTACTGTATTTTAGTAACAAAAAGAAGTCAAAGTGAAAGTAATGGTAACTAACCAATTACATAAAGTGAGTTCATAATAAAACGTTACATTAGTTATAAGAGTACCTAATTTATTAGGTGAAATGACATCGCATCGTCGTCGTGGGAGACAAAAATGAATAGAGTCACGCCATGTTTACGAGAATTATAATTTACATCATCGCGCGACTTTCATTCAACTAGGTAATGAGATAACACCACATACGGTACTAAATTCACACGATTCGCACAATATTATTACAAAAGTAAAATGTTAACTTTTCAAATACAATTTGCTATGTGAAAATTACTTCATTCATTTTACCTCAATGAATTTACGTCAAACTTGGGTTCTATAGCAGGAAATTATTTTCTTTCTTATACAGGTGCGTAGGTTATTACTAGGTACTATATAATAATAACCCACTCTTTTAGTAATAAATTAAGTTTATTGGTTAAAAAGGGTAACCCTTTGTAACTTTTGTAAGTGAAACCCTACCAGTATTATTCATTAGTGGATACAAAGTTGACCACTGTTATTTTGTTCAGGGCAAAAAGGTCATTACGCTTTACGAATATACTGTATATATCCTCTTACATTTCTGTAAAGGGGAACGAAACGGAAGTCAATAAAAGGCACACAATCAATGAAGTTCGAAGCGGGCCACAGGAACACCCGCATGTCCACTTATCTGCGCCTCACTACTTTACTATCACTAAACAAACATTGCAAATAATGCAAACAAACTCCCTACTGTGACTGCTCTATTTGTTACTCAAACAATAATTATGTACTCATCGTTATTTTTCAAAACAAATTGAAGTACATAATGGTAATAGCAACAACAACAACAAACAAGTGATTAATCTTACCGTGGATAGCTGATTACCTATACTATAGTATATCATACCAGGAAAGTTGGGTTACCTATTTTATTTCCTTTTTAGGAATCGTATGATGAATAACACCAATCGGAAGTAGATTAGTCAAGAAAATAAACTTTAAATTAGTCATGTTTCTTAGCATAACCGAAGGTGTTATACTGTGTCAGTGTCGTGTGCGTGCGACACAATAAATGAATCACTCCTATTGATCATAACATGGCCACGTGTTGTTACCAGAAGCCTGCTAAATGTTATGTGTTAATGTGCATTGTGAATATGCAGTCAGCATTCAACCTTCAGATTAGCCTAGTGTTACAACTTTCAAGCTGTACATTTCCTTAGAGCTAAATTCCATAGTAGTGCATTTGTAATTCCGGACCGGCTGTTCCTAATTTTAGCAGAATTATGAAAAACTGGACATAATGAATGTTGTTTTTTTTTTTAAAGACTCGTGGCTGGCTGCGTGTATAATATATTAAAATTGATCAGAGTGCATTCGGGAGGAAGTGAAACGGGAACTGGTGCTGATAAAGTGCGACGCGACAAAATCAATGATCGCAATGAGTAACATCTTGCTGCACTTTATTCCTTGTTTTATGACGTTGCCTCTGTTTCCGCAAGTATGTTAATCGACAACACGTAATAGGTCATTAACGCAGTATAGTACGTAGTGAATCACATTGAGTAAACATTTGATATTGAGATACAATCACTTCGCGTAATGGACACATCCGATGACTTGATAACTTTAGTCGAACACTTAATAGCTTCTTTGATGACGCTTTTAACGTTGATGATTGAACTGTACCTGTTATCTTAAATACCTACTTGGAAATATGAATGACTAGCTTTTGCCCACGGCGTCGCCCGCGTGGATATCGGAAAATATCCCACGGGAACGTACTACTGGGAAATGCTTCCTTATTCCTTGTCTACATAAGGGAACCTCTGAGAAATTTCAGATTTCTAGGTTCAAGGGTTTGGGCTGGGCGTTGATGAGTCAATCAGTCAGTCATGACTTCTCTTTGTATTTATTTATATAGATGTGTTAATGATAATTGAGTGAAGGTACATCACAGACTTGAACATTTAGTAGATAAATTGTAGAATAATTTAGATTATCGGCATCAGCAAGGACGTAAACGTTAGAAAAATGAGCGTATTCCCACTAATTTAGAAATTAGTGTTTGTTATCAATTTATCACACTAAGTAGTACACAAAACCTCGCGACGTAGTAGCAGGGTAGGCAATCGTAAACATAATTTTATGTTTTCACGGTTTAACTCGTTTACAATATTTAAACTGTTCCATGGAGGCTAACATAACATGCAAAGCTACTATTTTTAAAGGAAAGCACGTATCGGCCGTTGCCTAATCCCATTGACGAAATACGGCTCATTCGTGTTTTATATCCATTAATAACATTTCGTCAGTAGGTGTAGATTTAAATGATTGAATGGTTATTAATCACCGTGACGGAAGTCTATTAGATTGTATCTTATTCTTTCTACCAAAGCAAACCTTGACTAGAATTCTTATTTGGAGTTAACGGTTAGGAAAAAACCTGCCTTTTAAAAAGCGAGTTCAGTTCCTCTCTTTGTAACCAATAGATATACATAATTATTGTCTGATTAGATTAGGTAATCATTTACTGCACTAACCATAGATCCTACCTATAAAAACTAGAAAGTATCTTTATGGAACACCATAACGACAATAAATGTATTGTCTAAATTATTCTGCACGATATGTGAACACAAACTCACCATTAGATAGGTAAAATTTATATTTTGGCAGGGACAATACACACAGATACAATGTGATATGATATACAACGTGTAACGTTAAATGCGCAAAACCTCTTAAGGGGTCATTGTACTCATCATTATGAACAACTTTTACTATGGGACCAAACCTGAAATCGCGAAAAAAAAAATCAAATAAATAATAATCAATCATTTTGACGAATTTTGCAAACATAAATGTACTGAACAGCTGATTTTTTTTTCGCGATTTCAGGTTTGGTCCCATAGTAAAAGTTGTTCATAATGATGAGCACAATGACCCCTTAAGAGGTTTTGCGCATTTAGCGTTACACGTTGTATAGACTGTGGTAATAGTAATACAATATGACATTAAATACCACAGAATACATGAATGATGTGAGCGAGACACTTATTTGAATTTCAAAAATACATTAAAGACCGGAATTCGGATATTTGCATGTAGAGATGTTATAATCAAATTCCGAAATATTTCTAAATGTCTATTACATAATTATGTATGTATGCAATTAGGTTCATGTATGACCTCAAGCTCTCATTCAACGGACAGGTTTTGCCAAGTTTATCTAAAAGTTATGCTTCGGTGATTGCGCACCAAAATCTTCATTAGTATTATCGTCTTCTACATAAGAGTTTATTCCTAAATGTTTATTGAGGCTAATTCATGACTCAAGGTTTATGTTTTCGTTCTGCACTGTAAACATCTACTTAAGTACCAACTCTAGATGAATACTTCCTAAAAACTGGTAAGAAACAATAACAATCACACGAGCACATGGTTGAGACAGAGTTTCGCTTCACAGACAATTTACATTCTATTTGTGTTGCAACAACATTGCATTTTGCGGTTGCAGTGCAATGCGAACTGCACCAGAAAATGTTGGGTTCACGGCCAGAATTAACTGGCAGGAAGAAAAACAGAAACGAAATTCCTTTAGCGCTGTAAGACGTGACTGTTGTTTTAACAGACGATACTGCTAAAAATGGCAATCACGTTTTTAATAAATATATCTTGCCCAAGTTACTTCAAGGCAATTTGTTGGTGATATCAAAAGAAGTTGAGCCTTCAAAATTCAAAAGTTTATGAAGATCATTATTCTATTGTTTAACTAAAGGAGTCGCCTGTCTTATTGTTTCGACTACAGCATACATAAAATTCTTTTTAAAAATATTCTCTCTGTAGGTATCTACTTGTAATAGAAATAAAAACTCGGCCTAAATTAGTTACAAGAGTAGGTAGCACAGGCTAACGTATTCCAAACATCGCTGTACGGCGATGTTGGTTGGAAATTCGCCAAAATTGAAATGAGTTTACGTAATCGAGACTTAATTGACGCTACGGTCATGTAACAACTGCAATCATTCATCTTATGCAGTCCTGACACAGAAAATAAAGCCTAGACAAGTACCCTTAGAATGTTTCTTAGAAATTATCAGATTCAATTGCTTCTAACAGTAATAATTATGATGAATGTCGACATTAAATGGCAAAAAATATGGTCTGCGAACTACAATTTCTTAACAGTAGACACGAAAAAGTATGTCACATGACATTAATAGAGAGAACTGTAGCGACGGTTGGCTGTTATAATAATTGCGATATCAACAACAAGCATAGTGCTATCGTCGATAATTTTCGTACGAAACAAGAACGACCTCATTCTGAAAAGGGTTTGAAAGAAAAAAACAAAGGCGCTCTAGAAAAATAGGGCAGAGAGGGTGAGCTTTACAATTCACCATGAGGAGTACCTATCCAACCCAACTGTAGGAAGGAACCAACACCTTTTAAATATAATAAGGTTCATATACAATAGGTACCTGTAGAGCTATGAGTAGGAAGTTTCAAGCGTATAAGTTATGTAAGTAGGTGGCTCAAGAATATATTTTGACCTCAAGGTTGTTGTTGACTTATTTTATTATAGCTCCTTTCCTTCAATTATGAGATCGAACCATACAAGTCGTGAATTAATCAGGTAGGACCTGATTAATTCACGACTTGTATGGTCCTACCTACTTAATTCATTTGAATACTAGCATGGCTAATAGATTTGATGGATAGAATAAAGGCGCAGAGGTTACAGAATTCATTAGAAGCGTCTGGTGTTTAGTGGGGCATTATATTATGACTGGCCTCATTTCCGTGGGTGTTTATAGGATAGTTCCAAGACATGATGTTTTATTGGGTCGTGGCAAGCACGATGAAACGATAATTAAGAAAATAACGCGTCTATCGGTTATTGATTCCAGAGCATTTTATGTAGGTTGGTTCAACAAAAGATAGCTCAATGAATATAATCTGAACATATATGTGTACACATAGTTAGATTGTTTATTTTGTCACAGTATGCTACGAAATCATAAATTCGTAGGTAGGTTTAGATAAGGTATTACATTAAGAGATAGGTAATCATCTAACATATTTATAATAGTAGTTACTTAGGTAAATGTAAATATGAAAATAACCAAGGACTATTTTTTTATATCAACAGGGTTTTTGCAAAGGAATTTTTAAAAAAACTCGCACTTAGGCCGCTGATCCCAAACATACATTGTGAATGGGTTAGTACGTAAACCCTTTTAAACCAAACTGTTACTTATCGTACAAGGGTAACCCTAATGCCATGAAGGGGTATTTTAATCCCTTCAAATCCAACTGTTATCGTAGAAGGGTAACCCTTTATACCATGAATAAGTTTGTAACCATTTTAAACCAAACGGTTACTGCTAAAGGGTAACTGGGATAGTGGATACCTACCATGAGCGACATAACTCCACGCACCGTTTCGACAAGTCGCTTCCTTCCTTGATTTCGCTATTGGACATTGTTTAAATTAAATTGGTAACTGTTGGTCGTCACTAATAAAACGCGATTTATTAAACAAACAATTAAAGGATAACTTTATTATCACTTACTTACGTCATTGGGATAAATTGTATACTTACCTAATATTCGAAACCACAACATTAGTTATTTGTGCAAAAACACATGACTCAAAATAAAATGTCCCCCGCAGCGAGTCCTGCCTGACTGCATGGAACTCGGTATGAGGATAGTTCCTACCTATACCTAAGTAGGTAGTTATATTAGACAAAGAAGCTGACACAGAATCGAGAGTTTAATGTATTTTACACAGATGTTATAGGTAGGTACCTAATTAGGTTTTCATTACTTTTCATTACTTTTTTGTAAACAAAGAAAGCGAGACTTTTGTAATGTGCAAGTAAAAGTGAACTGAGCAAGAAAATAATATTGCATCTAAGCGGCTGTGTTTACTAGTGACAAACAAGTTTAACAAGATTATGAATGCAGGCATCGGCTTTCAACAGATGTGTGTAGGTAGGTATACATATAGGTACTACCTACCTATGTGAACAGTAGGTAGATTAGGAAGATATAGCTCTGGCAAGGTTACACTAATGGTATTCGTCGTCTCATTTTTATTACACTGCGCGACTGCAAAGACCTCTATAGGGTTATGT
Organism: Cosmia trapezina; assembly: GCA_905163495.3. Classification (NCBI taxonomy): domain Eukaryota; kingdom Metazoa; phylum Arthropoda; class Insecta; order Lepidoptera; family Noctuidae; genus Cosmia; species Cosmia trapezina. Next base: position 13,121,325 of record LR991038.1, read on the forward strand.
TTTTTAATTACCATTCATTATACTCCCGTGTTTTTATTCTTTTTATAATTATGTAGATATGGAATTATGGATCATACCTACATATCACCGCGACAACCAATTTCTTTCATGGAAGTGATACGTAATGGATTTTAAACATGATTTACTGTATGACAGACTAGGTACCTACCTAGGGATCTATGCCTTCACTTACCTTGAAACAATTACCTACCAAGACAATGCGATTCGAAAACTGTGGCTCTATCCACGATGACTTACAATTACAATCATGTGTGTGTGTTACTACATGTTACGGTAAGTGTGATTAATTGAAAATTATTAATAATTACCTACCGAAAGCCGAGGTAAAAGTAAGAAATTAATCACATTTATCGGTGATTATTAATAATGTAACCTTAGTACGATAAATGTAATAATTTTCAAAGTTTATTTAGTTAGTTCAGTTCGTATTGTGGTAGATATTATCCATAAATACCTATTGAACAAAGAAATAGAAGAAAGATTTTAATTTTTAATGCTGATTTTACGGAGTCTTTGATTGTACTTCAATCAATCTGCCTAACCTTTGCCTAACCTTTTCCCGACTATATTGGGGTCGGTTTCCAGTCTAACCGGATGCAGCTGAATACCAGTATTTTACATGGAGCGACTGCCTATCTGACCTCCACAACCCAGTAACTCGGTAATACGATAACCCTTGGTAAGACTGGTTATCATACTTTCGGGTTTCTGACGACCCGTAGGTACCCTAACGCCTGTCAAAGATCTTTTTTTTGGCGTTACAATGCTAAGTTTGTTTTTGGGATAAATTATTTTCAACTAAGTAGGTACGGCACCTTTCATTGTGCGTGTTCCGACGCGCACTTGGCCGGTTTTTTTAACAATAACATGTATACCTACACTGTCGATTGCCGAAGCACTAATAGACGGATCAAAGAAGATAATGTAATAATCCAGATATTATTCTATCCTGTGTATGATCCTAATACTTACTTAAATTATAGTGTAACACAGAAATCTAAATAACAGCGCCTTATTATTTAGATTTCTGTGTAGTGTACCTAACTAATACGGGGGGTATTAGTTAGGTAGGTACACTACACAGAAATCTAATCTAGAAGCACAATAACGTATCTCGAAAGGATACAACAAATCATAGTTTTACATTTCCCGTGATATAGGTACATACGAGTGCCTATATGCATACCTACCTACTATCTGTATCGCAGTTGGTTGCTTGCTAATGAAATAAGGGGACACATGGCCTTGCTTGTGCCACTCTATTGCACAGTAGTCAATCCACGAACATAGGTACCTCAGTTATATACGGCATAATATAGGTATATGTCTTGCTATGCCTACATAGAAAATTAGCATTATTTTACACGGACAGCACAGGTCAATAGGGATCTACCATAGATATTATAAGAAAGAAGGTAGGTAGCTTATCCGCTTAATACTTACTTCAATAACTTCGAGAAAAATATTGTTGTTATAGAAGGTGTAGGTAAGTAGGTATTATTTTTATTATGATCTTTTTATTTAGCCTCTAATGTTAGTAACGATAAATTTAGAAGATATCGCTAGAAGGCACGTATTTTAATTACTTATTAGTAAATAATGTGTTTAGATAATAATAGGAACGAATTAAGAATATCATTCTTAATTCGTTGAATAATAGCTAAAAAATACAAATAATATCAGTACACGCTGGTAGGTAGGTACTTACCTAGGTTTATCATAATATTTACTAAGTACCTAGGTACCTACAGCTATCGGTTATGTAACCGCGAAGCGCAATGAACCACGAAAATAAACATAGGTAGCACAGTAGCACGGGTAGCACACCCAAAAAAGGTGGGTATAATAGGTAATGATAGGTACAAAAAGAAGGTCGGCCAAATCGTACCTGACTACGAGGCGGTGGTGTACAGATATCCCATATATATGAAAAAATCTAGTATTTTTTAAGGTCTTAAAAAACATAAGAAATAGATATTTAAGTCGCCAGAAAAAAAAGCACAAACACATTTTTTTTTAATAGCATAATTTGCAAATTATTTAGAATAACATGTTCAGAACGCACCTTTGACGACTCATTTTGCTTAAGAAATGCTTTAGTACTCAAAGATTATAATTATTCACGTTATTCGATGTAATTCAATTCTATATACTTGTGTATCAAACCAACTAGTGCTGTTTTTATTATGTATTGGATTCTTGTCATAAAAATAATTATGTGGGTTCATAGTAAGTATCAGCATTTTGTTCAATTGTGTACAACGGAACGTCATAATATGTCATCGACGCGCGCCATGGATTGACAGTGTCAATACTGTCAATTACAACGGGTGTCAATTTGACACTAATATACTGTAGTGTGTAGTCTTTGCACCCGGCGATCTCGCATTGTTGTGTTGTTGTTGTTACTGTGAATATTGTGATACGTACTGTACTGTTTTGGATTTCCTTCTGTTGTTTGACCTTGGCATTGTTTCACAGACTGATAACTAGTTACCGCTTGTGACGATTATTCTGTGCTTTTGATTTCCGGACACCGATAACCTCAAAAGTATTTTTTGCATTATTGAAATATCTTGGCTATTTAGATATTATTTTCGAAAGGCATGGTGTTTACTACATAAAACAATCAAATCTTACTATAATTTGCTTCTGTACACCGGAAATAAAACTCAGGTCCAGCTTCTATAGAAATTTGACCGACGTTCTTTATGTAAGTATTATAAAATTATATAACTAACTACATAACTATAATTATATAATTGACCAATGCTGGTTGGAGATGTGCCAGCTTCTCCAACGTTGTGTTCAGTTCTTCACAGTACACATCTGCAGTAATGCTCACCCCGTTTGGTAAGAAGCTGTGATGAATCATACCGGCGCTAGACCACCAAACAGTGACCATCACTTTTCTAGGGGTAAGTTTTCGTTTAGGGCATTGTTTAGGTGCTGAACCAGGATCCAACCAACTTGCTGAGCGCTTGCGGTTATCAAACAGAATCCATCTTTCATCGCAGGTAACAATGCGGTTAAAAATTCCTTCATTTGTGTGTCTGTTGAGCAGTGCAAGGCACGTCTCGACGCGTGCTTCGCGCTGGCGATCATTGAGTTCGTGGGGCACCCATTTGTCAAGCTTTTTTACCTTGCCAATTTGACGCAAATGGACCAATATTGTTTTGACGCTAACGTCGAAAGCTGCTGCTAATTCAGCCGTAGATTGTGTATCATCAGCTTCCACAATCGCCTTTAATTCGTAATTGTCGACCAAAGTCTTCGGACGACCGCGAGATTCATTTTTCAGGTCGAAATTTCCAGAACGGAAGCGAGCAAACCAATAACAGGTGGTGCGTTGGTTTGTAGTGTTCGCTCCGTAAACGTCGTTGATGTTGCGTGCCGCTTGTGCCGCGTTGCTGCCACGACGGTACTCATATTCCATAATTACTCGAATTTTTAACGTATCCATGATGACGAAAAAGATTGCAATGCGATGAAAATGTAACACTAATCAATAAACAAATGACTACTTTAGGAAAAAAAAATCCATGTTTTTAAAATAAAATTAATTTGAAATTAGAATTCTTAGCCAAACAAAAATTATTTTGATTTGAAATGGCCAGTACTGCAGAACGGCAATTTCATAGGTAAAGACCTAATTATATGCGTGGGTAGAGGAAACTATGCCATCGCTGCATCGTCGGTCTGTTACTGTTACTTAAAAAAATCACAAGGAAGGATCTATAAGTATCTTAATAATATTCCAACTTCAAAGAAAAAAAAAACACTTCCACTTTTGCTGTTGGTTGTGAATGATGTGAGCGAAATCTTCTCAAATCGTAACTTTTTTATTGTAAGTACAGTAGGTAGGTACCTACCTACTAGCAACAATATTTCACGCAATGAATGTAACTAGGTGAACTATGTGAAACATGAACGTGCTCTCCATATCAACAAGTTCGTCATGTTTGCTTGACAAAACAACTCCACACGGTATGTAGGCTAGCTACCTAGCAGAGAACCAAATTTTATCTGAAGCAACCACAAAATTTACAAAGCAAAAAGTTAGCTAAGTAATTGCTGAATTATTTACTTACGTACTAACTTAAATTAGTTAGAATTCCCTAATCTGCCATGCCACTCCAGTCCCTGCCAGGAGTGGCATGTTAGGGAAGGGTTTCTGTGGTAATTAGTGACCGAAACCACAGAATAAATAGTAGTAGGTACTAACTTACCGAAACTTAAACACATGATTATGATAACAAACAACTTTTACCATGGACCAAACCTGAAATTGTGAAAAAAGCAGCTGTCCCCTACATGTTGTGTATGCTCGCATAGGTACTTACTCGTTAAAATGTAGGGAACAGCAGATTTTTAAACGTGATTTCAGGTTATACCAGAAAAAAAAAGAAAAGTAAAAAAAAGAAAGAAAAGTTGTGTGTTAATTATCATGAGTAGGTAGTACCTACAATCATGTGTACCTAACTAACTAATTACCAGTCAACCTATATAATGTCAGTAAGTAGGTTCTGTAGTTTCTGCCTACCCCCATGGGAAGAAGGCGTGAGTTTATTTATGTACTTATGTATTTATGTAGGTACATTTTTAATTCAATCTTCTGCTGTCCTACTGTCCCCTTCTGAGCAAAGGTTTTCCCCAAGGCTTCCAGCACACATCTCTAGGTATACCTATACCTACCTACCTATATTGTGTCTTATCTGTCAAATCTTCTCTTAGTCACATCACGCCAGCGTTTGCTCATAGATCATCATCATCTGCCTAGCCTTTTCCCAACTATGCTGGGGTCGGCTTCCAGTTTAACTGGATGCAGCTGAATACCAGTATTTTACATGGAGCGACTACCTATCTGACCTCCAAAACCCACTAACTGGGTAATACAATACCCCTTGGTAAGATTGGTTGTCAGACTTTCGGGCTTCTGACGACCCGTAACGAACGAATGTCAAAGTTCCACGGATGACAGCCGGGACCTGTATGGTCACCCATCCACGAACCGACTGCGGCAGTCGATCGGCCCGTGCGGATGTTATAATTATTATCTATAGGACCTAAAGGTCAGGTCTGGGCAGTGGCGTAACTATACCGTTCGAGGCCCGTGGCAAATTCATCGGTTTTTTACTAAGTGGGTAATAATAAATGTTGGGAGTTGGGATTCTCCTCTGACCGGGGGCCCCTTCCGTCTGGGGGCCCGTGGCATTTTGCCGACTTGCCACCCTGTAGTTACGCCACTGGGTCTGGGTAATACGATACCCCTTGGTAAGACTAGTTGTCAGACTTTTGGGCTTCTGACTACCCGTAACGACTGTCAAAGATCCACTAAAGACAGCCGGAACTAACGGCTTAACGTGCTTCCGAGGTACGGAGGGGTCTTGGTATGTAAAGATGGTCACCCATCCACGGACCAACCGCGGCAAGCGTAGCTTAATCTGATCGATCGACCCGAGCGGATGTTATTGCAACATCACAAAAGTAGATAATATACTTATATAACTTAGTTATAAAATAAAAGGTTTACTAGGAAAATAAATGTCACTGATATAATCACAAATAATATAATCCATCTTTCAACTTTCATATAATTATTTCAACACGCTCAATGTGGTTTTGATGCCGTTAACCAGTGGCTGAGATGTAACCTCTTAACATTAAATGTTGACAAAACAAAATTTTTAAAATTTTCTCTACGAAATGTTGCACAACCGGTTGATAGTGGTTCAGAATCTATTTTTGCCCACTCCCATGTTTGTAGTCGTCTAACACCCTGTAACTGTCCTTTGCTTGAACAAGTGAGCAACATTAAGTACCTTGGCGTCGTAATAGATAGCAGACTTAATTTTGCTCCCCACATAGATCTCGTTTCTTCGAGGGTTCGGAAATTAATATATATTTTTAAAAATCTCAGACGATTAGCTAGTCCTAAGGTACTAAAAACTGTTTACTCCGCCTTATGCCAGTCACTACTGGTCTATTGTATAACTTCTTGGGGCGGTGCGTGCAAAACAATAATTCTTAAACTTGAGCGCGCTCAAAGAGCGCTGCTTAAGAGCGTAGACGGGCTGCATTTTTCCATACAAATGTATTCCCCTATTCTCTTCCTGGATAATGCCTCTAGAGTAATCGTTTTTATTTATAAAAATCCAGGTCTATTGAAGGCATGCCCCTGTCATTTATTTTTTTCAAAAAATTTATTACAAAAATAAATATGACTTACCAAAAACCTAAAAAAATCCCCGTTTTTACCTACGTAATCAGACGACTACCAAAGAAAATTGAAAAGTTTTTAAAACAAAAACAAGTAATAGGGGCATAGATCTATTCTTCCTTTAAATTTTGATACCAAATATAATTTAATTGGTTTAGGTTTCGAGGAGAAAACAGGAGAATACGAAACGTCGATCGGTCAAGGTTTTGTATAGGTAAAATCGTTCTGAGCTGCAGTTGTCTCTATCGCACTCTACGGGGGGAGACAAGAGGTGAGGGAGGGTTAGACTAATACGTACACAATTAGGGAAGTGACTAGTGTCGAAGTTTTTATCGAAATCATAGTGATGTCAGTCGATATCGACGTTTATCCTATACTGATTTACTGAATAGTGTTTGATGCTCATTTTGTTTTTTTAACACAGAGACAACGAAGTAACAATTCAATGACATTTTTAGGGTTTATAATTAACTAATAATTGAAATGAACTTTAGCGAAGTGTCTCTTACAAAAATACAAACCGTAAGCATTAGGTATAATACGTAACTAAAGTTTGCACTATACTGCTTGGTGTGATAATTCTGCTTTTGACTTGACATAAATATTTACAGGGGAGTTTATAAAATAATGACTGCTCTTATCAAGTAAATCTATATATTAGGTCTGTACCTATGAAATTGCCGTTCTGCAGTACTGGCCATTTCAAATCAAAATAATTTTTGTTTGGCTAAGAATTCTAATTTCAAATTAATTTTATTTTAAAAACATGGATTTTTTTTCCAAAAGTAGTCATTTGTTTATTGATTAGTGTTACATTTTCATCGCATTTCAATCTTTTTCGTCATCATGGATACGTTAAAAATTCGAGCAATTATGGAATATGAGTACCATCGTGGCAGCAACGCGGCACAAGCGGCACGCAACATCAACGACGTTTACGGAGCTAACACTACAAACCAACGCACCACCTGTTATTGGTTTGCTCGCTTCCGTTCTGGAAATTTCGACCTGAAAAATTAACCTCGCGGTCGTCCGAAGACTTTGGTCGACAATTACGAATTAAAGGCGATTGTGGAAGCTGATGATACACAATCTACGGCTGAATTAGCAGCAGCTTTCGACGTTAGCGTCAAAACAATCTTGGTCCATTTGCGTCAAATTGGCAAGGTAAAAAAGCTTGACAAATGGGTGCCCCACGAACTCAATGATCGCCAGCGCGAAGTACGCGTCGAGACGTGCCTTGCACTGCTCAACAGACACACAAATGAAGGACTTTTGAACCGCATTGTTACCTGCGATGAAAAATGGATTCTGTTCGATAACCGCAAGCGCTCAGCAAGTTGGTTGGATCCTGGTTCAGCACCTAAACAATGCCCTAAACGAAAACTTACCCCTAGAAAAGTGATGGTCACTGTTTGGTGGTCTAGCGCCGGTGTGATTCATCACAGCTTCTTACCAAACGGGGTGAGCATTACTGCAGATGTATACTGTGAAGAACTAAACACAATGATGGAGAAGCTGGCACATCTCCAACCAGCATTGGTCAATCGCTCGTCTCCGCTGCTCCTGCACGACAACGCGCGACCTCATACTGCACAGAAGACGGTCTCCAAGTTGCAAGAACTGGGGTTGGAAGCTCTCCGTCATCCGCCCTACTCACCAGACCTTGCGCCTACAGACTACTACTTTTTCCAGAATTTGGATAACTTCTTGGCGGGAAAAAAATTCAATACCCGAGAGGCAGTACAAAATGCCTTTGAAGAATTTGTTGCCTCCCGACCAGCTGATTTCTTTAAGAAGGGCATCAATAAACTGCCACTGCGTTGGCAAAGATGCATTGATTGCATGGGTGATTACTTCTATTAATACAAATAAAAAATACATGAAAAAAATTCGTTTAAATTTTTTCATACAAAACGGCAATTTCATAGGTAAAGACTTATTATATAAAAGGAAGTCGACAATCGTGTTAATTACACCGATTTTTATATTTTTTGCGTTTTTGGATTAGCCGTCGCCGTCGTCCGAAATAGGATAATAAGTTTTTTTAAATTATTTTTTTAGGTAAGTAGGGTAGTAGTCAGTTGTCGGGAGCGAAGCCGTGGGCAAAAGCTAGTTCTTAATATTTATGCAGAAGAGGCAGAAAAGGTGCTTGTGGGTATTTTAAATAATACAAAAGTTATATAATAATATGTACATTTATTCTGTCGTCATTTCCATCCTTTCTCTTACAGGTAAATTTCTTGGTATCCGACCGTCAATTATTTCAGGGAGAAGGCATTCATGGAAAAATTTAGTATAAATAGCACGATCACACGAAACACTGCGCACGCCGATATTTTCAATCCGACTGAGACAGAAACGAACGTAACGTAGGTAGTTTGATTGGCGCGAGCGGGCGGGAGATGCGCGTTACTGAGCTACGCACACAAATACAGACTTCACTCACATATTGATACCGCCCGGTTGCTAGAGCGCAGCGCGACGGCAATAGTTTCTTCAAATACCTATTTTTCAATTCCCGCGCAGCCCGTCTACGCTCTTAAAGTTAGTGCGTTCCTCCCATTCTTTCATCCCACTACCGACCTTTACAAAACCTGTGAAGTATTAACAGTAAGACAGCTTTTCATTCTTCACACTATCCTCAAAATGCATGGCTTACTGACATATGACCCTACAGCTTTTCAACAGAAACGTAGGAAACATACAGTCTGCGTATATAAAGCTTGCCAAACTCGTTTTGCACAGAAATTTTTCAACTTCTTAGGTGGCCATTTGTACAACAAAATAAATCAGATCTTAAAAATATATCCTGTAACTAAACATGAATGTAAAATAGTTGTCACTAAATGGCTTCTTAGCCTTGATTATATAAATACGGAAAAAACACTGGCTATTATAAAATAGAATTAACATACCAAAAGCGCACCTACACGTTCGCGTACACACTCAATATCTACACTCACACACCACACTCATCACACCCTACATCCACACTGCACACACCACACCACCCACATTCACTTACACCACTCACCCGTCAAGTTTTAGTCTAACTTAAGTACCTACCTCCTTTCATAGTCTAATTTATCTATATTAATATTGTAATTTTGTTTTGTAAGTTTACACCTAATTTACGACGGAAGAGCACTGATTTCCAAGATACAGGTTTTACCTAGTTTGGAATTCAGGAGTCATATAGTTTTAGCCGTTTACTCACTTACATTATTGTATCCTAGTTCTTAAGAATATAACAGTATTAGGCTATATTTTAGTGAGTCCAAATAAACGTTATTATTATTATTATTATTAATTCGAATGGTATGCTGATGACTCTGATGGATGAGGCACAGTTCATTGATTGATTATAGTGATTTTCGGGCTTTCCGCAAACGTTAATAAGTTTAAATTTTCTTATTTTTCTTCTTCAAACCAAGTGGAGCTGAGCGAAAGTGGCATATTTAAACGTATATAAATTAGCATTCCCCGTACATGACACTGAATAACGTAACGGTCATTCGTTCCATTATGTGACATAGAATGTACTTAATGTCTTCTTTCTAATATGCTACAGACAGAGACAGAGAACAGAACTTTCCTTGTTGTTTACATTTTGACTCACTTCCATACCTACTTAATAGACATAATATTATGGCCATAATATTGTCTCCCAGCATGTAGGTATGTATGGTTATAAATTCTTCGAGGAGTAGATATGATGATGCAACACTTGTCGTAACAATTTGTGACTATAACCAACAATAAATATGGCAACACTGACATTCTGCATTATGGATGAATCTAGACCTTATCACCACAGCTTATCACTCATCAGCCTACTCCATATTTAGAGCGAGCGATACGAGTGTTTATGTACAGGACTAAGGTACAGGATGAAATTAAGTTCATAGGTGTCATTGTACTCATCATTAACAACTTTGGACCAAGCTTGAAATCGCGAAAAAAATACAGCTGTTCCCTACATTATATATTCGTAGTTTTTCATAATGATGAGTACATGACCCGTCCTAAGTAGGTAGGTACCTCACCTTTTATAAAAAGTCGTGCTGAAAACATTTGCTATTCCGCAAGGTTGGTGGCATGGCTGAGCGCCCGGGATGCTAATTAGTTGTGGTGGGTAGGTACCTACTACCACACTACTTATAACTTACGTAATTCATACACGTATCAGTCCTAAAAAGGGACGAAAGTTATTATTCTAAGTAACTATTTCAGAGTTTCACTATGCGAAGTCGACCATCTTACCACGCATTGGCAGTTTGATACCGAGTTTTACAAGACTTGTATTAATCAATAATTTTCTTTGTTCTAGATTCGATGAAGGTCGCGACGGTTACCTAGACTTGACTGAAGTGAAACGAATGATGGAGCGACTGGGAGCACCACAGACCCATCTTGGACTAAAGGCTATGATCTCAGAGGTTGATGAAGACGGGGACAACAGAATTAGTTTCCGGGAATTTTTATTGATTTACAGGTAGGTAACTAAAACCATTTAGTTTTTATCAGTAGGTACTAGTTGAAATTGAAAGATATGGCTCGAGACTAAAGGGTCCCACACATTTACAGTCCGCCGGCGGACATCAGCCTGTCAGTACTATAGATCGATCACAGTATTACGTTAGTATTATTATTTATTCTGTGACAGTATGGTCTTGGATTGACGACAAATGCGAACCCAGAGTGTGTGACCGCTTGCCGGCGCAGGGGGTCTACTCCCTGTCTACTCCCTAAGTCCGTCCGTCTGACATAACGATCTATCAGAACAAGTGTAAAAGTTAAATTTTTCGGACGGGCAAAAACACATCGGGAGTAGACACAACTCTCAAATCGTATTGTCTTTCATAACTACTTCGTTCGGGGCCCGAACCAATCATGCATCCGATAGGTGCTACGGAGTAGGAAACGCCCGCAACGAAGGCCGAAAGTAGTTTCGGACTTCGTTGCGGGCGTTTCCTACTAGCCCGTAGGGGCTTCGTGCTTACGGTAGACCCCCAGAGACTGCAGGCCAACTGTTAATGTGTGGGGCCCGGGACCGACCGGCCGCACACGCACCCCCGCCTGGTTTGTCTCTACAAACTATAGCGCAGTGCAGTCGATCGGTTGATAGGGTCGCGGGTTCGATTTCTGCTTCACCTACATAATTACAGTCGGTGTTAATTAAAACAACCGCAGTGCTCGGTTTAAAAAAGTTGTTGGTATCCTTGGTTGGTTTAAAATAACTGTAGTGCGTGTGGCAAGGTCTAGCAGTCCCGTTCGTAATCAGCTTTAACGAAGTAGGTACCTACCTAGGTACCTACTGCTTAGAGTGATTACCAGTGGCGTATTTTAAGATTCAGCGCCCCGGGCCTGTCAGGTTTGCCGCCCCATGAATTAACGGATAATAGCAAAAACTTTTAATCTATACTTATAATAAATCTGTAGAGAGGTCAATTCTGTACATGATATATATTTTCAAAATAACTATCAGGGGGTGATTAGTGATCGATACTGATGCCAAAAATGCAATCAGTAAAATTTTTGTCTGTCTGTCTGTCTGTCTGTCTGTCTGTCTGTCTGTCTGTATGTTCCTTATAGAAACAAAAACTACTCGACGGATTTTAACGAAACTTGGTACAATTATTCTTCATACTCCTGGGGAGGTTATAGTATACTTTTCATCACGCTACAATCAATAGGAGCAGAGCAGTGAAGGGAAATGTTGGGAAAACGGGAGAAGTTGCTCCATTTTTTAAGCTTCCGTCGCGTGTGCAGCTTTAATGGTTAAAGCTACATAGAAATCATTTAAGACGGAAATGTTCTACATAAAATTATCTAAAAAATATCCCACAACAGCATATGTCTATCTTTTATGGTTGACTCACAATAACACGTGTAACTCCCGATAGCTTAGCAGTCCAATACATTAACTTAAGAGCCTATACAACCTCAGCTCAAATTCAAATTTCGCCCCCACTTCCCCGCGCCACCTCACTCTTTATTTCGCTCGCACACTACTACTCGCGGTGACGCGGACACACAAGGTCAAAGCGATTTTGTTAGAGTAAACTACACTAATATCGGACGAGTACTAAGTAATCAAATTATCAATAATAATTTAATATTAACTTGTCATTATAGGTACGAACATGAAATTATATATCGCAAAATTAATTTCAATGTACTAAGTACCTACTAACTTCTCATCAAGCTATATTTTCCAATATAAGCTGACCTCTCATGGTACGGAAAGCCTATACAATGTGAGATCAGCTTATACTGGAAAGTTATAGCTTGATGTGTAGCCGTGTGCAGTATTTTACCTACTGCTACAAAATACTAGTCAAGAGCGAGCTAGCTTAGCGCTGAAGGTTCCGCCCATTGGTTTAGTAGTAAGTTTACGTTTTATAGTTTGCGCCGTGTATTTATGTAGGTAGTAGGTCTATGCAAGTACCTACATATACATACCTACGTATATGTTACATATTTTGCAAATCGATTCATAAATTCCAGTGTGCGTCTATCTGACAGGCCCCAACGAGATTCATCAACAGGTGATAGCTTGTCATAAAGACATTATTTTGTACCTAAAGAAAATAAATAAGATATATTTTGTACCTCGACAGTTTTTGATTAAATGACGTTTTTATGAAGTGTCTTGCTAGCGGGCCCTTTATGGTTATTTTTATTGTTATTATACTTTCAGATCGCACAATAGTGTTAGGAGCTTGATACTATTATGTACCTTACAAATCCAAAATCTCGACTTTCTGTGAGCTACACTTCAGAAGATATTCGTTATTTAAACAAGCGTCCAGCCAGCGGGCCCCTTTTTTAAATACTACTATTTTATATCATACAATAGTGTTAGGAGCTTGATACTATTATGTACCTTACAAATCCAAAATTTCGACTTTCTGTGAGCTATACTTCAGAAGATATTCGTTATTTAAACAAGCGTCCAGCCAGCGGGCCCCTTTTTAAATACAACTATTTTTCATCATACAATAGTAATACGAGCTTGATACTATTATGTACCTTACAAATCCAAAATTTCGACTTTCTGCGAGCTATACTTTAGAAGATATTCGTTAATTAATTGTGATTTTTTATTTGCTTTAGCTCGTCAGTCATTATTATGTTACAGAAAACGAATTTTTATTTTTATTTTTTTTTTATTTTGCCAAGTATGAGACCTAGCTAGATCAATTTTTTGCACCCGTAAACCCCTATATTCGTCACCTTTATGGTAAACTTACGAAACTGAAAAAAACACATTTTACAGGGGAACGTTTTGAAACATTAAATTGACAATAACTTTTTTCAAGAGACAGATGTAATAAACTCTGCGATACATTTGATTTTCAAAATTCCTCTGCTTTTATATACCATGAATGTATTATTCCTATATTACAAAAATAACAAATAAATGCATATTCGTTACTTTTCACCTTCATACATGAGAGTTTATAGGTATTATATTACACTGTAGCAAACTTACGGAAGTGGCAATTTCGTAAGTTACATAAGAAAAGTATCAAATTTATACTTTGGTAAACTAACGAAAGTACCACTTTCGTTAGTTTACTAAAAGATATATCACGTCTTTTAAAGGAAAATAAGTTCCTAAATCAAAATGTTTTAGAAATAATTCAGGTGAAATCACAAAATTATGTTTGGAGTAGGAACACAAAATAAAATAATAAAATACGTATTAAGAAAAAAATCAACTAATCTACTTTTACCAGTAAAACAACAAAATAAAAGATAATAAGTAACAACAATTTTCCAAATAAATATTTCCTTACGGTTTTACTCACGTCATTTGTGGAGTTGCGACTTTCACACAAGAGCTCATGACTAAGATATCCGTACGAGATGAAAACTAGTCGGGCAAACCCGAAGTAATGAGGCGAATAGAACCGTAAGCAGACGTTTTAAGTTGTATGAAAACATTTGCTTACGATAGAAGACACAAAATCAAAACTTACAAACTAATACAATCTTACAATAAAAGTAAGAGGAAGGACTTGATAATTGTAATTTTCAAGTACCTACAGTTCCTCTTCGTCTTCAGCATCTGGTTCAGGCAAGCAATCTTGAATTGCTTCCGAATCGTGTAGGTTTTCATAAAAATAATGGTAATATTTTGGTGTCTGGTTATCACTACATAGTTTTAATAAATCTCTTTTTTTTTGCTTTTGAAATCGGTATTCTTTCAGCATAAATATTATTTGGTACTATTGCTGTACTCTTTCCTCTTTTTGATTTTATTTTAAATTCTTTATAGGTCTCGTCATTGTAGTCAGTTTTAATAAAGATTGATTTAGCGTTGTCTTTACGGTATTGAATCCGCATAGCATCTTGGAAATTTATCTTTACTTTTGGTCTTGTCTCGTCTAGTTCTCCATTGTCTTCTTGTTCTTTTGTTCTTTTCTTTTTCGAACCTTGCTTTTTCGAAATTTCTTCCGCAAACTGACAATGATTGGGATTGAAATCTAAAAAATCGTCACATTCACATTAAATGGATGGGGATTTTTTCTGGCTCTTCTCATCACTTAAATCCACCCGTCCGGAGTGTAAATTGTTGTATTTTTACATTTCTGTTCCATTTTGGAGTGAATAGAGTCACATTCCATGTGACTATGTCCAGACTCAAAGAAAACATGATCAATTATGTTTACTGTGGAATGATTTGTCACCAAGTGCAGCAACATACAGCAAAAACTATAATTTTTTTGCTGGCCGCCACAATTGTCTGACATCATTCTCACATGTGTTATGACTTATTTGTGACTACAAATATATTTGCAAACACAGATTGCAATTTCAGCACTTCCCCGTTTCGTCCCATGTAAAACAGTCTACGTCTTGATCGCCAAAATAAAAGGTCAAATTGTATACAGCTAATTTTCGAACTTAAAATAATGGTCCAGATGCAGCTTTAGGAGTTTGGAGGATGGCTTCTAGGTCAAAATTAAATGCCAAAGTCTTCAAATGTCGTCTTTTTCTGAATGGTTTTTCGCAGAAGAGTGACACTCTTTCGGTCTTAGAATAAAATAAAATATTTTACAATAATCTTAGTGAAAATTGAAAATAGTTTTGGTTTCGGGTAGATCATGCATTGCTATTCTGGTCTCTGGACAGGTCCGGGCCCAGGGGTCGCGAGCGCCGCCAGGGTCGCGGGTTGTTCGAAAGAGATACCACAGGAGATACCGTGGCCCTGGCACAGGCAACTGAAGGAACACGGGGGTGGGTTTTAGTCAGTAAAAGTCTGACACGCCCTTCCGCTCCACCCAGAGCGGGAGAAGTCATTTGATGATTTCCCATCCACAAAAAATAAGT
Organism: Cosmia trapezina; assembly: GCA_905163495.3. Lineage (NCBI taxonomy): Eukaryota > Metazoa > Arthropoda > Insecta > Lepidoptera > Noctuidae > Cosmia > Cosmia trapezina. Next base: position 13,136,911 of record LR991038.1, read on the forward strand.
CTCAGGGGTCTAGGAATATTTGGTTCTGAATTTCTCTTTACAGGTCGAGACGAGATTGTTTGAAGCAAACCGACTTCAAAAAGGAAGAAGTTTTCGATTCGTCTGTTTTTGGTACATAAACGGCACATAGGAAGGGAACTCTTATCATTTCGTCCTATCCGTCTGTCACACCTTTACTATGGTGAAGATCTGACACTTGAACTCATCAATAATGTACAGTAGGTAAACGTACCTACTGTGATTTAGTTATTGTACAAAATCATCTGGACCATTATTTTAAGTTCGAAAATTAGCTGTATACAATTTGACCTTTTATTTTGGCGATCAAGACGATCGCCAAAATAAAAGATCAAATTGTATACAGCTAATTTTCGAACTTAAAATAATGGTCCAGATGCAGCTTTAGGAGTTTGGAGGATGGCTTCTAGGTCAAAATTAAATGCCAAAGTCTTCGGATCAATCTTTGCTGCTGCTTTGTCAGCGTTTCGACGCAGGTAAGCATCGTCGCGTCGCTTAAGATGGTTCGAATGATTTTCCTCTTCAGGGCTGCTCGGGTCATATCATGTGTTTTTAATCCCTTGTAAGCGACGCACTTTTTGCAGAGATCCTTCCGGCACATGGAATCTTAACCTATAAATTAAGATTCCATGTGCCGAAAAAGGATCTCTGCAAAAAGTGCGTCGCTGACCTGAAGACTGTCCGGTAAGTCTCTATTCCTGCTGGGATTGCGCCTTCGTCTTCACATTTTTTCTTCTATATGAATACATTATGGTCACATTCAGTCCAGAATCTAGATACCTGAAGTCGGAATTCTTTCTGCAATAATGACTCCATTGCAGGAAACGAAAGAATATGTTTTTTAATTCGATCAAGTCTCTCAATAGAAAGTTTATTAGATGAACGTTTTCAAGCTACCAATGTAAATTAACGAAAATGCCCGATTCGTAAGTTTGCTATGGGTTACTTGAGTCCCTTGAAGAATATATTCTACCAATGTGAACTTACGAATCTTCCATATTCGTATGTTTGCTGTGAGTTGCTAAGTCGATTTACTAAAGTGTGCTACGATGTAAATTCACGAATATGGCAGATTCGTAGGTTGATCGTGGTGCATTTTTCTTTGACTTGGATATATTGGACTACGCCAAAACAACTGATATCAATTTCGTAAGTTTACTTTTGGCGTATCAACAAAAAAATGGAGATTCGTAATATTGGATTTCTATAACCGTTAGAGACAGAAATTTGAAAATTTTACACCTTATGTAGTACAACATAAGGTGTAGTTTTTTATAAAAATGTCAAATTTACAAAAACTGCAGATTCGTTCGTTTGCCGTGGAGGTGACGTATTGCAAGTTTCATCGAAATAGTTAGAGCCGTTTTCGTGAACGTGAGTACAAATATTACTCGTTTAATAGTATAGGGATGTTGTATAAGGTTTTTGATGTTGTTTAAATTTCTAAGTTCTAAATTGACATTTGTTACGCGTTGTCTGAAATTTTAAAATTATTTAAAATTACTGTCGACATGTTTAGACATCTTTTGTTCCTAACAATTTAAACAGATTAAAGATTATAATTACTATTACATTTTCTCTTTTAATTTACATCGTCATCATTAGCGTCGTACTTAACTCTCTTACTCTTTTTCTTAATCCCAGTTTTGGTGTTATAGCCCTATTGGATTATGAACGTAGGTATAATGTTTGAAAAGGGGTTTGCTAGCTAGACGATCGTTTAATTAACGAATATCTTCTGAAGTATAGCTCGAGAAAGTTGAAATTTTGGATTTGTAAGGTACATAATAGTATCAAGCTCCTAACACTATTGTATGATATAAAATAGTTGTATTTAAAAAAGGGGCCCGCTGGCTGGACGCTTGTTTAAATAACGAATATCTTCTGAAGTATAGCTCGCAGAAAGTCGAAATTTTGGATTTGTAAGGTACATAATAGTATCAAGCTCCTAACACTATTGTATGATATAAAATAGTAGTATTTAAAAAGGGGCCCGCTGGCTGGACGCTTGTTTAAATAACGAATATCTTCTGAAGTATAGCTCACAGAAAGTCGAAATTTTGGATTTGTAAGGTACATAATAGTATCAAGCTCCTAACACTATTGTATGATATAAAATAGTAGTATTTAAATAAAAACTTTTTTACAAAAAAAAAACCGACTTCCAAAAAAAACACTACAAACTGAAAAATAACTTTAATTTCGGAAGTCGGTGTCTTTGGATCTGTATTTTAGTTTTTTGCCACCGACTTCCGAAATTAAAGTTATTTTTCAGTTTGTAGTGTTTTTTTTGGAAGTCGGTTTTTTTTTTGTAAAAAAGTTTTTATTTTTCACTTTTTAGTGATTCAGTTTGTAATTTATCTAAGTTACAATAACCCAATGTCAACTGCTCATCACGTTTTACAAAATATTGCTTTTCCCGATGCAGGGACGTTAATTGTTGAGGAGTTCTCCTAGTAAGAACCAGGAGAACTGGAGCTCATGGTGAAGTCACCATTACCATTATGCATTTTGACGAGCATAAACCATATTAAAGTAATCGAATCGCAACCTGTGATATACTTAGATATAATTGAGTATTTCCGATGGCCCTCTGTGGTCTTCATCATCAGTTCCAGTTCACCGAATGGTATTTTCCGAGAGCAAATGCACGAGTTACTATAAAAAATACCGAAATCGATATAGGTGTGCCAATAAAATTTGAGGGTTTCCCTCGATTTCCATGGGATCCCATCATCAGATCCTGACTTGATGATCATGGGACCACTTGGGAAGTATACCCTTTCGAACAAAAAAAGAAAAATCCAAATCGGTCCAGCCATTTTCGAGTAATCGGGGAACATACATAAAAAAAAAAAATAAAAAAAAAAAAAAAAAAAAAAAAAAAGGTTCCGACGAATTGAGAACCTCCTCCTTTTGGAAGTCGGTTAAAAAGGGGCCCGCTGGCTGGACGCTTGTTTAAATAACGAATATCTTCTGAAGTGTAGCTCACAGAAAGTCGAGATTTTGGATTTGTAAGGTACATAATAGTATCAAGCTCCTAACACTATTGTGCGATCTGTAAGTATAATAACAATAAAAATAACCATAAAGGGCCCGCTAGCAAGACACTTCATAAAAACGTCATTTAATCAAAAACTGTCGAGGTACAAAATATATCTTATTTATTTTCTTTAGGTACAAAATAATGTCTTTATGAAAAGCTATCACCCGTTGATGAATCTCGTTGGGGCCAGTCAGATAGACGCACACTAAATTCCACTGCTACAAAAAACTTGTCAAGTGCGAGTCACCACTGCGTTGAGGGTTCTGTAGGTACGCATAAGGTTTGTATAAATATAAGATGCATAGGTATAGGTAGGAATGGTAGGATAGGGATGTAGGTAAGTATGTAGGTAGGTAGGTAGGATAGGTAGGTAGGTAGGATAGGTAGGTAGGTAGGTAAGTATGTAGGTAGGTAGGTAGGTAGGATAGGTAGGTAGGTAGGTAGGTAGGATAGGAATGTAGGCAGGCAAGTAGGTAGGTAGGTAGGTGGGTAGGGTAGGTAGATAGGTATGGTAGGTATATACCATAAGTATTTTGAAAGTAATTAAAGATCGTCAAAATTATACAAAAATTATTTTAATTCGCTTAAATCTCTAATTGGCATATTTCGAACATGTCTGGGATCGCATAGCTCAGGCAACATGCATGTAATGTAAAAATGTTCTAATTTTGGTTCCATTTCTTCCCAATATTGGTCATCTCTCTCTATAATTTCAACTTTGATGTCTTTGTCGCATCCAGACCATACTCCGAAAATACATTTTTGCCTACCGATGACATGTAATTGTCCCTGCACTTGGATGTTGGCCCCGTCTCCGATATTCAGGAGAAGTCCTGGAGTGAGGCAACATTATAAAAAAAAACAATTACCTACTACATAGATACCTACCTATTTCTTGTATATTGTGTCAAAACAAAAACAAACCTATTTAGGTAACTTTTTATTTTTTATAAAAGTTATCCCCACCTGGATTTATCCTGAATCGTGGACAAACACAAATCTTCACATGCCAACTATTTTACGTGTAAATGGCGTATATTTTGATTTGTCTAAAGTTAGCAACTCAACTAAGTCGCCAACCGGCGCAACTACCCTACTTACTTCAGTACGTTTATCATATGTTTGCCTGTTTCTTTACGCCAACCCCGTCGCTTCTTATTTTTATTACGGTTATTTCCCATTGCGCCAACACTATAAACCTAAGTACTTCAATGTATTTTAATTTTACGTCGTCCTGTTGTGTAATTTGTGTTCTGAGCGCAAGCGACACAGCCCTCGCGTACGACAGCCGAAGCGAGACTGAACGGGGGTGTCGGGCGGAAGGGAATGAACGTCAAGACGCTGATAGTTTAGGTAATTTCTTTTTACAGTGAAAATAATGGTAATTTAAAAAAAGTATATAACATAAGACCTGCTTTATAGTTAGTTCAGTTAGTATGCAAAGTTTCATGATCCAGTTTGACGTATTTTTTGAATAACAGCGGTTATTTGTTCGGTTTGGAGGTAACTTTGGGATTTTTTTGTATCGAGAAAATTTCAAGGAATCGTGTTTTCGTCTAACATAGTACCTAACATTAATTCTCAACTTTACCATATATTTAATTCAAAATTAAAGCTGCTGTATTTTCGACGTAACGGAGGATCATGCTAAGCCATTTGAGGTAGTATAGGCTCTTAATAACATACAAGGAGTTACACGCTGACGGAGTCGCGGGCACAGCTATTAATAATAATAGTCTGCGGTTCCATAGTGCGATATTTTTCAACAGTATTGTGGATTGACATATTATATTTCCCTACTAAAATACGAAAGTTAATCTGTCTGTTACATCAAAACCACTGAACCGTGAGGAAGGACATATGGTACTTTTTTACGAAAAACGACGGAAACGCGGACGAAGTCGCGGGCAAAAGCTAGTTATAAAATAAAATCCAGCAGTGTGTTGATGTGGGCTGAGAATGATGATAATGAATCAATAAACCGGCCAAGTGCGAGTCGGACTCGCACACGAGGGGCTTCATACCACCATACCTACAATATTTAACACTAAGTGCAACGACCATGGGCTCTGTTACGTTGCACTAAATACATGATACCTATTAAAAAAAAAACTAAACGAAGAATATTTTTCATCTTAAATTTTAACAATCGCAAAGATAACTTTGTATTTCATAATGATGCTGTGAACTACAAAGTTATTTTTTGCAGTTGCAGAAAATCACCCATATTTAAACGAACGGCGTTTTTAGTATTTGTTTATTAAGTACAGTATTTAAGCTACATGATATACAGAAAATTTAAATTCCAATCCTATCTTGTTTAGTTTTTGCAATAGAGCTCGCACAAAAATGGTCTAAAACTGACAACTTTTGCGGCCCCCTATTTCTTCAATTGCGAAGATAAAAAAAAAAAATATATATTTTATACTCTACTCGACGAGTTCTTTATTGACTAGCCGATAATTAAAGTATAAATATCGATAATTTTTACTTTTTGGAATAAAGTGCCAATCTTTGACTAGCTATACTTATCTTTGCTACCAATAGACCTAGAGTGCTTAAGTTAGGCTAAAATTGTACCCCATTTAGTTTGCTTCACCAAACTAAAGAACAAAGATAATTTTAAAAACTCGACCTTAAGGTATATTAAAAAAAAAAAACCATTCAAGAGCGAGTCGGACTTGCGCACTTAGCGTCAGCTAAGGTAGCACTTAGCGTGTGCTATTTAGAGACATGGTTTTATTTTTCCTGTAATCTATATCTATAAAAGGAAAGCGTTACTGACTGACTGACTGACTGACTGATCTATCAACACACAGCTGAAACCACTGAACGGATTGGGCTGAAATTTGGAACACAGGTAGCTATTATGACCTAGGCATCCGCTAAGAAAGGGTTGGAAATTCGACCTTCAAGGGGGTAAAAAGGGGGGATATTGTTTGTATGAAAAATCTTATTCCTTGAGTTAATAAACTTGAAACTTGGCACGAATATTTATCTAAGTAAATTATGATTTTTGTGATTTTTTGTTTTTCTAAACTACCCCCTAAAGGGGAATTGGGGGGTCTCAAAGTTTGTATGGAAAAAATTTAACGCGCAATCCGATTAATTCAAAACTCAGTATTTATACTAAAAACCAAAAATAAAGAATAATGTGTATCAGGGTTTTTCGAAAATCTACCTCTAACGGGGTGAAAAGGGGTAGTCAATTTCACAGGGGAGGATTTTACTGCGTGGCTTGATTAACTCAAAAATTGGTGTAAATAATCTTTCAGTCAAGTTGTGGAAATATCTCAAACCATTTTTTTTAATTCCACCCCTGTGGAGGTGAAAACAGGGATACAATTTACATGAAAAATGTTATTCATTTGGTTTTAATTGACTTGAAACTTGGCACAAATATTTGCCTAAGTTTGTCATTATTAGTTTTTTAAAACTACCCCGGCGGGAGGGTTAGAGGGGGAAGGGGAGGAGTGGTGAGGAGGGTGAGGGGGAGGATGATGGACGCAGGGAGAAAGGGCCAGGACTTGGTGAGGAGAGGAGGAAGACGTGGTGAAGGCTGAGGGGGAGGGTAGGGGTTGGTAAGCCGGAGGTGGAGGATAGGGGGAGAGGTAGGGGACGGCGTATGTGATAGAAGGGAGAGAGAGGGAAGGGGAAGTGGTGAAGGGGGTGTGAGAGGGGGAGGGAGAGGTAGCGGAAGGGGATATGGTGAAGGAACGACCTAATCTCTGGAACTACCCTACCAGTCGGACTTTAAAAAATCTTTTTGCATTAATGATAGCCCAAATCTTATAGAAGGCATATTTAACATCACTCTAGGACCCTTAGGTGCCGAGCAAAAAGAAAAAAAGTCTGAAAGAACGCTAAGTGAAAACGAAGTAATAGCGCGGGTAGGCAATGCGATGCGACGGGGTGGGTCGAGCAAAAAAGAAATTTCACGCGGACGAAGTCGCGGGCAGAAGCTAGTCTTTACATAAACTTCTATCACATAGAATAATTTCAGATTTTTCGCTTTGCAAACTTCAGAGATTTTTGGAACGTAGTTCCTTATCGCGCGTTGTGAAAGGGGGCTAGACGGAAAAAAGTCTCACGAAAAGATGTCACGACACTTTTTGCTATAGGTAGCTATTGTAAGCCGTGCGGCGTGCGCATGTTTCTCTGTCTGTCTCTCTCTCTCTATCTCTCTCTTATAGAAAGCAAGCCAGATATTTTCATTTCTATTTCGCATTGAACAGTGTGGTGTCGCGATGATGATGATGATGATGATGATGATGATGATGATGATGATGATGATAAGTATAAAAATAAAATTTTGTTATAATTCCTTCACTAATTAATCGAAAGGAACTTCGTTCCATCCGGGTGTCCCTTGACACCTCTCAAGTTTTTTTTTTTACATTTTTCATCAAAAGTTGAAAACTATGCGGCCTAAATAAAAGAAAAAAAAATGTATGAGAATGTGCAAACAGCGTCCTTTCATACATGATGCAAAAAAAATACAAATATTTTAATTTCTTTCTTATTTGCAAAATAGTTGGGTAAACGTCATCTAAAACTGTTCCAAATTTCAAGTTGATAGCATTAGTGGTTCTTGAGATATCCAGCTGTGACAGACATACAGACTGAGTCACACCATAGGGGTTCCTTTTTTACCATTTTGGTACGGAACCCTAAAAACGGAAGCAAGTGCAAGGTTTTAAGTGTTGCAAACTTGGGTATAAGACAGTCTCAGGGGACATATCAACATAAAGGAAAGGAATGTAGCTACGAGTACATGCGCGTTTGCGATATTTACATTTTTTGTGCCGATTGTGACTGGGCTACCCCTTTAATAATTTAATTTAATTAATTAGGAAGGAAGGCTTTTTTTAAATTTCTTCAGGCATATAAAGTCAAAAAGAAAGGCGCACAAAGCTGAGTGCGAGGTGCGGCTTGCGCCGCCCCTCGCAGCCTGCCGCGCCGGGCCATGGCCCTTTTGGCCCTAGGGTAAATACGCCCCTGGTGATTACGTATGTTATGCTTAGGTACTTACTTCCTGTTTTGGGAGTTTGTCCCTGAAAATTTCAAGTTAACGACTTAACGACGTATTTATTATTTTTTGCGATCAAATTCAGAGTCCACCAGTTAACCGGTTAACACCAGTAACACAGTGGTTTGAGTTCGAAAAACTAGATCGGATAGAACAGACTTTTTATCCCGTTTGTTTCCGGGAAAGAACCCTGCGGGCCCCATTACAACAGTACCATTTTACTTAAAGGTACTTCGATCAAATATTGGTAGAATATTAAGCATAGGTACAATACCTGCGTCACAAACCTGCCTGGTCGCACACCACAATGTATACCTACCAATTATGTAGGCAGGTAGTTACTGCGTACTATGAGTTGACTTTGACACACAACCACAGAGCACTTTATAATACTGGTACTTACTCACAACTTACATGTCACAATCATTGGTGGTTGAGTCAGTGCTTCGATTTAGAATAGGTAGGTATTATTAAAAACCCTGAAGAACCCTGCTCCCGATAAACCGTGTCGTCGATGAGTCGATCTAGTACTTCCAATCCGTCAATACCTAAATTAATATTGTTCTCATTCTAATGCTAGCTGTATCTGTTTTGCAGGAAAGCGCGTGCGGGAGAACTGGAGACAGACTCCGGTCTAGATGCATTCGCACGACTCACAGAGATCAACGTGGACCAAGTCGGAGTGAACGGAGCGAAAACATTCTTCGAAGCTAAGATTGAAGAACTCTCCAAGAGCAACAGATTCCACAACGAAATTATACAAGAACAAGAAGAGAAACGCAGAGAGGCCGAAGAAAAAGCTATGCGTAGGCAATTGTTCAAAGAAAAAGCAGCTTTATTTCAATAATTCATAATGTTATTTTGTAGTTTATCTAGTCTTAAGCTGTTACCATGGCTTTATTGAGGAGGGAATATTATGGATTTTATAAATTACGTTTATATTTTCCTCTCACATGTTTCAGATTAGTATATATTTCTCTAACTACTTGGGGAGCTAAAACTTGTAAATAAGAGTATAAATAGAGATGAGTTCCAAATACAAGTTGGAGAATGGAATTGAAATGAAAATGAGGAATGTAAGAAAATATGAATGTTTTTATCTCATGAAGGTTCAATCTATCTTGTTTTTGATTAGGTACTAATAATTTACTATTAGTGAAAATAAATGTAATAGTTAATCAATCAACCGTTTTAATTACTATAATAATGCAACTGTATGTCAACTGTCCAAACTTGTTGCTTATAATGTAATAAAAGTTTTAGTTAAACAGTCTGCCAACTAGAAAAATATTGTAAGTATATCAATAACATTTATTTACGGCCTAGAGTTGATGAAGCTCAAAAGTAAAATGCATGTTGCCTTGTATACTATGTTACTCTGTTAAGAAAGATTTTATACTAAGTTAATAATATTGTGATTAACTAATAAATAAGTCACAAACTAAAGAAATAAATAATTTATGTATAAAGGTGCTTTTTATTCTTAATACTTAAACACTAGAACTTATTATAACAAGAATTCAACAGACTCGTTCAACTCAAAACCTGCCTTACACAACATTGGACTAAGTAAGTAAGTAAGATAACACAACTTTCCATAAATTGAAAAAGCTTTAGGCTTTTGTTTCTTTTTATCAACATAATAGGGTTGTTTCAACTCTTAAGAATTCATTGGCTCTCTTCTACTTCTGTCATTTCCAAAGTATTATGTTCTTCAGAAGACACATTTTCGTTTGCATGCATACTCGAATCTATTTGTTTTCTAGTGAAAGGAGGCAAGTTCTGTAAGTCAACTTGTTGAAGATTTGCTAATTCCTTGATTAGTGTTGTGTTCTGAAATGAAATTAGAAAATAATAATGTTTAGAAAAAAAGCATCAATTCTTTAATGCATAGTTTCATAAATAGATAAACCTAACATTTACCTTCAAAACGTTGGCTTCAAAGTCTCCCCCAGGCCTAGTGAAGTGTTTGATTTTTTGTAGTTCTACTGATCTGCAAATCATACCTACAGTCAATTTTATTATTAAACATACTTAACTTTAATTATGTAGGTAGGTATCGACTCTTAAAATTCAAATGCTAAGAACTTAGACGTAGGCTGTACCTACACAGTACAGTAGTAGCCAACTTACATGGGTCAGTGGGTCGTCTTAGGGGATGTACTAAAAACATGCTCTTGAGCACTAATTTACATGACGAATACAGGAAATAGACAAAGCTTTACTTACATTAGTTTTAACAGTTGACTAGCAGTGTTTAATTCATTGTGCAAGTCTTGCTGCAAATGTTTCGTTACTCGACTCTCGTTTCCTAATATTTTTCCTGACATTTTTGTTTTGAAATTTTATATATTATTACCGGACAAGAACAATACGAGCAGGCAGACAACAGTTTTTAAAACAAAATGATAATTCAAGATCTAAAAGCAAAAATAAGCCGCCAATCGAACGTTTGTTTTGAAATTAGTAAATTGGCAGATGAAGTCATGAAGATGAGATGAGATGACTTGACGTTTGATGAGTTGACGCCGACACACGGACACCGGTTGACACTGTCTTGACAGTTTGACTGACAGTCACGCCGTCACGTCACCCAGCTGTGTAGTGTGTACAGTGCATTGATCGGTACAATGCATGTACAGGGTGTCCCGTAAATAATGGATCAAACGTAACGGGTAGGTAGCTTACCTAATTTCCAACAACTAATTTGAATATTTAAAAAAAAACCGTTACTGTAACCAGGATATTAATTTTTTTTCGAATTTTACGATTTTGTCTTCCAGAATTAAGCTTTTTTAATGCTGTCGCTGCAAATGATGACATTTTTAGGTATGATTTTTATTTAACATTTCTGAATAGCTTACTAATGTTATAAGATACCATTTTTTTGAATACCGTTTTATTTGCCTTAGAAAAAAAATCTTGAGTTGAAAAGTTTTTTCTTTACGATGTTAGGACCAAAATTGAAAAAATTCTCCTGTAAAAAAAATGTATGACACCGAAGACCACCATTATTTTAAAAACTTGTACATTTAATAAGGTTTGCAAATTGGTATAAAACTTACGTCTAGTCCTTATCGTTACAAAGATATTGCTATGAATGTGATGAAGAAGACAGAAAATAAATTAAATTGGTACTATTCCATTTTTTCCTTTTCGTAATGGCTTATGCTTGAATGCTTGTAATCGAAGCAGGTAGTTAAGCGGATAGCATAATTCCGACCCGATGACGTCATCTGTCCGGAATTTGGGACCGCTACCTGTGGCGGAGTTGCACCTCAGTCAGTGTGAAAGGGATAGATAGCGCCGCTTTTTGGTAAATCGGTTAAATCGGTATGAAGTTGCGCAGGTTCTTTTGTTCTTTCCTGCGCCCTTCACTCGTACAGGCTTCATTGTTGCTTGATTTTATTAGTTTAGTTGTAACTAGTCTCTCTTCGAGTTGCTACGTCAGACAACTTTCGCTCCCGGTCAGTGGCTCGGTGTTTTCTTCTGTAAAATTTGACTTGTGCTGTGTTTTTGGACTTTGCTTTGCCTATCGATTTGGAACTCTTTGCGTATTGGACAAACGACTTGGCGATCCTACGGACTCCGAAAACATTCGTTTGTGTGTGCTTGTACGTGTGTGCAGTAGCGCTGAAACCTTATTCAGCCCAATGCCTCGTTATGAGTACACGCCACGGCAGTACGCCGAAATGCATTTTATCTACGGAGAAGCAAGAGGTAATGCCAGGGCGGCTGCAAGATTGTACCGTGAAAGATACCCGAACCTGGTTCGTTATCCCGATTATCGCGTCTTTATTAGAGTGCATAACGCGCTTCTTGAGGGAAGAATTCTTGGCACCGGAGTTGGTGGTACCCGTGAAGGACGACCGCGACAAGTTAATGACGAAGTCATTCTTCGAGAAATCGAGGAAGATCCGTCAGTCTCCGTTCGCGTCATAGCGCGACGCGTAGGAATTTCTAGATCGACGGTGCATCGAGTGCTACAACGGTGCCGATTGCACCCATATCACGTGCAACGTGTTCAAACGCTGACGTCGCGTGATTACCAGCCAAGAATAGAATTTTGCCAAAGGATGCTTAGAATGATTCGGGCGGACCCGCAGTTTTTTAACAAGATTTTATGGAGTGACGAGTCTTCATGCCGCCGAGATGGATATTTAAATTTGCATAATTTGCACAGTTGGCAGCTGATAAACCCACATTTGATGCGAGAGGACAGGAGCCAACATCAATTTAAAATAAATTTATGGGCGGGAATAATCAATGGGCAAATAATAGGGCCCTTTGAACTACCAGCTACTCTAAACGCCGAATATTATCTCCATTTTTTAAGGAATGAGTTGCCAAGGTTATTAGAAAACGTTCCAGAAGACGTACGGCAAGCAATGTGGTTGCAAAATGATGGGTGCCCCGCTCACTATGCGACGGCAGTAAGGGCGCACCTTGATGAAAGTTATCCGGACAGATGGATCGGCCGATTAGGACCAATTTTGTGGCCTCCGCGATCTCCGGATTTAAATCCCCTAGATTTTTTTTACTGGGGATGTTTAAAAGACAGGGTCTACAAGAATCCAATAACGTCGGAAGAAGAATTACGACAGCGCATCCAATCTGCTGCATCAGAAATAAACCAAAGCCGTTTTGTCCGTCGGATAAGAGCTTCCTTTATTAGGAGATGCAGACTTTGCATTCTTGTAGAGGGAAGGCAATTCGAACATTTATTGTAAAAACCAAATAAAACGATTTATTTGAACTAACTGTTTTTTTTAGTACGGCCTCCTAATTCTTTTCATACGCCTCAATAATTCAATGAACATTGCCTCTGAAATACTACAGTTACACATTTTAAAGAAAAAGTTTAAATGTACACACTTTTTTATTTTTTTTATTAACGTTGATTTGGAGCACCTCTCAGATTCATAGCAATTATCTTTGTAACGACAAGGACTAGAATGTACAACTTCATACCAATTTACCAAAAATACAAAAGCGGCGCTATCTATCCCCTTCACGCTGACTGAGGTGCAACTCCGCCACAGGTAGCGGTCCCAAATTCCGGACAGATGACGTCATCGGGTCGGAATATGCTAGCCGCTTAACTACCTGCTTCGATTACAAGCATTCAAGCATAAGCCATTACGAAAATGAAAAAATGGAATAGTACCAATTTAATTTATTTTCTGTCTTCATCACATTCATAGCAATATCTTTGTAACGATAAAGACTAGACGTAAGTTTTATACCAATTTGCAAACCTTATTAAATGTACAAGTTTTTAAAATAATGGTGGTTTTTGGTGTCATACATTTTTTTTACAGGAGAATTTTTTCAATTTTGGTCCTAACATCGTAAAGAAAAAACTTTTCAACTCAAGATTTTTTTTCTAAGGCAAATAAAACGGTATTCAAAAAAATGGTATCTTATAACATTAGTAAGCTATTCAGAAATGTTAAATAAAAATCATACCTAAAAATGTCATCATTTGCAGCGACAGCATTAAAAAAGCTTAATTCTGGAAGACAAAATCGTAAAATTCGAAAAAAAATTAATATCCTGGTTACTGTAACGGTTTTTTTTTTAATATTCAAATTAGTTGTTGGAAATTAGGTAAGCTACCTACCCGTTACGTTTGATCCATTATTTACGGGACACCCTGTATATTAGGCCCATGGTACCTCAGAACAATAACAAAGCATAGAAGGAAGGATAAAAACAGAATTCTGTAACTACCTTTATTCCCGTTCTATTATTAGGTACGATAAAGGTACGATAAAGGATGTGGGAAAGAGATGAATGTTTTACTCTTTGTTTTACTTTCTTGGCATGGTCACAAGATCAATTGTCATTTGGTTAAAAAAGTTATAGTATGACGCGGCCAAATTTGATAGTACTTTGTTTCAATGTCTGACAGTTCGTTCATTGAACTACCTGACTTATTCGCGTGTTCATTGTTTACGTGTTTGTCGTAATCTTCCATGGTTTTGCGATGTTTTAATAATATTTCTACTGTTAGATTGCATGAATTCTTTGTTTAACTACAAACAGTGAGTGTGTGGACGCTGTGGAGCAATTTCTTGTGTGGTTGGGGGCTGCCAGTCCCATTCATAGCGAAAATAAAATGAACAATAAATATTGACCTTCCATCGGTAAGTTTTTGCTCAATTTCTTGTTGCATATGATCTGATAAACGAATATAAATACATAACAAATATTGCTGTGTCACTATATAGCTGAAACCAGTCGTAATATTTATTCCAATAGAAGTTATTAGCGAATATTCGGAAATTGTTTTGGGGTTATCTTGATCAGCCATAGTGACGTAAATAATGTTGTCGATACTTTTCTTTTACAGATTTCCTAGACGATGTGAAAAAAAATGGATAAATTGTATTGGTAGACGAAATTGGACAAAATACACACTCCAAGCATTTTACTTTGTATTCATTTGGTAATGAACCTATGAAATGTATGTAGCATGTTCTTTAAGTCGTCACTTAGAGAACATGATGTTCCTACATTATTTGTTATGGATAGAACAGATGAAATAGTCTGATATATACAACGTGTAATGTTAAATGCGCAAAACCTGTTAAGGGGTCATTGTACTCATCATTATGAACAACTTTTACTAAGGGACCAAACCTGAAATCGCGAAAAAAAAATCAGCTGTTCAGTACATTTACGTTCGCATAATTCGTCAAAATGTACTGAACAGCTGATTTTTTTTTCGCGATTTCAGGTTTGGTCCCATAGTAAAAGTTGTTCATAATGATGAGTACAATGACCCCTTAAGAGGTTTTGCTCATTTAGCATTACACGTTGTATATACAGGATGATTTTTTTATCATGCACCAAATTGAAATGGGAGATTTTATTCATCATTATGAACAACTTTTACTGTGGGACCAAACCTGAAATCGCGAAAAAAATCAGCTGTTCAGTACATTTTGACGAGTTTGATGTAGATAAATGTACTGAACAGCTGATTTTTTTTTCGCGATTTCAGGTTTGTTCCCATAGTAAAAGTTGTTCATAATGATGAGTACAATCTCCCATTTCGATTTGGTGCATGATAAAAAAATCATCCAGTATTATGATATAATTAAGGTATTTTATTGGCAATAAATAGTATCCCGTTCAAATTAAAACTTGATTTATTACATTACAGGAAATACTTATGGAAGTCTGCGAAGAAGGACATAGCGCAGTACTGCAAATTAAAAGAACCGCTCACCATCAACAGCAATCTAACATGAAGACAGGTATAACATATTTCAGAAATATGTTCACTTGATATATGCGATACAATGATATTATATTAAAAATATCATTGATGCGATATTATTCTTCTAATTATCCCAGTCGGAAATATAATCGTGTGCAAATTTATTTTTAATAAAAAATACGTAATTGTAGGATCCCGTAGCAATGGAAGTTGAAACAGGACCTAGTACATCGGTAGATTAATGAATCGCCACTGATATTGACATCTCGTGAAATCATCTCACATCAGTCAGGTAAGACATACAAATAAAACTATTTACCTAAATAAAAATGATGATAAAAAATCTTACATAAATTTTATTGAGAACTGTTCGTTTTAGGAATCCTTGACACAGATGACAAAAACAAATTCAGAAATAATTGGATTCCATCCCGATTCAAGAAGACTGCGCTTTTGGCGAGTTCCTGGTCGCCAGAGCCGACTCCAGAATCCTCAGGAAGTTCATCCGTATTATGGTGTGGGCTGGAATTCGCGTAACAGATTATTAAAGTTGCTAGGCATTTTATTTTTTTATTTAAAATATTATCTGGTCGTTATTTATTTTTTTACGTACGAAAAGTTTTTGTCGCTTTGGTACCATTTTGAATTTTCATAATAAATTTTATTTTTTCACTAACAACCATTTTATTTAATCAAATAATTCAAATCTCTATTAAATTACGCTTCTACTGATTTAAAATAATGTGTTACATAAAAAGTATTAAAATAAAAATTATTAGTTACTTTGAATACCCTTGTTCCCTAGACTTTGTTGAGTAGACTATGATGTAATCTAAAATTCAAATAAATATGAGAAAGTAAGTTGCTAAAAACATTTGCTAAACCGAATGTCTCCCACTTCTTTTCAATAAACTCATCAGTTATTATGGCAATTAAATACATTCGGGTTTAGCCGGGTCAGATTTAATACATGAAGAGCTGTCGGGAACCAAGGAAGACTTTGGTGATGATGATGACGAACTATTTAGTTCATACTTAAAGTATTGTTTCATTTTGAACGAATATATTAAGTATTGGGATCATAAGTATGCTTAGTTACTTCAAAATTTTTGGTACACACGGCTACAGATCAAGCTATACATTTCCAGTATAAGCTGATCTCGCATTGTATAGTATTTCCTTACAATGAGCGGTCAGTGTAAACTGGAAATGTATAGCTTGATGTGTAGCCGTGTGTACCGGTTATTATTCTTGGCAGTATAAGAAAGAATGTTATTGTAAATTCTATCGACGTTGAAATTTGGTGGGTACATCACTAGTCGAAATAAAATGAATGACAACCTACAAAATTTCGAAACGTCTTCTGTATACGTGTCCTTCTTTAACATCATAGCGGCTCCATAAGTCAAAATGAAACAAATATATTGAGTTCAGTTGCTATTTTAGCTCTACTTCTATGCTTTGTTATTGTCTGAGCATGGTACAGTGCGTTTCAACTAAGAATAGGTACGTCAATGACCTCGAACTGTCAACTGAAACTTGAAATCTTCTTGAAATATGAGGCTTGCAAAGTTTTGTAGTGTCAAAATATGTAGTGTTATCCAAGTGTTATCCTTATCCATTTTAGTTTTGTTTTTAGAATTTCTTTTGTTAAAATATGTCTCTGACTTTGCGGATGTGTATACGAGGTGCTGTTTTGCTAAATCTTCACAATATGGAGCAAGGTCATTCCTATTCTTAGTTGAAACACATTGTACTCAGCTGTGTAATATACACACGCAGCCACGCAGCAACTTACACCCAGTCAATGACAATGTATATTATCTAAGCACCCAGTCAAATTCACTGGCTCGCTGGCGTATCTATAAACACGGTTGGTTGACACTTCCCGTGACCAAGGACTGGCTTTTATATTGGCCAGATGCTAAGCATTGCCATAAATATAAAGTGGTCGGTCGGTGGCAAATAAGGCAATGGATGCCAAGACGATTCATTGTCATCCATATTCCATAACGAAATCATTGGAAATGACTCTATCTCTTCTACTACCTACTTGCTACTACGTCTTGATCTGCCTACCAAATTGCCAATCTAGCTGGACAAAGCCTGTGGCTTGTAACACTTTCTTTCTACGAGTAATATAGTTGCCGGCACGACTGCACGAGTCGTTAACACAAACCTAACGAATCTTATTTCCTATCACAGCAGGTTGCTGCCTAGCCTTTTTCCAACTATGTTGGGATTGGCTTCCAGTCTAACCAGATGCAGCTGAATACCAGTACTTTACATGGAGTGACTACCTATCTGACCTCCACAACCCAGTAACTGGGTGATAATATACCCCTTGGCATAGACTACTATTACCCCTTGGTAAGACTGGTTGTCAGAGTTTCGGGATTCTGATGATCCGTAACGACTGTCAAAGATCCACGAATGGCCGACCCTTTACATTATCCAATTTCCAGAGCGCTAGATGTGCTTCAATCTTCTAACTTGCTTCATTTGTATTGTGTAAACTGCCTTTACACAGTACAAACTTAGCACGCTATCTCATCTAGCGCTTTAGAAATTGGATAATGGAATGGGCGCTTTAGGCCCTGAAAGGCTTTCGAAACGCTTTTGAACGTGGATGGCGGTGTTCAATGATTACTCTCGCTGACTACAATTTGAAGTAAATAGAACGCATCCCTAATCTTTAACGCAGTCGAGAATATCAGTGAATAATTTCTGACAACTTAACAAAACGAACTGTCAACTTATCAAAGTTCAGTATTCCTCTACTTTCTCTTTGATTCATTCACTCATTCAATAAATTCAATTTAATTTACTGTTGTCTTTGATCTGTGTGTTGTTGATTCATTGAAATATACAAAACAATCAGAAAAAATGGAAGAAGCTGTTTCTGTCAAGCACGAGGGCAAAAACATTGATATAAAACAAGAAAAACAAGAAAATTTGGAGTCATACAAGTTTGAGTATGATTCGGGAAGTCAGGATAGCAGTAAAAGTGGTAGCGGAGGCTATCAACGATGGGCGCCCAATTTAAACGGTGTAAGAAAAAGTGCATTTACGCCGTATAAATCTGTCCAGTGCACCGCGTTAACCAATTTACAAAGAGGTAATGTCGCTTTTAATGTAATTTCTCCCCTAGAACGACGTCTACGTCTATTGATTTCTAGGAGTTTCTTTGTGGGTTTTAAGTAGGTGAGTATAACGTTCAAGGTCGCTTTTGCAGGTAATACGCAGGCGCGAGTCCCGGAGTTACCCCAGCCAGATTGTAGCTTACACGCGAAGGCTGGCCGCGGTGAAATAACCCGTGACGACGTGAAACTGGAGCAGTATGTTGACATCACTGATGAGCATGGACTCACTGCCCTGCACTGGGCAGCCAGCTATGGACAGTTAAACAGCTGCCAAGACTTAGTATGGTGAGAATACTGCAGAGGATGCCTCCTTTGTTCTTTGTCTGCACTTAGATTGATTTTGATATTCAATGACAAAGGGATAGGGGAGGAGTCTGTTGTTAGCAACTTTTAGTTCATTGTAAAATTTGTTTTAACTACTTTCTACCACAAATAAAAGCTGTCTTTTGTTATAACTAGGTGTGGTGCCAATGTTAACATGCGGGGTCCGGAGGGTGAGACGGCACTACACTTGGCAGCTGCAGGGGGACACCATGAGGTTGTGAAGTTTCTTCTGAATGAAGGAGCTGATGCTGACATACAAGATGATGTAAGTATCACTTATGGTCAGTGGGTCGTCTTAGGGGTGGTATCTTTGCTCTCTTATAAGTTTTATATTGGCAATTGTTTATTATGATGTGATTATTGTTTCAGTCTGGTAGCACAGCGTTGATGTATGCAGCAGCAGCTGACTTTCCATATACTTGCAATGAGCTTCTCGTTCGAGGAGCTGATCTCACTCTTACCAATGATTATGACCAAGATGCTTACACACTGACCACTACCAATAACTGCAAACTGGGTAATTATTTATATTATTCATTCACTATACATGGATATAGGGTTGCCATCTCTAAAATCGGCCAACTAGAAGAAGAAGTGTGAAAATACCGGCTTTTGGAGCTTTAAACCTGAACATATCAACAGTGTTTTTTCAAAGTTACTCAGTAAAACAAAAAATAGTTTGAATGTGTTCATGTAAATCAACTTTTTATTTATTTTCAAATAATTTTAAACTAAATTTAGTCATAGAAAAGAAACTAAATAGAATCTTCTAGTTCCAACAAACAATTAGCTCAGTTTAATTTCGGCACGTGTCATCAGCCTAAAACCCGGACTACAAATGAAACCCTGCCAGGACACCCTTTAGACTAGGACAATTCCGGACGGATGGCAACCCTACATAGATATGATAAGTTTCTGGTAGTAATATTTTTTTAATAATCTTTGTTTTTTCTTTCCAGCACAAACTGTGATAGAGAACTTTTTGATTGGTTGCCTCAGCAAAATGTAAAGTATATAATTACTTATACAACTACTGCTCATCTTATGTTGCTCTGGACAACCAAGACAGCAGATTCATTTGCCTCCAGGAGTTAAATGAAAATACAGGGATTTAGTTTATAATGTAAAGTTTATATATATTTTTAAGTTCATTATATACAAATTACAACAATGTGACCATAAATAAGTATGACTCAATTACAGACAATATCAAAGTCCATGCTTGTTTTATTTTTAAATACCTAAGTAACACACTATCACAAGTGCAACAGCTTATATAATATTATAATATCCAATTATAAATACCTTTTATACATTAATAATACACATATTTCACAAGAAATGCAATAAGAATGTAGTTCTACGAAGTCCGTTTACCACTGGAGCCCCACCACCCTGTTCATGTTATTGTTTGTACAAAAGTTATTTAAATAATATCAAACAATGATATATTACCTTTACGTCATTGATATCAAATGTAAAAGTAAGCATATCAGAGTTTAGATTCAGTCAGCCAGTTGAATGTCTGTGGTTTCCTGTTAGACTGTGGATCAATAAGTATGTTGATGATGCTGGGCTTGTCTGTGACTGCTACGGCTTTCTTAACAGCGGCTTCGATCTCCTCAACGGTGCGGCAGAGGTGTCCAGTCTCGCCGAACATTTCCATCATCTTCTCATACCTAATTTCGCAGCCGAGGGCAGTTGGTGGAGTGCTGGAAATAAAAAGTGTTGTAAATTATAACCACCCATAAGTTCATGAAAACCAAGTACCACTTATTAATAATAATTAATCCATTTGAATTTGCTTTGTATTAGTTATGCAGGGTTGCTTAACTTGCCATTGAGCAATATCGCCACCAGACTGGATATCTTCCATAACATCTTTAGGGAAGCCGCTGTAAATACCGCTGTTGTTTACTATGACGATAATCACAGGCAGCTTGTACCGGAACATAGTTTCGATCTCCATACCTATGAAACATGATAAAAGCATCAATAATACGAAAATTTTTGTATGACTCAGAATAAAACATCTTGGGCAATCATAATGATTGATATTGTAACATGAAATTATTGACATTCCCTGACAATATTGTTAGTGTTAAAATATGAAACAAGTTTATACTCATTGTACTGTGTTATTTATACTGGTTAAATGATAACATACCAGAGAATCCGAAGGCCGAGTCTCCTTCGACACAGATGACGCGTTTTCCGGGCGCGTAGTCGCGACACCACATCGCTGCAGCTACCGCGAATCCGGGACCCACCTTTGAATGAAGAAATTGGTTTTTAAAACAAGGCTAAGACACTCCTCAGTATCTAAAATAATCTTATTTTTATTAAATGTATACGAAGGTCATACGTCATAGGTAGGTAGGTAGGTGTGGACTTAACGAGGTTCATTGTCTGAAAATGTTTCAAAAGAATTTTTTGTTAGGGTTTCGTACCAAAATGGTAAAAAGGAACCCTAAGGCTGCCTGTCCACCGGAGCGGAGTGAGGCAGCGGAGCGGAGAAACGGAGAAATATTAACCAATAGAATCTTAAGTCCGCTCCACTCCGCCGTCCGCTCGCGCTCCTATTGGTTAATATTTCTCCGTTTCTCCGCTCCGCAGCCTCGCTCCGCTCCGGGTGGACAGGCAGCCTTACGGTGCAACTCAGTCTGTCTGTCTGTCACAGCTGGATATCTCAAGAAATACTAATGCTATCAACTTGAAATTTGGAACAGTTTTAGATGACGTTTGCCCAACTATTTTGCAAATAAGAAAGAAATAAAAATATAGTTTTTTTTTTGCAACCGGGACTGAGTCTTAAAAGTTCGAAGTGGTGCTACTAGGGCATGTGGGGTATCATATGAAAGAGCGAAGTTTGCACATTCTCAAACAATTAATCTTTTTTTTAGGCCGCATAGTTTTCGAGTTTTGGTGAAAAATGTTTAACCTCCGAAGTTTGCATAGAGAAAAATCTGAAATTATTCTGTGATAGAAGTTTAAGATTACAGGAAAAATAAAATGAAGTCTCCAAATACCACTTTTTCAGAAATGATCAACAAAAATTAAATATAAATGATGGTACGGAACCCTCGGTGCGCGAGTCCGACTCGCTCTTGGCCGGATTTTTTTTCCATTTATGTTTATCATCAATAAGGTTTTGGATCCATCAGTGTTATGGAAATTTTGATTAAAAATGACTGTGGTGGATTAATTGTCACAAACGACTCAATTCTCACTCATACAATATTTTAAAACAACAGCTGTTACCAATAGACTACAACATTGATGTGTTATGTTTACGCTTATGCTTTATCTAACCCCCATAGTGCCGAAGGTGCCAGCGTCGAGCCTGTGTCGCGCCTTGTTGTTGAGCAGCATGCCGCGGCCGATGTCCATCGTGTTGGCGCCCTCGCTCACGATGATGGAGTCCTTCGGGATGTTCGCCTGAACTGTCTTGAATACTGCGAAGTAGTTCAGCGGCAATGTTGTATTGCTTGATTGTGCCTGTGAAAGAAAACGGGTTTTGTTACCAAAAATAGTAGAATCAGGTTGGGGGCTACTCCTTTAATAGGAGCTGAACTTTGTAAAGTGGTTTTTACAGTGCCTGGGTATTTATTGAAAGAAAGTTCTGGACAAAATGAAAATCCAAGATGGCGGCTGCGAAAATTTTCAAACTTTTTATCACGGGTACCGTTTTCATGGTTTTCGAGGATGTGATGTTAAAATGAGGCTGATGAGGCTTGTGAGGTTTCCAAGGTGATGGCTGCGAAAATTGTTTTTATTTTAAATCATACGTGGGGTCCCCCGACCGCACACGTTTTTATTTAAGATTAATTTTGGGGGTTGAGAGATCCAATGAGGCACTGCAATATAGTTTCCAATGTCCAGGGGCGCTGAGTCAAATGATCTACAAAAAAAAAAACTTTCTTGACATGTCTTTGTGAATTCCCAGAGGCCCTGTGTATCCACAGTCCCCCCACTGCGGAACCTACCAAAGCACGCATATCTTCTTTATTAAACGTCACATTTATACAAGTTGATTTATACCTTAACGAACTCAGTGTTAGCCTTCTGTTTCTGCTGCAACGCTTGCCACCAGTTGTTGCTACCTGGTTGCAGGCTGAACTTCTTCTCTGCCAGTTTAAGTGCAAGGGCCTCCGTGAACGGCTTGATGTCCGAGTGCACTGCCACCTCAGACTTGATGCTGTTGTGGAACTCTTCAGGGGTTATGTCGACCTGTCAGTACAAACATAATAATATAATATTTGTCTTATTTGTGTATATAGCGTGTATGACTGTTTGTTTCTGACAGAAATAGAAGTTTGGGTAAAACAAGTTGGCCATTGTTATTTTGCTTTTGGTGATCTAATCACGACCGTCAAACGAAGTTTTTACAGATTAAATGCTAAGATATTTGATCAGCCTTTTCGAAGCAGGAGGATAGCAACGATACTTTTGCATAAAATATATTTCGAGAGCAATACAGGGTGACTTTGAAAACATGCGACAAAATTTAAGGGGGTGTCCTACGCATCAATATGAACAACTTTTACTATGGGACCAAACCTGAAATCGCGAAAAAAAAAAATCAGCTGTTCAGTACATTTGTTCGCATAATTCGTCAAAATGTACTGAACAGCTGATTTTTTTTTCGCGATTTCAGGTTTGGTCCCACAGTAAAAGTTGTTCATATTGATGCGTAGAACAATCCCCTTAAATTTTGTCGCATGTTTTCAAAGTCACCCTGTATAAAAAATCAATTTAAAAATTATATAAAAGTAAAGTTTCACCAGTACCTGTATAACTTTGACATCGGGCGCGAACCGCGGCTGTTGTCCGAAGTGCAGCATCCAGTTCAGTCGGGCGCCCAACAACAGGATGACGTCAGCTTTGAGCAGAGCCTGCGTGCGCGCAGTGGACACGCAGTACTCTGACTCGTCCGGTACCACTCCTTTGCCTATGTAGTTTTAATTTGTTTTTAGAATCCGTTATAGGATTCTAAGGTCAAAATAGTAACATAATATTACGCCTGTACTCCCGATGGGGTAGGCAGAGATGTAGTGATACGTAGAGTCCGGTACAATTCCATGTCGGGCCGTGGCTATAGCTACAAAAAATATAAATTACGGGATATCTAATTTTAAATTTACAGTTAAAAGAAGTTTGGTAGAAAATATACTTATAAAATATATAAAATTGAGAAGTTTGCTTTTTTAATAGGCAATCATCAACAAGTACAAGATGTACTTACTATCTTATAAACTATTTTTTTTAAATTATTAAATTTTTCGGAATCCGGGACAATAGATCGAATTACTGGACACGGGACAAGACGTAAAATTCCGGACAATCCCGGAAATCCCGGACATCTGGCAACCTTAGATGTAGTGTAATAGATTACCCACATTTTGGCAGTTATGTTGAAGCTCCATGTAGTTGGGCCATGACCTCAACCTCATTTAGTTTTTAAAATATTATTGACGTATTTGTATAAATAGGAGCTCGTGGCTAAGTAATAACAGCCGCACGGGTCGATCCGTCAGGTTAAGCTACGCTTGCCGGGGTTGGTCAGTGGATGGGTGACCATCTTTACATACCGAGCCGTTGGTCCCGGCTGTTATTCGTGGATCTTTGACAGTCGTTACGGGTCGTCAGAAGCCCGAAAGTCTGACAACCAGTCTTACCAAAGGGTATCGTATTACCCAGTAACTGGGTTGTGGAGGTCAGATAGGTAGTCGCTCCATGTAAAATACTGGTATTCAGCTGCATCCGGTTAGACTGGAAGCCGACCCCAACATGGTTGGGAAAAGGCTAGGCAGATTGATATTGTATTTGTATAAACCTACTTACAAAAATATACATCATCTAAGTACATTTATCATAATGGAATATTGACGATTGATGCTTTTTGGAGAAAGACATACGGATGGAGGAATATTTTTTTCGGTATTTCCTTATTAGTTTATCAATCACTAGCTTTTCCCCGCGGCTTCGCCCGCGTGGATGTCGGAAAATATCCTACGGGAACGTCCTACCGGGAAATCCTTCCTTATTCCTTGTCTACATTATAAAGGGAACCTCTGTACAAAATTTCAGCTTTATAGGTTCAAGGGTTTGGGCTGGACGTTGATGAGTCAGTCAGTCAGGACTTCTCTTTTTATTTATATAGATAGATTTCCTCACGTACCCATAGGCGTAGGTAAGAACGGCAGCTTAGTGTTCTCCACAAGCTTGCAGATGGCTTCCTCGGCCCGCGCGTGCGCGGCGCCTTTGCCCACGATGACGAGCGGACGCTCGGCCTTCGCCAGCAAGTCGGCGGCCTGCGCCACGAGCGCGGGGTTGGGGTGTGCCAGGGACACGAGCGGGGCGTTGTACAAGTCTGTCGGTACCTTGTCTTCGTCTGCTTCAGCCTGATTACAATTAAATAAAATCATCATCATCATCATCGTCATCTGCCTAGCCTTTTGCCAACTATGTTGGGGTCAGCTTCCATTTAAAAATTAGAATTAATAAAATATTTATAATTTATTTTGCGCGGCGATTATGGAAATATTTCTTTGTGCCAGCGCAAATTAGGGCGCACCGCAACGCAACACATTACAAAAATCCTCCTGCATCACTTTCGTACATTTTATGTGCACCACACTTTTTTTATGAAAATGTGTCGTACTCGTAATGTTCGTTTGGCTTAGCTGTGCATTGAAACGATTTGGCAGGGGAGGACATAAAGTTGGAAGTGTAGTAAAAAATTATATTAAAGTAATAGGTCAATAAACTTTATCTAAATAATTTTGCATGTTTGGGATACTGATATATATGGAGCTGAAAGTTAATAGCGTTTTTTTAAAGATAATTCATATTTTTTGTCCTGTCATTTCCCTTTTTGGTACTTATGCCTTTTACTTGTCTCGATTTGTTGCCACTGAGCACTTAATAATAACTGTAAAATGTTTGTCTGCTAATATTTGTGGTGGCTGCACATTCACTTGAACAGTCTCGAGTCGATATTGCTGTCCAAATGAGCTCAAAAATCGAAAAAATATGACTTGTCCTGAAACGACATGGTGCCTTATGGCGCGGCTTTCCTATTTCGGCAGGGCAGAAGTTGAACCCTTCTTAAGCCTCCTGGTATTGTCTCTAGGCTGTAGGTAGTGCAAACGTAGCTTACAAGTGAAATGTGTTACCATGAGCAGTGTTCCCGGCATATCCAGGTAGGAGACTCCCGGGCGGCCGGTGGCGGCGAGGCGCACCGCCTTCTCCACGTGCAGCGGGATGAGGCGCGGCGACGGAGGCCGCGCCGCGTACTTGCAGTACAGGCGACTCGACTCAACCTGCACAGATTATAAATAAGTCTCACAAAAAAACGAATCTACTTAATAAAATCTTAAATTTAATCACTGACAGACAACGTAGGGGATCTAGAAGCATGAAATTTCGCACAAGAGTTCCTTCCTTATACAACGAAGGTGAGTCCTCCTAAGGCAGGACTTTTGAAAATGTATCCCATATACCAGGTGTAACTTAAATAATGCACAACCTCTTAAGGTGAAAGCGCCAGGGTAGCCCGCGAAATTCAAAATTTCTTACGTTTTTTGCAATTTGTAGGTCAGTGTGAGCTTGTATGTTGATTAAAATATGATTCGCGGGGGTAGCTAATATGGCTTTACAGAATTATAATCATTAGAATCAGCAATACAACTCCATAAGTTAGCATTTATCTCAAACCTCATGATTTCATGAAATCGCTAGATTTGAGATAAATGCTAACGTATGGAGTTGTATTGCTGATTCTAATGATTATAATTCTGTAAAGCCATATTAGCTACCCCCGCGAATCATATTTTAATCAACATACAAGCTCACACTGACCTACAAATTGCAAAAAACGTAAGAAATTTTGAATTTCGCGGGCTACCTTGGCGCATCAACCTTAAGGGGTCCTTGTACTCATCATTATGAACAACTTTTACTATGGGCCAAACCTGAAATCGCGAAGAAAAAAAAAACAAACACGCAAACACGAAAAAAAATCTGCTGTTCCATACAAAAGTAAAGTAGCTACTCAACCAAAATGTATGAAACAGCTGTGAAAGTTTTTCATATTCATGGGTTTAGTTATAGATTACCTATCACATAAATGTAGTATAAAAGAGAGAATAATATTGGGACTGTGTTTACTATTCAAAACACAACCAAGTTTCATCAAGACCGTTTCAAAGGTGAGATGAATATTCAGTTAAATTCGTTTATGTTAAGTATACAACTTACATGCGAAATGTGAATTATAAATCGGTACTAAGTATTTATAATTATGTAAGTACCTATACATAAGTAGTATAAACAGTTGTAATCTGGAATATCATACCTACTTTGTTGGATGATCTTTGTAAGGTAGAAATATGAATGTAATCTTATCATTTACGAGTTGCTTGGCTACAAGTTTTGATTAGGTACATTTTATTTATAAACCCCGCTTAATTCTTATGATGACGTATGTTGAGCGGCAAAAAAGCCAATTTATTATTTATTTTAATTTGCATCACAATAGATAAGACAGCTATTATGTTTTTGTTGTTTCTGAATTTTGACAATGGGTAATATTTAATAGGTACTTACTTAATTAAAAACTTGTTTTACTTAGTTTTGGAAGTGAGTTTCGTGTTTATGATAATGTAGAATTTTGATTTTTATTGTAAAACTATATTTTTACAAATGTTTTAACAGTTGAAGAAACCAAAAATGATATTTATGAAATCCATCTTTATTGTTATGAGAATGAAAAAGAAAAATGATGAAAAAGAGGGCACAGGGACATTTATTTTATTTTTATTATCTTTAATAAGATTTGATTTTTATATAAGTTAAGTGTTTACCTGTGGCCACTCCTGGAACCCTCCAATGCCTTCATGATCTTGTGGACACGAGCCGGCGATGACTATTAGTGGCCAGCAGTTCACCTGAGCATTGGCCATGCCACCAATGCAGTGCAGTAGGCCAGGACCTGACACTGCAAGACATACTCCTGGCTTTCCTGGAATTTGAAACAATAATGCCTACTTAATTATATTACATTACAAATGGGATTATAATTGAATTGATTATAATTGAATACATTAAAATTGTAGTGGATTGTGGGGTGAATGATTGAAGAAGGTAAAGATATTCATATAAAAAAAAAGATTGATTATAGAGTTAACATCATTACTATTCAATTTATTTCCTTCATAATTACTCTCCGGTATCGGACAAACTATTAATTAGAATAGCTAATTACATTCCAATCATTGCTAACTAGGATAGTACTTTACAGAATTAATAATAATCTAACTTATCAAGTAAAACCTATTATATCATATCATATTATCATAATAAATGTGATTATCCATAATTTGTTTTCAGATAGTGACACTATTACTTAGTACATAAAATTTTGGGATATTTAAGATATTTTACAATGTAAATGAAAAATTTACAAGCTTGAACAGTTACGTTCTGGTAGGCACTTTGATTGGCAAGGTAATGGTAATGCTACAAACTACAAGGGTATTAGGGTATTTTGGGTTAAAATTACAAGTTTGGATTCCTGCATGACTCTTAGGTAATACGGGCTGGTATCTGCAACTCCAAGTAAATGTGCGTATTTTGCGTGTGGCTGCTTGACATTTCTGAGGATTGATTTACTTTGCAATGGACATTAACTTTTTACGAGTTTACAGGTGCTCTTATAAATAAACAGTTGGGTGAGACTATCTACATTTGAGAAGTTTTATTTAAATCAGAAAATCAATCAATAAACTCAGCCTATCGCAGTCTACTGCTGGACATAGGCGTCTCCCAGGCTGCGCCACAAGACTCTGTAATCCGCCTTCCGCATCCAGTCTGGGACAGGTTCTAGTGGGGGGTGTCCTGCACTAATAGGTAATACGAGCTGGTATCCGCAACTCCACGACAATGCGCGTATTTTGCGTATGGGTGTCCTACACTATGCTTGCCGATATGCGGCCTCCACTCCAGGACTCCTCTACTCCACCAGCCATCAGTCCTTCGACAAACATGGTCAGCCCACTGCTTCTCCAGTTTGCAAATAACAATCAGAAAATAAAATATATAAAAACTCATTTGCTACAGTAGTTAAATAGTAAATTAAATCATTAATTTACCTGTGAGGTAACCAACAGCCTGTGCAGCGTAGCATGCCGCCTGCTCATTGCGCATGCCCACATACTTTAGGCCGGCCATTTGGAATGCCAGAGCAGTCTCAATCACAGGGATGCCCACTATGCCAAACACATATTCCACACCCTAGAATAAATCATATATTATGTTAGTAAATCATAACTTTATTAACAACATCATAGACTGAATACTAGAAAATCAGGTCATTGCCTTGCATTAAAATTTGCATAAATGCAAAATGATTACCTCTTAAGTACTATGCAAATACAATTTTAAAACTATAAAATTAAAGCTAATTTATCAAAAGGGCCCGAAATGGGAAAAATAAGTTTTGAAATAGTCAGATAAAAGTTTCACTTTAGTTTTAAGACTTTATTACAGTTAAAAAACTTACCTGGTTCTTCAAACTCTCTGCTAAAATAGTATTACCGTCGACACCCATTGCTTGACTTAATTTTGGCGATACGTGAATGGAACGTCTTAATATCAGCTGGCTAACTCTTCCTAATAACATTTTAAACAATTGAAATTAAATATTATCTTTAATTACAAGTTATCTCCGGAGTTACGATCCGAAACTAGAATACAAATAAACTTTAAATACTCCTAACAACACTTGATAGCAAGGTTGAAAGTTTATTTAAACAACGTAACTCGTATGGAGTAATATTATTACCTTAATCTAGATCTACTGAACACCAGTTAATATCTAGACTTTTACTTATCATCCAATAAGAACACCCAGTGCTCAATTTACAACTCTAAAAGATTACTACCACACCTAAATAATCTGATATCTGAACACACTGAAGTTTGACCTAAAAATAAGATAGTGATGAAGATAAACAAAAATAAACTTTGGACTTCGGATTTAGCGCGTCAAACTGACAGCAACAGTGACAGTGACAGTTTAAGCAGTGTGCTACCTGTTATGATACGAGATTCTACTCTATACTTAGATAATATACATCCAGATCGAGCCACCGCGTGGCCGGTCATGAGACAGCAACATTAACAGTGAAAGTACTTTGTTTGGCAACATTTTGAAATTTTGCCATGCAAAGTACTTTGTTTGGCGACATTTTTGAAGCAAAAATACGGCACGCCGTAAGGGACAGAAGATACGATGCTTTGTCTCAATTTTCCTAATTATTTCGTATATATGTGTCTCACTTCCACACTTCACACTGTAATCATTCATGGCAACGTCTAGATGTATAATGTCATTGACTCTATACAAATATAAATTATCCTCTTAGCAAGAGCATTCCTACCAAAACTGATATAATTTTGCTCGTTTGAAGTAAATATATAGATACAGACTGATGTTTTAAATACGTTTAGCGTTATTTGTGAGATCTTGGATACGATTGCTTTAAGTTATAATTTCGAAGACGGAATTTGTATGTTTTGTGTAATTTTTAAGGGTTCCGTACCAAAAGGTTGGTATTACTAAGCCTACCTACGCTGCTTCGGCGCCTGCCTGTCACATCACAATGTTGTATCTTAAGAACCGTAATAGCTAGCCAGTTGACATTTTCTCACAAAGAATACGTACTTAAATAACATAGTATTAAAAACTCACTGCAATCCAAGGGTACCTACACATTTAGATGACCGGAAATAATAATCGACACTATAAAAACATTATTAAACGAAGTACCAAGAAAACTCTCAGTGTTCAGTCCGATAAGCTCACGAACATTTGGTTGGTTTTTTTAATACTAACAATGAAACCACCAATAATCATCATTTCCCCCTATCCCAATTTACTTGGAGTCGGCGCAACATGTATTTTTCTTCAATACTTTTCTATTCGTCATCTCGGTAGTCACCCTCTTTCTAGCTAACTATAATCATCTTTCACTCAGTTCATCCATCGTTTCTTTGGTCTTCCCTTACTCATATAGCCATCTACATTCATACTCAAAACATTTTACGATAATTTCCAAATTACTTATGTACAGTGGGCTGCAGCAATTGGGTACTCCAGTTGTATAAAATTAACTTTGCTACAACTTTGCAATTCAAACAATACATCCTTAAGAATAATACAAAAAGTGTTTCTAATGCCCGGACGAGATTCAAACCATCGACTCATTGGTTATACAATGATTACCGCTAGGTCTCACCAACTAAGCCAGTTAGGTAGTTAATAACTCAATGAATTTTCAATCTACTTGGCGTTATAACTCTGTCTCTGTCTATGAAATCGCAGTGAATGATTAGTTTGTTATTAGATGGTAGTTATGCATACATTTTACTAATCTATAATGAAGTTACCATCTGAGGAGTCTAGTTTTGCTTCACCTTTCGCATTTGTCTAGGAACACATTTGTCTCAGTTGGCAAAATATGTTTAATAAGGTAAAGAACTGTAAATTATCAAATCAAATTATTGTAAAATATAAATCTTTGTAGTTTTGTTACATAATATCAATAAAAAATGTTATTAAATGATTATTAAAGTATTTTATTTTTCTTGATTTTTAAATTCTTTAGAAATATTACTAAAATAAAATTAAAAAAAAAACCAAATAAAAAAATACAAAAAAAACTTACTTCAAATAGAAAAATACTTTATATTAAAAAAAATATATAATGCATGACAAAAAACAATTCGTGCTTAAGATTTGAACCTCCAACCTTATGCACGGCAAGCGGTCTAAACCTCTGGTCTATTTAGACGTTGAATAACTCTTCGTGAATGTCAACCCTATTATTGCTTGTCGTTATACGCAATATTAGAAGTATTAAAGTTTTATTGAAAAAGACAATAATAAAAACAGACTTAAGTAAAAATAAATACTAACATAAACTCATTTATTCACAAAAACAATACATTAATTATAATAAAATGTTTTTGCAAAATACTAAAACCAACTTCGGACTATCGCGGATTTGAACCCACATGTCTTTTGAGGGGTACCCAATTGATGCAGCCGACTGTACATAAACTCACGCCTTCTTCCCTTGGGGTTAGGCGGAAACTATAGAACGCTACGATTCTTACAGTTATGTAAGTACTCATAACTCCTCCACATTGTATGCCCATACCAGGACAACCTATTTTTGCATATTCTCAGTCACTGGTGGCACTCCCAGGCTTCCTCTTATAGTTGTTTTTTGTCACGAAAGCGGGCGAGCCAAACTTGTATGTGTAAATGTTACATGCACATTGTCTTTGTGTGCGTAAGCTCGAGAGCGCGCTACCTGCAGGTACGCACACAAGAGCGCGTGTCTATACGCATTACATCTACAAGTATGGCTCACCCGCTTTCGTGAGATATAACAACTGTAACATCTGTCAAGGACTGGGCCAATTCCCGCGGCGCATGCGGGCGCCGGTTTTATTTTATATATTTTTTTTCAAGTATCCAAGCGGTATTCACGGTTTTTCATCAGTGATCGACGAGAACATTACTTTTATAGTCCAACATTCTGATCCATACAAGACAGCAAACCATAATTTTATAAATCACCAATATTTAATCTAAAACTACTAAACACTTTAAACATATTTTGACGTTGGTCACATCATTGCTGTGGTTTGACCTGGTTTGACAGAGACAGTAAGTGGGCGTTCACACAAGCGTAATAAAATCGCGGCGGGGTTTTATCGCGCACTGGATTTTCAACTCTCGTTGTTGAGCCGAGCGTTAAGAATCCTACCTAACAAAAACAGAGTGCATCCCAGCGCGACGAAAAACACACTGTTGGATTTTCAACTCCCGGCGCTAAACAGAGAGTTGAAAATCTAGTGCGCGATAAAATCCCACCGCGATTTTATTACGCTCGTGGAAACGGGGGTTAACAATAACGTTTTTTCATTGTAGTTTTATGAAGTGAGTTATTGTTGAGTACAAAATTAACGCAAAATACAGTTATTTTTAAATAAAGCTAACTTTATAAACTATTGCAGGGGTATTCTCTAGCCCGCGTTATTCAAAGGACTTATTTTGTGTGATGGTATACTTATATCTGCTGGAAGATATGACTATTTCATGAAAATGTTACGTTTCCCAGCCAATATATATATTGGCTGGGAAACGTAACATTTTACAAAAAAAAAGAATTATTATTATTTAATTACTTAATTTTGATGATTTATTAGATTATAACTGTATTTTATTTTCTATGACACGTCTTTCCAGTGAATTTAAAACTTCTTTAAAAAAATATAATTATGTTGAAATGACTCGTTATCTAGCTGAGCGGATTAAAAGATGACACGTGACTCAATTAACCAGTTTAGCCTGTTTGGGATTAGCAAAGGGCTCTCACAAAAATATTTAACAAAGCCTAAGATTACTGAACTAGAGTAGCTGTTAGACGTACCTAGACAGACTGACGGACTGTAGCAGGTAGCTACTATAACAGCTAAGCAACTACAGTTAATTTATAAAAGTCAAAGTCATTTATTTGCTATAAATGCGGTAATACAAAGGTGGTATAAATATTCTTGTGCCATGACACATTTTGCCATATTTTGGCATGCAAATATTAATGGTAGGTAAAGTGCTTATTTATATAAGCAATCTAAACAAACAGTTGAATAAAATATTAATTCGGAACATGAAAATAAGTTTTCAAAGTACAACTTACACAACCAATAAAAAAAAAAGAAGAAAATACACGTTTGACACAACACAACATAAAAAATAACAATAAAATTTCGGATTTCAATAATAGGTAGGTATTCGAATTTCAATAATCTACGTCTAGTCTAGTACAATGCATTCCTGTAATGATAGGACCGACAAGAAGTTTTTTTTAGAAATTCACTTATTGAATAAAAACTATGTGAAATGAGCCATTTTTTTAGTACTACGCAGAATTTTCTGTAAGGAAGATCAGTTATAAAATTTGGAATTGAATTATAAATAAGTGGCGCCATATATACGCAACTGCGTCGGAATAGTTCGATCCTGGGAACTGGCATTTTTAATAGATATTGTGTGGCTTTTCGTTTACTTGTATTATTATTCGGTTCAAAAAGTGAATAAAATTATAAAATAGCTGTAGAGTCCGAAGAGACAAAGAGAGAACCTCGATGCAGTATCTGCTTACTGCATCGAGGTTCTCTATCATTTTATATAAATTTTCTTTTTTTCTATTAATTAAGTACCTATTTAAAGTTACATTTATATAATAGTACTTCCATGATAAGTTGCTAAGTATACTTAGATAATTATCTGTTTTTGACAGATAACTGCAGTGTTTTCATCCGTTTTCTTTTTACCATATTTATATACGTATTTATTGTGTTCGTGACATACTTACCTTAAACCTAACGACTATTTATGCGTTAGAGTGTGAGAAACATCAGAAAAAAAAATAGATCAATAAACCAGCTGAAAATAATACCTAGACAAATCTAAGTAGGTAAGTATTCGTAGAAATGAAACATATTATAAGTAGGTATTCTTTTTTGGAGGACTATTAATAATCTCGTAACAATAAGTACTTACTGCATTACGTTTGTTTTATTATTTTGTTTTGTATTTTTTTCGTATAGTAGCTTATGTACGATCTGCCACAAAACATACAGAACGTTAGCATTGTTACAACGAACGTTTATTATACGGATATAGGTAATAGTTTTTCTTAGTTGACCGAAAACCTCACAAAGAGTTTTCATTTCTGGTCTTTTAACCTAACACAGGTACTAGGTAGGTAGTTAAAGTTTTGTTTCTAAGGAAAAAGCCTATGAAATGATTTCTCTTCGGAACGATAGTGTTAGCGCGGCGACGTCTATGCAGCTTTTATGCCGCGCTACGCGGCCTCTACGGCATGCTATGCGGCCTCTACGCCTTGCTACGCGGGCTCTACGCGATTCTACGTGGCCGCTACGCCACGCTACGCGGCCTCTACGCAGCCGCGTTACGCGGCCTATACGACCTGCTAAGCGAGCTCTACGTGATTCTAATTTGTTTGTATGCTATGCTGCGAGGTCTTTACGCCACGCAAAATTAATATAAACAATTGACTTTTGTTTGAAAATGATAATAGTGGTCCAGGATTCATACTTGCATGCTTTGATACGATGTCCAGACATTTTCTGTAATCGCGTGACATTTTTGAGGCATTTTTCTACTACTTTTTAGGGTTCCGTACCCCGAAGGGTACCAAACGGAACCCTAAGGTTGCTACAGGTGGTTTCGATAAACTAAAATTAAGTATAAAATGACATAAAATCGAGCCATAATATTATCAAATCTTTCTGCTTGCAAGTGTATTTATGCTATAAGAAATAGACAGTCCTAGGAAACTGCTCAAGACTAGGAAAACATAAAAATCTACATGGTTCATCTTTTCAGCGACCGATACCTAAGTAAGTACGTATACCAAGATGATGATGATGACGTCTCAATTTTTTGTTCTTATTGAAATCCGCCATGGATACATACATCTACGTTATACTTATTAGCTATACTTGTCTTAGATAAAAACACTAAAGATACACACACACACACACACTAGAGACACACAGACTCGGTATTTATTAGACATATATTATAGGTCAAATTTTTCTGTCACCCTGGACAGGGAAATTCGACCTACTCCTTCTAGGACGTGATAGTGTGGTACTCGTAATTAATTTGAAAATCACAATTTTTTTAAATATTTCAACAATTTGTTAATTCTAGCATTATCGACTGCTTCATCAGCACCGGCGTCTAAATATTTTTTCATATGATTTAATAACACCTATTAAACCATGTTTTACGCAAATAAATTATCTTATCTTATCTTAAATATTTTTTTAGATATTTTTGGATATAACTGTGTCAAAGTTCATGTAGGTACGTACCTAGATGATTTTTTAAAATGGTTAGTAAACTTTTATGTTATAACTGTTTGATTATTTAGAAAATTTGGTTACCTCGAAAGGTTTGTTAAAGTATTAGGTACCCATTGGATTAGCACTGAAGGCCATTAAATTTTAGAGTTTAGAGAAAATTGATATTTATTGACGAATCCTGGGTAATTTTGAAAAATACATAAAATTGGGTTTTCTCGAATTCAATGAATTTTCGCCTAGGCTTTATGGAGTGCTTAATTGTTCCAAATGGGTCTTTGACCTATATCTAAGTGTCTAAACAAATACCTATGTTTAGTGTTTTTATCTAAGACAAGTGTTATCAAGTAGGTACCTATAGCTAACTTCGTAGATGGTAGAGGTATCCATGGCGGAAGGAATAGGTCTAATTTCCCTGTCACCCTGTTTAATAAGTATGTAGGTAATGTACAGCTCGATAGTCCAAATTATATTTTCTCAAAAAAAGGTATAATTATTCGATTTACGTGACAGCTCCGTGTCTACGTTTCAAAATGGAGCAAAGCGCGCGAATTTAAAGTAAATAGATGGACGTTAAAGTTATATAAAATGGTAACTATTTTTTTATATTAGTTTATCATTAATGTTTTTTATTTGGATTCAAGTTAATTCATTATCTTTTATCGAACCAAATACACAGACAGGTTGCGAACTAATTAATAAAGTCGTAAATTCACATCGAAGTATCTTGATTTATAATGTAACTAGCTTTTGGCCGCGGCTTCGCCCGCGTGGATGTCGAAAAATATCCCACGGGAACATACTACCGGGAATTCCTTCCTTATTCCTTGTCTACATTATAAAGGGAACATCTGTGCAAAATTTCAGCTTTCTAGGTCCAAGGGTTTGGGCTGGGCGTTGATGAGTCAGTCAGTCAGTCAGTCAG
This sequence comes from Cosmia trapezina, assembly GCA_905163495.3. Lineage (NCBI taxonomy): Eukaryota > Metazoa > Arthropoda > Insecta > Lepidoptera > Noctuidae > Cosmia > Cosmia trapezina. The sequence continues at coordinate 13,173,595 of LR991038.1, forward strand.
TCAGTCAGGACTTCTCTTTTTATTTATATAGAAGATAGATATATAGATTGCTTACATTCGACCATCCTGACCTATGAGTCACGCCTTCGCGAAATATGTATGTCATGTGTTTATAAAAAAAAAGAAATAAGTATACAAATAACTTTGTACAGGAAAAAAATATACCTACACAAAAAATACAACAAATTGGCTTAAGTAAATAATATCATAGGTAGGTAATTACATTTCTTTCATTACTACATGACATGAGTAATAAATAAACAAAAATTAAAAATAACAATCCGTTTTCCCTTGATATAAGGTTTAACTGAATTAAATTAAAATTGAATATATTTATTTTGTTCAAACAATGGTAAAATTAAATTATTTATACTATGTACAAGTAGGTATAAAAAAAATCAAAAAAAAAAAAAAAGAGCTCATAGGGCATCAAAAAATTCGTCCGCATCGCTGTCAGTGGGAAAAGTGCCCAAAAGACTGGCGGCATTGCCACGCTGGATGGCAATGCTAATTCTTTGGGCTAAAAATAGGCCAGCCCTTTGGTCCCGTGTGGAGTCGACCAACCGCTTGGCGATGTCCCGAAATACTCGATGAGCACTCGGACCCCAAGGCCCTAGTGTTTCAACCCCAAACGGCTCAAACAAATAGCTTCCAATAAGGTTGTTATATTTGCGCCGTTTGAGGTTTTCCGCACCTGCAGCACCCGCTCCAACGCAGCACGCCGTGCTAGGAAGATGGGATGGCGCGAGGGTGTCGACACAGGTTGCATCCCACACCAAAGGCCTACCCAACTTCCAAGGCATTATGGTCATTCCGTCTGGTCTCTTCCCATCGTCGCGCGCCAGGCCATTAGGTTCTAAAACAGCTGGCACCCCGGCGGTGACAAGAGCCCGACGGATGATGTCGTTAATGCTGGCGTGCCGTGCCATCCGGCCAGCACTTTTGCTGCAAGATAGGCCATGGTGTCCGAGGCAGTCGACTCCTTCACCGCACTGACAGCGATGCGGAGCCCCGCAAGGAGCCCCCAAACGCAAACATGTAGCGAGCCGGAATGTGGTGTCACTCAGCATAGTGCCTATGTTGGGTGACGGTAGTGCCTGAAGCCAGAGGCCCGATTCCCATTCACCCACAGCCAGCAGGCGGGCACGCTCTGCAGTATTGGTGGACGTATTAATAAGATTATACCGTACCAACCTACAGAGCGGCTCATCCCACTGTCTCTGGGAAGACGGGTTCTCGGGCTGAACCGTATCCGGGCAAGCCACTTTCCAGGCGTTCACCGCATCGGACAAACACGGCACGTCAGAGTCAACCTGAGAAGAGGCTAAGATTTTTGTGGTTAACTCTTCGGTGCTATGGACCGAGGACAGGAACGCCGGTAAGCTTACACTAGAAATTTTGCGGACGCCGAGCCCACCAAAACGAATGGGTAGTGTGGCTTGCAGCCACGCGCGGTCGTCCAAATTGAATATTAGTTACATATCTAAGTAATATTATATATGTATCAACAATTTAATAATAATTAATGAATAATATCATCAAAAATCCATTTTTTTTAAATCAATGATTTGATAATACTTAATGAATATTATCATTAAAAATTCATTTATAAGTCTGTCAATAACAGTCAATTATTTACATACGTATTAAATAAATAAATAAATAAATATCCTAGGACATTTCACACAACATGTATTAAAAATGTTTTTAAGCCCCGACGCAAAAATAGGGGCGTAAGGGCGAGCGCGCACTGCGGTGCGTTCCGCTAGTTCTGCCGCACTGGGCGGGGCCTACAGTAACAAAACGCATAACCACAGTGCGCGCACTCCGAAGACATCCCATACTTCACAGATTATGCATTAGAAAAACGCACCGCAGTGCGCGCTCGCCCTAACAAAACGCATGACCGCAGTGCGCGCACTTCAAAGACATTCCATACTTCACAGATTATGCGTTAGAAAAACGCACCGCAGTGCGCGCAGGGCCTTATAAGTTTGACTGCTATGTGTGTGTGTTATGTTGTGTGTGTGAGGATGTGAGGGTGTGTGTCTGTATGTCTGTCTGTGGCACCGTAGCTCTGAAATGGGTAAACCGATTTGGATGCGTTTCTTTTTTGTTTGAAAACAGGTTTTTCAATACACTTCCTCGAAAACTGGTTCAAATCGCACTAAGATTAGATTCACAATGCAATGTATTTCACACGCGTGCGATTTTTCATTTTCCAACACGTGTGCGGGAATAAAAATTGCCACAGATAACTTATACCTATACTTAGTCCAAATTGATTCAATGCTTCTATTCACAACTCTCTATTCAGAGGTGAATGTTTTTTTTTAATCTCGGCAAAGAGTTATGCGTCTTTATAACGGCGTTAATATTTTTTGAATATTTAAATAATGTTTATAAATAGAATATCATCAAAAAACATGATTATTACAATAAAAAAAACGTTTATAAACAAATTAACATTTATTTGTGTTTTAAACTCAAAAATATTTTAGTTTTCTATTTTTCATATTAGGCTGTTTATCGGCTTTATACCTTCGCTTCTCCTTCAACCTGTCGAAAGCATAGCGCGGAAAAAAAAGAAAATTTAAGTAAATCATAGTTTCATAATTGACAAAAATATTTTTTGTTATTTTATTTTATTTCTTCAAAAGTGTATTGAAAAACGTCCTTTGATACACGTGGAACTTTTGTTATTACAGTTCTCGGTTCAAAAACAACCTCGTCTACGGCTCGGGTGTTAATTCCGCCTCGAATGCAATAATAAACGTTCTCCACTTATATCAAATACTATTCTAGCGGTGCTTCTTAGACATGTTTCATCAAAATCTAAAATCTAAATACTTGTACTTACATATGGAAAGTGATTCCATGATTTACATGGCTTCGGTTTTTACAGTTATCTTTAGCGTTAGCGTAAGCACTAGCGTTAGCGTTAGCGTTTGCTATAATTATCTTTAGCATTAGCTTTAGCGCTATCTTTAGCGCTAGCGTAAGTGTAAGCGTTTTAGCGTTAGAGTTAGAGTTTGCGATATCTTTAGCATTAGCTTTAGCGTTAGCGTTAGCCTAAGCGTGTTAGGGTTTGCGTTTTAGCGTTTAGCGTTCATTAAAATATTTTTAAAATCAGCAAATAGAAAATCTATTGTTTTTAGTTCTAACGTCAGTAATTAAGCGGTTTGACAGTTGGAAGACCATGATAGTGGAAGAAAAGAAAACGTATACTTACTTACCCTTAAAGTCTAGATAAAATCTGATATTTTAATACTTAATTTATGGTGAAACCCGGTTCTTTTTTTACTGCGAAAGAACTAGGATTTCCCTGTACTTTCGGGAACGGGATTTCCCGGTTCTATACCCTAATAGGAACCTAACTACGCTTTGGAATGGGCAACTAGCTTCATCTTTCTGACTTACCAACCCCTTGACAATTTTTTTAGGGTACCTTAAGTACACGTAAAGTGGTACGTTTGGTACGTACGTACGTACGGTGGTATGTTTTTTTTTCTCATCTCCTCCATGGTGTGGGGTGCTGTTGGATGGGCATTTCAAAAATATTACGGGTTTGTGAAAACAGTTTTTCGATTTAGGGATCCATTTCTGAAATATTAAGCTTTAAAGTGCTAATTTTTAGGGTTCCGTACCTCAAAAGGAAAAAACGGAACCCTTATAGGATCACTCGTGTGTCTGTCTGTCTGTCTGTCCGTCACAGCCAATTTGCTCCGAATCTAACGAACCGATTAAGTTGAAACTTGGTACACATATGTATTTTGGTAACCTAAACACGAACATGTAACGTAAATAAATGAATTTTGAATATAGGGGTCCCAGGGGGGGGGGGGGGGGGGGGGGGAAATAAGTACAATTAAAAAAAAAAAGGTTTGCAAACTGTACTGTGTGACATATCAAATGAAAGGTCTTACTGTGATGATCTCAAATATATATTTTTTTATAATTTTAAAACAAATTGTTTTGAAGTTATTTAAGAAAATAGACGAAAATTGACAATTCCCCCCCGTTATCTCCGAAACTACTGAGCCTAAAATTTTGGAAAAAATACATAAGATAGTTCTTTACCTATAGATTACAGGAAAACCTATCAAAAGTTTATGGTCTTGTAAATCTATATATATAAAATTCAAAGTCCTGACTGACTCATTGACTGATAATAATCAACGCACAGTCCAAACCACTGGACCTAGAGACATTACATACCTTATATAGTGTAAACATCCATTAAGGAAGAATTTTTGGAAATTCCATCCCTAAGGGAATAAAATAGGGGATGAAAGTTTGTATGAAAAATCTTATCTATTGAGTTATTATACTTGAAACTTAGCACGAATATTCATCTAAGTTAATTATAAAATTAATTATTTTTAGTTGTCCTAAACTACCCCATTTTTTGTGGATGGGCAATCATCAAATGACTTCTCCCGCTCCGCGTGGAGCGGAAGGGCGTGTCATACTTTTACTGGCTAAAACCCACCCGTGTTCCTTCAGTTGCTTAAGGCAGGGCCACAGGGGACAGGATTGGTGGGTGTCAAAGTTTGTATGGAGGAATTTTAACACGCGGTCCGATTTACTCAAAACTAAGTTTTTGTACTTGAGACCAAAAATGAAGACTAATTAACGTGTGTGTGGGTTTTCCAAAAATCTACCCCTAAGGAGTGAAAAGAGGTAGTAAATTTTACAGTGGAGGATTTTATTGGGCATTGATTAACTCGAAAATTGGTGTAAATAATGTTTGAGCCAAGTTATGGAAACATCTCAGACGATTTTTGAAATTCTACCCCTGTGGGCGTGAAAACAGGGATACAGTTTATATGAAAAATCTTATTAATTTGTTTAATGAACTTGTAACTTAGCACAAATACTTGCTTATGTACCTAAGTAATAAACTTTGTCATCATTAGTTTTTCAAAACTACCTCTCAAATGGGGTTTAGAGATGTTAAAGTTTGTATGGAAGAATTTTAAAGCGCAGTCCGATTAACTTGAAACTCAGTATTTATACTTTTGATGTAAAATAAACAATAATAGAAAATTAAAACCCATGAAATCAGACATCCACGCTGGCGAAGCCGCAGGCAGTCTAGCTAGTATATCAATATTGTGCGTACAAACTTACTAAGCCTCCGGTGTCCGTCCGTCCGTCCGTCCGTCCGTCCGTCTGTCACAGGGCTGTATCTCATAAACCTTAATAGGTAGACAGTTGAAATTTTCACAGATTGTGTATTTCTATTACGACTATAACAAAAAATAATAAAAATAAAGTAAAGTTAAAATTAAAGGGGGCGGTCCCCATACAAAAAAGTTTTCATTTTGAAAAAAAAAAAATAATAACCTGTGTGTGGGGTGTAATTGTGTAGAACTCATCGAGTAGAGTACAAAGATATTTTTTTTTATCTTCTAAAATGAAGAAATAGGGGGCCGTAAAAGTTGACAATTTTATACCATTTTTGTACGAGCTCTATTATACAATAATGTACCTTATACTGTACTTAATCAAGAAATACTAAAAACAGCTATTCATAAGGTATTTTGTTTAAATATGGGCGATTTTCTACAACTGCAAAAAATAACCTTGTGATTCACAGTATCATTATGAAATACAAAGTTATCTTTGCGATTGTTAAACATATAATATGGTACGGAACCCTTTGTGTGCGAGTCCGTCTCGCACTTGGCCGGTTTTGTTAGAGTCAAGTGCCACCTAAACGGTTAGTTTTGGATGAGTGAAAAAATTCACGGTAGTAGTATATATATAACGAAGTTTAAAGGAAAACTAGCACAGCTAAGTAGGCTTTTCAAGTTTACGAGTAATAGTCATTTATTCATGAAACAACAAAAAAGCCCTCTTCTTAGTCCGCATTATTGTGCAACTACGGCGCGTGGCCCAACACGCACTTGGCCGGTTTTTTAATAGGTATTCTCGAATTCCATGAATTTTCGTCTAGGCACCCCATAAAGGCGCTTAATTGTTGTAAATGGGTCACACTATCACGTCCTAGAAAGAATAGGTCTAATTTCACTGTCTTATTATGTTCGATAAACTAATGTTAATAGTCAAGTTGCGTACTAGTAAAAAATTAAATTCACATTGATCATCATCATCATCATTCACCTTGATTTATTTTGTGATTTTACAAAGAGTTTAAGCTTCAGGCGCGGTTTAATTCTCCAGCTCATGCATTAAAAAATGCAAAATCACACAGAAAATTTTGCCCATCCGAGTTAGGAGGCCCTAATTTTCGAGCTCTCTTCGCTCTTGCATTCTCTTAGTAAAATCCCGAGTCAGCTTGTTCCAATTACCATTGCATTCTCTTAGTAAAGACACAATTAAATCCAGTCCAGAATGCTTTAGTTCTTGAGCTCGCTTCGCCCGCTCTCGAATGAAAACTTGGCGTAAGTAACGAATCAGGGTGCTTCGATTCACTAGCTCGCTTCGCTTGCTCTTGGATTCTTTTAATAAGACCACAATGGCAGCTTAACCTTCCGAGTCAGTATGTTATGTTATTTATTTTGTAAAAAAAATAGCCTGTTTTGGAGCTTCCCGCAGTCGGATAAAAAGGGCCCCAAACCAATTCTGATCCAGGGGCCCTGTATCAAAATTTGTTGGAGCCCATTGTACCTTTCGGACTTTAGGCCGCGTTTCCACTGACGCGGAGCTGGGCGGAGCGGAGCGGAGACGTGCAGGAATCGTCCAATTACAGACGAGACAAGAGACGCGATGAGGATTTCAACCATTATGATTGGTCGATTCCTACACGTCTCCGCTCCGCTCCGCCCAGCTCCGCGTCAGTGGAAACGCACCCTTAGGACTAGCTACGCCACTAACTAATGCTTCACAATGCAAAAAACTACGCAGGAGATATATTATTATTGAAATGATAGTAGTGTCTATCCATTGACAAAAACAACGTGTCGTTTTGCATTCTCGTCAAATTTCAGGGTGTGATACAGAACATCAAACCGAACAACTTTCTCCATGGGACCAACGTCGCGAAAAAAATTTCAACCGTCCCATAGAAAACTTCAATACCTACTCGACGCAAATGTATGGGACGGCTCATTATTTTTTCGCGATTACGATGTTGGTGTCATGGAGAAAGTTGTTCGGTTTGATGCAAAGCGACACGTTGTAGTTTGTTGACTAGTTTTTGTATCAACGTGTCTACCAAATTAATATTAGGTACCTATATTCAATCAATCAATCTGCCTAGCCTTTACCCAACTATGTTGGGGTCGGCTTCCAGTCTAACCGGATGCAGCTGAATACCAGTATTTTACATGGAGCGAATGCCTGTCTGACATCCACAACCCAGTAACTGGGCAATACGATACCCCTTGGTAAGACTGATTGTCAGACTTTCGGGCTTAATATTACCTAAGTATATATTATGGTTTATAAAACTAGGTACCTATATACATTGTAGCAGTTCGTATCTATTCAATTGAAAACGCTTGACGATAAAACATTCAAAGGTTTTGCAGATAAAATGTTGATATTTTATCGTGTAAAAAGAGTTTATTCAGTTACAAACAAACTAATATTTTACTTTTGTCACTCGCTTATCTATTTTCTTGACATCATTTTAATTATGTATTTTACTGAAATTGTTTGACTTTATGTAACGTAAAGTGAATGAATTACTAATACAGACATACACTACATCTGACTATGTTGTAATAAATGTTATTTAAATTACTTTAGCTGGCATTGTGAATTGCATGAAATTATGATTTGATTTGCTAGGAAGCGTCGCGTCGGACTGCCACTGACTAAATCCAAGCGTAGATCCAACACTTAGGTTGGCAATTTTCCTTTGGTGGAGATCGCGTTTAGTTACGAATTAGTCGAGCAGTGATAGAGTAGAGTGAGAAGTGAGTGGCGCACTTACTCAATTCGACGATGAAAGAGACGATGATGAATCCAAGCTAATATTATACAGGGTGTTTCTTTTAAGGTGTCAAGCCAGTGCGAGCTGATAGCAGAGTACTATACCTATCGATTTAACCCCCATGTATGTTCTACGATTTTTTGTAGTTTTTTAAAGAAATTGAAAAAGCGAAATTTGGCACTAGGTATCAGTTCTCTTCATTATATTCGAAGAATTCGTCTGCTCAACAACGTAAACAACGCAAGGAATTTCGTTGAACTGTCAAAATAAAACCGATTCCGATTGATATTGTGTTACTATCGATCGGAATCGGAATCTGAATCATTTTGAAGCAAATTTCTTCTAATACATTGCTTCATATTTAACGTTCGAAAAGTTTATCTGCTCGACAACGTAATTAATGTAATGAACGTTGTTGAGCTGTCAAAATTAAACCGATTCCGATTGATAATGTGTTACGCAATTAGGGAGCTGGGTTTAGGACAAGGGATACTTTTTATCTCATTGTCAGTATTACGTTTCACTCAAACGTAGCGTGCGAAAAGTGGCAGGTAGTTCACCCAACAATACCATTACATGGCTGCCATGGCTATGTTTTGGTAGACCTATTTGCACAACTCATGACCACAGAAAAGTAAAGCTACAGTAGTTTATCTGAGCAGCGACCTTGAATTATTTACCTACGGCCGCTCGGTAGATAAAATACGTGTACGTGTCCGTCCGTGCGTATGCGTAACTGCCGCACACTCGAACGGTTGCGTACTGCTACCACTGGTACCTATAGGTATACTGAAATTTCGAAGCGCGTCGTTTCGGACGTTTTCGATTATACACTATTGTAACATTATTATACTATGACTGAGCGGAAGTGTGAAGTCGCCGAAGCCTCCCTGGTTGTTGATGTAACACGTCGGGTACTCCGCAGACCGCGCGCGCGCCGCGGTTACCACTTGGCCACAGGTTTATTCCGCAGTTCGCAGCCGCCCGCGCCGCGCTCTGTCCGCTACCAAACTGTCATGTACCGTTTCATTGACAACATGCTCGTATTCTAGAGTGACGGTTAAATTGTGATACATTGGCAGATATAATAGAAAATAATATATCAAAATGGCAGTGATTTTTATAAAGTATTTTGGTAAGTACCCTCTAAGTTGTGTTTAAAATGCGCTGATTTATTATCATCCATAGTATCAGGAATTATTTTATATCTTCCGCCAATTTGGGAGTTCCAAATTGTTTTGGCGTTATTAAAAAAACTCTAGGATTTTAATCAAAGGTAGTAGAAACAAAACGCACAATTTACTGCAGTCAATATAAACATTACACAAGGCGTTCCATGTTCAAGTATTTCTATTAATTTTATGGGTAATATAAAAGTGAAATTGTTAATCAAAGGTTTAACGTTTTTGGTACCAGTTTTCAGTGCACCAATTAATAATAAGTAGGTACTGCTGGCCATAAAATTTTGATCGTTTTAAAATGTTACGTCAAAATGTTGTTGCGATTTCTCGACTTGTCGAATAGTTTCAGATAATATTGTTTATTAGGAAATAAAAGTATTTTTGTAGCATTAGGATAATTGCCAATGAAAGTCACTTATTTATGTATTTATTAAAACTTTATGCACAAGTAAAAAAAATACTGTACAAAGGCAGACTTAATGCCTGAGGCATTTTCTTAAGATAATTATTATTGATCATTTATTTGCCGGTGAACTCGGTGGTCTTGTCGAAAACTCAAATGTTCCTGAAAAAAAAATGAAGACGTAGAATGTTGAGTTTAATTAACACAACAAAAGGCAAACCATTCCATTACAAAGATATATTTAAAATACTAAGTATTACATACTCACAACATACTCATTAATTTATTTAATAAATGGTTCTGGTCTAAACTTGTAGTTAATGGATAAACCCAACGTCAATTTTCCATAATGATGGTCACATAATGTTCGTGACAGCTTCCTGAACATTTTCTGTTACATCTTAGCAGCACGAACATCATTCTAATTCCTTCTACTTGTTATTTTTGTAATCATCCTGCAGTTTACCAGTCTGATAATTTCAATGGCATTTAAATACATAGTGAATGATGTAAACAACATAATAATGGACTTTTTAATGTTTTTGAGCTATACAATTTCGTTGGCTTCCACACCTGATCACACACCATCATCGCGTGATCGTATGCCCTCGACTTTGACAGTGACAATACGTTTCTCGAGGTCATGGAAAATAGGACTACCTCCACTGGATAAATAAATTCGTGCATTTACATCGCGCATGAGAAGTGCATAAAATGAAATGTGGAGGCAATAATATGTAAGTGCTACATATACCTACCTATTACTGCAGTAATAAACAAAGTTAAATAACTATGTTATTAAAAATTTAAACATACGAGTACCATGCTATTGTCTTCACAAGTGTTAAAACATTTTACTTGTCGGTATTTCGTTCCAACTTTTCATAATAATTACAGAAGTCTACATTAAGGCCTATTCAGATGTTAGCGATATCGTTGTAAGTAGTGCTCGGTAGCGATACTCGAGTCGTAGACAAAGTAACATTCGATTAGCGATGACGCTAGTAGAAAAGCAAAAGAAGCCAAAAAATATATGGGGTTGACATAAGCTATCGAAATGTAACGTGATCATATCAATGTTACTTTGAAGCTGTAGCGATTGAAGCTCAGCGAATGCTATTTGTCTAGGCCCTCTCTAATCGAATGTTACTTTGTCTGGGCCCTCTGGTTCACCTTTTGGTTAGTCACTTTGGACCCTGTGTAGCGCTACCGAGCGCGACAGCGGTATCGCTTTGAAGGGTGAATTTTTCAAGTGGGCGTGGATTGCCCAATCCGAAACTATGAGGTCTAGCGAAAAGTACTCAAAGAAGTCTTTGAAGAAGAATTTTGATGAAAACTAAAACGGCATCATTGGATTTTTGAAAAATCAATATTTCTAGCCAGGAATAGAACCCGTCGATTGAAAAAAAAAACACCCTTTATTATTACACGATTCGAATAACGTCGCTAATAAGGATCGAATTCTGGAAGTACGACAAACTAAAGGAAAGAGCTTTTTTATTTTTCTTCTAAATGTTAACTACCTATTATTGTTCAAACTGATGACCATTAAAATAATAAATAATAATAAAATTTATTTATTTCAACTATGTTTACAGACGAAAAGATAAAATTAGGTAAAAAAAACTTTTTAACAAAAAAAAAAACCGACTTCCAAAAATCACTACAAAGTGAAAAATAACTTTGATTTCGGAAGTCGGTGTCTTTCGTTTTTTATTTACTTTCTTTTTTTTTTGCCACCGACTTCCGAAATCAAAGTTATTTTTCACTTTGTAGTGATTTTTGGAAGTCGGTTTTTTTTTTTGTTAAAAAGTTTTTATTTCTCGCTTTTTAGTGGGTCTGTTTATAATTTGTATAAGTTACAATAGTCTAATGTCAATTACTCATCACATGTTACAAAATATTGCTTTTCCCGATGCTGGGAAGTTAATTGTTGAGGAGTTCTGCTGGTAAGAACCAGGAGAACTCCTCAACAACCACTCACCACACGCATTGTTTGACGAGCGGAAATTGCTTAGCAACCATATTAAAGTAATCGAATCGCAACCCGTGAAATATTTATCATTGAGTAGTTCCGGTAGCCATCTGTGGTCTTCATCATCAGTTCCACTTCACCAAGTGGTGCTTTCCGAGAGCAAATGCACAAGCTACTATAAAAAATACCCAAATCGCTATAGGTGTGCCTATAATATTTGAAGAGTTCCTTCGATTTCTCCAGGATCCCATCATCAGAACTGGATTTTGAAAAAAATGGGACCATTTGGGAAGTATACCCTTTCCAACAAAAAAATATTTTTTCAAATCGGTTGGCAAACGACGGAGTTATGCGCGAACAAACATCGACGTCTCAATAATTGTACTGCATTCAGCATTACAATATCCTTCATAGTTTGAATTTGGCCATCCACGTCCACTTGAAAAATTCACCCTGTATATATCTGAATAGGCCTTTATATCGATAAATTGTTTTGACGTCTGCGTATAAACCATTTATAAACACACATCGGGGTAGGTAGTAGGTTACAGACAAAGACGATAATTTTGCATGATAGATGAGATGAGGAATGATAATGATGATTTTTGTGATAAATGAAGTGTAATTGCTTATCTACATACTTATAGGTAGGTATTATAGACCAGATGATCTTGAAGTCATTGAGATCTGTCTGCGCTATAATGTGTGGAGTTAAGCTTCATTAAATATTTGATGAGGATCACGTTTTACTCAAAGTCAATACAGGCTGAGGTTTCCGGGGAAAACTTGATATTTCTACATAATTTAAACATGCAAATATCTACGTTTGAAATTATTCAATATCTGGGCCAAACGGAGAAACAGAGAAGAGCTTTGTTCAATTAGAAGTTTGTTACCGAGGCTCTTAGAGCAAAGCAACATAATAAATCATTTTAATTATGAATAAATATCACAGGATTGTCAAGAATTTAAGAAATAGGAAAAATACTGATATCGCGATCAGCAGCCGTTAATCAGGATGCCAGCATAAATAAATATGTATTGTGAGTTCTACGTAATCCTAAGTCACAGCTATCTGCAAACAGTCACGTTAATCAAGATACCTAAAACACCGTTGTCGACATAACTGTAACCATGTCGATTGTCGATTTAAGTCAAATCAGCGAAAACATTTGATTAAGATTGACGCGAAATTGCGAAAGTAGTAAAAATTCTCCCCTTTTCTGAAGTACCTTGGAATTAGGTACAATAAAGTGTGATCTTCTATTTATATCTCGCAGGAGCTGTTATTGGATAAACATAGCTTGCGCATGTTGCTTCTAAGCGACTAGTCTCGTAGAGGCGCTCGCGCATCAGAAATAAGTCGATCCTGTTTCCTGAGGCTTGTTTTCTATTCTCAAGTAATGACGCGAATAAAAAGCTATTTTTATCAAGTGCCTTGTATTACTTACAGCTTTGTATGTTTTATATACTTAAGAAGCAACTTTTTAGTGCTTTTTGGCTTCTATGACTAGTTTAACTTTTTGGTGCCTTGAGAATGTCTAGTTTGTAAAATTAAAATGATTTTACCAAAAACTGAGTGATAAACAACTATGCTTACCTACATACTTTGTTAGAAATAAAATGGACTTTTACGCCATTACTATAATAACAGCTGTAGGTTTTTTCGTTGTATCATGGATTAATCATTAATTAAATTAATAGTAAAATATGTTTAAATTATTATCTTGAACTTGTCCAGCCACTTTAGTTTAAATATTCTTAAATTGTTGATATTATTACTGCCGAATCATATAAAAAAAAACCGGTCAAGAGCGAGTCGGACTCGCGCACCGAGGGTTCCGTTCCGATTTCTGAAAAAGTGTGCTATTTAGAGACATCGTTTTATTTTTCCTGTAGTCTTTACATAAACTTCTATCACATAAAATTTCAGATTTTTACCTTTGCAAACTTCGGAGATAAGGGGGGGGGGGGGGGACGGTATTTTTTTTACATTTTTCATCAAAAGTGAAAACTATGTGGCCTAAAAAAAATAAAAAATAGTTTTTTTAAGAATGTGCAAGCAGCGCTCTTTCATATGATACCCCACATGCCCTATTAGACTAAGAGGTCACAGGATTTTTCATAACGATCACGGATACGGTTTGATTTACTTCGATGGGTTGTAAAGTAGTCCCCTAATGTGAATGACGTCGGTCTGCCTGCTCTGAGTGGTTGCAACTTCGAGTTATAGCGCTTACAAGAGGCGTCATTGTTGCGAAAAAAAAACGATCAGAGAAATGGTCAGTTTTAGTACACATTCATTCAAAGTATGGCGTCTCCACAGATGAAACAAGTTGGTCTGCCGGCTCACTGTGGTTGCATTTCAGAGCTATGATGCGCGCAACATTGTTGCGAAAAAAAAAACGATAAGAGAAATGGTCAGTTTTAGTATCCATCCGAAGTATGGTGTCTCCACAGGTGAAACGAGTTAGTCTGCCGGCTCTCAGTGGTTGTATTTCAGAGCAATCGTTGTGTATGCAAGACGCTTATTTGTGGAGAAAGCCTAAAAAATACATCGAAAAACGGGACAATAGGCGAATTTGTCAAGTGCACGCCGCCCGGCCGGTATCGTACCCTACACCTGCGCCGAAAACCACCCACTGCGCGACCGTCCCCCCTGTAAAGGAATAGGGAAAAAGCTAGAGGTGTCAAGAGGTGTCAATTAGAGAAATGGTCAGTTTTAGTACCTATTCGAAGTATGGTGTCTCCACAGGTGAAAAGAGTTATTAAAAATTGGATTTGTTCGATTTCATTCTTTATTTTATTGATTCCCGTTAAGTGGAATTTTTCTATAACTACCTAAGCGCCTTGCGTATAATAGTGCTCTGAAATACAACGACTAAGAGCAGGCAGACCAACTAGTTTCACCTGTGGAGACACCATACTTTGAATAGGAACTAAAACTGCCCATTTCTCTTATTGACACCTCTAGTTTTTTCCTTATTCATTTACAGGGGGGACGGTCACGCAGCGGGTAGTGCTCGGCGCAGGTGTAGGGTGGGGGTACGACACCGGCCGGCGTGCACTTGAAAAATTCGTCTATTGTCCCGTTTTTCGATGTATTTTTTAGGCTTTCTCCACAAATAAGCGTCTTGCATACACAACGATTGCTCTGAAATGCAACCACTGAGAGCCGGCAGACCAACTTATTTCATCTGCGGAGACGCCATACTTTGAATGTGTACTAAAACTGACCATTTCTCTGATCGTTTTTTTTCGCAACAATGACGCCTCTTGTAAGCGCTATAACTCGAAGTTGCAACCACTCAGAGCAGGCAGTCCGACGTCATTCACATTAGGGGACTACTCTACAACCCATCTTTCAGTCCCTGTTACAAAAAAAATATAAATATTTTTACTTCTTTCTTATTTGCAAAAGAGCTGGGTAAACGTCATCTAAAACTGTTCCAAATTTCAAGTTAGCATTAGTAGTTCTTGAGATGTCCAGCTGTGACAGACAGACAGACAGACTGAGTCACACCATAAGGGTTCCTTTTTTACCATTTTGGTACGGAACCCTAAAAAGCTGATCAATGCGTGATGCGTCTTGTGCCAGGAGGCCCGCACATCTTAAATCTATCAATTATATATAAAAAAAACTAAAGTAGCTTGTTAGAATACTGAAAATATTTCTAGAAAATTCGTTGGGGCTTGAAGGAATCATAATATAGTGTTTTTCTATCTATAATATGTATGTATTTACAAAAAAAAATATGCATATAAGTAGTTTATCAGCCATCTCGTTACCATAACACAAGCATTAGGTTGCTTAGCTTGGGACTAGATGGCGTTGTGTGAAATGTCCAAGGATATTTATTTATTTATTTTTATTTTTAATCAGCCTGTTCCCACTGCTGGGACACAGGCCTCCTTTCCGTGAGAGAGAGTGGGCCGCAATACACCACGCGGGCCGAGTGCGGGTTGGTAGATGTCACATGTTTTCGAATTTTTGGTTCTAGGACATGCCGGTTTCCTCACGATGTTTTACTTCACAGTTTTGAGAGCAGTGAAGATGAAATAATTTACACAAAGTAAAGCGCTTGTCAGGGTTCGAACCTACGACCTACAACTTGTAAGTCACGGCTGTTACCACTGGGCCACCACTGCTCTCTTGAAGACATAAGCACTCCTAACTAAAAACGAAAATCCGGTCAAGAGCGAGTCGGACTCGCGCACCAAGGGATCCGTTCCGATTTCTGAAAAAGTGTGTTTACATAAACTTATATCACATAGAATAATTATTTCAGATTTTTCTCTTTGCAAACTTCGGAGAATTCGGTAAAAAAAAAATCTAGGTAAAAAAAAATTCCCCCACCCAGGGGAGCTGGGGAATTTTTTTTTACCTAGATTTTTCATCAAAAGTCGGAAACTATGTGGCCTAAAAATATTAAAAAAATGTTTGAGAATGCAAACAGCGCTATTTCATATGATACACATCTAGTAGCCCCACTTTGAATTTTTAAGACCCCTTTCAGTCCCTGTTGCAAAAAAAAAAAAATTTTTCTTTCTTATTTGCAAAATAGTTGGGTAAACATCATCTACAACTGTTCCAAATTTCAAGTTGATAGCATTAGTAGTTCTTGAGATATCCAGCTGTGACAGACAGACAGACAGACAGACTGAGTCGCACCATAAGGGTTCCTTTTTTACCATTTAGGTACGGAACCCTAATAAAAATAAATTAAGCTTGGCGCGGAGAAAAATATACCAAAATTTTCATCACGGAAAAGCAAGTGATTTCCGCAGTTTAGGCAAAATACCGTTTCTCCAAAATGGTTGTCCACTCTTATGGCGCACTTGTGATTTTTAATCGGGCGATAGTTTGATCGTTCTCTAAACTATAGGTCGATTAACTAGTCGAATGCCGTAATTACAGACACAATTAAAAAGCCATTGTGCCTCGCTCGAGCATCTAAGTTCCGGACACACGAAGGGTTAAAAATCACAAATGCGCGCTGGCCCTTAGTGCTCTTGTTGCCCTTAGCCGACGTTTGCACGGACGTAAAAATATCGCGGCGGGATTTTATCGCGCACTGGATTTTCAACTCTCGGTGTTGAGCCGAGCTCGGAATATCCAACCTAACAACAACAGAGTGCATTCCAGCGCGTTGAAAATACAGTGCGCGAAAAAAAATCGCCGCGATATTATTACGTCCGTGCGAACGTCGGCTTAGTGCGCGCGGCGACGCGTTTGCCGTTGGCAACGTGCTGTTCGTGTATATGAGCACTAAGATAGTTTTAGTCCTAAAACACCTCCCCTTCCAAACTCCAACAAATAACAACGCCGTGGCCTTATTCCGAAAATTGACGATTTAGGACGCTGTTGGGGCTGCAATTTAATCCATAGCGCTGTACAGTCAGCAACAAAAGTCGATTAACACTAAACTTGTGTTTTCTAAATCTTAATTATTGAGAAAAATACTTCATTAAAATCGGAACAGATGTAAATTTTAAAGAAAATGAACTCCTATCTAATAAATAAAATGCTAAAATGCAGGTTATCGTATCATTTTGTGTTAATTTAGATGATGTCAAAAAGTAGCAGTGTTGGCCGACTTCTGTTGCTGACCGTACCTATAGTGAGTGTGTGGAGTATGTAGCAGAGGTGAACAGTTTCGGTGGTAGTATGAGAAGTGCCCAGCACTTATTGCACGTGAGTATAGCAGCTCTAACATCGATTTGGAAATGTGTTAAGAAATATTGGAGATAATATGAGGTAAAATTAGAAAACTAAACAGGCTAACTTACAAATCCTCGTTAAAAACAGTTTAAGTTTATGTAGATTATTTAACCCATTGGTTCCAGATAAGGGACCATAATTATGTTTTTAAAGTTGTGTGGCTCAGTGTGTAGTGTCATTTAAAAAATCATTAATAGAATAATACTTAACACTATCAAGTAAGAGGGCTGTCAGTTTCTTTTTAAAAACATTTGGATTGGAACATTTTTAATTAATATCTAAGTATTTTGTTTAAAAATGGTGGGACCCATGCCGAAGACACTTTTCTTAGATATAGTATTGTTAATACCATTTTGTAATAGGTGTTACATTCAGGTGTTACGCAGACACGGCGTGATAGATGGAACTTGATTTTCCTCATGCTGTCAGTGGAAACATCAATCAATAGGATAGCGTGTTAGTCAAAGACTGTGGTTATATACCTACTCTTTGGTGTTAGTGCTCCCAAAAACTCGTGCTAGAAGAAAAACACTTTTCACGCCGGCAGCGGAACTATCCCACTTTCGTATCCTGAGGGATACGAAAGTGTTGAGCTAAGTACTGTGTTGACGTGCCAGAAGCTATGGGCACTTCTTATGCTATCATCGAAACTGTTCACCTCTGCTACATACTCCATCCACACACTATAGGTACGCTAAGGACTGCAGCCCCATCAGCATCCTGAATCGACAGTTCTCGGAATACGGCCACGACGTTGTTGTTTGTTGGAATTCGAAAGAGGGTGTTATTATAGGAGTAACGTGCGTGAAACAAGAAGAGCAGGGGGCCTACTCCCTAAGCATGAAGCCCGTAGTTTCGGACTTCGTTACGGGCGTTTCTTACTCCGTGTCACCTACGGATGGATGATTGGTTCGGGGCCCGAACGAAGTATGAATGACAACATGATTTGCCAGTTGTCCCTACTCCCGATGTGTTTTTGCCCGTCCGAAAAATTTAACTTTTACACTTGTTTTGATGGATCGTAATGTCAGACGGACGGATAAACGGACGGACGGAAAGACGGACGGACTTAGGGAGTAGGCCCCCTGTTGTTTTAAAATATACGAGAGTTCTCACCGCATTCAATGCGGTCACAACTGTTTATTGTTCAGTAGTGGACACCTGCGAGATGTGCATTGGTAGGTACCTAAGTATCCACGCATCACAGGCTACACGCGTTAGCTTCATTGCCCTGCCTCTTCGATCTCATGTAGTACCTTATAACCTTCTCCATACCTACCGTAAGTGTTTAATCAATTCCAAGTCTTTTGATAACTGTTACGACGATTTTAATGACATAAAGATAGGTAATTGGCTGACTTATCAGGTTTTAAAATAAATATATGCCTTTGCTGGTAATTAGTCATTAATAAATTTTTTAGTTAGCTAATCGACTAATATTATTACTAGTCGGTTGGACTAATGGTTAACTACCGATAATGTTATCGGAAACATCTATGTATAAGTCACCATAATATTGTGAGAACCGTTAGTTTATAATGTATCGGTATTATTTCCGTTAGATTATAAATTGTCGAAAAATTATGAACTGGGTGAATGGGTTTGGTTAGAACTGTGAACCGCGCGCGAACCGAGCGAGCGAAGCGAGCGGAGCCGCGGTAGCGGCCGGCGACCGCTACGTCCAAGTTGCTCGCAGCTATAGGCAGGCTACTTAGTATTAGCCCAAGGTGCGTCACGTCGCAAGCAAGTTTGATACCAGTTCACAATTTATCGGTTTCCCATGGATAGATTATAAATTATCGAAAAATACAGGCAGGCAGTGTAGGTACGCCATGGGATTTCCCATTGTGTCTAAATTAGGGGAAGAAATTTCCAAAATCCTTCCTTAGAGCACACACACAACACAACCTATGTAACGAAGGTGATCATGCACACCTTCGTTACATGAAGAACTCTTGTTCTAAATTTCGCTCAGAAAAAAATCGCTCAGAAAATAGGTGTTGATCTTGACGAGAAGGATTTGGATTACGTGACGCGTGCCTGGACCGCGCCGCCAAAAACACACCAATGGCACAACCGATACAATAACCGACTCCGACAACAAGCTTCCCCGACCACTAGTATTTCTGAGATGAAACAAACGAACGTAATGAATTTTTGAGTTCCGCTAAAAACAGACGTAACCTTAACTGCGCCGACATTGATATAAAGGGAACCAAGGGAAACATATTCTTTAATGAGCTCTTAACACCAGACAACCGGCGCTTATTTCGTGAGTCTCGCCAAGTTAGCAAAAATGCAGGATTCAAATACAGTTGGATTAAAAACGGCTCTATTTACATACGTAAACGGGAGGGAATTCCACCCATTAATATCACTAGCCTGGATGATCTTCGTCGTCATGTTTCTGGTGCACAAGACTGTACCTCTCTACAAACAAACCCACTTATTATTGACAACTAGTACTAGAAAACGTTACTTATATTTACCTTTTTTTTCTTGTTTACTTTTAATTACTTACTATTTCGTATCTTACAGAAGTGCTTTTTGTTCGTTTCTACATATAACTACTAAATATTTCGTGTCCCACAGAATTACTTTTTGTTCTTGTTTATTTTCAATGGCTAACAAATGTTTTGTGTATTATAGAAATACATATTCTTCCTGCTTACCTTTTGTTTCCGTGTCTTATACACGTACATTTTGTTCTTTTCAACATATAGTTGTTAAATATTTTGTGTCTCATAGAATAACTTTTTATTCTTCTATATTTTCAATTGCTAATAAAGTAATAATTGTTCTGTGTATTATAGAAATATCTATAATTTTAACGTACTTTTAAATGTTCACTATTTCGTGTGTTATAGAAATATTTTTTGTTTACTTTTAATTTTAATTTTTTATTATTTTTCGTCCTTTAAAAGTTTAATTATTTTTAAAAATTATATTCAAGTTATGTCACCTACAAAAGCGGTCCCAAACGTGCACCAAATAACTACAGACCTATAGCACTATTAAGCTCTGTCTCTAAAATATTAGAGAGGACAGTTAACTCCCGTCTTATTTCTTTCATTGAGAAAAATTATCTCATCTCTGACAATCAGTTTGGTTTCCGAAGGAATAGGTCGACCGAGGACGCTGCCACTCTCCTAGTCACATGCGTCTCCTCTCATATTGAGAAAAATGCCTTGCCATCTTCCTTGATCTTGTACAAGGCATTTGACACAGTCTCAACTGGCCTACTCCTCAAGAAACTAGAATGGATAGGAATAAGAGGAATTTGCCTCGAATGGTTTAAAAGCTATCTGACAAACCGGAAAAAGTACACAAAAGTAAGCTCTTTCACCAGTGATCAACTCCCCATTAACTTCGGAGTTCCACAGGGCAGTGTACTTGGTCCCACGCTTTCCATTGTCTATATTAACGATATTCTAAACCACCTCTCTGTGAATAATGCTGACATTATAACTTATGCAGATGATACTGCCATCATATTTCACGGGAAAACGTGGGAACATGTACACTGTGTAGCTGACGAGGGATTGACACTAATCGCGAATAACCTGGACAGAAATCTCCTCACATTGAATTGCAGTAAAACAAAATATATTGTTTTCTCTAAGACCGCCGCTTCAAAACCTTCAGCACACCTAGAACTCAAATTGCATCACTGCTCTTCTAGTATCTCCTCTTCCCCTTGCAACTGTCCTTCTCTTGAACGTACCACTTCCATTAAATACCTCGGTATTCTTATCGACGACCACCTAACATTCAAGCAACATACAGGATGAATTTTTTATCATGCACCAAATCGAAATGGGAGATTGTACTCATTATTATGAACAACTGTTACTATGGGATCAAACCTGAAATCGCGAAAAAAAATCAGCTGTTCAGTACATTTATCTACATCAAACTCGTCAAAATGTACTGAACAGCTGATTTTTTTTTCGCGATTTAAGGTTTGGTCCCATAGTAAAAGTTGTTCATAATGATGAGTACAATCTCCCATTTCGATTTGGTGCATGATAAAAAATTCATCCTGTATATCCAACCTATCTGGCAGAGTAAGAAAACTCATTCACACCATGCGTAGACTACGAGACTGCCTACCCACAGACACACTACTACAAGTTTACCTAGCGCTATGCCAATCCATAATTCAGTATTGCATCAGCGTGTGGAAAGACCTACTTGATTGAAGTAGAACGAGCACAAAGAACGCTTCTTAAAGTAACTTTTAAGAAGCCCTACAGGTTCTCTACTGACTTACTCTATCGTGAAACGAGAGTTCTCAGAGTCCGCCAGCTTTTCATTCTTTCTGCCTGCACCAAAACTCACAAACTATTAAAGCAGACCCGACTACACATCTATCATAAGCAAAAGAAACTATAGAATCCCAACACCTGACAACACCTCATTACTAGCTAGACGCTCCCCAGCTTACTCTCTCATTAATACTTACAACAAAGTCTGCAAACTCTGCGAAATTAAAAATACTAGGTACCTGTAAAAAAAATATAAAGAAAATGTTGCAAAGCTCTGGTTATGATGACTCGGAACAACTAATATAAATACCCTGACACTGAATCAAACGTCAAATGACGCACAATAGGAACGAATACGCACGCACACACACTCACTCACACCACACACACATCACATTTACACAAACATTTACATAACATCACACTTAACAACATACAACAACTGAAATCACCTCTCTAGTCTCCACTCTGGAATCCGTACCCCGTGCCCCAAGATACAGACTAACTGTCTAGTTTAGGGCTCACTGGCAAATAATATTATGTAACCTAGCTTTATGTAATATTTTAAGCTACTCATGTCGTCTCTGTATTACCTGGACAATAAACTATTTCTATTTCTTGCTTCCAGCTAGACCCAGCGGTTTAGCCTGTCGAATTGTCAGTCAGTGAGTGAATGAATTTATGATTTTTAGGGCTCCCGTACCTCAAAAGAAAAAAACGGAACCCTTATAGAATCACTTGTTTGTCCGTCTGTCTGTCTGTCTGTCTGTCTGTCTGTCTGTCTGTCTGTCTGTCTGTCTGTCTGTATGTCTGTCTGTCAGTCTGTCGAGACCGTTTTTCTCAGGAACGCGTGGAGGTATCAAGTTGAAATTAATATTAAATACGTAGGTCTGTGGTCTCTTGAAGTCCTAAAAAACTCAAACTTCTAAGTCAATGCAACAAAAACATACGACCATTTATGCGACATATTTTGATACTCGCAACTGTCGCAAGTAAATCAAAACCTATAGGGTGCTTCCCGCTGACCTAGAATAATGAAATTTGGCAAGAAGCAAGGTCTCCCAGCACAAGTAGAGGAAAAAGTCCGAAAATTTAAAATTTGTAATTTTTTGACATAAAAAAAATATTTTTCCCTTCATTGTGCGTGGTGGGACAAGCAATTGTCCGGTTTTTTATTATGTAGATGTTTTTACTTTTCTAATTAGTACACAGGTACACACATATAATGTTAAAAATAAACAATGAGAAATTAATTTCACATAATAGAGCGTTTAATTTCTAATTTTATTATCACAAAACGTAATTTTAAATTTTTTCAATTTGTTCAACAACCGAAATTGGATTTTGATATCGATACCAGTAGGTTTGTGCTTCATGAGAATAGGTATCTCATTTATTCTGATTTAACGAATAGGATTCTGCGCATACTTCTTCATGAAATGACTAGTCGAAATAGGTACGCACGGCTACAGATCAAGCTATAGGTACATTTCCAGTATAAGCTGATCTCTCAGGGTAAGTATAGGATTTCCTTACAATGAGAGGTCAGTGTAAACTGGAAATGTATAGCTTGATGTGTAGCCGTGTGTACTACCCAAACATTAGCATAGAATACGTAGGTATATGATAACATTAGTGTGCAACAACTGTCGTAGATAGGTACAAATATATTCTGGAACAAACCAACGCTACATGTCGCGTCGCGGGCTACGGCTTTCACAAATTTCTTGAAATATATTATAAGTAGCGTAATATGGATTCTAGAATTACGCTCAAGAAATTATTCAAGGAATTACTTATTTCAAGAAATTTGTGAAAGCCGTAGCCCGCGACGCGACATAAGTAGCGTTGGTTTGTTCCAGAATATTTTTGTACCTATCTACGACAGTTGTTGCACACTAATGTTATCATATACCTACGTATTCTATGCTAATGTAACTACTACCATTTCTAGAATCAGCGCGTGGTTCTGTGATAAGTTGATTAGGTACCTACAAATTCGGTACCTAGTTATAATACTATCACTTTCAACGAAATAGGTACTTAATCTCATAATATCTTGAACTTACTTTAGAAGATTTCTACGTGTTCCGCGATGCTACAAGGTTTTGTAAGCCATTAATTTGTTCAACTCTAGGACTCATCATATCATTAGCCCGCACGTCATAGATGTTACGCATGCTGCACACAGGACAAGGCAAGTGTTAGGTGACAATGTGTATTTTAATTCCTGTAACAAGATTATCTTATAAAATTGTGGAAATTCCAAAGACGTAAAAGAATGATGTTTGTGAAATCGGAGCGATTCATTCGTATCGACGAGCGACATGCAGTTATGTCAACAGTGGGATTGGTTGGACGGACCGTTCGACTCCATGTTATCAAATACTCGGCGATGTTGACGGTATCGAAAGGACGCTGACGATAAAGAATTTTCGCTCAGCCGAGCAGCATGAACGTGATTTTATAGGATTTTTATCTCGCTGCGTGTAAAAACGATTGATTTGTTGTTATTTTATTATGGCCAGAACACTTATGAGTTTTGCATTCCGATGCACATACTTTCACGGACGTTGCACATGCATAACATACACAGCCAAGGAAACAAACATAAAGTTAACTAAACTGCTTGTAGATCTAAACATAATCCGAGGTATAATATTGCAATTATAAAACATCAAATCATAAAAAATGACAATGAGCAAGTTTCCTACACTAATAATAGTAAAACTTCGATAGCTGTAAAAGCAAAAGTGCGAAAAGATCAGAAAATTAAAAAAAAACTAAACAAAACTCCCGCAAAAAACTTAATTTCTTCATTATTGCGTTTGCTTTGCCTAGAATCCTCGACACAGCGCCAGCGTCATCATAGTATGGTAGTGCCCAATGATATATATAATACGTCATTGGGTAGTGCCTATGTTTATTTATTTAATTTTATTGTAATCGGAAAACAAACAGTATTAACAACTAACAAATTTAAGATCAAATTAATCAACTAGTAACCAATTACATGTTTTTTTTTAACTTTACAACCGCTGATGTTAGCATTCCACTATTTTATTTGTTTTGCCGTGTAAGGACAGCGTATCAATTAACCTTTAGAAAGTTGTTTGTTTTACTATTTTGGTAATTTCTTATTTATTTTGTCTTGTTTAGCTGTAGGTCTGAGATTGGCCTCAGCGAAAAATATATGCATGCTTTGGCCGAAGTAAAAACATGTTTAAAGTTTGTGGTTTAGAATACTCCATTCTCGATTAATCAGGAGATATTAATCAAATTCATTAAAAATCCTATGTTATTGCTGCCCATAATAATAAGACTGTATTTATATGTAAGCAGGTATATGCCCGACCAGTTCTCGAAAATGATCATGTCACGTTGTACTGGGATCGATCTATCATTACTGACAGGACTATTTTAGCCAATAAGCCTGATATAGTGGTGATAGATCGATTAGCGCGCCGTGCAATGATTGTCGATGTTACCACTGCACATGACGAGAACCTCGTGAAAGCTGAGAAAGAGAAACAAATAAAATATATTGACTTAGCTCACGAGGTTGTTGACATGTGGAATGTGAGCTCGGCTGTCATTGTGCCGATTGTAGTAACGGCCAACGGCCTGATAGCCGAAAGCCTCGACCAACATCTTTCGAGGCTCTCGTTAGGCGGTTGGATCAAGGGCCAGATTCAGAAGGCAGTAGGTACTCCTCGATACGGCTCGTATTGTGAGGAGGTTTCTATCTCTGCAGCCCTAACCACCAGTAGCTTGGACCCTGCTCCCGACACCGGCGGACCACTATTTTTTATATTTTTAAATGTTTTTTTTATATTTTTTAAGAAATATTTAAAAGGAAAAAGATGAATAAACGATAAGACTGTATTTACTTACGTATAATGCGTGCTGCTAACAGGCACAAGATGAACATGATACAAACTTACGAAAATAGTTATGCCAATCAAAGACATAATTATTTTAGTACTTATTTCGTATTTTATAAAAAACTGAAAATCATAATCATCATCTTCTTCTTGCCCTTATCCCATGTTACGTGGGGTTGGCGCAACATTTTCCACAGTCAACCGTCACGCTATCATTCACTCCCTTCTCTTTCATATCATTCCTAACACAATCCGTTCATCTTTTCTTTGGCCTTCCTCTCCCTCTCCATCCATGAACATGTATATTCATCACTCTTTTAGTCAGATGCGTTTCGTCCCTCCATAACACATATACCAAGCCAAACGATTTCCTTTCAACTTTTCTGTCACTGACGCCACTTTCTAACTTCCTATTAAATACCTACTCATTTCTTACTTTATCCATTCTCGTCACTCCACACATCCATCTCAACATTCTCATCTCCGCTGCATGCAATCTTTTTTCATCCATCTTCTTCAATGCCCAGCATTCTGATCCACAAAGTACGACAGGCCTTATCACGGACTTGTAATTTTTGCCCTTTAACTGGAGGGGCACCCGTGGGTCGCAAGTTGTTCCTGTGACTTGTCGCCATTTTATCCATCCTGAGTTGATCCGGTGCGTTACGTCTCGGTCCACTTCGCCAACCCCTTGGACAAGCGACCCGAGGTACCGAAAGTCGATATAAAAAGCTGAAAATAAAAGCTTTTATTATTTAGTTTCCCTTGGTCCTTGGTCCATTGAAAGAACCGGACTCTGTACCTCGACAACAGATCATTTCTAAACTGAAGCACTTAAGTAGAAGACCTATGAATGAACAATGACCCCACAAACTATTCCAAAGTACAGTTTTAAACCTCTTCTAAATCTGGAACTGGTTAATCGTGTTCAGCTTTCCGTTTGTTACTTTGTCTTAAATCTGTTATCTTTTTATCATCGCACAAGCCAATCGTCTCTAATTCTACTTAACTTGTACCTACTTTTTGTTCAGTTGTAATGATAGTAACAATTACTACAGCAACAGAAATCAATCTGTCCGAGCCCTATTTTTAGCCACTTGCTTTTCTTTCTCTGTGTCCGTATCAATATTTAAGCGATGATTTTCAGATGCCTGAAGCGTAAAGGATCTTGATTGATTTTAATGTGACATTCACGTGATGTTGTAGGTGACTAACAATACTTTTGTAGTTTAGTATACAATCGGAATATAATGCAACCATGTGCGTAATCGAGGTCATACTATAAAACGCCATTGACATTGAGTTACAGTGGTTCGGTATTAACATTAATATAAAGGCGATGCCAAAATTATATTCGGGGATTTTTCGTAAACATTTAGGTATTCCGCCATTACAGCATACTATGGATTTAATTTTTAGATTTAGATTTTTCAAACCATAATAACCATCTATCAGGATTTAGGGATGTGATCGATAAATCAAAATATTTAGTAAGAATAACGATTTTGTGTCAATTAGCAATACTAAATCGAATTGGAGTAGGTTACTTTTATTCAACAAAAAGAAAGCAAAGCAAAGCTAACAAACCAAGCAAACAAACAGCAGTAAAGCAAACGTTATTTACTGGTTAATCGATTTATCAAAAATCGATTCTATTGCATTCTACATTTCATCTCTATGACCGGCTATAAAAAAAAATAGATAAAAAAATGATAATTTTTTAAAGGGAGTAAACCATTAACAATACCTACTTTTTTACTTTAAACTAAATTCCCCATTCAAAAATCAAATCCCCGAAGCTTAATGTAGTAAAAAAATCACGAAAACAATTACTTACTATAAAATTTTGATCTTGATGACTTTTTGGTATGTACCACTTTTGGCCATTCACCTTTCCTGGATAGAATTTAATTCCGAAATGACCACTACTCTTTTTTCTGCTAAAATTCTAAGTAATATAATTGCAAAATTGCATTCAAAATGTGCGTATTAAGTACCTACTTTATTAAAAACTGGCTGAAAACATTTTTGATAGATAGCTTAATTTATTTTTAAACATGTTTTATTTGGATTGGCGCTTTTATTTTGGTTCCAGTGCATTGTTGCGCTCTCTTTTTTTCGCATGTGGAAGTAATTGACTCTGCCACTTTCTAATTCCCACCCAGTTCGCCTTTTACATATCACCTTGATGATGGTATCGTCCTTGGTGAGTTTTCCGGAAAACCTTCTTTTTTTTTGTTTTGTCTTAGTTATGAGGGTTTTTAATTGGCGATGAAGGTTTCTTCTACTTCTTCTATTTATGGATCGCGCAAAAAAAAAAAAAAATAATATATATTTTCTCCTTCAGTCTCTGTCACACTATCATAAAACCAGTATAAAAATTTATAAATAAATCATTTTCTTTACAATCATCTTTTCTTTTGTCTTGCATTGTATTTTGACAATATTAATTTGCTACCAACTTTGTGCACTTCATTGTCACTTGGTTACGGTTTGTTGTACTCATAAATAAAAAGTGTGAAGTACTAGCAGTATTAGTAAGTAGGTATTGAAGGATGGCACTATTGTCTCGTATAGGCTGATGACATCAGCTGAATGCCTCTTAGCTGTACATGTTCTGTCGTCTCGAAACATTAACATAATTATAATTAGTAATTTTCTGCCAAATTAAATAAATAAATATCCTTGGACATTTCACACAACGCCATCTAGTCCCAAGCTAAGCAACCTAATGCTTGTGTTATGGTAACGAGATGGCTGATAAACTACTTATATAATTTTTTTTTTGTAAATACATACATATTATAGATAGAAAAACACCCAGACTCGAAACAAATACTTGTAGGTCGTACAAATATTTGTTCCGTGCGGGAATCGAACCCGCGACATGCTGCGCAGCAGTCAATCGCTCAACCACTGCGCCAACCGTGTCGTCAAAATTGGTAACTGTCAACATACACTGGAGCATTACGAGATACACCGATAAATTATATGTTTTTAAAATTCCTTTTTATCCAAATGTAGGTATGGTTAAATAATTTGGATATTCCATACGTGTTATTTGAATAAATATTGTCTACTGCTGTACTAAAACCGAAACATTATTACTTGAAATTTTTTGATAGAAAAAATTTCCAAGGTAGCACCATCTATTTTCTGTTTTATACACGATTATTATATTCAGCAAATAAATTTTGTTCTTATTCTTAAACTTCTAATGCGATAGATAACGCCACATACTTGATTAATCTGAATTTAAAATGAAAAGACATGAACTCTGTATACTTATTAGAAATGCATTCAAAAAATAAATCTACCTAATCTAAATAATATCTACTTCACTCCTCATTCTTTCTTACGAAAACGAGGAGAAGTTGCAAATATTTACTTTAACTACCTACACTATGTATTTATTTACTCTCAGATTACGCCAGCGTCGCACTTTACATTATTTAAATTAAATTAAACTAGCTATAAAGAAACCGCAGTCAACATTGTTTACATCTAAGTTTAATTACTTTTGTGGCTGCTAAGTAACGTTTTAATCTTGCTGTGTTTGTGATTTGTTTCATATTGCTATTAGCGAGTTATAATGGTGTAAGACCTAAAACGATACATATTCATGGTAAATCATATTTATGGTAATCTGGTGGTCTATGTAAATGTCGCAATAAGATGGTTGTAGCCGGGATTTAGGTAAGTAGTTATATCCCTAGGGATATAGCTATTACCGTAATATATAAAAGCGGTTCATACTATCTTACTACGAATATAAGTGAGATACCAGCACGATCTAGTAATATAAATAATAGGGCACTCCGACCAAATAGGTTAGGGTAGGCTAGAATTACGCGAGAGCCGAGCGAGCGAAGCGTGCAGTGCCGTGGCAGTGGCCGGCGAGCGCTACGTCGAAATTGCAGTTGCATTGGTCGCAGTAACAAAATTAGGGCTCTCCGACAAATTATGCACCACTTTCATAAAACTATATTACGGTATATAACTATATCCCTAGGGATGTAACTATGCCACGGCTACAACCATCTTACTGTGACATAATTAGGTATATTTTAAACTAGCGGACCCGACAGACGTTGTCTTGTTTGAACGATCCTAGAACCCGACTGCAGCGCCACCTACCCGGCCCAATTGTATTTTCAAACCATCCAGGCACCCATTGAAATATACACACAAAATTTCATTTAAATCGGTCTAGCCGTTTAGGAGGAGTTAGGTGACAAACACACGTACAGAAAAATAATATATTCGTAATAAGATAATATTAAGATAAGTATTGAAGTTTCTTTGTGGGTTAGGCCCCGCAGTGAAAGTTTTTTATGGTGATTTGGTGATGATGATTTCATGCTGTGCATAAAGAAAAGGTACCTACGTAGATCCCTAAAGTACAACTAGCAAATCGGTTTATGCCGAAAAACTGAAAACACTAAGCCGTGGCTGAATATATGAATATAATGATGTTACCCATTATGAGCACAAAGATTAGAATTGTTTGTCATCTCTAGCACAAACAATTTATCTGTCATTAGGTACCATGTGCTAAGTAGCCAGACACCTATTAACCACAGTATTATTAGGTATGGTTGGATGATCCATGTAATGTGTACCTATCTTACGTTTTATGGGACACTGAACTGATCGTTCGTAAAAATATAATACTGTCAAATTGATTTCCTGGGTTGAGCTTAGTCGTCCAATGAAGCCCATATAGGTATTAACCTATGGGCTTCATTGGACGACGCTTTTGACGTGCAGCGGAGGTAGGCTAAGCTCAAGATCAAAGAAATTGTCAAGTTTCCGAAACTAGTTTAATTTTGATTATTGGCTTTATAGGTAACCTGACTTTTGGATTGGTATGCTGAATCTAACACGCTACATAAACATAACTTCACTGATCACACCTGTGTTCCCCGAAGGAATACTTTGAGTTTGAGTTTGAGTCGAGTTTGGGAATACCTACGTCTGCGTATTAGTCAAACCTGGGAAACGTTTATGTCATAGTGTCCTAACTTTATTTTGTTTACTTACCAACCGGACACGGAGTACGATACTGCGCTCTAAGACACAAATCGAAGACGTCACCCAAAAACCAGCCAAGCTCAATTGGGACTGGGCCGGACACGTTTGCCGCATGTCGGATGCTGTGGGCTAAGACCACCACAACACGGGTCCCTGAAAACGTCCAACGGAATCGCGGAAGACCCAGGCGTAGATGGCGGGACGAACTTGACGCTTATAGGAGGGATTGGTCCTTAGATTGGCTCAGGATCGAGTAGAGTGGAAAAAGGAAAGGGAGGCCTTTGCCCTGCAGTGGGCTATACAGGCTGATTAATCAATGTGCCTAGCCTTTTCCCAACTATGTTGTGGTCGGCTTCCAGTCTAACCGGATGCAGCTGAATACCAGTATTTTACATGGAGCGACTGCCTATCTGACCTCCACAACCCAGTAACTGGGTAATACGATACCCCTTGGTAAGACTGGTTGTTAGACTTTCGGGCTTCTGACGTCCCGTAACGACTGTCAAAGATCCACGAATGACAGCCGGGACCAACGGCTTAACGTGCTTTCCGAGGCACGGAGGAGTCTCGGTGTGTAAAGATGGTCACCCATCCACTGACCGACCCCGGCAAGCGTAGCTTAACCTGATGGATCGACCATGCGGCTGTTATTACTTAGCCACGAGCTGCTCATCAATACAGGCTGATTAATATTGTAGTATTATTTTTTTTTGTCTTTGACATATCTCGGGACCCTGGGGTCCCGGACCTTTGGAAGGCGTACGAGGGGCCGAAGCCAACTCGCAGAGGCCCCTTAGACAATTTTAAAAGACGAGGCGGCACCAGCCGACGATTATCCCTGTATGCACTATGCAAGTGCACTCAAGGACAACCCCCGGTTTGTGCAGGACTATTGCAGAACATGGAATCAAAACATATGGGCTATGGGTTTGGGTGGCTATAGTGGATCGGGTACCTTAAACTATGGAAGAACTATGTCCCCTGCCTTACCAATGTTATATAATATACACAGTTAAAATGGCAGGGGGTGACTTGCACACTCAATAATGGGCCCCCGGAAACGGTCGCTAGCACATAGTGTCGTAACGGCAAGGGGGCAACATGTCCTGAGGCGCTTGTGAGGAGTGGAGAGGCATCCCACGGCTATCAGGACAATCCCGGAAGTACGGTCAAGATCCCTACCAGCAACTTACTGAAATACTTCCTTCCTCCGAGCACGTTTGCTCTTGCGAATCTCCACTCAAACCGGCCAATAAAGGCAAGAAAGAGGTGGGAGCTCTGTTCCTCGTCAGTGTTCACTCAAGCCAGCCAATAAAGGCAAGCGAGAGGTGAGGAACAAGACTTCTCCCGGGAGATAGGGTCCGTGGGGTCGCTACTGCCCAACAGCTCGCCACATGCTGCCCTGCGGGTTTTTGTATCTCTCTTGGTCTGGCTCCTCATCCTAGACCTGTTCCGGCAAAGTAAACTCTACCGGCACAGACCTAAAATTCGGAGCGCGCAAGCCCCACCACGACGTCAACGTAGAGATACTGCGGTGGGGGTATTATTGTATTTTATTTTGCTAAACTATGTATATTCGACTGATGAATCCAAATTGGTTAAACATGTTTTATAACTTTCAACGATATTATTTTGCCCGTTTGATGGTAAAAGGATCGCCCCTTAATACATGGGACTTAAACATAACTGGGAAATGTGGGTATACTATAGGAGCACCTCTGCCTAACCCTTCGAGGAATTCTGGCGTGATGTTATGTTATGTGTTTTGCTAAGCCAATGGAATTGCGAAGTCTTTGCCCTCACACATATTAAACCTTTTCCATATATTAGGTTCCAAATAATAATTAACGCATTAAGAGGATACATCGAAGCGTGGTTTAGAACGGTGTGTAAATGAAATGGCGTTATCTCGTTTAAATCTCGAACAATATCTGCTTTAGTTATTGTTCTGAGGTTTAAATGTAGATTTAAGACAAAATGCTAGTACTTAAATCAATTTTTAGCTTTAGCAAATTTTACAGCACAATAAGGAATTTACGTATCTAATAGTATAAAACAGAAAATAGACGGTGCTACTTTGGATCATGTTCCGGTTTTAGTACAGCAGTATAGTAGAGAGTATAGTAGACAAATATAGTCAAATAACACATATGGAAAATCCAAATGATTTAATCATAAAAATACAATTGTTTTTATAGGAATTTTAAAAACTCAAAATTTATATCGATGAACAAACAGACAAATAGTGAGTGAGTGATAAAACTTCTGTTACTTGTTCGACTTCTGCTCTCGTCAATCTATGTATCAAGCATAAGTATGGCTTTCACATACGGCATACCTAACCAATTAGTGCATATATGCTATTAGAAAAGGTCGTATTTTCGTTTTCGAGTTTTCGATTATATAATATCTATCTAAGTAATCGAAAACTCGAAAACACGACCTTTTCTTCAATTTTTTTTCCATCGCTTCAGATCGGGTTTTTTCAAACTCTTTAGTCCCTTCAATTTGACAGTAAAATGTTGCATTTTGACAAGTTTACCTTATATAGTGTATTATCTATGAAGTTTACTTTGCAGAAGTTATATTTGGATATAATAAGTGTTTTTTTTAATTGATTTTAAATTATATATGATAAAGTCAGATAATGTAAAATGACCTTTTTCGAAATCAATGAAAATCTGAAAATTAGACGGCCTATTATAGAAATACGTAAGTAGGTATTTCATAACATATGTAGGTTTCTGTAGTTCTATATCACAGAAGTAGTATTTTTATTTTGTCCGAGTTCTAGTTCTATAAAACGATGAATACTGTGCCTCCCTCCTGCCTGCTAGGGGTACTAGTAGTCCAGCCAGAACTTCAGAGTAGTTCTGCAGGCCGATGATAACAATGGACTTCATTGGTTTGTCCTCACTTAGTTCTATTCTGTTAGTACCTAGGTAAGCTTTATTTAAGCATAAAGTTTGGTCGTTGCGATGTTGCGATTTGGTTGTTGATCGTTTTGAACAAAATATTTAGTAATATAGGGGTTTCCGTTGTTATTCTAATAATTATATTTGAAAATCATTATTATTTCTGTAACCAAAATCAAACAATGTTTTCGTCGATACGGGAGTGTGGTATTTTTGTACAATATTTATGCACGTTTGCCATTAATATACAAAAATATTTACCGTAGCAAACAATTTCTACTATTTACTTATTCGCAGTAACTCCATATCGCTTTGAATTACGTTTTTGAAACGCTCGCTTGATTACAATTTAAATACAATCGGACAATGGACATTATTCTTGTTACTTTATATGTCGATAGTCCGTTAATTTAGTTTAGTTGATAGTACAGGTAACAAAATGAAAATGTTCTTTTCCTCAGATGTGGTTCCCGTCCGTTTCAACTTGTGGGTGATGTTGTTCACAAGTTGCTGGGTGGTGTACATGCTGCGAGTGAACATGAGCCTCAATCTTATCGCCATGGTCCCACAATCATCCAACAACTCTACGTAAGTCATCAGCTCATCGTATTTCTGACCCAATTCTAATTAATTTGGCGTTAGCGCAGCATCTGCTTCTTCCTAACATCTATTAGTTATCATTGTAGTAGATGGCAAATTCATACAATCCATGCATGTGTAAAAAAATAAGTTCAGGGCTAGAAATGTTGCGTCCTGGATAGGAACAGTCTGCGTCTGATGGCGGGGACCATCACGGGACACTGCTAGCTAAATAAATATTTCCACACAATAGGCTTATCGGGCAGTCCTCTGTGCAGAGCGTGCATGGAGGGTGAGGAAACCGTTGCGCATGTGCTAAGTGTGCTAAGTGCTTATTTGAATGCACAGGAGTCACCCAGATTAGAACAGAAACCCTCAGGTCACCCAGATGTTTTGCAGATGTTCTCCACAGACCAGGAGATGTAATTAATAAACTTGTGGAGGGAGGTGGGCTGGTTGGAATAACTCACTCATGGATGGCCGCCATGGCTCACGCACAATGATCTACTTGAAGGACGCACTAATAGTTGTGGAAGAATATTTAATATTGTGTGTTTTGATGTCATCGTATATTATTAATACTTAGAACTTTTTCAAAGCCAACTCTCGGAAATATTTCCAAGCACGTAGCTAAGCGGAAAACTAATAACTTTTAAGTACTTACCCATGAATATTATGATGGGGAAAATATGCGGTTTTCTTTTACCTATTTGAATTATGCTACCCATATAATAATGCGTGTTTTGTTTTTAACAGATCGCAATCTCAGTGTGACCCGAAAGAAGATGCGGTGACAAATGAAACTCTCCGTCGAGTAGACGGTATTGATGTTCACGCGGCTCATGTCAAGGTACCTAGGATACAAAAATTAATCATAAGTAATTTTATGCCAATACGGCAAAATTTCCTGTACGGCCAGTACACGAAATTTTGCCGATTTCGCTGATTTACGTGATTTTACAGACGTGTTTTTACAGTGATAATAAAGTACGAGCTATAAGTTTTATTACACAGTAACATGAAAGATCATTTCAATTATGATCTAATGTATGAGCTACTTTTTTATTTTGATTAATCGACCTAAACCGGCGACTATTTTGTGAATCTTTACGAGATTTCTAAACCTCATAAAGCAAAAATTCAGAAAATATTGTATCACATATTTACGAATCGATTTGACGTCTAAAGAGTATGGAAAAATTACAATGTTTTCTTGTATAAGTTATCTATACAATGTATGAATCACTTTTTAAAAACATATTCAATTTAGTCAATTTTTGGGAAAATTGGCAAAGAATTGCTTTTTTTGTTCTTCTAAATTAAAACAACAGCAATAAGCTTCAATTCAAAGTCAATACATTTCCTGAAAAAAAAAAAAAACCGGCCAAGTGAAAGAAAGAAAAAAATGTTTATTTGCGGTAAACATGACGCAAACTACAACAGAGTAAAATAATTATTTAAAGTGCGTGTCGGACCACGCACAATGAAGGGTTCAGTAGTTGAAAAGAATTTATCCCAAAAAGAAACTTAACCCTTTGTGTGCCGGAACGTGGATCCACACGAGACACAATGGCTTTTTAATTGTAATGTAATTACGGCATTCGACTAGTTAACGTTGGATCCCAAATTTTTTTTTTTATGTCAAAAAATTACAAATTCACAATTTTCGGACTTTTTCCTTTACTTGTACTGGGAGACCTTGCTTCTTGCCAAATTTTATTCTTTTAGGTCAACGGGAAGTACCCTATAGGTTTTGATTTACTTGCGATAGTTGCGAGTATTAAAATGTGTCGCAAAATAGCCGTATTTTTATTGCGTTGACTTAGACGCTTGATTATTTTAGAACTATAATAGACACTAGACTTACGTATTTAATATTAATTTCAACTTGATATCTCCACGCGTCCTTGAGAAAAAGGGTCTTGACAGACTGACAGACTTAGAACATTTTTTTTATGTGATAGAATTACAAATTAACAATTTTTCGACTTTTTCCTTTATTTGTGTTGTATGACCTTGCTTCTTACCAAATTTCATGATTCTAGAAGAACGGGAAGTACACTATAGGTTTTGATTTACTTGCGAGTATCAAAATATGTCGCATAAATGGCCGTATGTTTTTATTGCATTGACTTAGATGTTTGAGTTTTTTTGGACTTCAAGAGACCACAGACCTACGTATTTGATATTAATCTCAACTTGATACCTCCACGCGTTCCTGAGAAAAACGGTCTTGACAGACTGACAGACAGACAGACAGACGGACAAACAAGTGATCCTATAAGGGTTCCGTTTTTTCCTTTTGAGGTACGGAACCCTAAAAAATGCAAATTTGCCAATAAAAAAATCTTTTAAGTATAACAACCTATTTCTCGCATAATAAAAAAGCGTTTGTTGCCCGTGGTACTACCAGTATTACTACCAGTAGTACCACGGGTAAAAAATACTCCCGTAGAACTACCAAGCGATCCAGTAGTACCACGGGAGGTTTTTTTTTACCCGTGTTACACTCATATTCGACATTTCATAGTTTGACACCTGTCACTTTGACACCTGTCCCTTTGACACTTCCCACTTTAACTTTGCTATTTAGAAATTTCCCTACCTTAAGGGCCCTCGCTCACGGCGACTTTTTGTAGCGATGCAGTAGCGATGTCGTCGCGCGTTTGCATCGATACAGTCGCGATGCGGTGCTAGCTGTTTGCCTTCGCCTACACCACGATTCGATTCGAGTAGCGATGCTGTCGCGCGTTTAAGAAACGCGCGACAGCATCGCTACAAAAAGTGGCCGTGGGCGAGAGCCCTCACACTGGTGTGAACGCTCAAAGTGGAGGTGGGTCAACCGCGACCATTTTTAATAATATAATTTCTTTAAGTACACAGAACCTGGGCGACCGAGCATTGCTCGATTGAAAATAGAGAAACGAATTTTCCCAGAAAGTAGACATAGGCAGATTAGGTAGATTTATTTTGTATGGTCTACTTTAAAAAAAATACGGACAACACACGGTACGGAAGTTTAGTGTACATACAAAACATGTTATACAGTATCAATTATTAATTCTACACTAAAGATTAAAATCTAAACTTGGTATTGGACACGACATTTTTATTGTTACGTCTACCAGAATAATTGTTTTTAGTACAAGGCATATTTTTCGTTTGTTTTACTACCAGTGTTATGTTATTTCGCTTCGCTGATATATATGTTTTTTTTTTTTAAGTAGACCATACAAAATAGATCTGCCTAATCTGCCTATGTCTAATTTCTGGGAAAATTCGTTTCTCTATTTTCAATCGAGCAATGCTCGGTTGCCCAGGTTCTGTGTACTTAAAAGAAATTTTATTATTAAAAATGTTCGCGGTTGACCCACCTTCACTCTGAGCCTTCACACCAGTGAAGGTAGGGAAATTTCTAAATAGCAAAAGTTAAAGTGGGAAGTGTCAAAGGGACAGGTGTCAAAGTGACAGGTGTCAAACTATGAAATGTCGAATATGAGTGTAACACGGGTAAAAAAAAACTTCCCGTGGTACTACTGGATCGCTTGGTAGTTCTACTGGAGTATTTTTTACCCGTGGTACTACTGGTAGTAATACTGGTAGTACCACGGGCAACAAACGTAAAAAAGTAGCTCATTCATTAGATCATAATTGAAATGATCTTTTATGCTGTGCATTACAACATATAGAAATACACTATTTTGACTGTAAAATCACGACTGCAAAATTACGCAAATCAGCGAAATCGACAAAATTTCGTAAACCATTTCAAAACCTGGCTCCTCAGCCTGTAAGTATATGAAATGGTTAGATAGTGTACATTGATATATGTCAATGGTTAAATTAACTAAATGTGCTGTCTTTCTATCTATCTATTTAGAATTGTCATCTTCTTCTAATAAAACCAGAAACAGAATTTAGGATAAAATTATTGAAACGAGTGTGTCTAGTTGATTAAAGAATATAATCGCTACTAATTTAGTATAAACTAGACACATAGTAGGTATTAGATGCGCGGTCTGTAAGCATGCATACTAATTAATTCCATGCTGCCTGCAGGTGTTTTTTTTTAAATAATATATTTTTTGCATTCATTTCATTGAACTTATTATTATGCTAGCTTTTGTCCGCGGCTTTGCCCGCGTGGATGTCGGAAAATATTCCACTGGAACAGACTGCCGGGATTAAAAGTACCCTATGTGTTAATCCAGGTAGGTAAACATTGTATGAATTTCGTAATACATACATTGTTTTCATGGGTTAATGGATTAAATAATGAATACACTTAATTAAACCTTCCTCATGAATCACTCCGTCCGTTGTGGAAAACCGTATGAAAATTAGTAGTTTTTGAGTTTATCGCGTTCAGACAGAGAGACAGACGCGAGAGGGGGGACTTTATTAGTGTTTCGTACCAATATGGTAAAAAGGAAACCTTATGGTGTGACGCAGTCTGTCTGTCCGTCTGTCTGTTACAACTGGATATCTCAAGAACTACTAATGCTATTAACTTGTTTGGAACAGTTTTAGATGACGTTTGCCCAACTATTTTGCAAATAAGAAAGAAATAAAAATACATTTTTTTTGTCTTAATAATGCCTTCACAGGATTAGCCCGCTTAAGCAGCCGACAACCTCCTAGGTTGACCAGCGAGATAACCTTCCAAAAAAAAAAATTCGAGGAAGCAAATTTAGTCAAAGTTATAATATTAATACTGTTCTTCCCGATCCATAGCAGATCCCAGGTGGAGCGTCATTCAACTGGTCCGGGGAGCAGCAGGCTCTGATCCTCGGCTCCTACTTCTGGTGCTACCCCCTGACGTCACTGGTGGGGGGCATGGCTGCCGAGCGGTGGGGCCCGCGCTACGTGGTGCTCGTCACCTCCTTCGCCAGCGCCATTCTGACAGCATTGAGTCCTCTCGCTGCGGACCTGGACTACATCGCTCTAGTTGTTATAAGATTCTTGTTAGGTTGTGCTGGGGTAAGTGGACATTTCAGAAGCTATTCCAGATTAATGGTCTACCTATGCTATTACAGTTGTGTGCACTGTTCTTGATTTACCTAACTAATTTATTTTTGTTACCAAACCAAACTCTCAGCCTAGACTAATTACACAGATCAATCTGTGCTAATAACCAAATGATTTCCTTTATGATTGGGCAATCACTCGGATTAACATTTCAGTTATAGGGACATTATAGACCTACCATTATAGACCTAGCCATGGTGATAGCTCCATTGGGGATCCGAAAAGTACACAACGAGAAATATTTGTACATATAAATATTTAGGATCCTATAACGTGATGTAGAATTAACTTAGCCAGTAGCCTATCGTTGTTTCGCCCGAAAGGGGAGGTTATTCCTAGACTCCTTCTGAGTGGAATAGTCACACGATCGGCCAGCGGGTTGGTGACCGCTTCGAGACTTCTAATAAATACGAGTGAAAACGTACGGACGGCGTAGAAACCCAACCGCAATATTTAATGTCTAAACTTGTTTTGAAAAATTACTTAAAAAAAACTAGTCAGTTGCGTGTTGGGGTGAGGTTGCACTGAGGGTTCCGTCCTTATTGAGAGCATGCAATGATGATAATTTCTCCAGACGCGTATAACTAGCACGTAGATCTTGTAGGTTCTGAGCGCTTGGGGTACTATATTGAATGCAATAAAGATGCGTAATATTTAATATCAAAAGAACACAAGTACAAAAAAAAATATTTGGAGACAACCTTTTTGAAACCATTTGCAGGATAGGTGGTTAATTACAAGCTGTATTATGTTCTACAAGA
The DNA here is from genome assembly GCA_905163495.3 of Cosmia trapezina. Taxonomy (NCBI): domain Eukaryota; kingdom Metazoa; phylum Arthropoda; class Insecta; order Lepidoptera; family Noctuidae; genus Cosmia; species Cosmia trapezina. Next base: position 13,213,251 of record LR991038.1, read on the forward strand.
TTAAGAAAAGATTTGAGAGCCACAATATGAAGGGCGAGGTCATTCGATAGTTCTCAATAGCTTATTTATGTTAATAAGTGATTCATAGGAGACAAATGTGATATTTGCCAAATAGTCATATTGCTTATGATAATATTTTTTTCCTCATATTTCGAAATGAACATTATAAATTATTCATATTAGCAAATCAAATACGTTGATTTTCTAATTTACCGGTCCTTATAAGCTATGCCTGATAAAGTTATTTAACTTTGTAGTATGGAATTAGATGTCACACTGTTGAGGTGTTTTTGTCATCGTCGAAACGGGATTGTTACATTCAACTCGTTTGGATACGGTAAATAATTGTTCTACTTTCCAGGGTTTCATATATCCGGCACTACACGTGCTGGTGGCGCGATGGGCTCCGCCGGCAGAAAAAGGCAAGTTTGTAAGTGCTATGATGGGAGGAACTCTGGGCACGGTCCTCACGTGGTCTCTTACTGGACCTCTCATGGAAAAGTTTGGATGGGCGTCAGCTTTCTACGTGCCAGCTGCACTAACAGTGGTCTGGTGTTTCTTCTGGTGGTACCTTGTGGCCGACTCACCAGCAGAACATCCCAGGATAACAGACGCGGAGAAGAATTACATATTAGACGCATTAGGAGACAAGGTCAAGAAATCAAAGGTGAGATAATATTTGCACTGGTGTTGTCACGCTAAGGTTAAGTAGTTCGCGCCAAAGTGATACATTAGGAATTACAGTGAATCGTTCGGATTTGCTCGTAACGATGCTAATTGTAAAACATATTCGGCTAGGTAAATGTTGTGTCAATATCTTTGTCCAGTTATAGATTGACAAATAATAAAGTGAAGTAATGGAACATAGAGCGAAAACCCCATTACATCATCCATAATAATGTTTGTGTATCTGCAAAGTTAAATAAATGTTTGTTATGTAGGTTTACTCTAAATATGCTAATTGAAACTGAAACATACATGCTACGAGTATAATACAACTTATTCATCTTTTATCATTTTCAGGGATTGCCACCGTTCAAGAGCATTGTTTCCTCATTCCCGTTCTTGGCAATGATTATTCTACACTACGGAAATCTTTGGGGCTTGTACTTTATCATGACAGTTGGACCTAAGTTTGTTTCAAGCGTCTTAGGCTTTGAATTATCGGCTGCTGGAGTGATATCTGCTCTTCCGTACCTTGCGAGATTGTTCTTTGCGACGATATTCGGAGTAGTCGGGGACTTCATATTGGCAAGAAAACTAATGTCGACGACCCTTATAAGGAAATTCTTCTGTCTGTTCTCGCACGTGCTCCCCGGTGTCTTGTTAGTATTGCTGGTGTACGCTGGATGCTCTACAGCACTGTCAGTGTCGCTGATTACAATGTCAATGGGATTCAACGGCGCGGCAACATTGACTAACCTACAGAATCATCAAGACCTGGCACCGAACTATGCGGGGACCTTGTATGGAATTGCTAATTGTATCGGCAGCACTGCTGGATTCTTCACGCCCATGATAACAGCATACTTTACGAGCTCAGGAGTAAGTATCTTAACCCAAATGAGCTCGTTAACTTACAAAGCTTGCAAATTCTGTAAAACTTCTAACTTCTTCACTTTTAAATAAGTGAGCAATCTGTTCCTGATTATATTTTGCTAAACTTGAATGACTAAAATCGGAAACTGTCTTTTAATATTAGTAAACCATGTTATAAAGAACTTATCTTTATTTATTTTGAAGAAAAATAAAACACAATGGTAAATCGAATCAGAAATATAAATATCTGATAAAACCGTTTATACAGGGTGGCCGGAACATTGACGTCCAAAAATAAAATTTCGGTCCCTCGTATCGTGGGGTATTCGAATCACCCCCATGTATGTTCCGCGACTTTTCATAGTTTTCGAGTTATGAATTTTTTTCTGAATGTTTGAAAATTTTCGACCTGACCAACCTAAAAAAATTCTAAAAAAAAAAGTAGAGGGTTTTATCGAGTTTCTTTTTTTGCAACTGAATTTTCATAAGTAGTACTTTTATGCATAAAATAATCAACTTCGTAACTGTGATGAAAGTTATGAAAATGTTGATCTAAAGTGAAAAATTTACGTTCGGTAAACTATGACTCAAATTTTCAACTTTAAATTAAAAATCTTAACAGGTGACTTCATAATTCCTAAGTAGGCTTCAAGAATGCGCCAGACTCTCAGCTTTCATAATCATAAAAAAAATGAAGTACTTAATAGGGCTACTTTGTTTAAAATCGGCCTTCAAAGACAGCGAGGTGGAAAAATTCTTAAAATTACCCATCTGAGTAATTATTTTTTTTCGGCTATTTTCTCGTTCCTAAGGTTAATTAATGATAAGAATACTGAAAACTAACCAAAAATAGTTTCAGAGTTGGGTAAGAAAAGTTTTACGTAAAAAGTGGTTTTGAATAAAACACAGATGATAATGTGAAAAAAGTACTTAATTTATTTTTAACATTTACAAAAGGTTTTCAAAGTGGCCACCACCAGCAGCAATACACATTCTACACCTACGTAAGAAATTGTCTGGCAATCGTCTAAAAGCGTCTCTGTTCTCTCTCACAACACGTTCAGCTTCTGCAATCAACTGCCTCAGCTCTTGTTCACTTGAACAGTCTCGGGCGTATGCTATTTCCTTGTAATAGCCCCAAATAAAGAAATCGGATCAGGTGAGCGTGGAGGCCACCTAATTGGTCCGCTGCGTCCGATCCATCTGTTGGGGTATGTTTCATCTAAGTAATTTCGGACCTGGGTTGCATAGTGACACGGGGCGCCGTCATTTTGCAACACCATGGTTCGTCTGAGTTCGAGATTCACATCTGCCAGCAACAATGGAAGTTCATTTTCCAAAAAGTTTTTGTATGTTTCTCCATCAAGTCTGGACGGCAGTTCAAACGGACCAATTAGTTCGCCATTGAGGATACCAGACCACAAGTTAACGCTGAAGCGATGTTGAAATGTCGAAGCTCTCACTTCGAGTGGATTGTTATTGCAGGTAAAAGAGTTGCACCCTCGTTTACAACCCATAGTCCACGAGAACGGATCGCGCAAAATTCATTAAACTAACATTTAAAAAAATCTCCATGTTTAAATCTTAGCTTTCCTGCAGTCATTTTTGGTTAGCAAACTAAATAACCTTAGGAGCGAGAAAATGGAAAAAAAAAATATATTAATCAGATAGCTAATTTTAAGAATTTTCCACCTCGCTGTCTTTGAAGGCCGATTTTAAACAAAGTAGCCCTATTAAGTACTTCATTTTTTTTATGATTATGAAAGCTGAGAGTCTGGCGCATTCTTGAAGCCTACTTAGGAATTATGAAGTCACCTGTTAAGATTTTTAATTTAAAGTTGAAAATTTGAGTCATAATTTACCGAACGTAAATTTTTCACTTTAGATCAACATTTTCATAACTTTCATCACAGTTACGAAGCTGATTATTTTATGCATAAAAGTACTACTTATGAAAATTCAGTTGCAAAAAAAGAAACTCGATAAAACCCTCTACTTTTTTTTTTAGAATTTTTTTAGGTTGGTCAGGTCGAAAATTTTCAAACATTCAGAAAAAAATTCATAACTCGAAAACTATGAAAAGTCGCGGAACATACATGGGGGTGATTCGAATACCCCACGATACGAGGGACCGAAATTTTATTTCCGGCCACCCTGGTGGCCGGAACATTGACGTCCAAAAATAAAATTAATTACCTTACCTAATGGTAAATTTTCAACTTTCAGAATAGCTTCGAGAGTTGGCGTCCAGTATTCTTCGTGGGGGCATCAGTTTACATCGTCTCGGCTCTGTTTTTCATATTCTTTGGAACCGGTAATATACAACCATGGAACTTTCCTCCCGAAGACAAGGATGCAAAGGAGGATAGAACAAATGGAGACCTCAAGGAAATGAATGGTTCGTCTATCAAACTCGGTGACGCGAAAGAAGTAAAAGAAACTCCCTTAAACGTTGCCAAGTAAATGAGATTGTTAACATTTTTGAGTGAGATTGGCAATATTATAACCTGTATCTTAGTTCCGAACATCGGCATGATATCGATGCTAAAGGTGTACTGCAAATATGTGATAAAAGAATTAGATACTAGGCTATGGACGGAATTGAAAATAAGTACTTACCTATGTTTTATTATTAAATCTCATTACCTTCACAAATGACGGAAGATTATAAATAAAATAATTATGTGCCTTAAGTGACTATACTGAGGCTTCGAGGGCTCTATTACAGAGGCGTAGATGAAACTTGAACTTTTTAAAATTTATTAAAATTTAAGCCGCAAGCAGTACGATTTTGAAATGACTTGAATTATGCGTAATGATAAAAATACTGTCCCGCTGATAATTTAGTTTGATGTAATTGTAAGCTCACGCGACATTGGTGCTATACCAGCGTTTTAACGTGCTTTGTGGATTTAGTAGGACACAGGATCAAACTTTGGGGGACGCTTCTGTTATTGGCAGCTCTTTGTTGAGATGAAAGTGCATTTAATCATAATTGTGAAATAATGATGACAATAATTATTATACAATTTTGAGCAGTTTATTTAATGGATTATTTATTTTCTTGTGTTTATGTGTACTTAGTACCTAAGTATTGTTAAAAATTATATGATGACGTAAATTTATTAAATGTAAATGCATTGTAATCGCTGTGATCTTTATTGAAAATGTAATGATAATTATTCGTATGGTAGATAGTTGGCAACCCCAATGGTGTTCTTAAATTTATTTATAGTTCATTACTACTAAAGAAACCTCGCACTGGTTTTGCCGTAGGTACCTATGTGAATTGCAAAGTAGTAATTTTCTGCTGCGTAGCAACCTACTAGTTTTTTGATCTTGCCTGTTGTGGGAGGATGACCTTATCTACAGAATTGTATTATTTCAAATCTATAAATCTATTTTAATCAGAAGGTTAGGACAATGTTTTTAAACTAAATAAATGAGAAATTTAATTTTTCTAGAGGTTAGTATTACTACAGTTAAATCTACTACAGTTTGACTGTTTTAAAATAATGAATCTTGCAATTTGACGTAGAGACTTTTAATCGAAAAAGGTGAAAGTTATAATAATCAAACTTGAATTTATTCGTCCTTTCATGAAGTTCGTATTGTCAAGATAAAATTTGCAGAGTAACATGACATGACTGACAGTGGACTCGAAGATGTTAAAATGGACAATGTCTAGTTCTTTCGAATTATGTATGATTTGAGTTTGAAAGAAGAAGACAAAACACTATTTTAACTAAAATAGGTTTGTAGAGTGTTTTAGTTTTTTATGAATAAGGTGGTTAGTGTTAAACCTACTGTTATTAAATTTTAGAGATAATTTTAACATAAGTCCCGATTATAATCGTGTAAAGCTATCAATTCGGTTTAATTAAATCATTGTACTTAAGTTTACATTTCGACAGTTATTTTATTTGATACCTAACTTATATTGTAATTATGATGAAAATTTTAATTTGTCTTATTGAAAGCATTGCCAATCATGAAATAAACGTCGATTATGATTTGATTGTTTTATTTATATTTCTTTTAATCTTTTCAACCGTCTGTCTACAGACTCTAAGCAAGTATCTAGTAGGTACTTGTTGGTAGCTTAGTTATATTTAATTGAGAAGATTTGTTAAGCATAGTTATTCATTTCAATATGGCCATGGATTTACTGTAGGAACTTAACATTGTCATTTTATAAATATTTTTGGACATTGGTTATGTTTAAAATTAGGATACGTGCAATAGTAAGCGAAAATATTATACTGACATAAATGTAATTGGTAAATAATGTCTGTTGTTCTTATTCTGTTGTGTTTCTAGGTGGGAATAATGATATTTCTTGGGTATTTTTTAATGCACATCGTCCGTAATAACCTAAGTGTTCATATAGTCGATATGGCCCAAGTAGTAAAGAGAGAAGACTTTACATTTGAGAATGAGACTCTAGCGCTACAGCGCTCTGCCAAAAGAGTTGGGGTATGATCCTTAAGTGCTTTACTAATAACTTTAAAATTATGATGTACAGAAGAAAACATATAAATAAAGCATTCATTCATTCATTCATTCAATATTTTTATGATAACAACAGGAAAACAATATGATTAAGTAACAATGTAGTAGAAAGGAAACTAAAAAAATAACTTGTAAAAATGTAACTGGTAAAAAGAACTTGAGACAATAGTAGTTAGCCTAGGTAACATCAGTGTTGTATCAATAATATTTACACATTAAAATAAACGGAAACAGTATACAGTTATAGGGAATCTAGTATATAAGTAGTAGGTAGCAGAGATCGTTGTACAGAAGGTACTAGTACAGGTACCTACCTACATAATAATATCAAGGTAAAGGCACCATCTACCACCAAGTCTGACGCCGGAAGGTGAAATTATGAAAGTGAGTCTAAGTTCTACTTTGGGTGCTGGACTCGAAGCACTGTCCACGTAACCACGTTGCGTCCACTTAGTATGTCCTAAGTTGCCGACCAACGAGGTATTGCAGTCAAAGTCGTTGTATCTGGTCAATGGTTCAGATCACCTACCACTTTCATGACCACTACTCAGAAGAAAGAAATAAATACATACTCTTTGCTCCGCTTTCACATTGTTTTCATATAAAATTTCAGAGGGTGGACATAATAAACTGGGATGACACGAAAGTAGGGAAACTGTTCTCTGCATATCACATAGGATATTGCATTTGCTTCCCAATTTTCCATAGTGTCGGAGATAGGTAAGCAGCTACAGTTCGTTCATGAGATGCAAAATAATAATATTTGGTATGCTGGATAAAGGACTCCCAAGTGGTGCTATAACACACGATTCTCCGCCTTCCGTATACATTCTGTCTGGGCTCTGTCCTAACCACCTTATTATGGTCATCGGTTCAACTAGCACTAGTGGGGGGAGCGTCCAGTCCAACACTACGCTTGCACGTACGTGGTCTCCACTCCAGGGGTCACCTACTCCAGCGGCTATCGGTCTTTTGTAAAACATGGCTAGCCCAATGCTATTTTAGCATGCCAAGCCTACAAGCTGTATGTTGTGAACAGACATCCTCTGTTCTTTGCAAACTAGGAAAACTTTGGAAAAGAAACACGAGATTATTAATTTTCAGTTAACTTTTCAGGCTAGGTCCAACGTGGGTGGTTGGCATTGCTGGAATCATATCAGGAGTACTGACCTCACTCACACCGGCCTCCGCTTATTACCAGTTTTGGGCACTGTTTTCAGTACGAATCATTAAAGGATTTTGTGCTGTTAGTATTTTTTGTTTTTACCAAGTTCTATGAAACTTCGGTACCGCTAGCCATCCTGGCACTGTCGCTGATTAGGTAATCAGCGACAGTGCCAGGATGGCTAGCAGCAGGATCTAATGACGCACTAATGACTTATGACGGCAACCTCACAAACTTTTGGATTCATTTTCTTAAGTATTAAGGGTTCAAAATGGGTACTTAGACGAACTACTTATTCTTTTTGTTCTATAAAATAATTGTGTCTAAAACAAAGATTCAGCAGAATCGTAGTGAGGCGTTTTATGTGCATAAGGTGCACCTACTGCCGCCAGTTAAGAGTTTTATGATTTGTCAAACAGGGAGCCATGCAGCCAAGCATGGTCCAAGTATTAAGGTACTGGGTGCCACCAATAGAGAGGAACCATTTCATGTGGGCGTATTGTGGTAAGCTTCTCTTGCTTGTTCCTAATAGAAATGAACTAGTTAGAAAAGGAATTTACGATTCAACCTAAACTAAAGGACGATTGATAAAAGACATCATATCTTGAATATAATTAAGGATAAATTTCTTGCATAGATTGAAAGTGACTGTTCCGTTATCCTCTCGACATGATAATCTTAATATTAATTGTAAAGACAGACATGTAACTTGAAACGGTACCTAATATAATTAATTTGTTTATATCAATATTTAGGTAAGTAGATAAAAACATGACACTATATTTTGCCGGAGTCGCAGTATAAAAACTTTACCGGTGCGCATCACATCGAGTCGGTTTTGTTACGAGTCGCACTATCGCCGGGGTCGCATTGGAAAACGGCATGACTAATAACGATGTATACAAATGTATGTATATTTGTCACCAGGTGTAACCACGGGGACTTTCTCCACGTTCCTCATGTGTGCCGCAGTGCACTACTACTCGCGATGGCCGGTAGGGTTCTACGTTGCCGGTGGGATGCAAATTACGTGGGCCATCATTTGGATCCTTGTTGTTACCGATTACCCAAGGAGACACCCTTGTATATCTGATGAGGAATTGGCGTATTTGTTTAATACTATTAGTAATATTTTTCCAATAAAAGTGAGTCCTACTTAGTAGGTAAGTATGCAAATTAAGTTTCAATATGGTTTCAACAAGGGTAAACCAGCACTTAATATTTAGTGGTGTAGGTACGCACTAGGTTCTTACCCACTAAGATCAAGGTTGCGTAATTGCGTAGGTATGTGTAAACAACACAATTTATTGAATAATCGCTATGAAAGCCCTTGATAGCGTCTTCAGACCTCTTTACGCATCCGCAAAACAGTCGTAATGTTCAAGAAACACGAGAAAGTGGTGATGTCATCAAGGCGCCAAGTTCCAGTTTTCCTTATACTTCTTATTCGCTCATTAACCTGGAAAATTAACTAAAGGCGAACTGTTGTCTGACTATAAAATGAGATGACCAATAATAGAGAAGTAAGTGTAGAAAAAGGGACATGTTGCGCCGACCCCAAGGCCTAAAATTGGTATAAGGGCAGGAGAATGATGATTGTCTGAAGTTTGACATATTTTCTTTTCAGATAACTTACTAATGAAATATTAGCCTTAAGTATTTATTTTTAGATGACAAATGCTCAAGCTCCATGGCGATTGATTATAAGATCTGTCCCAGTTTGGGCTCTTTGCATCCTCAACTTTGGATATTCATGGATGATTATTTCCCTTTGTCTCTACGGTCCACTTTACTACTCTAAAGTCACAAAATACAGCATCTATAGCGTTAGTAAAAACATTGTGGTAATTTTGTTATGACTTCTTTTAATCCTGATGTGTAGATCATATTATTATACCTATTACCACTACTTATCTGTCTATGACTAACTTATAGTGTACCTAGGAAATAAGGCTTATGCGAAAAAAGGAACCAAGAACTTTAACTTATTACATCTTTTTCAGGCATCAGCAATGACAGCGCTGCCATTTTTCTTGCGTTTGGTCTTCGGAACAATCCTCATACAAACTTATCATAAGTACAAACACAGGTCCCAAGTCAGCCGGATTAAACATCTAAGAAAATATTTTATTATCGTGTGTGAGTAAAGTGTTTTCATCGTCATCGTCATCAGAGAATCTGGGTGCAACAGTACGGTAAGGGCAAGGCAACAAGTGTCCGTAAGATTATGGTAAGATTGCGCTTGCGCGTCGACCCTGTTTGTGGTCCTTTCTATAAAACCGCCTTTTACGAAAAGGAATCCACAAGGTTTCTTCATTACCTACGTATAGGGAAAAGCGTGGTGTTTAAAAAAAGAAGAAGGTTTGTTTGGGATTCCCTCGTTCATTGTCTTCCGTCCTGGCAAATCGACGCCTTTTTTTTTTGGTGGATGGAAATCATCAAATGATTTCTCCCGCTCTGGTTGGAGCGGAAGGTCGTGGCAAACTTTTACTGACTAAAACCCACCCGTGTTCCTTCAGTTGCCTATGCCAGGGCCACGGTATCTCTTTCGAACAACCCTCGACCTCGGCGGCGGCAAATCGACGCCTGTCAACCTATTCAATCTTCACGACTTAGGACTCTCCAAGTCTGTCTGTCCCAATATGATAAGAGTCGACCTTAAATGAACCCCAGTGGACATCGTGAGCCTTCCTTCGCCTACCTTTATTGATTGACACATTCTGTATGACTTAGCTCACGTGATCCCTGGGCTGTTGGTGTGTATTTCGTGGTTGCTGCCTATTATTCCTGGACCTCTTCTGTTAACATTAGCAGTAGCTTTAACCGCTGCTGGAATGGACCTTACATTAGACCTCTGCTATGTAAGTTTTGCTCAAATTAAGTACCTTCATCTGATTAACTTGGGTATTCAAAGTCAAAGTCAAATTACTTATTTCAAATAGTCATATAGAAGGCACTTTTGGACGTCAAAAGAAAATAGAATTGATTCTAGTTGCCCTTTACAAAAGGTAGGTAGTTCGTATGGAAAGAATGGGCAAGAAATTCCATCGTTACTCTTTTCAAATGTTTTACAGCATTTTGTATACATTATATGTGAAGACGATGTACCTAGAATAAAATTAACTCAACTCAACTCAAACTCAAAGCATTTATTTCAATTAAACCAATTACAGGCACTTTTGAATTGTCAAAGAATCGGTCAGTAGGTAAGTCAGAAAGTTGAAGCTAGTTGCCCATTCCAAAACGTAGATCTATGGAGAAGAACGGGCAAGAAACTCCACGGACACTCTTTTAAATCAAAATATGGTTACAAAATATTGGTTACATCATTCATGTTGAAATTATACATGTGAGAACGATGAACGTTAAAAGCGTCCGTATTAAAAAAAATAAAAAAAAAAAACAATTCAAAATTAAAATTAAAATAAGCCGTGGCAGCTAAGGTATGACCGGCCTCCACCAACAGCGCCCGTTGACGATTATTATAAGTAGGCACCTAACATAATAGGTATGACTAGGTAATCCAAAAAATCGTCTTTTTCCAGGACCTGACGCCAACATTCGTGAATTCTGTTAATACAGTTATTAAGATTATTGGCAACACGTCGGGTATAATAATATCACTTTGCGTTGGACAAGTAACGTACAAGTTTAAGGTACCTACTCTCGTTATCAGATAATGTAGATAGGTAGGTAGGTATAACTATTGGTACCCGATAGAAAATGGGTTTCTTCAGTAGTTTGAGGTTTTAAATATAGTAGGGTACATAAAGATTCGTAACTAGATGCCTAAATACACTTTGGCAAACAGCATTGTATGCTGTCTCTGTTCTGACTGTCCTGCTTTTCAAGTTTGAATGACTTTATCCACGAATATAAGTTCTTTGTCACTTGGCCACTACTTAGACCATCTCGATCAAAATCGTGCTAGAATATATTGGGCTTGATCACTAGAAGTATAAAACATTTAGACTTTTTATGGAATCACTGCACTGGCTAAAACTTCTGTGTTCACAACAGTACTTCCAAGATCGGTAAAACGACTTAATAATAATTAAAGGCAGACGAACTTTGATCGACTTATTTATACCTATATTAAAACCGATTCATCCGGTTAGTCCTATTAACATCAAAAAGTCCATTGTTTTAGGGTTTGACCTGCCCCACTTGCAATAGGACGTGATAGCGTGTTGTAATTGACGACCTAGTATGAGTCCGAGGCTTACATTTCCAACCAGTATTTAAATACAATGCCCTGTGTGTGCAATTCTTATATAATATGGGTCTGCTACGGTAGCCTATGATGCTTACCTACGTGACATGCGATATTTTATGGACGTGCGATTGGTAGTCCTTCCTTGTCACGGGGGAATCTTTTCAAATGTCCCGCATAAGTAGTAGTAGTAGTATTTATTCCTTAATTTTTCGAAATTGCACCTGCCACTGCTTGTCTCTGCATCACCCAAAGGTTGACTGGTAGAAAATGCCTATGGCATTAAGTCCGCCTCTGTACATTTGTGCTTGAAGTGCTAAATAAATAAATAAGTATTTTAAATGCAAAAATCCTAACCCTAGTCTTCTTCTGCCTCACAATTCATTGCTGAATTTCAGACACAACAAATATCTTGTTTTTTATAGGACTTTATTCGTCTGTTCTAGAATTTGCCGATTGTATGGAAACATATTTGGTGCTTTCATGCTTTGATATTATTTATGAGCGGACTTGTATTTCTGATTTGGGGAGAGACTGAAGTACAACCATGGAACCAGACGCGGCGAGAAAGACTGTTAGTTAATTTTCAGCTGTTTATGTAAAAACTTCAGATAAGTATATTATATTTGAATGTTGCCGGAACCCTCTGTTCACCTATACAGCGTGTTTTTTTTTATATCCCATAACTCTAGGGTATTAATGAGACCATCATTATGAACAACTTTTACTATGGGACCGAACCCAAAATCGCGAAAAAAAAATCAGCTGCCCCCTACATTTATGTTCGCATAACTCGTCACAATGTAGGGAACAGCTACCCTAGAGTTATAGGATATAAAAAAAAACGCTGTAGGAATAATTGGGTATGACGAACATGACGAATCGATTTATGTAAGTAGTTAAAATTGGTTTCCGTTTTTCAGCCCTCGGCGCAAGTATATGATTAATGCTTTACCATCTATAATGTCAAATATTTCTGAAGTTGAAGAAGGGAGTGTCAGGTCTTCATTGGCGCTGTCAATGGCAAAAATGCCTCCGAGCTAGATAAAAATAAGACTGCTAGGCTAAAACGAACAATAAAATATTTTTTGGTAGATATACTATGTAATTTGGTTTTAAAATGAAGGACAATCATGGGATATAAGTATTGCTAGGTACAAAAATCAATCAATGTTAAACAGGGGGGAAATGTGAAGCTGTAAATTGTCATACAAAAAGCGATAACGTTTTCCCCCGTAAACATAGTCTAATTTTCATAATTTTTGGAATTGTTGTAGATATTATAATGAAAAACTAGGTTCGTAAGTTTTCATTACAAAGAAATATTGCGTACCTAAGTATCATTTTTCATATAAGTAGCATCATATCTATATTTTTCATATCATAATAACTTCCTCGAGCGTTTTTATTTTTTAAAATTAAACTAAACTGAATTAATAATAAAACCGGCCAAGTGCGTGTTGGACGGACCACGAACAATTAAGGGTTTCGTAGTTGAAAAGAATGTAACCCAAAAACAAACTTAACAATATAGGTACCTACCCTAATCCCATTTTTTGATAAAATTACTAAATTAACAATTTTCGGACTTTTTCATTTAGGTACTTGTGCTGTATGTTTTTCATTTTATAAGTTGGTTGACTATTTACTCGTAAACTTGAAAAGCCTAGGCCGTAGTATTATATTATCTGTGCCTAGGCTAAGCTGTGATAGTTTTTCTTTTAACTTCGTTATATATACCTACCTAGGTACATGTATACCTACTACCAATACCGTGAATTTTTTCACCCATCCAAAAGTAACCGTTTAGCTGGCGGGGTGGGATACTAGACTCTAACAATGATTAGCACTTTAAATCTTAATATTTCAGAAACGTCTAGGTACCTAAATCGAAAAATTGTTTTCATTTGAGAAAACAATTAAGTAATAAATGAAATATATAAAAAACTCGCAATATTTTTGAAAGACCCATCCAACAACACCCCACACCATGGGGTAGACGAGAAAAAAAAACATGCCCACTTTACGTGTAGGTACGGAAGGTAGGTACGCTAAAATTTTTTTTGTTTTTCAACATTTTATTTTACCACTTTGTCGGCGTGATGAATATATGTAGGTATATCCCTGCGAAATTATAGCTTTCTTGTAATATGAGTCTCTGAGCTAAGCTGCGGACGGACAGACGGTCAGACATAGCGAAACTATAAGGGTTCCTTGTTGACTACGGAACCCTAAAAAAACGTACAGACCTAGATTAAGGTGTACTGGATCTAATGATAAGACCAAAATTGTCTCATTTCGTAAAGGTTTTTAGGGGGTGAAAACGGTACCTACGCCGGAAACAATAATTCAAAAAAAGGAGACTAGAAACTCTCTCTATCACGCCCGGAGGGAGGCAGAGCAAGCGGTATGAAACATATTATAGCATAGGTATAGTAACATATAATTCAAAAATGATTTACGGCGCGACTTTACTGGAATTTAAGTTATTATCACAGCTGATGCCCCATCAGATCTTTGTTAAAAATAAAAGTTGAAAAATGCCTAAAACTTTGGCAAATATCACTAATTTAACATTTTATTTTTCGTACTTAATTTATATTTTTCTTAGACAAAAATTACAAAAAAAAAAAACTGAAATTCGGTAGAACATTTGGTGGTTTAATTTGTTACATTTTAACCCTACTATGATGTCCTGCAAGGAATACGTCGAATTACAAGTAACCCTGTATGTTACGGTAAATGTGATTAATTGAAAATTATTAATAATTATCCATCATTATTAATAATTACCTCCTGATTTGGTAAATGTAAATATAACATTGAAATTCATTAGTCTTAGCAGTTGTTATTAATAATTCACTATTCTCGTCGGTAAAAGTAATAAAATAAAATAAGACTCGAAGTTATTTGTCCAGTAGGTATTAACAGTACCACAAATACATAACTAAAAGAAACTTACATGCAAAATCCTTTATTCTTTGGTTTTCCGTAAATCAAAAAGAGCAGATAAAATAAAAATTATGAGTAGATGTAGATACAATCATAGACTCGAGGAGCTCGTGGCTAAGTAATAACAGCTGCATGGGTCGATCCATCAGGTTAAGCTACGCTTGCCAGCCGTTCCGTGGATGGGTGACCATCTTTACATACCGACCGAACTCCTTCGTGCCTCAAAAAGCACGTTAAGCCGTTGTTGGTCCCGGCTGTCATTCATGGATCTTTGACAGTCGTTACGCCCGAAAGTCTGACAATCAGTCTTTCTTAACAAGGGTTATCGTATTACCCTGTGGCGGCACCAACAACAAAGACGCACTCTTATTAGCCGTATGATGGTTGCACTCTAATCAAGCGCGTCGACTGTGTACCTCGCCGCCTGCGCCCGCGCACCTGCCTGCCGCTCTGCGAGACGGCCGATCCGCTATCGCTCGGTCACCTTGACGAGTGCCATACATGCTCCGACGGCGAATGCACGCTCGTTATTCCTCGCGCCTAATCGCTTACGCTAGTGCATTATACCTAAATCTAGACTTTCTCGTGTTGTCCAAGTGCTTTCTTATCTTCCTCTGTACTCTTCGCGTCTTCCTACTTATATTATATACTTTCGTGCTATCTGTAACTGTAGCTGGCTAGCAATAAACGTTTTATTAAACAACTCAACGGTGTCGTGATTTGGCTGTGTAACCATAGTTATATTCCTACAAGTGGTGACCCCGAGTCCCCGACAAAGGAACTCAAGAGTCGAAATGGCGGAGTCCGATGCTGGAGTAGGAAATAAGGCTGCTGAAGGAGATTCGAGTGATGTTTGGCGTGTTGGAGTACGAGTACCGCCATTTTATCCAGACGATCCGGAACTTTGGTTCGCACAGTTAGAAGCCCAATTTACGCTGTCAAATATTAATAGTGACTCGACAAAATTTTACTACGCCGTGACACAGCTGCTAGCTGGAACATACGTATGTAGCTCATGTGAAAGATATACTGTGTAGTCCGCCCGCGACCGGTAAGTTTGAAAAGCTTAAGTGTGAACTGATCAAGCGACTTAGTGCATCTAAGGAAAAGAAACTGAAACAGCTGTTCCTTCATGAAGACATGGGAGACCGTAAGCCCTCACTATTTTTAAGACATCTTAGAAATCTAGCAGGTCCAACCGTATCAGATGACGTGTTAACCACATTATGGACCGGTCGCTTGCCACATAGCTTGCAAACCGTCGTAGCTTCACAGCCCAAGCTTGCTTTAGACGATCTGGCCGAGCTGGCAGACCGGGTGCACGAAATAGCACCATCAACGCCTCAACATCAAGTGGCTATGGCTTCAACCACACCACAACCATCCACATCACGCATGGACGAGCTGGGTCAGGAGATTTGTGCTTTAACTAAAGAAGTTGCTAAACTCACCTCTTATGTGTACAGGCAGTCACGCGAGCGTTCCAGATCCAGGTCCAGGGGCCCTCACAGTCGCAACCGCAGCCGCAGTCAGTCGCGTAATCGACAACCACCACCTGACCACCCTCACTGTTGGTACCATTACAATTTTGGAGCAAGAGCCAGGAACTGCATAGAACCATGTAAGTTTAATGCGGGAAACGATGCGGGCAGCCGGAAGTAATGGCCAGCGACTGCCCAGTCCAGACAGGCCGTTTATTTGTAACAGACCAGACCAGTAAGATGCAGTTTCTTATAGACACGGGATCAGATTTATGTGTATACCCACGTTCAGCAACCAGAGCACCATGTTGCAAGAGCAAATATGATCTCTCTGCAGCAAATGGCACAACCATACATACTTATGGCCCTATAATGCTACATTTAGACCTAGGACTGAGGCGTGATTTTACGTGGCAGTTCATCATAGCAGATGTATCTAAACCAATCATAGGAGTTGATTTTTTAAGCTATTATAATATTCTTGTGGATTGTAGGAACCAGCGACTCATAGATGGGAAGACGTCACTATCAATAGCCGTACCGAAGCAAAACATACCAGAGAGCATTGTGTCCATCAAGACTGTCACGGGGGAGTCAGAGTATTACGACATACTGCGCGAGTTCCGTGAGGTTACGCGACCTACTGGAGTGGTACGTACCATTAAGCACAATACATTGCACCATATTAACACTACTCCAGGCCCTCCTGTAGCCTTTAGACCACGACGCTTGGATCCTGTTCGACTCAAAGCGGCCAAAAAGGAGTTTGATGAAATGTTGGCTAATGGCACAGCTAAGCGTTCGGAAAGCTGTTGGTCTTCGCCTTTACACATGGTTAGGAAGAAAGATGACGGCTGGAGACCCTGTGGAGATTACAGGACACTCAACACAAGGACCATTCCAGACAGATATCCAGTGCGTCACATTCAGGATTTTTCTCACCAGCTATGAGGCTGCACAATCTTCTCTACAATCGATTTGGTTAAAGCATACAACCAAATTCCAGTAAACCCAGAAGATATCAAGAAAACCGCCATAACAACACCTTTCGGGCTATTTGAATTTAATTTCATGACGTTTGGCCTACGCAATGCTGCACAAACATTCCAAAGATTCATAGACGAAGTTCTGCACGGTCTAGAGGAATTCACTTACGGATATTGCGATGATATTTTAATCTTCTCTTCTTCAGAAGAGCGTCATAAAGACCATCTACGGCAAGTTCTGCAGCGTCTCACAAATTACGGTGTTCTCATCAACACGACCAAATGTGTGCTGGGAAAGCCAGAACTGAGTTTTCTTGGGTACAAAATCTCCGCATCTGGTACTCGACCGCTAGAGAACAAAGTACAAGCCATCATGGACTACCCAGTACCGAAAACCGTGAAAGAGTTAAGGAGGTTCCTGGGAATGTTTAACTTCTATCGTCGTTTTATACCAGAAGCAGCGATTCGATACTTCCGCCATATGGTCGAGGCCCGTGACTTTTCTGTCATAACCGATCATAAGCCACTTACACATGCATACACAACTAACAGTGAGAAACACTCGCCTAGGCAGTTTAGACATCTGGAGTTTGTTGCGCAATTCACAACCGACATACGATATATTCCCGGAAAGCAGAACGTCGTCGCAGATGCCTTGTCAAGAATTGAGGAAGTCACTAAGGGCATCGACTATCACGCTCTAGCACAATCACAGAATGACGATTCAGAACTGCAAAGTCTGCTTAAAAAAGGATCATCACTCAAGCTGCAAAAAGTCAATGTACCAGGAACATCTATTGAAGTCTTTTGTGACGTTTCAAGTCAGCCACCACGTCCGTATATCACGCCAGATTTTCGACGACAAGTCTTCGACTCTCTCCATAACTTGAGTCACCCTGGAAGAACAACTACAGTGCGACTGGTCGCGCAGAGGTACGTGTGGCCAGGGATTCGAAAAACCTGTAGGGAGTGGTCTCGCAAATGCCTCAAATGCCAAGGCACTAAAATAACTCGTCATACCTCTTCTCCAATTTCCCCATTCCAACCTCCTTCATCCAGGTTCTCCCACATCCACCTCGACATTGTCGGGCCATTACCAATTTCTTGTGATTTCAGGTACTGCCTCACTGTCATTGACAGGTTCACGCGATGGCCTGAGGCGTACCCCATCAGAGATATCACTGCAGAGACGTGTGCAGCTACGCTCGTGTCCGGCTGGATCGCCAGGTTCGGCTGTCCAATGAAGATAACAACAGACCGTGGGCGACAGTTCGAGTCTCACCTCTTCAAAGCCATCACTTCAATGGTAGGTGCACAGCACTTTCATACGACCGCCTACCATCCTGCTGCAAATGGCATGGTCGAGCGACTGCACAGGCAGTTGAAGGCAGCCATCATGTACCACTCGACGATGCAATGGACAGAGGTACTTCCTTTGGTACTTCTAGGTATCAGAAGCGCTTGGAAAGCAGACATCCAGGCGTCACCAGCAGACCTAGTCTACGGAGAGCCGCTGCGTTTACCGGGCCAATTCTTTGCACCTACAGATGACTACAATACAGCTGACGTCACTGATCTAGCAACGTGTCTACGAAACCACATGAACAGGCTCACTCCAAAACCCGCGTCATGGCATCGAAAAGGTCCCTTCTACATACCTCGCTGTCTCGATAGCTCCTCTCATGTATTCTTGCGGCAGGATTATGTCCGAAGACCGCTGGAACCGCCATATGCTGGACCTTACAAAGTTCTAGAACGGCATCCAAAATACTACAAACTTGATGTACGTGGGAAAGAGATGACAGTAAGCGTGGACCGGCTGAAACCAGCATTTGTGACGCGAGAAGATGACCTCACTTCTTCGTTAACAGCATCTGAGTCGCCAACTGGAACATCAGAGTCCAGAGTAGATGAAGAGAAGAGAACGAGAAGTGGACGACGAGTACGCTTCCCTGATTTTTACCGCCCGCAGTAGCGGTCTCAGCGGGAGAGTACTGTGGCGGCACCAACAACAAAGACGCACTCTTATTAGCCGTATGATGGTTGCACTCTAATCAAGCGCGTCGACTGTGTACCTCGCCGCCTGCGCCCGCGCACCTGCCTGCCGCTCTGCGAGACGGCCGATCCGCTATCGCTCGGTCACCTTGACGAGTGCCATACATGCTCCGACGGCGAATGCACGCTCGTTATTCCTCGCGCCTAATCGCTTACGCTAGTGCATTATACCTAAATCTAGACTTTCTCGTGTTGTCCAAGTGCTTTCTTATCTTCCTCTGTACTCTTCGCGTCTTCCTACTTATATTATATACTTTCGTGCTATCTGTAACTGTAGCTGGCTAGCAATAAACGTTTTATTAAACAACTCAACGGTGTCGTGATTTGGCTGTGTAACCATAGTTATATTCCTACAACCCAGTGACTGGGTTGTGGAGGCCAGATAGGTAGTCGCTCCATGTAAAATACTGGTATTCACCTGCATCCGTTTAGACTGGAAGCCGACCCCAACATAGTTGGGAAAAGGCTAGGCACATTGATTGAAGTACAATCATAGACTCCGTAAAATCAATGTTAAACATTAAAATCTTTCTTCTATTTCATTGTTAAGTAGGTATTTATTGATAAACCTGCCACAATACTTATAGCTTAGACTTATAGGTACTGTACTAAAATACTAAATAAACTTTGAAAATTATTACATTTATCGGTACTAAGGTTACATTATTAATAATCACCGGTGAATGTGATTAAGGATGATGCGCAGTGGAAGCCCGCGAAATTCAATTTTTTTTTTTGAGCTTCTTGCAATTTGCAGGTCTGTGTCAGGTTGTATTTTGATCAAAGTATGATAAGCGGAAATAAAACATATGTATTTATATAATTTTAACCATAAAAATCATCAATACATATCTCTAAGTTAGATTTCGTGCAGATTCGTTAGATTTCGTTCGTTTGACGTATCATACTTTGATCAAGATACAACCTGACACGGACCTGCAAATTGCAAAAAACCCAAAAAAAAAATTGAATTTCGCGGGCTACACAGCGCAATCACCTTAATTTTTTACTTTTACCTCGACTTTCGGTGATTACTAATAATGATAGACAGTTATTAATAGTGTTCAATTAATCACATTGATTACAGGAAAAATAAAACGATGTCTTTAGATAGCACACTTCAGAAATCATCAACAAAAATTACATAATTATGGTACTGAACCCTCGGTGCGCGAGTCCGACTCGCTCTTGACCGGTTTTATTTTTTGGGTCAAGAATCGCTGGAAGTTTTGTTACTTGAAGTATTAGTTGAGAAAATCTATTTTCTTTTGTTTCATCGTGTTTAAATATCGTTACGATGCGTGCCAACTAAGAATAGGATCGCGCTTGCTGCCAACTTCACACGATAGCTGTCAAATAAGTAGCAGTTTTCACTTTCAATATGTCTATATAGTACATACTAAATCCATGCTGACAAGTATGTTTGTTTTGACAGCGTAATCTGTGGTCATGACATTTGAAGATTTTGACGACACTGACAGTGAGTGACAGTGTCGTCTCGTCAAGTCGTCAGTTCATTACTCGTCAAGTCGTCAGTTATATTTTCTTTCCTTCTTGGATTTTGTTGGGTCCTACTGAATTTTGTTCTAGTATTCACGATTTCCGCGAAATAAGTTGGAAATAACTGATAACGGCGCGGGCGTCTCAAAATGCTACGCAGCATTGTAGAGTATTATGCTGAACATGAACATTATAGATGTGGTTATTGTAAGCGCCCTGATACTAATTATAGCCATGGTAAGTTTATAAACATTTTTTTAGTTTGATCTGTTAATACCATAATATTAAGTAATTAAATTGATTCAGGTATGTGGGCTCATGCTATGACTGTGACTGATTATCAAGATTTAATTGATAGAGGATGGAGGCGATCAGGAAAATATTGCTATAAACCAACCATGGACGTAACTTGTTGCCCTATGTACACTATACGGTTTGTATATTAAATTTGATGTAGAAACACTTCATGCTTTCCTTGAATAATGCAACAGAATCGATCCTGAAATCTAAGCTTTGATTATCAGTAAACAGATTGTCAGATTCATCGCTGGAATTTTTGTTGCAGGCTGCTTGGAGCTAGCTATAATATTATGCTTTGTATTGGAACTTGGACTACAAAGTAATTTGTTAATATTGTTATTTGATACTTAGATGCAGGCCCTTAGAGTTCAAACCAACAAAGTCTCAAAAGAAAGTATTGAAGCGAGTCAACAAGTTTTTGGTTGGTCAGGAGAAGTCCCAGCCATCAGGAGATGGTGGAAGAAAGATGTCCACCTGCAGCAGCGGTAGCGAGGTACTGGCTGAAGGTTTTGAAGAGGGAGGGGAGCAGTTTGTGGAAACAATGAGGGAACATCAGGATATCAACTTTGATATCATAAACAATATTGAACTCTTAGACTGTAATGCCGGGGAAGGTGTTGGAGGTAACATTTCATATTCATATCTCCTTTTAAAATCTTTACCTACATTTTTCTGTTTAAAAACTTTTTTAAACAGGAAAAAACCTACATAAAATTAGTGTGCCTGATTTGTTTGTAACTTCATGCATTAATTTAATAGAATCGAATACCTACATTTGCATGTGCAAGTTACACATAGCTAGGTACAGTAGTACCCAAGTAATAAGGCGCGTCGTGAATCTTCGTTCGCTCAGAAAATAAAGTATGGCCCCGAAGATTAACGAGAATACTCAAAACTTACAATCAACCTTGGATCACTACTATAAGGTTCATAATACACTGCAGCTGTTATTTCCGTCTCACTCGCAAGTATGGCGGCTGTCAAGCGGTGCGCGCTAACATGGCGGCAGCTACCGACCAATAGCGGTACAGGAAAAAGCGTGGAGTGTGCCGATTGGTCAATAGCATTTCCCGTGCTTTGAAAATTCACCTTCTGCGCAGGTACATTGATAAGCCATATTAGTTGAGTACTACTGTACATTATGAAAAAAAATTCTGATAACACCAGTTCAGTAGTGATTCTTGTTGTAAAACATTTCTGTATTTTTAAATTGAAGGCCTATTGTCATAACTACTCATGACCGATAGATGTTATTAGAACGAATTGAATTTCTGATATGATTCAAATGTTTTTTTCAGATGGCTTGGTTCAAAAATATACTAAAAAAGCAGAACAAATTAATTCTAATGCCCCTCAAGAAAAAGTAGTAAAAACAGGTTTGTGTTATTTTCTTAGTCAATAAAAACGGAATGAAAACCAAAAGAACTAAAGAGACACGCACAATGGTCCACCATCACGCGTAGCATGATCTGTGTGGTTCTTTCCTCAAAAGAACTAAAGAGACACGCACAATGGTCCACCATCACGCGTAGCATGATCTGTGTGGTTCTTTCCTCAAAAGACCATTTCAGACTGCAATCTACATGGTCTTTACATGATCTGACCAAGATTATGTCTGGACTTTAAAAGAGACTGTGACCTCTGAGTTTGTTTCGGCGTTTCTTCTCAGAGTAGTCAGATAGGAAACGTCGAACTCATCTAGTTTAAAAAAAATATGTTTGACGTGTAAAAGTGTTTGTACAAACCTACTTACAGAAAATAAATCATTTATCATTTAACCAAATCCTCTAACAGAACATAGAACTAAAGTGACAAAATTTAAGGCGAGTATGAAAGCCTTTTAGAGGTAATAAGGGGTTCCAGATGAAAAATTCGAGTGACTTTTTAAAGACTTCAAAAAATCTCTCAATCTCTTTATCTGTATCTTTTTAAAATCAATAAACTATTGTAAACAGAAATAATTCTAGCATTAACATTTTTAGGAAGTTATTCTTTAAATATTTACAAAAACTTTCAGAATCAGGTCCTGATCCTAATAAAGCGCCATGTAAAAAAGCTAAACAATTGAGGAGAGAGAGAAAGTTAGAAAAACTAAAAGAGAAGGGCATTGATGTAGCATCTATTAGCACACGCAAAAACAAGGAGAAACAAATTGAGGATTTTATAAATGAGTTGCCCGATGATGTCAAACATAAACTAGAGGTAGGTACTCACTCAATCAATGTTACATTACTTTTTTGTTTCCCATTGTCAGTTTTTGTGGTGGCCATTTGAGTACTTGCTAAGGTACCTAAATCATTAGCTGTGTTTTTCAATTTGATAACAACCTAAGTACGAATTGTATTGTGTTTTAACTTGTTTTTGTTTTACCATTTGCATCATGTCGTCATGGTGAATCGCGAATGTTACCCAGTCTACATAATCCTTCTTCATGTATTTTTAGATAAAACTGGTCAGGACATCCCCACCAAGCCCAGAATGGCTTGCAACAGCTAAGGAGACTCATGAAGTGTATGTCAAGTATCAAACAATAATACACGATGATAAGCCAGATAAATGTACGGAACCCAAGTTTCAAGACTTTTTAGTACAGAGTCCATTATTGGTGAGTCACATGGTACTTTAAAGGAACAAGATATTTTATAGTTTGGTGGCGGGTAAGTCCCCGAACCAGAAAAGTCAAATGTTAGTCAAACTTTATAGAGCTGATGGAGGCGATTATAGATATCGCGTGGTCACATTAGTTCGTACTTTAACAATCGCGCGGTAGGTGTCGCTACTAAACTTTAGCAAAAAATATGAATAAATATCTAGGTCTTTGGGATATAATAATATCGCTTCCGAGAATTCAGCAGACAGGTCTAGTATCAAATCTATCTTTGTCCATATCTGTAGCTAGTATTGTTTGGCTTTATTAAGGCTGCGGCCAGGTTATGAGAATATATCGAAGCTTGGTTTAGCTTGGTGTGTAACTGAAATGGCGTTATGGCTGTCTAGTTTGACGCGAGATAGAAAGAAGACTCACGAGCACCGGAATTTAAACTCCATTTGTTTAAATGTAGATTTATGTCAAAATGCTATACTTAAGGCTTGTCCGTCGCAAAAAGCGCGGTCACTGTCGGACTGCATAGAAAAGAAAGAGAAGCGCGATGACACAACGCTTGCAAAATATGAAGTAATTATCGATTTACAAAAAATCTGTTGATTAAACTAAAAAAGTAATGACAAGAAATCATTCCTTATTAGTTTGTAAAGAACTGTATACATTTATGAACACTTTTAATGAAAACTGTAGGAGTAAAATGGTGACAACTCGAAAAAATAGACCTGGATTTAGGTTTTTTTTCCTTAGTTCTACAAACTAAAATAGATTTCAGGACACATGAAATCACTTCTTATGTATTGTAGATTACTGTGTATTTTTTCCTATCAGAGAGATGCTATAGTTACTGTAAAAGATGGTTACTTAGTTTCGCCATATTTTAGGAAGGAGCAGCCTTAAATCAATTTCTAGCTTATTAAGTTCTTAACATATTAGACCTTCGATTTAAAGCAAGCTTGACTGCACAATAAGGTACTTTTTATGCATAATCGTATAAAACAGAAAATAGACAGTAAGTAATCATGTTTCGGTTTTACTAGTAGTAGACAATATATACGTAGTCAAATAACACATGGAAAATCCAAATGATTGAACCATACACATTTGTTTTGATTAATTTTAAAAACAAGTATTGCATTTTGTCACCTCTCTCGCTCACGCAGAACCAAATTCTTATGAATGTTAAATGAAGAGATGCCCGTTTTGAAAAAAGTGATCAATTCTAGTCCGCTAGGACTATTAAATAATATTAAATTAATAGGTAACTCTTAAAAACACATTTTTATTGTGGCATTTCTCTATCTCATCTCAAATACAGATATAACAGAATAGAAATGTGTTTTTAATAAAGAGGTATCTATTAAATTAATATTATTTACTAGGTCGTTAATTGATTACATTTTTCAAAAAATCATCTTTTCATTCAACAATCTTAAAAATTTGGTCCCGTGTGAGCGAGAGAGGTGATAAAATGCGGCAGCCCTCTTAAGGCGCGGTATTAGCTCAATATTCACAAAAATTGGTTTCCTGGATTGTCGAGTATGACGGAACGCAATGAAACTATCCGACGCAAAAAATACAGTGGACAGAGAAGGGTTTAAAGAAAAAATTTAACGAAATAGAATAGTAAAGAACTGGTCAAGAGCGAGTCGGACTCGCGCACCGAGGGTTCTGTTCCGATTTCTGAAAAAGTGTGCTATTTAGAGACATCGTTTGTTTTTCCTGTTATCTTTACATAAACTTCTATCACATAGAATAATTTCAGATTTTTCCCTTTGCAAACTATTTTTTTTACATTTTTCATCAAAAGTCGAAAACTATGCGGCCTAAAAAAAATAAAAAAATGTTTAAGAATGTGCAAATAGCGTTCTTTCATATAATACCCCACATACCCTAGTAGCCCCACTTTGAATTTTTAAGACCCCCTTTCAGCACCTGTTACAAAGAAAATATAAATATTTTTATTTCTTTCTTATTTGCAAAATAGTTGGGTAAACGTCATATAAAACTTTTCCAAATTTCAAGTTGATAGCATTAGTAGTTCTTGAGATATCCAGCTGTGACAGACAGACAGACAGACTGAGTGACACCATTAAGGGTTCCTTTTTTACCATTTTGGTACGGAACCCTAAAAATAGTTTGATATTCCCAATAAAAAATTTGGAAGTTCCACAAAAATAAACTTTGGCGTCGAACATCTCTGTAATTTCAGTAATTTCAGCGATAACGACATTCTTTTTTTAAGAATTCAATAGTATTACCATTTTTTTAAAACTTTAACCGGACAATTATTTAATTTATTGTGTATATTCTGAATAATCTAAAGAAAACCCGGAAAATAAAATAATGCACATTCGCAGCTTAGTCACATCTCGGCAACACAAATATTATTTTCAATTTGCAACCTTATTTCAAGCCAGCTAATGGTGACAATAGATTGTGCGGTTGTGTGCCGTTTAAAATCGTAGTCAGTTCGCGTGTTAAGTTTGGCGCGGACACAGGTCATCATGATCTGCCTAGGCTTTTCCCAGTTATGTTGGGTTTGGCTTCCAGTCAAACCAGATGCAGTTGATTACCAGTATTTTACATGGAGCCTGGCTTTTCTGAACTTCATAACACAGTTACTGGGTAATAATATAGCCCTTGGTTGTCAGACTTTCGGGCCGTAACGACTGTCGAATTAATAAAGTTATTGAATATTGTAAGAACGTAATTTGTGGTATTAAAATAAACATTTTATTTTTTTATACAGGAAGAGCACAGAGAGAATGGTCCTCACTGCGGCTACGGATCGTTCCACCAACAATACTGGCTGGACGGAAAGATCATAGCCGTCGGCGTCATCGACATCCTGCCCAAGTGTGTCTCCTCTGTTTACTTCTTCTATGACCCGCAGTACATGAACCTGACCTTAGGAACATATGGAGCTTTGAGGTGAGGGAATATAATTTTACGTCCTGTTTTACCCTTAACAACATACTTTCAGGGTAACCCCGCGCACATTTATTTGTAAAAAGAACCCTCTAGATCTAAATAGTCCTTACCTGCCCGGCGAGCACGGCCTACTGTGACATGGCTTGAGTCACACATTTTATCATAGTTTGAGCGATAAAACTGTTTTGTCTTAAATGCTAGCACGGCGGCGTGAGATAATTTCTTGAATTTGACATAACTTCTTGACGTTTAGTTGGGACTCATTATGTCTTATTTGCTAATATGGGTGCACCAATTGGGATGACGTCACGGACGGATTACGATACGCATCGGCTGTTCGTGTCAGCACTGATATAAAATAAAACACAAATAATTTTCGAATAAGTTTCGTGTTTACATTAGCTCTGTGGTGTTTCTTAAGTGTGTGATCGTTTGCAAAGCAATCAAACCTGTAGTTCGGTAGTGGAATCCGCAAAAAACTAATTTCAATTATATTAACTTTTTTTATTTTGAAGTTACTTTTTAGTTTTTGGTGTCACTGGTACCTCCAAAAAGTGTAATTGTTACAACTTTTGACATTAGTTTTGACATCGTTACCACAGACTGTGTATGGTAGCCTAAAATTTATTGTGTAGTAGGCGCCATCTAGCGCCGCAAAAATAAAACTTTAGTGTTGTGCGCCATCTAGCGGCTCCCGTGTCGTACTAATATGGTGAAGTGTGCAGCCTGCGGAAAGTTTCTGGCGGCGAAAGGGGCTGCTGCGTGTAGCAGCTCTGCGTGCCACAATAGGTATCACCTCGCTTGCCTGTTGTTGCCAGATTCGTCACAGATAAGCAGCAATTGGCTGTGCCCTGAATGCAGAAGAAGGCTGCCCAGGGGTGATAACAGCGCCACTCCCGTCAAGGATCTGGGTAGTGGTCCCCCTGTAGTACCAGCAGCAGTGCCGCGAACCACAGCGGCCCCTCTTTCAGCAGCGTCGTCGGCTCCAGCTGTTGGACCAGTCCAGGGCGGCATGATCAGGTCCCCTGTCGCGATGACTAAACCCCCCGCTGCGGTGGCTGGTGAACTGTCTCAGGTTGGGAGCGTACAGGGTACTGATGGGGGGCCCTCGCCGGACACACAGCTTACCCTACGTGAGGAAATAAGGCTTTTCCGTTCGGAGCTGCGGGAGGTGCGGGATGAAATGAGGGAATTTCGTCGTGAAATGGCCGGCCTGCACTCGTCGATGGGAGCCTGTACCGAGCGGGTTGATAGCTTGGAGGCCAGGATCGAGGCTCTCGAGAGTAGGCAGAGTGCTGCAGTGCCAGACGGCAAAGTGGGCCAGCTGGAGCAGATAGTACTGCAGTTACAGCTTGACCTCAATGACCGCGAGCAGGAGTTACTTGGCTCAGATTTAGAGATCGCCAACATCCCGGAGATTCCTGGTGAAAACGTGATGCACACCGTCGGCCTGGTGGCAGCAAAGCTTGGTGTGAGTCTCGACGATCGGGACATAGTGTTCGCGCAGCGGGTGGGCCTGCGAGCTGAACGAGAGGTACAGTCGAGCTCTGCGGGCGGCGCGAATCCAGTCGGCGGAGCGAGCCCGGTCGGAGCAGCGGCTGCGACAGCGCGCGGTCGCCGCATCGTGGTGCGCCTGGCGCGGCGCGCAGTGCGCGACGACTTGTTGCAGAGCGCGCGCGTGCGGCGCGGTGCCACCACCGCGGACCTGGGACTCCCCACAGCCCCGCGCCGCTTCTACCTTAATGAGAGACTCACTAAAACTAACAAACAATTGTTTTACCGTGTGCGTGAAGCTGGCAGTCGTCTCGGGTGGAGGTATACCTGGACGAAGTTCGGCCGCATTCTGGCTAAGCAGGGTGACGGCAAGCCTACCCACTGCATCCGCTCTGAGGTGGACCTTGCGCGTGTTTTTGGTTGCGAAGTGTCTACGGCAAACGATGTCTAATCAAATGGCCTCTGGCAATCACTGTGCTTTTTGTAACAACGTAATTCTCGAACTTTACTCTTTTTTATCAGTTTTGTGTTCATGTAGGTATTTATGTTTGTCTTGTGCGAGGCCACTTATTTTCTTGTATCAGTATGCAGTTGGTTTGTTGGTTTCTTATAGTGGTCCCGCTGCCCGACTGACGGCTATAATATATGTACATTTTACAAGTGTCACACTTCCACTCTCTATGGTCATTTTATTTTTACGGACTTTATATACTATTATTTTTTGGCTGGCTATTTCCGTTACTATTTCTGCAATATTTACAATACTTCACTTGATATTATTAGTACAAATCACACCTAATACTATGTGTTTCAATATACTTATACCTTACATTATTATGAAATACTCCACACTACTTAATACTTACGCTATCTACAACATACTTAATAAGTACTGCAATCAGTTTACGTACACTACTATTTACAATAATGGGTAAGACAAGAAATCTAAAGGTTGGGTTATTTAATGCGGGGTCGCTCGGTTCGCGCCATGAGGAGTTCCTTGTGGCTATGGATAGCCACTCGGTAGACATCATGGCAATAAATGAGACCTGGCTCAGGCAGGGAGAAGAGGGGCGCGCGCCGACAGTGCCGGGCTACCGGCTGCGGCACGTGCCGCGTCCTCACGCGGTGCGCGGCGGCCGCGGGGGTGGCGTGGGGTTCTACGTGCGCCGCGGAGTGCGCGTGCGCGCCGTGCCGCACCCGCCGGCGCCGCAGGTCGAGCAAATGTGGCTCAGGCTTAATATTAACTCGCATTCAGTTATCATCGGTACTGCATACAGACCGCCGTGGCTTGATGTCAATGTCTTCTTGGATGCAATTACCGATTCTATCTCCTCCTTTGCTAACGCGGACAAGGTTGTCTTGCTTGGCGACTTCAATATTAATGTGTTAAACCAAACTGACAACAAATCTAAACTACTAAATAATTTTATACATTGCTGCAAGCTTCGACAAGTTGTTACTGAGCCAACCCACTTCACGGATCACAGTGAAACACTAATTGATGTTGTGTGCACGGATGCCCGTGTGTGTGGCGTCTCAGTATCACACATACCGGAGCTCGGTAACCATGCGATTATATCTGTTGATTTAAATTTTAAATTAGAGAAGCCTGCTCCGCAATGGATTACCTATAGGCCACTAAAGGACATTCTTCCTGATTTATTTAATGACGACTTAAATAGAATGGACTGGGAACATATTGAAAATCTTGAGGATGTGAACTCCATGGTTGAAATGTTTAATAAGTACATTTTGACACTATTTGACTTGCATGCTCCTATTAAAAGAGTCTTAATCAAAGAGAAATCTTATCCGTGGATAACAGATACTGTCAGGGAAATGATGAGGCTGCGTGACAAGTGTCATTTGAAGGCTAAAACTACAAAATCCGAACAACACATTAAGTCATACAAAGAGTTCAAATACCTTGTTAGAGCTGCTTTTGATAGTGAGAAGTGTGCTTATTTTAAAACATATATTAATAATAATATTAAAGATCCTAAGAAATTATGGAGTCATATCAAATCAACAGTAGGCACCTCTAAAAGACCAGAGCATACTCTGCCACATTTCTGTAACAACCCCGAAACTATAAATCAACACTTTTTGGATGTACCGGGCAGTGGTAGGGTCAGTACTGCAGATTTATCTTTTTTTGAGCACCATAGACACGGTGTCAGTCATTTCCAGCTTGAGCCTGTCCGGCAGGATGTGGTGCTCAGGATCTTGCGTGGTCTTAAGTCCAATGCGCAGGGCTCTGACCATATTTCTCTTGAGATGCTGATTTTGACACTTCCTCGTACACTTAATGTTCTCACAGCTATCATTAACAGATCCATTGTCACCTCTTCTTTCCCTGATCTGTGGAAAATGGCAATAGTTAGACCAATCCCTAAAGTACCTAACCCCACTACTGTCAAAGACCTCCGCCCGATAAGCTTACTGCCATGTCTGTCCAAGGTTCTCGAAAGGGTTGTCTCTGACCAACTAAGGGCATATCTTGAACAACATAGCATTTTGCCACTTGCTCAATCTGGATTTCGCAGGTCCCACAGTACAGCGACAGCCCTTCTTGATGTAGTTGGTAACATCCTTGAGGCCAGAGACAAGGGTATGGGATCCCTGCTTGTCCTACTGGATTTTTCGCGTGCTTTTGACTCAATCAATACTTCTCTTCTTCTTTCAAAGCTGTCTTTCTATGGTTGTGATAGTGAAACGGTGAAATGGTTTGCGAGTTACCTTAATAATCGAACGCAGTTTGTCCAGGTGACAAGCGACAGCGGAGATACCATGTCCTCTGGTCCGAAGCGCGTGGATAGGGGCGTGCCGCAAGGATCGATTTTAGGGCCGCTTCTCTTCATCCTGTACAGTGCTGATATTACCAGCTGCCTGATCAACACCAAGTTCCATCTTTACGCCGACGATCTGCAGTTGTACCTCTCCTTTAGCTCACAGGATACTGCTGAAACTGTAAGCAAAATAAATGAAGACTTGGACAGGATCTCGGCTTGGTCCAAAAGAAACTCCCTGGTACTAAATCCAAGTAAGTCCAAATATATTGTGATGGGATCTAGGGATTTCCTGAACAAAATGCTTGCTTGCAACTTGGACCTCAGGATTGATGGTTGTAGTGTGGAGAGGGTGTTGGAAGCTCGTAATCTTGGAGTAGTATTTGACGGGCAGCTGCATTTCGAAACTCACATATTGGAGGCTGTGCGCAACTGCTTCTACCGACTTAAGCTCTTGTATCGTGTTCGTCCCTACATAAGTGTGGATATGCGTGTCATGCTATGTGAATCACTTGTTCTTTCCAAGCTGAATTACGCTGACACTGTGTATGGGGCGTGCATTCTCGGTAGAAGCGAAAAACTTATCCAGCGGGTGCAGAATGCCTGTGTAAGGTTCTGCTACAATGTCCCACCACGATCCCATATCACTCCATTTTTAAATAAGGGTAATTTGATGAGAATGTCAGCGCGCAGAAAGCTTCACCTGGCTACCCTACTCTTTGGCACTATTCTCACTAAGAAACCAGATTATTTATATAAGAAACTGTTGTGGTCGCGTGATGTCCATAACTTTAAAACCAGAGCATCTTCATACCTCATGTTGGCCTCATCGCATAAAACTGCTGCATTTCGTGGATGCTTCAAATTCGCTGCCTCTCGTTGCTGGAATGACTTGCCACCGCCTTTCCGTGCTATAAAAACAGTTGGTACTTTTAGATTTAAATTTAAACAACATTTACTGCAGCTTCAAAAAGATTCCATCTGATTTTGAACTTACCCTTAGTTTGCACGCGGCTGGCAATGGTGGTCCGCGCGTTTGGCGGTCATTGTTCAGTGTATAGGCGCAGCACTTGTTTTCTGTGTGTTATTAGCTTACTTGCTCCTTGCTCAATACTTAATCGGATGGTAAACGAGACTCAGGTTGCATTCTTTTCATTTCGTTGTCTGTCACTTGTATTTTGCGTTTGTAATTACAATCACTCTCTTCATTAGTTTATTTCACCTTCAATACCGTTAATAATTACCACGTAACACTAATTTTTTATTGTATATTTTACTTCAATACATTAATTATTGTTTACACTACACAGCCGTCATGTTTTACATTTATTTATTTTGTGTTGTTATGCGTCGTGAGCGCATTGGCACTCGCGTTCCTTTGCTTGTCATTACTGTGCCCACAGATTATAACTAGTATTGGTAATGCCACAGATACTTTGTGGGTAGACAAGTAATGTGGTAACGCGGGGCGCTCACACGCGGACTGAATTGAGTTGTTTTTTTTTTTTTAAACATTTATTATTTGTGTTTGTAACGTTTTACATTTTATCTATTTGTATCTATTTATAATTATTTATGTATTTTAGTATATCTGCCCGTGACATCACAGCGGGCCCTATCAGAATACCAGCGCTGCGACACTCATGTTAAGTGCCGCAGCATCATGCTGAGATAGGGACCTTTTGGCCTCGTACAGGACTTTTTTTGTTTTTTTTTTTTGTTTTTATTTACTTATTTTAATTTTTTTTTTTTAATATTTAATTTGTTTGTTTTCAACTTTTATTTTGTGTTTTAGTTTTAGTTCTGTGCGAGTCCCAATAAATACTTTTTCTTTCTTTCTTTCTTCTTTCTTTCAATTATATCACAAATGTCACATTTTGACGGTGACTAAGAAAAATTTTATCACGTTCGTTCGGAGGTGGTGATAAAGATTTGAAAATTGAAAAAAATAATGTTTTCCTGCTAATTACTCTGCACCAAATGGCAATAAATTATTTTCTTGCATTGTGTGGTGGTGGTTTATTTGTGCGTGATAAGGATAACAAAAAAAAATTGTAATAAATAAATAAATAATTTACTATTTTTTTTATATTTTTAAACGGTTTTTTTTCATTTTTAAAAATACATATTTAGACATGTAAATAATGCGCCTTAAAACCAAGAAAAAAAAATTAAAATAAATAAATAATTTAAGTAAATACAGAGGTACTTAAATACTACTATTTTTTTTGTTACCTACATGTTAAGAATAATCGGTTTATGGGTTTCATAAAGGGGGGCCAAATTTTCATTATTTTTGCGATAGGACACACCGTTTTCGAGTTATAAGCAAAAGAAAAGAAAAAAAAAGATTTTATTTGGCCGCATATTCAGATAGTCTTAAACATTTTAATTTTTTCAATTTACTATGTCACGCTATGAATTTAGCAACAAGAAAGGCATGTCGCGGCTCTAGATTATGTCACATGGTTGACCCGTGCTAGCATTTAAGACAAATTCTAAGACATGACATAATTTATCATGTCTTGTCACTAACGTCTTGGGTACGCCCGTGCTCGCCCCGCTGAGAGAATTTAATAAAAACATGATCTGACTAGCAGCGTCCCGCAGTTTCACCCGCGTAAGTCTTGAACCCGTAGGAATATCTGTTTAAAAAGTATCCTATGTGTTAATCCAGGTTATAAACTATCTGTGTGCCAAATTTCATGAAAATCCGTTCAGTAGTTTTTGCGTGAAAGAGTAACAAACATACAAACACACGCTCACAAACTTTCGCTTTTATAATATTAGTGTGATATTTTTATGAAAGTATTAAAATTTTACCTACATACATTTTTCGTTATGTTTTAGGGAGATCGAGTTCACAAGACACATGCATTCTGAATGTCCGCAAATCGAGTATTATTACATGGGGTACTATATTCACTCCTGCTGCAAAATGAGGTATAAAGGAAACTTCTTTCCTTCGTATTTGATGTGTCCAGAGACGTACAAGTGGTTCCCGATAGTGGAATGTATTCCTAAGTTAGAAGCAACGCCATACTCAAGACTAGACCCCGACCTCGACAGTGTGGATGAGAATTTTCCAAAGGAAAGCGATTTGAACTGCATACCGATATGGGTGAATGGAGCCGTGATGCTGTACAAAGCGTTCCAGAGGCATGCAGCCGGCAAGAAGAACGGAAACCAGACAAGCGAGCTCATAGAGTACTCACGTCTGGTCGGCACCAAATCTGCAAAGAGCTTGATTCTAGTGCGGTAAATAGTAACTGTAAAAGTAGTTATCTAATAGCTTATAATTTCACGTTGTATTATTTCAATTTATTGTTAAAGTCGCGAAGCCTTTCATTAAAAACGTCTCCAAGTCCTTGCTGTTATAAGTGGAATTTGAATGCCAATTCACCTAAAGCTTGTAAATGCAATAATGTAAGTACTATGACTTTTTTTTCACTACTTAATTACTTTGTGATACGTTTGGGAACCCCAATTGATGTTTTGCATACTTACGTAGTTAATGTTAACTAACACGTGTCGTGTGTTTAACGAAGCGCGATTCTTGGCATCTTAAGGCGCTTCCCGAACCAAACGACCTTGAGTGTTTGGTCTTTCTCTGTCCCGCCGCTAAGTCTCGCTCTGTCCCGCTCCCTGCGCATGCCCCTTTATCATAGAATTCAGAGGAGAATGTTCTCAAATATAGGGCGCCCTGTACCAAACGAAAAGTCTGGTGTCACAACCAAACCCAGTGTATTTGCAGGAGAATTTAATGCTCTTCCTATAATGTTAACTGGTTTTTACGTGGATTCCCGCAGTTTGTATTTATTTGCCATTTACCTACTTAATATTTTGAGATTAGGTTCGTGAAAATTACTGATTCGAAATAGTGGAGTTAGTGAGGAATAAGGTAGTAATATCGGTCATGTTTTTTATTCTTGATTTTGTGCTAGTTTTTCCTGATGGGTGAATAAACAATACATTCATAGTCAATAATAATATTCTTGTCAGTTTTTTTAATGTAATTATTAAATCAAGTACGTAGGTACTTGCAGTAAGTGCTGGCTAAACCAACAATCGATTTTTTACTGTGTTTACTGATTCCTTGATTCATAAGAACTTGAACATAACGTAACATTAGTCTTATTTTACCCGAAGAGTTAGGCAGATGTGTATTTACATATTATTATAGTACCTAAACCCATGTTTTGAACTTGAAATGTTAGTAAAAACGTAGATATGGTTAATTCATTACCACAATTAAAAATGTACAATTGAAACTATATCCGCCCTACACAAATATTGTTATTACCTTTCATGACCAGTTAGAGGGTGCAAACACCAATACTCTGTATTGATGGTGGTGATATTATGTTCCTATAGAAACCAGTAGGTGTCGGTGCGTCAGCCATGAATTGCGGTCGGGCGGCACTGCCGCTGCCGTCGCCTGCTAGACTACGTTAAGAAAAAGCACTTGAACCGCCGTTTTCGTACATTCAAATAGTTCATAAATGAAACTAACATTGAAAGTAATGTCATTCGTGACGGGGTCAAAGAATTACAGATAATAATATAAATCAGCCAAAAAGCAAATGCAATACGTCACAATAAAAACGTCATTTTCTCTTTTTTGAATCGGTCCTGTTTTAATTAAATGCATAAAATGTATTCCAAAATAATAATTTAAATTATTATGAAGCAACGAGTACGGAGCTCGTGGCTAAGTAATAACAGCCACACAGGTCGATCTATCAGGTTAAGCTACGCTTGCCGGGGTTGGTCAGTGGATGGGTGACCATCTTTACATACCGATACTCCTCCGTGCCTCGGAAAGCACGTTAAGCCGTTTGGTCCCGGCTGTCATTCGTGGATCTTTGACAGTCGTTAAGGGTCGTCAGAAACTCGAATTTCTGACAACCAGTCTTACCAAGGGGTATCGTATTACCCAGTTACTGGGTTGTGGAGGTCAGACAGGCAGTCACTCCATGTAAAATACTTAATATGTAATTCAGCTGCATCCGGTTAGACTGGAAGCCGACCCCAATATAGTTGGGAAAAGGCTAGGCAGATTGATTGACGCCACGAGTGACCTAAAGATTTTATTTTTATCACACCTAACATACAATACCTAATATCACGTGGGTACTAAAAAGAAAATCGGTATGGTACTTACATAAATTATCTTCTTCATTTAAATGTTTGTTGGTTGATGGTGATGGTTGGTTATTTGTTGGTGTATATTGCTATATTTTTTTACGTAGTAGCAACATTGGGAAATCTGTATTGTAATATTACGTTTGTTATAATCCATCTATGTATCCGACTGAAAGACTTGTGTCTATAGTCATGAATAAAAAATATTAAAAAAGTGCAATGGCAGTGACATTGACATAATACGTGGAAATACATAAGTATAAAAGTACAAAGTAAAAAAATACTTTTAATTTTGATGTCCGAAATCCGGGAATCTTCCTTATAACAAAAACGTAAATCTGATAAAAAAAAATAGGAGCAATTTTATGAACTAAATTTAGTTGTGACACTCTCCCCCGCAAGTTGGTACTGCCCTTCGGCATTGTCTTTTAATAAAATAATTATATTTTTAAATTATCTACCCATTAGTCCCTCAAATGATTAGAACGTCAACTTTAGCAAAATATGCATGCAACCAATAATTTGAGTCACTTTTTACAAGATTAAAAAAAAATTATAACACACTAGCTTTTGCCCGCGGCTTCGCCCGCGTTTATTATACATATAAACCTTCCTCTTGAGTAAAATTATAAATTAATTAATAATAATATTATAATTATAATATTAATAATTCTTTATCTATTATAAAAAACCGCATCAAAATCCGTTGCGTAGTTTTAAAGATGTAAGCATACATAGGGTCAGACAGCGGGAAGCGACTTTGTTTTATACTATGTAGTGATGAACAAAGAAGAACGTGCAATGTGAAGATAGGATATCGAACAGTGCTTTTAGATTCTAAATTACCTAATGAGTTAACAGCCACTGAATAACGCACTATCGCAAGGTTTTCTCGGGGTAGCGCCTTAATAGTACACATGTTGCTCTTTTGTTAAGAATATGAGAACGGCGAATAGTTGGTAATAGACCTTGTAAAGGGAATGGCTGTCACACTACCGGGCTGCGTCAAAGATCATGTGAAGTACATGTAGACCTATCTACTTACGTAAATAAATTGTATTAAAGTAAAGAGACAAAGCTCCTGTACTCTGGAGGTCGCTCCAGAGTGCCAGCTCTGTGGACAAAGTAAATTATTTAATTTCCCCTGACTGTAGAGAAATAGAGTAAATGATTTGTCTGTCCATTATGTTTTAGACTCTTTTACTTGTCTCTAAGATAAATAGTACTATGAAAGGTCCTGATTAAACATAAATTAGCTTATAAATGATTGAAATATTTTCCTTGTAAATGTAGAAAATAATATAAATTGTGTGAGATAAGTATAAATTAAAAAATGGATTTTTGAACTAAACCGGTCATCTATCCATTATTCAATGGATATTTCCTAGCACTTCATCTCTTGTAACATTTGAAAATCAATCGCTATAAGATGTGTAAAATATGTAAAAAAAGAGTGAAATATTTACAATTTTATTAATATTACTTACAAGTTTTACTTTTTGATAAAAAAAAAAAACTTAAAATTAAATTCGAGTTTTAGCTACAGTTAACATGAATTTTATTTTACAAAACTCGTTATGGTAACATTAGCCGGACTCTTGATTAATGTAATCGTATCTTTGCCATTTAAAACAGTAAGTTTTCATTGAAATAGTGTTATGTATAATTAAAGCCCACCTGATGTAATACAACAGCTGATGTAATGTTACGTTAAGTTAAGTGTACTTAATGGCATTATGTTTAATTAAATAATTAACTAGTCATGTTAACATCCTTAAGTTAGCGTTGCTTTGAGGTTTCTTGCATTATATTACAATTACTTATAATTATTTTTGAGTTTTATTTTAATCTTCCTGCTGCCTGCTACCACCTAAAGAAAGAAAGAAAGAAAGAAATAAAGAAAGAAATACGTTTATTTGCGGTAAACATGACGCAAAGCACAACAAAATAAAAATAACAATTTGTAAAACAAGTTTGGGGAAAATATGCGTCACATCTGCGCAAAACGGCTACCGCTCAGCATAATGCCGCGACCCCATGCGAAACGGAGCCCCAGCGCTGGTTTACGATATGCTGAATAGCAGCATATCGTACACCTATGTACGATATGCTGAATAGCATCAGAAGAATCCAAGAGTATTTGATGTTTTTTATGAAATGAATAATTAGAATTATGTAATCTCCCCCCAACTCTTATTAGATTAGTTGTGGGTTCAAAGAAAGGTGATAAGCTTGATAATTTAGATTTAGGCAATAATGATTTTGATTGAATTCTTTTATATTCAAGAGGAAAAGATTGTTTCTGTGCAACTCGACAAATGAAAATAAAGAAATTATTTAATTCGTGCACAGTTAAAGGGCCAGATAAGCGGTTAATCCTATTTGATCGTTTTGAGTAATGTAAAAAGCGTAAAATGTAAGCAAATGTTCTTTGTAGTTTTGAAAATTTTGAAAATACCTTGAAATCGAATGTAGATTCAGGTAAATTAATATAATGACTTTTTATTTCAGGTAATTCAATGTTTTGATTTTGATGTAGTTTTGGCCATTTTGATTCATAATTGTATAAAAACGACGGGCCTCGCCACCACATCAACTTGTCACGAAGGTGATGAGCGTTTACACCTCGCGAAATTTGTGCAGCAGGTCTACCAGCAGATTGTGCAGCAGATTTACAAGCAGATTGTGCAGCAGATTTACCGGCAGATTCACTAGCAGATTTACCAGCAGATTCACCGGCAGATTCACCAGCAGATTTACCAGCAGATTCACCAGCAGATTCACCAGCCGATTCACCAGCAGATTCACCGGCAGATTCACCAGCAGATTCACCAGCAGATTCACCAGCAGATTCACCAGCAGATTCACCAGCAGATTCACCAGCAGATTCACCTGCAGATTCACCAGCAGATTCACCAGCAGATTCACCAGCAGATTCATCGGCAGATTCACCAGCACATTCACCAGCAGATTTTCACCAGCAGATTTACCAGCAGATTCAACAGCAGATTTACCAGCAGATTGTGCAGGAGATTTACCAGCAGATCTACCAGCAGATTGTGCAGCAGATTTACAAGCAGATTGTGCAGCAGATTTACCGGCAGATTCACTAGCAGATTCATCGGCAGATTCACCAGCAGATTTAGAAAGAAAGAAAGAAAGAAAGAAAAAATGTTTATTTGCGGTAAACATGACGCAAACTACAACAGAGTAAAATAATTATTTAAAAACAAATTGGGAGAAAATATGCGTCACATCTACGCAAAACGGCCACCGCTCAGCATAATGCCGCGACCCCATGCAAAATGGAGCCCCAGCGCTGGTTTTCAGCGATAGCCGGCGTTGACGCAATAACGTCGACCGGTGCAGCATGTAACAAATAATATTTACCAGCAGATTCACCAGCAGATTCACCAGCCGATTCACCAGCAGATTCACCGGCAGATTCACCAGCAGATTCACCAGCAGATTCACCAGCAGATTGTGCAGCAGATTCACCAGCAGATTCACCAGCAGATTCACCTGCAGATTCACCAGCAGATTCACCAGCAGATTCACCAGCAGATTCATCGACAGATTCACCAGCACATTCACCAGCAGATTCACCAGCAGATTCAACGGCAGATTCACCGGCAGATTGTGTAGCAGATTTATTACAATTACCAGAAATTTGTGCCGCAGATTTACCAGCAGATTCACCAGCAGATTTACCAGCAGATTGTGCAGCAGATCTACTAAACGTAAAAGTAAAACGTAAAAGTTTGGCGAGTTTAGACTTAAGAAACACCGCTGTATTGTAATTTCAGTAAAAATAATAAAAAAAAAAAAAAAAAACTAGCAGATTGTGCAGCAGATTTACTAGCAGATTCACCAGCAGATTCACCAGCAGATTCACCAGCAGATTTACCAGCAGAATGCAATGGTCAGACAATAATCTGCTGGTAAATCTACTGGTGAATCTGCTGGTGAATCTGCCGGTGAATCTGCTTGTGAATCTACTAGTGAATCTGCCGGTGAACCTGCTAGTGAATCTGCCGGTGAATCTGCCGTTGAATATGCTGGTGAATCTGCTGGTGAATCTGCCGGTGAATCTGCTTGTGAATCTACTAGTGAACCTGCTAGTGAATCTGCCGGTGAATCTGCCGTTGAATATGCTGGTGAATCTGCTGGTGAATCTGCCGGTGAATCTGCTTGTGAATCTACTAGTGAATCTGCCGGTGAATCTGCTAGTGAATCTGCCGGTGAATCTGCCGTTGAATATGCTGGTGAATCTGCTGGTGAATCTGCCGGTGAATCTGCCGGTGAATCTGCTGGTGAATCTGCCGGTGAATGTGCCGGTGAATCTGCTGGTGAATCTGCTGGTGAATCTGCTGGTGAATCTGCCGGTGAATCTGCCGGTAAATCTGCTGGTGAATCTGCCGGTGAATCTGCTGGTGAATCTGCTGGTGAATCTGCCGGTGAATCTGCTGGTGAATCTGCCGGTGAATCTGCCGGTAAATCTGCTGGTGAATCTGCCGGTGTATCTGCTGGTGAATCTGCCGGTGAATCTGCCGATGAATCTGCTGGTGAATCTGCCGGTGAATCTGCCGGTGAATCTGCCGGTAAATCTGCTGGTGAATCTGCCGGTGAATCTGCCGGTGAATCTGCTGGTGAATCTGCCGGTGAATCTGCTGGTTAATCTGCCGGTGAATCTGACGGTGAATCTGTTGCTGAATCTGCCGGTGAATCTGTTGCTGAATCTGCCGGTGAATCTGCGGGTGAATCTGAAAGAAAGAAAGAAA
Organism: Cosmia trapezina; assembly: GCA_905163495.3. Classification (NCBI taxonomy): domain Eukaryota; kingdom Metazoa; phylum Arthropoda; class Insecta; order Lepidoptera; family Noctuidae; genus Cosmia; species Cosmia trapezina. The sequence goes on from LR991038.1 coordinate 13,253,702, forward strand.
AAGAAAGAATTTCTTTCTTCTTTCTTTCAAATCCCGCCGCGATATTTTTACGTCCGTGCGAATTACCGAAACTTTAACGGTCTTTAATAAATACTAATAATTATTTTGCATTATGGTACAATACGTGCCACTAAGAGACTTGACACACCACCTGGTTTGACTTGCGCAGTAGACGACTTATAGGTCTCTTTAGCGGTATGAGGTAGAGACGGGAAGGGATCGGGCGTCGTCGCCTCATCGCGCAGCGCGGGAGGCGCGGTACGCCGCCACCGTTCGTCAAGTCTCATCTTTCGTGGCGCGTATTACACCTACCTACCTCACACTAATTCGCGTAAGTACCTACTTCTCTAAATTGATACTCAGCAACTCTTTTTCACATCCCGCGCGATAACCCATGTCACAACATGTAGGTAGGTATAGATACTGCTCGTCATTGAGGAGTTCCGTGACAGTAGGGTTTCTTAGCAGTCCATGATCAGTTGACCACTGCTAGGTACTTAACCTACTGTGTTTCATCCTCCGTTCGGTTACCCGTTCACAATAATGTACTACTGGAGTTCCATGGGTTAAGTAGGTATTTACCTTCTTATATTCGAAGTCCATAATTTGTTTACCACGGATAGTAACTAAAGAACCAGTAATTTTCTTTGATTTTGTACAATAACTAAATCACAGTACGTTTACCTACTGTACATTATTGATGAGTTCAAGTGTCAGATCTTCACCATAGTAAAGGTGTGACATACGAACGGACAGACGGATAGGAAGAAATGATAAGAGTTCCCTTCCTATGTATGTGCCGTTTATGTACCAAAAACAGACGAATTGAAAACTTCTTCCTTTTTGAAGTCGGTTTCCTTCAAACAATCTCGTCTCGACCTGTAGAGAGAAATTCAGAACGAAATTTTTTTTTTTTTTTTTTGAGGGTGGGAAATCATCAAATAACTTCTCCCGCTCTGGGTGGAGCGGAAGGGCGTGTCAGACTTTTACTGACTAAAACCCACCCGTGTTCCTTCAGTTGCCTATGCCAGGGCCGCGACAACCCGCGACCCCAGCGGCGTCGGCCCTATTGGACCCCGTCACTTGCTGACATCTCTTTGAGGCGCGCGTGGAACACAACGCGCCGTCGACTCGGGTCTGGTCCTTACCGGACGGCGAGCTACCCGCTGCTCACCGTCCGCAGGCCCGCGCCTACGGTGGCCGGAAATCGCCACGCGATTCCCGCCGCCCAGGGCGTCTCCTGTGGCGACTGAGGGCGTGAGGCTGCCTCTCCCTCACGCGTTCCGCCTCCTCCTTCGCGAGCATCACTGCTTCGCAGAAGGAGGTGACAGCCTCCCATGCACTCTCGCTTCGCACCATGGCCTGGACCAGGCTCGGACGCGAGAGATCGCCGCCGCCGATCGCCTCCGTGAGAACACGGCGGTGCTCTGCCCAAGCCGGGCAGACCTCCACTGTATGCTCCACCGTGTCCTCCGGGCGATCCACACAATGGTAACACCCGGGCGCTTCCTCCCGCCTTATGCGAAACAGGAACCTCCCGAAACAACCGTGTCCAGTGAGGACCTGCGTCAGGCGGAAGGTGAGGACGCCGTGGCGCCTCTCTAACCACTCCTCAAAGAGGGGACTTATCGCCGCAATTGTGGCGTGCCCAGCGCTGGATAAGATAAGATAAGATAAGATAAGATTTTATTTGTCCAAAACATGAGTATACACACATGGCATGCAAGATGTTAAATAAAAACTTTTTAACAAAAAAAAAAACCGACTTCCAAAAATCACTACAAAGTGAAAAATAACTTTGATTTCGGAAGTCGGTGTCTTTCGTTTTTTATTTACTTTCTTTTTTTTGCCACCGACTTCCGAAATCAAAGTTATTTTTCACTTTGTAGTGATTTTTGGAAGTCGGTTTTTTTTTTTGTTAAAAAGTTTTTATTTCTCGCTTTTTAGTGGGTCTGTTTATAATTTGTATAAGTTACAATAGTCTAATGTCAACTGCTCATCACATGTTACAAAATATTGCTTTTCCCGATGCTGGGACGTTAATTGTTGAGGAGTTCTGCTGGTAAGAACCAGGAGAACTCCTCAACAACCACTCACCACACGCATTGTGTGACGGGCGGAAATTGCTTAGCAACCATATTAAAGTAATCGAATCGCAACACGTAAAATATTTATCATTGAGTAGTTCCGGTAGCCATCTGTGGTCTTCATCATCAGTTCCACTTCACCAAGTGGTGCTTTCCGAGAGCAAATGCACGAGCTACTATAAAAAATACCCAAATCGCTATAGGTGTGCCTATAATATTTGAAGAGTTCCTTCGATTTCTCCAGGATCCCATCATCAGAACTGGATTTTGACAAAAATGGGACCATTTGGGAAGTATACCCTTTCCAACAAAAAAATAATTTTTCAAATCGGTTGGCAAGCGACGGAGTTATGCGCGAACAAACATAAAAAAAAAAAAAAAAAAAAAAAAAATACAAACATCCGAATTGAGAACCTCCTCCTTTTTTAGAAGTCGGTTAAAAAATATATATATATATCTGTCATGTTTTGCCTCATCGGCGTACAAATATAAGTAGGTAAGTTATTTATTACATAGGTACATACATCAAATAATTATTATTCATTAATCCATTATTCAAAAATTAACACTTCAAATTACAATTTAAAAATTAAAATGTCCTACAAAACAGTGTCATCAACTCATAATACATATAATAAAATTAGTCAATTGAATGTCAAAGTAAAAAATAAAAAATTATATGTCAATAAACAAAATTAGATTATTTTATCGTTCACAAATTCGTCAATGCTGTAATATGCCTTTTCTAAAAGAAGGCTTTTTAACTTTCTTCTTAACATTTCCGTTGTAAATTCCCTCCAATATTTTGGCAACGTATTATAAAGGATGGGCGCCATACATAACACACTTTTCCGCATTAGAGCTGTCCTGGATCTAGGAATGCACAGTTTGCTATTGTCGCGTCTATTTCTAATTACTTTTTCTGACAATAGGGGGAAAAGGTGTGTGTTCGATTTGGCAAACATAATGGTCTCTAAAATGTACATGGATGGAAGGGTCAATATTTTATATTTTTTGAAAAATGGTTTGCAGCTCTCAGTAACATGAAGCCCAAACATAGTTCTGAGGCACCTTTTTTGGGTTTTAAAAATTACAGTCTTATTTGTTGAATTGCCCCAAAAAATTACTCCGTATCTTAAGTTAGAGGACACCAAGCCATGATAAGCAGTTAGCAGCGCATCAACATTTAATATTGGGGCTAATTTGTACAGTGCATATGTGGAATTACTAATTTTTTTGCTTAAGGCTTCCGTATGTGCTTTCCAATCTAATTTACTGTCTATAGTTACTCCAAGAAATTTTGTGGTGTCAACTTTGTCTATGTTATTATCACAATAGTGTACATTAATATTTGGAATGATTGATCTTTGGGCAAAATGCATAATATTAGTTTTTCCAAGATTTATCTTAAGATTATTGTTTTCTAACCATTTTATCATTGATTCTATAGAATTGTTAATGTCAGCTTCGTATGTGTCTCTATTTTTACAGGCAATTGTAATTGTACTGTCATCGGCAAATAGTGTCATTGGGTGGTCGATAATTTTGGGTAGGTCATTAATATACAGTATAAAAAATAGTGGGCCTACGACAGTACCTTGCGGTACGCCAAATTTAACTATACGCTCTTTTGATTTATGAATCACTTCATGTTTATTGTTTTTATTTACAGCCGAAATTTCTGTAAATTGTCTTCTGTTGCTTAGGTAGGATTGAACAAGGCTTGAGACATTCCCTCTAATCCCATATGCTTCTAATTTCTCAATCAGTATATCATGACGCACATGGTCGAATGCCTGTGTCATGTCACAAAATATCGTACATACAGGTATATTCGCATCTACTTTTGGCATGACATTCAGTAAAAAATCATATATTGCCAAGTTAATTGTTTTACCATTTCTGAACCCTTTCTGTTCATTTGCGAATATATTTTCTTTTTCGAGATAATTATACAACTCTTTATATAAATACTTTTCAAATATTTTTGATATTATACTAATAAGGGATATGGGCCTATAGAATTGCATTAACTCTTTATTTTCCTTTTTAAATAGTGGTTTAACAGTACTTATTTTGAGTGCATCAGGAAAAATACCAGTCTCTGTGCAAAGATTAATTATGTGGCTTAGATGCATTGATATTTCTCCTGCTACTGATTTTATAACTTTTGTTGATAGACCATCGTATCCTACACTATTTGTATTTTTTAATGTTTTTATAATTTTAAATACGTCAATTGCCAGACATGGAGCCAGGAAAAAAGAATCTTTTCTTGTTTGTATCAATGACGTAGCTTTTTTTCCAGATCCTGCTATAGGATTAATTTTGTCAACGAAATAATTATTGAAAGCATCTGCAATGTCTTTTGGGTCAGTGATAACGTCATTGTTCACACGAATTTTGTCAATACAATTTTTAGGAATGTTGAATTTAGAGTTATTTATTATTTTCCGAGTAGCTTTGGATTTATTATCTGAAGTATTTATTGTGTAGTTGTTTTGTGCCCTCTGAGTGAGTTTTACAATTCTTTTCAATAGTTTAGAGTAATTAGTAAGTTTGCTTTTATTAATCTGGTTTGGTTTAAGTCTGTATTGCCATAAAAACTGTCTTTTCTTTTTACTACATAGTTTAATACCACGTGATACCTATTTCGGCTTACTCATGGTATTTATTCTAACATTCTTTTCGGGAAAGCATAACTTATAAAATAATGAAAATATGTCAAGAAAATATTTGTACGCTACGTTAGGATTATTAGTTTTATAAATGTCAGAAAATGATAGATTATTTATACAATTTTTAAATTTTGTCATATTCTCATTGCAGTAGTCACGTCTTTTTACATGCCAGTACTTAATGTTACATTTTTTTTTGCACTGGGAATATCGTAAGCTGTGCTGTGTGGTCCGACAGAGCTAGTTCTAAGACTTCGACCTTACATGCTTTGCGAAAATTATGAGCAATATTGTCAATGCAAGTTTTACTTGTAAGGCGTGTAGGCTGATTCACTGCTAATTTTAAATTATAATTGAGTAAAAGGCACTCAAATTCAATAGTTTGGAGGTTCCTTTTTAAAATATCGATATTAAAATCCCCTACAATGGCAATATTATGATTGCTCTTCTTAGTTAGCTCTTTTAGGAGAATTTCTAATTTATCCATACATATGGTCAAGTTATTTAACTTGGGAACTCTATAAACACAAGCTAGGACAGTGTTAAAGTTAGGTAACTCTATCGCGCAACATTCAAATACTCCGGGTTCTGATATGTTGGCTATCTTCTTTAATTCGATGAAGTGATGTCCGTTCTTTACCAAGATGCATGCTCCACCTCTCTTGCTTTCTTTTCTGCAGTAAGACGCCGCTAGTTGATAATTTGGTATAGTTAAATATGATTCATATCCTGCCATAATGAAGTGTTCGGTTACACACAATATATCCACGTTTAAACCCTTTTCTGATAATTCATCTAAACATACTGTAACCATGTCCGATTTGTTTAGTAACCCGGCGATATTCTGATGCATAACACAGACTTTGTTAGTCACGAAAAAAATTTGTTAACTTTTCTTTGTTTACGTCACGTACGTTACTATTTATAGAACTAGTATCAGTATCATCAATTCTATGTGCCATGGAACTTTCTTGTGGATTGTCTTGATTATTAAATAATTCATAGTCCACTATTATGTTAGCCAGGATATGTTCATACATGCTACTCCATCCGTTTTTGTTTATTCTTCCTGTGACGTGCGAAAACATCTCATGTTTCAGGTAAGAGTTACTGTCAAAGAAGTATGCATATTCATTATCTCTTATATCCATATAGAGAAGGTTGGTAATTAACTCGACTTTATAATTGATAATATTCAATTATAAAGTCGAGTTAATTACCAACCGCCTTTTATATAGGTTGGAGCACAGATAACGCTATTCGTGTGAGAAGTGTTTTTCAGCAATTTCTTTAATTTGTCTAAGATATGTAGTCCCCATTTTTCAAGTCATTCTTTCCGATAAATATAAGGCAATAGTCGTTCAATGTGAAATCTCGTAATTTATTTTCTGCACTGTTTATAGATTCTTCATTGAAAATATCTGGTAATAAATAATGACAGTAGTCAAAATGTTTTGTGAAAACTGCTTCAATTTGCGGCAGAGTTCCCTTTGTGCAGTAACTGCTGATAACGCACAATTTATTTTTATGCTTCGGGGTTGGTATAAAGCCTGATGGTTTTTGGTTTGCATAACACTGTTGTGGCATAGCTTGTCTTTGCTTTATATTTGAATCCTGCCAGGGTATATCAAAAACGTGACTAAACTTCTCTGATATTTCTTTTTTTAGTTTTTCATGTTCAATAGCTAAATTCTTTATTTTTGTAGTTAATTTCTCAATTTCTAATTTTCTTTCTTCATTTTCAATGCGTAAGGTATGTATTTCGGGTTCTGTCTTTTTTCAAATTAGAAATCGCTTTATTAATTTCGAGTTCTATTGTACTCTTGATTTGCGATATTATTGTTATGTTATTTTCCTGCAGCTTCTGTACTATAATTTCGCATATACTTTGCAATGTTACTTCAGGGTTCAGTGGCGATTGCTTGTTATCTGTGCAAATTGTGTCACCGAGTATACTAAGATCTTCAAAGGTTCCGCTGCTTGGATAGGCTGTTCTTGTCCTTTGAGTGACATTCGACTGTTCCGGCGATAAAGTTACAGGTATGTCTGTGACATCGCAATCACGTGGACGTATAGGAGTGTTTGAGTTATCTTTCTTAGGGATCTTACAACAGCAAGTTTGACATTTCCATGTTTTTCTCTTTTCTTGTGTCATTTTACTAAACTGGACTTTCGAAATATTTGCACAAGCTAGATCGTATGAACATTGGCATAGTACACATTTTATAATTTCGCTCTTTGGTATATTTTGGTTGCGACAGTCGCGCTCTCCATGCCGCCATGAGATCCCGCCGGAGCTCTGTCCGCTGTACCGTGATTTCTCGCGGCAACGGAGTTACGCCCCGGCGCCTCGCCTCCTCGCGCCACTCCCACACGTGCGCGAGGACCTTTGCCTCCAGATCCCACGGCGGCAATCCGGCAAGGAGGCTCGCCGCCTCCCGGGAGACCGTGCGGTATCCCCGGACTAGCCGGATGGCCATGACCCTCTGGGACGCGTTCAACCTGCCGGCTGGTCCCAGCCTTAGGGAACGCGCCCACACCGGTGCTCCGTAAAGGGCCATGGACCGCACGACCCCCGCGTAGAGCCTCCGGCAGGAGGCGTTTGGACACCCCAGATTGGGCAGGAGCCGCCTCAAGGCAGCCCCAGCCCGTGCCAGTCTGGGAGCCAAACGTCGGAAATGCTCCACGAAGTTCCACCGGCTAAAAAGGACGAGTCCCAGGTACTTCATCGTCGACCCGACTCCGATGTGAACCCCTCCCACCGTTATTTCGGAACCCGACGGAGGCGCATTCCGAGGACCATGAAAACACATGGCCTCGGACTTTTGCAGGGCCACCTCGAGTCCCAACTGCCGGATCCTCTCCACGACTATCGCAACCCCGCGTGTCGCTAAGTCAGCCGCCGCCTGGTGCGACCTCCCTTGCGCCAGGACCAGCGTGTCGTCAGCGTAACATACTACGCTGACGCCGCTAGGGAGGTCGGCGCGCAGCACCCAGTTGTAACCGATGTCCCACAAATGCGGCCCCAGGACCGATCCCTGTGGGACACCGCACGACATCTCTCGCCGGTTCCACTCTCCCTGATGACCGGGGTAGATGACGGCCCTGTCCGTCTGATAGGCCTCGACCACTCGACAGAGGTAGGTCGGCATCCGGTGATACCGGAATGCCTCCCTGATGCAACTCCAGGGCAGGGTATTAAAGGCGTTGGCGATGTCTAGGGACACCGCCAAGACGACCCCACCCCGGGCCACTGCATCCCCCGTCGTGAGGGCTCGCACGCGCATGATGGCGTCCACCGTAGAGCGCCCCTTGCGGAAACCAAACTGGCTCTCCGCCAAATCCGGCCCCTCCCTAGACCCCTGAGACTTTTTTTTTGTGGATGGGAAATCATCAAATGACTTCTCCCGCTCTGGGTGGAGCGGAAGGGCGTGTCAGACTTTTACTGACTAAAACCCACACCCGTGTTCCTTCAGTTGCCTGTGCCAGGGCCACGGTATCTCCTGTGGTATCTCTTTCGAACTACCCGCGACCCCGGCGGCGCTCGCGACCCCTGGGCCCGGACCTGTCCAGAGACCAGAATAGCAATGCATGATCTACCCGAAACCGAAATTATTTTCAATTTTCACTAAGATTATTGTAAAATATTTTATTTAATTGTAAGACCGAAAGAGTGTCACTCTTCTGCGAAAAACCATTCAGAAAAAGACGACATTTGCTGAACGCCATCTATCGGATACAGTGGTTAAACTCGAAGCTCGCTCTGCGTACAATAAATACAAAGTGAAACCCAGATTGATTTAAAAGTTGTTAAGATTAGGTACTTGTATTATATTATATTATAAAAAGTAAAAAAAAAGAATTTTACGATTTTTTAAAACAATATTATGGGATTTGAACTCGCACCATGTAGTGCGGTAAACGGTCGCCTGACCTTACCGCTGAATTCTCCGTTGACATATTGTTGAATAGCTGTTCCCTTGCAATTTATAATATTACTGCCCCGCTCCTTTATAAAAATAGCGTGATGATTATGTTCCCAGAGTTAAATTTTGATTAACTAAATAACATGTCATTTTCTGCATTCAATTACGAACAAAAACCTTTTAAAATCAATATTGCTTGCCTCCCATAACATACGGCGTGATATTATGTAGCCTAAAGGCTCTTACAGACAGAGGCGATATCGCGGTCGCGACGCGATATTTCGATATTATATCCGTAGAAAAATATCGCGTCGCGACGCGATATCGCCTCTGTCTGTAAGAGCCTTAAAGCCTTCCTTGGTTTACAAAGAACATTTTTGCTGAATTTCAATTCAATCTATCCAGTAGTTTTGGCGTGAAGCCGTACCATACACACAGAAATAGACAAACAGACAAAAATTCTAAAAAGTCACTTTTTGTCATCAGTTACGTTTTTCTAACAAAAGCCACTTATTTTTTCTCGAAAATTCTCAATGTACAGTTTTTCTTTCGTTACTGTTTTATTATATGTATAGATTATATGTATAGATGAATGTATTGTTTATTCAGTCATCAGGAAAAACTAGCACAAAATCAAGAATTAAAAACATGACCGATATTACTACCTTATTTCTCACTAACTCCACTATTTCGAATCAGTCATTTTCACGAACCTAACCTCAAAATATTAAGTAGGTAAATGGCAAATAAATACAAACTGCGGGAATCCACGTAAAAAACAGTTAACATTATAGGAAGAGCATTAAATTCTCCTGCAAATACACTGGGGTTGGTTGTGACTTGTGACACCGGACTTTTCGTTTGGTACAGGGCGCCCTATATTTGAAAACATTCTCCTTTAAGAGGGTGTTCTACGCATCAATATGAACAACTTTTACTATGTGAACAATTTCGAATTCGCAAAAAAAAATCCGACCTTCTTTTACAAAAGGGCCAATCAATACCTTTAACTATAATGTGGGAAGGTAATTTTTTTTTTGCGAATTCGATGTTGGTCCCTTAGTAAAAGTTGTTCATATTGATGCGTAGAACAATCCCTTAAATACTGAATGTAGTCATGGGTCATGCAGCTTAGATGACCACAAAATTGTATTGGATAGGTTGTATAACAATATTGTGGAAATCCTGAGTAATGCCGCTGCTGGGTCTAGCGGGAAGCGTGACACAAAATTAAATAAAAGTAGGCACTTATGTGGCTGGAATAAACATGTCCGTGAAGCTCATAGTGTGGCCAGGCTTAGGTTCGAAACGTGGATAGCATGCAACCGGCCCAGTTCAGGAATTATTTATAATGAGATGATCGAGTCGCGTAAAGTGTTCAAAAGTAGCTTGAAGTGGTGCCAGAATAATCAGGAGCAACTAAAGATGGACATACTGGCTAAACACAGATCGGCAAAGGACTTTTCAAAATTCTGGAAAGCTACTGGAAAGCATGAAGTTAAGCCTGGCCTCCCGGTGAGTGTGAATGGAGAATGTGAACCAGGCCATATTGCAAATATGTTCAGGGAACATTTTCAGGTGCGCTCCCCGCTGGGCCCTTCAGCGTCATCCATTAGGTCTGAGCCCGAATATGAGGGGGAGGAGTCATCTGTACATTTTACGGCTACTCAAATAAGGTGCGTTTTAAAGAGAATGACAGGCGGTAAATCACGCGGTCACGATGGGCTTAGTGTGGAGCATCTGCGGCATGCGGGGGTTCACCTACCGAGGGTCCTGGCCATGTTTTTCACGATGTGCATGAGTCACTCATACCTACCACATGACTTAATGAAAACCATCGTAGTGCCTATTGTGAAGAACAGGACTGGGGATATCTCGGAGAGGGGGAATTACCGGCCCATATCTCTGGCAACGATAATTGCTAAAGTGCTTGACGGTATGCTTGATTCCTGCCTGGATAAATACATTAAGTTACATGACGCGCAGTTTGGGTTTAGACCCGGGCTATCCACGGAAGCTGCCATTGTAGGACTCAAGCATACTGTCCAATACTATGTGGACCGCAGGACACCGGTATATGCGTGTTTCCTTGACCACTCCAAAGCATTTGATCTTGTATCATACGATGTGCTCTGGAGAAAGTTGAGGAGCGCGGGTGTGCCGGTGGGGATGCTCAATATGCTTAAATATTGGTATTCTCACCAAACAAATTTTGTGAGATGGAATAGTACGCTCTCTGAGGCATATACGTTGGAAAGCGGGGTGAGACAGGGTGGCTTGACATCCCCCAAGCTTTTCAACCTATACATAAATGACCTCATCGTCGAGCTGAGTAGCAAGCGTGTCGGTTGTTCGATAGATGGCGTCTGTGTCAACAATATTAGCTACGCGGACGACATGTTGCTGCTGAGCCCGACGGGGAGGGGTCCCGGAGAGTTGTTAAGAGTGTGTGAGGCCTATGCTGGTGCGCACGGCCTAGTATACAATGTCCAAAAATCTGAATATATGGTATTTAGGGCCGCTGGTGGATGTCCCGAGTATTTACATAATATTACCCTAAATGGCTTGTGCATAAATCGTGTCACGAAATTTAAATACCTGGGGCATTTTGTTACTGAAGGTCTTGATGATAATCAGGACATTGAGAGGGAGCGCAGGGCTTTAGCAGTTAGAGGTAACATGCTGGCCCGCAGATTTTCCCGTTGCTCTGAACAAGTAAAGATTACGCTGTTCAAAGCGTATTGTCAAAGCTTTTATACGGGAAACCTGTGGGTCAGTCACACCAAAAGATCGCTGGATGTCCTGCGCGTGCTGTATAATAACATCTTCAGGATGATGTTGGGGCTGCCTCGCTTCTGTAGTGCATCAGGGATGTTTGCGCAGTATCGCACTGATGGCTTTTATGCCGTCATCCGTAAGAAAACTGTGTCCTTGATCTGCAGAATGCGCGGCAGCTGCAACGGAATTCTGAAGACTGTAGCTGACAGGATCTCTTCTCCATTATGGAGATCTTTTGTTAAGAGGGTTATATGAAGGTGTTTTTATTTTATTTTATTTTTATGTTATTGGATCTATAATTTTATGAATGAATTTAATTTGAATTTAATAATTTTGATATAATTTTACTTTTATTGATAATTTTAATTTTATTGAATGTGTAAATTTTTATTGTGTGTGTGTGTGTGTGTGGGTGTGTGTGTGTGTGTGTGTACTGTGTGTGTGTGTGTGAATTTAATTTAATTTTAATATTTTTAATTCTGAATTGGTTGTTGTTTTTATGGATCTCAGTTATCTGAATTAAATGAATTTTATTTTATTTATTTTTTATTTTATTTAAAATTTGTCGCATGTTTTCAAAGTCACCCTGTATAGCATCCTGGCAAAGGACGTAGGCTACTTTTGTCTTCAGAAATAATCCTGCAGGGGGTGATATAGGGGATGAAAGTTTCTTTGGGAAATCCAGCATTTCTTAAGTTAGGGATATGAAAATTCAAATGTATGCTTTTGGTAGGAAATAAAGAAATATGTGGTACAGCGTTTTTGAAAAATCATCCCCTAATAGGGGTTGAATTTAAAATTCACAAATAATTTTAAAATGTTTGTGTACCTACCTCTTTTTAAGACATTTAAGGTATTGGAAATGTAGTCATAGTTCGTATCTTGAGGTAACATAGTCTTGAGGTAACAATTAACTTATGAACAAGTGGACACTCGGTCAAAAGTTATTTCTTATTAGAGCGTGACTGGAATAATACATTTTAACTAAGTAAACAAAGTCCCCCGCCGCGTATGTCTGTCTGTTTGAATGCGATAATGTCAAAAAGTACCGAACGGATTTTCATACGCTTTTCACCAATGAACGGAGTGATTCAGTGTATAATTCATTAAGGTTTTGTGTAAATTGACTGAAATATGACGACGATGATTTTTTCCGACATCTTCAACAATTGAAGATGTCGGAAAAAATCATGCCGACTTCCCAGTCGGCATGCTTTAAGTCCAGCGATTTCAGTTTGCACAGTTATATCGGACGGCCCTATGTTTTCCACATGAACGTTCCCATGGGATAGTTACTGACATCCACGCGGGCGAAGCCGCGGGCAAAAGCTAGTTATTTATATTATATATGAAACAGCACAGCATGACAGCTGCGCGCACAGATAACGCATTCTGCGGCGTGGGAGTCGGTGCTGTCGCGGAATGGAATGCGGGAATGTTGCCATTTTTGGTATATGTTATCCATACTTTTAGAAGCGTTTTTTTAATTATTTTATTTATACATATACTAGCTTCTGCCCGCGACTTCATCGGCGTAAAATTTATTTTTTGCTCGACCCACCCCGTCGCATCGCATTGCCCACCCGCACTATTACTTCGTTTTCACTTAGCGTTCTTTCAGACTTTTTTTCTTTTTGCTCGGCACTTAAGGGTCCTAGAGTGATGTTAAATATGCCTTCTATAAGATTTGGGCTATCATTAATGCAGAAAGATTTTTTTAAAGTCCGAATGGTAGGGTAGTTCCAGAGTTTAGCTCGTTCCTTCACCACATCCCCTTCCGCTACCTCTCCCTCCCCCCTCACTCACTCTCACACCCCCCTCATCACTTCCCCTTCGCTCTCTCTCTCTCACCACCCCGTCCCCTCCCTCTCCCCCTCTCCTCCACCTCCGGCTCACTAACTCCTCCCCACCCCTCAGCCTTTACCATGTTGTCCTCCTCTCCTCACCAATTCCTGCCCTTTCTCCCTGCGTCCATCATCCTCCCCCTCACACTCCTCACCACCCCTCCCTTGCCCCTGCCCCTCTAACCCTCCCTCCGGAGTGGTTTTAAAAAACTAATAATGACAAACTTAGGCAAATATTTGTGCCAAGTTTCAAGTCAATTAAAACCAAATGAATAACATTTTTTATGTAAATTGTATTCCCTGTTTTCACCCCCACAGGGGTGGAATTAAAAAAAATGGTTTGAGATATTTCCATAGCTTGACTCAAAGATTATTTACACCAATTTTCGAGTTAATCAAGCCACGCATTAAAATCCTCCCCATTGAAATTGACTACCCCTTTTCACGCCGTTACAGGTAGATTTTCGAAAAACCCTGACACACATTATTCTTTATTTTTGGTTTTAAGTATAAATACTGAGTTTTGAGTTAATCGGATTGCGCGTTAAAATTTGTCCATACAAACTTTGAGACCCCCAATTCCCCTTTAGGGGGTAGTTTAGAAAAACAAAAAATCACAAAAATCATAATTTAATTAGATAAATATTCGTGCCAAGTAATAAGATAAGATAACTCAAGGAATAAGATTTTTCATACAAACAATATCCCCCCTTTTTACCCCCTTAAAGGTCGAATTTCCAAAAACCCTTTCTTAGCGGATGCCTAGGTCATAATAGCTACCTGTGTTCCAAATTTCAGCCCAATCCGTTCTGTGGTCTCAGCTGTATGTTGATAGATCAGTCAGTCAGTCAGTCAGTAACGCTTTCCTTTTATAGATATAGATTTTGATTTATTTTATATTTGTATATTATTTGTTACATGCTGCACCGGTCGACGTTACCGCGTCAACGCCGGCTATCGCTGAAAACCAGCGCTGGGGCTCCATTTCGCATGGGGTCGCGGCATTAGGCGGTGTTTTTGGTATTATGAGTCAGTGATACTCGAAATAAAATGTTTTTTTTTTTTTTTTTTTTTTTTTTTTTTTTTTTTTTATTATGCTGAGCGTTGGCCGTTTTGCGTAGATGTGACGCATATTTTCCCCCAAATTGTTTTTAAATAGTTATTTTATTTTATAGTAGTTTGTGTCATGTTTACCGCAAATAAACGTTTTTTCTTTCTTTCTTTCTTTTCTTTCATATTGTTCCACTGCGAATTCACGTAAAGTATTTGTTCTTTCAGGGGCCAAATGACACGCACTATTTATGCATATAGTTTATATAAAGAAACGTCCGCTTTATGCAATAATTTGTGTCCGCTGGCATAACAAGGAAAGGAAATTAATCATATGAGCGTTTTGGATGGTATGTCTGTTAGCTCGTAAGACCAATTGAAATAAATAAATAAATAAATAAATAAATAAATAACGCCTGTCGGAAAGTTATTCAAAAGTCTTGTTCAATATCTCCGTTCCTATAAAAGTAATCATTATGAAATTTTGCATAGCGGGCGCAGTATTTGTGCACTATTTTTTCGTGTATATTCCGTTGCTTTAATATGAGCTGTTTTCAAGTACTGCCATGGGTACGCTAGCATAACGATATGCCAACGTACCCAGTAAAAGTTGTCTCTAATTATGAAACTAAAGATGCACTATTTATTTTACTTTTGCACTAATTATGCACTATTTATTGGGTATGACAGAAACCCTGAATTACATCACGTGTACGCTGGTATAACGGACACTAAAGTGGGTAAAAATCGAGTTCAAAGATTCCGTTACATATAACCATACATAATTATTATAGGTGAAGCTAATATAAAACCATGTTAATGTTTTCCTGTTTTTAGGGTTTCGTACCAAAATGGTAAAAAAGGAACCCTTATGGTGTGACTCAGTCTGTCTGTCTGTCTGTCTGTCACAGCTGGATATCTCAAGAACTACTAATGCTATCAACTTAAAATTTGGAACAGTTTTAGAAGACGTCTACCCAACTATTTTGCAAATGAGAAGGAAATAAAAATATTTATAATTTTTTTACAACAGGGACTGAAAGGGAGTCTTGAAAAATCAAAGTGGGACTACTAGGGCATGTGGGGCCCACTAGGGTATGTGTGTGTGTGGTGTATATGAAAGAGCAAACAGCGCACATTCTCAAGCATTTTTTTATTTTTTTTTCAGCCGCATAGTTTTTGACTTTTGATGAAAAATGTAAAAAAAATACCGTTACCCCCCTTATCTCTTTCATATGATACCCCACATGGCCTAGTAGACACGCTTTGAATTTTTAAGACCCCTGTCTTAAAAATTCAAAGCGTGTCTACTAGGCCATGTGGGGTATCATATGAAAGAGCAAACAGCGCACATTCTCAAGCATTTTTTTATTTTTTTTAGGCCGCATAGTAAAAAAAATACCGTTACCCCCTTATCTAAGAAGTTTGCAAAGAGAAAAATCTTAAATTATTCTATGTGATAGAAGGTTATGTAAAGGTTACAGGAAAAATAAAACGATGTCTCTAAATAGCACACTTTTTCAGAAATCGAAACGGAACCCTCGGTGCGCGAGTCCGACTCGCTCTTGACCGGTTTTTTTTATGTGTTAGCGCATATACCTAAGTTAAGACAGGGCTATTTTACACGTACCGTACAGACTTCTCTTTACCGGAAACCCGTATCTATAAGCAAGCCCCCTAACAATAAAACGGCTAGTTTTTTTTATTTTCCTTGCTATAGCGTAATAGCGTAGCCGCAAGCGCAGCAACAGGTTTGCGTTTTATATCTGCTGTCTAATTAATCGTGGCTACGTTTTTCCTTTTACGATCTGATCTAGGGATTCTATTTCTATGTTATCTCGCAGGATGAACTTGGTGAGTTAATTGCATAGTTCAAGGTTGGCAATTCATAAAAAATCTGGGTGCTACCAAAAATACAAGGCAAAAAATAAAAAAAAAACTAAACAACCAAAAAACCTCTGAAAAACTAAACCTGTTTAGGTACTATGAAGGTATATTTGAAAAAAAAAACAATAGGTAATATCCAAGATACATAAGGAGGTATGTAGGTACGTCAGAGTCTGAATTCTGAATGAACATAACGTGAACGTGACGTAGGTAAACCTCAACAACCGTGCATTCATAATTTGTTAAGAATGGCAAAAACAGATGTAAATGATACAATCATACTTTACAAAACATTTGAATGTAAATCTGAAATTATTACCGAAATAACATACGAATTTAAAGATAAGTACCTAAAATTATGTACGAAACAACATATTTTATGTGTCATAGCTGTAAATCTCCTCCTTAAGTAAGGTGGTAAGGGACGTTATAAAAGCAGTTTAGTTCCTTGTACTTTTGTTTTCCTTATTTACCTTAGTAGTAGGTAAATAAGGAAGCCCAGGGCACGATACTGCGATTGCAACTTGGATTATAGGTACGTAGGTACCAAGGTACTAAGTGCTTAATGTTTCTTGATACCTATATGTATGACACAAACAAACACAAATGCAATCCACCATTAATTAGTTCTAAGAATCAATCAACTTTCGATTTCACGTTAAGCGGAGCACTATCAGTAATAATGACATTATGTACACACAGCAGCAGGTCAAGTTACTTACTACAAACTGTCAAATTATCTCATTCGATTTTGAACTTAACAATCAACATTTTTAGGTTTAAAATCATTTGGAGAAATTTGACAGTTTAGTATGATGTGCTGTTGTCTATACATTCAAGTAATATAATTACTAATGAAGTGCCAGTGTGGATGGTGGTTGGAATTAAGTAGTGACGGTAAATAACGATGTGATTTAAATAATTACTATAGGTACTAAGGTACCTACGAGGTGCTTATTGTTTATTGGTACCTACACAAACAAACACAACTTCTCGTTAAAATGAGATCCACCATCAAGGCCGAACTATACGCCAATGACCTTGAGTGGTTAGCTTGCGCATTCTGGCCTGAGCTCACGCAACGCGTCGTACGTCCAGCCAGTAATAGGACTCGCCCATCAAGGAGCGCTGTCTTAAATTAGACGCATTTTTAATTTATTATAATAAAAAATATACATGTTTTTAAAAAGTAACAAAACCAAATCATTTTCGTTTGTATTGCAAAGTAGTAGACATTTATTTTATATTATTTTGATAAAAAATGAAGGAGTAAAATGGTTTCATCTTAACGATTTGCAGGTGATTTGGGGTTTTTTTTTCTTATTATGTGATACCGATAGAAAAATTATGGCTAAACCAAATTACGATTCATATCATGTAGATTACTAACAATTTTTTTCAGATGTAATTTCTCTGTAGGTTCCGGCGAAAAACTGCTTCATCTGCACGCTGTTTTTAAGCTTTTTTCGAAAGAGTAGCCTTATATAGTACTAAGAATCATACAACTTTCGGTTTCATGTTAGCGGACCAGCACTATCAGTAATGTAATAGTCACATTACATTCAAGTAAAGTCATTACTACCACAGAACATAAAATATATACTTATACCTCGGATTAATTACTACTGATGTAAGGACGTGACAGTGTGGTGGTTGGAATGGGAAAGGTCGGGCAAAGCTAATTGTAGATGGCGTGGTCATAGCTAGGTCCCTGAGGCCTATAATAAATTTGACATATCGTTCAATTCATCAGTTTGGTTTTATTTCACTATTTCGTTATTTTCGGTTATTTCAATATTATTAATCAAGTATTTGACATCGAAAGTATCGGAATTTAAAACCTTAAATATTTCCTCGTAATCACTTTTTTCAAAATGTTTCGAATTCAGTTAATTTTTAAAAAATATTTACGAATAGCTTTAATCTACAATCTTCTAATTTTTACGGTCTCTAGGGAAGTGGTGGACTCCAATTTCAGAGTGTATTAGGGAACACCCCAGTATCCGTGTTGCCGGTATTCAGCAAAGTGTTCGAAAAGGTAATGCTCAATCAAATGCTTAATCATTTTAACACCAACCAAATATTGCACGATCAGCAATTTGGTTTCACCAAAGGACGTTGCACGACTGACGCGGGTGTCACTTTATTAAAGCACATATTTTCAGCGTGGGAGGAGGCCCGAGATGCCATAGGAATCTTTTGTGACCTCTCCAAGGCATTTGACTGCGTAAATCACGAAACCTTACTCTTGAAACTTGAGCATTACGGACTAGGTAAACTTGCGCTCAGTTTAGTAAAATCTTATTTAAATGATAGACAACAGCAAGTTCAAATAAATGGTGTCAATTCACTCGGTCTAAAAGTGCAAATGGGTGTTCCACAGGGCTCGATATTGGGTCCTTTCCTCTTTTTAGTATATATTAATGATTTAACCCATTTATTTAAAAACCAACCACAAATGGTGTTATTTGCTGACGATACATCCTTAATTTTTAAGATAAACAGACGTGCATCAAATCTTGACGACGTAAATAACGCCCTACTGCAGGTTCAAAATTGGTTCACTGCTAATAATTTAGTATTAAATGGGAAAAAGACTAAATGTATAAGATTTGCTTTACTAAATGTTAAAAGTACTGATTGTGACATAGTATTGAATAAAGAGAAACTAGAATTCGTCGATAAAACTGTTTTCCTGGGGATTACGCTCGACTCAAGGCTGCAATGGGGTCCTCATTTAACATCTCTTGCAGGACGGCTATGTTCAGCAGCATATGCTGTGAGAAAAATACGTCAATTTACTGATGTAGATACCGCGAGGCTAGTTTATTTCAGTTACTTTCATAGTATTATGTCTTACGGTATCTTACTATGGGGACGGGCTGCAGATATAGAGTCTATTTTTATTCTGCAGAAAAGAGCCATCAGAGCAATATATGGCCTCCGCAGGCGCGATTCTCTAAGGGAACTGTTTAAAGATATTAATATCATGACGGTACCTTGTCAATATATCTATGAAAACATCATGTACGTAAGGAAAAATCTAAATCTTTTCGGTAAAAGAGGTGAAAGACACAATTATAGGACTAGAAATAGGGACCATTTAGTTCAACCAGGTTTCAGACTAGCTAAAGTAGACTCATCCTTCATGGGGTACTGTTTAAAATGTTATAATCAAATACCTCCGCACATACTCCAGTTAAATGAAACGAAATTTAAATCATGTATAAAACGCACGCTATGCAGCCAGGCATATTATAAGTTGGGAGATTACATTGCTGACAAAAATGCTTGGCTAAATGCTGGTCCTGCTCCACAAGGACGCTTAAACTAATTGATTAGCATTCGGAAATATTGTTGGAGCTGCTGAAGATCAAGAAAAGAGAAAATTTTCTTTGCATTGTGTAAATTCAATCTCTTAATATTGTATAATTGCATAGCACATGTGTGAGCACTATGTAGCTAATATAAAGCTACCTTTTACTGGGTTCGTCTTTCACTGACTTGAATGTGCCCTGGCGGTTGAGAGTATGTCATGCTCACTCAAATGTCTCGCTGGTGGTGGCGTGTGTGTTGGATCATTAAGTTCCCTTCAAAATGGTTGAGCTAATTGGTGCTGATCCATGCGTCATGTTCGTGAACGGGCGCCGTCAGTTGGGACGGGTCGTCTCTTAGCTGCCACGGCTTATTTTTAATTTAGTTGTTTTTAGTTTTTATCTTTTTCATTACGGACGCTTTTAACGTGCACGTCTTTCTACATTGTCCTCACATCTATATTTTCGATATGAACGATGTAACCAATATTATGTAAAATATTTCATTGAAAAGAGTGTCCGTGGAGTTTCTTGCCCGTTCTTCTCCAGGATCTACGCTTTGGAATGGGCAACTAGCTTCATTTTTCTGACTGACCGACCCAAGACCGACCCTTTGACAATTCAAAAGTGCCTGTAATTGGTTTATTTGAAATAAATGCTTTGAGTTTGAGTTTGAGTTTGAGTTTGACACAACAACGCGTCATTTTAGCAAATATAAAACAAAACCACCTCACGCCTTCCTTGTATTAATAGCTAGTGTTGGGAACAAGCTACGACAGCGCCATTTTGACAGTTGTCTTCCCCATTATGGAATGACGGTAATTAGCAACGTGATCTAAATATTTTAATACTAGTTTTGGTAAAACTTTAGTATTCGGTCGCACGAAAATGAGGGTGGGGGGTGGAGGGGGAGGGGTGGGGGGGTGCCCCCTCCCCCCAGGTACCACTCCTATGAAAAGAGAACGCACCATTCCTGAGAAAAACAAATTATTGTAACCTAACCTAAAAACACTTTTGTAAACACAAAGTTGCTTCTGCACGTCTCCGGCGCTGCGGGAAGTGCAGCCCCTTCGCGCTTACGTAACAAAGGACAGGCACCCGCGCTCACCTCCGCAGCTTCGGCTTACTGGTCGCCTCCGGCGACCAGCCTCAGCGGCTGCAGCTCGCACGGGTGCCTAACCTTTGTTACAGCGGGCGGGGGCTGCTCTCCCTCCGCGCCTCCGGATTTTTAAATACACTCTAGTGTGCCAGCCAAAAGACTACGTGGAGTCGGGGTGCCCCGATTCGGTTTTGGGACAGATTCGACCTATTTTAATCATAAAGTGGGGTAACACTAACTTCCTACTGAACACAATTTCTACTAAGATACAGTTCTTTTTTACGTTCCGTTTTATCAATTTTACACGACATTTTGCACCACAGACAATATACTGGTACAGATTTGGTTGTCAATCGCCCATTTTAACGTTTCGTTACACTTTTTATGTAATTTGAGGTTATAAACAATTAGTATAAATTTCTTTGCAATATCTTTTAATAAGAGTGATATCGTTACAATCAGGGACCCAACCCCAACGACCTTCAACCACTGTCACCCCCATTTTCGTGCGACCGGATACTAAAGTCAACCCCTAGTTTTTGCCAGCGGCTTCGTGCAAATATCCCACGGGGACATACTACCAGGAATTCCTTCCTTATTCCTTGTCTAGGTACATTATAAAGGGAACCACTGTGCAAAATTTCAGCTGTCTAGGTCCAAGGGCGCTGATGGTCGTTAATGAATCAGTCAGTCCAATGACATTATACATCTAGACGTTGCCATGATTACAGTGTGAAGTGTGGAAGTGAGACACATATATACGAAATAATTAGGAAAATTGAGACAAAGCATCGTATCTTCTGTCCCTTACGGCGTGCCGTATTTTTGCATGGCAAAATTTAAAAATGTTGCCAAACAAAGTAATTTCACTGTTACAAAAATTATCTTGCGTCGATTAATTTAACATGTTTGGACAGTTTTTGCATTGTGCGAATGTATTGACATGGGTTTCAGTCCAAAATATGGAAAATTTCTAATGTTAAACCTCATTTCTCATAAAACATAACCTAGAAAAAGTATAATATTGCTGTCTCATGACCGGCCACGCGGTGGCTCGATCTAGATGTATATTATCTAAGAGTCAGTCAGTCAGGACTTCTGTCAGTCAGATTTTTACGTCAATATTCTAATAATGAAAATTATACCTATAGTGGTGTGGAATTTTTGTATAATTGGAGTGATTGGAGTAATAAGATGCAAAAGCTTTAAATAAGTAAGAGCTCATTCGAAAGTAATTAAAAAATGATCAGGGGGTCTACTCCCTAACCACTTTCCGTTTCCTACTCCGTATCACTTACGGATGGATTATTGGTTCGGGGCTCAAACGAAGTATGAATGGCAACACGATACGACAGTTATCACTACTCCCGATGTGTTTTTGCCCGTCCGAAAAATTTAGTTTTTACACTTGTTTTGATGGATCGTTAAGACAGACGGATGGATAAACGGACGGACGGATGAATGGACGGACTTAGGGAGTAGGCCCCCAGCTTCAGTGAGAGCAATTTCCTTTAGTAAAACCTACATTGCGTACCTACCTATTGTTTTAAAGACAGCCCAGACAGCCACTGTCTAGCCCACGGAGTGGTCCAGCCCATTTTTCTTGTAAACACATTGCAATTATAATTGCCATGCACACGCTTTTTTTTCAATGCGTCCATAGTCGACCACGAACACCGCACTGATTGACCCAACCCGATCTTAATGAATAAAATATTTACAGTAGGTGGGGAGATTTAGAATCTCATCATTAATTACCGAAGGAAGATTGATGTCATTATTACTGATAGTGTCTGGAGACCAGAGCCAGTCTTCTGTAAAATTCTGACTATGAAACTTAGATGAAGAGAGCTGTCATTTTACCTGCCGGGCTAAAACGGCCACTTTAGCAGAATCACAATAGGATATATGAATCATAGGTATATATATATATAGGCATATAGGTATTATTAATCATATTTGAAATCGTAAAACGGTCACAAACTGACAATTCATAATTTATCTGCGTACAATTCATAGCTCGCAATTCACCTGTTTGACAGTTTTGTATAGAGATTCGTAAAATGGTCCACAAATTATGAATTGCTTTATTGAAGTTTCAATAAAGTCACAATCATAATAAATTGCTGGGAATTCAGAAAATGAATCGCTTTTAGAGGAGTTGCTCAATGCGACCGTTTTAGGCCCCCCCATACTAGGTAGGGATTGACACTATTGACAGCTCACTTCACTTTAATTTTACCTACGGTGAGTTTTTTACAGAATAGATCGGCTGACCTAAAGCTAAAACCATTTAACATGGTCACATCAATCAATCATCATGAAAACTGATTTTTATAAAGAACCCCTACAAATCAAGGTTAATCTATGAGGAATGCTTACAACTAGGTACTAGAGTCTAGACTGCGACCTTATCTAAGTAGTAAGCTATTCGTGGAAGCTATGTCTGACGACCTGCATACTACTCAAGATGCGTGATAGTAACCAGCGTGGTAGCCTATCAGCCTATTTTTTTTTACCGTTTTTTGAGCTAAGCCTTCCTTCATCTACTACATATACTTACAGCTATTCAGGTTAGTTGCACTGTGCGCCTTGCAATATATACGGGAAGTTCTAAACCAAATTAGGTTGTGTTGGCCGTTTGCCAGCTACCTCTGCTCTCAAGTGCGACGCTTTAACTTGTATGATCGTTGACAGACACGTCAAGGTCGTCAAGGGGGACATCAAAATTTAATCTTCTTTTAGAAAATAGATACCGGCAGGCAAAACTCGTAGGTATTAGCTAGGTAGGTGAAACCATCTTTTGTTTATTTAACTTCTCCATCCAATAGTATTTTGCTAAATTCCAGCAATCACGATACTAGCTAACAATGATCGATTTGATTTGCAAAGCTTGTGATTTTCTATTGTTATTATGGTACCTACTTTGATTGGGCAATAACTAGCACTCGGATATACTACCAAGACACTAGCTTGAGGTCAACAATAAATAGATTCTAGTCAAATAGATAGGCAATTTTCTTAAGATTACGATGAATTTTAAGCATGGGTGCAACAAACATTCGTGCAGGTCGTGCAACCTCTGTTTTTTTCCACATGAACAGATATACGTGAAGCACTCTAATATAACACTCTATTTACTTAGTTCATATCGCCAAAATGCTATCTAGATGCGGCTGTATTAGCAGTCAAGTATGCGCCATAGGTTTCAAGTTACGTTGTAACTTTGACGTTGATGCTAATGCCCATTGACGATCGGATGTTTTGAAGTGGCACGCGAGGTAAGGCCTTCGCTGAATGCAGTGTGCGGATCTAGGAGCAGGCGCCGATCTACCACGGCTGTGACGGAAGGCAGTCGCAGAAAGACAAGCGTGCGCGCAACTCGCTAGTACAACTCGCCACCTCCGCCGACGCGCGTGCGTGCTTACATTATATCAGTGCGGCTGTTCTGTGTTCACTCATGTTACGTGCATAATACAACAAAATGAAACTCCATATTAAAATTTTTGGTAAGTTTTAATGCATTGAAAAAACAAAGGTTTATTAATAGAACATTAATTGACGCTGCAGCGAAGGTAACTGTGGAACAATAAGAAGTAATTAAGACGCATAATTAAATCCATCATTAATACAAATGACAAGATAATCCATGAGTCCATGACATCAGATTTTGGCCGGTAATTCCCATAATGTATGTTTTTTGGCTAGCAATGTTTAGTAATTGCGAGAGGTGTTGTTAAAAGTTAAATTAACGTTAGTGACCGTCAGATACTCGAACTTTTTGTTTTTTTGTGTACCTAAGTACGTAAGTAACTACTTACTGTTTAATGTTCTATAAGGTCGGCGTTTTTCTCGAATGATGAAATCAAGTGCTACTAGATACTGACTATGAACTAGATGTGCATTGTGCCCAGACAGTTAAGACTGGCAAACATTCAGTTCAAAAGACCTAATATTAAAGAAAATTTCTTTAATAATATACGTATATAGGAACATTTAACGCCCTCATTTATATTTTTACCCAACTGTGCTATAACAAAGACAGGGTTTTGTTTTTGTGTTTGTTTAGGCCAAAGTTACAAGAAATGATCTGTTAATTTCCAATTTTAAATCTTAGGTAGGAATCATAATCTTAATCGTAGGAATTTATAATCTTAAATCAGTTTGAGGCAGAATCCTTAAAGGTACTTCTATAAGTATAAGAGTACGAGGAATAGGTCGCCTGACGCCTGAAAATTAGCGTGCTTCTCATATAAGCCCAAATAAACATTGTTGTTGTCTTCGTTGTGTTGTATTCAACAGTTGTTTCGTCACACAGGTTATAATAGAAAATATGTCTTATTTAGTAGGTAGCAATATAAACACGGCCCCCTTTGTAGGTACCTCCGACTGGTATTAAGCACAGCTGAAATAACACGCCAAAATAAGCGTTTACTTGTACATATTTATTCAAATATGTCATGTTTTTTGTATTCAATTCCCACTATCAAGAGTCGTGCTCGTGTCAAAAGAAGTGTTTATATTAATTATTATTTTATCTACTTAAACATTTCCTTAACATAGGTACCTATATTTTTAATTAGGTAGTATTAGTAGTACAGGTTTAGTATTTAAAACTTGTTATTTCTCTCTGTGTATTTATTGAAACAGAAATGTAGCGTGGATAATTGAATAATAGCGTAACTTGCTTTGTTATTGTGGTGGTCACAAATCGAGTGGAAGTAGCACAACGAAAAAACATTGTTGATTTCGTTATGGTAAATGAAAATATTAATTTACGAGAAATTGGCGTGGTGCGGAAAACTCGCAAAGAAGTTCGAACTCGCCAACTATGGTGCATTATTCTCGGAGACTAAATTGACGTGCAAATGTCAAACTGGCTTACATTACAAACAAACAGCACTGTCCAGCAAAGCAAGAGTGTGATGAAGATGGCTTCACCAAAATTCAGAAGAAGAAGAAGAAGAAGACTACTTGTTGCAATCAATGCGGTACTGGACTGATAGGGTCAAATATGCTGCTACGTCCAGCGATACCTACGATGTTGCTATTATGTGTCCCGAACTCCCGACTGCATCACTCCACGAATGTTGAGGAGATCGTGGAGTACATGAAGGTGAGGTCGAGAAGTTGGAGCCGCGGAATTTAGCTTAAAAGTCGAGTGAATCACTATCGAGGGTCTATCTGACGATATCAAAAACCGATCATAATGAAGGAATTCTAATTTTGTCGAAATAGTAGCTATTAAGAGTCCTTAAACTCCGTTCAGACACCGGGCAGTGATCAAGTAACTTTTCAGAACCTTATCTGTGACACGAATTCATTCAATATAAATATAACATAAGATAAGTAGATAGTGGTACGTAGGTAGGTACTGTAGAGACTACCTTTTACAAAAGGCAAGGTTTCCTGTGCCGTAGAAATCTAGAATGAACGTGCTGTATAATTATAAAGATTACTTAGACCTGAAGGCCAATTTCAAATTGAAGTCGCAATCTCATTTCAGCGACAATCACTGTCAAAAATGTACGTAAGAAGTATTTTTGACAGATTGAGACCGAGATTAGAATACGAACACAGCTTATCTACATACACTAGACATAAACATAATTATGTAGGTATGTTTATGTAGATAAGTCAAAACTCACGCCTTCTTCCCAAGGGGTTAGGCAGAAACTACAGAACGCCACCTGCTATAAACGATCCTAACATAATCCTTTTGCTTCGTAGAATGTAAAAGTTCCTTAAAATACGAAAATTGCCCCTCTTATGCCGGGGCTACACTATACGGACATCGCCGTTAATCATCGCGTTGGACCGTAGGTGTAGCCACCACTATGGATATAATTTGACACGGCATGGACATTACCGATGGCCTTTTTTACTATACTCTATGGCCTATGGACGAGGAGTGTGAATTTAATTATCAATGCACGTTGACCGTTCAAGTGTGGCCACTCAATTCATCGCGTTGAACAACGCGTTGAACATCGGAACAATTACCGCGATGTTTGAAGCGTATAATGTAGCCCCGGACGAGCCCAACGTTGCGTTTCAGCACACTGAAAAAATAGAGCGACCATTCCTTTACAAGTTTACACGTTTGATCAAAGTCACTGCATAATTTAAAGGCACCTACTCACTTATAAGTCACTTGCAACAAAATGTAAATTGTAAGCACTTCCCTGTGACTGTTATTATAGCAGTCGTGTTCAATAAACGTTAACAACTTAACAGGCAATTAGACGAGGATGTGTGAACTTGTAAGTTGTAACTATTCTATCATAAATTGTAAACAAACGGCAATAATGTTCACATCAGCGATATTATGCGAAATTAAATTCAACAGAGAGCTGTTGTCAAAAAGAGAGAGCTAAATCCTCAATCAAAACGAGTTATACGTTTTCATTCAAACCAAAATAAGGCTTTAAAGCGAATGGAATGAAATAAGTACCTACATGATTAATGTTTGCGAGGCTTCACAAACAACGTTATAATAGCTTGGTTCGCAGAAAACTTGAGTTTTTGTAAAATACAACATTATGCACGGGTTGTGTTCATTGACGACGCGGCGGTAATGCCCTTGGTAGGATCGGAGTAACATGCTTGGTTCCGTCGCGCCACAGTTCAGTGATTTGGCCACTAGTTCCGGACGATCGCAACGCAACATCGTTATTTATATAAAAAATAACAGCATCGCCAGTTATTTAACAGGTTTCATCTGAAAAAACCGGAAATTTGTCTGAATTATGAGTAATGCTTAATACAGTCCCCGGCGATAAATATTGCACATCGACCTTTGGAAAGAGACAATCGGCTAATTTCGGCTTCGTAGAGCGTTATCTCTGTCGCATGAAATACAAACACTCCGGTATCTATGAGGAGCTGTTAAAACAATTATGATTTACTTCTTTTGATAATTCTTTTTATTCTTTGTATAAAATACACCAATTTTTCTATAAGTGATGGCTTTAGGTTGGGGTAAAATAAAATTAAAAAAAAACATGTTCACATTATGTTTACGTATTTAATTATTTTGGAAAATTGCAGCTGTTTTTAAATCTGTCAGCTTCGGTTACAAAATATTTATAAACATTGTAGATAATTTCGCGTGACTGACCTCGTAAAGGTTTCCCTCTTTTTCCTAAAGATGCCATAGTACAACTTTAAAAAAAACTTTTTTACAAAAACAAAAACCGACTTCCAAAAAAAACACTACAAAGTGAAAAATAACTTTAATTTCGGAAGTCGGTGTCTTTGGATCTTTAGTTTAGTTTTTTGCCACCGACTTCCGAAATTAAAGTTATTTTTCACTTTGTAGTGTTTTTTTTGGAAGTCGGTTTTTGTTTTTGTAAAAAAGTTTTTATTTTTCACTTTTTAGTGGTTCAGTTTGTAATTTATCTAAGTTACAATAACCCAATGTCAACTGCTCATCACGTTTTACAAAATGTTGCTTTTCCCGATGCAGGGACGTTAATTGTTGAGGAGTTCTCCTAGTAAGAACCAGGAGAAATGGAGCTCATGGTGAAGTCACCATTACCATTATTTTGGCGAGCATAAACCATAATAAAGTAATCGAATCGCAACCTAACCTGTTATATACTTAGATATAATTGAGTATTTCCGATGGCCCTCTGTGGTCTTCATCATCAGTTCCAGTTCACCGAATGGTACTTTCCGAGAGCAAATGCACGAGTTAATATAAAAAATACCGAAATCGATATAGGTGTGCCCATAAAATTTGAGGGTTTCCCTCGATTTCCATGGGATCCCATCATCAGATCCTGACTTGATGATCATGGGACCATTTGGGACATATACCCTTTCGAACAAAAAAAGAAAAATCCAAATCGGTCTAGCCATTTTCGAGTAATCGGGGAACATACATAAAAAAAAAAAAAAAAAAAAAAAAAAAAAAAAAAAAAAAAAAAAAAAAAGGTTCCGACGAATTGAGAACCTCCTCCTTTTGGAAGTCGGTTAATTATTTAAAATTGGGGGTGTTAACAACAGCTCTAAATATATATTTTGAACTAACACTCTATCGCACTTGAGCAACGACTGACAAAACGTCACATAGGTAGTGTGCGACAGAGATAACGCTCTACAAAGCCGAAATTAGCCGATTGTCTCTTTCCAAAGGTCGATGTGCAATATTTATCGCCGGGTACTGTACTTAAGTATACCTATAGGCATTATTCAAATCGTTGTCATTCTTTTGCAAGCCTAGTAAAAATTATATGTGGTCATTTTCATTAGTGATGGGACATTTTCAAATATTATTTAGAATATTATAGCAATTTGAGGTAATGAACAATGAATATTACTAAGTAAACTGCAGCTTGTGTGGTCTATGGCGTTCAAAGGGGTTATTGTTTGCCAGTCGGATATAGCGATAATGTTTTTCTAATGGCAACAGGATCTGAAACGTTACAACATTAGTATTAAGACTTTATAGATGAGGAAAGTTAATACCTACTCATTACGATTGTAGGTATGGCTAGCTACATTCATCATCATAAGTCTCTCTCTCATTTAATTTTATCATTAGACTAGAAATTTTATATTTCTAGACTAATGATACTAATTTATTGTTGATGACTAATGAACTAATGATTGTTTATTTATTATTATTTATTTATTACTACCTCAACACATACACTAGATTGATCTAAAAAAAATAGAAAAATACCATTACTGGTACCATAAAATATTATTTCACACAGACACACCAAACCATACCAGTACAGAGACTCTATACAGTATTTTCTATTTTAGCATAATTTTATTATAAGTACTTGGGCATAGAAAACGGCTAAGTGCGTTTCGGACCACGCACAATGAAGGGTTCCGCAGGTCATGATTGTCATTCTGTTGTAAATAATTAAAATTTATATTCTCGCTCTGAGATTGGTGTTTGCTTGCAGGCTCCTCAGATTAAAAAGAATTTATACCAAAACAAACACAATATTTTAATAAAAAAAAAAAAACTTTTTTATTAGGTACCCTCCCTATAGGTTTTGATTTACTTGCGAGTGTCAAATATATCGCATAAATGGCCGTATTTTTTTACTGCGTTGAGGTAGAAGCTTAATTTTTTTAGAACTCCAAGGGACCATAGACCTACGTATTTGATATTAATTTCAACTTGATAACTCCACCCGTGCTTGAGGAAAAGGGTCTTGACAGACTCACAGACAAACGGACAACGAAGTGATCCTATAAGGGTTCCGTTTTTTCCTTTTGAGGTACGGAACCCTAAAAACTGAAAAGAAAAGTTCGTCATAAAACACTTTTGAAATGGAACAATGAGCACTTAGTTTTGATGTTGACGGTACTTACCTACTAGCGGAAAATAGAAGAGTTTCCATTCGTATTTTCCTTCTTGTACGAAGTGTTACCCGGTAATCGTGAACTGGATGAATTTTTAATTTATCTACTTGACATCAAGTAGTATTTAAGCAAATATTATTAATAGGAAATCGATACAATTACCTACCGCATACACGTGCACACGCCCCCGAATCATGTTTATTATTATAATTCTAATATTTTATTATTATACTTACATTTTGCTCATTTCGTTTCGCTTTATATCCATTGCAGATCTCATTACTCAAGTGTTGGGTTGTGACATCGCTGTTTTGTGCAATATTAATTGCCTTCTTTATATACGTTGCTTTGAACCGTTAAAATACAATACTGCTTGTATGTAAGTACCTATGTTATTTTAAAATATTATTTTCAATAACTAATGACAACGTTAAATATAATCGCATGCATATTTTTCTCCGTTGCTTCGTGCTTCGCATGATGTAAGGAATAAGGATGTAAATACACTGACCGGTTCTGCGGAGACGAAATTCTGCATCCCGATGTCGACCGACGCGACGTGCGAAATGAATAATAAACCTTCTTAAATATAAGTAGGCTGTACCGTTAGAGTATGTGTATTCTTGTACAAGTCGCAGCGAGTGTTTAATCAATTTGAAAGTTCAGTGTTCGACATCTGTCACTTTTGTTATTTTGATAATAAGTGTTTGGGTCCCAGGCTCCGTTAGGTTTTGTGATGACGAGATTAATGAAAAAGATAGGCTTGTGGAAAAAAGCTTCTGACTTACTTTCAAAGTCCTTGACCGGTTCTAGCTAATAAATAGTGATAGGTGAAAGTAAGGGATTACTCAAATCGTTATTCAAAATATGTACTAATGTTTGTGTCTACTTTATGATTGGGTAGGTTAATACACTACATTTAGCAAACAATACAAATGTTAAAGATTTGTAATCATCTCTTTTATTGTTGTCAGCAGTCATAATGACACTGCAGTTCAGCGAATTGTAAATACTAAATAAAACACCTACTGTAAGCAAAAAAAACTTGTTGCAAGAAAATTCTCAAGGAAAAATTTGCACTAGGCCTCCCACTTAAGTAATTTAATGTGCACGCAATAATAAAAGTATTCCGTGTAAGCATAATAAAGTGTTATGAGGCAGGAACGGGATGGTCAGTCATTAGCGCGGGCTGGCGCCGGCAGCGCGGCTGCGCGGCGCCAGCCTAGCCAGGGCCTGCATTCTTGCACTTTCACCGCTACGCAGACTGTGCGTTATCCACTCGCCGGCACGACACCGGCACCGGCCAGGCAGCCGGGGAAGCAAAAATGTATGAAATATATAGCATGTTTTTCCACTTGGTCGGTGTCGTCTGCCATCCCCGGGGCAAAACTGCATGTATTGTGTACGTATTAGAGCTGTGTGCATGTGCGTGTTTATAATGTCTCTTCACTCATGCGAAAATAGTTGAAGAATTTTCTGGGGTCCATTTTCAACTTTTCGAATAGGGGTATAATAATGTTCCATCTAAGTATCACATTTTTTAAGATAGGATCAAACCAAAATTTGACTTCTCTGCGTTGATTATATTTTCGTCATAAATATAAGATATTTAACAAATAAATACGACGACTTGACCATTTCTACGTGTTGTAGAACTGAAGTTCGTGTCAGTACTGCCCAAAAGCTCAGAGTAGACCTAGTAGACCGGCCTGGAGGAAAAACGGAGCAGCGGGACGCGTCCGCGCTGTGCCGGTGTTGTGCCGGCGGCGAGTGGAAAAACGGAGCAGCAGCGGGACGCGTCCGCGCTGTGCCGGTGTTGTGCCGGCGGCGAGTGGAAAAACGGAGCAGCAGCGGGACGCGTCCGCGCTGTGCCGGTGTTGTGCCGGCGGCGAGTGGAAAAACGGAGCAGCAGCGGGACGCGTCCGCGCTGTGCCGGTGTTGTGCCGGCGGCGAGTGGAAAAACGCCTGCAGATTCTTCCAGAATGCAAGCCTAGCACGAGCTAAGAGCTCAACGTTACGCAAATGATTGACGCCGTCTATAGACTCATTAAAATAAGCATGCGTTGTAGCTCATTCAATCACACATTTGCATTACTGTTATCTAAAGCTCATCTATTGGTGTCTCGCCGGAGCACGGTGGACGCAGCATTGCAAATGCATGTTCGCGCATGAATAATTTCAATTAATGCGTTCTCGAAGATACCTCCATAAAAGTTTAAACATCACTTTGAAGACGCGTCTTGTACGCTAAAGTTGGATTTCTTCAATCGCTTCTTGTGGGTTTCAATAAAAAGATCTTCTGTTAAATCATTATTAAGTAAACAATAGACGATAATAAGTACATAGATATGATTGTAGGTACCTACACGTATTAAATGATGGCGAATCTCATCACTGCGCCTGGTACGGCCTGAGCTGCGGGCAGTAATGACTACGTACTTACATACGTTTGCAAACACATCAATTAGGTAAACGACAGGCTATTCACGGCGACACAATAGGACCACCAAATAACAATAGGTTTGTCAGGACAATGTGGTCACCCCGCCCTCTGTCATAATGTTTCTACGAACGTCGGTACTTGTCACAATCCACGCCCATCGCTAAACCAAAGATGTAGTGATGAAGTTCTAGAACTTGATTGAGTCACTAGGGGGTTTTTGATTGTAATACATAACATAATACTCGTGTGTCGCATAAAAACAAGAATGGTAAGAGGAAAAAGCATCGATTAAGGAAGCAGCCTTAATAAAATCTGATAGTAATCCAATGTGACGTATCAATTTGGTTATTCGCACAGAATAATAGATTAAGGTTAGGTGAAGTTATCAGCCACCTTCCAAGGAAACATGAAGCTATAGGAAGAATTAAAAGAGCCTCTACAGTAAGCCCCGCTACAAATCTGCCGACTGGCCATTTTTTAGTATGACCACGTATGACTGGATCTGTTACAGTGCTGCGCATACAGGGTGTAAGGGACAGCCCTCCGCAAACTGATAGGGTGAATTCAGTATGTCATACTAAGATGACCGGTACATGAAATTTTTTCAGGAACTTTAAGGGACTCCAATAAACCTGATTTGTTTGTGTTTTTGTGCACAAATCGGAGCGTCTATTACTGGTTGGGAGGGGAAGGTAATAGGTATGCGGTGAGTTCGATGAACTCTGTAGCTAGACAGAAAGTGAACAGCTGATTTCACGCGTCGTTGGTTAGAGTATTTCAACATCCATTGCTGGTTTTTTTTTTGCTGTTTTTTTTTGCTGTTTTTTTACATAAATGGAGTGCTGCGAACACACAATGCAATTTTACATTGAAATTATGAAAATGTAACTGAAAAATTTTGGAAAAAATGAAAATTTTCCTGAGAAAATTTCCGGTGGAATATGATTCAGAATGAGGAGCTGAATGCACCCTGTTAGTTTGCGGAGGGCTGTCCCTTACATCCTGTATACAGGAGAAGAATTTGAAAATTATGGGCATCTGCCCATAACCCAATTTGATTTGATGATTATATTATTTAATTTTAAAATTCAGAAGAATAAATTATTATAACGTAGGAATGGTAAAATGTCAGCCAAAAACGAGAAAAAGGTAAAAACGAAATGTTTCTAAGGGAAACTCTTATTTATTTATTTAAACTTTTCGCACTAAAACTGTACAAAGACGGGCTTAATGCCTTATGTATTCTCTACCAGTTAACCAAGGGTGGTGAAGAGATTTATGGCAGGTGCTCAGTATGAGAGGAATAATTATAGAAAGAAAACTAAAAATATATCTTGCTCTTATATTATGTAAACGAGGAAACTTTTTAGATTATAACATCATAATGTATTCGGATAGGTGCGGACGGCGTGTCCTAAGCGTCAACCTCGGAGATCGTCGGGGATCTTCTCCAAAAAACATAAATCGATGGCCGATAGTGGCATTAGTGGCGGACTGAGGTTGTTTTGTTGTCATCACGCGGCGTTATTCAACGAGGCCATGGCCATAGAATAACACGATCTTTTGCAACTGATACTGATTAATTCTACTAGGTATTTGTTGTGGTCTAACACGAAGTTGTTTTTGGATGAACAGCTCGAAATGTGTATGAAAATAGTATGGTGTGACATGAATATTTTGTACCGAATTAGAAAACAAATCTTGCTTTTGAGAACTAAGCTTTTTAAGTGACTATAAGAAAAAACGGTCCAAAAATTGGCTTTAGACACTAGATACACGTTTTCAAAGAACTTGTTTGACGTGATGGCCAATACTCCGTACTCGTTTGGAATCTTGTATTTTGTAGTAGCCAGAATTGAATGCGTCGCTTATTTTTCTGAGTAGATGATCAATTAATTTCACTTGCATCATGTCAATAATTTGGGCGCAAGAAACTAGTTCAAGCGCTCAATGTGTCAAAATATAACTTTCGCCTCGCCTTGTTTTTAGGGTTCCGCACCAAAATGGTAAAAAAGGAACCCTTATGGTGTGACTCCGTCTGTTTGTCTGTCACAGCTGGATATCGCAAGAACTATTAATGTTATCAACTTGAAATTTAGAAGTTTTAGATGACGTTTAACCAACTATTTTGCAAATAAAAAAGAAACAAAAATACATAAGTTTTTTTTGCAACAGGGACTGAACCTAGTAACCCCACTTCGAATTTTTAAGACCCACTGTCTTAAAAATTCGAAGTGGGGTTACTAGGGCATGTGGTGTATCATATGAAAGAGCGCTAGTTGAACATTCTCAAAAAATTTTTTCTTTTTGTAGACCGCATAGTTTTCGACTTTTGATGAAAAATGTAAAAAAAAATATCCTTCCCCCCTTATCTCCGAAGTTTGCAAAGAGAAAAATCTGAAATTATTCTATGTGATAGAAGTTTATGTAAAGATTACAGGAAAAATAAAACGATGTCTCTAAATAGCACACTTTTTCAGAAATTGGAACGGAACCCTCGGTGCGCGAGTCCGACTCGCTCTTGACCGGTTTTTTTGTTTATAATCTCAGTATTTTTAATAAGCGGGTATGTATCTCATTATGCACGGTGCAATGAGCCGCACAAGTTCGTCACCGCGTGTCCGTCTGATATTGACAATGTATTCGAAAGTTTATGTTCCGCACACTTACGGGTTCTGCGAGGTCGTGCATTCTTGTCGACAACTATTTGCAAAACTCAAAAACTCGTATCTATTTCCGCATTCACCTAAGGTCGATGACGAAATGATCTCATCTTTGATGGACGTAGCTGGGCGAATAGTAGGTACCTACGTAATTAAGCTATCGATAGTGCGAGGTTATTGATATTTGACATCAACCTTATTACGACACGGTTGGCGCAGTGGTTGAGCGATTGACTGCTGCGCAGCATGTCGCGGGTTCGATTCCCGCACGGAACAAATATTTGTACGACCTACAAGTATTTGTTCCGAGTCTGGGTGTTTTTCGATCTATAATATGTATGTATTTACAAAACAAAAAATATATAAGTAGTTTATCAGCCATCTCGTTACCATAACACAAGCATTAGGTTGCTTAGCTTGGGACTAAATGGCGTTGTGAGAAATGTCCAAGGATATTATTATTATTATTATTTATTATTTATTTATTACATCACAGTTTGTTATGACATTTTGGAGTCCATTAACATGTGGAATCGATAAGGAAAATGCCTTCAGTATTGAGTTTGTGAAATTATACGTGTGGGTTCCTCGAATGCATTCGAGTTGATGTATAGGTATTACTTTGTAACGGTCTGCTAATCAAAAGGGGTTGTCCTTTACAGATTTGGTTCCGGCGCGGTTCAACGTGGCCATCATGATGTTCTTCGCGTGTTGGGTCAACTACATGATGCGGGTCAACATGAGCGTCAACATCATAGCGATGGTCCCTGATGATACCACAACCACATCGTAAGTATCATTAGTTTTATAACTTACTAGCTGCGCCCTGCGGTTTCATCCGCGTATTAGGCCGGGATAAAAAGTAGTCTATGTATTAATCCAGGTTATAAGCTGTCTACATATCAAATTTCATCCAAATTGGTTCAGCCGTTTGAGCGTGAAGAAGTAACAAACGTACACACACACACACACACACACACACACACACACACACACAAACTTTCGCCTTTATAATATTAGTATGATTAGTGTGAAGTGACTAGCTTCTGCCCGTGACTTCGTCCGCGTGAAATTTCTTTTTAACATAAAAT
Source organism: Cosmia trapezina (assembly GCA_905163495.3). Lineage (NCBI taxonomy): Eukaryota > Metazoa > Arthropoda > Insecta > Lepidoptera > Noctuidae > Cosmia > Cosmia trapezina. The sequence goes on from LR991038.1 coordinate 13,289,892, forward strand.
ATATCCTACTATGATCTCGGCAATACTGTTTAGCTGAGGTATTATACCATTAGTGAAATAATTTTCGGAATCGGATCCGTAGTTCCGAAGATTACCCCCTACATACAAACTCACACCTCTTTATAATATGTAATTATGTATTAATATAGACAGCTTCTCGAGAAACTTAATGAAATCACATTCAATACTGAAATCTTTATGAAATAAATGAAGTTTAGTGGTTTCAACAGAAACATGGCGTGTAATAATTGTAAAAAGAAAATATGAAATTAGCGTTTAGTTTCCATAAATAATAAGTCGATACGTAATTATATTGTTAGCGTGTGTAGCAATGAGTTAGGAGCATAATTGGTAGTGTATTACAGCAGGCCTTAAACCCAATACGTTATCTACGGATACGTGACTTTCCGCGGCACCAACGTGTTGCTCATGTTGTCGTGAGCTGTGTTGTACCTGCTTGTAAACTTTACTCAATATTTTCATAGAATTAAAAACATCTCTGTAGAACCGACACGGTATCAATGCCTCCACAATCTCGGACTTAAGGCCAATTCTCGTATGTACCTAAAAACGTTCAAATTCAATTCGCATTCTCATGCCAACGACAATTAAATGTCAAAAATGTAGGTAGGTAAACGCTATACAATTACAGATTGAGGCTGAGATCAGAGGGGCAATTCTCGTACCTAAAAACGTTCACAATCTCATGCCAGCGTCAATCAAATGTCAAAAATTTTGGTAAACGCTATACAATTTTTGACAGATTGAGTCTTGAGATGATATTGCGAACCTTGTTAAAAATACGAGAATTGACCCTCTGAGGGGCAATTCTTGTATTTAACAACGTTCGCAATCTCATCTCAGTATCAATCTGTCAAAAATTGTATAACGTTTACGTAGATTTTTGACATTTGATTGTCGCTGGTATGAGATCGCGAATTGAATTTGAACGTACGAGAAATGGCTTTTAGATTGCGAATGTTGTTAAAAATACGGGAATTACCCCTCAGGTCTTCGACCTAATAATTGTGTCTCAAAAATGATTTTTACAGGTGATTTTGGCTCTATTTAGAGGAGCTCGTGGCTAAATAATAACAGCCGCACGGGTCAATCCGTCAGGTTAAGCTACGCTTGCCGGTGTTGGTCAGTGGATGGGTGACCATCTTTACATACCGAGATTCCTCCGTGCCTCGGAAAGCACGTTAAGCCGTTGGTTCCGGCTGTTATTCGTGGATCTTTGACAGTCGTTACGGGTCGTCAGAAGCCCGAAAGTCTGACAACCAATCTTACCAAGGGGTATCGTATTACCCAGTTACTGAGTTGTGGAAGTCAGACAGGCAGTCGCTCCATATAAAATACTGGTATTCAGCTGCATCCGGTTAAACTGGAAGCCGACCCCAAAATAGTTGGGAAAAGGCTAGGCAGATTGATTTGGCTCTATTTACAATTTATTACATGTGATGCATGAAAATCACAACCACCAAAGATATAATAAGTTAACCACCAAATCTTCTTCAATCTTAATTAAAAGATTAAGACTGAAGAATATTTGGAATCGGAGATGAATTCACTATCAACACTTCTTATGTAAACTGGAATGTCCTTGTACCTACTACGTAAGCAATTGATTTTAGATAGGATATCAGAAATTCTGAATTAATGTCAATACGTAGGTACGTATGATATGATGGTCACAGATTCTGCTATATTATCTGAGATGAAGATACGTTTTCGAAACAATAACAAAAATATGCAGCTCCTATATAATGAATCTAAAACTTGTTACGCATTTAAAATTGTAGATACCTATGTAACCAGTTTTTTTGGTGTATGTCAAATTGACGCATGAGACTTGCAAGATGGGGGAAATACATCAATAATCACCAGAAATATTGTAATTGCTAAAATACACATATGTTTAAATCGTGTTATACGGGGTCTCAGTAAGTTGATTTTATCAATAAACCGTACTTACATTAGACGCATAATGTTATGCTAATCACTGTGTCTCGACTGAAAATGTTTGGTGGAAAATTTGTAGAAATTAGCTAAAGTATAAGCTGAAACGAAAATAAGATCATAAATGGTATGTTTATTTCTGTACCTACCAGAATTGTTTTAACAACAGTTTGAATCAGTTGGTATCTGCTGTGTCGATTTATCTATAGTTGACATCGACTTGAGCCTTAGCTCTAGCGACGCCGTCAAGCGTGCAGGTGAACACTCGACCTGCACATTGAACATTTTTCACCTGCACGCTTGGCAATCTGAACAACAGCTCTGACGCCGCAGTAAACCACCTACTGGGACCAAACAGTACCTACCTATAGGTACCGAAATGTACCGTTGATACGAAAACGAAGAAGCGACTTTCGGGGGGATCTGCGGGGCAATTGGGTAACACACTATCAATCGGAATCGATTTTATTTTGACAGCTCAACAACATTCGTTGCGTTATTTACAATGGATAAGCAATTTGCTTCAAAATGATTCAAATTCTGATTGCTAGTGTGTTACGCAATTAGGGTGCTGATAGTCCTATCAAGAAATTGATTTAAGCTGATCCTTATCAAGCATATAGAGCAACACGGCCTCCGGGGGTCGTGTTGCGCTATGTTCTCAAGTGTCGGAACGCCCCATAGAATAGGGACCTAAAATAGTTTGATAGTAGGTACAATACACGCGGGGGTCGCGGGTTGTTCAAAAGAGATTTAACGTGGCCCTGGCATAGGCAACTGAAGGAAAACGGGTGGGTTTTAGTTAGTAAAAGTCTGACACGCCCTCCCGCTCCACCCAGAGCGGGAGAAGTCATATGATGATTTCCCATCCACAAAAAAAAAAACGAAGAAAAAGGTAGGTACTTACAATACTCGCCACGAAAGATGAGACTTGACCGCTCCTCCCGCGATCTTTCCGCACCGCGCCGCGCCGCCCCGATGACGCCAAGTCCCAAACCGCGCTCAGGCCTCGTACCGCTAAAGAGACCTAAAATCGTCTACTGCGCAAGTCAAACCACGTTGTGTGTCAAGTCTCATCTTTCGTGGCGCATATATATTACCTCTATTAGGAACAACATAACATAACTTTTCCTAAGCAACAATTATCTTATCACATCTTTGTTGTATCTGACAGAAATTATATCTATGATCTTGTGATTGATGCAAGATACTTAATAATAATCTAAATAGACAGGGACTCTCTTTGAGAAGTTGGGAGATAATATTTTTGTTTTTCAGAGACATTCTTTGGTACAATAAGTACATTTACTTATCCACTGCATATAAAACTGCTTGATTTAAATGCATTCATTCGTACATAAACTTACGCCTTTGTCTAATGGGGGTAAGTAATAAATTAGCGCTAAAAATAATGTTCTTGTAAATTCATTATTATGTTATTTAAAAAAACATGGTTCTTTTTAGTGAAGCCATAGGTAAATCAGCAGCGATGCGTATCGTCACAATGAATGGTGACCTCATTGTGGTGCTAAGTGTACCAAGTGCATCCGACTGCATCCATGTGCAGAATCAGATTATACGTAGAAATGCTATTAATTAATAGGTAAGTAGGTACTAACTTTGGACTGACTTCCCCATACAGTCAGCAACAAAAGTCGTTATAAGCTACCTGCACTTCAGTTTTTTTATTCGCAATACTGAACTCAAACTGAATTAGTTTAATATTGTAGTGTTTAGTTAATAAAATCGGTACTATAACAATCAGATGCAACAATAAATGAACACAAGTTTTTGACAAAACATGCAATGCTGAAAAGCAGTATCACATAACATTATCGCATTCACTTGTGGTTCTGTCTATTAGAAAAGTTTAAAGAAAAAGATTTAACCAATGTTAGTTGACGACTAGCGACCTGCCCCTGCTTCGCATGGTTTTTACAACTTGACAAAACATTGCAACTTATGTTCCGGAATTAAAATATTGCCGAACACCAAATCAAAACTACTACTACCTAATTCAAATATTTTGGCGAACACCAAATCAAAATCCGTTGCGTAGTTTAAAAGACCAACGCGGTCATACAGACATACGGAAAGTGACTTTAATTTATAATATGTATATAATATAGATGAACCTACATGCTAAATATAGCATGTACGGTCATCTATACAAAATAGTAAATTCTCATCCTCACCCTCAGTAAGATGATTTTCATAGAATTTTCTGACAATGTTGATCGAAACAATGTTGTGGTATTTCTAGATTTTTTTCACGAACCGAATAGGCACCTACTTTGTTGTCGTTTAAAAATAACATGGCTGCGTTCTTTGTAATTTTAATATCTAAAAAATAAACTATAATTTTATTACCTATATCCAGGAATCGGAGTAAGAATTTATGTAGGTACGTAGCGTACCTACTTACTTAAGTTATTAAGTCTACTTTTTGACTAAGTAGGTACGCTGTAGTGTAATATTATGATGATACTCGTATGGTATCATAATTGGCGCAATTAATATAATTTCTAGGTACGCTTATTTAGAGCCCTTTTTAACCGATTTCAAAAAAAGGAGGAGGTTCTTATCCATCGAAATCTTTTTATTTATGTGTCCCGCCGAGAAAATTCTTTATTTGTTTGAAAGGGTATATTATACTTCCCAGGTAATCCCGTTGTCATCAGGACAGCATCTGATGATGATTTCCTAGAGAAATCGAAGGAACTCTTCTAATATTATAGGCACACCTATAGCAATTTGAGTATTTTTAATAGTAGCTCGTGCATTTGCTCTTGGAAAGCACATTTGGTGAAGTGGAACTGATGATGAAGACCACAGATGGTCACCGGAACTATGTTAATCAAAAGTATTTCAATTACGGTTTTTTTTTTTACGGGTTAATTACGGGTTGCGATTCGATTACTTTAACATGGTTGCTAAGCAATTTATGCTTGTCACAATGCATATAGTTGAAGTGGAGCTGATGGTGAAATACCAGGAGAACTCCTCCACAATTAACGTCCCTGCTTCGGGAAAAGCAATATTTGGTAAAAGGTGATGAGCAATTGATATTAGGCCATTGTAACTTAGATAACTTTCAAATCAACCCAATAAAAAGTGAAAACCAAAAAAACCTTTTTACATTAAAAAAAAAACAACCGGCTTTCAAAAAACACTACAAAGAGAAAAATAACTTTAATTTCGGAAGTCGGTGGCAAAAAACTAAAATACCGATCCGAAGACACCAAAATTAAAGTTATTTTTCACTTTGTATTTTTTTGGACGTCGTCGGTTGTTTTTTTTTTGTATTTTTTTTTATCTTTCCCTGTTATGTTAACATTAGTTAAGAAGGAATTCAATTATTAAATTTGATTTAAAATACTTATCATCCATTAAACAGATGGGTAAGGTCGATCCTCTGCAGAGCTTAATAGCCTATCTCGTGTTACCCAGTAGTATAGTGGGTTATGGAGGTCAGATAGGCAGTCGCTCCATGTAAAATACTGGTATTCACCTGCCTCCGGTTAGACTGCAAGCCGACCCTAACCTAGTTGGGAAAAGGTTAAGCAGATGGGTATAGATTGATTGGCACAGGATGTCAATTTTATTAACAATTAATTTCCCTGACTATATAAATGATTAATGAAATCGGTACTCACATAGTTTAGCAGGAAAATCCCTTTATTTTCGTTTAATACAAGTTTGCATAAATAAAATTGTTTTATTGGTAGTAACTGCATAATAGGTAATAGGGGCTGGTACTCCACGACAATGCGCGTATTTTGCGTATGGGTGGGAAAATCGGTTATTCGATCCACCCCAGCTCCTCAAAGAATGCCAGCAGCGCCTTGACATTACTGACAACCTCCCGGATGGTACCTGGGTTACCGAAGTACTTTGCCCTGTATGCGGCGACCACCGGGCAGTTTAGAAGCACATGAGCTGCTGTCTCGTCGTCCTCCATGCAGGCCCTGCACAGCAGACTGTCTGTGACTGTAGTAACTACATATAATTACGGTTAAGATGGACGAATACGAAGTTATCGGAAATAGAAAACAGCACTCAGTATATCTACATAAGTAATATAGGTACAGCGTGGTATGTAGAAATTGTCATCTACAGGGAACCACGTTCGGACACTACCCACCGGCAAATTGAGGTGACTTTGTTAATTACTCGAAATGGAAAAGTTTCGCTCAATTTTACACGTAAAATCAACGCACCCGATTATTTCTTTCTTGTGGTCTTTCAAGGCTATATTTTGCCAACGCGTGAACAAGCAAAGTTTACAACAAAATCTTCGAAAATGCGTTCTAAATAGGTGTGACTTTTAACGGAAATTAAATAATTGTGTGTTAAAGTATCACTATTTTCAATATCAATTTATTAAACACGTTTTTTCTTCGGTACCATATCATTAAATTGATATGTCACATTTTTTATTTTACAGATTGTAAAAATTACATGGGTATTTATTTCAAAATAAATAAATCGCACCCCATTTTACGGTACCTGTAATAACGCATTTATATTTGTGATACCTATCCAAGGCATTTCGCACAAATCAATCAATCTGCCTAGCCTTTTCCCAACTATGTTGGGGTCGGCTTCCAGTCTAACCGGATGCAGCTGAATACCAGTATTTTACATGGAGCGACTACCTATCTGACCTCTACAACCCAGTTACTGGGTAATACGATACCTCTTGGTAAGATCAGACCTTCGGGCTTCTGACGACCAGTAACGACTGTCAAAGATCCACGAATAACAGACGGGACCAACGGCTTAACGTGCTTTTTGAGGCATGGAGGAATCTCGGTATGTAAAGATGGTCACCCATCCACTGACCAACACCGGCAAGCGTAGCTTAACCTGACGGATCGACCCGTGCGGTTGTTATTACTTAGCCACGAGCTCCTCAAAGTCATTGCACACAAAAAATCCATTCTAAATGTTCAAGGCACAATGTGTAATAAATAATTGACGACACGTTTGGCGCAGTGGTTGAGCGATTGACTGCTGCGCAGCATGTCGCGGGTTCGATTCCCGCACGGAACAAATATTTGTACGACCTTCAAGTATTTGTTCCGAGTCTGGGTGTTTTTCTATCTATAATATGTATGTATTTACAAAAAAAAAAAAAAAATGTATATAAGTAGTTTATCAGCCATCTCGTTACCATAACACAAGCATTAGGTTGCTTAGCTTGGGACTGGATGGCGTTGTGTGAAATGTCCAAGGATATTTATTTATTTATTTAATTACTGTCTGCCAAGTGCCGATTATAAAATTCCCCAAATAATCATAGCAATAAAATCCAAACAGAAACAAATGTAATGAACTTATTCATTATATGGTAATACCACTCATAGACTCCACGACTTCCACGAGACAGCTCGACCTAGTGTGGAATCCATAAGCATAGAAAAAAAATAAGACGCTAAGGAAGCATTTAAACAAAATGCTTGCTTAGCTTCTTATTATTATTATTTTTTTTAATTTAAACTTCGCTATTACGGCGAGTATATAGTAACGCCAACTAGCGCCACCATTGAGAAAAAAATCATAAGTCTGGAGATATGGTTTGAAGCCTTAGCAATTAACGCCAAAACCAGCCGTTTTTAGGGTTAACTGCTAAGACTTAGACCCTAGGAGGTTATTTTTGATACAAAACATTCTACCTCATTTGACTAAAAATGTGATTTTTCAAAATGTTCCATAACTCCAGACTTTTTAGGGTTCCGTACCTCAAAAGGAAAAAACGGAACCCTTATAGGATCACTCGTGTGTCTGTCTGTCTGTCCGTCTGTCCGTCTCTCACAGCCAATTAGCTCCGAATCTAATAAACCGATTAAGTTGAAATTTGGTACACATATGGATTTCTGTGACCCAAACACGTACGGTTAAAGTCGGTTAAAGTAAATAAATGAATTTTGAATATGGCGGTCACTTTTAGGGAGCAAATAAGAAAATAAAAAAAAAGTTTTGCAAACTGTACCGTGTGACATATCAAATGAAAGAGCTTACTATGAGGGTCTCAATTTTTTTTATAATTTTATAATAAATCGTTTTAAAGTTATTCAAGAAAATAGACGAAAATTGACCATTCCCCCTCCCCCTTATCTCCAAAACTACTGAGCCTAAAATTTTGAAAAAAATACAGAAAATAGTTCTGTACCTGTAGATTACAGGAAAACCTATAAGAAGTTTGTGGTCTTAAAAAAAACATGGTAAATCTCTCAATACTGAGAGTAGAAACGTTTGTTCTTGAGATGATTTCATCCCAACTACGGAACCCTTCATTGTGCGTAGTTCGACACGCACTTGGCCGATTTTTTCTCAATGGTGGCGCTAGTTGGCATTACATTCGCCTTAAAGGGCCGTATACGAAATTTTGCCGATTTTGCTAATTTGCGTGATTTTAAAGACGTAATTTTACAGTCAAAATACTGTATTTCTATAAGTTTTAATGCACATGTAACATAATAGAAGATCATTTCGATGATAATCTAATGAATGAGCTACAGTTTATTATGCGAGAAATAGGTTGTTTCAAAAGATTTATTAATGGCAATTGTTTTTAATTTTTTGCATTTTTTTTCAGGAATTGGATTGATTTTGAGACGAGAGTTCTAAGTAGCCGAAATCAAAAGCAATTCTTTGCCCATTTTCTCAAAAATTTGACTAAGTTGATTTTTTTACTCAAAAAATTGAAGTGATTCAAACATTGTTTAAGTATACAACTTACACAAGAATACATTGTAACTTTTCTATACCCTTTAGACGTCAAAACAATTCTTAAATTACTATTAAACAAAGTCGCTTCCCGCTGTCTGTCTGTCCCTATGTATGCTTAGATCTTTATAACTACGCAACGGATTTTGATGCGGTTTTTTTTTAATAGATAGAGTGATTCAAGAAGAAGGTTTATATGTGTAATAAACGCGGGCGAAGCCGCGGGAAAAGCTAGTATGTGATATTCTAAACCTCTTATAGCAAAAATTCACAAAACAGTCGCCGGTTTAGGTCGATTAAGTAATGAAAGTTAAACAATAAAAATAAAAAAAAACGGTCAAGGTCGAGTCGGACTCGCGCACCGAGGGTTCCGTACCATAATTTATGTATAATTTTTGTTGATGATTTCTGAAAAACTCTGCTATTTAGAGACTTCGTTTTATTTTTCCTGTAATCTTTACATAAACTTCTATCGCATAGATTAATTTCAGATTTTTCTCTTTGCAAACTTCGGAGATAAGGGGGGGGAACGGTATTTTTTTTTACGTTTTTCATTAAAAGTCGAAAACTATGCAGGCTAAAAAAAAGAAAAAAATGTTTGAGAATGTGCAAATAGCGCTCTTTCATATGATACCCAACATGCGCTAGTAGCCCCACTTTAAATTTTTAAGATCCCCTTTCAGTCACTGTTGCAAAAAAAATATAAATATTTTTATTTCTTTCTCATTTGCAAAATAGTTGGGTAAATGTCATCTAAAACTGTTCCAAATTTCAAGTTGATAGCATTAGTAGTTCTTGAGATATCCAGCTGTGACAGACAGACAGACAGACAGACTGAGTCACACCATAAGGGTTCCTTTTTTACCATTTTGGTACGGATCCCTAAAAAGTAGTACATTAGATCATAATGGAAATGATCTTTCATGTTGTGCATTAAAACTTTATTATAAATGAAAAATGTTGTCTGTAAAATCACGTAAATCAGCGAAATCGGCAAAATTTCGTGTACGGCCTCTGTAGACAGACTATAGGGAAATGTAAATCGCTGTTTTTGGTAAATAAATATTATCTTATCTTATCTAATTAGGAAACTATAAGTTTGAGACAAATTTTTGTTTTCCTTTTTTAAATCGTCTAAACGTTTTTCAGACATTGATGCGCCAACAAACATGATTAATGATAAATCGAGTCTACAATCGTGAACAAAAATAAGTTATTCTGTTTAGTGCTTCCTTTTTCTAATTGATTTTAAACCACACATTATGTATAAGAGTTGTTTCCACGTATGATTCACAGACCTTGACAAAAATTAAATATGCATATTAAAAATGCTTTAAACACGTGAGAGGCCGATACCCAATGCTTCAAATCGCATCAGTTCGCCACGCGTGGCCGGCCACGTGCGGCCAGCCTGTACCAGCCTGCCGACATTCTCACGACCCTCTCGGTACAATGACGGTAATTGCCACTTTAATACTTTCCATATGAAACCAACTGCAATATTTATATCGTTTTAACCCGTAAATAAGGTTAGATAATACTTTCACGTTGCACGTGAGTCTGAAGTGTTAAGTAACGCATACTGCAATGATTTAAGGCGCTTCACCGCCCTAACGACATTAAGCATTCGGTCTTTTCTGTCCCACCACTCAGTCTCGCTCTGTCCCGCTCTGTACCGCTCTCTGCACACGCTCCTTTATCATAGAACCCACATTTTTTTTGGAATTATTTGAATAAAAAAAGAATTTAGATTTTTTAATTTAGCAAAAGCAATCAATAATTTTAGTCACTTTTTTACAAGGATATTTTAAATGTATGTAACACGTAAAAACAAATAAGAACGTGCAATGTGATGATAAGACATTGCACATTAATAAAGTGCTTATAGATATAGTTCATTACTTTTAATGAGTCAATAGCCTCTGAATAACGCACTATCGCAAGGTTTCGCTCGGGGTAGCGCCTTAATGAGTTTAATTGAATTTAATTGCAGTGTATATTATGATTGTACGAGTATGTGTTACATAAGAGTTTAATGTTTTTATTTTAGAAGGTTAAGTTTTTGTTTGATATGAGACTATATTTTCAAAAACCCCGAAACCCCGAATAAAAACGCCGAATTAAATGTTAAATGTTAAGTACTGTGCACTGAAACCTGAAATAGAAAAATATTTTTTCATGAAATGCTCCGTAGGTAATGTGTTCGTTGTTCGTATACAAACACTGTCATGACGTAAATAAAATTAACAGCGTTCACGGTTAGTTTCACTCACGTTCATTCACGTTCTGTCAATAATATGTGTAATTAACCGTTTACAGCTCTCCACGTAGTATGACTGTGTTTATATATTACTTAACTTGAAAAACGACACTTTATATTTTTGTGTTTGTTCATTACTGTAAGTCCGTAGTTTAGTATGATAATTGATAAGTTGATAACAGTATAATTATTATGGAATTATTTATTAGTAGCTAAGCCTACGTTATCGGTTATCTCTTTTTTGAGGAGTCCTTAGATACCTTTCTGCTGGCTGCGTATTTCATAATCGTGAGTTTGTTTGTTATCTTTCACGCTAAAACGTAGCGTGAAAGATAATTCACGCTAAAACGGCTGAACGGATTTGAATGAAATTTGGCACAAGGGTAGACCATGATCTGGAAAAGGACATAGGCTACTTTATATCGATATACCACAGGGGCGAAGCCACGGGCAGAAGCTAGAACATAACATAACGCTGTTTATCTTCAAGAGGTTTCCACAATGACGTCAGGAAGACGTGCGTGTGAAATGACAATTACAAACACAATGTCCTACTTGTAAAACTCAAAATATCTACCGAGTGGCGATTAGGTAATCACATTAATTAAAACCACGTACTCAGTTCATGACTCTGGACCAACGTGCGTAGAATTTTTTCTTCGGTTATAAAAAAAAATCTGCTGTTTCCTACAAAAGTGCAATACAAAATGCGGTCAAAATGTATGGAACAGCAAATATTTGTTTTAATAACCTGGGAAAATTTCATCGAGGGGTGTCCAGAATCATTACCTACTGAATACGTCGTTTTAATTTATGTGATTACATAATCGCCACTCTGGTAGACTTCAATAGATATTTTTAATTTTGCAATTTAAAAACTTCACCCACGTAGATCGAGATAAAAAGTAGCCTATGTGTTAATCCAGCTATCTACGTACCAAATTTCATACAAATTGGTCCAGCACCCTAATTGCGTAACACTAACAATCGAAATCTGAATCATTTAAAAGCAAATTGCTAATCCATTGCTTCATATGTTGGAAAAATTTGTGTGCTCGACAACGTAAATAACGCAATGAATGTTGTTGAACTGTCAAAATCAAACTGATTCCGATTGATAGTGTGTTACGCAATTGCCCCGCAGCTCAATATTTGCACTAGGATCATGTTTCTTTAAGCAGATAAAATAGGTAGTTTAGTCTGACATTGATATTTATGTACACAATAGTTATTTCATTATCATTCACAGGGTGAAAAGCGAGTGCGAGGCCATAGTGACAAACGATACTTCGTTATACAACAGTACCGTGGTCACCAAGCGAGAACTGCGACAGGTAATACTTTAACTAATATTTTAACTACTACCAGCATGCCTTGCATATATACTAGGTTTATACATTATAAAGGATGATGTAACGAATAGTAAAGGTACTCGTATTTTACCACCTTCATGAAAAAAAACTTTGAAAAAAAAACCAGCGCCAGAAAATAGGTTGTATGTTTTTTTTTTGTTTTTGGTCCCTGAGGCCGTGCGCTGCGTTAGGCGTGCGCACGGCGCGGGCGCCCGCGTGGCGTGCTGTTTTCATGTAATCTCATAGATCAGCGCAGCGCAGCACACATGACGGCCTTACACCTTGCTTTTCAAATGTAGGAGCAAAACTAGGCCATTTTCTAAACTCACATCTTATGAATTTCGACACCGTCAGTAAAGCTACGGTTTCCTAGAAAAGCGGTAGCCGTCACATAAAGGCTCCCACAGACAGGCGCGACGCGATTCTGGTAGAACAATTTTCCTGAAGTTTTCATAGACATTGTTCTATTAGAGTCGCGACTTAGGCCTTAACGGCTGAAGTCACAGCTGTCATGATAATGATGGAAACATCTAAGAAAACATACCAAATGACTTTCATATACTGGATGACTTTTTTTACCGTATTGAAAAAAAATTGAAGAGAGGGGGACTTTATACAAACCCATTTGAGATAAATAGTGGAATTTAATCCATTGATTGTGTTTGAATAATAAAAATAATAATAGGTATGGTCGTTCAGCTCATTAAAAAGTTTGTTTAACAATAAAATAATGCATTTCAATTGACGTCTTTATTCAACTGTTCGCGAGACGTATGTATGTATAGAATATTCAAAATTAAGTAGATATTTATTATTTACTCTATTCAAGTTTCGTCATTTGTAATGCTATGCGAATTTTCCGTAGCACAGGTGTGTCCTGAAAATGAAAACCTTTGTGTTAGTTAGCTCTTGCATGATAAATATTTTCGTAAATGTTTTGTCCTACTTATTTTAAGTTGCAAAGCTGGCTATATAAACTACATATTTTTTAAATATGTAATAATATTTTAAGGTGTCCCTGAAGGTACGAAGTGTCCAAATGGAGCCTTATTGCTGTCACTTACGTGTCCGTTTATCCATCGTCTGTCACACAGGTTTTACAGACAAGGTCTTCAAATTTTCACAATATAAACATCTTGACCCAAAGCCATACAAATGGTTTAAAAATGTTTTGAACGGCGGATTTTTTTTTCACGATTTCAGTTTTGGTTCCCTAGTAAAAGTTGTTTGTTATCATGAGTTTAAGTGTTTAAGTATCGGTCATTAATTACCAGTCACCTTTATACAGTGTGTCTGGTCACCGGTGTCCGACCCGTTAAGGCGAAGCAATATGATCAATTTTATAGACAAATCCACCATAATGAGGCATTTTGCCGTAGGTGCAAAATGCCTGTACCAATTTCTACAATTCTTCTTGAAATTAATAAAGCTAAAGAGGGAGGGAGTAATCAAACACTTATATTATTTAATCGAGGGACTGCTATATCTGGGGCTCCTAACATTAAAGGTACAAGTCAATTCCCAAATCCTCCAAATAAAGTAGATATCACTATAAAAAAAAATATATAATAAAAGCATGAGCTGTGACAATAGTATTATAAAGATCATCACCAATTAAAGATCCAGGATTTCCTAATTCAGCTCGAATTAATAATCTTAATGAAGTTCCTACTATTCCTGCTCAACTTCCAAAAATAAAATATAATGTTCCAATATCTTTATGATTTGTTGAATAAAGTAATTTTCGCTTACATTTAAATAAAATGGCTGAGGTTTAAGCGATAAATTGTAAATTTATTAACGAGAAATATTCTCTTTTATTAATAATTAGCTATATTTAATCAATAATGATATAAAATTGCAAATTTTAAGGAGTAGAAGTTTCTATTAAGGCTTAAAGAATAATTTCTTAATAAATAATTTTGAAGATTATTAGTTTAATTTAACTTAAAACTTAAAAAAAGTTAGAACTATTCCCATTAAAGAAATAAAGGAAAAAAAAAATTATAAAGTAATTACTTTTAATAAAAAGTCTGAACTTTTTCACAAGTATTTTTTAAGGGGAGTTTTTGATAAACTTAGTGTCAACTTATTGCCTTATTATGGTGGATTTGTCGATAAAATTGATCATAATGCTTCGCCTTAACGGGTCGGACACCGGTGACCAGACACACTGTATTAGTAAGGTTATAGTACCTCTACCTTACGTATGACGAGAATAGTACTGTAATATTCTGCTAACGACCACTTAGCAGCAGTAGTACTGCAAGTCCATAAGTACTAGCTAGATGATAGTTAAGCCGTTTCCTTAGACGTTACTGGACTCATTCAACAGTGACGCTATTCTCAGCTTGGGAGATATTGCTCATTGCAATCACGTCTTCCCTATTTGTATACTGACTTTGTAATTTTCACCATTTTCCTCTTGCATAATAATTTTTATACGTTACACAAGCCGTTCGCCCGTTGGGATTTCCAATCAGCAAAAGCGAAGAACTTCCATACAAACTTTAATCGCTATTCAACCCCTTAAGCGAGTGTAGCTGCTAACCAGCACCACCATAAAAAAGGAGATATGGAACATTTTGAAATTTCCGATTCTCTTATTTTTTTTTTCAATGGTGGGGCTAGTTAGCAGCTTTACTCGCCTTAAAGGGATGAATTTTCAAAATCCTTCCTTCGTTATTTAAGAAACTCTTGTGCAAAATTTCATGCTTCTAGACCCAGTAGTTTAAGGCTATGCACTGTCTGCCAAGGTGGGTGTAGCCGCTAACAGCTCCATTGAAAAAAAAAATAAGTCAGGAGATATGGAACATTATATTATAACTTCGAACCTAGAAGGTTTTTTTTTATAAAAACAAAATTCTACAACATCGCGCATCGGACCAAAAATGTATAGGTTTCAAAATGTTCCATAACTCTAGACTTATTATTTTTTCTGCTGCCGCTTAGCGGCTATACTCGCCTTTATTAGGTAAGTAGATTTATTGAATTAACAAATTGTGACTACAATAACTCCAATCTTACTACTTAATTAAGTTTTTTGATGATAACAATATTCGCGTGGGACACTTATCTAATTGTTTTACAGGAAAAGACTAAGTAATGTACTTATATACAAATGTTGTAGATAATATATTACAGTACAGACAGTGTCAACAAAATGATATGAGATCTTATTACTAGAGTTGAATACTACAAACATGCTGGCGTCTACAGTAGCAAAGCAAACAATAATAAAAAGGCTTAGGTACCTACGAGATTGGTTGAAAACACAAACTACTTAATCACGCGTACTTTTTATTATATTGGAATAAATGATAAAGTAAACTTAAATGCTAATCATGACATGTTTTTAAGTGATAATATTCTGCAATAAAACTGCAAATTTTTACCGATAATTATACACCCGATCATTAGAAGCTACCTCACCGCAGGTGCTCAAAAGGGAAAAAATTTGAATATTTTTTATTGTTCCGCTTTGAGCACCACGTTAAAATAGCAAAGCAAACAATAATAAAAAGGCTTAGGTACCTACGAGATTGGTTGAAAACATAAACTACTTAATCACGCGTACTTTTTTTATGATAAAGTAAACTCTTACCTATGTTAATGATGACATGTTTTTAAGCGATAATATTCTGCAATAAAACTGCTAATTTTTACCGATAATTATACACCCCATCTTTAGAAGCTACCTCACCGCAGGTGCTCAAAAGAGAATCAATTAGAATGTTTTTTATTGTTCCCCTTTGAGCAACACGTTAAAATATTGATTGGTGCTGAAATGGAAATACCTTTGGTGGTCAATGCATAGGTGCCCCAAAAATAGGTGCTCAAACGGGAATACTTCACTATGATGTTATGCCCGACAGTACGGAACGGATGACACTAACCACCGTTTTCGAGATCTAGGTAACCCTACTACAATAAAACTCTTTGTTGAACAGCCAGATGGGGTGGTCACGTTCACATGGACAGCTCAGCAGCAGGCATACGTGTTGTCGGGGTACTTCTGGGGGTACTCCATCTCGTGCCTGGTGGGAGGCACAGCGGCCGAGTTCTGGGGACCGAGGAAGCTGGTGTTCGTCACCATGCTGCTCAGCGCCATACTGACCATGCTGAGTCCGCAGGCGGCGAGGTTGCATTATATGGTGCTTGTTGCAGTGAGGTTCGTCAGCGGTCTTGCAGCGGTAAGTCTTTTTTCAATACACTTTCTCGAAAACTGGTTCATATCGCACTATGATTAAGTCACAATGCAATGTATTTCACACGCGTGCGATTTTTCATTTTCCAACACGTGTGCGGGAATGAAAATTGCCACCAATACCTAAAAAACCACTGAACCAATTTGGACTAAGTATAGGTATACTTAGTCCAAATTGGTTCAATGGTTTTTTTTTTAAATCTCGGCAAAGAGATAACATGCTTCTATGCGTCTTTACGGCGTTAATAGGTATTTAAATAATGTTTATAAATCATCATCATCATCTAAAACCATGATTATTACGATTAAAAAATATTTATGAACAAATTAACATTTATTTGTGTTATATACTCAAAAATATTTGAATTTTCTATTTTTCATATTGGGCTGTTTATCGGCTATAAACTTTTGCTTCTCCTTCAACCTGGCGAAAGCAAAGCGCGTGTTAATTCCGCCTCGAATGCAATGACATACATTCTCCACTTATAACAAAATGTACAATTTTTTCTCTTGCACATTTTGTAATGATACATGTAAAGCACATGAAAAAATACCTACTTGTACGGTTTTTTTTTGCTTTATTGTTGTCTGTACTCGTACATTTGCATAATAACTAAGTATTGGAAGTCGACGACCAGAATAATCTAATTCATGCTACTAGATCTTATTTCTCACCCGGCTAATTCTTCCTTGTCCATATTTTACAACAAACATTATAATCATTACCTATGCATGCAGATCTATTGTATTAATTAATTATAGAGTTAGTATTAGGTACGGGTAAATTCTACCTCTTAAAATTCAAACTCGTCAATATCTTTCGCAATTACTGATAGTTAGGCACCCATTTTTGAATCATTTCAGATTGCAAATAAATATTCCATTTTACAATTAATTTATCTTGGAATGTATATAATTTTGCAAGCTAATGTTTGACCTTTATTGCGAATAATTTAGGTATTAATTAGCATTTGCAATGAGTTATTCTATAAATAGGTACTTAGCTAAATAGCTTTAAAACCTTTCAAACCTGAATACCTACCACGGGACATTTACATACCAATTTATTAATAGTAGTTCGGCGACCTGTAGACCTCGCGAGAACGTTTTTTTTTTTCAACATATCTTTACCAAATTTTTATGAGACCACTGCCTTTCAAATAAAAAAGAACCACCGAAATCGGATCTTATAGGCGGAGTTATCCATTAACCCCCCTTCTGCCCCTTTTTGGCAAAAAGAAAACTATAAAGTTGTATAATATCCTGTATACCTACCAAGTTTCGTCCAGATCGGTTGTAAAATACGACTTGTAGAGTAGCGTACCAACAAGCTGACAGACGAAAGCAAATTTTGCCAGGCTTGAAGCAGGGTCGCTTCGCTCGCTCGGTCAATTAATTGCTGATTCTTTAATTTGTATCTGGAATTTGTATCTGGAATTTCTATACAGGGTGGAATTTTGTAATGCCACCTGAAGGGAAAGTAGTCTTAATACTGTAGATAGAAAATTTTACTCAAAGAAAACATTCCTTTATTTTTGAGTAGAAAGAAAACTGCATTCAAAGATTTTCGAAAATTCGCTTGACACACCCGGGAATCGAACTGACTAAAATCTGTAAAAATTACACTCTGTACTTTTATTGCATTTATCGTTACGATCAATTAAAAGGATGTTTCTCTAACAAACTTGATAAATTATATGATAGGAAAACCATGAACCATGAAAATTTAAAACCACAAGCAATTTGTCATAGTCGTAAAATCTATAAAGCGTCCATGATGTAAAATAGGAAAAGTATGTAACTGTATGTATGTTATTCTTCCTTATGTTTTCCTTTGTCACCGCAACACATCAGAGTTTTTTTAATTTGTTAAAGTAGATAGGACACATAATAACTGCGTTTATAAACATGTTTTAGTACCGCCATGTATCGGTATTTGTAACACTAGAAAATATTACAAATTCCACGAATTAATACATTTATTCTATTCTTATCTCTACTAACGCGGAGTAGGTAAAAAACTTGATTTTGTTTTAAAATATAATAATTTACACTGTACAACGATTCGCTGTGTAGCTACGGACTTCGGCTTAGCCTATTAGGGCGTCGCTGGGGGAGGACAGCAAGGGATAGGCTGAATTAAGGAAGGATTAAGTTGTAGATGCCGCCACAATTATTAATAATATTCTGTAAAACATACATAAAAATCAGCAGACAGACTTTAATATTTTTACGTAGGTACCTTTAGTAGGTACTTACCTGTAAATTGGCCATCGCGGCCCAAACTAGCAGGTTTGCGTACGTTCAAAGTACATAATAATATGTGTATGTACTGACACATTTTTTTAATCAGAACATAAGTAATGTCTGGGGGCCCTGCGATCTGGTACCACTACTTTTATATATTTTTGTAAGTACTAAGTAGTGGAATTTTATTTTACAAACTACAATGATCTAAGATAAAACAATGGCCTCAAAATATCGCGTCAACGGAACGCTAGCTCAGAAACACGCTAATCAAGATGACTCCTAATTTCCCACGGCCATTATATTTTTATGGAGGTGTCAATTGTATATGGACAATGTAAATGAACCTGTTCATAAAAGATACTTACATAAAGGTATCTGCAACAACAACTATATACTCTAGAACAAACTCTAGAATAATAAACATTATTCAGTTATTTTAAGCGAAGGAGGTTTTTCGCATATTTTATGTTCAGCTGCATAGCAGTCTACAACCGTTTATGACAACACGAACATTTTTTTGCGATAATAATAATTACCATTATTTATGAGATAATAATTTCACATTTATTTATACAATAGCTTTTGCCCTCGGCTTTGCCCGCGTGGCTGTCGGAAAATATCCCACAGGAACGTACTATTGGAAAATCCTTCCATAGTCCTGGTCTACTTTATAAAGGGAATCTCTGTGCAAAATTTCAGCATTCTAGGTATTCATTCTAGGCATTGATGAGTCAGTCAGTCAGTCAGTCTGAACTTCTCTTTTTATTTATTTGTAGATAGATAGATAGATGTTCATAGAAATTCGCAGAACGTTCTGGCGTTTATAAATATGAATATAACAACGTGCGTGCACTTATTATTACATATTTATTATGTTGCGTTTGAACAACTTTGTTCTTTATTTCTAGGGAATTGAGTAGGCTCTAGGAAGGCTTGGTAGTATGTATGTAACAGTAATTAAATTATAACGATGGCATATCAAGTAATAAACGACACCTACGTCATATTAATTCTCAAAGACTTAAGAATTACTGTATTCTGAGTAGTGTTCTAAATAACATCACAAGTAGTTGATAAATAGTACATAATTATTTATGCCCATGGAATGTGTTTTAGAATGGTTTCAAGTAAATCAATACTTACCATACTTTCAAGGGGCAACAAGTTTATGTAGATGTTCATCTTGACTCCCATTTACGTACGTTACAAACATTTGTAGGATTTATGATAGTGACAATGATGTTACACTGTAAGCTAAGCTGCGTATCAGCCGCGAAGAAGTTGCGTAGCAGCGCGTAGAAGTTGCGTAGCAGCGCGTAGAAGCTGCGTAGCAGCGCGTAGAAGTTGCGTAGCAGCGCGTAGAAGTTGTGTAGCAGCGCGTAGAAGTTGCGTAGCAGCGCGTAGAAGCTGCGTAGAAGCGCGTAGAAGGTGCATAGCAGCGTAGGTGTCGACGTCGCATATACTGAACACATACGCCACGTAATCGGGCCGAGCATACCTGTGGCCTGTGAGCTATGTGTAGACTACAAAATATTGTGTCGTCAGCTTGAAGTCATGGTGTGCTACTTGTTATTACTGTAATCTGTATCATCACCATTGTCGTTTTATATTATGTACATATTTTTGCACACTTACGTGAGAAGCACTTTAAACAGTAGCTATAAAGTACCGTTTAAACCGTAGATAATAATGACAAAATGTTTGTCATCAACTGAGCCACATTAAGCTTTAGTCGGGGTGCGTAGTGCTCGCAACTGGCGTGCGTGTTCGATGAATAAACGTAAACGAGGCAAAAGGAGTATGAAGGATCGTCGGTAGGTGGCGTTCTGTAGTTTCTGCCTACCCCATGGGAAGAAGGCTTGAGTTTATGTATGATCTAGAATTCTATATGTACATAAATAATAATAAAAGTTTATCATTTCCTGCAGGGATTCCTGTTTCCAGCGTTACACGCGTTAGTGGCCCACTGGGCCCCTCCAGCAGAGAAGGGCAAGTTTGTGAGCGCGTTGCTAGGTGGCGCCATCGGCACAGTGGTCACATGGTCACTAACAGGACCTTTAATTGAAAACTTCGGATGGGATTACGCGTTTTATGTACCCGGTAAGTACTCTTTTTACGATCGACGTATAACTTGAATGTACAGTTAATGCTTTATCAGTTAATTATAAGTACCTACCTACTACAATCTCCTCAAACGTCTAAACAGTTAATAATTAAAGTAGGTACTTCAGTAGTAAGTAGAGAATATGCTCATCTCGTATTTAAACAACCAGCTTCACCAAAATATCACAGGTCATCACGTTGTAATTGCTTCGATCAATCTTTATTTATTTATTTATACTTTATTGTACACCAGATTATACATAACATAAAAGTAAATTATAAATTGAAAAACAAAAAAATTAAGGTGTGAAAAAACATTTGAATGAAAATTAAGGATACCCCATTGAGTTCTTATTTCCTTCAGTTGTATCTTAATTTGTAACCCCATTTTGCACGTTTTGTAAAAGCCATACTTACTACGAACTTACCAAACTTATTATTTATAATTTGTTTGTTGTGATAAGATAAGATATTTTATTTAAGTAAGTAAACGATAAGTTCTAGTAAACGTTTCTTGTGTCAATTCTGAGTTGAATCACTTTTAAAATTCTATATAATGTAAAACTACATTCTTACAAACAAATAAATTCTGATTCTGGTTTATAATTGGGCCTTTTAACAATTTTAAAATAAAGATCAACATTCATTATTGCAGTTGTATTAAATTGTCCTGAAACCGGTACATTTCGCTTAGTAAGCAGGTTTTATAATCATAAATTAACAATGCCTGATGCGTGGGTTAAAAATACATGCATGAATGTATTATCACACTCTTTTCTTTTTTTGGGGTGAGTGAACTCAGAGCATAACTGTAAGAAGTACGTCAGCAACAAGACATGCCATATCACTTGAAGAAGAAATCACTGATATAGCAACGTTTAGCTTCAGTAAACTCACATCATGTTTGTTTGCTCTTTTGTTTTTATATGAAAACGCAACTTGTTGACCAAAAGAAAAAGTGTTAGGAAATATAGATACAAGTAGGTCGAGAATACACATAAGTAGGTAAGCATTGCGTTTATCATCCTAGAGTTGTGAATGTGGGATCTATAACTTTATTCGTAAATTTTTATGTAAAAGACCTTATAATAAAATAATTTCCAGAATATTTCTTTTAGAGCACAGAGTAGCTCAGATCATACCAGAGTATTACAAAATTGGCTTTCTTGTTACCTGCCTCTATTTAAATTCCGCGGCGGTTGGTGCTGATTTCTACATAACTAATTGAGCCGTGACGGGCTTGTAGATGTCTTTGAAATAGTTATTGCTCTGCGAATTAGCTCGGTAATATAATATTACCTAGGTAACGAAACTAAATAGGCCGCCAGATAGGTGAATAGTACGAACAAAGAATTATATGATGGGGGTGTGAGAAGCGTCTTAAGAGAAAAATCTAACCAATCTGTTCAAAATTGTATCAGTTATTAAAGGGCTTCTGTCTTATTCTTCTTTTCGTATCGACGCGTCATCTATGTGTATACAGGGTGGCAGGGATATCGACGCACAACCTGTTATCATGGTTTCAGTAATCATTCTGGACCCTCGCAATGAGTTTTTTCGTTGTTTATTAAAAAAAAATCCTACAGAAGTGCAATATCTACGCTGTCAAAATGTATAGAACAGCTAATTTAAAAAAAAAAAATAATGCATGGGGGTCCAGAATCATGTACTGAATCCATGGTGTCCCTGCCACACTGTTTGAGCCCAGTAGGTGTATGGCACTATTGTTGCGGCGTCAGAGGCGCTGTTCTAATCGTCAAGGGGTGCGTGCGGGTAAACGAACATTACAGCAGATGGGACAGCCGATAGCACTGTTCTCGGCCGTTGGCCCCAAGTGATGCGATGATGATTATACGTTTATCTCCCACCGATTCTCAAAGACTGGCATCCATCTTTCCATATAGTCATCTAGTTTTTATGGTGTGCATAATAAAGAGTATTCTATCTATGTTCTATCTATGTTCTATGTTAAGGATTAGGTTTCCGCACTTAGTCCTTTATGTGGACCATTGTGCGTGAGCCATGGCGGCCTTCGTGGGTTATTCCAACCAGCCCACCTCCCTCCAGAAGTTAATCAAATCTCTGGGTCTATTAAGAACATCTGTGAAAGATCGGGGTGTTCCAAGAGTTTCTGTTCTAATCTGGGTGATGCCTATGCATTCAAAGAGAACATGCGCAATGGTCTCCTCAGCCTCCATGCAGGCCCTGCACAGGGGACTGTCCGTTATTCCCATTGTATGGAAGTGTTTGTTTAATGAGCAGTGTCCCGTGATGGTCCCAGTCACCAGGCGCAGCCCGTTCCTGTCCAAACGTAATAACCGTCTAGTAAGCGCACCGTCCAGGGAGGGCAGAGCCTCCCTGGATTGCCTGCAGCCTGGTGTCGAGGACCACCAACTCTCTGCTTGTGTATGGGTGATGTCCTGTAGCCACCTGCGTAACTGGTTGAAGGGAATGGGCACGATTGGCTCAGGCCCACAGACAGACGTGCTAGATGCTCTCCTAGCTAGTTCGTCAGCTGCGTCGTTACCCAGTGATTCGCTGTGTCCTTTTATCCATTGCAGTGTCACTGTGTTTCGGTTAACAACCGTTACTCGTTCGAGTGCGTTGTGACATTCTTGTATTAATTTCGAGGTAATGTATCTTTTCCGTAAGGATTGGAGCACCGAGGCACTGTCCGAGAGTATACGTATATTTGTATCCGTGACTCTCCTGGCTTCTATGGCATAGCACGCTTGTATGATGCCTACACACTCCGCCTGGTAGACAGTGTTAAATATTCCAAGCGGGTTGGATATATTGATGTTGAGATCGTGTGAGAAGACTCCGACCCCGGTTCCGGAGTCAGTCTTTGATCCATCGGTGTATACTCTCAACTCATGCACGCCTGAGTAATCACACCGTTCTTCCGTGAGTGTGATACTATAATGCTTCTGAAAGTAGTACTGTTTCGGGGCTCTGTCGCATGGTGATGCCATCATTGGGTGTCGTTTGATCGCATCTTCTTTTATGCGAGTGTGCTTAACTCTAGAGTCTTTGCTCAGGGTTCCTTGCAGATTGAGCCTAAAGGCGGCTAGGGCCGCCTCTTCACGCACTATGAGGTGTAGTGGCGGCAGTCCAAGCATTGCCTGTAGAGCAGCAGTGGGCGTGGTTTTCATGCAACTTGTTACTGCTACGCAAGCGAACCGTTGCAGTTTCTCGAGATCTTTTTGGGCTGTACTTAGGTCTGTCCTGGGCCATCAGACTAGCGAGCCATATGTGATGATTGGTCGGATTACTGTGGTGTATAGCCAATAGGTGACCTTGGGGCTAATGCCCCAATTCCTGCCGAGCAGTCGTTTGCACTGCCACAGGGATATACTGGCTTTTGTAGTGATGTAGTTGATATGTTTCGCCCAATTCAACTGTTTATCCAAAAAGATGCCCAGGTATTTGGTTTCAGTTGATAGACTTAGGGTAGTTCCAAAGAAACGCGGTAGTTGTAATGTAGTCAGCTTCCTCTTTTTTGTAAAGAGGACCAGCTCGGTTTTTGTGGGGTTCACTGATAATTGGTGTTTGTTGCACCAGTCTTCTACTATTTTCAAAGCTTGGCGCATGAGGTTGCATATGGTGTTTTCATGGGTACCATTTATTATTATGGTTAAGTCGTCGGCGTAGCCTACGGTGAAGTATCCTTTGTCGTTCAGGGTTTTAATGAGGCTGTCTACGACCAGGTTCCATAATAGCGGGGAGAGGACGCCCCCTTGCGGGCAGCCCTTTGCTACGACAGCCCTTGTGGTGTCGTTCACTGTCACTTGCACAGCTCTCATCCTGAGCATGTTAGTGATCCAGCCTCTCAAAGTCGAATCTATGCCATGTCTGTCGAGGGCCATGTTGATGCTGTTGAACATGGTTTTGTCGAAAGCGCCCTCTATATCAATGAAGGCGGCCAGTGATGAGCACTTGTGGTCCACCGAGCATTCAATCTTGGAAACTACACTGTGCAGTGCAGATTCCGTTGACCTGCCAGTGGAGTACGCATGCTGTTGTTTATGAAGTGGTTTTACCCGAAGAGGTCCGTCACGGATGTGTCTATCACAGAGTCTCTCAAGGGTTTTCAGTAGAAATGATGTGAGGCTTATGGGCCTATAAGCCTTAGGCTGTGTATAATCAGGTTTTCCAGGTTTGGGTATAAAAATGACTTTTACCTCCCGCCATACGAAAGGTATGTACCTGAGTGCTATGCAGGCTCTATAGATCTCCACCAGCCATGGTGTCAAAACATCCACTCCCCACTGCAGTAGGGCTGGGAAGATGCCGTCTAGCCCTGCGGACTTATATGGCTGAAAGGAGTCTATGGCCCACTTTATACGGTCTCCTGTTACTATATTGTGTGCTCTTGACCAGTCGTGTTCCGTTGGGGTCCATCCTGGTTCAGCCTCCCACGTCCTGTCCTCTAGGAGTTTGCAATCCGGGAAATGCGTCTCCAGAAGGACCTTACTGGTTTCTTGGTCGGTCATTGTGTATGAGTTGTCAGGTTTTTTCAGTGCGCCAAGAGTTCGGTCCTGATCGGTTGATAGGATCTTCCTTACCCTTGCGGCTTCATTGTTTGTCTCGATGGATTCACAGAAATTCCGCCAAGCAGCTCTCCTGGCAATCCTGATCTGTTTTTTGTATGTGTATTGGGTCTCCTTGTATACCTCCCAGTCTTCCGGAAGTCTGGTGTTTTTAGCTCTGTTAAATTGCTTACGTAATGCATCTCTGAGTTTACTAAGTTCAACATTCCACCATGGGTTCCCATCCCTCTTGGTTTGTGGCGCCCTTAGCTTGCAGCATGCATGGTATGCTTCAATTAGGTATTCTGATAATTTAGTCACGGTATATTCCAATTGTGCCTGATCTGTTATGGTTACCATTGAAAGGTGCCTAGCTAGTAGTGAAGCTAGGAGGCGTTTATACCCGGGGACGTTGGTGCGCCTCGGGTTTCGCCTCGGTGTGGGTTTCTTTGTGTTGGTAGCTAGTGTAAAGCGGATTCTTCTATGGTCAGAGCAGGAAGGCTCATCCGACACACGCCAGTCTATGATAAGGTTAGTTGCGTTTTCTGTAGCAAGTGTTAAGTCTATGATCGTTTGACCCCGGGCTGTTACCCAAGTGGGTTCTGAGCCGCGGTTAACGATGTTAAGGTTAGTCGTGAATAAATAAGTGGATAGTACCTCTCCTCTAGTGTTCGGTGCGTCACTGCCCCAGAGCGGGTGGTGGGCGTTTGAGTCCGTGCAGACGATCAGGTCCAGACCGGCGCGCTCACAGTGCTGCACCAGATCGGCCATCTCCTTCGGCGGGCAGTCGGCATCCTCGCCCGGCATGTACACCGAGGCTAGCACAACATCCGGAGCGCTACCATCGGTCTGGAGCCTGACAGCTGTCAGATCTCTGGAACAGAATTGAGTGAGTGGTGTGATGGGGATTTCTTTGGGTATGTAGGCGCAGGTTCTTGGTTTGTCCACGCCATGTGTGTTGAGAATTAGCTTACCTCCGATGTTACCAAGGCCGCATATTCTATTATTCCTGATCCACGGCTCCTGGATCAGTGCGATCGTTCGGGGTTTTTCCTCCAGTGCCCTGCGTAGGCTAGCCGTAGCAGTCTGGCTGTGTTGGAGGTTAGTCTGGATGACATTTAGGGGTGATGACGGTGGCGGAGTGGGGCTAGTCGGAGATTGATCCATCAGATGGCCTTTCCCCCACCTCCACTCCGTGCGTATCCTCATGTACATCACCCGGCGACGAGACCAGCAGGTTCTCGTTCCAGGCAGGTGATGAGGGCGGTAACGAGTCGTTGTCATCGTCGGCCATTGCCGCTCGGGCCATGTCCTCCTCGAGCTTGGCAATGTCCAGGTCAGTCGTCTGTGTCGGTGTCGTCTGGGTCGTACCATCAGTGCCGTCAGTCTGGGTCTCAGGGGGTTTGATCGTGGGCCAGAAGCGAACGTATATCGACCCAAGCAGGTACGATATACGTCGCTCCCGTCCCCGGACCTTCTCAGCTTCCGCCGGTGGCATACCTATGGTCAAGTACACCCCATAGTTATCCCCACCGACGTTAGTTGCCCTGTACAGTGACCACCTCGCGATGTCAAACCAAGGATTCTGAAGCGTCAGAATCTTGTGGAGCCTCGATACGTCACCCCTAAATCGGGGGACGAAGAGCGAGGCTCGAACACGGGTGGGCACGTCAGCTTGTCTCAGTACCGTTAAGGTCTGGTCAGTGTCAGGGAGTCTTATTCGGGGTACGTGCTGGGTCAACCAGGTCAGAGCATTATCGTCCTCGCACCACATCTGCACGGTACCTTCCGCTACCCGTGGGTATCCGCGGAAGGCCGGGAGTAGTATAGTCGAGTCCGTGTCCACATTCAGTAAGAGGTCTTCCAGACTTGTCTTTACAAAGTCGGCCTCTACCTTAGTCAGGTCTCTGGAAGGGGCGGGGAAGCAGATAGCTACGGCCAGCCGCGCAGGAATATCCTTCGTGGCCCGCGCATAGGTTCTCTGCCCCCCCTGAGCAGAGTGGGTCCTCACCCGTTTGGCGTCCCCCTGAAGCGTACCAGGTGACGCCGTGTCATCAGGGCGCTCCCTCTTCGCCGGCCCTGTACCGCTCGGTCCAGGCTGCGGCTCGGAGGTGCCTGGCAAGATGTTATCTGCCGGCAACGCCCGGCGTGAGGCTCCAGCCCGCTTTCCCCGATTCCTTTTAGGTCGAGGCCTGTCGTGTGTCATGTCCGTGTCTTGGGGTCGGTTGGCATCCCCGGCGGACTCTATTGCTGTAGGGGACTTTTCGCGCTGGGTTGCCCCTTCGCGTACTTGCCCCCGCTCGCTTGGTTCCGCGTCCAGCCGCTTTTCGCGCTGGGTTTCCCCTTCGCGTACTTGCGGCCGGTCGCGTACCCTCTCTTCAGCGTCCGATCGCGCTTCGCGCTGGCTAGTGCCTTCGCGGGCTTTGCGCTCTCGGTCGCCTACTTTCTTCTCCCGGGCCAAGATCTTTCCGCGCTTTTTGCTGCGTACTCGATTTAAATGAACCGGGAGAGTGGTAGAGCTGCCAGGTCCGTCATCCTTCCCCGTCTCGCTCCGTCTCTCTTGTTCATTGTCAGGGTAGGTGACGCTATTCCGCACGATACTCTGTTGCCAGATATTCGTGGGAGGCATGCACCGGGTAGTCAGTGTTGGCGCGTGGGTCGCAGCCTGAAACAAGGTACTAGGCGCGTTCGTCGCAGCCGCTGTCGTGTCTATGGGCGCGTGAGTCGCAGCCTGTGTAATGGGCGCTGAATTAGCAGCCTGCCGCGGAGAGCGCGGCACCAAAGAGCAGTTGGATGCCCCCCCCAGACTACGATGGGGGCTGACCGCCGTGGCGGTGTGGGATTCCCCGGCTTGGCCGGGACCCACCTGGGAAGTTGTCTTGTCTTTCTGCATCATTTTTTGGTGTGGGGGTGGGCTTTTTTGGAATCGAGGTTGCCCCTCCTCTAGGACCGATGGGATATAGGGATAGGAAGGAAGGCTTTTGTTGGATGGAGGGTGTGGGTTTTGGGGTCACCCTAGGCTTGGGATTTGGCCTAGGGATTTTGGGAACGACGGGATGTAAGGATAGGAGGGAGGGCATTTGTTGGATAAGGGATGTTGATTTGGGGTCACCCTAGGCCTGGGATTTGGCCTAGGGATTTTGGGAACGACGGGATGTAAGGATAGGAGGGAGGGCATTTGTTGGATAAGGGATGTTGGTTTGGGGTCACCCTAGGCCTGGGATTTGGCCTAGGGATTTTGGGAACGACGGGATGTAAGGATAGGAGGGAGGGCATTTGTTGGATAAAGGATGTTGGTTTGGGGGTCACCCTAGGCCTGGGATTTGGCCTAGGGGTTTTGGAGCGAAGGGATATAGGGATAGGAGGGAGGGCATTGTTGGGTACAGGATAGGGGTTTGGGGGTCACCCTAGGCCTGGGATTTGGCCTAGGGGTTTGGGATCGATGGGATGTGGGGATAAGGAGGGATGGGCTGGTTAGGAGGTAGGAACATAGGAAGGGGGTATGGGTTACCCTAAGCCTGGGATTTGGCCTTCGGGAACTTCTCTTGTCCGGGATCTTTGAAAGATGCTCCGGGCACGGGACTCGACCTTAACAGTCGTTCCCGCACCCGAAGTTGGGCTATCCGCAACCTGCCCACCCGCTCGGTTGCAGGAGAAGAAGTGCCTGGCAGTCTGGAACGCCCCACCACGGATGTACGTATACATTCGCGTTGAAGCAATCCAGACCCCCCCGAGAGTATTCTATCTATCTATCTAACTAATGAAAGTGTGTAAATATTTCAGGAGCGATTGCGTTAGTATGGTGTTTGCTGTGGTGGTATCTGGTATACGACTCTCCTGTGCAGCATCCCCGTATTTCAGACAGCGAGAAAAAGTACATCCTCGAAGCTATTGGTGACAAAGTTCAGCAGAGCTCTAAAGATACCAAGGTAAGTTCTTTCGCAGAAAATTAATGGCACAATAAATTATACAGTAGCTTAATTCTGTTTGTGTACATCTTCAAGGCTATGTTGTTTGGTGAATTAGTGCAGGACGTGATCTAACGCTTGGTTTCCCTCGTTCTCTTTTCCTGGCCTATGACCTTTTTGAATACCTACCGAGCATTGACTAGTTGTGAAGGTTTTACAAGTGCATTATTACACAGAATTAAATGTGGTCACCAAATCTAAGGCATAGAACGTTTACTGTGGGTTCGGACGATCGAAAATAAAAATGCACGTGTCGTCGTGCAAAAAAGACGACCACGCACAATGAAGGGTTCCGTAGTTGAAAAGAATTTATCCCTAAAACAAACCTAACATTGTAATACTAAATATTTTTTTTTTTTGTGATAAAATTACAAATTAAAAACTTTCGGACTTTTTCCTTTACCTGCGCTGTGAGACCTTGCTTGTTTCCAAATTTCATGATTCTAGGTCTACGGGAAGTACCCTATAGGTTTTAATTTACTTGCGAGTATCAAAATGGCCAAATATTTTTATAGCGTTGACTTAGAAGCTTGATTTTTTTAGGACTTTTAAGGGACCATATACCTACGTATTTCATATTAATTTCACTTGCTACCTCCGTGCGTTCCTGAGAAAAAGGTTCTTGACAGACAGACGGACAACAATGTGATCCTATAAGGATTCTGTTTTTTCTTTTTGAGGTACGGAACCCTACAAAAAAAAGAAAACATTTTATTGCCTATGCAAAAGTACTTATTTATAGCACTAAAATGTTTACATTATCAGCTGATACACGTATTTAGCTCTGACCTCTATCTAAGTACGTGGTGTTTTGCATGTAAAGACCTAAAATCGTGAGGTTTTTACGACGTTTTGGCCAAGGATCATCATCCTACAAGGAGAGATCGTGATTTAGGAAAATCTAAGGTTGAGGACAAACTTATTCTTAGTTCCGTCGAAATAATGGGCTAGAGCAATTAATCTGCAGGTCATCTGACGGTTGAAGGTGATATTTAATAGACTTCTTTAACAATTTTTGCGCTTCTTAGAATTTTAGATTCTTTACAATCATGGCGCTTCTTAAATGCGCTCCTTTTGTATTAAGATTAATGTTGCTAATAGTGAAGTGTTCTCACTCGGTGCGCCTTTGTACGGTTATTTTTCTACTACAACCTGTCAAATTTATTTAATAGATTTCAACTTCATCGCAAAAGCATTAAGTTCAGGTTGATTGGGAAAATTTTACAGTTTCGGGTGGCTTGACCTGCTGGCGTCTGTAGGTAGTACGGTAGGTAGGTACATAAAGTTCTAATAATTACATAGGAATTATTGTTCTTAATTCTCATGTCAAACGTTGTCTGTACCGCAGCATAGACCAAGTTGGTGCACTACATTTATTTATATGCGATGAAACAGTTTAATGATGTACTTTTCCATGTTTCCAGATTGTTCCACCCTTCAGAAAGATTTTAACCTCGTTCCCATTCCTGGCTATGGTGATACTGCATTACGGCAGCAACTGGGGCCTGTACTTCGTCATGACGGCGGCGCCTAAGTTCGTTTCCAGCGCTCTCGGGTTCAACCTGACGTCTACTGGCACTCTCTCCTCATTGCCGTATCTCGCTAGGATGATATTCTCACTTATATTCGGAGCAATTGGTGACAGGTACGGAATCTGATCTCATTTATTTAAGAAACCTCCTTACCTGATATACAGAGTGTCCTGTAAATAATGGATCAAACGTAACGGGTAGGTAGCTCACTTGATTTTCAACAACTAATTTGAATAGTTTTTTTTTATATTTTTCAATTTTGACCTTTCCATCGTAAAAAAAACTAAAACTAAAAGGCAAATAAAACGTTATAACAAAAATGGTATTATTACATTATTACATTATCAAGCTATTCAGAATCGATTAACAAAAACAATACCTAAAACTGTTATCATTTGCAGCGATAGCATAAAAAAAACTGAATTCTGGTAGAAACGGTACCTATAATTCGAAAAAATAATATTTTGACGAAAAAATATATACCGTAGCGGTTTTTTTTAAACTATTCAAATGAAAAAACGTATCTTATAGGTAGCTCACCAGACTTCAAACAACTATGAAATCAGGTGAGCTATACGTTACATTTTGACCCATTATTTACGGGACACCCTGTATTGCTAAGGCCTAACACTCAACTGGTTTGGTAGCAGAGGATGGTATAGAAGTATAGACACTGCAGTCTAAACACAAGGGCATTGTTTGCAAATGAATTATGCAACTTTAGCATGATCCCATTTCGATTTGAATTACCTACAAGTTGGAGAGTGGTAAAGATATCAAATCATTAATTTACTCTGCGTTTTATAAATGAATTAGGTACAGTCTGTCTATCACGATGTACCTATTACTTACATTTATTTTGTATGTTCATTCTATTTAGTCGCCATTCGCCATTATGAGCAACTCTAAAAAGTGAATCTCAAAAGTGATTCACCGACATACAATCACAACTGTTTTTTGACCTTTTACAGGATTGTGAAACAGAACATAGTATCAACAACATTTATGAGGAAATTCTTCTGCCTGTTCTCCCACGTGGTTCCTGGGCTGCTCCTCGTCGGTCTGGGCTACACCGGCTGCGCTCCCATCCTCTCCGTGGCCCTGATCACATTCTCCATGGGGTCCAATGGCGCGGCCACGCTGACCAACCTGGTCAACCACCAGGACCTGGCTCCTAACTTCGCTGGCACGCTGTATGGCATCGCTAACGGGATAGGCAACACTGCAGGCTTTGTCACACCACTGGTTACCGCACACTTTACCAAGAACGGAGTAAGTAGCTTAAATTTTAAACTACATTATGCAATGAAATACTCATTGATAACATTATGAGATCTTGACACATTTTCTTAAAAGCTACATTTTCTAAAAAACCAACTGACAAGTATTTTGCTTGTTATTTCAGTCAGCACGTGAGGGATTCGAGGGGCTCATGGCTAAATGATAATAGCCGCATAGGTTGATCGAAGGTCAACCTACGGTTGCCGCGGTCGGTTTATGGATGGGTGACCATCCATTACATATCGATACCCTCCGTTCCTCGGAAAGTACGCTAAGCCGTTGGTCTCGGCCGTCATTCGTAGATCTTTGACAGTCGTTACGGGTAGTTAGACGCCCAAAAGACTGACAACCAGTCTTTGCAAGGGATGTCGTGTTACCCCAGTAACTGGGTTGTGGAGATCAGATAGGCAGTTGCTCCATGTAAAATACTAGTATTCAGCTGCATCCGGTTGTACTGGAAGCCGACTCCAACATAGTTGGGAAAAGGCAGGCAGATTGTTATATTTTTGTCTAACATAAGTTGGACAGTCTAAAGTACACACTAAAATGACGAATAAAATAATCTGGAATAGTCTGGATGTTGATTAGCCTTACGAACCCGGTTTCGGAGAATATGTACTTTTAATTTAAGATTTTATTATTTCTTTTATCTAACATTATATTTACTTGATTCCAGAACGGATTCGCAGAATGGCGGCCAGTTTTCATAACGGGCGCTTCACTATACATTGCGTCCGCCTGCTATTTCATCCTATTCGGCACGGGTGACACGCAGGAATGGAACTACGTAGCCCCCGTTGAGGAGGAAGAAGAAAACAAGAGACCAGCAAACTCTACGGACACTACCCTCACGATCTCACCCAAAACATAGGCTGACACGTAAAGCTTAATGCACACTGACATGGGGCATAGGTACATAAGTCTGCTGAATAGGTATTTTAATTGATAACTAGTTTTAAGTTCGTATTAAATCGCCATAATTAAGTATTTAATTGGTTTAGATACCAACGCAACTCGCAAGTACATTTTTTTACTAGGTACTGTCTGTCTACACTTTTTCAGCACGTTGACTGCGATTTACCTAAAATGTTGTATAAATTCCATGTGATTGTAATTTTTTTTAAGTAGTACATGCTTATCTCATATCATGTAGACTGGCAAAGGTTTAGTTGACATTATGTAAAATTGCCAGTAATTTGATATTAGGTTATTGCTACTAACTGTTATACCATGACTATTATATTAATTTTGATGCCTCAGATGCAGTAGGTAAATCTAAACATGTGAACTTATAATTTTCATACAATTACAGTTGATTGGGTGTTTCCTGAATGATACAATATTGTGTTTTTTATATTTTATCCAAATGTACTCCATAAAGGACAAGCACGTAATACACATGCCTGTAACTTGCCCAAAAGTATGCGAGTACCCGCGCGCCCCCATGCTAGTGTAACTTTCACCCATCAGAAGTTGTTGTGGTACAACGTCAATGAGAATGACTGAAATAATAACGTTTATTTGGACACAGTATGTGAAAGAAAATACAAATTAAAAACAGAAAGTGAAAATAATGTTTTAACAGCAATAGTGTGTGCCTCACGGCAGCGCCAAAAAGGTTAATTTAAGTATTAATGCCAGATACCTAGATATCGTCTGACGCTGGTTTTCTAATGAACCTTTAAGGACAAGTGTCGGATAAGTACAAACATTTTCAACATACCAGAGAATAACTTTAAATAAATAAACTAATAATAAAATGTATTTAAGCGGAAAAAAACTATAAACAACAATGCTGTTGCTGTTAGCAAGCTAATTGCATACTTTTGTGCAAGTTACAGGCCTGTGTATTTGCAGCTTTACTTTGTTCATTTATTTATCTAAATAATAGCGTGCTCATCTTGACTTGTCCTTAGGATGCTTTCGAATTATTAATATTATTTGTAAATAGCCGAATTATATAATAATTATTTTAAATAATAACTGTACACAAGTTTCATAAGACAAGTTTACTTGCATTATTTAGGTTTTGTTTTATTCGTGACTGTGATGATGATAATAAGAGTGAATTATGTGAATTTCATAAAAGAAATTAAATTATTCTACTTACATTAATCGTTTTAATTTGTATTTACTATTATTTATTAAAAGCCTATGTCGACCCATTGCAAATACCTCCCTTCCCTCTTTCCAATTTTCTAGTTTGACGCGTGAGATAGAAGACTCACGCGCACCGGAACTAAACGCACTTCGTTTAAATGTAGATTTATGACAAAATGCTATACTTAAATCAATTAAAGTTTTTCAATTTTAAAAACACACAATTTATCGTTGTATCATAAAGCGGAAAAATATTGGAATAATTTTTTCGCACACTATTTGATGACGTGGTCTGAAAAATTGATCTTTCTGAACTGGACCTGGTGAAACAGGAAAAACTGCATCCACTTGTAACATGTTCGCCAACAAAACTTCCAACTTATCAAATACGAGAAGCAAAATGTGACGTAACATAGCACAGCTATTCATTCCAAACTCATAGAAAATCACGTTTTGCAGAATATAACCCCCACCTACAATATATTATTATTTTGTGATGACGAGATTGAAAAGGACTAAGGTCTACTTATACTTAATAGAATGGATGTTAACGAAAATGATCACCCGGATCTGTAGTCAGAATGGGGTCCTCCAGGGCTCAATTCTTGGTCCATTGTTGTTTCGTATTTATACATAACTTGTCTTACCTCACAAAGGATATAATCACGATAATAGTGTTGTTTGTCAGATGACTCTTCGCTTTTATTTAAACTCAAACGTCAGCAGCTGGTTACTGACAATGTAAATAGCGTCCTCGCAAGAGTAGTTAACTGATTTGATGTTATTATGATTACCTACAGAGACAAAAACAAAATGCACTAAGTTACAATACGTCATGTTAGTAAAAACTAGTGTGCTCACAAAGGGTGAAGAGTGGAAACCCGAAGATACCGTAGTGTTCTTAGGCATAACTTTGGATGCCAAGGTTCAGTAGGTTTAGTAGTTAAGTAATTTGATAAATTGACAAAAAAACTTAGCTCTGCAGCATACACCGTAAGAGAAATTTGTGATTTAACAGATTTAGAGCCGAGTCAGCCCGTTTGGTATCTATACTTCAGTTATTTTTATATTGTAGGTAATGTCGTACGGTATTCGGTTGTGGAGGCACGCCGCCAATATTCAGACAATCTTTGTTTTACAAAAAATATTAAACCGATTGCGCGCACCTTGGCACTCCTTTTTGTGAAAAGTCATCATGAATACAGAAGTGAGAAAAAAGAGAAAAATGCTTTGACTGTAGCATCGTTTAGACTTAAATTCTGAACGATGCTACCGGCAAAGTATTTTTCTCTATCCTTCTCTCTCTCTCTCGTATACATTTCTAGCTGGGGCAAACCCCGACATGAGCATCGAACCCTCCGGTCGATTCTGTAAAAATCTCACCGTGAAAACTTAGGTGAAGTCAGTTTGTTTTTGCTAGGAATTGACACTATTGACAGCTCACTCCACGCTCACTTCACCTAAGTTTTCACGGTGAGATGGTTACAGAATCGCGCTGCCTGTCAGCAGGGCTATTGCGTATCTCTGTTGACAGTTCATAGTGATGATCACTTGGCAAAGTGTACATCGATTAACTGTCAAACAGTTAGTTTCGTATTGGCTATCTTCAGTGACCAACTAGGATGACGTCATAAGCACCGAGTATCGCTGATAGCCACCGTAACATATTTTGACAGATGTTATTATATCGATACTTAAAAGATTATGATTGTCTAAGCTTAGTGGACATCAAATTGATGATCATTTAGTCTGTGGTTGCTTTCGTGAAAGGCACTACTCACAGGTAGTGTTTCAGAAATTCTAGTGATTAACACCGAAGAAGGTATTAATTGAAACGCGTAAACATTACGGCTTTTTTTGTTTTATTGTGATCCTTGTTCGTGGCACGTCTAATACTGCTGGGATTTGCAAGCTTTTATTTAGTTTCACCTGTCCGGCGTCTCTCTGTCTGTGATCGAATCTTGCAAGTTAAATTTGACCCACTTCGCGGTTTCCGATTGAGCTGAAATTTTGCTTGCCTAAGCAAATTGGTTGACAATGCAATATTATTATGACATGGAGCTGATCTGATGATGGAGCCGGAAGGTGGTCATGGGAAATCTGTAATAAAATGACGCAACCCCATCGCATTTGGGGTGGGTCGTTTGATTCATCTTGACAAGTTTAGTACTTTGGATCTTGGTTGAAGTTGGTCAACTACCTATTATAGAAAATAAATAAATAAGTACATAAATTAACCACATCAAATTTCAGCTTTTTAACATTAGAAAGTTTGGTAAAAAATAGGTCGGTACGCTTTATTTCTTCGACCCTATCTACAATTTTTAAAAATTTTAAAAATAGCAAAAGTAAATATAACACACATTGTTTAATTGAATTCCGCTAGACTGTCGAGTTACAACCTCATTTTATAAATACTAGTCTATGGTTACAACTGCAAAAGATTGTCAAGTGGATATAATCCGCCCAATATAAAAGGTTCCCTAAAATGAAGTATTGTAAGGCTCAAAAGGCGTTACTCAACTTAGCCGCATAATAGTCGATAAAAAATAGAGGCGTCAAGTGCTTGGACGAAGATCACCGTTCGCCACCGTCACGTGATATCCACTTACTGTGATACGCAATACCAATGTTATGAAATTATCAGTTGTCATCAATGGGGAGGAAAACTAACTTTTTATCACGCTAGGTGGCACATGATCGACTGTCCTTTTTTCATTGATTTGACATAACGAACGATTTTCAAATTGTATGGATTTGTTTGTAAAACAATGTACAGTCGTTCAGAGCGCCATCTACAAACAGCTTTGCGTGTGGCTCCCCATTGAGCATTGTTATACGCAAAGCGCTTAGTTATAGCATTCAACTTAAAGAATGAAATCGAACAAATCCAATTTTTAACAATTCAACTTATTACTTTGGGTAAATCACAGATTAATAATTTTGTAGAATATAGCTAATGAAACAACTCAAAAAATATAGAATGTTAGAAATAAGTAAATATTTAACTCTAAGTCTTAGCTATAATCTACAAAATTATTAATCTGTGATTTACCCACAGTAATAAGTTGAATTATTAAATATTGGATTTGTTCGATTACATTCTTTATTTTATTGATTACCGTTAAGTTGAATTTTTCTATAACTAAGCGCTTTGCGTATAACAATGCTCTGAAATACAACGACTAAGAGCCTGCAGACCCACTCGTTTCACCTGTGGAGACACCATACTTTGAATAGGAACTAAAACTGACCATTTCTCTTATTGACACCTCTTGACACCTCTAGCTTTTTCCCTATTCCTTTACAGGGGGGCCGGTCGCGCAGCGGGTGTTGCTCGGCGCAGGTGTAGGGTGGGGGTACGACACCGGCCGGCGTGCACTTGAAAAAATCGCCTATTGTCCCCTTTTTCGATGTATTTTTTAGGCTTTCTCCACAAATAAGCGTCTTGCATACACAACGATTGCTCTGAAATACAACCACTGAGAGCCGGCAGACCAACTCGTTTCACCTGTGGAGACACCATACTTCGAATGGGTACTACAACTGACCATTTCTCTTATCGTTTTTTTTTTCAACAATGTTGCGCGCATCATAGCTCTGAAATGCAACCACTCAGAGCCGGCAGACCAACTTGTTTCATCTGCGGAGACGATTTTCAATGTGTACCAAAACTGACCATTTCTCTGATCGTTTTTTTTTTCGCAACAATGACGCCTCTTGTAAGCGCTATAACTCGAAGTTGCAACCACTCAGAGCAGGCAGACCGACGTCATTTGCATTAGGGGACTACTCTACAACCCATCGAAGTAAATCTAACCGTATCCATGATCGTTATGAAAAATCCTGTCACCTCTCGGTCTACTATAAGTAGTGTTGATTTTTTTTAATACAAAACTCATCATCTCATCAGATTAAAAATGTGAGCATAGTCAAAATGTTCCACAGAGAAAGACTTATTTTTTGTTTCTCAATGGTGGCGCTCTGCTCGCCTTAAGTTTTCGATAATCTGAAGTTTGTTATTTATGTAAATGAAATATCACTGAAACTATTTAATATATTTTATTATAAATGTACGTACAATATATCTACATTATATACACGACAGGCATTCATTAATTACATAATCAAATATATTTTAATATTTCCAGATATAAGACTACACAAAGTCATCGTCTATTTGATACAGCGCTAGTCACATACTTATATAGACCTTATTGAGCGGCTCACATGGACGTGCAGATACTTATGACAGGAAAGCCTCCAACAATCAGCGCAGTTATAATGTTGCTGCTCTTTACATTTGCACTGCTGGTCGCGCTCAGCTCGTTGTGTCGATCATGTGCACCGACCCATAAGGACACTATGACAAATATCTAACGTTAAATAAAATTTAATAGCGAGTGATTGGCATAAACACGTCCTATATTAATGGATTAATTGAGGACAAAATAATTAAAGTTATATTCCATTGATACATCCATCTACATTTACCATTAAGTTTGAAACTATTCTTACGTCTTTGGAATTACATCACCAAAACAACTCTGGTTATGGTCACATATTATAATTTTCAAGGCGGGATTCACAAGATACTTCTTATATTATCACTATGAAATCTTAGCGTCCTAAAAACGTAGTAAGTAGTTAGCATACTGGTTTAAAACATAGTCCTAACATCGAAATTAATTCAACGTTTATAACAAATTTGTTCAACACAGATCATGGTTACTTTGACACGTAGGGTACGCGATATTAATAATTTAAATATATCCCTTTATCGTACATTAGTTTTGTGCTGACGCAGCATCTAAACGTAAGACTCGGACTCAGTATCTGACTCGGAGCCCTCTAAAGCTATAATGTCGTTTTGTCCTTTCGCGTCCGCGCCTTTGGATGGTTCTCTGTACAGACGCGGCACAGACTTCGACCGTGAGTTCTTGTCATCTTTGTTCACGTGCACCGGTTGGAACTTCTTCAGTACTCTCTGATACACCATTTTCCTTGGCGGTACAGGCGGGGGCATGTGGGGAGCCTTCTTATTATTATTGTTATGTTCGTATTCCGAGTTGTTGTACTCGGGCTTGACAGCCGTCGGCGTCGCTTTGTAAATGTCAGAAGGGAACATGTTTGGCGATTTCATGTCGTGGTAAATATCCCTTCGCCGATTGTAGACTGACGTGTATAAAGGATCAATGTATTGAGTGGTGTAACAATTATTCTCAAAGGAATTCTCACTGGCCGGTGACTCCGTGGATCGACTGTTAAACGAGTTCTGTGGCTGGTATAACGTGTCGCTACTACTCGAGTCACTATGTAAAATAATATTCGCCAAAGATTTTGATTGGTTTAACTTATTAGTGTTGTAATTTCGTAGCCTTGTCTTTTTGTTTTCCTCTGAATTACTATTATGGATATTGTCGACGTAAGAATATGAATTTTGCAAAGGATTGGTGGTATGTTTGTCTTGTTCTCTATTGGCCGGTGGAGCAGTGCAGCTCTTGGTGCACATGTGCGCAGGATCAAACCGTCTCTTTCGGCAACAATTTGTTATTTCGTAACTGCCATTGCGCATTTTTTCCGTGTTCGCAAGTACTTCTTCACTCACTTCTAAGCTCTTTGTTCTAGCTGCTTGACGAGTCCAGTCATTTCGTGTAAAAATGGTGGCTGCCGGTGTTAATTTCCCATCAGTTTTGGACTGCGAGGTTTCTCCCTGTTTCTTCGTCATTTGTCCATAGATATTTTCCGCATTGTTTGTTTTGTTGGTATAGTTGGCACTCTTTTTTTCCCATCCCGTGTACACTCTGGCATAATTCGTATTTGAAACTGTTTCTGCTTGCGTTTGATATTGATTCTGTCGTTGGATATTCTCTGTAAACATGGCTAGATCGTGTATGTTGCTATACACAATATTTTCTTGACTAGAAACCAGGTCGCGTTTACTATCGATATTTTCTTGTTTTGCTTCTAATAGATTGTCCGAGCTCTTAGCTCTGTTAAAGTTTTTGTTGGCGATATTTTTATTCGCTTCTTGCGTCTCAGAAAACATGCTGTACACTTTTGAAGTACGAGCTGCTTTTGAAACGTTACTTCTCGGTGGTTTTTGCGGTTCTAACCCGGTTATATACTTTGCTGGGCTCTGTTCGTAAATATCAGCCGTCGATCGTTGTAATGCTGTTTTAGATACATAATTCCTTTCGTCTATACCATTTGAAATACCAATGTTTATAGAATTGTGTACATATCTTTCTCCTATATATGGCGTAGTATATAATTCGTCGTTAACCGTACTGTACAGTTCTGCTTTATTAGAGTAAATATTCTGCCTTTGACCAATTTGAGGCAAACCACTTACGTTATGGTTGTCGATGTTATATCGCACTACTAATTTAGATTCTTGCTGCATATTGCAAGTTGGTGCCGACAAACTATGCAGGATATTACGAGGTGCAGGACTGTTTCCTCCATTGCTGTTAGAATCGTCTTCTGAGAGTGTCAGCCCTGAGTCTCGGCTTAGCGATAGTTTCTCCTTGCGCGGTGTAGACAGTTCCATTGAATCTAAGGATATTCCAACTGAATGAAGACTGTCGCTTTCTTCTGCGCCTGAATCTAGTAATGCGTTTGAGGTTTCAGGACTGCCATTGCCCAGTAGACCTGCAATCTGAGGCCCAAACAGGGCTTCGGCTTTTACTATGAGTAGTTCTACAACCATTGGCACTGCTTTAGGAGCTTTGTCACATGGTGTGTTGGGCCACAGAAGGCTGGGACCGACGCACACGCCGAGGTTCATGGGGCACATGAGGTTTATGTTGGACTTCTTGGCGATGGCTTGCAGCAGACATATGAAGTAGGTCAGCATGGTATAGTGAGCCTTGGGCAGCTTTAGAAGCAACGAACGTACGGCTGCCACTTTCTCGTTTTGAGATAAAGCTGTAACAAAGAAAAGGTAAAAAAATATCTTACGATAATTTACAAAGTTGCAAGTATTTGCCATAGTTGGCTAACGGACTTGTCTCATAGCAGTGCGTTATCACTTCACTCTCGCTTGAAGCTAATCATTCAAATGTAAAGTAAAGCTTATTGAAGTGTGAAGAGATACTTACTTAGAACTTGCAACCAAGCAGGGTAGAGGTCCGCAGAGAGTAAAGGTTGTGGCAGCGCTCGGAAGAACTCTTTGACCAGCGCCGCCAACAGTAGCACCGGCGCACGTTCCAGCTCGGGGCAGCCCTCCGCCCAAGGGCCTAATGTATCCAGCTGAACAAACACACGGACTCATTTAATCATATGATATTCCAACGTAAAATATCTAAATCTGACGAAGGATAAACATTGCTCAAAAGACATTATGGTAAACTTAAAATCTCTTTTGGATTTCCAAAAAAAAACCCCAGTTTTGAGAAACGGCGTAGTGACCTTTAAACCTGAAATATAATACCTACATAAAATATTCAATACATTAAAATTTTATGTATTGAATATTTAATATATTTTATTTAGTTAATTGATTTAACAGAATAGATTTCAAATTCAATTAAGGAATAGCATAGTATTAATTAAGTGCTACTAACACTTATACGTATTGTTGTAAGCCATAAACTGTTTTCACAAATACCCAGCTATCAATCTAGTCTCTATCCTCACCTTATCTCTAAGTAGTCTAAGCGCTTTAGCATTAGCACTCCTGCGGAACACGCCATGAGTGAGCGGAGCGAGCGCTCGCAATCGGCGAAGCGCCAGAAGCAGAGCTGGAGGGGGCGCGCCGCCGCACAGTCGCGTCAGCGCCACGCCGAAAAGACGCCCGCCACGACGTAGCAGGCGCAATCCGCGCCCGCCTGTCGAGTTGCCGCTGTAAATCATACAAACAATGTGTTAGATAAATTACATTTGAATCGAATGTTAGATACTTAGTTACGGCAAAAATCTTACTGTGCGTCATGCAGTTGCCAGTTTCACAATCACAACCGCATGCGGGAAGAAATCACAATGTCGGTATTTATTCGCCACGTTTATGGTAGGTACTTAGGATGGGGTTGGCGAACTAGACTACTTACTTTTTTAATCCCTGATTTTTCTTCCGCAATTCGAAGACCAGTCCGCAGGGATTATTTTTAGCGTTAACGTGTTCCAGGTCGAACCCATCCTCATTAGACAACGTTTGCCTTATTCTTGACATCTGAAATAAAAGAATGCAGTCAGTCAGTGAGGAAAAACATGGAAATAATTATGGTCTGGTCTAAAAACAGTTCCTATTGTTCGTAAATGGCGGTTATAATAAGTTTACCTGTACAGCATGAGGTCGTTCAATCCCCCGGAGTGGGGTGGGTGGGGCGTCCCTTGTCGTGCGCACACAGAGCGTGAACTCGGTGGCGGCACCCCAGCGTCCATCCCCCTCGTGCTCGTCGTGCTCGGCGTCGTGCTCGGGCTCGGCGCTCCCGCTCTGTAGCACATGCAAAGCCTGGCGCACCACGCAACGCGCGCTCATCTCTGGGCTTACGGAGACTGTTTTACACTGGAAGTAAATTCGGATTGTTAGGAAGGCTTTTTACAGACCTTATGATGAACAGAAAATGCCTATAGTTATATTTGTAAAAGTTAATGTAACATTAAACCTTCCCTAAAAATTACATCATGGGAATACTGCCTGTCAAAACAATAAA
Source organism: Cosmia trapezina (assembly GCA_905163495.3). Classification (NCBI taxonomy): domain Eukaryota; kingdom Metazoa; phylum Arthropoda; class Insecta; order Lepidoptera; family Noctuidae; genus Cosmia; species Cosmia trapezina. Next base: position 13,332,825 of record LR991038.1, read on the forward strand.
TTACTTACAAATTCTATCGAACTCGTCGCATCTTTGTAGAAAATCTGGATATTCGTGGATTTTGGTTCAGTGGCCAGTTGAGCGGTTAAAGCATTTTGAATTTTCCTGTAAAGATAGAAAAGAGAATCAAACCGATCTTTTAAACATTCCATACTTCTATCAAAGTCAATTAAATTAGATTACTGAATTTAAAATCCCTTACCTATACCAAGTGTCTCTTGCAGCTTGGGTGGGGTAGATGGCGAGGTAATTAGCAACACCGGTTACTGTCGGCCATCCGAGCATAAATCCAGTATCATCACCATCAGTCATGGCGATCCAGACTTCAGCCAGTCTTACACTCTCCTTTAGCTTGAAGCAGTTGGCTCCTCTGGCCTTGCCGACGAGGAGCAAGTCACTGAACAGAAACAGATGACGGTCGAGCGGTGGGGAGGTGGTGCCAAGTGGGCTGAGCTGGACTGGTGCTTCCATGATGAAGGTGCGGGGAGACAGGGAGCTGCTGCTCGCGCTGATAGTCCCGCTGATATCCAAGCTCGGTCGCTTGCGCAGGCTTTTCTGTTTCTGAAAGCAAATTGTGGAGAGTTTTGTAACTTTAAGGATATTACTTTGCACTTTGCGAGATACTCTGCTATTTTGGTGGCATGCCTTCGGGGGAGCAACGATCTCGGCTCGTAGCAGCTGTATGTAAATTAGCGTGCGATTGGAGAGACCTAGTTCCGCAGTGGAGTGCTATAGGATGAAGATGATGACTATTATTCTGCTAAATGAGTCCAGTAATTCACTATCAATTGTTTGGAAAAGCAGATTTAATGCTGACCATTACCACGTTACGTCGTTATCACTTCTGATGCGCAGATTTTTCAGGTATTCCTGCTGAACTATTCTGTTAAAGCTCACGGTGAAATAGGTGAAGTGAGCTGTCAATAGTGTCAGCATCAGATGGAATGACATCTCACTTCAAACTCACTTCAGCTAAGTTATCACGGTGAGATTTTTACTGAATAGACCGGCTAGTTGCTGATGAGTCCTTACCTGCGCATGATGCGAGGCCAGCGCGGCGGGCGCGTCGGCGTCGTGCAGCGCGAGGTAGTCGTGCGGGAACAGGTCCTGCACGCGCTCCAGGTCCGACAGACGCGCTGCCCGGCGGCGCGCGCATCCTCCGCCCACCAGACGCTCATATTGCGCTAACCGCTCGATCTGGAACACAAACAAAATTATCATGAATTTTTGAGACCATACAGCCGAAGAAGTAAACAAGATTGGTGGTCGATCATTTCTACCTTTTAAAGAGCTGTTTTTAGTTCTGAACGAACCACGAGTTATTTTTATACTTGATTATTTGTGAGGATTTTTTGTTGGAGGTACTCAATAAATAAATAAAGCGAACATTGTGAAACATGTGCCTCACTGGTTTGTATCACCATTACCACCTAATACTTCTACATCGTTCGCTGCGCGTCAAAGTCAAAGACACGCACTAAAAGTAATTTTAATTAACGAAACTGATACCCAGTCCCGTTTCACGGTAACTGTTAGTTAGTGACAACTAGTCGTGCATAATACCGTATACCATGAGACGTATGCTCGTATCCGTTCAAGCATACGAGTACATGAGAGTTTATTAAAGTCATCAGTTGTAACAAAACGTAATCTAAATTCTCATCGCGACGAACAAGAGTCCTTAGGGTGCTCCCTCACGACGAAGCTCTGAACCGTGTCCACGACAATGATACCTTATTACAGGGAGAAGGAACCGTGAGAATTTACCAGTCATTGTCAGCAGCTCACATCATAAGGCCTTAAGCAAATTGTATGTGATGCGTGTAGATTCACACATACATTCTTTCATAAATCCGAGGTCAGTAATGAATTGGTAATCGTTGCTTAAGTGATTTACTCGATAATCGCTGCTCATTAGAAATCGTTGTTGAACTAATACCTAATTTGAAAAAATAAAATGATGCTTTGATTTTGTTTACCCTTAATTTAGACTATTTTCGAGCATGTTGCAAAACGATGACAATTACTAGCAACTACGGAACCCTACGGAAAAGGTAATATGGTTTTTGTTCGTACAGCGGACATGAATTTCCCCTTATAAATCGTATCAAAATGATTCTGTTTGTGTGTAGTTGTGTTCAGTGGCTCGTAAAATTATGCGTTTGACTCGCGATGACCAACATTAGACTGTTACGTGCCGCGCTTCTATTACCTTCTGAGAAATGGTTGCGCTTGCGACGATACCACAGATTAATACAGATGGGACACTCCGCAAAATCATTTAAATAAAAAGCGACTCTTTCTACGACACAATAAAGTGCAATTCAGTCCGCAGAACGCTAATTACCTACAGTTATATTCACCTATACATTATTGCCTCTCTTTCTATCGCGTATACTTCGGCGCGCGGCATTTCTACTAAATTAGCCCCGACGGGGCCCACCGTGTATTTGTAGCTTCATACCTAAACTGCGGAGTGTCCCATCTGTATTAATCTGTGGCGGTACGGACTAGCGGCATAATATCCTGTGGTTTTAAGTTTTATATTGGTTTTTATATTTTAAAAGAACAATTAAGTACCTAAGTATTTAATGACCACAGTGCCGTATTAAAAATAATCTCTTCTTGGAATTTCACATACCTACTCCAAATTTTTTGTTACCGAGCTTTGATTACGGAATGACAAAAAATGGAGTTGATCGTTATTGACGGCTCCATTAGGAGGCCTACACAATATGGCGGTGACGCGGAGTTATTGTACTGTAAATAATTACATATTAATGTGCGCACAACCGCGAACTGACGCGATCACAGTGATTTTCATTTGAATAGACAATTTGACACTGGCACCGTTACTCGATCTTTGTATACAGATTGAACCTAACCTACCCACGTACATTTATTATGTGAAAACTTGAAAAGTTTGTTAATTTTAGGGTAGTTAAATATTATTTAGCCTAAACTTTTCACAAAAATCACAACAAAATTTTAAAAAAATCATAAAACAAAACGTGTTTTTTTACGTATTGTAATTTGGAGGTCTAAAAACTCGTTGAATATTTTGAATAAATACTTTTATTCAAAATATTCAATGAGTCTTTAAACCTACCATTCACAGAATACTTATCGAGTGTAGGAGAATATCTAATTTAATAATCAAATCGTCATTAGCTTTATACTCATCAGTGCCATTTGAACTTTTCATGTAATTTACGTACGCTAATCCATTGCCTAATTTCTACAGAAAAAGGTCCGGTTGAATTGTTAAAGAAGATTTTAAGGTTATTTTTTTAAACCTGGTTCAGGGAATTCTTTAGAATCAAGAATTCCCTGAACCAGATTAAATAAAATAACCTTAAAATCTTCTTTAACAAAAGACCCTTCAGATGTCGGGACCAAATGGATGCATTGAAACTCCACTTTTTTACAGCTGGACAAAATAATGCACTTAAAAAGGATTAGTTGAAAAACAACAAATGTTTTTGTTTTCAAGATAAAACAGAATTTCTTAAAAATCTAAATCCTTTCTTGGATTTGGAGATAGCATGTTTGCTTCTCAATGAACACCATTTCTCGGCTTATTATTTTAAGGCACGCATCCAGAGCATTACAAACACGCGAGTGTTATCTATACGCGTTACACGGAACTGCACTTTCTAACTCAAATGTTTACTTTACAGTAAGTGGGCTCGGGCGTAAGTTTTAGATAACGAGTGAACTGTCCTAAACTGAGATAACCTAGCTGCGCGTGCGCCGAGCCCTTCGCCCCTCCCCCCGATGACAACAGCTTTTTACAAATTTTCTTTATCTTGAACTTTTACGTTTCCTGTTTTAGTGGACACACCTAGTGATTTCTTTCCGAGGTATTTTAAAATGTCCCAGTTTTATTTCGAACATGTCAAACTTTCCTAATGTAGGTTGTCCACAATCTTTATTAGTCGGTATCTGTATCAATAGTAAAGTGGGCTATGATAGGAGGTCTTGGTCTTCCGTCTGCTCGGAACACGTTTGTCCTTACGTAACTTAACGTATCAGTCTTGCGCTAAGGAAGTTGAAAGTTGTCATCGTGTGTTGTACTGTGATTTATGTAATACTACCAGTATGTAATTAATGAGACAAATTAGATGGTTCAATAGACAACGAGGCAAGAGATACATGCGTTATAAATACAATATTTTTATTGCAATTTAAATTAAGAATTAAAGCTTTCACTAAACATAACATTTAAAAAATATAAACTGAAAAATATATACTTTTCTTAATATTACCAAAATCCAGTTTAAAGAATTATTTATAGAATCGATCGCTTTAAATCAACTATAATACCACTTTCTTCATTATCGCTTACAAGACATTTTCGTCAAAAATGCAGACATTATTAACAAACGAGTAATTTTCAATCGCAATGAGCTCTCGAGGCGCCATAATTACGACAGAATCATCGCTTGACATTGGTTTTTAAAGCAAATTTAATGCCATAAAGGTTAATAACGGTAATGTGGCATGCGGACCGATTCACGGAATGCAATGCGCGTGATTCATCGCGACTCGGGACTCGAGATCGGAACAAGGATGTGCAATACCGCCGAATAGGGTCGTGAATAATTTGCTTAAACATTTATTGCAGCAAAGGTTAACTCTATGATGAATCTATTTGAATTTATAATTTCGTTTTCCACTGTTATTTTTTTTTGCAATGCTTTTTGGAGGTCTCGTTAACGAATTCAATTACATGGGAATAATTTGAGATACCTTGAAACAAATTGTGTGTGATCAAATTCGATGTTCCTTTACAATAAAAGCTATGACGCATACACTCATGCATATTAACACAAAATATTATTTTGGTAAGTAAAATTCGTGTTCAGTACAGTCTTCATAAACTGAAAGGGAAATCGTTCATTTCATTATTACGGTACACGACAAGGAATACAATGCTGCTCACGTTGATCTAAATACTCGCAAAGTTCACCCGGAATAAGTAAGGAGTATAAGTAATCGCGCGATATCGTGCGACATCGGGCGGGGTCGCCGTGGGTCGTCGCGACACATCTCTATTGTTGTGCCATACGACAAGCGCCTACTCATCCTCCATGAAAACAATCCTAAGATCTCAGATAACGTTTCACTTTTGGTCAAAATACCGTTCAGTAAAAGTGATTTCTTTATCAAAGGTCAACGATAGAAACTGAACTATGAGTACGTTCTATTTACTCACCTACTTAGAGATGTCAGTATTATTTCTCATTCAGTTAGGTAATCAATTGCTGTCAAACGTTAGTATATGTATATTATTCATATCAATAGTAACACAATGGGCATATTATTATTGTTCAAAAAATCACATCGCGGTATCGATTTCAAGATAACGTAAAATAATGAATACTGTATTCTTTACTCCATCCGAATGACCTAAATAAATACGTACCTACTCGTTTCCTCCTGTTAATAGAATAAGTGGTAACTAGAACAGAGAGGTTATGTTTGTACCAGAAATCTGATAATTGTGTTAATTATAATGCTAAGTTATTACTAGAGCGCGGGTTACGGAACATTGGGCACACAATGCGCAAGAGTAGTGGAGAGCGCGTTGATGTCTTTTGTAAGAAGATAAGTTTGGACGTAAATAATAACAACAATATTGTTGTATTGTTCATGGATTTATTATTATACCATTACTTATATTGACCGAAAATAGAACAGAGCCACTTATCATAACGACAAACAAGGTATGTATGAAATAATGTCAAGTAATTACGAGTTGAAGGCGAGTGGTCATAAATCATATTGAAAGCAGCGTTGTTACCAAAGAAGACATCAAGCGTGGAATTTTCGATTGAGAATGATAGGACTGCCGCGGTGATTCGGAATAATGCATTCTGGGCCGAATCACGGCACGCAGGAGATTGCGGTCAACGGCCTTCTTACACACCCTGAGCCCTCCTCGACAACATTCATTTTAAAACAAGGACGGGGAAAAAATCTCATGAAACTTAACAATCTCTCAAATGAGATGCCAACTTGGATTGCGTTCGTGAACTCAACAATTAATGGCAACGATAAAACATTATTCTCGCGCTCTGACTTCTGACCAATTTAAATGGAATGCTTTTTAACATACAAACGTTCCTGACCATAAAATTAAGTTTAAGAAAAGCCTGAGATAATGGCAGACTATAAAACTATATGACTTGGAGGAGGTGGGTGGCTTGAAACAAAAGCGATGTTTGTTATGCTTTATTTAGTAATTATCATTAAAAATCACTTAACTGACCATGTACTAGCAGAAGTTGCAAGGAATTTCTTTTGAATATTTATTGCGAAGTACTAAAGTAAATATCAAATTATCAATCGTATTGTGATGCAGAAAGAATGACAGCTTCAATAAGTTCTAGGCATGGCCGAGGCGTGAAAATCATCACGTATTTAGCAATAATTCGTACATAGACATATGTTAAGCGGACATATCTATTGCCTAACAATTAAATGGCAAGCACAAAGAATACGCATCATTACACATTAACAAAACCTCTTGTAAATTGAGTGACGGATGTGTTACGTCACGTTATTATAGTTAACAATAGTGCGGCGGCTTCGGCGTCAATCACGCCTTGGAGACGATTTTAAATAAGTCCATGGGAGAAAGTGCATCGCCCGAGGCGTGGTCATAACGATGTGCCTCGAACCGCCTCGAACCTGGAGGTTACGGACCATAGGACGGCTAATTGAGCCCCGGTACTGCCCCCGCAGGTCACCGCCTGACCGCACAATTTAACGCATTTCATGCACCTTCTCACCTAATGTGGTAAGAACATTGATTGGGTCCACTCCAAGCGATGACGCAATGCCTTGTACAGTGACAGGAATGATAGGTTAATAGAAAAAAAGTTTCCCAAACATGCTCAAAGACAAATCCATCATAACAAATGCGTGTGAGTCTGTTGCATCATTACATCTGATAACCCTCAAAGGGCCAAAGCGCAGCGATAAAGCAGTTAAAGTGAAGATTTATTAATATACTCTTATGTGACGTTTACTACATCTATTACCTAACACGGGTTTACGAGCGTAAAAGTGGAAAAAATATTATTTTACGTAATAATCGCGTTAGACAGGTAGAAATTTATTACCAAAAATCCCATTGGGCTAAGAATGAAATCCGAATCCCGTTAAATATTTGATCGGATTTACGTCAACTTATGATACATGGGGTAAGGCCATAAGACGGAGGTGACAGCTACCTGCCACTACGATTTTTAAGTATCGATATTATTAATTTGGTAACCTTATACTTTTATTATCTACCTAATCTATAAAAAGTGGAGGTTAAATAAGATAAAGATTAGTTGTTATTTGCCTAAACCAACACGGCAAGGTCAGTCTGTTACATCATCGGTCAGGCAGGTACTTCTAATTTTATTAATCTTTAGGTTCCAAAGAGTTGATGACTAAGTAATACTTAGTAGTTACCACAAAACTGAGCAAAGTACCAATAACTTTGTTTCCCGCTTTCTCTTTGCGTAACGCGCAGCATTGTTTTTCAATTTACATCACCAATTTACACATGGAGTTCCTGAATTATCAATATTTGCACTTTGATTGTGGAGCCTTTGAACGTTATTTAGATCAACCAGCATATTAGCTTACACAGATTCAGGGTTCATCGGAATATCTCTTGGAGACGGGGTAGGTGTGGTCGAGTTTAGTGTTTACCCTAAATAGTTACAAGCTTCAAAACCGTACGTCATTATCTCATTAACACACCAATGGTTACAGCAATAAATCTAGCAATTTTAAACCTAATCTAAATTAAATGAACCGATACAACCAAAAAAATCAAAAAGTTCGATATCTTATTTCGATTGAGGACACAATTTATAATGAAACTGAAATTTTGAAATCTGTCTGAGTTAGCACCAATGTATTGTGTGCTTTGGGTTTAGCACTCTTTCATTTGCATACAGACAATATAATTGTTTCATCGCATGATAATGAAATTACATAAAACATGAGAAAGTATTGAACTCGCCAAGGAAGTAGAATCATGGCGTGTCAATATTAAAATCGATGTGCCACTTTTCACGTTACGTAAACCACGCTAAGTTGTATTTAGATTAGTCGGCAAACATGATGAATGGAGGACTGCAGTATCTCCATATTATCGAACATTCGTCTTTTGATTACAAAACAATAGAAGCAATAACTACATTTAATTTGACTCTTGGTATTTACAAGATTTACTATTGAATATAGTGAAGCGAAACAGCTGCGTTTGTATCTATTACGTAATTACAAATTATACATGGTGCCAACACACGAAGCGAATACATACTGAATAAAGGACACAGCATCGCCTTGAATAAAAATACCAATAATTATTTTCAATTACAAGATGCAACAATCACGAGCGAACTAATAGATTTCGTATCTGTGTATAATCATGTTCGGTACACACTACTACGTGTATATAATCTGTAAGCGTATAAAAAGTTTGTCTATACTTCGATTGAACTAAAGATTCGTGCGTTCCAAATGTCAAAACACTAGTAGCACTGTAAAAAGGTAGATGGATGCGTGTTCTTGTATTAAAAAAGACGACCGAGAATGACCACTAATCGTCAGGTTCGTATTCTTCTTTTGTGGATTTTTAGCCAACATTTTGTTCATGTGTTTTCCAGTGAATGTTTTTTCGTTTTATTCATCAAACACTCTTAAATTGATTAAAATAAATCTCATTTGTCTCATTAAAAAAAAAAACAATTTTGATATCCTGTCCTGGATATCCCCAAGGACGCAATGGAGCGCGTCATGGTCACCGCTCCATGGTTCCCGGAATATGATTTAAACGCTGCGCACACGCAACCAACGCGAAACCACCAATTAACTCTCCGAGGAGGCGACATAATGATGTGTCAGCGTTTTTATCATTGTATTTTACTAGATGAAAAATATCTATGTGATTATTGAGTTCTAGGAACGAAGTAGTCACATTCATTTTGTTATCATTATATATCAACATATTAACTTGTCTTAAATATTACAATTTAACAATATAAACTAAATATAAACTAAAACTAATCTAAAACTACTATAAACTAATCTAAAATTAAAAATAAAACTAAAACTAGTCTAAAAGACCGCTACCACTTGGCAATGTTCCCAAAATGCTGGCAGCATTGCCACGTTGTATGGCAATGCTTAACCTTTGGGCAAAATAAAGGCCAGCATTTTGGTCACATGTTGCGTCGACCAGACGCCCAGATAATTCTTTGTAAATTCGATGGGCTCCTGGTCCCCACGGCCCTAGCGTCTCGACCCCAAAAGGCTCAAATATGTACCCGCTATCGAGGGTACTATATTTGCGCCTCTTAAGTCCTTCCGCTGATTCAGCCGCAGCACCAGCCCTACTTTGAGTTCCTTGAAGATGAGACGGCGCAAGGGTGTCTACGCAAGTAGCATCCCACACCAAAGGTCGCCCCATTTGATGATGTTATTTTTGTTATAGTAATTGAAAATTATAAAGATACGCGTTTTTACACAATTTTCTTTCATTCAACCATTGTAAGTTTAACCTCGTAACAGCTAGGGTACGTTCGGTACGTTGGTATAATTAAAACTGTTATTTCTAACCAAAATGAGTTTTTGAATAACGGACTGTCTAGTTTTTATTAGTCATCTAAATACTAAACCGTTAAATTCTTCTAATTTGACCCCGAAGGAATTCAGTGTCGCTTTTTGTAGTGTTCAAGGAAGTGGTTGATTCCTATGTTTTTTTTTATCGTAGCTGCTGTTACTTGTAGTGGAGGTTTTTTTTTCTGTCACGTTTTACCATGGTTACGGCCACGGGCGGCGGACGTGTCCCGTCGATGTACATCACTGACCATCTACCGTCCGCGCCCTGCCCGTACCGCCTGTGGACAGCTAGTCACGTACCACACCTGATTCACGACCACTTCACCACTATTCATACGTCGCATCTCGACGCACCACATCTTATGCGCAGATTCCAGTTCGATAACGTCATTATCTTCCTTCCTCCTCGCTTATTTAACAAGCAATTTACTTTATTACAAAAATGCAAAATAAAAAAAAACATCCTCGTAACTGCTTCCCCATGGCAACCAAGAATCATTGTTCCTTTACTTCGGATTCATGAATATTTTTCAAATGACTCCTGGCTTTGTAAATGTCCTCGTTACAAAACAATTACCCAAGCATTTGTTGAATGTTACGGTGGAGGGTACAAAGAAGAGTCAGCTCACCGCAGGACGTCGACTAATGATGCGGACGGGTCCTGACGTCACGTCGGGGGGGTCACTCAACTTACTGTTCCAACACGTGTTGGCGCAATGTTATCTTTAGATTGGAAGATGCTGCACAGATTGCAGTGGGAACATTATTTTTAGAGCGAGTCCTTTGGGAGCGTTGCGTACGTGACTATTTTTTAAACGCGTACGCAATCACTGTCGAATTACGTGACGACGTGCACTTCCTATACAAAACTGTTTCATAGAATAGTTCGCATAGTGTTGCTTCCACGGTGTTGTTTGGTTTTGCGTTTCGTGTTGTGGGAACCGACGGAGATGCACAATGATGCGAGCCCTATTAGCCGCCGATCGGCGCGGGCGCACCAACAAACACTGTTCCGCGAACCCAGAACAATGGTGGGTAATTTTGTAATGTCTTGTTATTACCATGCATGACGCAACGCACTCTCGTATACTCGTCCCATGTATTCCTATGATTAATTATTATTCATACAATGCAATAGGTTATTTTATATTTAATTCATACGATTTACGATGCCTGCATTTCAAATGCAAATTTATAAGTAATTCATAGTTCTTCAAATTAAATAATCCTTGACGAACGAGGAAATTCAGTGAACATTGTTGTTCGCATTTCCTACAATAAAAAATATGTTTATTTCGTTTTCTACTGATCTCATAAAATGCAATTCACGTAGGAAGGAAACTGTGTCACAATTGAAATTGTCTTGGACCTACTGAGCGTACAAAATGAACTTTCATTTGTTAAGGTTGTATGGAAAACAAAAGAACTCGTAATTGCTGGTTTTATAGAGGTGCACACGCCTACAGGTGTGTTCTGTGCTATATTTATCATCTTTCATCGTTTGGGAGATCTCGTCTTGCACATGTTGTATCAAAATATTTAATTAGTATATTTCCCTTACAAGAGCAGCGAGCACGCGCGTATGCAGACTGCTCAGATGAGTTTTTGCTCCATTTGCTAATAACTCCGGGACATCTTGAGCGTCGTCTGCGTCGCCATTTATAAGAAGCGATTACTTAAATAAATTCGTTCGAGTTTTGTCAAGTTAATTTTGTTTCGTACGCCATTAAGTCTGTCAACGAGAGGTAATTTTTTCAAGTTTGTTGCCCGTCAGGTGTGTTTGTAATTGACAGGTGCACTAACTAGTTAATCCTATTAATATTTATAAAGGCGTATTACTAGACAATAGGTAGCAATGAACACGCTTGTCTCACAAAAAAAGGAAAACAGTATAAAATTAACCATGAAAAATGTATAATGTAAACGTACTTAGTTAATAACTAGGTTCTCGTTCAAACAGTTGATATTAATCATGATAATTGTAACATTTGTTAAATATCCCAGTTAGTTTATGTAGGCTACAATTAGATGCGCTTTCGAAGTGGAGTTATGAACGGTTTAATGAGATGCATCTAAACAATGCATTATTCATGTGGACCTTGTTTACATCTATTTCACCTTTGTTGAAAACGCCTCTCGCTCGTGACAGAGCGGGAATAGACTAGAAGTGCTGCGTCATTCGCACAGATATTTTACAGTGAAAATGTTTAATTTATTCAGCAAAACTAGAAACAACCACAGTTTGTTAGAAGCATAAACTTTACGTGATCCGGAACTCGAAACGAATAAAACGCAGTTTAGAGCATGTTCTGCAACTCGCATAAATAAATAATGCTTTATTCACTGTCGTAAAACAAAAAGCGAATCGATGAACAGATATAATTAAATTAACTGTATCGATCAATCACTAGTTACGTACTACAAGTCCACTAAATGGAGTTTTGGGTTACGGGCCCATAAATCTGGTTCAAACTGGATAATTACGGCACAATAATTATGAAATTCGTTTCAATCTATCGTATCTTCGATGGCTCATACGGAGACCTTTCCAATTACTTATGTAATGCGAGGCTCTCAAATTATGGTATAACACGAAGAAACGGGACCGATTTGCCTCGAGCCCGAGGTCGGCTGTATTCATTAGGTAATTATGAAGTTTTTGGGGGCTCAGGTAAGAATGGAGGGCTCCTTTGAATGGGTGTTCGGTTATTAGCGTTGTTCTAAACAAGGAAGACATCAATCGCTTTTGTTACGTTGTTATCCTCCGGCATTTGTTTACTGTTTAGGACAACGTTGTTTTACTACAATGTTGGATGTTACTCTCTTTTAAAGTACAGATTGTTGTGATAAGGAACAATACATTTTTTTTAAAGATGGTCGAGACTAGATACGATAGTTTTTACAAGACTTATTTTATGTTGCATATACGATACAGGGATAACGATATATTGCTTGGGTTTGCTATATTTACCACACACACATATTTCCACACATTCCTATAAATTTTCGTAAATATTTGTTTAGTTAAACATTTTTCTTGGTTCTACTAAGTAATTGTAAGTAGACAAACCTACTTAGTAATAATAATTATATTTTCGCCTAACTTTGCTGTGGTTGGTGTCATGTGTAAGTTAAATATGTATACAGGAATATTTTTTTTTACGTGCACAAAAAAATGTTGGTGGTTCAGTATCAGTAATAGAACACATTTCCATGATTTGTTCAAAACTTTTTTTAATTTTTTTATCCGACTTTAAATCAGCAAAATATGGACACTATCTATTCGTAATACAAACAATGGGCGCGGCGCACATGGCATGGTGAAGTTGCAGCGGGGGATTCCCGGGCGGCAGAGTGGTGCAGGCAGGGCGCCCGCGCCAGAGTTCCCAACTCCCGACCCAGACAGTCTCCTGAGCGCAATCATCGCATGCGCTATCGTGACCTCGCGTCGCGTGTGTCGTACTCGTACCTACCGGTCACAATGTCGGACTTTAGTAACCGCGAGTTTTATGAGATGGTGCGAGTGTATTTACTAAGTGGTGAAAGTTTACGAGCAGCTCGCAGAATGTATGCGACGGAGAGCGTACCTCGAATGCGAGCCCATGGTATCCTTAACCCCGCGGTCCCTAATGTAAGGACCATTTTAGCAGCCACTCAAAGGCTGCTTGATCACGGTCAGTTCAGGACCCCGAATCACGCACGAGGGTCAGGCAGACCTCGACTGGCGGTCGAAATCGAAGAAACCATTTTTGATTTCTTCGAGCGAGATCCAAGAGCGAGCGAGCGAGAGAGCGAGAAGGGAGCGAGTACCAACGATGCGGCACATCGCTTTGGTGTGAGCCTGTTCGCGGTATGGAAGCTGCTAAATTCAGCCGGAATAAATCCATACCACTTTCAGCCCGTACAGCAGCTCCATGACCCAGACCCAGCACCACGTCGAGCCTTATGTGAGTGGCTTCTAAATCATCGCGAAGTTAACATCTTGTGGACGGATGAGGCATTGTTCACACGTGTGGGCCTGTACAATGTACATAATGAACATTGGTGGTCATTCAATAATCCCCATTTGGTGCGAGAGACGCATCATCAAGTGCGTTTTAGCGCCAATGTATGGGCTGGGGTTATTAAGGCGAAAGCGCCAGGGTAGCCCGCGAAATTCAAAATTTCTTAGGTTTTTTGCAATTTGTAGGTCAGTGTGAGCTTGTATGTTGATTAAAATATGATTCGCGGCCGTAGCTAATATGGCTTTAGAGAATTATAATCATTAGAATCAGCAATACAACTCCATAAGTTAGCATTTATCTCAAATCTAGCGATTTCATGAAATCATGACGTTTGAGGTAAATGCTAACTTATGGAGTTGTATTGCTGATTCTAATGATTATAATTCTGTAAAGCCATATTAGCTACGGCCGCGAATCATATTTCAATCAACATACAAGCTCACACTGACCTACAAATTGCAAAAAACGTAAGAAATTTTGAATTTCGCGGGCTACCCTGGCGCATCAACCTTAAGAATAAAATAATAGGGCCCATGTTTATTGACGGCACCTTGACCGGGCCAAGGTATTTAGAAATGCTGGAAACGACGATAGAAGACATAATGGACGAAGTTCCGATGTGCTATCATAATAATTTGTATTATCAGCATGATGGCGCTCCACCTCATTACGCCATACAGGTACGGAATTACCTGAATCAAAAATACGGGCAAAATTGGATCGGTCGTGGTGGCCACATACCGTGGCCGGCTAGGTCCCCGGACCTTACTCCCTGCGATTTTTTTCTTTGGGGAGAAGTGAAACGCCGGGTGTATGTAGAGGAGGCCCAAAGCCTAGATGACTTAAAGTTTAGGATAATTAACGCTTTTGATGAAGTGAAAAGTGAAATTAGTGTTCTCAACAAACTAAATGACAATTTATTTAAACGTGCACGTTTATGCCTAGAAAGAGGAGGACTTCATTTTGAACAATTATTAAAATACAGTGATTAGTGACATGTAGGGTAAGCAATTATTTTTAATTATCAATTTTAGCGAATAGGTTATTTTTGATTGAACATTAGTGTAAATACTTAGTTGATTCCAATTTTTTAAATACGCCCTAATGCACAAGTATGCATTAAGTAATGTCAATAATTTTAATTTTATTAAGTTTTTAAATGTGCCTTTATTATTTTCTGCATTTTGATGGTCCTAAGCCCATGAAAGTATGAAGGCAAAATTGGAATTACTTATTCTTCAAATAACTTCAGATCATGGCCCAATCTTAAAAAAGTCTAGTTCGAACCTGATACAATCGGCGATCTGTACCTACATTGTAACCACGTAAATACCTACCTACGCCTGTGAACGAAAAACGAAGGAGCGCACAGCTGACAGGATGTTAGAGACGCCAGCCCATCAATGTACTAAAACCGTCTTTACAACTTTATCGCTAAAGCATAAGGTTCCAAGTTGAATGTGCTGGCGTGTACATAAGTGCGTTTCACTTCGCCACGCGCCCGGTGAGTAGCCATAAAATCAATTTCAAAGTAAACATCTTTCATTAACGATAACTTCATTTTTTTGTACTGAGACATATCAAAATAAAAAATAGGTGTTTAATAAAACTCATCTAAGTTTATTTTGTCAAAGTTTGTGCACAGATTAAAAAATATTCCTGTATTGTAATGAGTTCAAACTGTGATCTATTATTATAATATAGTAACTTTAAAGGTAGTCTGATTCAAAAGTTGGAAGGATATAGCAAAGCTAGTGGTATTTTAATAATCTAATTGTATTCCAGTTAAAATGCCAAAGAAAACTACATTAGTAACATGTAAGCTGTGCCTGCGTGTAACATTAAATACAAACATTGGCAGTTTAACACAGCAGCTATTGGCATTCCATACAGCCACACAAATTAATCTGATTCATATATCTGATCGATCAGACTCATAATTCCACGTGAATTATGCATGCATTGTTGGGCATTGTATTACATGATATTAATCGTCTGTCCGGCTGCCAACATTGCAAGTATACTCGACTTTTTTCATTCACACCGATACATTATGTACTCAGTACCTCACGCACTATAATCTTTCCAACCATTTATTTTATTTTAGCGTCCATGAAGTATTGCATTTTTTCGTCTATGGTTGCTTGTCAATAAATAAGGAACTTCATAGGCGTGCTTATGATAAAAGTAAAGTGAATGTTTGGAAATAGTTTTACAAACAAACACTGTATTTACAAATACGAAGTCATCGAGTTTTGGATATGAAATATTATATGAATATTACTTATTGGAATTGTAAAAACCTTGGCTATAAATTAGTACCTACTAGATCAAAATATTAGTATAAACGATTCGCAACAATTGATCTGTCAATATTATTGACTGTTTGAAATAAAACATATCAGTATAACCTATCTGATCCAAGAAGATAACAATTACAGGAAAATAATAATACATATTAGATCGTAGTACGTCAAGGAAAATACCATGACCAACAGGTGGCTTAATTGCTAGCATTAAGTCGGACCCTGGCGCAATTAAGGTCGCCAGATGCATTACAAAAACAGGATGCTTAGAAACTTGACGCATTGTCGACACTATTGAATCATACTGTAGCTAAAAGAAATCGATTGTGACCGGCCTTGTCGTAAATAATAGAGTTTGATTGAAACCGCTATTGTTTAGTTGACAATACACCATACAATAATATAAGTATTAAAATATATTAGCATACATTTTAATATAGCTGCCAGTACATGCAACAAGTCGTCAAGAAATTAACACTATATAACTTTTTATATACTCAAGTTATAATAAGCATCTTCTAATGTATGGTATAATCCATGCATGTACGGTAGCAAATAGCAGGGGCACTCACATGCATCATAAGTCCTTTGTGTAGGCAAGTAGTAGTCACTGACACGGGAACATCACTCGCGGGGTCACGTTCGACCCTTGTTTATGTTATTATGATCAATTGTCACTATACTGTGGTAGAGGAAGGGCTACGGGCGTGCGTCCCGTGGCGCAGCGCGGGTGATACTGCGCGCGACGCGTCTCCTGCCTGCGCCGGCGATGCCGCCCGCGCTGCGCGTACGCTTCGCCCGCCCAAATGTGCATGTGTGATGCACCGCCCGCCCCCAATTTTTATTAATTGATTTTTATTTAATTTATACTGTGTAACTAGGCTGTTTAGGGATTATTGAAAATATGATTTTTGCCCTGTTAATCTTTATATCTTCTAAAGTTTGGGAAATCTATTTTTTTGTATCCGACTACGGCAAAGCCAAAGAAGGGTTATGACTTTTTAATGTAAAGGATTTTGCAAGTACTTAATACTCGTAGGTGTCGTTTTATTTTTTTTAAATACGTAGTTAAACAATTTTACCGTGTCACTCTGAAGCTGAGGCATATTTATTGTTGCCTAAAAATCAGCTACGCACTACCAATCTACACAACTTACTAGTACTGTAACTGAAGTAAACTGAATACATAAATTAAAAAATTAACTGCATAAATGTTGACAATAGATAATTGACAAGATTTACGGAATAGTTTATTATTTTGGAAACGCATATGAAAAACAAGGATAGTAAATAAAATTAATAATACAAAACATGGCGTTTGTCAGACGAGCGTCCGGCGACATCGATGAAGTCATCTAAGTCAGTGGACAATAGTGTTTATAAATAAATGTTTCAAATTCTGATAAGCGGATAAATTCACATACCTACACTGTGTTTACTATACATAATTATGCTGCCTATATCAGATTCTGATCAATAGTATATTATGCAATTAGTGAATAAAGGACGGATTTAAAGCGAGGGCCATAGATGAATCACGAGCTAATGAAGGATAAATCACGACCGTAGGGAGTGATTCATGATGATTGAATCACTCGCTACGCTCGTGATTCAAGTGTTAGAATCCTGAGCGACGCGAGTGATTCATGGCCCTCGATATAAATCCGTTTTATTCAAGAGTTGCATACTGTACTTTATACCATGACTACGAGAAAAAGAAAGATTTAAGTGAAAATAGACATATAATGAAGAAAAAGGAAAGTTAAATTGGCTTTGATGTAAACCAGCCGTGATTTTTTGGGTAGCAAGTTTTCCATTATATAGGCCGCCCTCTCTTTCATAAACTCAGGTGTTAACACATCTTCATCACTAGAATGCATTTTTAATTGATTAGAGCAACACTAAACAAACAGAAAATTAAAGATTAAAGTAACACTAAACTTTGTGTTCGTACAACTTACAGTATTCAAAATAGCGCCAATTTACTAAGGACAGCAAAGAACATAAAACAGTTTTTATTCTAAAGCCAAACTCCTTGTCGAAAATGTCCACCAATCAAATTGAATTTAGAACACATCAGTATACATAGGTCGAATACAAAGATTACACTTACACTAGATACGGCAAGCCACGACCAAGCGTGCCCTGCATGTTCGACTGTTCGTACTAAAAAAAGTCTGTTAGCTCAGTGACGCTTAGCGATTGAAACAATTCTGTTTAGTTTGAGCACATCACTAAATGGCTGGGGTGAAGTTATCGTAGGTATAAAAAAGATGACACGTTCGGTTTTCATACTATCTAATAACATGCCGTATCTAGCCTAGGTACTCTAAATCTGTGGTCGAATACATTAGTATGTTCCATTTTCAAACATCAAAACAGTGAGTAAAAGTGCTTTTTATTCACTGTTTTCAGTGAATAAAATAAGCTTTTTAGAGGGGGAATGGTATAAATACATTTTTCATAAATGTATGTGTAGGCTTAATTCATCATGCAGTTATTTTATTTCATTGTTCGAAAGCATTTTTAACCGGCAGGAACGCCTCTCGCTCCCGCTCGGCCCATAAGGGTGAGTCGAAGCTTCTAGAAGCTTCCTGACGCGCAGCCTTGTCGTTGACAAGAGATTTTCAGACAGCCCTCACCACCTACTATGCTTATGCCTATGCATGGCTTAGCTATGGTGTCACTCTTTGGGGAAACAGTACAGATGCACAAATACTGTTCACGCTGCAAAAGAAATTGGTCAGAATCCTGGTAAATATTGAGCAAACTGATAGTTGTAAACCTTTCTTTCAAAAACACAATATTTTAACCCTGCCGTGTATATATATCTTAGAAACATGCAAATTTGTGCGAAAACATCACGAATTCTACTCAAAACGTGAAGACATCCAGTCGCGCTATCTACTCAGACACCGATCTAGACTAAACATACCAAGTTCTCGACTAAAAATGCACTCAAAAAGTCCCTATGTAATGTCCATTAAAGTATATAATAAACTACCCGGATCAATAAAAAACGAAGAAAAAACTCACACATTTCTAAAAAAACTAAGAGAATTTTTGTTAAAGAAAAGCTACTACTCATTAAATGAATATTTAAGTGATATACATATAAAGTCATAATTTTAGTAGTCAAAATTAAATATTATATTATGCTTATTAATTATTGCAAGATCTCCCAATAGATACCTATTTATATTCTATATTATAATTTATACCTACTATTAGTTTATCTTAGAAATTACCTACCTACTGTGTAATAATTATAATTTACAAGTGCTTCCTCTCTCCTAACTCACTTATTTTGCTGTGCCCGACAGGGTCCATGTGATCTAATTTTAAGTTTTACCACCTAAGTACTACATGTGGAATGCAATAAAGTATTGAGTATTGAGTATTGAGTATTGAGTATTGACATTTTTAGCTGCCTGTCATCCGTCAACTGGGCTGGCACATAATATTTGGATAGTATTTTTACAAAACTTTATCTTCGCCCCAAAACCTATTATTGCTAATAAAGCATTTACATCAGAATGTGTTTATGTTAAAATTGTTAATATTTTATAGCCCAAACTATCCGTTAGTATTATTGAAGCAACTATAGAACAAGTTACTCTTTGTTCGATTTTACGAGGACACTATAATTTATCTCAACATAAAACCTATATAGGTTATAGAAATCGTATCTATAAAAAAAGTAAAAGTAAACACTCGATCTTTACAACAATGCCGTAATTTATAACAGGAATATTAATGTCACAGTTGACTTTTGATATCTTTCGACTCATCAAAAAGTTGGCTGTCCAACAAACCGGTACTTAGTTGCAGAAACTTTGGGTCAGTTTTAAAACTATACACGATACAATAGATGGTGTAGGTCAGAGTTACTTATGAGTGACAGACAGTGCATAAATCATCGGTGTAACATATCAATGTAATAGTAAATTTAAGAGCGTATGAAAGAGTATCGTGCTCGTGAGCCGGCCGGCACGCGCGCAGCCTCCGGTACGTGGCGCCCGCGGCGGTCAGAAGTGGAGTATGTCACACGACTTATCAATCATAACCCAGCACACACGTCGCTAATCTAGCACCAGATGAATACGCGAACTTGGACAGCAGTGCTCCGTTTACTAAGTGCGCTCTGTGATCGTTAGGATCCCGTTCACATTTGGTAGATAGCGATTACTTACTACAGTTCTACTAATGAAATTGTCTAATTTATTGTTCTAAATAGAGGGGAGTGGTCTTATACAATTTCTGTTAACTATACTAGTAGTAATTGTATTCTCAATACCGACTCTATATCAAGACTAACTGAGTCATTAGTCATTACTGTACCAATATAAACTGGGTTTCACTTGCAGAACAGTCAATCATTAAGGAGACATCGGATATCCCTATTAGTTTATCCGTTAGTGATTTCCAATGTAGGGGCTGGTCACAAAGATTTATTGGAACACAGGAAAGATACTATACATTGTATATAGCGTGCCAATTAGCGAAATTATAACCTATACCCGCACAGTTCCACATTAATTGCCATAACTTCGATGTTTATCATAATTCTACCACTAATAATCGCAGTGTCGAAACTTCCGTCGTGTTGCGCCACACGATCGTAGGTATCGATTGCTATTCGGTTGTCACCTAAGCTAGTTGGATAACGATTATTGAGTAATCGATTTATACTAATTTGAATAGTGTCATGTGTGAGATGACAGCTCTAATCATCGGATATATTACACTCTTTTGTAATTCATGTTGCGATAACATGAAAAATTAGTTTTTATTGAGGGCACGATATTTTGCGTTTAATGAAATAATGAATATTTACATAAATGTATTACAAGTTAGACCGTAATTATTTAATTTGCTCTATGCCATGCGACCTAAATAAACACCAACAATGTGAAGGAGTCGTGTTTCTGACAGAGTAACCCGAATTCATCGACCCCGACTGTGTCCGATTGAATTAAACCAGTTAAATTATATCATTGCCGTCCGTCTGTCGTCAGTAATTCGATTAACTGCCACTAACCACGCTCCGATGGGGAACACGACGATCGTTTGCCTTTTATAGTTTGGTATTTTCCTTCTTCCCATTTAAAAACTGTTCATCGTAATTTTAAAGCCGACGTTTTTAATTTTTCCAAGCAATCAGAAAGGCAATTTGAATCGGATACGATTCAACAGCAACTGTAAGAAAGTTTTTATTTATAAATTGATGATATGGAACAATAACAAAGAAGTTGGCTATTCTGTGAAAATGTAGCTCTAACGGTTACGTTTTATGAGATTCAATAGCATTTCAATTATTTGTAATTAACATGTGCATTTCAAGTTTTAATTACCTTGTAGGTGGGGTAAGTCTTGTGATTATATCGACCAGCAAAGAATTCCCACGGGAAAACTAGACACTAAAGGGAAAATCTGTCGAAGCTCTAAGATTTTATATCATATAATAAGGTATACAATCGTGTTATACCGTCGGGTCCAATATTAATGTTGGTCCGCATATCTTCGCATCGGCTCTATTAAGATTCTAATCGCGTGCATATTCACTCACATACATGTACTGGAACATGTGTCATATCCAAACCCGTCGAGTGAAGTGCTTGCTCGCGTACGGTGAAGTGCCTACTCGCGTATAGAACGCGCTGAATCGACAATTGGCTATTAATGCAAATTTGCAGCATTTACATTTTGTCACCCCCGCGCTTCCTATAATAGCGACGTATAGTTTGTAATCAAAACGCTTACAACGCTGTAGTAGACGATTTTACACTATTTTTAGGTCACATAACGCAACGTTATTCAGAACGTGCACTCTCTATATTTAGTGTTATAAGTATGTGTGAGCATTAAATTATATGCTTATACAAAGTGAGGAGAACCGTAGGGAATATCCCGCAAGTCTATCCCGCAAGTTGTGTTAAGAGCCGGATGCGATAAATAAGAATAACACTTTCTTGCTACTTAGTTCTGCGTGGGTACTAAAAAGTGAATAACAGACAAACAATTTTAAACTTCCACGTGTTGATCTATATGTTGCCGAAATAAACCGAGTTAGGGATGGGCCGAAATTCGTTTGACATTCGGTGGTTTGAACCGAACTTCGGCATTCGGCCGAAATTCTTCAGAATTTAAATAACTCAACTGTTTTCACTAAAATAATAACTAAACCAGTAAAATAAAGTCATACTTAGGCATTTATTTATTTTTTGTTAGTTGTTACCTACTTATTTAACAATTAAATGTATTCTAACATTATCGGAATTTTAACATGTAAACATTGAAATAATTATCGCCAAAAATCACTATTTTTAATTTTAATTTATGCGTCAAATTAAATATTTATTGTATGGTGTTTACACACACCAAAGATTCTGCGTTATCTGGCAGGAGTCTGTTACTTTTTGTTCGTATACATTTCCTAGTGAAAATAACCGAAGTTCGGCCGAACTTTTTATTTTCGCCGAATGTTCGGCTGACCGGTATTCGGTTCAAACCTCGTTCGGCCCACCCCTGAAACCGAGGCTAATTTTCAACAAGTCTTCGTTCATGAAATTGTTGTCTTGGTTAGTTGGTTATTCATAAATAAATAAAAATGAAATCAGCTTTGCAAAGTAAACTTTCGACATAACAAAATAGTTGTAAGTACATCGTACAATTTACAATGCAATGCAGCTGCGAAACGTCTCGCGGTGTCACGATACGTTAAGAAATATTACTATCACGAAAATTGTCGCGATGAAACCGCTGACTTTTAGCCAACCTTTATTAATAAGATAGCCAATTTATAATACGGTTTTATTTACACACAAAAAACGAATAAGTAACTTTTTACAATACATTATTTTATGTATCAAACCTCCTTGATATTATGCTAATACTTTGCCTCTTGCATTCTACATCTGTGCGTGTTACTGGTAGGATTTCAGAAAATAGGTCGATCGATTTAATGATTCCCGTGCAGTTATTTGTGAGGCATTATCCAATTTTCCGTTCCACGTCCATTATGTGAATGAACCGCTTCTATTCCGACGAGCGTGCGTGATGGGCCTCAGACGAACTCACGCTATTCTCAGCCACTCTCAGCTACTATCGTCTTCACTCTATTGTTTAAAAGTCGGCTAAAAATTAGTGCTGTTTTCGGTTCCTTCCTTGTAAAACTAAGTGATGAGTCACTATCTTTAATCTGAATCAGTAATATCTTACTATTTAAGTACTTGTTCCAGTAACCTCTCTGAACATTTGCAATGCTCCTTTTGTTGTGAACAAAGACCGACGTCTGCGCAAGTATGTAGTTTAATAAGTCATGATACCGCCTTTGATGAGATTCACAATTACAATGTGCGGGGCGTGCCCTCTGGATGTTAATACCTTTTCATGATAATAGTCTTTCTTTTGTCTTTTTGTTTATTGTACCATTTTGCTGTCCTGCTGCCGCACAGCAACATTTTGCTGTCACTGCTTGCTTTATTGTAGTTTCAGATTGACATACTAACTAATATTAATGCAAAAGTGAGTTTATTTGTTACTTTCACGCTTAAACGTCTGAACGGATTTCGATGAAATTTGACACATGAGTAGACCATGACCTGGAGAGGGACTTGAGGCTACTTTTCATTCTGGATCGCAGACGAAATCGCGGGCAACAGCTAGTTCTCTATCAAATGAGTAAATAAATACCGAGTGAAATCTGGGGGTTACTTTGCCTAACTTACAGAATCCGTACTCATGATGTAACGTAAAGCAGATGCAATGCACCAACATAAACCTATTCTTATCTTATAAACAAGTTCCAATCGTTCTCACGTAGAAAACTCTGTGATTTACCTACTGAATCTTCGTGTTACACCTATTGCACACACTTGACTTTCTCCTATAAATACGAATTACCTGATGCGAGTGCATGATGTTATATGATTTAATGTCTGGGAATGAAATATAATTATTAGTAAGACGCGCTGCTTAATACAGCTTAGTTTCGACACAACGCGAGTCGTTTCAACAGATTTGGTGTTTTAATAAAGGAAGTATTGAATACAAATGAGGCAATAAAATAAAATACTGCGGCGAATAATATTTGATAGTCGCGTAGCTTAGCGGGTATCAGCGCACAGCACACCCTCATCGCTATGCGGCGTGGTTGCGCGCGCGCATTAGCCATGCGCGATGGGTTGCATCGCCAACGCCGCCCGCGTCTGTACTATCGATTGTTTACACATACACGCATATATCAGCGTCGTCAAGGTCAGTTGTCACCCGAAATTATGCTCTAGCACCATCGCTATAGGGAAGTGGTGTGGTGACCAGCGACGCGATGGTGTACACACCGACAGACAGCGATATGACCATTTGAGGAGTTTGGTCACGATCCTCCGCACTCTAGCACGACACTTTAGAAGGGGATATCGACGTTGACCGATGGTTATGACGTTGGAATAACTTTGAATAGAGTAATTAGCTCATGAATACACAAAGCGAATAAGAGTCCGCTGAAGAAATTATTAATAGTTAATTCTATTGTTTGCTTGAGGAATGTGGCCGCTTACTGTTTATTGTATTATAATGTGAATATGAACAAAAAATGAAATTGAGTTTTGGTTTGGTTATTTAATCAGTTTTATGATTGAAGAAGTTTGATGTTTAGATAGAATCAAGTAGCGCTTTTATGCTCTTTATCGATCTGTCAGCTTCATTGTTATAAATGTTGTGTGATTACGATTAGAAATGCGAGTTAAATAAGTTAGTTACATAAGTGGCGACTGCCGATCAAGATGCTGACAGTAACTTGAATGCGCAAGCGCTGATTGCAATGGATAAGCCGTAGATCATTTGGAACATTTATATATCTAATTTGGCTTCCAACTATGTTTGTTAATTAAATAAAATCTTTACAAACTGATAAGATTTAACTGAACAAGTTATACTCGTAAATGTCAGATTTAAATTAAATTATGAGTAGGTATTACATAAGTAGGTATGCATAATAAATACATACATACGTAGACGATTGTGACGTTTTCATAACACCGTTTCAATGGAAGGTTAATGCACTGATGTTCACAAAAACTAATGTACTTATTGAATATTTGCTTTTATAAGTAACTGTACTGTTACAGCGTAGCTTAATCATACACGTTACAAAGTTATTGTGAAAAAAGCTCGTCATAATTTATACGACGAAGAACATTAGTTATCATATTTGAATTTGCAAGAGACCGCACACTTTTTGTTGTCATAGGTCAAGACCCACTTTGGGGTCACATGCAGCGCCTAGGAAGTAAATAACTAATTAAATCCCAAGAAAATTCTAAATTCTTTACAGCCCGTTGCTTATTTACCTATCTCCAAATAAATCTTATCTGCTTCACTGTTGTATTTCCTTTTTCGGCAGTACTTATGGTACCATCACATAATATTTAATAACAATAACCTCTTTGGCATAGCTTTTTAACTATGTACACGTCTATACATATGTGTCATGATTGCCGTTAGGGCCATTAGACGATGACTTTCTAGATGTAGCCCGTTATCCTGTCCATCTCGCTAAGTTGCCATCTTAATTGGCAAATGTTTCAGCTAATGTGCCAATCCGACTGGCAACTGCTATAATGATAAGCACGCGTTCCTAATACGCATGTGTGTGCTCTTTTTTGTTTCGTTAAAAGTTTGCTTAAGTGATTTATACAACGTGTAATGCTAAATGCGCAAAACCTCTTAAGGGGTCATTGTACTCATCATTATGAACAACTTTTACTATGGGGCCAAACCTGAAATCGCGAAAAAAAAATCAGCTGTTCAGTACATTTTGACGAAATTTGCGAACATAAATGTACTGAACAGCTGATTTTTTTTTCGCGATTTCAGGTTTGGTCCCATAGTAAAAGTTGTTCATAATGATGAGTACAATGACCCCTTAAGAGGTTTTGCGCATTTAGCATTACACGTTGTATAGTATGCAAATTGACAGAACAAAGATTGTTATCAGTGGTAACACAAGTAGATTTAGAATTTTTTTTTGTTAATGAATGTACCTGCTCTTGACCTCGATTACTGCTAACGATTTTCAATCAAGTTTAAATTGTGATTTCGAATTGTTAGTCAAATTATTTGAGTCGGGTTTAAATTCTCAGCTGGGCGAGAGATTAGCCCTATTCTTATTTAGGCATTAAATTAAAAGAAACGAGTCATTTACAAGTTCTTAATCGTATTTTCACACTGGGTGTTGACCCGCGTAGGCCTCTACGCCGCGTAGACCCTTCGTAGGCGCCTACGTAGGGCCTACGCGGCGTAGCCGCTGCTTAGTCGCCGCGCCGCCCGAACGCTACACACGATGAGTTTTAGAACATGGAATTATTCTATCAGATTTGACAACCAGTTCATACTTTCCACTTAAAGTTACTGAAACCGCAGCAGGTAAAACAATAAAATATTTTTTCATTTCAAAGTATTTTAGATGAACATTATAGCAGTATTAATATGAAATACACGACGTTTTACTGCCTGGTAGTTTAGAAGAAATTTAACTTTTAATTTACCTTACGTAATTTTTCATCAGTATTCATGAGCCTTCTGCAAATCTTGCTAACTTTCTCTCATATGCTTAAATTAAATTCTAAAATGTATTACAATCAATTTTATTCATTAAGTTTAAGGGAAGTTATTATTATATTTACATGTCAATCTGCCTAGCCTTTTCCCAACTATGTTGGGGTCGGCTTCCAGTCTAACCGGATGCAGCTGAATACCAGTATTTTACATGGAGCGACTGCCTGTCTGACCTCCACAACCCAGTAACTGGGTAATACGATACCCCTTGGTAAGACTGGTTGTCAGACTTTCGGGCTTCTGACGACCCGTAACGACTGTCAAAGATCCACGAATAACAGCCGGGACCAACGGCTTAACGTGCTTTCCGAGGCACGGAGGAATCTCGATATGTAAAGATGGTCACCCATCCACTGACCAACCCCGGCAAGCGTAGCTTAACCTGACGGATCGACCCGTGCGGCTGTTATTACTTAGCCACGAGCTCCTCCTCCTCCTATTATATTTACATGTATAGTAGATAATTATGCATAATAATATGCAATTAGTAGACAGGACGATGATTTCTTTCTGTGGTGACAGTCAGTCTTCGGATATTAGAAGATAACAAAAACGAATACGAATACGTAAACGTTGGAATAACATCACATCACGCCTATATTCCCCGAAGGGTTAAGCAGAGGTGCGCCTGTAGTACACCGACATTTCACCAGTTATGTTTAATTCCCATAGGAGGCGAGCCTATGCCATCAACCGGGCACAAATCCAGGTTAAGTGTCAACATGATACCTACACAAAATATGAAAATACTTATTACCAGCTGACCCGACAGACTTTGTCCTTTCCTTTCAATAATTCAAACAAAATTCCCATAGAAAATGCACTTTCAGGTTTCCCGAATTTTCCCATATTCCTGGCAACTTTTCCAAATTTTCTTTTCATAAGAACTCAAATAGTGACCAATAATTTTGAAGTAGGCACGTAAGTACAGTTATATTAGCAAAGAACGCAACTGTGAGATAGAAATGCCTCACCTTACATAAGAATGATGATTTAGCTTCAGATAACGTTAGTTAAATAATTCCCGACCTCTCGTTCATTAAGGATTCTGTGAATCCGATCGTTTTGTCTGATATCAACATGCTGCAATACATTATATAATAAAGATATTTAATTTCAATAAGGTTTTCAACGCACGAATGATTCATTAAAACATTTCTGTGTTAATAAAGGTCAATATTAAATGCTTTTTAAGATTTACTATAATGTCATTTTCATTTTCACACGATTCAGCTTAAAGGCGAGCATGTTTTAAACATGTTGTCAAGTCGCTGAAAAAGTGAGAACTTATTTCATTGCCCTTGTCTTACGTAATAATAAGACTAGCCTTAAGTCATCGTTAAAATATTAACCTAGTTTTATTTTACAACTATTCTTATTATTTAATTTTCGCGGTAACATTTTAACCACAATCTTAAGACTAATTTTGTAAGGTCAGATCAGGTTTTGTAGGATCAGTTTTCCTTCTAGAGATTACTCATAAAGTTATTTGAGGGTAAACATTGGCGTAAATGTTCGTCAAAATAATCAATCGATATTGAATTTAAAACTGCAACCGCTTTATCAGAACATGGTACAAACAAGTATATAAATCTGATATGTTTGCTCACCAAGCAACGTTTCACTTAATTATAAAAGTTGTTGAACTTTTGTTTCATATATCGAGTACAGAGTGAAAGTGATTCCCTTTGACTGGACCGAGATTAATGTGCCTCGTTAACCGCCATCAGGCTATCGGGCTATCGTGAGAGATGGGTCGAGCTGACGTCACAAGTACCCACCACCCACCGAAATGATTCTGGACTAATCTCCGTATGACGCAATTGCACTGCATTAGAATATTTGAAAAATAAATTATGGTACAAGCAATCTCTCTGATATGAAAGAAATATTGTGGTTTCGGAGCAAATGTCCGAGTAAATTACTTTATCTATGATGCTTCGAGAATCGACATGAGATTCAAATTCTTATTTATGAATCATTGAGTAAATAAATCACTTTTAACATATTATCCGTATTAACTTTCTAATTCGGTAATAAGTAATCGATTTTAACTTTCGTCATTTATTGTAAAAAAAAAAATTGGAAGTGATTAAAAATTCTTGCGTTCTTAGAAGTATGAATAATGCAAATATGGCCAATGATGTGTGGAAGTAATGATTTATCATGGAAGGACTATACTTATTTGCATTTTAAAATTAAAATAAATCCGCTCTTTTGGTAACGACTGTTCGCATTAACACCTGTCATTAAAGTTACACCTGCTACTATTAAAAAAACCTGACTAAATAAAAACTAATGAGCCGACATTAGTAAACTACTAGCTAATTTGCTAAGTAGGTTCTCCAGTAATTGCGGCAAGTATATTAATTACCCATAATTACATAACAATAGCTCACGGAACACTAAAATCACGAGTCACATGCTATTATGTTAAATAGCGCCACAGGTACATCACAACAACAATTTAAAGACCAATACACAATTCCTCTATGGAGATCTAGGCACTATTCATTTATCAATAGGGCATAAAATTGGTTGTGGAAATTGATTTACAAGGAATAATACGTTTGACGTGTGTATACATAGTGAACTATAAGTGAGTGCCAGAGGGCATAATGAGTCTCACGATTGTTACATAACGCCGGTAATAGATAATGCATAATACTAATGACGAGTGATATTTAATATATTAGGTGCTCAGTGTCTCACGTCGTTTTGTCTCGAGTGCTCCATGATTGAGTGGGGCGAATTAGATAAGCGCATTAGAGGTCGTAACTCACGGCTTTCACTTTTAGGGCCCAATTATTTATTTTTCGATTCTACGCATCTTTCGTAATAAGCCGCTGGGCGCCCGCATCTCGATTACGCGGAACCTCCGCATCCAGAAGATCATAGATAATCTTTGAGATAGTAATTCGTGAATGGAGCTTTTAAAACATATTATTCATCATGTTCAACTTATCCTCTTTCCAATGTTTATGTGCGGTCTGCTGGTAGTGCTTGACTAATCGATTACGTTAAGTCTTCGGAAATTAGTTATGTTACAAATTGTAATATATATCAGAAACTGGAGCAACAATTATGTCTGTCTTCACGCTAGTTAAACTAAAAATAATCAAGAAAAACAAAGCGTAAAAGAGTTTAAAATGGCGCGTTATGCAATGTATTTTTTATTCACATTTCATCACTCAAGGGGACAGTTGGTTGATAATTCACGTAATTAACAGCATGTTTGTGTTACTAAACCTCAGCAGCGCATGCGCATGCCACCCGGCGACATGTTTGCGCTCGGCGCAAAAACTACGCGCACATTTCCAGTAATTTCGTAAGTCGTAACTTTGTAATTACTACACTTTTAATTTTTTAAATTGTTAATGCGTTCGTCCTACTTCATCGCCGGAGAAGTTGTTATCTTATTAAAAGAATAGTACATTTCGATACAAGTGGAGAACGTTTGTTATTGCATTTGAGGCGGAATTAAAACACCCGAGCCGTAGGCGAGGTTGTTTTTGAGCCGAGAACTGCAATAACAAATGTCCACGTGTATCGAACGACGTTTTTCAATACACTTTTGAAGAAATAAAATAAAATAACGGAAAACATTTTTGTCATGAATTATTAGGAAACTATGATTTAAATTTTCTTTTTTTCCGCGCTTTGCTTTCGCCAGGTTGAAGGAGAAGCAAAGGTACTCGTATAAAGCCGATTAACAGCCTAATATGAAAAATAGAAAATTCAAATATTTTCGAGTTTAGAACACAAATAAATGTTAATTTGTTCATAAACGTTTTTTTATTGTAATAATCATAGTTTTTGATGATATTCTATTTATAAACATTATTTAAATATTCAAAAAATATTAACGCCGTATACCTCTTTGCCTAGATTAAAAAAAAACATTCACCTCCGAATAGAGAGTTGTGAATAGAGGCATTGAACCAATTTGGACTAAGTATAGGTATAAGTTATATGTGGCAATTTTTCCCGCACACGTGCGTGGAAAATGAAAAATTGCACGCGTGCGACATTGTGAACCTAATCGTAGTGCGATATGAACCAGTTTTCGAGGAAGTGTATTGAAAATCATTTTATGCACGAGCTGAGATGAGATACATAACATAAACATAACATTACGCCTAATCCCAGAAGGGCTAAGTAAAGGTTTACCTATTATAGTACACCCACATTTCGCCAGTAAGTCCATGTAATAGGTAGTGGGCGAGCCTATTGCCATCAACCGGGCACAAGTCTAGGCTCCGGGCTGCTACTCAAAAATTCCTGATGGAAAAAACCAATATCACTTTGCCCAACCTGGGAATCGAAGTCACGACTTGAAGCGCATACAGTAGCGCTTGCGATCACGAGACCAACTAGGCAGTCTGAGATACAAGTTGTAATCTATTGCTACTCTGTCTCCGGGACTATTTGTAACAGAAAGTGCATTCTTTGATATCTAAGTCTAACGTCAGTTTTATGACCTCTGGCTGATGTAAAGAAATGTTTCTAGAAAGCTTTAGTTGTATTCTTATCCTTCCAAATAAATAAAATTCCTTGGTGCTGTCAAATTAGAAAATAAACGTGTAACCTGAACTCTAAAAAACTCTTATCGAGCATTCCTTTAAGAGAACTTTCTCTGATAATGCATGGAGACCGAGTTGGAAATTACTATTATATCTTTTGAAGTGGACGCGAGCCGCATCGGTATCGAAATAATAACCTTTCTCTATATTAATTACGTCCTAACTCCTAGAGTACGTAGGTACGGTGAGTACGGTGAGGGAGAGGGGCCTGCCTCTCTCCCTATACATAGGGATGTATTTACATACATCCCTATGTACAGTCGAACAAGCTACTGGTTATACAGGCATAGGTATGTATACTTGCAACTACTTTCAATGTTGATCTTCTCTGAATATAATAATAATGTAGTTTCTAAAAGTGTGGATTGGTATTAAGGCGAAAGCTCCAGGGTAGCCCGCGAAATTCAAAATTTCTTACGTTTTTTGCAATTTGTAGGTCAGTGTGAGCTTGTATGTTGATTAAAATATGATTCGCGGCCGTAGCTAATATGGCTTTACACAATTATAATCATTAGAATCAGCAATACAACTCCATAAGTTAGCATTTATCTCAAACCTCATGATTTCATGAAATCGCTAGATTTGAGATAAATGCTAACTTATGGAGTTGTATTACTGATTCTAATGATTATAATTCTGTAAAGCCATATTAGCTACCACCGCGAATCATATTTTAATCAACATACAAGCTCACACTGACCTACAAATTGCAAAAAACTTAAGAAATTTTGAATTTCGCGGGCTACCCTGGCGCATCAACCTTAATCAATTTAAAAAACCCACAAAATAATAATGAATAGGTACTGATACTGGTGGTGTAGTGAAATCCTAACTAATATTATAAATGCGAAAAGTGAGTTTGTTTGTTACGCTTTCACGCTAAAACAGCTGAACGGATTTGGATGAACTTTGGCACATGGGTAGACCATGATCGTGAGTACGTTCATGTGGGATAGCTTCTGACATCCACGCGGGCGAAGCCGCGGGCTGAAGCTATTAAAATATTTTTTTTGCCTGGATAGGTACTAAATAACTCGTTCGACTGTACCTGGTCTATAATAGGATCGGTAATGAGATCACGATACGCATTCTCACAGATGGATGGACGCCACCAGAGTCACCCGTTGTTATGTGGTGCTAGATAACTTAATATGACGTGTCTAGGGCTACTAATTACTTTGATTTCGTTGATTAATCTATCAAGGTATATTGAGATGTTGCATGTCGAATAGATTGACTATAATCTTGTAGGCTTTCTTAATAAGTTTGATATACAGGGTGTTTTGAAACTGAGTGCAAAGTGACACCTTTTAGAGAATTTTGAACTATACTTACATGTCATTATTATTTTTATAAATTATATTTTTAGTTTTTTTTAAATAACCCAATTTCTGACTGGTAATTGCCAACAGTGAACCAGTTAAAGTTGGTATGTTATTCGATTTTTTAAAATATCTGTGTTATTGAAAAAAAAACTAAAAGTTTGCAGTTAAAATAAAAATATAGGTAGGTAGGTATTTCACCTACGATATGTAGACGGTGTCCCCAGCTTCCAAACAACCTGTAGATTCACATACGTACACCTAATCAAGCTTGGCTGCCTAGATACGATCAAATATTAGGTACCATGGACTGGTGTAAATCTTAAAAGTCCTAAATATATCCGTGAAATAATCAAATAACTCGCATAAAAACATAAGCTGATTGCTCTAAAAATCCACCGACAGTAAAGTTAAACGGTTAACTTAATCTTACCAGAACTCCTTCATAAAACTAAATCTTCAAACTGTAGAACCAAATCCTTACCTGGAAAGAACAAAACAAACATGATTAGTAAATAAATAGAGAGACAAGAATAATAACGTAGTTACAAATTTAAAAATATGATCCTTTATGAGAGACTAGCTTCCATACTAGGATTCCCTGTGTGACAGATCACCAGGTTCTCACCCCGAATAATATGGCAAACTATTATAATACTCTAGACAAATTAATTATTTCTGAAGGGAAAGAAAAAAATCAGACATGTTCAAATAAATTAACCACAAAAGAAAAAAGAAAAACGGAATAATAATAATTAAAAATTAAGAACAAAAAAAAATCTTTGTATAGTGCAATGTATGTGTTGTGTGTGTGTGAGAGAGGGTGTGTGTGTGTAAGGAGATATAGAATGATGCTGTGAGTGTGTGTGTATGTGAATGGTGTTTGTTACAGTCAAGAACCTGCAAAACATTAAATATCACTATGGAACAATAAGTAGCTGGGGGCTACTCCCTAAGTCCGTCCGTCTTCTCGTCCGTCCGTTCATCCGTCCGTCTGACATTACGATCCATCAAAACAACTGTAAAAGTTAAATTTTTCGGACGGGCAAAAACACATCGGGAGTAGGGACAACTGGCAAATCATGTTGTCATTCAGACTTCGTTCGGGCCCGGAACCAATCATCCATTCGTAGGTGATACGGAGTAAGAAGCGCCCGTAACGAAGGCCGAAACTACGGGCTTCGTGCTTAGGGAGTAGGCCCCCTGCTCCGTGGCGTCATAGTCCAATTTTTGTAACCAGATAGAGAGGGTTTTTTTGCAAATGAATAATTAATGTCCACCTCATAATGAGTACCGTATTAATCTCGATAAGGCAGTACACGTGTTACAAGGTACATAATTATTTCATCTCGGCTATCAACGCCATCGCGATCGGCTTGCAATCTAAACACGGATCGGTTTCACAAGCCGGTGGCCGGTGGCGACATTGCTACAACATCCGCCGCTGATTGCCCGCCGCGTGACATTAATTGACCCACCGACATGTGCAATGACTCCAAATTATATTAATATCATTATATAAAAACCAGCTTCCAGGCTTCTATTTAGTTTTTGAACTACTTTCTGATGAAGTAAGTCAGTTGATGGTGTTACGAGTTATTTAAATATGGCTTATGAGTTTCTGGGCCAGGAGTCATAAACAACATTAGTTTCTGTTTTACCTAAACCCGAAAAGGGGTCATCATTTTGAACAACTTTTTCTATGGGACCAACCTTGAAATCACGAAAAAAAATAGATGTTCCCATAGACTTATAAAAAAAGATGGACACCGCGCCACGCATATCGAAAGTGATGCACAGTAAGTATGCCGGACCGTTTGTACAAACACGCCTCGCGCACACATTTACATCATAGTACCGGCCGCCATTACGTGACACGAGCGACGGCGTCTTTGCAGGTACTCAAATCATGCACACATAGATCGGTACGGTGCTTCACTTTCGATATGCGCGGCGCGGAGTCCATCTTTTTTTATAAGTCTATGGCTGTTCCATACATTTTGTCGATTTAAGTGAACACAAATGTATGGAACAGCTGATTTTTTTTCGCGATTTCAAGGTTGGTCCCATAGTAAAAGTTGTTAAAAATAATGAGTACTTTCGGGTTTAGGGTAAACAAAAACTAATGTTGTATAGTGTTTTTTTTTCTGTCCATCCAAAGATTGATATCACTACTGACAATAATACAAATACATTGTATTTCTAAAGGAACATATTTGTGTTACCCTTATCGTTTACAATAAAGCAAAATCCTGTCAATCTATCTCAATGTTTGTATTTTTTTGCTCGCATTATTATCCACATAGCCTTTTATCAACTAGGTTAGGGTCGGCTGCCAGTCTAACCAGATGCGTTTGCATATCAATGTTTTATATGCGACTGCTATTTAACCTCCATAACCTCGCAATGCCGATAATCTAACGCTAGACTAAGTGGCAGACTTTCGGCATGCTGACTGTTGGTGCAACGCATGGCAAAGTGCTGATTTACGGAGACGCGGGGCGGTGCGGCCCGCACCAGTTTCAAACATATTGCGTAGTGTGAGAGCGTTTACGGTCTTTCTTTCTTTCTTTTTTTACTTTTTTATACTATACTACTATACTATATCCAGGTACCCTCATTGATTGATTAATATTACACTGTCCTATTTTCTGATGAGGCATGATAAATTTAGTATCATGTGGTACCATTAAGTAGTCATTTCCCTAATCACTTTTCTTAATAATATATATCACATTTAATTGGGCTCTCGGGAAAGTAATATTTTGTATCGATACTCCTAATAGCTATTCCACAATACAGTCCATGTGTGAATCATCCATACTAATATTATAAATTCGAAAGTAACTCTGTCTGTCTGTCTGTCGTCTGTCTGTCTGTCTGTTACCTTTTCACGCCTAAACCACTGAACGGATTTCGATAAAATTTGGCAAGGATGGTATCCTGGGGACGGACATAGGCTACGTTTTATTTCAAAAATTATCCTACAGGGTGTGATATAGGGGATGAAAGTTTGTATGGGAAACTCAGTATTTCTTAAGTTAGGGATGTGAAAATTAAAATGTATGCAGAAATACAGAAATCAGAAGATAGGAAATAAAGAAATATGCGGTTCAGCATTTTTGAAAAATCATCCCCTAAGGGGTTGAAATAGGGGTTGATTTTAAAATTTACAAAACTGCACGGATTTCGACAAAATTTGGCAAGGCTTTATATAGCATCCTGGGGAAGGACATAGGATACTTTCAAAAACAATACTACAGGGGGTGATATAGGGGATGAAAGTTTGTAAGGGAAACCCAGTATTTCTTAAGTTAGGGATAACAAATTTATGCTATTGGTAGGAAATTAAGAAATATGCGGTTCATCGTTTTTTAAAAATTATCCCCTAAGTGGGTAAAATAGGGGTTTATTTTAAAATTTACAAAACTACACTGATTTCGATAAAATTTGGCAAGGCTATAGATAGCATCCTGGGAAAGGACATGGGCTACTTTTTATCTTAAAACATAATCCTACAAGGGGTGATATAAGGGATGAAAGTTTGTATGGGAAACCCAGTATTTCTTAAGTTAGGGATATGAAAATTCCAAGTCCAACCTCACCCATACACTCGTTCTACTGTGCGCCGCCTGTTTGTAAACTGAAAAAAACCGGGCAAGAGCGAGTCGAACTCGCGCACCGAGGGTTCCGTTCCGATTTCTGAAAAAGTGTGCTATTTAGAGACATCGTTTTATTTTTCCTGTAATCTTTACATAAACTTCTATCACATAGAATAATTTCAGATTTTTCGCTTTGCAAACTTCGGAGATAAGGGTTCGGGGTTCGGGGGGGGGGGGGGTCGGGGGGGGGGGGAACGGTATTTTTTTTTTACATTTTTCATCAAAAGTCGAAAACTATGCGGGCTAAAACAAAGAAAAAAAAATGTTTGAGAATGTGCAAACAACATCCCTGTTGCAAAAAAATGTAAATATTTTAATTTTTTTCTTATTTGCAAAATAGTTGGGTCAACGTCATCTAAAACTATTCTAAATTTCAAGTTGATAGCATTAGTAGTTCTTGAGATATCCAGCTGTGACAGACAGACAGACAGACAGACAGACTGAGTCACACCATAAGGGTTCCTTTTTTACCATTTTGGTACGGAACCCTAAAAACGTCCGACGCGCCGCGAGACGCCACGCCACACGCGACGCTCGACGCCCCGCGTCTCAAACTAGGCCATACACGGAAAAAAAGGATGTCTTACATTAAGACAATATCCTATTGGTCAAGACAAATATTGATTCATATATGGGGAAAACAATATATTTTTGAATGAAGTAAAATATTGTCTTAGTTTTATTGTCTTCCTCGAAGACATTAGACTTAAATGAAGAATTTTTTATGTTTAATTTTAAGAATATTATTTGTCTTAGTAAAAGAGTATTCTCTCTTAGAATCATTAAAAATTTGATTTGTCTATTTTCGAAGCAAGACTCATCATGTTTCACACTAAGACAACATATTCTTGAACGAAGCTTCTACTATTCTTAACTGAAGAGATATTTGTTTTAAGACAAGACTAATTTGCTTCACACTGAGACTATGTAATCTTAGGTGAAGCCTCTACTATTGTTAGCTGAAGAGATATTTGTTTTAAGACAAGACTTGTTTGTTTCATAATGAAACTATGTAATCTTAGGTGAAGCCTCTACTATTGTTAGCAGAAGAGATATTTGTTTTAAGACAAGACTTGTTTGTTTCATACTGAAACTATGTAATCTTAGGTGAAGCCTCTACTGTTGTTAGCTGAAGAGATATTTGTTTTAAGACAAGACTTGTTTGTTTCATACTGAAACTATGTAATCTTTGGTGAAGCCTCTACTGTTGTTAGCTGAAGAGATATTTGTTTTAAGACAAGACTTGTTTGTTTCATACTGAAACTATGTAATCTTAGGTGAAGCCTCTACTATTGTTAGCTGAAGAGTTATTTGTTTTAAGACAAGACTTGTTTGTTTCATACTGAAACTATGTAATCTTAGGTGAAGCCTCTACTGTTGTTAGCTGAAGAGATATTTGTTTTAAGACAAGACTTGTTTGTTTCATACTGAAACTATGTAATCTTGGGTGAAGCCTCTACTGTTGTTAGCTGAAGAGATATTTGTTTTAAGACAAGACTCGTTTGTTTCATACTGAAACTATGTAATCTTAGGTGAAGCCTCTACTGTTGTTAGCTGAAGAGATATTTGTTTTAAGACAAGACTCGTTTGTTTCATACTGAAACTATGTAATCTTGGGTGAAGCCTCTACTGTTGTTAGCTGAAGAGATATTTGTTTTAAGACAAGACTTGTTTGTTTCATACTGAAACTATGTAATCTTGGGTGAAGCCTCTACTGTTGTTAGCTGAAGAGATATTTGTTTTAAGACAAGACTTGTTTGTTTCATATTGAAACTATGTAATCTTAGGTGAAGCCTCTACTGTTGTTAGCTGAAGAGATATTTGTTTTAAGACAAGACTAATTTGCTTCACACTGAGACTATGTAATCTTAGGTGAAGCCTCTACTATTGTTAGCTGAAGAGATATTTGTTTTAAGACAAGACTTGTTTGTTTCATACTGAAACTATGTAATCTTGGGTGAAGCCTCTACTGTTGTTAGCTGAAGAGATATTTGTTTTAAGACAAGACTTGTTTGTTTCATACTGAAACTATGTAATCTTAGGTGAAGCCTCTATTGTTGTTAGCTGAAGACATATTTGTTTTAAGACAAGACTTGTTTGTTTCATACTGAAACTATGTAATCTCAGGTGAAGCCTCTACTATTGTTATCTGAAAATATTTGTTTTCATGAGAGAGTTTTAATGTTCGATTTAATAATATACAATTTATTTTTAGATATTTATTAATAATACTGAAATAAACATAAATAGGCAATTTTTAACAAAATATACCTAAATATACAGGATATTAAGTTAAATGAGGGACATACTTTAACGGAGTGCATAGTACTCATGAAAATTAACAACTTTTAGTATGGGACCAAACCTGAAATCGCGAAAAAAAAATCAGCTGTTCCCTACATTTTAAAGACTTATGCGAACATAAATGTACTGAACAGCTGATTTTTTTTCGCGATTTCGGGATTGGTCCCATAGTAAAAGATGTTCATAATGATGGGTACTGCACTCCGTTAAAGTAGATCAGCCACTCGTTTAACCTAAGACCCTCTATATAATACTACAATAATAATCTTACGGCTAAACCCAATCTATGGTTGTAACGTCCCAATAATCTAAGACATAAAACAAAAGAACACGAACGGACGGAGTGACGTAAGGAGAGATAGAATTATATTGTCTGTCACCAGTAGCGATCTGTTTTTACTGGCAGTAGGTTATTGGGTTTGGCCGTTAGACTAAACTATGAAGCCTGCCATACATAAATGATATTATTTCAATATCAAATCAATCACTTACAAGTTACGTTTTAAACCATGTTAAAATATGAAAGTTATAAGTTCTATTATCACGCTATTATTTCAACAGGGTACTAATAGCAGTGTATGATCAACATTATGAAACATTTTAATATTACTTATTTCTATGTGTTTCTGTCCAGCTGGACCCCGCGAGCTAGGCTCATAAAACTAGTAGCAATGCTTTGTTTGTTCAATGTACCTCATGAATTTATCAACAAGATCCAATGTACCTCGATCATTTTGATAGAAATCACGATAAATCGCCTCATCTATCCAGCGGGACCCTCAGCTATAGTAGGTACTGCGCTCGTAATGCAAAAATAAAAATATTGATCGCATCTACTCTTAATTTACCTCTCGATTCATGTATTAAATTTTATGAAATTTTGATAGAACAGGAGAAATTCAGCATGAAAGTTTTGTCTTTTTCAAACAAAACATTCATGCTGAATTTCTCCTGTTCTATCAAAATTTCCTAGAATTTAATATATGAATCGAGAGGTACATTATGAGTAGATGCAATCAATATTTTTTTTTTGTATTACGAGTGCAGTATAGCTGAGGATAGATGATAGATGAGGTGATTTATCGTGATTTCTATCAAAATGATCGAGGTACATTGGATCTTGTTGATAAATTCATGAGGTACATTGAACAAACAAAGCATTGCTACTAGTTTTATGAGCCTAGCTCGCGGGGCCCAGCTGGACAGAAACACATCTTATTTCTAGTGTGACCTTACAATTATTATTTAGTTTCATTCCGCTGTCCGGTCTTGGCATCATTGTGGCCTGTTACCAACAACACACTTCTCAACGATACAATAGTGCGGATACCTTAAAGGTCCGTCTTTAGGTTCAAAAACAATACTTTTACAGAAATATATTGAATCGTTAAGGGTAGTCATCATGACAAACTACTCTGCTATAAAAAAAAATTACCACCCCTTTAGGGTCCACAGTATTTGCCATGATGACGCCAAATAAAATCACATGCACACAACTGACACAAACACAATACACTTTTTAGTCACTCTTACACGTAGGTACACAATAACTAAATTTGAATGGACGATAGTATAGCTGCATGCAATGCATCCAGGAAGAGCGAATAAATTATATACATATACTTTAGAATTAATTTATCGAAAAGGTTAAGTATAGAAATAAATAAAATTAACTTATTTATTTTTAAAAGCAAGCTTTTAAACTAAAAAGTAACAAAATAATATTTAGTGTATGAACTTAAATAGTAAAGATACAGAACAGCCCCAATCCTTAGGCGCATCATCAGGGAGTAAAATTATCAAGTGAATGGAAATGTATAACACAAGAAATTGTTATTAGTGTTTATATCATACGAGATATATTTTCGTTTAGCATTTAGCAATAGAAATCAAATCCATGATGTAGGGTGGGATCACATCATAATTAGTCTTTATGT
Source organism: Cosmia trapezina (assembly GCA_905163495.3). Taxonomy (NCBI): domain Eukaryota; kingdom Metazoa; phylum Arthropoda; class Insecta; order Lepidoptera; family Noctuidae; genus Cosmia; species Cosmia trapezina. The sequence continues at coordinate 13,373,196 of LR991038.1, forward strand.
CATAGATACATATTTGTATAAGTAAATACAGGTGGTATCCAGGTTTCGGATAAGACACATGGAGTGCGTGATAACACTTGAATAGTGTGTCAAAGGCCTTAAAGGCCGTTTGGAAAACATACCTGACCTTATCTATAATAAGATAATATGTTCCACCAACATCTATTATACAGGGTGACTGGTAATTAGTGACCGATACTTAAACACATGATTGCACTCATGATAACAAACAACTTTTACTATGCGACCAAACCTGAAATCGCGAAAAAAAAAAATCAGCTGTTCCCTATTTTTTTTTTTTTTTTGTGCATGGGAAATCATCAAATGACTTCTCCCGCTAAACACATGATTGTACTCATAATAACAGACAACTTTCCCAAAAAAAACATTTTTTAAAATTTACTAATCGCGTTTATGACCCTAATCATTCCAATAAGATATTGAGTACCTAACAAGAATAATACACGTGGAGCTCGTGGCTAAGTAGTAACAGACGCACGGGTCGATCCATCAGGTTAAACTACGCTTGCCGGGGTTGGTCCGTGGATGGGTGACCATCTTCACATACCGAGACTCCTCCGTGCCTCAGAAAGCACGTTAAGCCGTTGGTCCCGGCTGTAATTGGTGGACCTTTGACAGTCGTTACGGGTCGTCAGAACCCCGAAAGTCTGACAATCAGTCTTACCCAGGGGTATCCAATTACCCAGTTACTCGGTTGTGGAGATCAGATAGGCAGTCGCTCCATGTAAAATACTGCCAGACCCCAACCCCCACACCCGACCCCAACATAGTTGGGAAATGGCTAGGCGGATTGATTTTAACAAGAATAACATCATCCATAATAATACCACCATCAGCTGTTAGTTAACCCGTCGCATGCCAATTAGCAGAGCAGTGGTGGCCCAGTGGTAACGGCCGCGACTTACGAGTTGTAGGTTCGGAGTTTCGGACACTGACAGGCGCTATACTTTGTGTAAATTATTTCATCCCCACTGCTCTCAAAACGGTGAAGGAAAACATCGTGAGGAAACCGGCATGTCCTAGAACCAAAAATTCGAAGACATGTGACATCTACCAACCCGCACTGGGTCCGCGTGTTGGATTACAGCCCACTCCCTCTCACCGAGAGGAGGCCTGTGTCCCAGCAGTGGGAACTTTATAGGCTGCCTATGTTACACTAATTAGCAGAAACAATAGATTTATTATTGTTATCCGTACAATCGACAAAGTTAATTTAGTTTCCTACTTATTCCTTTTTACAAACAAAACTATCCACTTTTAACATGCATTATCCTTTTTTCATTAATTGAGAACAAACGTACTTACCATGCGCACGTTGTCAATTGTTAGTCGCTTGACCCCGTTATTCTATCTCTCCGATATTCTCCGTGTGGCTGCATACCTACGAAATATCTAGGCACCGGGCGCGATCCCGGTAAAAGTAGGCACGCACAACACTGTATCGCTCACACTGCAGACCTTTACACACACGTGCTTAATTCTAATACCGGTTAGTAGTAGCAGTTTTAACTAACACTAATAATTAACGAAATGACAAAACACTATCTACGGAATCACACTATTAAAACAACAGTGAATTCTCAGTGAATTCACTCGTATAACAGTAAGTAGGGCGGAGCACCGAACGAGCTTCGACAGCCGCGGAGGAGCCGTTTAGGTACGCAGTCTTTCCTTGTCGGCAGCACCAGTATTACTAAGCTAATTACAAACTTTCGGAGTAAACACGCGGCGTGCCTCAAAGAAGTACTCCTTTATGAGGTATGCATCTTGCTTTATTGTTTATTTAAAACTATTTTGAAAACACATCTTTACTGCGAACTAGAATTCTATTACTAGAAGGATTTTAGGAATAACCCAAACGAGCAAACCATTTACAAATTGTAGACAATGGATGTTACTGCGGCGCTCTGCGATAAGCAGGTACGTGACTCATAAAACGCCGCCGCCGGCGATCTCGCCTCTATTGTTTCTTTGAAACTGTTTAGAAAACACATCATTACTGCGAACTATTACTAGTAAGTATTCCTAAAGGAATGCACATTTTGTCAATAATCTGCGCTTCCAGCAAACCATTTACAAATTATAGACAATAGATTTTACTGCGAAGCTCGGCGTTAAGCAAATACAATATGTACGTCTTTCATAAAACATCTGCTACTTTCTAAAGGTTATAATTTAAATGGTTGTTTTCGCAAAAGTAAAAATAACACAAATATTTTCATGCTAAAGCTTACATAAACTAAGGGTACGGCTAGCGGCTGTCCTTCACAACTATCTAGTAGGTATTTTCGTACCTACTTTACGTGCGTGCGCTACCACTAAATGCATTATTGTTCAAGCTATTCCAAGTCTCCCATCCCACTTTTCTAGGCTAGACTAGCAGTCTGTCTACGATGTTTGAGTTTAAATCAGAAGTATTCGGCAAAATTAATTTTATAATGTTGCTAGTCGCGTTGCTACAGGCACAGGTTGCTTTACTACTCTACAGTTAAGGCTCCTACAAAGAAGCACAACGCGCGACGCGACACAAGTACACTGCATGTCGCGCGACTAGCGGTGCCTTTGAACTCCCTTTTAAATCATGCATGCCGCTATAATTGCCCTCTAAGTAAGTAACTAAGTAGCATACGCAATGACGTTATAGCCTCTATCCATACAAAACAGATTGTATGAGGTCCGGCGGCAGCCGGTAGCCATTTAGCGCGCGCAAGTAGGTATGTGGAGTGCAATCCATACTAATTTTATAAATGCTAAATTAACTCTGTCTGTCTGTCTATTACGCTTTCACGTAAAACGGCTGAACCGATTTTGACGAAATTTGGTACAGAGGTAGAACAGACCTTGAAAAAGGACATAGACTAAATTTTATCGCGAAAAAAGGCTTTTGAGGCGCGAAATAACCGAATTCCACGCGGGCGAAGCCGCGGGCAGGAAGCTAGTATCTTTATAGGTACGAGTACAAATAAAACTTGAAATGACTGGCGTGGTTAAAAAATTGGAATCAACTTGGCTATTTACAACGATTACTAAATCAACTACTTACTTAGGTACTAAAGTTATTTATAATTAAATGATTAAATGAATTCACATTAATTGTTGCATGTGTCCACCTTGCACTTCAACACATTTAGTGGCACGTTTAGTAATATGAGCCTGCACGCGCTGCAGAATTCTAGTGTCACTTTTCACTATTTCGAAACTGTTTTCAATCCTAGTTCTTAGTTCATCGGGAGTATGTACTGGTCCATCTCGGTAGACTAAGTCTTTTACACGCCCCGACAAAAAAAAGTCTAATGGTGTCTAATCCGGTGACCGCGGAGGCCAAGCAACTGGCCCCCCGCGACCAATCCACCGCTCTCCATAAATAGCACTTAAACGATCGCGTACTGAAAAAATGACAAATGAAATGACGCGCCCGACTACTGCAATTACTGTAGTGTACGTATACAGATTTAAGTAATAGGACGCGTCATTTTAGAGTAGACAAGCTCTACAAATACAGCAGTGCAAGTACGGACTTTGCATCGATAAGACATCGAGATCGCTAAGGTTCGCATTTTTATCGATCTTGTTATCGAATTTGGAAGTACGTTACACGCCACGATAAGATTTATCGTGGGCCGATTCGAGTCGATAAGGATTGTTTGTCAAATGGCAATACTGAGGACGTCCACAGACAAACCATTTAAGGTGGGGCTTCAGTGGCATGACTAATGTCCGAAATATTTAGAAAATCCTTTTTGTTTATACATTTTTGACATTGTAAACAATATTTATGGGTATAATTTAGAGAAGCTACCAGTATTTACCTAAATTTCCGTTTGTTTTCGTAAAAATACAGAAAATATGCTATCTTCTTAAATTAAAGTCGTGTTTAGTTGTTTACCTTTGCCAAAAAAAAAAGTTTGTTGTTGACATTTCTTGAAGTTTGAGAAAAAAACTTATCTGTCTGTCACCGTCTGAGCTATCCGTAAACACGGTAAGCTCTAAACTCTAGATCTCGAATGAAGTAGGTAGGTAACTATAGTAAAAAAAAACAGTACTTATGTACTTACCACGATATGGACAGGGAGTCCAGTGGATCGTATCCTCCGCACATCTACCTCTATCCCTTCTGTTAAAATTACCGCCACTTCCCGAGTCACCCGAAAGAGACGAACAAAATCTCCTTCTGAAAGTTCCAGAGGATTGTTCGTGTCTCTGAGACGCCGCCTCCGAATACGCATCACATTATGATGCTGCTGCCGTTCTTCCTCATCACCCAGCAATAAAGCCATGAGTCCTAAATCCATTTTATGTAATGATCGATAAGCTTATCGGGCTTCTACAAGGTGTCGATAAATTACCGAACTTGACAGCTTAAATTGGCGATCTCAACTGTCAAAATGTCGTTTCGTACTTGCATTTTCGATAAATTCGTTAAAATTTTAGAGTTTATCTACCGATCGGTAAAGCAGAAGTTACGTACTTGCGGCATCGATTCGATTCGATAAAAACTCATTTTATCGAGTTTATCTGTCAAATTTATCGAATCGAGTCCTACGTACTTGCACTGCAGAATCGGAATTAGTACTATTGATCGAATACACGCCGATAGTATTAGTAATACCTACTTACCTATACTCCATTTACAATAAGATTAGACATTAAAACAAACCTTTTTTACATTCCTTTCAACCGATTTTCTACTTCTATTCGGAAGGCTTAAGGATGAGATTAAAGGCAAAAAAGTGGTTACAATACCAACTGTTTACTGCAGCTTCCATTATCATGCCTCCAACGCATTAGAAGTCAAAATCGGTTGAACGGACTGTAAAAAAGGTTTCTTTGAATGTCAAATCTTATTGCAAAATAGAGTACACATGAGATAGAACGGGATTACCGGTAAAGCTATTAACAGTTGATAGCGCAAAGGCGCGCGCACCTTGTTTTGTTAGTAGTATACAGTAGTACCCAACTGATATGGCTTCTATGTTAAGGATTTGGTTTCCGCACTTAGTCCTTCATGTGGACCATTGTGCGTACTGATATGGCTTACCGAGGTACCTGCGCAGAAGATGAATTTTCAAAGCGCGGGAAATGCTATTGACCAATCGGCACGCTCCAAGCACCGTGCTTCTTTTTCCTGTACCGCTATTGGTCGGCAACTGCCAGCATAATGTTAGTCAGCCGCCATACTTGCGAGTGAGAGAAAACTAACAGCTGCAGTGTATTATGAAGTAATCTAAGGTTGATTGTAAGTTTTAAGCATTCTCGTTAATCTCGAGGCCATACTTTCTTTTCACACGACGATTCACGACTTCACGAGATTCACGACGCGCCTTATTAGTTGGGTACTACTGTACCTTACGTTGCATATTAAAAGTACAGTACTACTAAACACGGCGGTTTTGTACAACTTTTTGTTAACTACCTAGGTACAAACGTACACGGATGCGGGGTGCTTTCGTTAAGTGACAGTCACACTAGAGTTCTGCAGCGCGTGCGGGCATCACTAAATATGCCACTAAATGTGCTGTGCAAAGTGGACACATGCAACAATCAATGTGACTTCATTTAAATCATTTAGATTACTAAATTATTTAAATAGCCAAGTTAGCGTTAGCGTTGTAAATAGCCAAGTTGATTCCAATTTTTTAACCACACCAGTCATTTCAAACCTACTTGTACCTATACAGATATTGCACTCCACATACCTACTTACGCGCGCTAAATGCCTACCGGCTGCCGAATATTTCTGATTTAAACTCAAATATCGTAGACAGACTGCTAGTCCAAAGCCTAGAAATGTGGGACGGGAATAGCATGAACAATAATGCATTTAGTTGTAGCGCACGCACGTAAAGTAGGTACGAAAATACCTACCAGATTTGTTCAAGGTTTAGCATGAACATAATTTGTGTTATTTTTACTTTTGCGAAAACAACCATTTAAATTATAACCTTTAGAAAGTAGCAGATGTTTTATGAAAGACGTAACTATTGTATTTGCTTAACGCCGAGCTTCGCAGTAAAATCTATTGTCTATAATTTGTAAATGGTTTGCTGGATTGTATAAGCGCAGATTATTGACAAAATGTGCATTCCTTTAGGAATACTTACTACAGATAGCGCGCGAGTTGAATGCAGTCAAGGTCTGAGGTAAAGAGCGCCCCGCTATCCGCACGCAGGCGCGTGAGGTGGGCCTCACGCGCCTGCAGTGTAGTGCTAATTATAATTGGGTCACAGCACTACCGCATTCCTAAGCTCTGCATTCAACTCGCGCGCTATCTGTAGTAATAGTTCGCAGTAATGATGTGTTTTCTAAACAGTTTCAAAGAAACAATACAGGCGAGATCGCCGGCGGCGGCGTTTTATGAGTCACGTACCTGCTTATCGCAGAGCGCCGCAGTAACATCCATTGTCTACAATTTGTAAATGGTTTTCTCGTTTGGGTTATTCCTAAAATCCTTCTAGTAATAGAATTCTAGTTCGCAGTAAAGATGTGTTTTCAAAATAGTTTTAAATAAACAATAAAGCAAGATGCATACCTCATAAAGGAGTACTTCTTTGAGGCACGCCGCGTGTTTACTCCGAAAGTTTGTAATTAGCTTAGTAATACTGGTGCTGCCGACAAGGAAAGACTGCGTACCTAAACGGCTCCTCCGCGGCTGTCGAAGCTCGTTCGGTGCTCCGCCCTACTTACTGTTATACGAGTGAATTCACTGAGAATTCACTGTTGTTTTAATAGTGTGATTCCGTAGATAGTGTTTTGTCATTTCGTTAATTATTAGTGTTAGTTAAAACTGCTACTACTAACCGGTATTAGAATTAAGCACGTGTGTGTAAAGGTCTGCAGTGTGAGCGATACAGTGTTGTGCGTGCCTACTTTTACCGGGATCGCGCCCGGTGCCTAGATATTTCGTAGGTATGCAGCCACACGGAGAATATCGGAGAGATAGAATAACGGGGTCAAGCGACTAACAATTGACAACGTGCGCATGGTAAGTACGTTTGTTCTCAATTAATGAAAAAAGGATAATGCATGTTAAAAGTGGATAGTTTTGTTTGTAAAAAGGAATAAGTAGGAAACTAAATTAACTTTGTCGATTGTACGGATAACAATAATAAATCTATTGTGTCTGCTAATTAGTGTAACATAGGCAGCCATATGTTCCCACTGCTGGGACACAGGCCTCCTCTCGGTGAGAGGGAGTGGGCTGTAATCCAACACGCGGACCCAGTGCGGGTTGGTAGATGTCACATGTCTTGGAATTTTTGGTTCTAGGACATGCCGGTTTCCTCACGATGTTTTCCTTCACCGTTTTAAGAGCAGTGGTGATGAAATAATTTACACAAAGTAAAGCGCCTGTCAGTGTCTGAAAATCCGAACCTACAACTCGTAAGTCATGGCCGTTACCACTGGGCCACCACTGCTCTGCTAATTGGCATGCGACGGGTTAACTAACAGCTGATGGTGCTATTATTATGGATGATGTTATTCTTGTTAAAATCAATCTGCCTAGCCATTTCCCAACTATGTTGGGGTCGGGTGTGGGGGTTGGGGTCTGGCAGTATTTTACATGGAGCGACTGCCTATCTGACCTCCACAACCGAGTAACTGGGTAATTCGATACCCCTGGGTAAGACTGATTGTCAGACTTTCGGGGTTCTGACGACTCGTAACGACTGTCAAAGATCCACCAATTACAGCCGGGACCAACGGCTTAACGTGCTTTCCGAGGCACGGAGGTATCTCGGTATGTGAAGATGGTCACCCATCCACGGACCAACCCCGGCAAGCCTAGCTTAACCTGATGGATCGACCCGTGCGTCTGTTACTACTTAGCCACGAGCTCCACGTGTATTATTCTTGTTAGGTACTCAATATCTTATTGGAATGATTAGGGTCATAAATGCGATTAGTAAATTTAAAAAAAAAAAATTTTGGGAAAGTTGTCTGTTATTATGAGTACAATCATGTGTTTAGCGGGAGAAGTCATTTGATGATTTCCCATGCACAAAAAAAAAAAAAATAGGGAACAGCTGATTTTTTTTTTTTCGCGATTTCAGGTTTGGTCCCATAGTAAAAGTTGTTTGTTATCATGAGTACAATCATGTGTTTAAGTATCGGTCACTAATTACCAGTCACCCTATATACGGCTGTACCGTTTTTTTTTTCCCATATGCATCCGTAGAAACTTCGTCAATTTTTGATTGTATATCGCCAGGTGACTAAAAAAAGAAAAATAACGTTAAGTTTCAATTTTTTTTTTATAAATCAGTCATATATAATGAAACTAAAAAAAAACAATTCTGTCTAAAAAAAGGTTTGCACTCCTGACTCGATGGTCTCACTTTGAATTTTTGCAATTTTTTGGGTTCGCAAGTTACAGGTGACGTGGGATAAACATTTTAAGACACAGTTTCAGCAACCTTAGTTGATGAGAACTAATCTCAGTCAGTCAATTAAAGTATGGATTTAATGTAAAGTACCCTGTTGGTGTAATTACCTTGACATTTACAATGAAGCTTTCTACACACTCGGTAGTTGAAAATTTTTGCCTCCTGTTTAGGCGTCCTTTTGGTGGCACCAAATTGCAAAGCAATTTTATTTGTGATGGAAGTTTTTTATCTAGAATAAAATAAACTTTACCTATTAACATTAACATAAATAATATAAGTAAGTACATAATTCTCACATTTATTCTGTCAGAAAATATCAAGGAGCAAGCATATCAAGGCCCTCAATAAAAACTTGTATTTATTTAGCCTCATTTCTAAAATAAAAATGGCATCATATAACTAAATTACTATTTTGTACCAACCATTGTCATCTAATGCATTAATATACTCGATCAAGGCCACCACTTCTTCGTTAGTATTTGTTTTTTTTATTTCTATTATCTTTTTGATAAATTCATTCCAATTTATGTAGAATTTATTCGCTCTTCCTGGATGTATTGCATCAAAGTCTAATTGAATCTGAAAATAAGTTAATGTGAGTGAAAGAAAAAACATAACTTATTTGTCTCTCCATGATGAAATTAATGTTTCTTACCAAGACATCGCTTCTGACGTCATTTAATATAGGCCAATTTTCAATCAGCCCACCTACGGTTTCATGAGCAGAAATTTGGCGGAGTTCATGGGTCGTTTTCCATTTGTTTATGACACATTCCCATGGTTCTGAATTGTTTTTCAGCCAAATAACATCTTCTTTGTGCACATCTAAAATAAGGCGAAAATGGTGAATAATGTAAATTAAATCACAAAAAAATAGCTCTATGGCTACTCTACTAAGGTAATGAGTGGGACAGAAATAGAAGAAACCAATCGCAAAATAAACCAGGTAGGAAATACAATCGTAAACTATTTACTGCAAGTAAAATGACAGATCCTAAATAAAACTAACTACTGTAAAATATGTACTGTAACAAAATTAAAAATAAACCTTGTAGTTCGTTTAAGTTTTTAGATCTTTTAGAGGGAATAGAATCTTTATTTTCTGTTTCATTCAATTTTCTTTTACGTTCACCAGATTTATATAGGGTATTGCGAATTTTATCAACTAATTTTCCCTTTGCAAAACCTGGTTTTCCAGAGATTGAATCTCTTTTTTTAACAGAGGGAACAAAATATGTTCCCGCATTCTCAGTGGGAAAAAGAGCGATGATTTTTGAAGTCAGTATGTTATACTCTTCATGATTGATACGACTGGAAAAAAAGTAAAGTTTAGGCAAAGAAAGAAAATTCATCTGTCAAATCATGTACAGTCAGCAACAAAGCCAATAAGCATGTAGGTAACTAGTGTTTCTAATTACTAGTCTTTTAAGAAAGATTAATTCTGTTTCAGATAATAATTAGTGTTAGAGCGGCTTTAACATGAACTCATATTGAAATCCAATCAAATCAATCAATCAAATTTAGTGAGGGGCTGTTTTAGACTGCGCTTTTCGATGAGTGGACTCCACTCGAAAACCTTTGTGCCCCAACCGACGTCAGTTCCTCGAGCTAATAATGTACGTGGTAATACAAAGTAAAAACTAAATTAATAGGTACTTACTGATTTACAACACGTGTAAAAATACTTCTGCAGATAATGTCTGTGAGTGTATTTCTATGTTTGACTGTCAGTTGTTTATTTGTTTCATAATATTTGAGTATGCTACTTCCAGAAGGTGATGTGGTAAGTAATGTTCTCAAGTCAAATTCGGGAAATGCTGGCCGACATCCTATCATTTCAAGAATATTATTTTCTTCGAAATCTGATTCCAGTTCACTGATGTAATTGATTTCTGTTTCTGTGTTTTGAGAACAACTGGGCACAGAAGTGACCGTTGATGTTTTATTCTGAAATGAGAAATAATTCAATACCTACTTTAGCATAATATGGCTTTAATGGATTAAAACTGTACCATGAAAAAGCCATCAGAAATCCAGACTAATATTATAAAAGCGAAAGTATCTCTGTCTCTCTGTAGCTTTTTACGGCTGAACGGCTCAATGGGTTTTAATGAAATTTGAATGAAGATAGCTTGAATCCTGAGGAAGGACATAGGGTACTTTCCGTCATCATCATCACCAATTTTCATCATTATTCACATGGATGGAACCGCAGGGCGCAGCGAGTTATTGTATAAAATTTAAGCGTGTCAGCACTGCTTTATTTTTGTTATTTTACTTAAGTAACATCCTGCAAAATATTATTTACTAGTAAATCTACATAGGTATAATAAAGTTATGCAAACCTCTGCTGTTAAATATTCGTCAATTTTGTTTTTCAGAAATATGCGCGTGGAAATTTTTGGGCTCAGCTCTTTTAATAACTCATTTGTTAAGTCTTTAAAATGACTTAAATCAATGCCATTGTCTGAAAATAATAAATAAGTACCAAGAATTTTAGTCTTGAATCAAGAGAACAGAATTAAAATTGTTTCGGGTAATTGTCCTACTACATAATATACCTACCTATCAATAATTATTATCAAATTAACAAATTGGTACACCGCGACGTGTCGTGTCGTAGTAGGTAGGCAGGTATAAATACATAGTAGGTATAAATTCGTGAGCGAGCTAGAAATACGGACATAATTAGGTAGGTACTTATAGTAACATAATTTTCTAAGCTTCCCTAGTCACGTAGGCGCAGGTATGTAGGGTAGGCACGAGCTATTCTACCATGATTCTAATTGGTTAAATGCGATTAAATAGTTGAATTCAGTAATTAACATTATCGGAGAGGTGCTTACTTAGAATTAAGACTAGGTCTTTATGCCTACATCCATCGAGATATATATGTACCTATTAGCTGAATATCTACATACAAATACATCAAATAAATAAAAAGCTTAGCAGTGTCTAGTGTACAGACTAGAGGTACTTACCTGTAAAATTTTGAATTATTGGTTCTTCGATGCCCCAGCTTTTTAATAATTGACACGTTTCTAATTCTAATTCTGACATTTTTTTTACAATAATACAAATCAGCAAAGGTTTAAGGCCAGCCCAGTCAGTAGTCTTAATAGTCCAGTCCTTTATATTTAATTTAAGCTGAGCTAAGGGAGTCGACCATGAGTAGACGCACAACGGCACAAACGATATGAAACGAAATGGGAATGGGATTGTCGGGCGCAGCAGGCAGCAGGCAGTTGATTGAAGTACTTGTGCCACGCTTGCTCATTATTGGCTGTTTATTTTTATCTTCCTATGAATTGTGGCCTCTGATTGGTTGCGTGGCGCGCGGAATATTTTAACAGTGTTGCCATCCCACAGTATTGTTTTTGCCTCGAAAAACGGACATCCCCTTTTTATTAGCTTATTCGATAAAACAAGTTATTAAGAAAATAAGAGTAAAATACCCGTGAGCCAATTTTACACCAAACACGTCTATTTAGTCCGTCAGTCAAATAGTAAAAAAATATTAGACACGAATTTTTTGCTTTATCATATTACCCGTCGCGCGGCAATTAGCAGACAACAGAAATTTTATTGTTATCTGCACACATGGTTGCAATCGATATTTTAAGAGTTAATAAAAACCGGCCCAGTGCGTGTCGGACCACGCACAAGGTCCCGTAGTTGAAAATAATTTATGTCAAAAACAAACTTAACTAGACTCCGTTTACATTACGATTAGATATTCAAAGAAAACTTTTTACAGTCCGTTACTGCAGCTGCCATTTGTCATATCCCCAACGCAATAGAAATCAAAATCGGTTGAACGGACTATAAAAAAGGTTTCTTTAAATGTCTTCTTGTGAATGGGGTATAGTTAATTTTAATTTGTTTCTTTTATTTAACTTCGCGGATGTCGGAAAATAGGTATCCCACGGGAACGTGCTACCGGGAAATGCTTCCTTATTCCTTGTCTACATTATCTATGGAACCTCTGTGCAAAATTTCAAGTTTCTAGGTTCAAGGGTTTGGGCTGGGCGTTGATGAGAGTCAGTCAGGACTTCTCTTTTTATTTTACAGTAGCTTTTGCTCGCGGCTTCGCCTGTTAACGCCATGGAGCCTGTTCAATATTATTTTAATAATAGTGTAACAGCGAGTCTTAACTGATAAATAAAATATAAAAATACAAAAATGTAAAAGGAACTAAGGCAGATTATTTAAAATTTACTCCAATCAACAAAAAAATGTGGATATTATACGAGTAGGTACACTCGAAAACTACGGAACAGATTTTCATTGGGTTTTCAACTTTTGGAAGCTTACCTAGTTTCCCAAATTCGAGGTATTTTTCATTGCTATGTGTAAACAGTTTTTAGAGAAGTAAAATAAACTACGCTAAACTTTTTTATTTCCCTGCCTATTGTTTTTCTTGTAAGGAAAAAAATATAAACTTGGTTTTGACAAAAAAAGCAATTCGTTTTTTTTTTTGTGAAAATATATTTTTTTTTGCTGCTTGCAGCACTGCGTCTGAGCAAAATGAAAAGAATTTCTAAAAATGTGTCTTCTTGTATTAAGACAAAAAGTCTTGGTTTTAAAATCATAGGTAACGTCTGAGCAAAATGAAAAGGATTTCCAAAAAAGTGTCTTCTTGTGTTAAGACAAAAAGTCTTGGTTTTAAGATCATAGGTACCTACTTACCTATCCAAAGTTGTTTTATAGGTACCTTCAGGTTACAGTTCAGTCCTACCTAGGTCTTTTAGTTTTAGAGAAAATACCTACCTAAGTAAAAAGTACCAAAGGCAAAGTGTGCCTACCCTGCCGCGGCTGTCTGTTCACGTTTTTCTCCGTAACTAAGTAGGTCCTACCTACTCCATGATTACCTATTCAAGAGGAAGCTTTATAATGTTGATTAGCTTACCTACTTATATTCATTATGCGTAAATAGGTATAGGTACCTAAAGTAACCGTCATGAGAAGCTATAAATTTTGTAAACAAGTGTTCAGGAGTTCACAAAATTTGGACCAACAAAACGCATTCGAAACTCGAATGACGCGTTTATTTCAAAATGGCGTCCCGATAGTTTACAATCCCTGCGACGGACGCGTTCCGGTACCAAGAAACACAAACGATAGCGCTTTGCGTCGTTAAAATATGATCCGACTAAATTAAATAGGTTGTTACTTTCATATAACCCGTCTATATTTCATGTCGATTGAATATGGTCAATTTATTATTATCTCGCAGTATAAAATGTTTACTTAGTAACAGATGTTTGCTTACATAATTTATAGCTTCTCGTGACGGGTACTTTACCTACCTTACTAAAAGACTTATCACGATGAACTCCGGGGAGGCCGAAAAAAACAATTGTCGATCTTCGTACTTACCAAAAAAACGGGCGAAGCCGGGTAGAGGCGCTAGTAAATACTATAGGTTTCTATCTAGATAAGGTTAATTAACGGTTAAATCGCTAGCTTAGTAGGTAGTTATTGTGAACATGATGTGGGTAAGTAGGTACCTGGTTAGTTAACAACGAGTGGTTAAATGAGTGTAACTTATAAAGTATAAAAGAATTTATGGATAAAAAATGTTGATGCCATAGAAGGGTCACATTTTCAAAAACCCAAAGATTTTGCATGCTATGCTATGCTATTTTTTTGTCCTAGCTGTACCTGTTTATGCCTTTTTATTAATATTTAACACCATTGTATACCTACTATGTTTTATGCAAATAAATGATTTATTATTCTTTGACATATCACGAGACCCTTGGGTCCCGGACCTTTGGCGTACGAGGGGCCGAAGCCAACTTGCAGAGGCCCCTTAGACCATTTTACATTATGAGAAGGCACTAACCGACGATTATTCCTGTATGCCCTATGCAAGTGCACCCAAGGATAACCCCTGGATGATGCAGGACTATTGCAGAACATGGAAACAAAACATATTGGGCTATGGGTTTGGGTGGTTATAGTGGATGGAGTACCTGGTATAGTTAATAATACAAGGTACTCAATCCACTATAACCACCCTTGAGTACCTTGTATTATTAACTACTAGCTTTTGCCCGTGGCTTCGATCGCGTTGGCAAAAAGATTTTTCTTTCCTTGCACATAGTTTGCGCAATCTGTGATGAGTGAGCGCATCCATACTAATATTATAAATTCGAAAGTAACTGTCTGTCTGTCTGTCTGTTACCTTTTCACGCCTAAACCATTGAACGGATTTCGATAAAATTTGGCAAGACTATAGATGATATCCTGGGGAAGGACATAGGCTACTTTTTTTATTTTATATAGGGAATGAAAGTTTGTGTGGGAAACCCACCATTTCTTAGTTAGGGACATGAAAATTCAAATTTATTCTTTTGGTAGGAAATAAAGAAATATGCGGTTCAGGATTTTTGTAAATTCATCCCCTAAGGGGTAGAATAGGGGTTGATTTTAAAATTCACAAAACTGCACAGAATTCGATAAAATTAACGGATGAAAGGATGTGAGAAATATATGTGCGAGTGAGAAAGTATTTATTATTTATTTATTGGAGTATTTATCAAGCAGTATTTACAAGGATTCTGGTCGCTTATTTTGCCATACAATCCCACATACATCTTATTAGTACCTATAACCAAAAAAGGCTTGGTTTCAACTAAGTCAATATTTTCCAGTTAAAAGTATTCTTGAAATGAGATTAATGTATTCTTCAATTAATAATATATTAACTACATTTTTTAAATTCTTAATGGAAGGAATCTGAACTTCTTCAACCGAAAATACATTATTCTTGACATGCAAATCAATATTGTTTTAAATTGAAGAATTTTGAGTTCTTGTAAGAAAACAAATAACATTTTAGAAGAAGATGTAGAAACTCTTGAACTAAGAATAAAGTGCTTCTTGAGTCAAAAATAAGCGAAATCTTTGAATCAAGAAAATACACCTTATTGGTACAAGAAAAAAAGTGTTGGTTTCAAATAAGTCAATATTTTCCAGTTAAAATAAAAGTATTCTTGAAATGAGATTAATTTATTCTTCGATTAATAATATATTCTTAAGGTAAGTATATACAACTACATTTTTTAAATTCTTAATGGAAGGAATCTGAACTTCTTCAACCGAAAATACATTATTCTTGACATGCAAATCAATATTGTTTTGTATTGAAGAATTTTGAGTTCTTGTAAGAAAACAAATAACATTTTAGAAGAAGATGTAGAAACTCTTGAACTAAGAATAAAGTGCTTCTTGAGTCAAAAATAAGCGAAATCTTTGAATCAAGAAAATACACCTTATTGGTACAAGAAAAAAAGTGTTGGTTTCAAATAAGTCAATATTTTCCAGTTAAAATAAAAGTATTCTTGAAATGAGATTAATTTATTCTTCGATTAATAATATATTCTTAAGGTAAGTATATACAACTACATTTTTTAAATTCTTAATGGAAGGAATCTGAACTTCTTCAACCGAAAATACATTATTCTTGACATGCAAATCAATATTGTTTTGTATTGAAGAATTTTGAGTTCTTGTAAGAAAACAAATAACATTTTAGAAGAAGATGTAGAAACTCTTGAACTAAGAATAAAGTGCTTCTTGAGTCAAAAATAAGCGAAATCTTTGAATCAAGAAATACACCTTATTGGTACAAGAAAAAAAGTGTTGGTTTCAAGTAAGTCAATATTTTCCAGTTAAAATAAAAGTATTCTTGAAATGAGACTAATTTATTCTTCGATTAATAATATATTCTTAAATTAAGTATATTACAACTAGATTTTTTAAACTCATACTGGAAGTAATTTGAACTTCTTCAACCAAAACTAACAATAAAAAAACATTGGTTTAGATTACCCACCTTTCTATTCTTGAATCAAGAAACAATAATTTAAATGAAATATTCATAATAAGAGTATCATATTCTTATATTGAGTAAAAATTTTTTAGATTAAGAAAATGTATATCTTAGGTCAAAAATAATGTAACTGTTTTAAAGTAAATATAATATATTCTTGAATGAAAACACCATTATCTTGTTTTGAAAAGTTTTTAAAGTCTTCAGTAAAAACTAGATATTTTCTTCAATTAAGATTGTAATAGTCTTGAATCAAAAATATTTGCTCAAGTCAAGAATTAAAACCAAGTATTTATTATTCTTAATTTGAGTAAACGGGTTTTCTTCGACTGAGTACATTTACTTAAGTTAAGAAAATATTTACTTGGACTGAAACAATTTTTCTGAGAATATTGATATTCTTCGCAGAAGAAATCCTTTTTTTCCGTGTAGATGTTCGGATTAGATATTTCTCTGTTTACACTACTCATAGTTAAAAAGATAGTTTATAAGTTATCTGGCTATTGAAAAATCCACCATCATCATATTTTCTATACAAAAGCTGCTAAACCGCCATATTTATTCCATAAAAAAAGTTATCTGACGATTGAAAAATTAGCCCTTAATTCACGTACAAACTCTAAAACTATTCCAAACATGTAACAAAAATTTGTTGCACCACACACCATAGCCATCGTCACAACAAAGATGTCGTTTTCACCTGTTGCCTGCTAATCTGCCCGAACAAGAAGGTTTCTTACTGGCTAATGTGTGTTGTTAACGTAACGCCTGATAATATAACATACATACCTACAACTTTTTCTTAGTTTTACTAAACCTGTTAGTTAGCTGTCTGAAACTCGTTGTATCAGTTGAGGACGATTTATGTCTATCTTACGAAACGTATGATATAATTGCACATAATATGCCTAGTTCTAGTACCAACATAAGTTTCTAAAACACTGGATAGTGTATAAAACGCGTGCTATTATGATATACGTCTGACTAGATAAAGAGAGAGAGCGTGAAACATTATGTGATGTAATAACTTTTTTTACATGTTTGGACTAAATCCGACAACCACCTGGCGCATGCGCCAACTCATGGTCACTCGACTCACATGTAAATACTTAGCTTAGACTTTCACTAACAATAACAATCATTTTAATTTTGGTGCTAACATGACAACTCTAAAGCTGACTTGACTCTTAAAATTGGAAAATGCGTGAAAATTGGCTTTGATTTCGACACCCAAATAATAAGGACGGAGCCTATTCAATCTTTCGTCATTTTCCAAATAATACCTAACACCAACGAACAAACGCGAGACATTACACAAAGTCGACGGATTTATAATTTACAATCGGCTATTCAACGGGCTTAATGGCTTAAACACTAAAAAGGTAAAAAGAAACCTGAACTGAAATCAGTTTTCTATCAGGCCTTAAATAGAAAATCGATTTGAGCCGAGCTAATGAACGTAAGTGTCGGCACTTTGGACGTTAAACAGGTAAATATTAAGGTCTATAATTACGCTGTGGTGTTACGACGACTTACAAGTTGTGTTTACTGGAAACTCTCGCCGAAGCGAAAGTTCTACATTTGTGTGGATATGCGGCGTTTGACAATTCTCATGTACTTAATAGACGTTTCTGTGACAGATGCCAATCGTGCGGATGATAATTTTGTTTTCATAACGAGCTATGACGGTTGAAATTATAATAAGAGTGGGCTATTACTTTAATATCAAAGCGTAATGTTCTTAAATGCAAGTAGAAATAATTGAGTAAATAAAAATGTAAAAAGTTGAGGAAAAAAACTGTTTTCTCAAATATCAAGCTTGCTTTGTAGGTTGCTAGAGATGCGGATGTCATATAAGAAGTGGAAAATTAACCGAGTAAACGTAAGTACGTCACCGGTTCCAGGAACCGTTACGCTGCAGCGAAATTGCCACATCTTGTTTTAAAGGAAATTCTCTCCGCCTATTACTAACGGTTACCGAGATAATCACAAGTATGTTATTACCAGATCTACTTTCGATCTCGGCTAACTCAATAAGTACGGGAACTTTATCTATCTTAAGTTACATCAAATACCTAAGTACCTTTCATTTTAGAGTTCCTGCTTAACTGAAGGAAGTATTGGCTATTTGACGTGTGCACATAAACCGGACGCATCTAATGCAGTTTCTCTTTAGTCGGTAGCAGGGCTGGCGGTCAGTTACACCGTGCTAAAGATAGAGAAATTAGCTGCGCAGGAGTGCGCGAGTGAATGCACTCGAACGCAGCGCCCGCGCCGCCGCCGTCGCCGCCCCGCCCATACCATATACGAACAGGCGTAAACTGAGAGATCGATTACCACTAATTACTGGCCTCTGTGCAAAAGCCTCCTGAAATATTGCAAGCCGACTGTATCTCGGATTCTCGGCCCTACGACAGTTAATAAAACAACAGCTCTATATACGATATATTGGCACATGACTATATAAAGCCCTGACGAGCATATTTTAATGCTCTGGATTTCAGTACACTGCAATTAATATGGAAGAGTATTTATCACGGGAACTGATAATCAAATTATAACTATTACGGCAGTTTCTCGGCCCGGACATGCGCCTGCCTTATAATCTGATTAAAGAAACCTACAATCTGCATATTCTTAACAAGAAATAGATGGAAGAGCAAAACACATTTTTCTCTCCAACAAGTTTTCCCAGGATTATAATCTTGCGTTTAAGTCTTCATAATATAAATATACTTAAGCAAAGATTGAAATATCTGTTCGAATCTTGAAAGCAGACAGTCAATAATCCCTTGGCATGGCCATCTATCGGGCAGTTTAGATCCAATTACAGTCCGCACGGGATACTTACAATCATAGACTTGGGCATTCGTCAAGCGCTGTTGTGAAACGTGAAAGCGGATTGATCGCTTGATCACACGACACGTGTCGCTTGTGACTTCACGCTTTACGCGATATTCAATTGTAAGTTGATCGCTTTCTATCGCACTCGACGGTAATGCTTACGAATGCATACATTTGAAAGCCTCACAACATCTGAATCGAGTAATAGGCGTTATATTCAGCATTTTGATATTTACGAGTTACTTGCTTGTCAATTCACGCAATTACTCGATAAGTATTTTCCAAAAGATCACGGTTATATTAACGCAAAAGGGGCTCGTGGCTAAGTAATAACAGCCGCACGGGTCGTTCGATCAGGTTAAGCTACGCTTGCCGCGTTGGTCCCTGGATGGGTGACCATTTTACATATCGAGACCCCTTCGGGCACGTTAACCCGTTGGTCCCGGTTATCATTCGTGGATCTTTGACAGTCACAGAAAGTCTGACAACCAGTCTTACCAGGGGTATTGTATTACTCAGCAACTGGGTTGTGGAGGTCAGATAGGTAGTAACTCCATGTAAAACACTGGTATTCAGTTGCATCCGGTTAGACTGCAAGCCGACCCCAACATGAAAAGGCTAGGCAGATAACGATGATGATGGTTATATTAACAACAGCAATGCTGTTTGTTAAATTGAAATTAAAGATGTTTATGGAAATCTAACCAGTAAAAGGTAAGTACATAATAATTCAAACGCATTCTATATGCATAATTACATAAATCATATGACAAACTTTCCAAATCATAATGCAAACAGAAGTGTTAACTTGCAAAGCAGTCAATACTAAGACAAGTAGTATATGTCGCTATCTATTCATCGCTTACTTGATAATTGCCTGTTAGCATTCCTTTGCAACATTTATACGGTTATCACCTTATATACGAAGATATCTGATTAACTCTTATAAGACTAACTGATTACACACGCGAACTACGAAGCAGACACTTCCTTTGTTACACCGCTTACATGTGAGACTTGAGACATAAAGATGGCGCGACTAGAAGAGTCGTAAAAGGCGACAACGCATCTAAGGTAAGGTTTCTTGCTAATCGTAAACATCTAAAATACAATGCAAATTACTTTTCCTAGAGATATTATTAATAAAAGTTTTATATTTATGCTGCGTTGCGCTTACAACTTAGCAAATGTACCTGTAACAGAAATTTAACTAACTAAACTCATTTTAAATCGTAATGGCGTCTCTCATTTTAATGTTCACAGATCTTAGGTTTAATTCGTTTTATTTACGTTTGCTGCGTTCAGAAATAGATGAAAAATAAAGTCATAAACGCGACGGCTGCGGTATTGAAATAGCCAGGTTATTTAAATCATCCGACCGCCTCCGTGATACCGCACTAGAAACATACACAGATATCATAGATCCAGAGCCAGACAGAAAAATATAAACGTATTTTATGTTGACTGTTATTGCAACTACACCGCAAGCTAACTACTACAAAACTAATCAATAGATATAAGAGTTTATGTTATGGCTGCAAGTAAATAATATTCATGCAAGTGGAAAAAATATTTTATTATGAGTGAATAATAAATCGCAATTTAACGCTAGCAATAATACTTATCTAGACGGGAGGGGCTTGTAGCTAAGTAATAACAACAGCACGGGTCGATCGATTAGGTTAAGCTACGCTTGCCAAGGTTGGTCCGTGGATGAGTGACCATCATCTTTACATACCAAGACTCCTCCGTGCCTCGGAAAGTCCCATCTAACATTCTTGGATCTTTGACAGTCGTTACGGGTCGTCAGAAGCACTAAAGTCTGGCAACTAGTCTTACCAAGGGGTCAAATAGGCAGTAGCTCCATGTAAAATATTAGTAATCAGCTGCATCTGGTTAGACTGGATGCCGACGCCAAAATATTAGGAAAAAGGTTGATGACCCTAAGACAGATTAGCAAAAATCGTGCTGAAGATTTTTGGTAGATTTTTATGCTTTTATTTTAAAATCGTCTCAAACAAAACAACCAGTCATTTCCAGTGATACATAATTCGTGAGTTGAACTTTCAGTGGCGGCTCCTTGCACAGACAGACGAGCATTGTTCAGGGTTCACGCTACGTGGACGCGACACCGCGACACCAGTCTACAACAAGTTCACACCATCTTGACTCACGACAACACGCAACTGAGGAAACCAGACATTACTTACCCATCTTATCCAGCCCCCAGATCCAGCCAGTCTCATGACTAATTATTTGCTTAATGAAATTAATAGCGCGGTTAACTATCAACACTTTAATATAAAAGCTATGTGTCGTACGCTCTAATAGCCTCATTAATCTAATAAAAATACATGCAAGGCTCTAAGCGGACCCGTGCAGATACGATATTGCCACAATATTGTAAAGTGACACAAGAAAAAGTAGGCTGCAATAAAATAGCGAGCAAGAAAAAATAGCGCGCGCTTATTACATTACTTTATCGTGAGATTTCTATCGCTAAACTAACAATGTCGGTATTTATTTTCAAAAGTGTGTAATAGTAAGAAGTAAAAGTTATTGTGTAATAGTTTACAAAAAAAGTCGGTAACAGATAATACAGTTACATGGTTATACATCATGATTCATGACGTTCACGAATCGCATCTCGTTGGCGATATCAATTTCATGATCGCACGTGAACGATCAAGCGCTTGAAAAGTAAAGGCAGGCCATCATCAAGGTAACAGCAAAAATGCAATCCGCCGAGAGAAAACGACTCTAATGCGATGCAGTCGTGCAAACTGCAAATGAATAGCAGTACCAGCTACAAAAAGCCGTCCTTTGATAGAGGCCCTGAGTATGAAAGTGGAAACATCAATGCGGACGTTATAATTTGCGCGGTGCATTTCCCGTTACGTACGCCGCATTCGGCCGTGACAATTTTCCATGTTGCACCTCGGAGACGCCTCGTAATGACAGAACGGCACTAATGAAACAACAGACAGCCAATAATAAACTTCCTGTGTAATGAGAGACAACGGGCACGAACTACGAACACGGTTACTGAAGCAATTGAGCGGCGGGCTGCAGGCCCAACCACAACGCAGCCCGAGGTACAATAGACGATTATAATATAATACTTTTTAGCTAGGTATTATAAATTATGCTCCATTCAGATAAGTAAGCACAAAGAAGGTATAAATCAAGAGGCGGAATAATTGGAATATATCCCGATATGCATGCGTGGTTCCGTGTAAATTATGGTATAGGTATGGCTTTAAAATAATTCCAATTGTAGCTGAGAAATGGGTCTGACTGTCAGCCTTAACGAATAAACTATGAATTCAGATTACAAAATAAATACTTGATTCCGTAAGAGGTTTATCCATATATCGAGGTGTAATCATTACATTGCCTCTGAAAGTAGACTAATGATCGTCATTAAAATAATGTACGCGACATTACAGCGAGCCGCTGCTATAAGTTTCGACTTCGGACATTTTTTATACATATTCATTAATTAAATAAGTAGTATTCATTTCAAGGGGGTGACAGTTTCAACTAACTATTTCTATTTAAGTAAATGTATACATATTATTTTTTCGTGTCTGTCTGTGTGACCGCGTTTTTCTTCTAAACTACGCTACAGATTTCGATGCAGTTTTGACTCCATCATAATATACAGAATTTACTCCAGAAGGTTTATATCATGTAACTAGCTGACCCGACAGACGTTGTCCTGTACCAATTTCAATAATTCGAAATTCCCGAATTTTCCAATTTTCCCGGCAATTTTTCCAATTTTTCTCACCGTTTAAACCTTCGCTGGACTACGACAAACACTTCAAAACCAAAATCAGTGAAATTGGCCCAGCCGTTCTCGAGTTTGAACGAGACAAACGAACAACAATTGATTTTTATATACAGGGTTATTGGTAAAACACCAGCAACCTCTTAGGGGGTCATTGTACTCATCATTACGAACAACTTTTACTATGGGACCAATCCCGAAATCGCGAAAAAAAATCAGCTGCTCAGTACATTTATCTACTACATCAAACTCGTCAAAATGTAGGGAACATTTTGACGAGTTTGATGTAAATAAATGTACTGAACAGCTGATTTTTTTTTTCGCGAATTCAGGTTTGGTCCCATAGTAAAAGTTGTTCATAATGATGAGTACAATGACCCCTTAAGAGGTTGCTGGTGTTTTACCAATAACCCTGTATATAGATAGATACCTATATATTACTATTTCAATTCTTGTCAAGAAACGATTTGCATGATTCGAGTAAAAACCGTGCGAAGCAGGATGCGGATAACCTATGTGAAAATATCACGAACGAAAGCTTCCGTTCAACAATTTGTGTGGGCAGAAAATCCCCCAGCGAACAAATAAATGTTGTTGCACTAACATGACCGCATAACGGTTGGCTGCAGGCTATTGAGTAGATGCACCTGCAGAGCAAGCCCAGAGGATGAGCCTTTCACTGGCGCATATCGAAAGTGCAGCGTTGATGCAACACGACCCCCGACCTCTGCCGCAATGCTGCCTTTTGTATCTGATCAGATTGATACTCATGATAATTGTTGTTTCCAATCAAATCTACAGAAGTTTGTGGATATCATGATTGGGTATCACGTTTCTTGTATGCTTCTTTATGTGGTGGTATTTGGTGCTTGATTGACGGCTGTGGCTTTGTTGTATTATGTTTCGGTGTAGGTTCTATACCTAACGTGTTACATGCTTCGTGTTAAAATATGATTTTGTTGAATAATCTACCACAATTACATTAATTAAAGGAGAAAGAGGAGCTCGTGGCTAAGTAATGACAGCCGCACGGATCGATCCATCTGGTTAAGCTACGCTTGCTGGGTTGGTCCGTGGATGGGTGACCATCTTTACATAACGAGACTCCACCGTGCCTCGGAAAGCACGTTAAGCCGTTGGTCCTGGCTGTCATCCCTGGATCTTTGACAGTCGTTACGGGTCGTCAGAAGCCCGAAAGTCTGACAAACGGTCTTACCAAGAGATATTGTATTACACAGTTACTGGGTTGTGGAGGTCAGATAGGCAGTCGCTCCATGTAAAATACTGATATTCAGCTGCATCCGGTTAGATTGGAAGCCGACCCCAACATAGTTGGGAAAAGGCTAGGCAGATTGAATTACGTTAATTAAATGTTTTGCTAACATCTAGCTTTTTTGTAGGAACACAGAGTTGTTTTGCAAACAACTCTTATTTTCAACTAAAGTATCTTTTAAACATTATGATAATTTTCCTGCAGCTCCTGCGCATGCGCACTTCTACTAACCTAACTCACTCTTCGCATTAAACATTGATACTGAAGTTCATTAATATTATGACACCAATATAAAAACTTTTTAACAAAAAAAAAAACCGACTTCCAAAAATCACTACAAAGTGAAAAATAACTTTGATTTCGGAAGTCGGTGTCTTTCGTTTTTTATTTAATTTCTTTTTTTTTGCCACCGACTTCCGAAATCAAAGTTATTTTTCACTTTGTAGTGATTTTTGGAAGTCGGTTTTTTTTTTTGTTAAAAAGTTTTTATTTCTCGCTTTTTAGTGGGTCTGTTTATAATTTGTATAAGTTACATAGTCTAATGTCAATTGCTCATCACATGTTACAAAATATTGCTTTTCCCGATGCTGGGACGTTAATTGTTGAGGAGTTCTGCTGGTAAGAACCAGGAGAATTCCTCAACAACCACTCACCACACGCATTGTGTGACGAGCGGAAATTGCTTAGCAACCATATTAAAGTAATCGAATCGCAACCCGAGAAAAATTTATCATTGAGTAGTTCCGGTAGCCATCTGTGGTCTTCATCATCAGTTCCACTTCACCAAGTGGTGCTTTCCGAGAGCAAATGCACGAGCTACTATAAAAAATACCCAAATCGCTATAGGTGTGCCTATAATATTTGAAGAGTTCCTTCGATTTCTCCAGGATCCCATCATCAGAACTGGATTTTGACAAAAATGGGACCATTTGGGAAGTATACCCTTTCCAACAAAAAAATAATTTTTCAAATCGGATGGCAAGCGACGGAGTTCTGCGCGAACAAACATAAAAAAAAAAAAAAAAAAAAAAAAAAAAAAAAAATACAAACATCCGAATTGAGAACCTCCTCCTTTTTTAGAAGTCGGCTAAAAACACGCCATACTATTATGTTTCAAAGGTTTCTGAAGGAGGGGAGATAACTCAGTGTCCACTGGGCAGGATATTATCGATGATAAAATACGCTCCGTAAGAATTGGCATCAGTATTAATGGTAACCCGGCCTTCTTTGGTTAATGGTGGTCGGTTAACCAGCTGTCATGCGGTTACAATTTTGCAGGACAAATCGCAGCGGCCCACCAGCTGAGAACACTCGTAAACATGTAAATTCATAAGTTGTAGAGATACTTCGTGCATGATAAAGTACGGAGCTCACAGCAACAAAGGACTCTGATGGATTCAAAAAGAGATCAAGAAACTAAACTATGATAGTCGTGTCTCAGTGTTTACTTAGAAAAACCTAACGAGATCAATTCTAGAAATAAAGTTTTAGATAACGTAGGCTTCTGAGCTACAAGTAGACATAGGTGTGTCCGCGTGTTTTTCACCGATTTGGTAACATCAATGATGACACACTTTAGTCCATAAATTACCAAAATAGGCATGTAGTAAATATTCGTCGCTAATAACAATAATCCGTTTTTTAAGTGTTAATGTTATAGCCCTAAAATGTGACAATGACAAGTCATATATGGTAATATATTCGAGTACCTACTTCGGATTGTTATGTGTGTTTCTGTTGGGCAACCACTCAGAATATAACATTATGAAACCAATCACGTTCTGATGTTGCTGCGGATGTTATTTTATGTACTTAATATATCGAAATAACTATACCGTATAGGTATTTATTATGGCTAAAACCAGAGTGCGGCTAACACCTAGTTTTAGTCGGCTACAACTAGGTGTGGCGGGTAGCAGTTGGTTAAACTTAGGTGTAGGCTGAAAGGTATAGGTTAGGTTAGGTTAGGTTAAAACTGTGACCACACCAAGCACGAGCCGAGCGAGCGAAGCAAGCAGATCCGCGGTAGCGGCATGTGAGTGCCAGGGTCCATTTAGGCACAAGAGAATGTAGAGTTTTGGGAAGGTATGATACATTTAGTTTTAGCCGAATGTAATCGGTTACACCTACATAGTTCTAGCCGTGAATTAATCTTCTTCTTCTTCGCTTCGCTCTTGACAGAGCGGTCGTGGTCACGATGAACTGTGTCCAATCGCAGGTGTAGTCGTTGCTCGCCTCACGATTTCTCTCCATCTGGTTCGGTTAGAAGACAGTCTGGCGCATTCATTGACAGGGCCTCCAACCGCGGCTCCAACTTGGTCTTGGTTACCTACCGTGAATTAATAGGCTACACCTAAGTTTAGCCAACTGCTACCTGCCACACCTAGTTGTAGCCGGCTAAAACTAGGTGTGGCAACAACACTATTATAAACAATTATATTTTTTTATTTTAAACTACACTATTATAATTTTTTATTTTATAAAGTAGGTAGGTATGTAAAAACCGTATAGGCTTTGGATTAATAAGAAAATATTCTAAAGTAATTACCTACCTACAGTCGGATGTTATCATAAAATTAATAAGAACCTCGGTTTACACCGCATATAAGTCGTTAATACTTTACGCAGTAGAATGTTGATTAGAGTGAAGTTAAACTAGTTCCGAATGACACGGCCATCTTCTGTTCGGTAGGTACACGAAGATTACACAGCCTACTAATTACTAGGAGTGGAAACGAAAGTAAACAAAATTTAACTAACAAACTAGTTTTAGCGTTGCGTGCAGCCAACAGATTAAAAGGCAATTAAAAACAAACGCAAAAAATGCATTTCTCCAATAACGCAACTTTCGTTTTTTAATAAAACATGTGTGGATTGGATCGCGCCATATGCTAGTATCGATTAGATATATACATCAACGCGACTATTCATAGGGGTCGCTCAGTCAGCGAACTTAGGAATGTGAGTCCCGTTTAGTGATGAGCGAAGCCCGCAGCGTTATAATATCTTCCCTATATTTTCCAGTCCAATCACTAGAATCGCCTGCGCAGCGATCGTCCCGCCTCGCCTGCGCTATCGGCTAACTAATTCGAATTAACCCCACGATACAGTTACAATTACGACGCACTTAAATGCGAGATACAGGGAAGCGCCGTTGTATTAATGCTTAATAACAAATTGAATGAGCAACGATCATGGTTGAGATATAACTAAATGCCTGCAATCAGTTCGCGGTACCCTCCAGCTAATAGGTAATCCTATATCTATCTAACTCTCATAACGTTTGCGACGGTTACAGTAATACGAGTAATCTGAACATCTCAGAGCACCATAAACGGTAATTACATATCAACAGAGACGGTAAAGCGTAATATAGACAAGATTGACGTGAGATAAGAAATTAAAAACACTTTCACTGCTTAGTTGCTGTCATTAAACACTAATAAGGCGACAAAGTTGTACCGAAACGTACTTCTGCGTGAGGGCTTAGCGAGTCAATCATTAGAAAGTAAGGCACAGGTTGTAAGAAAAACTCGCACAGTTACGGAAAGTACGGGAAAAGTGTGGCCGATGGGAAGATGCGTGTTTCACAATGGATGAACGTGCATAGGCGTTATTTTAGTTCTTGTCAACACATACAGCCATTGTTTGTGAGATGCCTGAGTTTAACAATGTTGTTCAACAATCTTGATTGTTAGTTACTGTCGCCTCAAGATAATAGCGCCCGCGACTCACTGTTGCACGGAATGAAATAGGTACTTATGTTTACTTTGCTATGAAATTACTGAAGAAAATTAATCCGATGCTAACGTAGATATATTTCTATGGTTGCTAACTAGCCCCTTGGGAAATCATTTGGTACGAAGAAAGTGCCTAACAAGGGATATCCGTTGCCATTAAAAATGGCAATAAAGAAAAGAAAGCAAGCAGACTTTACAACATTATGTCACATTAAGTCTACGTGCTTTTAGTAGCTACTGAGTGACGTAAGGAAGGGTGGTCGTTCTTTAATTGGTAAAGTAACATACCTAGTAGTGGGTGTAGCGTCATGTTGATACAGTCTACTTCCGAGCGTGGCGCAACGGCGCGGGCGCACGTGACGCGCCCACGCGCAGGGCTGGCACGTGAACGTTAATGAATAAGCTAACACAGGACTCGACTGTGTACATTATTGTTATCGCATAAAAAACCATACAATAGAAAAAAAGAATTGAGAAATTAACTAAACATTACAGTAACTGTGATGTATACTTTTACTGTTATAATAATTTATAAATTATTGTTATTTGAGCATCCATTGGATTTTTAAAACGACTGGGAGGTAAAAGAATAATTAAATTAACAACATTATTCAATTAAGTTATGCTAGCTCTGAAATATTAAGAGCGTTTCGTGATAGCGCGCGCGATTTGGCAACAACGCATTTCTAGAGGTTTTTCGTGATTAATTCATAAAAATTTAATCAAAGGACAGTTATTTTGGAATTTACTCTTAAAAAATTACATATTGTCAATTATTTTCTATTTTCTAAGAGAAATTACCAAACCAACTGTCAAAAAATAGCATACATACTTATAAATACCAACGATCTAAGAATTTGTCAGAGGAAATTGTCCTTTGATTTAAATAATCACGAAAAACCTCTAGAAATGCGACGTTGCCAGCCCTCGCGCGATCCCAACCCCGCCAACCCCCAACCCGCCAAACCCGGGAAAGAACCCGCCAACATTTTGGCTCTATTTCAGTTTGAAGTTTGCTAACAACCCTATCGATATTGCGTTGACAACAATAGAAGCAGCAACCATAGGTGACTCCCATACAACTTGTCAGTAACGAAATAGAAGCAGCAACCATAGGTGACTCCCATACAACTTGTCAGTAACGACATGCGACGTCACGTGTCAACCACCTTGCGTAACAAATGAAAATCGCCGCTTTTCCATCGCCGGCAGTTGTGTAACGGAAAAGTTGTGCAAGTACCTACAAAATAAACATCAACTTTGCACAAGAGGAAAGTTCGACGCGTTCGACAGTTCTCAGAAGTCTTGTTTAATAAAACCATGGTCATTATAATAAAATATACATACAGGCAGGTATATTATGGAAAAAAACGTCGTATGTATGTATGAGTCAGACGCCGAGAGAAACTAAACGATTCGTCTAAGTATATACGATGGAAACAAATTAACGATTGATGGTTTAGCGCTTTAAAATGAGCTAGCAATAAACCTCTGAAATTACTCTGCTATTTTAAAAATCGCGTGCGTAATCAAACGCTAGTTAAGAGGATACATGGGAGCGTGGTTTAGCTCGTTGTGTATGTGAAATGGCGTTATGGGTACCTATCAGTTTGTCGCACGAGATAGAAGACTCACGCGCACCGGAATGAAACGCGCTTCGTTTAAATGTAGATTTAGGAGAAAATGCTATAAGTACTTAAATCAATTCTTAACTTAGTAAATTCTTAACATATTTAAATACCTTCGATTTAAAGTAAATATTGCACAATAAAGAACTGTTTACTTATTACTTTGGATTTTTTTTCTATAGAAAAAAGTTCAAGTAATCATGTTTCGGTATTAGTAGGTACAGCAGAGACAATATGGTCAACTAACAAATATGGAAAATCCAAATGATTTAACCATATACTTACATTTGTTTTTATAGGAATTTTAAAAACACAAAATTTGTCGGTGTATACCCTTAATCCGCTTATTTTGGAGCCCTGCTCATATTGATGTTCTTAATATAAAATTAAATGTCATCTGATACAATCTGATCTGTGTATCATTTTTTCTGCGTACATTAGCAATTATGTACATTACAAGATCAGTGATAAGATGTATGTAACCGTTATTGATACTTTGTAAGACATTGAACTGTTCGGTATTATATCCATATAAGTTGTTAGATAACGATGCATGGCCATAATTTATGGGATGAGGGGATATCAACACATGGTGTGCTGTGGATCGATGGTGTCTTTGCCCTTAAGCTAGGAAGTATCCCATATAAAGCTAACTTAAGGGTATCTGCCCAGTTCATTGGACTTTTCTAAGCTATGATCGTAGCTAGATACAATGCAGTAATTTCTTTTCTTTAATTTCCAATTAAAACAGTTTGATTTACAGTTACGTGAAGTGAAGTCGAGGTTTCTAATGGAAAAAATGTACAAAACATGTTAGGTGCGATATGCAATGTATTTCTCTTAAAGAAATATTTTTCAGTAAATATTTTATCACGTACTGCAGTTGCAAAAGTAAAATAAAAAGCTTCTTGTACGTGCGCTTGCCCACACCTGTCTGCTACGTCGATGTAAGAATGGGCGTGTCAGTCTGCGGCGTTTCAGAACTGCGCCCGCGCAATGCACCCAGATTGACACTCATTGTTACATCACCCATTCACCAGCTATCTCGATCGTCCATTATTTTAACACCTATCATTATTTAATTACAATCAAGTGGACGATTGCCTCTTTGGTAGAGTAAATCATTACGTCGGAATTATACGAAACAATAGAAAGTTGTGTGATTGGTGCCATGACAACGCTTTTTGGTTGATTTCAGAATTATTTATTGATGTTTCTCTGAGAATTAAATATACGCGAATTATGTGGTTATACAACGTTCGTGGAATGGACGGGTCATTTTACGTTTACTTTTTAGTAATATCTACCTATTTAATTTGTCTGCTGTATTATTATGTCCTAGAATATACTATATTTAATCATTCAGAATTTTTGTTTTAATATATTTAAAGTATTAAAATTAAAATTCTAGTATTAGATATTAAAATACATAATTATATGAAATTACACTCGATTTACATTATAAATTAGAGTTACAGCAATTCAAATCACTGTGTAGATACTAGATTAGAGTTGCCAATGTTGCCATATTTTCCCGAGACACCGTCGTCATCGGGACATTTAAAGCGAAAATTTTTGTACTTAGGTGAAATTAACCAAAAACCCAAAAAATATTTATTTGGTAAATATTTATTTTGAATTACTGAGGATACAATCATTCTTTTTTATATTTTTTAGATGATTTCACCTGGACAATAATTTGTGCCCACATCATAGCGTACGCAATTCCGAAGCGCGTATTCGTCGATTCAGTGTGTTCCATATAAGTCGGGATGCTGATGTATTTGTCGGACATTTTATAACTTGTCGGGACGTCCTGTTAATAACGGTGACATATCTCGGGACCGTATCGGGACGAATGATAACCCTAACTAGATACTTACAAATAACTTAGGCAAGTAAGTAATATTTACTTTTTCAAAATACAAATGTACTTTCGTCCACTGTAACTGAACCTATTTAAGCAAAAATGTTCCAACCTCATGAGTCTTTGATATGTTAGAATATACCTTATTTGGAGTACGTAGGTCACAAAAACCGAAATTGTCGAGGTTGTGGGTTGGAACATTTTTGCTTAAATCGGTCCAACTGATACTACATCACTTGACGTGTAGAGATGATGTCAAAGCACACAATGAAACGTAACGCACTCGTAACTTCATAAGTAACGTTCGAGTTCGCAGTCGCAGCGCGAGATGGATCGCGGCTGCCGAGAGTAATAACCTCCCTAGTCACAGCCACTGTGTGTCGCAGCTGTGAGGCCAATAGTTAAACTCTAGTCAAACTGACAAAAAAAAAATCTTGAGATTCCATTCGGTACAGTTATAAAAGTGCAAAGAAATGTCGAGGCGAGTTGCTTTCGGTTTTAAATTCAACTAGTGCGAAGTACTGGTTCCTAAGCACTGCCTGTGTCGATTGTCACGGATATTTACATGAGGGCCCGTGTCCTCTTCAAGACATGGAAGGGTCTATCCAAGTAAGCTGTATAACGTCGCCGTTGTAGGAAGGAACTGGAAAATATATATAACTTTTTTGGAATTGCCTCGGAATTCTCTATTGGTGAACTATGTGGAGAGTTTCTGATGGTTCAACAGATCACTAAATTTTCGGATGTAACTGATATCTATGTAAATAAAAAGAGAAGTCCTGACTCACTGACTGACTGACTGATTGACTGACTCATCAACGCCCAGCTCAAACCCTTGGACCTAGAAAGCTGAAATTTTGCACAGAGGTTTCCTTCATAATTTAGACAAGGAATAAGGAAGGAATTCCCGGGAGTAGGTACGTTCCCGTGGGATATTTTTCGACATCCATGCGGGCGAAGCCGCTGGCAAAAGCTAGTTTCATATAGTACACATTATTATGTGCAGCGATGTTTGCTTCACCGCTTTTAATTTTTTAAATGGGTGGTCTGAAGGCTCTTTTAGGTGCGAGTCGCCGTCAAACAATTTCGAAATCCAACATTTAAAATTATTGACTTAACTAATGATTTACATAAACATTTGCAAGTGATTTATTAACAAACATTTAATATTGAAATCAACAAATTCCACCTAAGCTGCAAGTTAAAATGTTGACAGGTTGATGAGAGCATCGCATTTATAATTATCATTAGCCTGTCAAAAAGTTCAAGAATTTAATTTGATGAGAGCAAAAATAAAGGAAATCATTTGACTTGCACAGCGAGAGACAAACCACTAATGTTCCACCAGAAATTAATTTGGTTCGAAAAAGGAATTTCTACATGAAGGAAAGAAAGATTAGGTAGGTACGGGAGTAACTAGCTAGTAGTTTAGCAAAGACATTATAGGTACCAAGAGGATAACAAAATACAAAAAAACAGCAACCCATTGTAGCAAATAAAGTCAGTCAATGGCAGGATAATTTGACACGAAAAGTATTTGACCCGCTTGGGGGCCCAAGCGGTATAAACTGCGAGCATTGCTGCCATTGTAGACAATGGAACGGCATGCGGCATTCAGATTGATCAGCAAGTGGTTGTTTATAATGGCGATAGAATTCCAGATACATTCAGCATGTACCTACTTAGGTACCTAGTATCTTGGTCTCAGTAACATTGGTGCGGTTATCATAGTATTTCGAATGAAATTGACCAACAAGGAGGACGAGTATCAACTTATAGATATACCTACAAATGTAGGTGTATCTATACTTAACTATGCTTAAAATGTCAACAACCACTCTAAAAGGAAAAGCAAGAGACCTTTAACAGTGCCCTCTTCCTCCGAACCCCACTTGACTAGACAGATCAGTTATGTACGACTCCTTATAATTGCATGCTCCTTAACTTTTTGCCTATACCGACGTCGCATTTCTAAAGAAAACAGAACTAGTTTAGTAATGAACTTTTACTATAGGCATCTTAATTAAAACAGACTAAAGTTTCCAATTTATACGGCAATATTGCAAGTTTAACGAGCTAGGTGAAAACTCTAATAAAGCTAAGCATTGCTCCATTAGCAGCATAACATTTAGTTCTCATGAAACAATTATACTGGCACGCACATTTTATATGCACCAACAAAATCAGTACCTAACCATAAACATGCTTCTAAAATCACTTCCCACGTAAATGTTATAAATTAATGTGTAACGTTTTGGCAAGTGTAATGGCCGCTGTAAATCAAACTTCCACTCTCAAGGCGCTTATCTACACTCTAAATAATATCTCAAGTTTGGCTGTTTCCCAACAACAATGCCAAGAACACGCCATTTGCTCTTAAACAGGGAAGTTCAGTAACTCAATACCTACCAATAGCCCGCCATAACCGTAACCGTATAAGAATGTTGTAGATTCCGATCAATCCTTATGGTTTATAGTTGCACAATTAAATCAACTATATGACCAACATGGTCAGTCAATTTTGGATAAAGACTCGCATGAAACTGAGCGCCTTAATATCTCTGATCCGGTTTGCCGCTGAGTAACAAAGGTGTGGTGGAAATAAATCTAATCGACAAGATATATCGAATCCATAATATAATATTGGCGCATAATGTTGAGAAACAAAGCAACGAGCTAACGATGTAACAGATAAAAATAAACAACATGTAAATAAAACAAGACACGTATCGCAGATGAGGCAATTCTTCGAAGGCGATGTTTTGTCCGGACCTAACAAATGACGATGCTGTCCGCTTCTCCGCTCGCTCTAGCAACCACAAAATTATATTTTATTTATACTGATCTAAGTATACTAATCTGCATAAGTAGAGGGTATTCATTACATTAAGGACCTACTTCACGATGACCGAATAGCCACTACTAACCGAATAAATTAAAAAATGGAACAGAATTTGTACGAAATTATCTTCCAAGTAAGTTAATAGGAACTTAAATCGTAGGTGGTGAAACAGGACCTAAGTGATTATAAAATTTTACAGAATCTAAACCTGAAAACCACTGAAGTTTTGATGTCGTGTCCTAGGAAAGCGCATGTCATAAATGATATTTTAATCCCTCAAGTGTCGAATGCACCCCATGTGTGCATAAGAAAAACCCTCTTTTTAGTAGGTATATAAGCTTATATCACATACATATATATAAATGTAAAAAAACATCATCCGATGGAAAACCAATCATCATCATTAGCTGTTTTCCCCCCCGGCGTGTCAAATGCACCCCAAGTGTGCAAAAGGACAAAACTTTACATAATAGGTATATAAGCTTAGATCACATATATATACACGTAAAAAAACATCATCCGATGGAAAACATATCATCATCAGTAGTTGTGAACCTATGGGGTTCGCAACTAACCCCCAACC
Source organism: Cosmia trapezina (assembly GCA_905163495.3). Classification (NCBI taxonomy): domain Eukaryota; kingdom Metazoa; phylum Arthropoda; class Insecta; order Lepidoptera; family Noctuidae; genus Cosmia; species Cosmia trapezina. The sequence continues at coordinate 13,408,011 of LR991038.1, forward strand.
CTCCCCACTCGCTGGGGTTTTGGGTCTAAAATTAGCCAAACTCAGACACTTGAGGGGTTAATTGAAAATTCTCAAAAAACTTTAAATCATTATAAAATAAAAACGCTTTTCGTGTCTGTCTGTATGGCCGCGTTGTTCTTTTAAACTATGCAACAGATTTTGATGCGGTTTTCACTATCATTTAGAGAATTTATTGCGGAAGGTTTATATGTATAATAAACGTGCGTTGCTATTGCTAGTATAAAATAATTTGATTCAATTATCATATTCCGCAGTAAGCCAAGCTAATGAACGTAAAATTCTCGAACAAAACAAAGTTACTGCGTTCAAATAAAAAGATGAATCATACAACAACCGGTGTTTATTAAACACCATATTTGGGATGTGATATGATTGATTTTGGAGGATTCTTTGTTTTTTTTTTAAATACCAAATCACTATGTTAATCTTGGATATTATTATGAACATGGCAGATCCAAAATATGTATTGTATTTATTATTCTTTAAAACGCTCTACCTAATTTAAGTAATGAGTTATCGTTTGCTAACAATAGTACTATGATTGTAACGAAAAGTAGGACGTCGATACGCGTTAATTATAGGTATATTATCCATCAGCAATTCAGCACACGTGCGGAATTATTTTATATCAATAGAGAACAAACCTGCCGAGCGCAGATTTAAAACAAGTTCTGAATAGGTCATTAGTTACTATAATAATGGCAGAAAAAATCTTTCGCCGTATCTTTGCGGCTGTAATAAAAATTCTATAATTTACATTTTACAGCTTGTATATTTCATTTGTTCCCAATTTACATGTTGGACTACAAAAAGCTTCGTGTTAAATCTTTTTACACACATGGTTTTGGGAATGACGACACGGTTGGCGCAGTGGTTAAGCGATTGACTGCTGCGCAGCATGTCGCGGGTTAGATTTCCGCACGGAACAAATATTTGTACGACTTACAAGTATTTGTTTCTGGTCTGGATGTTTTTCTATCTATAATATGTATGTATTTACAAAAAAAAAAAAAAATGTATAAGTATAAGTACAGTAGTTTATCAGCCTTCTCGTTACCATAACACAAGCATTAGGTTGCTTAGCTTGGGACTAGATGGCGTTGTGTGAAAGGTCCAAGGATATTATTATTACTATTTTATTATTCATGATGAAATGTAAATAATGAAAGAAATCTAGTTACAAATGACAATACTGGCCTGGCACTATTCTATCGCCATTTACGGCATGCGAGTTGAGTGAATGTCCCTCACTCATGGGTTCATACAATCGCTATGTCTATCGTTCACAATCACTTAATTGATCTCGTCGGTGACGAGTAGTAACTAGTAAGTAGTTACAGTTCCGTTACCAATGCTTCGAGAAAATACCAATCAGCGTCGAGAATCTGGTAAATATTACACTGTCTTGCAAAAAATCTGGCAAGCGTGACAGGAAATCTACGTGACATTTTGTCCTTACATTAATTTGCTCTTAAAACAAATGTACAAGGTATGTCTGTGCATACATAAGCAGTTCTTACATAATTGTAGATAAAATAAGATTGGCAATTACAGGTAACCTCAAATAAGCAGTCTAGGAACATTGGCTTAATTGAAGGCTAAAAATGAAGGTTAATAAAAAAAGCTAATTAACAATTATAATTAAGTTGCTTTAGATTACCTAGTCATTTAATATTTGCTTATGTTGTACGTAGGTAGTCTTAATTTCATATGACAATTTATATCCAAAGGAAATATGATAAATGAGTTAGAAATTAATGGTGTAAGTACTATTATTGTAATGGTAAAATGCTCCTAATAGCCGTCATACGAGTCGCGATATACATCGAAACGCAAACAAAGCAATCAAAAGCATCGAGCGGAGCTGCGCGTACGCTGTAATTATCACTTTATCCAGGTACGTAGGTATACATACATCATCATTTAATAAGAACTTTTTAAACGCAGATGTTCCCTATTCGAAGCTGCAGACAAAAGGCGTTAACGCAATAGAGATGCCCGCACAAAGAGACGGACGAACAGATGCGCGAGAGGAGTCGTGGCATTTTGTCTGTAAATCACACGAGCAAACAGCGCGCACACCACCGGAGCGCAGGCGCGTGGTGACAGCAGTGTTGGTGTGTGAGTGTACCTGCCATCAAGGCTGCGTTCGAGCATACCTGCCCCTACCTGCCTATCTCGCATTCTTGTACTATCTGCAAAGTATCGGAAGGTTTGCGCGTGTGTCGTAACGGTGCCCGCGTGCTTGCTGTTCAAACTGAACTTTACACGGCTGTCCTCGCCACCAAATCATTTTAATCTTGGCAGTTCCCACCGCTGATTGACAATGCAATTATGAATATGGTAATGTTTGTCAGACCTTCAGCATTCGACATATTTTGAATATATTAAGTTAAATCATTCGAAGCCAAGACGGTTAATTCCATATTATAATAATTTATCATTCTGTTAACGACCACGCACATCTAGGGTATTATTTTTGACTGCCAATACAAACAAGGAAATAGTAAATCTTATCTTTTGAGAGTTTAAAATCAACAGAAGATATTTTAGGAATTATTCATAAATTATGAGAATACCGCAGGTCGCTACGGCCGCGGCTACGACTGCTACGCACTACGCAAGACGCAACTGAAACTATGAATGGAACCTGAAAGAATTTATCAACGAACTGAATAGTTATCATTTATTTACTGCAATTATTTATTTATTTATTTATATTTGCATAAAACATGGTATAAAAAGGTGTTACATGATTTCAGGATGAGGTCATACATGTTTTGCTTAAGACTAAAGCATGGAAAATTATTAACACAACATGATGTTCAAGGTATACGTTAATTATTCTCATTTAGCCATATAAACAAGTGAATTTATTATTCATCTTCCATAGTTTTAGGAAGGTGTCAAAGCTTACATTGATTTATTATTATTTAGTGATGTCCTCGATACATACGCTTGTGGGTCATGGACCGTCAACCTCAAAACCTTTATAAGGAAATGCAGATCAGGTTAGCAGAAATTAACATTGCAAAACGAATCGTTTCCGAATTTGTTTAACAAATAAAATCTATTCACGCGAGTCGCAAGAATCATCTACATAATTATTTAAAACTTAAAATACGCTGAATTATTGAATATGTGCAGAACGTGTGGATACGTCTTAGTATATTATTAAATTCCGGAGTACCTACAATAACGGCCAAATAAAAACTTGTTTGAGCTAATCTCTAGAGTGGAATCTGAGAACAGCTTATTACACTTGAAACCATGCTCCTTGAATCTCTTATTGCATTATGATTCATGTCAGAGATTCAGCGAGTCATGCCGTCAAATGTCGAGTCCCTTGTATTGTTTGTATTGTCTTATCCGAGGCAGTGTGATGTCATAGTTCATAGGAACGCCCCAGCCGTCAGTTTCGCAACCCGATGGATGTTTCCATGGGCGTGCTTCAGACTTGGGTGCGTCGCACTCAGCGGGCTGCGTCTATTGTGCTATTTACAAAATGGTCAAGACGTAATATTAGGTGTTATTGGTTGTGCAAGCAGTGCATGAGGTTTGGAGGTGAGGGGGCAGGAGGGGGGGTCGTAACAGGTGTACGAGGCCGGCGCACGCGCATGGGAGCGACGCGAAGGTCACCACAACTTGTGGCGTTCTCTAGTGTTGCAAGTTGATTACCGTAACTCCATCGTTGTAACGTAAAGTGGTTTTAAAGAAAAAGTTATTCCAGCTGTACCAATGAGAAAATTCTACGAGTTTATGGAGTTAGTACTCCTAATAGACATAAACTGTCTTGTGTCACTTATTTGGCAACCAAACATTATTTTGCAGCTTAAAATAAATAGGCAGAAAAATAGATCCTAGAAAACTCACCTCTTTGAGACCATCAAGACGGCCGAGAGACTTGGACTGTCGCAGTGGCAGGAAGGCCTTCAGCGCGTCCATACGCGAGCGCTCCGGCTCCGCATTGACGGTGGCGGTGAGGTCTGCGCACGACAGGCGCGCCTTCCTGCGCTTGTCCAGCAGTTGCTTGGCCGTGCGCGAGCGGCGCTGCACCGGCGCCGCGTCCTCCTCGGGCTCGCTGCACACCTCCCGCGCGGCGTGCACCGTGTGCCGGCGCCGCGACACCGGCGGCGACGTCAGCCGAGACACCAACGACTCGAACATGACGACCGATATCACCCACTGCACTGCTGAGACGACCAGTCACGACCAGCTCTTAAGCCATGTAAACCCATATTGTGCAGCTCGATTTATCCCGTACGATGGAACGCCTACAACCAAACATTACTTCTGTGATGGCTGTTCTTCAGCCGCAGCGGGCGCGACTCTCCATGGCCTCTCAAATCACAGACTGCCTAACATGCGAACACAGCGGGACGCGCTCAGGTGTGGGCAATTTGGATCGTTGACCGATCTGCCGTGGTATTGTCACTCGACTGAACGATAGTGACTCTCGAAATAGCTTTGTTTGTGATTCATTCACACAGTGTGCGTACCGTGACGGACGGAAATGGCAAAACGCGTCCACATTTGCATTCAACTATTACCTTCCTAAAGCAAAACGCGTGCATCACAATAATATTATAATATGTATAGATATACCTACTCATAGTACTACTGATGTGGAAACAATAGGTGTCGAAAGAAGTTCAGCTGAGTGTTTTTATTCACACGTATATGAATACTTCTATTAAGTTCGTTAACCCAGTTACCGAGTTAATATTGTAATTAAATAAAGCTGAGACTTGATCACACGATGCGGCGTGTTGGAAACACTTGAAAGTGTGCCACTGTCCAAAACATTGTGGTGGCAGGTTGCCATCGACGACGCGCTCAAATAGAAACACAAGGCCAAAACTGAAAGCGAAAATAGAAACATAACTAAGGAAGACTTCTTTCTTATTTATTTACAAGTTCACTCTTACCGTTTCTTCTTACAGTTTGGCTGCAGTTGGCAGTTGGCAGCTCAAAGGTGTGGTACCTACAGACAGACCATTACCTATAACAATTTGTTCCCAGGGACCATCGTAATCATGAAAAAAAATCAGCTGTCCCATACAAAACTTCAATACCTACTTGACCAAATGTATGGGATGACTGATTTTTTTTCACGATTACGATGTTGGTCCCCGGGAAAGTGTTTCGGTTTGATGGTCTGGACTGTACCCACACCCTTAAGTTTACACTGTCTGAAACCGAACATATTGTGTAAGACCTAGTTCCATAGAGTATTACAAATGACACGGTGAGGCTTGTTAAAAACGAAATTGCAAGTTATTCTAATACGTAACATAACACTTAGGTGCAAATGACTTCTCTAGACTAAACAGTAACATGAAACTATCCAATAGTCACGTTACACGCAATTAGCATGTTCATAATCAAGTTTTTGAATGAAAATAATTCGAAACATCTGTAAGTAATTTATGTATTTGCATATTTTTATAGAAGAGGCATTCGAAGTGGGACAGTTCGTTACCACCACTGGCAGCTAGCACTAATCAGATTACCAGCGTGACAGTGTTCTACGAAGGGCTTAAAATGTTGTGACTTATGATATGAACAGGCAATTGCGAAAACACGCACGACTTCAGTCAGCCAAGTCGTAAACGAAATATTCTTGTATTTTCACTTTACACCTGTGTCAAGAGACGATTGTTTACTGCTTTTTATGACGATTGTGAATGCGCCGCCTCTACAAGGTAACGAAGTAGGCCACCTGGTATTGTGACCGAAAGCTAAACATGTTCGAGTGTTAGGTAAGTCTAAATTCAAGTTCATAATACATGCGACTGACGTCGATAATGAATGTTTGAATTGTATCTGCTAGAACAAGGTGCTTGGTCGCGCGCTCGAGGGCCTAGCCTCGGTCGGTACTCGGTAGCTATCATTTGTGGAGCATGGCTCAGCTAATAAAACGGTTAGTCCTAAGTCGGCGACGTCGACGCAAACCGGTACGCGGACCGGTCCTGCATACCCTCCCCGCGCACATCACCACATCCCCGCGCACTTCTAAAATACACGCATACACGTCACCTTATCAAGAGAGCCACTGCGGCTAAGCTTCTTGTCAATCCGCTCTTCTATTTCACGGAGCGTTGGGACCGAGGATACCTCGGATCAAATTCGTCGTCGGAAACTAACTCCACGTAAGCTGGCAATATAATCTGGACGCCGTTCTGGTTAACCGCAGTTTAAATTAAACGTAAACTCTCAAGACGAACAAAATCAGTGTCGTATTCGTGTTGGATGGGCAAGCGAGCAGTCAAAGATGCTTGCCAAAAATATTTATGATGATTTGATACTATTATGCAACCGCCCAAAATAATATATTGGAGTTCTTAGCCAAGAAAACCGTGAAGAAATCAAATGTAGCGTGAAAACAATTGGCGAAAGTCTGGCATAAAGACAAGTTAGCCAATAGTCGAGCGCAGTGACAAAGGCGTAGATTAGAAAGTGTGTTGTGTTGTGTATCAGAAAGCCCGTGATACCGCGCGCACACGCTCTGATTGGCGCCCTATCTACAAATCTGTCGCATAGCCGGCGCACGACCATGTTTACACATCCATCCACCTAAATAGTAATTATCCATAGCGGAAAGACCCTTTTTTAACTGATTTTCTAGTATAAAAGCCAAGTTATAGTGCAATACTTTTTTAATTCCATTATTTTCTGTTGCCTTACGCTGAGCACAATCCAGCAAAAAAAATAAAAACACTGGTATAATATCCCGAAACGGACCCACATGAATCTGTGCATGATCGATGACGCATTCAGAATAATAAATTTCTTCTCATTCCGTGGGTTTTTTATTTCTTTGCATCATGTCAAGCCATGTCAGTATTTTGACGGTCGAAGAATGGCCCCGACCAATTGCCTTATAGGGGTGAGTGGGTGAGTTCAATGCCCGTCGTGTATGTTTCAGTGGAGGTTATATAACTGTGCTCCAATTTCAGGTGTAGGTTGAGGAAATGTTACAAAGTTTAGGGGGTCAGGCAGTGACCTTGAGTCGGAAGTGGGTCGTTCGTGAGATGGGCTATCGGGTGGCAGACGTCACGCTCGCTGCGCAGCCCACCTCGCTGCCCGTCGCGTCGACCCGCACGACACCACTATCACTCGCTATCCACATCATCGGGAAATTACTTTAAGTGAACACCACGACTCAGATTATACTGCGTGTAAGAATTTTATAGGTAATTTCGAAATTTACCCAAAACCTGTTGGTATTATTGACCATGAAAAAAATACTTTGTACAAAATACGGCTTATTGCTACTAGTTTACATTTTTATTTTATTTTTTAGCAAATTTGTGCCACTTAAACGTAAACGAGTAACCGCGGAACACGTAGTCGTTTACTCTAATGATGGGACGTGAGTGAAAGCCAAAACCCTCAAGTTTATCTGAGCTTACTTTACATTAAAATATTCAAAATAAACATAATATAGGTACCTATAACCCAGCAGATATATTAACGCCTCGTGGAGCGATATTCAGTAATCTCACAGATTTAAGATTTATCTATGACAGATTTATTTGATGGTTATAGATCTACGTGACATAAAGTTTAAGCTACCGAAATGAAGCACGCTTTGATTTACTTCACAGTGAGGCCATTTCTGTATTTGTTCTCGGCATTAACATTTGTCACAAAGTTGCGTGTGGTTTCTTGTTTCTTTAAGGAATATTTATTTTTTGAGGCTCTTCAGTTATGTAAACAGTATGTCTATTCGTTTACGGAGTGTCAAACAGTGATGGGAGTTTGGTCGAGTTACTTCACCACAGCCTCAAGATGTTATGAAGGGCGAGGGACCGTTACTTGGTACTCGTATACATTAGCCGCAGCGTGACAGAGTTATTTAAATGTTTCTAACTGTTGCCTCCGTCGATGGGAGCGCTATAACCCGGTTGCTGGCTCTGATACGCTCATCCAATGTCTATAGTTAATTTCTTTGTTTTTCTATTGAGGCAATATTTAAACATTATGTATGTTCCACACGCAACAGTGTTGCTGCCTTTAGCTTAATCGCTCCCACTGCTTGCATATATTGGATGTAAGGCCACAAACACAGTCAGAATAACAATGTTATTGGGTAAAAGGTTGCAATCAATCAAGTAATTTGTAAGACCCATTGTGTCATCTTCTATAGGAAAAGATTTGTTGCTTGAGATGCTTCGTTCATATTTCTCTCCATGGAAGGGCCTTGAATGGTACTCGTTCGCATTTGAATATGTGTGCTACAAAACTGTGAATAATTTTCTTCGTTCACCAATTACCAATCAATTACCAGTACTGGTGACCCCAGTTTTAGCCTTATTAAGCACTAGGTCAAGGAATTATGATGCATCAATAGTTAAATTATGCTCCTCGTCGTAAGCTGGCTTGCTTTCTCTAGGTCACTTGTTTACCAAGCATGTCTATTCGTAACGGGAGGACAACATCTTCTGTAGGTCAAACAAACTTTGTTATACTGTGCTCATTAGATTAGATTGTTAAAGAGAACTCCGTTAAAGGGAAAAGCATTCCATTATACCAGCATTTTTCATAAATGCCTTTCGTTAATCTTGGATTTAGGCAATTCTCCTTTGTTACTTTATGTTGTCCACTTTAATCCGTTACTGAATTTTATAAAACAAATTTCCAACAAATGTCTCCCGTATTTATATCCAGATGGCCTTTAATTATCTTGTCTTTCTCCTAAAAATTAATAAAATTTTATGTCCGCTTTCGGAGAGCAATAAAAATTCTTTCTGTCCGCTTTTAACTACGTTCTAATGCAGTCCAAGTTTGTCATGAGATGTTAATCCGTTTGGAGTCACAAAAACACCATAAACAATGTACTTGTGACCTTTTTTCGAAATTTCGATATCTTTAGGTACACATACTGACATACCAGTTTCGTTGTGACTTGTGCCTATTCACACTCACTGGTTTCCACGTGCTTACATTGAGTGTAGTAGTTACGAAACAAGCGTGTGTCGTAAACGATAAAATCAGGCTAACAATATTTATTCTCCGATAAATAGCGAGAGACGCGTGAAATTTGATAATTACTGAGGCCAATTTATATCTTATCTTGCATCATTAACTCCGCCCACTTACGCTCGCTGCATACAGTGATTAGATTATTTTTTAAAGTTTAAAGTGGTGTTTTTGTCTTAAATAAGTAAACCTTTCGAACTTCCAATAGTAGAATTTGGGAAGTGAAAGTTTTAAACATTAAAAATACCTATAATTTACCGTACCTAATACATCGACGTTGATGAACCAGAATTTATAAAAACGGCTTTTCCCCGTCACCAAACAAAAACGTGGAATCTTCCTTCTAAAAACGATCGATTACTTCTGAGTGCTCTTCTATAAAAAGTAGCATCAAAAGAGGCGTCAAAACGATGACTTGCCAAGTGAAGCTGTTCGTTCATTACTTACGATTTAAAGCGTGAATTAGACAAAATGAAAATAACGTAATTCGAACAATTGCCTGAACTGGCAACTGTATGTCAGAGTTGTTAACGTCTAGCGACGGCTGCATGGTTAATGCAATGATTCTACTAATTGATACCGCTGAGTGTATTAACGAAGAATCTGCAAAATTTTTGAAATAATCCATTCAACGTAATAAGTGATATAGTATGAAGACTAAAACTCAGTAATAGACTCATAGACTTCATCAAATGATGAAATATCTACCTACAGATGAAGTTATTATTGAACCATAATGACAAAGTTCATAAATTGCGTTTGGCAGCACAATTAATGAAAATGACCTCTGAGCTAATTAGAGAAATCACTGTGTCAATGACGAACAAAGTACAAAAAGGCTAATCATTTTCAAATCCACAACGGTCATCATTGTGGCAAAAACTGCGTTGATCTCATTAATTTCAAAAGGAATATTGGATACAACTGTAGGCTATGTTTTTAAGTACGTTCATTACTTAACTTTTGCCCTTCAGCTTTGTTACTTACTTTATTGACAGAAGGATTGGGCAGAGAAAGTTTCGAAACTTCAAACAACTCGCAAATTCATTATGATGTGATTTTAATTGGCTGATTGTATTTAAATTACTGCTTTAATGCAACTTGCTTTATTCGTTTCATTCGGCCTATTTAACGTAATTTGTGTTATGTGGCGTGTTTTTGTAAATAAAGCATTTATTACTCTAAGCACAGTAACTTCCGTGACAAAACTTCCTTGATTTGAATCCGATATGTTATTATTAGTCAACAAATACAGTCAGATATTTAATTTAAGGTCACAACAACCTTAATCTCACTTAATATACGATGCTATAAAATAGATTAAAAAGAAATCCTATATAATCTGGTAATGGGTAACAACGTTCACGCGTGAGTAAACATGGCCAGTGTCGGTTCTCGTGCATCCACACACGTGCACTTGTGAAGCCCTACTTCACTAACCCTATTTACTAGACCAGGTACTACGACCTATTTCCATTCATACTACTTTTGACTTTATCCTTTGGGATGTTTCCGAAGCCAGTAAGGGGCTTTGAAAAAAATATGCAGTATTCCAAGAACCATATTATAAACATTTGATCATAAACTAAGTGTATTTATTATAAGCAAATCTTGGAACTAAGATTGAAATAATGCATATTCAAAGTTAGCAGAAATCGAGACACGCGACACCGCCTACAGAAGCAAAATTACGAATATGGAAAGCATACCAAGAAAACGCGCACGCTACAAATTCTGAATATCTATTACGTATGCAACGATAGAAACACTAAGTACAATATAATGATGACATTGGTAACGACAAAATCCTAAGACACTCGGCAAAGAATTGAAACAGAGAGTCATGTATTCGGTGTGGCAGTAACGAGGTTATAATCAGAATTCTTCCGGATCCGGCGGTTTGGTCCGGGAATAGAAAGCGTTAGTCGCCAAACAAGCCCTGCAGGCGGTCGCGGATGTTTACGCTAGGGATAGAAATCAGAGGCAGCAACTGGTTACGAATAAGAAGTGATTAACACTAACGACGTTGCAGATGATGATATTCATACGAGTGCCGCACGAGAGGAAGTCCAAATTATAGACGTTGAAAACTATAATGCAGTAACATGTTGTAAAGTTTAGTGTCACCATTCAGGTTGATATTATACTAATACGTCCGACGTGGTACAATTGATTAGGTTTGAACTGTGTGAGCTGATATAAGTATGTGGCTCAGTTCAGTACAATGTAAAGTCTAATAAGACTTTATATTGTACATATATTGTCCTGCTTGTTGTGTCGACGGTTATTACAAAGTTACAATATGTATCAAAGCGTTTCTATTAGCGCCTTTCGGCAACTGTGTTGGAAGTTTCAAACGTAACCATGCATTTGTTTTAGATTGACAGCAAGTCAGCTAAAAAGTTAACCATGTCTAGGGCGTACAAAATTAATTATTCAATCGCATTACACTGGAACCGATACTGGACCAGATATGCCAGATGTATAATTATAATGTTAAACCAATTATTTGAACCAATGATATCACAACGAGTGACAACAATATCACAGCATTAGCAATAGCAACTATTGAACTCAAATAAACAAGATGAGTGTATGAGAATGAACAAATGAGTTAATATTTAGAAGTATAGAGAGATCGGTTGGCAGAATCCTCAGATAATCGTCGTATTTGTGATTGGATTCTGGTATAGATACAAGGTAAAAATGAAACGGAATAGTTTGTGATTTACAAAAAAACCCAAACGGACAGGTGTTTCTAGAACGTGACGGTGTCTAACATTGAGGAGTATTGGAGTTTTATTGTTAATGCTAAGTAACCTTTTACCTTTATGGTATTACCGGTTTTTAGCATGACTGAGCCTGTGCGTTGTTGAATATTTCCGTTGGAGAACGTTTTTACATTCTGATGATTGGCGCGCTAAAACCTGTCTGAATGAGATTACTAAGAAAATTATGGTCCCGCCGATGACGTTATTGTTCTAGGAGCTAATTTTTCAAGTTATGGTGGTAATTTATATACTTTAGAGAAAGTTGATAATGTTATTGATGAAAACAAAAATAAGGCTTTCTGGAAGCTGTAACACAAAAACAATGAATAAGTAGTGCTGTAAGCATCGAGATATAAGCACTTAGTACTTATATCTCGATGGCTGTAAATTGGAAGTTATCAATAACATGATCTACTTTACTATGTATCGATTTAGAAGCGTGTAAAATGATTTCATGGATTTTATTTTAACCGATTGACGACATTAATTGTAAGTAAAATTTATTTGCAAGAACTTATTTTTATACTAATTATTGAACCTGTTATCTAAGCCAACAAACTCCAATTTAGTAAGCAAGCATATATAATTTGAATTTGTCACATACTTATTAGTCAATTATTGCAATATTACGTAGTATGTTTCAGTAGTTCGATAGGTAGGAAATGTTAAAATCTTTTTCTTCAAAGCTATTTCATCACTCAGTCTGTGCCCACATACCTGACGCTATTGTGATCGCATGTATGGGTTCTGATCAATCTCAAGTTTATAATAACTAAACAACCGTTTGACATATTTATAAAAAACTTAATCGCAGAAGATGAATCAAAAAACAATCGTAAGTTAACGGAATACTCCAAATCGAAGTATCGAGGCCATAGAATCGTCACCCGCTAGATGAACACAAAATAACACTCTCACATCATAAGAGATTTATTTACCGTAAATCATAAGACATCACAAAATCCGGTGTATAGGATCGGGCACTAGCTTCATCAAGGGCTACTTTCCATGTAGGTAGACGGAACAGTCACTCACACACGTCCACGGCTCCAGCTCACGGCGAGCGTTGCACGCGATCCAAAAGAAAAAATAACACGGTTCCTCCACAGAGTCAATGCCGAACTTACAATACGAGTTCTCCGATGAGACCTCACACTACACAATAAACCAGTCAATATGGAAAGGATCACTCGAAAGTTGAGCTGCCAGCTATTTTCGACGGAGAAGTTTGTTGACAGATAGCTTGTGCAGACAGACGAGACGTTCTCGCCGCGCTCGCGCATACTCCGGTGTGAAGTCGGCCGCGGGCAGCAGCTCGCTCGGGCCGCTTCGGCCGGCCTCGGCGGCATTCGGCTGGAATGCGCGGCACGCGGGCCCAGAGGCTACAGCTTCGGCTGGTCCGTTGGGATCTACGCAACGCCCGCTTCGCTTCGCATACACAAAATATAATTAAATTGCAACAGCCGATCGCCATCTCAGCGCTATAATGTACACTTGCCTAAGATCAGGTTCTGTCCAAAGTCGGCATTAAGTCAACGGGAAAGTACAGTTAGGTGCAGGCGCGGGAATGCGTGAGCGAGGTCACGGAACTAGTTGTAAATGACAAGCCTTCCGACGAGCAATACAAGAATTGCTCGGATTATAACCCAGTTAGTAAAAATTTAATTAGGGCTTCATTCCTCCGAGACAAGCCACATTGGTTAGTGAACAGCATTCCGAAAGTGTCTTACCAAACAAGGCAAACAGCTAAGTAGCTAGCAAAAGCCTGGAGTAAGCCTATTGTAACGTAACCGATGACTCAAAGCAGTAGCTATAAATTCGATAGAATTTTAAGTAAATCGCTTTTCTGTATCAAAACTAAGCCTTGTGCTACCTGCTGAATGCGGATTCGCAAGTTTTGCGGGTCATTGACGCATCAACCGCCTACGCTACGAGTACTGGTCAAAAAATGGCCTCCAATAAAGTATCACTACATAAATTTGGTTCCGAACGATACGACCAAGTGAATTCGGTACAAAATTTAAGGGCAGGCCATAGATCAACAAACAACAAAGATCATTAAGACCTCAGTTTTGTACAAACAAAGCCCAAAAATGTTTGCGGACACGTGTGTCGGTCGTCCTTCATTCGGTGTGTATTCAAATTGTTTGATTTACTTTGAAGATCCCGCTGTATGCACAAAAACATGTCATTGTGGTTGTTTAAAGGCAAGTTTTTTTTCTACGATATCTTTTTCTCCAACACTTCATAAATCTTCCTCAGGAAGCACGTGTAGCAAGCTCCTAAATTAGTCAGTTTTTGCACTATTAATGATGATATTATCAATGTTGTTTCAGATGCTGGCATTCGAATCAAACGAAGCGCATTTACTTGAGGCTCGCGTGCGTTTACCTCGGCAATAGAATTGAATGGGTACAATAGAACGGATGTTGGACATAACACGACCGGAATATGTGAGTTTCCGCTGCGTATCTAGTTTACTTGAATAACGTAATTCGTAGTAACTAAATATCAGCATCCAGCTATAATTTTAAGCACAAGGTTCATCTGTATGATATATTGCTGTCTTTGTCTTAACGTCATGATTACTTGTTTATTCGATAGAATTCAGCTCAGTCTGTAAAGCAAAAGCACCATTTTATAAGACATGACTCATTGGCGCTCAACCTGTTTTAAGACACCTCTGAGCTTAGAGAAACATTTATCGATAAACAAGAATTGTTTTTTGTATTTTTTATTACGTAGGTATTAGGTCTATAGAATGTGCGTTATTAACTTTGAAGTTATTGATTTTGTCTAACTTGAATTTCAGAATCCCTTGTTTATACATTTTCCAGCTGACTACGATTTCTATCTTTATCAGTTCTCTTAGGTTCAGTGTGTCTCGTCTACAGTAGACGTTTGTGTGAAATAAAACCACTTTATCTAATATCCTGATTAATATGGGAAAGCTCAAGAAACAAACAATAAGAAACAATAAGTAATATTTTGCGTTAGTCAGATCATCTGAGTACTGACTCAGATATGAGTCACGGCATCTCAAAGAAAGCCTCGGCGAGCTTGATAGTGCAGACCAAGCGCACGCGCTACAAATATACAAAGAATCCTATTGTAAGGGCCGCAGAATTTATTGCCTTATCTAAGACATTGATACTACTGGGCACAGCCGGGGGAGAATTGAGATAAAATGTTGTTCATTGTTTCGGAATTTCTGCTAAAGAATGTGTTACTGACGAGGGCTTTTGATTTCATACACCACAGTAAAGAATTATGTCGTGAGAATTTGCTGCTGCAAAATCCAGAGCCTGTTTCCAATACATAATATCGTACAGGTGTGAAAATTGTAAGTATTTGTGAAAAATCGCGTGTGTTAGTACAAAAAGCAGCTGGGAGCGTCGACGGTAGCGCGGGCGCCGTCAGTGAAATCGCGCATGTAGAAAGCAGAACTGGGAGGGGCGGCTGTCGGTAGTCGCGCACGCACCACTGCTAAATATACACTTATACAGCCAATCGATACTTTTATGAATTTCTTACCACCACGGCACAGATGTGACAGAAAACAGTATTTATAATTGCTGTCACCCGTATTGCAGACTGTTTCTAGATTTCCAATTCAATATTTATTCAGATCAAAGAACTAATAAAATATGCAATTATGCTCACTTACATTGTTGATTCAAGAGATCTATCATGATCTTTGCATATTGATTTCAATAACACGTATACCATAGCAGTCTTATCCAGAAATAGAGTGTTTTCATTGAAGATGCTTTTAAGACGTGACATGACATACAATCAGTTGTCACCGAGGCGTAAGGCATCCGTCGTAAATACCTATACCGCGTCACCAACTAAGAGTTCATCAATCAACAAATGTGTTGGTTGGTACTCTGGTACCGTTAGACGTTTCGCCATTACCAGGGCCGAGGATAGGGGAACTGGCTCCATTAACGAATTAAGCATTCGGCCGCTGACAACATCAATTATGTAATAAACCATCGGGTTGTGTTTTACGTTAATTATCTTTTTACCGTTAGTATTAACTTTTCTTAGGTACCTTTTAACGTCTTTTTGTACCGTTTTTTTCTGTCAATCCCGATTCATATATCGACAGCCTGTGAAATGCATCCTTACGATGAGGGCAACGGTATAGCTCTGTATTCGAGCATTGTTGCCAAACTTTTGCTAAAAATGTACTGTACAGTCAAGACACGTTCTATTACCGTAACCGTGGTTTGTATGTCGTCCCTAAAAGTATATTTATGTTTCCTATCTTGGAAAATTATATGCTGGTATATCCAAACTAAGATAGTTAAGGCCTTTCTGCCCTTAAAAAGCGATAGTTGGTTTATTTTTATGCATTTTCATAGAGCGAACATAATTTTGTAATAAATTCAATAAAATGAAGTCAGAAAAATTTCGTATGTATGCTTATGAATTTTAATTAACATCTTTTGAGTTTGACTCCTCCACTAAATGCAATACGGAGTATTTTATAAATGGTGGATAGCATTCCAATCTGAATTTAAACGATGGTTTATGGCATTTAAATCTTCGTCAAGTACGTGGATTATGTAGCAATCGCTTCCAAAGTAGAATCTATGATCTAATATAACTAACAAATAAGCAGGTGTGGTTTGTCGTTAAATAAAATAAATAATAAATAAATGCTTAACATATAGAACTACGTATGTATATGAACCAATTCAAATATAAAGCAAACACTATGTTCTTCTTTAATGTCTGAGTATTAATTCCTGTTTGAAAAGGTAATTTAAAATTCAAGATGATTCTTAGAGCCGCAATTCTAAAACCTTGTCTTTATACAAATAAGGTTTACAATTTATAATCACGATGCGTTACATCTAACGAAGAATCTCTTAGATAAACTACATAAATAGGATGTAGCAACTAGCAAGTATTGGCGCCACTGACATTATGAATTTTATTGCACTAGCACCGAGCTTTTTATGAGACCACTCCGCTGACGAATGCCCAAGATAATAGCAGATAAAAATTATTTTCTTAACAGGAAAGAATCGCCATTCGTCGTTACCGTCCCAGATAATTCTAAAAGGGTAAGATAGTAAAAACGATAGAAATAGTTTCCTTGGGTAAATACAAATATATATTGGCTTCTGCATTCCACACAGTAAAATGTGTCCGATGGGAAATTGCTACTCGTTTACAAAAAAAAATGAAATATCTGCTAATATAGCAGTTGATCTTCTAATGGCAGTTGATGTAAGTATGTGTGACAGTAGAACAAACGAACTCAATAACATCTAGTCTCAGCACTTGTAAATGCATTACTCTCATTGTAAGTCATTGCCTAATGAACAAAACAATCAACACAATTTAAATATCAGCAACCAGTTTAACTATCTTACAGTAGTTATTACGCAAGACAGAAGTCACAGTGTCCAAGATGAGACTTCAATGCGAACAACTATCGAAGTTACGCATTTAACATTTAAATAATAAGCTTATGCAGATCTTCTTGAAGAAACTTGTGTACTCTTACGAAAAGTATACTATTATGTTGAAACAAGTAATAGCAGTTTGTTTACCTGTCTAATTAATACAGTCTTTTTGTAACAACATGTTTTAGGCTTGACACGTCGCATCGCAAATGTGTCCAGAAAAGGCAAGGAAGCTTTGACAAAACACCTGGCTCTACAATTCGAATTTCAATAAAAATCGATTTGTGGCTACGTAATACCTATTTTGGTATCTTGGATACTTATAATAATAAAGATTTTTCGTTAAGGTGTGCTAACCAAGAAGGTTTTTTCTTCGAACAACGATGGCGTATGACTAATGAAGCAGCAATGGGGATGTGAACCGTTCTCTTGTTGTTGTTTATCGGACATCGCTATTAAATCTTCCAGTCAAACGGAACCCATAAAAACCACGAACAGTAAGAGAAAATATTCAGATGAACTTTCTTTATTGTAAGATAGATTTCACTGTATTGTTGGCTTTTCCCAAAGCACACTCATTTGTCTCAAAATCCGATCTTTTCATTGCTATTCTCTGCTCATCGTTTGAACTTATTTTCATTTAATTTTCTTTATTCGATATTGAACTTTGTGTACTTGGGTTAAGAGTTGAAAGGCTTGCAGTTGCAATAGCTTTTATTTCGATCCTTCAGTATGTATGGAACGTCCGCTCCGGACATACGAAAGAATTTCAAAAGCAAATCTCTAGATTCTACATCAGTATTTAACGTCGTTCTTTCCTTGAGCTTTTAGTGTCCATTAAAATATCTACGTGTTGAATTTTCTTTACATAATTCTGATTGTTATCTAATTATAATAAAATGTGTGTATGGAAAAACTGGAAACATATCAGGTATATTAACAGACGTCGAAAACAAGCGCATCTCTCTGTACTCGTATAGTTTCTCGTATGTACAACTTTACGCACCTCAATCTCAACTGTCTGCTATAACAAAGATAAATTCGGTCTAATACAGTTGCAATAACTAATTTAGTAGCCCTTGCTTTGACAAGACCAACTAAATTAATAAGGCTAGAATGTGGTCAGTGAAAAATGGACTAGCTAAAACAAACTCATTTATAGACACCACTTTCTGAGATCCAAAAAAATTACAGACAGACTCGTGGCAATGTATCATTTGCTTAAAAACACTAAGATCTCCTGCCCAAACCACTAAGTTTTGTGCGAAAACCACTTAGGCGACTATTTACCTAGCCTTGAGACATTTCTACATAAGAAATGGATGCAAATGACTGACAAAATTTATTAGACGCAATTCTATGTCATAACATTTATGTCAGACATAATAATAAATTATCGACTATCTATTAGCTGTATACATTGTTGATAGCAGCAATAATAGTAAGATAGCATCTCTAAATAGTGGGTACAGCGTTAAAATGTCATTGACGCGTATTTAAAACCGATGTAGAATCGAGATCGTATCCTAATGTCCTCAATACGACCAGTTTGCAAGTTCTAAGGTAATCAGCGCAATCTCAGATGGTATGTAGATGGTGAAGTGAGGCCTCGGAATGTTAGGCCATGGCCTCGCGATAGCGGCGGGGGCGTGCCGGGACGTGCTGGGGGCAGTAGCCAACCGATTTGTCTTTTTGACAGAAGAGTAATAGATTGATAGTACAGCAACATATTTATTTACTGGCAACTTGTTAGGTGCGGTAAGTAATGCAGATAGAGAAGGATTTTGTTCTATAACGTAAATCTTAAAATACAGTTTGCTATTTTCCATTGCTACTGCGTTTTATGATAATTACAAAACAAGATTTTATAATAATTATAATTAAGTATTACAATTATTCAGCTACATCTGGTTAGACTGGAAGCCGACCCCAATATAGTTGGGGAAAAGGCTAAGAGGATGATGATGATTATCAAGACAAAATTATCCTAGACTATTCCATCGGCCTCCGAGTTTATTATGTGTTGAATAATGGAACGTTTATGATGTTTGCCTCATTTTACGAGATCATTAGGATGTAATAAAAGCCGAGACTAGAACAAAAATATCTGACGCTTGCACGAAATCCGCGTCTTTCTGAACGTAAATATAACGTAAAGTAATGGAATACAGACAAGTCACGAAAATAATTATATCATTAGGAAGAATAATGAATATATACGTTCTAACAAAAGTTTCTGTAATAATGAAGGGACTTACAACATAATATTTGACGGCCATCGAGTTATGCTAATATTACAAAAACTGGCCAAGTGCGTGTCGGACTTCGCACATTTAGGGTACCATACCAAATCTGATTTATCAATATATTGCTATTTAATATTAAATTATTCGTAATAATAAACATTATCATCAAATTTCAAGTTCATAGGTCAATGGGAAGTGGAAGTTACCTAAAAAATCTTCAGAACAAAATTTTGGTGACTTCTCATTCCTATATTTTCCAATATTTATTAAAACAAAAATACAATATTTATATATATACTCAACGAGTTCTAAACAACGACACCCCATTTAATGAGGTAGGT
Organism: Cosmia trapezina; assembly: GCA_905163495.3. Lineage (NCBI taxonomy): Eukaryota > Metazoa > Arthropoda > Insecta > Lepidoptera > Noctuidae > Cosmia > Cosmia trapezina. Next base: position 13,427,798 of record LR991038.1, read on the forward strand.
CAACATTTTTTTTTCCTTAAAAACATTTAAGTAATCATATTTTTTGATAATTTGTATGGCTTTGGGTCAACAAGATGCCGTTTGGCTGTAAAACCTGTGTGACAGACGACGGGCAAACGGACACGTGAGTGACAGCAATTAAATACCAAACCCTTCGGGTACGGCACCCTTGAACGGAAGCCAGCAGAATAGCTCAGCATCAGTAAGAAGAGTTTCTACCGTTAATAACAAAGACGATGCTTTTATAAACACTATCATTACAAGTAATGCTACTAGCGCTACATGTAGTTTCTGAATAAACATTACTATAAGACAATGTTATTCACAATTTCACAATACAAGAATATCAAGGAAGATGGAGACTCCACATTTCGCTCCCGCCACACAATAAGCTGTGGCCCTTTAGCAGTATCTAATTTCTATCTAGATTTCAGTGCTCACACGCAGCATCGCTTAGCATTCCCTGCACGAAGCGTCCCGTCCGTCGCCTCGCGATGTGTTCACACTTTAGATACTAATCCTGTGATTGTAATGGCCACGGCTTCTAATAACACGTAAGTACGTTCACGAGTTTAGAATTAGATGAGATGGATTTTTGCGGAGGTCTTTTTTATATTTTTGCGTGTCTATTACATCTATACAACAATATTTTTTGTTTACACTAAACCTCTTAAGTGGTCATTATACTCATCATTTTGAACAACTGACCAAACCAAAAACCTGAAACGGACCAAACCTGAAATTGCAAAAAAAAAAATCAGCTGTTCAGTACATTTATCTAAGAACATCAAACTCGTCATGTATTGTACTTACTCATGTTTTTACAAAATAAAAATATCTTTATCGTCAAAATGTACTGAACAGCTGATTTTTTTTCCGCGATTTCAAGGTTGGTCCCATACAAAAAAAAATTTCAAAATGATGAGTACAATGACCCCTTAAGAGTTTTAGTATAAACAAAAACTAATGTTGTAAGTAGGTATATAAAAGGCAAAAGTGATTGACTGATGTATTAACGCACAATCCTTATGAGGTCCAAAGTTTGTATGAAAAAAACTACCACGCGGGCGAAGCCGCGGAAAACAGCTAGTCTTTTGTCATTAGAATTTAAACCGTTGACAATGTTAAAATTTATAAATGTTGAAATTACAAACACACTTATCTACCTATAGTTAACACTGCAAATGCCAGGTCGAACAGGAGACGGAGAAGGAGAAGGAAAACCCAAATATCATTAATAACCCAAGTCCCGTGATGATCATGCTCGTACTGTTCTTGTTTCAAGTTCCTATAAAGAAGCAACGCAAGATCGTTGCTTCTTTATAGTCCTTCCTGACAGAAACGGGGATACACCAGATACGAAATTAGTTAAACAACTAACTACATTATTCTCACCACTGAAAATCTCATAGTTTTAAAGGCCAATGCGATTTCTATATTTTGCAATTTTAATTGTCTGCTATCTATTTCATACTCAATGCTTTTGAATAAATCCATGTTATTAATTATGTATCTAATCTGCCTCTATAACGATAGAGGAAGGTGTGTATATTTGCTCATTATCGTAAAACGCACATCCTGCCGCATTCTCAACATCATTGGCACGATATTTATCGTTAGACAATCCTGCCTGTATAAAATTAACAATCTTTACATAACCATGTCTGTGATACGAATAAGGAAACATACATAATTTTACCAACAACATATTTATGATGGAAATATTTCTCGCTTCTTCTGCAGCGGGGTATCAAATTCAATGGGATTAAGTTTGTTCCTAGGGACGGTCAAGTGCAGTCATTTGTAAACGCGCGCGTGGGCGGGTAAGGTTAGCATGCATTCGTGCTACAATCAATTTTAACGAAGAGCAACATTTTGTGTGATACAGTGACTACTAGGTAGGCAAAACTTCCAAAAATAATTTGAAATACATCTACAAAATCTACATGTGTCTAACTATTTTTTGTTTCCAAACTTGGTACATAATTATGTTCCTCAGTCCCTCAGACATATAGTAAAGTTTGTGCATCCTCTATTATAGCTCGTTAAATTAGAAAAATCTGGTTTCCTTCGCCTCGCCACACGCAATTCCCTTTCACGATCACGTCGTACATAGAATGCCACATTACCGATAAAAACGACCTATAAGTTAAGCTTAAAGTCAATCTGCGTACGCGCCGCATTTCAACGTAAAACCTTGTTAAACCACTTTTAAGCTCCTACTATTTTAAATCTGTATACAGTACCGCGGTGACTATTATAAGAATTCATGCAAATGAGATGAAATATACAATAAACAAGATTTTTCTCATAATACCGTCTGTATGCTCTCAGCACGATGCGCATACGCCGCGCAGCCCGGTTGTAAACCCTCTACCTTACGCAGCGATATGACGTTTTTTTACAAAGTACATAAAGCCTCCGTTTGCTATTTATTAGATGCCTTTAGATTACTATATACATACGCATTTTATGTTTCCTACACCTACAGGTGCGTAAATAACAATCTAACCTTATCTTTATAGCTTTCTTTGGTACTGTAATGTTCGTTATTTTAATTTCATATTTACATCTTGGCTAAGTTCTACTAACTTCTGTACCTTGATTTGTAGGCTAGCATCGAAGTAATTAGCCGCCTGCATTCTTAGGAACAGTATTTGTCATGCATGACTTAATGCTGTAGATTTTCTAATTGCTAATTTACAGTCGTAACACTTCACGTAACTAAGTGTGAACTGTACCCAACAGACTTGGTTTTATTTTTAAAGTAGGTAGTCTTTGAAAACTATTCAACTTAATATCTTATCAAGTTATCAAGTTATACGATTTGTATTGTTTTTCCAATCATCACCATTAAAGATTTGACATCACTTGACATCAGAATAACTAATCGGTCTTGATCGAAACTGGAAATTAACCTGTTCCCACAAATATTAATGTGGTTTACACGTTTAAATACTTTTTGAAAACCCTTGCTAAAATCAACAGGTCACTACGCAGGAAGTTCCGAATCATAGTTTTCATCATTATGCTACGATGATAGTGTTATGTACGTGCAAAGGCGATAGGTATTACTATTAGTACCAAGTCATATCTCCACCATCGTGGCGAGGGGCAAATCGCAACATCACGATTTATAGGGCTGCTAACACAAGCCGATACCTACTAAACTGTTTAAAAAACCTATCAATCGAAAACATCTGTTCGTGAAATCAGATATTTTAAGGCACAGAATCTAAAAAGTTTCAAAAGCAATAAAAGTTATGCAACAAGAATAAAATGTAGGCTCTGCCAACCCTAGGTTAGCGTTTTGTAACTATCATTGACTGTGCGAGTCGCGTCGATAGAATCAGAATCACGAATAAATTTTACACATACGTATACAGTCTACAAAAGGACAAGCAACTTACGAAGTATTTTGTCTTCTGTTCTACCTTTTAGAGTTTATGGGAAAATGATAGATGTATAAATAATGTAAGTTATTTTTTTCCAGTGGGCAACTTGGAGGTTTGAAACTGAAACCGGCAACGAGTGCTCAGGGAAACAATGTCTGTAATGATCACGAGAGAGAGCTACACGTGCGCGTTCTTCCGCTCCATTAGCATTGAATGGTCGGCTCGTGCGCATGTCACACGGATCATTGTCGCCCGGATTGAACCTACTCTCAATCTAAATCAATCTACCTCAAGCGAAGAGCGAGTCGCTGCATTGTTCTCATTTACTTCACCGATTAAACATAATGAGCACATTTGACACGTTCATTACACTCCTCGCTCCGATACGAACTCTCCGTAAGGTCAAGTGCAATGAAGCAACATTATCCTAACACTTTCGTAACACATGTCACCATACAATACGTGAGGGCATTAATTCTAATGTATGTAATGTACCGTTGATAGTATGTAGGTACTTACCGGTAATTCGAGGTAGTCGCTAATGGTATACTTGGCAGCGCCTCGTCGGATGTCAGCCAGGGCTGCGAAGTGCTCGTCGCGGCGCACCTTCCGTCGTAGCAGCGCGCGGGCGTAGGGGTACGCCGCCAGGAACTCTCCGTACGTGTCCATCAGCTCACCCATGAACAACTGCTTCAGGAGGATCGCGCTCTCACCAGAAACACCTTCCGCCGGCGGAGGAGGTAACTCGCGACACTTGAGCGACTCCGGGATGCTTTTCGTAGCAAAAGTACTAATCCCGCTAGTCGACTCACACGATGTAAACGCGTCCGTTTCACTCGAACCGCATTTCGAAAACGGAAACGCGGATGAGGCTCCGCTTTTTTCGCTACTCGCAGAACTTTGACGAGTGGTGCTCGCCTTCTCATAGTAGTCCGGATATTGGGGCTCTGACTGGCTCTCGGTCGATGGCGAGGACTCCTCAGCGGCCGCACTGCTGTACTGGGCATTCTTTATACAGTCATATAAATCTTCTATTGATTCGTAAGGTGTGATGCTTCCACATGATTCAGCTTCGACATCATGTTCGTGAAGCCTCTCATAAAGGTCTTCGTTTTTTCTTGGAGAGACGGGTGTGATGGCTGATTCAGAACGACTTCTTTTAACACTCGGGATTTGATCATAGCCAAAATCTGTTGGGTTGAGAAAATCCCACCGAACGTTTGCCCACACGTTCTCGCTAACATCAGCTGATATCCTGTGATCAGCGCAACATTGTCCACTGCTTCTAATAGTAACAGTCGTTACATTATCGCTAGTTTCTACAGTAGAACTGTCGGCCAATGATTCATCGCAATCTATTGGTATGTCGACAATTATTTTTCGAAGACTGACAGAAGAAACGCTAGATCGATTGTCGTCATCAACTTTTCGATTGTCAGTCGCATTAGAGTCGTTGAATTCCGAGTTCGTTATCACTGAAGATGTGTCAACATCATGCTGAGTAATCACGCCTTCCTGAATGAGTTCAGTTAGTATGCTTTTGGGCTCTTCTTCGATTATAGATCTTTCCAACAGGTCAGCTGTGCCGTGTTCTTCTTGCTTGCAATCATTTTTCAATAAACCAGAATCTATGTACTTTCTCATGCGTTCAGTAAGGGCTTCGCTGGCTTCTGATACTGATTCCAAAAAGTAGAATAGAAGATGGTACTCTTCTTTGGTGATAACTGCGGCGCGCAGTAGTGGCTTGCCATACAACTCCACCGCCGAAAATAGTGTTGAAGCTGTAATAAAAGAGAAAGTACTTGTCATGCAAATTGTATTACGTTTGTGTGCACCAGTTTGATATAATTGACGGTTATTGACCGTGTTACTTTATGAAACATCTGCATAACACAGTATAGAGTCGCTACAAAAATGTACGTGGGAGCCAGTGAGGTCACGTTGCACATCGGTAAAATGAATCACCTTGCATTTAAAGTTCATATTAATGACCGAGAACTTTGCATTACTTGGACGTCATTAGGTTTTAGATTTCAGGCCCATTTTTCCAAAAATAAAATTCAGTTTCATCAAATGTATTGCCAAAGAGTTGACTTTAAAAATATAATTAGACATGTCACCTCTCTAATCACTTAATACCGACTCCATTCATCTGATATGTATGGTAGTCACGGCGGCTGCATACCTAATGCATAAAAGCGCCTTCTAGGAAAGATTACCGGACAATAGCATGCGTATGAGTCTTATTGCCAAACCGCTTTCTATAAACATCACTGCGTCTGCCCGCGGAATACTGAATGAACACGCTTCGTTTGCAGCTTATTGATGTACCGAGCAGGGAGGTTCCTTGAAGAAAGTTAACGTGCAGCACAATGTTTCGTGAAGTACTTAAGGCTATTAATAGAATATCGCAGATTTTATGACATCCGCTATCCTTGCATTAAAAAAACTGGTCAAGAGCGAGTCGGACTCGCGCACCGAGGGTTCCGTTCCGATTTCTGAAAAAGTGTGCTATTTAAATACATTGTTTTATTTTTCCTGTAATCTTTACATAAATTTCTATCACATAGAATAATTTCAGATTTTTATCTTTGCAAACTTCGGAGATAAGGGGGGGAACGGTTTTTTTTTTACATTTTTCATCAAAAGTAGAAAACTATGCGGCCTAAAAAAAAATTAAAAAATGTTTGAGAATGTACAAGCAGCGCTCTTTTATATGATACCCCACATGCCCTAGTAGCTCCACTTTGAATTTTTAAGACCCCCTTTCAGTCTCTCTTACAAAAAAAAATATAAATATTTTTACTTCTTCTTATTTGCAAAATAGTTGGATAAGCGTCATCTAAAACTGTTCTAAATTTCAAGATGATAGCATTCGTAGTTCTTGAGATATCCAGCTGTGACAGACAGACAGACAGACAGACAGACTGAGTCACACCATAAGGGTTCCTTTTTTACCATTTTGGTACGGAACCCTAAAAACTACGATATACCTACATATTCAAAGTAGATACTAACCATAAATCTTTTCCCAAGCAATGAATGTCTCCAGATCCCGGCCGTCCCATTGCAGTGGTTGGCATTCCACGACGAGCACTTCCCCTTCTAACACCGTTGCTGATGCTCTGGGTTCTACTGGAGCTTTGGAGCCTCCAAGGAAGAGCAGTGCCACGGGTGGAGCAGGGGGCGGCGAGTCGGGGAGCGGGACAGATCCGCCGAGAGGTAGGGCCTGGGGTGCCGACAGTGGCCCACTTGGTAGACCAGCTAATACTGCTCCGAGGTCATTCAGCGGCTCACAAACGATTTCAGCTACCGTACTGTTGCCCCACACTGTCACCTGCAAACACAAATATTACCTTTATCATCACAACGCATTTCGTGTATGACTGACGGAGTGTATAACGGTTTTTAAACGTTGGGTCAAGGAAATTAAAATTCAACATGAATGCTGGGCTCTCATAAATGGCGGAATTACCGTGATTGAATTTCTTAAAACTCCTGCTTACTTTGTTGTTTTTGTGTGTCATTGAATGGCTACCATAACAGTAGAGGAATCTTTGCCCCTTGCGTGTTGTCTTATAAGTGGGTTAGGTGAGCTTTCCGTGATGAAGCTAAATCGAATCAAACGGACAATTATCCGTGAAGCCAACTCCTACACTTGACCAGGAAAACATTTGTAAAAATTACGAGTAACGTGGGAGTTTCAATCACTGCACCGTTTATCTAACGGCTGATAATAATAAAAAACGTGCATTATTTCTATATTACTATCATATCGATATCTAAATTGACTGATAGTGATCTATGTAGGGCTTGTAACTGTCTCAGATCGTGATATAAGGAAATTGATCTCGTGCAGCTAACGGACACGTCGTCGGTTATAATTTTCCTAAGATCATATTAGATTTTTATTGGTGAGGAACCCAGGTAGGTATCAATGATAATTTATTGTGTTTTAGACTTTAACGAATTAAAATCCTATGTTCACATTTAATTTAAGTATAGTTTAATATTTCGAATAGCGATGTTATTGTTAAACTTTTTGCTCTTAGAATTCCCGCAGTTCTTTATGAACTTCAAAAATGCAAATGAGTGTCCTAGGCATGCAAATAAGCCCTTGTAGCATGCCGAAACGTGAACAAATCGCATTAGTATGTAGGTATAATAACATGTAAATGCTGGAGTCTCGGAGGCCTTGACGTGCCGGGTTCATGGCGTTTTTTACCGGGCCCTCGTGTGACGTCACGCTCGAGTTATGCGCACGCGTCGGGCGCAGCGTACCAGTCTCCCCTCCCCGGCCCGCGCACCCGATACCAAACCTCCAGGATAATGCGTCTGATACATCTTCAACGAGGAAAAAAAATTGAAACAAGATCCAGCGAACAAGGGGCAGTCGATTTTACACGGCCAACGCGTTTTTGGTCTTACAAAACCAGAAAGATGGATGGTTCTTGATTATAATTTATTTCTGGATGTGTCTGCACTTGATGTAGGTAGACAGACATCATTTCGACTTAATTGAATTTATTATACAAATTATTATGGTGTTAAAAAATAACTCTAAACTTTAAGGAGTGCTTTAGACCCACGGAACTTAGACCATCGAACTGAATAACTTTTACTAAGGGACCAACTTTAAATCGCGAAAAAAAAATCTGCTGTTGCGTACATTTATGTTCGGATAACTTGTCAAAATGTACGGAACACCAGATTTTTTTTGTCGTGATTTCAAAGTTGTTCCCCTAATAAACGTTATTATTAAACTCTAAAGCATTTCTTAAAGTTTTTAGATTTCATTTTTTAATACCTTTTATAGTTATTTATGCAACTGACGTATAATAAGGGATATTTCGCCTCGTGTGATAATAGTATCGCATAATTATGTACAGTTGCATACAAGACTTTATCTACATCCATGTTATCAATCCTCTATAAAAGGTTCTGAAACAGTTTTTTGCAATACTAATACTCGTATCGAACATGGCGGCCGGCGTCATAGTATACGACGTGAATTCGAATAAGTTCTTTTTAGGGTTCCGTACCAAAATGGTAAAAAAGGAACCCTTATGGTGTGGTGTCTGTCTGTCTGTCTGTCTGTCAGTGTCACAGCTGGATATCTCGAGAACTACTAATGCTATCAACTTGAAATTTAGAATAGTTTTAGATGACGTTTACCCAACTATTTTGCAAATAAGAAAGAAATAAAAACTTTTTTTTTTTGCAACAGGGACTGAAAGGGTGTCTTAAAAATTCAAAGTGGGGCTACTAGGGCATGTGGGGTATCATATAAAAGAGCGCTGTTTGCACATTCTCAAACTCATTTTTTATTTTTTTTAGCCCGCATAGTTTTCGACTTTTGATGAAAAATGTAAAAAAAATACCGTTCCCCCCCCCCCCCTATCTCCGAAGTTTGCAAAGCGAAAAATCTGAAATTATTCTATGTGATAGAAGTTTATGTAAAGATTACAGGAAAAATGAAATGATGTCTTTAAATAGCACAGTTTTTCAGAAATCATCAACAAAAATTACACATAAATGATGGTACGGAACCCTCGGTGCGCGAGTCCGACTCGCTCTTGACCGGTTTTTTTAAATTACGGCGCTGTTGTAGTGAAACGCGCGTGCATTACAATGTTCTTTTTTGAAAACGAGTTGCATTATGAAATTCATATTAAAGCACCCGTTTGGATGCTATTATGGTTACCATGGTTACTATGACACTGGCTGTTTTAATGTTGGCAATAAACTAACTGTTTCAGAAACTTTTATAGAGAATTTATAGCATGGGTGTAGATAAAACTATATATTGGATTATAAATAAGTACCAGATGTTGCGTTCTTGATTTATAGAAGTGAGGAAGTGAAAAGCTTTAGTTGAATTGGTTGAATCTGGCTAGGTTCGTCTACCTAGTCTACTGACAACTTTTAAGTAATGTAAAGAAGTGGTTAAGAAGTCACATCTGGATAGATAGGTAGTTAGCTACCTACCTATGTTTTTCCGGAAGGTAGGTAAATGTAACAAAGTCAGCATACATAAATCTTGGCATTTATTTGACTATTCTTATTGTCCTGCTCAATCCTGAGTAACAAAATAAATACGTCGGGAATAATTCCGCGTACCTATCTGACAAATGTAGCCAATTTCAAATTTGGCGAGCAATGCACGCAAGATCCTAATTGGCAGATAGAGTAGGTACCTCTTTGACGTGATTTTCGTCCGACGTATAAAATGCAAGGAATCGCCGAATAAAAAAAATACCGCTTAAAGGCTCTTACAGACAGAGCCGATATCGCGAGCGATATTGCGATATTATCGCGTCGCAACACTACTACGCGACACGTCGCGACGCGATATGGCCTCTATAGTACGGCCAGCAAGTACCTAAGTGCAGATACGCGCACTTTACGTAGTAGGTAGATTCGCGGATTTGCACTATCCCCGACTATCCTTATTAAGGAGGAAGGCACGCAACTTTAGTGTAAGTAATTGTATTCGATGGATAAACCCAGTGCCTACCGTAATAAAAAAATCAAATGTTATCAATGCAGGTGACTCAGAGAATGTTCAGAATTGTCTCCTGAGAATGTTTTGTGATGCAGGACGTAAACAGGTAAATAACTGAGAAGAGCACCTTCGTACAAGTATGCTGTTTCTGTTCTTTTCTTCTTGTCTGGATGGATAAATAAATAACAGAGCAGATCTATTCTTCTTGCTAGTAGGTAGGTAGGTCATCGTCATTATTTCAGCTGAAAGACGTCCAAGCACCGCCACTTCGACCGGTTCTGTGCTTCCCGCATCCAGCGGATTCCTGCGGCCTTTACAAGGTCATCGGTCCACCTTGTGGGAGGCCTTTCTCAAGTAGTTGATACATTTCATTTGCAGAAATACATTACGGATGCCGTGTTCAGATAGACGCCAGCCTTACTTAAGTAACTAACACTGTTGCTTTTATCTCGTGCCTATCAATAATTGTTTTGAATTACACGAAATCTCCGATAAGTTTATGTATACCTACTTATCATTTTTGTTGTTAATGTGGGAGTCAAATCTGCGACTTTGTATAGTTTATGGAATTCTGGACGACACGCCCCACGTTTCCACCGACCGCGACCTGCCGCGTCATTCAGCCAATTTATTTTAGGAGAAACCTATATATAGTTCCTACATAAAAATAAGTTTCATAACCATTCCAATATGACTTATTTACTAAATTACTGCATAAAATGGCCAGTAAGGTGCAGCCACAGCAGGTAACTATCCGGTTTTCAACTAAGTAGCGCCATCTAGTGGTTTTCTTCAACATCATTTACACGCCGTACGCAGCGCCATCTCGTAGTGTTTATAAACACTCGCAAGCGGCTCAAGACTCGTAAAAGTTCTTTAACTGTGGATAGATGACGCTGTTGTATAATTTTCAGTGTGAAAATTAATTATTTTAAAGAACCATGTCAGTTACGTACAAGCAAAGTCTAACCTCCTTCTTCACTAACAAATTAATTAAGTACCCATTAGATGAAATGTTTTATCGTTATAGTTACTAAATGTATTTACATAGCTACTTTAGTTCGTAAATTAGTAATCCTGTTGAAAGTGGATGACCTTAGAATAAAACTGTATTCAAGATCTTAAACTTAGGTGAGGTAGGTAGGTACTCTACGAAGATTTTCTTTTATTTTTTTTTTCGTGCCGTGATTCAGTGGTAAAGTTTTTTTCTATTTATACGAGTATCTTTATACAAATACGTATATAAAACCTTTGTTTATAGAATCTATGGGTTGGTCTGTCACGATCCGATACTCTTCAATGACCACCGTGTACAAGTAGGTGGTTAGGTAGTAGGTACCTACCCAGTAGGACAAGGATCCTGTCATTATGTTACATTGGATGTTAGAAACATGCATGATTATGCAGGTACTCGTAGTTATGTTGTCTTTAACTACATGATTTTCTAGAGTTAAACTGTATTTTTTTTTTAGGCAGGTAGGTTCCTAACTGGCTTTTTCCTATCCTTTTCTAGAAGGGATCTCATATCAACATAAAATCCGGATGCACAGATGGGTCTAATAAACCTGGAACGGTGACTGAGAATTCAAGTTTGGGTAAAAAGTTATATTCCAAATCGTTGTTTTTTAAGAAAATCAAGATCTGAAAAATGATTCTGAATATCTGAATCTGAAATCATTGTCCAAAAAAGGAAACGCATTTAGGATTTCTGAATTAGTAGGTACAAAGATATTAAGTAGGTACTAAGTATGTACTTAGGCCCAGTTTCGATGTTAAAACATTATTTTAAGAAATGTTGCGTCATCCAAAGGACTACATTTCCCCAGCTTGTATTAAAAACTCTCTCGGTCGCTTCTGGGTCCATGGTTCGCATAATATTCGCTTCATTCAGCAGTGTCTATCGATCCACGGGTCACTTTTACTTCCTCCATTCTACCTTGCACTCCACCTTTATCTGTTGAGTCGGTTGAATTTGAATAAATATGATCTTGATTTGGCTGGCTTTGTTTTATTCATTGACAGGTTTGATAGAACTTTCTTTTTGAAAGTGTTTTCCTTCATGCATTTTCAACAATAATGATATCCAAGTACATATCTATCTATTTGTGATTTTAAATAAGTTGAAACCTTCAGAAACGTTTATCGAGGATCCATACACGTTTTGTTATTTTAGCATTTGCTTTATCGCTGCCCCCCTTTCACCACACCACAAAATACATAAATGAATAAAATAATAAAATATAGTGTGTTTACCTAGAATTTATGTTCAGAAAGCGAATAAAGCAATACTTAGTTTAATATTAGAAAGTGGATTTAGTTTGAGGAGTCTATATGCGGCTCAGTTAATAAATATGTTATAGTATGACACACATCGATTACAATACATGATGTGTGCGTGCGCTAAATCTGCAAGACATTGGGTCTATTATGCCTTATCTTTAATACTATGCATTACTTATACCTTATCTGATGAGTGGTACAAAGAATAACTAATCAATTATTGAAATAGGTACATGTCATATTTGATATCGCTTATGAAAGGAAGACTCCATGTTTGGAGTTTATCGATACTCTGACCTCTGATGCTTTGCAACATGTACCTACACGTGCAACTCAAGAAGTTATAATTTGGGTCGAATTTGGTCAAATAATAGGATATACCTACGTATGTATATCGAAGGAGGATACAGATGTAGGATCTCCTGCTCATATCCTAATTTATTTGGGATCGGTGCAGCATGTCTTCTTCTTTCAAACAGTCTCTTTTAGCCGTCTGGTCCTTTCTGGCCATACAATAATGACTTGATTTTAAGACTTAACTTAAATAATAATTTTGTCTATTATGTAGTAGGTATATTAGATGCTTTAGGAATGTCACTATGTAAGATTAATTACTTACATAATGACATTCTTGATGTAGGTAATAGATACAAACGGGTTTCGAGGACAGGTTTCCTGAATGAATAATTTTCATAACTAACTTGAAATGTTGCTGTAACGAGGGTGAACGCCCGATTTTTATGTCCGTCAAGATTCCCCGCCTCACGAATCCGAAGCTTCGGATTTCGGAACACGGCTAACATTATTTCAGAAACCGCAATTGACATTCGCGCGCGTTCACGTAATAGGTACAACGGAACATACGGCAGCCGACCGTATACATCAAAGCCGCGAAAAGAGCGAATTTTCGTTTCTTTAAACAAACGCTAGGAATTGCAAAAATTGTGAGAGAACATACAACAGAAGGCAACTATTATTAAAACATCCGTGATTTATTCGATGCCAATACAACTGGAAATAACTATGCACTTACTAATTTGTTATTTGAAATTCATTCTAAAAGTGTATAAAGATAATAAATTTCCTAGCAGATATATTGATATGAGTAAGGAAGTAGTTGTGGATCGTAATTAATTACCATTGCATAACTCATAAATAGCCGAAACAAAACTTAATGTATGCAGCTATTATTAACCCGGAGAGAGGCCTTCGTGTATTTTAGGTCACTACCACTAATTGCTTTACACGTGGGAGCCGTGATACTTATAGAAAAAATTAAAAACACTATATTAATAGAAACAACACTACCGGTTTATATTTACGAGAAGCAATAAAATTTTGAATGCATTTCTCTCAAAAATATCGCGTGGAGTTGGAAACACATTGGGCCAAACATGTCGCCGAGTCGCGGGCTGACACACTTTTCAGTCCGATGTTATAATTACGTATTATCAATACTAAAACACATGGTGAACGCGACACGCTCCAACCGTTTAGAAATTTTTGTTAAATCATTTCATATTACTTATATCTTTTCACTTTATTCACAATTCACATTGACACAGATTAGTGGGATTTTGGACGTCCGATAGGTACGGAGTACAAATAACTAATTATTATTGTAAGATGTTTGCTGATGATCTTTTCTTTTAGCTTCATCAATCAGTATTTGTTTTGAGAACTGTGGAGTATATTGACTGAATCATCGCAGAGCACTTGCTACGTTTTCAGAATTTTGAACCAGTAAAATGGAGGACTCAAATGACCCTGAGGAAAAAATGGCACGCTTACGATTTTGCAGTCAACGGAGATTAACTACTTACACTACTTGCAATTTTAAAATCTGTAGAAGATAAATTGTTAGCTGAAGCGTTTCAACACCTCATAAATATAAAAAATTTGCACAGCTGGTGTCGACTCTCCCACAAATAAAATAGACGATGTTTATGTACATATGCAAAGTTCCGAGTTCTTACATAACACACTAACAAATCCGACAAAGATTAGAGAAACCGCTGAATGCGAATTGTCTCTCGACCTCTCAAGTTTCGGTGAGCGCCTCGTCAAGGGTCGTTACTATTGGAAATCACTTCCGACCTTTGTCACGACGGGTCACTTTCCACCGAATGCTCAATGTTTGGCAACGGACGTGTCTCGCTCTCTTTACCAGTCTGTCACACTACTGCTCCACTAATATGTATTTCAGTAACAAATTTTGTTCTATTTACCAGACCTGCTTAATGGTTCTGTTGTGTGTTTTCAACATCTGCTGCAAAACGTTCATCATCGATGCAAGTAAAATTAACATGACCTATAATGATAGCGTCGACTGATAATCTTCAAGGTTAATCCCGTAGTTTGTTGGATCGATGTCTTGACCTACATTGTCGATTTCATCTTTTTGTTTTACTTTTTTTTTTCTTACTCTTTCTCAGCTTTAGGCCCCCCAACTTTGATAATCCTGTTATCATAAACAAATACACGTCAGATCGCTCCCGCAACATTGAACACATCCCACTTTCGCCTTCTGATATACTATTTAGATACCGCATTATTTTTCACTGAACCGTAGGCGTAAGGGCAACTTGCGATAGACCAATCTAAACGACTGCTTATTCCTGCCTGGAGATGACCCAGAGAGGCATTGTGCAATCTATGCCACAGAAATACTCAAGAGATCTATGCACTAACAATGTATGGTCAGCAAAAATACTCTAATGCTATTCAATTATTTGTTGTTTGCTGCTATATGTATAAACCAATTCTCACAGTTTTGGATGAATTTTTGTGACGGGTGTGACAAATAAGGTAATATATAAAGGTCAATTGATAGTCAAAGGTACATACAATAATACTGACGAATCAGATGAGTGTCACATGTATTATGTTTTTGTTATACTAGGAAACGGGACCGAGGCTGAGTCATCCATACGGAACGACTTTATGCATGATTGCCCCGTCGATATTATTCTAATTAACTTATTACATTCGTCGGACTTGTATTGTAGGAAACAAGACTCGCGTAAGTATTAAGATTATGGATTCATTAACGTTACTCTTACATGTAATTATCGGATTTTCATGCTGATTTGATTTGTAGCAAAAACGTAATATCGGAATGTAGCAGAAGTTGATTGAGTAAGAAGTCTTATATTACTACAGTTTAGCTAGTGTTACATTACGTGCAGTGGGTGGGGTGGCTTGTTCTAAATTCCAAAAGAATATGATGTATTTTCTTATGTGATTCCTATTAACCTGCCAACTTAGCTCACTATTATGTTGTGTGAATTTCTTGCTACTATTTTTTAAGTTATTAGTTATCATTGATAATGTGAGCATTATTAAAATAACGCTCAATCATTTTGACTGTTTGTTTCTATGTTGTAATAAGCAGATACAGATACAGCTGTTGGTTACACATGCGCAAATTATAAGTATTGATAGAACAATAGAAAGATGACAACCATACATAAATCAATCACAGTATAATGTTCATACATACATACGGAACATTTGAACACTTTTGAAATAATTTGAATTTTATCTCCATAACATAGAAGCTAAAGTTGTATAAGATCTTTGTTATTGGAAGACTCGGCTAAATTAGCTAAATTGACGAGACGTGAAGTTATTATTGTTAAAAACTATCATCATTCAGTATTGAGCGAAACAGTAGGTATATATTATTATTCCATATTATTATGGAAGTACAAAAGATGAAAGGCAAAGTTACAGTGCAGAATAAAGCTAACTGTAAAAATAAAGATAAAAACCAACACTGTCCGAAAGGAAATTAAACTTTTTCTTACAGTTCCGACAGGCATTAAGAAAGATTGCAATAATGAAGCTTAGACAAGCGCGCACTTTATTTCGTTATAGATTCTTTTGTTCAGAAAAAAGCATTTTAGGCCGTTATATTGCTCAATATCAGAGTAATATTATCACTACAAAGCAATTGAGTAATGTTTCATGTTTGTTTCGTAAACGAGTGCCCTATGTTCAGTGTGTTCCGTGATCGGTCATCGGGTATTTGGTTACGTATGAAACCTACTAATGTCAAATTAGCTATGGTTGTTAATGTTAGCCAACAATGTTTCGCGGATAATGTGCCATGTGAACTCGTGTAATCGACATGTATATTTGGGGGACAGGTTTTTGTTTTTCGTTGAAATCCTATTCTGACTTGAAGATGCACAGTGTTTAGGATTGTTATAAAACCATTTACTAAACACTTCACCATTAGATTCGAAAGATATTACAAAGATCCTAATATTTTTTCTTTGATTACTTATTATTAGTTATTGTATGAAAAAATGTAAAGTAAGCAAGGCATCTTTTATAAATTAATGTTGGTTTATTTTAGGTTTTAGGTAAGTACCTACTAAAACGGATTATTGCACCTACTCTGTCTGATTCATTCATTATAGAATCACTTTAAAACTCGACATTATTTTCGTCAAAACATTACATGAATGTATCTATCTATGGTTCCCAAGATATAGGTAACTCTTTAGCTCTAAATAAATTTTTCGAAGCTGAAAAAGTTAAAGTTAAACTTAGTCCGTTCAGACGATCCTGCAAAACAAACGGGCGTCTAGAGTTACTTGACTGTGTAGGCGTGTACGTAACTTGACTCTTGAGTCCTGACCCAAGCCATGCTCAAGCCCTTGGCAATATTATTAACTTACCTAAACCATAGACTAAAACAAAACAATGCTACAGAGATGAAACGCCAGGAACTAGGCTGACATTTGGAAAGAATGAAGAGACGTTAATCTCTAATTAGATTGACGAGCGAAACAATTAATTGATACGGAAATGCTGGTACCTATTACGCCATTTATAACTTTTCTTTCGGTATTATTTCTTCATTCAACCTCGAACCTTCGATTAACCTATGATTTCTTACGCTGGTGACACCTTAGTCGTTAATCTGATTAGACCGTAGATATTTTAACTTATAAACGAAAAGGTTGATCTCACCCTGTTGCAGATCAACCTTTACCATTTTGCCACAGGACATGATTGCTATAATATTGTTCTGCTGTCATAACTGTTCTAGAAACAGCAACAAAACAGAAAAAAAAACAACAGCCAAAGACATGATCATTAGTAGGATTCCAGGGGCCCTAAAACAGCCACATTAAGCAATTCCTCTAAAAGCGATTGATTTCCTGAATTCCCAGCAATTTATTATGATTGTGCTATATGACGTATTTGACATTAAACTTCAATAAAGCAATTCATAATTTGTAGTCCATTTTACGAATCTCCATACAAAACTGTCAAACAGTTGAATTGCTATGAATTGTACGCAGATAAATTATGAATTGTCAGTTTGTGACCGTTCTACGATTTAAAATAAGATTCATAAGTAATACCTATTATCCTATTATGATTCTGCCAAAGTGGCCGTTTTAGACCCCCAATATCCCCCTCCGTATCAAAACAAGACGAAAATAAGTTTAAAGATTTCCTAAAAAAATAGGTATTAAGTATTGAGCGATTGTAAAAAAGAAAACGGCATTTAACGTCATTATTATAATTTAAAATTAGAAGGTAGGTATGGCATCGACCCGGTGACAGGCACCTACCAGTTTTTACACTGTCGCACTTATTGGCTAGACGAAGGCAGATTCTGCTTTATAATGTTTATTAGAGGCGAGATCCTCGGTAATGAAGCGATGAGTAAGCTAGCTTGCTCGTAGTAGTACTTATACATTGACATCAAAGCCAAGAGAAAATTAAGTACTTCCATCATTAACAAGTACCGTATTTTTGTTGCTTGTTCAGTTTTCTATTCCGTCAGATATTCTGAATTTCTGACATGAAAGTCAGTTTTTTTATTTTGATTAAGTATCTAGGTACCTATTATCATATTTTTCCCCCTGACGAAGCAGCGTCTACGCGACGTCCGTGTAGGTATCGTCTACGCAGTGCCTACGCCACGGCTGCACAGGAGCTAGACTAGGCCTACGCTGGCCAAACGCCTAGTGTGTAGTCTCAATTATAAGTATTCATCGTTCCATCTCCATAGTGTTTTTAAAGTTAATGAATACTATCACTATCCAGAAACAGCTTTCTTTGTGTATCTCAAACGGAATTGTCAAATATTATAAATAATGGTGATCAAATGAGTTTCAGATCAAAATAACATTTTTGAACAGAAATTATTGGTATTTTAAAGAAATGTTCATTGACTTTTTAGATTTGATTTATTAAAAATATCAATACCTAAATCTGATGATAAAATGACCAGAGGGCATTCGCTTCGGAGTGATTCTATTTCTATTTCTACAATCGCTACAACTTCAAAGTGACATTGACGTGATCACGTGACATTTCGATAGCATACCTAAGTCAACACCATAGGTACCTACATGTTTTAAAGCAAATAAATATTATTTATTCTATTCTATACATTTCTTGGCATTTTAGGCTTTTCTACTGGCGTTATCGTTAATCGAATGTTACTTTCTCCAGGCTCTCAGGGCTTTTTCTAACATTTTACAGTCAACTAAAACTTGCAGTTTTATGAGTACCTGTACCATAAACAATGCATAGTAGCTTCCTAACATGTTAATAAGTAGGAGGCAAGCACAGATATTATCTTGTGGAGGCAAGGCTTTCGCGAGATGCTACGGTGAATAGTTAATCTGCTCCTTGACGGGTACAAATTGATCCCAGCAGCCTACATAGGCAGGCCCTCAAGTAAGCCGACATTTTTTCCTTTAATTACATGCCTATATACTTTGAAGAGGCAGAATCTTCCCGCTGTGCTTCGTATTATATGATGCTGATGCAAAATATAGCTTTCCTGGTGCAAAATATAGGTTCCAAAGGGATATACGATGACACTTTTGCATTTAACTGCCATTTAAGGGCACGGTAGTCGCTCATTTTTCCATACAAACGTATTATGTTGATTACTCGTCTGTTTCACGGTGTACGCTCAAAACTAAAAATTATTTAAATTTATCTCGTCATTATTTACCAACCAATTTTTTTTTCTGATTCTGCTTCCATACAGGCCGTAAGAAGCAGAATCAGAAAAAAAAATTGGTTTGGAAGTTATGAGCGTCGAAAGTTCCATATTTTAACACTAATTTTAACGCATCTTTGGGTGTAAATAGATAACTCCCGGATTATGAAAATAGCAAAATTGTTACCGTAGAAGGATAGATAATTTACTCCAAAATTCAATTAACTTTATTTTGACTAAATACATCTAGTAGTTTTTTCATAATATCTGAACGCCCAATGGTCTGTTTGTGAAATTGTATGCGCTCGTTTTCGTTATAAATCATCGTCTTACATTAAATACATAAAAACTATATAAATAAATACTAAATAAATAAATTAACTAAATAGCATGCATATTAGCCACGCCACTAACGAGTTCGAGCCGCCACTCGTCGCCGACTAGGAGCTCCTCCAATACTAGACGTATTTTAATTAAAAGAGAAAGATAGCACTTACTTTTACTACCTTAGAACTCATTTCAGAAGCTTAGCACAAGTTTTCCTTAAATGTGTAACAGACTTGGAACTCCTACCTATCATAACATCACGTCTGTGTTCCCCAAAGGGTTCGGCAAAGGTGTAGGTACCCATAGTGCACCCCCATTTCGACAGTTCTGTTTGAGTCCCATGTAATAGGGGCGAGTCTATCAACAATCTTACATTGTTGATTAGGCTCGCCCCAAGACAGTTACTTACACCTTTATGTATAAGGAGGACCACGAATATATATATATATAGTTACCTACAGTTAAATATATATAACCTTAAAGTGAGTAACTTAAAGCAAATAAGAAATGATGTAATGTCGGCTTAGATTTGTTATTGTCATTTGCTTAAGTGCCCTCTATAGTCGCAAATTGTGCGTCCTACTCTAAAATAATCTAAAGACACTTCCAGCTTCAAGTTAATCAACTTTTTAAGGTCTCAATTTATTTAAAAGTTTAATAATATTTCATTTATCGTGAATTAAAATCTCGCATGCAGATCCAGTCCATAGATATATTTCTATGCTCCAGTCCCTATCCAAATGAATAAACTCGACAATTTAATTAAATTCTTAGATAATTGGACTTGTATAAATAGGGGATAAATAAGTGAAACATTAAAATTCAGCTTAGATATATGAGCTTGTATAAATGCATCAGTATGTAAATCTGTGAGATTGCTGATGTTGCCAGCCGAAGGCGATGCCTCAGTTTAGATAGATGTTGTTCCACAGGGCCCACTTCGGAAACCAGTTTACCGGTTTCTGCGAATGTCGTTTCTAGATAATAATAGCTTATAGTGTATCGAACCGGCGAATTCCGAAAACGGACCAATGATACGAGCTCTTAACGTATAAGTATTTTTGTTTTTAAAAAGATTGTTGTCATATTTTACTATTTGAGGTAAGTAGATACTATTTAACTATTATAGCCGGATAAGGGTGCATTTCATACTGATTTTCGTCGTCTTCTTCTAAAGCGAGTACTTAGTAGGTAGGCGTCTTGTTCTTTTTAATTGCACGTCCTTTCTTTTTAACCGACTTCTAAAAAAGGAGGAGGTTCTCAATTCGGATGTTTGTATTTTTTTTTTTTAATGTTTGTTCGCGCATAACTCCGTCGCTTGCCAACCAATTTGAAAAATTATTTTTTTGTTGGAAAGGGTATACTTCCCAAATGGTCCCATTTTTGTCAAAATCCAGTTCTGATGATGGGATCTTGGAGAAATTGAAGGAACTCTTCAAATATTATAGGCACACCTATAGCGATTTGGGTATTTTTTATAGTAACTCGTGCATTTTCTCTCGGAAAGCACCACTTGGTGAAGTGGAACTGATGATGAAGACCACAGATGGCTACCGGAACTACTCAATGATAAATATTTCACGGGTTGCGATTCGATTACTTACTTTAATATGGTTGCTAAGCAATTTCCGCTCGTCACACAATGCGTGTGGTGAGTGGTTGTTGAGGAGTTCTCCTGGTTGTTACCAGCAGAACTCCTCAACAATTAACGTCCCAGCATCGGGAAAAGCAATATTTTGTAACATGGGATGAGCAATTGACATTAGACTATTGTAACTTATACAAATTATAAACAGACCCACTAAAAAGCGAGAAATAAAAACTTTTTAACAAAAAAAAAACCGACTTCCAAAAATCACTACAAAGTGAAAAATAACTTTGATTTCGGAAGTCGGTGGCAAAAAAAAGAAAGTAAAAAACGAAAGACACCGACTTCCGAAATCAAAGTTATTTTTCACTTTGTAGTGATTTTTGGAAGTCGGTTTTTTTTTTTGTTAAAAAGTTTTTATTATTTCGCCTTCTTGTCCAGTTTATCCCTTTTATTTTTGCGACTGATCATCTGCCAACCGAGGAAGCAAATTAGTTACTTAGTTACATTGTTTTGTCGAGTCTGGGTGTAATAATATTGAATTGCTAGTCAGTAGACACCTTTCACAGCAACAATAATACCTACACCAACACCGGTATCTAATATAATGCTGAAGGACATAATACCTAGTTCTAGAGTTACATGAGCATGTCTGCCTACATCTACTGAACAATACATACGAATGACGTCAAAGCACATAATGCACAGAGCGTGCACGATAAAACCCACACTGAAGTTACCAGATATCATTATTTTAATTATTTTTGTTTCCTGATCACCAATTCCGACAGCAAAAACAACAAAGGGAAGTGTTACAAACCTGTATTTATGTCAGTTTTCATAAACGTTTTTTAAATTCAATTTGAATGTCAGTTAATTCGCAATAACGATTCGATTAATTACTTCCCGACAAATGTAGCGGTAATAAATGTGTTCAGTAATTTAGCATCACTGTGCTCTAATTTCCTCAGATTACATAAATAAAATGACGCATTTAAAGAATTACTCCAAATTCTCCACTTATCCTCAAGCCGTCCCTTTCGCTTTTGAGGTTTCTCTGAATCCGAGCGTCCTGACTGCGAGCCGATTAAGGGAGATTCATTAACTTGTAATTTGTGACGTAATTTGTGTTAGTTATAGGTATATTTATGGCGAGGTATATTATTACAGCTAATTATTATACAACACGAAGCAACAATAGCACTATTATCTCATACAATCGCTCCATAGTGAGCGTGCAAAAATGTAATATATCTGATGGCAGTGGGAAAATCGTTCCGTTTCTAAAACAGTAGCGTACATTCGGAAGCATATAACCTAACCTGTGTAACTTGTTTAATAACGCGATGCAAATAATATTATTGTAGCATTTGTACTGAACATATTATTATTACGACACGGTCATGTTGTCGGTCTTGAGACTCGGTAAACGATTGCGTCGCCAGGATGTTAATTTAGAACAAGTATGCAAGTTTCTTGGTATGTTCTAGATCTCTTGCTTTACTTATGAGTCTACTTAGCTCTTAGTTACGCAAGTAAACAGTACCACTTTATGTAGAACTTCACCAATGGCTGTCAAGAATCTGTGATCAGTGAAATCAATAAAAAACCCCATAACTATAATATAGTTTTCACTACAAACACTGAACGTTTCTAAAATATTTATTTTGCTCAATTTAGTCATGCTGAAATCTAAAGTTAGCTCACAGTAAAATCTTATACCTAGATCTCTAGACACCTAGAATAAAAGGTAGCAAATAGCAATACCATATCGAAGTCAACTCTTACAAAATGTCAGTTAAAAACAGACTTACAAATCTTTTTTCTGCATATTGCGATTGGTGATATGAAAAAGGAAACCAACATCCTATTGTTATGGGATGGACTTATGGATAAAAGATAAACGAGCGGGGAAATCCACATGGGTGGGCGGATCAGAGCGATCCAACATGGATCTGATGACAATAATCTATAGTCCATTGTATAACGGCCGCCATTAGGGTATAGAAGCTATAGAAAGTCATACTTAATGCATCGAGACACGTCACAAAGCATTTCAGGGCAAGGCAGTGCTAATAAAAAATGCAAAGCATAATCTCACCTTGAGTTCGTCTGAATAGTGAGTTGAGTAACTCGATGCTTGTTAAACAACCAGTGACAAATGCGTCTTGAATTCTACAATATTTTCAGTTTTAAATAAACTGTATTTTGTTTTCTGAGAATTTCTTGGTTTTCCATGATGTTTCGTGTTGTGTACTGCTGCACAGTTCCAGCGAAAAATCTAATTTACGCGAAAATAATCTCCCAAACCTGTTTAACCGTCCGCCTTGATTAAGCTACGAGTAGGAACGTTGGTAGTTTAAAAAAAAAAGTGAAATATGAAGAGGACATTCATTAGCGAACCATAAGAAATCGAAATCCATCTCAATGTCGGACCCATACAACGAAATGATATACAGGGTTACTGGTAACTCGACCACTTCCTTGCAGGACGTCATAGTAGGGTTCAAATGCAACAAATTAAGCCACAAAATGTTCTACCGAAATTCAGTATTTTTTCGTAATTTTTATTTTTAAGTATCAGACAAAAATTACAAAAAATAAAATGTTTAATTAGTGATTTTTGTCAAAGTTTTAGGCATTTTCAAACTTTTAATTATTAGCAAAGATCTGCTACTGTATCAGCTATATATTACTAACTTAAATTCCAGTACAGTTCCGCCGTAAATCATTTTTAAATTGGATTTTTCAATAAAAACTAAAAATCGAAGTAACTCAAAAACTACTGAATTTCGGTAGAAGATTTGGTGGCTTAATTTGATGCATTTGAACCATACTATGACGTCCTGCAAGGAAGTGGTCGAGTTACCAGTAACCCTGTATATGATAATGACTAGTGAGATATGAAATACTCTCTCCTTTGCAATTGTGTATAACAGTGAGCAGGAACGCGATTATTATCAGTTCCCACATTTATTCGCAACAACACTATAGTTTTAATTCAAGCAAATTAGCGGACTTGACAAAAGAGGTTTGTTTAGAACTTTTTGCAAGGTAAAAAAACGAAATTAAACACTCATAACCTTAGAGCTCATAACTATGAATGGATTGTATTGCCTAGTTACGTAACGCGTAAACAAAAAGAAAAGTAAATGCATACCTACTGAAATGCAACTAGAAAAACACAACCTACTTGATGTAAAATTTACCAGTAGGTTGAGATTTAAACCACTCCTGATAAATGGCTGCACGTACACCGTATTGTGCTACAATAGGGACCTAATTGGGACAAGCCTTATATATCACCATCGTGCTCTATACACAAAGAGAAACAAATTACAATGTTGACCACTTCGTAAAATATTTAAACATATGCAACGTAGCGAAACTCAATACATTATTGTGCGTGCCTCCAGCCGATATCAATGCACCTTGTGTTGATATCATTGGCATTCCATTCATGTCGGTGGCGAAGAGAGTTTGATGATATAAACATGCCAAAACAAATAAATAATAATTTCACATCGCACGCAGTCACGTAATAAGCAATTCTACGATTATGAGATATAAGAGCCAATCACTATGCACACTTTAGTCTACCTACGTTGAGTAAGACAGAGTTTAGTAAGACATAAAATTAAAAATATGTAATTTTAAAAGGTAGGTATGCAGACGTACATCGATATTTATTGGGTTACTATTACTTACTACTGAAAATTTTCATAGGCAATGCTGCAACCTATTGTATTATAAGTTATGAGCCAATCACTACTCGCAATTTAATCTACGTTGGATAAGGCAGAGATTAGTAAGATCTGTGGTAAGATATAAAATGAAAAATATGTAACTAATAAAAAGGTATGCAGACGGACACCGATACTTACTGGGTTACTATTGCTACTGAAAATTTTCCATATTCAGTAATAAATAATGGCTAATAAATAAGCAAAGTTATGAATTATGTGCGTGTGAGTCTTTTACTAGAACCGAGTATCGTATCACTTACGATACTCGGTTTTAGTAAAAGAGTCTGACATACTTCTTAAAGCATCTGTATCCATGAGGATGTCTAATTACCTACCACGATGAAAAGAAATGTGGGGAAAATATATCTTTTGACGGCCGTGCATGCGCCCAGTAGAGCAATAAATGGGGCCACGAAACGCAAAACATAAATTATTATTATCAGGTACTTTTCAGTCAGAAGTACCGTGAAGCCATCCTATCACATGCAACAGTTAAGTTACGGTTAACAATGTTGGCGTGTTCCAAACATCGCCGTATCACGTAAACGAGCCGATATCTTCGACACGTGCTGCCAACATTATTTCCTCGTTGCACAATCACTTTCGGTGGTTAAATGAATCAAACACCATCGATTCCGTGTCGGATGTGTTTCGAATAATCGTTTTTGTGATGGTTATTCGAATTCGCATAGAAGATTTTGGCATGATTGTTGGATGACACGAATATATTGCGTGCCAGGATTTTTATGTAGCATAATTATAATCCGCCTTTAATGTTTCCACTGCTGGGACACAGTCCTCCTCGCTGTGAGAGGGAGTGAGTGGGTTGTAATCCACCACGCAACCCAGTGTGGGTTGGTGGATGTCACATGCCTTCGAATTTTTACTTCTAGGACATGCCGCTTTCCGGACGATGTTTTCCTTCACCGTTCTGAGAT
This sequence comes from Cosmia trapezina, assembly GCA_905163495.3. Lineage (NCBI taxonomy): Eukaryota > Metazoa > Arthropoda > Insecta > Lepidoptera > Noctuidae > Cosmia > Cosmia trapezina. Next base: position 13,453,559 of record LR991038.1, read on the forward strand.
TTTTATGTTGTACAATTTATGTGACTTTATTCTTAAAATAACGTAGTAATGTTAACATCTTTATTCTGTTCGATAGAGAACAGATGGGAGCAACAATATACTTGATGAGTTTTGATCACAACCATATTGCATACATGATATCTACCTACAGCTTACGATATGATGTGACCCACATCATAATAACTTGTTTTCATCGATGCATTTCACCTCGGGTCTGGTTTTGATTTATTACTGGTGGCTTCAGTGTTTCGTGTAGTGCAAAGAACGACACCTCAATCAATCCGCCTAGGCTTCTTCCCAACTATTATATTGGCGTCGCCTTCCATTCTAACCGGAAGCAGCTGAATACCAGTATTTTACATGGAGCGACTGCCTATCTGACATCCACAACCCAGTTACTATGGGTAATACGATATTCCTTTTTTATGGTGTGCATAATAAAGAGTAGGTAGGTATTCTATCTATCTATCTATCTTGGTAAAACTGGTTATCAGACTTTCGGGCTTCTGTCGACCCGTAACGACTCTCAAAGTTCTACGAATGACAGCCGGGACCAACGGCTTATCATGCTTTCCAAGGCGAAGTCTCGGAATGTAAAGATGGTCACCCATCCACGGACCAACCCTGGCAAGTGTAGCTTAACCTGATGGATCGACCCTTGCGGCTGTTATTACTTAGCCACGAGCTCCTCTATATCATAATACGACTCTCGTCTATATCAAAATAGGAACGACACCTGTATATCATACATAATAGATACTTTCTCACAGTCGTTCAAGAGAAGTTATTCGCCACTTTACAAACCATAGTTATCACGTAACTAGAAAAGTGGGTGCTTGCTATCGTGTTTGACAGAAATACATACATTAGCTCTGTTTAGCACTATTACTACGAATGTCCCGCGGCTTTATTCGCGTGAAATGCAACACGATCGGTTGCCATGGGCCCAGAAATGGTACGATTGCCTTGCAAATAGCCACTTTTACTGTCAGACATATTAATTTATGGAAATGCTGTTGTCTTTCAACATTACCTGCATATATATATTTCAAAATATTGAAATCGTTTCAAAGACATTAATTAATGAGATAAATATTTGATTCATTTTGGAGACTCATGGCCAAATTGCGAAGCACAGATTGACTGCCCGTTAATAGCCGATTAAAAAGTTATGCAACGTTGCCATACTTTAGTCATTAAAATAGACTACTGCATTGATTACAGAACGAGTTTTAATCCCTTTAACTTATTCCACTTTATGCTTACGGGTCCAGCTGTCATATGGATATCTATGACAGTCATCTTAAGTTGACAGCCCCTCAGCGGCTTGAAAATGCTTGTTTGCTTATTTTGCCAGACCTGGTAAAGTGATTCTAGTTATTATTATTTTGGCAAAAGATGGATAGGATAGGCATGATCCACATAACTAAAACTGCTTGTTTGCTGTGAAATTGTAATGTTATGCGTACGTACAATTAAAGTTGTATTGTATTGAATAACCTACTTATTTTGATACGTAACATTCGCGAAACATTATTCAGATCCGAAAAAACTATTAACATCAATCTATTCGAAAAACTTTCCAACAGTTCTTAAAACACTAGAAAAAACTTTACTACTAAGAAATTTTTCAGAAGTAGTAAACATTAAGACAACAGGTCATTCACTAAGGAAAGTTCCGAAACATTTGATAACATAAATCAGTTGAGAACTCGAGATACATCAATCAGATTCATTTATAGAGGAGAACGCGCTCCGCGGTGACCGTAGCGTCGTAAAAGCTATTAATACAGAACAAGTGCATGTCAGTAATAAAGCAACGGTATCAACTTATGTACAGTAGGTACGTGTGTACGTGTGTAGACAAGCAAAGCTGATCGGATTCGCGTAGTTGATTTGCATTTGTCCGATATAGTATGTGGCCATTGATCTCGGTTGTTACATCAAGCTGTTACTTTGTTGTTGATCTTGTATTCAAGGACTTTCTTTCTACTTTTACCAATTTTACTCTTTAAAAGGATAGATTTTGTCATATCAGTTTCTTGATCTTGCATTCAAGGACATTGTACACTTTTACCCATTTTTTTATTTTTATGGAAGTATTTTGTCATATCAGTAATTTTATATGTTGCAATCAAAACTCATAACCAGTAAAAAGTATTTTTAACTAGCAAAATCAGTCAAAGTACCTACTTTTGACTGAAATTATAGTCAAAACTAGTTTTGCCCAATACAGCTGGTTAAAAGTAGTTTTGACTGGTTCTATCATTCAAAACTCTTATAAAGAAAAGGTGGTCGACATAAATCACGAAGAACCGCACATATAAAGTTTTTTAAAACTATGTAAATATAATTAGAGAAGATCGACAGACATTTATAAAAAATGAGAGTACGAAAAGAAATAACGTAAGTAGAATTTTAGTGACAAAAGACAATTTTAACCATATAATTGTTCGCTAAAATCACTATTAACTACAGATTTTCACGCAAAACTACTTTTGACTAACGTGTTCAGTCAAAATTACTTTTGTCTGTTTTTTTCAGTTAAAAGTATATTTGACCGATTAATAACTTTTTAATAACGATCAACGACTTTCGACTGTAACCTAAACTATAATTTTATTATAGGTAGAACCTGAATTTGAGAAACAGGTGTAATTTATAATTATATCTACTTTCTCAATTTGGGTTTGCACATTTGGAAAAGGCAGTCTTGAATTGGTTGTCCTTCCTTTAAGTTTGCTTGTCGGTAAGATATTACCGACGTGTAAACATGCAGTTTGATACTCAAACATCATAACTAATATACGAGTAGGTATACAGGGTGAAATTGAATAGATGCGACAAAATTTAAGGGGGTGTTCTACGCATCAATATGAACAACTTTTACTATGGGACCAAACCTGAAATCGCGAAAAAAAAATCAGCTGTTCAGTACATTTTGACGAATTATGCGAACATTAAATGTACTGAACAGCTGATTTTTTTTTCGCGATTTCAGGTTTGGTCCCATAGTAAAAGTTGTTCATATTGATGCGTAGAACACCCCCTTAAATTTAGTCGCATCTATTCAATTTCACCCTGTATATTAAAATGCGAAAGTGAGTGTGTTTGTTACGCTTTCACGCTAAAATGGCTCAACGAATTTGAATGAAATTTGGCACATGAGAAGACCACACATGGGGCCTGAGTTAGGAGATAGAATACTTAGGAATAACATATGGGGCCTGAGTTAGGATATAGAATACTTTTTATCCCGATATTCGTACGGGATCGGGACTTATGCGGGTGAAACAGCGGGTCGTAGCTAGTGATGTATAAAACCGACTTCACTTACTTATTTTAGCACTGAATAAACACAGTTTTATTATAATAAAAATAAGGATTTAATTAAAGCGTCCTTCACTTAGGAATCGTAGTAGGTATAGGGCAAAGAATTAACCGTATAATGTAAAGATAAGTAGAACGCACATGTTGAGCGTAATTAGCACAATAAAATGTCTGAAAAGCGCCAATACCATAGTGTCTGGTCAGGTGCACGACTTTGGTAAGAACCATTTCTCAATGAAACCGAATTTCGTCTAGCACAGATATTATAACGGTATCTTTTAAAGCAAACATCTGTTGCTTACAGAATATGGGACACAACAAATAACGTACATTATCAGTTTGCCAAGATTTCGCAACAAACTAAATATGTATTATGTATCCTCAACACGTGGAAAAGAAAGTTAGTCGCATAACTCGTATAGCATTATCATCATTCCATTTTCCATTCTATTCGAATTATTCGAGTGCCCGCATCACTTTTGTTTTACATAACGTAACACGTAATTAACTGTTTATTAGCTGAATTATAACTAATGTAAAGAGAAAACTGCTAAATTATGTGCTTATACATCACAAATATAATAGTGTAACTATATAATATAATACTTACAGATAAATCATTTATCATTTAATATAATAAATATGAATGCGTAGATATCGTCGTGATCGTGACTCGTGGTGTGAAGAAAGCTGGTTCCTTATTTGTATTCAATGTTTCAAAAACCACAAAATTAAGTTTGTATAGAAACCTATACTAGAACATGCCGTATCATGGAGCTTCCTATCGGCAGAAATTACGAACTACCATTCAAACTTTCATCCCATAATTAACCCCATAAAGGGATGAGTTTTCAATCCTTCCTTAGTGCTTAGTGTGTTGAAGTATATCATCGTGTCACTCTATTTCCTTAAGTATGTTTTTCTTTTTGTTTCATTAGACAAAAAAGGATGGTTTGCCCAAGGTGCACGTTGGGCAAACCTTTTAAGTCCACTGGCTCAACTAGACCCGTGGGGTGGCTTAATTGACCCCAACTAGTAGGGTCAACCGAGCCATCTGACGTTTGTGTTATTCATGTAAATTAGTCTAGTAAACAACGTATTTGCTACATTTTTTTTAAGGTGTAACATAGCCAAATAGACTACCTATTTATTTTAAAAGGTATCAGTGTTTATCACTTAATTTATTCGAAGCTATACTGCTTTGAATAAAATCATGATCAAGTGACCTCGCTTTGCATAGAATTCGCTCGTTATTTTTTTACTTAAATCATATTGAATTTTCCTCACGAATGGTTTGCTTCCAACTTAGCGTGGAAAATTATTTAATTACTTTCTGCTACCATACTTCCTCTTTACTTCCTTCCTCTAATTAGTAAAAGAACATTTTCATAACGAGGTCGTGGGTGAAGTACTCCGACTCGAACTGAAGGTTTCAGGACTCTTCATTAAAATAAAAATAATACATACCCAATTAACTCAGTAGAAAACTTAATGAAGATATTACCTGCAATGAAGATTATATCAATTAAATATACAGTAAATACCAAATTGCTTGTAATTAAAATACCCTACTGTAGCTAATAATAACATTATTGCTATATATAAATAATGACTAGAAGTACTTACAATTTTAACATGTTTAATTTGAAAAGGAAACGATTAGCGACGAGTGGGATTTACAATATTGCAATTCCGTTTTTAGGGTTCCGTGCCCGAAGGATACGAAACGGAACCCTATTACTAAGCCTCCGCTGTCCGTCCCTCTGTCTGTCACAGGGTATCTCATGAACCGTAATAGGTAGACAGTTGAAATTTTCACAGATTGTGTATTTTTATTATGGCTATAACAACAAATAATAAAAATAAAATAAAGTTAAAAATTAAAGGGCGTCCCTATACAATAAACTTTTAATTTTGAATAAAAAAAATAATAACCTTGCATGTCGGGTCATTGTGTTGAACTCATCGAGTAACTAGAACACAAAAATATTTTTTTTTATCTTCAAAAGTGAATAAATAAGGGGGCCGTAAAAGTTGTCAATTTTAGACCATTTTTGTACAGTCGCCGTCAGATATCGTCGCTAATTTAACTAACTGACGTATCTGACTAAGCCGATAGCCGACCTAAATGGAGTAATATTAAGGTTGGTTATCGGCTTAGTCCAAAATGTCAGATACGTCAGTTAGTTAAATTAGCGACGATATATTGTAGCAGACAAGGTGACCAGATACTTCTGAACAATTTAAAATGTCAATAAGTTCCATAAACTACAAGTTACCATTAATATCTGAACATTCATTACTTCACTAATGTCTGAGCAGATGCTTGTCAATAATTTCTATACACACAACTAACAAAAAATATCTGAACACTTACAACGTCAAGTATATTATATTCTACGCAGACAAACACTGAGCTTACTTAATTCCTTACTGCGTGATGTAAAGGACGAACCAAAAACCAACACTAACTAGTTATCTGTGCTATAAATACACACGAAATCCAATCCACCATCATCATCATCATTTTCATCTGTGTGTAATACGATGAAAAGGGAATAAAAATTGTATTGGAAATAATTTGTTTAAGATACTAATAATATGTTAATGTCAAACTATTGAAAGAAAATAGATCTTGGATTTGTACACGTATCTACTACTGCGATACACTTGACTTGACGTTGTAAGTGTTCAGATATTTTTGGATAGTTGTGTGTATAGAAATTATTGACAAGCATCTGTTCAGACATTAATGAAGTTGTTGTGGAATTGTCTGTGGAACTTTTAAGAAGAAAATATTTGAAAAACTGTCATTATAGAAATAAATGGAAGTATGAAAGTCTACTATTTTTTTCTGTGATCTTTTTTCTTTACAAGTAAATCGTTGTAGTTAATATAGTAATTCCTGACCCAATTTGTATCAGAAGTAATGAATGTTCAGATATTAATGGTAACTTGTAGTTTATGGAACTTATTGACATTTTAAATTGTTCAGAAGTATTTGGTCACCTTGTCTGCTACAATATATCTGACGGCGACTGTACGAGCTCTATCGCAACAATTTACCAAGATAGGAATTTGAAACTTATGTATATACATATACAATATACTGTATTTAATCAACAAATACTAAAATCCATAAGGTATTTTGTTTAAATATGGCAGATTTTCTCAACTGCAAAAAATAACCTTGTAATCAATGATATTATAAGTAAAAACTTGTAATTCACAGTAGGTATCATTATGAAATACAAAGTTATCTTTGCGATTGTTAAATATATACCTATGGTACGGAACCATTCGTGGGCGAGTCTGACTCGCACTTCGCCCGTTTTTTTAGTTTATCTGTCAATTGAGGATTTCCGTTGATAGATGGTAACTCCCTTTTTACGTATGGTATTAAACGTAGTCCTAATATAAAATAATAATAATTATATTGTATTGTACCTACTAATCATTGACTATACCACTGCGACTATACTAGCTTTGACAATACGCAGTCAAAGTAGACTAATAAAATCAATCTGTAACATACAAAATCGATTGATTCGCCAACCCAGACAATCAAATGGCTCCTCCAAGTTTCAAATTCAAATAGTTCGAAACTTCTAGATTTTGTCTTAATCCGTTGCAAATGAGCATGCTGTAAAGGACATTACACATTACCCACTCCTACACAAACGACAAGTAAAGAAGTTGTTCCACTTTCCTTGTGCTGACTTGCTGAGTGCACATAAAAGGTGGAGGACATTTGCATTTAGGTGACCAACATGAAAGGAGTGTAGGAGTGTGTAGGTGTCAAACAAAATGTGGCTAGCTTTTGAATTTTAAGTAAGTACAGACTTGTATACTAACCCCCTTAGTCATAAAACACTAAAACGCTCTATAAACCTAATTATTTTAGTTATCTAACTGTTTTGTCTTATTCTTTCAAACTCAAATCATAATTCGAAAGAAATTGACAAAACACTTCAATCTGCCTAGCCTTTTCCCAACTATATTGGGGTCGGCTTCCAGTCTAACCGGATGCAGCTGAATACCAGTATTTTACATGGAGCGACTGCCTATCTGACTTCCACAACCCAATTACTGGGTAACGATACCCCTTGATAAGACTTGTTGTCAGACTTTCGGGCTTCTAACGACCCGTAACTACTGTCAAAGATCCACGAATGACAGTCGAGACCAATGGCTTAACGTGCTTTCCGAGACACGGAGGAATCTCGGTATGTAAAAATGGTCACCCATCCACTGACCAACTCTGGCAAGCGTAGCTTAACCTGATGTATCGACCCTTACGGCTGTTATTACTTAGCCACGAGCTCCTCGTTGACACTGAAATTGACAAAACACTTCTAAAATAGGTTTATGAATAAGGGGGCTAGTATTTACCTCTGTTAGTCACAAAGTAAACCACATATCGCGTTGTTCAAACATTGTTGATAGATTAGTCTGTTTGCTTGTGAAAACTTTTGATTGGAGGTCCAAATCAATTGTTTTTATAACAATCAATACAGAAACTAAAATATATTAACTGACTAGACCTCATAAAATAAAAAGTTTTTGTTTTATTTTTTTAGTATTTGGTATTCTTAATAGATATCCTTGTACTTAATTCGGAAACGAAGCCATAAAATCAGTAGATGTCGTTATAAAATGTAGTTTTTAAAAGCCAATAAGTACCTAACTAAGCATATAACTACCTACATTTAAACATGACCGTATTGCCACCAGAAAATAAGAAAATGTTCTACTTTAAATTTTTTATGCTGTACAAATATGAAAATAAATATTAAATGAGCCGAGATAAAAGATAACTCAGAAAAATAAGAATTCTTAGTTCAACAATGACATCATTGCGCTTTTCTTATGAACCACTCAGACTCAAACTGCGCTGACATTCGCGCGAATAGAATGTAAAACAACAATTGCCACAATATTGCTATCCTTCACAGCTGTTTATAATAACAATTATTAGTATGTAGGATTTCAAATACTTAAAAGCTATTTTTCAATCTTCTTTGTCTCTTTTATTTGTATAAATATAAAAATATCTCATGCCATGGTTACAATATTAGCAGCACAGCGGGGCACACTATCAATCGGAATCGGTTTCATTTTGACAGTTAACAACATTCATTGCGTTATTTACGTTGCCGAGCAAAAATTTTTCGCACTTAAGAAGCAATGCAAAATTAGGAATTTGCTTCAAAATGATTCAAATAGCGATTGACAGTGTGTTACGTAATTAGGGTGCTATTCAGCAAGGTGGAGGCACTTAGGATCTAAATGCACTTATGAGTAACTTAGCTGCTGCCCGCGGCTTCGCCCGCATCGAGGTCAGAAATTCTCCCACGAAAACGCACTACCGGGATAAAAAGTATCTTATGTCATACCCAAGGTTATAGTCCCCCGTGTTTCAAATTTCATCCAAATCCTTTCAGCCGTTTTAGCATGAAAGCGTAACAAACAAACAAACTCACTTTTCCATTTATAATAATAAAGTTAGGAAGTTATAAGATCTATACCAATTTAAACATAAAACATAGTTACTTAATAAAAAATGTAGCTACTAAATATTCGGAATGCTAAGTTAAAAGAAAGTGTTGTTTGCTGTGTCACTGTGCCAAGTCTAAGCAGCACAGACATGATTTATAAATAACTAATTAATTTTAAATAACCTCTAGCGAATACTTAATTCGAGTTAACATGAACGGTTACGTACGTAGGTAGTTACATCGTAACATCCTCGATACAGCATATAATTGCCGAAACCGGTATTGACCTCAATCGAGAAATTTAGAGCATGACGAAAATACGCACATCTGATCACTACATTATGCGAGTTATTGGAATAATTTATATTTAAATGCATTTCCCTCTTCGTGTCGCTTATGACCGGTAGTAAAATAAAAAAGATTTTAATCAGATTCTCCGAAAGGGGAATTGCAAGCCGCTCAAGGGTTGAAGTTTGGAATATTCTAGTTTGTCCACCGTGCACCGTCACGTCAACGGGACGTAAATGGGAATTGAACGAGATGATGACGGCGCCTAAGTAGCGAGATACTATGGTCGGTGTCCACCGCACACCATCACCCCGGCACGTCACGTTCGATTCGAATAATCTCGTTTCTCGTTGATGCCTCGTTGACGTTGTGCGGTGGACAAACCAGTGGGTGTCTTCGCATAGGCGTTTGTCTGACTCCACGTAGATATTCGTAGACGCCGCGTAGACGTTCGTAGACGTTCGTAGACGCCGCGTAGACGTTCGTAGACGCCGCGTAGACGTTCGTAGACACCGCATAGACGCCGCGTACACGTTCGTAGACGCCGTGTAGACGTTCGTAGACCCAGCGTTGATGCCGCTGCCGTCCAATTTTATGTTTCTACCTTCAGTGGGGCCTAAGTTGTGCAAAACTCTATTTTATATTCAGGTATTTTATTAATTTCCGTACAAGTTAGGGTTAGTCATATAACAAAAAGTGCTGTCGGTGACAAACTAACAAGTGACAGCACAGTTAGCGCCTTCCTGAATTTTAAGTATAATGACATCTGATGGGGAATTTTAGGTGACTACACGAAGAAAACTCCAAAATGCTAATAAATAGTCAAAAGGTGTATTGTCTCGACGAAGTACAAAGATGGAAGCTGAATGACAAGCATTTTACATAAGATCCTTACATCTAGTTAGAAACTAATTAGCACGGAACGTCGCTTTGCTATTACCAAACAATAGGCGTTTGGCTCGAACATGCCGCCGGACGTTGGAAGCAACAGAGCTGCTTTCAACCCGACGCAGAATCAATGGGCAGTGGGCAAATCCTGTTAAAGGCTCTTCTGATGACTCCAGCGGATGTTTTGACGTCTGCCACACGAACAATTCCATCCGACCCTGGGTGGACGGCAATGACTCTTCCCAATCGCCATTTAAGAGGAGGAAGGTGATCTTCCTTTATGATGACCAAAGAACCCAACTTCAGCGTGTCTTTGCAGGTATGCCACTTGGTCCTTTGCTGCAACTCGGACACAAACTCCTTACTCCAACGAGCCCAAAAGTGTTGGCGTAGCTGCTCGATCCGTTGGAAACGAGATAATGAAGCAGTGGAGTGGTTCTGTAAGTCTTGCTGCGGAAGTGACGTCAGTGGCCGGCCAACAAGAAAATGACCCGGAGTCAGTGGGGTGCAGTCCGCTGGATCGGATGACAGTGGCGTCAATGGACGTGAATTTAGTATCGCCTCGATCTGGACTAATGTGGTGTTAAGTTCTTCAAAGGTTAAATTACAATTTCCCAACACTCGCCTGAGATGATATTTTGTTGACTTCACACCCGCTTCCCAGAGTCCGCCAAAATGAGGAGTATACGCGGGTATGAAATGAAATTTAATTCCGTCATTAGCCAATTGCTCGCCCAAGAAATTGCAGTTAGATTTAAGGAACTTCGAAAGCTCGTTGCAGGCACCGACAAAAGAGGTACCGTTGTCGGAGTAGATGTCACTGGGTTTTCCCCGTCTTGCGATAAATCTAGATAAAGCTAGTATATACTTATTGCTGGTTAAGTCACTCACCAGCTCTAAGTGAATAGCCTTGGTGGTGAAGCAAACAAAAATAGCTATGTACACTTTTACCAGCCTACATCCCCGACCTTGCCTATTAGCCGCCATGATAGGACCAGCGTAATCCACACCAGTGCTTTCAAAAGGATAACCGCCTGGAACGAGACGCTGCTGTGGCAAGTTACCCATCACAGGAGTAACTGTTCTACCCGACATGCGACAACAACGCACGCAATTACGATAACAACTCTTTGCTAGGCTTCGTCCTCCTATTGGCCAGTATGAATCCCTAATCGAAGCCAGCAATAACTGAGGGCCTGCATGCATCAGCTTTACATGTTCAAATTCGAATAGTAACTTCGTAAATTTGTGAGTGGACTGTAAAAGAATAGGGTGCTTTTTATCAAAAGAAAAAGTTGAATTTGCTAAGCGTCCTCCGACACGCATGATTTTATTATCATCTAAAATACGTTAAATTTTATAAGGGCGTTTTTATAAGGCAACTTCTGATTGTTCATGAGTAATTGATACTCGGGAAAAGACTCAATTTGACTTCTAATTATAATAATATTTAATGCATCTCGCAACTCGACTTGTGATAGAAAACTATTAGAAGGAATTTTCCTACACAATTTTATAAACCTTAAAACTGTTGCCACACTACGGATCAGCCTTAAATAACTAGAAAACCGATTAAAATCGATGAATGTATGACACTGACTATTACTAACACTAGCGCTCAATAAAACATGAGGTCGAGTTTCAGGCAGCTTGTCTGACTCTAATGATTTATGTTGAGATGGCCAATGAGACTGGTCTTGCTTTAAAAAACTGGGACCACTCCACCACAAGTCCAAAGATTGCAGAACACTAATATCCACGCCACGAGATATTAGGTCTGCAGGGTTCTTGGCGGTTGGGATGTGTCGCCAAGTACAGTGCCCTGCCTTATCTAAAACCTCAGCAACGCGATTGCGCACAAATGGCTGAAGCTTAGAAGGTAGCATCTGCAACCATCCCAACACGACGGTGGAGTCAGTCCAGCAATAAACATGACTGAACTTTAGGCGCAGTGAACTCACAACCTTCTCACACAAACGAGCTCCGACTACGGCGCCACACAATTCCAGTCTTGGAATGGTTGTCGGTTTAATCGGTGCCACTCGACTTTTAGCAGCCAACAGACGAACCATGTACTCACCCTGATCATTGGCACTACGTATATAGACGCACGCACCATACGCACGCTCAGATGCGTCGGTGAATACATGTAGTTCTAGTACAGAATGTGCATCACATACAACGAGTCGCGGAACACGATAATTATTGATAAGCGGCAGTGCTTTAACAATAGCATTCCAACTGGCATTAAGTGCCGGGGTTAGTGGCTCATCCCACGAGAGCTTGTCTAACCACATCCGTTGTAAAAACATTTTCATTGTGACTACGCAAGGAGATAAAAGTCCTAAAGGGTCAAAAATACGTGCTATGGCAGAAAGTACATCACGCTTTGTAACAGAATCCTTAGAAGGTAACGTTGAACTTGAAAACCCAAATTCGTTGGAACTAGAAAACCAGTCAAGCCCTAATAACTTATTGGGTTCATTAGATCCCATATCTAAATCTAATGACGACTGAGAAGCTCCGGAGACTAAGCTAGGGACGTTAGACCTCCACTTTCTAAGCGGCATGCAAGCAGATGCTAGTGCGTTTGTTACCTCCATGCGGATAAACATAAGTTCATGTAAATCATCACTTCCAGTTAACAGGTCAGCCACGTAGAAGTCATGCTTGATGACGTCAGCAATCAGATTTCTGCTACCTGAGGATGACTCACCCACAGAACGCGAAGTGTTCTTAGTGTCATTGGTTTGATAGTCCATCCCTATTTGCTTGAGGCAGCGTGTAGCAAGAAATGGTGCACTAGCCGTACCATATGTGACGGTATTTAATTTATAAGCCTTGACAGGATTGCTTGTATTATCACGCCACAGGACCTGTTGCAGGTACCTATCAGATGGGTGGACGTATATACATCTATACATCTTCGCAACATCAGCTGACAAGACAAACTTGTGTTGTCGAAACCGAAGAAGTATAGATATAAGATCGTCCTGCACTGTAGGACCCACCATCTGCACATCATTGAAGGATACTCCTGAAGAAGTAACACAGCTTGCATTAAAAACTACACGGAGCTTGGTAGTGGAGCTACATTCACGCAGTACCCCGTGGTGCGGTATGAAATATCCACCGGGACTGTTATTATCCTTTATTTCAGTCATATGTCCTAAAGTCTCATATTCAGACATGAAGTCACGATATAACTTACCGAACTCAGGGTTGGACTTCAGTCTGCGTTCTAGGGAATATAGACACTTAGAAGCCCTTTGGAAAGATTCTCCTAAAATGGAAGGGTTTTGCTTAACAGGAATACGAACACAAAAATGACCCTCCTCTAAACGTGTCGTATACTTGACAAAATGTTCCTCACACAACTTTTCCTCGGGTAAATAATGTGAGGATTGTGAATTAATCTCTTCCAGATTCCAGAATTTTTCTAAATCGGTGCGAATTTTATTTAAATCACCGTTACTAGGGGAATCAGTTTGAGTTAAATTGCATGAAATTGCAATATTCGACATTAATTTACCATTATTATAGGTAACAGGTCCGGAAACAATCCAGCCTAACAACGTTTCACACAATACTGGCCTACCTACTCCTAGTCTAATTCTCTGTGAGCCAACCAAGTCCCAGAAGAGATCCGCTCCTATTAAAACATCTACTTCGGAAGGCTTGTAAAAAGTGGGGTCAGCTAAACAGATATTATCGGGAATATTCAAATCTGAAATGTCAATTTCACGACAGGGCACAACAGTCGTCAATGATGGCAAAACAAAACAATAAAACTTAGTAGCATAACTATTGTCTAATGACGTCATTTTCACATGACATGTTTTGCCTACACGAGAACTTACGTTATTAATGCCATAGACCGAACCATTTACCTGACTAGTAGTTAAGCTAAGCCGTGTACATAATTGTTCCGTCATAAAACACGATGTGCTCCCACTATCAAGCATGGCTCGCACTACATGCTCACGATCATTATGATCACATAACTTGATAAGAGCGGTGGACAATAACACAGCGCGTTGTTTACGCTCACTACTTAACGAACTGATATCCGCAGACAAAGTTAAATTATTTGCACTCGCATCATTAGTGCTAGCCACGGCGTCAGTGGGTGAAGACGTTGATACGGAATGGGACGAGCTATCGTGTGATTTGTTGTTATTATTGCAAGAATTCGCCGTACCTTTATTCTCTGACGAATGAATTAAAGTATTATGTCGACGCTTACATATCTTGCAACCCGGTTTTTTGCATCGGTTAGCAAAGTGACCTGTATGAAAACAATTATAGCAAACTTTATAGTTAGGTATTAATTTGAGTCGAGCGTCTACGCTAAGTGCAAGGAATTGTGAACAACTACTTAAAACGTGATCAGCTTTACAGTGCGGGCACAACTTACATAATTCAGTGCTGGAATTATTAGAATTTTGTGATACAACCATAGATTTGGTCTTATTAGAATGTGAACTAGGCTTAGCGGGAGTGGGATTCCTGCTATTACGTGCTGTTTCTAATGTTTCTAACAAGTCAGCGCGAAAGCGAATGAATTGTATGAATGCAGCAAATGTTATTGTGCTATCTTTGTCTATACGACCTTTATGCTCCTCCCACTCACGATAAGTTAAATGATCCAGCTTCTGAGTTATCATAAATATTAATAAAGTGTCCCAATACTTGATGGGCTCATCTAAAGACTCCAACGCACGAAGATTTTTATTAAGCTGGTCAATCAATCCTTTCAACGCAACAGAGGACTCCTTTGTAATAGCATTCAAGTTAAATAAGGATGACACATGATTTTGAACTAGTAACCTTTTGTTATCGAAACGATCACAAATAAGCTTCCAAGCTGTATCGTAATTACTTGCTGAAAACTCAATAGCTTGGATTACCACAGCAGCAGATCCTTCCAGGGACGCTCGTAAATAATGAAATTTATTTACTTGGTCGATTTCATCATTACAGTGAATGAGGCTAGTAAAAGTGTCACGGAACTCCAACCAATTGCTAAAACTCCCATTAAATTTAGGTAACTGTATCGTGGGCAACTTAACAGGTTTACATTGACGGCTACCTTTTTCACTATTTGTCGACTGGTCACCATTGCTATACTTACATAACAGCTCCTGTGACCTAGACAGTACTTTGTAATAATGTGACTCAAATTCAGTACGCTCAGATAATTGAGCTTTAGTATCTTCTACCAGACATTCTAATCGCAACTGTACCTCATCGTATTGCTCATACAAAGATTCGATTCTTCCAATCCGTAACTGCAATTCCTTGACCTCACAACTAGTCAACTCCTTGTCACTGGCTACATCAAGGTAATTGATGAATGAAGTTAAGCGACCCTTGATGCTTGCTCGTTTTTTAACTAATTCTTTTTCTTCGGTCATACTGGGAATCGAATGTAGTCAACCTGGAATTTGTATAATGACAATTTAGGTATATTTTAAAACAATAAATACTTAAATTTAAGGTGCCTACGATTAGCTACTATGGTATAACAATTTAACCAAAGATGAAATAGTGTTGTAAATATACCTATATAATAATAGTGTTGTAAATAAACCTGTTGTAAATATACGCAAATACAAAATGAGATTTTCAATTTAGACTTCTAGTTAAGTTACATAAATTCCTCAAAACTTGAACACTTAATTACCTAACGTTGAACTTTAAGACAATACACTAACAAATAATCAATTAACTTGACTAATACGGTTTGACTAAGACTTAAAATATCTATCTAACACCAACCTATGCACTAATAACTATGTAATATGAATAGCTTACTAAAATACTGCTATACAATTATAAATGTAGCAAAATAACTACTGAACTTTTCCACTATAATAATAGAAAGAACGTATAATCGTATTTGCAAAATAATTATCATCAATTATATGATATTTATGTACCTACTTACTAGAAACTATTCACAATGCAAATAGGTATTAAGTTAATTTTAACAATATTCAAGTAAATGGTACACTAACCTTATAAAAATCCTTAATTATGGTTAATTATTACCTGAACGAGTGTTGGGTGACGATATTTTAACTATAATATTCATAACACCGTAAATTAGCTTGGCGTCCTTTGTTCACCTTCACAGTCACATTGCCGGCTAAATCCTCCACGGCAAAATTCCACGATAAATATTGAAATCCGCTGATTTTTAGCAAATCTTCATGTGATTACCAATCCGGCTCGAAGGACCAAAATGATGGGGAATTTTAGGTGACTACACGAAGAAAACTCCAAAATGCTAATAAATAGTCAAAAGGTGTATTGTCTCGACGAAGTACAAAGATGGAAGCTGAATGACAAGCATTTTACATAAGATCCTTACATCTAGTTAGAAACTAATTAGCACGGAACGTCGCTTTGCTATTACCAAACAATAGGCGTTTGGCTCGAACACATCATCACAATAAAATAATATTTTTTGCTAAAAGCCCTCTTACTATACTCTTAATACCTACTAAAAATATTATATAATACATATAACAATATTGCATAAAGCGTATTACTCACTGAAAAGACACCTAGACAAATATAGCGGTAGGTTATTTATCAAAATTCAGCACAAATATGTCATATGCATCACTGGGGTCATAGCACTCGTTGCAAATTAATTATTTATTTTAACCTCAAGTACCTACTTAAATCACATATTTTCTAGGTCATTGCACTCTTCGTTCTGATGTATTTCAAGTATTTTTGGGTCTATCACCCACGACTTATATAAATTAATGTTATAAATAGAAAACATTTTTTTGTCAAACTCAAAAAAATACTTAACCGATTTTTTTTTCACCTATGCAAGGTGTAACTTAAATAACGCACAACCACTTAAGGGGTCATTGTACTCATCATTATGAACAAATTTAACTATGGGACCAAACCTGAAATCGCGAAAAAAATATCAGCTGTTCCCTGCATTTTGTCGAGTTATGCAAACAAATGTAGGAACCGTTGCTTTTTTAGCGATTTCAGCTTTAGTCCTACAGTAAAAGTTGTTCATAATCATAATGATGAGTACAATGCCCCCTTAAGAGGTTGTGAGTTATTTAAGGTACCTACACCTTGTGGAAAGCTACATTATCAGCGAGTAACATGGGCTTAGTAACATTGTATTTTATTGAGCAGAAGATAATAAGGACTATAACAAACATGTTGATCTCTCATAACTTGAGAGTCAGAGAGGTTTAGGTCCAGTGGACTGTGATAGGCTAAGTTTATATTACCTAACGAGCGACTATTGTTCTGTACAAAGTCAATACAATAGTTCAATATTGTAATCCTAATCACACGTGGTTACACATTAAACACGCCTTTGACAAGCACAAAAATGCACAAATAGTGATAGTACCTACTTGAAACTTACATAGATAGAAGCGTTCTTTACTTTATGAAGCTCATTATAGAATAAATTCTAAATTGGTTAATGTTATTTATTTATTTTTATTATTTGGGTGTCTTTCAGCTGTCAATACAGGAGTAATAGTGAGGTAATTCACGATAAGCCATTTATAAGCCTCCACAGTGAGCAATAGAGTAGTGTTATACTTACAAGTTTTGAAATTTATTAATTATTCATCAAGCATAACATTAACTAAGTTTATCATTAAATTACCTACCTAATAAATGAAGTAGTTACCAGCTTTAGCAGTAATGCATGCGCAACCACTATTAGAATACATCAGAAACAATAAAGTCGTTTTTAGATAAAACAGAGTACCTATGTACCTACTAAATGGACGCTAAGCTGCTTGCAAACAAATCGATTGAGGGTCGTTCATTCTTAACAATTTGAGCGAAACCTAAAATAATTGCTACGGTAAACTGTGCGAGCGGGAGCGTATAAACGGAGCATGAAGGAGTTATAATAACTACTTACTGAAAATGCCTTAGGTGTTGCTTCTAATTTCACAATTTTAGTGAGAGCCTGTAACTCAGAGTTATTATAAAAATATCAAACTGAAAATAATAATTTATTCCTACCTACATGCAAGTAAGTACATGTTGTAACATTTCGTGAAAGAAAGTGTACTTTGTGTACTAGTAAACTATAATGAAATACCATGTTTATAGTAGGTATGTCTGTGTATTGGCAACAAATGGCCGTGAACCACCGACCGAAATAATTATAACGAAATAAGTATTAACCAGTTTGATTGGGAAAGTCATAAACATGTAATACCTACAGGCCTGTTAACTGGTTATGTAACATACTTAAGTTATTTCCAGGGATTTTACAAATCGCAAATACCTATTCGCTACCTAATTTTTTTCACCTTTTCTTTAAATTAATAAGATTTTATAACGTTATAAAAAAAAATTAAAAGAAATTTAGCGTCTTCGTCTTTATACGAGGGCGATGACACTTGACAAACTAGTCAATTAATTTTGGCCATAGAAAGCGTCAAATAATGATAACAATAAATACTAATATATTTCGCACAAACAGTTCCGTGGAAAGTCATCTAATTTGAATTTAATCAACACAGCCGAAGTGGGGTACAGATAATGTAATTACTTGCAGTTACGATTACTTGAACATTACTATACTTTTAAACATCAACGCGTTTCCAATTACCTCATAAAAGTAAATAAACATAAGACATACCTTTGAGAGGTCACCGACACAAAGAACAAAACAATTATAAGTAGGTACTTTGAGCATACTCTGAGTAATATTTTGATACACAATAATATTGGAATTCGCAAATGTCTGCAGCAAGTAGGCCAGCTCCACATAACACTGGTAACATTAACTGCGTGTGCTTTTAAGGTTAATAGTTTGATAATGTTACTAGAATGGAAAAGGAAATCGCGGTGAAGGTATCATGAACGTTTACTTTTAAAGTAGTTCGTCCATTGTGCGGGGTTAGTCACAGAATTCTACACAAACATTGATGACCAACAGACAAAATATTTAGGCCCCGCAATAAGTACAAATAAATAACAGAGCTACTTTATGTAAATCCTAGACTTCGTGAATAGTAAATGATTCAGTTAATAAAACATCAATTTAAATTCCAAAGACGTGTATTTCGTTGAAATGTTTCCCATTTTCCTTAACTTTTCTCGAAAGTCGTAGAAAACGCGGTAAGTACTTACCTAATTGTTAACAACGAAATAACCGAGAATTTTCTAGAATATTTTACTGCATACCTTTGTGTCTAGCTCGGTATGGGTATATTTATTTACTTGTACTTACTGACCATAATAGAACAGCCACACAATGGTTCGGAGTTATCGTCATCGGTGCAAAATTACGGACACAGCAATTTGAACACAAACTATTATCTTTCATTTTATATACTCGCCGAATGACTGACCACGACCTTGCCATTAACATTGTTGATCTATGTATGTATAGCTCTACGTCTCTACGTATTTCATCGAAAAATATTAATCCGGTGCAAGTTTGAATTTTACTTTCCGACGGAAACATATGATTTGAGTGTAGAAGGTATTAGAATGGTTTTCATTTGGTAATTAATATTCATTCCAAGCGGAAAACTGTTCAAAACAACATACCTAAAGCCTGATTGACACGGTGCGATTAAATTGCCTGTGACATAGGTGCCATAAGTTTAGCAACAATTAAGTTGTACCCTCGAAACAGTGTTTATACTTTGAATTTATATTTCTATGGTTTAGACGATACATGTCATGTCATTTGTTGCTACAATCTTATTGTATGCCACGAGCAAGAACCATCGTGTAAATGGGGATTAAGGTAAAGCTTTAATTAAATATGGTGTCCGACATAACCCTCTACTATCCCTAAGACGAAAGCTATCAGTAGGAGAGAGGTATTCCCTAACTAGTACCATAAAAATGTAGGAGAGAGGTGTTCCCTAACTAGTACGGTTTAGCATCTCGGATCATCTTGGATCCCATGAATTTATTGGGATTTTTTGTGGGCATGATAAATAAATTCATGGGTGCCGAGATGGGAAGGAGAGCCGAGATGCGACTATACCACTAGTAGTCTAGTCCCACCTTAATAAAAAGGCTCTGTAGGAATTTCTCATAAACCATAAACGACATTTATTTATCGAAAGCGTGTGACCCTGAAAATACAATTTCTATAAAAGTTTAATTGAAAATGCTCACATAACGCTTGAAAAGAACGATTACAAAGTTTGTTGAACTCCATTTCTGAATAGGTACTTTCGGAAAAATAAAATAAATAAACACAAAGAAAAAAAAAAATATAATAAATAAAAATAATATAATATATATTATATAATATATATAATAAATATTCAGAAAGAAATTCGATACCTAATGTCAGCCAATACAAGTTGCTAATTTATTTATTTTAACAATAAAACTGTCAAATACTAGCAAGAGCAACAGACCAAATTAGACTAAGTATTGAAAAAAAAAATACGCGACGAATTGAGAACATCCTCCTTTTTTTGAAGTCGGTTAAAAAAAATGAACCATATTTCACGCTGAATCCGTCGGAATATGTATTTAAGGAATGAAGATGTCGACACAATAATATTAATATTAATTTCAGTCTAGACGGCTCTCTAACTTACACAACAAAGGATGACGAAAAACAAAATATATTACTTAGGTACATTAGATATGCATGTTTACAGAAAGAAATGTCTATATACAAGGATGCAGCGCGATAATACATTGATAAACTCGCTCACTAAACTACAGAGAAAACTATAGTTTTGTCTGTAGTGTTGTGAGCTTACTATTAATCTGTGGTTGTGAGCGAGTTAGTATTGAAAATGACATGAAGATGGATATGATGATGATTGGTCATTTAGCTAGATAAGTGTATTACCAATCCTAGGTATAGAAGGATAATTAGGGGCAGAGAGAAAATGAGGAAGACTGAGACCGAAATACATAGTAGAGATGATCAGTATGTAGAGACTTAGATATAATAGGATACTTAAGTTTTTTTTTTTTGAGAATTAACTGTAACATCACCTTAATGTCGTCAATTGATATCAGCAGTTATTGAAGGAAAATACCGCATTTTATTTCTTAAAAATGAGTCCATGAAACCAAGTAAGTACTGCGAACTCGTTATCGCTGTATTCACGTAATTCCATGTATAGTATTCTTAATGAGAACTTCAAAACTTATACTTAACAAAAAACTGGAATTTACCCGAGTTTATTTATTTTATTTTATTTTTATTCAAAAGGAACAACAAACAGCTACAATTATAAAACATAGAAACAAGAAATACACAAGACCATATTACAAGTATCAAAGTGAGTTTGTTTGTTTGTTACGCTTTTACGCTAAAACGGCTAAACCATGGCTAAACGGATTTAGATAAAATTTGGCACATGGGTAAACCATGACTTGGATGAGGACATAGGATACTTTTATCCCGGAAGTACCTACATTCCCGTGGGATAATTTCGGACTTCCACGCGGGCGAAGCCGCGGGCAAAAGCTAGTTGACTATATTGCAGCCAACAACGCTGTTTCACAGATTAGCTATAGGATACATAACAGTGAAAATAATCGCTAGGGTTACAGATACAATTTTTTTTTAAGTTGATTTATCTGATAGATTATAGGAATATAAGGTACCTACACTGCTGAAACTAGATAAATTATGCTTTCCTAATCGTCATGCATGATATATATATAGTTATTATTATTATCACCATATTTATTATAGTTCAGTGACTAAAAATTGTAGGTACAGTCAGCAACAAAAGTCGATTAACACTTGCAGTTTTTTAATCTTAATTATCAAGCGAAATATTTAATTCAAATCAGAACAGAAGTAGGTACTTACTTAAAATTTTAAGAACATAATTCATAACAGTTAAACGAATAAAAAGCAGTTTAACGAATCATTTTGTGTAGATGATGTCAAAAAGTAGCAGTGTTAACCGACTTCTGTTGCTAACCGTACCTACTACTGAAATTACGAATCCCCTTGTCAACGACGAACATGTAATAGGGATGATGACTAAACATTTGTTTTTTGTCCGTCATGTAGATTACCAGGTACCTATACACCACTATTTTTAAATTAGTACAAAAAAAAATGGGGCTCTATCCGTACTCGTAATCATACTCGGGGATCATATTTGTGTAGTCAAAAGTAAAAAAAACGAAATACCAAAATTGTCCACGAAAATTTGTCATAATTGGTAAATTCATGATTATGATACGATAATAGCTGTTGGAGGCGGGGCAAGTTCGAGCGAGAGCACGCGAATGCGAGAGCGAGAAAATAAATAAAACTATGAATAGCCTGTACAATATTTCCATACATTGAGTGACATTTTGGGATATCAACAAACGCCAATAACTTTGCTGTTTATGAATATTATTTATTGAGACCTTACATATATAATAACAAGACCTTCTCTAATAAGCCCTTTAAGTATTTGTACTAATTAAAAAATAGTGGTGTATAAAAAATATTGGACACGTATTTTTTTTCAAAAGATTACGGCGATACATTGAGTTAAAATGTGGCTTGGTGTCACGCTTATGTAGATTTTATACGTAGTTGTGACGTAGCGAGCCCCCCCCCCCTCCCCAACTTTAATGTGGTTTATCAAAATCAATTTTTATTAATGAATGATAATGATAAAGCACAAATACGTGTCAATTTTTTTTATAACTGACTGACGGACTAAATAAAATTTATTTCTGTTTACCCAGGCATCATCCCTATTTCCTTGCGACTTTTCACTACATCGGTCTATATGAGGCCCATATTTAACAAGTGGGCGTTAATGGATATAGATACAAATTAATTCATGCTACGCTACTAAATCAGTAATCAATTAATATTAGCCACCTTTTAAAGATGTGAAAGCAATAAACATACAAATATGAAGCAAAACAGATTAATACTTTCACCTAAAGCTAGATTCGGCTAGGTCAAAATATACGGTCATGATACTTTCAAGTTTCAACGTAATTTGACTGGCTGTAATATTCGAAACAATAGAGACTACCGCGAGCTAATAGGTACTAAAGAATAATTCTGAAGTGTATGTAGTTATGAGTAATTAATTATTGGCTATCATAATAATTATTTATGTCTAACCATCTAACGTACCATTACTTGAGGAAGACAACGTTATTGACGTATATAAGTAGATGCCTTTTTCAACAGATTTTTGCCAAACGAACGCATCCTTCATTACAGTTTTTGTACAGAAAATCTATCCATCCATCTAAGCCATTCAGAGTAGAAGAAACAGCAGGGATATCCTATGAACCAGCTCGGAACAAAATATCACTACATATTTTCACTTTCAGCGAGGATATAGACCTAATGTAAAACAATATATTGAGACAGCGAAAATACCAATAAGGAACACCCGCGAGTAAGTAAACAAACCCGATACCTGACATGATTCTCTAATCTAGCGTAACAGCTAACTAGTAATCGTTTAAGGTGTTAAGAAAATGGAAAGTTCTATTGCAACCGTCGCCAGTGGCGTCATGGCGACATGGTGGCAGTTGGCACAAGCAAGCTGCACCATTGTTCACATACGAGCGAACATGTAACGTGGCGTGTCATTGTGACTGATACCCGCCTATGAAACTGTGGAAAAACTTCAACAATGCCGCTATTTGCCAATGTAAGATGACGTTTATACACCTTTGTGAGAACTAATGACAAAAATGTACTCGTAATATATGCACAGCATGTACTTGGATGTGGAAACTAGCAATATGGAAAGCTGAAGGAAATCAAAGAAAAAATCCCAACATAGTTTACTTTCAAAAGTCGTTAATGTCGCGAGGAAAATGGATTTCTCGAAATTGGTAATAGAATCTAACTGACCTATGAATATGTACAGTTAGAATTTATTACCACTTTCGATTAGTTGAGATGTATCGCCAATTCGCACTTCGCACATCGACGCGGAAACTCTAAACATGTGTGTTAAGTCTGAGATGTACTATTTAGGTGATAGGTGCTGTCGATTCACACACACATTGCACATATTCCCGGAAAGTGGACACACAGAGTGTCAATCTGTCACCACTCATTAACATAGTTCTAAAGGTATATATCAAATCAACAATGATATGTAACTATCTCTAATGAAAGTGTAAGTTAATGAGAACTGAGAAACAGAAGACTCCTTTGTTGTGATATGTTAATCAGGTTACACACTCAAAGAAAACAATACATTTTAGCATGAACATTATGAATGTGCTACTATAATATTACACAATACTCATATAAAAAAGCTACTGGATTGATATCCGAGAACAGTATGAAATTCAGTAAACTTATGAATGTAAATTATATCACTTCAAAATATACTTTTGTCGTTCTAGTCATATTCGAGGAATTAAATCCAATCCGTTGAACCTTGACCACAAATCAAGCACTACATGATTCAATCAAAATATTACGAGAGTTCTGTAACAATGTCCAATTTTACTAATTGGTCTTGTGTGCGAATAACTAATACTAATTTGTTCTGTTTCAGTAATTTTGAGGTCACAAAACATTCACAGCTTCAAATCTAAGCATTTACCTTATTAGGCAATTGGAGAGGATTCTACTAAAATTAATTCGATACACATAATTGCAGAAGTGATAGGCGTTACTGAATGACATAAGTAGTGTGTAATAGATAATGTAACGATGGATGAAGAAATAGAGACATGGCTGATATCGTCGAAGATTGCTACCGAATTAAATTACAAATTAACACTTGTAAACGTTACCTAACTTTCATTCGAGAAAATTAAAAGAATACTGACGTAGATACTGTTAAAAAGAGTAACGTACTTATAGAGGTCATATCGCTGACAAAGGAAACTGTATTTTTTGTAATACTGTATCACTGTATCTGATTTTATACGCAATAGACGTCACGGAAATTAGCTCGCACTTAGAATAATCTAGATCACCAGCTGGTGTATTTTCCTGTATACCTACCAATTAGATAATTCTATCTTTCTATTAGATCTTTGTCATTTACTAGTTTGAATTCTGTAGCTCTTAGCTCCGTGTATACTTTCATAAATCAAAGAATTAACATCAAAAATATTAAGCAGTATTGTGTCAGTTTCTATTCTAATTTTAGTAGGAGTGATTATTATATCAGTACCTAATGCTGTTATGAAGTATGTATCAATGGATACACTAATCTTCATGACTCCTCTGTTGCCATCTTCTACCTCTCCTTTTTCTATACTATCTTCTTTAAGTCATATTTCTCCAACTAGATTAAAGTGGCTATCAGAATTATTCAGAATCCATCGTTCACCCGCGCAATTAAAACGGCCTGTCTGCGTCTGCGGCATCGAAAATCCCAAATTCAAAATTATGTAAATAGTTTCCGCTGAACAATCGTTAATTAAATATTTGATGGGAACGTTTTTGTTTGATACATTCAAAAGTTCAACGTGCGAACAGCGGCCGGACATTCACTGCTTTTTGTTACCTGTCATTGAAGTTTTTTGCTTAGACTATGATGGTATATCTACTAAGTACCTGTTATTATTATGTTGTTGCCGATGTTACATGGACTGGGACTAACAAATTTATATCGAGTAAACGTAATAACAGGTTGCTATGATAAGCGTCTACTGCCAAAAATATCTCTAAAAATAATCTAGTTATCGTCTTGTTATATTGAACTCTAAATTATTTTTCTGTTACATTAAACATTTATCAGATTCTAGACGGAGCTTAACTAAATTTAAATTTCCTCCTTCACGTGTGCTATGATAGTCCATCATACTAATTACGTACAATTCATATCTCTTTTGCTATAATCCGTATTTTATTCGATAACAAAATAAACATATTTTCTCTATCAACTGGTTATCTGTTCCGCCAGTATTGAATAACAAAAGATTAATTTTCGCACTAGTAGTCCGTGAAAATGCACCCTTCACTTTTGCAATGCACAATTGCATTGTATTAATTGCGATATTTAGTTCAAAATATATTGTTTCATTACGTATTTAAATGATACTATAACTACTTATTTGGGTTTAATTTACTCAACTGCAACAGCTTTTATGTCATCGATTTGTTAACAAATATCCTCAATTCAGTGCATGCATTCAAATATTATGAAATTGATTGTACTTATAAATTAATTACTAAAGAGGTCATTTACTATCGGAATCGGGGCAGTTATAAATTAGAAATACAATTAACTTTTATGATGACTGATTGACGACACACAGATGAGTCACTGTTGTCTCTGTCTCATTGATGTATTGACTAAGGATGTGACAATATTCATAAGTAAGCGAAATATTGGAATAAAAACGTGCGTGTTTACTTTCTACGAGTAGCTGAAGACAATGATTGATGACAGTATATCGATGACGATTACAATCGAGTTATTTGTAAGCTATGTGCCACGGCTATGTGTAGTCAACGAGGTTCCCATTCATGTGTTCGTAAATTCGTAATGCGTAGTAACTAAGATAGTGACTTGACTTACCTACCAAACATCCGTTGACAATCGTGTTGCAAACATAGGTAAGCAGAATTTAAGTCATGAACTCATGACAGTGCAAAATATTATGTAACAAATAACACGTTACTACTAGCTATTTGTATCTCTCAATTTATGCATATTTAAAAATCTTTAATATTGTTTATAATTTATTTTTGTTTAATAATATTGTTTCGAAGTCTGGTTACAATACAATATTGCAGAACGGCCATAAAGTATATTATTTAGTGGTTTTTCATTACCCGAACTAAATCCTGCTCCTAATTATTCAAAACACTATATATTTCCTTGTTGTTATTCCTGCTTCCTACTACGGCAATTAGGTTACTGTCTACCGTCTGTCAATCGCAAGCAATGTACCAATCCACTTGATTACAGCTTAGCATTCAGGCCAGTTTGTTTAATACGATGATCCCAACTTTACCATCTTAGATCTACGAATATTTATATATTTGATTCACATTGAGCACGTAGGTACAGCGTAGGCTTCAGTTGGAGTTGCATGACAATCAACACCTAAAGGTATATCAATTAAGTATGACGAATTGACCTCGAATTTACAACCTCCATCTATCAGACAATACCTAGGTATTGTACTACTAGTGATAGGCCAACAGTTGACGATTGTTTTAATGTTTGACTAACATTATTTACGGGTTTTGTCCGTCTAATTCGATTCGTCATACTTAGTTCCTAAAATGTAAACGTAGAAAATTATTTACCAATACAGGACATGGTTCTAAAAATAATTGTTTTAAACCTCTTCAAACGTGTTGCGAGCCTGGTACTTAGATATTTCACAAGTTCTTCACGGTTTTTAAGTCTCTTGCGCATAAACTATGTATAATTATCAGTAACTTCTTAAGTGAAACTCACGTAAAGACATAGTAGGTACGTGCTAGATAGCTTAGAAAAATATTATCGCACTATCTTGAAGTACCTACCTGTATGTCTTTGTAGAGGCTGGTTCATTTGAGTTAAAATTACAGATGCATTTCGTCTAATAAGATGCTGATATATGCCAACGGCCGGTGGTTAGCTTGCGTGTTCTGTGCACCCAGTAATCTCGCCAATCAAGGACCGCTGTCTCAAATTAGACGTATTATTAATTTACTTATAACAAAAGATAATAATAATTAAATTATCTCTAAAATGGTGGTTTCATAAAATACGCTTGATTGTATTTGCGTGATTCTCGGTTTTTTATCCGCGTTAGATATAACTTTACAAATTAAATATAATCTAAAATATTCACATATTATATGTTACAAGTAAAGGTAAGTTATTTAAAAAATGCTCTAATTTAACATATATTTTTCCAAATCACTAAAACATGTCTAAACGAGTAGTACTAAAAATT
The DNA here is from genome assembly GCA_905163495.3 of Cosmia trapezina. Taxonomy (NCBI): domain Eukaryota; kingdom Metazoa; phylum Arthropoda; class Insecta; order Lepidoptera; family Noctuidae; genus Cosmia; species Cosmia trapezina. Next base: position 13,481,422 of record LR991038.1, read on the forward strand.
AACTCTACTCGTTTAGACATGATCTTTAGTTTAAAATCATTAAAAGTCGGATAACGTCGCCTTAATTAAATATTACATTTATTGTAACTAACAGCAGATTGAACACCATACTTGCTTAATGACTATGGGCTTTATGACCATCACTAACAAAGGCCTATGTCCAGGCATGGACGTCGCCGTCCAAATACTAATCTATTCGGCTCGCCCATTTCCGTCACGTGAAGATAAACACGCGAATTGTACACTCGCCTATCCACATTGTTACATTCCGTTCGGGAAATGCGACACAATGGAAAAATGACATGAATGTTGCGTGAATGAAACGTAAAAATGTATGAAAAAGTAATGTCGGGACACCACAGACTACCTACAATACTGTTTAGGAGACTAGGAGCTCCTTCTCTCTTTTCCCCTCCCCTTTTCTCCCTCATCCATAGGTTGTCTTTAAAATATCGTTTTTAGCGAGAACACCGCCCATTGTGTCACCCTAACATAAATAACATAATTACTTATATGTAACATTTCTACATGTATATCTGTATTTCATATGGTGTACATAATACAGAGCATTCTATTGTATTCCTTACATTACAGTATTAATTATTGAAACATTGACTTATTTTGTTTAAACACCTAATCTGTTTTCACAGAATTCTATCGCTTCAGGATATACAGCAAGTATGTACTGGTTTATTAACTTACTTATCTAACAGTTACCTATTCTGTAAAAATAACGTCGTAACGCGAAATCGCATGTTATAAACATGATTCATGAACATGATGTATGAAGAGAGAGAGTTATTTCACGCCGCACTATTGTTTGTTTCCGCGATCGTTTGACATCAGGCTATAACCTTTTCTAGAACTATGTGATGGAAGTACATAGTAACACAGTGTGTATGTACTAATATCATGATATTGTCTGCCTTCTATAAGACAATAGGGCTGCACATACCTGCTGTTTAATATAGGCACATAATTATGCTATGCTAACCTTAAGTCTACATTCTACAAGATATCGCGTATCGATATTATTAGCGCAAAGGTAGTATAATGTTTTCAAGGAAAACAGGTACAAAGAGTATCGAAATCTGAGCCTTCGGGACAAAATAGCACTTTACTTGAGTGAATTACAAAAGCAAAAATAAAAACTTAAACTATTTACTTAACATTATTTTATTTCATACTACTATGGATTAAACCTGCATCCTAATTGTGTAACACACTATTAATCGGAATCGGTTTCATTTTGACAGTTCAACAACATTCAATACGTTCTTTACGATGTCGAGCTGACAAATTTTTCGAACATATGAGGCAATGGATTAGCAATTTGCTTCAAAATAATTCAGATTCCGATCTATAGTGTGTTACGCAATTAAGATGCTGGTGATTATGACGACAGAGTGAAAAATCATAAGTGCTTTCACTGAAACTAGAATTACCTAAGCAAGGTAGGTAATTCATTTCAGATAAAATAAACGGGGTCTTTGGTACAGATGCCATAATTCTGTCTGTCTGTACATGTGTCATTAGGTCATTACTTACCCAATAAAACTAACGTAGTAATAAATTCTAATTCAGAACATATAACATCGTTTATGAATGGGATGTAGTCCAAATCCAACGAAAATATGATTTATATTACGCTGCGAGTTCATTCATGAAATTGAGGTTGTGCAAACAACAATGAAAATACAGTTGTAGTTAAAGAAACATTGGTATACTCAGGTCATTAAATATACAGATAATATTTATGTGGAGCTGAAACTAGATTAAGTAGTAGAAAATAGTTCACAAAAAAGGGGAGACGAAAGTCCAATTTTCTTTTCCGATTAATATTCTTGCGGTTTCCATGATGGTTGATTTATTTCATTTATTTCTCTGGGAAATATCGAGCTTCAATGCCTTTGTATCGTTTGTATCTTATATCTGCTGAATAAAGACCCTAGAATTGAGAAGATGCAGTGGTTGGGAAAGGTGTATGGAATAATTAAACATGGCAGGCGTTCGTACCGAACCAAGCGATGTTTCGGAACTTGATACCAGTTCAGCGGTGGACGATAGACTGAATTTATTGCGAGGACCTCGATCAAGGTGTTTCATAATGTTGTTCTATAGGTACCTTAAACACTTACAGTCTGGTTGTATTAATCAAAGTAGAACAACTTTTTTACTAGCCAATAGTCTTAGTATCTTATCATCTATCAGTGATCGACCTAAGTTAGCACCCACGCCTACAACTTATTGACAACATATTGGTATTTAAATGTAAAGACAAGTTTTTAATAGGTAATGATGACCTTGGCAAGGAAGAATGTGTTTTAACTCCTACAAACACTAAGATAGAAATGTCTATAATAGATCGAGAACCAAAACAGACGTTTAGTAGAAATGTTACAAAATCCTAAACACGTGCCCCTGAGGTATATTTGACTTTACTACTGCTTAGGCCTTGTCTACCAAAACATTGAAAACTTCCTGATCAACAAACTCGCAAAACAAATAGTGATTTACCGATACATCAACAAACTGAAGCGTGTAGATGCGTATTACGATTACGAGTGAACAGCGGAGAGCTATGGGAAACGTTCTCACATTCGCAGCGGCCTCGCATTTCACTTTCTTGCAATTAGGCCGAGCTGCCTAATTACTTCGTCGACGGCTAACGATTACATGTCTCGAGTTATATTACTGGCACCCGTGTCAACAAGATTGTTACTTAGTTGAATTATGTGATATTTTGTGGTACGATATGTTAATAAATAGCAGATTTTATTAAGCGACCTCCCTGGGAGGTGTTTGTACTATTTCGAGTATTAAGATTTCTAATACAAACATTTACAACCGAAGTGTTAGCGAAATACAAGTAAAAAACTCCCCTGATAGCCAGTATTAGTTCAAACACGATTATTCTAACGAAAACATTAATCTTATTAATTAATCTTATCTTATACGTTATCACACTAATATTATAAAGGCGAGAGTTTAAGAGTGGGTGTTTGTATATTTATTACTTCTTCACGCTCAAACGGCCGGACTGATTTGGATGAAATTTGGTATGTAGATAGCTTATACCCTGGATTAATACATACGCTACTTTTTAGCCCGGTCTACATGGCTAAAACCGCGGGTCGCAGCTAGTTTGTATATAAAAAAGCGGACGAAGTCGCGGGCAACAGCTAGTATATAATATCTCTTAAAATACTAACATTTTTAAGAGAATTTATTCATGCTCTTGTCAGATCAAAGAATCTCCATGAGAATTCAAGAATCGAAGTCAATGTCAGTAGAAGTTGCCAAAACAGTTGCTCATTAAAGGCTCTTACAGACAGAGGCGATATCGCGTCGCGACGCGATATTGCGATATTATATCCGTAGAACAATTTCTATGGAATCGCGCGCGACCATTCACACAGGAGCGATTATCGCCCCGCGACACAGATATATCGCGTCACGTGACGCGGACTAGGTTAGGTTAGGTTAGTTAGGTTAGATATCGCCGCGATATCGCCTGGCGATATTATCGCCACGCGATATCGCGGCGATACAATACAAAATGTTCCTTTTTGTATGGTATCGCCGCGATATCGCCGCGATATCGCGGCGATATCTAACCTAACTAACCTAACCTAACCTAACCTAACCCAGGACAGTTTCATTCGACGGTTCGTCGAAAAAAAACCCAACCAACCAAAACTAAGTAAGTACCTACCTAATTGAACGCAAGTTTTTCCTGCTGCGAATTTTTACATGCGTCCGTGGTCCGTAACGAACACCACACGATGGGGTGGTAGGGTGGTGGGTGGTGGTAGGTACCTAAACTTGACCACACAACACGGAAAAATAATAGTAGGTACTACGTTCGTAACACAGCAGTTCGGACTCTTCGAACGTGCTATTTATTACGAAGTATTTATTTAAAAATCAAGATTTTTTAAGTAGGTAACTTAGTTAAGTACCTTTAATCCCTCAAGTGTCGAATGCACCCCATGTGTGCATAAGGAAAACCCTTTGCATAATAGTAGATAAGCTTATATCATATATATACGTAAAAAAATATCATCCGATGGAAAACTAATCATCATCAGTAGTTGTGAACCTATGGAGTTCGCAGCTAACCCCCCTCGCCCCGCGTGTCAAATGCACCCCATGTGTGCAAAAGGACAAAACTTAACATAATAGTTATATATAAGCTTATATCAGAGGAGCTCGTGGCTAAGTAATAACAGCCGCACGGGTCGATCCATCAGGTTAAGCTACGCTTGCCGGGGTTGGTCCGTGGATGGGTGACCATCTTTACATATCGAAACTCCTCCGTGACTCAGAAAGCACATTAAGCCGTTGGTCCCGGCTGTCATTCGTGGATCTTTGACAGTAGTTACGGGTCATCAGAAGCCCGAAAGTCTGACAACCAGGTATCGTATTACCCAGTAACTGGGTTGTGAAGGTCAGATAGGCAGTCGCTCCATGAAAAATACTGATATTCAGCTGCATCCGGTTAGACTGGAAGCCGACCCCAACATAGTTGGGAAAAGGCTAGGCAGATTGTTTTGATAAGCTTATATCACTTAAATACGTATAAACGTAAAAAACCAGACATATCAGTCTGAGGGCATAGACGTATAAAAAAAGATAGACTCCGCGCCACGCATATCGAAAGTGAAGCACCGTACCGATCTATGTGTGCATGATTTGAGTACCTGCAAAGACGCCGTCGCGTCGCCGTCGCTCGTGTCTCGTAATGGCGGCCGGTCGGCATACTATGATGTAAATGTGTGCGCGAGGCGTATTTGTACAAACGGTCCGGCTACTTACTGTGCTTCACTTTCGATATGCGTGGCGCGGAGTCCATCTTTTTTATAAGTCTATGTCTGAGGGGTTATTAATTAAATTTTATTTTTTACGGATTTCTTTAGTTTCGAATTTACATAGGTGATTTTGGAAAACTAAATTTAATTTCTACACGTAAAAGCATTAAATTATGTAGTGTACACACGGCTACACATCAATCTAGTCATTTCCAGTTTACAATGAGCTCTTATTGTAAGGAAATCCTACACAATGCGAGATCAGCTTATACTGGAAATTATAGCTTGATCTTTAGCCGTGCGTGCGCCGGGCTGCAACAAGTTTATTCTGAATCTCCGTGAATTATTTTTTGGGTTCCGTACCAAAATGGTAAAAAAGGAACGCTTGTGGTGTGACTCTGTCTGTCTGTCTGTCACAGCTGGATATCTCAGTAACTACTGATGCTATCAACTTGAAATTTGGAATAGTTTTAGATGAGGTTTACCCAACTATTTTGCAATAAGACTAATTTTTTTTGCAACAGGGACTCAAAGGGGGTCTTAAAAATTTAAAGTGGGGCTACTAGGGCATGTGGGGTATCATATGAAAGAGCGTTTGCACATTCTCAAACTATTTTTTTTTTTTTGGCCGCATAGTTTTCGACTTTTGATGAAAAATGTAAAAAAAAAAACCGTTCCGCCCCCCCCCCCCCCCTTATCTCCGAAGTTTGCAAAGAGAAAAATCTGAAATTATTCTATGTGATAGAAGTTTATGTAAAGATTTCACGAAAAATAAAACGATGTATCTAAGTAGCACACTTTTTCGAAAATCGGAACGGAACCCTCGGTGCGCGAGTCCGACTCGCTCTTGACCGGTTTTTTAAATAAAATTATGCTCAATGCAAAACTGTCGTAATGCGAGTACTTACCTACACCTCTGCCTAACCCTTTGGGGACTGCAGGCGTGATGTTATGTAATGTGTGTACTGTGTCGACATAGTTGGGAAAAGGGTAGGCAGATGATGATTTTTACGGACTTCTTAGTTTCCAATTTACCGTGATTATGGCCTTCCATGAGAAAGTACCTATCTACCTACTCATAAAAAGGGCTAATAAGATGATTTCAAAATGATAAATAAGTAGGTACGCTAATATTAGGTATTTATTTTATTAAATTTTTAAGCATTAATTGTTCGTAAAATAGTACAGCTGCCATTGCAACCTATTTCGGTACCTATGCGGTAGCAGAATCTATCAGTTTGAATATTTACTCGAACACCTACTAAAATTAAGGCGATACCAAAATAAATTGGGGTTTTTTTCGTAACCATTTATTTCACTGTTACAGCATGTATGGATTTAATTTTTGGATATATGTTTATTGACTATTTGATTAATATTCTGACTGAAGGAAAACACAATTGCGTTAAATTTTCTCGATAGAATTTAATTCCGAAAAGACATCTACTTTTTTATATTTTTGCCTGTAATTCTAAAATCCTAACTAATTTCATTGCAAAATTAGATTCAAAATGTGCGTATTACGTAATTGAAAATTTTGACTGAAAATATTTTTGATAGATAGCTTAATTTATTTTTAAATAATTTTAATTTGGTTTGGCGCTTACGTTGATTTATTTTGGTTCGAGCGCATCGCTGCGATCTCTTTCTTTCGCATGTGGAAGTAATTGACTCTGTCACTTTCTTATTGCCGCCCACTGTCGCTCAGTTGGCTTGCGGGCTTTGTCAGTAACAGACCTGTGTCGGTTCCTCCCGCAACCGTGACTACATTTTTTTATCCCTATAGTTTTTGTTTAGTGTGTTTCATGACCTTCTATAGCTATATTTGTCAAGTGAACAAGGTATAAATAACATTACATTGCCATTATGGGGAATAAATATATACAACGAAAGGTAAAGAAATCTCAACAGTTGGCACGTCTGAGGGAACATGCTCGTAAAATGACGGAAAATAAAAAGTAAGTACCTACCTATCTTTATAATAATTACATATTGAGTAAGTGTGTATACTTACTATTTTTTTTTTTTAGATGAAATAATAAGTAAATTGCATGACTCGATTGGGGCGTATTACACTATCAATATTTATCGTGATCCAAGTAGTATCTATTATTCTATGCTTAGTGCGACATGTCGGTCGCGACAGCGCAGCGAGCATTCAGTCGCCCTGCTGGCCGCCACGGGTTCAATGCTCTGCCGCCAAGCGAGCCAAGCGTCAGCTGATTTCACGCGTCGTTCGTTTAGTATTATTATTTATTTAGATTACCGCTAAACTGGTTTTGGGACTTTTTCTAACCATGCGCAATGGTTAGAAAAATCCCAAGGCAAAAATGCAGTAAAGTGGTTTTGGGACTTTTTCTAACCAAGAAAAAAATGTAGTAGGTACCTACTGTGCGCATGGTAAGGAAAAGTCCCACACTCCAATTTGGTCGGATGGTCGGTTGTTTTATTCTGTGGCATCAATATTGTGTCTATTTGGTTATGAAATTCCCCATATTTCGATATAATATGACAACCCCAGAAGAATGTTTCGTATAGGTACTTATACCAGTATAAGCTGATCTCGCATTGATCAGATTTCCTTACAATAAAGAGGTCAGTGTAAACTGGATATGTATGGCTTGATCTGTAGCCGCGTGTACCTCAGACTAAATAAAAAAAAGTAGTCTGAGGATGGTACTTTATAAATATAAAGAGTACCTACTTACCTATTTATTATTATAGTATTTCAACATCCATTGCTGTTTTTTTTTTTTTTTTAAAGGAGTAGGGTACTGCGTACAGAGAATGTATATACCTACATTGAAATATAGGAATAGTACACACGGCTACACATTTCCAGTTTACACTGACCTCTCATTGTAAGGAAATCCTACACAATGCGAGATCAGCTTATACTGGAAATGTATAGCTTGATCTGTAGCCGTGCGTACATAATTGAAAAAACGATAAAGAAAATTAATTTTCCTGAGAAATTTTCCGGTGGAATATGATTCAAAATGAAATGAATAGTAAATAAAATAATAGCTGAATGCAAAGTATCTTAGACCTTATCACGTTTGTATAAGGTTGATGTTATAAATCGTCACAAGTTGACTTCTCGACGGGGTGTCAGGTGTTATCCGAGTGGGGACCATGTTTATAATTATTGTTTATATTTAGTGGTCTAAGTCTTACCAGTCTCGAACGCACGGCTACACATAAAGCCAGTTTACGCTGAGCTCTCATTGTAAGGAAATCCTATACGATGCGAGATCAGCTTATACTGGATTTTATAGCTTGATCTGTAGCCGTGTGTACACTGTACACCCATTGTTCGGATTTGTTCATCCCAACGTGATGGGTGGTGAACCCCTATCGCCATTCTTCGGGCACAAATACATGGTTTTTAGGGCATGTAATTTTTGTTACGATTTTTTCCTACACCATTCAACAAGTGGAAAGCGTTAGGTTTGAATTAGAAGACTATACATACACATAAATTCAGAAAAACTCATTGCTGCATGCTCGACCAGGGATCGAACCTGGTTAGTTCTCAAGATTGAGAAGCCAACGTTTTACCGCATGAGATACAGCCGCTTATGATATTAGGTATTTCATTTCATATTTAGGTACCAGTTTCATTTTTCAGAGCAAACCGATTCTCAAAACACAATACGAGCGACAAAATCACAGCACCGTCGCTGCAGACTCCGGACCAATGTGATTCGGAAAACAAAAGAATAGAGTCGCCATTATCATTTTTAAATTTGGACGATCAACAATGTCGAACTACTAACTTGTTGGAAAAAAATGAGTAAGCAAATTGTTTATTATGTACCTATTGAGATGATTATAAAGAAATACAATATTCACTCATTTGAATTTTACAGGGCGGAAGGTACTAGTGATGGTATCACTCCGGCCCAGTTAGAGGACTGTGCTGTTGGATTGACAGAAAAGAAGCAACCGGAGTTGCTTTTACATGACCAACATTTGACAACAACTATGTCGCCAAATAAACCAGAGTAAGCATTCAAGGACACACTCGTATACTAACTACTAACCAAAACATTTTTTCCTGCGCTAAGGTCCCCGCGAAATTCAAATTTTCTTACTTTTTCGCAATTTGCAGGTCACAGGTTGTATGTTTATGGTTATAATTATGTAAATACATGTTTGTTATTGTCACGAATCATACTTTCATCAAGATACAATCAGACTCTGACCAAAGATTAATACAGATGGGACACTCCGCAAAATTATTTAAATCAAAAGCGACTCTTGCTACGACACAATAAAGTGCAATTCAGGTCGCACAACGCTTATTACCTACAGTTGTATTCAACTATTCAACTACAAGTTGCCTCTCTTTCTATCGTGTAACTCATATACCTTCTGACCTACTGAATTGGCCCCGTGGACGGGGCCCGCCGCGTACTTGTAGCTTCATACCTAAACTGCGGGACTGTCTCATTTGTATTAATCTGTGCTCTGACCTGCAAATTGCAAACAAGCCTGAAGTGTTTAAACTAAACGTGAAACTCATTTTACCTAATCCAGCAGTTACAAGATTATGGAATGCGCATGCGTCGCCACTGTTGATAAGCAAACGTGTTTTGCAATTAAATATGTCTTGTCTTTTAGTAATAACAGTTATATTTATTTTTAGAACAATAAATATTTCAAGCAAGAGACAGCATGACGATAATTTGGAGCATTCACTGGAGATCAGCGAAGATGATGAGCCTCTACCATATGAAGTAGAAATTGACAATAATGATGTGAGTTACCTTTTTTAAAGGCTCCAACAATACCCACTACAGGCCTGTGTCCCAGCAGTGGGAACATTGTAGGCTGATTATAAGCAAAATTTTCAATATATGGTAGCTGAAATTGTAATGCTTTTCAGTGACTTCTGAATTTAATTGTTATTATTTATCTTGTTTCAGAATGTAATAAACAGCAGTGTAAGCGGTCATAGAATCATTGACATAAATGTGTTTTTTAATAGACTGCTTGAAATATCACAACACAAATCATTGTTTGAGTGCGGCTTGCATACTATACAACTAGTATCAGAAAAACAGTCTGGCCTAACATCGGTATTTTCATTTTCTTGCTTACTATGTAGGAAAGAATTTACGGTACAGAATTCATCAGAGGATTTGAATAAAATGGCAGTTTCGGGGATGCTAACGGCAGGCTGTGGTAACGCTCAACTGAATCAATTATCAGCATGTCTTGATTTACCAGCCATGACAGATTATAGGTATAAAAAAGCCCAAGACGAGGTCTTTGATGAATGGGAAGTGACAGCGTGGGAGGAGATGAAAAAGGCTGGAGAGCGTGAAAAAGAATCAGCTTTGAAAGAAGGAAGGGTCACGAAAGATGGAATACCTATAATTGACGTCATCTTAGATGGTTGCTGGTGTAAACGGTCGTACAAAACCAATTATGCAGCATTATCCGGTGCTGCAGCCATCATTGGGAGGCGGTTTGGCCAAGTTTTATATATGGCTGTTAAAAACAAATATTGCTGCATTTGTGCCAGAGCACAAAAAAGGAAAGAGGAAGCTAAGCAACATGAGTGCTTTAAAAACTTTTGTGGAGCTTCCACGTCTATGGAATCTGCGATCATTGCTGAGGGATTTAAAACATCAATAGAGATGCATGGACTTATCTATGGAAGATATATCGCAGATGGCGATAGTAGCACTTACGCAAAAATTTTGGACACAAGGCCGTATCCTTCCATAACAGTGGAAAAGATAGGCTGCAGAAACCATATTTTAAGAAATTTTTGTAACAAAATGCAAATGTTAAAAACAGAAACAGCATATAACTTAGCAGAACGTAAATTGTTGACAACTGAAAAAATTATGAGCACACGCAAGTACATCTGTGATGCCATCGATTATCACGGTTCTCAAGATAATAAATCTGAGGGTACAACAAACTTGCACAAAGATGTGACAATATCTGTTTGTCATGCATTTGGATCCCACGAAGAATGTAATAAAAACATATGCAGCGATCAAACAGTAAACGATGTAAAAAATATATTTAACAGCCAACTTTGGCAACGGATTAGACACTTGGTAGGGAATGTTGCGTCGCAGGCAAGAAGTTTAATTGAAAATGTGGACAGCAATATCGTGGAAAGATTCAATGGAGTGGTGGCGAAATTTGTTGGCGGAAAGAGGGTTAATTATGCTCTCAAGCGATCTTATCAAGCGAGAGTTGCCGGAGCAGTTGTGTCATTTAACTCTGGCAAAATATCGACCACGGTCCATAAAAATATTCACCATCGAAGTCCGTTAGCAAAGATCAAGAAGTACGAAGAAACTGTGGAGAATAAAAGAGAATATAACCGGACTATAAAAAGAAAAAAAAATCGTAATTTGGTGTGTAGGAAAATAAATTTCGACTACGGAGAGAATGTCAATAAGCCTGATATGGATAATGAAACTTATGAGCTTGCAAAATCAAACTTTCTAAGAAATTTAGAAAAAACGGAGGAAGAACGCAAAGAAATAGAAAAAAGAACGATATTGCAAAGTGACAGTGGAGAATGGCTTGAACTACGGCGAAATCTGTTAACTGCTTCTAATTTCGGCAAGGTAGTGAAAAGAATAAGAACTAATAGTTGTGCCAGCATAGTAAAAAACATGCTGTACAGGCCAAACATTGACCATGTGGCCTCCATAAACCACGGAAAGAAAAATGAAAAAGTCGCATTAGAACAATTAGCAAGGCTTATAAATAAAGAAATCCAAAGATGTGGGCTTTTCATAGATGAAACCTACTCATTTCTTGGTGCAACGCCAGATGGCATCACGGATGACATGGTGATAGAAATTAAATGTCCAATAGCACCATTCAAGATTGGAATCGAAGCTGCCATTCAGGATGGAAAAATGCATTTTTGGCGCCGTGATAAGAAAACAGGAGAGATTCAAGTAAATCAAAAATCCGACTGGTATTTCCAAGCCCAAGGCCAAATGCACATATGTAAAAAAGACAAATGCTTGGTGGCAGTTTGGTATGGTGAAGACAAAATAAAAACACAAATCATTAACAAGGACGACAAATTTTGGAAAGAAAAAATGGAGCCAAAGTTATTGTCTTTTTATTTTGACTGCCTCTTACCTGAACTGGTAGATCCTCGGTACACAAGAAATCGAACGATCCGTGATCCAGAATATGTTATTAATAAAAATAGGGACAAGGATACAAACAAAGAAAATAAAACATGCGGGGGAAATGTCTCTGATGAAAAATTTAATGAAAACGAGAGACATGACGACCTATTGCAAGAAAACAGTGAAATTGTAATAGATATTAGTAATTTTTAAATAAATCTTATATATTTTATTATACCTACTCTGACTTTTATTCGTAAGAAAATATCCAACACAAAATTTATTTTTTAAAATAATCTTTAATTAAAAATAAAAGTAGAACAACTTTTTACAACTTTTGTTACTCACAAAGTTTATGAATGAAATAAAATAGTAAGAAATTGTTCACTTCACTAGTAGATAATTACAAAGCTGTTTTAAAAGAAATGTCAGTAAAGTTTATGTCAGTAAAATCAGTACCTATCACATAATACAAATACAAATACAAAATCTTTGTCAGTAAAATCAGTACCTATCACATAATACAAATACAAAATCTTTATTGCAACAACAAGTATTTACATTTCATGTGCAAGCCCTGCACAAAAAAAAAATAAAATAAAAATACAATAAATTTTTTTTTTTTTTAAAATGCAAATAAATAAATAATTTGAATAAAACTAAAAGACTTGGCCAAAAGCGTATAGAAAAACTGGTCAACAGCGAGTCGGACTCGCGCACCGAGGGTTCAGTTCCGATTTCTGAAAAAGTGTGCTATTTAGAGACATCGTTTTATTTTTCCTATAATCTTTACATAAACTAAACCACATAGAATAATTTTTCTCTATGCAAACTTCGGAGATAAGGGGATTTTTTTCCTTTTTGGTTCCTTTTTACTATTTTGGCATGGAACCCTAAAAAAAAGCCAGCCACATGCGTGTCGGACCACGCACAACGGTTACTTGTCTCTAACAAAATTGGCACTTTAAAGCTTAATATTTCGCATACGGATCCCTGAATATAAAAAAAAGTTTTCACAGACCCGCAATATTTTTGAACGGCCTATTAACGATAACGCTACCATGGGAAAAATGAGAAAAAAAATATCATCCTCACTTTACGTGCATCGTACGCTACGAACTATTATTATTCCTCATTGGAACACACCCAATTTTTTTTTTTCAACTTTTTATACCACTGTGCACTGTCGGCGTGAACCATGCCAAATTACAGCTTTCTAGTACTAGTCTCTGAGCCGCAGACAGACGGACATAGCGAATAGCAAGGGTTTCTTGTTGACTACACAACCCTAAAAATCTGTTCATACAAAATACACACTACGCACGGTTACAGATCAAGCTATACTGTACCAATATAAGCTGATCTCGCATTGTATAGGATTTCCTTACAATGAGAGGTCAGTGTAAACTGGAAATGTACAGCTTGATGTGTAGCCGTACGTGTGTACAAAACAAACAACTACAATATTATGTTTGTTCTAGGGATAAATTCATTCCAACTACGGAACCCTTCATTGTGCGTGGTTCGACATGCACTCGGCCGGTTTTTTACTGACGCGGTTTCATTTACACGCGTTATATTATTGTTTGTCATACCTACTTATATAAAGCAAAATACTAAATAATACTTTAATTATTATGTTAGTTTAATTCTGAGAAAAAAAAAATGTATTTCTGGCGACTCATAGCTTCTCTATTCTAAAATTTCAAAACAGACACGCTCGCGGAGTCGCGGTGCGTTAGCGATGTATTCAAGCGGGGGCGCGGGGCGCGGGGCGCTCCCCGCGTCTTCGGTTGAACACGACGAGCGCCCGGTTCAAGCCACGCCCCTCGAGCTAAGATTTATTTTTTCTGTATCACCTTAACTAAAATAAGTAAGTACTATACTCGACTCAATGCGATATTCAGTCAATCGACATAAATCGATTCAGTTTTAGCTCGGCACTAAGTATTTGTGCAGAAAAGATGGCATAACGAGCGACTGTTTTTCCATAAAGTATTAGGTAGGATGGGTAGGTACTTACTCTTTAATTTCACTTCAATATCCCTGCTGAAAAATACTTACAATTTTTATTACTTACTGTGATTTATTATGACGAGAAATCTAAACAAGCCCGGACTCGCGCGATGTCGGCCGACAACGCCCGAGCTAAACTACTAGTCTAGGTCTGAGCGAGTGTACGCTAAATACTTTATTTAGTCTTTTGCGAAACGTTGCGATTGACAGACGTAAAAATGTTTAAACTTACACAAAATGAATGTGGAATTTTTAATTTCTTTAGTACAGGCGAGCGAGGCCTACCCTTTACGATGAGAAGTGTGCGTCCTACCTAATTTTGCAACCCTATGCTGATCCCGTGAAGTACTGCAGTGCTTGTACTAGATATTATACCTAATTATTTTTAAGTGTGCGTTGTTGACCTTTCTGTTCAATACAATTATGCACAGCCGGTACTGTATCAATAGTTTTACGAATCAATCAAGCCAGTCTAAGCTGACCTCACATACAATACAAGTACGATCGTTTTATCTTGGCGAGTTCGAACTTCGCGCAGAAGGCTGCGCAGTAACATTTTTTAGGAACCAAATGCGACATGAGGCGAGTGCGAGTGAGAGAACATGCGCGAAACGTCTTAGTGCCTATGTTCGGACTCGCCAAGATAAAACGTCCGTACTTGTACCTACTACATATTAGGCTTGCAGTAGTTGCAGTACAATAAGAGGTTAGGAGGTCAGGTGGTGTGGTACTGGAAATGTGTAGCTTGCTTGTAAGAAAAAAAACCTTTATCGTGAAATTGAAATAATAGGTAATACACAATATTCGAGTTTTGAGTCGAAATCCGCGATTAACATTAGGTACCTACAGAGGGCAGTGGCGTGTGCGGCACAGAATAAATAATAGTAGGTACTAACTTAGTGCGGCGCGGGCGGCGCGGCGACGAGCCTCCGCTGTCGCGCTGGCTAGCGGCATCTTTAAAAGGATACCTACACACTATTGACCGCGCCGCGCGCCGGGCCCACCAAAACCATTATTAAGAGGAAACGTGGGTGCTCTTTTCTCCATACAAAAAGATACAAACGCTCTCGCCTGTCTTCTTTCTGGTTAAGGCGGGGAGAGTCGTAAAAACGTCGTTTAGTTTAGTGTTTTATTCGTAGATAACACGGATTTAAATTTTGAAAAAAATATACAGGGTGTAAGGGAAACGCTTCCGAAAACGAAGACAGGTGATAGGGCTAGTAATTCTCGATACGATACCATAAAAAATTCTGAAAAAAAAATTTGTCAATTTTACTAATTTTGGAACGAAGTTCCTTATCGCGCGTTGTGAAAGGGGGCTAGACGGAAAAAATGGGAACGAAAAGTTGTCACGACACTTTTTGCTATAGTAAGCTATGTATGTATGTATTGTAAGCCGTGCGGCGTGCGCATGTTTCTCTGTCTGTCTCTCTCTCTCTCTCTCTCTTATAGAAAGCAAGCCAGATATTTTCATTTCTATTTCGCATTGAACAGTGTGGTGTCGCGATGATGATGATGATGATGATGATGATGATGATGATGATGATGATGATGATGATGATGATGATGATGATGATGATGATGATGATGATGATGATGATGATGATGATGGTGATGATGATGATGATGATGGTGATGATGGTGATGATGATGATGATGATGACGATGAGTATAAAAATAAAATTTTATTACAATTCCTTCACTAATTAATCGAAAGGAACTTCGTTCCATCCGGGTGTCCCTTGACACCTCTCAAGTTTTTTTTTTAGCAATTTTCGTACACTATGCTGTGAGAACAGTCAAATGGAACCATTATTTGCGATTAAACACATTTTTTTATTTAAAATTGTAGCATGCAATGTATTCGTAAATAAATTTCAGCTGACGCTCGCGCGTACCCTCGAGGTCACAGTGCGCGCGAGCTGTCCGTCCGCAGTGCGACCGTCGACCCCGCGTCACAGATCCCCCCCGCACCCGCACCCGCGTCCGCAAGACTCGCGAATTTCATTCATGCAAGGATCGTAAATCGTAATGATTTTCCCCTGAAACACGGTTACAATAATAATTTTGATCCGAATGTTCGCAAATTATGCTCACAAATCAGAAAAATCCAGTTTATTTTACTTAACCTTGAGACCCTTAACGAAGAAATACTTAGATATCTACTGTGATTGGAAAAGAAAAGTTTAAAAAGTTGGTTATGTACAAAGACATTGACTTTACAAGCAATTTTGTTAATTAGTTCATTACAATAATTTTGTACGTAGCACGTAGCAACAAAATTGAAATGTTTACACAACACGGTCACATTTTCTTTAGGCCTGGCGTCGATTACGTTATACCAAAAACAAAAAATAATAACAAGGCGACGTGCAACGCGACGGGGGGTGAAGGGGGAAGCGAGATGGCGGCGTCCGCGACTCCGCGCGCCGGTATCATTTGAATTCGTTTGTCGGCCGGCGCCGCCGCGCCGCACCGCGCACGCAGGCCGGCGGCGGCATGTTTGATCTTCTAGGAACGGGGAACCCAGTCAGTTAGTTCCGTTCCGACTTCGTGGGCGAACGCACGCAGCTATTCTACCGAATTTAATACTGTTTTGTTTATTTGTTAGTTTTCGTGTATCAATAATAACTAGTTATTAGTTATTATTGATAAATAATAACTAGTTATTAGTTATTATTGATAAGTTTTAGTGCTGTTTTATTGTTTTTTACTTTTAAACAATGCCTGACGCATACGTGTACAGTGCTCGTTTCTTTTTGTGGGGGTCTCGTGGGGGTATGTGAAGAAAGAGTGTTTGATCGAGAATGTGACAGTGCTGATGAAATGCGGGGCAGAATAAGTGCAGAATGGGGTTGGATAAAGAATCGTTTGGCAGGAGGAGGGGGGTGAATGGGGTGAAAGTTGGTAGGGGTTGGGTCCCTGATTATAACGCTACCACTCTCATTACAAGGTAATGCATATTTTTTGAGAAATTAATAAAAAATATTTCTAACCTCAAATCAGATAAACAGTGAAATGAAATGTCAAAATGGGCGATTGACAACCAAATTTGTATCAATATATTGTCTGCGGTGTAAAATGTCGTGTAAAATACGTGAAACGAAACGCAAAAAGAAAAAAGTCAGTGTCATTCAACCTAGAAATTCTGCTCAGAAGGAAGTTAGTGTGCACCCCACTTTATAGTTAAAATAGGTCGAATCTGTCCCAAAACCGAATCGGGGCACCCCGACTTTACGTAGTCTTTTGGCTGGCATACTAGAGTGTATATAAAAACCCGGAGGCGCGGAGGGAGAGGGGTGCCTGCAACGTCTCCGGCGCTGCGGGAAGTGCAGCCCCTTCGCCCTTACGTAACAAAGGACAGGCACCCATGCTCACCTCCGCAGCTTCGGTTTGCTGGTCGCCTCCGGCGACCAACCTCAGCCGCTGCGGCTCGCATGGGTGCCTAACCTTTGTTACAGCGGGCGGGGGCTGCACTTCCCGCAGCGCCGGAGACGTTGCAGAAGCAACTTAAGTGTTTAGAGGTTAGGTTACAATAATTAGTTTTTTTTTTTCAAGAATGGTGCTTACCTTTACATTGCAGTGGTGGGGGAGGGTGCGTTAGGGTACCCCCCACCCCCCTCAACCCCTACTTCTGCCATACGATACTAAAAGTAACTTTAAAGTGTTTTGAGGTTAGGTTACAATAATTAGTTTTTCTCAAGAACGGTGCATTACCTTTTCATGGGAGTGGTGGGGGGGGCTCAGGGTACCCCCCTCCACCCCCCCACACCACCCCCACCCCCCTCCTCCTGCCAAACGATTCTAGATTTTAACCCATAAATCCCTTGACTCGGCCGTACGGAGAGCTTGGCGCCCGCGCGCGCGCGCCAGTGTCGGCGGTGTCTCCATTGTGTCAGTGACCTCACGTTTTGTACGATTTCCATTGCGCGCTAAAGAAATTTGAAGTTTTCAAAATAACCAATTTAAAGCGAAAGGTTAGTGAAATCCGTTTGCATTTAGGTTGTATATAATATACCTTCTGGCTTCGGAAGCGTTCCCCTTACACCCTGTATTACTTAGTTCAGACTTCGATCTAGAAATTTCGGCCGTCCGATACACAAAATTACTTGCACTTTACTGCATCCAATTAAATCGCAAAGACAAGTCTAATTGTGATCTTTAATCTTATTTCATTTGAGTTACATTAGGCTTTGAACAATAAAACTTATACCATAATAAAGGTCGTAAAAAATTCGAGATATAACAGCCGTCATAATGTGAAATATTAAAATACCTGTACCACTAATTCCAGCATCAATTGTTTTCAGCTTCGCAAACGCTCGCCCTGAGCCGTTTAGGTCCGAGCGGAACGTGACGGAGGTCGGACGTGTGCCAATTTTTCGAACCCGCCACCCCCGCTAACTTCTGTCACCGGCTGCGACCGGTAAAAATTAGCATGTGTTGAAAACAGTTGAATTTAAACGCTATGCCTATGTAAATAAAGACGTCACGCGCGCAAAAGCTTTATTGGTATTTATTTTTATCACGGCCTATGTTTATCAATCACATCAAGTGTGTAAAACAGTTGAATTTGAACCCTACACTGGAGCTTATAAAGCCGCCTGACGCGCAAATTTTTGGTTCACTATTTTCAAATCTCAAATAGGTAGGTGCCACAGAATAAAGTTACTACGGGTGGTTTTATAATGAATATCGGATAGGAAATGAGATTTCTTCATAACATCACGCCTGAATTATTTCAAAGGGTTGGGCAGGGATGTTCAGAATATAAGTAGGCCCTCAAATGTATTTTTCTGTATACCTACATAAATAAGTTTTTTTTTTAAATTAAGTTTTTTTTCTAATTAGGTATCTTCTTATTTTTTTTTTGTATTTGAGGACGCTGAAAACGATAGTGGGGTCAAAATGAAAATCCAAGATGGCGGCTGCGAAAATATTCAAATTTTTCGACATGGGTGTCATTTAGTGGTATTTGAGTTCGCTGAAAACGATAAAGGTCTCAAGCTAATTTCGACCTTATTGACATTTTACAAACCCTTTGTTTTTTGGTCCAGAATACTCGGTAAATGATCTGGAAGCTGAATTTAACAAAAAAACATGAATTTCAATAAGGTCTAAATTCGCTTGACACCTCAGAAAGTGTCTACATTATTATGCACATCATTTCTAGGGTGTCAAGCTAATTTCGACCTTATTGACATTTTCCAAACCATTTGTTTTTTGGTCCAAGATACTTGGTAAATGGTCTGGAAGCTAAATTTAACAAAAAAACATGAATGTCAATAAGGTCTAAATTGTTATGTAACACATCATTGTTATGTAGCTGGACATCACTAACAGCACATTCAGCACAATACAGTCGGTGGTGTCGCATGGCGTGGGGAATAGTAGTTTCTGTCATTCCCCACGATACCATGCCAGTGGTATCGTTTTTAGTGGTGTCGCTGTCGTGGGGAATGAACGTAAAGTAAAATGGTGCGCGGCGCGTAGTTTTGAATCGTACGGGTATATAAGGTCTTCGTGTCAGTCAGATTTTAAATCCACCTTATTCACAAAAATAAATAAGTCTAAGTAGTTATTTTTATTTATTTTAACTGTTCAAGTTTACAATGCATACCTAATCTGTCTAAAACTTTCAAAAATACTTACTAGAAAAATAAAACAAAATAAACTTAAGTATACTAATCAGTTCAAGTTTATCTACTGCATTGCTCTATTCTGTGACGCAACATAGTACCTACTCGAGTTCATGAACTCATGAGCGGTGCGCTTGGCGCGCGTTTCCCGCGCATCGTAATTTATTACGTATCGCTACTCCTTGCGGGGGCTGCGGTAAGCGTTTATTAATACCTACGGCGCTTGAAAGATCCTGGCCTTAATGACCATAAAGCAATGATTTTTTACAGAAATATAAATATCACATACTTACGCCTAGTGTACCAATTTGACAACTATTAACGAAAAAAGAAAAACATAGGGGCATAGTATATATCCTTTTTATTCACTTTATGAAATATCTTTTAAATTGGTCCAATATTGGAGGAGGAAATAGGCGAGAGCCAAACCTCGAAATGTGACTTTTTACATAGGCTATTTAGTCGGATCTGCAGTTGTCCTTATCGCACGAATTCGAGGGCGGAGCGCTCGCAGAGCGACAGCAATACCTTCTTAAAATACCTAATTTTCAAAAGTCTGGCTGCCCCCATTTCCTCTTATTAATGTATCTCTTAAGAGTTCAGTGCAATAAGGTATGATGAATGATTAACATTTGTTAGGACATTTTAGTTTGAAATGGAGAAATTATTGTTTTTTAGTTAAGTAATTCAATTTACTTATTAAGAATCATCAAAACAAAAATCTAATCAACAAAATCATCAACATTGCAATGACATAAGTACACAACTATTTTGCTTATGATTTTATTTAACTTTGGAATAAAACGTTAATTAAAACTAAGTAGGTACTTAGCACAGACGTACGGTCTACGTACAAAATTGCGGCAGGAAAAAATTGCGTGCCGCGCTTTGAATGGAACAAATACAAAGTGGTACAATACGTACTTATATGTTGCACGGGCGCGATTTTCCCGACCCCGACGTGATTTTTTATTGCGCAGCTCACACATTTTGATTTGCAACCTAGGAGTTGAGCGCCGAATGAATGCGAATACGACGTTCTATAAGTACTTACTTGAGTTCGCACGGGCCCGTAAAAAAACCGGCCAAGTGCGTGTCGGACTACGCACAATGAAGGATTCCGTAGTTGGTCTTATGAAATTATCCCAAGGACAATCTTAACATTATAGTTGAAAAACATGTTCTCCCATATATTCCAACAGTAAACGTAAGTTTGTACTCACTATATTGAGAGATTTACCATGTTATTTTTCTACAGGTATGGAACTATTTTCTGTGTTTTTTTCTACATTTTAGGCTCAGTAGTTTTGGAGATAAGGGGGGGGGAATGGTAAATTTTCGTCTATTTTCTTAAATAACTTTAAAACGATTTATTTAAAAATTATAAAAAAAAAATTGATACCGTTAGCAAAACTTTTTTTTTTCTTTTTTGCCCCCTAAAAGTGACCCCCAAATTCAAAATTCATTTATTTACTTTAGTCATACGTGTTTGGGTCACAGAAATCCATATGTGTACCAGATTCGGAGTAAATTGGCTGTGACAGACGGACAGACAGACAGACAAACAGACACACGAGTGATCCTATAAGGGTTCCGTTTTTTCCTTTTGAGGTACGGAACCCTAAAAATCGCCTGCTTTGGTCAGGACTCAACAGGAATCAGGAACGCAGGCAGACGTGCGTGCCGCATGCTGAAGGCCGCGGCGCACGGTCCACAATATAAAGATGATCAGTATTGTATATTCAATGAGGGGATTAGGCGCACAATGCCACATTCGCAAAATGACCTAATGACGCAAAATGACATATTCGCAAGTAATATAATACTGTATATTCATACAAACGGTCGGAACGTGAGTCATACATACCTGCGCACCTCGAGTTCGATTTAGCACTCGGTACCCATGTACCTCATACACCTTTCACACCAGCGCGGCGCGTCGTCGCGCGCGATATCGCGCCGCACACACGCACGCGCACTACACGAGCTCGCGCGGTCTTGTCGTAGAACAGGTATTTTCTTTATTCTAATCCCGAACAAGTTAAATTGAACCTTATAGTCATCATCATATGGTCGTATTCGAGCCGAACGCGGAAACTACGGAGCTAAAAACATCTGCCCGCTTGAACAATAGAAGCGCATTCCACAGCGATAAGAATTCATAGAAAAAACACCTCGTTCAAATGGATGTTATGTATAGTTATGAATATCTTTGCAACTAAGTAATTAGCGTATTATTAAGATAACCAAGTTTTACGAACGTTTTTGTTTGAAGATTTCGTGTACAGTTAAAATATAAAATATACAACGTGTAACGTTAAATGCGCAAAACCTCTTAAGGGGTCATTGTACTCATCATTATGAACCACTTTTACTATGTGACCAAACCTGAAATCGCGAAAAAAAAAATCAGCTGTTCATTTATGTTCGCATAACTAGTCAAAATGTACTGAACAGCAGATTTTTTTTTCGCGATTTCAGGTTTGGTCCCATAGTAAAAGTTGTTCATAATGATGAGTACAATGACCCCTTAAGAGGTTTTGCGCATTTAACGTTACACGTTGTATATAGATTTTGTGTAATTGTTGAGTAAATTAAAATGATTTCAAAATTATGAGTAAGCGGTTAGTCCCGCTATGCTCGACTCGTAAAATACCTACTAAAAAGTTTCGTTATGCACGAAATTCTTCGGTTCTACGTAAACAATGGAAGGTACAGTTGGAAAGAAAAGTGTTTGAATTCAAGTTAAATTTTTTATAGCGCTATTCGTATAAGTGTAAGCGTCTGTACGTTAAAATTTGTTTTGTCTCGTTCTGACTATCAATGATAGATGAATTTCAGAGCGAAATGTTTATGAATAGAGCTGTAAGTCAATACTAGACCCACAAAATTTAAGGAACACACTAACAGTTTTCTTCATCACTGCCCGCGAATGTGATTTCGTGCATAGCGAAACTTTTTAGTAGGTATTTTACGAGTCGAGCATAGCGGGACTAGAGTATAGCGGGACTAACCGGGTAATTACCCGGTTAATCCCCAGTCATAAACATTTCGCTCTGAAATTCATCTATCATTGATAGTCAGAACGAGACAAAACAAATTTTAACTTACAGACGCTTACACTTATACGAATAGCGCTATAAAAAATTTAACTTGAATTCAAACACTTTTCATTCCAACTGTACCTTCCATTGTTTACGTAGAATCGAAGAATTTCGTGCATAGCGAAACTTTTAGTAGGTATTTTTGAGTAAGTTACCTACTTACTTATAATTTTGAAATCATCTAGCCCTTTTTATGAGTAGGTAGTTACCTTCTCATACAAGGCCATAATGTACACTACATAATGTGCTTTTACAAGTACCTATACGTAAAATAAAGTTAACTTTTCCGAAATCACGGTAAATTGGAAACTAAGAAGTCCGTAAAAATCATCATCTGCCTACCCTTTTCCCAACTATGTCGACACAGTACACACTGTAGTGACCTACACAATCATTATTATCATACGAGCGCATCACACGTCTGCCCGCCGCCATAGCGCGCAGCGCACTGAGCGACCGAAAGGGAGCGCTGTATAATCTATGGCGCGCGCGGCGCGCGCGCCGCGTGCGTGTCCTCTCCGAATGATGATCAGATGATGTTTTTTTACGTTTATACGTATTTATGTGATATAAGCTTATCAAAACAATCTGCCTAGCCTTTTCCCAACTATGAGCATGTTGCGGTCGGCTTCCAGTCTAACCGGATGCAGCTGATGAATACCAGTATTTTATATGGAGCGACTGCCTATCTGACCTCCACAACCCAGTTACTGGGTAATACGATACCCCTTGGTAAGACAGGTTGTCAGACTTTCGGGCTTCTGACGACCCGTAACGAAGATCCACGAACTGTCAAAGATCCACGAATGACAGCAAGGACCAACGGCTTAACGTGCTTTCCGAGTCACGGAGGAGTTTCGGTATGTAAAGATGGTCACCCATCCACGGACCAACCCCGGCAAGCGTAGCTTAACCTGATGGATCGACCCGTGCGGCTGTTATTACTTAGCCACGAGCTCCTCTGATATAAGCTTATATATAACTATTATGTTAAGTTTTGTCCTTTTGCACACATGGGGTGCATTTGACACGCGGGGCGAGGGGGGTTAGCTGCGAACTCCATAGGTTCACAACTAATGATGATGGTTTCCCATAGGATGATGTTTTTTTACGTTTATGATATAATCTTATATACTATTATGTAAAGGGTTGTCCTTATGCACACATGGGATGCATTCAACACTTGAAGGGTTAAAGGTAACTAAGTTATTTAAAAAATCTTGATTTTTAAATGAATACTTCGTAATAAATATAAATATGTATATAAATAAATATCCTTGGACATTTCACACAACGCCATCTAGTCCCAAGCTAAGCAACCTAATGCTTGTGTTATGGTAACGAGATGGCTGATAAACTACTTACATACATTTTTTTTTTTTTTTTTTTTGTAAATACATACATATTATAGATAGAAAAACACCCATACTCGGAACAAATACTTGTAGGTCGTACAAATTATTTGTTCCGTGCGGGAATCGAACCCGCGACATGCTGCGCAGCAGTCAATCGCTCAACCACGGCGCCAACCGTGTCGTCAGAATAGTATAATAGCAATGACATTAAACATCTAGTAAATAGCACGTCCGAAGAGTCCGAACTGCTGTGTTACGAACGTAGTACCTACTATTATTTTTTCCGTGTTGTGTGGTCAAGTTTAGGTACCTACCACCACCCACCACCCTACCACCCCATCGTGTGGTGTTCGTTACGGACCACGGACGCATGTAAAAATTCGCAGCAGGAAAAAATTGCGTTCAATTAGGTAGGTACTTAGTTTTGGTTGGTTGGGTTTTTTTTCGACGAACCGTAGAATGAAACTGTCCTGGGTTAGGTTAGGTTAGGTTAGGTTAGTTAGGTTAGATATCGCCGCGATATCGCCTGGCGATAATATCGCCACGCGATATCGCGCCGCGCTAGTGTGAAAGGTGTTGCGACGCGATAATATCGCAATATCGCGACGCGACCGTCGCGACGCGATATCGCCTCTGTCTGTAGGAGCCTTAAATCTTCGATTTGTTGATGGCTATTTATGCAGTAAAACACGATGATCGCACCCCTGGCCGAATCGTTCATAGAGCAGCCTTGCTCTACAACATTCGTGCTTTATGTTAATAGCAGTAAGTAACACAGCCCGTTGACCGAGAAGGACATTACTGTGTACGCCATTCTCTTGGTTAATTGCATAACTGTACCATCCTTACGGTGTTGCTATACACACGAACATCTGTGTGATACTTTACGATGCCATGCCATGATGAGAATAATAGAAGAGCTTGCCAGCAAACATGGTAATCTATAGTTTTATCAAAGTGACACACTTAATTTAGCATCTGGACTTAAGTAGGTCATTAAGAATAATCAGTAGATGAAAAGCATTAATAAACATTCCATGCGAAATTAACACGTCTTTCAACTTACATTTTTCAGGCTGAAGAGTTGATTCGTAACAGATTTATGACAACTCCAAGGAAACATTTCGCGTAAATAATTGTGGTGTTGAATCTTTATTTATTGTTTGGTATTCGGGACTATTACGTGTGTGACCCAAAACTGCCCGTGTGAGTTTTCATCATGTCAAAAAGAGAGAAACAGACGCGAGTGTCAACTTTCTCCACGCGTTCTATTTCAGTCCGGTGGCATCATTTTTTAATCATCCCGTTAACGGGGCGCGGACATCTGGGAAAACACCATTGTCTAGATTTTATCGTATGCTGTGACGTCACAGAATGTTTACATGTTTTAAATGTGATTGTCGTTAAACGCGAACGCTAATGTACGCAGTTTATTGACTGAAGGAATGATGAGAGAATAATTTGCGAGCAGTGACTTTCACACAATCACCGACCATCATCCACTTGGGTATTGGAAAGGATAAACAAACATAATGCACCTTGCTCGAATCATGTTCGGAATACCGAAGCATGATTCGTATTCTTGATAATTGTGTGATATTTTAAACAAATAGCGAATACACGGTTTGTTTAAAATATCACACATACGTATCTACTGCGATTTTATTGAGGTATCCGATTGTTTACCAAAAAATTGACCATAAATAAATAACCAATCGGAAGAATATTATGATTAATTTCCGGTCTGATTTTTTCGGTATTAACATTAACAGGCAAATTACATCATTATTTACATGACTTTTTTCTCATACCTACTATACAAATAAACATACCTACTTATATCTAGCTCGAAATTGCTATTCACCTAGTAATATGATATCAACCGCAAATTCACACGAAATCAGATCAAATAGAATTATTATTAAAATAATTAACTATAGCAACTTTACTTACCTATAGACGCCTGTGAAAAAAAGTAGTAGGTACATTTTGATACAAGTGGAGGACGTTTGATATTGCATTCGAGGCGGAATTAACAGCCGAGCCGTACGCGAGGTTGTTTTTGAGCCCAGAAGTGCAATAACAAATGTCCACGTGTCCAGGTTTTTCAATTCAACGCTTTGCCGAGAATAAAAAAAACATTCACAATTTGGACTAAGTATTAAGTTATCTGTGGCAATTTTCATTCCTGCACACGTGTTGGAAAATGAAAAATCGCACGCGTGTGAAATACATTGCATTGTGAACCTAATCGTAGTGCGATATGAACCAGTTTTCGAGGAAGTGTATTGAAAACACTTTTGATCTAGCATTCTACTTGAAATTTTAGAACCGCCGAGCACTAAGATTAGGATCTAGTTCAATGTCAGGCAGTCACCTATCACTTCCTATTATTTCAGAATAATATGCTAAGACACATTTAAAATCGTGTCGCATTTGCCCCTGAAAACCGTTCAGTCGCTAACAACAGATTTCATGCTTTATTAAACATCAAAGAGTTTCCTCTCGATTGGCTCAGTAATCGATTCTGTAGAATAGGTACCTACTACCTATTCTGAAGCCTATGAGCATTGCATCATAAAAACATTAGCTAGGTTAACATGCCTTACACAGTCATTAAATTGCCCTAAAAAAGTACTTGGATATACCAATGAATATAACTTGCATAGAGCTTGAACAAAAAACTGAAAACTTTCAGGTTTTTCCATTCATTTCATTTCAACTAACATATTAAGGTTATTCGGTCAAATATGTAATTACGAAAATAAAAACTTAGTCCATGTAGCAACTGGTAAAGACAGTACCTACCTACATGAGTGGGAGAAACATGCGGAAATGCACTTAAAAATCTTCCGGTAAAATATAACAACTTTTACCGGTTTACCATATTGCACTTTTTGTACACGGGCTTATGCGATCAGGAAAACTTAGGTGAACACATTATACAAGTGTAGACAGACAGCCTTTTGTGCAAAAACTGTTTTCCGAAAGAAAAAAACTACGAACTCATTTGGAATGTTTCCACCCGTGATATAAAATAATTCAGCAGTAGAGAACTACAGTACTTACCTACATGTAAAAACAAACCTAACAGTATAATAATGATACAGTAGTTTATCTTTATAGAAAACGTCCGAAACGACGCGCTTCGAAATCACAGTCAGTACCAGTACGCAACAGTTCGAGCGCGCGGCAGTTACGCACATACGGACACGCATCCTCCCAAAATACGGCGAAACTAAGTTACTTTGTAACCATATTTTACAGTACCTAACTATAGCATATTTTTGATAGAAGAAAATACACAGTAATCTACAATACATAAGAAGTGATTTCATTTGTCCTGAAATCTATTTTAGTTTGTAGAACTGAGGAAAAAAATAACTAAATCCAGGTCTATTTCTGTCTATTTTTTCGAGTTTTTACCATACAGTTTTCATTAAAGTGTTCATTTTATACAGTTCTTTACAAAATAACAAGGAATGATTTCATGTCATTACTTTTTTAGTCTAATCAATAGATTTTTTGTAAATCGGTATTTACTTCATATTTTGCAAGCGTTGTGTCATCGCGCTTCTGTTTCTTTTCTATGCAATCAGACAGTGACCGCGCTTTTGACGGTGGACAAGCCTTAATTTTATCTACAGAGCGGCCGTAGGTAGGTAATTATCTCAAGGTCACTGCCCAGATAAACTACTGTAACATTATTATACTGTGATATTAACCCCTAGCACATTAGTAAAGATGCCATGCCACTAGCTCTAGCACTACTGCCCGACACTTCGACCGCGTGAAATTTCTTGCACCCCCGACCCCCGACCCACTCTATCGCATCGCATCGCATCGCCTGCCCGCGCTATTACTTCGTTTTCGCTTTTCTGACTTTTTTTCTTTTTGCTCTCTGGGTACCTACACTACTTATGGAAGCATGTGTCAACGTTGTTGGGCCACGTCTTTTTTAGTTGTTTTAGTTTGTAATTTTGTAAATATTTACTAACATACTTTTTAAGTCATTGTTACTAAATACTGTATGCATTGTGTGTACTTCTATGTGTATCCGAAATAAAGAACATACTATTATTATCTGCCCCTAAGGGTCCTAGCGTGATGTTAAATGTATAGCCTACTTAAAGCCTTTCTCAAAAGTTGGGCTGTCAACTGAAAAAATAAATAAATAAATCGGTTGAGTTTATCCATTACAAACAAACAACAATACACAAATTAAATAGAAAAACGTATACGTAATCTTTCTTTTTTCTATCAAATCTTTACTCTTTAATAATATTAGTTTAGATAAATTGACTAATAAAATACATTTTTCAATAACCTCGAAAACTGGTTCATATCGCACTACGATTAGGTTCACAATGCAATGTATGTCGCACGCGTGCGATTTTTATTTTCACGCACGTGTGCGGGAATAATTATTGCCACAGATAACTTATACCTATACTTAGTCCAAATTGGTTCAATACCTCTATTCAGAACTCTCTATTCGGAGGTGAATGTTTTTTTTTTTAATCTCGGCAAAGAGATATGCGTCTTTACGGCGTTAATATTTTTTTGAATATTTATATATTGAATGTCATCAAAAACTATGATTATTACAATAAAAGAAACGTGTATGAACAAATTAACATTTATTTGTGTTCTAAACTCAAAAATATTTGAATTTTCTATTTTTCATATTAGGCTGTTTATCGGCTTTATACCTTTGCTTCTCCTTCAACCTGGCGAAAGCAAAGCGTGGAAAAAAAAAGAAAATTTATATCATAGTTTCATAATAATTCATGACAAAAATATTGTTCGTTATTTTATTTTATTTCTTCAAAAGTGTGTTGAAAAACGTCGTTTGATACTCGTGGACATTTGTTATTGCAGTTCTCGTCTCAAAAACAACCTCGCCTACGGCTCGGGTGTTAATTCCGCCTCGAACGCAATAACAAACGTTCTCCACTTGTATCAAAATGTACTATTCTCTATTTGGTAAACAACACTAGGTAGGTAAACAACGTGTACGTGTGCTTCCAACACTATAGACAGTTTACACGGTTCAATGGTCACACGAAGGCCCTCGCTTCTGATGTTAATTAAGGCCATGTTACCACAAAATTGTTCCCTATAAAACAATCACTACAACCATTAATGGTTTCAATCTGTTCTCCGCAATACGTGCAAACGAAAATAAACTGTGACGTTCACACTGCAGATGTAACTGAAACCTATTTAAAAATCGTATTTCAACAAATATTTTTTTAGTACAAAATACTACAATGTTGTACCCAATATTTTGTGTGGAAAATTCCAAGAAAACTATTCGGAAATTCACTGTAAACAGTCGTCAGTTTTCAGTTCCCTTTACACGTAATTTTAACGACATTCTGAGCCGGCGTGGTTGGGGATACCTTGTACACGGCTTATTAGTTCTAAATAATCGCAAATCGGTTGAAGTGCCAAGTCAACCGAACTTAATAGCCAATGAAAGCGGTCATAATCATGAATATGTTGCCAAAATTTCTAATCTTGCACTCACATTGCCAAAACAACAATGCCATATGAGTTACACATTGTGTTTTCAATGAATTGATATTATACTTAGGTAAGTACGTATTTTATTGTACCGTAAGCTACTTTCTAGTATTTAGGCTAGGCCTTAATTATTACAAAGAACAGAATAACAATAGAGATATATTAGTGTACTTACACACGAGCGACACGCGTCGACGGCAGAGGCAACTGCACGCGTCGACGACGCGACCGCCGCCGACACAGAACCTCTTTATCTGTTCTGGTGGCCGCCGACATATCAACGGCAGCCGCCGACCTAAAGCGACGCTTGCAGCTTCGCGTCCGCCATTTTGTTACTCCTAAACTATTTGCAGTCCACTGACAAAATGGCGGACGCTACACGCTACAACTGCAAGCGTCGCATTGGGCCGGCGGCGGTCGTCGGTGCGTCGACCGTCGACTACCGACGTCGACGCGTGCAGTTGCCTTTGCCGTTGACGTGTGTCGCTCATGTGTAAGAACACTTTAATGCATGATGGCTACTCTATCTTGTATTATGTAGTCATTTTGCCACAAAAGTGTATTACAAACATGTTCTTAGTTCATCTTACGACATGTCCTGAGATGTTTGGGCTCTCGCCAAGTAATAATAATAATAACGAACGGTAATAATATGCTGTGTCTGTGAAGCTATGCTGCTATCTTATGGCTTTATTTAGCAACTCTATGAATGCTATATTTAGAACAAGATGCACCAGCAGCGAAGTTACTTCGAAATAGTCTTATTTTGGACTCACTACGTCAAATGAAGTGAATTTACAAAGTGTTTTGACTAACTTTCTTTAGAAAGGTACATATGTAATTATCTATCTAGATATTATCCATACATACATAGGTACAATATACACATATACTCAATAAAATCGTAAACGTTCAAAAGTACGGGAAGACGCGAGAAATAAGTAACAGAACGTAAAAAAAAACATTTTTTGTCTGTTTGTCGGTTCGTTTGTTTGTTTGTGCACGCATCTCCTAAAAGCCACTTATTGGATTCAAAATCGAATTACTGAAAGATAAGAAGCTTTATTGTGAGTAACATTTTGCATATATTTCACCAAAATCGACCTGCAGAACCAAAAGATTTTTTTTTTTAAATTTAGTCATAAACCTCATAGCGTCATATTTTTGTTCTATCTTGAACCAATCGATAAGTAGCCTGGGAGCTTGAGAAGGACGCAGATAGGCTACTTTTACTGATTTGTATTTAAAAAAGCGGTTGTAGTCGCGGGCATCAGCTAAGTACGTAATATTTATTAGCTCTGTATAAAAAGTGTAGGCTCGCCCCCTTATTACATGGGACTTAAACAATCTGGGTGAACCTAGGCACACCTCTGCCTAACCTTTCGGGGAATACAGGCGTGATATTTATGTTATGTGTGCAATGACCTAGAATTATTTACTAATCTTATCACAACAACAGCAACTTAATTACAATATTTTGATTAAATGTGCAAAGTGACCTTAATCGTCTAGCCTATATCTAAATAACTGTAATTACATCTATGTGAATATTACTTTCTTGCAATTTCAAACACATGGATATTCGCCAAAACTCTCCAGTAAAATTAAATTAATAGTTTTAGAGACAATTTCAATCAATCAACTAAACGAAAGTTTTCATCTCGCAAAATTATTAATTTATCTTTATAAAAATAGAAACATATATCAGCGGAATATCGATAATTTTATAGGTTCACTTTCACACTCGTCCGATGGTGGCATGAAAATCGCAAGTCCACATCCTTTCACTACATTTGCATAACGAAACTAATGTGTTGCACATCTAGCACTCGTGAGGTTCGAGCGATTTTTTCTCCTAAAATGTGTCCATCGATAAATGCAAAACATCTACAGTGATATATTGAAATGAACTGAAAGTTACAATACCCGTTATGGAAATATGGACAAAGGACAACCCAGTTATTGTAAAGAGTTTGAAGAGGTTAAAAACAAATGAATCATAATATAACTAAAAAGCAATGGAGCGGAAATATTCTAGCAGTTTTTAATTTATTTTTATAGAATTACCTACTTTATTCATTCTGTAATTTTTGTATTCTTTTTTCTTTAGTCGTTTCAAGAAAGTTTTGGATTGGTAAAACATTGAATTGGATAAGTAATAGAGACTGTAAAAAGAGCTTTTTTAGAGAAATCTGTGAGCAAGGCAATGCACTGACAGCAGTTTTTTTTTTTTTTTTTTTTTTGTTATTCTTTACTGTAGGTATCCTAATTGCGTAACATACTTACTATCAATCGGAATCGGTTTCATTTTGACAGTTCAACAACATTAATTGCGTTATTTACGTTGTCTAGGAGACACCTTTTCGACCTTATGAAGCAATGGATTAGCAATTTGCTTCAAAATTATTCAGATTCCGATCGATAGTGTGTTACGCAATTAGGGTGCTGGTTTCTGTGGTTGTATCACGTTTACCTATATGTATGACACTATTAATTAAAATTCAAAACTCGGCATAGTTATCATCTAGGTATACCTACACGATTTGCATGCTGCAGGTCTAATGGATAATTATATTAATAAGACATTTAAAAATATCTTAAGACCTGACAATGTATTATTAGCGTTGAGCAAAGATTACTTACAAAAGATACCTTCAAAGATTGCACTGACCGATGTGCGCAAACCACGTATCGCATATAGTGCGCATGCGCATGTCCAGTCGACATTCGTAAGCCTTCGGACCGGTTCAACTGCTGCTTTAGATACAAAAAGTGATAGTCATCGTAGGTCCGAGACCTTAACTCGATCGGTAACTACAGCTTTCTTCAATAACGTTCACATGACATTTGTGTTAATTTGTATTTCTCTTCACTAGAACAGACATTATTAGAGACTATCTGATCAGACTATATTGCGGCCAGTTGTAAGTAATTACTACACTTATACGTAGTGAGAAATAAGGTAAATAGTCTCTGGTGTTTATCTAACATCGTTTTATTATGGGATATATACCTATCGATAGTTTCAACCATAGACTTGACTATTCAATTCATAAACATGGCCTCAAAAGGCATTGTCTGGTTAATACTACTCTTCGCACGAACATAAACGAATTTCACTGAGAGTAAAATTCCAAGTTAATTTATTTATTATAGAGACTGTTTGTTTCATCTCGACGTAGGCGTAGACGTAACATATTTAGAACGTTTCATAATATTTTAATAAATTCATTAGAAAAAACTCAGTCAAAAAACTTTTTAAAATTAAAACCGTTTCCTGACCGACCACGCTGACGAGGGTTGCGGCTGCAGTAAGAGCGATGCCACACTGCTCCGTTGCGTTACGTTGCGTCGTCGCATTTCATTTACACTAATCTTGCTCGGTTCAAAGTCATGTCTTTTAAAACCGAGTAAGCGTCATTGAAATGCAACGACGCAACGCATTGGCAACGCCCGTATGGCATCACCCTAACTTGTTTACAAAATTCATGAATGCATGATGTTCAAAACGCAACATTTACCAAAAAAGATAAAATTTATTTTTTTACATAATAACGGAAATAACACCGTTGCAAAGATTTTGAAATCGAATTAAAATAACAAATATTGATTACAGCTTTAGTTTTATATGCTGATTTTGTAGCATTAGACTGTCTGTAACTTATACGTAACTTACTTGTTTTGTGGCTGTCTGTACAATTTTAGTATATTAGTATTATAGAAATGATTATTATATTAGTATCTCACGTAGATTGTATGGTGAACTCAGCTTTGATTCAAGAATCCTAATACGTAGTTTCATTACTATTGACGATAAAACTTCAACCAACATCAGCTAAATGGTCATTCGCTAACGACTAAGATAATCATCACTTTATGGAAATAGAAACATTACCGTTTTAATGCTGTTACGTAACATAACAACTCAGTCATCTTATAATTTAATATAATGAACTACTACTTACACAATTGTGACCTACCTACTGTATTCCACTGCCATTCATTTATAATATAACGTCATCTATGTTATAAATATTATACGTAGACAATGATGTCGTCTATGTGACTATCAATCAATGAAATGCCACCTGAAACATTGAAAATTGAAGTAGGAAATTAGGCGCAAACGTATACACGGCTATCTTGATATTGCTGAACAAAATGAAAGGTGCAAAGCAGTAATAGAACTGTAAATCTGTATATTATTGAAGCTGTATATTACATTGAAACTGAAACGTCAATTTAAGAAGCAAACGTAATAAATAATTTCAATTAAAACGTTTTTAATTAACGCATTAAGACACGCAATTCCTAACAAATTACTATCATCATTTTTCAGGTGATTATCACATCATATCACATGCCATAAAAATGAACAATGATGCTAACACACTTACAGACAGCCAGGTATGAAACAGACAGACTTCAGACAGAGAACTCCACAATTTTGGCACACGCTTCTGAGATCAAGAGAAAAAATCGGGGCAATGTCAAAACATGAATGTCTATTAAATAACAGTTTTAAAATATAGTTCGTAAGTGCTTTACATATTTTAAAGTGTGATTCCGATTTAATAGCGTTATAATCTTTATCGCTATTAGCAAGTCCAGTCAATTTGTCTTCGGCCTAAATCACGCTAGCTAGGGTGTCAATCATTATTTGCTTCATAACGCGGCATGTAGAATCTCAGTCATTGAATGTTTTGTGCCAGATCGTTTGTCAACAAGTCATCATTACCCAACCGTCACTGATGATATGGATGCACGTGTTTTCGACTTATTTTACGTATCACGTCACGAATGTGTATCCAATTACATATATGGAGTACCGCAAGATACCCGCATGGAACGCCATTTAATCGTCCACCTACTAACGCATATCAACGACGCAACTTGCGACATCACTTTCTCTCGCAATTTGTCATTCTATCTATCATTGCGTTAGTAGCTGATGTTTGTTTTTATGGTTCCATAGTTAAGTAAGTTTTATGATTCACTTTGTCACTAACGACGTAAAAGTAGTGTACGAGTACGGATTAACTTTCTGATGCAATTATTTTAATTAGAAGTTATTCGAAGCCGGCTAGGCGATTTATCTTTTAGCGTGCTTGTTTGGAAACGGATTTGAAGATATGTGTAGTTGATATTACCGACAAAAATGATACTGCGAGAATCTGTGATCGTAACTTTGTTTGACTTTTTAAATCAATGTACCTTGATTACCTACTAGACAATACTCTGGCTAAAGGTAGTGTTGATCACGCCAGGTAAGAAAACAGCGAAAAATGTACTGAGGGTTGCCAACATGTTTGGAATGAAATACTCATTAGATCCATCCTCCTAGAACACCATTAGGCGAGATCCCATATTTCATATCAATCAACGCAACAATGTACTTTTTGTATTAAGTAGGTACCTACTTAATACAAAAATAGAAATGACTGATGATGAATCTAATACAGTTCTCAAAGTGCAAAAAGAAACTCCTAATAAATTGAGAGCATCTTTATACATGGACTGTGTGATCCTCGCTTCCGTTACTTGCATTAGTCGGTGCAGTACGTGGGATTCATCCTCATTGCAGCTAAATATTGTCTGTCTCCACATCATTAGCGTATTAGAGGGACCAATGAATGTTATATCATTCTGTATCAGCTTATTAACGACGTAATGCTAGCTGAGAGCAACTGCATTACCATGCGCATAGAAGGATAACTACAAGAAATACTTTGCTGAAATCGGTTCTTTCATAGGACCATAATTTACATATTTATGCTCTTTATTGTTCAATAGTAACATAGTACTAAAAGTTTAGAGATCTATTTTCTATTATATAAAAATAATACATACTCAGTCACAATAAATAACCACAATACAGTCTAGACAATCATGACTATAATTAAAATTCCAAAAAGAATTCACAGTTCTCAACATAAATCCTTGCTGAATTGTTTACTATTATTATGACAGTAAAGAAGATAGATGCTACTCATGCTGCTGATGAACTCATTTATCTTTCTTTAATTTTGAATGATCCAGGAGAGACCATAACCAATCTTGTCAATAATAATTTAAGATCTACTGCAATCGTTTTAAAATATCTTATTGGTTACACCGGTATAATATATTTCTTAATTGAATTCTAACCGGTTCATGATGATTTTAACAACATTTTTTTTCCATGTGTTTAACACGTTTTCATATTCATCAATCGCCTCCCCCCACAAATAGGTAAGCTAAAGGCAGAGGCACCTATTATTATGCTCACAATTTTAGGAGCATATACGCATTTAAATATTTATTCAAAT
Organism: Cosmia trapezina; assembly: GCA_905163495.3. Lineage (NCBI taxonomy): Eukaryota > Metazoa > Arthropoda > Insecta > Lepidoptera > Noctuidae > Cosmia > Cosmia trapezina. The sequence continues at coordinate 13,517,308 of LR991038.1, forward strand.
ACTATTCTCCCGCAGTTCCTAAAGTGACAAATCCGTTATAATATTATAATCTGTATTGTTCTCTCAAGGATTTGGAGAATGACAGCGAGAAACAAAGACTGTGTGTGTCCTTTGCAATGTTTGATATTAAACTGCAATTCACTACTCCCACACGTCACTTTGATAAACAAACACAATTCCAGCCAGATTCGTTAAGGGGTTAAGGATTTATAAAGTGATAAGCCAGTTAGAGCAACTGACGTACAGAATTGCAGTCTGCAGTCTGTAACTACTACCATTTGTTTTGATTTTATTGCTTTGTAGGAGAAGCCAAATTAATATTGCTTCTAATAAGTTAAATCGCTATGAAATGAAAAAGTTTAATGGTAATGCCTTTTCATTATAACAATAGTAAGTACACGGGAAATATTTAAGTTAAAGTACACAAATTCTAAACTCTCAGGTCAGAATTACTCAGGTCAAGAAGAATAAGAGATCTAATAGATGAATGAGGACAAATATAATTATGTTAACACAGACATGAAAACTGTTTTATAAACATGTGTGTTACATTAAAAACATTCTTCACATGTCTCCGAGTCTAATAAATATGGCATTAGTTTCGCAACAAATGTTTATGTGAATATTCTCACCGTTCTGAAATACGTGTATGAAAACAATAATAAAATGTAACCTAAATAACCGACCACCACGCTGTAACTAACGATACGACAAAAACATGAGAACAACTTTGAAATACCTTTGTGTGAACTATTTGGATAATATTTAATCGAATTCGCAATAAAACACGTAGTATGAAAATTTCGAACGGCAGTTTTCAATGTTAGCGGTAATTAGTTGTCGAATTAATTAGTCAACTCACCACCGGAGCCAATTTTATCCTTCATAGTTAAGGAAGTTCAGTAAAGAGGTAACACCACAAAAAGTACAATTATCCAGCCATGGTCATTAATCGCGAGAGCTCAGACCATAAACCACGACCACGTGCCTCTATTTACAATCAGGCCAACTCGTAGTCAACTGACAGTATATTTTAACTTATCAATGTAAAATATCTTGATCGGGCAGAAAAAAAATCGTACATCATTTATAAACAGTAAACAGCATCGGCGGATAGTCACCGCATTGCTTTGGACAAAACAGAGGAACTTCATCCGGTAGTTCAACAATCCGGCTTCAAAAAGCATTCTCCGGCTCAATGACAAAAGCAAACAATGCCTGCCGATTTGAACGCGAAGGCAATTGCACCTCATTATTATATCAATAGAGAAATCAGCGGTGTGGGCGACGCGAAGTAGTGGCGAAACACCAACGACGGTAGAACTGCAGTGACTCAGTAAACAGCGCATTCAAATGCGTGACGTTAAACGTGAACCTTTCAAACACGGAGCCTAAATCGTAAATCTATGCTTACAAGCACTTGTTTTAAAAAAATACAACCATAAAATCGAAGGTAGCGATCAGTACTTAAACATTTTAACTCAAATAGACGAGGCGTCTACTTGAGAACTCGTTCTATATATTTGCACATCCTAAAATCTATGGATGGGCTTTGGGCTCTACTTTTTGCCTCTCTGAACCTCGTTGTTACTAATTGTTTGTGCTCTACAAATAATAACTTGTTGTCCATTATCATGACCAGATGCTTTATTATTATTATTTATGACTATTTTGATTTTATCAATTCTATGCTATTCGCAATTTAAGAAAATAGTCATTTTTATTCTGAAACAATAGCAAAGTACCATTAGCATTACTATCTTGTGTTGTAAGTATTGTCATAAGTTCTTTATCTGATTCTTGATTTCGTCAAAATGTATGAATACTCAATACCTATGTCGTTATCAAACAATTATCACCTACCAATAATACCTACATAAGTTCATATAATACAACGACATTTTACCTGTCTCTGTGTTTTATCTGGCAATATTATGGAGAGCTCGAATGATCTGTTCTTTTTGTCGCGGTTGCCAGATCTCATGAGCTTTGACGACGAGCGTGTGATGCTCTGCGCCTTCTCAGGCAGCTTCAGCGCCACGATGGACATGCTGCGCGACAGGCGCCGGCCCAGCTTGCGCGTGCGCAGTGACATGGACCCGCTCAGCCCGCGCTTGCTGCGCGCCTCTACCGTAGAGCCCGGCGTGGTCTCCTCCACACCACCACTCTCCTCACTAGCACCAGCCATTACACTTATTTAATAACAACACTAATACATTAAAATCAACGTCAACATTTACATCTCCAGCACATTCGGTCACTAAACAATCACAGACACTTGTTTCAAAGTCTTCTGTCAATTAGTCTCCATCTGCATCCACTATAACACAAAAATCCAGAGTGCACTTCAGCATAAGATCCACATCGTGACTGCCCACCGATATCGGAAATCAGGCAACAGTTCCACTGTAGTGCGGATCATATGGTCACGGAGCCGGTTTGGGAACTACCGCTCCAACGAATCTTACAATTTGAGACGACGTAAAACGTAATTCGATAATGGTCCGTAGTAAGTGTGAATGGGTTCAATGGTGCAGTTGAGTGATTGTTACGTTCAAATAGAGCGCGTTATCGGCGAGCGTGTTACATAGAGTTGGTGTGCGCGGAGGCGCAACGTGTGCGCGGCTGTTCGCGGTCGGAGCGACTAAACCTGAAGGCAAGCGAGACAAGCGCAGCAGCGCGGGCCAGGAGACAGGCGAGGCGCCCCGCCGCCGCCGCCTCTGACAGCGTCACAACAACTTCAATCAAGTTACTTTTTGAATTGTATTGTAGTACTTAAATGCTCTGACACAAAACAAATATTCGGCACAGTTCGCATTCAGCTGGGGAGCGCTCCCACGACGTGCAACTATTAATCGGGACATCAATCGCAGATTCAGCTTACAGGTTCGAAGCTCACATTTGTTTAACGGGACTCACTCTCGTTACAGACGTTCTTATTGAACTCCTTTAAACTTCTTTGTTATCCGATGCCACTCTTTATTTATGTGAGATAAATATCTAAACTAATGAGTGGTGCCTCATGACTAGCTCACTGGTTACAGGTCAATAGATCTCAAGGTAATCGTGTTTCTGAATAAGACCTATTGTGGATGACTAGTGTAGCTGTAGAGTCGTATGAATTTATAAGTTAGCGAGTGAAAATATTGTATATTAAGACATTAATGTCGTTTTCACAACAACTCTCGAGTGTTTTACTAGGTCACCAAAACACCACAAGGTAGGCCGTATAGAGAAACGATGTTTCAACGAGTTAAAAATATCTCAGTTTGCATAGAATTTACATAATTACTGTGGCTTTCGTAGCTCATTGCACACTTCAATGAAAATGTATACCTTACCTTCTTTATCCACCTGAATCAAAAGATAAAACATGAGAAAAATATATAAAATCCTAAATAGAAACAAAGGAAAGTCATAGACGATTACAAATAAAGTAGAACCTTTAATAACTAAAATGAAACTTCAAACATCAAAGTTAACCAAAACCAATCTAGTGGGCAGCAAAACAAACGTCAATGTCAAAATGGAAACTAGTAAACTATCTAAGAGGGAACTACAATAGATAATTTAAACCTAACATGCAAATCAAAATATATTTTAGTATATTAATGCAAATCGTTCTACAAATTAATACACATAAATCTAATCAGGAAAATTAATGAAGAATAATGCCGTAAGTAGAGTAATAATCTATAACTGGATAGAAATAAGAGTAAGTAAAAGATAGAATAGAATCTTTACAGTTGGTGATGATGTTGAAACCTCAGCTGAAGCCAAGTTTTCTGAAAATCCAAACTATTCATTTTTAAGTTACTTGTTGATATAGTGCTCCATAACTTCAATATAAAAGTACAATAACCACAAGAAAAAGTGTAGCTACCACAGAATTATTTTTTAACTCGTCATCTGAATTGTTATTGTGGTGACCACTTGGCATCACCGCAGAGACATGGCCTTCAACTCATTACGTGTTTATTTGCATTGTATGGATTGGCTTTACGCTGTGACAAAAAGAGTTACAATAAAAGAGTTTTCAAAGAGACTAACTAACCACACAGAATATAAAGTTATCGCCATGTTATCGCCCATTCTCTTGATTTTATGTTTACTTACAGGGAAATTTTTTTTAGCAATGTTTCTAAGAAACATATAAAATAAGAGATCAAATTCTGTTATAGCTTCTTTCTTGGATATGCAATATACAATACCATGCAATAATTTACAAAAATCGTTAAATATATTTTCAGGAAATCTGAAATATACTCGAAAACAAATAGTGACTGGAAAGATCGCTATTCGAAATTATACTCTACACACCACTTATTCCGGTTAGTACCGCGACAGTTATCTACTCTCTTTTGAAAACACTTCAGTAATACTTCATTAACAGTATTTCAAGCTGTCGTTTAAACACTTTCTAGTTTTACTACAGATATGAAATTCTGTTACCTACTCACCCACATGATCGCATTGTTTCTTGCAATAATAGCGAAAAGTAGACTTGTTTCTTACATTTATTTTTCCAAGTCCTCTGCACTTTGAATACCTACCTCAATATGATTTTTATTAAATGTTTGGAATGAATCTGAATCCTTCGTTTACTTTTCACTAGCTTTAATCGCTTTATAACAAACAATAGCTATATAAATTACAAGCCGGACTTAACTTTTTATTTGCCGTCTAAAGACATAGATGGTGCGCAACTTATTCAAAATATGTAGCTGCAACGTAGCTCGTTACATCGACATAGGTCTCAAGGCCTGTTAGGAGTCAACCTGCATTTATTCAACGGCTACTGGCCACGGCCTGGCTTTAAACATAACCTTCTTTATACTTATAGTCAGACTGAGTCACTTCATGACTCACGTGACCGGTGAAAAAGTAAAGCCAGCCGCCGCGCCGATTCGTTCATCTTGACTCCTTTTCTTGCGTTTCGTCGTAAACCGCTAGCAACCGTTGTTTATGTATTATCTTCCAATTTCAATGCTTTACCCTTTTGTATCAAAAATTTCGTATTCGTCTCAGAATAAATTCGTCTATCGTTCGTTCTATCTTTTCTTCCTATCTATATTTTTGTTTTTATTTTTATCGCACTTGTTTGAAAAAAGTTTTTGCTTTGATATAGATAATAATATAAAATATAATAATTTAACATCGCCATTTACCTTTTTTGCAAGATAAAGCACCTGCATCTCTTGTAAACTTAACATAGACGATATCTCTTCATTAAAGACCTCAAAAAGAGGAGCCGCGTCGCATTTCGTTCATGGGCAACGATGCGACTCCATGCTCGTCGCTGTTGATGAGGATGCGCGCGACGAACCGGGACTCCACGATCTACGGCTGCGACGTCGCCATTCCTCCCGACGTTAACACCCTGATGTCGCAACGAAGCGAGTTCTACGACAGCGTTATGAATTCCGAGCAGTTGGTACTCCATGAATTGTAATTGTGGGTCTTCATCGCCACCTTTTTTTTTGTGGATGAGTAATCATCAAATGACTTCTCCCGCTCTGGGCATAGCGGGAGGGCGTGTCAGACTTTTACTGACTAAAACCCACCCGTGTTCCTTCAGTTGCCTGTGCGAGAGCCACGATATCTCTTTCGAACAACTATATACTCTATCGGACCCCATCACTACTGACATCTCTTTGAGGCGCGCGTGGAACACGACGCGCCGTTCACCCGGGCCAGGGGGCCTACTCCCTAAGTCCGTCCGTTCATACGTCTGTCCGTTTATCCGTCCGTCTGACTTAACGATCCATCAAAACAAGTGTAAAAGTTAAATTTTTCGGACGGGCTAAAACACATCGGGAGTATGGACAACTGTCGTATCGTGTTGCCATTCATACTTCGTCCGGGCCCCGAGCCAATCAAATGTCCGTAGGTGATACGGAGTAGGAATCGCCCGTAACGAAGGCCGAAACTACGGACTTCGTGCTTAGGGAGTAGACCCTCTGGTCCTTACCGGACGGCGAGCTACCCATTGCTCACCGTCCGCAAACCCTCGCCTACGGTGGCCGGGAATCGGCTACTGATTCCCGCCGCCCAGGGCGTCTCCTGCGGCGACTAGGGGCGTGAGGGCGCGACAGTTGCTTCTCCCTCACGCGTTCCGCCTCCTCCTTCGCGAGTATTACTGCTACGCAGCAGGAGGTGACGGCCTCCCATGCACTTTCGCTACGTACCATGGCCTGGACCTGGTTCATGTTCATCGCCACCTTGGGAATGCTATCGTTCCTAAGTAACGTGGGGTGAATATGGTCACGATGTGTTTATTGCTTTAGTATAGATACTGGAATCCACGAAGACGCGCCCCACTACTCCTCCTAATCGTTGCACACATATACTATAAACGGTTAGGAGGACTAGTGGGGCGCGTCTCCGTGTATTGCACTATCTATACATTTTAACGTTACAGTACTGCTTGATAGGAATAGATGGGATAATTATATTTTCGACTCTCTAATTTATGAAGGCGTTCTCTCTGTCAATTTATTCACCAGGTCAGACGATTTGGGTGGGAACGACACATTACTTCTAGATATGGTTCGAGCTCGAAGCCGGGAGCTTGAAGAGGAAGCTCAAGACAAAACGCTTGAACTGCCACGAGAGGACTTTTCCGATGAGTTGGTTAATTAAACAAACAATTGCTTTCCATACGTGTACAATAACACAATAGATACTAAACATATTCTTTTGCTATTAACTATATGATATAATAGCTAAAAGTGGCAGCAAAGTTTGATAACTAGCGGTCGATAGATGGTAACAATTAAGTCATCAACAAACTGTGCTATACACCTGACGTCTACAATAGCGTAACAAAAACCAAAGATGACAAAGAAGCATTTGTAAAAAAATGTTAGGTTTCCCACTAAACTTTCACTCTCGATTCAATTATGTCTATTAACTACGACTTTCTCACACTTTTCTTTAGCGAATAAGTCACTGTTATGAATGTTTTGTGAAACCTATTATTCTTTGACTCCGGATTAATTTTATAAATGGACTTCAAGTCACCTTCTGTCTGCGAGCTCATTTTATAAACATATCATGGTCCTATTGTTATCGTCCTAGTCAATCAGTCTATTCACCTTGTTTTGTTAATTGCATCGTAGGGTAACTGGTAATTAGAGTTTCAGTTCAGCCAGTGAGTAAAGGTTGCGTTAATTTTCCTCGCCAGTCAAACAAGCGAGGCGTGCGTGCATGGCCTGAGCATGCGTACAACAGAGCGCAGCGTCTCCCGGTCGCGAGTATCCCGGATATCTACCCGGCGTGACATGGACATTCCCTCCATTTTGGCAATCGAAATACCAGTTACTCCTGCACCGGTCAGTTTTACATGAGAATACTTACACAGATTTTAACACTATGCTTTTTAATAAGTACATAGAAGCAATTAATTCACCAGCAATCAATGTAAACTAATCTTTGGTAAAATTATAACTTCATCCTGACAGGCACCACTTGAAATTCCTGAACTGCGAAAAGACAATCCTTCTCCAAATGAAAATATTCCTCGATGGTCAATACGTCGATCAATTTGCCCAGTTTGCTCTCAAAAGTGGAAAGATAAATCATCTTTAAACAATGTGAAATATTCTGGTTGGTATTTCTTCACTATTTAGAATCTCCCATTGCTGTTATACAGGGTGTCATATCTAAGGGTTTGGTATAAACCATCAAACTGAACAACTTTCTCCATAGGAGCAACATCGTAATCGAGAAATAAATATCAGCTGTCCCGTACAAAGCTTCAATACCTACTCGACGCAAATGTATGCGATGATAATTTTTTCTCGATTACGATGTTGGTCCGATGGAGAAAGTTGTTCTGTTTGGTCTGTACCACACTTTTAAATTTGACGACACCTTTCGGATCCATCCTTTATATTATTCAGTTTAGTTGGACGCCAGACACACAGAGATGCGGCTGGATAGTTATCAATAGTTATGTAGCACGAGATCAGCGTACTAGAATACGGGCTTCAGTATTTTACGGTTCTTACTTTTCACCTGAAGGTCTTCTAGAGCGACTTGTAATTCATTGTTTCGTTATCGCTCATTTTACATTCAACGTTTTTTATTACTGGTCTTTTATTAATCCGGTAATTATCATCTTGCTTCCCAGGATTAAAAAGAAACAATTCAGCAGAATTACCATCGGTGATCGCTCCAGCTCGATTACGCGGATCAATCACAATGGCATAGTAAGTTGAGGATTACCTACCTTATTTTTTAAAAAATGTGTAAGTTTTATTAGTTATGTAAGTTTTATTAGTTATTACTAGCCAGTTTGAAGCCCTTTGCAAGTAGGTAATGGAATGACAATTTTTTTCATCATCAGCCTAGCCTTTTCCCAACTATGTTAGGGTCAGCTTCCTGTCTAACCGGATGCAGCTGTATACCAGAATAGTTACACAATCGTCTACAGGATTGAATCGAAACCCCGCAGACGTTGATGGCTATCGATATCTAAACATGATAAAGCAAAAAATTAATTAATTTGATGATTTTTTTGGGGTCATCAACAGTAGTGTCTTGTCGAACCACGCACAATGAAGGATTCTGTAGTTGAAAAGAATTTACGAAGTGTCTAGTCGTCCGCTAACCGGATGAATATAATGAAATAATTTATCCTTCTGGACTACAATGTTGAATTTGCAAAATGTTGAATTCGTAAAATGTTGAATTCGCAAAATTTGGAATCCCAAATCGCAAAAACAAACTCAGCATTGTAATCCCAAAAAAATTTTTTGGTATACATAGGTGGTGGTTGGATAGGTGACTTCATGGTTTCTAACTATGGTACCTACCTGTTTATTATATTTTTAATATATAATATACTAGCTTTTGCCCGCGGCTTCGCCCGCTTGGATGTCGGAAAATATCCCATGGGAATGTTCATGTGGAAAACATAGGGCCGTCCGATATAACTGTGCAAACTCAAATCGCTACGGTATATCGTTACCGTGTATAGTAGGCATAAAGCTACCAGTCGGCATGATTTTTTCCTACATCTTCAACAGTCGTCGTCATATTATTTCAGCCAATTTACACAAAACCATAATAAATAACCCTGAATAAATAACTCCGTTCATTGGAGAAAACCGTATGAAAATCCATTCGGTACTTTTTGACATTATCGCATTCAAACAGACAGACTTACACGGCGGGGGGACTTTGTTAATTACTTAAAATAACTTTTGTCCGAGTGTCCACTCGTTTAAATAATTTCCTCGTAAAAACGTCGAATGAAATAAAGACCTATATGATATATATAGATGCTATATAAAGCCTTGCCAAATTTTGTCGGAATCCGTGCAGTTTTGTAAATTTTAAAATCAACCCCTATTTTACCCCCTTAGGGGATGATTTTTCAAAACCGCTGAACGCATATTTCTTAATTTCCTACCAATAGCATTTTGTTATCCATAACTCAAGAAATACTGGGTTTCCCTTACAAAATGTCATCCCCTAAATCACCCCCTATAGATTTTGAAAGTATCCTATGTCCTTTCCCAGGATGCTATATAAAGCCTTGCCAAATTTTATCGAAATCCGTGCAGTTTTGTAAATTTTAAAATCAACCCCGATTTTAGGGGATGATTTTTAAAAAACGCTGAACCGCATATTTCTTAATTTCCTACTAATAGCATAAATTTGTTATCCCTAACTTAAGAAATACTGGGTTTCAATTACAAACTTTCATCCCCTATATCACCCCCTGTAGTATTATTTTTGAAAAAAAAAAATAGTATCCTATGTCCTTCCCCAGGATGCTATTAAAGCCTTGCCAAATTTGGTCGAAATCCGTGCAGTTTTGTAAATTTTAAAATCAACCCCGATTTTACCCCCTTAGGGGATGATTTTTAAAAAACACTGAACCGCATATTTCTTTATTTCCTATCAAAAGCATACATTTTAATTTTCACATTCCTAACTTAAGAAATAATGAGTTTCCCATACAAACTTTCATCCCCTATATCACCCCCTGTAGGATTATTTTTTAAGACCAAAAGTAGCCTGTGTCCTTCCCCAGGATGCTATATAAAGCCTTGCCAAATTTTATCGAAATCCGTGCAGTTTTGTAAAGGGGAATGCCTGAAAAATGCTTGAAATAGACAGAAACTACTTACAGTCCTTAATTCTATTTAGAATAAATTAGGTATAATGAAATAATTCTCAAGTTTGTATACCTAGGGTGGAAATATAACGATCTTTAAAATATTTAACTTGATATCCGTCTAATTCCTTCTTATTTTATCATGGAGGTCAGTGTTTATTTGACATGAGTAATCGACATTCAGCCAAACAGGAATCGTCAAATAATCTTTAACCCCTCAAGTGTATGGCCCGGACCGCCCCCTGCGCCCCGCGTGATGCGCAAGTTTAGAAAACTTTTTGATTTTTGAGTAGGCCTTCAGAAAAACTGAGAAATCGGCAACTTATAGCCATTATCATGGTATATATTATACCTTCCTAGCTTCGTTATGAGTTTACCTAACTATTTATACTATTCAATAAACAAATAAAACTGACCTCATCTCGCAGTGATGAAATATGTTTTCACTTTTATAATTTTCACTCACATAACCATAAAACTTTATCACAATACATCGAATTCACACACATATTCACCAAAAAATCTTCATTACGATAACACAATAATGTGTAGGCAATGTTTACACATCTATTCCACTTAGAAACAATGTTCAACACTCCAAAAACGAATAAAAACTTTTTGTTTACGCAATGAAAATAAAAATGGCGCGTCACTTTGAAAATCACAGATGAATTTGTAAAAATTACGTTTCGTTAAATTTTAGTAGTGTTCCATTAAAATGTTATTAAAACTGGTCAAGTATGAATCGATTAATCGAATGATACAGCCAAATTGTGTTGAAAGTGAAAAGAAACGTAAAAAATACCATCGCCAATGAGAGCTGTGACGATGACGTAGTTATGCACACATGGGGTGCACGCGACATTTCGAGCACTTTCTCTTATGCACACATGGGGTGCAGTTGACACTTGAGGGGTTAACGAACTATTTTATAGAATTATTGCACAGTTATCATTCATTTAATATAATTCGACCTATTTATACCGTAAATCTAATTAAAATAATATATGCATGTCAATATTAATTAAAATCAAATTATTTTCAAAATAGAAAACGTATCGTAGGCTGTATGCATCATATCCTTTGCCTTACTGACACTTTGACATTACTGCATTTAATTTTTTCGATTGTTGATTTGATCGATTCATGGTTTTGCGTTTGCGACTTGAGTTACTAGTATATTACTTTTTAGGATATTTAACGACGACTTTGGCCATTTTTTAAGGATTTTGATTTTACTTCTGTACACGTTACCCATTTTTGAACACGGGCTTAGATTGGACCCGCCGAAACTTCGACTCGGCTTTTTGACGACGGACCTGAACCTGCTTTATATTAAACGACGCTGCTATTATTTCGGACTTGTGTTTATTTAAAAATGGATAGAAACGTACACTGTGTTAATTGCTATCTCGATATTGCATCGATGAGACGTAATCTTTTATCAGTGCAAAATGATGAAGTACGTGGTTTAATACAGGCATGGATAACACCACAAGCTGTAAGTACTGAGATTCCCTAGGTGTCTTGCCTATTTATGTTGAACGCACTGACATACAACAATAAGTACATTATGGTTTGTTCTTTTTCACAGGTTGAACAAGACAGTGTTGTTTGTGATGCATGTCTAAGATTAGCAATTCAAACTATCACCGAGACACCAGGAACCAGTCGACCAGATAGTCGACAAGTAGGCATATATAGCATCGTTATTGTAACTACCTAGTGGGAGTCCCACTAGGTAGTTACAATAACGTAATTACAATAACCTACCTAGTGGGACGGCGAACAGATGGTACCTGTGCTCATACTATGTCAATAATATGGTACTTAGCTTGGGCCCGGTACCAATCCAATATCTATCCTCCTGCACAGTTTCTTTATGGTATATTAGTGGTTTTTAATGATGATTAAAACATTTAAATGCTGTTTTGTTGTATAATTATTGCATATTAATCCTTAACCTTGACTTAACCTATATTTTAGAAAAAATGTTTGGAACTGGCTTCTACCTAGTTTTTTGATAATTATTGAATTTGTAATGGATTCCCTACGATTTGTAGTGCAATTTGGCGTATATTTCATTGTTGTCCATATCAAGCATTTTTTTGTATGGCTGATGGGCAATTCCCTTTAAAATCAACCCCTATTTTACCCCCTTAGGGGATGATTTTTCAAAAACGCTGAACCGCATATTTCTTAATTTCCTACCAATAGCATAAATTTGTTATCCCTAACTTAAGAAATACTGTGTTTCAATTACAAACTTTCATCCCCTATATCACCCCCTGTAATATTATTTTTGAAAAAAAATAGTATTCTATGTCCTTCCCCAGGATGCTATATAAAGCCTTGCAAATTTTGTCGAAATCCGTGCAGTTTTGTAAATTTTAAAATCACCCCCGATTTTACTATATTTTACCCCTTAGGGGATGATTTTTCAAAAACGCTGAACCGCATATTTCTTTATTTCTTATCAAAAACATACATTTTAATTTTCACATCCCTAACTTAAGAAATACTGAGTTTCCCATACAAACTTTCATCCCCTATATCACCCCATGTAGGATTATTTTTGAAAAAAAAAGTAGCCTATGTCCGTCCCCAGGATACCATCTATATCCATCTACCAGCCTTGCCAAATTTTATCGAAATCCGTTCAGTGGTTTAGGCGTGAAAAGGTAACAGACAGACAGACAGACAGAGTTACTTTCGAATTTATAATATTAGTATGGATTCATAATTCACCGAACGCAAATTTTTCAATTTAGACTAACATTTTCATAACTTTCATCACAGTTACGAAGATGATTATTTTATGCATAAAAGTAGGCTGATGAAGATTCAGTTGCAAAAAAAAACTTGACAAATAAAAGTCACCTACTTTTTTTTAGAAATTTTTTAAGTTGATCAGCACCCTAATTGCGTAACACATTATCAATCGGAGTTTGAATCATTTTTAATCAAATTGCTAATCCGTTGCTTCATATGTTCGAAAAATTTGTCTGCTCGACAACGTAAATAACGTAATGAATGTTGTTGAACTGTCAAAATGAAACCAACTCCGATTGATAATGTGTTACGCAATTAGGGTGCAGGTCTAAAATTCTCAAAAATTGGGAAAAAAAAATCATCTCGAAAACTATGAAAAGTCGCAGAACTACATGGGGGTGATTCACATACCCCACGAAACGAGAAAATCGAGGGATCTAAATTTTTTTTTGGACGTCAATGTTCCGGCCACCAGCTGTAGGTACTTATATTAAACACAATACTGGATATATTATTTATTTCAGTGTTCCTCGCCCATTTCCGGAAACCGTGGATGAAAGTAAAGGGATTGGTCGAGCAATGCGAAACTCAAGCGCAGCATGGCAGCTTACTCGAGCTCGTCGCTTCCGCATCCCAAAACTCCAAATGCCATCCCCAGAAGCTATCGCTCCCCTAAGTTCCACCGCACCAATGGCTCGGAGAGATTTGGATATTCGCGTTAACAGATTTCTAAGAGACGAAGGAATGGCAAAAAACTTAACTTCTTAATTTCAAAATCACCAAAATGTGATGACGATTGATAAAACTTGAATAAAAAGATACCATTGTGTGTTAGATATTTTTAAATGAATTATGAAACATTATTTTAATAAAGAATTAATTAAGTACCTTTAACTGTGTCAAGCTTTGTCAAGAAAGGGTGTACTTATTCGTTTCGCAAAGGCCAATTAAGTAAGTAGTAAGTATATTATTTATTCTCTCTTCACAAAGCTAACTTAAAGTAAATGTGTACAAAAAATGTCTCAGCTGTATTCCACCTTTGTGAGAGACTGGTGCCTGATGTAGGCTTAGATGTAGGTTTTTGGGAAAAACCTGTGTTACAGGTCAGGACGCAAACCCTCCAGAACCATTTCCTAAGAAAAGTAATGACTCTTCATCTAGATCTCAAAATGCCCACCGTCCAGCAGTTGATGAAACGCCTCTCAAAACGTTGCTTTGACTCTGCTTTATAGCACCGCAATCCCATGTTTATGGTACAAGTCCTGTTTAAGGGTCTCATAAAGGGGGGCCAAATTTTCATTATTTTTGCAATAGGACACACCGTTTTCGAGATATAAGCAAAAGAAGAAAAAAATACAGTACTGTTTTTGCACTTGAAGTCAAGGTGTTATGTTGGTGTGAATTTTAGTTCATGACAACTAATTTTATTCCACACCTTTATCGCGATTAAAAATAGTTTTATTTAGTTTGAAAATTAAAACCTACCAACGTCAGAAAAAGGACACAAATCACAGAGCACTATATAATCGATTATAATCAAAGTGAATCGATAAAAATGGAACGTCTTTTAGACGAGATTATTTTCTCCGTTGTAAATCTTTCTCCATGGTCTATCAGAATACGGTTTTTTGGTAGTATCGAGATTTGAACCGGACATTGATGCGGAGATTTGAAACAGAGATTGATCTCCATGGTCGTGATATCTAGCTCGAGCCCGGAATTGGGTCCCTGATCAAAAATCGCTTCTTACAAATAACTAAAATGCTACGCAAAAAACCTCAAACAACAAGCAAAAACTCGATTAAACTTGCTAGGATCGGTGCGATATTTAGTGTCAAAAGAACTGGTTTTCTGCGAATTTGGAAATCCTCTAAAAGTTGTAAAGATAAGGGAAAGTGAGCTTCCTCCTCTAGGCGCCCGGGACGTTCTGGTTCGCATGCTAGCTGCACCAGTAAACCCGTGTGATATAAACACCATTCAAGGTAGGTACATATACCTACCTATAACTTACTAGCTTTTGTCAGCGGCTTTGCCCACGTGCATGTGGGATTATTCCATGGGAACGTACTACCGGGATAAAATGTATCCTATGTCCTAATCCAGGTCATAGTCTACCCGTTTGCCAAATTTCGTCCAAATCCGTTCAGCCGTTTTAGCGTGAAAGCATAACAAACATCCATCCATCCTCACAAACTTTCACGTGTATAATAATAGGTCTTTACCTATGAAATTGCCGTTTTGTATGAAAAAATTTAAACGAATTTTTTTCATGAATTTTTTATTTGTATTAATCGAAGTAATCACCCATGCAATCAATGCATCTTTGCCAGTTTATTGATGCCCTTCTTAAAGAAATCAGCTGGTCGGGAGGCAACAAATTCTTCAAAGGCATTTTGTACTGCCTCTCGGGTATTGAATTTTTTTCCCGCCAAGAAGTTATCCAAATTCTGGAAAAAGTAGTAGTCTGTAGGCGCAAGGTCTGGTGAGTAGGGCGGATGACGGAGAGCTTCCAACCCCAGTTCTTGCAACTTGGAGACCGTCTGCTGTGCAGTATGAGGTCGCGCGTTGTCGTGCAGGAGCAGCGGAGACGAGCGATTGACCAATGCTGGTTGGAGATGTGCCAGCTTCTCCATCATTGTGTTCAGTTCTTCACAGTACACATCTGCAGTAATGCTCACCCCGTTTGGTAAGAAGCTGTGATGAATCACACCGGCGCTACACCACCAAACAGTGACCATCACTTTTCTAGGGGTAAGTTTTCGTTTAGGGCATTGTTTAGGTGCTGAACCAGGATCCAACCAACTTGCTGAGCGCTTGCGGTTATCAAACAGAATCCATTTTTCATCGCAGGTAACAATGCGGTTCAAAATTCCTTCATTTGTGTGTCTGTTGAGCAGTGCAAGGCACGTCTCGACGCGTACTTCGCGCTGGCGATCATTGAGTTCGTGGGGCACCCATTTGTCAAGCTTTTTTACTTTGCCAATTTGACGCAAATGGACCAATATTGTTTTGACGCTAACGTCGAAAGCTGCTGCTAATTCAGCCGTAGATTGTGTATCATCAGCTTCCACAATCGCCTTTAATTCGTAATTGTCGACCAAAGTCTTCGGACGACCGCGAGGTTCATTTTTCAGGTCGAAATTTCCAGAACGGAAGCGAGCAAACCAATAACAGGTGGTGCGTTGGTTTGTAATGTTAGCTCCGTAAACGTCGTTGATGTTGCGTGCCGCTTGTGCCGCGTTGCTGCCACGACGGTACTCATATTCCATAATTACTCGAATTTTTAACGTATCCATGATGACGAAAAAGATTGAAATGCGATGAAAATGTAACACTAATCAATAAACAAATGACTACTTTTGGAAAAAAAAAATCCATGTTTTTAAAATAAAATTAATTTGAAATTAGAATTCTTAGCCAAACAAAAATTATTTTGATTTGAAATGGCCAGTACTGCAGAACGGCAATTTCATAGGTAAAGACCTAATATTAGTAGGATGGAAGACATGAAAATCTCCAAGAAACCTTGACGAGAAAATCTCATAAGTATTATAAGTATTTTGCTCAGATTTTGGGGCATAGTGCCGCGCCGATAGCGCCTAGTAAAACTGACACTTCGGGTAATAGTTCCAAGCGTGATGTTATGTTACATTTACATTTTTTGGGAAATACAACTATAAAAACTATTTATTTTAGGAAAATATCCAGTCAACTTGTCGCTGCCATGTATACTGGTAATGAAGGCGTGGGAGTTGTTGAACAGATTGGAGGCTAGATATGTGAGCGGTATTTGTCCAGGGAATAAAGTTGTACTCACAACACCTGCTCAAGGGACTTGGAGGAATATTGCCATATTCAAGTGTGTTGAAAGTTGTCCCAAACTATTTGGGGTTAGTAGAAGCTGCAACACTCACTGTTAACCTATGCTGCTTATAGAATGCTAACTGATTTCAAATCAGTCCGTGAGGTTGACATGGTTGGCATACTGAATGGAGCTAATAGTGCATGTGGACAAAATGTCATACAAATCTGCAAAGCATGGGGCGTTAAAAATATCAACATAGTGAGAAATAGGCGTAAAATAAATGAATTAAAGAGTCACTTGCAGTCCTTAGGAGCCACCTATGTTCTAACAGAAGAAGAAGTGCCATCAACAACTATTTTTAAAGAGGAACAAATTGATAAACCTTCTCTAGCCCTAAACTGTGTTGGAGGGAAAAGTGCAATGCAAATGTTGAGACAGTTACATCCTTACGGTTGTATGGTCACCTATTAGGGGAATGTCAAGAGAGCCAGTCACTGTACCAACAACAGCATTTATTTTTTTAAATTTAACCTTTTATGGGTCTGGATGAATTCATGGAATCAAATAGCTTGCGACTCAGCCAAAGACAAAATGCTATCAGAATTAATTTCATTGATGGTACGCAGGAAACTTGAAGCTCCTGTACACAAGATGGTGAAACTCGATGAATTCGCTGAAGCCTTATGTACCTAGAATCTTAAGGGATTTCAAGGATGTAAATATATTTTAGATTTTTGTTAGTTCTTCCATAAAATAATAAATCGTTTTACCTGCGTTTTCTATAATTGACCAATTTAACGTTGCATTTAAGTCGTACCTAGGGAAACGTGCGCCATTGCATCTGTACCAAACCCTCGATCATGGAAACCCACAGTCACCTGCTGCCCCAATTCGTATAAAAATGGAAAGATACCGTCTTCCATTGTTTCTTTTTAACAATAATCCTTTCTGTCGACAACCCAAGGTCGACGTTGAAGTCGAACGTAGAGCTTCTCAACGGGTGGGAGGGATCCCACCCGTTGAAGACTCTGATGATCCTCTGCCTACCGTCACTCCAGATGAAGTGCACGTCATCACTAGAGAGGAGGGCTCCATGCTAGGCCGGTATCACTAATAAGGTTTACAAACTCCTCCCCGCACCTCTCATAACGCTGATCATCGCCATCTTCAATGGTGCTCTGAGGAACAATATCTTTCTGCAAACGTGCAAACAGGCCACAGTTACCTATCGGTATCCCAAAGCCAGGCAAGCCGAAGTCTGAGCCCACGATTTACCGCTCCATCGGTGTCCTCAATGTCCTCGGCAACGACCCCACGCAACAAACTGTCACTCAAGTGCAAATTGGGCATCTACATCGCGTCATCCGTCCCATCATGACCTATGCTTGCGTTCTATTCGCACACGCTAAGCCACGCCATCTCCATCTCCATAGGACGCAAACCCTCCAGAACCGTTTCCTAAGAAAAGTAATGTTGATGAAACGCCTCTCAAAACGTTTCTTTGACTCTGCTTTAGAGCACCGCAATCCCCTTATGTCGACTGCCGCCCGATACACCCTCTCGCATAATAAGTAAGGCCGCGCGCGCACTGAATCTGTGAAGTATGGAACGTCTTTGAAGTGCGCGCACTGCGGTCATGCGTTTTGTTACTGTAGGCCTCGCCCAGTGCGGCAGAACTAACGGAACGCACCGCAGTGCACGCTCGCCCTAAGATTCGATAAGATTATCAATGAATTAAATAGGTAGCATGTTTATTATATTGTTTTCCCAAATTAAATCCGTTTAGGTACTGTTTACTTACTTTCTTTATGATAAACTCCACCCATATACCTACATATGCCCAGAAATAATATTATACTAAGTATTTATAACACATTTGCTCGTAAAGGGTCTCTTAATTCACCAATTTCAGTATCGTAATATATGTCATTACGTACTTGTGCGTTAATGTAATGTAAAACGCACGAGTTTCTTTTTAAGAAGGTAAAACGTACGGTTTATCAAGATGCTCCGTCTAAAACCAACGGTACTTTTTAAAATCTTAGCAAAGAGTTTTTATGTCAGAAATGTGGTCAACATTTTATGACTAAAATTAACTTTGGGAGATAAAATATAAAAATAAACATTTAATTCTTTAATTTAATTAATTTTGACAATAAATTACAACCATTTATCTGTAACAAAAACAAAAAAATATTAATTTACTTTATTAGTAATACTGGCTGTTCTTGTGCCTTTGCCTTAAAAAAAAAGCGCGCATCGCTAATTATTCCGCGCGCTTTTTCTTTTCGCTGCATTGTTTTTTAACCGACTTCCAAAAGGAGGAGGTTCTCAATTCGTCGGAACCTTTTTTTTTTTTTTTTTTTTTATTTTTTTTTTATGTATGTTCCCCGATTACTCGAAAATGGCTAGACCGATTTGGATTTTTCTTTTTTTGTTCGAAAGGGTATACGTCCCAAGTGGTCCCATGATCATCAAGTCAGGATCTGACGATGGGATCCCATGGAAATCGAGGGAAACCCTCAAATTTTATGGGCACACCTATATCGATTTCGGTATTTTTTATAGTAACTCGTGCATTTGCTCTCGGAAAGTACCATTCGGTGAACTGGAACTGATGATGAAGACCACAGAGGGCCATCGGAAATACTCAATTATATCTAAGTATATAACAGGTTAGGTTGCGATTCGACTACTTTAATATGGTTTATGCTCGTCAAAATAATGGTAATGGTGACTTCACCATGAGCTCCATTTCTCCTGGTTCTTACTAGGAGAACTCCTCAACAATTAACGTCCCTGCATCGGGAAAAGCAACATTTTGTAAAACGTGATGAGCAGTTGACATTGGGTTATTGTAACTTAGATAAATTACAAACTGAACCACTAAAAAGTGAAAAATAAAAACTTTTTTACAAAAACAAAAACCGACTTCCAAAAAAAACACTACAAAGTGAAAAATAACTTTAATTTCGGAAGTCGGTGGCAAAAAACTAAAATACAGATCCAAAGACACCGACTTCCGAAATTAAAGTTATTTTTCACCACGGATATCTATGTTTTTCACTTTGTAGTGTTTTTTTTGGAAGTCGGTTTTTGTTTTTGTAAAAAAGTTTTTTATTTGAAAATGTCGTCAAGTAATGATGAATTTATTAATTCGACACCGCCAGAAGTCTCAGAGACAGCGAAAAAGGCTACTCTAAGCCTCTTGCCCGATAAATCGACCGATAGGTACTTACAAGCGTATCAAAATTTCCTCTTATGGAAAACAAGCAAAGATGAAAATTCATTTTCAGAAAGTGTGTTTTTAAAGATTTATTCGTTTAAGAAAGTCCCAGTTTTATTTATTTCCTCGCAAATATGTTATAAAACGTCGTATAACATAAGTGCGCTTTGATAATTACAGCCTCTGCTTTCTTGTAGCCCTCGCCTACGGCCGCCAGCAGCAATATCGCCTCGGCTGTAATTTTCAACTTACCGCACTTATATCATAATGTACTATAACATCGGAGGTGTTAAAACAAAATAACGTAAAATAAAGTGATTGCGTACTGCGTACCTACGCTACTTTAACCGATATCGTCCAATGAAGTCAGATCCGATAGATATCTTCAAATACATTACTTTCATTACGTCGGTAAATAAAACATTGGAAGAATCAGTCATGGGGTTTATTTAACTACGCGTTCGTAGTCTCAGCATCGCTATGCGCCACGGCCTTTAGCATGCAGCTGATGCAGCACGTCTGCACTTAAGAGCCGAAACGCCGTACCGACCAACGCGCGCGATTTTTTCGCGTCCGTGGGAACACAATCACAATAAAGTACAGAACTTCGTATGTTGCATTCATTGAACGCTCAACGCCGAGCTTTGAAAATCGAACACCGCGCGATAAAAAATCGCGGCGGGAAAAAATCGCGGCCGTGTGAACAGATGTACGCACGGTACAGATCAAGCTATACATTTCCTGTATAAGCTGATCTCGCATAATCGTATTGTATAGGATTTCCTTACAGTCAGTCAGTCAGTGTAAAGTGGAAATGTATAACTTGATGTGTAGAAATGTGTACGCACGGCTACAGATCAAGCTATACATTTCCAGTATAAGCTGATCTCGCATTGTACAGGATTTCCTTACAATGAGAGGTCAGTGTAAACTGGAAATGTATAGCTTGATGTGGAGCCGTGTGTACCGCTTTCTTTATGTTCCAATCCCAGCGCAGCACGCGATTTTATCCCGCCGCGATTTTTTACGTCGTCTGTGCGATGGTCTGACCCGCCAGACGTCCTGTCATTTCCCGCTCCCGTACCTACAGGGTGCGTTTCCGCGAACGCGGAGCGGAGTCATGCAGGAATCGACCAATCATATATCATAATCATGGTTGAAGTCCTCATCGTGTCTCTCGTCTTGTCTGTGATTGGATGATTCCTGTACGTCTCCGTTCCGCTCCGCCCAACTCTGCGTCAGTGGATACGCACCCTAAGGCGACTTGATTATGACCTACCTATCATTGTATTTACCTTACCTACCACAAATGCAGTTTTTTTTAAATTTGTCGCTCGTTTACGGAGCTACATACAGGGCCGGATTTAGGGGAGGGCAACCGGGGCGAAAGCCCCGGGGCCTCCACAAGCAGGGGGCCTCCACAATAGAGACTTCGGAAAAAAAAAATTCTTTCAAATTTCAACTAGTAAACCTAGTAAACATCTTTTCCTTTGATATTTTTTTTTCGCTTTTACCTTTACCTACAGCCTAAAGTACTTTATACATACATGATTATTTGAAATTGCATTGAGAATGTATTTGGTTTTGATGGTATCAAATTGCACTGGAGAGCGCTCATTTTCAAAAATGAAAATTATAAAAAATAGGCTTCGAACCACGATGGGACAAAACCGTCTATCAAAGCTTTCTCTCCTGAGCATTGAAAGCGATTTACTCCGAGAACTGGATTTCAGCGAAATCATCAACGATTTTTCGGCAAAAAAAGCTCGAAAGGTTCCGTTCGTTAACACTAAAATTTAATTTCAGATAATTCTTGTTTCCGATTATATTTATATGTGTTTGTTAAATACTAAGAGAATCTACTTGGTTTCACAATAAATTATTTATTGAAAAACTCGACTGAAAAAAATTGTTCATTTTATTTGGAAAATAATTTAGGGCAAGGGGGCCTCCACTCCTTTGTTGCCCCGAGGCCTCTGGACCCCTAAATCCGGCCCTGAACTATGCGTTTGCATTGAAAACATTCAATTATTATTATTTTATAACATGATGTGATGATGATGATTACAAAAATGAAAATGAGACAAAAATTACATTAAGTTTTCATGTGTTTGTCTGTGGTGTTTAAAGTTAAGCCGAGGCTGCCGAGGTGCATGCAGACTGCAGCCACAGTGCAACTATAAAAAGCCAGCAGCACACAGCAGTGAGAATCTTTTCACCCTTTCACAGTTATTTTACCTCAGATTTTTCTGATAAACTCGTCATCAGGGCTTTAAATACCGGTAAAAATTCATAATATATAATAATTACCGTTAATAATTAACGTTATTTATCGTATTTTCGTTAATGATAATTAACTTTATATTACTGGTAATGTTATCAAGTAACGTTACATTTTTTTAACGTTACGTAACGGTTATTATTTTGTTATTTGATAACGTTAAGAAGCCCTGCTCGTCATAACGTTGCTGTTTGATTGCTGTCAGAGGAAGAATAGAATAACTTTGAAGCTTTGGAAGGTAAAAGGACTAAACCCATGGAATTATCATTAGTTAGGTAAGTATGTACCAAATATAAACATATTAGTTCCATGACTAAAATCACTATGAAAAGTAATGAAAGTCCTCTAAGTGAAAGTCTGTCATGTATTTTTTTAATCGACCTCGCCGAGACAGACGGATCTGGGTTTTAAGTAAGTATTTATTTTTATTTATTTGTTTTTGCTGCACTATAGAAGGCTCAGACAGAGAATAAGTGCAAGTAGACACTCCCGATCTTAGATATTATTTCGTATATATGTGTCTCACTTCCACACTTCACATTGTAATCATGGCAACGTCTAGATGTATAATGTCATTGCTCCCGATATTCCCTCCACGGTACAAGGAATACAAGAGTGGGTACAAGGGTATGTATGCACGGAAAGCTATACTGTTCCAGTATAAGCTGATCTTGCATTGTATAGGATTTCCTTACAATGAGAGTTCAGTGTAAACTGGAAAATAGCTTGATGTGTAGCCGTACAAGGCAATAGTCTATGTTTGCGTCCATACTGCCGGCCTAGCGCGGGCGCGACGGCGCGGCGGGCGCGAAATATCAAAGATATGAAACCGCCGCTTGTGTCCATAGTGCAGTGACTTAAGGCTCTTGCAGACAGAGGCGATATTGCGAGCGATATTGCGATATTATCGCGTCGCAACACCGCTACGCGACACGTCGCGACGCGATATCGCCTCTGTCTGTAAGAGCCTTAAGGCGGGGGCCTAGCGCGACGGGCTCGAGCGAGATAGCGCGCGTAGTTTTCAAACGTTCCTATCCGCGCGTTATGGCCATACTACGGGCCTAGTGAGCAAGCGAGCTAATGCGCGGCTGGGCAGTGTTGCCAACTTAGTGCTTTCGGTAGTAATAGATCTGGTGCATTTTCTGTTAAATCCTAAGGTTAAATCAGTGCTTAAAAATAGATACATAGTATAGATCGCGTAACCGTAATCGGAAACGTCGAAATACGACACCTTTCGGCCAAAAAGCAGGTTTGCAGATGTTGTGTTGGAACTCGCACCACGAATGACTTATATAGCCCGTGCGCGTTAACATGGTTTGTTTTCGAGCCAGGTGCCATGTTTACGCGCACGGGTTTGTAGTTGACGTCGTGGCGGGACTCCAATCTGCCGACCCTCGGGGTCCAGTTGGTCTCCACTTTCACATACTGCACGGCCTCCTCAACTGTCGTGGAGTGATGCAGACATGAAATGTACAGCTGATCAGATCGTGCAATTTGGAATTAATAAATAAATGTACTAGTCAACTCGTTAACGTGTCTGAGCGCACATCGTGTCATGTCGCCAGTCAGCGACGAAGTTTCAAGGCACTATATAGGTACAGACGCCAGCACATCAAACTAGTAAAATCTGTCAAATTTCTTTAATAGATTTTCATCTTTATCGCTAGAGCATTAGGTTCAAGGTTGATTGGGAAAATTTGACAGTTTCGGGTGGCTTGACCTGCTGGCGTCTGTACGTTTGTTTATGAGATAATTGTTTAATTGTTATATGGAAATTAGCGGACAGGTATGGCTTTATTATTCCCATAACATGTTCCCATTCCCATAACATTTCAATAATATTTTGTAATGTTGTAAGTTTATAAGTTTTTTTTTATAAGTTTGTATCTTCTCTGGTAATTTTAGGTGATATAAAATATAAAATAAAATATATCCTTGGACATTTCACACAATGATGATATGATACCGGGACGTCGCGGTAATTGTTCCGTTGTTCAACGCGATGAATTGAGTGGCCACACTTGAACGGTCAACGTCAATGCTTATTGAATTGAATTCACACCCCTCGTCCATCGGCAATGTGAATGCCGCTTAGAGCATTTATAGGTTAAATGCTCTAAGGAATGCCGTTGTCAAATTATCGCGTAGTGGTGGCTACACCTACGGTTATCGCCTTATCGCCCTTCAACGGCGATGTCCGTAAAGTGTAGCCCCGGCATCATGATGTAGTCAAACGTTGATACGGGCTATTTACTAAATAGGATTTGGCACTTTTACTAAATAGTATTTAGTAAAAGTGCCAAATCCTTGTCCATGGTTTGCCTTTGCAAGTTTGCAACACCTGAAATACGTCATAAACGCTTCAACAGCTCGCTCGGCACTGTAGCCACCTCAGAACAATAACAAAGCATAGAAGGAAGGCTAAAAACAGAATTCTGTAACTACCTTTATTCCCGTTCTATTATTAGGTACGATAAAGGATGTGGGAAAGAGATAAATGTTTTACTCTTTGTTTTACTTTCTTGGCATGGTCACAAGATCAATTGTCATTTGGTTAAAAAAGTTATAGTATGACGCGGCCAAATTTGATAGTACTTTGTTTCAATGTCTGACAGTTCGTTCATTGAACTAGCTGACTTATTCGCGTGTTCATTGTTTACGTGTCTGTCGTAATATTCCATGGTTTTGCGATGTTTTAATAATATTTCTACTGTTAGATTGCATGAATTCTTTGTTTAACTACAAATAGTGAGTGTGTGGACGCTGTGGAGCAATTTCTTGTGTGGTTGGGGGCTGCAAGACCCATTCATAGCGAAAATAAAATGAACAACAAATATTGACCTTCCATCGGTAAGTTTTTGCTCAATTTCTTGTTGCCTAAGATCTGATAAACGAATATAAATACATAACAAATATTGCTGTGTCACTATATAGCTGAAACCAGTCGTAATATTTATTCCAATAGAAGTTATTAGCGAATATTCGGAAATTGTTTTGGGGTTATCTTGATCAGCCATAGTGACGTAAATAATGTTGTCGATACTTTTCTTTTACAGATTTCCTAGACGATGTGAAAAAAAAATGGATAAATTGTATTGGTAGACGAAATTGGACTCCAAACAGCACAGCCACATAATATGCTCCAAACATTTTACTTTGTATTCATTTGGTAATGAACCTATGAAATGGATGTAGCATGTTCTTTAAATCGTCACTTAGAGTACATGCTGTTCCTACATTATTTGTTATGGATAGAACAGATGAAATGGTCTTGATATATTATGATATAATTAAGGTATTTTATTGGCAATAAATAGTATCCCGTTCAAATTAAAACTTGATTTATTACATTACAGGAAATACTTATGGAAGTCTGCGAAGAAGGACATAGCGCAATACTGCAAATTAAAAAAACCGCTCACCATCAACAGTAATCTAACATGAAGACAGGTATAACATTCAGAAATATGTTCACTTGATATATGCGATACAATGATATTATATTAAAAATATCATTGATGCGATATCATTCTTCTAATTATCCCAGTCGGAAATATAATCGAGTGCAAATTTATTTATTTATTTTTAATATAAAATACGTAATTGTAGGATCCCGTAGCAATGGAAGTTGAAACAGGACCTAGTACATCGGTACAAATTAATGAATCGCCACTGATCTTGACATCTCGTGAAATCATCTCACATCAGTCAGGTAAGACATACAAATAAAACTATTTACCTAAATAAAAATGTTGATAAAAAATCTTACATAAATTTTATTGAGAACTGTTTGTTTTAGGAATCCTTGACACAGATGACAATAACAAATTCTGAAATAATTGGATTCCATCCCGATTCAAGAAGACTGCGCTTTTGGCGAGTTCCTGGTCGCCAGAGCCGACTCCAGAATCCTCAGGAAGTTCATCCGTACCAGGGCGGAATGATTATGGTGTGGGCTGGAATTCGACTAACAGATTATTAAAGTGGCTAGGCATTTTATTTTTTTATTTAAAATATTATCTGGTCGTTATTTATTTTTTTATGTACGAAAAGTTTTTGTCGCTTTGCAGCTTTGGTACCATTTTAAATTTTCATAATAAATTTTATTTTTTCACTAACAACCATTTTATTTAATCAAATAATTCAAATCTCTATTAAATTACGCTTCTACTGATTTACAATAATATATGTTACATAAAAAGTATTAAAATAAAAATTATTAGGTACTTTGAATACCCTTTTTCCCTAGACTTTGTTGAGTAGTCTATGATGTAATCTAAAATTCAAATAAATATGAGAAAGTAAGTTGCTAAAAACATTTGCAAAACCGAATGTCTCCCACTTCTTTTCAATAAACTCATCAGTTATTATGGCAACTAAATACATTCGGGTTTAGCCGGGTCAGATTTAATACATGAAGAGCTGTCGGGAACCAAGGAAGACTTTGGTGATGATGATGACGAACTATTTAGTTCATACTTAAAGTATTGTTTCATTTTGAACGAATATATTAAGTATTGGTATCATAAGTATGCTTAGTTACTTCAAAATTTTTGGTACGCACGGCTACAGATCAAGCTATACATTTCCAGTATAAGCTGATCTCCCATTGTATAGGATTTCCTTACAATGAGCGGTCAGTGTAAACTGGAAATGTATAGCTTGATGTGTAGCCGTGTGTACCTACGGTTATTATTCTTGGCAGTGTAAGAAAGAATGTCATTGTAAATTCTATCGACGTTGAAATTTAGTGGGTACATCACTAGTCAGAATAAAATGAATGACAACCTACAAAATTTCGAAACGTCTTCTGTATACGTGTCCTTCTTTAACATCATAGCGGCTCCATAAGTCAAAATGAAACAAATATATTGAGTTCAGTTGCTATTTTAACACTACTTCTATGCTTTGTTATTGTTCTGAGGTAGCCACCGAACGCCGCCGCCATTGGCCGCCATCGCGCCCGCCTTAGACCCTAGTCACCGCGCGTTCACTGTGGACGCACACTAGGGATGGACATTAAAAAAAAAAAGTCGGCGACTGGCCAGTGACTGCCCGACCCAATGACATTATACCATGGACCTAATATACTATATAAACAGGACTGAGCTCTCCAAAAATCGTATCATACAAAAACTAACCTTAAGTATTGCACTTTAGGTTTACTTTTGATAGGATATCTTAGCTGAGGCAAAACGAGCCGAGAGAGAGAGCCCGACTTGAGTACTTTGTCCCTTTTGCTCAATTGCCAACAGATAAAAATTATAAAGATGGTAGAAAAATTTCACCAACTAAAAGTAGGTAAAATAAGTTACGTATATTTTTTTTTTAGCATTTAGATTAGTTTTAAATAATTTTATTTATAGGTTTACAATCTGTATATCATAGTCAATAATTTTATAAATAAGCTCCATGAGTAAAATAATCAAAATAATATAATTTTGATTAATGTTTGGTAGCTATCATATAATTACTCTGGTAACACTGAAATCAATGGTTTCATGGCGGTTTTTTTCAATTTAGATAGCGAAAATGGTGAGAAAGTGTTGCATCAAGAAATGTAAAAGTGAATGTTATGCTGGTCGTGGCATTTAATTTCACAGGTAAGGAACTTGTAAGGAATAACAAAGATTTAAATAAATCTCGATAAAAGACCTAAAATTGTTACTAAATAATAACAATTTTGAGTCTAAGTAGTGTAACCATGCTCTAGACGTTTTGTAGACAGAAGACTTAACGTCTTCTGTCTACAAAAGCTATAAGTAGTGTATTTCTGTTTAAAACTATTAATATTAGGCGCATAATAAATACAATTTGTACTTATGTATCGCATGATTGAAACAGCATTATTTTTAAGTTGGTCAGCTTTCCATCCAAAGAAGAAATTCAACAAATATGGTTGGATGTAATTCCAGAATCATTTTAGTTCCCTTTGCTTCAATTAAATAATTACCCAAACCAGCTCTGTAGAGTAAACGAAAAAAGAGCAAAAAAGTACCATGGTCCCAGAACGAGATTCTACATGCCTATTTAATCATAAGCCACGTGTACCGTGTACGTGATCAAATTTGATGATTCGCCACAAGACGAGTCTCACCAATATTGTAGTTCCTCCTTCTTGCCTCAAAAACATGGGTAGGTAGGTACACGATTCAACACCGACATGAACACAATAATGTTCAGTTTCATAAAGGAGCTTTCGAAAAAGGTCTATTTCTTTAGGTATAGTTTTTTATTTATAGTTTCATCATTTCACTATTATTTAATTAGGTATAATATGTTTGTAATACAAACAATAATTTGAAATCACTTAGGGTCAACCGGACGCAAATTATCTCTGTATAAACGAATTTTCCTGTTTGTCATAAAAATGTTTGGTCACCCTATTAGAAGTAGATAAACTGCATCAATATGACATATCTCTCTCTGCTCGTGTTTTTGGTATGAGAGCTCGCTCAGTCCAGTTTGTATACTAGGTCCATGCATTATACATCTCTGAGGCTACATTAGGCCGCGACGCAACCTACGACACATGAGCGATTAAAACAAATAAATGAATGCTCACGTATATGGCTACACCGTATGTACATCAAATATTACTCTCGTTATTCGTTTCGCTCTTCCAGTCGCAACGCAAATCGCTGCTTACTGTAGTTTTTTTTTTTTTTTTTTTTTTTTTTTGAGTGGCTTCTCGCAGTTGACCACGGGGGGTCGAGACTGTTTAACCGGACTTTCCTGTGGCTGCTTTAAGCGAGAGCTTAAAGCCTCCGGCCAGGCTTAAAACTAAGACTTAAAACTAGGGGTTTTGAGCGACTCTGCACGTCGCTGCGGTAAGGGTAGGGAGGTCAGCCAGAGGGTTCAGGCTGGGTCGTGACGCGATAACATCCAAGGTACTACTAGGTACGAGAATGATCGGTGGGCAAGGGGAGTTTAGTGGCGGGTTAGAGGCTACAGGCTCGGCTGCGCTACCGGCTGGCGCAGCCTCGCCGAGTAGAGGGCAAGGGGGTGGTGGGCAATTACGTTTCCGACCTCGACGGCGAGGTCGGAACGTAGATCTTAATTTACGTTTGCGGAGTGTACTGGTGGCCTTATTACTCTCCTGTAGGAGGGTTATAGGGTCATCAGGTTCGGAGAGAACATGTTTAGGACGGCGGGTCCTACTAATCCGGGAGGGAACATAGTTGACGGATTCGACAACCAAAGGGTTGCGATGTTTCGCGGCGGTTTCAAAGAAACGCACGGAATTGCGTTTCAGAAATTGTCGGATCGTTGGGATTTTGAGGTCAAGGTGGAGGTTTTCGTTCCGAACGAACCAGGGGGCACCCGTTATCTTTCGGAGAAAACGGTTTTGCAGTGTCTGCATTCTATGTATGTGATGGGGCTTGGCGTGAGCAAATACCGAGCCCGCATAGGTCATGATGGGCCGAATGACGGCTGTATAAATGCGCAACTTGCACTTAAGTGACAATTTGCTACGTGCATTCAGAACGGAATGGAGTCTACCGAGGGCAAAAGCGGCCCGTGAACGAGCGAGCTTTATGTGCTCGGAGAAGTTTAGGTGCTCATCGAGCGTGACACCGAGATATTTGGCTCGCTTCTCCCAAGGGATCGGCTTGTCAAACATCATGATTGGTCGGGGTAAAGGACGTGTGTGGTACGGTTTCAGAAAGAGAACCGCTTGACTTTTATCCGGGTTGACTTCGATTCTCCACCTACGAAACCACCAGGCGAGGCTTACTGTAGCCTCAGCCTTAGGCATTTATATTATCCTCATATTATGTAAGGCCCGACCGGTGACCCAACCTGATACTTTTGACAGGTGCTTGACAGTTTTGACTTTAATATTCTGTGGTTTCTGTGTGTGGTTTTGACAACCTGTTCTCTATATAGTCTGTGGTTTTGACTGAGGTCTTTGACAGTCGCTGATTGGTTACACGATAAAATAAAATTATCAGTAAATAGTTACTCCCAAGAAAAATACTTATTTTCTGTAAATCTATCTAAAGATACACTATGGTCTTTATACCTCAACCGAATACTTTGTTGGCGGCTGCAAAATGTTATGCAAAAAACTTTATTAACTTGACTGGGTCGGTGCGACATTTAATGTCAAAACAACTAGTTTACAGTGAATTTGGAGATCCTATAAATGTTGTAAAGGTCAGGGAAACCGAAATTCCTCCTCTAGGCACCCAGGATGTTCTGGTTCGCATGCTAGCTGCACCTATAAACCCGGCTGATATAAACACCATTCAAGGTAGGTATTTACTTGTGGAAACTGTCAAAACAAAATAATAAAAATGCTTAATTTTAAAAATTTCATGTTTTATGTAGTCCTAAAAGTATAGCGTGCAAAGTTTTGTATTAAACCTGTTTACCTGCGTATTGCATTACCTGAACATTAAATATAATATTAGTTTCTATTTTGTTTCAAGTCGAGATTTCAGAATAATGCAGGTATTTTTTTTATAACATTTACTTTCTATAAAAGTACTGTAATGTCTAATTGCTAAAAACTTTTTCTATTATACATATAACTTATTGTGACAAAATTATTGTTGTTTTAGGAAAATACCCAGTGACAGTGATGCTGCCATGTGTACCTGGTAATGAAGGCGTAGGAGTTGTTGAAGAGATTGGAAAAGAAGTGAGTGGTGTAAGGCCAGGCAATAAAGTTATAGTTACAAAGCCCGTTCAAGGTACTTGGAGGGACATTGCCACATTCCATAAAACTGTGTTGAAAGTTGTCCCAGATGATTTGGGATTAGCAGAAGCTGCAACACTCACTGTTAATCCTTGCACTGCTTTTAGAATGCTAACTGATTTCAAATCAGTGCGTGAAAGTGACATGGTTGTCATACAGAATGGAGCTAACAGTGCATGTGGACAAAATGTCATACAAATCTGCAAAGCATGGGGTGTTAAAAATATTAACATAGTGAGAAATAGGCCTGATATAAATGAATTAAAGAGTCACTTACAATCTTTGGGAGCCACTTATGTTCTAACAGAAGAAGAACTGCGATCAACAACTATTTTTAGAGAGAAACAAATTGATAAACCTTCTCTAGCCCTAAACTGTATCGGAGGGAAAAGTTCATTGGAAATGTTGAGACACTTAGAACCTTCAGGGTGTATGGTCACCTATGGGGGAATGTCAAGAGAGCCAGTGATTATTCCAACTTCAGCCTTTATTTTTAAAAATTTAGCCTTTTATGGATTCTGGATGACTGCATGGAATGAAAAAGCTAGTAACTCTGCCAAAGACAAAATGATGTCAGAAGTAATTTCATTGATGTCTGAAAAGAAACTTAGAGCTCCTGTACACAAGATGGTGAAATTTGTCAACTTTAAAGAAGCCATTAGCCATACTCTCACGGGATTTCAAGGATGTAAATATATTTTAGATTTTAGTTAAGTATAACTTAAAGGTAGTGCGCTGTTTTAAACAGTTTTAAATAATAAATTGTTAAAAAGAATTAATTTTGTTTTATTAACATACCAAATTGCCTGCATTGCCATTACTATTACCATTTAATCTTACTTATCATTATGTGATGATGGGCATTCTAACTTTTCTATTATTTTATTTGTTTTAATTCCAGGAAGGAACATATGCCTGCCTAAATTGCCAAGTGTCCCTGGAGATGAAGGAGTTGGAGATGTAGTTGAAATTGGAAAACATGTATGTAGAGTAGCCATTGGTGACAGAGTTGTCCTATCATCCAGGCTACTAGGTTCTTGGAGATTCTATGGTGTTTTTAACGAAAGAGATGTTCATGTTATTTCAAGAAATCTTAAACTTCCAGAAGCAGCTATGCTAACAATAGCCCCCTGTTCAGCATACAGATTGATACATGACTTTAGAGAAATGAAACCTGGTGATACAGTCATGCAAAATGCTGCCAACAGCCCATGTGGCCAATCTGTTATACAGTTATGCAAAGCTAGGGGCATAAACACTTTTAATATTGTTGCAAATCATTGTGGTTATGGATCTGTTAAGGCATATCTACTTAAAATAGGAGCTTCTGAAGTGCATACTTTAGAGGAAGCTGAAGCACTTACAAACTTCGATACATCTTTAGCCAGACCTAAACTAGCCTTGAACTGTTTAGGGGGAAGATATGAAGACGTTTTGCTAAAATTACTTGAACGTAATGGAGTCATAGTGTATCATGGGTTTGCATATTATTTACCGATGATGAAGCAGTATTTACGGAGCGACGCTGAATTTTATAAATTCCATATTCAAAATTGGGAAGCCAAAGCCACCTGCGTTGAAAAAGACATTACCTACAAAAAAATTATTCAACAAATGATAGTGGGCGAATTTAGAGCACCAGTATATAAACCAATTGAAATGAAAGATTACATTCTTGCTTTGAGAAATACTGTGAATTGTGAAGCATTTGCAACGGTCAATTACGTTTTTGATTTCACATTACCATGCTCCTGACACGATGTTTTCCTTTGAACAAATTATTTACGAATGCATCCAATAATTTAAAAAAAATAACATGACAGACACTGTTTGTGTCATCAGTCATTATGACATACAATGTCATTGTAAAAGAGTAAACAAAAAATGTGTCACTGTTGTTTTATACAAATGTAATACAAAAACTAAAGTTATCTTACTAAACAATAATTACAGACATCACACAGTAGGTACCTCTAAAATTATTGTCTCACTAGAATTTTAAAGAAAAGCCGTTACGTAGACATGAATTTATCCTATTGTATTTTTGATAATAGAGGCCTTTTGAGTGTGTTGCGTGTGCATTTTAAAATGTTATTAAAGTTATAAGTAAGGTAAAACAGCTAGTTTATTTACCTCCTATCCTTTAACAATATGGATAAAAACTCGTACGAAACATACGAGTTTCTACCTGCAAATGGAAGTGAGTCAGAACAACAAGACCAATTCTTTGTGGTTCAAGATGATGGCACTTTTCTCTGTAAGTTGGTAATTGATTTTTCTGTTTTTTATTATTATACATTTAATAAAACTATAAAAGTAACTCATCGCTGTCTGTACATGGAACATATTTGAGAAAACTATTATTGGGGGTCTTTGATAATGCAATAGAACCCAAAACAATAAGGAATTTTTAGAATTTTTGTCTGTTTTCTGTGTGTTTGACCGCACTAATCTCAGAAACAGCGTAACCAATTTGGGTGGGGTTTCATCAATGTAAGTATTGTTATAAGCTTCACTTTATTAACATTTATTTATTTTATTTATTTATTTATTTAACAATTTATGTAGGTACACACAAATAAACAGACAAACATAAAGGAACAGAAAAATACATATAAAGGTGATGCTTATTTCAAAAGAAATCTCTTCCAGCATACCTGCGATAGGACAGAGGATAAAAAGAGATGTAGACAAAGTGTGTAAGAGTAGAAGAGAAAATAAAATCCAAAATAAAACATTATACTTAAATACATACATACTTCTAAAATAAATATCACTAAAATAACTAATAACTATGACGAAGTGGAAAGATAGTGTTCTTTCACTCTTTTTTTTTTTTTTTTCTTTTTTTTTCTTTTATTTAGTGTTTGTTTTATTTCAAATATGTTTCTGTGGGTTAATAGACCGAGAGGTGACAGGATTTTTCGTAACGATCATGGATACGGTTAGATTTACTTCGATGGGTTGTAGAGTAGTCCCCTAATGTGAATGACGTCGGTCTGCCTGCTCAGAGTGGTTGCAACTTCGAGTTATAGCGCTTACAAGAGGCGTCATTGTTGCGAAAAAAAAAACGATCAAGGAAATGGTCAGTTTTGGTACACATTCAAAGTATGGCGTCTCCGCAGATGAAAAAAGTTGGTCTGCCGGCTCTCACTGGTTGCATTTCAGAGCTATGATGCGCGCAACATTGTTGCAAAAATAAAACGATAAGAGAAATGGTCAGTTTTAGTACCCATTCGAAGTATGGTGTCTCCACAGGTGAAATGAGTTGGTCTGCCAGCTCTCAGTGGTAGTATTTCAGAGCAATCGTTGTGTATGCAAGACGCTTATTTTTGGAGAAAGCCTAAAAAATACATCAAACAACGGGACAATAAACGAATTTTTCAAGTGCACGCCGGCCGGTGTCCCTACACCTGCGCCCGCTGCGTGACCGTTCCCCCTGTAAAGGAATAGGGAAAAAGCTAGAGGTGTCAATAAGAGAAATGGTCAGTTTTAGTTCCTATTCAAAGTATGGTGTCTCCACAGGTGAAACGAGTTGGTCTGCCGGCTCTTAGTCGTTGTATTTCAGAGCATTGTTATATGCAAGGCGCTCAGTTATAGAAAAATTCAACTTAACGGTAATCAGTAAAATAAAGAATGAAATCGAACAAATCCAATTTTTAATAATTCAGCTTATTGCTTTGGGTAAATCACAGATAAATAATTTTGTAGAATATAGCTAAGACTTAGAGTTAAATATTTACTTACTTCTAACAGTCTATATGTTTTGAGTTGTTTCATTAGCTATATTCTACAAAATGATTAATCTGTGATTTACCCAAAGTAACAAGATGAATCATTAAAAATTGGATTTGTTCGATTTCATTCTTTATTTTATTGATTAACCGTTAAGTTGAATTTTTCTATAACTAAGCGCCTTGCGTATAACAAAGCTCTGAAATACAACCACTAAGAGCCGGCAGACCAACTCTTTTCACCTGTGGAGACACCATACTTAGGATAGGTACTAAAACTGACCATTTCTCTTATTGACACCTCTTGACACCTCTAGCTTTTTCCCTATTCCTTTACAGGGGGGACGGTCGCGCAGCGGGTGGTTCCCGGCGCAGGTGTAGGGTGGGAGTACGATACCGGCCGGCGGGCGGGCACTTGAAAAATTCGCCTGTTGTCCCGTTTCTCGATGTATTTTATAGGCTTTCTCCACAAATAAGCGTCTTGCATACACAACGATTGCTCTGAAATACAACCAGTGAGAGCCGGCAGACCAACTCGTTTCACCTGTGGAGACAGCATACTTCGAATGGGTACTAAAACTGACCATTTCTCTTATGGTTTTTTTTTTGCAACAATGTTGCGCGCATCATAGCTCTGAAATGCAACCAGTGAGAGCCGGCAGACCAACTTTTTTCATCTGCGGAGACGCCATACTTTGAATGTGTACCAAAACTGACCATTTCCCTGATCGTTTTTTTTTTCGCAACAATGACGCCTCTTGTAAGCGCTCTAACTCGAAGTTGCAACCACTCAGAGCAGGCAGACCGACGTCATTCACATTAGGGGACTACTCTACAACCCATCGAAGTAAATCTAACCGTATCCATGATCGTTATGAAAAATCCTGTGACCTCTTAGTCTATAATTTCCGACTTCCATGCGGGCGATGCCACTGGCATAAGCTAGTCCTTAATAAGTACTTGACATTCATCATAACAAATGCTACCTGGTCCTACCATTAAAACCTGCTAAAACATATTTTCTAAAATCATTAAGTTCATTTTAATGTGCTTGAAAACCTACATTGGTTTGTTACAAATTCATTGATATAGCTGCCATAGTAATTCCACTACAAATACTCATCGTGAGTAAATTGTAGGGTAGTCTGAAACTATTTTTATTGTTACTGTTAACAAATAAAACGTCTTATAAAAAGTCAAGGAAGGTAATAAATAAAACACCATTTTAGAAAAAGTCAATCTTTGTCTTCTCTGTTACACAAAATAGGATGTTTGAAGTTTGTCTTCAAAACATTTCAGTAAACAGACAGATCCAGTATGTAGCCCAGGTGCAGGATGTAAAGGAGGCATTGGAAGATGTTCAGCCGTGCACTGTGTATGGTGTCTCTTCACAACAGTTCTTTGTTGATGTTGACAATTCTGCTGAACTCATATCTGTGGCAGGTGAGTTTTGTCTTTGAATTTGTGATTTCTGAGGACCCATCCTTCAGTGTAGACAGCCATTCTAACTAAACAATTTGTTTCTGTGATGGACATGGTTTGAGAAAGATTTAATCCACATAAGATGTTTACATTAAAATAATTTAATACCCATGGTCCACATTAGCACTGGATGGCTAGCAGTAGAAGTCCTGGGGAGAGGCCTTTGCCCAGCCGTGGGATGAGTATATGCTAACTGTAACAGTAATAATAATAATAATAATAAATAAATCAATTTATTGACACACACAAGTTACAAATTATACAAACAAGAAAACAAAAAAAACAGTGAGCATAGTTGGAACAAAACTAGAAGAAGCCGTGGGCCCCAAACTAGGCATAGCCTGTATCTTGGTGGCCCAATATAGACAGTAAAGGCAGATTGAATTTATGACTGTTCAGCGTGAAAATAATGCATGTAATGTTTAGTTTTAATCCAGTTATGTTTAATTCTCATGTAATAGAGAGTAGGATATTCATCATTCTCCTGCCCATATCCCAATTTATTTGGGGTTGGCGCAACATGTCTTTTTCTTCCTTACCTCTATTAGTCGTAATCTCGGTAGTTCCGCCCTTTTAATAGCCATTAGCCATCCACACTCATACTTAAAACTTGCCTTTTAAACAGCATGGGATATATTATGTGTTTTAAATAACTTATAATTATATAATTTCAGATCAGTTTATACTTCCTGATGGAGATAGCAGTCTGTACACTAATAGTTACCTCTTGCAACCCAGTTCAAGCACCACAACGGAACAGGTAGGTACATGTTAACTAAGTATGAATATTTCAATATGCATTCTACTATAGTTCACACCATTTTTTTAGCAGTCATAGACAGTGTTCAACAAATTTTGCTTTTTTAATTTTGATTAATTCTGATTTAAATAAAACTTATGTCACATGTGAAACTGATGCAATAATAATAAAAATGTTCAACATTTGTTTTCAGATGGAAGAAGATGTTGTCGTTGACCAATATAAACAACCAAACACACAGGATGGTGACATTGACGTAGTGACACACAATAGCAAACAAGGGAATAATTTTACTGAGGTGTAGTTTTATATTTTACTAGCTTCTGCCCGCGTCTTCGTCCGCGTGAAATTACTTGTTCCCGCGACCCACCCCGTCGTATCGCATCGCCCGCCCGAGCTATTACTTCGTTTTCGCTTAGTTTTCTTTTTCCTCGGCTCCTAATGGTCCTAGCGTGATGTTAAATAGCATATAGCCGTCCACAAGAACTGCGCTATCAAATGCAAAAATAATTTTTCAAATCCGACTGGTAGTTCCAGAGATTAGCGCGTTGAAACATACAAACAAATAAACTCTTCAGCTATTACGAGTATTAGTGCAGATTTGATTAGGTGCCATTAAAAAGTTATAGTGAGCCAACCTTAAAATATACAGGGTGTAAAAAGACACATCACAAAGCCGTCAACTATGCATACTCTACACACATCTAACTAAGTAGCTTTGCGCAAAAATGAATGTTAGGAAATGACTTTTATTTTTAGGTACTCATAAAAAAAAAACATTTTTTTATTACGCGCAATGTAACGCGAACCCAGGCAAACGGAGTTAAGCCCCGCCCCTTCGCTATACGGTACGCGAAGGTATTTGTCGGAAAAATTTTAGTAATAACACTTGGAATACGTTTTAGTAAAAAAAAAATGCGACTTTGACTTCAATATCTCCAGAACCAGTGGATTCCCACGTATAATCTAGCGGGAAAAAAACGATCCAAATAATGGGTAGAATATGTGGCTTTCAGCTTCGGCAAGTGTCTTTTTACACCCGGTAGACATAATTATGCATCGCGGACTTTTTTTACGTAGTATAACAAAAAAACATTTTTTTTTTTAATTTTTGTCTGTCTGGTCTGTTTGCTCCGAAACGGTTGGACCGCAAAATCGGTCCAACCGTTTCGGAGATTAGCCGGAACGAGACTTTCACTGGCTGATAGCTGATGTTTTACGAAGTAACTTAGGGTACGTATTACAATACCGAAATTTAAAGGACCGTATTTTAAAATACCTATGGAAGAAATCCCGAAAAATTAAACAACGAATGATTGTTTGGTCGAAAGTTTAAAAACCCGAAAGTTTTTGCCCAAAAGCTTAAAATCCCGAAGATCCCGAAGTATAAAATTTCGAAGATCCATATCCCAAGTTCAAAATCCCGAAATTACATCCCAAAGGCTAAAAATATAGGATAAAATGTCGGGATGCCCCCGACGTCGACCATCTAGGGTTAGGGTTTTCGTCAGCAGGTCGACGGAGCCAACTAACCGAACCTCGGGGTGCCCCTGATGTCGGCCGTCTAAGGTTAAGGTTTTCGTCAGCAGGTCAGGGAAAAAATGTAGGACCTCAGGAACTTCACATAGGTACTTAGATCGGTATTTTTTATCTTGGTCAAATTAACGATGAGTACCTATTGGTATTTCGTCCATTCGGGATTTCGTCCCTTCGGGGTTTCATCCTTTTGAAATTGGCATTTGGACATCGGAATTTTATGTTTCGATGGAACGGCTACCGGCATTTAAAACTTTCGGTATTTTGAATTTCGTTGTTTTGGACGTCGGTATTTCAGTCATAGTTATTATGAAATTTCGGGATTTTAATACGTACCCGTAACTTAAGCTACTTTTATTTTAGAAAATTAATAAGTGTGCGAAAAAACTTAAAACCCATGAGCTTGAACAAACAGCGCGGGCGGGCGATGCAACGCGGCGGGTCGGAGGACGAGGGAATTTTGTAAAAATGTGGCGGTTATTTTAGTATATTATTGTCTATCTTACGACTTCCACGCGAACGAAGCCGCGGGGCTCAGCTAGTTTATAATAAAAGTATTTTTATTAAATATTTTTATTAATTTTGTTTTGTAGATAACATTAAGTGATGAGCAGTACCAGACATTGGAGCAGAAAGGCTGGATATTACTGGAGTCCAATGACAAAATATTTGTGCTCAATACTTTAGGTCTACACGACATAACCAACAATGATAGTCAGTATTTTACTTACTTACACTATGTATATTTATAGTATTACAAAAACAAAATTATGGAGGTAACTGCTCTTCTGTTTTTGCAAATTTTTTTTTCTTCTAGAACTGATACAGAAATTGAGAAACGAGATTCAAAATGACAAGAACATTACCGAAAATGATGGCGGGTACTTATAGTTTCTTATTATAGCTCTATTACTAAATATCAAAATGCCAGCGGATAATTTAATAAAACTTATTTTCTAACCAACAGAACTCTTAAAATAGAAAGTGTTTCAAGTCAATTCCCGAACATTGTCTCGGAGCCGTTGAGCAATCAACAAGAAACGGAGGAGTTCGTGATAAATGACAACCAACAAAATGAGAATGTAAAATGTGTACAACTCTTTGTTAATGATGATAAAGGTATTTTCTTAGTATTGTTAGTACCTACTTCGTGATCTATTGCTGATAAACATAAAATAACCCTGCATGGAAATGAATGACCATTTACATTGCTGTAGAAGGGAGGAGAGGGGTAGCATCAATTAGTTTTTGGTCTCATATCTAATTTGTATGTTACACAATGCAGATAAAGTTCAAAATACAATGTAGGTACCTACTAGTTTGCTACATGGTTTTTTTCTCTCGCAGAAACGTAAATTGACCCTAAAGAAGTAATCAAGTATAATATTCATATTTGCAGATACTGTTCCACACCTAGCTACAACAATAACGAACGACAATGAGATAAATAAAGAAAAACTCGAATCACCAAGTGAGCTGGTTATAGAGCCTGAAACACTGGAACGGCCTAAACAGGAGACGTATTATGATAAAGATACACGCTCCATTAAAATAAAGACTAAATTCAATTTCAAACGTAATAAATTAAGTACCTAATTATAATTATTTAAGGCCAAACACATTTATTTATAACTAGATAACCCGACAGACGTCCTGCCCTTTAATAATTCCATAGAAAAAAAGTTTTCCCGAATTTTCAAGTGTTCGACCAAAAAGTCTTCAAGTGACTTATCTAATTTTTTTTCCCTTATTCGGACTATTAGTCGGCGTTCACACGAGCGTAATAAAATCGCGGCGGGGTTTTATCGCGTACTGGATTTTCAACTCTCGTTGTTGAGCCGAGCGTTGAGAATCCAACCTAACAAAAACAGAGTGCATCCCAGCGCGACGAAAAACACACAGTTGGATTTTCAACTCCCGGCGCTAAACGGAGAGTTGAAAATCCAGTGCGCGATAAAATCCCGCCGCGATTTTATTACGCTCGTGCGAACGCCGACTTTGGTACGAACATTTTAAAATAAAACATACTTAGCCGAATCGGTTCAGTCGTTATCCAACGAAGAGCATTTCATTTTTAACCGACTTCAAAAAAAGGAGGAGAGGTTCTCAATTCTTCCTGTATATATTTTTATTTATTTTTTTATAGAAGATGAAATCAACCTAACATGTTATGTTTTAAATCTTATGTTTTTGCTTTTCAGATTTGCCTGAAAAAATATCTCTGGGAAAATGTGCCAACGGAAAGCGATTGGTAGCTAAAGTAGTAAAACTGCAATCAAATAAAAACAATGTCGCCAAAAAGAAACTACGTGAGGATGTTGTTTTGAAACAGATTGCGGGAAACGAACATTATAGTAAGTACCTATGTTTGAGTTGCTGCAGAATACTGAGATGATTCAGATTTCAGATGCTGCCCTAATAGAAAGCGATTAAGATATAGCTAATATCGTAATTTCTACATTTGCAAATTTATCGTAAGTTAATCACATACCCAAGGGACTTGAGGAAAACTTACAAGTGTATCGGTGGCCTTAGTTATGCTTGTAAGTTGCTTCAGTAGAATTTATGTAAGTAACTTAAATAAATTGACTTAACTTGAAACAATTACGAATTCATTACTTAGGTACGATAAATTTGCTGTTTACATTTGCAAATTTAACGTACCTAAGTTAATTACATAAGGCCGCCTTCACATTACGTCACAAGCAGCGCGGCAGCCGCGCTGCTACATAAAATATTATGTAGTAATATTAATATACAGGGTGTAAGGGACAGCCCTCCGCAAACTGATAGGGTGAATTCAGTATGTCATACTAAGATGACCGGTACATGAAATTTTTTCAGGAACTTTAAGGGACTCCAATAAACCTGATTTGTTTGTGTTTTTGTGCACAAATCGGAGCGTCTATTACTGGTTGGGAGGGGTAGGTAATAGGTATGCGGTGAGTTCTATGAACTCTGTAGCTATACAGAAAGTGAACAGCTGATTTCACGCGTCGTTGGTTAGAGTATTTCAACATCCATTGCTGGTTTTTTTTTTTGCTGTTTTTTTTACATGAATGGAGTGCTGCGAACACACAATGCAATTTTACATTGAAATAATGAAAATGTAACTGAAAAAAAATTTGAAAAAACGAAAATTTTCCTGAGAAAATGTCCGACGGAATATGATTCAGAATGAGGAGCTGAATGCACCCTGTTAGTTTGCGGAGGGCTGTCCCTTACACCCTGTATATAATATTACATATTATTTTATGTACATTAAATATTATTATATTATTTTATCTACATTTTTACATCTACTGTTTAGTATGGAATTAGCCGCCTGTGAACAGCGCGTCTGTCGCGCTGCTATAGTCGCGCTGCTGCCGCATTACTTGCGACGTAATGTGAAGGCGCTCTTAGGGACTTATACGCCGCCGCCGCACGGGTTGATCCGTCACATTAAGCTACGGTTTCCGGGGTTGGTCCGTGGATCTTTACACACCGAGACTCCTCCGTGCCTCGGAAAGCACGTTAACCGGTTGTTCCCGGCTGTCAATCGTGGATCTTTGACAGTCGTTAAGGGCCATCAGAAGTCCGAAAGTTTGACAATCAGTCTTACCAGGGGGTATCATATTACCTAGTTACTGGGTTGTGGAGGTCAGATAGACGGTCGCTCTATATAAAATACTGGTATTCAGCTGCAGCGGGTTAGACTGGGAGCCGACCCAAACATAGTTGGGAAGATGCTAGGCAGATTGATTGAATTAGGAAAACTTGTGGGAAAAAATTACGTACCTACGAAATTACAAATAAGTATGTATGAATTACAAATCTTTTGTATTTTTTAATTGAAACAAAGCATGGTGGACTGGCTGTCACGACGCCCTTCATAATTGTGTGGTTTGTCGATATCACTAATCACGCAATTTATGTAAACTTACAAGTTTGTATCCATACTATCCATACTAGTCCATACTTCCATACTAATATTATAAATTCGAAAGTAACTCTGTCTGTCTGTTACCTTTTCACGCCTAAACCACTGAACGGATTTTGATAAATTTGGCAAGGCTGTAGGTCCTAGGAAAGGACATAGGCTACTTTTTGTCTCAAAAATAACCCTAGAGAGGGTGATATAGGGCATGAAAGTTAGTATGGGAAACCCAGCATTTCTGAAGTTAGGGCTATGAAAATTCAAATTTATGCTTTTGGTAGGAAATAAATAAATGTGTGGTCTAGCGTTTTTGAAAAATCATCCCCTAAGGTGGTAAAATAGGGGATGATTTTAAAATTCACAAAACTGCACGCATATCGATAAAATTTAGCAAGACTATAGATGGCATCCTGGGGAAGGAGATAGCCTACTTTTTGTCTTGAAAAAATATCCTACAGGGGGTGATATAGGGGATGAAAGTTTGTATGTGAAACCCAGCATTTCTTAAGTTAGGGCTATGAAAATTCAAATTTATGCTTTTGGTAGGAAATAAAGAAATGTGTGGACCACCGATTTTGAAAAATCATCCCCTAAGGCGGTAAAATAGGGGATGATTTTAAAATTCACAAAACTGCACGGGTATCCATAAAATTTGGCAATGCTGTAGGTGGTATCCTAGGAAAAGACATAGGCTACTTTTTTTCTCAAAAATAACCCTACAGGCGGTGATATAGGTGATGAAAGTTTGTATGGGCAACCCAGCATTTCTTAAGTTAGGAATATGAAAATACTAATTTATGCTTTTGGTAAGAAATAAAGAAATGTGTGGTCCAGCGATTTTAAAATCATACCATATTTTACA
Organism: Cosmia trapezina; assembly: GCA_905163495.3. Classification (NCBI taxonomy): domain Eukaryota; kingdom Metazoa; phylum Arthropoda; class Insecta; order Lepidoptera; family Noctuidae; genus Cosmia; species Cosmia trapezina. The sequence goes on from LR991038.1 coordinate 13,560,518, forward strand.
CCCTTAGGGATGATTATAAAATTCACAAAACTGCTCGGATTTCGATAAAATTTGGCAAGAATATGATGGCACATACAACATAGCCTACTTTTTGTTTTAAAAAATTAATCTTACAGGGGGAGAAAGTTGTATGAGAAAGCCAGCATTTCTTAAGTTGGGGATATGAAAATTAAAATTCATGGTTTGGATTTATGAAAAAATCATGGGGTTGATTTTAAAATTCACAATAAAAATGTTCTGTACCTCTTTTTAAGAGATTTAAGGGATTGGAAATGTAGTCATAGTTCGTATCTTGAAGTAACATTTAGTCTTATTTTTTTTTTAATTCCCACGGGATAGGGAATAAAGAGGATTAATACTTTCGCTTTAAAGTTGCCTTCAAAAGTATGCAAGTTGGTAATTTTCCTATTGGTTATATATTCCGTTACTATTGTTAGGTTTAAAATTTATTATCCTCCAGCAATCATACAGCAATCCGAGCGCCGCTCTTCGGGTACTATATAAGCAGTGCGAGAAGACATTGTTTACCTGGATTAACACAGAGTAGTTACTTTTAATCCTGGTAGTACGTTCCCGTGGGATATTTTCCGAGATCCACGCGGGCGAAGCCGCGGGCAAAAGCTAGTATATTATATAGGTACTATACTAGAATATATCACACATGCTACAAAAAGAAGTCACGCTCTCAATCCAACACAAGTTTGTACCTATATCTATAGATATACTTAGATTCAGAGTAAATAAATCTGTAGTGAAATAATGTTTAGGTACTTGAGTCTAAAAACCTACTAATAATAAAGATTTTGTTTTTTTGTATGTTAGTACGCGCTAATCTCTGGAACTGCCAGTCGGATTTTAAAAATTATTTTTGCGTTTTATAGCCCAATTCTTGAGGAAGGCTTATAGGTTATTTAACATCACAGGCTAACCTTTAGGAGCCGAGAAAAAAATGCTAAGCAAAAAGCAAAAACGACGTAATAGCGCGAGCAGGCGATGCAATGCGACGGGGTGGGTCGGGGGAACAAGAAATTTCACGCGGACGAAGTCTTTTAATAAAAGTGGTATACATATTACCTATAAAAGAAGTTTCAATGGACTAAGTATATTAATGGCAAATAATGAAATTTCCAGATACGACAGGTCTGCATGAAGTCGATTTTGTGAGCCTCATACAAACGACGTTGCGTTCTGGAAGCAGCTTCAACGAGGGAGACATTGCTTCAGCAGACACATTCATCTCGCAGCTACTCAAAGTGCCCCACTTGAAACAATCCTTTGTTGGACACAACTTGATTGTGACTAAGGTATGGAATGAGATATTTTTTGTGTCTTCGGCTATATTCTGGGCCATATAGAACGCGGTTGGAAAGCATGGCGGTCCCAAGGATACGATGCAATAGCACGTAAAGACGCATCCGCCCCAGAAAATTGTAAAACGGTTACGGAATGTCGATCTTATTTTTCACGAAATAAGTTCCATATTTGTTTATGGTTGTGGAACGACTCAACAAAAATTGGTTGATTATTACGAGACAGGATAATTTAACGTGATTACTTAGATTATGAAATGTCCAGATTCCGTGTTCAGTACAAAACGTAACATAAAACGTGAAGCCAATTTTTATACGTGTGTGAGTGAGCGCCGTGTACTACATAACGCATTTGCGTATGTGTGCAACACGCGAGTAATACCAGCGCATAGAGATTACCCTAAAATAGTGGGAAAATTTAAATATAAAAGGAACTTAAAAAATAAAAGAAAAAAGTGTGAATTTGGTCAAAATTAAAATCCGGCTACGAAAATTTTCAAATTTTTCGTCATGGGTGTCGTTTTCATGCTTTTCCAGGGTGTGAAAGCTGACGATAACGAAAAATTTGAAAATGATTGCAGCCGCCATCTGGGATTAACATTTTAACGTCACTATCGGCTTTAACACCCCCGAAACTCATGAAAACAACCCCACCGATATACTTAACCATGTCCGGGGGCTTAACGTCCGAGGCACGGAGAAGACCCGGTGTGTAAAGATGTTCAGCCATCCACGGATCAAAATTAATAAAACCACATAATATAAGAAGTTGTTTTCATACCATGTATCTGATTAATTGTGCATTCCCGCATTTTCTGGAATCCCGGGATTTATATTAAGAAAAAAAAATACTAAGAAGCCGCGTCCACAGTTTGTTAGCCAAATATTAACTTAAGGTATATATGCATCCGGTTATCCGATCTCTAATCATCATCAATTCCCAAACACTAATCATCATCATCTTCCTGCCCTTATCCCATGTTACTCGGGGTCGGCGCAATACGTTTTCTTCTTTCATTCTACCCTGTCAACCGTCACGTTATCATTCACTCCCGTTCCCGTTTCGTCTCTACTCAACACATGCCCATACCAACCCAAACGATTTCCTTTTAACTTTTCTGTCACTGGCGCCACTTTCAAACTTCCTCTTATATACCTACTCATTTCTTACTTTATCCATTCTCGTCACTCCACACATCCATCTCAACATTCTCATCTCAGCTGCATGCAATTTTTTTTCATCCGTCTTCTTCACCGCCCAGCATTCCGATCCATAAAGTGCGACAGGCCTTATCACGGACTTGTAAAATTTTTCCTTTAACTTGATGGGATCCGTGGGTCGCAAATTGTTCCTGTAACCTGTCGCCATTTCATCTATCCTGAGTTGATCCTGTGCGTTACGTCTCGGTCTACTTCGCCATCCCCTTGGACAAGCGACCCGAGGTACCGAAAATCGGAGCAGATCGGTAAGGGCGTTCCGGCAAGAGACATGGGCACAGGACCCGAGAGGCCGCCAAAATCACAAAACAGATACACCGTTTTGGTCCGACTTACTCCCATTTCATCCAATTCCCAAACACTAAAAGCCTACCTAAAAATGTATACTGGGCATTCTGTAGCAAACTATCAGAAAGTACCTATCAAAAATAAAATCCACAATAAATAATTGTACAATAAATTAAAATAATTTTGAAGAGCGAGCGCATTCCAAATTTAAATTCAATTATAGAAACAACTCAGCGTGAAATTCAATAAATGAGGTACCAGTGGTAATAAATAGGTCCTGTCAGTTGACTTGGTTTTAATATAATATCCTAAAAAGGTTAAACTTGCAATAGAAAAGTGTAAATTGCTATTTAAAAAAAACAATGTTTATTACATTTTATAGGATAAAACAATTTTATTTCAATTTCCAAGTATCGATTTCTGACTTTCGTCATATTAATTACTCGAGTCCATCGAAACAAGTTAAGATTAGGGTATTTTCTTGTGGTTTATTTATAATATTTTGAATAATACTTTTCACATTTTAAATCGTACTCACATGTGTGTGATATTTGTAAAAAGTAAAAAAATCATCGTCCATGTTAATGAAACTCCTTAGTCATACCTCGTTTTTTTCGTGAGGTGTTGAAAATTTGGGTAAATTTTTTCATGCCCTAGGCAACACTTAACAGTTATTGTGTCAAATTCAATGTCACATTCTTATTTTTTCGTTTTCGAATTTAATTATGAAATACACGGTGAAATTGAATACTTTCGTATGAAATGAGATGTTAGTGCGCTTTTCTTTTTTTGTAGTGTAATTTTTGCACGATTTCACAGCACAGACTGACATTTTTTTTTTAAATTAAAACGCCCGGCTCGTGACGTTTGCGGGGCGAACGTTCCTTGACGTCTGGCGCGGGGATCGAACTAGTCACCAATGTTAGTTACTAAAATTTGGAATCAATTTACGGTAGCCTACTAGGAATCTGGACATTTCATAATCTAAGCGTGATTATTTATATTCCAATCTTTTAATCTTTGACAGGCAACAAGTGACAAGGACGAATTTGGTACAATTTACAATAGAAGCAAAGTTACACTTATAACCGGCCGGGTGAAGGAAAAAGAGGGGGCATATGGCTTCGAGCATATACCCAATTTATTACAGACCATTAAATTTCAAGCAGGTATTTATTACCTCCACTTATCTACTAATCAGCGAGACATTGTCAAGACAGAGCACTCCGTTCAATGTTATTATCCTATCGTATACTATTAAATGAGCAATATTTGTATAAGTATAAATGTTACGGTAAGTGTGATTAATTAAAAATTATTAATATTATCCATCATTACTTATTAATAATTACCTCATGATTTGGTAAATGTGAAAACATTGAAATTCATCACTTTTAGCAGTTGTCATTAATAATTGACTACTATCGTCGGTAAAAGTAATAAAATACGAGAGAAGTACTCGTAAGAAGTTATTTCTCCACTAGGTAATTATTTATAATACCACAGTACTTACAAATACATAACTAAAAGAAACTTCGTTTCTTCGTTCGCAAAATCGTTTATTTTTTGGTTTTGCTTAAATCAAACAAGAACTGATAAAATAAAAATTATAGTACAATCATAGACTCCGTGAAATCAACATTAAAAATTAAAATCTTTCTTCTATTTCTTTGTTCAATAGGTATTTATTGATAATACCTACCACAATACTTATAGGTACTGAACTAAAATACTAAATAAACTTTGAAAATTATTACATTTAGGTATCGGTACTAAGGTTATATTATTAACAATCACCGATAAATGTGATTAATTTCTTACTTTTACCTCGACTTTCGGTAATTATTAATAATGATAGAAAATTATTAATAATTTTCAAATAATCACACTTACCGTAACATCCGACAAAGAGCGTCTACTGTTATGTGTACTTACTGTTGTAAATTACAGAACAAAACGTGCCACAAAACGATGAAGTATTCAGCTGTATAGAGGAAAAGGAAGCCAAAGAGAATTTCACTATTTACCACGTCCATATCGCAGAAACGAAATGCACAGATAATGTTGTCAGAGTTTCTGTTACATTGAATAAACGGCGTACGTATGATATACAACTATTTTATGTATTTTGGTAATTTATTATAGACGAAGCTATCTATGAGAAAATGAAACAGACAAATATCATGATGTAATTTTTATAATCATCAACAAAAATCTGAAAAAAGTAAGGGTGTTATAATTTAACCGATACCGCTGTGCCTGGCCTTGGGTTTGTGCGGCGAGAGGGGGGCAGGACTAACGTATGAGCGGCTGGACGACGTGAGACATGACGAATGAGCGGCCTGCACTGTCCAAGGCGCGGTACATCGGTATCGGTCAAACTATAATGCATGATGTAACAACCAACCATCCCAACATTGAAAAACAAAAGAAACTCATTATTTTTGCTTTGCAGTGATTGGTTAAATTATTAAAATAACCAATTTTAGTAGTAACTTATCACTATTCGACTTCCAGAACTTCCAATGAACTTGGTGTTTGATCTGAAGAAACGTTACCCGACCACGGTGTTCGGTTGTAGCAGTTGTGCAGTGCTGTTCAAATCTGAAGAGGCTTTGAAAGAGCACCAAGAGGTACTACCCATATCCCCAAGATCTTGGTTAACTTCTTTTACAAGTACCTACCATGGAAATGCCTATATTTACAGTTACAGAAATCACCAACTATTTTATTTTTAATGTTATACAACATATTATACTATTTATTTTAGAACAAAGCTTGCATGGACACTGACGAATTGATAAAAATAGAAGAATCGTCTGACCAATCAAATGATGATGACGTAATCGTTATGAAAACTGGCAAGGAAACAATATTTTCATGTGCACAATGTAGTGTAAGTAAATTATTGTACTTATTGTAAATTATTTAACATTTTTGTTTCATATTCTTTTACCACCATAATTAATTTAATAAAAACACATTGAGAATTTGAGACCTGTAAATTCGGAGATGGGGTAATGATATTGTTTATTTTCAGGTTAAATTCACGAAACTGAGCAACATACAGAGACACATGAAAACGCACCAGGGTACAAGTCAACAAATATTACAAACAAACAGGGTAACAGACCAAGAAACACAACAGAAAAAGCAATCTGCAAAAATCTACAATTGTAAAATGTGTCCCAGCACTTATTATCATTCCGCATCCCTTTCGAAACATATAGTTACCAAACATATTAAAGTGAAATCAAATAAAAGTTTTGTTTACTAAATATATTGTTTTTATTGTTGTATTTTAGATTCGTATCGCAGTTTGTGATCCGCAATTAAATATGTATTAATTGAATAGGAATAGAACTTTCGTTATAGCACCACTAGAAATATTGCCAATCATTTTCAAATACTGTTTCTAAAAGCATTGGTAATATATTTTCAGGTAATCAAGGTATTAATATTTATACATTAGACAAATTACTTCTACAATTTTTTTGTTTGTGAGCTAAGTTGTTATCATGTAGAAATAAATATTTACAATACAAACCGTGAATTTATTCCATGAAACCAACATTAGTTTAACGGAGACTTTAAATTATTGATGCTGTCACTTTCTTTTTGATACAAAATCTAAGGGATGGCATGAATATAAAGTCTACGTTAAACTAATGTTAGTTTCGTGCAACTCAACAATGACAATGAAATATCTTTAAAATATATCATCAGAAAAAAATGTATCTAGTTCATCAAACAAATCACTAGCATTATTATCAATCCCATTGGTAATTGTATCATCTGTACCTGAAACAGAAAAAAATATTTTTAGTAATATCTAAATAATGTACTTATTAGTAGTTACAATGTTTTCAATCTGTTTTGTTATAAGATTTGCATTGATGATTGATTGTTCCTAATCAAGCTGATTGATCGCAGAAAACTGGCAAATTATTGGAATCCTAATAAGAATGTTATAGGTACTATTTAAAAATATTACTATTTAAAAATGAATTTACATTGTCACTGTAAATAAGTATACTTGTTAGAAATACTTTCCTGGAAAATTTTTTTAGTGATCTACGTGTCTAAACACACTATGCCGAAGTTACGCGACCGAAGTTCGGCATGATTACGCCTGCAATGCTATTTGAATTACTGACGACACACTATGCCGAAATTACGTTGCGTTCTAGCGTACGGCCGAACTTCGGGTCGGGCGTAAGTTCAGCGGCAATTCGGCGGCAACGTATTCTGTAGAAAACACATTATACGCGACCGAAGTTCGGTTCGATTGCCGGGAGGGTGTCCGCCCCACGGTGCTATAGCTGGGCACTCAAGGTCAGCTCATTTGTATCAAACAAATGGATGAACCACCAAAATACTAAAATACTTGCATAGGAAATTGATTCGTGTTGCCTTGTAAATAAGGAGCATTATCGTATCAGCGAAAAAATCCTTGGAAGTTCAAAGTATTTTTATTTGCAAATACGAAAGTGCTCCTAATTTATGTAACGACATGGCTCTATTTCCTATGCCTCATGGCTCTATTTATTTTTTTCCGTAAATGTGTTTTTTCTGAAATACAAAATTTATTTATTTATTTTTATGCAAGTATTTATGCACGCCGCGCGGCGTGATGCCAAATGGATGTGGGTTTTCGCACTCGCGGTGAAATGGCGCAACGCCACGACAGCGTTCAAGACACTGAGGTCCGTATTACAGAACGTCACTCAATACTCAAGCATTACTTAAAACTAGATTCAAGCCATTTGATTGGTTGAAAACTAGATTTAAACAAAGATCTTGTGCTCAGTGCTTGAGTTTCCTTCTGTAATACGGACCTGAAGTTCCGCAACTGAATTTCCGCCGCGTAAGTTCGGCACTTAGTGTCTAAACACACTATGCCGAAGTTACGCGACCGAAGTTCGGCACGATTACGCCTGCAATGCTATTTGAATTACGACGACACACTATGCCGAAATTACGTTGCGTTCTAGCGTACAGCCGAACTTCGGTCGGGCGTAAGTCCAGCGGCAATTCGGCGGCAACGTACACATTATATGCGACCGAAGTTCGGTTCGATTGCCAAAGAAGATCCGGGGCGGGGAGCAGCGGGAGGCAGGCACACAACGTTGCGCAACTGAATTTCCGCCGCGTAAGTTCGGCACTTATGGTGTGTCATATCAGCCGAACACGACGGAACGTAACATCAGCCGCGGAACTTCGGTCGCGTAACTTCGGCATAGTGTGTTTAGACACTTATGGTGTGTCATATCAGCCGAACACGTCGGAACGTAACATCAGCCGCGGAACTTCGGTCGCGTAATTTCGGCATAGTGTGTTTAGACACTAAAGATCACACAAAAAAGTTGTTCATACAACACAAATATTACTCACCTATGTTGTTTAAATTCTTTTGTGTTTTTATCACAGTATAATCCTCTTGATAAACTATGGCATATCCATCAGGTAACGGTTTAGTATCTGCATCATCAGTCAGTACTGTTGAGCTGTAGACTGCCAGTATATTGCTTAATGTTATATTAAGATAGTGCTTCTTGAAAGCACTTCCCGTTGTGAGTATTGTAGGTTTCCAAAGAATAAAGGCACAGTATTCAGAGACAATGTATTTGGAGAATGTTGACCATGCATCTCTATGAAGTGTGCCCTTAATGTTTCCTGGAAAACAAACATTGAATTCAATATCAGTTCTATCTCATCATCACCATCATTGGCAGCCTTATTCCACCCACTGCTGAGAATAGGCCTCCATGCTTCCCTGGTCCATGTGATCTCATCCAGGTCTTCCCTGCAGTCTTCTGAAGTTCTATCTCATAATTTAAGGGAAAAAAAACAGAAATGCAGCATATTTTGCTGAATAATTTATGTAAATGGAGAGATTATGCAGCAGGCTATGATCACATCAGCAATCAGATACAAGTCATCATACTCACTACCTCTCTCATAAGAGCAGATAAGAATCTTGTTTTCCCAGTGTCCCTGATTAGGGGGGGGGGAGTGACGTGTCCTCACTTGTGCAGTGATGAGGATATGGTTAACAGGGACAACAGAAATACATCATACATAAGAACCACACAACAACGTTGGAGCTGGTGGCCTCATTTCAACAGAACTCAATTAAAGATAATGGTACTCACCAGTTGTGTCTCTCATAATAATCAAAGGGTCTGTAGCAGATCTGTCAACTGTCTCCACAAATGCAGTTATTGTGTGGGCCTTCCTTTTTTTCAAGTTTCCAGATATGGCTTGCTGTTTAACTGTTTTTATAGAATCTATGTCATGTAAATTCCAACTTTTTAAATCATCTAGCAACCTTGCCCATAGTGGAGATTCAAATAAGTCTCCTCTTAAACTATTTTGAGTAAAATCAACATCCTGTAAGAAATAAATACCTATAATGTAAATCACATATTATACTTCATTGTTTCATATTAAAGTAATAGCTTCTGCCTACAAATTCATCCACATGAAATTTCTTGTTCCCTTGACCCACCACATCGCATCGCATTGCCTTCCCGCATTATTACGTGTTTTTTTTAGGGGTTCCATACCCAAAGGGTAAAACGGGACCCCATTACTAAGACAGGCTGTATCTCATGAACCGTGATAGTCAGACGTTCAAATTTTCATAGATGACGTATTTCTGTTGCTGCTAAACAACAAAATACTGAAAAACAGAATAAAATAAATAGTTAAGCTGTTTTTATACATAACTAGCTTTTGCCCGCGGCTTCGCCCGCGTGGATTGCGAAAAAATCCCACGGGAACGTACTACCGGGATTAAAAGTACCCTAAGTGTTAATCTAAGTAAGCCGACGTTCGCACGGACGTAAAAATATCGCGGCGGGATTTTATCGCGCACTGGATTTTCAACTCTCGGTTTTGAGCGGATCTTCGAGAGTCCAACCTAACAACAACCGAGTGCATCCCAGCCCAGCGCGACGAAAACACTGTTGGATTTTTAACTCTCAGCGCTAAGCAGAGTGTTGAAAATGCAGTGCGCTAAAAAAATCGCCGTGATATTTTTACAACCGTGCGAACGTCGGCTAGACAATATCTTCTCGCACTGCTTATATAGGTAGTACTCGAAGAGCGGCGCGCAGATTGATATCTGATTGCTGGAGGATAATAAATCTTAAAACCAAACAATAGTAAACGGAAATATACCAACTTGCATGCCTTTGAAAGCAACATTAAAGCGAAAACATAAATCCTCTTTATTCCCTACCCCGTGGGAATTAAAAAAAATATTAATACTAAATGTTACTTCAAGATACGAACTACCCATGCAATCCCTTAAATCTCTTAAAAAGAGGTAAGTACTTACAAAAAAAATTAGAAGTGTTTGTGAATTTTAGTTTACCCCCTTAGGGGATGATTTTTTCATAAATCAAACCCATAAATTTGAATTTTCATATCCCTAACTTAAGAAATGCTGGGATTCTCATAAAACTTTCACCCCTGTATGATTATTTTTTAAGACAAAAAATTGCTTATGTCCTTCCCCAGGATGCCATCTACAGTTTGCCAAATTTTTGCGATATCCGTGCAGTTTTGAGAATTTTAAAATCATCCCCTTCTTTACACCCTTAGGTGATGATTTTTCAAAATCGACGGACCACACATTTCTTTATTTTCTACCAAAAGCATGAAGTATTTTCATATTCCTAACTTAAGAAATGCTGGGTTTCCCATACAAACTTTCATCTCCTATATCACCCCCTGTAGGATATTTTTTTAAGACAAAAAGTAGGCTATGTCATTCCCCAGGGTGTCATCTTAGTCTTGCCAAATTTTATCGATATCCATGCACTTTTGTGAATTTTAAAATCATCCCCTAGTTTACGCCCTTAGGGGATGATTTTTCAAAAACGCTGGACCACATTTTTCTTTATTTCCTACCAAACGCATAAATTTGAATTTTCATAGCCCTAAGTTAAGAAATGCTGGGTTTCCCTTACAAACTTTCATCCCCCATATCACCGCCTGTAGGATAATTGTTTAAGATAAAAAATAGGCTGTGTCCTTCCCCAGGATACCATCTGTAGCCTTGCCAAATTGTATCGATATCGGTGCAGTTTCGTATATTTTAAAATAACCCCTATTTTACCCCCTTAGGGTATGATTTTCCAAAAACGCTGAACAATTTATTTAATTATTTCCTACCAGAAAAGCATAAATTTGAATTTTCCCTAACTTAAGAATGCTGGGTTTCCCATACAAATTTCATCCCCTATATCACCCCCCGGAGGGTTATTTTTGAGACAAAAAGTAGCATAAGTCCTTCCCTAGGATACCACCCTAAAGCCTTGCCTTGCTTTGCGTGAAAAGGTTACAGACAGACAGAGTTACTTTCGAATTTATAATATTAGTATGGATGATAAAATTGTTTATTTTCCTCGCTAGAGAGCTCCGATAAACGCGTGCGATCGCAGGGCGAAGCGCGGCTTTCGACGATTTATGTACCGCCGCCCGCTATGTCCCTACATTTTAAATCTGTAATATCTTCGAAAATATTCATTTAATCTATAGTAAATGCACAATTTATTTAAGGTACTTAATTGGATAAGGATTAATACTGTATTGCTTAAAATCGCTTCGTAAATATATCCCTAAGAGATAGACATATACCATCGTGGACTTTTTTGCAGACCTTTTTAAGGTGTACAATACTGTAGTACATTATTTTGATCTATCTCGTAGGGTTCAGCCAGCGTTTGCAATGTAAGCGCAAAAAAATGAGTTTATTTACGACATCACATTAGAAACCTCTAAAATTATCACATCAATCATCATTCTACTATATTATGCATGTATTGTACATATAAACCTTCCTCTTGAATCACTCTATCTTTTAAAATAAACCGCATCAAAATCCGTTGCGTGGTTTTAAAGATCTAAGCATACATAGGGACAGACAGGCAGCGGAGCGACTTTGTTTTATAATATGTAGTGATGGTACGGAACCCTTTATGCGCGAGTCCAACTCGCACTAGGCCAGTTTTTCTTTTTGCTTGGGTCCTAGCTAGGGTTAAATAGCCTATAGCCTTCCTCAAGCATTGTACTATCAATAGAAGAATTTTACAAATCCAACTGTGCAGTTCCAGAGATTAGCACATTCAAACAAACAAACTCTTCAGCTTTATTACTTGTGTACTTAGATATAGATTGTGCTATTATTTACATCAAATTACCCTTTTACCTGTGAAAGTAATTCTATCTGACAAATAGTTTCATCTTTATTTTCTTCAAATCCTCCAGTGAGTAAACCAGCTGGACCAGGGAACTTTCTTTTGCTTTTATGATCGAAATATGAATTTATCATTTTTCTTTTTGTGTGCTTGGGTGACATAATTCTATTTACATTTGCAATCACATTCTCATTAGTGTGGTTTCCAAGATTCTTAATTTCATTATTCCTCACAGTATTGTGACTTTTCGTGACAATATTCTGTTTAAATTCTATACTTTCCACGCCACTTGTTTGCATATTTTTTGGAAGAGATACATTGTTTATTAAATTAGGTTTGTTTGACCCATGTTTATCTTCTACATTTCTCTTTTCTGTTGTAGTATCTTCTGGGAATTCAAACTGAGACAAGACCTATGTGGAAACATAAAATGATCAGGCACTTAACTTAATGTTCATTTTCAGAAGAAGATTTTTCTTGTTCAGTCAGGGATCAATAACAAAAACAAAGAATATGACTATACCTGGTCGAAGTCGTCTGATTCAAACATAATTACACAAACGGTAACGGTGCTAAATAAAAATTGTCTGCACTACCAATCTAGTCAAAAGTACAATAAAAACACAGAATGATAGCAAATTAAATGAAAGCAAATCGATGTTGTGTGACACAACCATAAAGTCACAAACAAACAAGCCAAATCAACTGATACGTCCTTGCTTGCTTGCTAATTTGCTGTATGTTGCTATTCTCTTAGATTATAAGGCTATTCTATTATTGCTTACTTTTTGACACTGACAATAAAATAAAACACTTCTTGAGAACTCAAAGTGACAGTGTCAATGCCAAAAAACTAGTCTACTGAATATGATTTATACGTCAGTGACTGAATACGACTCCGTCTACGACCATGGACCTAATATCATGGACCTAATATACTATTCTACGACTGAATAGCTGCTATATTTTTTTTCTGAGCTTGTAATATTTAGATCTGTGTGCCCCTGAGGTGTGCTCAGTAGATTGACAGAACCGTGATATAAAGGTGGATCCACACAGCAGCCGGTGTGCCACCGACCGGGCACTACATCATAGCTAGGAACCACTGTACATTAGCACCCGCCGCTTTTATACTATAATGTCCCGCTAACAAACAACGGAACATTATGCGAGTCAGTAAAATTTTATTGAACTACAGCTGTCGTTTCGCAACTGTGGATTCGCGGTGGATGTGTTACGCCGTTACGCGATACTCGTCTGTTCAAAAATGTCGCAAACATAAGTAGGTAAATGGGCTAATAAAAGAGTATAAGGCTTTATTTTGAGATGTGATGGGCATTCCCAAAGAACTTGACATGACATTCTGGATTTCTGAGAAAAATAGTTTGTTGTCAATGTCAATCTAAAGCATTTTTTTGTATTTTTTTAAACATTGGTTAATTTAAATAATAATTAAGTATTTTTAAAGGATTTTGTTACATCCAAATTTTGTAAAATGTCTGTATTCGATTTTTTAAACCCTCTTGCAAACCTAACACCACGTTTTACTGAAGAACAGTTAGAGGAAATTATTCAATGGTTTGACGGTCACGCAAAGCCTTTAATGATATTAAATGATGCTCCTGAAAAAACAAATGTAGTAACTATCGAACAATTAATATCATTTTTGGAGTTAAAGAAGTACAGTACCAAATATCACTGTGAATTTGGCTAAAATAATTTGAGTATGATGTGTGGGTCACTGTGGGTAGGCTTGAGGCATGAGGACTTTTAATTCAACTATTTACCTTACAGATTCCATAGGAGACATTTCAAGTACCCTACTTATTTTGAAATTATGACTGAAGCGGAAAAATTGAATGCAGGGGTCACTAGAATGTTAACACAGGATCAATTTATTTATATTTTAAATTTTTGGGTAGTGGAAGCTGAAGTAAAACATGAATTAGAACTTGCATTTGCAGTACGTATTTATTGAGATCATGATTTTTTAGGGTTGCGCATGGGTTCCGTAACAAACTGATATTGCTAAACCTACGGCACGTTACCCAACTGCAGTATGTCTATCTGTTACACGGCTGTATATTTTTAATAACCGTAACAGGTAGCCAGTAGGCCTGCCTATGCGCTTATTCGGTTAGGTACGCACGGCTACAGATCAAGCTATACATTTCCAGTATAAGCTGATCTCGCATTTTATAGGATTTCCTTAAAATGAGAGGTCAGTGTAAGCTGGAAATGTATAGCTTGATGTGTAGCCGTACCTGTAAGAATCGTCACGTCAGATTTAGATTTTGGTGTACGCCATGTTTTTCTAACGTCACTATGATTTCTGCCCCTCCGAAAGTGCCTCGGAAAGCACGTTATGCCTATGGCCCCGGCTGTCATTCGTAGATCTTTAGCAGTCGTTAAGGGTCGTTCGAAGCTCGAAAGTCTGACAACCAGTCTTTAAAGGGGTATCGTTTTACCCGGTAACTGGATTGTGGAAGTCAGATAGGCAGGCGCTCCATGTAAAATACTGGTATTCAGCTGCATTCCATAAACACGTCGTCCCACGGCCCGTTATCTGACAGGCCGCGCCAGGCGTTGCTACGCCTGTCAAGGACTGTCGCGGCGCGTGCCGGGCATTCCCATGCAGGTCTCATCGGATGTGACGGTTCCTACAGCCTGTCGGCCTGGCCTGGCGTAATCTGGCTTTTGAGAAAGCTGGTCGTGGGACCGCAGCATTAGACTGGAAGCCAACCCCAACATAGTTGGGAAAAGGCTAGGCAGATGCACTCTGAATGCTGCCTTTGGGTAATTTTTTTTTCTTATTACACTGCACAGACTCCTGCTCGCTTTAGTCCAATATTTTCTCTTATACCTATTTGAAATGCTTGCGCTTGGCAAATATCTCACTTGATTTTAAGTTTTTTCAAACAGGTCTTCGATACAGAAAACAGTCAGTCCCTGGAACTTGAAGAAATCAAAGAAATTGTGACGACGTACGGTGACGATCCCTTTAGTGAAGCTGAAGCGCTCGAAATTATGCGTGATGCTAACGTTCGTGGGGATGGGCATGTGGCTTATGCGGATTTCATTGAAAGTTTATTTAGCCTTGCCCCTGAATTATATGACATTAAAGTAAGTACCTACCTAAGCACCTAGATATTTTTGGACAGTTTTTTTTAAGTCTTTGCCCTGCAGTGGAACAGTAGCCCGGTGAATATCAAATGATTTTTCATTGTTTTTGGTAGACAGAATTTCTGTATGAAAATCCAAACGAAGATCCATCGGTGCCACCAGAACCCGTTATCGAAGAACCACCACCTCCGCCACCGCCGCAACTGACACCACCGCCACCACCTCCAAAACAAGAAAAAGGTGGTAAAAAGAAGAAGTAACCAGCATTTATTCGGCACAATGTTTAAGCACTTACTTGGTTTTTCTATACAATAAGTACCTACAATAATTATTACATCTAAATGATTGTTTAATAATGTGCGTTTTAATTCGTCTGTTGAGAACTCTTTGTCATTTCTCTCTTTTCTTCATTTAGTTTCATGCGGCAAATTGTTTATTTTACAAACTTGTCACGTGAAGATTGGCACAAGCAGAGAGAGGCCTATGCCAAGATGAAGTCGAGCTGGGGATGATAAAACTCAGACCACTGACCCAAAATAAATCACTGACTGTGCCCTACAAAAGTTACAGTCTGTCAAAAAAGAGATGAAATGTATTCAAAGGGAACTACAATTTCTCCTTGCCCGGCAACACTGATAAAAAAAGTATATAGCTGTCAAATTAGTCAAAACCAATCAAAACAAATTGGTGATTTCTGCATTTTCCATAAAAAGTGACTTTCGTCGAAGAGAAATGGGTAAGACTTAAAAAAGTGGTACAAGGAAAGTGGTTTTTAAAGTTTTTCTGCGATGCTTAGCAGAATATAATGCCGGAAAATGTCTTTCTGAATTACATGATATTTACGATCGAACAGCTGAAATGACTGGTATGTGTATCTTATAAATGTGTTTATTTACTTTATCTGAACGTGTTCACGAAATTACTGTGAATCGGTGATACGAGATATAATAAGACACCATTTGAGATATATGGTTTTATTGCATAAAAATTACAGATGGTATGACAGCTGTGACAGAGAATAATTGTCTACCTTCTTTTGGTAAAAGTCTATGGTAAACATAAACAATAGCAAGAAGTATTTACACTACATTCACCCCCGCGTCAGAGGACGTAATCTTGAAGACGGGTTGGAACTCTCTTCTCTCTTGAGGAGCGCCGAGTTGCTGTACTTTCGATTTGATGAGAGTTCTCCGCTGTTGTCCAATCTTGAACCTGAGCAGCAGGTATCTCCGCTTCACCCACGGCATCCTCATAGTGATCTTCGGAATCAGATTGGTCACTCTCTTGTGACGGCAGCGGAAGAGGTGCTAGCTGTCTGTTTGATATGGTAGTTTCACGGCCATCCGGTAACCTTACGTGAGAATAAGATGGATTAGCTTCCAAAAGTTCTACTTCTTCCACCTCAGAATCGTATTTTGACGTTCTGTGATTGTTTCGCATCAGTATAGGTCCTGGCTCCAAAAGCCACGTTGGCATCGATTCCCCATTTGCAGATCGTCGTGTATGTCTAAAAAAATTTTCATGAGGTGTGGCGTTAGTGGCCGTGCAAAGCAAAGAGCGGATTGCATGGAGAGCATATGGTAAGACTTGCTCCCAGCTAGCTGTTTCAAGATCTTTGGTTCTCAAGCATAGCTTTATTGTTTTCCATAAAGTACCGTTTAGACGCTCCACTTGACCATTTCCTTGTGGATTATATGGCGTGGTTCGACTACATGCAATTCCATTTGTTACCAAATAGTTCCGTAATTCGTTAGACATGAAGGCTGCTCCACGATCTGAATGGATATATTGTGGAACACCATAAGTATAGAATAAGTCTTTCAAGCATTTAATAACGGAGCCAGCAGACAGATCTTTGGTTGGGTAGGCAAATGGGAATCTTGAATATTCATCTATTATTGTCAAGATGTAGCGATTTTGAGTGTTGGTAGGTAGAGGTCCTTTAAAGTCGATGTTGAGTCTTTCGAATGGAGTGGTTGCTTTTATGAGCGTTCCCTGCTTTTTAACAAACCTAGGTTTGATTTCTGCGCAAATACGACACTCGGATGTCATCTTCTTGATATCATCTACAGAGTAAGGCAGATTTTTAGACCGTACCCAGTGAAACATTCGTACGATGCCGGGATGTCCCAAGATATTGTGTAACTCATTTAGTCTGTCCGTGTTCATACTTGAGCACACACGGGAGAGGGTATCAGCAGTAACATTATCTTTACCCGGACGGTAAATTATATCGTATTTATAATTTGATAACTCAAGACGCCACCTCTCTATCTTCTCATTTTTGATCTTACTGTTATGGGATTGGTTGAACATGAAAGAGATAGATCGTTGGTCAGTTATTACTAAAAAATGTCTACCAATGAGGTAGTGCCGCCATTTTCTCAAGGATTCAACAATAGCGCTTGCTTCTTTTTCTATTGAAGAATGTCGGCGTTCGGAAATGTTAAGTGATCGTGAGAAAAAAGCTACTGGGCGGCCGTTCTGAGACAGGGAAGCTGCAATAGAGTGTTCCGAAGCATCAGTTTCAACTGTGAATATCTCGTTCTGATTGATGATAGTTAAGGCTGATTTCATTATATCTGCTTTTAGTTGTTGAAAACAATCGACAGCGTCCTTTTCGAGTGGAAATTCAGAAACTTTAGTCAAGGGGCTGATCTTTTCAGAAAAATTTCTAATCCATTTTGAATAATGGGCGAACATGCCTAGTGTCCTTTTAAGTGATCGCGAGTCAGTTGGAATAGGCAAGTTCAATAGAGGACTAAGGCGATCATCATCTGGTCGAATGGTATTCTTTTCAATTTTGTAACCCAACAATTTTATAGACTCTTGTCCATATGCACACTTTTCCTCATTAAGAGTGAGACTGTATTTTGCTACAACCTCCCTGAATCGAGACAAATTCTGATCATGTTCCGCTGCTGTTTTGCCGCAAATTGTGACGTCATCCAAATACGAATAAGTACCTGTCAGTTTTTCTTTAATGATAATATAATGAAGTGTTCTTTGGAATGCAGCTACTCCGTTTGTGACTCCAAATGGTATACGTGTAAATTGATATAAATTACCGCAAGCTTCAAAAGCTGTATATTTTTTCTCAGTTGGCAAGATAGGTACTTGATGATATGCACTTCGTAAATCAATTTGGCTGAAGAAGTTGTTCTGTGCTACCTTCGATACGATCGATTCTATGTTTGGCAAAGGGTAAGCATCCAGTTCAGTAAATTTATTGATCGTTAACGAGTAATCAATGACGAGACGTTTGCGATGCGTTGTACCTCCAGTGATCAAGACTTGAGCTCGCCATGGCGAGTTACTAGGTTCGACAACCCCATCTTTTAAGAGTTTACTGATTTCATCTCTTATGAATTGATTATCAGCTTCAGAATGTTTTCTCGACTTTATAGCGATGGGTTTTAGATTATTTGAAAGGTTACTGAAGAGTGACACAGGAGGCACCGTAGCTTCCATGACGTTACATATCTTAAGGGGTTTTGCCGTACCTCCGAATTTGATTTCTACTGATGAATGGTCGCTTAGAATGTCATGACCAATTATCACATCAGCGCAAAGATCTTCCAAGGCGTACAGAGGCTTCGCTTTGTAGATGTGCTCGCTTAGCTTGATTGTAGCGTAGTAAAATCCATCTATGAGTGAAGTCCGTTTACTTGAAGCCAGTGTTACCGTTTCTTTCCATGGATGGCGTTTCAAGTTTAGCAATAGAGCAAATTTCTTGTTAATAAAGCTTGTAGAACTTCCACTGTCAATCAAGGCATCAGCTTTATAGCGATGGGTTTTAGATTATTTGAATTTTTAGCCATTTCGAGCGACATGGCCTGGTTGCACGCTTCTTCCAGGCTTATTTCTAAATTTTCAAGTAGCCTTTGACGAATTTTTTGAGAACTTAAGCCAGCAATGAAAGTGTCACGGACATATTCATTTCGATATTCTTCAGCAGTAACGGATTTGAAAGAGCAATCAAACGCTAGTTGTTGTAACGTGCGTACATAGTCTGCCACTGTTTCTTCAGGCTTTTGTTTGGTTGAAGATAGTACATACCGAGCGTGGATTTCATTCTTCGATTTCAGGTAAATTTTATCTAAGAGGCGAAAAGCGTTCGCATATTCTTTTGTCTCTCTGATGAACGAGTAAACATTAGGAGACACATTATTAAAAAGAATTTTTAGTTTTGTTCCATCTGGAATCTTGACTTCCTCAGCCTCTGTTTCTTCTGAAAGATAGTTCAAAAATGTTTCTTTCCAATGCCGATATTTTAGCTCGGCGGTTGGAGCCCCCGGATCCACGTCGAACTTCTCAGGTCTGAGAAGTCGTGCAATAGAAGCCATTACTGTGTTTTTATTTATGCAATAAATTGATACGAGATATAATAAGACACCATTTGAGATATATGGTTTTATTGCATAAAAATTACAGATGGTATGACAGCTGTGACAGAGAATAATTGTCTACCTTCTTTTGGTAAAAGTCTATGGTAAACATAAACAATAGCAAGAAGTATTTACACTACAATCGGGACTATATTTTGTTGAATTGTTTACGTATTGTATAGGTTAGGTTATGAACGAACAATGTTTTACTTATAGGTCAACCAATAATTTTGATACTTGCAAAAAATATGACATTTTATTTACACTTTAGTTTTCTTTTAGAGTTTAATTTGAATATGTGTTTACAATTTCAGGAATATCAGAAAGTACTGTTCGCCGTATTGTAGATCAAGGGATGTCAAATGACGGTAAATTCGAATCACCTGGAAAACATAGAGCTGGTCGACCAAGAAAGGAATTGGATGATTTTGACCTGTGTGCGATTCGGCAAAAAATTCAGTTAGTTAGACGATGACACCAGCAGTGAAGAGTCTGACCAGGAGGACTACGCTGTGGAGGATGATGAAGGGGATATATCTGGGGTGAAATATTTGGAGTCTGATTTTGCGTTTTCTGAGTAGTTGTTTTTTTTTTTTTGAAGTATTAAATATTTTGTTATAAAGCTGGAAGGGTTTTATTTCATCATCCAAGTGTACATTATTGACTAACTAGCTACTTCCATTTCGTTATCAATCTGCCTAGCGTTTTCCCAACTATCTTGGGGTCGGCTTCCTACACACGGTTAACTACACAAAAATAACAATTCCACTAAACAGTTTAGACTACCTATTTTATATTATACATTTATAACAGTAAACTCTTTCCATAAATTAAAAGTATCAAACATATTTAGGTAAACTATTCAGGGATACCCTGTAAGCAATAGTAGCGCCCTCATTAATTTTCAACTATTTCTTGACAGACTATAGTTGCCATTTTGAAAAAGTCCTAGAGATAATAAAGTAACAGGTTTATGTCGTTATTATCGTTTATTTTATATAATAATAGTGTATTCTTGGGACTTGTTTCACAGTGTCCGAGTGGATTCTACTTACGGGAATCAACTCGGAGATGGTGAGACAGGTGCGTGGTAGTTTTCTATGTATAATATTATATTTTTATATGTAGTTTTCTATACTCATGCAATTAATTACAATTTAATATATATTATATACCTATATATATTTATGAAATATCGTAAGTATGTACAATAATAGTAAGCAAACACACACTCAAACACACCCTCACATATTCACGCACACCTTCACACACATACACACTCACACACATGCATACACACACCATTAATCACTCGCAATGGGGTTGGCTCACTGACGTAGGATTTATACGTCAGTGGGTTGGCTCCTTAAAACTTTTGGCAGATGACGCTAGCATAGCTTTCACCTGTCACATTTGTTTACTCCTTATTATTACACACGTTATCTATACTAATATTATAAAGAGGTAAAATTTGTATGTAAGTTTGTTAGTTTGTATGTAGGGGGTAATCTCCGGAACCAATGATCCAATTCTAAAAATTTTTTTACTGGTAGAAAGCTACATTATTCCTGAATGCTATAGGCTATAAATTATACTTATATCATGCATATTAGCCAAGCTATCACAATTTTTGTCTAACAAGTCGGAAAGAAATACCTCTTTAAACAGACTTTTTTGCATGCGCTGCCTAAACGGTTGTTTAAAATTGAGAACAATGTATGGCAGTCTGGTCCGTCTTAAATAATTCTACAAAAAAGTCCGCGACACCATATTTCTATCTTTTATATTTTATCTTTTATACATCTTTTATTGCTTTAAAAAAGTATTTTTTTAGACATACTTACGTTTGGATGATTATTTAAACAACAAAACCTTCCTTCCTTAATTCTTATTAAAATAAGTTATTTAATGATCACAAGGACATCATGGAGATAAGATTTGGGCTTTACAGTATGTCAATTGGTCATACAGTTTCGGAGATAATATAAAATTACTAAAACGCAAAATAACTTTAAATCATACCGGTCGCTCTTGAGCAAACATGTTTAGTGCGGACGTTTTATCAATTTACCCATAGATGGCGTTGTATAAATAAGTAATTTTTCAGAATTGCGAGATTTTCTTTCTTTCTTTTTTTTTTTTTTTTTTTTTTTTTTTTTTTTTTACCCTCTCGATTTTTTATTTCAATAATGTCGGTGGGTGGAATACAGCGAAAGAGTTTGTTTTTTTGTTAGTTTGTTTTAACGCGCTATCTCTGGAACTACCCCAGTCAGATTTGAAAAAATCTTTTTGCATTTTATAATCCAGTTCTTGAGGAGGGCTATAGGCTATTTAACATCACGCTAGGGCCCTTAGGAGCCGAGCGCGAAATAATAGCGCGGGCAGGCGATGCGGAAGGAGGCTAATTACCATCTTGCTAGGTCCCTTAGGAGCCGAGCGCGAAGTAATAGCGCGGTCAGGCGATGCGGAAGGATATAGGCTATTTAACATCTTGCTAGGGCCCTTAGGAGCCGAGCGCGAAGTAATAGCGTGGGCAGGCGATGCGGAAGGATATAGACTATTTAACATCACGCTAGGGACCTTAGGAGCCGAGCGCGAAGGAATAGCGCGGGCAGGCAATGCGGAAGGATATACGCTATTTAATACATCACGCTAGGGACCTTCGGAGCCGAGCGCGAAGTAATAGCGCGGGCAGGCGATGCGAAAGGATATAGGCTATTTAACATCTTGCTAGGGCCCTTAGGAGCCGAGCGCGAAGTAATAGCGCGGGCAGGCGATGCGGAAGGATATAGGCTATTTAATACATCACGCTAGGGACCTTCGGAGCCGAGCGCGAAGTAATAGCGCGGGCAGGCGATGCGGAAGGATATAGGCTGTTTAATACATCACGCTAGGGACCTTCGGAGCCGAGCGCGAAGTAATAGCGCGGGCAGGCGATGCGGAAGGATATAGGCTATTTAATATCACGCTGGGGACCTTATGAGCCGAGCAAAAAGAAAAAATGTCAGAAAGGATGCTATTCAGCGCAAACGAAGTAATAGCGCAGGCAGGCGTTGCGATGCGATGCGTCGGGGTTGGTGGGTGGGGGGACAAGAAATTTCACGCGGACGAAGTCGCGGGCAGAAGCTAGTTTATATATATTTTTGTAAATGCTAATGTCCACTATTTTGTATTTTGAATTTTTATTTCTAATTTTATTGTATTTTGTATTTTCATAAGTTTTTTTAAAAGATAATTACGATTTACGATGATGTTTTGTGGTGAATGCTGACTGCTGAATAAATAATTATAAATATAGAGTTTATTAATCTCTGTTATTTTTTTTTCTCTGCACCCTTCTACGTTGTCTGCGGTTCATGGATGACATGACATCTGAAATGTCGTTCTTGTAGGCAATGAGTAGCAATTTGATGCAAAACATTTTGATTTTAACATTTTTTCGTTCATGTTCGTGTTATTATGTATTAATAAGATTGTATGAGCTTATACACGTATTAGTTGGCGTGACTGATTTTCTATTATATAAATAATTAGGTATCAAAACTAGGGCAATGGATCTTGAGGACAATGCTATGGGTCTAACCCACGAACAGACGGATAAAATACTTCAATTTCAAGATTTAACCGGAATAGAAGATATGTCTATATGTAGAGATGTTTTACAAAGGCATCAATGGGATTTGGAGGTAATCTATTTCGATATATTGTTATGGAGAACGATGTTTCAATATGTCAGGCTCAAGTTAAGCACTCCCGAAAGTAGAAAATAATGATAACAGACAGTACTGTTTTGATTTAATTTTATAAGTTAAAAATACGAGTTTGGCTTAACATTTCTCTCAATGTTTTGTAGGTGGCGATCCAGGAGCAGTTGAATATAAGAGAGGGTCGACCATCGGTATTTGCCACAGAGGCTCGCGCACCACCCGTGGTACACGACCACATAGCACAGCAAGTGTTCACAGATGAGGCCCCAGAAGGGCCAGGCGGTGTGCGAGGCCTGTTCCGCTATGTAGTCAACCTCGTAGTATCTATGTGCTATAGTACAATTACATCTGTGCTAAACTTGCTACTAAGTTTTGTACGTAATGAAGATAGAAGATGTAAGTATGTCATATTTAAATTAATTGCCCATTTAATTTGATTGAAATATCTACAAATTATTTGTGTTAAAATTACATCAATGTTTGGCTTAAAGAGAGAGCAGATTTGTGAAAGTGAAAGTATTTGATGTCAACTAGATATATTATTTACCAAGTAAATGTTTTTGTCTCTCAATCCAAATCCATTGGTTCATAAACATGTCCTATTTCAGGTCTGCTGAGAGATTTCTGTGAAAATAAGCAATTCTAGTCTGTTCTTTTTTTAATTTTGTGTGTACTTAAACAGTAAAACAAAGTACAACAATGTTTTGGTTTCTAAATTGGGTCTCTGTGTCATAATTTATGTTTTTGTGTTATTCAAACAAAAACATAATTATAAGGCATTGAGACCCAATTAGAACATTGAGACCCAATTTTTTAACTTAATTCACCTTACTTTTCATAGTATTGTATTGCTTGTCTACTCTGAAATGACGTGCCCCACTACCGCATTTACCATAACTTAAGTAGTGGGGCGCATCATTTCAGATTAGACAAGCTCTACATATATTTTTATTTCTAGTGGTGACTGACCCGCTGGGGGATGTCATGGGCTTTATCAATAATTATACATCCCGCTACAACCCTCACCCAGTGTTCTACCAGGGAACCTATGCACAGGCTCTTAATGATGCTAAGAATGAGCTACGCTTTCTCGTTGTGTACTTGCACTCCGAATCAGCCACAGAGACACAAAACTTCTGCAGGTATTGAAAAAATCCTCAATTCCCCTACATTGTCATTATCTTGTCATTACAATAAATCCTAATGTTAGTATTCAAATATTTTCCATTTGGGTTAGGTTAAAAGTTAGTACGCTAGACTGATACTTAAGGGAGATGCACTAAGGTGGCCCAATAAATACAAATTTTCTTATTTATGCAATTTGTATAGAATAACTAAATGTGACACTGTTCAGAATGAGAATATATGTGATCCATAATTGAATGTTTAATGATAATGATGAACTGTTTGCTATGTGGTAATTTATGTTTATTAAAAAAAAAATTGCAATTTGTCTAAAACAAGTTTTAAAAAGTAGGTAGCACTGAAATGGTCTATATTTAGTAGGGTCTGATGTACGTATTTTAAACAATGGTATTATTTTACTGTCTTTCATAAGATCAGGAAACTCCCCACAGTCAGTACAATTATTAAAATTACAGCTAGGCGCTACAATGTTAATAATAGACTTAGTGTCATCCACAGAATTACCCCATAGGTCTTTGGTGTTTTTTAACATTTAACATGTTTACAGGCAAACCCTAACCGATCAAGATGTGATCCAGTACATAAACACGCACGCGCTATTCTGGGGCT
Organism: Cosmia trapezina; assembly: GCA_905163495.3. Classification (NCBI taxonomy): domain Eukaryota; kingdom Metazoa; phylum Arthropoda; class Insecta; order Lepidoptera; family Noctuidae; genus Cosmia; species Cosmia trapezina. The sequence continues at coordinate 13,585,516 of LR991038.1, forward strand.
GTGCGGTGAACACGGCGGAGGGGTGGCGAGTGGCGCAGTCAGTGGGGGGACGGCGCTACCCGCTGCTGTGCGTCGTGTGCGTGCGGGAGCATCGCATGACCGTGGTGGCGAGGTCCGAGGGCTCCTGCTCAGCACACCAGCTGCTTACTCGTCTGCGACGCGTCGTGTCGGATAACGAGCCGCACTTAGCTGCGGCTAGGGCCGACAGGTATTGTCTCTTATACTTAAGGCAAAAGCACCAGGGTAGCCCTCGAAATTCAATTTTTTTTACGTTTTTGCAATTTGCAAGTCAGTATGTATGGTTGTACGTTGATCAAAATACGATTCGCGACCGTAAAAAGTTTGTATTTACAGAATTATAATCATAAAAGTTATCAATATAACTCTATGTTCGTACATTCTACGTTTTTAATAAATAAATGGCTCGAAACTCTACTCTAAATATAAATGAGATTCAATATACATACAATACACAGTTACAATAGTCAGTTTTTAGAGAATAACTTCGACCTCTATCGGTCTGTTAAAAACAAACAGTCTTGATAATTATGATCCACTCAAACACGATTTTCAGTAGACCCTGTAACAAATATTTGGCTACTCTTTTTAATTTCAACGGAAACCAAAACTTATGAAGTTAAGGGGTGACTGACACTGGAATGGCCACCGTCAGGGATTTTAATTTTGATAACACAAAAAATTTGTCACTTTGGCGACCAATTTCGAATAAAATGCAACAAATTTTTTGTGTTATCAAAATAAAAATCCCATGCCAGTGTCAGTCATACAAAGTTAAGTTAAAAGTTTTTAAAATTAAAATTATGATTGAAGACCCAGTGTTTTTCGTTGGTTTGTAAAAAATCGGTTCTTCGGTTGGGACACTAACGATGGTGAAACATTGTTTATCTTGGCCATTCAAGCAGCAATAATGATGTCCCCATAGAGTGGAGCGCGAGGTGACGGCCCGGCTGCGCGCGGCGCAGGACGAGGCGTATGCGGAGAGCCTGGCGGCCGACCAGGAGAAGGAACGTCGCCGAGCCGCCGACCGCGCCGCGCGCGAGCTGCGCGAGCACGAAGACCTGCAGCGGCGGCAGCAGGAGGAGAGGCACAAGATGGATGTAAGTACCACACCCAACCTCTAGCACACTATGAAACGAAACATAACTTCCTGCAATAGCTTCTACACTTAAGAGGCCCCCGGAGCATGCGTAGTTCATACAAACGAAATATCAAAATAATTTGTAAATCAAACCAACACCTGATAAGGACAACATTGTATCTATTTTTTGCTAGGTTTACAGGAGAGTGATTTACAATTTTTTTGGATATAATATCGTCCTTAGTAGCTTAGTAGCGTCCTTAGTAGTAGTCCTTAATAGCTTTTAAATAAAACACTAAAAGTGTTATAGGAGACATTTTATATAAAATGTCCATATATATAATAAGAAAATGACCATGTTTACACATACGTCATTAATTTAAGATAGAGACAGAAAACATTGCAAAATGAGTTACAATGTTGTTCTAACAGGTGTCGAAACATTCTTAAGTGTATTTATTCCGATTGGATTACAGAATATAATATCTAGGTTCCCAAATATATATTTTGAAAGGATACTGATTTAAAGACGAGATGCGAGGATTGAGGAATTTCAAATTTCTATACAAAACTTATTTCTCTCATATTTCTTAGGTTGCTGCTTGGGACTAGATGGCGTTGTGTGAAATGTCCAAGGATATTTATGTATAGTATTTATTTCATGTATAAATCAGTGATAATATTTAACCTAGATATTAATAATTCATGCAACCTAGTTTTTTTTAAGCATTGTTGAAGGTTTTTTTTTTGTATAAAATAAAGATTTTTATTTTATTTATTTATTTATTTATATTCTGTAATCCAATCGGAATAAATACACACTACCTTAGAATATGTTAGATTTTCAAATTCTTTTGTTATTAAGAATACAAATGATTTATTTGTAGAAAATACAGGTTTAGCCAGATGTAAAAATTGGTGGTTTATGCACAGTCCATATTTTGCCTGTTTAGAGCATGCAATTAGAGTTGAAACAACAGCGCGCTCAGCGATTAGGTGTCGCCTAGTGTTAGTGAAAACGGGTATGGCAACGGTCACAAAACAAAAACGGTGTTACACTAAAAAGTAGGGTTGTTTTTACGACCCTACTTTAGTATTTATAGTAACATTGTAACATAGTACTATTTTTGGAGATGTAATTTAATTAACAAAATATGGTTAGTAAGGACATAAAAAATAATGTTATCAATATTTTCGTCTACTTTCCAATAACAGTGAGGAACCATTCCCTAAAACGATTTATTAAACGTGTGTGTAATAGCTGCAAGTTCAGCTCTCCTATTGTACTGAAGTCTATACGGCAGCTGGTGGAGGCCCGCGCGGCCATGGCGGCGCGGCTGGCGCCCGAGCCCGCGCCCGGCCAGGGCACCGTCGTGCTGCTCATACGGCTGCCGGGCGGCGAGAGGCTCACGCGCCGGTTCACGCTCACGCATACCACGCAGGTTAGTTTTTTTTATTTTTTTTTATTGTGTAAAGTAAATCACTTCTGTGGCGCACTCTAGTTCATCATCGTCATCAGCAGTCGATACAGGGTGTATCAGAAAGATGTGGTCTTTAAGGATGTGGTACTACCATCAAACTGAACAACTTTCTCCATGGGACTAACATCGTAATCGAGAAAAAATAAACAGCTGTTGTTGAAGCAAGTGGGACAGCTGACAATTTTTTCGCGATTACTATGATGGTTCAGTGTGATGGTCTGACCACCCCCTTAAATATGACCATACCTTTCTGATACACCCTGTCATCATCTGCCTAGCCTTTTCCCAACTATGCTGGGGTCGGCTTCCAGTTTAACTGGATGCAGCTGAATACCTGTATTTTACATGGAGCGATTGCCTATCTGACCTCCACAACCCAGTTACTGGCTAATACAATACCCCTGGTAAGACTGGTTGCCAGACTTTCGGGCTTCTGACGACCCGTAACGACTGTCAAAGATCCGCGAATGACAGCTGGGACCAACGGCTTAACGTGCTTTCCCAGGCACGGAGGGGTCTCGATATTTAAAGATGGTCACCCTTCCACGGACCAATCGCGGCAAGCAAAGATTAACCTGACCGATCGATCTGTGTGGCTGTTATTACTTGCCATTACTTGCCACGAGCCCCTCTGAAACACCCTGTATAAGTCTGAAATCACCAACCTGTCTTGAGCGAGTGTGGTGATCAATGCTCGTACCTTCTCTAAATGAGAAGATGGGTCTTTGCCCTGCAGTAGAACGCTAATAGGCTGGTATTATTATTATTATCATCAGCATCAGGCTATAGCAGTCCACTGCTAGACATCGTATACAATCGCAATCCATTCAAGTGTATTCTCGGCTATTCGCATTCAGCCACCTATACTAGAAAGGTTTATGTAGTAAAATAAAGGTAAACAATATTTATGTGTCTTTTATCTTTTTTAATTTAAAACCTCAGTTAAAAAATAAAATGCAACTGGAAACCAATGTAAATACAACAATAATGATTACTAAATCAATTGAACCATTAGTAGCAGTAGTTTATTTGTTTAGTATGTGTGTGTGTAAAAAGTCACATCAAGATTGTTTACCTTTACTTTACTACCTGAACCTTTCTAGTATAGATAACTATGAGAAATAGGAGTAGCATCAATTTAATTCACTGTTCCGATATTTAGTTTATTAGTGCTTTATCTTAGTTAACCCTGTCTTTATTGTTTGTAATATTATTTTCAGGATCTATATGACTTCGTGTTCAGTCACCCGCAGTCTCCCGAAGAGTTCGAGATCACAACTAACTTCCCGAAGCGTGTGCTAGGGCGCGGTACCTGCAGCCTGATAGACGTCGGTCTCAAGGACAGGGACGTGTTGTTCGTCAACGACGTTAACGCATAAAATGCGTTAGTGGTCTCTTATGCGTAGTTTTAACATCTTGTTGGGTTTGCCACGGAGTGGTGTGCAAATGGAACGGAATCTGCTTGGTTGTCATCTCTGATGAGAAACAGTGCGTGTGTGGCAGTAGTTAATTTAATGCCGCCGCATATTAAGCCACAAACTTAAAATTGACAGTCTTTTTCTATGAACTTATTGCATACTTTGGACTCGAATCGCTGCGTCTACAGTGACTAAGTGGCTACCACTAAGTTTAGTTTAGCTGCTGGCTTACTATGCGACGGGTTTGAAACCTCGAAGCTATGTGAGGCATGCGGTGAAAAACATTGGGAGTGTAATATGTATGCGTGTGACGGTGTGAACACCTCATTTGCTCACTACTCTGTGGTCATAAGCGTTTCAACGTTAATTGTAACTACCGCGTCGTATATCGGCCGTTCATTAGTGGAACATGTACATAATACACTGATCAAGATACACAATAAACAGGCAACTTGTAAAGTTGTGTCATTCATTTAACTCCATGACCGTGTATCTTATTCAGAACAACCACACAACTGCTCACACAAATAGGCGTATATTTATCACGACACGCCACGCGTTGGGGCGGTTTTGGGCACTTAATATCAATAATAAAATAATAGATACACCAGATTATAGTAATACCTGAATTGGCATTCCACGAATTAACATCATTCGAATACTCCATTTTAATTCTACACAGTCGGCAATCGCACACCTTTTGGTTAGAGCAGCTAACTTAAATAACTCACAACCTCAGGTCATTGTACTCATCATTATGAACAACTTTTACTATGGGACCAAAAATGAAATCGCGAAAAAAAAAATCTGCTGTTCCCTACATTTTGACGAGTTATGCGAACATAAATGTAGGGAGCAGCAGATTTTTTTGGCGATTTCAGGTTTCGTTCCACAGTAAAAGTTGTTCATAATTATGAGTACACTGATGACTGACCCCTTAAGAGATTGTGTGTTATTTAAATTACACCTGTACGAAATGGTTGGGACTCACGGTACTAATTGACATTTTCTCACCATTTTAATTTATTAAGTCTTATGAATTTATTGAAATGTCGAAAAGTCCGTCAGTCAAAATGTTGGCCCACTGTGTGGAGTTATATAGACTGGTTATTATGCCAAACTGGTATTATTGGACCCGGCACCACTCACTGGTCCCAACAAACCGACCCAATATTGACTTGATTCTCACAAACATTTTGCTTCTGTACAATGGTAACGAATGTTTGGTCCAATATTTGGGGTTAGTGTGTGGAGCTGGGATGTTGCTGATATCGAGATTAGGACACCCTGCAAAACAGGGTAATACTAATTTTGTACTTAAGTGTAACAGTAGTGTCCCTTTTTACTTGTGTTGTAATATCGGCGTTTGTGATCGCTGGACGATTGCAAATATTTTTGTTTTTCATATCCCGCAATATGGAACTATAATACTGATCAGTAGTTTGGATAGATTTAACGAAATAATAATAGTTACTTTTAGAAGGTCAGGAGATTGGACTTGTGTCAATATTTAATTGAAATTATGCCAATGAATGTCTTCTACATCCAACCCATGCAAGTAGGGTCATTATTGAGGAGTAGCCTCGCTATATTAATGGCCTTCTTACTTGGGCTCGCTTCTTTACACTCCAATTAATATGACTTGCGAAATTAGCAGTTGGTTTCTAGACACAATATTTGTAATAGCCAGGTAATTTAATGATGTAATAAAATCGCACTTTGACATCTCTCATATTGTGATGCTCAAAGAATGTGTGTGTATTAGTACAATATTGGGCGATGATAAATGACTTAAAAAAAAGGAACACTCTTGACTTAAAATTTTGGAGTTATAAGGGTGAATGTCTCCCTCTTATTGTGATATTCGAGTGTTGTATGTATATTGTATGTGCTAAAATATTGTGTAGATATCCTAAACCAAAACTGGAATTAAGACATAATAATAATTTGGAAGATGCGTGAATTAATTGCATATCACATTTTAATTTTTACTTTTACACTTTATCTACTCTGTTATACTCCGGAATATTGCTTTTATTTTATTTAGGTAAGTAAGAACTGTTCTTGCGCTAGTAAAGACAAAGGTTTTGTGTCCACTATGTTACCTACTTAAACACGGCGAAGATTTGTTTGAGTCACTGATTTCTTACGATTCAAGGTACGGTATCATTTTGTGAACGTTTAAGGTTTCTTAATAGATGAACCTGTCGATATATGCCGTAGTTGTAAATACCTGTGATAACAATGTGGTAATGGAGGACACTTAGGGTCAGTTTCCACCAAAGGGAAAATTCTTGCGGATGCTCGATCACTTTTTAAATTTCACTAAATAAGTAACTGTATCAATATTGACATGTATAAATTCGACGCAGACATCAAGCGTTTATCAAGCGTGATATCTGGAATTTTATACTACTTATTCAGTGAAATTTTAAAAGTGCTCGAGTATCCGCGAGTATTTTTCCTTTTGGTGGAGTCTGACCATTAAAATTTCAGTGCTAAACTGTTAATCTACTATGACAAGTCTCCAAGAGGCTATCCTCCTAGATTTGAACAAATTTTCCGTCGTGTATTCATAACCATTTAAAATTAGTTTTGTTTTTATATCAAACTCATTCCATATCTGAGGGACTTTGCTCAGAATACAGTTTTAGCTCTACAGCACAGTTTGCGGATAGGTTTACGAATTTCCGTTATGAAAAGCTATGCCACTAACACTGATGCGAAAGATATGGAACAAAACTAATTTTATTTAGGTAAGTATGTAAATCTATAATTAGTAAGTTATGATTGATATTTTATAAGATAGCGTTAAATAGATCAAGGTACATTATGTTATTATTTTTTCTTGGAATTTTGGTGAAATGTCGCTTGCTACTTGTTTCCTTTGTTGTTATTGTACAGTTGGTTTTTAAAAGTAAATTATCCTATTTGAAAGCGTTCCATATCTGTAATTTAATTAGGGATTTTTGTTAACTATTTGATACCAAAAGGTATTTACGAATGGAATTTCTTCTTGTGCAAAGATGCGGCGCATTGGGTCAAAGGTTAGGTACATGCATTTATTTAAAAAACGAACTGTGTATTTTATTGTTTTGTTGTATTATAGTCATGTTTCTTCCTAAATAAATGTTTTTATTTAAATCTCTACTTTTAACGACTCCCTTATTATTTCCAAAGACACGTACATGTTTATAAATGAAATCTCAATTTTTCTTTACGTTATTTAATAGAAACCCATAAAGTCAACAACACACCAAAAACAAAACACCATAATGGAATGTAGGCACTTTTTAAACATTCACCAATTTCACTTAAATAAGTAAAAGCGTAAATGAAAAGATACATAGATTACAAAATGATATAATACAATTAATAAAATTTGTTAAATATTTAACACACACCTATTTAATACATACTTTTAATTTTAAACTATTATTTTAATGCAAACTTCAATGGTAGTACCCGTTTAGTATTATTATTAATGAAAAAATACTATTCTGTTACAAATAAATAAAAACGTTGTATCTTTTACAAAATGTAAGGACTTGATATGTTGTAATTATAATATTACCATGATGTCCGAAATATTGTTATGTACATTATTTGAAAATAGTATGAGATATATTTAAAATAAAACAGCTGACTTGCAGAACTACGCGAGGATGTTCAAACAATAAAAACATAGATGTTGATAATATAAACAGTGTCTTAGCAGAAACAAGGAATAAATAACAATTTGTTTAATGAACTTAAAACAAATGTTTGGATTGAACAATAAAAAGGTCCAAACAATTAATTGTTACAATGCATGTGAAAGTTTTATTAATATTTAGAAAGATATCTTTTCAAGAATTGGAATATCTTACACAATATTACTTATGTATTTTTTAGATACTTAACTGGATTTCAATGGTAGCAATGTTGTTAAAAAAATTGGCCTTAAGCACCAAAAATTAAGTATGTAATTATAATAAAAATAGGATGGGTAAAAAAATGCTATCAACAGATATAAACTTAATATAATTTATATTTAATAATGGATGGAATAGGTACATAAATACCACCAGGATTTACTTCATACAATTATGACTATTATTTTTGTCTTTCTGTACATTGAGCTAATCTACTCAATCACAAATATTCTAATCACAAATTACTAAAATAATGTTCGACGTACCTAAAAAAGCTAATTTATCACACTTTGGTTTTAAAACTAATACATTTAATTTGTTCCTGAAAGTTATCGTAAGTGCGAGAATTTGGCCGAAACTTGTTTAACAGTTTCTACATAGTAGTTTTATTTAGTTATTACAGCTACAATTACCTATATTAATAATTTCTCACTCTTTGACTAAACTTTAATAAAAAAAAAATCTTAGACGCTTCCTTGTATGCTACAATATAGGTACGGTCCATAAACTTTTTACAATTGCTCTTATATCGGGCAGTTAAGTTCATTCGAATAAAATATTTATTTATTTAATATAAAATCTGAGTGTGTCGACATAGATTGTACTTTTAGTCTAAATAGGTAAAACCGCGGACGTTTGCGGTGAACCACTTTTCGACCTTATTGCTAAGGTAATAAGGTTGAAAAGTGGTTCGCCGCAAATGTCTGGTATCTAATATTTTACGTGCTGTATAAAATTCCTTTGACGGAATTTCAATCGTAATAATTGTAGAATAATTTGTGGATTAATGTTAGATGTTGTTAGCGCCAAACTGTCTGGCGGCTTTGTTGCGCTTGTGACGTAGGTACCTACTATTGCGCATTAGCGATATAGGCCCTGAGAAATTTATAATAATGTTGGTAGTTATTGGCTTCATTTTCCGAGGCTTGAGATAATGCATCATGCGCACAGATTATTTTTTATCAATAACCAATGCGTAAACTGGAGTTTAGCGCAGTCTGCCTTGATCCCTATCCCATAAAAGCGTGAATACAGTCGTCTTTGAAGCCGTGTTTCTTCAGTAGATCGAGGCCAGCATATGTGAACTCCGTCGGGCCGCACAGACAGGCGTAGTGCGAGCATCTGTCGTCGCACTTCACGGCACCCAGCGTTTCAGCAAGCAGTTCGTCTCTGATGCGACCTCTGTGACCCGACCAGGATGAACTGGCGTCTGATAGGACATGCGTAATCTTTAGCCTGGAAAATATCACGTTTAACACTTCAGATTGATAGACTGAATTAAAATTTCCTTTGAGGTTTGTTATTTTCCAGCAAATAAGCCTAACCCATCTCTTAGCATACATTTACATAGTCAGGGGACATGATTAATGATGATAAATCGAATTGATTCACCACACTTGGTATCTCTCTAGGTACCTAATCGAAGTAGCCAAAATAAAAGAATTGGCGGGTTGATAATACAATAATACACTACTCAGGCAAAGTCTAGGAAACATCCCAACTAAGTATATCAACTTATCTCTAAAAGAAGTACTGGCCACAAAAATGTGTAAATGTTACTTAGTTGATAATTGCTCGAAATTTAAAAAAAAATTACCTAAACCTAAAAACAAAAGCATTCTGGAATATGGAGGGAGCGAAAACTTCACTTGGTCGCAGCGTACGGTTAGCAACAGAAGTCGGTTAACACTGCTACTTTTTGACATCATCAGAATTAACACAAAATGATACGATAACCTGCTTTATAGCATTTAATTTATTAGAGTTAATTTTCTTAAAATTTTTCAACTGTTCCGATTTTAATGAAGTATTTCTTCAATAATTAAGATTTGGAAAACACTAGTGTTAATCGAGTTTTGTTGCTGACTGTACCTACGGCGTTTTGTAACGTCATAACTATAGATTACGCCTGTAATCGTTTTTTTTTCTAAACTTTGTTGAGTAGTGTATTTAGAAACCATTAGAAATTTAGAAAACAATAATCCATATTCGGGAAGGTATTTGAAGAAATAATAATACGAAGTACCTGTCATCCTCTTTCGTAATTTCTTCGAAGTTCTCACGAAATAGGATGTCTTCTTCAGTTTTATTGAAGAACAATAAGTGCGTTCGTTCACTGAAACGTAAATTTTTGCAAATTAAATTAGGTACTTATATCCTAAACATCACAATAAATTAAATTCAGAACTATTCTCAAGCCCTAAGTTCACTCACTATTCCTAATGGAATTACGATAAATATCTAGATCAAAGGAAGTGTTCTCATGAATTCAAAGAATAATGTGACACATGAAGTAAGTAGTTTCCACGCTCGAATGTTGAGACTACTTTAATATCGATTAATGATGACGGAGCAGCGAGAATGATTGATGTTGCGACCTTGCCTAAAGCCGTCAGCCGACTTCCGATATATTTCGTGCTGCAGGGGTGTTTTCATTTACATTTATTCCACCGTGGTGCCACTAGGTACTACTAATACTAATATTATAAAATGAAAAAGCGAAAGCCCCTGAAGACGTTTGTTAGATACTCAAACACGCAAGATAAACTATATTATGTAGATGAGGCAAGACATACAGATAAACCATGACCTAGATTAACATATGAGTTTTATATTAGTAGGTACTAGCTTTTGCCCGCGTTTATTATACATATAAATATTCCTCTTGAATAACTCTATCTATTAAAAAAAACCGCATCAAAATCCGTTGCGTAGTTTTAAAAATCTAAGCATACATAGGGACAGCCAGACAGCGGGAAGCGACTTTATTTTATAATATGTAGTGACTAGCTGCGCCCTGCCGTTTCACGGTATAAAAAGTAGCCTATGTGTTAATCCAGGGTGCAAAGTGTAATCCAGTCAGCTACCTCCATACCAAATTTTATCAAAATTAGTCCAGCCGTTTAAGCGTGAAGAAGTAACAAACATACAAACACACACACACACACTCACAAACTTTTTATTATTAGTGCGATAGATCTACTCCTAACATATTGAGAAGCCGCGGGTAAAAACTTGGAAAAATTACTTATATAATTTTTTTTTTTTGTAAAATTACCTAGGTTCTAGGAGCGTATTGAATTTTTTTTAAATGCCTTAATGTCGGTAGTAGCTACAAGTACAATTTAAGACAGATAGGTAACTTGAATGGAATGTTTCTTTGGGTAAAATTGGCTACCAGTGTTTAATTTAGAAAAATAAATCTTACCATCTTGGATTAGATCTTGATATCATAAACTTGATCAGGCCGAGCATAGGCGTGACCCCAGTACCTGCAGCTATCAGATACAACGTCTTCACTGTCTTCAACTGAAACAAACAATAGATAATAAATTACAGAGTACTAAGGCTTTCCCATGTCCTTATACAGGGTGGCCGGAACATTGACGTCCAAAAATAAAATTTCGGCCCCTCGTATCGTGGAGTATTCGAATCACCCCCATGTATGTTCCGCGACTTTTCATAGTTTTCGAGTTATGAATTTTTTTCTGAATGTTTGAAAATTTTCGACCTGGCCAACCTAAAAAAATTCAAAAAAAAAAGTAGAGGGTTTTATCGAGTTTCTTTTTTTGCAACTGAATTTTCATAAGTAGTACTTTTATGCATAAAATAATCAGCATCGTAACTGTGATGAAAGTTATGAAAATGTTGATCTAAAGTGAAAAATTTACGTTCGGTAAATTATGACTTAAATTTTCAACTTCAAATTAAAAATCTAAACAGGTGACTTCATGGTTCTCAAGTACGCTTCAAGAATGCGCCAGACTCTCAGCTTTCATAATCATTAAAAAACGTAGGACTTAATGGGGCTAACTTTGGCCTTAATCGGCCTTCAAAGACTGCGAGGTGGAAAATTCATAAAATTAGCTATCTGATTAATATTTTTTTTTCCATTTTCTCGCTCCTAAGGTTATTTAGTTTGCTAACCAAAAATGACTGCAGGAAAGCTAAGATTTAAACACGGAGATTTTTTTAAATGTTGGTTTAATGAATTTTGCGCGATCCGTTCTCGTGGACTATGGGTTGTAAACGAGGGTGCAACTCTTTTACCTGCAATAACAATCCACTCGAAGTGAGAGCTTCGACATTTCAACATCGCTTCAGCGTTAACTTGTGGTCTGGTATCCTCAATGGCGAACTAATTGGTCCGTTTGAACTGCCGTCCAGACTTGATGGAGAAACATACAAAAACTTTTTGGAAAATGAACTTCCATTGTTGCTGGCAGATGTGAATCTCGAACTCAGACGAACCATGGTGTTGCAAAATGACGGCGCCCCGTGTCACTATGCAACCCAGGTCCGAAATTACTTAGATGAAACATACCCCAACAGATGGATCGGACGCAGCGGACCAATTAGGTGGCCTCCACGATCTCAACCCCATCGATTTCTTTATTTGGGGCTATTACAAGGAAATAGCATACGCCCGAGACTGTTCAAGTGAACAAGAGCTGAGGCAGTTGATTGCAGAAGCTGAACGTGTTGTGAGAGAGAACAGAGACGCTTTTAGACGATTGCCAGACAATTTCTTACGTAGGTGTAGAATGTGTATTGCTGCTGGTGGTGGCCACTTTGAAAACCTTTTGTAAATGTTTAAAAAAAATTAAGTACTTTTTTCACATTATCATCTGTGTTTTATTCAAAACCACTTTTTACGTAAAACTTTTCTTACCCAACTCTGAAACTATTTGTTGGTTAGTTTTCAGTATTCTTATAATTAATTAACCTTAGGAACGAGAAAATAGCCAAAAAAAAATAATTACTCAGATGGGTAATTTTAAGAATTTTTCCACCTCGCTGTCTTTGAAGGCCGATTTTAAACAAAGTAGCCCTATTAAGTACTTCATTTTTTTTATGATTATGAAAGCTGAGAGTCTGGCGCATTCTTGAAGCCTACTTAGGAATTATGAAGTCACCTGTTAAGATTTTTAATTTAAAGTTGAAAATTTGAGTCATAATTTACCGAACGTAAATTTTTCACTTTAGATCAACATTTTCATAACTTTCATCACAGTTACGAAGCTGATTATTTTATGCATAAAAGTACTACTTATGAAAATTCAGTTGCAAAAAAAGAAACTCGATAAAACCCTCTACTTTTTTTTTTAGAATTTTTTTAGGTTGGTCAGGTCGAAAATTTTCAAACATTCAGAAAAAAATTCATAACTCGAAAACTATGAAAAGTCGCGGAACATACATGGGGGTGATTCGAATACCCCACGATACGAGGGACCGAAATTTTATTTTTGGACGTCAATGTTCCGGCCACCCTGTATAAATATGATTTACAATGATAAACAAGGAAATGATGGTCAAGGAGAAAGTAGTATTTTTATGGGTTTAGGTCGACATTTATTTTATTTATGAGTGCTTTGTTCCACAAGTTCAGGCCAATGATAAGGAGTTCCGATTGAAAGGTCAAGAGGTCGACCCTTACCATTTCGAACTATTGTGTTGAATCTACTGCCTAAAGTACCTAACGCTAGCACATTTGTTTTACATAGCAACAATGGTAGGTAGTGTAGGTATAATCAGCATCAGAGATTTTCAAAACTACGTATTCAAGCGTATAATAATTCAAAGAAATAATCAAAGGTAGTAACAGCTCTTCTAACGCTTCTTCAACAACAAAAAAATCTCGTGAAGCAATAAAAATCACGGTAAAACTTTTAAAAAGAAAATGAAGTAACTGCCCTAGAAGTTAGAAAGGTTGAGTAGGTAAAACATAATTAAAACCTTACCTTCTGCAATTGAAAGTTGCCATAAGGACCGGAGAGAGTGATGAGATCTCCGACTTTGAGTGCCGTGAGATGCGGCGAGAGGGCGCCACTGTCGTAACGCTTCACTGCCAACCGGAGCGCTGAGAAGATTTCATTGCCGTCTGCAGGGCCCCAGCCTTCGCCCACGGGAGTGTAGGAACGGATGCATTCTGTGCCTAGATGTAACAACCAAATTTTCTATTAAGGCGACGATAAACGACTTCTAATGATCGTCTTAGACGTGTTAATGATTTGGAAAAAAAATGTTGCGCTGAGGTAGCCCGCGAAATTCAATTTTTTTTTACATTATTTGAAATTTGCAGGTCAGTGTCAGGTTGTATGTTGATTAAAATATGATTCGCGACCGTAACTAACACGGCTTTACAGAATTATAATCATTAGTATCAGCAAGACAACTCCATAATTTAGGATTTACCTCAAATCTAGAGATTTCATGAAATCATGAGATTTCATGAAATCTCTAGATTTGAGGTCAATTTTAAACTGCTATACTTAACTTTGAACGTTGTCGTGGCACTGTTAGCGGCTATACTCGCCTTAATAATTAATGATTCTTCACATAGGAAGGGTAAACAAGACATCCGGAGCAGGGAGTGCCAGCTTATCGCGTTGCTTGACACGGAACCACAGATTACGGAACTGCCGATGTTTTCACGTTTAAAAGCATTTTAAAAGCAGCTTACGTCATCCTACCTATCCAATAGATCGTCATTTTCTGATTACTTATACGATTAAGTCTAAGGTTAGTAAATCCAGCAGATTTAGCTAAAATAGTGTCCTAATTGTTTGGTCAAAATAACAATAAACCAATAATCAGTCTTATAAAACAATATCGAGAACGGGTCTTATCCCGATCTTCCTTTTTTATGAGGTAAACAGGTACCTACTTGTTTCCCGTCGTTTCGACCGCCTTGCAGCGATCGTGGTCACGGCAGGACTGATGACAGCTCAGCGACGTTTACGTAAAGTGCGAGTATGTGCATCTACCCTCACTTGGTCTTCACAATTTTTATTATTGTCACTGTCGGTACTTCTACACACAACACTAAGGACGTCTACACACTGGCGGACGGCGGCGGATTGAGGGCCCGTTTTTTGAACCCTTGCGAAACGAAATAAGACTTATAGGGGATTTAGTTAAAAATAGTAAAAACTTAAAGCAAAGGTCCATAAATTTCTTAAACGTGAATTAAAACTTTTACGATTAAATAAATTGGGCCCTCAATCCAGACGCTTGCATAAAGTGGCATAGGTAATCTAAATCTCAGTAAGTACTATCTCTGGGTTAATAATTTTTATTTAAGAATTTAGTTAAGAATTTCTTAAATGTTTTAAGAAATTCCCAAATCTGTAGAATATGACATTACAGATTTATGGCGATATATCTAGGGCCCTCAATTCAGTATTGTCTGTACTGAGGAATCTGCAAAACATGAATTTATTTAAAGAAATACATAAATACGACTTTAACATATTTTACTTAGATATACAGGGTGTAAGGGACAGCCCTCCGCAAACTGATAGGGTGAATTCAGTATGTCATACTAAGATGACCGATACATGAAATTTTTTCAGGAACTTTAAGGGACTCCAATAAACCTGATTTGTTTGTGTTTTTGTGCACAAATCGGAGCGTCTATTACTGGTTGGGAGGGGTAGGTAATAGGTATGCGGTGAGTTCGAAAAACTCTGTAGCTAGACAGAAAGTGAACAGCTGATTTCACGCGTCGTTGGTTAGAGTATTTCAACATCCATTGCTGGTTTTTTTTTTTGCTGTTTTTTTTTGCAGTTTTTTTTACATAAATGGAGTGCTGCGAACACACAATGCAATTTTACATTGAAATAATCAAAATGTAACTGAAAAAAAATTGAAAAAATGAAAATTTTCCTGAGAAAATTTCCGGTGGAATATGATTCAGAATGAGGAGCTGAATGCACCCTGTTAGTTTGCGGAGGGCTGTCCCTTACACCCTGTATAGGTGAATTAGTTAAAAAGAAATAATGACACAAAAGTTAATTGTTTAGAAGTAAATGAAAGTCGAATTTTACTAAAACGTCTGAACTGAGAGCCCAATATTTTCGGCTTTATTGACCAGGCTCGACCTCATAGATGAACACAAATTAGAATAAGATTTTTAACTATTTCTTAATTAAATTGTAACATATCGTCCGTCCTTCTAAATATTATACTTTAAGAGAAAATTGATTTTTTACTTTTTATATGAGAAAAATTTGTAGGGTGACTATAAATAATGTTCATAGTAAGTACCTGTACATTTTGTAAAGCGCAGTCGAAAAGTCATAATATTTGCAGCTAAAAGTATTAGATAGGTACCTACTATTTACAATTTTATTTTCTTTTTTTTAGTTGCCTAAAGCAAATTAAAAAAAACATTTATTTAGCTTTAAAAGTGTTTGCATAAAATGAAAGGCAAACTAACCGACCAGTAGTATGTTATACATATAATTAGTCATCGTATCTATGGATCACTGTAGCACCAGAGACGTCGCAATGCGCAAATCAATCAAATTCATTCTGATAAATAAGACACGATCGGTATAATTATAAAAAACCACATAAATTCTTCTCTTCACATAAATGTAACCTTAAAATAGTCTTATATCCTAAAAATACAAAATTGCGAGTGAGCGAAGTTATTTTTAGGGTTCCGTAACTCAAAAGGAAAAAAACGGAACCCTTATAGGATCACTCGTGTCTCTGTCTGTCCGTCTGTCACAGCCAATTTGCTCCGAAACTAATGGACCGATTACCCTTACCTTTCATTTTAAGCAAACACTGTTAAAGCTAAATAAATGTTTTTTTTATTTGCTTTAGGCAACTAAAAAAAAGAAAATAAAATTGTAAATAGTAGGTACCTATCTAATACTTTTAGCTGCAAATATTATGACTTTTCGACTGCGCTTTACAAAATGTACAGGTACTTACTTACTATGAACATTATGGTCACCCTACAAAATTTTCTCATATAAAAAGTTAAAAATCAATTTTCTCTTAAAGTATAATATTTAGAAGGACGGACGATATGTTACAATTTAATTAAGAAATAGTTAAAAATCTTATTCTAATTCGTGTTCATCTATAAGGTCGAGCCTAGTCAATAAAGCCGAAAATATTGGGCTCTCAGTTCAGACGTTTTAGTAAAATTCGACTTTCATTTACTTCTAAACAATTAACTTTTGTGTCATTATTTCTTTTTAACTAATTCACCTGTATATCTAAGTAAAATATGTTGAAGTCGTATTTATGTATTTCTTCAGATTATGTATTTTGCAGATTCCTCAGTACAGACAATACTGAACTGAGGGCCCTAGATATATCACCATAAATCTGTAATGTCATATTCTACAGATTTGGGAATTTCTTCAAATATTTAAGAAATTCTTAACTAAATTCTTAAATAAAAATTATTAACCCAGAGATAGTACTTACTGAGATTTAGACTATGCCACTTTATGCAAGCGTCTGGATTGAGGGCCCAAGTTATTTAATTGTAAAAGTTTTAATTCACGTTTAAGAAATTTATGGACCTTTGCTTTAAGTTTTTCTATTTTTAACTAAATCCCCTATAAGTATTATTTCGTTTCGCAAGGGTTCAAAAAACGGGCCCTCAATCCATATGTACATTGGCGGACCTCGTCGGACGACCGGCGTTGCTTGCACTTGCTGATGACTGGATTCCAAGTTGTAGGCAGTCGGTATCCATCCTCTCTGTTGAAATTTTTATACTTCTTGATTTCAACCGCTTCACGTACTATTCTGGAGTAATAGTAACGATCAGTGGAAAGAACCTGTGGCTTGTGTAGTTGAATCCAATGGTTTGGACCAGCCTCCAGCAAATGCTCAGCTATCGCGGACTTGTTGGTTTGACGGTTTTTTACAGGTGCAATATGTTCTTTGACCCTTTCGGCTATTGTTCGTTTTGTCTGCCCTATATAATATGAACTACCACAGCTGCAATCCACATTGTATACGCCAGGTGTCTGAAGGGGAATTACGTCTTTCGGAGAACGTAGGCACTTCGAAATGCTGGAGAGTGGACTATATACAGTCTTGATGGAGTATTTCTTGAGTACTGTTCCAACTTTGTCCGTCACTCCTTTCAAGTACGGCAAGAACGCTGCCACTCTGCTAACTCCTATCTGACCTGTTTTCTTCTTTGGACGTCTGGTATCTCCTTTCTTCCGTTTGTATCCGTTCTCCTTAAGTACCTCCTGAACATGTGCGAGCTCACTGTCTAAGTGTTCAGGGTCACAGAGGTCATATGCTCTGCTCGTAAGAGAAGTTGCAACGGATTGCAAATGCCGCGGATGATGGTGTGATTGCGCATTGAGATACCTATCTGTGTGCGTCGGTTTACGGTACACAGTATGTCCCAAACAATGTCGGGAAACAAGTAGGTACCTATTTACCTCGTAAAAAAGGAAGATCAGTCTGCTCACTGTTGACATAAGATCCAATTAAAGTTGTTTAGTTAAAATCAAATAAATAAGTTGGCTAGGTAGGTAGGTACCTATACTTGTTACGCTGACCCTATTTTTATTAGATTCTGTGATTTCCAATACCTATACCTAGTATGTAAATAGGTAATACCTACTAATGGTAGTTAAGGTAAAAGTACCTAGGGTAGTTGCGCCGGTTGGCGACCACTTAGCTGAGTTGCTAACTTTAGACGAGTCAAAATATTAGACATTTACACGTGAAATAGTTGGCGACCATGTAAATTGGTCCTAAATATAGTCAAGTTATGAAACAAAACATAAAATATCACACTTCCATTCATAAATTATGAAAAATTATGGGAAAAGTGCAAAAATAGCCTAAATGTTAGATAACGACCACTTTTTTCAGTTGACTACCACTAGTATGCTAGTTTACGGCCACTCTTTAAAAAAATAAAAATAATTTAATAAAAACAACTTTTATTAATATAAAATATTTTTTTATTTTTCACTTTAAAATAAATATCAAATTACACATCACAAATAGTATTTAATCCTCTGATTTAACAGAAAAGTTGGTTCTATTGACGCACTAGTTTACATTTTGAGGTGTTGGCAAAAACTTTCTCACAGCCGCCTTCCATGACGATTTCAGTGATCCAAAAACACTTACGTCTTCTGGTTGGAGCATGTGGGTGGTGTTCGGAGGAAGAGCATACAAAATTATACCTAGCTTTTCGCACGTGGCACTCAAGACTAGTGACTTGTGCGATCTGTGACAATCAATCACAGCAGCATTATTGTTTTTTTTTTATACAGTTGTGGTCCACCCAATCATTAAAATCGTTGGTGATGAATTCTTTGACCCATGGTCTTTAACAATTTTGTGGACAGTATCCAGAAGCTCTGCTTCTTAACTGGCATTCCGCACTTGACAATATTTAAAAGCCACTATTTAACCCACTTTTCACCCTCCACTCCTAGTACAGGATCTGGTCCTCTAGCCTCAATAGCGTCACGTCTCTTCCCACTTAATAAATCCTGTATCGTCGTTCGAGGAATCCCATATGTACGACAAAGTCGACAAGTCTCTCTTATACCCTTTTCTTTCTCCCGAAAGTCATGAAGAGCTTTTTGTAGATCTTCTTCGGGGTATTGGGCAGTCTTTTTCATCCTCTTAGTTAGTTGCAGAACTTTTGAAGGCGTCATATTGAAAAAAAAATATAACCACTTAATTAAGTAAATAATACGATTATTAAAATCTTATCTCAATTCAAATTTTATTTTACTTAAACTAAATAAAATAATCGTATGTGGTCGAATACTGAACAACTGAACTTAATCAAGTTATTTTAGTTTGCGGCCATCTTTCTCTTCGTACTAAATCTTGATGGTCGCAAACTACCATCATAATTTTCGAACTGTATCAGTTAGCGACCACCTAGGAACCAATGTTTGTGAGTGAATTAAACAAGTTTTATAAAGAAAACATGTGGTCGTTTACTGAAGAATTGCATCTTTAGGCTTTTACAACACCAAACCCTGAATTGTGTAACCATAAATAAAACATTGAGAACATTATAAGCAAAACAAAATAAAACTGAGTGAGTCAGAATACGACCACCTGGTCGCTTTCTAACGTATTTCTAAAATATGCATTTCAGTAAGCGACCACTGGGTTTTATTTTATTATATGGTAAAAATTTACTTAAATGCAATTAAACAATTGAAATCACTACATAATTGAAGTAACCACGCTTCTAATTTAAGTAAACAACCTATACTAAGTAACAAAACTTACCTCCGAACGCCGCGCGTCTTGCTAATTTTTTGCTCTAGCGCAGCACATCCACAGACCACTGAGTCAACACGTAAATTGAGCGTCCTTTTTCTTTGCTTTGGGTCAAGCGGTTGGTATTAGATTTAGTAAATTCTTATTACGTAATTATTCAAATAATATAAAATGCATACACTTTATTTTTATTTCCTAAAGAAAGGTTATTATCTTTCATTAAAGAAACCTAGTCAGACAAGTGGTCGCTTACCGGAGGTGGTCGAGAAACCGTACTTAGAAAAGGCTTTACCTCATCGCCCACTAATAAGGTTCCGTCAAGACCGCACTAATGAAGGTATAAGCATCTACTCCGCCTCATTAATTACGGTTTTAAATAAGGATAGGTACTCTTATACGTTTTCATTTCAATCTAGTTTTAGTTATTTCTTTATGGTTCCGTAGTAAACCTTAATTAGGAATCCTAATAACTTCATCAAGTTTGCCCGTTGATTTCTTGTTTGACTAGGTACACGGAAATAGGATAACAATGTCTTTAATATAATGTAGGTACTTACTATTATTGTGATTTATTATAACTTAGCCAAAAACTAGAATGTACTATCCAATAAAAAAAATATATCGATACAATGAGCAGGAAAATGAAACGGAAGTATGACACTGTTTACGTTATTATAAGCTCATGTTTCCACGATGCCATCTCAACAAACTGTTTCCCTGCCAAAGTAACGTCAGACACACAAAGAAACTTGATACTTATTATATAACCACGTCTAAAGAGTTGAGCTGAGTTTGTTCCGCCATTTCTTCTCAGGGGTAGTCAGATAGGAAATGTCGACTCCATCTAGCTTATTTTTTTTAGACTTTTTTATAAGACCTGTAAAAGTGATACCTACATATCCTATTTTACAGAATAATTCATTCATTTAATTTCTAAGCAGCCACCCACTCACTGTACCTACTTGTTAAAAATATTATGAAGACGACATGTACCCACGCTGCTGTGCGGGTTGAAAGGAACTTATTTGAATAACATGAACACTGAATACATAAAAGATCTTGGCTTGACATGCGAGACAGGTCTCTGCCTATCATACAAAATACAATAGGGGACATATTTCACTAACAATTTACGAGAATTTTTCCATTTTCCAAGAAATTAAGTCGTCAACGTATTACGGAAATTTTTCACCTGAAGGAATTTCAAATTCTGTAATATTTCGTTTAGCGTACGTTACGTACGGTTCATAATTTCACATCGTAACAATGTGATACGCTCTAGTTGAGAGATGAGCCCTCAACGATATTAAGCATAAGCACGAAAACTCATTTCGTTAATCATCCATCGAGCTTAACTCTAAGTATATATTTTTTCTCTAGAGACCAGTTACTTGGGTCACGGATAAATATTTAACAACAACTTAGTTAGCGAGTTATCTGTTACTTCGAGAGTAATTAAGTATTTATTTTGTAAATAACCCACGGCTTTCTTAAAGAGATGAGTTTTTATCAAAGACATCCGCCTGGTTAATGGAAATTTCTTGCACTTCAAGTCGGAAAACATTTTTACTTGGAACGGAAAATGTTGTTAAATGTTCTGGAAAAGACGGACCGTCTCGTAACTAAACTACTGAGAGACAGATTCCAGGAATTTTATTTTTAAAAGGAATTTTCAATAAGCTGTGTATTTTATAGGTAGGTAGGTACATAGATCATCATCTGCCTTTTCCCAACTATGTTGGGGGCCTTGGGGGCGGCTTCCGTCTAACCGGATGCAGCTCAATACCAGTATTTTACATGGAGCGACTTCCTATCCTATATACCTCCACAACCTAGTTACTGGATAATAGTAGGTAGATAGAACAATAACGATAAAAAAATTGGTTGGGTCTCACCTTCAATTCTTCTATGTACTCGTACGTGATGTCCTAACGGCACGACCACTGGCCCAGCTCTCGGACACACGGACAGCAGCGAGGTGTCATGAGAGACCCGGCCCACCTCCATGACCCGACACTCCACGGACCGCGGCGAGGAGACGCGGCTCGCCGCCCCCACGCTCACGTCACCGCAACCCTTCCAAACACTCGGGTCCACTTTGAGTGCGGTGATCTACAAAAATAGAGACAATTAACCACACCCTCAGGAGAACACCTACACGATTGCAGAACATTTTATGAAAATCTCTTGAAATACTTAGCTATTTCGAGTACTTATTAGTAAATATAAAGTTTAATTGCAATTTGGATTTCCAGCTAACCTCTATTTTCCCACTTTCAGCGAACACACGTAGTTGTAAAGGTTCTTTTAATTTAGCCTCGGGCTTTATTTTGAGCGTCCTCAACCAGCCGTTGGTCGCTACTTCAATCAATAGAAATCCTTCAGTAATCCTCGCACATCCCCCCGGGTTGGCCAGGTGCCCCGTGTACACGGATATCGTTAGTTTTGTTGAAGTTTGTATCCAGTCGTAGCGAAGTGGTAAAGGTGAGTCTGGACTTTTGTCTGTTTTCTTCACGGGGCTTGATGCTGCTCTTCGACTTATTGACATAGGTAAATCAGCTGATTGCACTAAACTCTGCATAATCTTGCTAGGCGGACTCCCTTTTGCATTATCATCACCTTTAGTAATTTTCTTCCTAACCGGTGTGATACAATTTGCTAAGTTCTCCATTGACTTTCTAACTAATTCTTGTGCTTTAGACGGTTCTCTGAGACGGTCAGATTTGGGCGATGGGTTTGAGGAGTCGAAGAGTTCCTCTGCATCAGGGAGCTCGAACCGGAGCGGTCCTACGAGACACTTCGCGAGAAGAGAGTCGTAGTTGACCCACGGATGTACTTTGTCGAAGAGTTGTGTTGCGTCCATGCCTGCGCCTCGCATTAGCTCCTCGGGCCCTGGGATACGAGCAAAACTTATGTAGGTACCTGACTCTCAAGACATTTCGAACCTTAGGGTTACCTAAGCTCGTATATATAAGCGGTATATTCTTACCTCCGGGGTGGTAGGGTAGATAATGCGTTATATTGTAGACGCGGCCGCGTATCGCCAGCCAGGCGTCGTCTGAAACATTCAGTTTAAGTTGAGTGCCCTAAGAAACATTTTATTGGGGTGCTGACTTTTATTTGTGTACTTATATTGTATTCTAAGGGTAATCTTTGTTGAAAATGTTATGAAAACCCAGCGCGCTCTATTGGGACTTTGGGATCTCTTTATCCTTTTTAGATGCTGATCTTTGAGAATATTTTAAAACGTAAATAAATAATACAACCTTTTATCGTTTTGTGTAGCGTGAGTGTATGTTGTGGTTTATTTATTTCTCAAGAGAGTTTTGTTGTAGAACGCAAGATTATTTAGCCAATTATAGCAAGGTAGGTTCAGTACAGTCCATTCACAGTTATTTTAATTCTAACAGCAGCAACCCAACCTTATTTTAAGGAGATTAAAGATCATTGTGATTTTGACAGACTTGTGTTGTGAGTAGCAGCAACCCAACAGCAACCTTATTGTAAGGACAATAAAGATCACGTGAGTTCCAGTATGACGCCTCTACAAAGCCGTACTTTTTCTAAACCGGGATGTTTCATATGTCGGCTGGGTACTGTAGAACTAACTTAGCGTATTGTGTGTAGACAGTTCAGCCGGTGAGACTGGTCGTATCCTCCCGCCGACTCCTGTTAAATCCTTCCCGGAGTTGCCGAGACGGATCCAATCCATCAAACTGTGACCCGGCTGCAGAGCGCATTTGTTGCGGGGGTTGCCTGAAACAAAAAAAAAGCGCTACAGGTACAAAAACAGTATTTACACAGTTTACAAGTGAGTAGGTAGGTAACTGGTGGTAATAATCTTATATAATGTATGTTTTCTTTTTACCATTCATCATAAATGTAAGTGGTGTAGTACGAATGCACGAAGTTATTTATTTGAATGAATTAACGAAATACACCGACCCCAGCGTGGTTTAACCAGACCCGATTCTCCAATGAACCCAAAGGTTAACACTAGCCCCTGCCTCATGTTACATGGTGCAACAGAGTTCATTGCATATCAAGGAGTAGACCGGGGGGCTCGACAATGGTAGCGAAAAAGTGCCCTTAGGATATGAAGCGAAGGAATAAAGAGCCTACCAAGTACCTACCTATGCACCCTGTAGTAAGCAATGGAATTGTGGAGAATTATTATGATAAAAATCGCGAGGAGGAGTTTATGTAATAAAACAAATATTTTGTACATACAGAAAGGCATGTAATAAAATTTATTACATGCCCATAACATGCCTATAATTACCACTATTTTATATATCAAAACGTGGTGGATAAACTTTCAGGATTCAACTATGTCCTACTTATACCGAAGTAAGAGATTGAATAATTAATTATAGTAGAGTAGGTACCTTAAAATTAATTCGGGTCAAGTTTCACAATTAATAATAAATCACGGTCGTGATAAGAGCAGCGATATTTGTAGCATCTGATAGAAATAATTACAAATTCAACACACATTAAGCGTAGTTTCGTTTTAATTTGATTCAAAGACCAAAACAAATCCCGTTACATAAAATCGTTGCTTAAAGTTAACAGACATTTAAAAAAGGCAAAGTCAATTATTATTTGGGCGACCAATATTGCATGAATCTCTCTGATCTCGACATTTAAAAAATTTCCAATAAGTATGGACATTTAAAATGTGTTATGATCGTAGCATTAATTTATTCAATCACTGATGTTGAATGTTATTTTTTCCTTACTTTATCGTTCCTTTCACTAAATAAATAGCAGGTTCTCAACGCCAAACTCGATCTCATTGTTTTGATATTTTATTAATGTACCTATCAATAGTATCATCATGTCCGTCCACAATATAAATTGATTTCATTGATAAGTTAACCTAGTAATAACATCATCATTATATATCAACATATTAACTTGTCTTAAATATTACAATTTAACAATATAAACTAAATATAAACTAAAACTAATCTAAAACTACTATAAACTAATCTAAAATTAAAAATAAAACTAAAACTAGTCTAAAAGACCGCTACCACTTGGCAATGTTCCCAAAATGCTGGCAGCATTGCCACGTTGTATGGCAATGCTTAACCTTTGGGCAAAATAAAGGCCAGCCACCTAGTAATTAGTATATAGTGTAATGTATACTCATTGCCAATTATAAACTGTTAGGTAATTAGTGCTATAATATTATGCTTAAAATTATGGTATGTACGGTATGGTATGGTCTGAAATAAAAGATTTTATCTACACCCATGCTATAAATCCTCTATAAAAGTTCAATACTCCAATACTCAATACTCAATATATTTATTTGCATTCCACAATGTTAACGTAGGTGGTAGGTACATTATAAAATATACATAATTTTTAGATCATTGTGGACCCTGTCGGGCACAGCAAGATAGGATAGAGGAAGAGGGCTATTATTATATTATTATTGGAAAAAGTAAAATATAAATGTTTTTCTGCTACTCACTTCCACTTTGATTTTATTTATTATTTTTGATACTTATTCATTTTTAATTATTCATTTAATTTATCATTAAAATATTCATTGATAGTGTAGTAACATTTATGGATTAGGTATTTTTTTAGTTTATTTATAAATATATTAAATTTTTGTTCATTTTTAATTGCTTCGGGTAATTTATTGTATATTTTAACACACATTACTAAAGGGCTTGTTGAGTGCATTTTCAGCTTAGATCCGCCAGGTAGGTTTAGTCTATTTTTGTGTCGTAGTGTATATTTAGCTTGTATGTTTTCTCGTGTAGTGAATAATTGTTGGTTGTTTCTAACAAATTTGCTTATTTCTAATATATATATACAGGGTAGTGTTAAAAGTTTGTGTTCTTGAAAATGTGATTTGCAGCTGTCTGTATCTTTTATGTTAACTAGGATTCTGATCAGTCGTTTTTGTAGTGTGAAAATTGTAGGTGCATGTGTACTGTTTCCCCATAATATTACGCCATAGCTTAACCATGCATATGCATAGGCATAATAAGTAACCAAGGCTGTCTGAAGGTTTGTGGTTTTTTTAATTTCGCGGAGGGCGTAAGCAAATTTAGATAATTTTGACCGAATTTTTTTTATGTGCGATTTCCAATTTAAATTGGTATCTATGGATAGGCCAAGTAGGGTGAATTCTTGTACTGTATCTATTTTTATATCATTGTAAATAAAATTTATATCTAGAGGTGCTTTTTGGCGTGGGTGGAAGGACATGATTTTAGTTTCTGAAACAGTTAGCTTATTGCCAACATTAAAACAGCCAGTGTCATAGTAACCATGGTAACCATAATAGCATCCAAACGGGTGTTTTAATGTTGTACTGAATTTCATAATGCAACTCGTTTTCAAAAAAAGAACATTGTAATGCACGCGCGTTTCACTACAACAGCGCCGTAATTTAAAAAAAGAACTTATTCGAATTCACGTCGTATACTATGACGCCGGCCGCCATGTTCAATACGAGTATTAGTGCAAAAAACTGTTTCAGAACCTTTTATAGAGGATTGATAACATGCATGTAGATAAAGTCTTGTATGCAACTGTACATAATTAGGTATTAAAACACTCATGTGATACTATTATACCCCTTATTATACATCAGTTGCATAAATAACTATATTATTATAATGCTAAGGAAGATTTCGACTATAGTACAGTTATTCAACTTTATTATTGATACACAAAAAAGGAGACAAAGGATATGTGAACAACTACAGACCAATAAGTTTAATGTCAAACATGAGGTTCTAGAAATGATTTTTAGAAACCTGCAGTGGGAATGAAATGGACTCAGCATTAACGGTGACAAACTTAACCATCTACGTTTCGCAGACGATATTATGCTGTTTTTTGAGAACTCAGATAATTTGGAGGAAATGTACAAATATCAGATGAAAGCGCCAATATAGGCATTAATGAACACATCGAAAACGAAGGTAACATAACTCAACTAAAATAAATGGTGGACCTGGACACATAAAAATAGAGTATGTCAATGAGTAGGTACATATAGTTGGGTCAACTAATATCTAGAGAAGACGCAATGCAAAAGGAAATAATAGAAGGATCGCAACCAGCTGGATACCGTTTTATCCGTTGAGCGAGGTCATGAAGGACAAAGAAAAAGGAAAGTACACATGTATCCTTCCATGTTTATCGTCTATGGATGTCAAACATGCGCACTAACTGAGCAACAATTTAAAAAAATACAAGTGTGCCAAAATGGAATGGAAAGAAGCGCAAATGGAGTTAAAAGAAGATAAGGTGAGATTACAAAATATATAGAGCAAAACTAAATTTAAAAAAAATATAATACCGTATATAATCGCCTAAAATGGAGGTGGACAAGACATGCT
Organism: Cosmia trapezina; assembly: GCA_905163495.3. Lineage (NCBI taxonomy): Eukaryota > Metazoa > Arthropoda > Insecta > Lepidoptera > Noctuidae > Cosmia > Cosmia trapezina. Next base: position 13,612,837 of record LR991038.1, read on the forward strand.
GAGAGAAGGGAAAGTGAAGTGGACGAGACTAGTAACGGAATGGTACCCGCGTGCGTAATAGTAGTAAAAGGAACAAAGGTAGACAAAAAAGGAGAAAAAGGAGAAAAACTAAACATTGGGAAGACGACATGAAAAAGATAGCTGTTCTGGAATAGACTCGCACTGCAAACTGCAAGGAACAGGACAAAATGGAAAGCTTTAGACTGCCCCTTCATCCGACATTGTTCCAGCAGACATGTTGCTGTAGGTACCAGTGTCGGAGAGAATGTATTAATTTTAATTTAATGGACGATTGATTTATTTTGTTTTAATTTATTTGTTTATTTTGATTTAATTTTATTGGATGATTTATTTGTTTATTTTGATTTAATTTTATTTGTTTTATTATTTTAATTTATTTTGATTTTATTTAATTTTATTAGATTTATTTTACATGTCTGGCAATGGGTGTAATTTACCTGAAAATAAATGAATTTATTTATTTAGGCGAAGGTTTATATCTTTTAATAATAGATTGGTAGGCGTTTGTCGAAGGACAAGCTGTAAATGAAAAACCGGCTGACGATACAATTAGCTACAAGTTAAATAGAATTAAGTAAAAATATTATCAACTAGTTGACCTGCTAGCCATTGTCCTGTCCTTTAAAAATCCAATAGAAAAAAGGACTTTCAGTTTTTCCCGAATTTCCGGGATTTTTTTCTAATTACCCTTTCCATAAAAAAATCTGTCCAGCCGTTCTCAAGTTATGCTAACTGCATTTCATTTTTATTTATATACATAGATATCATAAAAAAACACAGTTCCATTGGCCCCTATTCCGATAGCATTTCACATTTCCGCCACATTCGTAGCACCGCATATATTCGATTCTTGCAATAGTGAGAATACGTTTCAAGGGTCTTACATTGGCTTATGTGTCTCACACAGAAAAATATAAGCTATCGCGGAGACATGGCGTGGAGTGTAACACAATACACTTAGTAAGCAAATAATATTATGTATCTCGACAAAAATACATGAACCCCTTTTTTCAGGTAAATAAATTGTTCGGTAAATCCGTACAACAGCGCAGCTTATATCTTATTTATTGGTACAGAGATGTTCTGTCTCTGAGTAGCCACCGCTACTTTTGTACGCGATAGCTACGTATAACTCACGTTCACACAAATAATTCATGGATCTCACTGAAAGTTTCAGAGTTTTTACATGGGGTGGGTGTTTAAATAGGGATGATGACTAAAAATGTGTTTTTTGTCCGTCTTGTAGATTATTAAACAATATTGGACATGTATTTTTTCTTTTTTTAAGTAATCAAAAGATTACGGCGATACATTGAGTTAAAATGTGGCATGACGTTACTCCTTGCTAGATTATTTTTTTTAAAATAAGTATGATAAATTGATAAAGCTAAATACGTGTCTAATATTTTTTTATTATCTGACTGACAGACAGATCATGATGAGACCGGACACGGCTGTTTCGGGAGGTTCCTATTTCGCATAAGGCGGGAGGAAACGCCCGGGTGTCACCATTGTGTGAATCGCCCGGAGGACACGGTGGAGCATACAGTGGAGGTCTGCCCGGCTTGGGCAGAGCACCGCCGTGTTCTCACGGAGGCGATCGGCGGCGGCGATCTCTCGCGTCCGAGCCTGGTTCAGGCCATGGTGCGGAGCGAGAGTGCATGGGAGGCCGTCACCTCCTTCTGCGAAGCAGTGATGCTCGCGAAGGAGGAGGCGGAACGCGTGAGGGAGAGGCAGCCTCACGCCCTCAGTCGCCGCAGGAGACGCCCTGGGCGGCGGGAATCGCGAGGCGATTTCCGGCCACCGTAGGCGCGGGCCTGCGGACGGTGAGTAGCGGGTAGCTCGCCGTCCGGTAAGGACCAGCCGGTCGATTCTGTAAAAAACTCACAGTGAAAACTTAGGTGAAGTGAGTTTGTATTTGCTAGGAATTGACACTGTTGACAGTTCATTCCACGCTCACTTCACTTAAGTTTTCACGATGAGATGGTTACAGAATCGCACTGCAGGCCCGAGTCGACGGCGCGTTGTGTTCCACGCGCGCCTCAAAGAGATGTCAGCAAGTGATGGGGTCCAATAGGGCCGACGCCGCTGGTTCGCGGGTTGTTTGAAGAAGATACCGCGGCTTTCCCACCCACAAAAAAAAAAAAAAAAAAAGAAAAGAAGACTAAATAGATTTTTTTTACCCAGTCATCATCCCTACTGAATAGCTTTGTTGGTAGGTAGTATTATACGAACTCGGTTGTCAAAAGATCATGATCTCGTAATTACGAAGTAGGTACTGTCAGCAACAAAAGTCGATTAACACTTGAGTTTTCTAATTTATCTTAATAATTGAGAAATATACTTCATTAAAATCGGAACAGATGTAAATTTTAAAGAAAATTAAGTCTTATCTACTATATGAAATGCTAAAAAGCAGGTTATCGTATAATTTTGTGTTAATTTAGATGATGTTAAAAAGTCGCAGTGTTAACCGACTTCTGTTGCTGACAGTACCTAAATTTTTTTTCCGACGTTTTCCCCGTTTATGACCAAAAGTCTCCACATCATACTTTATTGAATTTAATATGCGAAACTACAGTCTAATCCCAAGCGAGACCGCTGAGATCGAGGGAACGAATTTTCGATTTATTTTGGTGTTTGTAAACCCGTGTGATTTTCGACACGGAATAGGCCACTTTCAACAATTCCGTGGGTATCATCAAAGGTGACTAAGGGATAATCCGAAGGGGTCCTGCGGGTCAATATAACAAGAAACGTTTTCACTGTGGCAATATATCCCACTTATAGTTTTGTGTATGTACCACTACTACTAGCTGTAATACTGGAGACAATAAACGTTTATTCTATTCTGTTCTATTCTTCCCACCCACCCAGTATTTCAGGGGTCAGCAGTTTAGATGTCTTGATGACCTACCCCTATCTGCATCAACGTCCACAAACAAGTAAAGCTTCAAAGCTTATCCGTCTAACACAAACAGATGTGGCAACTAGCGTTTAAAGGAAAACAGCGCAAATTCCGCCGAGGGACAGATCAATAAATCAAAGCTTGCTAAACTTTGTTACGAACCCTCGAAGTTGGGAGCTTTCCCTTTTTCTTCACGATGCCAATCAAATAACTTCACTCCACCTTGCTTCTAATTTTCGTTTTATAATAATGTGAGCCAATGTTATTTTATGGAACATTGTATTTAATGACTTAGCTTATTGTACAGGAAATTCGGGAATTATATTAAGTAGGTACCTACTGTAAAGGTTTCATACGATGGGCAATCATATGCACCTACCCAATGCTGGCTGACATTCGATTATTCAAGCAAGTGTCGTTTTGTTCAGGAGAAAAGTGATTCAGGATACGATAGGGGTAGGCAGTGCGCGTTTATTTTAAGATATAGCTGAGAAGAGAAAAATATGTGTTTGAATAGCTCCATCATCTTTCATTTGTAGCTCGTTGATCGATTGGTCCGGAATATGCATATTAATGATCAATAATAAACAGGAAACCCATTTTCAGCACTGGAAAATGAACGTAGACAATGGACACAGTGGTCATTTACGCACCGAAATTATGATAATACCTGGTTTTGCTGCGTATTCCGTACCTACATTATTTGCTTAAACTGTACAAAAAGCTTAACATGGAAAACACAAGAATGAGTTTATTTATTTATTTATTTATCATCCTTACAGCTATCATTACAGGCTTTAACCTAATGCGACAGTGTAGTCATCAACTTAAAAAATAACTTATCTAACCTTATATATCTAACAACAAATAATATTTTTTACCTTAAATAACTAACTACATTAGTTAGAGTTATGTTAATAAGTATGAATCTAGGGTAAGAACAATTATTGTTAACGAAATATATTAAACTAGTTTTTGCCCGCGGCTTATCCCACGGGAACGTACTACCGGTGTAAAAAGTATCCCATGTAATAATCCAGGTCATGGTCTACCCATGTACCAAACTTCATTCAAATCCGTTCAGCCGTTTTAGCGTGAAAGAGTAACAAACAAATTCACTTTCGCATTTATAATATTACTAATTTCTGCTCACGACTTCGTCCGCGTGAAATTTTCGTGCCCCCCGGCCACCCCGTCGCATCGTATCGCATCGCTTGCCCGCGCTATTACTTAGTTTGCGTTTAGCATCCTTTCTGACTTTTTTTTCTAATAGCCTATATCCTTCCGCATCGTCTGCCCGTGCTATTACTTCGTTTGCGCTTAGCGTTCTTTCAGCGTTATGAATGAAAGTTACTTTGCGTTTTAGTAATTTTATATTATCTCCGAAACTATATGACCAATTGACATAGGTACCTAAGTAGGATAGTCTTATCTCTGTGATGTCCTTGTGATCATAAAATAATTTATTTTGTTATGGATTAATGTTTTGTTGTTTAAATAATCATCCAAACGTAAGTATGTCAAAAAAATACTTTTTAAAACAATACAAAAAGTATAAAAGACAGAAATATGGTGTCGCGAACTTTTTTGTAGAATTATTTAAGACGAACCAGGTTGCGCAACATTGTTTTCAATTTTAAACAACTATTTAGGCAGCGCATCCGCATGCAAATAATCTTGTTTTATGAGGTATTTCTTTCCGACTTGCTAGACAAAAATTGTGATAGCTCAGCTAATATGAATAATATAAATATAATTTATAGCCTATATCACTCAGGAATAATGTAGCTTTCTACCAGTGAAAAAATTTTTAGAATTGGATCATTAGTTTCGGAGATTACCCCCTACATACAAACTTACTAGCTGCGCCCCGCGGTTTTTTACCCGCGTAGACCGACATAAAAAGTAGCCTATGTGTTAATACAGGGTATAAGCTATCTACATACTAAATTTCATCCAAATCGGTCGAGCCATTTGAGCGTGAAGAAGTAATAACATACACATACACTCACAAACTTTCGCCTTTATAATATTAGTTAGATTAGTTATTCTACTTTCATATTAAAGTTAGAATAACGAATTAAGTAATTTCCTCCGACTAGCTCTAATTCCTGGAGTACCTACACTAAGTAGGTCTGCTCGGTAGTTCGTATATTTCCACCAACTGTTACGACCGAAATTAAGTTTAAGATAACAATTATCATCCCTAATTTCGTTTTAGGGGTTCTGTTATACGTGACTGCTAGGACGAGCAAATTACAAGGCTCAGATTATTTTGTAATTCATGGCTCGAGTTTGATTTGAGTCACTGTCGAAACAAAGGAATTGTTGCTAAAACATTCTAATTTTATCATTACATAAATAAGTTTCAAACTTCCTTTATTTGATACTTTAATTGCGAACACAAACCAGCTTTTGGTAGATTCAGAAATTACTGTAATTATCCTATGAACGGATCCCTTTAATGTAATGAGAGCGATTTAATTGTAACAGGGTGTACCGGAAAGTTGTGGTCAAAGTTAAGGACACAGACGATCCACCAGACCAGACCAGAAAGGAGGATACAGACCATCAAATTGAACAACTTTCTCCATGGGACCAAAATCGTAACAGCGAAAAAATTTTCAAATGTCCCAATAGAAAACTTCAATACCTACTCGACGCAAATGTATGGGACAGGCATATAGGCAATAGGCAAGTACATTCAAGAAGTATAATTTTCGTTATCTTCTGGTACAAGTGTCGTCACCCACCGCACAATTCATTAACGCTAAAGTATAAATCATTGCAGTATTACAGTTTGTGACGAGAAAAGCTTATTAGTTTGTATAGTTGCACACACATACCACTGTGTGCACCGCGGTTTACCTATTAGCGCTGGGAAATCCAGTTGAAAACTAAAGTTTGTGTTTAAGCCTAGGGGAAACTTTGACTTCCGGAAACTGTAACCCCTCCCCCCCCCCAGCCCTAGGCAAATAATCTAATATACTTTCAATTAGCTTGTGAATAAATGAAATGGACTACTCAACATGACGCTGGCACAAAAGACGAAATTGGGCCAGTGTTGTCATAGCACAAAAAGGATCGAACAGATTACACAAATAAAAGTCTCAGGGACTTTAGATTGAGCCGATTGAGGCTTTAGAGATCTCGTTCCATTGCCGTCTGAATAAAAAAATAAAACGTAAATGAATTTTTAAATATCGAAATTGATTGGACCGACAAACTGGCCGGCGAAATATTGGGGCCGTCTCAGTTTGAATTACGAACTGAAAACTTTTACTCAAATTAGATTTGTTTTCTTTTGCGTTTTGCTTTTATTAACAATATCGATTTATGGTAAAAAAAATGATGTAAAGGTTAAAGTCAAACAAATCGAGAAAAAGCAATAAGTAAAAATAAGTAAGCAAGTATGGTCTATTTTTATTATGAAATATCATTAAAATGATAGTAAAACCTAGATAGTGGCAGAATCACACCCATAAAGTTACAGATCCGAGACGTGGCAGCCATAGAATATTATTTTACGACCCTAGGTTTACAACTAATGGTATCATATTATTACATCTACACAAAGAATTATGTCCTATTATCACTGTACATGTTTATAAAAGAGAAACGGAATATATCGATTCCATGCGTTCTTACTTCGCTAATTTTTCATCCAGTATGCCAGTCGAGTTACGCATAGATAATTAGATAATTATACGATGTAAACACACGTCAAATCATCTGTAGGTACATGACTGCCCTATTTAGCAGGCAGTACCACCGCCTCTGTTAAATCAATATTAACTTAATTAATTCATCACCGTGCCTAGTACCTACATGTTTACACAACAACCTTCCACTCAAACCACAGTTTCACGGATAGAGCTTCATTCCCGCTTTACTAAGTGCTCCAAGCAATATTAATTGTTATTCATCCAGTGCACACACTACAAACTGTGTGTTTAAATATTCTAACACACACTCAATTACATGAAATATGTCGTCAGAGAAATTATTTTCATGGACCCAAAGCTTAAAGTTTAATTAATGTTCAAAATTCGTATTAAGTTTCAGGGAATTTCATGTTTGTTACAAAGTCAACAGTCTTCGATATTAACTCGATACTATTTCCATCTGTCAACATTAATTTAGGATTAATTAATTTGAACATGTAGGTAAGGGATGAGAAGGAAATGTTTTCTTCCTACCATTTTCCTTATTTCGACCCAAAGTAGAGCTCGGGGACCTCGGCTGCTACGCTCATAGCCTCCTGAGGAATCGTCGTAACAAAATATATTCTATAAAAAGGTTTTCTACCTATATTTAATTTATTTATGAGGTCCAAAGTTGTTGAGAAAGGAAATCTTGTTTGTTTCTGTATAACTACGAAATATTGGTTTTTATACATACTTATACAAGTTGAAGGGAGGGTTTATGAAGGATAGAAATATCAAGGGAAAAACTTCCTAATCGGTAAATATTTGAGCAGTAATCCCCGAAGCTGTCAGATAAAGTTAGTGGTTGCGTGAGCCACATTGTAATATTCTAGTCAAATATTGGAGTGGCGAGTGCCGTTAATGAAATTCCCCAAACGCTAGGGCAAGCAATTTGAGGAGTATCGGTCGGTGACAGAAGTTAATTACGAGCTGTCAATTCACATGTAAAATAGCCCCGTTTAGTCACCTATTTGGTACTGATAGCAAAAGCATTTTTGGGCCTTGCCTGTACAGTACAGTAGACCAAAGTACGTAATTATCTCTGGCAACTAATACTAATGCGTAAATATTTTTTAAATATTTCTTGCAATGACGAACTCGGAAAAGGAAAATATAGATAAACATTCACAAAAGGCAAAGGGAAGCGTTTCATTATAACTGGCGTCTGTGATGTATTATTGTTTTGTATTTTTTCATGAATATTTGAGCGATTCTATTTTTCATGGAGATTATTATTTATTTATGCAAATTAAATCCTTGGACAGTAACTCCGGGGTATTATGATAGTGGTAGGTAAAATAATTCTTAATAGAAAGTCATTTTATAACCTGGTGGTTATGGCGCGATACAATTTTCTTTGATTACTTAATCTTCAGGCGGCGCCGGCGGCCATGTTAATTTTCTGGCCGACGGCGACGACAAGACTTCATTTAAATTATTTACTTAGGTATTTACGTCGACCACACCACTTATTTTCTTGGATTCCTTTTTTAATGTTATTACCATAAAGTAGATACTTTAATAATTCGGAATATGAAGCAGCATGAGCGCAGCAGCGATAATTAATTTCAACTTTGTTTTATCTACAAATAGGTTCTCACATACCTAGAAATTGTAATAAAGTTAGCTCCCATTTGTGTTCATGAGGCTATTAGCCCAAAGCGGCCGGAAATGTGAAAAGTTAATTACCGCAAAACTTTGATATGCAAATCTAGCGTAGTTTCAATTCAAGTTTTATCCAAACTTTTTATAAAACCAGGAAAAAATATTATGCATTTAAAAGTTAGGGGTTGGAGCGTAATTTTAATTTGTTGAGTAATTAAGTAACTTCGCTACATGGATGGGTACACGCGGTGCTTTTTGGTTTTGACTGCGAAAAAAGCTATACTGTTAAACTATGTAGGTTGAGGTCGCTATATGGACACTATTGTTCCGCCCTCGACAGGTAGGTAGGTTTCTAAACCACCTTTACTTATAACAAATTTGGAAGTACTTTCGCACCCATGGTACCTATCTAAGGAAGAATTTAATGTCAAAAACATAATAATTTCTAACTTGGTTTGAATTTGCTAAAATCGTCATTAATTTTCTTATACTTATCCAACATAAAATTATGTTGGGTGCATAGACTTATAAAAACAGATGGACTCCGCGCCACGCATATCGAAAGTGAAGCACAGGAAGTATGCCGGACCGTTTGTACAAACACGCTAAGAAAATAAAAGGCCATGTTGGTAAATTAAAACCAACGAGCTGCGATAAGATAAAAGGCGGTAAGTGAACAAGGAACTTCGTTTCTACTTGAAGTAAGATGTTGTATCTAAAGTTTTGTTTACACAAGGAAATAAAAGATGTTTGTCCGTGATCCATAAGTTTTTCCAGTGCACCCTAGGGTAGGTAGTAGGTACTCAGCAACCTGTTGTTTAGCTTTTATCAAGTTAAGTATGCACTAATATTTTCTAAAAGCTCGCTAAAACGAGTGAAAATTAGTACCTACTTCTTCATCCAGGGGGTCATAATGAAGATATGGGCCCGTCCGAAAGTACTTGATCCGTCAAAATCAAGTGTCGAATTATTTTTTTCCAACGGCCAAAAGCACATCGGGATTGGGGACAACTGTACTAAGTACCTATTATTTATACTATGACAACTGTAAAATCATGTTGACATTCATTCATAGTTCGTACCCCGAACTAATCTTAAGTCCGTAAGTAATACTTACGGAGTCGGAAATGCCCTTAACTTCGGCCGAAACTACGGATTTGCTGCTCAGGGAGTAGGTATCTCTACGTATACCGCCAGAAGTTACAGTACCTACTATGTGCTAGACATGTAGTCTAGTTGGTTCAGGTGGTAGGTTGAGTATTGACAAACTAACTAGTACTCCAATGTAAAAGCTCTGGGTCTGTTCCAGTAAAATAGAGTTTTAAGACTATTATACCAACTACTATTATACTATACCAAACGAGGCATCTAAATTGGGCTATTAATGAATGGTACATTAAGACTCTAATAGCCGCATTTGAGTATATCTCTCACCCAATGGAAACAGACAACCGTTTACAGATCTTAACCGTTTGAAGTAACTACAAAGCTAGTGGAGTATCCGCTACCTCACTATTTACTAACCTATTTCTTAAGATTCTTTAAGAGCTCAGCGTTCCACCTACAGCAAAGAAAACGAGGTATTTCTTTAAAGATCACGTTCCATTGGAATTTGAAAGAAAGCTTGAGAGAAATAAGTTGAAGAAATAGCGCAATAGACTATAAAGTTACACTGAAAATACTGAAATGCGTTGCACTGCAAAGTTTCTGCATAAAACACTGAGGGCAGATTTTTAACGCGAGTAAATAACCTACATCACAAAATGTACTCTCGACTTTTACCTCTCGGTCGCAGGTAACGAACGTCGATTTTCAATTTACTTTTTGTCCAGAAAAACGAAAATGGAAAATCATCCGGTGCAGATGTTCAATTTGTTGGAAAAATTGCAACTGGAAAATTATGACAGAATTTTGTCTGTGGATGAAAATGGGTGAAGGATAAAGTGGAGTTGTAAAATGATTGAACCACAGATTTAGTATAATCTGTGGTTCAATCATTTTACAACTCCAACACAAAGCACATATTCTGTTAATGACGCCATTTACACAATGTGTTCGTAAAGCCTGGTAACAGCGTAAATCCAGGTTATGCGGTGTTCTGTTGGTTTAAACCTTAAACAATACATTAACTACACAAAGCTTTACGAGTGTGTAGGTATCCTGAATATTCATAATCAGTACAAATGAAATAGAACTTATTCAAGTCTTGATATTAATATAATTATTAACGACATTCATATTTTGTTCGCTAAGGCCGTTAGTCCACCGCCACGTCAACAGGACGTCAACGCGAACGAGTTGACGGCGCGCGGCGCCGAAATAGCGATACATGATATTTTACTATATGGCCGAGTGTCCATCGCACGCCACCACCGCGGGACGTCACGTTCGTTTCGAATAATCTCGTTTCTCGTTGACGTCCCGCTTATGTTTTGCGGTGGACAAACAGTGTAACTGATTGACGTAAGTACCTCGTCATGGTAAAATTATCTTATCCAAGAGATTTTTGAACTTGTATTAATGTAACGACAAACATTTTTGTCATTTTTGCGAAACTCCTAAGAGAGTTATCTCTTTAAATATACTTCTGAAATCAAGTTAAATTACGATTGTGGCAGCAAAATTTTCTCTGTTGTATACCAACCGCGGTAATTAAATCATATTTCCGTTTCCATAAAGCATTCAATAATGAATAAAAGAAGTAAAAGAGCGTTAAATTCGCAGAAAAGCGCCTAACGTGCCTGTTTACGAGGCTAATGTGCACGCTTTGCCTAACTAATAAAAGGCAAAGCTTTTATCGTGAAAGAAAAACGCGGTTCGTATAAAAAGCAAAGACGCGGGGTTCACACATACAGTTTAGACCACGGATCTGTGGACTGCGTTCCAAACCGCAGATGGATCTGTGCGGTTTGGACTGCGAATCAAACTGTCATGCTAATTAAGATTAAATTGTGTCCCCGATTTGGAACGCGGGCGAATCTTACACGTTGGAAGCATGGTCCAGACTTTGCGTGTAAATAATATTTTGAGAGTTTCGACTGCAGCACCGACTGACGCGTGGATCGTGATCGTTTTTAAAAGTTTTGCCTCCATAAACCCATTGGATGTTCACGGTATAAACGAATTAATTCGCTAACGGACTCCGCGCTCCAAACCACCATTATTGTTTTGCATTTACGAGTGATCCGCGTACAAACCTTTGGACAGGTGCCTGTGCTGTGCTAGCATGCCAGACCAAACTGTCGACCACCGCGAGCCGCTGGCGTTCATATGTTCGTTTCGCAACGACAGTTTGGAATGGCGCGTTGTGTTTCCAGCAGTCCGAACTGTACGTGTAAACCACGTTGGGTGAGTTTCGGGGTATTAGTTACCGTGAAAGGCTTTTTAATGACTGAACACTAAAGCTTTTTCTTGGATATCACTTACTTTCTGTGACGGGAAACATCACTTTTTTAATAGCTTCTAGGCAGAGGGCTAGAAGGGCTTGTGTATTTACAGCCGCGTTGGTCCGTGGGTGGTTGGCCATCTACCAAGACCCCTCCGTGCCTCGAAAAGCACGGTAAGCCGTTGGTCCCGGGTGTCATTCGTGGATCTTTGATAGTCATTTCTTCGTCAGAAGCCCGAAAGTCTGATAACCAGTCTTACCAAGGGGTATCGTTTTACCCATCAGTAACTGGGTTGTGGAGGTCAGATAGGCAGTCACTCGGTTAAACAAAACCCTCAAATAAACCTTCCCCTCTCCTACTTTTTGGTGTGCCCGACAGGGTCCACAATGATCATATTTTTTGTAAAACCTACCACCTAATTTCACATGTGGAAGCAATAAATATATTGAGTAGCTTTTGCCCGAGCATGTATTACACGTATAAACCTTCCTCTTTAATCACTTTTTATATTTAAAAAAACCGCATCAAAATCCGATGCGTAGTTTTAAAGATCTAAGCATAGGTACATAGGGACAGACAACGGTAAGCGACTTTGTTATAATATAACATAGTATATTATACTATGTAGTGATTGAGAATGGAAGCCAACCCCAACATCGTTGGGAAAAGGCTAGGTAGATTGACTGTCCATCAACTTCTAAGCAAAGTCCATCCCAAGGTTCTGAAAATTATTACTACCTACACTTAAATCAGTCGATTCGAACAGAGCCATTTTTGGTTCTATAAATCGTTTTATTTTTGTGAAATGGTTCAGGAAATTAATGGATTGCCGAAATGCAATTAAAGAACGATAAAAAATTCATTGAGCATTTACCGGAGATGGATTTGTGTACATTTTAGCGTTTTCCCTCGGGCGTCCAAAAAGATAGCAAGAGGAAAAAAATATACTAAGGGAGGGCTTGTTTATTTTGCTTCCGTTCCACGTTCTCAAACTTCATTACAAGTTTGGAACTATAAGCTAACGATCCCGATCAACTTCTGCGACTTCAAATGAAATATAACTTTGAGGAGCGATTTATATCCGTACTCTTTACAGAACTTTGACTTCAACATTTACTTAGACATTTCTAACAAGATCACAAATTAACGATAAACGTCAGTAAAAAAACTTAAAAAAAAAAACATCTTTAAAAAAAAAATCACTACAAAGTGAAAAATAACTTTAATTTCGGAAGTTTTTAGCCACCGACTGCCAAAAAATAAAGGTATTTTTCACTTTGTAGTGTTATTTTGGAAGTCGTTTGTTTTTGTAAAAAAAAAATATTTGTCACTTTTCAGTGGCTCAGTTTGTACTTAATTTATCTAAGTTACAATAGCCTAATGTCAACTGCGTATCCCCTTTTTTTTTTTACAAAATATTGTTTTTCCAGATGCAGGGACGTTATTGTTGAGGAGTTCTCCTAGTAAGAACCAGGAGAATTGCCGAAATTCACCATACGCATTGTGACGAGCATAAACTGCTTAGCAACCTTATTGAAGTAACCGAATCACTGCGCAATCCGTGAAATACCTACTTATTATTGAGTAGTTCCGATGGGTTCGGAATTACTATAAACTAATACCCAAAACGCTATAGGTGTGCCTATAAAATTTGAGGGTTTCCCTTGATTTTCATGGGATCTCCTCATTAGATGCTGACTTGGTGACAATAGGACCACCTCGAGAGCAAACCCTTTCAAACAAAAAAAAAAAATCAAAATCGGTCCACAAAAAAAAAAAAAAAAAAAAATGTATATAAGTAGTTTATCAGCCATCTCGTTACCATAACACAAGCATTAGGTTGCTTAGCTTGGGACTAGATGGCGTTGTGTGCAATGTCCAAGGATATTTATTATTATTATTAATTGACGTAGAAATCGTTGAACGTATCTACATAGGAAAAACATAAAAGTCGAACATTATAACCTCCTTCTTTTTGGAAGTCGGTTCAAAACGGCCAGTATTTGTTTGGAACTACCTATAACCCTGTTATGTTAAGTGGTATTGCGAGCAAGGTACAAAAAGCGTCGATAACGTGTTTCAGGCCGGATCTAGTTATCCTTATCCCGCGAAGGTAGTTTTTGTCGCCGCAGCTTTGTGTAGCCAAGCAAAAACCATCAGCACTTATTGGAGAAGTACCCTTTTGAGAGCCGGGCGGGCTCTAATGAGGATATCGCGCCTGAAAGCCCGAAAGAAATGCTTATACCACCGTTTTATTCGTTACAATCCGCTGAAGGAGCAAACGAACAAAGGAAAAAAAATAACGGTCGGAATATTGGAATAATGAAGGGGTTAATTCAGGTTACCGGATTTTTTGGAACAAAAAAACGTTTTGCACCGACCTCACGTAGGTACCTTGGGACAAGGGCATGAAGATGATGAGTATTGAGGTAGGTACCTACTTAATTTTTTTGGAAAATGTTCATTAACCAATTTTCAAATAAGTTTAAGTTTTTCAATTTAAAGTTACAGAAATCTTCAGATTGTTTTGCTCTTTAGCATCTTAGGCCATTTCATTGATTGCTAATAAAGGCTATTTGAAAATTGGTTAGAGAAACCAATTCCAAAAAATGTAACCTTAATACTCATCATCTTCTTGGTTAGTGAACCAATACCTACATATAAATAGTAATACTTATGCAAGCAACACCATTAGAGAAACTGCTCCCAATCAACTTAAAAAATCTAGAGAAAATTATATTTTCTGAATGATTGAACGGCGCCAAACTTTTACCGTGATGTAACAAAAACTTTGATCGCTATTCAAATCAAATTCAACATTACGAATTCGGTAAAAATAAAACAAAGCAAACTTTTTACCATTTATATTGTTAGGCTAGGATTGAGAAACGAATCAATGTGCTAGGGTCCCGTGACTAATAAATTATCCTATTTTTAGTCTCTCCGACCGATCGACCCCTCTCCCAGTGAATAAAAGATGAGCTTGCAAATGTGGAAGACTACCCGCGCTGTTCCAATCTCCTTCCGACTCATAAAGGTGTTACGAAATAACCGGCTTTGCTACAAGTACCTACTTATGTTTCATTCTCTATCATCATTCCACTATCTGTGGTCTGCAATTAGTCCAACCAGTTGTGGTCAGCCGATAGCGGCTGTCCACTAATAAATTGAAATGGACCGCGTCATAGTACGCTACAAGCTACAACAGACGATTAGAGGTGGGCGGAAGAGCGGCGGGAATCACCACCCTTGGCAGGGGGTATCTGAGCCCAGCAAAAACGGCGAATGCCTGTCGAAAATCTGCACCCGTTGGTCACCGCTGAAAGTGTGTGCTTAGTATTTTGAAGCTGCATTTTCAACAAAAGTATTTAGTTTGTCGTGTAGATAGATAGGATAGATAAAACATTTATTTGGTGCATACAGCACGACACACAAAAGTACAATTACATTATTTCAATTTACATGAATTTAAATAAAAATTTAAAAACAAAGTGCTAACATACAAAAATTAAGAAAAACATACATAAAATATGGAAATAAAAGTGGCACAGTGGCGTGTAGGTACACATTTAAAGATAATTCAATAATGACTTTGACCTGATGCGGCAGCCAGGGTTTGTCAATTTGTTTTAGTTTAAAACTACAAGTTTATTTTAGAAACACATCGTATCGCTAGCTCACTAGCCCGTAGCGTCTACTTTGTCTTGAGTGAGAAGTTTCTTATCTAATTTGACACGTCAACTTGACGCCATCTGGAGTCTGCAAGCTTGCAGCTCTTGACGACTTGACGTAAGAGGTCAAGATATCTTTTATGGACCGTCAGTCAACAAGAAAACTTTATACTACTGACTTATTATAATGATGCAATTAAGCTTGGGCAAAACAAGAACAAAACAGAAAAAAAAGTCGGTCATGAGCGAGTCGGACTCGCGCACCGAGGGTTCCGTTCCGATTTCTGAAAAAGTGTGCTATTTAGAGACATCGTTTTATTTTTCCTGTAATCTTTACATAAATTTCTATCACATAGAATAATTTCAGATTTTTATCTTTGCAAACTTCGGAGATAAGGGGGGGGAACGGTATTTTTTTTTACATTTTTCATCAAAAGTCGAAAACTATAAGGCCTAAAAAAAATTTAAAAAATGTTTGAGAATGTGCAAACAGCGCTCTTTCATATGATACCCCACATGCTCTAGTAGCCCCACTTTGAATTTTTAAGACCCCCTTTCAGTACCTTTTACAAAAAAAAATTTAAATATTTTTACTTCTTTCTTATTTGCAAAATAGTTGGGTAAATGTCATCTAAAACTATTCCAAATTTCAAGTTGATAGCATTAGTAGTTCTTGAGATATCCAGCTGTGACAGACAGACAGACGGACAGACAGACTGAGTCACACCATAAGGGTTCCTTTTTTACCATTTTGGTACGGAACCCTAAAAAGATCGAGTAGTCCCGAGGTACACAAAAGCTGCCTATTGAAAGTACTTTCCTATAGCTGAACTAAGACATAGTCTTTTACAGAACCTCTACGATGGCGGAACCATCGTAAACCATAAGACTATGTCTGTCCATGGTGGACTTATGGAGCTGAAATCAAGGAATGCAGGAAAAAACGTCGAGTAGTCCCGAGGTATACAAAAGCTATCTATTGTAGGTAGTTAGGCACTTTCCTAGCTGAACTAAGACATAGTTTTATGGTTTATGGAACCATCGTAGAGTCCAAGTTGGACTTATGGAGCCTGAAATCGTCAACAAAACATACAGTGAAAAGGGAGTTCAGTAGGGAGAGACTCAGTATGAGAAAAGGCCTTTGCAACTAAGTCGCATCTTCTTTTCGCCCTTGTCCTATCTTTCAAAATGTTTTTCTCTTCCATTCTCCCCCATCAATCATTACTCCCTTTTCATTCATTTCATCTCTCACACTATTCATCCATCTTTTCTATTCCTCTCCAGCAGCACAACAAATATAAAACCAGTTAGAGCTTATCTACTTTGACATGCAACCAAGCGTACCTACGCGCACCTATGGTAAATGCGGTAATGGGGCGCGTTATTTCAGAGTAGACAAGCTCTAAAACAAAGTACCTTTTCATTGCCTTTTCAAAGTATACATCAAACAATATCAGTGATTGGGTTTTACGGGAATAAAAAAACATAGACAGCGAGCACATGCAGCCACATTCGTGGGCGGTTGTAGCTATTCAATAGAACGGGCTTCGGAGAGTAGTGATCCCATTTTGTCAATTATTGTAGCTTCACTATATTATTTTCTATTGATTGTGTCAAACGGTTATATCTATAAATATATACAATTGTTTTAGTTTCGTAACGACTCTGTTCAATCCACTTGGAAAGCTCTTAATTCTATTAGTGAGGACATCCCTGTTTTATGTCGGTAATTGATCGCGCGGGAATAGACAAAGAAAGGTTGCTGTTTTTATGTTTATGGCAAGCGTTTAAGTTATGTGCAGTGTACAATAATCTTGTCTTATGTAAAGAATGTGGGTGTGTATGTGGGCTAGGTGGTACTGGATCGAATCACTTAAGGCGTGTAGTAAGGAAACTAATCTATGTCTTATGTGGTAAGTGATAGATAAGTAAGAACAGGCATAAATACATTCTAATATTCTTGGTTCTGTTACATTCAGAATCCAAACACATGAGTGAGTGAGTATACACCTTGAATGATACTACGGGTCTTAATACCACTCATCTTCCGAATATCACAAATGATAATATCTCACGGCTCCCAAATAAACGAGGACGCCAGCGAGCGCGAAAATATTATTTTACTTTTCTTTTTCTGAACCTTCCAACATTTGATGTTTCATCCTAAAATAACTAAGTACTTATTTTTTCTTTTTAGTATTTGTCATCGAAAATACATAAAAGAACACGGGACCTTTTTTATAAACGTTAATGTAGAAATGGAACTTAATGAATATATAAAAGGTATCCGATTATACATTAAAACATAAGTCCGGGACCGCAAGACGAGAAAGTTTGTTTGACAACACACCATTAGGTACTCAGAATAGAACCCAGTACCTACTCTGTACCCAGAATCTTATTGACTTTTAAAGTAATAAAAATATTAGAAGCCAATATAACCTATAACGTAAACGAGGCAAAAGCAGTATGTAAGGATCGAGCAAGGTGGCGTTCGTAATTTCAGCCTACCACCATGGGAAGAAGACGTGAGTTTAGTATGTATGTATAAGTATTTATGGACATAAACAGCTATAAAGAAACCTAAAAATAACTTATGTAATTAATAAGGGCGTCGAGGTATATTTTATTTCTAAATCCGCTCATAAAATGTTGGCTAGCTTTTGCTACGATCTCTAAAGGGGTTTGAATTGCACACAGACCTCTAAACCAAAAATAAACCTTTCAACCTTTTTCGGTGAAGAACGTTAAGGTTTTGTATAAAAAGGAAAAGCAAAAACATAAGTGGCTTATCTCGACCAAAAGAAAGGGCTTAGAAAGAAGTACTTGTTGCTTATCTCTGACTTTACGGAATATCGGACTCCTGAGACATAGTTGTAAATCTTGTTTGGATCGGATCCAAATCCGTTTCACTTCTTAGGGTATACTCTCGCACTATTTAGTAGTCTTAGGACTTAGGACCGAGTTTCAAGTGACATTCGAACTAGGGAGTGCAATCTTGCAGCAAAATTTTCAATCTCGGTGTTTGCAAGATTTAAGAGGTCTAATGGAGAGGTGTTAGTGAATATAGAGGCATGTTTTCATCATCATCATCGCCGTCTGCTGGGTCTACTGCAACAATTTGCAGTACGCTGTGCAACCTTGCAAATCTTGCGAGATCGCCGCGCGCGATTTTGGGTGCAAGATTAATCTTGCAAAATTGGTGCAAAGATCTTGGTATTTCGAGATCTCGGAATACCGAGATTGCACTCCCTAATTCGAACCAGTCCTTAGAAAGATTTTACTTCCGTTTCATGATAAACGATATAGCTAAGTACAATATTTGAGGAAACATTATGTTTAATGATTTACAAAGAACAAAATTAACTACAGAAAAGAGCATTTCTCGAGGTACAAGGATTTGATATAACGTAATTTACTTTCCCTTTATTCTCCTGAAGAAACAGCGAGAAGTAGCCGTATTTTCCTTAGGGATTAAGTTTTATCTGAAAAAAGCCCTTTAACTTATGTTGGAGTTTTCCCATCGAGTTGTATCCTGCAGCTTTTTATTATACTTTGAATTTATAAATTTATGGCTTCCTAGACATTTTTGAGGTGGGTTGTTGGAATCACCAGTTCAGCCATAAAGGCAGTAAAGGTTCGTAACATGCATGGCCGCACCGTCGTCGATCCGCGTCGGTCGAGCGTTTATCTCCGAAATTGAACAGCTCCGATCTTCCTATTAAATTAGGAGTAGGATACTGGCCACTTCACGGTTAACGAGAACAATGCAATTAAGATAAATCGGATTAAGATTATGAGAGCGCCGGGAAGTGAATTAACAATTTATACAACGAGCATCCGGCGCGTAGGTATAATGAACTACAGAATCCTTTGGAACAAGTCTTGCTCCAAATTGAATCGCTCTGTTTTCTATTATACTGAAACTTTTAACAAACAATTTCTATATGGTACAATACAATACAATATACGAGTTACTCATGATTGAAGCACAGAAAGCGCTGGCAAAGTTCCTTCGAAGTAACATCTAAAGATTTTATTGTAACATGCTGAGACCAGCGAAGTGGAAACATGAAAAGCGCTGCGCTTCACGACTAAGTATGTGAAGGTAGAGACGTGAACTATCGCGTTGTATAGGTAAGTACATGTATGCTACCTTTACATAGATAATATTCACCAAAGAGACTTTAATAGTAGAATACGTTCGCGTTTAACTTCAACTTTAACTCCGCCAGGAAGTTAGCAAGGTTGACGGAGTGACATAATGATAATCCCCAGAAGATTTTTTTGTTACCTTTTCTTTTATTGTTCGAAACGATCCATGTCAGAGACTAGACTGAAGTAATTTAGCGTAATTCCTTCCTTCGCTCTGGAGTCTTGAATTTTCGAGTCACCGGAGCATGTTCTTTTTCATCGCATAAGTACCTACTCTCTTTCAAATGGTCCAAAGCTCTTGGCATTATCTCGTGCAGAGAGCTCACACGAGAATGATTCGACGTTTTCGAGTGCTCATATTCGAACCGTGTTATTAATTTTATTTTGATGTTTTTTTTGTACATTTTTTTATTATCCATGTCCACATTACCTACAGTACTGTGAAATTGGATCAGCATCGGTTATGGAGGCTGCCCAGTACTCGTGTCTTCTTCCATAATAGATATTCATGGACATGCAAGTATTTCTCATTCACCTTTGAATTTGTATCAAGAAAATAGAAAAGCTGGTTTGACGTTAAAGTATTCTATACCACATCGCTGCGCGCCGTTGAATAATTTCGTTTCTAATACAATTCGGTACAATGAAGGATATGATTAATTTGATTAGCAACTAAATTATTTAGCAGAATTCAACATTTACAAATTGAACCTGGCATAAATCTATTCAGAACCCGACGTATCAATTAGTATTTTCAGATCATTTATAGGACCGTGAATGCTGTCCTCCAGGAATTCTGTAATCAATAGTTGTGTGAAATGTCCAAGGATATTTATTATATTTATTATTATTTATTATTATAGTTCTATTTTAGCACAAAATAAATTGCTGTGAGCATGGACTCCTACGCGATTCCAATAAAATAAACGAAAACCAATTTTGGTTCGCTATTACTTTGAAACAATCAAGCCAATCACAAATCCAATTCGGGATGTATTGTCAAACAGCGTAGGTAAATCTTTTTCAAAAACACAAGCCGGATTAAAGCATTAACAAAAAATCATTTATTTATCAGAGAAACGGTAAGCATGAGCTATAATTAAATACGAGGGATCGCCACATGACTCTGAAAAAGAGTGATTGATGTTACAAATTGCTTCCATTGTCAGGAGCGAAAAAAGGTGGATTGACGATATCCAATTTATCGGCAAAGAGAAAAATTTTATATCTAAAAGGTGCAGAGATTGAAAACAAAATGTTGTAGTGAAACACTGAAATAACAAATATTTCAGTGTTTCACTACAACATTTTCGGTCGGGGCCTTTATTTACAGAGTAAATTAAACATTAACAAGATGGAAAGCCCTCGTCTATATGTAGATTGTGGGTCCGGTCAGCCAAGCTTGACTGCGTAACACTGACAAATCACAAATTGGCCAAACTACAATAGTAATAGAGAATCAGATATCAAGCACAATATTTCGTTATTATTGGAGATAAATATTGGGATGAATCATTACATTAGTTTTAGGTCACGGTATAAAAATATAGCAACAGTTTGATTACATAAATACACGTACCAGAGACGTTTATACGACCATTGATTTATAGAAGTTATGACTCCCAATAATACAGAACATTTGAAGCCTATGATGAAATACAGCAATACATTCATAATACGTAATAAATTAATGTTTATCAAGCTCTCTGTACCGCCGTTCCTAAAGCTTTGACAAGCCAACTACAAAATTTATAAATCTCGTTGAATTTTTTAAGCGAACAAATGCATCCAGCCCCTGAAGTTACGAGGCTATAACTCTAGTAGAGTAACGTACCAATTGCCTTAACCTCAATACAAGAGCTGGGATTTTAGGAAATTAAGACAATAAAATCAACTGACAAAGATTAAACATTAAGTATCTACAAATGTATCGATTCGAATATAGGTAATTGTAGGTAACTACATTTGTATAAGTACCTCTTGCCATCATTAGACTTTATTATAAAATAATTATCCTCCCAGAATATTGCTAATTCCATGAGAATTTGTAATTCAAAAAGCAAGGAGATAATAAGGTCTGAGAGAAGACGGAACTCCGCGCTACATTTCCCGCCGCCCGCCTCGGGAAAACCTTGCCAAAACTTTTCCTCTCCGATATTTTCACAGCGGAATACCAACAAAACTGCAAGGATGAATCTCTTGTCGGGAACTACGTACTCAGAGCGTTTGAAGTCTAACTATAAGCCGGACTGGGAACCACTATGACTCTCGGAAACACTTTAGCCGCATAATATAGTTTCCGTGCAACCAAGTTGGTATCTCCATCAGAATTTGTTTGTGGGATGTGACCATTGTAAGGTCTATGATTATGAAATTCAGCTTCTAAACTATGCAAATATTGTTTAGCTTTAGGTTAGCATGTGACACTTAAGGTTACATGTCTTAAGGTTGATCCTCGTGGATGACCGCGAAATTAAAATTTTCTTGCGTTTTTTGCAATTTGCAGGTCAGTGAAAGGTTGTATCTTGAACAAAATATGATTCGATTTTTATGGTTAAAATTATGTAAATACATATTTCTTACTGTCAAATATGCATTTATATAATTTTAACCATAAAAATCATTATTACATCTCTCTAAGTTACATTTCCCCCGGATTGATCTGATTTCAGAAATTAGACCAATCCGGGAGAAATCTAAAAAAAATTTTTGATCAAGATACAACCTGACACTGACTCGCAAATTGCAAAAAACGCTAGAAAATTTGAATTTCGCGGACTACCTTACCCTGTTCTCTACAAAGTGTCGTAACATAAATCCATCTTCAAGTTAAACCCGTTCCCATTTAACATTGTCCGTGAAGTTTTAACGATAAAACACAATCCAATTAATAGTTGTGCAGTTAGTCGTATCGTCGCTATCCATAACTGTCGCACAACACTACATGTAGGTTTATCGAGTTGGCAAGTCCTAAGTCTGAAGAGTACTGAAGATAGCGATGCAAAAGTTAAATAATTGTTAGTCGATGTGTAATAAGATATATTTACATAGAACACGTGTGAATGCGGATTATCTTTGGAAGAAAATTTACTATACCATGAGTGTTACTGCTCGGAATATCCGACTATGCGGCAATAAATCTGTAGACAGGTTGAGTCGATTTGGTGTGAATATAGCTGGAATAATCTTTAGGCACAGCTAAAAATGCTTTACTGCTTTATCTACATATACAGGGCTATTTTTAAATGACTAGCTAAATTTTCACAGGGTGTTCTACCCATGAATATGAACAACTTTCACTATGGGGCCAACTTTGAAATCGCAAAAAAAAAACAGCTGTTTCATACATTTTGATCGAGTAGGTATTGAACTTTTTGTAGGAAACCGCTGGTTTTTTTTTCGTGATTTCAAAGTTGGTCCCTTAGTGAAAGTTGTTCATATTCATGGGTAGAACACCCTGTGAAAATTTAGCTAGTCATTTAAAAATAGCCCTGTATGTAAGTGAGTAATACTGTCAGGCACTTCTTTGAATTAGCCTTGGACTTTGGCGTTCTATAAACAATAAAAGTACTTATATTTTTAGGGTTCCGTACCAAAATGGTAAAAAAGGAACCCTTATGGTGTGACTCAGTCTGTCTGTCTGTCTGTCACAGCTGGATATCTCAAGAATTAGTAATGCTATCAACTTGAAATTTGGAACAATTTTAGATGACGTTTGCCCAACTATTTTGCAAATAAGAAAATAACAAAAATACATATGTTTTTTTTTGCAACAGGGACTGAAAAGGGGTCTTTAAAAAATCGAAGTGGGGTTATTAGTGCATGTGGGGTATCATATGAAAGAGCGCTGTTTGCACATTCTCAAACTCTTTTTCTTTTTTTAGGCCGCATAGTTTTCGACCTTTGATGAAAAATGTAAAAAAAATACCATCCCCCCCACTTATCTCCAAAGTTTGCATAGAGAAAAATCTGAAATTATTCTATGTGATAGAAGTTTATGTATAGATTACGGGAAAAGAAAATGATCTCTAAATAGCACAGTTTTTTAGAAATCATGTAACAAAAATTACTTAAAAATGATGGTACGGAACCCTCGGTGCGCGAGTCCGACTCGCTCTTGACAGGTTTTTTTTACCTTATAGCGTAAGCCTATATAACATATATAATTATATACCTACTTATTGCTGATTCTAGTCCAGTCTCAGGTTCATTGAAATTGCTTTTTGTATATTTTATTTAACCTTATAATAAGGTACTGCAAAGAAGCCTGTATTTCCCAGTAAAGCTGAAATAAAGATCTTTATTTAGCTTTAACAAGTCCAAAATAAACTACAAGACATTCGTCCGCACAGGCTTAGCCCACATTCGTTTCAAGCGAGCCAATCCCACGCTGGAGAGATTGAAAGGACTCTAGTGGAACTGATTGGATGGAGTGTGCCACAACACTAAAGACACGTGTAGGTATACCCACCACTTATTTATTACATAGAATTTATACGATACAAAGAAATTGTAGGACGATTTAAACGGTAGCTGTATTAAACACTTCTTGTTGTGGGTGTTACCGAAATGTCAAATTAATATTCCGTTTTAAACTTTTTGAAGCCTTAGGAAGCTAAAGGCTTTATTGGCTTTATACCAAGGTCGGGTTGTCTTCAGATTTGATCATATTTTGGGCATAGGTACAGTGGCGTAACTATACCGTTCGAGGCCCGTGGCAAATTCATCGGTTTTTTTACTAAATGTGTAATAATAAATGTTGTGATTCTCCTCTGACTGGGGGCCCCTTCCGGCTGGGGGCCCGTGGCATTTTGCCGACTTGCCACCCTGTAGTTACGCCACTGCATAGGTATTCAATTATTTTTTGCACTACGGTTAAAGTGGCCTCGCTTCTGTGCTATTATTTATCACCACAAACAAACAGTGACGTAATTAAAAATGTATCAAATAGAGACGTTAATAGATCTTCGATAAGTTCAGTGGCGTCTGCAAGTTGTTTACGTCCAGTTTTCAAGCCATACACCCGTTTCAATGGTCTATGAAACATTATTTCCTTCTGAACTTTTATCTCTAATGTGCTAGACGTAAAGCAAAAATAACTGCGGCGCCGCTCTAACGAGTTAAAAAGGAATAAAATATTTATATATGCGGGCAAACAACTTTGGATCTGGGGCTTGTGGTTAAATGGCTCAAAGGGCTGCCACACGGGTGTCGATCTATACGAGTTTTAAAGCTGCGCTTGCAGCGATCAGTCCAAGCGTTGGTGACCATTATTTAACCGCCCATTACATTATTCAATTTGCAGAGTAGCAGTATTCTGTAAACTGCCTTTACACAATACAAACTTAGCACGCTATCTCATCTAGCGCTCTGAAAATTGGATAATGTAATGGGCGCTTTACCCATCACAGAATTCGAAAGCAAGTAAAACCGCCACGGATAGTTAAAACTTTTAACTATCAGCAGCTAGCATTAAAATACTGAAATTCAGTCACATTTGCTCGGTTTAGAAACCGACTATAACATTGTTGGAAAAGCTACAAATAAATGGTCCTTAATTTAAGGGGAAAGCGCTAGGGTAGGCAGCGAAATTCAAATTCTCTTACGATTTTTGCAATTTGCAAGTCAGTAAGTTGATGGTTTTGAGTGGGCTGTTCAGTGTGGCGCGAGTCGTGGAGCTGTGCGTACGCGTTTATGCTTTCGCAGCTTTGTAACGAGTGACACAACTATACCCGGTTATTTGTGAAATGGGAGAAAATTCAAGTGGAGAGGATTTAAGTGATTCAGAAATAGTACAGAGATGTGAAGAGCAACTAATTGAGATGGAAGTAGGAGTTTGGGGGACAGAAAAAAGAGCTGATGGAATGATAAGGTCTGTGGAGAAGAGAAAAGAACGAGAAGTGGACTCGAGCGAAGATGAGTTTATAACTGTGAACCGAAGGAGACCTAAACTTTTAATAAGGAGTCAGTCCCTGGAGACAATGAATGGTAATGGGATTGAGATGAATGTGGCAAAAGTAATGGACAATCATGAAGTGTGTATTACCTCACAGGATAATTTGCCGAAACCTATAGCCATGGCTAAGTTGCTGAGTTCTGAAAATATGAAGAATATTCTGAGAATAAAATATAAAAGCTCATATAAAGCTTTGATTCAATTTCAAAGAAGGGAAGATGCTGAAAAACTTCTAAACTGTCAGAAAATCAAAGACATGGGCTTACGGTGTCAATTTACTCAAGAAATGACGACATCCTATGGAATTGTGAAAGGTATCGACCTTGAATTAAATGAAGACGAAATAAAGAATATTTTAAAATCAAACACTGAGGTTGTATCAATTAAGAGATTAAAACGGCTGAGTTCGGAAGGAAAATGGATTGATTGTGAGTCGATAAGAATTAGTTTCAAAGGAAATGTACTTCCTCAATATGTTTATGCCTATGGCTGTCGTTTTAAAGTAGAAGCATATATCTTCCCAGTGACGCAATGCTCAGGTTGCTGGCAATTTGGCCATATCATTAAATATTGTCCATCTAAAAAGATATGTTGCCCTAAGTGCGGAGGAAAACATGATAATTGTAGTTTGAAAGAATACACATGTCTAAACTGTAAGGGGAATCATTTTGTTCTGGACAAAAGGTGTCCCATGTACTTAAAAGAAAAAGCTATCAGAAAAATAATGAGTGAGGAGCAACTCACATACAAAAAAGCCCTACAACGTTTTATGGAGAAAAAGCAAGTAGTGAATAAAGATACAATGGAAACCTCAAAACAAATTCCTAACACGCAATCAATATTCACGCCGAATACAGGAACCTATAGTAGTATCTTGGCTAGGGGCCTAATACATCAGGAACCGCAAGCAAATAGAAAGGAAGACGAAGAAATACAACAGGCCGAAACATCAGTGGCAACTACAAAGGAAAAAGTCATAACTTCAAAACAGGGTACCACGAAAAACATAAATAAAACAAACCAAAACAAAAATGATGATATTCTAGAGCAGCGGGTAGATGAAGAATGTACTATACCACAGAAATATGAGGAAAGTACGAAGCGAAGCGAACAATTATTATACAAATTTGAATGGAAGAAAATATGGGTAAAAATTAAAAGTATTATCAAATCAGAAAGTCAATTTGAAGAAAAAATTATGTCTTTGTTTAAAATCATTTGTGAGGAACTTAAAAATTTTGTAATTAAGTTGATATTAGGGGAAGAAATCTTGAATAACATAAATTGTTTTAGTAATGGATAGGTTACAAAAAATAATTAAGTTGAACTTATTTCAGTGGAATTCGCAAAGTTTACGTCCTAAACTTGTATCCTTTTCAGAACTTTTAATTCGAGAGAATATACACATCGCAATTATTAGCGAAACATGGTTTGACTGTGAAGTTGGTGTCAATATTAGCGGGTTTAATGTTTATAGGAACGATAGATATGACGGTTACGGTGGTGTCGCTTTGTTGATACACAAGTCGGTACAATCTCACCTAGTGTCATTAAATATTAATAATGTAGGTATTGAAATGGTTTGTGTTAAGTTATTAAATTGCAAGGACTTAGAATATGTAGTGTCGCTTTACTGTCCTTCGTCCGTACAAACACAATCGTCTGACTGGAATGATATATTCTCATTCTTTCCGAATAAAACAATAATAGCGGGCGATTTTAACGGACATCACACCAATTGGTCTGTTAAATCCGATATTCGAGGTACACAAATAATGGATGCGGCGCTAGATAACGACTTTATTTCTATAAACAACGGCCAAGCGACTCGGGTTAAATTAGTGAATGGAAATTTACAACAGACTTCACCTGATGTATCATTTATCTCTTCTGATGTTGCAATAAAATTCGGCTGGCAGATATTTAATGAAAATTTGGGTAGTGACCACCTTATTATTAAAATGACGGCTAACGTATGGACCACTGTTCACATCCATAAAAAACGAAATTTTAAAAATGCTAACTGGGGAGATTATCGCGAAACGGTTTCCGAAAAAATTTTAGAATTTAAGGAAATAGCTGTTAATGTCCAACAAATGTATGATTTTTTTATAAAAAGTATAGAATACGCGGCTAATAAGCACATACCATATTATAAGTTTAGTGATCAGCCAGATGAAAAGTTTAAACCTAAAAATTATTGGACCCCTTATTTATCACAATTAGTTGCACAACGAAGATTAGCCCTATCCACTTTCCGCAAAAACCCCACCCCAGATAATTTAAATAAATTAGAAAAAATGACTTTAGAATCCCAAAAACTAATTAAAAAAGCTAGAAATCAGGGTTGGCAAAAATTTTGTAATTCAATTGATGAAGTTACTTCAGCCCCTGAGATGTGGCGTCGGATGAGGTGGATGAAGGGTTTTAAACATCAAAGGCCATGTGTACCGATTGAAAAACAAAATGAATTGTTACAAAACCTAACTCCGGACTACGTTTCTAGTTGTATGCCCTATTTTAGTTCTAAAAATGAGGTTTTAGAAATTGATTTTAGTAGTCAAGAACTCGAAAATTGTTTAAAAAAAAAGGACACGGCTCCGGGGCACGACGGTATATCTTATTCAATGATTTATAATTTACCCGAAATAGGAAAACAGTTTTTACTTAAAATCTACAATTTGGTATTTTCACTCGGTATTGTCCCACTCCAATGGCGTAATATTCTAATCATTCCCATTCCAAAATATTCAAATAATCTTAATACAGACATTAAACTAAGACCAATTTCGTTAATATCTTGTATTTGTAAAACCTTCCACTTAATGATTTGTAAACGATTAGAATGGTTTGTTGAAAAGTACAAATTACTATCTCCTTATATGGTAGGATTTAGAAAGTCACAATCATCTTTAGATGCACTTTCTAGGCTGGTATCTTATATTCAAGTCGGATTTACTAAAAATGCTCCTACAGTCGCATGCTTTTTGGACATTGAAAATGCCTACAACAATGTGTTAATTGAATCGGTTACTAAAGTACTAGATGAAATCCAAATTGGTTCCAAATTTTGTGTTTACCTTTGGTCTTTTATAAGTGAAAGACATTTAATCATTAAGTCGTATAATAGTCAAGGGTCAGAATGTAGGTGGACTAATAGAGGCCTAGCTCAAGGGGACCCGCTTTCCCCCCTTTTATTTAACTTGGTTACATACCAAATTTGTCATCAAATACACAATGTAATAGTATCACAATACGCTGACGACTTTGTTATTTACATTAGTAATAAACAAATCTCTATTTGTGAACATGAGTTACAAGATGCCCTTAATTGTATTGTAGCCTTATTGGGTGAGATTGGACTGACTTTATCGTCAACTAAATCTAACTATTGTGTTTACAGTAGGGGTCGAAGACGAATATTGCCAGCTTTAACAGTGTATGGTCAACCATTAAATATGGTAGAATGTATCAAGTATTTAGGGCTTTGGGTTGATAGAAGTTTACATTGGAGAAAACATATTAATGAATTAATTGAAAAATGCTCAAAATATCTGAATGTATTAAAAGTATTAGCAGGTAGTTCATGGGGAATTCACACCAAACACATGCGAAGATTATATATTTCCATCATAAGAAGTCGGATTGACTATGGCTGTTATTTGTATGATTCTGCTGCAAAGACACATGTTTCTAAATTGGATAAAGTACAGAACCAAGCCCTAAGAGTTGTAGGGGGCTTCATTAAAAGCTCACCAATTCATGTGATGGAAAGCGAATTGCACATACCACCACTGTTTTTGAGGCGGCAATATCTCTCCTATAAGCACATTCTGAAATCTCGATCATGGACAAATAATTTAAATATTAATGTAATTTCTGAATTAAGCTCTCTTATAAATAATAGTTATTGGGTAAATAAAAATAAACCGTTGCTAGCTTCTACGCTTAACGAATTAAATCAGCTGCAAATTGTCTCCTCAGATGTTCTGAGAATGTTTACTCTCGATGTGTGGGTGTCCGCCATACAAACTGAAGGAGTTATTAAATGTGATCTAGAATATGTCAAACAATCAAAAAAATATTATGACCCTAATTTATTGGTAAATGAAGTGGTAGCAGAATTAAATAATAAGTATAACGATTGGGATAAAATCTTCACGGACGGATCAAAAAATGTTAGTGGTGGTGGGGCAGCTTTCTTTCATAAAAAATTAGACTTTAAAGCTAGCTTTAAAATCGATGCAAATACTTGTATAATGTCACTGGAACTCATTGCAATATATGAAGCAGTAACCTATGTTCTCAATCAAAATTTACACAAAACAGTTATTTTTACCGACAGTAAAAGCGCTTTACAGCATGTAGCTCGATGCGCCTCTGGTTGCAGAGGTGCATCGATAGCTTACGACATTCTTAAAATTATAAACATTATTAATAAAGACGAAATTAGAATTATATTGCAATGGGTTCCAGCACACATAGGATTACACGGCAACGAGGAGGCTGACCGGTTGGCAAAATTGGCAATTAACGCAGCGAATAAAGTTTCTTACCTACCTGATCACTGGGAATATGTCTCAAAAATCAAGGAGTTTTGTTATGATAAATGGAAGGATCATTTCAACGAGATTTCAAAAAAAAAAGGTATATGGTACAAAATAATTCAGAGTGAACCTTCTCGCGTGCCCTGGTTTGATGACACTAATTTAAGTAGGAGTTATGTCAAAGTAGCTTTAAGACTGCGTTCTGGGCACTTTCCATCAGCAAAATTTGCTTTCCTAATGCGTAAGACAGCATCTCCAAACTGCGAAGTATGCAACAAAATAGAAGACGTGCAACATTTGCTGATGGAGTGCGTTAAGAACAAAAATGAAAGAGATTCATTGATTAGGGAGTTTGGTTTAAATATTTTAGATCTTGGGCTTATTTTCACTATTTTAGCAAAACCTAAATCAAATGTTGCAAAAAAACTGTGTGGTCTAGTACAACAGCTTGATCAATGAATGTTAAATTATAAGGATAATAAGAATAGTGTTATTATATGTTAACTTTAGTGGTGTAAGAGTAGTGATAAGGTACAATAGGGTTGGCGTATCCATGTGGATAAAAACCCTCTATTAATTTTTAAGAAATAAAAAAAAAAAAAAAAAAAAAGAGTGGGCTGTTGTTGTTGGTTGTAAGTTGATTAAAGTATGATTGGCGACCATAACAAATAAATAATTACAGAATTATAATCATTAGAATCAGTAATACAACTCCATCTCCAAGTTACTAAGTATAATCCTCAAATGTCAAGATTTCTTAAAATAATCGTTCATTAGGGTTAACCTGGTCTTAACTGGCGGCGGACTGTAAATGTGTAAAGGCCCTTTATAGAGTTGTATTAATGACTTTAATGATTATAATTCTGTAAATACATACTTCTTACGATCGCGAATCATATATTGATTAACATACAACTTAATACACAGATACATAAACTCACGCCCATGGGGGTAGGCAGAAACTACAGAACGCTTACATACTCCTTTTGCTTCGCTTACGTTCATACACCGGGCATACACGCAAACCGGTTGCGAGTACTACGCACCTGACCTAACTTATTACTGACTTGCAAATTGCAAAAAACGTAAGAAAGTTTGAGTTTCACGGGCTTCCCTGGCGCTTTCGCCTTAATTAAGGCTTGTCCGTCGCAAAAAGCGCGGTCACTGTCGGACTGCATAGAAAAGAAAGAGAAGCGTGATGACACAACGCTTGCAAAATATGAAGTAATTATCGATTTACAAAAAATCTGTTGATTAAACTAAAAAAGTAATGACAAGAAATCATTCCTTATTAGTTTGTAAAGAACTGTATAAATTTATGAATTCGAAAAAATAGACCGAAATAGACCTGGATTTAGGTTTTTAGGGTTCCGTACCTCAAAAGGAAAAAACGGAACCCTTATAGGATCACTCGTGTGTCTGTCTGTCTGTCTGTCTGTCTGTCCGTCTGTCCGTCTGTCACAGCCAATTTGCTCCGAATCTAATGGACCGATTAAGTTAAAATTTGGTACACCTATGGATTTCTTTGACCCAAACACGTACAGCTAAAGTAAATATATGAATTTTGAATATGAGAGTCACTTTTAGGGGGAAAATAAGAAAATTTAAAAAAAAGTTTTGTAAACTGTACCGTGTGACATATCAAATGAAAGGGCTTACTATGAGGGTCTCAAATATTTTTTTTTTATAATTTTAAAGTATATTGTTTTAAAGTTATTTAAGAAAATTGACGAAAACTGACCATTCCCCCCCCCTTATCTCCGAAACTACTGAGTCTAAAATTTTGAAAAAAATATAGAAAATAGTTCTATGCCTGTAGATTACAGGAAAACCTATAAGAAGTCTGTGGTCTTAAAATAACATGGTAAATCTATATATATAAAAAAATCAAAGTCCTGACTGAGTCACTGACTAATATATCAAACGCACAGCCCAAACCAATGGACCTAGAGACTTGAAATTTTGCACATAGATACCTTATATAGTGTAAACATCCACTAAGGAAGGATTTTTGGAAATTCCATCCCTAAGGTGGTAAAATAGGGGATGAAAGTTTGTATGAAAAATCCTATCCCTTGAGTTAATAGACTTGAAACTTAGCACGAATATTCATCTAAGTAAATTATAAAGTTTATCATTTTTAGTTTTCCTAAACTACCCCCTAAGGAGGGATTGGGGGTGTCAAAGTTTGTATTGAAGAACTTTAACACGCGGTCCGATTAACTCAAAACTCAGTTTTTATACTTGAGACCAAAAATTAAGACTAACGTGTATGAGGGTTTTCCAAAAATCTACCCCTAAGGGGTGAAAAGTTAATTTTATGGCGGAGGATTTTATTGGGGGCTTGATTAACTCTAAAATTGGTGTAAATAACGTTTGAGTCAAGTTATGGAAACATACCAGACGATTTTTGAAATTCTTTAATTGTGTTCGTGAAAACAGAGATACAGTTTATATGAAAAATCTTATTAATTTGGTTAATGAACTTGAAACTTAGCACAAATACTTGCATAAGTAATTAATAATGTTTGTCATTATTAGTTTTTCAAAACTACGCCTCAAATGAGGTTAGGGATGTTAAAGTTTGTATAGAAGAATTTTAAAGCGCAGTCCGATTAAAAAAATGGTACTTTGAGTCAAGTTAAGAAACTTGCCAACCGAATTTTCACCGATTTTGACGACATATACCTAGCTGATATTTTAAGGAGTAACTTAGGCTATTTTTATTTTAGAAAAATAATTAGGGTTCCGCGCAAGAAAATTACAATCCATGAAATCAGACAAGCACGTACAGTCCAGTACAAACTTACTAAGCCTCCGCTGTCTATTACGGCTATAACAACAAATAATAAAAATAAAGCAAAGTTAAAAATGTAAGGGGTCGATCCTCATACAATAAACTTTTCATTTTAAAAAAATATAAAAATTTTAATCTAGCATGTGTGTCATCGTCTAGAAATCATTGAGTAGAGTACATACATATTTTTTTTAATCTTTTAAAATTAAGAAATAGGGGGCCGCAAAAGTTGTAAATTTTAGACCATTTTTGTACGAGCTCTAGCGCAACAATTCAACAAATTAGGAATTCTAAAAAACTTCTTTATACCATTTAGGTACCATGAATACTGTATTTAATCAACAATACTGAAAACGGCGATTCATAAGGTATTTTTAAACATGGGTGATTTTCTGCAACTGCAAAACATAACCTTGTAATTCACAGTATCATTATAAAATAAGTAAAAAGTTATCTTTGGGATTGTTAAACATATAATATGGTACGGAACCCTTCGTGCGCGAGTCCGACTCGCACTTGACCGGTTTTTTTTTTCCTTAGTTCTGCAAACTAAAATAGATTTCAGGACACATGAAATCACTTCTTATGTATTGTAGATTACTGTGTATTTTTTTCTATCAGAAAGATGAAAAAATGGTTGTAACCATCTTTCTCATCAGTTACTTAGTTTCGCCGTATTTTATGAAGGACCAGCCTTAAATTAATTTCTTGTTTCTCAGTTATTGCAGTTACGAGTACATGTCGCTACAATAGAACGAGCGACAGTGTGCCTTGTTATAACAGAGAGGCACCGAGACTGAACGAAACGTTATCTATGCAAAACTTCATGATGAAGAATTAAATTATACTAGAGTTCTGCTCGTACGTGTATGCTAATTTATGAATTTTAGTTCTGGACGAGTTTTTAGTAAGAATAAGTTTAAAGTTAATTGTATTGTACTTGTAAAACCTTTTTATAACACATTTGCTCGCAAAGGGTCTCTTATTTCACGAATTTCAATATCGTAATGTATGTCATTACGTACTTGTGCATAATTGTAATGTAAAACGCACGGGTTTCTTTTTAATAAGGTATAACGTAAGGTTTATCAAGATGCTCCGTCTAAAACGAAAGGTACTTTTTAAATCTTAGCAAAGAGTTTTTATGTCAGAAAAGTGGTCAACATTTTATGAATAAAATTAACTTAAAAAATAAACATTAATTAAATTAAAGAATTAATTCTTTAATTTAATTAATTTTGACAATAAATTGCAACAACAACATACGAAAACAAAAAATATTAATTTACTTTATTAGTAATACTGGCTGTTTTTGAGCAAAAAATCAAAATCAAAAGTCCTTTATTCAAATTAGGCTGAGAATCAGCACTTTTTGAACGTCGAAATTACAGTAAGACAGTCCCCACAAAACGCCCGCCCTTTGCTTTAAAAAAAAAAGCGCTGATGCGCGCGCGATTTCCTCGCAAATATGTTATAAAACGTCGTATGACATACGTGCGCTTTGATAATTACAGCCTCTGCTTTCTTGTAGCCCTCGCCTACGGCTCGGGCTAGCAATATCGCCTCGGTTGTAATTTTCAACTTACCGCACTTATATCATTAATCATAATGTACTATTACATAATTTTTCAAACTGAATAAAGCTGTGACAGACAGACAGACTGAGTGACACCATAAGGGTTCCTTTTTTACCATTTTGGTACGGAACCCTAAAAAAGAACTGAGCGACCTATTACATAAAATGTCAAACAGCAACTGATCGATATAGTAGATGATTCATACAGCAGATCGCTTGACAGCACTTTGTTTTATAGCTACTATAATAGTTACGTCGCTTTCATGGTTGTTCTCACCCTAAAATGCTTCCAGCGTGATTTATATCGAAATATTTATGCATGAGACTACCCTCATTTTAGGCTTTAATGAAAGCTACCCTCGTATAAATTGCTTTTTTTATATTTTTTGTTGCTTATACACTTTAGCGTCAACCGATATAAACTGAGAAAACTTTTTTTACTTAGGTAGATATTCGATCAAAGAAAGAATATTGAACTTAATATTTTGCGTAAGGCTATTTTAGTTAACTGTGAGATAGGAGCAAACAAAATTAATTTTCAAATTTTCACGTAATATTTTTAGGGTTGGTATTGGTACACTCGATCAAAGAAATAATGTTAAAACTAATAACATTTAGAATTTTATTTAAATAACTATACCTAATAGATTAGTTAGATGGATAATATCTTGTTCTACCTAGAGTCGTAAGATTTCGTTCGTTTGACGAATCTGCACGAAATCTAACTTAGAGAGATGTATTGATGACTTTTATGGCTAAAATTATGTAAATACATATGTTTTATGGCCGCGTGTCATGCTTTGATCAAGATACAACCTGACACGGAACTGCAAATTGCAAAAACTCGAAAAAAAATGAATTTCGCGGGCTACCACTGCGCATCATCCTTAACAAAAAATTTCGTATTGCGTGTGCTTACTAAGATTCCAGTATTTAATTATTGCTTTTCATGTTCTAAAAAAGCTTTGATTTTGTTTTTGCGAAAACGAAAGCGTCGCGTCAATGACATGGCCGTTTATTTATAAAGGCTCCCGCAGACAGGAGCGACGCGACGGTGCGACGCGATACTGGGTAGAACAATTTCCATGTAGCTTTCATAGAAATTGTTACATTGTCGCGCCTGTCTGCGGTAGCTTTAAACGTTGCTTGAAGTTAACTGTGATTCTCTGCTTAGCTATACTTTTTCACGTTTAAACCATTAATTTTACTTATTTTACCTAGGTACTTACTCTTAACCATGGTGTTGAATTGCACAATGAACTTAGCTATAAACACAGAAAACTGTTCACCAACATTCAAACCATACTTTAAATGGTATTTAAACAGTTGGTTTATGTCAAATTTAGAAGGAAATTTGACATTAGCAACTGTTTAAATACCTAACCGATGGTTTGTAATGCATAAGACCACTGTCCACCAAGCATCTTTGCGAAAAAAATACTTAAGCTTAAATACTTCCGTAACAGAAATTCTATACTCTCTTTTCATTATTGTGGCCACTTTCGGCAGAATAAAGTAATTTTCTATGTTATGCGTCCCACTGGAATGTTATTTATAAAAGGCAAATTGTCAAAGTGACGGCGAGCTTTGAAGGCGCCTGTCAGCAAATTACTCTCGACCGCCATCAGCCGTTCATTAATTCATTTTCCTTAGCTAAGTAATGCTGATGGAAACTATTTTGTTATAAAGAAATTTTTACGTAATTTCCTCTTCTTAATATCAATTTTCTAGCTAAAGATTCTGTTTTCTTTGGTATCGAAGAATTCTGCGTCAATTAAACCCAAACGAAAAGGGTTCAATGGAAAATTCTTTTGACGATCTTAAATATTTTACGGAGATTTTCATTTTAAAGACAAGCAATTAAGTTCACTTATAAGAACAAACCGATTGAAAAAGGTCAAGAATTGTGACGTAAATGTTGAAAAGAAACTAAAAGTCTTCAAAGACTTCATTGTCTTCACGTGGAACACAATGGAGGAGAACAATTGCACTTCCATTTGAGTCCCAATCTCGACTTAATTAAGTGGAAACGTCACTGAAGGTAACAAGCTGACTACGTAAGTACTAAGCAACATCGATCGAGGAGCGAGACGAGAGACCACAGAGCACAGGGACAGATTTACATGAAACAGCACGCCACGCGGGCGCCCGCGCCGTGCGCACGCCTAACGCAGCGCACGGCCTAAGTACCTAGGTACCTACTCTGCGTTTACTTTACGTGTGTTTTATTTATAATCATACACGGTAGGAAAATCATGACTTTTCGCATCAATCACACACTTTTGGATAGGTATGAATGGTCCTGATTTTTTTTTTTAAAACACATAAGATAGGTACCTATTACACAAAAACCTAGTAAGTTTTCTCCAAATATAGATCAAAATCAAAATCAAAATCAAAATCAAAAGTCCTTTATTCAAATTAGGCTGAGAATCAGCACTTTTTGAACGTCAAAATTACAGTAAGACAGTCCCCACAAAACGCCCGCCCTTCACCACTTCCTAGTGCTAGCTGGGAAGAAGAAGTAGCGGAACAAACTCCCCAGCAGCACAGCTGTCTGTTCAGTTAGAAGAACTAGATTCTATACAATAGTACCTATGCAAAATAATTTACGCAACACAATACATTAAATTATATTTTTGTCAAATAAAATAAACAATTTTAGTACTTAACTCACGTAACCTGTCATTATGTAAGCTGATCCTGGAGAAAGAACATAACATAAACATTGTCTTGAGTTAATCACAGCGACCAACTATTCTTATCGTTTAAGTAATCGTTGATAGAATAGTATGCCTTTGAACAAAGATTGGATTTAACTTTAATTTTAAACGCATTAAAAGGCAAATCTAGCAAAGAAGAAGGTAGCTTGTTATAAAAAGCTATACCAAGACCAACAAATGAGTTATGAACCTTATGAAGCCGATGAAATGGAGCACGTAATTTGTCCTTATTTCTGGTGTTAATATTGTGAATATCACTGTTTTTACTGTACAAATGTATATTTTGCCTAATGTATAAGATGTTGGCGAAGATGAACTGTGATGCCACCGTGAGAATACCCATATCCTTAAAAAATTCTCTCAGAGAAACTCTAGCTCCTAGCTGGTAAATTGCTCTGAGATGGATCTGAGTAGGTACGCCATATTGGTGTACACACGGCTACACATCAAGCACATTTCCAGTTTACACTGACCTCTCATTGTATGGAAATCATATACAATGCGAGATCAGCTTATACTGGTAATGTATCGCTTGATCTGTAGCCGTGCGTATCTATCTACCAAATAAATCAAGTAAATAAAATACAGTTCACATAAGTTGGCGCAGACTCGCAGAGTAAGCTGAAACATAAAGCTTGAGTGCTATATGATAGAGATCGGATAATCGGATGCATATTTACCT
Source organism: Cosmia trapezina (assembly GCA_905163495.3). Classification (NCBI taxonomy): domain Eukaryota; kingdom Metazoa; phylum Arthropoda; class Insecta; order Lepidoptera; family Noctuidae; genus Cosmia; species Cosmia trapezina. Next base: position 13,650,571 of record LR991038.1, read on the forward strand.
AAAGTTGAAGTGTTGGCTAATATTCCGGGATCAAGAAATAGAGTTCTGATTGTAGAATCGAATGTATATTTACCTAATGCACTTTAGTGGAATGCACTTTAGTATCGATCTCGCGATTCCAGAAAAGTACTTTTTAACCGACTTCTGAAAAAAGGAGGAGGTTATCAATTTGGATGTTTCTATTTTTGACTATAAAATCGAATGCATCGAATGCATGAATAAATCGAAATGCTGGCTAATGTTGTAAAGTAGGTTGTCAAACTGGCATAGCAAACGTAATGAAATAACGGACGGAAACGTACGGATGGGTACGGATATGTAATGTTAAAAATGAATTTCAAGTAAACAACCATTACGAATAGCATGATCCCGGTTTCCCGGTTTTATTAAATAAATAAAACCACTTTCATTTAAGAAGTCATTCCCATTTCCCATACCATGTAGCCGATTAGTTGTGCATTCCCGGATTTTCTGGAATCCCGAGATTTAAATTAAGAAAAAGATTAACATTAGGTAAATATGCATCCAATTATCCGATCTCTAGATAATTATAATGTAGGTACCTTTTGGTTTCTAATCTAATAAATGGTAGACATAAAAGGTCTTGAAAGAATTTAAAGCGAGGCTTATCTTTAGAATGATATACTAATGAAGCTTGATTTTATTAAAATAAAATTATCATCATCATCCTCCTGGCTGCCCTTATCGCAGTTTATGTCAGAGGGTCGTTCTTCTTTTCTACCGACAACACCTCCGTTACACTGATTGACACAAATATTAAACTTAGGGCCTATTTCACGATCTCTGAAAAGCCACTACTCACTGAATAAGTTCAAAAATGGAACAGAATTTGTATGAAATTATCTGTCAAGTAAGTTAATAGGAACTTAATCGGTGGTGGTGAAACAGGCCCTTAACAATTATTTTGTAAAAAGCAGTGTTAATAAAAACTGAAATGTTTAAGATTTTTTTTAATGGTTGTATTGTCAAAAGATTTTTTTTCTGAAAACAAAAATTGTGCATAAAAAGAAGAAAACCGTTTTTTTTTTCGGAGTGTCACATCATTGAGACATCGAAAAAACACCAAAACTATCTGACGAGACAAGCGACGTCAAAATATAGGATGCTCCATCGGCTTCAAAAATATGTGTATAAATTATGTTCACATAACTCATCAAAATGTACGAAACAGAAGATTTTTAGGGTTCCGTAGCAAAACGGAACCCTTATAGATTCGTCATGTCTGTCTGTCTGTCCGTCCGTATGTCACAGCCACTTTTTTACGATTATAAGAACTATACTGTTGAAACTTGGTAATTAGATGTATTATGTGAACAGCATTAAGATTTTCACATAAAAATAGAAAAAAAACAATAAATTTTGGGGTCATACTAACTGAAACTCAAAAATTTTTTTTTCATCAAACCCATACGTGTGGGGTGTCTATGGATAGGTCTTCAAAAATGATATTGAGTTTTCTAATAGCATTTTTTTCTAAACTGAACAGTTTGCGCGAGAGACACTTCCAAAGTGGTAAAATGTGTGTCCCCCCCACCCCCCTGTAACCTCTAAAAAAGAGAATGATAAAACTAAAAAAAATATATGATGTACGTAAATATATGTATTACCATGTGAACTTCCACCGAAAATTGGTTTGAACGAGATCTATTAAGTAATTTTTTTTAATACGTCATAAATCGTAAACCGCAATTATTTACCTTTCATTCAATCAACTAAAATATAAAAATTAAAAAAAAAACATTCAATTTCAAATATAAACATAAACCTTATACATAAACCGTGAATCATTATTTTCTAATAATAAATCTGTAACAGGTGCCTAAGTAAATAATAATTTACTTAGGCAGGAGTGTTTATGGTACGGAACCCTTCATGTGTGAGTCCGACTCGCACTTGGCCGGTTTTTTTTTATTTCAAAGTTGCTTAGGCAGGAGTGTTTATGGTACGGAACCCTTCATGTGTGAGTCCGACTCGCACTTGGCCGGTTTTTTTTTATTTCAAAGTTGGACCCATAGTAAAAGTTATTTAGTCCGATGGTCGAAAGCACTCCTTAAAGTTTTTAGAGTTAATTTTTATAAAGGTATATTTGAATTAATCATGAAATCAGATACTTATTATTGCCGAGCAATTCAGCCATTGCAAACAAAATAAACTTTTATGAACAACTATAATAAAATTGTTTTTTATTATCCATCTCCAGTTATTTCCACGTGTAGAAAATCCCGTTGGTGTTAAATATAACCTTCCGCTCTCATACCACATTGCATATTGTGAAGATACTTAATATCATTATTAATACAAGTGCGTGCCTCGGAAAGCCGTTGGTCCCGGCTGTCATTCGTGGATCTTTGACTGTCGTTACTGGTCGTCAGAAGCCCAACAGTCTGACAACCAGTCTTACCAAGGGGTATCGTATTACCTAGTTACTGGGTTGAGGAGGATCAGATAGGCAGTCGCTCCATGTATAATACTGGTATTCAGCTGCATCCGGTTAGACTGGAAGTTGACCTCAACATAGTTGGGAAAAGGCTAGGCAGATGATGATGAATATCATTACTGATGTTAAAGTATGTAGGTACCATATTTTTTATTCGTTACCTCAGACGTAAAGATGAAATTGTGAAAAAGATTCATCAAATGTTTCACCTCAAATTATGGCCAGTGTAGGTAAATAGTAGAACATGCTTCATATTTAATTATTTACGCAAAATTCCTGTGTCATGCTTATGATTATGATAAACAAAAACATCTATTCTTAAAACAAACACTTCGCCAAAATATTTATCCTGAAACGGGCATCGAACCCTCGTCCTTGACCTAGGGCGGACACACATGTCGATGCACCGTAGGTCACCGTCTCTCTATTATGCTTTGCAATCAGAATAATTGGAATATTTTATTGAAATCATAAATTGTCTAATGAAATTCGACTAAAGTTAATTTGAGTTGAAAATTCAGATAGCAGTAGCTATACAGGGTATTTCTTTTAAGGTGTCAAGCCAGTGCGAGCTGATAGCAGAGTACCATACCTATCGATTTAACCCCCATGTCTACGATTTTTTGTAGTTTTCGAGTTATTTTGGATCCCTCATTTCATATCAATGGTAGTGGTTTATGTTTTTATTATTAATTGAGCTCTGCTTAAACGTAGAGGAATAGTAAATATCAGGATTGACAAAAATATGAATAAATTATAAAATATGAAAATTACAAGATTTCAGATACACCCCTTTCAACGACCGATTTCAGTGAATAATGCCCTATTTAGTACATTCTTGTTCAAAGTTGACCCAAAAAAAGATATAATTTTTTAAAGACATCATCTCGTTGGATCAGGCAAAATGTCGAAAAAAAATTATAACTCGAAAACTACAAAAAATCGTAGAACATACATGGGGGTTAAATCGATAGGTATGGTACTCTGCGATCAGCTCGCACTGGCTTGACACCTTAAAAGAAACACCCTGACTATAACATAAAATACACGGGTCAATATCTGTTCGACTGGTTTAACAATACGAATATCGTTGGCACTCGATCTCATAATGACTAATGGCGAAAATCCTAATGGAATTGGAAATTCACGAGATAAGCCTGAATCGATTGACAGATGGACAGATAATATACCGAGGACTTAATTGTTCTGATCTCCGAATCGGTTTTGGCATCGCTGATCCCTCGTTTAAACCGATTAAGTGAAGATTTGCTGGAGAGATAATAATGGCAGCCGCTGGTTCTCTCGTAGAGACAAAGGGTGTGTATGTTGAGTGCTAGTCCGTCACAATGCAAGCACGCCTGCATAAACTAAGGCTCCCTTTTATGTTAAGGTACGGCATTCCCTGAAGCTCTTTGCCAAAGTCTTAGGAGATATAATAAAGCCTTAACGAGAGAGGACTTTCGTTATTAAATAAGCTTATTGTTTAGAGAGAATATTAGAGAATTTAGAGCCTAATTGTGAAATAGGACCGTCCTAGGGGACCCGAGTGATAGACGAGATTTATGAAACAACAAAAACGTTAAATACGAGTAGCGTACTGAAATATGTAATTATGATGTATCTTTGCGAACAAGAGAATTTATTTTTTGCTAGTTAAAAATAAACTGAGGCATGATAATGATGATGAATTAAAAAGCGTAATTAGTAAGACTGGCAGTTGGAAATAGATGGTATTTGGTAAGAAGGGGTGGGTGTAAACTGTAGCAATAAGGGAGGTTCAAGCCCGAGGGGGAACAACAAATGGGGGTAAACAAGAACACGAGTTATTTGCTTTATGTGTAACGACTCATATAATATTGTAGACTTCATCATCATTGTGTTTCTACGTGAAATAAAGGTTGTGTACAGAACAAAATTAAACGTAGTTTTTGTCAGAATATTAATTTTGCTATCATTTTATTGTCTTCAAGTACTTAGTAGATTTAATATAGCAGCTGTTATTAATGTTGATGTTTCCGAATACAAAACAAATCAAATAATATTATAAAGAGCTTCTATAAGAACAGCAACACCAACAGATACATTTGTATTTCTTTATGTACTAGCAACCCGCCTCTGCTTCGCACGGTTTTTATCACTTGACAAAAGTCGAGATTTCGATATGCAAGTTTAGTAACTTATTAAGTATACACATAAACCTTCTAGAATAAATTATTATCCAAATAATGTTGAAAATCGCATCAAAATCCATTGTCTAGTTTAGAAGAATAACGCGGCCACCCAGACAGACACGAAAAGGGACTTTAATTTATAATAAGTATAGATATAGTTAATATAATAATAATATAATAATAATATCCTTGGACATTTCACACAACGCCATCTAGTCCCAAGCTAAGCAACCTAATGCTTGTATTATGGTAACGAGATGGCTGATAAACTACTTATATACATTTTTTTTTTTTGTAAATACATACATATTATAGATAGAAAAACAATAATAGTTAAAGCAATAACATTAGAAAAATACACGCTCAAATAGATTGATCCCATTGAGCACGTAAAACTTCCCTTTGACAAATCGTTGTATTAGATTAAGGACAGTGAACACAAGGCATGTAGTAATACGACTTCCATTTAATTGTGATCCCACTGACTCGAGTTCTCTTGTTTGCCAAAAGAATATTCGCAATAATCGTCCAATCGTTCATGTGGAAATGTGATAATAGTTTGGACGAAGACAATGTGTGTCATCAGCACATTCAGCACGTGTAAAGAAATCTGTTTTGGACCAATCCTTTGGGAGATAAATGAACATCGGGGAAAAAGATTTTAGTTAAGGCACGACCTGACTACTATTGTCGCCATTAGCTGGCTTAAATGATGAAATAAAGTTGAAAATTGAAAATAATATTTGTGTTGCCGAGATGTGACTAAGCTGCGAATGTGCATTTATTTTCCGGATTTTCTTTAGATTATTCAGAATATACACAATAAATTAAATAATTGTCCGGTTAAAGTTTAAAAAAATGCTAATTCTATTCAATTCTTAAAAAAAATAATGTCGTTATCGCTGAAAATACAGAGATGTTCGACGACAAAGTTTATTTTTGTGGACTTCCAATTTTTTTATCAAACTATTTTTCTTGCCCGTTCTTCTCTATAGATCTACGTTTTGGAATGGGCAATTAGCTTCAACTTTCTGACTTACCTACTGACCGACTCTTTGACAATTCAAAAGTGCCTATAATTGGTTTAATTGAAATAAATGCTTTGAGTTGAGTTGAGTTGAGTACTATTCTATTCGGTTAAATTTTTTCTTTAACCCCGTCTCTGTACACTGTATTCTTTGCGTCAGATAGTTTCATTGCGTTACGTCATAAGTAATCGAGATTCCAAGAAACCAATTTTTGTGAATATTGAGCTAATACCGCGCCTTAAAAGAAGCATTTAGTTACTGGTTTGATTTTAGATCATTTTTCATGCGGAAAAAGGTTGATCCCGTTGAATATGGAAAACCTCCCTTTGACAAATCGTTGGATTAGATGTAAGGTAGTGAACACAAGGCATGTAGTAGGTAATTCGATTTCCACTCAATTGTAATATCCGACATACGGCATCCTAACGGACTCAAGTGCTCTTGTTTGCCAGAAGAAAATTCGCAATAATCGTCCCATCGCTGTGGTCCAATGTGGAAATCCGATAACAATTCGGGAGAAGACAATGTGTGTCATCAGCACATTCAGCACGTGTAAACAAAACTGTTTTGGACCATTCCTTTGGGAGATAAATGAACATCGGGAAGGAAAAAAGAATTCAGGGCTGATTTTTCAATAGACAGAGAACTCGTTAACTGAAGAATAAATATGACAGACATATTTTCTATACAAAAGATGTCAAATTGAAATATTTATCCTTCAGATAAGAGTTATCTGACTAATGAATAATTAGCCCTTAGTCAAAAGAACGTTTAGTTTTTGGTTTGATTTTCCATTGCGGTCATTGATTTTTTATATAGGTAGATATACCTAATATCATTGATTGTGGTAGTGATTTTTGTGTTTGTTTGTTTTACACCAACTCGACCTTACTAAATAGAGGAAACAATATTATAAAACATTTATTTACTCTTTATGTCTTTTTTTAACGGCATTGTTTTTTAGACTATCTGCTAAAACATATCGGTGTAAACAAGATAGATGAAGCCACAGATATTTAAAGTGCGTTCTTATGGTAATACATTTCAAAATGCTTTTGTTACGTCGGTGAGCAAGACTTTAAACTTAACGCTCGGAAAGCGGAACTTTTCTAAAAGCAATTTTGAGAAATACCGCTGCAACGTAGCTATTCAAATAAAACATCTGAAAGATATTTCCGTTTAATTGTGATTTTATTTTTATGAAGTTTTGAACACGTAATAAGAAGAAAAAGGTAGGCTAGGTAGGCTTAAGGTTTTGTTTGTAAAATGTTATAATAAATAAATAAAAAATAAAAAAAAAAGAAGCCTTCGCCGAAATAATAGCGGGATAGGTAGTAAGATAACTCAACTTTATTATTAGAAGTCATAACAGGCACGTATTTACCTGTACCAACTTAATGGAAATTTCACATAACACCGGCCAGTGATGGTCCGTTACATTTTACTGCCGTGCCCGTCCCTAAAGTGTTAATAACCAGTACATAAACAGCTTCACTACCTATATACGACTAAGTCCGACAGGCTGTGGTAGTGGGGGGTGCGCTTGGCAAAGATGGAGCGTGTTTATCTTGGCTCCAGGAAACTTGGCGCCTTCAGCCGTCCATCATAGAAATTTGTTTACGAGATAACAATGACCCAGTTTTATACCTGTCATAATAACTCTCATTTGGAAAGACAACATAATTTGCAAACCAAATAGTATCATTTTCGCCATTTTTGGGGTCTGTTTTTGTTATATTTGTAGCGTAATTTTCATTTGTCTAGTTTGTGTATTATTATGAAGACGAAATATTTTATTCATCTCAAGTCTAGGTTATCGTGATTAAGTTTTGGCACAATTCCAATATCATCTTTATCTATCATCTCTCCACGCTCTACGGGACATACCTACAAAGTTGCAGTATTCTTGAATTGTGAGACATTTTAAAATAGTTTTTGCAAAATGTATTGTGTTGCCAAAGTATGCCTTGCAATGTTCACATTGACAAAAATATCGTGTAAGTACTTATGAAATAAAATGTAAATACTTTACTTTGATCTCATTTTCATTTTTTTCATCTTGGAATTATGTACGTAATTAACAAAGTAGGTATCATTGACCCGTATCATTACAGCGAGATCTTTTATACTTGACATATTCATTTCACTAATTGCTCAGACTTTACACTTTGTCGCGGCCTTTCATCTTGGGGAGTAACAAATAAATGAGAGCAATATGAAAACATAAAGCGGCATTAATGAGATCGATTTGTAAGAAGCTTTCAACATTAAATGTTCGACGTTCAAACGGATGAAACAAAAAAGCAAGCGTAGCGAGGGAAAACCCTCCAAGTGTAGCCGGAAACGGAACTAACGAGCAATTTCGCCGCTAAGTTGAACCGCACAACTGTTACAGCGTATATATCTACTACATATGCCTACCTATATTGTCTCTAGACTAACCCATATAGGTAATAGGTTACAGGTTGTTAGCATGACCCATATGTTCATAACAAGTTGACATATTTGATTGTCGCAAACGTATTGTACCCAGCTTGATTCACATTTGCATACCTACGTCAGAACCACAGAACGTGTATGCATATTAATTTTACTTTGTTATTTTCCAAGTGCAGGCAAAGATGAAACTCAAGGAGAGAAGGAACGTCCATTGATCAGAATGCACATTAACTTACGTGCTGCATGTTGGCATACTGACGAATTTATTTCATTGTCAGTGATGAGTTAAATTAACTTCGAAATGACTCGGAAAACTTCATACTTATCCTGTTTTAACCCAAGTTGAAAAAAGCCAAAAAAGAAAGAAGAAGGACATAAAAAAGGAGAAGAAGTTGAAGTGGCCAATTGTTGTTTCAGATCTATGCAAGCAGGACAAAATCAGTCACTCTAACAGAACTGCTATTCTGTAAAAGTCTCTTGAAGTGAGCTTGAAGTGACCTTGATTCCACCTGATGGTAGGGATTGACACTATTGTCAACTCACTTCAGCTAAGTTTTCACCCTGAGATTTTTACAGAATAGCTCTACAGCTCGAGAGCGTACACTGATAGAACACTACTTGTAAAGTTGTGACAACACGTAGGAACCTTGCTGGCCTTGTTCGCACAGCAAGATATACTAGGTTGTTCCGAAAGTAGTTAACACAGAATAAAAACAATCTCTTTTTTCTTAAAACTATTTAAATTGACGGTTAATTTCAATACAAATCTCCTTGGCGAATATCATTGGCCACCTAAAAATATTTATCTGTCACTCTTCTTTTGTTTGCAACAATGGACTTCTCGCGGGAAGCGCCCACTCACACAGCTGCTAGAACCATGGACATGGAAATCCGATTCAAATAGGGAAAAGTATTGACATCCACGCGGGCGAAGCAGCGAGCAACAGCTACTATAGTATAACTAAATTCCTATAGCACGCGACATGGGAGAAGAGGTACAACAAATCGTTGAGGATACAAGTTTGACGTCATTAGTGGAACCCGGAAAACCTCATCCGAAAATACTGTATAGCCACAGCATAAAGCTGAACACAGGCATACCATTACCAACCTCAGTTCAAACAAAACAAGGTACCGATCTCGACATGCCTAAGGCCAATGAAGTTGGGGCTGCATATTTCAATAGTCTGGCTCTACAAATAGGAGCAGCACATCGCTCCACCTCGGAGCTGACCTAATTCCTGGCTGCTACAAACGACGCGGCAAGTTGACCACTATGGCATATAGCCTGCGTTCCCGGAAAGGAATGGAAGCGAACTGTTTATTTATTATTGTGACGTCATTTTAGTCATAGGTAGGTAGGTCATAGGTTTATGTATTTATTTTCATAACTTAATAAGTAAATAAGGTAAAATTATTGTGATTAAATTTGGCAGATTGTTCGAAGTGTTTATCATTTCGGACTGATATACAGGGTGTAAATGTAAACAAGGGCAATCTTTTAAGGGGTCATTGTACTCATCATTATGAACAACTTTTACTATGGGACAAACCTGAAATCGCGAAAAAAAAATCAGCTGTTCAGTACCTAGTTGCCTGATAATAAAATTATTATTATTACTTTTCGTCAAAATGTAGGGAACAGCTGATTTTTTTTCCGTGATTTCAGGTTTGGTTCCATAGTAAAAGTTGTTCATAATGACGAGTACGATGACCAATTAAAAATTGCCACTGTTTACACTTACACCCTGTATAAGAAAATCTTGGTCTTAAGCACAAACATTTAGGTAATTTTGGTAACAATATGAAAATTAATCGTTTTCGCTGCATATCGTAAGTAGACACAACATAAATAATATAACGTTATCGGAAACTACTTAGTAATCGCTTACTAACTCAGTTAATCTGTTTTAAATTGTGTTATCGATTTATCTATCAACGTTATATCCACGGCACGTATGAACTCTATTAGCTTGGTCATAATATTCGAAGCCCTCGCAAACGTTACAATAATATCGCTATTCGATAGAAATATCATGCATACAGCACTAAAGTATTATATTTTCAGGGATAGCACTGAAGTAAAGTCTTTTACTGGCAGTTAATAGAAACCATTATGTACTCAACATAATAATAACGGGAAAAGAAAATGCTTTCCATGTAATTTTTTCAATTCATTTGTAGTTTCTGAGTTGGTCCCAGTTGTCATTCGTAGATCTTTGACAGTCGTTACGGGTCATCAGAAGCCGAAAGTCTGACAACCAGTCTTACCAAGGGGTATCGTGTTACCCAGTAACTGAGTTGTGGAGGTCAGATAGGCAGTCGCTCCATGCCAACCCCAAGATAGTCGAGAAAAGAAAAGGCTGGTCAGATTGCACTTTCTGAGTTTATCTTGGACTTTACTGACATCGATGAAGAAAAACATCGTGAGGAAACTACCACACCAATTGCGGAACAACTTTGAATTACAATCCGACGGATTTGTTAGGGAATTGAGCATCCATTGCTGCATATGTTTGAAAAGGTCGTCTTCTATGTCGACAGAGCCGAGTCCCCGGTGTGTCGTACTATAGGGATGCTTAACGCCCTCCTGACCACCAATCCTGAATGTGATCTATTTGCTGATGAATGGAGTAGAATTATGCGTGTATGACTGATGTTTTGCGAGAGAAAGTATGCTAGGGTGTCCTCTATTATAAATTTATAAGTTAGTATTTGTTTTTTTTTGTGTATATGTTTCAATATATCTATGTTAATTAATGTAATTGGTGTTACCGTTTTAGTTGACAATAAACAATATTCTCGACTCGGTAAATCACGCAATAATTCAAACTCAAACTCAAGTCAAAATTGAAAATGTTCCATATCTCCACGTGCTTTCCAAGGCACGGAGGAGTCTTGGTATGCAAATATGGTCACCCATCCACTGACCAACCGCGGCAAGCGTAGTTTAACCTGAACGATCGACCCGTGGGGCTGCTATTACTTCGACACGAGCCTTTGCCATGCAGTGGGACAAGTTTTAGGGACGTCGGAGAAGTCGGTGATAAACTGTTATCTTCCATGAGTCACATAAATCTCCGTAATATCTTCTGTGTAATAATTGCCTATCACAGTTGAATCTAAGAGGTAACATAAAATAATAAACAAAACCCATAAAAAAAATAATAATAAAGCGCCTGAAAGCCAACTCCAATTTCCTTTACATAAAGAAGCAAGTAATAATATCCTGAATTCCTGACATAACATTATGAAAGGCCATATTGTTAATATTATCTCCTGACACAGAGACTCGACAGCTGCTCCGAGAATAAAGGAAACCATATCTGATCAGGCGGCCATCGAGCTTCATTGCATTCACCGCAAGACAATATTAAAAGGCGAAAGTTTGTGAGTGTGTCTGTGTGTTTGTTTGTATGTTTGTTACTTTTTCACGCTGAAACGGCTGGACAGATGAAATTTGGTATGTAGATAGCTTATACCCTTGATATGTAGATAGCTTATACACATAGGCTACTTTTTATCCCGGTCTACGCGGATGAAACCGCAGGGTGGCAGGCTCGCAGCTTATAAACGCGAAAGTTTGTGAGGATGGATGGATGAATGTTTGTTACTCTTTCACGCAAAAACTACTGAACGGATTTTGAAGAAATTTGTCACACAGATAGTTTATGACCTGGGTTAACATATAGGATACTTTAATCCAGATATTCCTACGGGTTCGAGACTTACGCGGGTGAAACCGTGGGGCGCTGCTAGTATTATAAATGCGTAAGTGAGTTTGTTCGTTTGTTACGCTTTCACGCTAAAACGGCTGAACGGATTGGATGAAATGAAGCACATTGGTTGATCATGACCTAGGTTAGGACATACGATAGTTTCTATCCCGATATTTCCACGGAATCGAGACTTAGGCGGGTGAAACCGCGTGACACAGCTAAGTAGTAAGATACAATCATGTAAGACGCCAAGACCTTTTCACGGTAAACTTCACGGAAACTATATTAGTTCGATAACAAAACGAACTTCTGTTTCACTACGAATATGTTATTAGAACGTCTATATATATACCTACCAATACGCATCGATATGAAATACGTGTTTCTGATATCGACGTATAAGCTAAGTGAGACATAAAATATATAGTTTTATTACAATCAATAGCGGATCTATTAGTAAAACAAAGAGGGCCTAAATAAATGTTTAAGAGAGATTTCACTAAAATTCGCGATCCATTAATAAAATAAACAAAAACCCATCGGAGCTTGTAATTGGAAATTGGAGCCAATGGACGATTTAGTTAATGATTTGAGACTGGAATTATCGCTTTCACGTCTTTTAGAGCATAGTTTTGATAGGTCTAATCTCTTCAAGGTTAGTAGCGTCAGAAAGTTCACTAACAACACAACAGGCTGCCAAAACCGTTTGTAAAAACAAAAGTTTTAAAAACAAACCATTGTTTGTGAACCCAACAACCCAACGAAATTGTTAAGAAAATAAATTAACTTCAGTAGGTAAAGGTACCTAAATCACAATTTGTAAATAAAGGAATGCTCCAAGAAGATATTATAAAACTTTTCCCAAAAGTAATAAGTAAGGTGAGAACACAGAGGTTGTGAAGTTCATCTAATTTAATTTTAATTAAAGCCGAGAATTTCTTAAAGAGAATATTTTTACTTGCGCGCACCTGCTACCTACGTGCTTTTATGTCATATTTCCAACCAAACAAATATCAAAAGGTTAACGAGGAAAATAATTTCTTAATGTGTCATCTCGCTGGATATTATTTGCACATTCCGTGTTCTATTTCGAGATATTTTCACTTACTGTAATCTTTCTCATCTGAGCTCGTATGGGAGCACTCACTCGCGCGTTTTTCGGTGAAAATGCAACAAAACATTTTAATTTTCGAGCGGTGCGAAGTGGCCGCTTTACCGACAGAAGCTGACTGATTTGTAGCTAAATTAACAAACAATCAATACTTAGTTAATTAAAATGCAGGACACCGTTAGTCCAAAAAGGCAGTGGATAGGTATATTGTGACGTCACAGATTGATGACATAATGCAGTCACGACTGAATGTGCTACTTGCTACATCGAATGTGTGTCGATAGATATACCACGATATACTGTATAGCAACCAATTTAAGTTCTCTGGCATATTGTATAGATTTTTTTAACAAAGTTGTACACATTTTATTATCTGAACTGTTTTTATAGTTCTGATATTCGTTTTTTTTTACGGGAGCGTTCTAGTTTCCGCCTATAGAATTTGATTTCCAAAGCCGACATTATTAACCCGAGCCTGCGAACGTGACATTATGAAGTTTGAAATAACCCATCCGCAAGTTTTAGGCGCGATATTCAATACCGTGAAAATGTCTCATAAGTACCTATGTATGTAAGGATCTGCTTACCTAATGAGATGTGGAATAATACTCAAGTGTCTATAAAATTCTGTTTTAATTACATTGTATCTGATGTAACCAATTATCATTTCAAGACATGGTAGGTTCATAATCAGTTTAGTTCGATCCTAAAATACCTACATTTGTCTATTTTATAAAAACATGTCCATCTGCCTAGCCTTTTCCCAACTATGTTGGGGTCGGCTTCCAGTCTAACCGGATGCAGCTGAGTACCAGTATTTTGCATGGAGCGACTGCCTATCTGACCTCCACAACCCAGTAAACTGGGTAATACAATACCCCTTGGTAAGACTGGTTGTCATACTTTCGGGCTTCTGACGACCCGTTACGACTGTCAAAGATCCACGAATGACAGCCGGGACCAACGGCTTAACGTGCTTTCCGAGGCACGGAGGAGTCTCGATATGCAAAGATGGTCACCCATCCACTGACCAACCCCGGCAAGCGTAGCTTAACCTGATGGATCGATCCGTGCGGCTGTTATTAGGTACTTAGCCACGAGCTTGATAAAAACATGTAATCACTATTATTACAATCTATACTAATGTTATAAAGCTGAAAAGTTTGTTTGTTTGAACGCGCTAATCTCTATAACTCCCACTCTTATTAGTTTGAAAAAATATTTTTGCATTCGATAACCCAATTCTTGAGGAAGGTTATAGGCTATTTAACATCACGCTACGATCTAATTAGGAGCCGAGTAAAAATAAAAAACGTCAGAAATAACGCTAAGGAAAACGAAGTAATAGTGCGGGCGCTCGAAGCAACGCAACGCGGTGGGTCAGGGGCCGAGGGAGTTTTACAAAAACGTGTCTGTTATTTTAGTAGATAATTGTGTATCCTACGATTACAACTTTCACGCGATCGAAGTCGCGGGCAGAAGCTAGTCTTATAATAATTATCCGATGAGAAATCTATGGGTACCAAATTGTCACGTGTGAAGATAATTTGCGAAGTGTCACAGGTGTTCTGTGTAGAACAGTTCTCTAAGGATTGTGTACAAACATTGCGTTTGTTAAATTAGGTACACTCTCTTATAGACCACTTCAATTAATTGAAGTAATCTCTCAGTCTTGCTTGGAGCAAGTCTAGTCTATTCTTGGATGGAAAACACACAGGTAGCAGGAAATCCCACGGATTTGAGCACAAGCACTTCCTAATGCCTCTCATTACGTATTTTTGCGTTTACTTCAGTCAGTGAAGTGGTAGAAATAAACAAAAATACTACCCACATTACAATTATCGCTAATCGGTACTGTGTTTCGTGTTATTAAGGGAAAACAAAGGGGTTATTTGAAGTGGGTAGGTACTTGTATTGAACCATTTTCTTCAGAAAAAAGGTCAAGAAATCACCTCTAAAAGTTCTTCAGCCACCTGAAATACCGGTTTTTACTAGCTACAAAACTGTCCACAAGTGGACATAGACGTAACCTTATTTTATTTGCCTGAAATGCTAGTCATTAAGTAGGTAAGTATAGGGTTGTCATCGGACAGAAACGGGAGCGCCCCTTCCTGCTTGGGAGATACGAAGGTCTTTTTACCAGAAAAAAAAACGGCCAAGTTCGTGTCGGGCCAAGCACAATGAAGGGTTCCGTAGTTGAAAATAATTTATCTCAAAAACAAACTTTGCATTGTAGTTTAAGAACATGTTCTCCCATATAATGATAAGGGACAAGTTTTCAATCGCAAAAAAATATTTTCTTAGATGATAAAACTACAAATTAACTTTTTCCTTTACTTGTGCAGGACCTTGCTTCTTGCCAAATTTCATGATTCTAGGTCAACGATAAGTACCATATAGGTCGCAAAAAATGCTGTATTTTTTTCATGCGTTGACTTAAAAGCTTGATTTTTTTAGAGCTCCAAGGGACCATAGACCTACGTATTTCATATTAATTTCAACTTGATATCTCCACCCGTTCCTGAGAAAAGGGGACTTGAGCTTGACAGACTGACAACGAAGTGATCCTATAAGGGTTCTGTTTTTTCCTTTTCAGGTACCTGCGGAACTCTAAAAAGGAAATACCGTAAGTCACACCCTCGCAATAAAACTGTACGCGGAAATTGCCTAGAGGACAGTGCAGGTAGTGGGTAGTGCCACCTGTCACGTAGCACGTAGCCTGTCCCTGGTACCATGAGGATGATAAATCGAGCCCCAATCATTAGTCTACTACTCACCTCACCTTATCTTATTACTTCCACCTTTGTTAGTCGCTTGCTTGGAAATGCTTTTTCTTTTATTCGTTTTACGTACGGTAATTTTCTTGTAAACAAAGAATTTTTCATTATTTTTTCGCCGCGGCGCTGTTACGATTCTCTTTTCGCAATTATTACGAAAGTGACATTTTTTATTATTAGTGAGTTATACACACATCAACACTGTCTAGGGATATTTTGTATTTCTTAAATTTTTTGATAAACTATAAATATTTTGTTAAGAGAAGTATATATGGAATGAAACCTCAGTTAATGACCAACTTAATTAAATAAATAAAAAACATTTTAGATAATCAAATATTAAAAAAAAAAAAATAACAAAGAGACTAAAAATGGTGCTAAGTCTACGAGTGAAATTAATTAATAAAATTAATAATTTTATTAAAAATAACAACAGAAAGTTAGACATTTTAACTCTTAATAATCAGTGTTGCCACCCCTCACGTTAATTAGAGTTCGGCATCGGTTATTCATACTGTGAATTAAGGTGTCGATGTCTTGCTGTGGTATGCGTTCCCAGGTTCGTTGCAGGTGCAGGAAAAGTTGCTCTTCTGTGGCCAGATTTGGAGGGAGGGCGTGCATAGCCCTTCGCTGCAACATGTCCCACGCATGTTCGATGGGATTCATATCGGGCGACTGCGCAGGCCATCTCATTACCGTGACGTTGTTGTCTTGAAGGGCGGCTGATACCAGCCTCGCCGTGTGTGGACGGGCATTATCATGCATGAGTACGAATTGGTGGCCGATTTGCACCCTATGCGGAATAATGACAGGTTCCACCACCTCATCACGGTATTTCTGAGCATTCATGTTGCCTCTTACAAAAACGAGGTCGGTTCGCGCGCCTATACGAATTCCCGCCCATACCATGATCGTCCCTGCTTGGTACGAATGAACCTCTTGTGGATGCTGGAGACGGCTTTCCCTGCCTGGAACTCTCCAAACTCGTGTTCTTCGCGAATCTGGATGAAATCCAAACCGAGACTCATCCGTAAAGAGCACTGTCGACCATTGTTCATTATCCCATAACACGTGTTCTTGGGCCCACAATAGTCGCCTTCCGCGATTGCCACGTCGCAAAGCAGGAACACGAATTGGCCTGCGAGAATGAAGATTAGCTTCATGTAGCCTTCTTCTGACTGTTTGGTCGCTAACCAACAGCTGATGCTCCTGTTGGAGCCTCTGTACCATTACCATGGCCGTCAGAGTAGGTTCTCTCCTGGCGGTATTTTGGAGAAAACGGTCCTCTCTAGGGGTGGTCACTCGAATTCTGCCAGCATGCCGTTCTGCCACTTCCCCAGTATCACGATAACGTGACCAGAGCCTTGATATCACATTCTGGCTGGTGCCTAGAGTCTCCGCAACAACGTTTTGGATAGCGCCAGCTTCCAACATTCCTACCGCTCTTATCATCTCGTCTCTCGTCAGATGTCGACGTTGCATGGCACCAACGAGATGACACAAACAGTAAAAATCACTAAAACAATTGATAGCGTTAGTTAATTAATGTTTTTATAAACAAATCTCAACACAAAACTAGCACTGCTAACTGAATCAAATGAGTGTTCCCGCGCTTTCTTTTGTTTTAATAAGTTTTAGTTTTTTTTTCAATGTCAGTTTGAAAATGGAACAAGGAGGTTTAATTCCACATATAAACTTTTTACTAATTCTGAGTAGTTTTTCTGAAAATCTAAGAAATGCAAATAAAAATCTAATATCCCTAGACAGTGTTGATGTGTGTATTTTAAATAAAATTGCTGAAAATAATGTCGTATTTTTAAACGAATGTTGTTGTTTTTATATGAAAATCATTTAAGTAGACCTACATGACCTACATTTTGAGTTTAAGTAATAAATCGCTCCCCGGAAAATAAAGTTTTCAGTGCGCCTTCAGGCTACAATGCGTACAAAATTTAGGATCACATTAGGACCATCGACCCTGACTTCTTACTGGGTTAACACTTTTTGTGCTAGTTTTGTAGATTACAATGATAACGTTTTATCTTCTTGAAAAGCTTTTTATTTGATCACAAGGATAAGAAAAAACATTGTAGAAACACTTTGTTACAGGAAAATCATCAAATATTATGCCCGAGTCCCAGCGATGTCCATGGGTCCTTGGAAAATGTCGCTTCGTTTTATAATCCGTAAATAAATCACTTTTGTTTGTTCAGGACCTCTTTCACGGATATGTTTTTTATTTTTAAATCGGGTCTGTGGACAATGGCGGTATATTTTCAGTTATCAAAAACACGTCAAACTTTAGGGTTAAAACGGGTTCCTGTTCACATCCGAAAGTCCCTACTGTTGTCAAGTCAAAAGTTTAAGACAATTACGTAAATGGTACCTACCTACGTGTGTTGTGAAACTCCTTACTTGTCAAATGTAGGGAGTACTTAAGTAATTCCAAAACCGTTTCTCGTATGTCTGGCAGAAAGGGTTCTTTCTTGATAACATCGAAGTGTTTGTGCCCCCGTACAGTATGGTCATGTTATCTGATTAATTATATCTGACTCAAAGAGACCCTTAGTTTGAAGTTTCTCGTCTGATGTATGTAGCTAATGGAACAAGGTTCGTTATAATTAAATTCAACCAGTATGTAGTTTCTAGTGTACTTATACAGAGGCTCGAGACAATTTCTAGTAATATAAAATCTAAGTATGTAAGATAATTTTTAGGGTTTCGTACCCAAACGCTGCCAAACGGAACCCCGCTGTACGTCCGTCTGTCTGTCAGCAGGCTGTATCTCATGAACCGTAATAGGTAGACAGTTTAAATTTTCACAGATTGTGTATTTCTATTGCCAAATAATAAAAATAAAATAAAGTTAAAAATTAAATGGACCCCTTTAATTTTTAACTTAACTTTTAACAAAATATTTAAAATAAATACTTCAGTTCAAAAAAAACACGTTTCTTCTATAAATAAAATAAAGTTAAAAATTAAAGGGGTCCCTTTAATTTTTAACTTTGTTTTATTTTTATTATTTGTTGTTATAGCGGTAATAGAAATAAATAGGTACACAATCTGTGAAAATTTCAACTGTGCGAGTCCGACTCGCACTTTGCCGGTTTAGTTTATCAATTTCAATGATGGACCGAATGGACCTACCTTTTAACTTATCTTACTTTTTGGGAGTGGGAAAATAAGTCAACGTTTACCTAGCTATGTTAAAAGATGCACACCTATTTGTTTGCCAAGTTGGGTAATTATGGAAATATTACAGCGCTACTCTTAGTCGTTGACTCGTTGTAATAAAAGATAATGAGAAAACTCACGTTTCATAGGGAATGTTCATATAATGATATGATTGAACAAATAAGATAAAATTATACAAACGCTACACCCGAGTACAGCAACTCTTGGTTATCGCTTATTATCCGAATAATAAGCGATAACCAAGAGTTGCTATCTAACTTTTTGCAAGTTATGAGAAAATTCCATAATGTAAGTCTTGTTGGTACTTACATTATGGAATTTTCTCATAACTTTCTCATAAATTTCCAACCCACACAGATCGGAGTAATAACGTTGAGCGGTAAAAGCTCAGTGGACAATGAACCGCTTATCCATCATCCCGCGATTCATTGGTTTTATATTCTTTTGGGTTTAGAGCAAGCAATTTTGTGAAGAAAATGAGGTGGAAAATAACCTGAAGTGTCGGGGTCGGGGGGTCGATGCCTCTGTCTGCCATTCCACCAGCAACCACAACAAGGCATCCCAGTGCCTCACACCACCACTCTTGTTTAACTTTGTCTCCGCATTATGGCACACACAGAGTTTACCAACAAAACCTTATTCAAGCATTGTTCGTTGCAATAATTATTCTATTCAATACAACTCTACATTTTAACTACCTACTAGAAAACGGATTTCTATGTTTATCTTGAACATTCACAAAATTATCTAAGTATTTATTTACATACGAGATAAAACTTTTCCTTCAGAAAGTTTTAAATTTATCAGCTCTATTTTCCGTAAAGTTTTTGATTTTCCTGCGAGTTTATCATTCGACGTGTGTGGGACTGTCAATAGTTAATTTACACCACGCTAGCTGACAGGCATACGACATACTAATTGCCACTTCACTTCACTCGGATAAGGACATTATAGCGAATTAGTATCGGCATTGTCGAGGATAGCGGCACGGGACGCGCCCGCCCTCCGCCGCGTTCTGCGCTCAACTGCGGAATAATATGAATGAAGTCGATGAGGGTTTCTCATTTTCAGCGTCCTGAAAAAATTGCTAAATCCTCATGTTTATTGGGGTCCCGTGAAGGCCGAAAGGTTCAATGAGGGTACTTGTACCCTTCAGGATTGCGTATCAACCCAATTGCCAAAATATACTTCAATATCACGTATTATGGACCATAATGACGAAATAGTGCGCGATTGTAGCCAATTTACACCAGACTTAATCTCGTCGAGCCTTCAACGTTTGTCTTAATAATGGAGAGATATAGCGGTGTGGCAAGTTTGTTTATTATTAGGGACCCCTCTAATCGATTGTACTATTTCCAAAGTGTCATTTAAACATATAAATACTTTAGTAGACGAACGATCTTTTACGAGTTACGTAGCTTTAATTGCAAAAGTTGTATCAGTTAGATGGAAACAGTCACGAATATCATTAAGTTTAGAAGGTCACAATACGAATGAATCCCAAAGTTAGCAACGTTTGTTTGTTTCCTTTCGAGGGTGGTAACGAAAAACAATATATTTTATCCCTCTCTGGCAGTTTTATACCTACTCATCAAGCGTATTAAAACGTTGAGTTGATGAGTTTTTTAAGTAGATTCCTATTTGGTAACAGAGGATTAGCTAAGTATGTTATTTATTTATTTAAAAATTACCAAGTATTATTTGTTGATTTAAAAATATTACGCGGACAGGTAGGTGTATGACAGTGGATGGTTACCACCACCATACACTACAACATTATATACCTATCCACTGAAACCTGCTGAAAAGTACGGTAGCCGCAGCTGCACTTTTCAGGAGGTTTTGTTGGCAGGTTTAATTTTATCCCCATACACTGAAAGCGTGTAAGGCTATTCAGTTTAGTGTGCGTTAATTTAAAGCCGGTTTACTTATAAAAGTTTTCACTAGACTTTCATTTCATAAAAATGAAATAGAAATATTTAGTGTCGTATTTCGGCAACGATACTTTTTCCAATTGCCGACTGTCCAGCTGACGCTGTAGCAGAGTTAAATTGAGTATATTTAAGCGGATTGCGTTGTAAATGAAGTAAAATGGCACCCCGGTAAGTTTTCTCAAATAGGTTTAAATTCCGGAAACTTTCCAAGAAAGTGTGAGAAAATGTCAAACTTCTTAAAATGATGTTAGTGCTATCTGCGAGCATTCCAACTTGAGTTTGGGTTTCTATCAAGGTGACTGGATAATCCGTCAGACAATTAGCGTCTGCTTCCGCCTGTTTTATTCCTATCTAGCGTCAGATAGTGGATAATAGACCGGTTGAAAAATTGTTTATATTTATCAAATATCGATCCAGTTCACTGGATTCCAGTGCTAGAATGAGATAGGTACTGGATTAACGTAAAGATGCTCTTCTGAAGGCGACCGGAACCGCACTGGCACCACTGCCGACTGCGGCGAAACTGCCAAATCGCTATGACAGACCACAGCGGCACGACTGGTATCTATGTGACTTCTGTAGATCGCGAAATTGGCACATGTCACCTTTTTCATAGAGTTACATAGAAATCAGTCGTGTTTCGGGCTTCAGAACAGCACCTACAAGGTCACAGCACACATATTCTATCTATAATATGTATGTATTTACAAAAAAAAAAATGTATATAAGTAGTTTATCAGCTATCTCGTTACCATAACACAAGCATTAGGTTGCTTAGCTTGGGACTAGATGGCGTTGTGTGAAATGTCCAAGGATATTTATTATTATTTATTAAAAAATATCAACTCGGAAAGGGTTCGTCACCATATCAACTTGAGCCGTGCAGTATTCTTTGTATGAAACTCTCTACTGCAACGCACACTAATCGGAATCGTAACGTAATCGCCTCGCCTCGGGACAAGCTTGCAAACCGCGGCGATACGGTGACGATCCCTTTCCGAGTTGATATGTGTACTATTTGGCTATGACCTATAACGTCATAGCGCACATATCAACTCGGAAAGGGATCGTCATCGTTCAACTCGAGCCCTGCAGTATTCTTTGTATGAAACTCTCCACTGCAACGCACACTAATCGGAATCGTAACGAAATCACCTCGCCTAGGGACACTGTGGAAGCGAAAGGTGACGATCCTTTTCCGACTTGATATGACATGTGTGCTATGACCTTTAATCAGACTGGTCTGGTGTGCTTTAGGCACACCTAAAGCCTCAGAGTGACGTGCAATGGTCAGTCAGACCTGTAGTCAACCTCTTTAAATGGCTTATCTTTATGCATCATAATTATATTTTTCTCATGACATTAACATAACCTGTTCTAACAAAAGAAGAAAATATGGTAAATAAGTCGACCATTAATTATACCCTATTATTATCCTTACTAAATGTAAGGATGTCAATGGTGTGCTATAAATAATTTCTTACACATGTTTCAAGTGTTATGTTATAACCCGTTGCGTAACTTTCGGCCATAGTGTATGGATTGCAATGGATGGGTTACTGAATAATTAATACATTTCCTATGTGTGCTACAAAATTTACGACGATAATTTAATTATGAAACCGTTTTATGGCTGCAGTCTTGCAAAATTCACTCGCGGCGAATTTAATTTGCGCAACTTTGTATTTTTTTTTAAACAAAAGTAATAAAATAACATGAAATATTATTATAACACGTGAATAACCATAATATAAGTAATAGCTGGTTATTTTTTTTAAGTTCATCTGGGTGGATTATGTTAGGTAAATCAAGCGTTAAATACAGCTCTTTCGCGCCAACAACATTTCGAGTTATGTTTGTGCGCTTACAATAAAAAAAATATTTAGAAAATCTGTTCAGCGCATAATTGTTCCCATATTGTCGTCATCAAAATGCCCTGATTACTTTTTTCTAATTATCTTTAATTTTCTTAATTCGGATGTCACCATGTCATCGAAATTCTCTGTTTTTATCACTTAGTAAACGGTTTGTTTCATAATAACAATGCATCGTATGCATGTAAAATTTGGTTGGTTTAATGCCAAGAGTTCAATAACGCAAATATTAAAAAAATTGCATCTAAATCATCTTACTGTCACAGTAATAATAATCTCAAAAGACCTCCAAAACGCTCCGATCCACTAAGAAATTTCCCTCGCAATTCTTGTTCATAAACTCTGTTTTGGAGGTCTTTTGAGATTATTATTACTGTTAGAGTAAGATGATTTAGATGCAATTTTTTTTTAGTATTTGCTTTATTGAACTCTTGGGATTAAACCAACCAAATTTTACATGCATACGTTGCATTGTTATTATGAAACAAACCGTTTATTAAGTGATAAGAACAGAGAATTTCGATGTCATTGAGACATCCGAATTAAGAAAATTAAAGATAATTAGAAAAAAGTAATCAGCGCATTTTGAAGACGAGAATATGGGAACAACTATGCGCTGAACAGATTTTCTAAATAAAATTTGTATTGCCCAATGTAAGCGCACAAACAACTCGAAATGTTGTTGGCGCGAAAGAGCTGTATTTAACGCTTGATTTACCTAACATCATCCACCCAGATGAACTTAAAAAAAATAACCAGCCATTACTTATTTATGGTTATTCACGTGATATAATAATATTTCATGGTATTTCATTACTTTTGTTTAAAAAAAAATACAAAGTTGCGCAAATAATTCGCCGCGAGTGAATTTTGCAAGACTGCAGCCTTAAGGCTCCCGCAGACATATTTGATAGATTGCTTACATTTAATTAACAGTAAGTATAGGTAGGTACTTATTTCGGTTTTACCATAAAACTTATAAGACTCATAGCTATTGTCTCTACAGAAGCATCACTAACCTATAATAAACGTCCAAGATAGCTGATAGCTCAACAATTTATAAGATTAAATTATTATTATAGGTAATTTAAACGTCTAGGTCTTACGATTCTGAAGCCGAGAATTTGATCTTATAAGATAGATATTTATTTGTTTTTCTTTGAGATTATTGTTCATTAGACATCAGACTTCTAATATTGTTCATTAAGTTTTTCAGAGTTCTATTGTTGGATTATTTCCAGCATTTAATCTTGCTAAATAAACATATTCTTTTGTAGGTACCTAATTAATCTATATAAATAAAAAGAGAAGTCCTGACTGACTGATTGACTGACTCATCAACGCCCAGCCCAAACCCTTGGACCTAGAAAGCTGAAATTTTGCACACAGGTTCCCTTTATAATGTAGACAAGGAATAAGAAAGGAATTCCCGGTAGCAGGTTCCCTTGGGATATTTTCCGACATCCACGCGGGGGAAGCCGCGGTAAAAAGCTAGTTTTCTATAAAACCCACTTTATTTACAGTGTAGGTATGAGAACGACTACAGGTTTATGTTACAAGGTGTCATTTATAATCATTATTATCCAAAATTAAGATTAATATAGCCAAACCAGGAAGGGTCGGTTTCGAATTTCCGATGGCTTTCTTAATTAAAATAGGTACAATTTGGAGGCAAGGGAAATAATTCAGCTTAATAATTAATTAATGAACAATGAGAGAGCTCATGTAAGTACGTGTAATGCCTACCTAAACCAGCTAAGTTGGTCTTACGTAATAATTCTAGTAAATATAGCTTGAATACGTGTAACAGAATGCGAGAATAGAATACAAAATGTGAGCTTTTATTAAGTTTTGATCCAAAATGTGATTTAGTGAGTAACGTGCCTAGAATATTATATATGTGAGGAAAATTGTTCAGTATAAGCAACACAGAGGTGCATACATTGATATAGCTCAAATTTAAAAAGCTAGCGAAACTCCGCAGACGTGATGGGTAAAAATATAATTATATTAACATGATAATTATAAACTAATTATCTATAATTAGCTTTTATTAAATTTATAACCTTTTTTTTTAACTTTTATTTTTGTATCGCTGAACACAGTCAACGCATAGTATGTGTAACTAGACGTTTATATGTGGAAGCTTGTCATTAGCAATTTTTCTGACCTACGAAATATTGTAAATTTTAGGTATTAGTCTGTAAGCTTTCTGTAAAATAAAATAAATAAATAAATAAAACAAAGAAAAAAAACTTTGCTGTTTTTTTCTCGGGTCAACAACCACTGGTAGTGTATTAGTTGAAGTACTTAATTGAGAAAATCTGTGTTTAATCGTGCTCAGATAGAATCAAGTCTGTTAAGTTTATACAGAAAAAAAAACTGATTTTGAAACTATTCGCTCGTTGACCCAAAAAAACCAATGAATATTTTTCTTTTTTTCGTTTTATTGTAGATATTTAGATATCGATACCTATCACATATGTGGAGTTTCGCTACCTAATTTAAGTTGACCCAGTATTTAATCTAAATAATTAACATACACTTGTTTCACAAAATTCCATTCTTAAATTGATATTTAATTTAGGTATGGTATGACTCTTGGTCAACTTGGACAACCAGTCTTACCAAGGTATCGTATTATCCAGTTACTGGGTTGTGGAGGTCAGATAGGCAGTCGCTCCATGTAAAATACTGGTATTCAGCTGCATCCGGTTAGACTGGAAGCCGACCCCAACATAGTTGGGAAAAGGCTAGGCAGATTGATGTATGACTCTTGGTATGGAACTATCGATATTATATAAGTAGTTACCTATGATCAATGGTAAGTACCTGTACCCAGTTTACTCATTCGTATAATTTAATAAAGAATAATTTCCCACGAACTTGGTTATTTTGTTACTTATGCATAAAATAATATCGGCTAGCTACACCAAGCTATTAATAAATTGTGTTCACGTGAAGATCGCAGCGCCTGTGCATTATCTAATATTGACAAAGCCTAATCGCGATCTCGTTGCCTGCAGGCACTTATACATACAACCCTTTCCTCAATACGGCTGCAAACATTTGTGTATAGGTACTGAGTGCTAAATATTTCATTTATCTATACCTACTTAACACTTTCTATACAGAGTGGCAGCGCTGAAATAATGCATTTGATCATAATAACCCTCAGAGCAGAAACTAATAAAAGTATCTGACAGTGTCAGGGGCAAAAACGTAGGAAAGCTTCCTTTCCTCAATACGGCTGTAAACAGTTGTTTATAGGTACTGTATGCTATACATTTTATTCATTTAATCATAATAACGCTCAGAGTAGAAACTAATAAAAATAGCTCATAAAAGTATCTGACAAAGTCAGAGGAAAACACGTCGGAAAGACTAACGACGGGTATTAAAAAACCGTACGTAAGTATTCATATTTCTCATATAACAGTTTTCCGGAGATTGCATTTAGACATAGGTATTTGCAATTCACCGCTAACCAACAACGAATAAGCATGCACTTGTTAGATTATCACTTACCGGTAGCCGAGCCGCTGTTCACCACGTTGTTCGGCGCAGCATTTGACGTCACTGGCTTCGGATTCGGATTCGGTAACGAGTTGGCTGACGACGTTGGGGAAGTCTTCACGCATGGCGACGTCGGTAATGATACGGGAGAGGATAATCTTAGCGGTGACGTAGGGGTGCCCAAATTGGACGGAAGTGACATCTTGGAATCCGAGGAAATGAAAGAATTCACTTTGATAGATATATCGGATTTGTCGTCGGAAGGCTCAGGAGTACAGAGGACTGTGGGCAACGATATTTTTCTTGTTGATTTCTGCTCCCTTGCTGAAGACTCGTCCATGTTGCTCTGAAATCAAAGAAACGAATAAGTGTTACATATTGTCATATAAGGAAGGCGTTATATGGTTTTACGGAGTCTATCAAGTAGGTATTTACATATATGTATATTTTTTTGTGTATAATTAAATATAGCATGGTATATTTTCAGGCCGTTCACATAGCGTGATGCGTATGTTACTGTGATTAATTAGTGATATATGAAAGCAGTAGGTACCTACTTATGTGAAATACAACGGTCAGTAAATTTACAACAAACAGTAGGAACATATCAATGGATTCTTTGTTCTTTTAAAATTTAGAATAAATATATTTATTCTAATGTTTACAACAGTTTACATACTTTCGAATTTTGTTTACTCCGGTAGAGAACAAAGCGGTGTAAATATTTAACACGTTTTCAGTATTTTTATAGAAATGTTGGCCCACTTTCAAATATTGTATTGATTCGAAACCTTACAGTCTCACCCAAAGCTGATGACAATAATACTGCTGGCACAGTTTCAAAATTAAGGTAAGAGGAGGTTTACTCCCTAAACCAAAAATTAATAGTTCTTTCCCAAAACCAGCTAGTGTTTCGATATGATAAGATTTCTGAGAAATGCCTATAAAGAGATATTCTTTAGATTCAACACAAAAAATAAATGTCGTGACCACATAAAAGTTTTAGAGTTCAATAATTACCAAGTAGATTTAGATATTATTTTGTAACCGGTCTTTCTATTTAAGGCCGTTAGTGGTCTAATTTTAGAGAGTATTTGAGATTAAACAACTCAGTCTGGTACGGACCTTCCTAAGAATGTTTTGCGAAGGATATTAAATTTAAAACCAAATAACTAATGTTGTTTTGACAAAAAGGGTTTCAGATTTTCTAGTATAAGAGTATAAGTAATTTCTTAGTGGTTATAATCATTAGACCTAATAAAAGGCTTTTTCCGTTTTGCTTCGCAGGATATTAATTTGTCTACATCAAGACATCAAAGCCAAAACGCTTCATCAAAACGTCATTTAAGAAAAAATAAATCTTGACTTTTAAATGTCAACTGTCGGATAACCACGAAATAACTCGAGCACAGATATTACTTTATATAGTGTATTATCAGGTATTATCTATGAGCACAGACGAAAACAATGTTCTACGAAGAACAGCAACACAGTAATATTGGTGCCTTCCACAAAAGCCAAAGAGATTTAAGATCTTTGACAAAAGCTAATAATCATGTGTTGAAGTTGAAATAATTCGGCATAGGTATATAAGACTACTGCCTTATATAAGGTGAACTTTTTTTAACTACAAATATTTAAACAGTACATCTAACTATACGCTAGAAATACGGCGCTAGCATTTTTTTTCAAATATTCAGGCTAGTTTTTTTTTTCAATTTTTCTAACAAAAAATAACAATATTTTTAAAAGCATCCTGTATACTGACTCAGTCATTGTCCTGCGCGAGGCAAAAAAATCTACCGTATTACGTCATCGCTCGGACTCTCCGCGCCCCGCTTGCTGCACGTGTTGCAAACCGTTATTTATGACTCTTTCTTAGTACCTACCTATTCGTCTAGGATCTTGTCTCCACCTCGAGCAACGCTATTAATATTCCGCTGCAATAAACGAAAGTAACATTTGCGCTAATCTTTGGTAGAGATATTTCCAATAAATCGAAGCGGATCAGTGTGGAGCTATTTTATTTAATATGTAATACCTACTTTTTATGTAATGTAATATTCAACACAATTTTAATTGTTAAGAATAAATGAAATGAAATGAAATATTGTTTTTTTATGATAGATATTAACAATTTTACTAACATTAATTTAAAATGTTTCTACTCACTGGTGTAAGACTGCCTTTGTAATGCAGGAATCAAATAATAACGTTCAGTACGTTCAGTGGAAATTAATCCTAAGTAATAATACAAATAAATAAAACAAAATAACAGATAAAACTCACCATTTATTATTATTTTTTTTAACTGGGCGTGTTTAAAAGTCAAAATTCACTATCAGATTTACACTTATTTACACAATTTACTAGTTATTTACACATATCACATCAATTGTTTGACGTGACGCCCTTGTAGACGCACACACTGTCTAGCGCGATCGAGACAATGCCTCAGCACTTCAGTAAGCACTTGCTGTTCACTGGACATCACGTCAAATGCACTCACAATTCGCGCACGTAATTCATCTAATGTACGGATCGTTCCCATACACTAAGTCTTTGGCCCGACCCCACACGTGGAAGTCCAGGTGAGCGTGGCGGCCAGCGGATAACGCTACCGCGCCCAATCCATTGCCCTTGGAACTCATCCAAGTAGGTGCGTACCCGCACACTGAAGTGCGCCGGCGCGCCGTCGTCGTGCTGGTAGTACATGTACCTGCGGTACAACACAGGTATATCCAGCAGTAGCTCTGGTAGGTCTCGCTGGAGGAACTGCAGATACGTGTCCGCAGTCAGTCGATCCAGAAAAACGGGTCCTAATAATTGGCCGTTCAACAGTCCTGCCCACACATTCGCACTGAAACGGTGTTGGAAGTGGTCCGGCCGAATCACTCGTGGATTGTAATCGCACCAGTACTGCGCATTATGCACATTACATAGTCCCTCGCGCGTAAATGTGCACTCATCCGTCCATAGCACGTTATCAGTGAAATGATTTTAGCGAACTAGACGCCGCTCCCGCGTCGAATGCTGGCTGGCCGCGCAACGGGGTGCGGCAGGGGCGAAGCGGGGTATGCTTTTAGGTAAACAACGTGACTCCTTTGTTATCTGCCATAAAGTACGTTAGCTGGAATTCCCCGTTATACACGGGGTGTTGAATTTTACTTTTTAAACAAAATGGTTTTTAGTATTTTTCTTGGAAACTAGCGTATAGAAATTTATGATTTTTTCAAGAAATGTTTATTTTAAGTTAATGAATCTATCCTCAAAATTTTTGTATTTACTTTTAGATTACCTTATATAGGTACCTAATATGCCGTACATACATACCTACATCAGCTACTGATGATGTTGTAAAAAGCAAGATTTGACATACCAAGTTACGAGAACAACAAATAGCAATACCGTCTGTGTTGCTGCGTTCACAGGTATAAATTTAATTTATTTAAATTATGAATTTAAGTATTCGTTAACTCCCTTCCTACTTTTGCCTAACTTTATAAGACCTGTAATTTCGGTTGAATGTTTCAGAAAGCTCTCTACATCTTCCACACTATCGATCGGATAATTCTACAGAAATGTAGAACGAAAGTACATTCCACAAAAAATAATCGTAGCGATTAGCGTAAAGCCCAATGTCCAACGCATGCCTTCATTTATCAATTCTTCGTCACACATTTACATCGACTATAGAAAAAGTGATAAAAAAAACAACGTGCACCAAGTGGACTGGCCGGCAACACGGCACGCCAGTGAGGAGCCTCATAGTAGGAGGACGCCCGACGCTAAGCCGCCACTCGGCCCACACTCGAACTACTGCGCCAGAGCGAGACGGCAGCACTGGTGTAGATACAAGCTGATGTGTCCTCGGTTTGTATCGCTCATTGCCTCATTCATTGAGTTGAACAGTTGTTCGTTGTGTATGAGCGACACAGGCGTTGTCGCAGCTTGTTTGCCGTCAAAACTTCAACATTGTTTTCAAAAAAAGTGTGCAATAGTGGTAACAGCGATAGTTTCTAAGCGCAAAGTTTATAAATAGCAGTGATTTAAAGTTAACGCAAACATGTCTACCACCGAGATAGACAGACCTGTGGGACTAAAACTGAGAGTGGTACATGCAGTGAGATTAATAATTGCGAGTATTGGGAAGTTTTTCTTTAGTTTATATTATGGAGCTGAGGGAGAGAAGATACCACCCATACACGACGATATCCTAAAACAGCCAGCTATTACAGTAGCAGAGAAAATTCGGAATAAAGAGGTAAGTTTGAGTTATAATAAATTAATAATTGTAAAGTTAGAACAGAGGGTAAACATATTTGGTGGTCCCGTTATGAAGAAACTTTTTCGAAACAGGATAAATTTGCAAACATCTGGAGTATACGAAGTTTTAAAGTGAAAAAACAAAAGTAAACAAACATAAACATGACAACGGTGAGCTAGTAGGTACAAGTTGAATAGCTAATGATGTAATATTTAAAGAGGAAGCACATGATGCAAGCAACCAGTGCGTGCTTCTACGTAACAAGGAAATTGTACTCCTACAATTTTTCAGACGGTTTTAATTCGTCGTGCTACCTATCTATGTTGATTTTCCAAACCCATAATGTAGTTCAATGCCATCTTAACACAAACTGATAACAGTATCCACGTGTGAATCGATAGCTATGCATTTAAAAATACACTTTAATAACAAAACGTTGATATATACATATATCCAGCAATAGGCACAGTAACAAAGTTCAAACTATAAAAATATGATTCACCATGTGCACAATCTTTTCTAGAACTGGCAAAACGATTAGATTATTGCGAATTATCCTGCCCTTTTCCGGTGCAATGGATAAAGTAATTAAATCCTGCAAGACACTAGAGGCTTGCATTTGCTTGTTAAATTTTTGACAAGGGTTAAATTTTCTGACCTGCTTCGTTATTTGATTTTAATGTTTGACTGAGTTCTATTCTATTCTATTTCTTATTGCCACGATAAGAAATTCCACAATTGTATCCTATCTGTTTCTACTATGGCAGTAGCTGCTGTAAGTACATTCGTTTTACATAGATGCCTACACGTCACTTTTATTAATTTATTTTAGCACCCTATTACTTAATGCCAGCACGTGTAGGTGCCGAAACTTCAAGTTCAAGTTATAACCTTGACATTAAACATGAGTATGACACATACATAGTCGGTTGGTACCCTGAGTACCCTCGGCTTACATAATTTTAGAATGACATTCGGAATCAATTGCCGTCATGCAGATCATGTAAATTTTCATATAAATGATAATTAGTACGGTATCAGGATTCAAAATCTATACTTCTTTAGTCGTACGTACGCGATAACATATACAGGTGGTCCAAATAGTGACGTCAAAAAGAAAAATATGAATATGAGGAATTCAGATTTTACCCAGGGGGGGGGGGTATGTTCCGCGATTTTTTGTAGTTTTCGAGTCAAGTATTTTTTTTTTTGCAATTGTTAGTAGTTTTCTGCCGTGGAGCTTCAAAATTGATATCTTTTTTGTAGTGTGTTTCAGATTTTCGAATCACTTGAATGTTACTTTCATGTCACAAAAAAATATCTGGAAATGCACACTACAAAGAATATATGAATTTTTGAAGCTCCACCGGCAGAAAACTCTAAATAATTACAAAAACAAAAATTACCCGAAAACAATAAAAATCGCGGAACAGACATGGGATATTTTCGAATACCCCGGGGTATGAGGAATTCAGATTTTTCTTTTTGACGCCACTATTTGGACCACCCTCTATATAAAGTAGGTAAATATTTAATAGACGACAACAAGCTGGTTATGACTCAAGTATAAAGTCAGCGTTACAAAAGGCTTTTGTTATGTTGTGTGAATAAAACTACACAGGTACTTAGCATTGTCTGTCTGCATTAGAATCCTGTATGATCGCAATAACATCGAAAGTGGTGTAATGTCGATGAGGAGAAAACTGACTGTTTCTTGAACTACAGGACAAGCTGCTTATTTTTTCGTGTATGCTTTGTTGAATTTGTTATTTTTTTGGATAGACGTTTCTGCTGCCTATAATTAGGGTAAAAAAAAAAACAAATTAGATTTGGCCGGGATGTCGTGCAATTTCTACGTTGAGAGAATAGGTATTTAGAATGAAAACAATGTTGCCTCGTGCCTTTCGTTTGAAGGTCAGAAGCTAAGTGTTTAATTAGTGAATCCGCTGAACAATGGAATTCTTCATAATCTTTCCTTCAATAGTAGTAGCCAAGACTTTGGAGACTAGAGCTAGAATAGCATCAGAGACTAAATTGCGACAAAAAGCTATAAAGGATTAATAAGAGCCTGATGAGGAGCCTTTGTCCACCAGTGGACGTGTTTCATCTAAATGGCGATGAAGAGCTTGATAATTTATTTCCTGTAGAACATAACATCGTCTAAAAGCTTATTAATTGAGGATTAGATTCCTCATATCATGGTACCTATATTGATTTAATTATTTTGTCTTGATCAGGTTATGCAATTATGTCTAGCCTGTTTTCGTTCTTCGTTTTAATCTTCGAGGAAACTTGCATGAATAAATTTGTAACCGGTTATAGCCATAATATCTAAAATGAGAATGAAGGAATCCTCAGTAATTTAATTAAAGCAACAACGGCGGCTAAATCTCTAGAGATGTAGCTAAACAACAACAAACTTCAATGCTATCATAATAGTTCGACGTAATAAACAGCAGGATGCATAACACCCGGTGTTGATTGACCAACTACGTAACATAACTAGTAATTCATGGACTCACAATGCGGCACGAATTGGCTATAAGCATCACGAACCGAATGAAACCGTGAACTAGTACACTGGTGGGTCGAAAAAGAGTATGAATAAATATCATGAAAGAGTTGATTCGCTTAGTACAAAATCTTCTGGGGATAGAGAAATTACCATTGAAGATATGAATGAGTTAAAAAGCGATCCTGAAAGTAAGGTAGCTACTTACGGGAAGTTATGCTTTGGTGTAGGGGCATCAAGCAAAATCTGTCTCCGCGCAAAATGCGGCTTGAAGTATCGTACGATAGTTCCATAAGGTAACCGAGTTAGTTCGGCAACTCAAGTGATTCGTATCCATTAGGAATCTATCCTAACTATAGTAACTATTTTAAACATTGTGTTCAAGTTTGTTGGATAAAGTTTACCTGTTGTTTTAGTAACTTTATAATTGTTTTGATTCAGTTCGAATACAAGCCTTCTACGGGCAAAGTTTCAGCAAATTGAAAACGAAGCTTCGAACGTAAGCTAAAGATAATTGCGGTTAAGTACTTAAGGCGAAAGCTCCAGGGTAGCCCGCGAAATTCAAAATTTCTTACGTTTTTTGCAATTTGTAGGTCAGTGTGAGCTTGTATGTTGATTAAAATATGATTCGCGGCCGTAGCTAATACGGCTTCACAGAATTATAATCATTAGAATCAGCAATACAACTCCATAAGTTAGCATTTACCTCAAACCTCATGATTTCATGAAATCGCTAGATTTGAGATAAATGCTAACTTATGGAGTTGTATTGCTGATTCTAATGATTATAATTCTGTAAAGCCGTATTAGCTACGGCCGCGAATCATATTTTAATCAACATACAAGCTCACACTGACCTTCAAATTGCAAAAAACGTAAGAAATTTTGAATTTCGCGGGCTACCCTGGCGCATCAACCTTAACATTAAACTTGATAATTATTTTGTAACGATTGCCAGACTATGGATCGAAGTGGCGTCAGCTCGTCTTAATTCCTTACTTACATTGGTCGTTAGCGAAAACTGAAGTTTGACTAAGGGAATTTAATATTCTCATGTACTACATAGGTGAATTATTGTAGGTGAATAAAGTTATCTCAAACTTCAATTATGTTTTATTTAAATGATCTAAGTTAAAATTAGATAAAAGAGTCTTGATCAATTTATTGAGGAAAATTATGAATATATCGACTATCGGTAAAGATCCCATTCTATGTTTCTTTAATAACATCAGATTTTGGCATGGTCTGGCGAAAATTGCATAATAGTAATTTATCTTTCGTTGTAGCAATGGTGTAGGTACCTATAGCGGTCTATGAGTAGGGCATTATTCAGCAGTTTTATGTAGAATAATATGTGTGGGTGACGGTAATTATATTTTTTTATTGTATCCGACATCGGCACTGTTTCCATGATAAGCTAACCAACAAGGTCACACATAAAGATACTAGTTTTATTAAACACACGCTAATTAAGATTTTATTTTTATAAATGCTGAGTAAAAAACTATAATCCAATGCCGGTTTTTGGTTTGATAAAGTTAATCTGTTGTCACATTACGTGAGAAGCTTAAAACTACTTTGTTAATTAATTTACAGATAACCAGCGTCGAAGTAATAGAAGCGTGCATCAGGAGAATTAAAGATGTCAATTCCGCGCTCAATTGCTTCGTGGAAGATCGATTTGAAGCCGCATTAAAGGAAGCACGAGAGGCCGATGACCTCGTCCGTAGTGGGTTGAAGTCGGCCGCACAGCTAGAAGAAGAGAAGCCCTTCCTCGGCGTCCCTTTTACAACCAAAGACTGTATAGCAGTTAAAGGTACGATAAGACTAAATATGGTTATACAAGAATTTAGCCCATGCACTGGTCTTTGCATCATCAATTTTCTGTACCTACCACTGTAACTTCTTATGATGTTATGATATAGTTTGATCAGAGTCGGCTTAAGGATTTCTTGTTTTGTCCGTGTTAATTCAAACCTGCGATCTACTATTATGATGACTAATCGGAGAATACGGATGACGATTTTTAAAAATGTCGATTAAACGGTAGGTTACCTTCGTGAATTTTAATTTCAACTTAATTAATACAGTTAATTGGCAATACATTATGGTTTGTTGC
The DNA here is from genome assembly GCA_905163495.3 of Cosmia trapezina. Lineage (NCBI taxonomy): Eukaryota > Metazoa > Arthropoda > Insecta > Lepidoptera > Noctuidae > Cosmia > Cosmia trapezina. The sequence goes on from LR991038.1 coordinate 13,685,697, forward strand.
CAATTACCTAAGTGTACCTATGAAATTAACTAATTAGCTTTATCACAGTATAATAAAGCTACAGCAGTTTATCTGGGCACCTTGAATTAATTACTTAAGGCCACTCGGTAAATTTTACGCGTCCGTCCGTGAGTAACTGCCACGCATTCGAACAGTTGCGTACTGGTATATACTGAGAGTTCGAAGCGCATCGTTTCGACCGTTTTTTTATAAAGATGTAATACTGCTTACTTTATTATACTGTGGCTTTACTTTACCTATAAGTAAAGTAGGTATACACGCACGATCGCAAGTGATGTGTAATCGCTTTAAGTCGTCACTGGCGGTAAAAGGGTCACAGGTAAATTGTTTTTTCAATACACTTCCTCGAAAACTGGTTGATAACGCACTACGATTAGGTTCACAATGCAATGTATTTCACACGCGTGCGATTTTTTACTTTCCCGCACGTGTGCGGGACTAAAAATTACCACAGATAACTTATTTATTACCTATACTTAGTCCAAATTGGTTCAATGCCTCTATTCACAACTCTTTAATCGGAGGTGAATGTTTTTTTTTTAATCTCGGCAAAGAGATATGCGTCTTTACGGCGTTAATATTTTTTGAATATTTAAATAATTTTTATATACAGAATATCACCAAAAACCATGATTATTACAATAAAAAAACGTTTATGAACAAATTAACATTTATTTGTGTTCTAAACTCAAAAATATTTGAATTATCTATTTTTCATATTAGGCTGTTTATCGGCTTAGGCTTAGACGGTTTACCTTTGCTTCTCCTTCAACCTGGCGAAAGCAAAACGCGGAAAAAAAAGAAAAATTAAATCATAGTTTCCTAATAATTCATGACAAAAATATTTTCCGTTAAGTATTTTATTTTATTTCTTCAAAAGTGTATTGAAAAACGTCGTTTGATACTCGTGGACAAAATTGTTATTGCAGTTCTCGGCTCAAAAACAACCTCGCCTACGGCTCGGCTGTTAATTCCGCCTCGAATGCAATAACAAACGTTCTCCACTTGTATCAAAATGTACTATTCTATTATAATGGATGTTTTCCTATCTTCAAATTACAGGTTTACATCACACAGCCGGTGTGGTTCTTCGTAAAGATGTTATTGCTGAACAAGACAGTGATGTCGTCATGTTGCTAAGACAGAAGGGTGCCATTATCATTGGACTCACGAATGTACCTGAAGTGTGTATGTGGTAAGTTTAGATCAACCCTCTATCCTTGTAAAAAGTATCGTGACAGACAGACAAACACAGCCTAAGTAAAGAAAAAGAAAAGCCGCTGAAGATACAAACATGGAAGTAAGAGAGAGAGAGAGTAAAGTTGCACTAAGAAAGGTCGTTTCATCTCATCATTTTCAACCCGCAAGGGTTGTTGACGTTTGTCAAAATCAGTCAACCTTTATCTACGCTTAAAATCCAAACTTCAGATCATTGCATAAGCTAATAATCAGCCTATAATGTTCCCACTGCTGGGACACAGGTCTCATCTCTTCGAGAGGGAGTGGGCTGTAAACTGTAATCTACCACGCGGGCTCAGTGCGGGTTGGTAGATGTCACATGTCTTCGAATTTTAGGTTTTGGGATAAATATAGCATATCGGTTTCCTCACGATGTTTTCCTTCACCGTTTTGAGAGCAGTGGTGATGAAATTATTTGCACAAATAAAAGCGTCTGCCTGGGTTCGAAATTACGAACTCAGACCATTGGGCAAAGGCCATTATTAAACATGTTTGTTCCCACTTACTAAAAATGTTTGTTCTCAAAGATATTTGATGCATATGACGTCCATATTCCAGGTGGGAAACACACAACCACATCCATGGAAGAACGAAAAACGCTTACAACACCACAAGAATTGTTGGAGGTTCATCTGGCGGGGAGGGATGCTGCCAATCAGCTGCAGGCAGCGTGTTTGGCATAGGTATGTATAACGTACACTTCTTGAATATACTTGCAAGCATATTATGGCCTATTGTATCAGATAAACCATTTTGAGAGTCAAACCTAAGATAGGCCAAAACTAGGCCATGTAACTCGAAGGACTGGTGGCTGTTGAAGCTGACAAGTCGAGTGCAGACCGCAAACGCTAACGTGGCTTAGGACAACCCCTAGTTACATTGACCGGACATACTTGGGCAAATATTTCAGAGACCCATAATTTATGTCTTACCATATTACTCGTCGTTAAAGAATTTCGGAACCAAACATCTTGATTCTACATTCTAAATAAATAAAGAAAAAGCAATCGACCTCGTTTTGAACATGAAACACGCTCGATCTCGCCGATTCTCGCCTGATGGAAAGCGATGGATGAGGTCTATGATGTAAGGAGCAAGCTCAGAAGATTATTTTATACTAGCTGTTGCCCACGATTTCATCTGCCATCCAGGATAAAAAGTGCCCTATGTCCTTCTCCAGGTCCCAGGCTACCCGTCTGAACGATCGGTTCAATGCAGATATACCTACAGAGTTACTTTCGCATTTATAATTATTGTATAAGTAGTTAGTATGGATACTTACGTCTTTTTGCGCAAGTAATTTTGCTAATGTGTTACTTCAAGTCATCACTTAGCAACCTTATACCTCAATGTTAGATCGATATGTTTGTAAGAAATGGTTTATTTAGTTTCCCTTTTCCTAAAGATTGTAATACATACAATGATTGTTTTGTGTTTAAAGGTTCTGACATTGGTGGGTCGATACGGATGCCAGCTTATTTCAACGGGGTTTTCGGTCACAAACCGTCACGTAACATTGTTTCAAACACTGGACAGTACCCCATTCCTGAGACGGATTTACTGGATTCATTTTTAGGTAAGCAACTATAATCATAATAATTATAAGAATCTCAGGTAGGTACTTACCTATATTCATTCATTGGACATTATAATTTATTATCATTTATTTATCTGAATTTACCATCATCATTCTCTTGCCCTTATCCCAATTTATTTGGGTTCGACGCAACATGTCTTTTTCCTCTATTATACAGGGTCAAATTAAATTAGCTAGCGAAACTCCGCAGACGTAATGGGTATCTATAACTAAAGTAATGTAAACAATAAAAAACAAAACAGAAATTAATTTGATGTTTTTTTTGGGGTCATCAACCGCTGGTACAGACGCCAGCACAATCAAGCTACTACAATCTGTCAAATTTCTTTAATAGATTTTTATCTTTATCGTTAAAGCATTAGGTTCAAGGTTGATTGGGAAAATTTGTCATTTTCGGGTGGCTTGACCTGCTGGCGTCTGGACCTACTCACTTAAAATATCAGTTTTTTGTGTAAACTTCACAGCCGTGATGGGTATCGTTATCTCAATACGATAAGCCAGCTAATTTAATTTGACCCTGTATTTATAATCTTCTCAAAATCGTCATATTAATGTGCATCTTTAGTGCGAACGCCCAAGAAAGATATTACTTAGTGCAATTTAAAGCGTGAGTAGGGACTCGAATCTTATATGTTTACAATTATTTTCTGTACAGGTATTGGTCCAATGACTAGACATGCGGTGGACTTGAAGCCTCTTATGAAAATTTTAGCAGGGCATAATGCCAATAAACTCAACTTAGATGAACCTGTCGATGTCAAAAAACTCAAATATTACTATCAATTCAGCACTGATGCGCCGTTGGTGGACCCTGTTGATCCGGAAATTATAACAGCAATGAAAATGGTTACGGAATTTTTGAAAAAACAATATCAAATTGACGCTGTAGAGAAGAAAGTACCACTAATGCGTAAGGCAATGGCCATTTGGTTCGCAAACATGAAAGGGAGCAAGAGGTTTGGCCAATTAATAATGTCGAACGATAGTATAGGAAAGATCTTACTAGAAATCGTGAAAAATATGTTTGGGCTCTCTGGAAATACGTTCATTGGTTTGGTTACCGCTCTATTTGACTACGGAGGTGTGGAAATTGGCAGTGAAAAATACAGACACTACCTCAAATTACGCGAAGATCTAGAGAGGAGCTTCTCGACCTTGCTCGGGGACGACGGTGTGTTCTTCTTCCCTACACACCCTACAACGGCGCCCTATCACAACGAACCACTAGTTCGTCCTTTCAATTTCTCTTACACAGCTATTATCAACTGTTTAGGTTTGCCTTCTACGACGGTTCCACTAGGGTTAAGTAGCGAAGGTTTACCGATTGGAATTCAAGTGATTGCAAATCACAATCAGGATAGATTATGTTTTGCAGTAGCAGAAGAATTAAATAAAGCATTTGGAGGATGGGTAGAACCTCAAAAATCATAAAGAACATAATTGAGCGACCAAACATTTTTTGGTTAAATGTGAAAGGGTCGGTTCCGTTTTTTACTTTTGAGGTACGGAACCTAACAAAGAAAAGAATAACATATTCAATCAGAATATAACTTTTTTTTGTTTCGCCAGCACTTTCATAATTTAGCCCAAATACAGTGATGGTCTTTTACTATGTCATTTACAACTTTAGGCCCCTCGCCCACGGCGACTTTTTGTAGCGATGCTGTCGCGCGTTTACGAAATGCGCGACTGCATCGCTACTAACGCGCGTTAGTCCCATTTGCAACGCGCTACAGAAGCGATGCCAACGCGCTACTAACGCGCTACAATATCGCGACTGTATCGATGCAAACGCGCGACCGTGTGGGGTGACATCGGGGAGAGAACGGAGGGAGGGTTGCGCGTGAGTGGAGTGAATATGACATCGTATAACAACTTCTGAATTTGAGATCATATTTTTTTAGTATTTTAAATGTTGTTACATGATGTCCACAAAGTAATCTCTCTTTGTTGGGTGCATCCAATATTGACGCTGCTTTCGTTGCCTACGCTTCGGCTGCTTACGTAAAAACAGCACCAAAGACAACGTGACTAATGTTGCCTCAACCGAGTCCATCTTGCAACTGTAGCGATCGCAGGTATTTTTGTGCCGTTACTGAATCGCGACAGAAGCGCACCAGTATCGCGTTGCATCGCGACTGAATCTGGACCCGTGGGCGAGGGCACACAGCTAGCGACCGCTTCGCGACTGTATCGATGCGGACGCGCGACAGCATCGCTACTGCATCGCTACAAAAAGTCGCCGTGAGCGAGGGCCCTTTATCATGCATAAGTGCATACCTACTGCAGTATGTCACAATATTTTTTGTAATTTTTAACATATTTCTACAATGCCTTAAATGTTTTATGTGAGAAATAATTGTTAACGGTATTTTAGTAATAGGTAATCTTGATGGTGTGATAATTATAATTACAATGGGAACTAGGCACAGTTGTTACAAGACTTACTTCTTGCGATGATTAATTCTGTCCTCTTTTTATAAAAAATCTTAGGTTTGTGGATAGATACTAACCCTCTTATTCATAAAAAAACTAAGGGCTGATTTTTGAATAGTCAGAACTTTTATCCAAAGAATAAACATGACAGTTTGACATATTTTCTATACAAAAACATACAACCAACAACAAACATTTATTTATTCCTTAAATAAATTTATCTGACGATTGAAATATTGGCCCTAAAACGCTCTATATACCTACATATTTTAGTTAGAGAAGTGTTTTGTCTTCTTCTTTCAAACTCAAATCATAATTCGAATGAAATTGACAAAACACTTCTATACCTACTTATTTTTACTTGTATTTACATAATATATTAACTAACAGATTTAAACCATTATTAGTATTACCAATTACAAACTCCATTCATAAAAAAAACTTTTTTACAAAAACAAAAACCGACTTCCAAAAAAAACACTACAAAGTGAAAAATAACTTTAATTTCGGAAGTCGGTGGCAAAAAACTAAAATACAGATCCAAAGACACCGACTTCCGAAATTAAAGTTATTTTTCACTTTGTAGTGTTTTTTTTGGAAGTCGGTTTTTGTTTTTGTAAAAAAGTTTTTTTTACCAACTTTCAGACATACTTTTTGGCGGCAAATGTCAAATGAGACACTTTTTAACTACCAGCTAGAAAACACCAATACTTTTGGCGGTAAATGTCAAATGAGACACTTTTTAACTACTCGGAAACACAGATACAAAATCATCTGAGTCAAATCACATACTTTCAACTCTAAATTCAGTATTTTAAATCAACAAAATTTATTATTATTTGGAAATCATGACATTCGGCCATCCGACACTGTGTTGCCTCCTGGCACACACAAAACAATCATAATTTTTAAATTTTTTAAATAAATCATGACACATTTAATGAAATAAAATGACTTTTTCACATTGGTGGATCTTTGACAGTCGTTACGGGTCGTCAGAAGCCCGATAGTATGACAACCAGTCTTACCAAGGGGTATCGTACTATGTAGTTACTGGGTTGTGGAGGTCGGATAGGCAGTCGCTCCATGTATAATACTGGTATTCAGCTGCATCCGGTTCGCCTGGAAGCCGACCCCAACATAGTTAAAACTAGGCAGATTGACTTACTTTTCTCACTAAACAACATTTTTTTTTCGGATGTAACAGATAAAACATTGTAAGAAACTGTACAACTAAACATCAATTTATCAATATTTTTGAAGAGCTCCTTAATGTCTTACTCAATCACTTCTTATTCCCCTTTCTATATGGAGATTTTTTAACCATAAAAACTTTTTAACAAAAAAAAAAACCGACTTCCAAAAATCACTACAAAGTGAAAAATAACTTTGATTTCGGAAGTCGGTGTCTTTCGTTTTTTATTTACTTTCTTTTTTTTTGCCACCGACTTCCGAAATCAAAGTTATTTTTCACTTTGTAGTGATTTTTGGAAGTCGGTTTTTTTTTTGTTAAAAAGTTTTTATTTCTCGCTTTTTAGTGGGTCTGTTTATAATTTGTATAAGTTACAATAGTCTAATGTCAATTGCTCATCACATGTTACAAAATATTGCTTTTCCCGATGCTGGGACGTTAATTGTTGAGGAGTTCTGCTGGTAAGAACCAGGAGAACTCCTCAACAACCACTCACCACACGCATTGTTTGACGAGCGGAAATTGCTTAGCAACCATATTAAAGTAATCGAATCGCAACCCGTGAAATATTGATCATTGAGTAGTTCCGGTAGCCATCTGTGGTCTTCATCATCAGTTCCACTTCACCAAGTGGTGCTTTCCGAGAGCAAATGCACAAGCTACTATAAAAAATACCCAAATCGCTATAGGTGTGCCTATAATATTTCAAGAGTTCCTTCGATTTCTCCAGGATCCCATCATCAGAACTGGATTTTGAAAAAAATGGGACCATTTGGGAAGTATACCCTTTCCAACAAAAAAATAATTTTTCAAATCGGTTGGCAAACGACGGAGTTATGCGCGAACAAACATAAAAAAAAAAAAAAAAAAAAAAAAAAAAAAAAAAAAAAAAAAATACAAACATCCGAATTGAGAACCTCCTCCTTTTTTAGAAGTCGGTTAAAAAACTAGAACGCTCTTTACACCTATTTTAATTAAGTATACTCGTAGAAGGGAAAGGATCGTATGGCATCAAAAATTCGTCCGCATCACTATCAACAGGAAAAGTGCCCAAAAGGCTGGCAGCATTGCCACGGTGTATGGCAATGCTGCCAGCCTTTTGGGGACTTTTTACTTTTTTATGAATGGGGTTTGTAATTGGTAATAATGGGGTTTGAATATACACGTTTAAAACTGAGGGATCAGTTATTAACTGCTTAAGCAGTACAGTACAGTATATACGGGGAAAAAACATCAAAGTGGCGAAAATTCAATCAATTTGAACTCACTTTTTTGAATTACTTAACGTTATAATTTTTTGCCTACCCAATTTTTAACGGGATCAGCAAATTAGCAACAAGATGTGATTTCTGAGGTTCCAATAAATATAAATAACAAAATAGAAATACTTAACTCAATTGTATGGATTGAGTGGCTTTAAGACAGAATCCTCTCATGTTTATTACATAGTAGCTAACTTGTTATGTAGGTACTCCTCGGTATCTGTTCCCAATGGTCTAGTACTAACCAGGAAAAGAAATTATAGAACTTTTTATAAAATTTTCATTCGTATTATTTTATTACCCATGACGTAACTACAGTAGGTAACTAAACAGGATGATCGTGAACACAATTTCACCTCTTATTTCCTCGTTGAATCGACTACCTAGTGTTGGATCAACGTGTTGATTGATAGACTGCATTCTTATCTACCTAATCTATAAGCACCAAAATCAGAGAAGCACAAACAACAGTTTCTTAGTCAGTGTTTGAGTATTGGTATTTAGTAGTGACAAAATGGAAAGTTTGCAGTTTATCACAAATATTAGTTTACGATAATTTGCAGTAGGTAAATTGATTAAAATGGCGGTGGTGCCTTCATTCGCACGTGAACTGATCGAAGCTCATGTGCTTTACCTTGGGGTTTTTTTTTGACGCCGAAACCTACCTCCCTGACCAGTTATTTTATCATACTGTGCCCTGACTGCTGTATCGTTATGATGCCTAACTGTATTCAAGGGACATTATACAATCCTACAACATTTTAATAGGTACCTATGACAGCTAACAGTTTGAACGACATATCTCTTTACCGGGGTTATGTTTTGAACAATAATCTCACCCAAAATAACAGAATTGGAGGTCGGTCTCACGGTAAATGGACAAGGAGCCAAAGTAAATATTTTTCGTCTAGGTAAGATCTATTCAACGACAATACAAATCGCTATTGCAAAAAGCTTAAATTGTCCTTTGCTAGCTTTTAACCTTGATATCTAATGAATTAACGATCGTTAACAGGCGACAGAATCGAGCACATTATGTAAGAAGCTGACAATCTTCATTGATCGTCAAACACACAGCAGCTTATCGAGCGACAATATTAATCGTCTTGAGTAATAAGTATTGACGAAAATAGAAAGAAAAGACTTAAATATTAAACTTTAGCGTGTGGAGTAGAGTCGAAAGTGTCGAATCTACACGAAACTCGAAATAGAAACGCGAATTCGTAATGCATAAAAAATACCTACCTATACTAAACTTACGGTTAGTTATCTTATAGTGGTCCTTGGTCCAAATAGTGTCAAAAAGAAAAATCTGAATTCCTCATTCGAAAATACCCCATGTATGTTCCGCGATTTTTTGTAGTTTTCGAGTTATTTTTGTTTTTGAAATTATTTACAGTTTTCTGCCGGTGGAGCTCGAAAAATTCTTATCTTTTTTTGTAATGGGTATTTTTGAGATTTTTATTTTGTTACATTACCGTCTTGGTTACTTTCATGACAAAAAAAATATGAAAAATACACACTACAAAAAATTACAAAAAGAATAATAACTCGATAACTTCAAGAAATGGCGGAACATACAGGGTGGGGAATTTTCGAATACCTCTGAGTATGAGGAATTCAGATATTTCTTTTTGACACTATTTGGACCAGGGACCACTCTGTACCTACACTAGTGTATTATCTATGACCTACACTCATTTCTTATAACCAGTCTAGTAATAACCGGCAGCAAAACCACCCTCCATGTTGCTAACTATTTTGTTTACAAGCATTCGTCAGAACAGCTAGGTAACATGCATGATAGCAGTACACCCATGTGGCATGTAGATGTTATGGTATTTACAATTTTGTAAATTGAATCACTGGGCTATTCACAATTACACACCATTAAACCTGAGCACAAAAAGTGGATCACTCACTATTCACTGGCCTCTCTATAACAATACCCCCGGATAAAGCGAGATTATTCTGAGAAAATTTAAACCCAATCTGTCAAAACAAATAAAGCCACAAAAAAATTAGTTAGAAAAAAAAACAAATTGATTAATGTAATTAATTAAAAATTTAATATTAATAAATTACTTTAAAAAGCATCAGTAACTATTACAACATTAATTATCATAACAAATTATTCTGCAAGGCTGTAAATAATTTTTAATATTTCTTTCCTCTTGGCAGAGGGGCTTATCTTGTCCAGCATTTCGCAACTGGCAATCTCTCCTGTCTGATGGGCATGCTCAGCCAGCCTTTCAGCATTGCATATGACATACACTCCACAGTCATAGCTATTGCTCTGTTGTAAACAATCTTTGTTCACAAAGTTGATTTTATCTGAAAACAGTTCCAAACATTAACACATTGATCAAATTAAACATTTGTTAATTTAGAAACTGCAGCATTATTATGAAAAATGTGACTGTTACTTTTGTAAATTGTGCTTTCATTTATAAATACCCTTTTAAAACCATTATAACAGAATTCATTTACAAATACATTCAATTTAAATTTGGAAAAATATTTACTGAATCTGATTATAAAAATTGATTACTTACCCTTGGATAGGTATGGAATAAGATGGCTGGCAAACTCCCAAGCAGCTTTGTGATTGCTCACATATGAAGAATCCAAGTGGTAAAAACAGCTTTCCGGTTTTGAATAAACAAGAAGACTCCAGTGTGAGCCGCCGGCCATGTCTGGTGTATCATTATCATTTAGTGCAAAGAACACAAACTGTCTCTTACTTACACCAAGAGGTTCTAGAAATGTAGCTATTTCATCTTCTTGAACCAACTTTATACACTGAGTCACCTCTGGTGATACAAACAGTAATTCTTTTGCATTTCTGAATATCTTTTTCTCTAAGTATTCGAAATAAAATGATATGATAGTATCATTCAGCCAGTACGGTCCAGACAAAAGATGAATATCTGACTGATGAATTATTATATTATGGAAGCTTAATACAATTGAAGCTTTGGCCATTTTCAAGTTATTTTAACTTAATGATCTCCAGTAACATTCAAGCCTTTAACATTTAATGCTGATATTATCTGGTAAGCAAGAAAAATAGAACTAAAATAAAATATAAGCACTTTTTAAATATTTTTAACAAATTCAAGTGTCCGTCAACTTTAAAAATGTAAGTAATTAAAATTTTTAAAAGTATTTAGTCGTAAAGTTCACTGAAAATAATTTTGCATCAAGTTGATTTTGGTCATAATTTTCCACAAACTGCTTTCTTGTTTCCTTTAAGCGATATCAACAAAAATTTAGATTAAATATTAATTACGTTTTAGTCTTATTTAATGGGTTGACGTACACAAGTATTTAATGTATTTCTAATAGATTTTTGATCAAAAGATAGGTAAACGAACTCACCATGGGCTGATAAAGTGCGAAAGCATTTATTTGAGTCACTTTTCGAATAATTTTGATTGCCACTAATATTTTAAACTATTGTACTTCCATGCTGTGTTTTGTTAATTTACTAACGACAAAATATTACAACCATACGCAATCGTTCATTTCAATGGGATTGGGAAATTATGACGTCCGTGATCCGTCAAACTTAAAAAGAAAATCGACATGTCACTGTGACAGCTGATGCGTTTAGTTCCATTGACGATAAGATGGAGTGATTGAATTGCAATGAGTTGGCAAAAGACCGATGATCAAGGTGAAGGCCGCAAAGAAGCAAGGTCGAAGTGGCGGTGTTTGGGGGAGACCTCTCTGTCCAGCAGTACACGTCTTTAGGCTGAAATGATGATGATGAGCAAGAGACGAGTGATTCGTTTTGTTGTCAATACGGATCACAGAAATACACAAATAAATACAACATTGAGTTTTCTTTGGTCTAGGGCTCTAGGCAATACACTCATGTGCGCTCACGAGGCAGTAGCATACCTAACTTTTAAGAAACAAAGTGGGGCGGGTTGCCAGGGCCCGCGGTGTTTGGGTGCCCGCCCACTCAGTGTCTGAGCTGGGAGATCCATCTTAGTCTTAACAACACAGCATAGGCCCAGGCCCGTTAAGGGGAATGCGCTAAGGTAGCTCGCGAAATTCTATTTTTCTTACGTTTTTTTTAATTTGCAGGTCAGTGTCAGGTTGTATGATTCGCAGCCGTAACTAACATGGCTTTACAGATTTTAAATCATTCTAGAATCAGCAATACACCTTTGTACGTGATGTACATTTGTGCGCTAGTTATAAAGGAGTACGTTTGGATAAATGAGAGTCTGATATACGTTTCACAAGTTTGTAATAATCAGTTTTAAGTTTGAATTGAATAACACAGATATCTATAATAAACTCGGTTTTACATTTACACTTTATAAGTACTAGATTAGAAAAGAAATAGAATTAAAAAACTATATTATTCACAAGTTAACAAGTTAGGTATACTAATAGTTTAGGTATAGATCAGAGAGTCGTCTTATATTAAGCAGGTATAGTTATAGCCGCGGAATACTGTACACTGTGTCGCTCCTGCGCCGTCACGCCGTGCACGTGCAGGGGCATAGATACCCATAGAGGGGCGTGGGGCAAATATGGCGACGGATTCTGAACAGTACCTACCGCCCATTTCTAGAGTTTGTCCAATAGGAGTTCGTAGCGCGGAAACATTGCATAATAAGGTAGGTAGCGTTTTTGGCTCTAACATGCGTTTTTCTACGAACTCCCAGTGTTACAGTATGATATGATGAAAATAAAATAATAGGGGTGTTGTGTTAAGTCGTCACCTGTTTGGGTGCCCGCCCACTCAGTGTCTGAGCTGGGAGGTCTGTCTTAGTCTTAACAACACAGCATAGGCCCAGGCCCATTAAGGGGAATGCGCTAAGGTAGCTCGCGAAATTCTATTTTTCTTACGTTTTTTTAATTTGCAGGTCAGTGTCAGGTTGTATGATTCGCGGCCGTAACTAACATGGCTTTACAGATTTTAAATAATTAGAATCAGCAATACAACTCCATAAGTTAGATTTTACCTCAAACCTCATTATTTCATGAAATCGCTAGTTAGATGCTGATTCTAATCTATCATAATCGATATACCTACCTATATTACTGCCACCCGTGAAATACGTATTATCGTTGAGGAGTTTCCTGTAATATAATAAGTCAATGTTCCTAGGCCATCTGTAGCCTTCTTCATCAGTTACTCTAGTCCAAGAACTGGATCGAAGTTTACGATATAATCTTTGATCTAGCTCTTGGACTATACTCAAAAATTTAACTCATAAACTAAGACCCGACTAATTTTGTGATGTGACTTGGCGAAAAGTTGCGACTTTTGGGAGAAAACAGATCTTTGCTAGGTGGCCTAGTTTTTGAGATATAAATGTGGCCAAGCTCTCCAGATCGGCCACCTATGAACCCTTTTGAACCAGTGACCGCCAAATACCTACAGATATTCGGCGACAATTTTTTTGTGTTATCAAAATTAAAATCTCTGAATGCCAGTGTCAGTCACACAGCGTAATAATAGTAGTTTATCGGCGCCTCTTCACAATCGGTGATCATAAACTTTCATATCCTTTTTTTGAGACAAATAGTACCCTAAGTTGCCTACGTCCTTCCCCAGGATGCCATCTTTTTCCATGTCAAATATCGAAATCCGTTGAGTACCTAGTTTAGTTTTTCAGGTAATCGTCGTAACTCGTATTATCGCCGATTGTGAAGAGCAGGCAGGCATAAGACTTCCGGTTAACAACCCCATTTGATATTGACAACACTTTATGTCGTAGCAGTAAAGGCGATTTTCGTAGTGGATTATACCACTGATGTGCTGACTGTAGGTACGTAAGAGCCGAGACAGTCCAGCATAAATAATAATTAATTCAGTAGGCACACATGGTTTCTTGTGTAGGTACCTAACAAGAATAAGAAACCGAAAATAAAACAATGCAATAACAAATTTAGGAAAAAAAGTGCAAAAAAAAATCAAAACTATTAATTAAAATTATTTATTAAATAATTTCATTAACCACTAATTAATAATTGGTAACAATTATCCGAAATTAATAGTCAACACACTGGAATTTCGGTGATACAGAAGAAAATAAATAGTGATTTTTGTAGAACATTCACAAATGAAAAGCTTTAGGGGGCATCTAGTTAATAATTTAATAACAGTAAATCCACTCACAACATTATCATAAGTGTATACTCAGCGTATATACTCCACACTGTAACTTGTACTCACATAATTGTATTATAACAGCTAAGAACATGACTGTGAACTATAACTAAGTGTATCACGCAACTCAAAGTTGCAAAATACGATTGATGATACTGATTGGGCTAAAAAATAAGAAGTACATCCCATAAATAAAATGGAAAATGCCTCTTATTTCAGACGATATTTTTCCTATGTCTTCATAAATCTACTTTGTGGCTTCTTTTAGGTAAGCGATGAGGTCCGCACGCTCATTGGGCTTCTTCAGACCAGCAAACACCATCTTGGTGCCAGGGATGTATTTCTTGGGGTTCTCCAGGTACTCAAAGAGGGTATCCTCACCCCATGAGATACCTATGAAAGAAAATATTACATATTTATTATTACCAATATTATGTATAATTCTTGACATTGTAAAATATCTATATCAATTTGTATCATAGGCAACTGATAAGTGATAGCTAATCAAACATCGCCATTTGTTGGAAGTGAAGTCATTGTGATATTGTTATTGAGTGAACAGTGCACACGTGATATTCACGCGATTATAGACAGTGGACACTGACAATGGTACTTTGAACATGATGTCATCAACTGTAGTAGTATTAGAAATTAAATAATCAAGTACAATGGGTTTTCTTGAAACACATAAGTACTATACATATACTCATGTTGTTGTAACAAAGAAACATAAATCACAAGTGACCCAGTGCCTGACATGATTGATTTCTAAAGATTTATTGATTTCATAATCTTATGATAAGTTTTGATGTGGTAGAATTCAAATCAATAATACAGCAAATTGTAAAATCCATGCTAAAGTCTGTGCGAGGTGTAGTTTTGCACATGGTTCACAGTATTGTTTGCAGCGCTGTCTTGGTTTATTATTTGGTCTGAGGCTGTGTTCAAAATAAAAATAATAAACTAACCTTTGGACTTGTTGGCATCTGAGTATGAGAAGCCGGCTGCCTGGCCAGTCTTACGGCCCCAGAAGCCATGTAGGTTGGGTCCTACCTTGTGTTTGCCACCGGCTTCAACCTGTAACATGGAAAAAAATCCATTATTATCATGATATGTAGGTATTAATAGAAACACATAATCACAGATTATGTTAGTGTAAATTTGCAGAATGCACAGTAGTTAGATTTTGTTTGACAGAAAAATTAAAAAGCATTAAAATAAGAAAGAGTCATCCATCAGTCATCTTTATTAAAAAATAAATTCCCATGCAATTGTCATTATGTAAATTGCTACAGTTGTTGTATGCTTGACACATGGTGTAACTTCTATGGTACTGACATAAAGTTCAAATTACAATGACTCAACAGTTGTAACCTATATAATTTTAACATATGTATCTACATAATAGTGGAATGTTATTGGGTTTTACTGATAAACAGTTTGACAGGAAAATTTAAATTACTTTGTTGAGTCATAAAACATCTTTCTTAAGGAAAATTCATTTATCAGCCATGCCAGAAATAAAGTTTCAATGTCATGAGTGACAATAGACAATGTCAATATGCTGACAATGTGATGATGGAAGAGATACGAATGAATGAAGAGTGAAGGTACTTACGGTGTGGCATTGGGCACATCTTTGAACAAAGATTTTCTTGCCATTTTCAGCGTTTCCAGCAGGGATTCCCATTTTACTAGAAAGAATAAACAGGAAAAGTTATAAATAATTCAAATTTGAAGTTAAAGGAAAAGAGGTGGAATAAAGTTTAGCAGAGAGGTTATGTTGGGATCTTGATGACTTCAAGGTCATGATTCTTAAGCTACATTAAATGATTTAATTAGGTATTTCATAAAGTATTAAATACTTAACATTAGAATGGTAACTACCTAATTTATAGTAATTTCATACATTATTTTACGTAAGCCGGTAAGAAACGAGGAAAAATGTGGGTAAAATATCTACCTAACTCTTTGAGCAGACTCTTGCAAATGCTCGCTCCACTATAATTGTTGTAATAAGCATGGGTAAAAAATAAGCAAATCATAAAGAAGATTATTAATAAGTATTGCCCTGGAATTTGCTACTAAGAACCAGGTCAGGATCAATGTCAGCAGGGAGTTCCAAGGCACAAGGTGTCGTAATGTCATGTTACGTAAGTGCATGAAATACTAAATGTGGAGCAAATAACGTCATTGATATACTTTGTGCCTATATTTCCAATCGTTGATTACTCATAAGTAGTCAGTAAATTCACATTGCAAACTTAAATTCGCGAAATACTTGTCCGAAGTTAAAATTAACTTTAGGGTGTTTATCGCAATCAATACGGACATTACATGGGCAACGTTTGTTTAAAAAATAGATCCTACATTAACACTGCCTGTAATACAATAAGAATCTACTTACGATTTTGTGTTTTTGAATAAAATACAATTTAGCGCGACGTTCGCTCACCACAATTTGGACTTTTTCAATGACGAATTCGTTCGTAAAGTCGTGACAGAACCGTGCGTGTACACTCACACGACAACGAATGAATGAACTGCGCGCGAATAATGTTGCCAGTTGGAGTTGGCACAATGTGCCAGGCCAGCCCGCCCCGATCGATACCGTAAGTAAATTCCTACGTAATCTGTGACGTGGGTTGGTCAGGTTCATTATGGTTATGGAATCCTCCAACATTATAGTATTCAAAATAAATGTAACCTGTGGTAACGGTGTGTTTTAAAAGACCTACCTACGTAATCTGTGACGTGGGTTGGTCAGGTTCAATAATAGAATTCTAAGTCAATGTTCAATAAGGTTATGGAATCCTCCAATGGAATGGTAATTATTCAAAATAAATTTAACCTGTGGTAAGGGTGTGTTCTAAAAGAATTGGATGTTAAGCGTATTATATGCGGAAATTGCTACATGATACGTATTTTGTTTAATTTTTGATAAGATGTGTTTAATAATCGTCGTAGGTAGGTATTACGTTCGTTAAGATTCTGATGATGACACCGCTTGGCGACGTGATGGGTCATGCTGGTCATGCTCATGGGATGATAACTAGATCAAAATTTTCTTGCGTCATCCTCACCACCAAATCTACAGTGGAGTTAAGTTTTGCCTTATAAGGCCGCGTTTCCACTGACGCGGAGCTGGGCGGAGCGGAGCGGAGACGTGCAGGAATCGTCCAATTACAGACGAGGCAAGAGACGCGATGAGGATTTCAACCATTATGATTGGTCGATTCCTGCACGTCTCCGCTCCGCTCCGCCCAGCTCCGCGTCAGTTGAAACGCACCCTTAATCTGTCAGTCCGTTCCTGTACAGTCACGAGCGTTTATAATAAACAGTCCAAATAGTGACGTCCAAAAAAAAAAATGAATTTCTCATAGCATACCAACATACATAAGTACATGGGGTATTTTCGAATACCGCCCCATGTAGTTTTCCGAGTTATTATGGTTTTATTAATTATAATTATTTAATTTACAGTTTTCTGCCGGTGGAGCTTCAAAAATTCATATATTTTTTGTAGTCCATATTTTTTAAATTTCTTTTTAATGACATGATCGTCTTGAATATTATTTTATGTCATATTACACAAAAATAAAAAATGCACACTACTAAAAGATATTAATTTTTGAAGCTCCAGCGGCAGAACTGTAAATAATTAAATTAATTAATTAATAATAATAATTAATGGCCTAATATCGGAGAGCTTCGACGAACACTTCAGAAGGCTCTCATTGCGTGGCTGGGTCAAAGGTTTGATTCAGAAAGCAGTTACTCCTGGACACGGCACGCATTGTGGGGAGGTTCCTTTCTCTAGATCCCTGACCACCGGTAGCTTGGACTCTGTTCCCGATATCGGAGCGCTACTATTTTTTATTTTATCTTTTTATAGAAATATTTTGAAATGTCCATTTACACGGCGCAAGTTTATTGCCCGTGGCATACCATAAAATTGAATGGCAAATATCTGGCACCGTCTAAACAACACAACTTTCAAAACATGTAGTACAATAAAATCGCACAGTACATACAATAATTGCTCGTACAATAAAATCGCATTCAATTCTGGCATGATCTGACATTTGTGCTGTCATTGAAATGGGAGTGATACGTAGGTTCGAATGACGTTTTTGCGAAGGTCGCCATTTCGAAAAATTTTGCGAGTGGTAGGTACGCCAGTTCGAAAACTCATTAAATCGAATGACGTTGTCTCGAAGGTCGCTATTTCGAAAAATTTTGCGAGCAGTACACCAGCATGGTACCGAAATCCGATGTTGAGTTAATTTGTCTGGGAATCGAACTCACGACCCCAATGAGACGAGACACAGAGAGCATGGTCTTTTGAATTAGTTTGGAAAAAAAAAGACAAATTAACTCAACATCGGACTTCGATACCATGACTTCCGAACTGGTGTACTGCTCGCAAAATTTTTCGAAATGGCGACCTTCGCGATAACGTAATTCGATTTAATGAGTTTTCGAACTGGCGTACCACTCGCAAAATTCGAAATGGCGACCTTCGCAAAAACGTCATTCGAACCTCCTACGTATCACTCAATGTGAGTGCGGTGAGTGAGGGTGTGGTAATCGTTGTTGCTATTTTGAGGCAAGAAATCAAATCAAGAACAACTTGAAAAATATCTTGAGAAGACGTTCAATAAAATTAAATGACATATCATTTCTAGGCAAAACTTGCATGCAATAATCGCCTGTCAATTTTATTGCCTGGTGTAAGTCGCATGCGATTTTATTGAATGGAAAAACTTGCATTCAATCATTGTACATGCCATTTTATGGAATCGCACGCGAGTAAACACTTCATGCAATTCTTGAATGTCAAAAAACTTGAACGTGCTTTATGGCATGCAATTATTTCTCTTGAAAGTTCCAGAAACTTGCACCATGTAAACGGCGCTTTAATGTAATGTAGTTAATGAAATAAAAGCTTAAAAAATAAAGAACTGTCGTTCGCACTATCTATGGACGTGTGTGGACTGGCGCTTGGTATGGGCACTGAAATACAGACAAGGATTCCAGTGCTTTTGTTAGGATAGCTAAGAGGACTTTTGCATTTCAAGGGGAGTTAGACAGGGTTTTGTATCGTTATACAAAACCCGGTCTAACTTAGATAGTAGTACCTAGATAGTTGTCTGACAGATTTGAAAAAGAGTGAGTGCGGATTGAGCATGATCATCCAAACATTTGACAGGCAACATTCATTCAGGCATTCGAATGTGTTGCCTGCCACATGTTTTCTCTACGCAGATGATATTTTCTTCAGATATCTTTTTTCTCCCTCACGTCGATTGCACACCTAGTCACCTACTCGCGCGACGATCGTTTTGGGTGAGGTTAGGATCTATGACCTATGCTTAGTACATTCCTATATACGAGCGCGACGATGGTGTACTTACAATAGTCCCCAATCTTTTTGGCCGGGTTGAACATAGGCGCGAGCAGATGCGCAGAATGAAAAATTAAGATATCAGCAGTTGGGAAAATGCCATGCGCAGATGGCGCAAGATGGCGGTCGTGCTCATTTCAACCCGGTCAAAAAGATTGGGGATTGGGGGGGTACTCGCGCGGCTATCGCTTTCGATTAGAACGCGGCCACATATTCTCTCTTAAATTTTATTTTGGTCAACCTTGTTTGTTTTGTCTAGGAGGCGCCGAAGCTGCGGAGGTGGGCATGGGTGCCTATCCTTTGTTACACAAGGGCGAAGGGTTTGCACTTCCCACAGCGCCGGAAACCTTGCAGAAGCAACTTTAAAGTGTTTTGAGGTTAAGTTACAATAATTTGTTTATCTCAAGAACGGTGCGTTATCTTTACAATGTAATTTTAAATTGTAATGAAATAATATAGGCATCTAAATGACCTACCGAAATACGAGGGCTGCTATTTATGTACCCGGAATAACAAAGTGAAACAAACATTTATCATTTAGTTATTATGGTTTTAATGCTTTTCAAAATATTCGCCATGATGAACGATGCACTTTTGCATAAGTTGGAACCAATTTTCGTAGCACTTTTTCCATTCGGATTGAGGTATTTCCTGAACTAGACAGCATTTGACGCACCCTGATTGTACTTTTGCAACATTTTTTTACAACTATGTTCGTGTAATATTTTATATATACTCGTCATACTCGTGCCCAGAGATGCCTCTATCTCGCAATATGTAACATGACGATCTTGCATTACTAGTTTCCGCACAGCATCAATATTTTGAGGTACAACAACCGATTTAGGGCGACCTTTAAATTCGTCCGTGAGCACAGACCGCCCACAATTAAACTCACTAAACCAGTGATACACAGTAGTTTTCTATGGTGCTTCGTCCTCAAAAGTCGAAGTGAGTTGATCGATGCACTTTTTTTGAGTTAGCCCTCGGCGAAAATCGTAATAAATCATATCACGAAAATTTTCAAGAGTTAAATCCATGGTGCTACAGACACGCAATTTTCAAAATGACGCCACAAAGTAAAAACAAATGACAGCTATTCTTCATCCAAAGAGTTCTATTTTTAAATGTTATAATTACTTTTTTAACATTGTTCTGTAACTGGCCAGTTCCGGATACATAAATAGCAGCCCTCGTACCATATTGCATGGCCTTATTGTATAAATGGCCTAAGCATCAGCCAGCCACCATGGACCTATTATACAAACTGGACTGAGCTCTCATACCAAAAACACGAGCAGAGAGAGATATGTCACATGAGGCAGTTATCTCCTTCTAATAGGGTGACCAAACATTTTTATGACAAACAGGAAAATTCGTTTATACAGAGATAATTTGCGTCCGGTTGACCATAAGTGATTTCAAATTATTGTTTGTATTACAAACATATTGTAATTAAATAATATAAAGAAATAGACCTTTTTCGAAAGCTCCTTTATGAAACTGAACATTATTGTGTTCTGTGTCGGTGTTGAATCGTGTACCTACCCATGTTTTGAGGCAAGAAGGAAGGACTACAATATTGGTGAGATTCGTCTTGTGGCGAATCATCAAATTTGATCACGTAGGTACACGTGGCTTATGATGAAGTAGGCATGTAGAATCTCGTTCTGGGACCATGGTACTTTCTTGCTCTTTTTTCGTTTACTCTACAGAGCTGATTTGGGTAAGTATGTAATTGAAGCAAAGGGAACTAAAATGATTCTGGAATTACATCCAACCATATTTGTTGAATTTCTTCTTTGGATGGAAAGCTGTAAACTACTTAAAAATAATGCTATTTCAATCATGCGATACATAAGTACAAATTGTATTTATTATACGCCTAATATTAATAGTTTTAATCAGAAATACACTACTTATAGCTTTTGTAGACAGAAGACGCTAAGTCTTCTGTCTACAAAACGTCTAGAGCATGGTTACACTACTTATACTCAAAATTGTTATTATTTAGTACCTAACAATTTTAAGTCTTTTATCGAGATTTATTTAAATCTTTGTTATTCCTTACAAGTTCCTTACCTGTGAAATTAAATGCCACAACCAGCATAACATTCACTTTTACATTTCTTGATGCAACACTTTCTCACCATTTTCGCTATATAAATTGAAAAAAACCGCCATGAAACCATTGATGTCAGATTTCAGTGTTACCAGAGTAAATATATGATAGCTACCAAACATTAATCAAAATTATATTATTTTGATTATTTTACTCATGGAGCTTACTTATAAAATTATTGACTATGATATACAGATTGTAAACCTATAAATAAAATTATTTAAAACTAATCTAAATGCTAAAAAAAAATATACGTAACTTATTTTACCTACTTGTAGTTGGTAAAATTTTCTACCATCTTTATCATTTTTGTCTGTTGGCAATTGAGCAAAAGGGACACACTCCACAACTCGGGGCCTCTCTCTCGGCTCGTTTTGCCTCAGCTAAGATATCCTATCAAAAGTAAACCTAAACTGCAGTCATTAAGGTTAATTTTTGTATGATACGATTTTTGGAGAGCTCAGTCCTGTTTATATAGTATATTAGGTCCATGCCAGCCACTTCATTAAAGGACACCATTCATATTGGGCCCAAAATAAAAGTAAAAAAAAAAGTTTTTAATCTGTTTGGGACATCATTTTAAGTATTTGGTACTATGGCACCAAAGCGGTAGCACCATCATATTAGCAGCTACATGAGTTCTAAATAAATGTAAATATATCATGGGTGGTCGAAGTTATCAATGGTCGGTTCAAACGAGATTTTCAGCTTTTGAGAAATGTTCATGTCAACTGCACCTTATACAACATGTTCCACTATTGTAAAGTCGCTGCGGCTTTACTTAACGCATATCATATTTTGATCGAAGACAAAGTCCACGCACAAACATTTTTAGAGATCATCAGAGAAAGGATTGAAATGCCCAACAGGTTAGCCGATCTTGTTGCAGGTACAATTACAATAGGCGAAGTACTTCCGACCCGCCTCCGCTGACCTTCCAGAACACAACGATATTGGTATATCGTTGTGTTCTGGAAGGTCACAGAAGAAAATCTAACGGTTTTTTAGTCTTGGCTCCTATCAATTAAAGCAAGCAAGGAGTTATTACGCTGAGCACATTAAAGCCGACAGCACATTTTCGATAGAGTCAGGAGACGCTCTGCCAGAGGTACACACAAGGGAGCTAGGAGAAAATGTTGTCGTTTTTCGAGGAAGAATTCAATCCCGGCTCGTCACTGCGAAAAGCTATTATGTTTATGTGGGTTTTGACAGGACATTGGAGGGTCGAAATGCAGTCAGCCACTACTATTGCACATGCAATATTGGAAAGAGGACGGTAAGATGTTGTTCACACGTAATGTGCATAGTAATTGAAAATAGTATTAAGAAAATGTTTGCCATTGTTTTATTTGACGGAATTAAAATATTATGTATATTAACTGATTAAAATAGTATTAAGAACATGTTTGCCATTGTTTTATTTGCGAAAAACATAGAACACTTAAACTCATAATCTAAGTGGAAAATAGAACTTAAGGTTTTTTTAATATTTCAGTCACACTTACAGAATTACAATCATGGCAAAAAAGCCAAGAGAAATTAACATTGAGAATGACCCATTAAATAAGTCTATTTATAAGTACCCCATTTGAAATAAGATTAAGACATTTAAACAAACCTTTTTAACCAAAGCAGTCAAAATTGGTTGAACAGACTGTTGTTCAACCGATTTTGACTGCTATTAGTAGGGTGGCATTAAAAGCAAAAAAGTGGTTACAATACCAAACTGTTTACTGCAGCTATCATTTGTCATGCCACCAACGAAATAAAAGTCAAAATCGGTTGAACGGACTGTAAAAAGGTTTGTTGAAATGTCTAATCTTATTGCAAATTGAGTATAGATGATATGTTTACATTTATTTAGAACTTATGTAGCTGCTGATATGATGGTGCTACCGCTTTGGTCCCATAGTACCAAATGCTTAGGACGATGTTCCAAACGGATTAAAAACATCCTTTTCCGTTGGCCGGCTTTCGATTTTGGGCCCAACAATGTATGAGACCTGAATGGTCTCCTTTAGTCTTAGACGTATCGGCTGAATATCATTCAGGCCGTAGCTTGAATGGCGGCTTTTAGTGATAATTCAACCAGTTGTCGACGTAGGTAGCTTACCACGTTTTGTAATGGCATGTATTTAACCGAACCTCAAGTAAGTCCCATTTGGGGCCCTATAAATACTAAATAGCCAAGTAACTGCGTCCAACTTTAAGGCCCTGGTTCCAAGCTTGGTTTAGCTCGGTGTGTAAGGGAAATGGCTTTATGGCTGTCTAGTTTGACGCACGAGATAGAAGATTCTCACACGCACCGGAATTATGTCGTAAAAGTGCAAATAAAATCGTATAAAATTAGAAATTAACTATTTAATAAAAGTAATCCATCACTGGATGCAGTTTGGAATTTGACATTTCATGGTATATTTTTAATTTTATAATTGCTAATGAAGGGATAAACAGCTTTTAAAGATTATTAGAAGGTATGTTTAAAGATTTTTTTGGTGCACTAAAGTATGTTTAATTATGTTTTGGCTTCCATCACTGTATGCGAAAAGGACTTGAAAATATCATATTTTTTTTACATGTCAGAATTATTTACGGTTTATGAGATACACAGCTTTAAAAAACCACCTTTGTGATCGTTTTCAGGAAATCTGCGCCTTAATGTAGCGCTTGCCAGCAGATGCCGCGGCACCGCGCTCGCTTAGTTCGGCCGTGATTGGTCACAGTTCCAAACTAACCGAACCCGTTTGGTCGGGGTACTCTAGTTTACTACGACCAACAGTGAGAAAAGGCCACAAAGTTAAAAGCTCAATAAGTTTTTAAAAGTTCTGTAAAATATTTCCCTTTTTAGGGTTCCGTACCAAAATGGTAAAAAGGAACCCATATGGTGCGACTCAGTCTGTCTGTCTGTCTGTCATAGCTGGATATCTCAAGAACTACTATCAACTTGAAATTTGGAACAGTTTTAGATAACGTTTGCCCAACTATTTTGCAAATAAGAAAAAAATACTTAAAAATACTTAGATATATGTTTTTTTTTTTGCAATAGGGACTGGAAGGGTCTTAAAAATTTGAAGTGGGGCTACTAGGGCATGTGGGATATCGTATGAAAAAGCGCTGTTTGCACATTCTCTAAAAATTTTTAATTTTTTTTTAGGCCGCATAGTTTTTGACTTTTGATGAAAAATGTAAAAAAATACCCTCCTTATCTCCGAAGTTTGCATAAAGCAAAATCTGAAATTATTCTATGTGATAGAAGTTTATGTAAAGATTGCAGGAAAAATAAAACGATGTCTCTAAATAGCACACTTTTTCAGAAATCGGAACGGAACCCTCGGTGCGCGAGTCCAACTCGCTCTTGACCGGTTTTTTTTAAAGTTTAAATAAATCCGTAATAGAATGGTGTCTTGCATAGCAATCAAGTAGGTAGGTAATTAGTTTTATAACACATTTGCTCGTAAAGGGTCTCTTATTTCACGAATTTCAATATCGTAATGTATGTCATTACGTACTTGTGCGTAATTGTAATGTAAAACGCACGGGTTTCTTTTTAATAAGGTAAAACGTAAGGTTTATCAAGATGCTCCGTCTAAAACGAACGGTACTTTTTAAATCTTAGCAAAGAGTTTTTATGTCAGAAAAGTGGTCAACATTTTATAAATAAAATTAACTTTGGGAGACAAAATATAAAAAATAAACATTAATTAAATTAAAGAGTTAATTCTTTAATTTAATTAATTTTGACAATAAATTGCAACACAACAAACAAAAACAAAAAAATATACTTTATTAGTAATACTGGCTGTTTTTGTGCCTTTGCTTTAAAAAAAAAGCGCTGATGCGCGCGCATCGCTAATTTGTGAACAAGTAAAAATTATTCCGCGCGCTTTTTTTTCGCTGTATTGTGTTTATTTGAAAATGTCGTCAAGTAATGATGAATTTATTAATTCGACACCGCCAGAAGTCTCAAAGGCATCGAAAAAGGCTACTCTAAGCCTCTTGCCTGAAAAATCGACCGATAGATACTTACAAGCGTATCAAAATTTCATCTTATGGAAAACAAGCAAAGATCCAAATTCTTTTTCAGAAAGTGTGTTTTTAAAGATTTATTCGTTTAAGAAAGTTCGAGTTTTATTTATTTCCTCGCAAATATGTTATAAAACGTCGTATGACATACGTGCGCTTTGATAATTACAGCCTCTGCTTTCTTGTAACCCTCGCCTACGGCTCGGGCTAGCAATATCGCCTCGCCTGTAATTTTCAACTTACCGCACTTATATCATAATGTACTATTAAAGCACGTGACACAGTCACACGTCGTTTCACTCGGCAATGAAAACGGCAGTGTTTACGTGTATAATCTAAATTGGTACGACTAAAAATAAAAGCCACTACGCATAACAGTCCGTAAGTATGCCAGCAGAGTAAATAACAACTACGGTCCGGCCGTCGAGTGAATGCGTTCCTAACACCTGTCAGTTTGACAATTTCTAGTACGGTCAGCAACAGAGGTCGGTTAACACTGCTACTTTTTGACACAATCTAAATTTAACACAAGATTATACGATAACCTGCATTTTAGCATTTCATTTAGAGTTAATTTTCTTTAAAATTTACACCTGTTTCGATTTTAATGAAGTCATTTTCTCAATAATTAAGATTTAGAAAACACAAGTGTTAATCGACTTTTGTTGCTGACTGTACCTAATAAGGATCAAATTTGCAGAACACATTTTAGTAAGAAACATACGGTGTCAAGAACGTATTCTCTCGACGCGACGGCCAGAATAGTTCGATTTAAACTTAACGGCGGCCCGGAAGTTAGCTGCGAGCTGCGAGTGCAAACTGTGCAGGTACAGTCAAGACGACAATAATTGTGACTACATGCGAGCTGCGAGTGCAAACTGTGCAGGTACAGTCAAGACGACAATAATTGTGACTACATGCGAGCTGCGAGTGCAAACTGTGCAGGTACAGTCAAGACGACAATAATTGTGACTACATGCGAGCTGCGAGTGCAAACTGTGCAGGTACAGTCAAGACGACAATAATTGTGACTACATGCGAGCTGCGAGTGCAAACTGTGCAGGTACAGTCAAGACGACAATAATTGTGACTACATGCGAGCTGCGAGTGCAAACTGTGCAGGTACAGTCAAGACGACAATAATTGTGACTACATGCGAGCTGCGAGTGCAAACTGTGCAGGTACAGTCAAGACGACAATAATTGTGACTACATGCGAGCTGCGAGTGCAAACTGTGCAGGTACAGTCAAGACGACAATAATTGTGACTACATTTAGTTAAGAGCTTGATTAGATAGATTTTTAGATTTAAGATTTAAGATTATTTTAAGATTTAGTTCCATTAAGTTTGAATCATATGCAATCGCAGCTGACTTCCGAGCCGCCATTAATTTTTTTTAGCTTAGGTACTTTCACTGAAAAATCGAAGATGGACTTTAAGGTCTTTAGTAATCGACCGGTTAGATGCAAACTTAAATAATGTGAAATCATAGCCTACTCAGCATGGTTTCAATTACCCTATATTGTTATTGGTTATAATAGGTCATTAGGTATCATATAACTCATGGGTAACAGGTCAAAAATGAACCACCTTCGAAATATTAATTTTTTTCAAAAAACTTTGGACATGAAAGATTGATTTTTCTAAATCTAGTTTTTTCAGTCATTTTTCAACGCATCGAAAATGTTGTGAATTATTACACCGATTTAGCTCCTTATTTATATGTAAGTAATAAACTTGCAGACGAAAGAGACTAGATGAAAATTGTTACGATTTTGGGGTCATTATTTAAGTATGGTACCTACAAGATTTCTTTTATTGAATTATTGTTATTGACATGAACAAGGACTAAGTAATAAGAAAAGAAAAAAAAAACCACTAGTTTCATTACCTAGTTTTATTTTTAATCAATTTTCCAATCTGTATATCCACTGTTTTTTGAAAAAATAAAATATCTCGAAGGTGGCTCATTTTTGACCCGTGCACCCATGAGTGATACCTAATGACCTCCTTGACGTGTTTCCAGGAACTGAGTCGATGCAAACGGAGATTGTCCTAGGTTTTTAGTACCTAAAGAGGAGCTGTTGCTCAATAAGAACTTACTTAACACAAAAACCTGATTAGTTTATCTCTGGTGTAAGTACCTAACCTGTACCTACACAGTACACAATTATATTTATCAGCTTATCTGATAATTACATAAAGTAAGTATCCGATAGCTTATCCGTTAGTACCTATACTCCACCTAAATGACTGATTTATTTAACAAATAAGTGGAATAGCGCTTACTTATTTTACAATGCATATGCTTGAAAAGAGCGTTTTTAAAATAAGCCCGCCGTTTTACTAATTTCTTGCTTAGTCTGGTCTAGTCTGTGTAAAACTGTCGAGTTCAAGTGACGAATCAATTATTGGTTCTATGTTTGTGGATGTAGGTAACACAGAGTAAGGTACACTGACCGATCTACTACTTATCACAAATCACGGCCATAACGTCTTGTTCTTATCTATTGTATCTATAATAATGGTTACAAGCACTACCTACTGCTCAACATGAGGTCCTGAAAAAAAAAAAAAAAATTGTTTTGAAAATTTTTTTTTTGAAATTTTTTTTTTTAATACAAGTAAGTATCCTATATTTAAATTCTGGTCGGGCAGTGTTATTGGGTTTTTCCATCTGGAATTTCTCAGCAGTAGCCCGGGGTCTGGATTTGTGCCTGGTTGATGGCAATAGGATCTCCCCATATTACATGGGCCTTAAACATAACTATAGGTACACCTCTGCTTAACCCTTCGGGTATAACAGGCGTGATGTTAGGTATGTAATGGCACAATATCAGTTAGAAGGTTCAAAACATTTCAGTTCGGTACTTGTACTGTACCGCAGTGCGAACGAGGCAATGTACATTTAAATACCAGCTACATAATATTATCATTACATTTAGTTGATGGATTTGTGTTTACAGAATTATGATAATACCTACTGAAAGATAACGGAAATAAATTCCGTCGTTTTGGAATTAGATACATCCTACGTAGGTACGTCATTATACTTGTAAGTATTCAAAACACGAAAAATCGATCAACTAACCACACCCAACATGATTTTCCATCAACAAAAACTTCCATACAAAGTTTCATCCCCTATTTTAATACCTTTACGGGAATTAATACTCAAAAATCCTGCCTTACTGCTCATCTTAGTTATATCGGGTGTTTGCAAGCTGGGTGCAAAGCCTTATGGGGGTGATAGTTGACACCGTTTATTTAGAGTATTTTAAGCCATACTTTAGACGATGTATGTTTTTTTTAATTATACGTATGGTTCAAAATGATCTAATTCGTGTTAACTATCACCTCTTTAAAGCTCCCAGATTACAAACATCCTGTATAAGGACTCTTTTTACAAAATTATATGCTTCTGGAGCCAGCGGCTTAGCCTGTTAAATTGTCTGTCAGTGAATTTAAGATTTTTATTATTTATAAGAAGATTCAGCTCAGCTTAGGTTGTATCCAATCATTTCTATTAATGCCTCCATCTTGCGTTCAACCAGCTGAACATCTCTTGGTTCAAAGAAAAGAGCAAACTGAATACAAGAATTACTTCCGTGCGACGGAGGCGCTCTCTATCGGTGCTTAAATAAACATTTACTTACTTAACTCCGGTACCAGCCATTTAGTTCGGTTGTAACGGAGTCATCCAATAGATGAGGCTTCGGTCGTTTCTCTCCAGTAGGTGAAATATTCATATAAATAACTAAGAGTGGGTTGCACCAAGGGCTAGGTTATAGTTTCTGTCATAGTTAA
The DNA here is from genome assembly GCA_905163495.3 of Cosmia trapezina. NCBI lineage: Eukaryota > Metazoa > Arthropoda > Insecta > Lepidoptera > Noctuidae > Cosmia > Cosmia trapezina. Next base: position 13,714,939 of record LR991038.1, read on the forward strand.
TTTTAACAGTAACACCATCATCATGTTGTTGTATCGCCACAATGAGGTAATGTATCGCCATGTGAAATGAGTTCGGAGCAGGGACATGATATTCGACGCGTCTGACAAAAGTGACAGATATTTAACAATAATATTAACCAGCGACGCGTGGGCGGTTAAGGTTACAGTTAAAGTTATGACGTCAGCTAACAAATTGTCAAATGCAACGACCCATTTTTTGTCTAACAGGTACTTTAACAAGCGTAAGTTGTAAGATGGTGCAACCCAGCCTTAGTAACGTTAGGTATATAAAATATGTATAAAATAACGCTGTTCCCTATCTTCTTAAATCCTTAATTACTGGTAATTATATACTCTAAGGTTTAATTATAAAACTTGTCAAAACACATTTTATGTACGTACTTGCCAGTAACAATATTCCGAACCAATGTGTGTGCGTGCTCTTCTTGACGATATAAACTCTTTCCAACCATTTATTTTACTTTTGACATAAGCCCGCCTATGAAGTTCCATAATTATTGACAGGCAACCAACCATAGGCGAAAAAATGCAATTCTTCATGGACGCTAAAGTAAAACAAATGGATGGAAAGATTATATTTATTTTATTTACTAATTTATTTATTTATATAACATCACGCCTGTATTCCGAGCCTATTGCCATCACCGGACACACACTCAGACTCCGGGCTGCCACTGAAAAATTCCTGATGGAAAAACCTAATACCACTTTGCCCGACCTAATAATAATTTAAATATTCTAATTTGCTAATTTTCATTAGTTATACATAATCAAATGATTAGTATCTATTATATTATATTATATATATTATATTATATTATGTATATTATTATATTTATTACTATTAATTATTATTAGTATAACTTATATCTGTGCGTATGCGTGCGTACGAGTATGTCAGATGTTTGCGCGGACTCCCGCTACTTTATTTATGCTATTATAACATGTTATATTAAACCGTACATTTTGTAACTTAAACATTTAAATATTATGTGGGTCCATACTTAGGTCCGTATTACAGAACGTCACTCAATACTCAAGCATTACTTAAAACTAGATTCAAGCCATTTGATTGGTTGAAATTAGTTTTAAACTATATTTAAACAAACATCAGTGCTTGAGTTTCCTTCTGTAATACGGACCTAAGACTTGCACATACCTAGACACCGTACCGAGATAAACGTACATATAAGTCAATTCATGTCAACGCAAAATAAGATAGTAAAAATATGTTATAATGTTTGTAAAGGCTAATTATAGCCTATGTAACAAAATTAATCACGATATGTGTGCAAATAGAATAAGATCATTTGTAGTAATGGTAACAACCTTTGTAGTAATAAAGACCTTGAAAAATCAAATCAAATCAGTACTTATATCTAAAGAATTTATTAACTTTGTAACAAATGAACATCTTTACTATTGATTTCTACGTCATCTTATGGAAAGTTAAGTTAACTGCGGAGGTTATTTGAGATGTCGAGCAAAGTCAAAGTGAGCGTTGAGAATATTATGTTTGCACCAACTAGATGGCAGCTCTAGTATTCACAGATATAGCCCCAGACATTATAAATAGACGCAGACATGGAGATACGTAGGATTAAAAAAAATCTAAGATAAAAATACTAGTATAATGTACGTAAGAAATAAGAAAGTGTATGAATGAACAACAAAAAACTCTTGCAATCAACACTTCGTCTAGTAACTCACGTGAGGACTCTAGTTGTCTGTTGGCTAGCCTAGCTAAATGCAATGTTTTTTTATTACATGGTGGCCAAAAATTAAAATATTAGCGAAATGTTTTGCTGACAATAAAAATTGGTAAGTACCCGGAATTACATGTTAGGTAATTTGTAACTCTTCAGTGAAACAACATTGAAAAGTGTACATTTTCAGATTGTATACTAAGAAATACATTGGATTTGAACATGGAAAATATATCGTAGACGCGCTACGTAAACATTGCTACGCTACGATTATCATAGACCTCGTAGACCCTCAAATGCATCGCTACGTGACTACGACATTCGTAGCCGCGTAGTGGCCTCGTAGCACGAATATCAACAATACGTTTCTAATAAAATTATTAAGAATATTATGAGCATTATTCTATTTTGTGTTACTACTTTAAGAATTTTATTGAACGAGTTCTATACAGAATGTATTAACTTTTGAATGTTGACGTTTGATTTTCTGAGTATTAATACTTTTAAATATGGGTTGTTTCAGTTAAATAGGTAAATTATTTAAAGTTGTCTGTTTAACATCTGTGTCATAGATAAGGATCCCTTTGGCCTTGTCAAACAAAATGGTGGATAAGAAAGAACAATAGGATCTTTAACCCGTTGAAGTTAATCGTTAGTTATGCAATATAGTATTTATTATCTTTGTGATCCTTCACCGGTAAATAGCAGATTGTCCCGATTTTGACAAGGGTTCGTCTCAGCTGCGGGACATTGATTTAATGTCGTGGTACTTCAGCAGCCTTTGATGAAATATTAATTTGTCTTTATGAGATAGTTCTTTAGTTAGTTTTCACCAATTTACAATCGTATTTGGTTTTTATAAATGAAAGATTTTTGTAGGGAAGTCTAGTTGGTATATGCGTAAGAAAGGAAAGAAAAATAGTCTGGGGCGCTGTCGCCGGATACTGTGAAGAGGACTATACAGGGTTACTTGTAATTCGACGTATTCCTTGCAGGACATCATATTAGGGTTAAAATGCAACAAATTAAGCCACCATGTTCTACCGAAATTCAGTTTTTTTTTGTAAAAATAAAATGTTAAATTAGTGATATTTGCCAAAGAGGAGGAGCTCGTGGCTAAGTAATAACAGCCGCACGGGTCGATCCGTCGGGTTAAGCTACGCTTGCCAGGGTTGGTCAGTGGATGGGTGACCATCTTTACACTCCGAGATTCCTCCGTGCGTCGGAAAGCGCGTTAAGCCGTTGGTCCCGGCTGTTATTCGTGGATCTTTGACAGTCGTTACGGGTCGTCAGAAGCCCGAAAGTCTGACAACCAGTCTTACCAAGGGGTATCGTATTACCCAGTAACTGGGTTGTGGAGGTCAGATAGGCAGTCGCTCCATGTAAAATACTGGTATTCAGTTGCATCCGGTTAGACTGGAAGCCGACCCCAACATACTGTAACGTTGTGTCTTGCAAGTTACAAATAAATGAATAAATGTCTATGAATCCTTAATACTAACTAATCTAGGTACACTTAAAACTATCATATATACACATAACTTAAAAATAAACCAGTACTATCTATGTAATAAACTATAACTAGTATAATATTTATAAGTAAACCTAACACTTAAATTACAACATTAAAATTAAATAATATTATACGGAACCTAGGATCTTCGTTCTAAGCGCCCGCGCATTTCTAAAACGATCATTGCCGAGCGTTACCGAGGAGTGGCGATTCGGTTTGTATCGGTAAGGACGATGAGATGACTAGTCACATCAGCTGTGAGCGTTTTGAGGTGACGGCTGTGTCACTCGCTCCGACAACACTTACTAATTTTTGTTAAATCCCTCTAGGGTAAGTTTCCATGTATTTCTTTAAAAGTGCTTACTGTAAGGTGTTCCTAGAATTTCTTAAAACTAGCTTTCTGCCGTATATCTTCCTCTCTGGGACACTGTGACCTTTGGACCTACGAAACATGGTTCTGACAGCTTGCTCTTGCTTCCGTTCTGTCTGGATTTCCAGGATCTAAGTCTACCTTACAACTTTTCGCCACGTCGTGGTTCCAGCGTCGAAGAGGACGCTTGGGAGGAGATCCTCTGCTGCAGAAGACGATCACGTATCACCGAAGCTTCGGTGAAGTTATCATAAAGAACCTGGAACTGGAGCCGTCAGTTGCGGGCAGAGGCCCGCAACCATCGGGACCATCGTCGACTGGAGACGGTTTAGGCCAGTGTTCCCTACCCTACCTACCTCTACAAATCAGGACTTGATGCGGCCACGGAAGATAGGCAAATAAATAATAAGTGTACCTATTTACTCTTGTTATTTTCGAACTCCTACTTACCTACCTGCTGACAACCCCCTGCTAAGGGTACCTAAGTGTCGCAATAGTTGGGAAAAGGCTAGGCAGATTGATTGAGTGATATTTGCCAAAGTTTTAGGCATTTTTCAACTTTTATTTTTTAACAAAGATCTGCTACGGCATCAGCTGTGATAATAACTTAAATTCCAGTAAAGTCGCGCCGTAAATCATTTTTGAATTGTATTTTTCATAAAAAAACTAAAAATCTAACTAACTCAAAAACTATTCAATTTCGGTAGAACATTTGGTGGCTTAATTTGTTGCATTTTAACCCTACTATGACGTCAAGGAATACGTCGAATTACAAGTAACCATGTGATAAGGTATATGTTCTATGTTATGGATTTGGTTTCCGCACTTAGTCCTTCATGTGGACCATTGTGCGTGAGCCATGGCGGCCTTCGGGGGTTATTCCAACCAGCCCACCTCCCTCCAGAAGTTAAACCAGTCGCCCTATATATACACTGTGTTTTTTAGGGTTCCGTACCTCAAAATACATTTGGTGGCTTAATTTGTTGCATTTTAACCCTACTAAGACGTCCTGTAAGGAATACGTCGAATTACAAGTAAGCCAGCAGCAAAACATACAATTTCGGGAATCTATCGAAACTAAAAAAAAATCTAGGTTTGAATTGTGAAAGATTTACAGTTGTTTGGAATATTCAGCCGAATATACATATGTATTCCAATTGTTTCGCAATATTGTCAACAGAAGCAAGAGAGAGCAAGCAGAGGCAAGCTCAGCAAAGCCGAATCTTCTAAATCGTTATGATTTCCCCGGGGAACCTAACCCCGTTATTTTTACAAAACGCATGTATTTCTGTGTTGTGGACAATTTTATTTGTTTGTAACCACTATATTGTTCCAACGGCGACATAGTCTTCCTATAGGTACCATTGAGGACATTTGCGGTGAACCACTTTTCAACCTTATTACTAAGGCAGTAAGGTTGAAAATGTATTAATATGGTTGTACGTACAGTCGAGCCTTTTAAATCTTCGTCAGTTTTCATATTCTTTCCTTTATGAAGTCAGGACACATAACACCTTATGAAGCTGTGGTATTGAGCAGACTATTCCATAGAAAACTAAATTAAAATACTTGATAAAAAATATTAAAATGTGAATGTTATTTAATATTTTTTACCAAGTAAATTACCAAACGTGACATCAACCTAAAACCTTAATGGCCTGGCCATTTATGAAATATAACTATATTTTTTAAAATAATTATCATCGTTTGTCAGTGTCACATTTTTAAATTCGGTCTGACATCTATAGAAGATGGCTGTATGCGTAGACCTTAGATAATATACATCTAGATCGAGCCACTGCGTGGCCGGTCATGAGACAGCAATATTAATAGGAAACGTGGATGCTCTTTTCTCCATACAAAAAGATACAAACGCTCTCGCCTGTTTTCTTTCTGGTTAATGACCATAAAGCAATGATTTTTTACAGAAATATAAATAACAGTTACTTGTATGCCCCTATGTTTTCCTTTTTGATGATATATTATTTTTATAAGAACTAGAACCCTCCAAAAATGCTCAAAATTGCCTATTCAGACCGCTGCCAAGAGACGCCTAGTGTACCAATTTGACAACTATTAACGAAAAAAAAAAAAACATAGGGGCATAGTATATATCCTTCTTATTCAGTTTATGAAATATCTTTTAAATTGGTCCAATATTGGAGGAGGAAATAGGCGAGAGCCAAACCTCGAAATGTGACTTTTTATATAGGCTATTTAGTCGGATCTGCAGTTGTCCTTATCGCACGAATTCGAGGGCGGAGCGGTCGCAGAGCGACAGCAATACCTTCTAAAAATACCTAATTTTCAAAAGTCTGGCCACCCGCCTTTCCTCTTAACAGTGAAAGTACTTTGTTTGGCAACATTTTTAAATTTTGCCATGCAAAGTACTTTGTTTGGCAACATTTTTAAAGCAAAAATACGGCACGCCGTAAGGGACAGAAGATACGATGCTTTGTCTCAATTTTCTAATTAATATTTCTAACTAATTATTTCGTATATATGTGTCTCACTTCCACACTTCACACTGTAATCATGGCAACGTTCTAGATGTACAATGTCATTGGCGTAGACAGAGAATTCTATGCGTGGGCGGGGGCTGAATGTCACTCTGCCACATTGACATTACAACGAAATATATATGTTGTCCTGTCCCAATTTCAATAATTCAAATTTCCCATAGAAAATCCACTTTCAGTTTTCCTGAGTTTTCCAATTTTCCCCACAACTTTTCCAATTTTTGAATGTGACTGTACCTACGTTCTCTTTGAAATATGGTGGTTGGTGGGTAAGTAGACACATTGTCTATTTAAGACCTAAGTGGCTTACTTAACAAAATGTTCGCCGCAAATGTTAAATAGTCCCTAGAATAACTCTCTAAAACCTTAACATTCAAATAAAGGGACAGCTTTGTTTGGATTTTCGATTTAAATCGGCTTATGAAAAGTTTTTATTATACTTAAGTAAGGGACACACTTCGTTAGGAATCAACTGCCTTATTTTTGGGATTTTCGCGAGGGAAATTGTATAAAAGAGTGGCTGTGAAATGCTGTCCGTTGCGTATTTCGCGCTTTGATTTTAGTCGGTTTTGCGCTTGGGTGGTTCAATTTGGCGACGGTGCGACTGGCACATTGGCAGCCACAGTAGCCAGTTTCAGCGCGAACGAATCCTGTTGAAACTACCTGAGCTGTGCAAGTATGCGGTTTGCGTTCCACCTCGTGAATGTTCATGAACATTTCGAGAAATTGCGAGCTGACAAGCTCCCGCGACTTTGATGCACCGCGCGCTGATTCCATTTTGTGTTTTCCAGTTTTCCTTTACACTTCTCTTCGGATTTGTTCTTTTATTGAGTATTGACAGGGTGTGTTGTTTTCGTTTTGTGACTGTATTTATTTATTGGTGGTATTTTGGGAGAAGCAGTTACTATTGAAAAGCTTAGTATTTTGGAAAAGATCAAACTAATGATAGGAAAACTACGATTCAAGCGTGTTGATTTTGCCATTTTTTTAACCGACGAAAAAAAAGGAGGAGGTTCTCAAGTTGAGGCGTGTATATTATTGTTGTATACCTACATGTATATTTTTTTATGTATGACCTCGCATAACTTCCTGACAGAGTATAGTCCGATTTTAACGATCCTTGTTTTATACTGGAGGGTAAACCTACCTCGAAATTGGTCCCATGTAAAATTTATTAACTTTGCTCGTGTAGTTTCTTCAATAATACGTACCTATTTTTCCCACTTAATCTATGTGGATGATGTTCTAATTTGTGTATTTTGCAGGTAGTTGTATTCGAATTTGTGTGGGGTACGTACCACAACTAAAAAGTGAAAAATAAAAACTTTCTTACAAAAAAATACAACCAACTTCCAATAAAAACACTAGAAAGTAAAAAACAACTTTAATTTCAGAAGTCTGTGGCAAAAAACGAAAAAGACACCGACTTCCTTAATTAAAATTATTTTTCACTTTGTAGTGTTTTTTTTGGAAGTAGGTTGTATTTTTTTTTTGTTTAGCCCCGACGCGACGTATAAAGAAGGATGTCGTAAGTTTGACAGCTCTATCGTTCTATGGGTACGTATCATAATCCCGAATTTTAAAATACCGATGGACGAAATCCCGAAAATTGAAACGCCGAATGCTTGTTTGGTCGAAAGTTTAAAATCCCGAAACTTCATTAGCCCGAAAGTTTGGTTTTCGTCAGCAGATCGACAGAGCCCCGCTGCGCGGGGCTCCTATTTCTGTATGCAGGGTTTAAAGGAACCTAACTAACCGAACTTCGGGGTGCCCCTGATGTCGACCGTCTAAGGTTAGGGTTTTCATGAACTTTCGGGATTTTAAACTTTTCGGGATTTCGTCCATCGGTATTTCAAAATTCGGGATTATGATACGTACCCCGTTCTATGTATCTGCAATTTCATAACTTGTTTCCGTTTCCGTTCATTGTTTCGATCGTTTACGGACTGTTATCACCATTAAGCTAGATAAATTAGGAGCAACAATTACAGTAACTCCTGATGTTCGGTCACCGGCCATTAAATTAAAAATACATAGCTAAACCAGGTTTAAATACAATTTATTGTTGGCCCTCGTAAGCTCTAATAACATAAATGGCCGTAAACAAGTCTACTTTCAGTGAGATATATAGGGAAATGTTTATTAATTCACATTATGGCTACGTAATGGCGCTTCTTTCAGCAATAGAATTATCACGAGGAGAGAAGCCTCGTTATTGAGGACCGTTACTCCCAAAGGGATATTTTGGACATTAGCCGGCCTGATCAATGGAACTTTTCATTCATCACGATCGTCGTCGTCATTATCAAAGACGCTTTCATGCACGTAAAATTACTTTGAGATATTACTTTCATCATCATCATTCATCTGTTACGTTGCTATTACACAGCTATTAGCAGCATAATTTTGTGCCCAAATTGCTTGAATAGCGTCTGAGTAAGCGCCAAATCAGCTAATTACAGTAGTCTTATTCAGCAGTTAGTTTCTATGACTGATTTTAAGCAAAACTTACTCAGAAGGTTTGTGCTGGCTGGGTATATATCTTAGTAAACTTGATTGAAGAATGTCTACTTTTCGTGAATACCCAGCAAACTTCTGCATAATAATCTGTTACTATTGTTTTTACCGCATTTAGCTGCACATGACGGTAATTTCGTACTTAAAGTGGCATAAAGCAGTTATAACAGCTATCTTAATTTATGTTAAGTTACTATATGCTTCATAACAGAAACAACGGCTATTTTATACAGCAGCTGAATAACTGTCAAAATGTGGTATTTAATAGAACTAAGAGAGAACAGAATATAAATTATCCACTATCATGCTTGATAATGGAATTTTATGCCAATGTTATACAAAAGGTTACACAAACTCTTGAGTAACAGGTCTTTTTATGATGATTATTCAGTTTTAAGAAATAAAATCGGCAAATTACAAAACTATCTCAGCTAATAGCATTATTATAGCAAAAAAAATAATTAATACAGAACTTCGTGATACACACAGCTTCTATACATATATAATAAAGCTTAACCCTGCATTAGGTTACATTGTTGGCCAGTTATATGACTTGTGTGCTGCCTGGGCTTTCAGTCCCTGTTACAAAAAAAATATAAATATTTTTACTTCTTTCTTATTTACAAAATAGTTAGGTAAACGTCATCTAAAATTGTTCCAAATTTCAACTTGATAGCATTAGTAGTTCTTGAGATATCCAGCTGTGACAGACAGACAGACAGACAGACAGACTGAGTCACACCATAAGGGTTCCTTTTTTACCATTTTGGTATGGAACCCTAAAAATGTTAGACATAGATAAAACGCATTAAAATTAGGGAGCGGGGGCTCGCTACGTAACAACTATGAGTACCTATAATGAACTACGTATAAAATCTAGCAAGGAGTGACGTCATGCCACATTTTAACTAAAAAAAATAAAAATTCGTGTCCAATACTTTTTTTAAATTCTAAATGACAGACCAAAAAAAATTAGTCATTATCCCTATTATGTACAGTATTCTAATACTAATGATATGTACAGAGTGTTGCAATTTTAAAAACAAATGAAAATGTTAATTACTTTGAAGCACACATCAAATATTTTTGCCTGTGAATAAGTACTTTATCAGCAGAGCAAGAATTTGAATAAATTGTTGCCGACGCAGCTATTAAGAGGTTTTAACTCAGGCTTTACGATCTGGATCGTTTGATAATTGTCCGCAGTAAATTCACTTTCGCTATCTGTTTAATCTAAGGCGCCCCATGCCCTTCTAATTGTTTTTAAATCTTCCGAGTGTTTTATTGATACGCGTATTGTGCGCGAAAGAGGGATCTTTGGTAGTAATTAGATGTAGGTCAAACCTAGGTATAGCCAGAGGTCTCTGAGGAGGTAAGCAGGCGCCGAATTCAATCATTTAAGTGAACTACAGGACCTAAACGCAACTAAAAGGAAAGTGCCTAAAAGGTATGATCTACTGCAGTAGGTAATCAAAATCAGAACAATATAATATGGTATTCTTCAGGATATTAATGCTAGTTAGATAGGTAGTGTATTGAAAACATAATACCTACAACTAAATTGATAGAAAAAAATCACGAAGATAGCTCTAAAAAGAAGAAGTGTCATCTGTGACCCAAGCCCGGCGCAAACCAAACATATCTCATTTTTTTTGTTATTTTATGTATTCAAATATATAGATTTTTTTTTTCGATTTTAGGGGCTAGCCTATTTAAATTGCCTTCGTAAGGCAAAATATTATTTTTTAACTAATTTCAAAAATGTAAAATCAATTGAGACGAGTTATTACTTACCAATAACTACAGAATTCAATATAAGTAGCTACATTATACCTATAGCTAAGTTTTGGTTACAATAACAATGGAAAAAACCATTTAATGGTCGTAAAATGATCGGCGATTCTACTTATCTTGCTAGTGTGACTGTGTGACACACAAAAGAACTCGCACATGCTATCTCACTCCTGCACTCCCTAAAAGAGCGAGATGTCTATATTTGGGTTTTTTACCAGCACTATAGGTAAATCGCGTACGTTATGTACAACCCAGAGATCGAGAGCCGAAACGCTATTCTGGCTGGAGTACTATTGTACATGCAATCATGGAAGAGGAACATAATAGCTCATGCCTTGTTCATGCTCATGTCATGTCGTAAGTGTGGTTTATTACTTAAGGTGGGCTAGACATCGAGATGACTTCCAGCATCCCGCACTGGGTATAGACACTATACTTATAGTAATCATGATTTGATTTAAATATGTTAGTATTTATGATTTACAGATTTATGTACAATCGAGTTACTTCCCGGTGATACACCTTTAAAACAAAATGCTTTGAACGAATCTACGCTGCATAATTGCGCGTGTGTGCGTGTGGCTCTGCTGACATTTAGAGCAAGAAAAATTATGCTATTTCAATCAGAACATAGAGCAGTAAAAAAAACTTCCAAATTCAAAAATTACGTAATTTGCTTCTTTTTTGACATGTATTCCCAAGTATAAACACATAGAAATATAGGTAGTTATTTACTTTTTAATAGCACTGCACAAGTAAAAGGTCCCTCTCATGCCGATTAAATACAAAATATGTCAATATAAACATTTTGTGTATTTATACACATTACCTACTCACATACTAAGATATAGAGAAACACAAAAAGATGTGAGGCGCTCAAAACAGCATGAATTATAAAAACACAGTACACGTGTACACTGATTTTCAAGCAGAAATAGAAATTAACTCTTAATAGCTTACCAAGATTTCAACTAACGCGCATTATGTTTTACGTAAAAACCAGTCTCAACGTACGGAAGCCACCTGCGCTGGCCATGCAAGCGATTTTAACCTTATGGGTGATCGACCGGAAAGTAACGCCACTGTACTTACATGATTATATAGTTTAAATATTATATAATTTCAACATCATGGACTCATGGTGGGCCATAGTCAAGTTGTATCATCACTTTTCGACTTTATTACTATAAGAATAAGGTTCATTATGATTTCATTGAAAATAAAAATATCTAAAGAAAAAGCCTTTGTTTAATTTCCAGAAAAACATTATGTTTTGTCTTACACAGGCAATTTAACTAATCTAACTTAGTAAAAACCAAAATATATAATTATATAATATAATATATATAATATAATATGTATAATATAATATAATACTCGCTCTTTTAGAGAGTGCAGGAGTGATATAGCATGTGCGAGTTCTTTTGTATCTCACACTAGCGAGATAAGCCGAAATGCCGATCATTTTACGACCATTATCTCGCTACAATCGGTACCTATCGGTACCTAACTTGGTTTTTTCCATTGTAATTGTCTTTACCAAAACATCCATACTAATATTATAAATTCGAAAGTAACTCTGTCTGTCTGTCTGTCTGTCTGTCTGTTACCTTTTCACGCCTAAACCACTGAACGGATTTCGATAAAATTTGGCAAGGCTATAGATGGTATCCTGGGGACGGACATAGGCTACTTTTTTTCAAAAATAATGTTACAGGATAGGATATAGGGGATGAAAGTTTGTATGGGAAACTCAGTATTTCTTAAGTTAGGGATGTGAAAATTAAAATGTATGCTTTTGATAGAAAATTAAGAAATATGCGGTTCAGCGTTTTTGAAAAATCATCCCCTAAGGGGGTAAAATATAGTAAAATAGGGGTTGATTTTAAAATTTACAAAACTGCACGGATTTCGACAAAATTTGGCAAGGCTGTATATAGCATCCTGGGGAAGTACATAGCATACTATTTTTTTCAAAAATAATACTACAGGGGGTGATATAGAGCATGAAAGTTTGTATGGGAAACTCAGTATGTCTTAAGTTAGGGATGTGAAAATTAAAATGTATGCTTTTGATAGGAAATAAAGAAATATGCGGTTCAGCGTTTTTGAAAAATCATCCCCTAAGGGGGTAAAATATAGTAAAATAGGGGTTGATTTTAAAATTTACAAAACTGCACGGATTTCGACAAAATTTGGCAAGGCTTTATATAGCATCCTGGGAAAGGACGTAGGATACTTTCAAAAACAATACTACAGGGGGTGATATAGGAGATGTAAGTTTGTAAGGGAAACCCAGTATTTCTTAAGTTAGGGATAACAAATTTATGCTATTTGTAGGAAATTAAGATATGCGGTTCAGCGTTTTTGAAAAATTATCCCCTAAGGGGGTAAAATAGGGGTTGATTTTAAAATTTACAAAACTGCACGGATGTCGATAAAATTTGGCAAGGCTTTATATGTATAGCATCCTGGGGAAGGACATAGACTACTTTTTGTCTTAAAAATAATCCTACAGGGGGTGATATAGGGGATGAAAGTTTGTATGGAAACTCAGTATTTCTTAAGTTAGGGATGTGAAAATTAAAATGTATGCTTTTGATAGGAAACAAAGAAATATGCGGTTCAGCGTTTTTGAAAAATCATCCCCTAAGGGGGTAAAATAGGGGTTGATTTTAAAATTTACAAAACTGCACGGATTTCGACAAAATTTGGCAAGGCTTTATATAGCATCTTGGGAAAGGACACAGGATTCTTTCAAAAACAATACTACAAGGGATGATATAAGGGATGAAAGATGGGAAACCCAGCATTTCTTAAGTTAGGGATATGAAAATTCAAATTTATGCTTTTGGTAGGAAATAAAGAAATATGTGGTACAGCATTTTTAAGGGGGTACAATAGGGGTTGACAAATGTTTGTGTACCTACCTCTTTTTAAGAGATTTAAGGGACTGGAAATGTAGTCATAGTTCGAATCTTGAGGTAACATTTAGTCTTTATTTCATTCGAAGTTTTTACGAGGAAATTATTTGAATGAGTGGACACTCGGACAAAAGTTATTTGTTATTAGAGCGTGACTGGCATAATAAATTTTAAGTAATTAACAAAGTCCCCCCGCCGCGTAAGTGTGTCTGTTTGAATGCGATAATGTCAAAAAGTACCGAACGGATTTTCATACGGTTTTCTCCAATGAACGGAGTGATTCAGTGTAATTCATTATGGTTTTGTGTAAATTGGCTGAAATATGACGACGACTGTTGAAGATGTCGGAAAAAATCATGCCGACTGGTAGCTTTATGCCTACTATACACGGTAACGATATATCGTAGCGATTTGAGTTTGTACAGTTATATCGGACGGCCCTATGTTTTCCACATGTACGTTCCCATGGGATATTTCCCGACATCCACGCGGGCGAAGCCGCGGGCAAAAGCTAGTAGCTATATAATGTAAAGCTTCTTATTTTGAATTCTGTCGTTATTGGTAGGTTTGATAAAAATAATATTTTGCCTTGTGAAGGCAGTTTAAATAGGTTAGCCACTGAAATCGAAAAAAGAAATACCTGATAATTGATGTACTTAAAATAATGAAAAAACTAAAATAGGTTCTGTTCGCGCCGGGCCTGGGTAAATTTTGTATGGAGCGTGACCCTTCTTCTTTCTTTTAACGATTAAAAACCATAATCTAATGCAATAATTCTGATTTATTGTCAGATTATTCTACAAGCAACTTTTTATCGTAGTAATGTTTTAATATTTTAGTTCAATCAATAGATTAGTGACCGCGCTGGTCCTGTAGTCCCCTAATGATTTTGACAGCTCCAAGCGCACAGTTAGAAAAATCGAGTTATAACTACGTTGATTCTTTGCATATGTGAAGCGTATTCTCACTGTGACATTTTCTTTATTTATTTCACTCTCATCTTGTTGTATATTATACCAATCGTAGAAGACAGTATTTCCTTTTTGTAGAGTAAACCACCTGTAAACTTGGAATCAATATTTTATCAGATTATACGATTGTAGTTTAACAAAATATTGTTTGGTTTTCAAAATAGGAATCCGTTAATTCTTCATTCAGTCTTTCATGTAGAAGATACCGTCGAATTTGCCGAAGGACAGTCGGTCACCGACTCATCGTGCACATTGTCTGTTCAGCAATAGATCAACGGCTCGGGTGCTAACCGCTGCCGTCGACATCGGGTGAGAAATTCTAGCTGCCCGCGATATTCCATCTTTTGTACGATATTGAATTTAGTTTATGACAAGGAAGAACTTAGTTAAAGGATTACTACCAACTAAAGGCTCTTACAGACAGAGGCGAAATCGCGGTCGCGACGCGATATTTCGATATTATATCCGTAGAAAAATATCGCGTCGCGACGCGATATCGCCTCTGTCTGTAAGAGCCTTAATATGAAAGACAGCTTAAGGCGGATTGGTCAGTGGATCGGGAATTGTGGTAGTGCTATGGGATGTACCAATGTCTTCTATAAAAACAACGCTTGCAAAACCACGAGGCGCATTTGAAAGCCTTTCCGAGATTCCTCAAGATCATTGAGATATTGAAACTAATAAAAAAAGAGTAATTAAAAAAATTAAAAAACCCGACTGCGGTAAAAAACTGAAAAGCTAAAAATAAGCTCATTTTAAATTATATAAAAGTTGGAAGCAGGCGGGACTCATTTGAGTTTGAAAATATAATAAAAAATGGAATGGGTCCCGCCTGCTTCCAACTTTTATATAATTTAAAATGAGCTTGTTTTTAGCTTTTCAGTTTTTTACCGCCGTCGGGTTTTTTAATTTGTTTAATTACTCTTTTTTTATTTCCAGCTTTTTAGTTTACAAATGTGAAAGATTACACAGACGATTTAGTTCTTGCAAGGAGTTTTGGTCGCGAGAGTTATTCAAAAGCTTTTTTGGATCAAATGCAAATTTTACGTGTTTTTTTACGATTTGTCACTTCGAATTACTTTTAACCATATAAGTTGTAAATATTTTTAACCGACGAAAAAGGAGGAGGTTCTCAATTCGGTTGTATGTGTTTTTTTTTTTTTTTTTTTTTTGTATGTTTGTTACCTCAGTACGTCCGTCATTTATGAACCGATTCGGAAAATTCTTTTTTTATTTGAAAGGGTATACTTCCAGATTGGTCCCATTTTTATCAAAATCCAGTTCTGATGATGGGATCCATGAGGAATCGAGGGAACTCCTCAAATATTATAGGCATACATATAGTGATTATGGAATTTTCATCAACAAATCAAGCGTTTGCATTCAGAAAGTATCAACTGGTGAAGTTGAACTGATGAAGAAGACCACAGATGGCCACGGAAACTCCTCAACGATGAAAAGTATTTCACGGATAGCGATAAGATTAAAATAGTTAAGCGACTATGACGAAGCTTTAAATAAATGGTTCTGATGAAAATGGTACCATCAAACCGATCTGATGAAGAAGCCGGAAGGTAGGCATCGGAACTCGGTAATAAAACAATGTATCCTAGCCGTGTTTGGGCTTATTGGAATTGTCATGAGGTGCACTCTGGCTATAAATGCTTTAATGGTAATTATATGCCGCTTCAAATTGCGCTACTTGAGTTGTATGCTATGTGTGGCCTTGATTGTCAGAAGGCAGATTTCGTAGCCTCGTTATGTCCGTCAACTTTTTGTAGAGTGGTATTCAGATTTGTATGGGGTAGGTAGGCACCACTAAAAAGTGAAAAATAACTTTAATTTCGGAAGTCGGTGGCAAAACAAAACGAAAGTAAATAAAAAACCAAAGACACCGACTTCCGAAATTAAAGTTATTTTTCACTTTGTAGTGTTTTTTTGGGAGTCGGTTGTTTTTTGTAATCACCTTTTAAAACCCTTTATTTTGATACCCCACTCGATAGGTTTTGAGAAAAAAAAAATTAAGACATAATTTGCCGCCTAAAATCCGCCATTTTGTTTATTTTTATTTTGATATACCCAGTGTCACTTTCACATTAAATACGAATCTAACGACACCTCTCAAGCTAAAGTCCATCGAGGCGTTCAGGCTGCAGAGCGTGCCAAACAGTTATACATACATACATACATACTCTCGAAAAACATAACCCTCCTTCTGGCGCAGTCGGGTAAAACTGACCTGTTGTCAATAAAAAAACAAGCTGTTTTTCGTTGCTGTTTTCCGGGGCACCAAAACATTACAATATTATCCTAAGAAAAAATACGATTACACGATCACACGTCAAAAGCAGGACGAATACTATCCAAAATGGTATGATACCGCCAGTCAAGGACGGGCGAGCCACAGGGACGGACTCTAAAAACGTGCTCCTAATAAATACGTACAGTCACGAGCAAAATACCTAACATTTACGCAGGATTCAAAAGCGATTTTCTCCTACAGTATTGATGGAAATGTTAGTGTTACGAACATGGTATTCTCGAAACCATACTATTATGAAAGAGCAATCTCAAAGGGAAAACTGTAATTTCACAAGAAAATCTTTCGTAAATGTAAGGTATTTATGCTCGTGACTGTACCATTTTGTAGGAATTTATGATAGGTTCGTGATGAGGTACGTAATGTAACCAAAACTTGGTGGCAATAGTTGCAGATGATTGATACATATTTTTTTTAAACACAATTTTGGAGTACGTCTCTGTAGCGCGCCCCCCAAGTATCACACTCCAAAATGCACGATTGTACGATCCGTCAAACGAATTTACACCTTTTCTAATGATGTATCGACGACCCTAGAGATAAGATTTCGCAACCATTCATCGATTGGAGTGCTCGCCAATGTTTTCCGTATACATGAATAAACAATATTCCTCCCTACGGCTACCTCGAACGCAACCTTGCTCTGTTTTCGCCACATATTGAATTCCCCTATAAACATTTTATCACCTAAACAAATCAGTGAAGAAATTCCTTGTGGTGTAGTAAAAAAGGTGCAACTTATTGCAAAAATGTTAGGTCAAGGTATTTGTTTAAGGTTTTAGTCAATCAATTTTTCCTTCTTTGGAGAATTGCTCTGTCGTGTTCGACACATAAATAAGAGATTTCTTAAATATTCTATTAACTTTTGTGGCTATCTGAAAAATAGTCATTCATTTCGCAGCCAAATTCTCAATAAAACCCCTAAATTGAAAATCCCTCTTTAATCTGCAATCAATCTTAGTACCTATCAAAAGCCGAACAATTCACTTGTAAGAAGCTGACGTGTCGGGATTGGGTACCCTATTCAAAGTATACAAGTAATTTGTAGACCTTTGTGAAATTCAGATGAAAATATCAAGGTTTAGACTGAACTTGAGAAAGAATCTAAATACCTACCTACTTACAAGGTTTTACATGAAAATATACATCTCCGTAAATAATATTATTAGGGCTATAGCTACGTAATAATAGCCGCACGAGTCGATCGACCAGGTTAAGCTACGCTTGCCACGGCTGGTCCGTGGATGGGTGGCCATCTTTTCATACTAAGACCCCTCCGTACCTTGGAAAGCACGATGGGCTGTCGTATTACCCAGTAACTGGGTTGTGGAGGTCTGATAGGGATTCGGTCCATGTAAAATACTAGTATTCAGCTGCATGCAGTAAGACTGGAAGCTGACCCCAACATAGTTGAGAAAAGGCTAGACTGATGATGCTGATGATGAAATAGTAACCGAAAATAATTTTGTGTAATTAAGTGCACGTCTGAGTCTTCGCACACGCATATTTTTATAAAAAGCTATATTTCATACTATTTTACTGCATACAAACATTTGCTAATTTCATAAAAGCATTTTAACAAGAAAATATTTACCTTGTTAGACTCCGCGACACTAACACAGGATTATACAAAAATGCAAAACGGAATATTTTAGTGACGGGTCAAGTTCCACAGGAGTGCAGTACAATGCATACTGAAGAAGTAATTAAATATCCCTGTAGACAATGTTATGATTAAACTCGAGTTATGTATAATGTTATTGCAATGATTTGAATAATAATGACCGGCATACCCGGCATAGTCGATTCAACATTCTCATGACATACGTGGGTAATTCCGGACAAAAGGAACGTGATCTTTTGAAAGGCTTAATGTCCTGACCCGCACGTTTTCACTACTTATAATTCAAAGGGAAAAGAAAACAATGTTATACACTGTTTGATCACATATATTTCAATCAAATTCACAAAACAAGTACCTTTCCCGAAAGCCGAGTTTAGTGCATTATAAATACTGCTTGTTTTGCAAACAATGTAATTAAGCAAACAAATGTTTGTTACTATCAGCTTTATTGAACACGAAACGAATCAAACTACAAAGTCGAGGAATGTCTTCGCTTCCGTATCGGAGCCATTGTAACGAGGAAATGGGAACTTGAAATGTGAATAAAGCTGTACCTCCCTTATCGTTTGCATTCAATCAGAGTATCAGAGGGAATAAATAAATAACTTACTGCAGTTAACAGGCTGTTTATAAGACTAACAAAACGTTGGAGCAAACGTCTAATTCAAATATTTTACTACAGCTATTATGATTAATGTAAATATTATGCTATGCCCATTGATGGTGAAAGCACCGTTGCAGAGCTCTGAGTGGCACATAGAGCAAGATTTGTATCTTGGCATTATTCCTGCAATGTCAGAGTCATCGCAGGACCTTCCGCAGTCACGGATCAGAGTAAATGTACCTGTAACAAGTGAATAATGTATTATTATTCACAAATACTTAAAATTATTGTGTTAAAATTGAATTTCAAAATTATATAACTTACTTCCCTGCCCGAAAGTTTTTGTCAAGCAAGCATTGTTTCCTTTTCGACAGTACTTCACTGTAGTTCTTCTGTCCGGAGCCCAGCACGATGGGTTGTTGGCCGTACTACATGCGTAACAAATTCTCTCACTCTGCATCAACATCAGTGCTGACTGTCCCATCACCCCGGCTCCCTTGGTAGGCTCTATCATTTCACGTCTAACTTCATTGAGCTGTGGCCGAACACGAGACACTGATTTTTCATGAGGTGGCAACTTTGATTTATCTAAACTTCCAAGGCCTTTATCTTTATTTGACTTCTGGGTATTTTTTTCTGCATTCAATACTGACGCCAACGCGTTTTCATTTTCAATGCGGGATTCAATGTACGGATCATTATTGTGTCGAAGGTACTCTTTATCGTTGCTCAAAATTTTCTTTGTACTGTCTTCATCATTGTAACTGGACATAGATCGCCTTGAGTGTCCCAATAAGTTATTAGATTCTTTGTCATGCGAACACATATTTGGCAATGCAGCTGCTTCGTTGTGTTGCGAAAGAAGTTTAACTACAAGAGCAGGCGGCAAAGTTAGAGTTTCCATATGATCAAAATTAGCGGGGAATCCTTGGAATTCACTTTTATCTGTAGAAGGCTTATTTATTTGTGTTGAACGGAGTCCGTTAAGTTCAGAACCAATAGCATTACTTGGCTCAGAAATATAATGATTTTCTGGTTGAGCATCATATTCATTATCCGGTGCAATAGGTAGCGGCGGTTCTATTCTGCTAGCAGCAGATTTAACACCACTAGTTGACGTAGAAAGAGAATCACTGGTAGGTGCTGAACGCATTTGATCTGATGGTTTAGGGTTATCTTCCTGTATTTCATTATCGATGGGTGGTATTATTTCATGGTGCATTTCTTCATTTGAGTCTATTACAGGGTTATTTATTGTAAAGGAATTCCTAGTTTTCAATAACTTGTTGTTATCGACTATATGCGGGCTCGAAAGGGGTACCTGGTTGACAGTATTTTTAGAGTCATATTCTGCATTTCGCAAAGCCTGTGGCTTCAGAGGAGCTGCAACACTTATTAAAGTTTCAACTTTTGAAGTTAGCGGAGGACTTAGCTGCTGAGTAATTGGTTCAATCTCTGAGAGACTACGCCTCGAACACGGTTTTGGAACAACACTTCTTTGGGCTTGGCCATAAAAGTTACCTTGAATAGTATGGAAGGTTTGTGCTGGCCAATCATTTTTGCCGCCATCTGGTTGAATCAAGTTATAATCATCTACATTATTTGTCTCCTGCAGGTGGCCTGAAAGTAAACTAGTATTAAAACTTTTAGTATAAAAAATGTATAAAAATGTTTAACAACAAGTGTCGTGTGTTCTTCTAGTATAAAAAAGTTTAACAACAAGAACTATAGTTTTTTTTGTTATACGAACCTGATGAAAGCAGATTACAAAAAATAGTTAATATCAAAAATTTCATGAGTCCGTTTTTTAATTTCTCACGGAGAAAACTACACCTTACGGAATATGAAACTAGACTAAAGTGGTTTCACGTAGAAACCTCCCAAATATATTGTACGATAGCAAAGATATTTTATCGTTAAAAGCTGTAAACCAATATCAGTCTATTGTGAATATGCGCTCGATGGAAAGATATTCCATGAAAACAATAGATGTTCCGCAAAAACGGTTTCCATTGTTCCGAACTATGTTCTCGTCGATTTCTTGTTCACTTTGGGTGGGGTATGTAATAATTTTTAGTATATTAATTAACCTCTCAATACATTTCATAGGATCTTGGTTCATAGAAACCTAGATTATTGCACTGAACCGATTACGAAGGTTTAATTATGACATAGGTAGGTAATCAATGTTTTGTAGGGATGTAAAATTCCGTAATAATGGCATCTTCCTAACAAATGACGTAACTGCAAACTATGGAACCAACCAACGTCGCGTCGCCTATAGATAGTTTTTGTCAGTCGTCAACATAAACTGTTCCACACTAACATGGGGAATAGTACATTATGATATAAGTGCGCTAAGTTGAAAATTAGCTAGCCCGAGCCGTAGGCGAGGGCTACAAGAAAGCAGAGGCTGTAATTATCAAAGCGCACGTATGTCATACGACGTTTTATAACATATTTGCGAGGAAATAAATAAAACTCGGACTTTCTTAAACGAATAAATCTTTAAAAACACACTTTCTGAAAATGAATTTGCATCTTTGCTTGTTTTCCATACGATGAAATTTTGATCCGCTTGTAAGTATCTATCGGTCGATTTTTCGGGCAAGAGGCTTAGAGTAGCCTTTTTCGCTGCCTCTGAGACTTCTGGCGGTGTCGAATGAATAAATTCATCATTACTTGACGACATTTTCAAATAAAAACAATACAGCGAAAAGGAAAAGCGCGCGGAATAATTTTTACTTGTTCACAAATTAGCGATGCGCACGCATCAGCGCTTTTTTTTAAAGGCAAAGGCACAAAAACAGCCAGTATTATTAAAGTAAATTTATATATTTTTTTGTTTTTGTTACAGATTTGTAATTTATTGCCAAAATTAATTAAATCAAAGAATTAAATGTTTAACATTTAATTCTTTAATTTTATTTTATCCCAAAGTTAATTTTATTCATAAAATGTTGACCACTTTTCTGACATAAAAACTCTTTGCTTTGCTTTCTATGCTTTTTTTTTCTTAAGATTTAAAAAGTTGGTTTTAGACGGAGCATCATCATAAACCGTACGTGTTACCTTATTAGAAAGAAACTCGTGCGTTTTACTTTACGATTACGCACAAGTACGTAATGACATACATTACGATATTGAAATTGGTGAAATAAGAGGCCCTTTACGAGCAAATGTGTTATAAATAAATGTTACAGAACACGTAAAAACACTATTAGTTGTTATTCACATACAACATGTTACCCTTTCAATTTCGGTCACAATCACTGTCAAGAGAGCCTGAGGGTTTTTGACAAAAACATCGTGGAGAGAAGAACATCGCTTGTCACCGACAGCCAGCCGTCGGGCTTGTCTCTACATAAAATATCGAGACCGCTCAATAAAATTCGCAACGATGTTGGAATACACCGAAAATGTTACTGTTTATTTTTCTTGGCGACCGCACTTGGGTTTTTAATCTTTCTTATTTCTTCTTTTTCTATTTTTAGTATTCAATTGTAGGTCAATGTATCATATTCATGTGTAGGTATACGTTCAAAGTTGTTGTTAGTTGTGTGCTTTATTCGTTTAATTTTTAAAGTAATAATTTAGTTAAAGATTACAGTTATCTACTGAGAGACCATACTATGTATAGCTAAAATGAACATACAACGTGACATGTCACCACCAGTCTCTTTGGTACCATCGACAAAAGCCAGGCCTTTCCAATTTTGAAACAATTTTGCTTGAAAATGTTTTGTGCCGTTCTGACTTTCTATTGTTGGACGAGTGCAGGGTTTATTCAATGAATGAGTATGCAAAAAGCAACTTTAAGGTGTAAAGTCGTTCGTTTTGTCGATAGTAGGTACATTATAAGTCGACAGCGAGCGATGCGGAGAAATTTTTCGACGCCATATTTGTTAATATGTAATTTAAAATAACGATATTTAGTTTGTTAATTTAATTAGTTTGTTAATAGTTTAAAATACGACAGTTGTATCGTTATTTTTATATAGTTTGTTAGCTAATTCAGTATGAAGTTTTATCGTTATTTTTATATAGTTTGTTAGCTAATTCAGTATGAAGTTTATGTTAAGCCTGCTCCATGTGAATTCATGTAAGATCAATGTCGGGGCTCGAGTACCTCTTCGTAGCCTGGTGGAAACTTATAACGCACATTTCATTGACATTGCCATTTTCTTTTTTTCTAATAAAAAAATTAAAACTCTCGCTATAACTTCACTAACTTGTAAAATCTAAATTTTACACTTAATTCAAATAACTTATAACAATATTCTTAATATCAGCTCCGGTTTTTATTTATTTGATTAATCCGTGGACAATAGTGTGGGTTATATGTTTACCTATTTATCTTAAGAATATTATTGTATCGCCTTAACAAGTAACTGCTTTTCGTCCCTAATAAATAAAATAAAATATTTGGGGAGTTTATTGCGCCATCACTTCTTATTCCCAGCTAAAGCACTAGGAAGTGGTGAAGGGGGTTTTGGGGCACCGTCTTTTGTAATTTTGACTTTCGAAAATTGCTGATTGTCAAGCCTACTTTGAGTAAATGACTTTTATGTATTTTATACTGGAAGACTTACAGCTAAATGCAATGGTGATAAATAACAGTAGGTATAATAATGGTTAATCAGACAGCCAATTGCAACTCTTCAGAGCTTGTCTGGTATAAATGTACTGTGAAACAAAAAATACACACAAAAAAACTAGATACACTTTTTTTTAATTTGAGAAAAATATTTCATTTCTCAAAGAATTCTGTAAAACTTTATCTATCATTTCTCAAAAATAAATAAATATTTGAAATGCTGTAATAATATTATTCTACTCCAGAAGAGCCAGTAGATATTAAAATAAACTAAAAATTATTTTCAAAAACAAAAAACTCAATAACTAATACTTAATGTTAATGTGCTACTAACCATGATTGCGGCACAAAACTTCGAAAAGAGGCACCTAATGTTCGAGACGGTCTATCTATTCTCGCAAATTGCTCTTGTCCCCTCACTTCACGTTTATTTGCTCTTTTATTACTATTATATCCGGAATAACTTATTAAGTAGGTAGTTGGTAAGACTTACTAAACTTTGTCAAAGGGAGATTTGGTGCAGGTGCGAGGAGACCACTCCAGCTAATTGGATGGGTACGGTGAGTTGTCAAAAATTGCGAAGGATAGGAAGATTAGGACCGGTTCACATTAGATCGGACCGACCGTTTTACCGCTGGCTGACTGTCTGTCCTTGCTGTTCACACTATAAGCTGCCAGTCCAACCTAATGTGAATACTACCGTCGTTAACGTCGATGTCTGGTTTCCCGTCTCGTCTGTCTCAACTGTATTGAGTTTTGAGTTAAGAAATACATTAGAATACCCCCTACGTAATGCAAAATATAAAACGTCGGGAACAAATATCTTATTCCATAACATACTCTGTCTTTTCTTGAGAAATCAAAACTTCTGTACCTATTTACTTCGCCCTCTATGTTTAAACGAGTCCTCCCGGTGTACAGGTACACGCCACCGAAGTAATGTACAAACTGGGGGCCTACTCCCTAAGACCCTCCGTCCGTCCGTCCGTCCGTTCATCCATCCTGTCTGACTTATAGATCCATCAAAACAAGTGTAAAAGTTTAATTTTTCGGACGGTCAAAAACACATCGGGAGTAAGGACCACTGTCAAATCGTGTTGCCATTCATACTTTGTTCGGGCCCCGAACCAATCATCTGTCCGTAGGTGATACGGAGTAGGAAACGCCCGTAACGAATGCCGGAACTACGGACTGCGTGCTTAGGGAGTAGACCGCCTGGTTGCGAGAGCGGTGAATGCGTGTCGGGTGGTTTCGCCGAAATCGTGGCTGAGCGTCCGGTAAATGTGTCGTCACCGACAGTTTTATCCGGTCCCCGTAATGTGAACAGTGCTATTGAAATACATATATTATGCCAATATGCATCCGACACTTCTGCCGTTTCGGTAAAACAGTCGGTCCGACCTAATGTGTACCGGGCCTTACATAGCTCTGTGGAGGGTGACATCTCGTCATGCAAGAGAAAGCATCGCAATTGTATAACCACGAGTTCTTCTGTTAATGAAGGTGAGTTTTCGGAAGTTTAGCTTTCGTCTAGGTATTCATGCCACTCTCCAGTCCGTCACAGACGTAGCTATAATATATATTTATAAAAGAAATTAAGAAATTCACAGTATCTTTATTTATATACCTACTTATAAAAGAAAGTCGTGTTAGTTACACTATTTAGAACTCCAGAACGGCTGAAACGATTTGGCTGAAAATTGGTGCGGAGGTACCTTAGAAGCAGGAGACGGACAAGGATACTTAAAAAAAAAACGGATAAAACGTGCTGGACCGATTTAGATGAAATTTTGTGTGTATATTTGAATGGGTTCCTGGATGGTTTGAAAACACAATTGGAACTGGTAGGTGGCGCTGCAGTCGGGTTCTAGGATCGTTCAGACAGGACATCGTCTGCCGGACGTAGCCTAGGATACTCAAAAAAAAACGGATAAAACGTGGTATAACAACGGCTGGACCGATTTAGATGAAATTTTGTATATTTGAATGGGTTCCTGGATGGTTTGAAAACACAATTGGATCCGGTAGGTGGCGCTGCAGTCGGGTTCTAGGATCGTTCAGACAGGACATCGTCTATCGGGACCGCTAGTAGTACCTATTAATATACAGGGTGTACCTAAGGGACAGCCCTCCACAAACTGATAGGGTGAATTCAGTATGTCATACTAAGATGACCGGTACATGAATTTTTTTTAGGAACGTTAAGGGAATCCAATAAACCTGATTTGTTTGTGTTTTTGTGCACAAATCGGAGCGTCTATTACTGGTTGGTAGGGGTAGGTAATAGGTATGCGGTGAGTTCGATGAACTCTGTAGCTAGAAAGAAAGTGAACAGCTGATTTCACGCGTCGTTGGTTAGAGTATTTCAACATCCATTGCTGGTTTTTTTTTGCTGTTTTTTTTGCAGTTTTTTTTTACATAAATGGAGTGCTGCGAACACACAATGCAACTTTACATTGAAATAATGAAAATGTAACTGAAAAAAAATTTGAAAAAATGAAAATTTTCCTGCGAAAATTTCCGGTGGAATATGATTCAAAATGAGGAGCTGAATGCACCCTGTTAGTTTGCGGAGGGCTGTCCCTTACACCCTGTATATTATCGGGCTTTCATGATTTTCATTGGAAACCTTGATTTATGTCGTATGGTTTTCCTAGTGTTCATTTTCTAAGCATTTTCGTGGCAATCTTTTACGACCCATTCCATAATTTATAAGTAAGCACTTCTAGAAAAAGTGCAAAAAGCATTCCTGCATTTTCTTTACAGAAGAACTCTCGGTTACTATCCCTACCTCTATCCTACCAAGTTCCTCATAGGATGTCTGGGATATCATATGTTGGAGACCAGAAGGGCATGTGACCAGGTAGGCGTTATGCTCAAAGTATGGAAGGGTATGACGGATGCTCCTGACATCCATAATGCTGATTCGACTCCACACACCGAGTAATTATCTTCGTAGCAGAAAACATCGACTGCTAAGCATGCCTTCGTGTCGGACTGCAGCCCGTGCTGCGTTCTGTTCGCTAATAAATTCACCAATTTAATGGTTATGTGCCTACGTTTTTGTGAGAAGAATAGTATTTAATTGTTGTTATTAGTTTATGTTTAATGTTTGTGCTTATCACTATCACTACATATTATAAAACAAAGTCGCTCCGCTGTCTGTCTGTCCCTATGTATGCTTAGATCTTTAAAACCACGCAACGGATTTTGATGCGGTTTTTTTAATAGATAGAGTGATTCAAGAAGGTTTATATGTATAATACATGCATAATTTAGTACAGAAACACTGATAATTTTAGAGGTTTCTAATGTGATGTCGTTTATTTACGACATCACATTAGAAACCTCTACACATTTTTTTTGCGCTTACATTGCAAACGCTGGCTGAACCCTAAGAGATAGATCAAAATAATGTAGTACAGTATTGTACACCTTAAAAAGGTCTGCAAAAAAGTCCGCGATGGTATATGTCTATCTCTCAGGGATAACCCACAATAACCATTGTTTTATCCTTTACTTTTTACGAGAAATAATGGCTTATTTACGAAGCGATTTTAAGCAATACAGCATTAATCCTTGACCAATTAAGTACCTTAAATAAATTGTGCATTTACTATAGATCAATATGACCCTTTAGAGCATGTAATTTAAATGAATATTTTTGAAGATATTACAGATTTAAAACGCAGGGACATAGCGGGCAGTGGTACATAAATAGCGCGTCGAAGAGCGCGCTTCGGCCTATAGCACATAACAATTAGCCATACTGATGTTATAAATTCGAAAGTAACTCTGTCTGTCTGTCTGTAACCTTTTCACGCCTAAACCACCGAACAGATTTTAATAAAATTTGGCAAGGCTTTAGGGTGGTATCCTAGGGAAGGACTTGTGCTACTTTTTGTCTCAAAAATAACCCTACAGGGGGTGATATAGGGGATGAAAGTTTGTATGGGAAACCCAGCATTTCTTAAGCTAGGGATATGAAAATTCAAATTTATGCTTTTGGTAGGAAATAGTGAAATAAGTGGTTCAGAGTTTTTGGAAAACCGTAAAATAGGAGTTATTTTAAAATCTACAAAACTGCACGGATACCGATACAATTTGGCAAGGCTACAGATGGCATCCTGGGAAGGACACAGCCTATTTTTTTTATCTTAAACAATTAACCTACAGGGGGTGATATGGGGTATGAAAGTTTGTAAGAGAAACCCAACATTTCTTAAGTTAGGGCTATGAAAATTCAAATTTATGCTTTTGGAAGGGAATAAAGAAATATGTGGTCCAGCGTTTTTGCAAAATCATCCCCTAATTGCGTAAAATAGAGGATGATTTTAAAATTCACAAAACTGCACAGATATCGATAAAATTTGGCAGGACTAAGATGCCATCCTGGGGAATGACATAGCCTACTTTTTGTCTTAAAAAAATATCCTACAGGGGGTGATTTAGGGGATGAAAGTTTGTATGGGAAACTCAGCATTTCTTAAGTTAGGAATATGAAAATACTTTATGCTTTTGGTAGAAAATAAAGAAATATGTGTTCCAGCGATTTTGAAAAATCATCCCCTAAGGGGGTAAAGAAGGGTATGATTTTAAAATTCTCAAAACTGTACGGATATCGCAAAAAATTGCCAAGACTATAGATGGCATCCTGGGGAAGGACATAACCTATTTTTTGTCTAAAAAAATAATCCTACGGGGGGTGAAAGTTTTATGAGAATCCCAGCATTTCTTAAGTTAGGGATATGAAACTTCAAATTTATCAGTTTGATTTATGAAAAAATCCCTCAGGAGCAACTGGACAGATTCGCAACTGGACAGATTCTCAGGTGGACAGTTTCTCAGCTGGACAAATCAGCAACTGGACAGAATGTTTACAGTCTATGACAAAAATATAAAGTGGATGAGTTGGGAATATGGACGTTATGAAAAAGTGGTCAAGATAGGAAAGTGGACGACTTGCTCCAGAGGGCAAGGGCTGACTCTTTTCAAGCTTCGATTTGAACAACTAGGCCCATTAAATTAGCATAGGTACCCTATAAATAATTAAATTACTCACGTATTTATTGATTGATTATTTTTTTTTGGTTTTTGATTATTTTGATTGATATGCAGATAAGGACAAAATATGTTATCGGACTGCGTTAACTATCTACCATAGACAAATTCTCAATGCAACAGATTGTAAGAGATTCTACTGTCGTGCCCATGGACCTAATATACTATATAAACAGGACTGAGCTCTCCAAAAATCGTATCATACAAAAATGAACCTTAATGATTGCAGTTTAGGTTTACTTTTGATAGGATATCTTAGCTGAGGCAAAACGAGCCGAGAGGGAGGCCCCGAGTTGTGTCAGTTGTGTAGTGTGTCCCTTTTGCACAATTGCCAACAGATAAAAATGATAAAGATGGTAGAAAAATTTCACCAACTACAAGTAGGTAAAATAAGTTACGTATATTTTTTTAGCATTTAGATTAGTTTGATTATGACTAAGTACCCATTTTTTTTATTAGATTATTTTTTTAGTTAAGTATCATTATTACATAACAAAACTTCACATGCCATAAATAAGGCTAAATAGATTTAATGACCAGATAATGTAACATGTGAAACCACCGACTGTACCTACTCTATTTAAAAAAAAATCAAAATTCATTTATTCACAATAAATGAATTTTGATTTTTTTTTGAATTTTGAGTTTTAAATAATTTTATTTATAGGTATATAAGTAAGCTCCATGAGTATAATAGTCAAAATAATATAATTTTGATAAATGTTTGGTAGCTATCATATAATTAGTCTGGTAACACTAAAATCTGACATCAATGGTTTCATGGCGGTTTTTTTCTTTTTCAATTTAGATAGCGAAAATGGTGAGAAAGTGTTGCATCAAGAAATGTAAAAGTGAATGTTATGCTGGTTGTGGCATTTAATTTCACAGGTAAGGAACTTGTAAGGAATGACAAAGATAAGATAAGTCTCGATAAAAGACTTAAAATTGTCTAAGTAGTGTAACCATGCTCTAGACGTTTGGTAGACAGAATACTTAGTGTCTTCTATCTACAAACGCTTTAAGTAGTGTATTTCTGATTAAAACTATTAATATTAGGCGCATAATAAATACAATTTGTACTTATGTATCGCATGATTGAAATAGCATTATTTTTATGTTGGTTACAGCTTTCCATCCAAAGAACAAATTCAACAAATAGGGTTGGATGTAATTCCAGAATCATTTATTTCCCTTTGCTTCAATTACATACTTACCCAAACCAGCTCTGTAGAGTAAACGAAAAAAGAGCAAGAAAGTACCAGGGTCCCAGAACGAAATTCTACATGCCTACTTCATTATAAGCCACGTATACCTACGTGATCACATTTGATGATTCGCCACAAGACGAGTCTCACCAATATTGCAGTCCTTCCTTCTTGCCTCAAAAACATGGGTAGGTACACGATTCAACACCGACATAGAACACAATAATGTTCAGTTTCATAAAGGAGCTTTCGAAAAAGGTCCATTTCTCTAGGTATAGTTTTTTTATTTCTAGTTTTATCATTTCACTATTATTTAATTACAATATGTTTGTACCTAATACAAACAATAATTTGAAATCACTTAGGGTCAACCGGACGCAAATTATCTCTGTATAAACAAATTTTCCTGTTTGTCATAAAAATGTTTGGTCACCCTATTAGAAGGAGATAAACTGCATCAATATGACATATCTCTCTCTGCTCGTGTTTTTGGTATGAGAGCTCAGTCCAGTTTGTATATTAGGTCCATGGTCGTGCCTTTGTGTTTGACTTTCCTTGAATAAACACTTTTTAAATTTAATACCTATGTTTCATAGTTTATAATCTTATTTCATAGTTTATATTCTTCTGTCCAGTTGCTAATCTGTCCAGCTGCGAAACTGTCTAGCTGAGAATCTGTCCAGTTGCGAATCTGTCCCGTGGCTCAGGAGGGGTACTTACCTCTTTTTAAGAGATTTAAGGGATTGGGTAGTTCGTATCTTAAAGTAACATTTAGTCTTAATATTTTTTTAATTCCCACGGGATAGGGAATAAAGAGGATTTATATTTTCGCTTTAAAGTTGCTTTCAAAGGCATGCAAGTTGGTAATTTTCCATTTACTATTGTTTGGTTTTAAGATTTATTATCCTCCAGCAATCAGATATCAATCTGCACGCCGCGGCCGCTCCTCGAGTACTATATAAGCAGTGCGAGAAGATATTGTCTGGCCGACGTTCGCACGGGCGTAAAAATATCGCGGCGATTTTTTTAACGCACTGCACTTTCAACGCTCTGCTTAGCGCTGAGAGTTAAAAATCCAACAGTGTTTTCGTCACGCTGGGATGCACTCTGTTGTTGTTAGGTTGGATTCTCGAAGATCAGCTCAAAACCGAGATTTGAAACTCCAGTCCGCGATAAAATACCGCCGCGATATTTTTACGTCTGTGCGAACGCGCATGGATCGCTTGGATTAACACTTAGGGTACTTTTAATCCCGGTAGTACGTTCCCGTGGGATATTTTCCGACATCCACGCGGGCGAAGCCGCGGGCAAAAGCTAGTTATATATATTTTGGTTAAGTAATTGGTTTCATAAGCCGTGTAAATCAAATGAATAAATAAAATAAATATTTTTGAGCTTGGAATTGAAACGTGTAAAGTCTCATGCAAAACGATTCGATATAGTTTAAATATTCAAATGGTTCGCTAAGTGTATTCTTTTTGAACGTGCCTGTAATCCTGAAAACTGATGTTTATATTAGTAGGTATGTCGAATTACGGCAACGCGATACAATTCCATGAACGAACTGTCCATTATTAATTAGCGAGCGATGAGCAAGACGTCACGGTAAGTATTAATTAACTTAACTATGTATTAGCCTCAGTAATTATTTCAATACACAATAACATAGATGAAAACCAAACCACTTGTATAAATCCGAAAAAATTCTGATCAATTCATCAGACATGATGACGAGCGCTCGCTAAACATTCACATTTAGCGAGCGCTCGTCATCATGTCTGATGAATTGATCAGAATTTTTTCGGATTTATACAAGTGGTTTGGTTTTCATCTATGTTATTGTGTATTGAAATAATTACTGAGGCTAATACATAGTTACCAAGTGTGATTTCTAGGGCCGTCAGTGTAATTAACGTCAAGCTTTAAGAGTAATTTTAAGCGCTGCAAACCCAGGCTTCGAGGTGGTGATCTTCGAGGTGGTTCAGAAGCCCCGGTACCTAGCTTCGTTACCCACAAGCAATTTGAGTGAACAATGGTAGGTACAGATTTGTCCTACTTTTTTATTCATTATTCAGACCTACCTACCAACATTAGTTGGGTTGTCTGAGGGGAACCTCATTAAAACGTCAGATTAAAAAAATACAACAGCACTTTTAAAAGGATACTGCTAAATAAAAAGTTGTGAAGGCTTAATGGCCGCTTATAAGAGAAACGTAAGAATAATAAAGTGCTTTTATTGCTGAGATGACGTAAAACGCGAGTGACGGTGAGGAAGAGGACCCTTGACAGTGTTTTCGACTAATGAGGACGGTAAACAGTATTTTAAAACCTTCGTCGTGAGTTCCTATAAGTAGGGGTGACGACAAAAAAATTTTTTTTATCCGTCATGTAGATAATTAAAAATATTGGACACATACATGTTTTTTCTTTTCTTAATTAATCAGAAGATTACGGCGATAGATTGAGATAAAAAGTGGCATGTCGTCTGACGTAACTCCTTGCTAGATTTTATACGTAGTTTGTTATAGATGTGACTTAGCGAGCCCCCAATCCCCAACTTTAATACGTTTTACCTAAGTCATTTTTTATTAATAAAATAAAGCAAATAATACGTGTCTAATTTTGTTTATCTGACTGACAAACTAAATATAATTTCTTTTTCTTATAGGTAGGTATCGTCTACCTACTTTAATGTGTAATACTATTCTGATGTGGTTTTCGTAACGAGACCATGTTCAGCATATAATTGTTTGATTGATTGACTGGCGTATGAGGTACCTACCTATGTATCGTTATCGCCTGTTTCATTGTATTTTCCTCATACTGTTCCAATAAGTTACAGTTATTCTTAAGAAAATCTAGGCCAAAACTGAATTTTGTCGTCGTGTTTCAATTGCATTTCTCTTGTTTTCCAACGCCATCTGTTACCCAGCATTAAGATTTTATGATTGTACTTCGTCATTTATGAGGGGCTAGATGCTGGATGAAATGTATGACTCTGTTTGATTTATCAATAGATGGCTTCCAATTTCGCCAGATGCGACGGACACAATCTATTAACTAAAACCATATTTTAATTAATGGGTGAACCGATAGCCTTACAATCGATTTTATCCGACTTGTGTTGGGTCCTGAATGTCTCATTACGGCTGTCAAAGCTAGAGAAGTCTTAAGAATTTCAGATTTTGTCTAACTTTGTAAGTCAAATGGTTTGTTGTTTTCGTTCAACATTCGAGTCATCTGCATTGCATTCCGTTGGCTTGTTGCCAAGATCTGCTATTTGTGTTCCTTGATACTTCTACTTACGATTTGCATTGTTCTGTTTTCAGTCCGAATTTAGTTCAATTTGGTTTTTGTTTTATTAACGAAATCTAGGCGCGGAAAGTTTTCAGTGGCTGTTTGCCACTAAGGTTCTTTATGTATACTTATTCATGATTTCCAAGAGCATTTTCAATTTGTTTCGATCATCCCACTCCCAAACAGTAAACCATACCATAAAAAACATGTGGGCCGTATAATTTTATAAGAATAACAATGATTCATCTGCAGAGACATTCTATCTCATATAAA
The DNA here is from genome assembly GCA_905163495.3 of Cosmia trapezina. Lineage (NCBI taxonomy): Eukaryota > Metazoa > Arthropoda > Insecta > Lepidoptera > Noctuidae > Cosmia > Cosmia trapezina. Next base: position 13,748,255 of record LR991038.1, read on the forward strand.
AGATCAACATAACGAGCTTATTTTGATTTCACCAGAGATTTTTTTTCCATAAATGAATGAATCATAAAACCGAGTTTGATACATCAACCAATTTGTTATTTCTCGAGTGCGTCATTACATGTATCATACTTTAATATTTTATCACACAAACCTCCCACAATTTAATATGACATACGCCTGATTGATTTTTGCATTCGACCGCTCTCCCAAGATTCGGCAGACCAAGATAAATTAAGGAAGGGATAACCATCAATTAGGGAAGTAGTGTGCACGTCAAGCGGGAACCCGTATTTTACGCTACAAGAGGAACTATTTCAAGCAAACGTATTGGGATTACTCGCTTAGCTACGTGTGTTGGCGGCCTCTGGCTTTACTAAGTTATACGCCGCGTTTACGATACCCAAATGTTGTTAGCAACTGTACCGTGCTTATAGCGGCATGTAAATTGATTAGGATAGGAACCTAAATCGCCGAACCTAAAGAGGGGTCGAATATTGTTTGTTAAATTACGAGAAAAACGTCATAAGTATCTACACAAAGTGTGAGCACCCTAATTGCATAAAACACGATCTATCAGAATCTAAATAATTTTGAAGCAAATTGCTAATCCATTTGTTCGAAAAAATTGTTTGCTCGACAACGTAAATAACGCAATGAATGTTGTTGAACTGTCAAAATGAAACCAATGAAACCGATTCCGATTGATAGTGTGTTATGCAATTAGGGATCTTAAATATTTTTGAAGTGAAAACGCGTTGAGCGATTTTTGGTAGAGGGAAATCTAACAGGATGTCAACGCGAGACCTCAACACCGCGACATGCTATGCATAGTTTTTATTTTTCACTTCTGTCGGGAGTCGCCATTACTGCATTTTTTTAATGACCGTACCTTGCAAGATGATTGAGAGTCCTTTGTTCCAACTACTTACAGTTGTACGAATGAAGAATGTTAATAATGTAAGCGAACTCACAAACAAATCTAAACTCTTGCCTGTCTTGATATCAAAGATAGTGCAAATGTTTACGTAACAAACTAAGTTTTACATCTCATCCCGATAAACTTGATATTTGATTAAAGCCCGGGCAAAACCAGAAACCGGCGATCTCGAAACTCGAGACGTACATTTGATATTACATTAGAAATCCGAAACTAATAATAACGATCCTCACACAATCTAATTTCACAGTTATATCCAAACAAATTCACACTCGACGAGTCTTGTTATCCCTTACCGAGTTAATATCTATAACTTCGCGGTACTCGGCCAGAATATTACGATGTTAACTTGTTAAGGTCGTCGTTTGTTTTCTCACGCCCCTGTAAGTTATATTTGTCGTTCTAACTTAACCGGTAATCACATTCAGTTCAGACAAATTAAGCCCCTGAGCGCTTTAATTTTAAGGCCCGAGTTCGAGTTAAATAATCCCGCAGGTGTTGAATTGTGTTTGCAGTTATACCAAATGATGGAAAACTTTATAAAAAGAAGGAAGTTCGGAAGTTATGTTGTCGGTTCTTTTTGGTTCTCCCTTGTTCGAGCCAATGAACGTTGGTTAGTTGGCGAGGATTATAAAAGTTTTATTGAAAGGAAAGCATCTAAAAATTAATGCATTTCGCTTTTGAGGAGAGAATATTTATGAAAAGACGGAACAACATTAAGGTTTCTTGTGAATTTTCATAACAAGTAAACCTGAAGCTCAGTGGCAAAAAAAAACTGCTCGTTTTATGCAGCAGTGTAGAGTTGGCCATCCAAATCTCTGGTTATCCGTAGATTATTTGCGTTGGTCGCCAATGTAGGGTTTGCCATCCAATGCAAATAATCTACGGATACCCACAGATTTGGACGGCCAACCCTACATTGGCCTCACGTTGGGCGCCAATGTAGGGTTGCTTGTTGTGAAAATAAAGCCCTGTTGAACTTGATGATAATTTATTGGCAACTTAACTTATATTCCGTTACACGTTACAATAATGAATTTATCATATTATGGCAACCCTAAGTGGAGGGATGAAAGGGTTGCGCGGCTATCGCCCTTCAGACCTCCCGTAACAGTCTTTAGGAACTAGTCAGCTAGGGGAGGTCTGAAGGGCGATAGTCAGTCGCAGTACTTTTCATCCCTCCACTTAGGGTTGCCATAATGATAAATTAATGATTGTAATATAAGTTAAGTTGCCAATAAATTATCATCAAGTTCAACGGGGCTTTATTTTCACAACCAGTTTACAGCAAAGAAAAGTGGGACATGAAACTTTGGACTGACCCGCGCTTTCTCCCGACGATGAGAGGGCTTATACATATTTAAGTTTACATTCAAAGGTGGTAAGTTTACAAACTCGCCAGGTGTATGATTGGCAGCCAGCGAGGCACTAGGCGCTGCTTAGCCAAAAGCTTAACTTTAATGAAGTTGGACGAGTGCGGTTATCGAGCGTGCTTCCGGGGCCCATCTAACTCCTGTACTTACCTTTAACTCTTACTTTAATTGGGATTTGCAAACAGTTTGTTTGTAAGCTTTGTTTAGTTTTGTATGGCATTTATGTGAAGTGTTTGTTTCTGCATTTTCTTATTGTTTACTTAGCGGATATGTTGGAGTTATATTGTTTAAGAAATAGTAAGTAGTTGCGCGTTTGTTTAATTAATGCAATCCGTCTTTATGTTCAATCAATCTGCCTAGCCTTTTCCAAACTATGTTGAGGTCAGCTTCCAGTCTAACCTGATGCAGGGATGCAGCTGAATACCGGTATTTTACATGGAGCGACTGCCTATCTAACCTCCACAACCCAGTTACCAGGTAACACGATATCCCATGGTAAGACTTGTTGTTAGACTTTTGGGCTTCTGACGACCCGTAACGACTGTCAAAGATCCAAGAATGACAGCCGGGACCAACGGCTTAACGTGCTTTTCGAGGCACGGAGGGGTCTTGGTATGTAAAGATGGTCACCCATCCACGGACCGACCGCGGAAAGAGTAGCTTAACCTGATCGATCGACCCGTGCGGCTGTTATTACTTAGCCATGAGCCCCTCAATCCGTTCAAAGTTTATATCTTTTCTATAATTAACTGCCATAACATCACATTAGGAACAGCCAGCTATTCTGTAAAAATCTCAACGTGAAAACTTAATACCGTATTCAAAATACGATGAGACATTGAAACAAACCTGTTTTACAGTCCGTTCAACCGATTTTGACTTCTATTACGTTGGTGGCATGACAAATGGCAGTTCCAGTAAACAGTTGGTATTGTAACAACTTTTTTGCTTTAATGCCATCCTTAAGCTTACGCAATAGAAGTCAAAATCGTTTGACGGACTGTAAAAAAGGTTTGTTTAAAATCTTATCTTATTGTCAATGGAGTATAGGTGTAGTTAGCTGTCATTCCAACTGATGCTAGGGATTGACACTGTTGACAGCTCGCTTCAAGCTTACAGAGAATATGCAGAGAATAGATCGGCATATGTTCTCAAATCTTAGATAATATACATCTAGATCGAGCCACCGCGTGGCCGGCCATGACACAGTAATATAATACTTTTTCTAGGTTATGTGGTATGAGAAATGAAGTTTAACGTAAGAAATCTTCCATATTTTGGACTGAAACCCATGTCAAAACATACGCACAATGCAAAAACTGTCCAAAAAAGTAAAATTAATCGACGCAAGATAAATTTTGTAACAGTGAAAGCTCTTTGTTTGGCTAACATTCAAAAGTTCGCCAAGCAAAAATACGGCACGCCGTAAGAGACAGAAGATACGATGCTTTGTCTCAATTTTCCTACTAATTTTGTATATATTTATCTCACTTCCACACTTCATACTGTAATCATGGCAACGTGTAGAGGTTCAATGTCATTGCTTACAGAGAATAGATCGGCAGATGTTCTCAAATAATATGAAAATCATTCACACAGAAGCACAACAGTTGGTATGAAGTGTGTGCGGTACACTACAGTGCAGTGTGTTGCACCCATCCATCACTATTGAGCACGGTGCCATTTTTCTCATGTCACATGTCCGGTCTATAGCGCTTGTGTGCATTAGTTACGATGACAAATTGACCCATTTCATTTGAATTCGTCAACCCATATTGAACCCATGAAAACTATGTGAATTTTATTGTAGAACACCTCGTTGTTGTGGTGTAGAGGGCTTTGTTCAAAGGTTTATATAAAGACCGCAAAAGCTTTTGACATTCTTTGTTCGGCTCTTATGTAGGTCTGCGTATAAAAACACCGTGTTTTTTAAACACTCGAACGAACTGGAATAACCACAGAAATGTAAAAAGTTTTTCTCGCGGCCATCAATCGAACTTTATTAATTAGATGCAGAATAATATGACGAACAAAAAATATATGCGGTAAACATCAGTCTGAACCGAGTTTTTTAAATAATAAAAAAAAAACATTATTTTTACATACCTACATTCAAGTTCAAAATATCATCTCGGACTGCATTTGCAGAAAAATCGTTTATAAATTCATTTTTGTGATTGATTTTTCCAAGACCTACAAAAGTTTTAACGATGGCCGCGTTATAAAACCAAATGCGCCACTTATCATAAATAGTGATTTGGTCATTCTCTTTTAAATAATTGTTCCTTAAAAAAAGTCACTATAAAAACAGCCGTAAAACCATTCGCCCAATAAATCTACTGAAGTTTTCGAATCCGAGTTTTATATTGGCAATGATCAGGAAGCGAACAACGACGCTATAACTGAAGCAATATCCCAAAGTTACATATTTATGAAAAAACCCCTCTTTTATAGGTCTTGTGGCGGTAACATTTTATGCTTTTGCATAAAATAACACGTTTTACATTTTAATGGGTCATAGAAAATCGGGGTCCTGAATGACCATTCTGTCAGTGCAATGGTCAAAAAATATACAATTTATGTGGCCCCAAATGTAATCTATCAATTCGGGTTACCCGCGGGATCACTTACTCCGTACTGAAAGTGATTTTTTTCGTATGCTACGAATATAAATCATGTAGGTCCTACACTACAACGGTATGTGAGGATTTGAAACCAAATGGAATTTAGTAATCCCTGCGAATTACAACGTATTTAAGAGATATTTTTGTGAAAAAAGAAAATGTTATTTTACGTTACACAACTCACAAACCAGTTCATTTGTCCAAAAAAAGTGCTTGCAACTGACTGGGTTAAAAACATGAAAATAAAGGAGTGCCAATTTGAAGGTTTTGCCAGAAATAAACATTTTGATGAATATTCTAATTAAGAAGACGCTCACATTATTATTATCCCTGAATTAATAAACCAAGTGTCACCCTGGTCGTATAAACAGGACCTGTTCTTCCAAATTGCCATCAGCTGAGTTCTACAATTAGGGACAAAATTATCGAATGTCCCGAGGTCGAAAATGAATTATTAATGACTGAATCGGGCCTCAGCAGCCTTAAATGGGACCTTTATTTGCTCTGTATTCATGAAAGTACTTTTCTGCCAGTGGTTAACGATCATTACAAGTCAATAAAGACTTTCGTACTTTTGTACAACTTGCTGTATTAACAATTTTCAGGAGTGAATTTCTGACTCACGGCTTTTAATTGATGGTTAACTTTGTACCAATTCTCTTACTTTTCGATTAAAAGCTTTTGTGATGTCAGTAAAAGTGTTTTAAGTGTTTTGAGAACAAAGTGCTTGTGATAATATGTTATCGTAGTTTTATTAAGTGCCAGTCGTAAAGATTTCTTATTTACAAGTAAATTACTGAGCTATCATTGCAGTTTCGACTTATCTTGTGTTTGTCTTACTATATTCTCAACAGCTGTTCTCGGTGTATTGTATGACGTATACCTACAATGTGATTGAAGCGGTTACGTAACTGATACGGTATATGATTTGAGCTAGTGCAAGAGATAAGTAACAGGTGTGACTGACACTGGCATGGCCACCATCAGGGATTTTAAAAATAGTCCATAGTCGAAGTAGCTAGATCGAAGAGTTTGCGATAACATCTTTGATCTAGCTCTTGTACTATACTTAAAAATTTAACTCATTATATCTTCTAAACCAAGACCCGACTAAATCTGTGACTTGGCGAAAAATTGCGACTAATTAGTAACTAAATTTGGGAAAAAATAGATCTGCGCTAGGTGCCCTAGTTTCTAGCCTAAAGTACACCAACATTTCGCTAGTTAGGTTTATGTCCCATGTAATAGGGGGCGAGCTTATTGCCATCAACCGGGCACAAATCCAGACTCAGGGCTGCTACTGACAAATTCCTGATAGAAAAACCCAATAACACTTTGCCTGACCTGGGAATCGAACCCAGGACCTCATGCTCAGCAGTAGCGCTTGCGACCACTAGACCAACGAGGCAGTCACCTACGATTTGCCTAGTTTTTACAATCATTAAAGAGCAGGGAATAGTTAGAAGACTAGTAAGATTAGGGTAGGTATACTATTTAAATAAATTTTTAGCTTCTCAGTCAATCTGCCTAGCCGTTTCCCAACTATGTTGGGGTCGGCTTCCAGTCTAACCCGATGCAGCTGAATACCAGTATTTTACATGGAGCGACTGCCTATCTGACCTTTACAACCCAGTGACTGCAGGGTAATACGATGCCCCTTGGTAAGAATGGATACCAGACTCGGGCTTCTGACGACCCGTAATGACTGTCAAAGATCCACGAATGACAGCCAGGACCAACGGCTTAACGTGCTTTCCGAGGCAGGGAGGAGTCTCAGTATGGAAAGATGTCCACCCATCCACGGACCAACCCCGGCTAGCGTAGCTTAACCTGATGGATCGACCCGTGCAGCTGTTATTACTTAGCCACGAGCTCTTCTCAATTATTAGCTTCTCTAAAGATTTTTATTACCTATCATCTATACTTATAATAAATCTGTAGAGAGGTCAATTCTGTACATGATATATATTTTTAAAATAACTATCAGGGGGTAATTAGTGATGGATACTGATGCCAAAAATGCAATCTGTAAAATTTTTGTCTGTCTGTCTGTATGTTCCTTATAGAAACAAAAACTGCTCGACGGATTTTAACGAAACTTGGTACAATTATTCTTCATACTCCTGGGGAGGTTATAGTATACTTTTCATCACGCTACAATTAATGAAAAAAAAAAAAAAAAAAAATGAAAAAGTGTTTATTCACAGAAACAATTTTTACACATTATATTTACCTCCGCCAAACTGCAAAACAGTTTGTTGGCAGACGTAGCTCCTTTTTTTTACTATTAACATATTTAATTTTTTTATTGACACTTTTTCACATACATGTAATTAAAACTATTCCTTCATTTCTTAAATTTAAAAAACAGACATTTTTATTTTATTTTTTAGTTATTCTCTATAGTGAGGCTTTGACAAAAAACATTAAAGAGGTACTTATGTATTTTATTTTTAAAGGCGGTTTTTGTGATACAACTGTTTATATCGTCTGGAAGGTTATTAAAAATAGTAGGGACTAAAAAGTTTCTACACCTTCGACCATAATAATTATTAGAAGAAGTGGGCACTACAAATCTTCTCATGTTATTGTTAATAGGAGCAGAGCAGTGAAGGGAAATGTTGGGAAAACGGGAGAAGTTGCTCCATTTTTTAAGCTTCCGTCGCGTGTGCAGCCTTAATGGTTAAAGCTACATAGAAATCATTTATGACGGAAATGTTCTACATAAAATTATCTAAAAAATATTCCACAACAGCATATGTCTATCTTTTATGGTTGACTCACAATAACACGTGTAACTCCCGATAGCTTAGCAGTCCAATACGTTAACTTAATAACATACAAGGAGTTACACGCTGACGGAGTCGCGGGCACAGCTATTAATAATAATATTCTGCGGTTCCTTAAATTGCGATATTTTTCAACAGTATTGTGGATTGACATATTATATTTCCGAAAGTTAATCTGTCTGTTACATCAAAACCACTGAACCGTGAGGAAGGACATAATGGTACTTTTTTACGAAAAACGACGGAAACGCGGACGAAGTCGCGGGCAAAAGCTAGTAGGTAATAAAAATCTTTCAATTATCATCGTCTTTTGTTGCTCACTGTACAAATCATGCACATGCATTGATAACAGCTTTTTTTTAAAATCCAGATTTGCATTGAAACTGAAACCAGAAATGTATTTTCCTAAATATACATAAATGACACTCGATGCCTGTTCAACTGTTCACGTTTGCATATTTATTTTTAGTGGATAAAATCAAAGCTTTCATTTTGATTTTTGTGATTGTCATTGTGAAACTCGTTGCGTTTTCGCTGATGGATGCAATTCATCCCGTGAATACCTCGAGCAAAATAGTGGACTAACGAACCCGGTAGGTACATGTAAGTATGCATAACGTTGAAAATGGTTTTTTCGGTTTTCTTTTTGTGTAACTGTATGTAGGTACAGCAATAGATATGTGAATGTTAGTGGAACTTCCCTCCTTGTTTGAGCGTTGCTTTGGCACACTAAAAGAGTTGTAACTATAACGTTTTTCTGGCAATCCGCAAATACAAATGTTTCAGTTTCAATATTTGAAGCTTGTGAGCTACAAACATTTCCACTGAAATCAATATTCGATACATGTGGGCTTCAAAAAATAAAAACATCGTAAAACATTGGAGAGTTTTACGAATTTAGGTGTACTAATATACATTTTACAATATACGTACAGGATTATGTAGAAATTTTTGTATTTACACTGCAGCTTATGTACTTAACCAGTGTGTTACAGTCCGGCCGTCAAGAGAATGCGTTCCTGATACAGTAGTACCCAACTTATATGGCTTATCGATGTACCTGCGCAGATGATGAATTTTCAAAGCGCGGAAAATGCTATTGACCAATCGGCACGCTCCAAGCACCGCGCTCCTTTTTCCTGTACCACTAATTGGTCGGCAGCTGTCGTCATGTTAGCGCGCCGCGTATGGCATGTTAGTCAGCTGCAGTGTATTATGAACCTTATAATAGCGATCTAAGATTGATTGTAAGTTTTAAGCATTCTCGTTAATCTTCGGGGCCACACTTTCTTTTCTGTGCGAACGAAGATTCACGACGCGCCTTATCAGTTGGGTACCACTGTACCTGTCAGTTGGACAATTTCTAGTTTTAATAATCAAATTCGCAAAACACATATTCGTTAGTATGAAACTGACAGGTGTCAAGAACGCATTCTCTGGACGGCCGGTCTGTAGTGTAGTTAATAAAAATATAATAGTAGATGATAATTAAACAATTCCAAAAAAAAATATATATTTGTGCGCTTGACAGCAAATAAGTTTTTGAGAACGCCTTGTTGCTTGTGCTAGGTGACTCCGCTCTATAAAAAAACCTCAAATAAAATGTTTCTTTTAAAAAATAAAATAACTTTCACTTTGCAAGTATTTGAGCAAGTTTCACCGACATTGATCAAAGTGTACCTTTCATTTACAATAATTTATGAGACCCGCAGGTGTCGTGACAGTAACAGTTTAAGAAGTTCAGGATCCTACAAGTTGGAGCTCCTAACATAACCGTAACTAAAAGGCTTTAGGTCACAAAACTTAACAAGTAAAGTTAAATTGTTAAACGCACCGACATTGAGCCTTAAATATTACTTGCACGAGTACTCTTCCTTTATAAGTTTGTTTTGTTAAAGTGAAGTTTTTTTTTTTGTAGGAATATTTGCCCTATTGCTATGTGCAGAGGAGCTCGTGGCTAAGTTATAACAACCGCACGGGTGGATCTATCAGGTTAAGCTACGCTTGGCGGGGTTGGTCCGTGGATGGGTGACCATCTGTGCATACCGAGACTCCTCCGTGCCTCGGAAAGCACGTTAAGCCTTTGGTCCCCGCTGACATTCGTGGATCATTGACAGTCGTTACGGGTCGTCAGAAGCCCTAAAGTCTGACAAGCAGTCTTACCAAGGGGTATCGTATTACCCAGTTACTGTGTTGTGGAGGTCAGATAGGCAGTCGCTCCATGTAAAATAGGTACTGGTATTCATCTGCATCCGGTTAGACTGGAAGCCGATCCCAACATAGTTGGGAAAAGGCTAGGCATATTAATTTTTTTGCTATGTGCAGTATTTTAATTTCGAGAGGAGCTTGGGGCTAAGTAATTACAGCCGCACGGGTCGATCCATCAGGTTAAGCTATGCTTGCCGGGGTTGGTCAGTGGATGGGTGACCATCTTTACATACCGAGACTCCTCCGTGCCTCGGAAAGGGTCCCGGCTGTCATTCGTGGATCTTTGACAGTCGTTACGGGCCGTCAGAAGCCCGAAAGTCTGACAACCAGTCTTATCAAGGGGTATCGTATTACCCAGTTACTGGGTTGTGGAGGTCAGACAGGCAGTCGCTCCATGTAAAATACTGGTATTCAGCTGCATCCGGTTTGACTGGAAGCCGACTCCAACATAATTGGGAAAAGTCTAGGCAGTTTGAGTATTTTAATTTCGGTAGTAGCAGTTTTAATCATGGAAAATTATTTAAAAAATATGCGTGGTGATTAATTTTTGCATTTGCAGCCATAGTTGCAGCTGTTAGAATTTTTCACTAATGGAAAAAATAATTCAAATGATTTATTTAGTGCCGACCATGTTTCTTGCAACAAAGAACCTGTCTATTAAGGTTCTTACTGTTATATACAGGGTGTATCAGAAAGCTGTGGTCAAAAGGTTGTGGTACAGTCAGCAACAAAAGTCGATTAGCATTTGAGTTTTTTAAATCTTATTGAGAAAAATACTTCATTAAAATCGGAACAGATGTAAATTTTAAAGAAAATTAACTCATCTAAGCTAAAAAGCAGGTTAACTATCATTTTGTGTTCATTTAGATGATGTCAAAAAGTAGCAGTGTTAACCGACTTCTGTTGCTGACCGTACAGACCATCAAACTGAACAACTTTCTCAATGGACCAACATCGTAATCAAGAAAAAAATACCAGCTGTACAAGACTTCAATGACTCGACCCAAATGTATGGAACATCTGATTATATTTCCTCGATTACGATGTTGGTCCCATGGAGAAAGTTGTTCAGTTTGATGGTCTGTACCACGACCTAGTGCTGTATAACCTACTGGAAAGTGGAAAAACCTAATTTTGCGAAAAAATACAGCTAAACTTTTTACTGATTATTGCATTCTTGCCGAATTTTAAGTAGCCCGATCAAATCGAAACCAGTAAAAAGCTTTTACAAATTATCAAATTCATAGTTTGTTCTCTTCCAAAGCCAATGAAGAGGCTTCAACAATAATGAATTGAGTGGAGGGACTTCGACCGTGTCCGTGAAATTATTCAAGCTAATTTCAGTCTTGGACCCCTTTTTGTCTTAGCGAGATTGGTAATTTCAGTCTTAGACCCCTTTTTGTCTTAGCGAGATTGGTAATTTCAGTCTTGGACCCCTTTTTGTCTTAGCGAGATTGGTAATTTCAGTCTTAGACCCCTTTTTGTCTTAGCGAGATTGGTAATTTCAGTCTTAGACCCCTTTTTGTCTTAGCGAGATTGGTAATTTCAGTCTTAGACCCCTTTTTGTCTTAGCGAGATTGGTAATTTCAGTCTTGGACCCCTTTTTGTCTTAGCGAGATTGGTAATTTCAGTCTTGGACCCCTTTTTGTCTTAGCGAGATTGGTAATTTCAGTCTTGGACCCCTGTTTGTCTTAGCGAGATTGGTAATTTCAGTCTTAGACCCCTTTTTGTCTTAGCGAGATTGGTAATTTCAGTCTTGGACCCCTTTTTGTCTTAGCGAGATTGGTAATTTCAGTCTTGGACCCCTTTGTGTCTTAGCGAGATTGGTAATTTCAGTCTTGGACCCCTTTTTGTCTTAGCGAGATTGGTAATTTCAGTCTTGGACCCCTTTTTGTCTTAGCGAGATTGGTAATTTCAGTCTTGGACCCCTTTTTGTCTTAGCGAGATTGGTAATTGGTGCGCAGAACGGTTAGTTATCTTACCAATCGAATATCGTTTTATAAAGACGCATAAAATTTTTAAAGGTGTATAACAGTTAAAAGGCATGCTAAATAGTTTCCCTACGCAACCTATCAAATATGGAGTTATTTTGAGCGTAAATACAGTCATTTTATCAGCCAAACAAAGGCGAGGTTTAAATGCCACCTGCAAATTAATGTGTTGTCCAATAAAATGACACAAATAATGCTTTAAAGGACATTAAGCTATATCGAGTGCAACCCTTCGTGGCGTGCCTCGGGCTGCCTCGGGGACCGTCGGGTCGGGGAAGTACGGTTGGACGCCTTTTAATTCCACACGCACGTGCCATTGCCATGAGGCGCAAAACCTTTGTCAGTCGAGCCAACAATGAAGCCTTTTAGCAGTGATTTATTATGGCCCACTCTCCCACACTACGGGGAGAAACGGGCCAGCTAGACCTATAAACAATTACGCTAGATTAACATAATGGCATATTCAGAGATAAGCAACTCACTTTGTTAATCTTACGGTCTCGGGATTGCGATGGCGCGATACAAAGCTATTTATTTAGCGTAGGCTATCTTAATCTTAGATAACTTGCTAGAACTTAGTTTGGGTCTTTACAAATTAGTTTATATTTATGCTGACTAATTTGAGTTTGAGCCTACTTTGTACATTAGTGGAGGTTAGTGCTGAAGGAAGTGCGGAGGTTAACACTAGCTTTTGCCAGCGGCTTCGCCCGCACGGATGTCAAAAATTATCCCACGGGGACCGTCAATTTTTCCGGGATTAGAAGTAGCCTGTGTACTATTTCAGACTATAATTTATCTCTGTGCAAAATTTCATCTAGATCCGTTTAGCAGTCCTGGCGTGATTGAGTAACAAACATCCATCCATCCATCCGAACTTTTGCTTTTTTATTAGTTTTTTTTTTTTTTTTTTGCATTTTTATTATTTTTATAAGAAGTAAGATTATTGGGTGATGATGACTGATGACAGTGAAGATAGTTGCGGTTGAGTTTGCGGAAGGTCACTGTGGGAAATCTAGGTTCTAACACTTTAATAAAACGAGTTATGGGCTTTTTGAAATGTATAAATTATTATTAGCCAATTGAAAGTCACTAGGAAGTTTATACGTCCGTATTGATCAGAGCGCAGAGAAGTGAAGTAATACAAATGGTGGGTAGTATTTATACAATAAGTAGGTACCTATGATGTATCGATTATTACAGAATCAACTAAAGATTGATTTTTGTAAATAATTAAATCAAATAAATCAACAGTCACTTGCTCATCGATTCTGAGACCACGAAGAATGCATGCCCAAAGTAACAGACAATAGTATAGTATTATTGATGCAAGAGTTCTGTGGTCACCAACTTATATCAGTAGCAGATCATTAGAAAAGAAGAAGCTTAATAAATTATTTTATTACAAAGCAAAGCTGCAATTTGCAAAAAATAACTTGAGATCCTCAACCACATTCGCGTATGTTAAAAAATCTGCATCCGCAACATCCCTGGTAGGAACCAATTGGAAACGCTTGAACATTTTTAAGTTTATAATACCACCTGCCTGCCACAATATTCTTACGTAGATAGGTAAGTATGTGTTATGTATAAGTTCACACCTGAAAAACAAATTGTGACTCACCCACACTCCTGTGACCTCTTTTCGTAAGTCTTAACGACTCCGTAACACATTTTAGGAAATAGGCGTGTTCCTATTTCCGTTGCGTTATCCTTGTAAGCCTCGCGAGTTCTATTTTATACATATTTGAATGTAAAAGTTTCTTACTCCGGAAAGAGAGAATGGAGAAAATCCGATCAGTCTAGAAAAAAATCCAATCTAACTTGGGGAGGAGAGATTATATTTACAAAAGGGATGTTTCTTGGGTAAAAAAAGAAGAAATTCTATTTAGTCCGTCAGTCAGCTAGTAAAAAAATGTTAGATACGTATTTTTTGTTTATCATATTATTAGTGGGGGCTCGCTATGTATAACTATAACAAACTACGTATAAAATCTAGAAGTGAGTGACGTCATGCTACATTTTAACTCAATTTATCGTATCTTTTGATTACGTAAAAAAAGAAAAACACGGGTCCAACATTTTGTCATAATCTACATGACGCATAAAAAAAATAAGTCAGCATACATATTGTGTGTGTAAAATTTAACACTTTGTTATAGAGATCCACATTTTCTTTGGGAATAATAGAATTGGCCACCATGACCTGGACTTTTGATGGCTGCTCATTACCTTTGACGTCCTGTCGTCATGTTTACTCTCCTAGGTACATATGCATGGATGTTTAGTGTAGAACAAAGGCGACTCTATTGCAAGCCTTATCGTGTTTTCCCATCTGACCAACGCGTCGGTACTATACGATTTCATGAATGCTTAATTTCGCTCCAAATTTGCATTTTGATGTTAATCTAGTTTGAATGCATTTTTATGTAGCCTTTTGGGTGTCTATCGCCCTTGTACCTATGTTTAGCCATGTATGCCTATGCTATGTTTACCTATGTTCGCGCGGGGACACCGATTTTAGTACATAAGTTAACTGATCTAGGAAGTAATTATTTGGGTTTGTCGTTATGAAACATGGTTTCCTTACGTTAATAATATTCGTAGAATTTATGTTTATTACTGTGACAACAACAACAACTTTAGCGTTAAAACTAGAGTAATTAAAGCAGTTGTATAGTCGTAACGCTTTGTCAATTTAGCTGCGAAATCAATTGTGTTAGTAACTATAGTGACTCACTTTGATATTCGTATTAAGTACAATCAATTTATGATTAATTATATAACGTATAAGGATAATTACAGTAACATTTACATTAGCGTAATATATAATGGAGCAGAGATAGATCCCTAAATATCCTGTCTGACAGTTATTTCTTAGAAAAAATATACCTAACGATTTCGACAAAAAATATCAGTAGTGGGAAGGCAAGATTGCCAATTTGTATAGTATTATACATTGTTTATTATAGCGATTCATTATTGGAGGATAAGCAATATAATAAAACGTCTATATTGTAACGCTAAACCCCATCAACAGTTTAGCAGATATTTAAGGGTATATCATTACATATAACCTTCGAAATGCTACCATTGTGTTCATCTTAAGCGGGGAAATGGTGGCAATGATGGCATTCCCCTATTTAATGGTGTTCGAAATGAGCCCTCGCCAGGATATATCGCGGTCGACTATCGAGAGGGCACATACACAAAATCTAACAAACAAACGAACCATTAGTTTATTTTTCTCTCACCAGTTTTTGGGACTTCTGGGAATGTTTCCAACAATTTGAGACTGAATAAAATTAATTATTGAATATACCTACATATTTCTAGTAGGAATACAGTTAAAAAAAAATATATACAATCCGTGGCTGTGTTCTTTGATTACCGAAACACGACATTTTGTTGGGATCACAAAATGTCAGTATAATGTAGAACAATATCGATAATATCTACAATACTTCATGTTCATTTTTAAGAGCGATAAAAGATAATTTCTACTGTGCCAATCCATTGGCACAGTAGAAATTATCGTTTCGCTACGTGTAATAGCCGCAATTACTACATTTGATTAATTATACATATTTCACAAGCGAGGCAAAAATGTTTATAAGTCTGATATTAATATTTATTAATTCTTTATTTATTAGTTGACCTTATTAGTGATGATCTTCAGGAAGATCAGGTGCGTAGTACCCACAACCGGTATGCGTGTACGACCAGATGTATGAACGTAAAAATGGAGTCCGTCGTAAAAAAAGCGGGCACTGTCGGACTGCATAGAAAAGAAAGAGAAGCGCGATGACACAACGCTTGCAAAATATGAAGTAATTATCGATTTACAAAAAATCTGTTGATTAAACTAAAAAAGTAATGACAAGAAATCATTCCTTATTAGTTTGTAAAGAACTGTATAAATTTATGAACACTTTTAATAAAAACTGTAGGAGTAATATGGTAACAACTCGAAAAAATAGACCTGGATTTAGGTTTTTTTTTCCTTAGTTCTACAAAACAAAATAGATTTTAGGACACATGAAATCACTTCTTATGTATTGTAGATTACTGTGTATTTTTACCCGACTACGGCAAAGCTAAAAGGAAGGGTTATGATTTCAGCAGTCTATGTGTGTATGTATGTATGTAAGTATCTGTATAAGTATGTATTTTTACCCGACTACGGCAAAACCAAAAGGAAGCGTTATGATTTTAGCAGTCTACTTGTGTATGTATGTATCTAAGTATGTATTTACGTGTGTTCCACCGTAGCGGCTAAATTACTGAACCGATTTTGATGATTGAGGTATCAGTAGATTCGAAATAATGGTCCGATCCGGGTGACCTATATAAATTCTCCCTAAATTTAATATGGTGGACACGTAAATTTCTGACCTCGAAAAAAATTAAATTGAGATAATCATGACATGTTTGGTATTAAAAGAAAGTTCTTGACGAGCACATTACAAATATGTATATACCTATGTCATTATTGTTTAAGTAAATAAATATTTTGATCTTTTTAGATCAATTTTATTTTCCGTAGTCGGGTTACAGTTTTTTAAACTTTATTTCCTATCAGAAAGATGCTATAGTTACTGTAAATAAAAGATGGTTACAAAGTTACTTACTTTCGCCGTATTTGACATGAAAAATCTAAATCAAAAAGCAGTAATTCCCTATTCAAATCCACAAGGACCTAAACAAGTATTTCATTTCTACGGATTGGAATAAGAAACAATCATTCGGAAAAAATTCGGAAACGCCCGAAGTGGGCCATCTTCGGAGGAAGGAAGTACGAGTGCCTATCATCCATTTCAACGCAAGATTCCTAATCTCTGTTATTTTACTGTGGATTTTGAGCAAACTTTAGGGCGAGCGCGCATTGCGGTGCGGTGGAAAACGTTCCGGTAGTTCTGCCGCACCGGTAAAACAAACACAGTCTCGGGTCCGCGCACTGCGGGTGAAAAAACGCATGTTTTTTCATTCGAGTCTCACTGTGATGCTCGCAAGACGTCGCGCGTCGTCGTAAATAAATTCGCAATGGACTATCAAACAAAAATGACTATCTGCACATATTTACTGTTGCACAAAAAAAGAGTACCTAAACGGTATTGGGTGCACCCCTTGAGGGCCTTAAGGCCTTTAAAGGGTTTTTTTTTTGTGAGATACGAAGATTTACGTGCGCATCCAAAAAAATTTTCGGGTTATTACATGATGAGCGTTACAGCTTTCGATCATCTAAACTAATTAAAATTTCAATGTCTAAATCAGTGATCGACGCCCGTGCTACCATCGCCGGAGAAACGGCAGGCACCGACATGTCCGACATATTTATCCCTATTGTGTCGCGAAAACAATTGAGCAGAATGAGCTGCTTGGTTGCTGTGTTGCCAACTTTATTTTTTAGGGGATCGTACCATATTTTGCTAAGAACTGTAAAGAAAATAGTAGGTACGCATTGAAATAAAAAAAAAAAAACAATTATTAAATGATTTGAATATCTAACTAACATTCAAGCGAAAGTGTTTTTATTTATACCTATACGCGGGCGAAGCCACGGGCAAATGGGCGTTGATGAGTCAGTCAGTCAGTCAGTCAGGACTTCTCTTTTATTAATATAGATAGATAGATAGATGATATATAAAGCAGTAAGTATGATAATACTGTACAATACAATTTCCTTCATAGTATGACCGTATCATATAAAATCCAAAGAAGTTGTTATTGAATTTTTATATCGACAAACATAATTTTTATATTTTGTTATTAAAAGATTGAATGATTTGGAAAGATCGTGTATTTTGCTTACGATTTGGAATACATGATCGTACAGCTCCAAAAAGGTATAAATACAATTTAAATCGTACGGTTGGCAACACTGTCGGTGTCTCGGGACTCTCGGCGGGGTGTTCGGTGCGTTTTTTTCACCGTAGTGCGTGGTACTTCATATATTTCTATGCGATACAAAAATACGTGCGGTGGATTCGCCGGAAATTTTGCAGCGGCTGGCCTACGGTGACTAAAACGCATGCGTTTTTGTAACCGCAGTGCGCGCACTTCAAAGACATTCCATACTTCACAGATTATGCGGTAGAAAAACGCACCGCAATGCGCGCTCGCCCTTATCGCATAATCAGCTTAAATGCGAAACGAAGCACACGCCGTTTTAGTTTTCTTTGCGAATTAGTAGGTATTATGATTGTTTCAGTATTTAAGAAAATAAAATTGTATTTGTTAATAAAATATTTACAAAAATAATCGCTGTATGTACAGTCAGCAACAAAAGTCGATTAGCACTTGTATTTTCTAAATCTTAATTATTGAGAAAAATACTTTATTAAAATCGGAACACACGTAAATTTTAAAGAAAATTAACTCATAGCTAATAAATGAAATGCTAAAAAGCAGGTTATTGTATATTTTTGTGTTAATTTAGATGATGTCAAAAAGTAGCAGTGTTAACCGACTTCTGTTGCTGACCGTACCTACTTGTCTTTTTTCTCGTGTCAGCTCAAGCTGTACGAAAATGCTAGTCAGTAACTCTAGTACCTAGCGAGACTCGAGACTGACCGGTAAAGTGCGCTGAACGTATAGTACCTATACTTACATCGTCACTCCTGTGGACTAAAGAGGTCTTTACTGAAAGCTCTCGTTGACAGTTAACATCCCTGTTTGTTATCCCCAAGATATTATACGATAAAGAAGATTAATACAGTCTTTTAGACCATTATCTAAACGGACATAATTATCTTACCGTTGTTCCAAGAACATCTACTACAACAATAATTGTATGGTTTCAGCAGGAATTAGCTGTAATAAATGTATCTCCCTTGTTTGGAATTATATTTCAGAATAGCTTCTGCCCGTGACTTTGTCCACGTGAAATTTCTTCACCCCGTCGCATCGCATCGCCTGCCCGCGCTAAAATTACTCGTACTTCGTTTTTGCTTAGCGTTCTTTTTGACTTTTTTTTCTTTTTTCTCGGCTCCTAACGGTCCTATAGAGCGTGGTGCTAAATAGACTATAGCCTTCCTTAAGAGATAGGCTATCAGATGCAAAAAGATTTTTTCAAATCCGACTGATAGTTCCAGAGATTAGCTCGTTCAAACAAATCAATCTGCCTAGCCTTTTCCCAACTATGTTGAGGTCGGTTTCCAGTCTAACCGGATGCAGCTGAATACCAGTATTTTACAAGGAGCGACTGCCTATCTGACCTCCACAACCCAGTAGGTACTGGGTAATACGATACCCCATGGTAAGACTGGTTGTCAGACTTTCGGGCTTCTGACGACCCGTAACGACTGTCAAAGATCCACGGATGACAGCCGGGACCAACGGCTTAACGTGCTTTCCGAGGCACGGAGGAGTCTCGGTATGTAAAGATGGTCACCCATCCACGGACCAACCCCGGCAAGCGTAGCTTAACCTGATGGATCGACCTGTGCGGCTGAATACCAGTATTTTACATGGAGCGACTGCCTATCTGAATTCTGCGACCTGTGCGGCTGTTATTACTTAGCTCGTTCAAACAAACAAACAAAAAACAAACTCTTCTGCTTTGTTATTAGTATAGATATGATTAAACGACTAACTCCAATTATACTACCACTAATTACAATTGTAATTATAGCTGATTATAACACTTTTGTCTAAATTAATCCGCTATTATCTAAAGTTGTGTTTGATATTGTTTGCAGCTACAATGCAGAAACCATTTAGATTTAAAATAATGCTAGTTAAATGTAGTCATTTCACTAAATAATTGAGTATGATGGAAATTATTGCATCGTACGTATAATCATCCCACTGTTGGGCACAGGCTTCCTCGCGGTGAGAGTACACATAGTGTGTCCAAAATATTACATTTTAAGTATTCCCCAGGTATTCGAGTGATTATTGACATTGTTGTGAAAGGCACCATCGCTTTAATACTAAAGCAACAATAATCACTCGATTACCTGGCGAATACTTAAAGTGTAATATTTTGGACACACCATGCGTATTCTCACCGCGAGGAAGCCTGTGTCCCAACGGTGGGAACAAAAAGACCTTATGAACAACATTTACTATGGGACCAAACCTGAAATCCCGAAATATTTATGTTCGCATAATTCGTCAAAATGTACGGAACAGCTGATTTTTTTTTCGCGATTTCAGGTTTTGGTCCCATAGTAAAAGTTGTTCATAATGATGAGTACAATGACCCCTTAAAAGATTGCCACTGACACCCACACCCACTCCCCCCACTGACCACTTACACCCTGTATATAATTATATTTAATTTAGCACCGCTCTCTTGTTTATTATGAAAATATTGTTGAAAATTCAACACAAATGAATAGGGGAGACGGAGGTAAGACGGGGTGGCGGGTAAGACGGGGTACCCAGCAAAATTCACTGTTTACACTGACTAATCACGGTCGTTCATGCATCGTTCGATGCCTGCCATGACACTTGTCAGTCGCCTGGCCATTAATTGTTCGCAAGTGCACGCATGTCGAAAAAATCTCAAAAAACTGTTTTAAAATTAAAATAAAATATTATTTTATTTAAATATTATTATTATTATAATATTATTTGTTTTAAAATTGCTTATCATATTTTCTTCCGGTTTGACACGAGACTGTGGCTTGTTAAATAATGCTAGCTGGTGAGGTGTGGCTGTGATTGACGCTTAAACTAACCTATAATAAGGTAGGCATTGTATTTCCTTGAGATGACCGACTGTTTTTTATTTCTTTGATTATTGGTAGAAAATGGCTCGGCAGGCAAGATGGGGTAATGATTACTCCAGTATATTCCGCTTCCATTGAAGAGTGGATATCATGCTCACATTGTGGAAGATGGTCACATAATAGCTGTGCAGGATTGTAGGATGATGATGACGAAACCATCTACGTCTGCGTGTTCTGCCAGTCCAAATAATCATCTTTCTCTCTGATAATGATGAGAATTATCTCGCCATCTTACCTCAGGGGGGTACCCCATCTTACCAGCACCATGAGGCAAGACGGGGCAAAACAACTTTATTTTTTTTCTAAAATGGATAGCTAAAAGCTCCTAATGACACCAAATATTAGAAGAGTAATAACTAGTTGTTAATTAAAAAATAATTATGATTGTCTCACTATGTAATTTTTTCTTTTATTGATCTTTAAACCTTAAGTACCCCATCTTGCCACCCTCTCCCTAAGATTATTGAGTTAACGTTTTAATTAAGAACAACATAATCCATTACGTTGCAGGTTGTATTTGTGTACAGGACAGACGCCTTTTAAATTGCCTCTCACTACGATTACTTCTGAGTCCTAATTGGTTTATTTTATCTTAGTTTTCAGTCAATTATTGCACAAATACCTACTGCAAAAATCATAAAAACAAAAAGTTTTAGTGGGAATCGCAACCGAAACCACTGTACGAGTACAGCAAGCCAATCAGTTCATCAACTTGAGTTTTTTATCCAAAGGCTTTAATATTTACAATGTTTGCTACATAATTCCACTAGGGGTGCATCCGATACCAATATCGGTTCCGATATCGGCGATACTTCGGGTGTGCCGATACGAGTATATCGGCAACGGTGATATTTTTTGGTACAACAACGATACTTTACTTCAAAAAAGTAACGAGGTTGCAAACGAGGCACGAACATAACGTCATATACCCAAACTTGAAAAAAATGGCGCAGAATCTGTTTCCAAATGAGATCTGTCATCTGAGAGACTATTTTCCACCGCAAGTCTCATTCGAACAGACTTGCGAAATCGCCTATCTCAGCAAAACTTGAGAATACTTACTTTTTAAACAAAAATCCTATTAATGTTAATTTATTCCTATTAGTGGCCTAACCGGCTTTCATGTTAGCTTATATTGTAACAACTAAATGTAGGTACACATGAATGCAATAAAGTGTTTTGAATTTGAATTTTAACTAATAATCTCATCCTTAGTCTGTAACTTTTTATATTAATTTAAAAAAAATAACCCAACTTATGTATTATTTATTTTACTAACCTTCATTTAAATTCAATAAGCGTATCGGTATCGGTATCGCCGATCTTTTTGTAAAGGTATCGGTATCGTATCGCCAAAAAGGCGAATCGATGCATCCCTAAATTTCACATTAATTTCCCCAAGAAAGATCGAGTTTAGCATGATCACAGTATTTCTTCCACCATGAATAGTGATGTGTTTAGTTGCGACCCGAGACAATACAAATATTGGGGGAACTGTTTCCTTTACACCCGCGTTACGAGCCGCTCCTTTAGTCATACATTATGTATGTACGATTCACGACCGTATATAGCTTTTGGGTAACGTTATCTTTAAATAAATAACGCATTACGCCTTTCTTTTTATAAAGGAGTAAACAGAGGTGTCCTTTCGTTAACTCGTATTTTTTGTTTGTTATGGTTTTTAGTCCATTGGGACCAACTTTTACAATATTCGGGTCACTACTGAAAGTATCTAAGCAAAGAATTCTATCAAGCCTCAGTCTTAAGGTGGGTTTAGATAGAACAATTGAATACCCTCTATCAAATTATCTCTGTAAACAGGAGAGCATTTTTTCGATACTGGAATTGTATGTTCCTTTAGGCTAAACCCAGCTTTAGCAGGCGCTTCCCACTTCTAGAACATTGTTTGCACCCTAATGCAAATATTAATGTTATCTACTACATTAAAACTACCAGTAGGTAAGTCAAGGCATTGAGGCTAACCTTCATTTAAATTATGAAGCGCCTTATTTTGTGTTTACCTGTTATATCGGTTATCTTGTCAAAGATTATACTTCAGGGAGACGAATGAGGCTGAACGACACAAAAATCCCTTTTTTGTTCATATTATACTTATTATAAATTGTTTGCCAGCAGTTCCCAACAAAGTTGGAATCTCGCTGAACAGGCGATATTAAGTTGTTAAGTCCTCCAAAACTTTGTAACTGCTTCAATATCTTCGAGATATGAATCTATGTTTTTTGCTATCGAAAATTGTTTTAGATTTACTTTGTTTATAGTCAATCATAATGAGAGAATTTATGACTTTGATACATAATCAGCTTATAATGTTCTCTGAGAGGGAGTGGGCCATAATCCACAACGTGGGCCCGGTTGGGGTTAGTAGATGTCATAACTTTGATGATTGTGCATAATAAATATTGTGCGTTTTTTATTATTTATGTTACAGTTCACAATCGACGGACCAGCGAATAGAAAGTGCCTTTATTGGTTTACCTTCGTCATACCTTTGAATTGTAACGCTAACGGTGCGGGGCGGCGGCGGCGCGGCGATGGAATCTTTTCGAAAAAGTTGAAAAATTGCGTAATTTCTCCGGCATTCAAACCGAGATGATGCAAATTGGCGGCAGACCTAAAATTGTTGATATTATTTCCCTAGACTCTATAGGACTTTTTTTTACAATCTGCTCCATTGTTACCTTACCTACTAATACATAGTTCTTTAACTTTAATTTAATAGTAGATTGTGTCATAAGGGACAAAAATAATGTATTGAGGGCGAGAGCGATTGTTTGGATCCAGAGCGAAGCGAAGGATTCTAGAGTAGAATCCTAAGCGTAGCGAGGGATTCAAAGTACGTCGCTCGAGGTTAATAATTTTGGTACCGTGTGGCACACTCTGCTTTTTATCCCCCTCTATGAGAAAAATAAATAAGAGATTTTAGTAGTGACGAATATTTATATTTACATAACTAAATTACAAATTTGTATTAATATTAGATACGTTTTCGCAATTTTGGAAGTTTATTGTAACCTTAGATTGTAACTATTTTGTTGCGAACAGAAAATGTCGTTGACTTATTTATCACTTGGGTATTCGTAATAACTTCAGACTCTGGTATTAACCGTGGTTTTTAACATCAAGTATATACTCCATAAAGTAGAAGGTTGTTTGGTCTTCGCTAAATGTTGAAAATATGTATCTAGGTACCTATGCTAGAAATACAGTTTCTGAAAATGACTTTGCTTCTTTTTCATTTTATCATAGGATTTTAGATAAGTATTTTGCTCTCGATTTGTTTGGTAGTAAATTGTTTATGACAGTTTCTGCGTTTAATTTTACACTTTCTGATGTTAATATTTCACTTTAACAGCCATACCTAACTCATACCTATTCAATTTGTGTGAATTTGTGTGCTAAAAAGTACCTACATAAAAAACAAATAAGATATTCCCGCTTTTTTTTTATTTGTTTAACCAATGCTGCGTCGGCTGGCGCGATTTTTTATTACCGGCCAGCAGGGCTCGGAAACGTTATTTAAAATAACGATTACAAAACGTTTCTAACAGTTTTTTGTACAACATTTTGTTCGGAATGAAAACGAAATGAGAACGTTTCAAAAACCAGTTGCGGAAGGTACTTTACGTATTAATTTCATTCATCAAAAATGAAAAAAAAAACGGTTAAAAACGTTTTATTAGTCGAGAACGATTTCAATTTTGTTTTCTTCAAAAACGTTATTTATAAGGTTCCGTTCGAACATAACCGAAACAAATAATTTCTTGACGAAACCCTGCAGCACTTTATCGGAGCGAATTGCGTTCAAACTTTTAATTAAAAAGTGTTCCAAATTCAAAAGTCATTTCGTCACTGTTATTAAGTGCGCCAGAATGACCCATTTTGCTCGCACTTATCGAGGAACCATTGAGCTCTTTTCGAATAGATGGGATGAAAAGTACTATTATTTTACTCCTTATTATAATAACACGATCAAAAGCATCAGAAACTAGCACAGAAGTTGCCTCTAAATTCAAAACAATTCAAATATGCTAGTTCAGAATCAGAACGACATCTTAATTATTAATCTAAGAGAAGCGAACGGTACAGAAACTAATTCAATAGAGAGTTTGTCCGGTCATCCGCAATGCAGGCTAAGATTCGGAACGCTACGACAACGCTACGGCTACGCTGCGTCTACGACACGGCTACGAAACTGCTACGCGTTAGACTACACTGCTACGTAGGCACTACATGCACTCTCCTTAGATTACTATGAGCAATCGACTGATGTATGCTTTCATCTCGATGGTTACTTATGCTAAATATTAGTTTTAGAGGTTTATTGTGCCGTCATAAGCCTGGACTTTATTGTGATGTGACCGGGGTAGTCGTGATCAATTTTTTTCATTTTTTTTATTTCTTAATTGGTCTGCTCTTGACCTCGATCACGCCTGATGAATAGCGATGGATGAGGTCTATGATGGAACGAGCGTGCGCAGAGGATGTACCTAATTTAAAAATTTTTAATGTAAGAATTTTCCTTCATTTTAGTGATAAGACTGTAAACAATACCAATTCAATTACTAAAGGTAAACTGTACCTATTGTCAATATTAGAGACCTGTAAATGAGCCTTTAGTAACTACCTACAAATAAAAATAAACCAGGAAAGATTGGATTTTAGAAATAAAATAAATAATACAAATCCTCTTCCTACAGATGGAATAACCATTTAATATCAAATAATGTTACGAGATCGGTATTATCGATAAATTTGATATCGAAATAAATTCCAACGTGCGGTGAAATGATGTCCAGAATTGATATGAGTTATCAGAATTCAACTGACAGTACCTACCTACGTGTGTTTATATTACAATTTGACAGAATTCGGATAATAAATTAAAAACTTAATGCTGAGAACCAATAATAATTTCATTATTGTTTGAATAAATAAAATAAAAATATAATAATTTAACAAAATACCTTCTATCTACAGTGTAAGTAGGCATTAAATAGTACATACTAATTCCATGGCAGATAGTCATTTGCCATGCTGAACGTTGACATTTAAGTGACAACTAGCGTTCTATTATTAAGTACTTATAATTAGGGTTCCGTACCAAAATGGTAAAAAGGAACCCTTATGGTGTCACTCAGTCTGTCTGTCTGTCTGTCTGTCTGTCACAACTGGATATCTCAAGAACTACTAATGCTATCAACATGAAATTTAGAATAGTTATAGATGACGTTTACTCAACTATTTTGCAAATAAGAAGGAAATTAAAATATTTATATTTTTTTTGCAACAGGGACTGAAAGGGGGTCTTAAAAATCAAAGTGGGGCTACTAGGGCATGTGGGGTATCATAAGAAAGAGCGCTGTTTGCACATTCTCATAGATTTTTTTCTTTTTTTTTAGGTCGCATAGTTTTCGACTTCTGATGAAAAATGTAAAAAAAATACCGTCCCCCCCCTTATCTCCGAATTTTGCAAAGAGAAAAATCTGAAATTATTCTATGTGATAGAAGTTTATGTAAAGATTACAGAAAAAATAAAATGATGTCTCTAAATAGCACAGTTTTTCAGAAATCGAAGATCGAAGAACGGAACCCTCGGTGCGCGAGTCCGACTCGCTCTTGACCGGTTTTTTTCAGAATGGGTCCAGTAGTTCCGAAGATTACCCCCTACATACAAACTCACACCTTTTTATAATATTAAGTATAGATTAAAGTATTCCAGACGCCCCTACCTAATGTATTTAATGTTATAAGCAATTCATTTTATAATATTTTGCAACGCTAAAAAGTAGTGTCCGATCGAAACACGATTTTCAGCCGAAACCGAAACCCTAATCGAACATTCGGTTCCTCTTCTAGTTTCGGCTGAAACCGAAACCGGAACTTAAGAATTTTAGAAAAAGTTGGTTAATTAGATGACATTAGTTTCTGAGACCCATCGTTTTTCATAGATTTGTTATAAATAGATAATTTGACTAAGGGCTGATTCTTCTGTGCTGATTATCAAATATTATCAAAAGAAAAAAAATCTTTGCTCAGAGTTTTTGTGAATTAGGGTCAGTTTACACCGCGACGCGACGCGACGCAACGCGGCGCGCACTTTTATACCGGCACAGCGCGGCGCCGCGAAACACATTCACATTCATCATTTTGTGTAGTAAATAAAGTTACATTTTGTGTAAAAGTCGATTGGAAAATGAGCCCCATCTTAAATAAGCGAGTTAGCAGATATGCTACTGATACTATGCTACTGATAGCTTATGCGATTATGGTGATTCAGTAATTTTTCAGATGTTCGATTAAACTGTTAGCACCGCATAATTTTGACATCAGCAATCATGCGATTTAACCGCTTTTCGGAAGCTCGATATACCTAGAGACCATGCTTTGTTTCTCCGCCACACAATTCTTTTTTTGTAGGTACTGAAATGGAACGAGTCGCCAAAAAGCGATGCAGCGTCGAAGTAATCGCTGAACCGTGTGATTTTGCTATTCACATCAAATCAAATCATACGTTTATTAGCATACATTGTTTTGGTAAAGATTCGGCCACTTTTTGGCCGAAACTGGCCGAAACCGAAACCAAACCTTCGGTCGGTCACTGGTAAAAAACAAACAACAAGAAAATGTGTGCAAAATTATAAGGACATTCATTTAATTATTTCAGAAGCAAAAAACCAAGCAAGCATCCTATCCTGACTAATATTAAAATGTGAAAGTGAGTTTGTTTGTTACGCTTTAACGCTAAAACGGCTGTACGGATTTGGATGAAAGACGCATGGGTAGACCATGACCTGGATTAACTTTTTATCCCGGTAGTATTTTCCCATAGTCTTTGTGGTTTCTTTTTTGATCATGTAAACTAATTGATTAGAATTTACGCTGTTTGAAACTCATTTTACTCAAATACTGTTTTTGCTTATCACACTGTCTACCTTCTCAAGTTTTTTTTTTCTGTTTATTAATATATCTCTTCTATCTGTGAAAACTTTTAATTGACCTTATTTTTATTATTCTCAATCTTGCAAAATATTTAGCTGTAAGTTTTACAAAAACTGCAAAATAAAATAAAATAAAATAGGATCATTTCCGAGGTCCACGCGGGTGAAGCCGCGGGAAAATTAATTTTATTATTATCTCTTTGTTGTTTGTAGTTGCTTGTAAAAATTAAATTCAATTAGCTTTTTCTTTTTCTATCTTTTGGTTCAAATCGTGAATCAAAGAGAAATGTGCTCTTAATAATCCATTTAGTTCGGATGCAGTCAATTTCAATTGCATGCGCTTAGTAGCTTCCATTAATTAGATGTGTTATCTTAGGACACGGACATGGAGCGTGTATTAGTGTTATTGTATGGGATAATATTAATGGTACCTAAGTGCACCCTGATGGTAAACGCAACTTATGAATAGTACTGCAGTATTTAACACTCTGCGACCGGGAAGTAGACACAATATTTAACAATCACTCGTCTGAACCATATATGGTTCGTGGCACAGGAAAAGGGTTATTAATAGTTTCTGAACAGTATATTTTTCGAATTGAAGACAGGTCACCATTTACTTCGCCTTCAGTGATATAAGTAGTCAGCTAGGGAGATGATCAAGAAAAGTGAACCATGTGAAATAAAATAACCTGACTTTAAACTCCTTGAGTGTCGCATGATACCGCTAAGGTTCATATGAGAAAGCGCTCGTAGTCAACAAATATCGTGTTGCAAGTGCAAATAAGCTTAAAATCGTCCAATGGCGACCGTGGGCTGGCAGACTGAATCACTTGCCATGAATACATACAATTAACCAACCCAAAAGAGTAATTGTCTAGAACGCTCAATCAATCTGCCTAGCCCTTTCCCAACTGATCTAACCGGATGCAGCTGAATACCCACAGACTTATATATAAGTCTGTGTGAATACCAGTACCTATTTTACATGGAGTGACTGCCTATCTGACCTCCATAATCCAGTAACTGGGTAATACGATATCCCTTGGTAAGACTGGTTGTCAGACTTTCGGCCTTCTGACGGCCCGTAACGACTGTCAAAGATCTACGAATGACAACCGGGATCAACGGCTTAACGTGCTTTCCGAGGTACGGATGAGTCTCATGTAAAGATAGTCACCCATCTACTGATCAACTCCGGCAAGCGTAGCTTAACCTGTTGGATCGACCCCCGGCTGTTATTACTTAGCCACGAGCTCCTCTCAATGCTATAATGAACGCTATCAATGCTATATCAACTCTAATTTTCAACAAGCATTCAGTTTAAAAAGCTAAAAAAAAAAGAAAACAAAAATTTCCGGGTACTTACTTCATAAAAAGTCCTTGAAATGTATACAGCTATCGACAGTCTAATCCGAAGATGATACGTCGCCGGCAAAGTACATCATTTGAGGACGGACCCACCGGCCACCGGGTGAATAGCTCACTGAAGGATGGCGCTCATCTTATACTGAGAAAGTTTTTATTAAAAACCGTCTACGTTATCCGCTGTCCTGCTCGTCAGTCTTTATGTTGTGCTAAAATATTTTTATTAAAGTAAATAATTTAAGAAGTTGAAGTTTTTTTTTTGTTATTAGTTATTTTGAAAGTTTCTTTCTTAAACTTATCATCAAAGAAAACAATCTTTTTACCCGACTGCGGCGAAGCCCAAAAGGAGGGTTATGTATTTGACCTGTATGTAAGTATGTATGTATGTCCGTTTCTTTGTTCCCTCGTAACTCCTAAACGAATGAACGGATTTGGATAAATTATACGTCTTTAGATTTGCCTTGGTGGCGCGAGTGTCACTGGCTACATTAACAAAAAAAATAAAGTAAAATGGCGGATTTGGGGTGACATATTGTGGAGTTCGAATTTTTTTTTTGTCTTATAATACCATCGAGTGGGATATCAAAATGAAGGGTTTTAAAAGGTGATTACAAAAATATATACAACTTATATCTTTAAAAGTAATTCGAAGTGACAAATCGAATTTTGATAAAAAAAAATTGCTTTGAGCAGATTTAGGACCTCGAAATCTTGGCTATTTGTGCACTTATCCAAAAAAGCTTTTAAATAACCCTCAGGGCCAAAACTCTTTGCAAGAACTAAATCGTCTGCGAAATCTTTCACATTTGTAAACTAAAAAGCTGGAAATAAAAAAAGTAATTAAAAAAACTAAAAACCCGACTGCAGTGAAAAACTAAAACTGAAAAGCTAAAAACAAGCCCATTTTAAATTTAATAAAAGTTGGAAGCAGGCGGACCCATTCCATTTTTTTATATTTTCAAACTCAAACGGGTCCCGCCTGCTTCCAACTTTTATTAAATTTAAAATGGGCTTGTTTTTAGCTTTTCAGTTTTAGTTTTTTACTGCAGTCGGGTTTTTAGTTTTTTTAATTACTTTTTTGACAAATGTATTGCATTTTTAGAACCGTGATAGTTAGACAGTTGAAATTTTCACAGATGATGTATTTCTGTTGCCGCTATACGTAACAACAAATACTGAAACAGAATAAAATAAATATTTAAGGGGGCTCCCATACAACAGACATGATTTTTTTGCAGTTTTTATAGATCGGAACCCTTCGTGCGTGAGTCGGACTCGCAATTGGCCGGTTTTTATTTTTATCATGAATGTCCGTGTGTCAATTTTTAAGTCAAAGTCGAATCAAAAAATCAATCTGCCTAGCCTTTTCCCAACTATGTTTGGGGTCGGCTTCCAGTCTAACCGGACGCAGCTGAATACCAGTATTTTACATGGAGCGACTGCCTATCTGTCCTCCACAACCCAGTTACTGGGTAATACGATACCCCTTGGTAAGACTGGTTGTCAGACTTTCGGGCTTCTGACGACCCGTAACCACTGTCAAAGATCCACGAATAACAGCCGGGACCAACGGCTTAATGTGCTTTCCGAGGCACGGAGGAATCTCGGTATGTAAAGATGGTCACCCATCCACTGACCAACTCCGGCAAGCGTAGCTTAACCTGACGGATCGACCCGTGCGCCTGTTAATACTTAGCCACAAGCTCCTCAAGTCAAAGTCGAATCATTTATTTCAAATTGGCACATAAAAGGCGCTTTTTAACGTCAAAATTTACAAACAAAAAAATGGAATTGATTCTATCATAGTCGCTCCTCCCAAAAGGTAGTTTCGTATGAAGAAGAATGAGCAAGAAACCCATTACTTTTTTAAAATGTTTTACAATATTTTGTAGACATTAATTATTTATTTAAGTATAAATTATTATAATGTAATTTTTTTTAACATAAACACGTATGTGATATAACAACTGCTTTATTAAAACAATAGGTTTCGGGCGAAGATAAAGTTTCGTAAAATGTATCAAAGACGCCCTTTAAATATTACTCGATAATTTTGAATGAAAAGAAATAATAATGAGCTAAGCTAATCCATAAAGTTAGATAAATAATCAATTTAATTACCTACATATGACATCAGAAGGGCGATATTTTATGCCTTTATTTATGATACTAGCTTTTGCCCGCGGCTTCGCCCGCGCGGATGTCGGAAAATATCCCATGAGAACGTTCATGTGGAAAACATAGGGCCGTCCGATATAACTGTGCAAACTCAAATCGCTACGATAGATCGTTGCCGTGTATAGTAGGCATAAAGCTACCAGTCGGCATGATTTTTTCCGACATATTCAACAGTCGTCGTCATATTTCAGCCAATTTACACAAAACCATAATGAATTACACTGAATCACTCCGTTCATTGGAGAAAACCGTATGAAAATCCGTTCGGTACTTTTTGACATTATTGCATTCAAACAGACAGACTTACGCGGCGGGGCGCTTGTTGATTACTTAAAATTTATTATGCCAGTCACGCTCTAATAACAAATAACTTTTGTCCGAGTGTCCACTCGTTCAAATAATTTCCTCGTAAAAACGTCGAATGAAATAAAGACTAAATGTTACCTCAAGATTCGAACTATGACTACATTTCCAATCCCTTAAATCTCTTAAAAAGAGATAGGTACACAAACATTTTGTCAACCCCTATTGTACCCCCTCAAAAACGCTGTACCATACATTTCTTTATTTCCTACCAAAAGCATAAATTTGAATTTTCATATCCCTAACATAAGAATTGCTGGGTTTCCCATACGAACTTTCATCTCTTATATCAGCCCTTGTTGGATTATGTTTTAAGACAAAAAATAGCCCATGTCCTTTCCCAGGATGCTATCTATAGCATTGCCAAATTTTATCGATTCGTGCTGTTTTTTTTACTCCCTTAGGGGATGATTTTTCAAAAACGCTGAACCGCATATGTTACCCCCTTAGGGGATGATTGTTCAAAAACGCTGAACCGCATATTTCTTTATTTCCTATCAAAGGCATACATTTTAATTTTCACATGCCTAACTTAAGAAATACTGAGTTTCCCAGACAAACTTTCATCCCCTATATCACCCCCTGCAGGATTATTTTTTAAGACAAAAAGTAGCCTATGTCCTTCCCCAGGATGCTATATAAAGCCTTGCCAAATTTTATTGAAATCCGTGCAGTTTTGTAAATTTTATAATCAACCCCTATTTTACCCCCTTAGGGGATGATTTCTCAAAAACCCTGAACCGCATATTTCTTAATTTCCTACCAATAGCATACATTTGTTATCCCTAACTTAAGACATGCTGGGTTTCCCTTACAAACTTTCATCCCCTATATCACCCCCTGTAGTATTATTTTTGAAAAAAATAGTATCCTATGTCCTTCCCCAGGATGCTATATAAAGCCTTGCCAAATTTTGTCGAAATCCGTGCAATTTTGTAAATTTTAAAATCAACCCCTATTTTACTATATTTTACACCCTTAGGGGATGATTTTTCAAAAACGCTGAACCGCATATTTCTTTATTTCCTATCAAAAGCATATATTTTAATTTTCACATCCCTAACTTAAGAAATACTGAGTTTCCCATACAAACTTTCATCCCCTATATCACCCCCTGTAGGATTATTTTTGAAAAAAAAAGTAGCCTATGTCCGTCCCTAGGATACCATCTATAGCCTTGCCAAATTTGATCGAAATCCGTTCAGTGGTTTAGGCGTGAAAAGGTAACAGACAGACAGACAGACAGACAGACAGACAGAGTTACTTTCGAATTTATAGTATGGATTGAACATGAAAGGTGGTGCACGACAGAGTTGAAAGGTACAGTCGTAAATTGTAACAAGGCATACATAAAATATGTGATTGAGTGGATAAAATAAATATTACTCAATCCCTTTTCAAAATCTCATCTCTTAAAACAATAAAATGATCCGCAACGATTTAAGTTTATTTAATGTTACCTCTGAACTTTTCACCAAAGTAATGTGGTAATATAATGAAAGATTGGTGTCTGAAATCTCAGTTTGAAATGATGAAAGAGCAACTAAATGTTGAATTGCTATTATTCCATAAGATTGCCTCTAACGACATGTGCCGGGAGTACTCAAAGCACATAACAAATTTTAATATAAAGAGTAAAGAGTTATAAAAATAACCCTTCGAGATAGAGGATTATCACTTTCGTGCGGGTTTGTTTATTCGTTTGTTTGTCCAGTGTTCACGCTTCAACGCCTCTGACGACCGTCGTATATGGCTAGACAATAATTTATTACACAAAGACGGGCATAGTTACATATTCATCATCTGCCTAGCCTTTTCCCAACTATGTTGGGGTCGGCTTCCAGTCTAACCGCAGCTGAATACCAGTATTTTACATGGAGCGACTGCCTATCTGAATTTCACAACCCAGTTACTGGTTACCCCTTGGTAAGACTATATAGTTGTCAGACTTTCGGGCTTAGTATAGTTACAGAGTTACATATTGAAAATCCAAATTCAACTAATACCTACATCATCTACATGCCCAATGCTAGCTATTATAGCTATTCCTGATGCACTAGCTTTAGGCAAAAGCTAGTGCATCAGGAAGGTACGGATTATCATACGTCTGTCGCATCTTGACGACAACACAACTTCAGTCTTTCGACAATCCTCACTTAAATCGTCGCTTTGCACCCAATTCACTTAATTATGACTAAGAAGTTTTCCAGTTATTCTCTTTAAAGTACGCGGGAAGAGGAAACGCAAACCGTGGCTTTCCAAGTTTGAATGTATGCACATTCGTAAGAACTAAACTTAGTTCATTGAAAACTTGACTTAGATGGGGAATGAGTTTGGCTACGATTTAGTTTTACATGTGTTATAATGAGAGAATAACATTGTTTTTCAATCACTGTTACTTGAGCCAATTCCGGTGTAAACTAAATCTTCTCTATACATCAGTAAAAATCAATTGTCTGGACAAGGTTTTTATAAAAGAAAATTTTGGAAAATTCGGAAATTTTGATGGAATTTTTGTATGAAAATCTCAATAACTGGAGATAGAGACATGAAAGTCACCCGGGCAATACCGAGCACGAACAGCTTATAGTTAAAAATTGTCCTACTCCTATGACTAAAGAAAATTATATTTGAAACTTCGAAATACTCGACCGATATATTGTGTTAAAGTGAGTAAAAATTTAGACCGGGTTACTGGTTCCTACAGGTTGTAGGTACACTAAAGAAAACATAGAAATACATTTTAGTTTAGTATATACTCAGCAAAATTGAGCCATTTCCATGCCCGGATCAATTTATTCACGAGTTGTATTTCTAAAGTGCAGCCAGAGTATCTCCGAAAAGTGTCTCATATAGGTGTCCTTTTCCATTTCAAATTGAAAAGTTTTCAGGAATAGGAAACACAAAAAGGAACTTTATCCTTTTTGTGTTGGTGCCACAATTTCCCCATTCATCCTTCAAAACAGGGTCCTGTCTGCCATTTTAACCAACAAAAAGCCGTAAAAATAATGTTGTCATTAACTTCATTAATTATTGACAGCTTTATCTTACGTTATTTATTGCCTTATTTAAAAGCGTTGGCTTATAAATATTTATCTTTTCGCACCAAAAACGGGATGATTTTTTAAATTCACTAAAGACACTGAGGGCACGTTCATGTAAATGATGAATGGAAGGATTCCGACAGTCCTGCCTCCGGTGCTTATCTTTGAGATAATCCATGCTATTGCCGATCTCAGGTGTTTTGGCGATACAATAGTGATGTATTAACATTATGGGAAGCTTATTCAGGCTGTAAGGGACAGCCCTCCGCAGACTGATGGGGTGAATTCAGTATACTAAGATGACCGGTACATGAAATTATTTCGGGAACACAAACAAATCAGGTTTATTGGTTTCCCATAAAATCCAATAAACCTGATTTGTTTGTGTTTTTGTGCACATATCGGAGCGTCTGTTACTGGTTGGGAGGGGTATTAGGTATGCGGTGAGTTCCATGAACTCTGTGCTAGGCAGAAAGTGAACAGTTGATTTCACGCGTCGTTCGTTAGAGTATTTCAACGGCCATTGCTGTTTTTATTATTTTAGCTGTTTGATTTCCATAAATGGAGTGCTGCGTACACAAAATGTAATTTTACATTGAAATAAAGAAATAGTACCTAAAATTCTGAATGATTTCTGAAAAAGTGTGCTATTTAGAGACGTCGTTTTATTTTTCCTGTAATCTATATCTATAAAAGGAAAGCGTTACTGACTGACTGACTGACTGACTGACTGACTGACTGACTGATCTATCAACATACAGCTGAAAACACTGAACGGATTGGGCTGAAATTTGGAACACAGGTAGCTATTATGACCTAGGCATCCGCTAAGAAAGGGTTTTTGGAAATTCGACCTTTAAGAGGGTAAAAAGGGGGGATATTGTTTGTATGAAAAATCTTATTCCTTGAGTTAATAAACTTGAAACTTGGCACGAATATTTATCTAATTAAATTATGATTTTTGTGATGTTTTTGTTTCTCTAAACTACCCCCTAAAGGGGAATTGGGGGGTCTCAAAGTTTGTATGGACAAATTTTAACGCGCAATCCGATTAACTCAAAACTCAGTATTTATACTTAAAACCAAAAATAAAGAATAATGTGTGTCAGGGTTTTTCGAAAATCTACCTGTAACGGGGTGAAAAGGGGTAGTCAATTTCACTGGGGAGGATTTTACTGCGTGGCTTGATTAACTCGAATATTGGTGTAAATAATCTTTGAGTCAAGCTATGGAAATATCTCAAACCATTTTTTTTAATTCCACCCCTGTGGGGGTGAAAACAGGGAATACAATTTACATGAAAAATGTTATTCATTTGGTTTTAATTGACTTGAAACTTGGCACAAATATTTGCCTATGTTTGTCATTATTAGTTTTTTAAGACTACTCCGGACGGAGGGTTAGAGGGGGAGGGGCAATGTAGGGGTGGTGAGGAGTGTGAGTGGGAGGATGATGGACGCAGGGAGAAAGGGCAGGAATTGGTGAGGAGAGGAGGAAGACATGGTAAAGGCTGAGGGGTGGGGAGGAATTGGTGAGCCGGAGGTGGAGGAGAGGGGGAGAGGTAGGGGACAGGGTGGTGAGAGAGAGAGAGCGAAGGGGAAGTTATGAGGGGGGTGTGAGAGTGAGTGAGGGGGGAGGGAGAGGTAGCGGAAGGGGATGTGGTGAAGGAACGAGCTAAACTCTGGAACTACCCTACCATTGGGACTTTAAAAAATCTTTTTGCATTAATGATAGCCCAAATCTTATAGAAGGCATATTTAACATCACTCTAGTACCCTTAAGTGCCGAGCAAAAAGAAAAAAAGTCTGAAAGAACGCTAAGTGAAAACGAAGTAATAGCGCGGGTGGCCAATGCGATGCGACGGGGTGGGTCGAGCAAAAAATAAATTTTACGCGGACGAAGTCGCGGGCAGAAGCTAGTCTTTTCATAAATTTCTATCACATAGAATAATTTCAGATTTTTTTCTATGCAAACTTCGTAGATAAGGGGGGGAATGGTATTTTTTTTTACATTTTTTGTCAAAAGTCGAAAACTGTGCGGCCTCAAAAAAAAATATAAAATAAATGTTTGAGAATGTGCAAACAGCACTCTTTCATATGATACCCCACATGCCCTAGTAGCCCCACTTCGAGTTTTTAAGACCCCCTTTCAGTCCCTGTTGCAAAAAAAAAAAAATTAAGAATAGCTACGCAAACGTCATCTAAAACTGCTCCAAATTTCAAGTTGATAGCATTAGTAGTTCTTGAGATATCCAGCTATGACAGACAGACAGACAGACTGAGTCGCACCAGAAGGGTTCCTTTTTACCATAAAAATGATGAAAAATATAAAAACAATTCCTGAGAAATCCGGTGGAATATGATTCACAATAAGGAGCTGAATGGTCCCTGTTACTTTTATTTTTTCTAACTCGTACGGAGGTATTATATAAACCTATGCAGTGATAATTTACATCGCCTTTAGGTTCTTTGATTCTTTTTGTGTTCGTCCGATCACAAATGAGTCCAGTTGACCTATTTTCTATTGATTCCTTCAGACAAAGCGGTTCTTTATTAATTTTAAGTCAAAAGGAAGATTAATTAACTCTATTGTCAAAACTAAGCTTTGTGTTAATTTACACAATCAAAACTTAGGAAATAATATGAAATCAAAATATTTAGTACCTTAATAATACCATAATACCTTAATAGTACCTTATAAGTTACTATTTACCGTTCTTTTGTACAAATCTTAACTATTATAATGGACCTACTTTGTTGTTCATGTTTCATTTCACTTAATTTTCTTCAACAGCTGCCGGAGAAAATAAGCAGATGATGCATCATAGTAATATATTTTCCTTTCATTCCGAGATACCGAAGATTGCATAGAAAATATTAACGTTGAAATTTTCTCCTTTGGCAGTCTTAATATTATCAGTTTGAAGCTTGATAATATCTTTGACGTTATTCATCTTCACTGGTGCACAGTGCTGTAGTTTTTTGATGCATTTTATTTAGTTAAAACGGAAAATGGAAATGTTGCATACTGTACCTATACACATTTAGTCTTCTAATACAATTTTTTTTTAAGGTTGATCCGCTGTTGTAGCCTGCGAAATTGAAATCTTGCGTTTTTTTGCAATTTGCAGTTCAGTGCAAGATTGTAGGTATTTCAATCAAAATATGATTCGCGACAATAAGAAATTTGTATTTACATAATTTTAATCAAAAAAATAATTAACACATTATTTTAGATAGAATTGCCGTGCTAGGTCTGATTTCAGAAATCAAAAATCAAATCAAACTATCGTTCAAAATAATCCTTAAAATATCAAGAGACTTAAGATATTATGACCAAAACATACAGGAATTAATAATAATACAAAACCGCATAAAACTGTTCAAGAGTTTATTCTATGCGATTAATTTAAACTGAGCAAAAACAATAAATCTAATAAAGTTGTCAGAGTATAAATTGATAGTGCAAGGTCTAAAGTTTATTTCAATAGTCGCCTCCCGTCGGCGCGACCGAGCGGAGGCGGCGGCGCGTGGAAAATAATAAATTTCAAAATCGATGGGTTCTTATTATTTATCCACATTTAAATCTTTCTGCTTTATCAAGCAAGTTCACATGAATTCCCTATCATTGGACCTTCCCTTTCTGCTTCAATACTTCGGTCTTTGATGCAGACGGAATGGTTGGCTTCACTTTGTAGAAATGCGTGGATATTTATCAAATCCCATTACTTGATTAGTCGTGTGGAGATCTCTTTGTCTATGTTGTGATTTTCTTATACAGTTGAGAAGATTATTATCTTATTATAGTCTTGGAGCTGTAGCAATTTTCAAACAGATGCCCTACTCACATAGCGGGAGTATGTTACCTCTCCAAACTGTCGCTTTCGTTCAAAATGTTAGCAATAAAGTAATCGGAAAAATAATAAGGTGCAAGTAAAAATTAACCATAAGGCGCTTTAGGTACTTATTATTTATTCTTTGACTATATCTAAATCTGACCTTGGTTATGACGTAGTAGGTAGGCTAATTTTTGGCTAAAATTAGAATACAATGTTTAACCTACTGATGTAATTTCATTAATGTTATCTTATCGCCATTTAGGTACCCAGTACCAGTAATGGGAAAAAGATGTTTGCCATTATATTAATACATTAGCATTTTGAGATTAAACTCATACTCATCTTTAAAGTAGAAGCCGACCCCAACGTAATTGGTACCTATACAGGGTTATTTTTAAAACACCAGTAACCTCTTTAGGGGTCATTGTACTCATCATTATGAACAACTTTTACTATGGAACCAAACCTGAAATCTCGAAAAAAAAATCAGCTGTCCAGTACATTTCGACGAGTTTGATGTAGATAAATGTACTGAACACCTGTTTTTTTTTCGCGATTTCAGGTTTGGTCCCATAGTAAAAGTTGTTCATAATGATGAGTACAATGACCCCTTAAGAGGTTACTGGTGTTTTAAAAATAACCCTGTATATCTTTAAAGTGGAAAAAAATAGTTTATAAAATAAACGGTTTTTTATACCTTTTAAATTATAAATCTATGAACTTAAATATAATACAACGGAATTGCCAAAGTATAAGGCCCAAATCTCGTTCACTTGAATTACATCTTAGTCAAGAAAAAATCCACATTGCCGTCTTGAGCGAAACTTGGTTGGAACCCGAGAGTTTTTTTAAAATTAGTGATTATAATACATTTAGATTGGACAGAGAAGATGGTTACGGTGGTGTTGCCATTATGACTCATCGCTCTGTAAAGACTGTTGTTTGTAGAACGCAAAGTCGTAACCCTGGTATTGAATTGTTACATATTAGAATTCTGAATTGTCAGCATATTGAGAATATAATTTCCATTTATTGCCCTTCCAGTATACACCATTCAAAGTGATTGGGACGCCATCTTTTCTATTGGAAACAGTAAAACCCTTATCTTGGGAGATTTTAACGCGCACCATTCTAATTGGTCTCTAAGAACTGATCGGCGCGGCTCCGAATTATTTGACTCCATGTTGGATTATAATTTCATTCATTTGAACGATGGTAGCTTCACTTGAATCAGAATGGTTGATGGAGTTCTCCAGCAATCTAGCCTTTTTTTTTTTTTTTTTTGAGGGTGGGAAATCATCAAATAACTTCTCCCGCTCTGGGTGGAGCGGGAGGGCGTGTCAGACTTTTACTGACTAAAACCCACCCGTGTTCCTTCAGTTGCCTATGCCAGGGCCGCGGTAACCCTTTCAGACAACCCGCGACCCCAGCGGCGTCGGCCCTATTGGGCCCCGTCACTTGCTGACATCTCTTTGAGGCGCGCGTGGAACACGACGCGCCGTCGACTCGGGCCTGGTCCTTACCGGACGGTGAGCTACCCGCTGCTCACCGTCCACAGGCCCGCGCCTACGGTGGCCGGAAATCGCCCCGCGATTCCCGCCGCCCAGGGCGTCTCCTGCGGCGACTGAGGGCGTGAGGCTGCCTCTCCCTCACGCGTTCCGCCTCCTCCTTCGCGAGCATCACTGCTTCGCAGAAGGAGGTGACGGCCTCCCATGCACTCTCGCTCCGCACCATGGCCTGGACCAGGCTCGGACGCGAGAGATCGCCGCCGCCGATCGCCTCCGTGAGAACACGGCGGTGCTCTGCCCAAGCCGGGCAGACCTCCACTGTATGCTCCACCGTGTCCTCCGGGCGATCCACACAATGGAAACACCCGGGCGTTTCCTCCCGCCTTATGCGAAACAGGAACCTCCCGAAACAACCGTGTCCGGTGAGGACCTGCGTCAGGCGGAAGGTGAGGACGCCGTGGCGCCTCTCTAACCACTCCTCAAAGAGGGGACTTATCGCCGCTATTGTGGCGTGCCCAGCGCTGGGTTGCGACAGTCGCGCTCTCCATGCCGCCATGAGATCCCGCCGGAGCTCTGTCCGCTGTACCGTGATTTCTCGCGGCAGCGGAGTTACGCCCCGGCGCTTCGCCTCGAGGACCTTTGCCTCCAGATCCCACGGCGGCAATCCGGCAAGGAGGCTCGCCGCCTCCCGGGAGACCGTGCGGTATCCCCGGACTAGCCGGATGGCCATGACCCTCTGGGACGCGTTCAACCTGCCGGCTGGTCCCAGCCTTAGGGAACTAGCCCTGATATTTCATTTGTTTCTTCAGATCTGTCTTTATTATTTGTGTGGAAACCAACAAACGAATCACTCGGTAGTGATCATTTAATTATTAAATTAAACTGTGAACTCATTATTAACCGAGCTTACCAAAACAGAAGAAATTTAAAAAAATCAGATTGGGCTTTATATGCTGCTTTTATAGACGATTATTTACAAAATTGCATAACTCCCCAGGATCCGCAGGAGTTATATGACCTCCTATATAATATAATGCAAAAAGCTGCGGACAAGTATATTCCCTTCATTAAAATCCCTCAAAACATCTGCAACATGTTTAAGCCGAAACCATATTGGTCTTCAGAGTTGTCCAAGGCTGTTGCGGAGCGGCGCTTGGCTCTTGCGAATCTGAGAGGTTGCCCCTCTCCAAGGAATTTAGATATTCTTCAAGAAAAAATTAGCACTGCTCAAAGACTTATTCGCAGGGCTAGGTGTAAATCTTTTCAGCAGTTTTGTTCATCTGTAGATGAAACCACTTCAGCATCCGAAATGTGGCGCAGGATGAGGTGGTTAAAAGGTCGGCAAATTCCTAATACCAGTGTAGATAAAGAAAAAGCCGAGCGCCTGATTAGCGAACTTACTCCAGATTTTGTTTGTCCCTCGCAGCCTACTTTTAATTCTAATAATGCAATGTTGGAGTCGCCAATTTCAATGCCAGAATTAGTCAACTGTATTAAAACCACCGATACAGCTCCTGGGTCAGATCAAATTTCCTTTTCCATGATTAAACACCTTCCGCCTGCCGGTAAATTTATGTTACTCTTAATATATAATCAATGTTTATCTAACGGTTTTGTTCCCTTACAATGGCGTCAAATCAAAATAGTGCCAATTCCCAAGCATAGTAGTTCGTCTTCATCTTTACGACCTATTTCCCTGATATCTTGTATTTGTAAAATTTTTCATGCTGTTTTGGGCAAACGTTTAGAGTGGTTCTTTGAAAAACAATGTCTTTTTCCTCAGGACATAGTGGGTTTTCGTAAGGCACGATCTTGTCTGGATAACCTAACGAGGTTAGTTTCTGAGATTCAACTAGGTTTCTCTAAAAACTTGGTTACAGCGGCGTGTTTTATAGACATCGAAAGCGCATATAACAATGTTGATATTCCTTGCCTGTTACATATTTTAAATCAGTTTGGGGTTGGATCAAAAATTTGTGTCTATTTGTGGTCCTTTTTATCAAATAGACATCTGCAAGTGGCGTTGCACGACTGTGAGATTGTTAGAGTTACTGGCCGTGGGTTAGCTCAAGGAGATCCATTAGCTCCACTTTTATTTAATATTCTAACTTTACATATATGTAAGAACGTTGGCCAGGTTAAAATATCTCAATATGCTGATGACTTTGTGTTATATTCAACAAAAAATAATTTAGATTCAGCGTTTGAAGAACTTCGGTCTGCTTTACGATATACCAAAGTGTTAATTGATAAGCTGGGTTTAACTATGTCTCCAAATAAAACTAAGATTTGTGTTTTTAAAAAAGGTTGCTTTAGGAGGTCTATCGACTTTGTTCTTGATGATGTTTCAATGGAAGTCGTTAATAATGTGAAATATTTGGGTCTGTGGCTGGATAGCTCTTTGAGATGGGGCAAACATATCAATGAGACCTCACAGAAGGTAATGAAATTCATGAATTTACTTAAAGTTTTATCCGGTCCGGGATGGGGACTCCATCAAAAACACCTAAGACGTTTATACATTTCTATAATTCGAAGTAGAATTGATTATGCCAGTTTCTTGTTTGACAATAGTTGTAATTCTAAACTAATAAAACTAGATAGGGTCCAAAACCAAGCATTACGTGTTGTCGGCGGATTTATAAGGAGCACCCCGATACATGTCATGGAAAGCGAGTTATGCCTTCCACCACTTCATGTTCGTCGGAGATACTTAGCTTGTAAATTTATGTTAAAATCAAAATCTTTTTGTAACAACAAAACCATAGATGCAATAGAAAATCTTTCACTAGTTACAGGTTCCAACTATTGGCAGAACAAGAAGCTGCCATTACTTATTGACATCTTCCCACTTTACAATTCTGTTCCAATACACTCAAGCGTTCAACTTGGAATGTTTTCACTTGATAAGTGGATAAGTAGTATAAATATGTCTCATATAGTCTTTGATAAAATTCCTAGTATTTCTAAAGCTAAACGACATTATAGTACTTTACAAATTAAACATTTATGTATTTCATATATTCATGAACAATATGCAGGTTATCATACAATTTTCACGGACGGTTCCAAAGATAAACATTTGGGTGGCGCTGCCTTTTTGGATCCAATTCTTCTGAACCACATGAAGCTTAAGATTGATTCAGATATTTCTATTATGCACATTGAATTGATTGCGATTATGGAAGCTTTGTCCTATATTCTATCAATTGATGGCGATAAATTTGTGATTCTGACAGACTCCAAAAGTTCGCTGCAACACTTGGCTCGGCACACTTCGCACGTGCGAGGTAATCCGACAGCCTACGTGATTTATGAATTGCTCTTAAAGCTTCAGTCTGATTCCAAAACGGTGTGTCTTCAATGGATTCCGTCGCATTGTCAGGTAGAGGAAAATGAAAAGGTTGATATGCTCGCCAAACAAGCGTGTGATGATGGAGTTCCCATGAATATTTCTCCACTGTATTCGGATTATTTTGGAAAGGTTAAAATAAAGTGTTTAGATCTTTAGCAGGAATATTTTGATGAAAGATCAAAAAAAAAAGGGATATGGTATCGCACTATCCAGCCAGAGATTTCTCGGGTTCCGTGGATTGATTGTGACCTAAATAAAAACCTAATTACTATAGCCTTAAGACTTCGCTCCGGACATATTCCATCAAATAAGTTTTATTACTTAATGAGGAAAGCTTTGTCTCCAAATTGTGATGACTGTGGAGTGGTTGATGATGTCTGTCATATTTTGATGGAGTATGTCCGGAATGAAAATATTAGAAGTAATGTTTTCGGACGGTATAAAAGTTACGATATTGGCTTTTGTAATTCCATCCTTGCTTTTCCAGTGTCCGATAAGGCTAAAGAATTGTACAAGTTAGTTATTAGGTAGATTATAATTAATGATTTTGTGTTTTTCTGCACTGGGCGATGTGGTCGCTAAGCGACAAAGCCCTTTAAATAAATTAAAAAAAAAAAAAAAAAAAATCTATGGTTATCGGTTTTAAAAGTTAACCGTACCGTAAAGAGTGATTTGATCACAATATGTGGCAGATGCTTAAATATTGTAGTTTCAATATAAATTCCTAATGAAGCCACTAAAATGTTTCTCAATTCATTTGATATTATTGTGTCCATTAGTTTATCTATAATTTGTTACAGATCCGCAGTGCGTGCAATTTGGTTTGATTAAATTAACATATTAAACAGTTTGATATATTGAAAGCCAACCCAGTTGCAGCCACGATCCCTGAAGTGCTTGTTGCAATTTAATAATAGGTCTTTACCTATGAAATTGCCGTTTTGTATGAAAAAATTTAAACGAATTTTTTTCATGTATTTTTTATTTGTATTAATCGAAGTAATCACCCATGCAATCAATGCATCTTTGCCAACGCAGTGGCAGTTTATTGATGCCCTTCTTAAAGAAATCAGCTGGTCGGGAGGCAACAAATTCTTCAAAGGCATTTTGTACTGCCTCTCGGGTATTGAATTTTTTTCCCGCCAAGAAGTTATCCAAATTCTGGAAAAAGTAGTAGTCTGTAGGCGCAAGGTCTGGTGAGTAGGGCGGATGACGGAGAGCTTCCAACCCCAGTTCTTGCAACTTGGAGACCGTCTGCTGTGCAGTATGAGGTCGCGCGTTGTCGTGCAGGAGCAGCGGGGACGAGCGATTGACCAATGCTGGTTGGAGATGTGCCAGCTTCTCCATCATTGTGTTCAGTTCTTCACAGTACACATCTGCAGTAATGCTCACCCCGTTTGGTACCTTTGGTGCTGAACCAGGATCCAACCAACTTGCTGAGCGCTTGCGGTTATCAAACAGAATCCATTTTTCATCGCAGGTAACAATGCGGTTCAAAATTCCTTCATTTGTGTGTCTGTTGAGCAGTGCAAGGCACGTCTCGACGCGTACTTCGCGCTGGCGATCATTGAGTTCGTGGGGCACCCATTTGTCAAGCTTTTTTACCTTGCCAATTTGACGCAAATGGACCAATATTGTTTTGACGCTAACGTCGAAAGCTGCTGCTAATTCAGCCGTAGATTGTGTATCATCAGCTTCCACAATCGCCTTTAATTCGTAA
Organism: Cosmia trapezina; assembly: GCA_905163495.3. Classification (NCBI taxonomy): domain Eukaryota; kingdom Metazoa; phylum Arthropoda; class Insecta; order Lepidoptera; family Noctuidae; genus Cosmia; species Cosmia trapezina. The sequence goes on from LR991038.1 coordinate 13,793,245, forward strand.
TTGTCGACCAAAGTCTTCGGACGACCGCGAGGTTCATTTTTCAGGTCGAAATTTCCAGAACGGAAGCGAGCAAACCAATAACAGGTGGTGCGTTGGTTTGTAGTGTTAGCTCCGTAAACGTCGTTGATGTTGCGTGCCGCTTGTGCCGCGTTGCTGCCACGACGGTACTGATATTCCATAATTACTCGAATTTTTAACGTATCCATGATGACGAAAAAGATTGAAATGCCATGAAAATGTAACACTAATCAATAAACAAATGACTACTTTTGGAAAAAAAAATCCATGTTTTTAAAATAAAATTAATTTGAAATTAGAATTCTTAGCCAAACAAAAATTATTTTGATTTGAAATGGCCAGTACTGCAGAACGGCAATTTCATAGGTAAAGACCTAATATATCGGTTTTTACAAATATATAGTTCTGATGATAACATTACAGGCTTACTGCAAAGTTCTTCTTTTATACCTAATACTTATAGTCAATTTACATGAGCCTATGTGGATGAAATGGGCAAGACTATATAAATAACCACGTTAAGCAATGACTTCTCATTGATAACGTGGTAGTGAAAACACCAGCTTAGAAGTTCTGTATGGATACTTATATATACAGAACTTCTAAGCTGCAGCGTGTGGATGAAAAGGGCAAGGCTATACAGACCTTTAAACTCGTGTTTTCACTACCACGTTAATCAATTAGAAGTCATCCTGTTGTCCACAGGCTGACTTCTCATTAATTAACGTGGTAGCAAAAACACGAGCTTAGAAGTTCTATATAGCCTTGAATATTTCATCCGCAGGCGATTCGAAAGTGATATATTTTAAGTATAACGATAATCATACTCTTTTCTAGCGTTGATATATGCAACAATGGGTATTTTCATGGTGAACTGATTTGCCAGTCAGCTAGTGGATATATAGACAATACAATAATAGGGACGATACAATAATATGAGTATATGAAGGCTCTTGATGAGTATATTTGCATCGCAAATGTAGTTTTTTTTTTAAGTATTATTAATTTTTTTGTTTTGCCTCTTTAATTTAGTCTGTGCTAAATAAATGCGTTTCTTTCTTTTCTTTCTTTTCTCTTTTTGTGTCTTCTATATATCGAAAAAAAATTTGTTGCTTAGAGATTGACCGTACCACGCAGTGTAGATTTTAGTTTCCTTTTAAAGTATTTCAATATCCCTGTAGAGTCAAACCATAAATCAGACTACCTACTGCTGACGAACCGTTAAATCAGTCAGTAACCCGGGTAACCACAATAGATTTATTTTTCTTTTTGGCTTTACAGTTCGAAATTGGAACTGGATAAACGGGAATAGGCTCCCTCGCACTAATAAGTACTAGGCTCGGATCAAATTCGGATTTCTGCGAACTCGCTGTGAGCGGTAGTAGGTATGAACACTAGGAGCACCTGGGTCTACCCTTAAGGGGAAAACCATCGGAAATTCCTGGTACAAGGGACATAAATCGTACGTCTATATTCATATTTAAACTCGGGCTTGGTAAAGCGCTAGTTCTAAAGTTTCCAGTTTCTAGATAATTTTCCATTTCACCACTTACCTGCTGCACGTTTTATAAAAGTCCAGTAAAGCGCGTTGCATTATTAATATTTAAATATTCTTGTGAACTAAACCTGAGGTAATATTTTCGCCAGTAGCGATTTCTTTGCCGTAGAAATGAGGCTCTTCCACTTGTATCTTTAAGATATATATTGATTTAATGGTAGTAAACCATGGAGAAGAGAATAAAGTAGTAAACCTACCATGTATGTAGGATGTACCTTCGGTTTCTAATTGAATGATGCTAGATTGACTTAGTGGCTAACCAATTGGGTTGTGCACTACGTCTACGCATCGCTCATCAATTCACCATAATAATATATGGCACAAAGATAGTTGTTCCGGGTCTGATGCGTCATTTTGCATTATGTGATATCTGAGACTACAGAAGTGTTCAAAATTTCTAGGTACATTAATAGGTACCTTGCACATTTAAATTTCAAACATAGACATACTTAACTCTCTCATATCTTCCGGAAACAGATAAAACCTTACCAAAGCCATCACAATCTGGAGTGACTCATCCATTATAAGTAAAAGGTAATAAATCATAATTAGCCGGCGCGGGAGTCGTATCCCGAAACTTGAGGACATAAATTAACCCTCCACCCATTACGTACTTAAATATTAAAATGGCTAAGGATTAAGCAACGTTGTATTCATAATTCTAGCTTAGAGAATACTTAATGATTCTTTAGAATATGAAATAATTTGCAACATTTAGTATTGCCCTTGGAAAAGTCATTATAAAATAAACTCCTTTGCAAAAAAAACGGGCACCTTACAGTCATTGGCTTTTCTATGGATAATATTAATATTTTTAGTATGTCATTAGCATAAATGACTAGAAATTTCTTATTATCATTGAAAATATAGTTTTTAACCCTTAAATCCTGGAATCAGTGTTTTAGTCAATGTAAACAGAGAGTCGTTTTAAAATGGAATTTTTTAGGGTATAATTAAATTAAGACTACGAGTATTTTTATGGTATTTTAATAAAAAAAAGACATTAAAAAATAAAAATTAATAACGAGTATGACCTCCCTTTGCAGCGATTATGGCATGTAATCGTCTTGGCATGCTTTCCACCAGTCTTTTGATGGTCTCCTGTGGAATGTGTACCCACTCCAGCCGAGATCACACTTTTAAGCTCCCTGATGTTTTGTGGAAGGGGTTGGACAGATCGTACTCGCCTTTTTAGGAGTTCCCAGACGTGCTCAATGGGGTTAAGGTCGGGGCTCCGCGTTAGCCAATCCAGACGACGAATACCGACCTCTTGCATATAAGCATCTACGTCGCCAGAACGGTGGCCCCGCGCATTAACGTCCATTTAAATGGCATCTTCACCAATTACAGTCAGTGCGGGCTGTGCATGTTGACAAATTATTCCTGTTATGTACCCTTGCGCATTTAGTGAGCCATTTTCAATGAACACAATCTCGGTACGATAGCTGGAAGTTACAACCGCCCAAAACATAACGGACCTTTCACCATAAGGAGTGATATCTTCAAAACACACGTCGGCATAGCGTTCCCCTGGTCTTCGTAACACTCGCCGACGTCGGTCCTTACCATTCAGACAAATTCGAGCCTCATCGGAGAAGAGTACGCTACTCCAGTTACCAGTGTCCAAGATAGACAATTTCTAGTGAACCTCAGTCGAGCAATCCGGTGCTCACGGAGTAAGTTGGGGGCCCGCGCTGGTCGTCGACTGCGTATATCAACCGCTAAAAGCCTCCTCCTCACTGTCCATAGGCTAACTTGTGCTCCTCTTACATCTTCAAGGTTCTTTTGAGGTCTATGTAACTGCATTTGCGGTTTCTCAGCGCCTGAGTCACTAAAAAGCGGTCGTCTTGTGGTTGTGTGCAACGTTTTCTCCCAGAACCTTGCCTTCTTTGAACGGAACCTGTATCTTGGTATCGAGTCCAGGTTCTTTGGATGGTGGAACGACTCACGTTTAACCGCTGTGAGCCGTAACATTGGCTACACCCCTCTCCCAGCAGTGTCATAATTTTACTAGCTCTTATTGCTTTTTCTGCCATTACAATCGCCACAAAGATATCTGTTTTAAGTCACAATAAGGCAGGATTATGCGACAAACATAAATTATTCTAATAAAAATAACGAGAAGTTATTTTTAGTTGCCTGATAGCCTTTTAACTGCAAACCCGCGAATAGTAAGTAAAAAGTCATAAACTGAAAAAGGGATTATTATTTTTAAAAACAACAGTTTCGAATTTGAAATTAACTTTTTTTCATACCCCGACTCTTTATTAAGTGCCAGTAACATAGTTTGGCTTTTAAAACCGCTTTAGAACTAAATGATTACCAATAATGTAGAAAAATCCAAACCGCCCGTTTTTTTTGCAAAGGAGTGTAGTTGAACTGCCCCTTGGCTTCCCAAGAGGTTCAGCTAGAAGAATTCATAATGTATTAAAATATATAAACTTTTTTTGAGAGAAACTTTGTTATGCATTTTTCCAGATTAGCATTCTCAGAAAGACGGTTATCAACAGTCGAGAAAAAAGGACATCGGCATATTCGCCGGTTTACGTGGACCGATGAATATCAATGGGGTTTTTAAACCCTTTTTAAAAACAGTCATGAGGAAATATTGCTGCGATCATATGCTTGAACGGATTGAGTTGAAATTGCTCCATAGAAGGATCATTTTCCCATCTTCTTGACGATGTCCCGTGCTCGCATTTTAAGAAACTCCCACCAAAAGAGTAGGTAGCCTTTATGGACCCAAAAACCAAATCAGTCATGATGGAATGGTGTGTCAGCCGTTTCCAAATAACTGAATAGAACCTATGACTACAAAGAGGCATCCACACAAAATATTTAGCTTACAAAAATGTAGGTGAACAGATTGTCGATCGGCAAATCCCAAGGAAACCTTTCAATTTACCCTTAAAGGAAAATTCGCTTTGGAAATGATCAACTTTCATCTGAAGTTACCTTTGTTAAATGTAAGGGATTGAATACCCTTAGTCAGTGTAACGTTAGCCGCAAATATAAGCAAATAATTACTGGGCCACTGGTCTCAGAATTGGCCACATCAGGCATGTGGGAACCTAAATGTGGTTTAGGCGCAGTACCGAACGTATGAATTGGCAGTAATTTTCTCGCACGCAATACGTACATACTCGTATATTACCTTTAACGAAATACATTTCTTTTGTTCTTGTTTATACGTTTAATGTGTTGTTAACCACTGAAGTGGATTTTCCGGAAATTATTTACCCGCTGGAAAAAATTGGAAACGACTCATTGCTTAGGTTATCACATTAATTGAAACACATGATTAATTGAAGTACCTACATGATTGTGGAGCCCCTGTGTTTCCTAAAAAAGTGCAATACATACGCGGTCAAAATGTATGAACAGCTGATTTTTTTTTTTAATAACCGACTACTTTTTAGGGTTCCGTACCTCAAAAGGAAAAAACGGAACCCTTATAGGATCACTTCGTTGTCCGTCTGTCTGTCTGTCTGTCTGTCTGTCTGTCCGTCTGTCTGTCTGTCAAGACCCTTTTTCTCAGGAACGCGTAGAGGTATCAAGTTGAAATTAATACCAAATACGTAAGTCTGTGGTCCCTTCGAGTTGTAAAAAAATCAAGCTTCTAAGTCAACGCAATAAAAAAATACGGTCGTTTATGAGATATATATTGATACTCGCAAGTAAATCAAAACCTATACGGTACTTCCCGTTGACCTAGAACCATGAAATTTGGCAAGAAGCAAGGTCTTACAGCACAAGTAATGGAAAAAGTCCGAAAATCAGTAATTTGTAATTTTATCACATAAAAAAAAATTCTTTCAAGTATGTCATCTGTCAAGGCGACTTTTCTCAGGAACGCGTGGAGGTATCAAGTTGAAATTAATACCAAATACGTAAGTCTATGGTCTCTTAGAGCTCTAAAAAAATCAAGCTTCTAAATCAACGCAATAAAACATACGGCCATTTATGCGACATATTTTGATACTCGCAAGTAAATCAAAACCTATAGAGTACTTTTCGTTGACCTAGAACCATGAAATTTGGCAAGAAGCAAGGTCTTACAGCATAAATATGGAAAAAGTCCGAAAATTGGTAATTTGTAATTTTATCATCTAAAAAAATACTTTCAAGTATGTCATCTGTCAAGGCGGTTATTCTCAGGAACGCGTGGAGGTATCAAGTTGAAATTAATTCCAAATACGTAAGTCTATGGTCCATTAGAGCTCTAAAAAAATCAAGCTTCTAAATCAACGCAATAAAAAATACGGCCATTTATGCGACATATTTTGATACTCGGAAGTAAATCAAAACCTATAGGGTATTTCCCGTTGACCTAGAACCATGAAATTTGGCAAGAAGCAAGGTCTTACCGCACAAGTAATGGAAAAAGTCCGAAAATTGGTAATTTGTAATTTTATCACATAAAAAAATACTTTCAAGTATGTCATCTGTCAAGGCAGTTTTTCTCATGTTCGCGTGGAGGTATCAAGTTGAAATTAATACCAAATACCTACGTCTATGGTCCCTTAGAGCTCTAAAAAAATCAAGCTTCTAAATCAACGTAATAAAAAATACGGCCATTTATGCGACATATTTTGATACTCGCAAGTAAATCAAAACCTATAGGGTACTTCTCGTTGACCTAGAACCATGAAATTTGGTAAGAAGCAAGGTCTTACAGCACAAATAAAGGAAAAAGTCCAAAAATTTATTATTTGTAGTTTTATCACATAAAAAAATAGTTTTTAGTTTTTTTTTCTGGTTAAATGTGGGTGTATAGTTACACCTCTGCCCAACCCTTCGGGGAAACAAGGCGTGATGTTATTTTTATGAATAGTTTTTTGCGAATACAAACTTAAATATGCAGTAGGAGAATTGTCCGTGACGTATATGTGTATGGGAGAACATGTTTTTCAACACAATGTTAAGTTTGTCTTTGGGATAAATTCTTTTCAACTACGGAACCCTCATTGTGCGCGGTCCGACACGCACTTGCCCGGTTTTTTTTACATACCTACTACAAAATACTACAAAGTCGGTGTCTTTGGCTCTGTATTTTAGTTTTTGCTACCGACTTCTTAAATTATTATTATTTTTCACTTTGTAGTATTTTTTTTGGAAGATGTTTTTTTTTATAAAGGTTTTTATTTTTCACTTTTATGGGTCAGTTTGTAATTTATCTAAGTTATAATAGCCAATGTCAACTGCTCGTCACCTTTTTAGGGTTCCGTACCTCAAAAGGAAAAAACGGAACCCTTATAGGATCACTTGTTTGTCCCTCTGTCTGTCTGTCTGTCAGTCTGTCAAGACCCTTTTGCTCAGGAACGCGTAGAGGTATCAAGTTGAAATTAATATCACATACGTAGGTCTGTGGCCCCTTGGAGTTCTAAAAAACTCAAGCTTCTAAGTCAATGCAATAAAAACATACGGCCATTTATGCGACATTTTTTGATACTCGCAAGTAAATCAAAACCTAGAGGGTACTTCCCGTTGTTCTAGAATCATGAAATTTGGCATGAAACAAGGTCGTACAACACAAATAAAGGAAAAAGTCTGAAAATTGTTAATTTGTGAGTAATTCTATCACTTAAAAAAAATGTTCATGTCTGTCAGTCTGTCAAGACCCTTTTTCTCAAAGACGCGTGGAGATATCAAGTTGAAATTTATATTAAATAGGTAAATCTATACCTAGTCCCTTAGAGTTCTAAAAAAACCAAGCTTGTAAGTCAACGCAATAAAAAATACGGCCATTTTGCGACACATTTTGATACTCGCAACTGTCGCAAGTAAATCAAAACCTATAGGGTACTTCCTGTTGACCTAGAATAATGAAATTTGGCAAGAAGCAAGGTCTCCCAGCAAAGGGAAAAGTCCGAAAATTGTGAATTTGTAATTTTTTGGCATAAAAAAATATTTTTGGGATTCAATGTTAAGTTTATTTTTGGTATAAATTCTTTTCAACTACAGAACCCTTCATTGTGCGTCATCCGACACGCACTTGGCCGGTTTTTTTTTACAAAATATTGCTTTTCTCGATGCAGGGACGTTAATTGTTGAGGAGACCTCCAATTAAGAACCAGACTCACCCATCATATTAAAGTAAACGAATCGCAACCCGTGAAATACTTATTACTGAGTAGGTCCGATGGCCATCTGTGGTCTTCATCATCAGTTCTCCTGCAACAAATGGTGCTTTCCTAGAGCAAATGCACGAGTTACTATAAAAAATACCCAAAGCCCAAATCGGTGTGCCTATAAAATTTGAGGGTTTCCCTCTATTTCCATGGGATCCCCTCATCAGATTCTGACTTGGTGACTATGGGACCACCTCGAGAGCAAACAAACCCCTCAAACAAAAAAAGAATTTTCAAAAGCGGTCCACAACTGACGTAGAAATCGGTGAACATACATAAAAAAACCGGCCAAGTGCGTGTTGGACCACGCACAATGAAGGGTTCCGTAGTTGAAAAGAATTTATCCCAAAAACAAACTTAACATTAGATTTAAAAAAATAAAAAAAATTATGTCATAAAATTACAAATTCACAATTTTCGGACTTTTCTTTTACTTGTGCTGGGAGACCTCGCTTCTTGCCAAATTTCATTATTCTAGGTCAACGGGAAGTACCTTAGAGGTTTTGATTTACTTGCGACAGTTGTGAGTATCAAAATGTGTCGCAAAATGACCGTATTTTTTTATTAAGTTGACTTAGAAACTTGAATTTTTTAAGACTTCAAAAGACTATAGACCTACGTTTTTGATATTAATTTCAACTTGATACCTCTATGCGTTCCTTAGAAAAAGGGTCTTGACACACTGACAACTGTGAAAATAATTTTTATGTGATAGAATTACAAATTAACAATTTCCGGACTTTTTCCTATATTTGTATTGTAAGACCTTGCTTCTTGCCAAATTTCATGATTCTAGGACGACGGGAAGTAGCCTGTAGGTTTTGATTTACTTGCGAGTATCAAAAAATGTCGCATAAATGGCTGTATTTTTTTATTGCGTTGACTTAAAAGTTTGATCTTTTTAGAACTCCAAGGGACCATAAGACCTACGTATTTGTTATAAATTTCAGCTGGATACCTTCACGCGTTCCTGAGAAAATCGGTCTTGACAGACTGACAGACAGACAGACAGACGGACAAACAAGTGATCCTATAAGGGTTCAGTTTTTTCCTTTTGAGGTACGGAACCCTAAAAACCGGCCAAGTGCGAGTCCAACTCGCGCACGAAGGGTTCCGTACCATTATCTATAAAAACGGCAAAAAATCACGTTTGTTGTATGGGAGCCCCCTTCAATATTTATTTTATTTTGTTTTTTAGTTAGTATTTGTTGTTATAGTGGCAACAGAAATACATCATCTGTGAAAATCATCAACTGTCTAACTATCACGGTTCATGAAATACAGCCTGGTGACAGACGGACAGACGGACGGACAGCGGAGTCTTAGTAATAGAGTCCCGTTTTACCCTTTGGGTATGGAACCCTAAAAAAAATGAAAAATAGGTACATAAAGTTGAACATAATATAACCTCCTCCTTTTTGTCGTCGCCCGTCGGCTGGTTATTAAGTCTCCTTTTACCGTGACGCCTCAATCTGCCTAGCCTTTTCCCAACTATATTGGGGTCGGCTTCCAGTCTAACCGGATGCAGCTGAATACCAGTATTTTACATGGAGCGACTGCCTATCTGACCTCCACAATCCAGTAACTGGGTAATACGATACCCCTTGGTAAGACTGGTTGTCAGACTTTCGGGATTCTGACGACCCGTAACGACTGTCAAAGATCCACGAGTGAAAGCCGGGACCAACGGCTTAACGTGCTTTCCGAGGCACGGAGGAGTCTCGGTATGTAAAGATGGTCACCCATCCACAGACCAACCCCGGCAAGCGCAGCTTAACCTGACGGATCGACCCGTGCGGCTGTTATTACTTAGCCACGAGCTCCTATTAAATTTAAATAGGAAGACAAATATAAGTAGGTACCTACAGTAAGTATCGAACCTTAACGAAATGGTCGTTATTAGAAATGAGTGACATATTCACCGTAATGTCATTGACACGATTAAACTTAAACGAATGTCGGCACAGCCCATTAGGCAACAAGATGTATCTTTTGTCACGATTTGTGATCAATCTTAATACGTTTGTAATGTAATGTTCATGTAAAGGGTTTTACACTCAATAACCACATATTAATTTGTTTGAGAGGTTCGATTTTATCTGTTATTGTGGTCATAACATTAAATCCACAAAGAATATTCCTAGAAACCTGCCAAAAATGTAACATTTCTAAAGCGAGATAGTTATCCAACTCTCTCTTTTCATATTTTTCTTGTACTTATTACCAATCAGTGTTAATGAGTTCTCTAAATATATATCATAATTATATTACTTTTTATTTTACGTGTGGGGAAATGCTAGCACAATATTAACACTTAAATCATGGTCTGATACTAAGAGCCTTGTCGTAATAACGCCTAGAAAAAAACAATTGCAATATGCCGTTAATAGTAAATAATTGCTCTGTTATCGTTGGCAACACTCGCGGTACATTTTTATTTTATACTTAGTTCTACGTGTTTTTTTTTCACTTTTATCTCAGTAAAATTTTAGTATTTTTTGCTAATACTCGTAGAATCATCTCTGCCCAGAAGGACAACAGACGCCGTCCGTCGGGAGGTAAAATAATATGTCCATCTAATTTGCTCACGATTTGTGGTAGTTGTTTATAGACGGAGGCAGAGTCGCAGCTCGTTTTTATAGCAGCCAACAGCATTACCTACATAAAAAAATATACAAAATTAAAAGCAGCTATTAGAATTCAGAAATAGTACCTACCTACCTTCGTTATTACTTAGCCACGAGCTCCTCCGCCTCCATATGTACACTACAAAAAACACAAAATACACTGCAGTAGGACCTACTAAATTGAAATCTTATAGGTGTTTAAAAAAATTAAGTTATTTTTCCAAATAAAATCTAAAAGTTCACGTTTTAAATGCAATCATCATAATTGTAAGTAGATTAGTACAGATATAAATATTTCGTAAAATAAGAATAGATATTAAGTTTGTAAATAAATGTAAAGTAGTTTGTAATTTCGTTTTATAGTAGAGCTGGTCTGGGGCTCAGACCAAATAAAAAACCAAGACAGTGCTGTCAACTGTGACGTGAGGCCGGTTTCGTAAACATGTGTGGACTTAGTTTAATTATAGTCAGTGCAAATGTGTGCGTGTGAGCGTGTATGCATAGAGCGAGGTTTAGTTTTTCGCATGCTTCACTGTGTTGTTCGCAGCGCTATATTTTGGTTCTTTATTTGGTCTGAGGTCTGCGGATGTTCTACCACCATACCTACAATGTGTCCCGGAATTAACGCACACCAAAAAACACCTCAATTAGAATATTAATTTATATGTTATAGGTACATGCACTGAATTTTTGCTATTATAGAGGCATGAGGAACAAAGGTATAAAGTTCACTCATCCTCTACTAAAAAGGGAGGATCCTCCGACCAGACGGGTGTCGTGTCTGGTGGGCAACTGCCCGACGGTTGATGTCGGGATGTTGTATACAACATTAGTTTTTGTTTAGACTAAATCCGAAAAGGGGCCATTGTACTCGTCATTTTGAACAATTTATTCTATGGGACCAACCTTGAAATCGCGAAAAAAAAAAAATCGGCTGTTCCATACATTTTGTCGATTTAAGTGAACACAAATGTATAGAACAGCTGATTTTATTTTCACGATTTCAAGGTTGGTCCTATAGAAAAAATTCTTCAAAATGATGAGTACAATGACCCCTGTTCGGGTTTAGTGTAAACAAAAAATAATGTATATACCATATACCATAGTCGCGCGGTAAACTCTGCTTGCTCGGTGCAGGATTTAGTGTGACCTCAGGTCTTTCGATGCGTAGTTCGCATGTGGCGCTGTAGATGTATTCCGATTACATTGTGTGCCTTTTTAGTCTGTGTTAAATGTATTAAGTTATAAATGTATTTTATTTCATTTCTTTCGATTGGAAAGGCATGGGTCACCATGGGTGCCGTATCACTTACCACCTGGTGGCCACCAGTTTATATACTACCCAAGTCAAACTGTGTACTTAGTAGCTAGAGCAGACGCAGACGGGAGAATTGTCAAAACGTCTACAGTATTCTCTGGCTTGTACAAAACTATGCAAGTAGCTTGCATGCTATTGTGACAACCAATCAGAAGCTATTATGGTACATTGGCATGCAAGCTACTTGCCTAGTTAGGGTTCCGTACCAAAATGCTAAAAAGGAACCTTTATGGTGTGACTCAGTCTGTCTGTCACAGCTGGATATCTCAAGAACTACGAATGCTATCAGCTTGAAATGTGGAAAAGTTTTAGATGACGTTTGCCCAACTATTTTTCAAATAAGAAATAAATTAAAATAAACATTTTATATTTTTCATATTTTTTTTTGCAACAAGGACTGAAATGGTGCTTAAAAATCGAAGTGGGGCTACTAGAGCATGTGGGGTATCATATTATGAAAGAACCCTGTTTTCACATTCTCAAACATATTTTTTTTTTTAGGCCATATAGTTTTCGACTTTTAATGAAAAATGTTAAAAAAAAATACCTTTCCCCCCCTTATCTCCGAAGTTTGCATAGATAAAAATCTGAAATTATTTTATGTGATAGAAGTTTATGTACAGATTACAGGAAAAATAAAACGATGTCTCTTAATAGCACCGTTTTTCAGAAATATTCAACAAAAATTACATATAAATGATGGTACGGAACCCTCGGTGAGCGAGTCCGACTCGCTCTTGACCGGTTTTATTTTGTACAAGCTATAGGCATGTGTATTCCCGCATGATTTATGAAAACGATAATGGTGCCACATCCTCCTGCAATAATATTCCACTAGCAGTACCGGATGTCCCTATTTATTGACGTTAAACAAACGATTCTCCTACGAGGGACTTCGATACATCATTTGTCTTCCAAGAGCTTCATTCGGGATTCGAATCCCCGATATTATGTATATTTATTGACACTTTTTTGGTCGTGCCGACAGTTTTGGGGTATATTGAAACTCCATTCACGGAAACCATTGAGGACAGCTGGATCCCACTATCAATAAAAATATATCGTTGGAAAATGTAGGAAGCATTTGCTTGGTTAGATTAGTGGTTATGTTCTGTGGTAGATACCTACAAACATCACGTTGTAATACAACATAGTGGTATACTACAGGGTGTCCCGTAAATAATGGATAATCTCTTAAGGGGTCATCGTACTCATCATTATGAACAACTTTTACTATGGGACCAAACCTGGAATCGCGAAAAAAAAATCAGCTGCTCCCTACATTTTGACGAGTTTGATGTAGATAAATGTACTGGTCAGCTGATTTTTTTTCGCGATTTCAGGTTTGGTCCCATAGTAAAAGTTGTTCATAATGATGAGTACAATGACCCCTTAAGAGATTATCCATTATTTACGGGACACCCTGTATGTTGCAACTGTAATTGTAAAACAGCGGATGACAACGGATATTTATCCAAAGTAGCCGATCAACAACCTACAATCAACGAGTGACTCCCGGTCGTTTATCCAACTGCAAGCTAAAAAGGTTGGTTATGTTTTGAGCTTAAATTGGTTTATTTGTAACTTTAAAATGGTTTTTCACGATTATGAAAATGTTGTTTGTTGCCCTTGAAAACCCTTTTTAAGTTTTGTATCTATCCCGTGGGTCTCTATTTAACCCGTTTTACCCGGTAGGTACCTATCTTCCTACGTTAATAATACGAAACTCGTAAATAATTAATAATAATAAAAATGTTTATTGCATTTAAACAAATTCTTGGCTCACATGAGTTAGGAGGTCACCTTTTAAGCAAGGAAATGCTTGTGATAGGTGACTCCGCCCTTCCGTTTAACATAATCACCTGTATGCAATTGTTAACAAAAACAAAAGAAAAACCAAAATAATTAAAATTACAAAATACAACAAGGAGCGCATTTGTGTGTTGTGTATGAGTGAGGGTGTGTGTGTGTGTAATGGAGTAAGCGTGGAATAAAATACATGAGTTTATTTTATAAGGGTTTCTGTTTAGGATTAGTTTAGGTAATTAGGTACAAACTATTGCGCGCGGGTCATCGTGACCGTGAGCGACGTTGCCGTGTCGTGCATCGTGCTTCCGATGCCATTTCAACCAGTTTCAACCGTCGAAAACAGTATATAAAACGATTGTTGTCGAAAAAAAACCGTTTTCAACCGCGCGGATTTTTTCGTTGTTAACCGGCTTCGCATCTATATTTGCAACATCTATGAACTTTGAACGAACACAATACCAAATGACAGTGAAAAGCTGCAAATAGATCAATCCACGAGTTACATTACACGTTCACTGAACACGTTGCTGAACACACACAAATTAGCGAGTAAGAATTAGCAAATTAGATGCAATACAAACATAGATATAAGAAAGAAGGAGATGTACCCCAGTATGTTAAAATGTATTGGAACCCTGTCTCCACTTTGCCCCTTTGTCACTTTCATGATGAATAGAGACAAATACGGTAAAATACTTGTACTTACATATGGAAAGTGATTCCATGATTTACATAGTTTTTGTTTTGTCTTCGGTTTTTACAAGAAACCACTGAACAACACGGCATTCTTATTGTCACGGTCACAGTCGAAAGCGCACTAGTTCGCGGAGACGGCCATTTGATTATGAACGGCTCATACTGAGCATGTCGCGCGGACACAGATTCACCCCTTGCCACTTCTCCTGTTTTTTATATTTCCACGAATACAACGCTGCTTCATTACACTACATGTTGAATAAGTCTGTACCGAACTTAATTAATCAATCAACTCAGCCTGTCGCAGTCCACTGCTGGACATACCTGGACCTGCTGGACCTCTCATAGGCTACGCCACAACACCCTGTCCTCCGCCTTCCGCATCCAGTCTGTCCCAGCCAACTTTCTAAGGTCGTCGGTCCATCTAGCTGTGGGGCGTCCCACACTACGTTTGCCGATACGCGGTCTTCCACTCCAAGAAACGTCTGCTCCACCGGCCATCGGTCCTTCGACAAACATGGCAAGCCCACTGCCACTTCAGCTTGCTTACTCTGCAGGAAAGTTTGCTGTCATCCACCTCGGTAGGCACAACTTTGAGAAGGAAGCCGACAGGAGGATCCAGTTGGGTCGGTTAGCATTTGGAAAACTCTATCAAGTTTTCTCGTCGCCTATCCCGCAGTGTTTGAAGACTACTCCTACTAGTCTCCAACCACTGCGTCCTGCCTGTTATGACCGAACCTAATGTTACGCTGTAATTATAAATAAGTGCCATACCTAAAACACAAACCCTAGCTACTTATATTAGGTTACAACACAAATAGTCGGTCTTTCCAGCAGCGTACTTGGGCTATGCAGATGTAAACAATAGGTAAGGTTCCCAAAATTGCTTTTAATAAATCTATTCAAATTAAGACGGTCTTAAGTTACTCGGAGGTAAAGTATACAACGGCCGAATGGTTCAATTACGTAATATTAATTATAGACATTATTCACGTATTCAGTTTGTTGGTAACATCGGCCACTCTAATTGATGAAGTTCCATTTCAGTGCTATTTATTTAATGCGATCTGCATCAGCGATGCTTTCAGGCCGACACTGAAACTTGGGTGAAATGAAAAGGAACCGGGAAATACGGAGATACGGGAGATACGTCCAATCAAAACGAAGTTTGTTTCGTCAATGAAACTTGATTAACGATATTTAAGAATGTTGGGGAAGTGAGCTCGTTTGGAACGAAGTGCAGCTTTGAAAGAGCGAACTGTCTGGAAGCTTTTCCTTTCAATCTATTTTAAGGAGATTACAAACTTATGTCTGATTCATTTATTTAGATCAGAAAATGTGGCAAGAGTTTTTATAATCTTTATCCTACTTTATAATATAATATGTATAATTATCCTAGTAGTATTATAAATGCGAAAGTTTAGATGGATGGATGTTTGTTACTCAATCACGCCAGAACGGCTGAAATTTGGCACAGAGATAGATTTTAAGTAGTCTGGAATAGCACATAGGCTTCTTTTTATCCTGGTAGTACGTTTCTGTGGGTTAAAATCCGAACTCCGCGCGGGCGAAGCCGCTGGCAAAAGCTAGCCAATAAATCCAACAGTTTTAAGTCAGATGCTGGCCACGATGATGACAACCAATTTTCTAAGACTTTAAACGCGGATTTTAAACAATGTTATGTTTTCCAGGCAGTAATGTTATAATTGGTTATTAATTTATTATATTATTAATCTATAGCTAGTTTATTATAAAATAGTGGCTGTTTGTGTGACCTAGGCGACTGCCTAGGTCACACAAACAGCCACTATTTTAATTAAATCTAAATTACACAATGTATTTTGATGCGGTTTTCACCATCATTTAGAACATTTATTATTCCGGAAGGTTTATGTGTACGTATAGGTAATACATTTATATTTAACTTAGATCATCTGCTGCCTGGCCTTTTTCCAACTATGCTGAGGTCGACTTCCAGTCTAACCGGATGCAGCTGGATACCACTATTTTACATGGAGCGACTTAGGCAGTCGCTCCATGTAAAATAGTCTCTAGTATAATAATAGTCTCTGACATCCACAACGCAGTTACTGGGTAATACGATACCTCTTGGTTAGACTGGTTGTCAGACTTTCAGACTTCCGACGACCCGTAATGACATCAAAGATCCACGAATGACAACCGGGACACACCGAGGCATGGAGAGGTCTTGGTCTTGGTGACCATCTTTACTTAAGATGGTCACCCATCCATCGGCAAGCCTGAACGATCGATCCGTGCGACAGAAAAAAAAATCTCGATCTCGAGAAATCTCGATGTTTTAACATGTCACCATCACCACTGCCTCAGCACGAAGCAGGTGAGGGCGCTAGTATTACGTAAAACATTCGTTTTTATAATGTGTCTTTGTGTCTTCGTTCCACATATATACAAATCTTTTCACAATTCAAATCGATTCTTTGTATTTTTATTACAGTATTCCTTTACTCCCTTTTATGTGTTTTCTGCATAAGTGCTTATAATAAATATAGGAACGTTTGAAAAGGTCACATCACGCTTCGTAAATTGAACTACCTATGTATATTATTGAGTTTTGTTTTTACCAATTTTATAGGTATATACGAAGCCGAATATTATGAAAAGGTGAGAGTCAAAATGGCGGGTGTACCTTAACAACCGAAATTTACCAAAAAATATACCTAAAATGTACTATTTAGTACTCAGGTTTAAAAAAATTGTACCTCCTGCAGAACGAAATTATTTCGAAATTAAGGTACACCCGCCATATAGACATCAAGATGGCGGGTGTTCTTTATTATTTTGTTGTTTAACCAATAAGTACCTACTCATAAAATATAATTACACCAAAAAATTGTGATATACAATATTGAAGTATTGTAACAGTTTAAGCTATTTGACAGTATTGCCACCCTGTTTACTTCACAATCCGCGAATCCCGTGCGGCGGCGGCGAACTCACTACTTTATGTAGTTTATGACACCGCGTGCCTTCTGGCGCTCTCGATTCTCAATAGATATTATTTATATAGTGATTACGGCTTTTTCATTTGACTAGAATTGTTATTATGCTATATTAAAACGTTTGTGAAAGTTTATTCTCCAGTATTATGAGGGCGGGCAGTAAGACGGCTATTCAACTTACATCGGATCTCTTTAGTAACAATTCTGCGATTTTAAACATGTGGGATGTGGTTTACACACTCACTGTAAAAATTAGATCAACATGAGACCAACATGGTTCAAATTTTTACTTTCTGCCGTAAAAATTAAAGACTAATACCTACTCAGATTTTTTAAAACTTTAATTCAAAGGTACCTAATTAAAGATACAACAACTTTTTACCTCTGTGTATTATTATTGGGTATGTGAGCTGAACTCATCTCATAAAAAAAAACTACTATTTTCTGAACCGACTTTTCTGTGAGCGAGAAAACTTTTTCAGGAAGAAAACACTGCGTGTGTATTTCTTAGTTAATATTTTCAGTATAAATCATAAAAAAAAGGCTTCAGGGAATCTGAAACTATACAGCACATTTGATTTAGAGTGGCAATGTATTTTGTTCATGAACACGTTTCGTACTCTATGTGCTTGTAATCCTGGATTTTTGTAGCCCTTTTTTGTAAACCTATTTTTGTTGTTTTATTGTTTGATTTAGAACTGCTTGTAGGCTTTGCTTATAAACTAGAGTTATAGAATATTGCACTTCTATTGACACTGCAACAATTATAAAATAAACAGTGAAATAAATATGGTTCGCTCTTAAATTATGCATGGATTGTGTATTCAGTTATTTAATTAATTTATGATATTTTACTAGTTTCTCCCGGCGATTTTGTGAACGTAAAAAATATATCTTATGACACTCGGGAATACTGTAGCTTCCCGTCAGTGAAAGAATTTTCGGAATCGGATCAGTAATAGTTCCGAAGATTACCCCCTACTTCTAAACTTACAAACAAATTTTACCTCTCTTTAGAGTTCCGTACCAAAATGGTAAAAAGGAACTCTTATGGTGTGACTCAGTCTGTCTGTCTATCACAGCTGGATATCTCAAGAACTGCTAATGTTATCAACTTGAAATTTGGAACAGTTTTAGATGACGTTTGCCCAACTATTTTGCAAATAAGAAAGAAATAAAAATATATATGCTTTTTTGCAACAGGGATTGAAATAGGGATTGGCTACTAGGGCATGTGGGGTATTATATGAAAGAACGCTGTTTGCACACTCTCAAACATTTTTTTTCTTTTTTTTAGGTCGCATAGTTTTCGACTTTTGGAGAGAACTGAAAAAAATACCGTTCCGGGGCCTTGTCTTCGAAGTTTGCATAGAGGAAAATCTGAAATTATTCTATGTGATAGAAGTTTATGAATAGCTTACAGGAAAAATAAAACGATGTCTATAAATAGCACAGTTTTTCAGAAATCATCAACAAAAATTGCATATAAATGATGGTACGGAACCCTCGGTGCGCGAGTCCGACTCGCTCTTGACCGGTTTTTATAATATTAGTATAGCTTAATACCGACTACAAACTAAACGTTATTTACTGAATAATATACTTATTTTGAATAACACAAAAACATCGCAAAATTATTAAGGAATGATTGAATGAAAACCTAAATTTACTTTATCTGATAACAGATTCTCAGTATTATTTTGTCGAGCTGAAATTGCCTTTTCAGTCCGTACAAGACTACAAGTAATTAACGTCTCTAGAAAGAAAAGAATCTATCTTGAACTTTCTTGTGCAATTATCTGAAGACTAAAATAAGATTCCTGGAAAATCGAGACGAAGAACACCCAATCTAGATAAAGTAAAGTCAAGTCAAGCAAATAATGAATGAATTCGTGAATTAAATTGAGTAATTAAGAAAATAACATACAGACCTACAAGTTTTTTTTTCCTTTTTTAACTCCAGTGCTGATTTATAGGGTTTTGGTCACTTCAGAGTTTTTAACAATAATAATTTATGAAAATCACGTAAAAAAAATCAGAAGTAAAAAAATAAGTGTGTAGGTAGTTAGGATTTTACATTTATGTAAGCTGATTGTTTAATGTGCAATCAACATTTTAAAATACTACAGAGGCTTGTGGTATCTTTAATTTTTGTTGAGTCATTTTCTCTTGCGAGTCTGGGGGTCTACTCCCTAAGCACGAAGCCCGTAGTTTCGGCCTTCGTTACGGGCGTTTCCTACTCCGCATCATTTACGGATGGATGATTAGTTCGGGGCCCGAACGAAGTATGAATGACAACACGATTTGACAGTTGTCCCTACTCCCGATGTGTTTTTACCCGTCCGAAAAATTTAACTTTTACACTTGTTGTGATGGATCGGTATGTTATGTGTTTGACGGACTTAGGGAGTAGGCCCCCAGGTATGGATCATCAGGCTTCATCATAAATAAATATCCTTGGACATTTCACACAACGCCATCTAGTCACAAGCTAAGCAACCTAATGCTTGTGTTATGGTAACGAGATGGCTGATAAACTACTGATATACATTTTTTTTTTTGTAAATACATACATATTATAGATAGAAAAACACCCAGACTCGGAACAAATACTTGTAGGTCGTACAAATATTTGTTCCGTGCGGGAATCGAACCCGCGACATGCTGCGCAGCAGTCAAACGCTCAACCACTACGCCAACCGTGTCGTCATCAACCAACAGTAGTGGGCCATCATACTCACATCATACTACTATTCCACTTTCCTTGGTACCTGCGCTCCATTTCCTTTCTTTATTCCTCACTAAGTGCTCCTAAGTCATTAGGAAAGTAGCTCAAATGTGAATGAGTGAAATGAACTTTGAGACTCATAACTACTCATATGGGAACCTAATTTTTGGAAATTTTGGAGCATGATATTTATAATATTTTCATAATTAGGGCTTTTATGATTTCCTGAGAAGTTTTTAATAACATCTTTTAACGACACACATGCTGCCAGTATAGGAGTTAGTTTTCCATCGAATAATTTTATCAAAATTCTGACGTGATGGATTTTTTTAAAGTATTTTTTCCGTAGTCAGTTTTTTCATTCCTAGGAGAAAAACACTTGAATTTAAAAAAAGTAAATCGTTTGTAGGTCGTTGTTTTTCGCTCTTCGCTCTTTTCGCTCTCATCTTATCTAGGTGAATAATTACGATGGTACATAATTATAATCTTACTGACTGAACTCCATTAAAAAGATGAATTTTCATAATATAATGTTATACATAGATAGGTAGGTATCTACCTATTAATCATCATTGTTCCAAACTGAAAACTTCTACATATTACTCGAAAGAAAGGTGCTATAACAGACATCAAAAGACCTCCGCCATCTCTTTCATCTCAAACTTTCAAGACCACAACATGTACAAAAGTTGCTTCGTCGTTACAGCTGATCGTAAACTAATGCAACCGAACGAAGGGAACTCTAAAACTGTGTAGTTTTATTGGATGAAAGAGCTACAGAAGGAAAGATTGGTACTCTTCGTCTGCAACAGGATAAAAAAAAATCCAATTCCCATTGGACGTGATCGGGCGCGGACATTTGGATTAATGGATTGTAGGATAGACAGATAAAACGCTGTTCAATCTCTCAGTATAAAAATTAACAGTAGGTACAAGTGTAATTTGCGTCTATCTTTGAACTTCGTCTTTTCTTCGTGCCACAGACTAAAGTAGAACAGTGTGTGCTTTTCACAAATTCATCTCGTGTACTAAGCTCGAGACTTCGTCGGGAGCTGCAACTGCTGCAGCTTAGCAAACTTACATTGTTATAGTAAGTAACCTGGAGTTCTACGAACTGCAAAATGACCACGCTATTTTCTGCAACAAGAAAATTCAGTTTTACTGTTAATCTTCTTAAATTTCAATTTGGAAAAGAGATAATAAATATCATAAAAGAATAACAAATGTTGATTTACAAAAAGCGTATCATTTTCCACTTTTGGCACGGAACGGAGCCGCAATAACTTGAGGTATCTATTTCAGATTCATGTTCGATTGTTCGTTGGTGGTTTTCCCTCAGTTTTTCAGTTTTAAGCATAATCTTTCTTATAGTTATAACTTTTTTTTAAAAGTATTTTTAAAATCTTGGCAAGGCGCAGTTTGCTTACGGGGAAGAATATCATTCATAGCGTTGCCATAATGTCGTAAAATAAACTCAACTCTGTAAACTGCACATAAACGATGTGTAATAAGGCCAAAATAAGGTGCTGTACATAACAGCGGCATGAAAGTGGCTAAGTTTGCCAAGCGCCATAATGTACGAAACGTACCGCTCGTATGAACACCGCTTTTAACACATAATAGGGATTTAATACGGGAACGTAACCGCAACATTAATACCACTTCAATTAAATCTTGTGCAGACGACAATATCGTTTACTTCGAGGACGCTGAACAAGGAAACTGAGGAAAATTGAGGGAAGCAAGAATCCAAACGTCGGTAAAAGTTAACTTCGATATTGGTAAGAAAAGGTATTCGAGGAAACTAGTACCTAGTGCTAAGTACTACCTAGTGTTCTCGTTTATTTTTATAAAAATTAATATAGTATTAATTAAATTCTACAGTATTAGCATAGTATTCTATTAATATACTCGTAGTTTTAAAAACAAGCCTATGTGGCTTTTTTTAATGTCTACCACTGCATACAGGGTGTAAGTGTAAACAGTGGCAATCTTTTAAGGGTCATTGTACTCATCATTATAATCAACTTATACTATGGGACCAAACCTGAAATCGCGAAAAAAAAATTATACTTACATCCTGTATAATTCACGCTCTGGCCATGAAGTGCCTACATTTCTATAGAGTTTGATTACAGATTGTTTTATATAGAGGTAACTATTCAAATTGATTCCACCAATAAGTCGTTGGCTGCCAGGTTTCAATGTAAAAGTGATAAAAATATATCGAAAAACTTTGTCCAAGTTCACATCCTGACAAGCAATAAACTTTTATGGCATTTGAAAGTAAAAACTTATTTGTGACTTCGGCATTGGCTTTAGCTAATAAGTTATACGATAAGTAAGTACATAATGTAAGAGAAAACATATTGTTCTCTCTCTTATCGGCATGAACTAGGTATGAGAATAACTCATGCTGTGGTAAAAAAACGGGCAAGTGCGAGTCCTCGCTCACGAAGGGTTCCGTACAATATTGAACCCCAAATTTATTTTAAAACATTTTTCTTGTATGGGGACCAACCCTTTAATTTCTAACTATATTTAATTTTTATTATTTATTATTATAAGAGGAGCTCGTGGCTAAGTAATAACAGCCGCACGGGTCGATCCGTCAGGTTAAGCTACGCTTGCCGGGGTTGGTCAGTGGATGGGTGACCATCTTTACATATCGAGATTCCTCCGTGCCTCGGAAAGCACGTTAAGCCGTTGGTCCCGGCTGTTATTCGTGGATCTTTGACAGTCGTTACGGGTCGTCAGAAGCCCGAAAGTCTGACAACCGGTCTTACCAAGGGGTATCGTATTACCCAGTTACTGGGTTGTGGAGGTCAGACAGGCAGTCGCTCCATGTAAAATACTGGTATTCAGCTGCATCCGGTTAGACTGGAAGCCGACCCCAACATAGTTGGGAAAAGGCTAGGCAGATTGATATTTATTATTATAGCGGCCATACTAGTGCACATTCTGTGACAATTTCAAGTATGTACCTATTACGGTTCAAAATATACAGGCCTGTGACAAACGGACGGAGACGGACTGATGGACAGCGGAGCCTTAGTGATAGGGTTCTGTTGGCACTTTTTGGGTAGGTACGGTACCCTAAAAAAGGGTGTTAGGTTGAACGATGGCAAACTTTAAGGGAGTGTAGTGTAACTGTGTAGCCTACCCATGAAAATGAACAGCCTATAGAGGCATGAGGAACAGGGTGTAGAGATCACTCATCCTCCATAGAAAAGGGAGGATCCCCCGACCAGACGGGTGTATGTTACCCCCTGTAGGATTATTTTTAAGACAAAAAGTATCCTATGTCCTTCCCCTTGCCAAATTTTATCGAAATCCGTGCAGTTTTATGAATTTTAAAATCATCCCCTATTTTACCCCCAGGGAATGATTTTTCAAAAACGCTGCACCACATATTTCTTTATTTCCTACCAAAAGCATAAATTTGAATTTTCATATGAACTTACGAAATGCTGGGTTTCCCATACAAACTTTCATTCCCTATATCACCCCCTATAGGATTACTTTTGAGACAAAAAGTAACCTATGTCATTCCCCAGGATGCGATCTATACTGGGTGATTTTTTAATGACCAGCCAAATTTTCGCAGGGTGTTCTACCCATGAATATGAACAACTTTCACTATGGGACCAACTTTGAAATCGCTAAAAAAATATCAGCTGTTTCATACATTTTGATCGAGTAGGTATTGAACTTTTGTAGGAAACCGCTGGTTTTTTTTTCGTGATTTCAAAGTTGGTCCCATAGTGAAAGTTGTTCATATTCATGGGTAGAACACCCTGCGAAAATTTGGCTGGTCATTAAAAAATCACCCAGTATAGCCTTGCTAAATTTTATCAAAATCCGTTCAGTGGTTTAGGCGTGAAAGGGTAACAGACAGACAGTCAGACCGACAGATAGAGTTACTTTCGAATTTATAATAGGTATTAGTATGGATAGTATGGATTGCGAAAATACACGATGTAGACAAGCCGTAGACTGGTTCTGCAAATTACGCAAAGTCTAAGCTAATTCAAACTCAAACTCAAACTACAAGCATTTATTTCAAATAAACCAATTACAGGCACTTTTGAATTGTCAAAGGGTCGGTCTTGGGTCGGTCAGTCAGAAAAATGAAGCTAGATGCCCATTCCAAAGCGTAGATCCTGGAGAAGAACGGGCAAGAAACTCCACGGACACTCTTTTAAATCAAATATTTTACATAATATTGGTTACATCGTTCATATTGAAAATATAGATGTGAGAACAATGTAGAAAGACGTGCACGTTAAAAGCGTCCGTAATGAAAAAGAAAAAAACTAAAAACAACTAAATTAAAAATAAGCCGTGGCAGCTAAGAGACGACCAGTCCCAACTCCCAACTGACGGCGCCCGTTCACGAACATGACGCATGGATCAGCACCAATTAGCTCAACCATTTTGAAGGGAACTTAATGATCCAACACACACGCCACCACCAGCGAGACATTTGAGTGAGCATGACATACTCTCAACCGCCAGGGCACATTCAAGTCAGTGAAAGACGAACCCAGTAAAAGGTAGCTTTATATTAGCTACATAGTGCTCACACATGTGCTATGCAATTATACAATATTAAGAGATTGAATTTACACAATGCAAAGAAAATTTTCTCTTTTCTTGATCTTCAGCAGCTCCAACAATATTTCCGAATGCTAATCAATTAGTTTAAGCGTCCTTGTGGAGCAGGACCAGCATTTAGCCAAGCATTTTTGTCAGCAATGTAATCTCCCAACTTGTTAATGGACAATGGGTCCGTACAAAGGGTCCTCGTATATGACAACAACGTATATGGTCGAGATCACTAGTGCTATTAGCCGTTCAATTCAATTTCCATATTTATGTAGAGACATGACCCTTTGTTGTTGTGTTTTGAACATTTATAATATTGAATACCTATACTTATACTTAGAACTACACATTATAGGCTTAGACTATAGTAAGCGATTTTTAGTATTCTAACCATCAATATAATACACTAGCTTTTGCCCACGGCTTGGCCCGCGTGTATAGGTCGGAATAAAAACACCAAAAACAATGCAACCTGAAATCGCGAAAAAAAAATCAGCTGTTCAGTACATTTATCTACATCAAACTCGTCAAAATGTAGGGAGTAAGTAGCTGTATTTTTTTTCACGATTTTAGGTTTGGTCCCATAGTAAAATTTGTTCATAATGATGAGTACAATCTCCCATTTCGATTTGGTGCATGTTTTCAATTTAATCCTGTATAAGAGGAAGTCTGAAAGTGACACCTGTGACTGAAAAGTTGTGCGGAAATCGGGGCCGTGATAGGGGCATGTGATGCGGAGGAATGAGGAAAATGTCGTCAGGAAAGTTTTGAGTATGAATGTGGATGGTACCTACGAGTAGGGGAAGACCAAAGAAACGATAAATGGACTGTGTGAAAGATGATATAGCTAGGAAAAGGTAGTGACTACCGAGATGTCGACTATTAGAGAAGTATGGAAGAAAAAGACATGTTGTGCCGACCCCAAATAAATTGGGATAAGGGCAGGAGAATGATGATTTGAATCATTATTAGTATTATGCTTTTAATATTATTTGGATGAAGTTTGACACACATAGTTTATAACATCGATTAATACAGGTAATAGGTTACCTATTATCCCGGTAGACGATTCCCTGGGTTAATTTCCGACTTCCACGCGAGTGATGCCGCTGGCAAAAGCTAGTCCGTAATAAAAATCCAAATGTTATTAGTCCTTTGTTCATATTATTCATAAAAATATTTATTAATGAATAAACTTATCCGAATATCCGACTCGTGTCCGAAAGTCGCTTGACAATATGATTGGCAATTTACATTTTATTATCTTTTCAGGCAAACCGTAATTGGCTTTCTGCCCTTTTACCGTAATTAAACCTATATGAACGCCTCGATCCAGTGTGCGCATAAAAACAAACAACGTATCAAATAACGAATTAGAATACTGTTACTGTACTTTAAGGGCCTATTTCACGATGTCCGAATAGCCACTATTCACCCAATAAATTCAAAAATGGAACAGAATTAGTAGAAATTATCTGCTAAGTAAGTAGGAACTTAATCGTAGGTGGTGAAACAGGCCGCTGGGGTCGCAGGTTGTTTGAAGAAGTTACCGCGGCCCTGGCATAGGCAACTGAAGGAACACGGGTGGGTTTTAGTCAGTAAAAGTCTGACACGCCCTTCCGCTCCACCCAGAGCGGGAGAAGTTATTTGATGATTTCCCACCCTCAAAAAAAAAAAAACATAGGCTTGTTAAGGCCTTAATTTCCAGTTATGAGCCATTTTACTTCAGAAGGTAAGGGTTTTTATATTATTTCACATTTCAATGTGATATTGTGAAACACTTTTACTGTGAGTGTTAGTGCTATACTGCGTTTTAGATTGACCATAATAAATTGTATATTTTACTAGCTGTTCGACAACAGCAACTTAGTTCGCATACAAATTCCTCGTTTGACCCGCTCAGAGGGTTGAGTTTCCATTCTTAGTGCACCTCTATACTTTCAAGGAGGAAATACCTACTTCTTATTTCAACATTCAGTGGTTAGGGTTGTGCGTTGTCTGTCCGTCAGTCACGGAACTGTTGAAAAGTAGATATTAGTTTAAAAAAATAGGTACCAACCCACACAGTTATTATGTGAATTTAAAATATTCCTCAAATCATCATCTGCCTTTTCCCAACTATGTTGGGGGTCGGCTTCCAGTCTAATTAGATAAAGCTAAAAGCAGTATTTTACAGCGCCTATATGACCTCCACAACGCAGTTAGGTCTAAGTTTACCCTTTGGTAAGACTGATTGTCAGACTTTCAGGCTTCTGGCGACCCTAACGACTGTCAAAGATTCACGAATGACAGCGGAGACCAACGGCTTTCTTAACGTATTTTCCGAGACACAGTAGGGTTTCGGTATGTAAAGATGGTTACCCGTCCACGGACCAACCGCGGCAAGCGTAGCTTCACTGATCGATCGACCCGTGCGGATGTTATTACTTAGCCACAAGTCCCTAAAAAATATTCCTCTAATACATTTTTCTTTTTATATTCTTTCGCTACGATTATTTATTGCAGAATAAATTCGATGGCAGGCGTCGAAGCAAGACGTTTGAATGATACTTGAATGTGCGTGCTTCTGTTGGAAGGTATTCAAAGCGCGAGGTGTTTTCTTTTAATTACTTGCAATGACGTAGCGTTTCCAAATCCAGTGGCTTCATCAACTTGTTTTTATACTTAATTGGTCAGTAGGTAACTAATTGGATTAGTAATAAAGTACCTTTTGTTGGGTTTAATTGAACGTTAAAGCACAGATTAATAAGTTAAAATGATATTTCGGATTATAAAGCTATCTTGGAATAATTTCTCTTATGTTCGACTGCAATGTAACTCAGATATAGTTAGGTTTTGTCTTCCTTGTCGTTACCATTTTGTGGAAACGTTCCAAATTAAAGTACCGAAGTGTAATGTGAAAAAAGATAAGTTCCAATTCAAACGAATTTCTTAAGATTCCAGACTTGCTGAATCAGCTGAAACGACGAATCGATATTGGACCAAAGGCAACATAATTAAAAAAGTTTGACTGTGTGCAAAAGTTTTCATTCCCAAGTTATCATTTGATGGTATACATACAAACTTGAAATTGCATTCTTGGTTACCTCTAAACGTATGAAAACAGCCGTATTCTAATTTCTACTTAAGATGTACGCCAGGGGAAGAGTATTGAAAAATTCAAAGTTAACTTTCTAACGTCGGTCGGAGAGAATTTTAATAAAATATTTCAACTTTTACCACTCCAACTTTACGTGGAGCGGAGCAAATAGCAGGTTTTATTTATGTTGGTGCGAACTTTGATGGGCCTAATTAAATAAAATATGTATATAGCTATGTACATAAAGTACTCTTGTCTATCTTTATACCTACTCGTGTATATATATTATATAAACGGTAATCCCCTCAATATGTGTCTGTATTTGGGTGTCGTTTACAGAGACAGGACCACGACATGTGTCCGTTACGTTGACATGGGGACAAACTACGAAAGTATACTAATCTCCGAGGCGAGGGTAGTTCTGATTCTTGTTTGGTAGTACAAGACTTTGATTCTCGAGAGGACGCGAGGCCTTGATACCGCAGTCCCATTTAAATAAGCCATCCAATCGGTCCAACTTTGTTCAATATGAACGCATTGAATTTAAACACGGGAATATTTTATTGAATAGGGTACACCAGCTTGTTAGCGGCGCTGTATATCCGACACCCGATTTCCTGGAACAAGGTTTTTGTTTAGTTCCCACTTTTAGTTAGAGTAAAATGAAATACACGGAATAAAGGGTTGAGTGATTT
Organism: Cosmia trapezina; assembly: GCA_905163495.3. Taxonomy (NCBI): domain Eukaryota; kingdom Metazoa; phylum Arthropoda; class Insecta; order Lepidoptera; family Noctuidae; genus Cosmia; species Cosmia trapezina. The sequence goes on from LR991038.1 coordinate 13,821,493, forward strand.
TCTATCAAAGCTCCGACGACGTCGAATTTGAATATTGCACCTTCAACACTGGCACGTCACTGGTGTCACATAGGTAATAAACTTTGTGCTTATTTTAACAACCCATTAATAATATAGCAATTATATCATCACTAGCTGTTGCCAGCGGCTTCGCCCGCGTGGATGACAGAAATTATCCCACGGGAACCGTACATTTTTCCAGGATAAAAACTAGCCTATGTGCCATTCCAGACTATAATATAACTCTGTGCCAAATTTCATCCAGATCCATTCTGCCATTCTGGAGTGATTAGGTAGCAAACATTCATCCATCTATCCATCCATCCAAACTTTCGCATTTATAATACTAGTAAGATTTGTATTACATTTTCTAGAAGTAAAATTAATCCTTTACGTAAGATTTCATAAAGTAACATATTAAAAAGTTTATCAATCTAATTTGTGAGTTAGCGAGTTGTTCAAGAATATTATATCAACCTCTTGCCTATAAATTCGTGTTCATTTTGGGCATCTGTGAGTTTCCCCGGATACCTATAACACGTCTACCTAGTTCTATGGAAAACCCACGGTATTGGCTTAAGCTCTTTAGATGATGAAAATCCAATTCGAGATAGCGAAAGGGTATAAAAGTTATTAAGGCATTATTATGCGTAGATCGTACTTATGATACTATTAAAATAAATTTTCGTGGAAATCGTATAATGACGTAATATTCGTGTTAACCCGTTTACATTATGGCTAGATATTACATGAGAGGTTGTCGATAAAATAAACCAAGATTTTATTTTCAACGTGGCAATGCTGCCAGCCTTTTGGGCACTTTTCCCAATGACAGCGATGCGGACGAATTTTTTTGATGACCAATGTCAATTACATGTATATTTGTACACATTTTAATTATCTAATTAGTTTGTTTTTTTCATTAATACATCTCTATTATTGGTTTTATTATTATTATTATTCTGTCCCTAAATCTATATTTTGTAATGTCATCTATACAGAATTTTCATAAGTGGCAATAACGCTTAGGGCGACTTATATCTACGAAAAGGGCTGGCAAACGAAGGCCCGTATTACAGAACGTCACTCAATACTTAAAGCTATATTCAAGCCATTTGATTGGTTGAAACTAGTTTTAAACTAGATTTAAACAAAGATCAGTGCTTGAGTTTCCTTCTGTAATACGGACCTAAGAGTCGTCATGGTGTCGGTCGGTTCAATCTCTTTATATCATTAAGTTGAATACGCCCCAGGTCCTCCACCTGGGGCCTATTTGCTTAATAAAACCGACAGGTGACGCAGTCAACACTGACGTGGGGCTCACGTTTCGGGTTTCGTAAAAATGTGTGCACGTAATGAGGTGTAGTTTAATTGTAGTTTGGTGTAAATGTGTACTTGTGAGCGTGTATGCACCGAGCAAGGTGTAGTTTTGCGCATGCTTCGTGCGTCAATGTCCCTACCACCTTGTATAAAATAGTAAAAATGTTGTTTCAGGGTCTGTATTTGCCTTTAATTTTCCAAATGCATGGCTGAAATACGAAAATTGCAGTACTATAAAACTTATGAATTCTTTTGAATACTTAAATGGATTTTTGCAGCGACTTTGCAACTACTTAGAATAACTAATTCATTTGCTAGTTACCTCGGTTGCATCTTCTTTTCTTTGCCTGGTCCTTTGCAGATCTTTGACCTAGAAAGCTGAAGGTTTATGTTAAACCATCAGCCTTGTTATGCTTTTTTAAACGTTTACTTTGAATATTCTTCTTCGACTTGTGACAGTGCTTTTATATTACTTGAGTGGACGAAAGACTTTCTAAAATAAACCTGGAAACACCCATTAATTTGTACTTTATTTATATGAATGAATGCGTAAAAATATTAATAATTAAAACTGACTGAACTATCCATGATAATATTTTTTCGTAATTTTTCAGCACAACATTCCAAGGCCTGTAAACTAGACCGCTACGGCGAGGCTGTAGTGGTCGTGGTGCGCGTAGGCGGCCGGGCGATCCCGCGCTCGGGGGCGGGAGCGACCCGGGCCGACTCTAGTCCCGCGCCAGCCGCCGCAGCGAACGCCGCTTCTAGACTCCGTACGCCACGGACCGCAACTTTCCCGTACTTTTCCACGCACGCTAGTGATGTGAATATATCCGCGACCCACGTAATGCACCGTATTGTTTGTGACACCGCCGTGTAGTGAATGAGTGACAACCTTTATGTGACGCCTTTATTACTGTTCGTGAATTTTATTGGCGAATAAATACGTTTAGTGAGTAATAAATTACTTTTTAACGTTGTTTTGTTTTTGAATATTGGAATTGGGATTGCTTGTATTATTTTGTTTTGATATTTACATTTTGGAGGTGGTGATAAAGGGTTTATGTTGGAAGATATGTAACGAGGTTGGTGCTCATATTTATGGTATTCTTAGAATACTGCGCAAAATGCTGTTATTTTCAATTTTTTTGTGTGTCTTTATAAATGGCTTTCTAATTAATCCTTATATAATACCTATTCCTTCGTTGGTAGGATCCAGTTAGGTAATACTACCCTTTGAAATAACACAAAGAAAAAGGGCCCACCAATTACCATAGTAAAATCTACAAAATAACTTTCCAAAGTAAGATAAATGCATTACATTAAATAGATTAACCAAAGAGCGTTTTAACACAAAAGGATCTTAAAATCAACATTTACTATGTAATTTCTTTACGCTACTGCTCACAAGTGTACAGAGCATCGCCTTAAAAGGACTCATAAGAGAAGAAAAGGAGTGAGAATAATTTAACAAAAGATAACGAACCACTCTGTCAACACTCAGGCAACGTCTCGCACACACTCACACACACAGGCATTACTTAGAGCTGAATGAAATTGAAGACACCTCATTACCACTACTCTTTGCTATCACTTTTTAGCAACACCCTTTAGTACATCCCACAGATCCGTCACTTCGGTGAACCGATCCGTGTCGAGATCCCGTAGTACCAAGAACGCAGTGCGAACGCCGTCACCCTCCGTAAGCGGCAATATCCCGCCCTCGCGCTGAAATTTTCAGCATGTTTTCACATAAATTTTTATCTCGTAACTCAGTTAATATTAACGCACAATTAGGAGGAGATGTTTAATTCACTCGTGCTTAAAAGGTGTCTCTATGTATTAAGAAAAGTGGGTGCTTTTCATACTTGTTATTAAGGTTACATTTATTATTTAAGATCTAAGATGTTAAAAAGGTTGAAAAGTCTGCTTTTACTTTACTGAATATAGTAGTAGGCTGGATAATGTCGGTTAACTTGATAAATAAAACAAACCAAGGAAGGAGTAGGTAATAAGCTTGGTAAATACGTTTAAAAACTAAAACCCGACTACTGAAAAATCACGCTCTAAAAAGTATGAACCAGGAAAACATTCTCATCTGAAATTGAAAAGACAGACAAAGTCCGGAAAAGGTTATAATTTCGTTTATGTTAGAGCCAAACGCTCAACGCTGTTTCGTTTAATGTTACTATAGACTAATAATTTATTTATTAAGTAGGTATAGGTAAGTTTGGAGAGAAAATATGTTTGACTCATATCTGAGGAGTGCGATTTTAGAAATTATTCCCAATTATCGGGTGCATGCAAGCAAAGCCGCGAGCTAACAATATTATATTTTTTAAATGTGCTAATTATCGTGCTAAATGGGCTTACGCTTTTTTCATAATTTAACACAATAGGTATGACATTTTTTTTAGTTCATGACTTTATGTCTTCTAGAGGGCGTCATATTCAATTTAATGTGATGTCACATAGCCTTTAACCAGCGGCGATCAAGAGGCTTCCTACGATACCTCACTTGTCAAATATGATAAGTAGCTTAAAAGCTAAGAGGGAACAGATGAACATACATAGATAGGTACCGGTCAAAATCATAACCCTTTTGGTTCGCCGTAGTCGGGTAAAAAACAATTACACCAAATTCCCCTTAATGCTAGAAGATGTCCAATTTATTGCCTAGCGGATCTGGCAGCCCTACTTGTAGGTACTTAGTTACCTATATTACATACATATGTATTGGGCACAGGCACGTACATTTCACTCGTCCAACTACAAAAGTAGGTGAGTAAACAAATTAAATGTGTAAAACTAAATCTGTCTGCGGTAAATATTTCAACGAATTGATTGTCCAGAGCACAGGGTACTCTCAATTAGAAGGTCGTAGATATAAATGTATGTTTATATATGCGTTGTTTTGATAGTAAATATAATTTATTATGATAACCTACGTCAGCTTAGACTAAATTAATATTGTTCGAAAATAGCAATTTCAAATATTATTATCTATTTTTAAAAAAGGTCGTGAAAAAAATTTATTGGTGGTAATTTTATTGTGAAATTCGCGAAATAAAATCTCCGAATGAAGAAATAATGTAATTCTGCTGCGGGGAAAAAAGAGCTTCACTAACGCAGTATAGCAGCTCTATACAATAATAAATTTTATTATTAAATTAATTTGTACAATTATAAACCTCTCTAATTTCTTTGAGTTGAGAAATTTTACAAAGGCACATCGTAATGCTATTACGTCTGGTTACAGAGGGGCTCAGTTTATTCGGTTATTTTATTATGCCTTTATTAATATTGTCATACTCTATGTTGTTATGCGCATTTTTACGTCACATTATGTTACTCGGTTCATTTTTGGATTACATTGTGTAGATAATTATGTCGTTTTTCTTCATAAGTATTATCGGTGGTAGAAATAGAAGTATTGCTTGTGTCACAGTGTTCACTGGTCAATTACCGGGTAACGAAAACAATAGAAACCATAAACCACAACAGTTATTTTTCATAAACACAACGTTTAACCAAAATGAAAGTTGTGGCTTGCAATAACCATTTGTTTTAATTACATAACATAACATCACGCCTGGTTACCCCGAAGGGTTGGGCAGAGGTGTGTATAGTACCCAACTGCCCAACCCTTCGCTTGTTTTAATTAAAATAAAACAAATATCTATATTTTAAGGGCATCTCTAGCCAACAACAAACAGGCCACGATAACCCCATCTCTACTGCCGTAATTACTTCTCAACTTATTCGCAAGTTATCTGTAGGCTGTACTATGAATTGTTCAACTTCATTTATTAAAACCGCGAGCCCAATATTGCGAAGCTTTTAAACAAAATTTTGCTATGAATCATTCCATTAAATGCGACGGTGAAAAGCCAACGTTCGTTACTACGGAAGGTTCTTGTGTACAAACTGACAGTTTTTGGCGGGTAATAAATTGGCGCGAATAATTATTTTGTTTTTTTCTCTATGGTATAATTTTTTAAAGCCAAGATTTTTGTCGCTGATTGCGTGGCTTGCATTTGACTTTTATTACAAATTGCTTTTAGCGCTGCAGGCAGTAGGATATTGCAGAATTTATAGCAATCACTGTCCATTTTATTAAGATTTTGTGCCCATGGTCTTTGTCATTTAATTATTACATTTCATAAATTTATCTTGAGGTTTACTATATTAGCCACTATTTGAAACAAAGGAATAAAAATGCAATAAATGTGGCTGTTATTTTATGTATTTGTTACTTCCACACGAATGAAGTCTCGGGCAGAATCTAGTGTAGATATAACACCGCACCTTTATTTCCCGAAGGGTTAGGCAGGGGTCCAAATTTGCCAAAGACTATGACAATTTTTCTATTCCGAGTTTAGTTAAGGCAAAGGCCAATTTCAAAAGTCCGGGCTGAAACTGAAATGTCCTACCAAAAAACTCAATAACACTTTGCTTGACCCAGGATCAAACCCTCGGGGCCTCTTGAGCACAACAGCCGCGATTTCAACCACAATACCAACGAAATACTCAATTGATATTTTTCCTTATCCACGTAGGTTATACTGAAATTATGATAACAGTACCGGGCAAATCTTTTTGCGTGAAAATATGGAGAAAATGAATTTTCCCAGATATGAGACCTAGCTAGATCGATTTTTCGCCACCCTGAACCCCTATATTGCAACTTTCATCGAAATCGTTTGAGTCGTTTTCGAGAACGTGATTACAAATATATATAGTAGTACGAGTAATAATAGACTGTACATTTGTTGACTATTTTCTATTCTGTAAAGTACCTTTAGGTAGTTTTTGAAAGGCTTAAATTGTCCTCCCATACCTAATAATTGTTATTTGAAAATATTGTAAAAGACAATTATTTTTAAAAGAGTAACCATGCAGTTTCTTGCCGGCTCTTCTCCATAGGAAACGACCAATTTGGAACCGTGCACCTAGCTTCTGACGTTTCATAAGTGCCCATGTAGGTTTATGTGAAATAAAATATTTTGATTTTGATATAGGTACAGTGGGCTGCATCAATGGGGTACCCCTCAAAAGACATGTGGGTTCAAATCCACGATAGGCCGAAATGGGTTTTTGTATTTAGAAAAAACATTTTATTATAATTAATGTATTGTTTTTGTGAATAAATAAGTTTATGTTAGTATTTATTTTTACTTAAGTCTGTTTTTATTATTGTCTTTTTCAATAAAACGTTAATACTTCTAATATTGCGTACAACGACAAGAAATAATATGGTTGACATTTACGAAGAGTTATTCAACCTCTAAATGGATAAGATTGGAGGTTCAAATCTTAGGCACGAATTGTGTTTTTTGTCATGCATTATTTTTTTTTTTAATATGAACTATTTTTCTATTTTTTGTATTTTTTATTGTATTTTTTTATTTTGTTTTTTTTTATTTCTTTTTATTATATTTTAGTAATATTGATAAAGAATTTAAAAATCAAGAAGAATAAAATACTGTAATAATCATTTAATAATATTTTTTATTGATATTATGTAATAAAACTACAAAGATTTATGTTTTACAATAATTTGATTGATCATTTACAGTTACCAAAATAAACATATTTTGCCAACTGAGACAAACCAGTTCCTAGACAAATGCGAAAGGTGAAGCAAAACTAGACTCATCAGACGGTAACTTCATTTTAGATTAGTAAAATGTATGCATAACTACCCTCTAATAACAAACTATTCATTCACCGCGATTTCATAGACAGAGACAAAGTTATAAGTATAACGCCAAGTAGATTGAAAATTCATTATGTTATTAACTACATAACTGGCTTAGTTGGTAAGAGCTCGCGGTAATCATTGTATAACCAATGATTCGATGATTCGATGGTTCGAATCTCGTCCGGGCTAAGAAACACTTTTTGTGTTATTCTTAAGGATGTGTTGTTTGAATTGCAAAGTTGTAGCAAAGTTAATTTTAATACAACTGGGGTACCCAATTGGTGCAGCCCACTGTACATAAATGAGCAATATTTGAAAACAGCTCTAACGTCTCTGTCGGCTCTTATATAGTCGTTTTCGGGGCAAAACATCGATCTAGCTAGGTCTCATATCTGGGAAAATTCAAAAAAATAAAATAGAAATTATTTTTTTCTATTTGCACCGGAGCAGAGCTCAGTCGACCAGGTACTATAGTATATAAATACATATAGGCTTATACAAATACTGCTCATTTAATAGTACAGGATAAGATAGATAAGTTTCCTTTCTCCCAGTAATCATGCAGTTTTCTGGCTCCATTAGCCGAGCCTTGCGGTAAAGCTCACGCTCATTAGGGAGATGACTATAGTTTCTTTATCTTGCGTGTAAGACGGTCATCCTACCTCTCGTACTTCGAGAGATCATGGGGGTTATGTTTCTGTCACATGCATTCACCGTAAATAATCCCTTAATCGCTTCTTACGACTCCCAAGGGCAGAGAAAGGGTCAACTGTTCTCAACAACAGGTAATAAAAGTAATTAAACAACTACGTAGGGTAATTTGGATAAATAACTTGTATAGTACCTATTTTTCTGTTATATAATTATGGGCAATTATTCCAAAACTTTTGTAAATGCACGAACAGTTTCCGTACCTAAAGGATAAATAATTAGTCGACGGGGAGGTTCGCCGGAGGGGATACCGAAAAAGTCACAGGCACGTGCGAATCCTATTACAGGGTGACCAGCCCCTGATTTAAATATACTATTAAAGTTATTTACTGCCCGCATTTAGAAAACAGCCTCTTCGCTCCCGGAATTTTGGCAACAGATGGGAGGCTAGGAATTTCTAATACCTTCATAAATTCAAGCGTCAATAGCTTACGCGTTGAGTGACGTTCAAAAGGTCGTAAGTTCAAACTTTGCCATATTAATCAATCTTGTTGAGGACGTGGAGGTCTAAAAGGAATATCAATCACACTTACGTGGATATTTTTTTAATAACTTAATAAAACACTAGCTTCTGCCCGCGACTTCACCCGCGTGGAAGTCGATAAAATACAGCTCATGTTAAGGCTCTTACAGACAGAGGCGATATTACGAGCGATATTGCGATATTATCGCGTCGCAACACCGCTACGCGACACGTCGCGGCGCGATATCGCCTCTGTCTGTAAGAGCCTTTACTCGCTGATAATGTAGCTTTCTATAGGAGAAACAGTTTTTTTAAATCGGTTAAGTATTTTTTGAGTTTATCCATTACAAACAAACATATAAAAAAAAGTTCTCTTGACAATATTAATTAAGACACGGAATACGAATTTAACCTGACTTCTTTTGAGCTCACTCATTATTTTCATGCCTGTTTCAGAGTATCACATCATTTTGACGTAAGTACCTGTGCACCTATTTTTAGAAAACAAATTGCTATACCATTTCCAATTCCGCATCAAACAACGTGAAGTTTCAATCCCGGCCAAGAGAATGTTGTAACAAAGAATACCGATTAAACTTTTCTGTGACCCAAAGAACTCCACACGCCACACTCGAAAGGGTTGAAGTAGTTTCAACCTGTGTACCGAAGTCCGAGATAGAATCAATTGATTTTAAACACACGACTAAAACTAGCCCTCATACAATAGCCACTTGGTTTCGGAAGTCATTCCGGATTCCGATACATAAATTTAATATTGAAATAAGCAGATTGGGAAACTGCAGTTCACAAACAAAGTACCACTGCACTGTTCCGAGTTTAATGTAACTATCAACCAGTGAAGTTCTGATATGGACTTCGAATGTTTTGAATACATTATTGGTGTTTGATAGTAACTTTAGCTTAACATCTTGCTCTTTTCTTATGCAAACAAAACACCACATCTTGGCTTGTTTTTCTTAAAATAATTTCACATCATATATACCAGGGATCACCAATATTACGTCGGGCTAATTTGGTAACGTGTCAAGTCCATTTTGTCATAGTTTACAGGATGAAGAAAAAACTGACTTATATATTTATCGCTTTTTTTCGAAGTTCTGTAAATGCCGTTGGTTCTAATAAGTTTCCTTGATATTATAAAAGCATAATAACTAATAGCATATCTTACACACATTTTAGGAAAATTAGGAAAATAAAAAAAATATGTAGCCAGCTTTACGTGGCAGGTTATCGAATTAGGCCGACGACTAGTTTCATTGGGGATCCGTTTATAAAAATAATTATGACTGTCACGGTCCCTTTGGTAGACGATTACTAGCAACCAAGATTAAAAATATCAATTAAAAATAAGTAATAAACAAAAAATATTATGTACTTAATTAACAAAAATAACAAAGTAAGTAGGTACCTAGGTATAATTACCTAATATACAGTGTGGTACTTATAGTGACGTCAAAAAAAATCTGAATACCTCATACCACCGTGGATATGAGGAATTCAGATTTTTTTCTTTCTTTTTTCTTCTTTTGGTTTTTATTCGAAAATACCCCATGTATGTTCCGCGATTTTTTTGTAGTTTTCGAGTCATTTTTGTTTTTGTAATTATTTTACAGTTTTCTGCTACTCTCAAAAATTCATATATTTTTTGCAGTGGGTATTTTTCAGATTAAAAAGTAACTGAAAAATACACACTACAAAAAAGATATGAATTTTTAAAGATCCACCGGTAGAAAAATCGAAATTTAAAAAAAATCGCGGGAACATACATTAGGTATTTTCGAATACCCCTGGGTATGAGGAATTCACATTTTTATTTTTGACGTCACTATTTAGACCACCCTATACGTATTAATGTAAAAAAAATGTTTTACTTTGAACTATCTGAGTGAAGTTTTGAGTAAAATTGTTAAAAACTATTGCCATTAAATCAAAATTTTATTTTAATATTTTTAGATTTGGTAATTTAAGTTTATAGTTATAAATTTTATTCTTTACTCAAGGTACGCACAACCATAACCAGCGCGCAGGTGGTCGGCGCACGGTGGGCTGAAAATCAGCTTTCATAGACTTAGGGATTTCTATCTGCAAGTGCCTGATTTTTTGCCGGATATCGCTTCTATTAGTTGTTACTGTATTCAAAAATGACACCTGAGGTAATTCTGCACAAAAACGAAGGAATTATAATTTTTTTACGAAAAATTTGTATGAAGCTAGTATGAAAAAGTTAATTATCTCGCAAACAGCAAGGAAAACCGTAATATCCTTACAGGTGGTTATACTACTAATTATTTATGATTTTTTGACATATGTCATATAACGGTTATCGCTGCTATTTTTTTTTTAAAAATCGTCAAAATATTTTTATTTATTTTTACACATGAAAATGTTCCTTTTGATGTTTAGGTTGAGGAACACAGACTTTTAACAACACGTAACATAAAATAGCATCACCCCTATATTCCCGAAGGAGTAGTCAGAGGTTTATAGTACATCCACACTTAGCCAACTATGTTTGAATTAGATATTTATCAATACAAAATGAGTTTTAAAACTTTACATACATTCAAAATACCAAATAACAAATTGTTTAGTCTTCTAATAAGTCTGAATAGGTGATTAAATTATTGTTAATGATTTCTGATAAGTAAGCTAATTTGTTGATTAGTTGTGCTAAGAGTTCTAAGAAATGTTTTGAACGATTATAAATTTTCATTAGCACATCTTTTAAAACTCTAATGAGGGTAGTTAACTAATTATCGACGTTTTGCAATAAAAGGGCTAAAATTTTGCTTTATAATTTAGATTGTTCACAACGGTGTAACTGCTAACACTAAATTTTTGCCCTGCGACTATAAAATCTTAAAATGGAAAGTTTAATCACCAATTTAGACTGGTTTGTTCTTCTAAAAAGTGAAAGTACTTCATTTAATCATGAAGTATTGTTTGGTGCAGTTGTATCCCGCATAGGCGATTGCCTTTCTGCCGAAGATCGAGTAACTCTCAAAGAATTTTGTCGGAAATTCACGCGAGCTGCTTTACAGAGATGGCAGAAATCCAACCGATTCCTTGATCACTTCAGAAGACTGTACGGAAATTGGCTGCAAGCAAATATTGATTGGCCAAGTTGTGTGCAAGCTTTAGTTAATCAAGAACCAACTGTTGATGAGATACCAAGAGCACAATCAGACTCTCAAGAACCTTCGTCGTCGGCATCATTGTCCGTTGGAACAATGACAAAAAGGTCCCGAAAACCATTCGAAGATTTGGGAAGTAAACAGAAAAAGAGGAGATCTGATGATCATACAGGCGAAGACTCCAGTGAATTGGCATATGCAGCTGCAGCGCGTTTAAAAAGAAGAAGGGCATGAGGATATGGCATCTGTGATCGAATACATAATGAAAAATCCTGAAGCAGCCGTTAAAATTAAAGAAACGCTTAAGAAACCAGTGAAAAAAGTCATATTTACACCAGAGAAAGCGCTTGGATTGCTTCTTTCACTAAAACTGTCAAAGTGGCAATATATTACTTTGCGAGAGGCTGCCATTCGGGAAGGTGCTAAGGATATTTATCCATCCTACTATAAAGTGCAACAAACTAAGCTTGATTGCTACCCTCCGAAGCAATCAGTGTCAGTTACGGATTCCTCGGCTAGGATTACACTTCAAGCTTTACTTGACATCACGGTGACGAGGATCCTTCAAAGTCTTTCTGACTATGCAGATGTGCAAAATAAGCAGCTAAAGCTGATATCCAAGTGGGGATTTGATGGTGCTTCCAACCAAAGCCGATACAAGCAGAAAATGGAGGGTGAGCAAGATGATGCAAGCATTTTCATGACCTCCTTGGTGCCACTAAAACTGACAGATGGTGATAATACTGTATGGACGAACCCAAAAACATGCTCAACTTTGTATTGTCGTGCAGTTCAGTTTACTTTTGTAAAGGAGAGCGAAGCAGTTGTCATTGGTTTCAAAAGACAAATGGATGATGAAATTGAGGACCTTAACCCCACAGAGTGCATTAATAATAACATGGTGACTCATCAACTAATGATGACAATGATCGACGCCAAAGTCTGCACGTACCTTTCTGAGGCCAGATCAAATGCATCGTGCTACCTGTACTTAGCAAAACCTACGGAAATGAACCGCTTAGATGTTGTAACATCAAAGACTGTGTGTGCTGACATATACGAATTTGGCTTGTCATCCCTACACGCACGTATTAATTGTATGGAATGTCTGTTACATATTGCGTACAGGCTCGACTTCAAACGGTGGGCAGCGAGAAGTAATGAGGACAAAGAAATGTTGCAGAACAGAAAACAATCTATTCAAAATAAATTCAAAGATCAGCTCCATCTGTTGATTGATATTGTAAAACAAGGCTCGGGAACTACCAATGACGGGAATACCGCAAGAAAGTTTTTCGAGTTTCCCAATAAAACTGCAGCTATTACCGGGTTGGACGAAGATCTTATTAAAAGATTTGCTGTGATTTTGCAAGCGATAACATCTGGCGAGAAGATCGACGTAATAAAATTTAAAGATTTTGCGCGCAAAACAGCAGAAAAGTACGTGGAATTGTACGACTGGTACTACATGTCGTCAACCGTACATAAATTACTAATACACGGGGCTGACATAATCGAGAAAAATGATATTGTGCCGATTGGGACTCTCTCGGAAGAAGCCTCAGAGTCTCGAAACAAAGATTTTAGGAGGTTCCGGGAACATCATTCGCGGAAAAGAAGCAGGCAAGATTGTAATCAAGATATCTTAAATATGCTTATTGTTTCTTCGGATCCTTTCCTAAGTGCACAAAGGCCTAAGTTAGATGCCAAAAGAAAGCAGAGCTTTTTTGCTGAAACTCTCGAATTAATTCAGTTTCAGGAAAGTGAGTTCGAGTTTTTAGATATATCCAATCTGGATTCTGACTCAGAATTGGAGTCCGACAACGACAGTGATAAGGAAAATGTTTAATATTTGATTTCATTTTTTCTATTTTTTTAAATATTTTTCTTGTTTTATATAGTCTTAATATTTGGGTTAATAAAATTATTTATAATTAACAATGTTCTTAATTAAGTCACTAAAAGGAACCGTTTCATACGTAAAAATAAGTAAAAATATTTTGACGATTTTTAAAAAAAAAATTAGCAGCGAAAACCGTTATATGACATATGTCAAAAAATCATAAATAATTAGTACTATAACCACCTGTAAGGATATTACGGTTTTCCTTGCTGTTTGCGAGATAATTAACTTTTTTATACTAGCTTCATACAAATTTTTCGTAAAAAAATTATAATTCCTTCGTTTTTGTCCAGAATTAACTCCGGTGTCATTTTTGAATATAGTAACAACTAATAGAAGCAATATCCAGGAAAAAATCCGGCACTTGCAGATAGAAATCCCTAAGTCTATGAAAGCCGATTTTCAGCCCACTGTGCGGCGGTCTGGATCCGGACCGCGGTCCGCCATTTGGTGACTCCATGATTCTATCTTGAGGTTACCTATTGGTTGCAGATCTATCGACGAACCACGGTACGCTTAAGTTTGTGTTCACCAACGAATTAATAATTCGTTGGTGTTCACAAAGAAATTGCGTACCTACGTAATTTGTCACCAACGGCTGAGAAATGATTTACAATTATTTACATTGGTTAGTCACGTCGCGTCGCGTAGTCCCGTTCCGTTCTTATATTTCTTTTGCTCTATTTACTCACAATCCAACATGGGTTTTGTACTAACGACGTCAATCAATCTGCCTAGCCTTTTCCCAACTATGTTGGGGTCGGCTTCCAGTCTAACCGGATGCAGCTGAATACCAGTATTTTACATGGAGCGACTGTCTGTCTGACCTCCACAACCCAGTAACTGGGTAATACGATACCTCTTGGTGAGACTGGTTGTCAGACTTTCGGGCTTCTGACGACCCGTAACGACTGTCAAAGATCCACGAATGACAGCCGGGACCAACGGCTTAACGTGCTTTCCGAGGCACGGAGGAGTCTCGGTATGTAAAGATGGTCACCCATCCACTGACCAACCCCGGCAAGCGTAGCTTAACCCGATGGATCGACCCGTGTGGCTGTAATAACTTAGCCACGAGTATGACCTAAAATCCTGTAAATTAAAAGGAGACTGTGGGTAGGTATGAGCCATCGAGCCAACACGTTCGTTGAGCCTTTGTCAAAAGTGACACAGGTAAAAAATTACATTCTTTTGAATTTGCCTAATTGCCTTGAATTAAATTATGTCTAATTTAAACCCTTTGTCAAGTTTAAATACCAACGTTCAGTAATCCGATTCATCTCGTGCATTTGTCCAGCTTTATAGGCTATGTTTTTGTTCAAGGATTTCGTTTTATGGCTTGATTCCCAAAACCATTATGGCCTTTCACATCGTACAATTAGATGGAGCTTCAAGTCAGTTCTCCTTATTTTCATACCAAAAAACCGAAAATCAGGACTGTTTATTTTAATCCTGGATTTTTTGTTGCATACACTGTCCCACTGCTGAGCAAAGGTTCCCCAAACCCTTCCAACTCTTCCAAGCATCCTTTTCTATCCAACTCTAGCGGTACGCGTCTAGGTTTAATTTACTTTCACCTATAAGAAAAAAAAAATCTGTGAAAATCATCGAGCTTTAATTATTGCACGAGGTATTTTTTATCACGATCAAAAGTAACCGATAGATAAGAAGAAGAAGAAGAAGAAGTAATCGATTCCTTATTTCAGTAACTTCCTTAACACAATATGGCTCGAAGGACAAGCAGATGATTTATTCTGTGATACATCTCGTATATATTTCATGGCTAACTCATCGTAAGAACAAATAAAAATCTCAGGTGACGGGTTTCCGGGGTTGGTTTATAACGACAAAATGGCGGTAATAAATATCTGTTATTGCTGCGTCACCGACACGCACAAAGATCGGGAAAGTGTGAATGATATAATGTAGATGCTATAACGCTGTGTTCTGTACACACTTATTTTTATTGGGATTTTGGCCAAGATATTGGCAATATCAATTCACATATACGAATGCTTATCGATATTTATATAGCAGAGGTGCTATATAAATATCGATAAGCATTCGTATATGTGAATTTCTACCTACGGAGAAAATAAAGGCTGCTGATGCATTTTAATATATATTGATTTAAGGGTGCCGTACCTCAAAAGGAAAAAATGGAAACCTTATAGGATCACTCCGTTGTCCGTCTGTCTGCCTATCAAGACCGTTTTTCTCAGGAACGCGTGGAGGTATCAAGTTGAAATTAATCTATGGTCCCTTGGAGCTCTAAAAAATCAAGCTTCTAAGTCAACGCAATAAAAAATACGGCCATTTTAAATGCGACATATTATTTTGATACTCGCAAATATATCAAAAGCTATAAGTACTATTCCCTTTGACCTAGAATCATGAAGTTGGGAGTCCGAAAATCGTTAATTTGTAACATAAACACTTTTTTATTGCGATTACAAACTTACATTTGCAGTTGGAGAATTCACCGTGACGTATATGAATATTATGGGAGAACATGTTTTTCAACTACACTGTTAATTTTTTTTTTGGGATAATTCATACCAACTACGGAAACCTTCATTGTGCGTGGTCTGACACGCACTTGGCTGTTTTTTTTTTCAATAGATTAACTATGAATCGCATTTGAATGCAGAAGTACGAGCAGTCACGGTAACGACTTGAATATTTTAACAACTAACGAGAGTCAGCTATTAGCTGGTCTTAACTTTTAAATGCAAATCCTCAAAACTTTAGTCTGAAATACTCTAACTTTGCTTAAGTACGCCTTCGACCGTCTCTTATTCAGAGCAATCTTGATTCATTACCTCCGATTTTATACAACTTCTTTCGATTTCGCTGCGAAAATTACGAAAATATATTTTTGTTTTCCTTATTATATTTTAAAATAACATGGTAGGCCAACATGAAAGCAAATTGATTTTATTAATAGTAGAGCCTAAGGGCGAAGTGTCCGCCCACGTTTCCCGGGGCAAGTAGATACCTATGTGTGACAATCTGAATTCACAAATAAGTGATTAAATTCCTTCTGTTATGATATGTCGTGAATGGAATAACAAGAGACAAATTGCTCGAGTTAATGTTAACAAAAAGGGTTGAGGTGTACGAAGAATTTGTGCAATTTTTGTCTTTTAATGTTTGGGACAGTGAAATTCCGCACCTGTTTTGTTTTGGACCTTTGACTTGGCAACAGTATTTTTAAGAAGGAAGATTTAGCCTTAGTAGAAGTCGTTGGAGATAAACGAATACTTTATACAGCTTAGAAACTACGTACTTCACTGTTCTTATCTTTAGGAAAAAGGTTTGGGTAGCCTCGCGCAAACAAGATGGAATCCAGCTTCTTAAATATGCAACAGCAGAAACAGTTGTGCAAAACTCTACTCTGTCGAGTTAGTTATTGGCAAAAAATATCGGTGGGGGGGGGGGGGGGGCTAAAACGGCCACTTTGGCAGGATCATAATAGGATAATATTATGAATAATATTTGAAATCGTAAAACGGTCACAAACTGACAATATATTATGAATTGTCAGTTTGTGACCGTTTTACGATTTCAAATATTATTCATAATATTATCCTATTATGATCCTGCCAAAGTGGCCGTTTTAGCCCCACAGGCCGACAAAAAATACTAAAATGAAAATGTATTTTTTTTGCGGAACTATCGTTGATTATCTATATAATTAATTAAAAATGAATGGCTAAATGTGTTACTAAGCGCAAAACTCTAGAACGGCTGGACCAATTCGGCTGATTTATTTTTTTCAAATATTCGTTGATGTTCAAGGAAGGTTCTTATGAAGAGAAAAATTGGAAAAGTTGCCGGGAAAATTGGAAAATTGGGAAAACTGAAAGTGCATTTTCTGTGGGAACTTTGTATGAATTACTGAAATTTGGACAAGACATCGTCTTTCGGGACTGCTAGTTCTACAATATAACATGGTGAACAAGGATATGTATATTTATGTTGCATAACCATTTAGCAGGTACCACAAAGAGGAGGTTCCCCTGTCTTTCCACCGCTTGTCCGTAGACCCATGGGTATGGGTCCATTTGTAATGCGGTAGACAGACCAGCATGTAAATACCCTTATATTAAATTTACAGCACGAAGAAAAGCTAGAAATCTTCCATAGTGATGCGCTATTCAGATTTCCCCCGGGTTCTGTAATCCTCTTACCCGGTTTCAATTTAAAATTTATTCTCAATTCCAACACGTTTCAAATCATGGATATCATGACACGGGCACGTTTGAACTTAACATTTTTCTGCTCGGAAATGAAATATAGTATTAGCATAAGCGCTCATCTTGTGGAGATTTACTTTATTCCGACGTTTGCTAAGTTTATGAGAGTTTGACCCTCTGGGGAAATGTATTTTGGAAACTCTTGGTAAGTAGAAGTTTTTTTATGATCTCATAGGATTCTTATCGCTTATTTTTAGTATCTATAAACCCGTTTCAGTGGGTAAAATTTTACAGCTTCCGCTCTATCTAAACCAGAAAAATCTGTAGGTATTGATTTGCTGTCGGTTTCTCTTAATTTTGTACTGATTGTTATTCTACAGAAATGTATAGCCAGAAGCTAACCTGTACAGGGTTCAGAAAGGTGTGTGGGGGTATAGTAGGTACCTACAGATCATGGTACAGATAGACAAACTGAACAACTTTCTCCATGGGAACAACATCGTAATCCTACTATCCTACTAATATTATGATTGTGAATGTTTGTGTAGATGTTTGGATGTTTGTTACTCAATCAGGCAAAAACGGCAGAACGGATTTGGATGAAATTTAGCACACAGATAGTTTATAACCGGGATTAACACATACCTACCTAGGATACTTTTATCCCGGTAGTAGGTTCCCGTGGGATAATTTCCGATATCCACACGGGCGAAGCCGCGGGCAACGGCTAGTCAAGAATAAATTATCAGCCATCACATATATTTGAATCGAGTAAGTATTGAAGTTTTGTACGGACAGCTGATAATTTTTTCTCGATTGCGATGTTGGTCCCATGGAGAAAGTTGTTCAGTTAGATGGTTTTTACTACACCCTTAAATTTGACCATACCTTTCTAATACACTATAGTATTAGAAAGGTATGGTATACCATGAACATTTTTATTGCAAACGGAACTGTAAACATTTTTCAAGAAAGATGCGCTTCGAAAATTCCATGAATATCATAATAAAGTCGAGGTAAATTAAACGCTTTGAGGGTTATAAAATGGACGCAGTATAATGTTGTTTTCTAATTTATAATTATGTTTCGAAGTAACCGTTCCGGATGGGTATCTTGAATGGTTACTACGAAACATCACTTAATTGTTACAATAAGGAATTTAATAACAATGAATAAAGTTATAATAAGGCTTTGCTTTGGATTGTAACGCAGAAATAAGGCACTTTTGTAGGTATTAGTGGTGTTTGACATAATGATTATAATCAACAGTAGCATATATATAACACTACAACATATTCTATCTTTAGCGCCTACCTTTTCATCTGTAAGCACAGCCAATTTCCTCAAATGCCTAAGCCGAGGCAAAAGTAACACAGTAAATAGAGAATGACACGTTAGTTCCCAAAAAAAGGGCAAAAATATTCAATGAAAGTGGAAATAAAGGAAAGGGCGCAGTCATACGTATATTAGTGAAGGTTTCGGCGTATGCCGCGGGGGCGAGATAACGTCGGCGCCCTTAAGAGCCTATAAAAATGCTAATGGGATGAAGGTGATGTGTTTGAGAAGAAAAGGAACATTGAAATTGTACGCACATCTTTGATTCGTTACTCATACCTACATTTGGACGCTGATTTAGACATCTTGATTGAAAAAGGGTTTCTACTAGAACTGAAAAAGAAAACAGAACTTTCTTAGAACAACCACACAAAGCCACAACACAACACAACATACCAACACACTCATAACACACACCACACAACATCACACCTGGAGATAGACCCCGTGGGGTAGACAGGTTTAGAGGCATGAGGAACAGGGTGTAAAGTTCATTCATCCTCCATAGAAAAGATGCCGCCACACAGGTATTTAAATAGCCAATTTCTCCAGTACTGTTTTACAAGTTTTCAACAAGAGTTAAAGTTTGTCTTTGCTTCAATTTTAACACTATTCAACATTCAAATTGACTTGAATGTTACTTATTTATGTTAAACCTAATGAATGTATGAATTTGAGCTGTCAGAACTCCTTCACATTAGGTAGGACGGTCAAGGTTGTCTGGTAGAGATAGCTCATAGCGATAAGACCGCCTTTTGTGTAACTTTGTTATAGTATTAGTATGTCCTTTATTTATAGTTATTGTGTCTACATTATAGCATTATTATATTTGTAGGTCGTCTGATAGCTTGGCCTACGATAACCGTTACCGATATTTTGTTAGATACGTCCACGTAGCAAGTCGGTATACTCTATGTGTCATTGCAATCTCTTCGTACATCTTATTTAATAGATACCTACCCTAAAATAATAATGTCTAAAAATATTGATATTTCTGAAAATATTTAGCTAAATGAATATTTAATAGTTAATTAGATCCTCATTTAGAGAACAGAAACGAATTTTTTTTTTGTTCTCAGACGAGAATAGAAGGTAAATAATATAATCGTAATTGGAAATATTTTTCGAAAAAAACAACGTGGAAACAAACAAACAGACCATAATAATATTATGAGATGTTTCTTAAGAATAATTTTCCACATTATTTTTTAATTAACGAATTGACCTTTTCGCAGGTTTTCTGGTACCAGGCATCTACTCAAATTAATTTAAATTTTTTATGAAAAATTCCCTTTGTTTAATAGCTGGAAACTTTTCCGGGAGGGACCAATTGTTTTCTCTGAGGGAATTGGGTAATTAATACGCGGGATTTTTACGCAGCCCCTTTGGGAGGGCCACAAACCGACCGCGGTTCTGTGGGGTCTTTGTGCATCTGTGTTATGTTTGACCTCGTTCGATCTTACGTCAACCTCCCACTGTTCATACGGTTAAAACAAATGCAGTATGAAACCACCTTGTGATCCCAAAATTATACAGTAAAATATCGTACTGATTATCGCCTTGTGAACGAGGCGTTTCGTGTGGCGGACGCGGTGACCGCATCTCTATGTTTATTACCTTTGATTTTGTATCGATTCCACAAGAAACAAAAGCATACCGATCATGGCCTCGCCTAGTGTGTCCGAAGTGGTTTGGCAGCCTTTTTCCACACACTGCTAATTGTTACCTTAGGCTTCGTATCTTTGGCATATTACCTAATAGTTGGCAAATAATTCGGTGATTTTACTCTAGGGGCTATCAATTAACCTTGTATTTGATGGATAATGACTCCAGGGAACGGTCCCCTGCGCACGTAACCTAAGTTTACCGTGATGGTAATTTTAGTGGAGGCACGTAATTGAAAAGTAAGTCATCTATGTGACTATGTGGACTTGTTGAAGTAACCTATTTATAAAATGTGTGTTTTATTCGTCTTAGCGATTACCTAGAATTTGACAGGCAAATTTTTAGGGTTCCATACACAAAGTAAGGCAAGGATACACTATTACTAAGGCTCCGCTGTCCGTCCGTCTGTCACAGGGCTGTATCTTTTGAACTGTAAAGGACAGACAATTGAAATTTTCACAGAGTAGGTATGTCTTCTATAGCCACTATAACAACGAATAATAAAAATAAAATAAAGTTAAAAATTAAAGGGGGTCGCCATACAAGAAACCTTTTCTTTTTAAAGATGTTGTGTTAAATATTGTACGGTGGTACGGAACGGTTTTTGTTAAGATATTGTGTCGTCATTAGATCTAACATACCTGTTATTTAGTTTGTTAGTAACATGCATAGGCGGGTCTAATCTATCAATACCGATTGATTGACTGACAGACAAAGACAATGCATAATGTAGCCACTAAACAGTGTGTATCAGAAATGTGTCGTCATTTAAGAGTGTGACAGACCATCAAACTGAAAAAATTTCTCCATGGGACCAACACCATAAGCGCGAAAAATTAATCAGCTGATATACAGAACTTCAATAGCCAGGTCAGCTGATTATTTTTTCGCTATTCAGTTTGACGGTCTACGACATACACATTTGTGATAAGTACACGATGTAGAAACATTTCTATTTTTTTCAATTTTTTTAAATTTTTTTTTTCAATTTTTTTTTTCAATTTTTTAACCCCCGACGCAAAAAGAGGGGTGTTATAAGTTTGACCGCTAAGTGTGTGTGTGTGTGTGTGTGTGTGTGTGTCTGTGTGTCTGTCTGTGGCACCGTAGCGCTTAAACGGGTGGACTGATTTGGATGCGGATTTTTTTAATTGAAAGCAGGTTTTCCAGCGATGGTTCTTAGACATGTTTTATCAAAATCGGTTTAGCCGTTTCAAAGTTATCCGCTCTTTTGTTAGCTGCGGTAGGGATCTTAGACGCGTAATGGGTATTTACTTTACTTTCAAACCTTAGGGTGACCTAAAATTTGAAACATCCATGTATGCTATCTATGCAAGATTATGAAATTCTTGGTCTGATGCTGCAGCCAGGATATCCAGCACTAGTGTGCTGGATACACTCTTGAAAAAATAATAGCAGAAATTTCGTGTTTGGGTTCATTTACATCAGTATTTGATTCTACATACAATGCAATGGTGGCAACAGGATGAGCTGATGCTGCAGCCAGGATGTCCAGCACACTAGAACACTCTTGAAAAAGTGATAGCAGATATGTCGTGTTTGGATTCATTTACATCAGTATTTGATTCTACATACAATACAATGGTGGCAACACGATGAGCTGATGTTGCAGTCAGGATATCCAGCACACTAGTACACTCTTGAAAAAAAAATAGCAGATAGTAGTATTTGTATTCGTTTTTTTATCAGTATTTAATTCTATTTGCAGTACGATGGTGGCATCATTATAAGTTAATGTTATGTGCAGAGAAACTTAACATTCTGCAGTAATAAAAATGCATTTCTATATTGTTAAATTGTTTAAAAAGTTTAAAAATGTTAAAATAAAAATTAAATTAAAAATTTAAAAAACCCCCAACGCAAAAAGAAAAGGGAACATTTAAAAAGTCAAAAATAATACCTATCGTTGAGCCATCAAATTCGATTGAGTAATACCTATATATATTTTAATTACAGAAATTGATGGATGGCACGATAACGTTTGCTCATTGAATTGGCGCTATAATTTCGCGGCGGGGTACCGCATATGTAGATAGTCAATCGAGTGAAGGGTCTGACTTACTTATGCGGTACCCCGCCGTGACATTATAGCGCCATTTCAATGAGCAAACCTTATCGTGCCATTCATCAATTTCTGTAATTAAAATATATATAGGTATTACTCAATCGGGATAATTGTCGGTTGGTGCCTCCTCATAATTTAAAATTGTCTAAGGGGCCTCTGCGAGTTGGCTTCGGCCCCTCGTATGCCTTCCAAAGGTCCGGGAGCCCCGGGTCCCGAGATATGTAAACATATAAAATAAAAATAATAATAATAAAAAATGGATGTAGGAACGGGTCCCGCGGTACTAAGGAGCTACTCCTCATCGACATGGCCACTAGCCAACAGGTTCGTCGATCCCGCAAGGATCTGTCGACATGTTGGATAGATTACAAGAAGGCCTATGACTCGGTGTCACATGCATGGCTCATGAGGGTGCTGGAGTTGTACAAAATTGATGCAACTCTACGCACCTTCCTTGAGTCGTGTATGGGGCAATGGAGGACGGTCCTTCGCTATCCAGGGTGTCGACGGATTCGGGGGAATGATGAGCCTGTAAGGATTAAACGGGGAATATTTCAGGGCGACAGTTTGAGTCCACTCTGGTTCTGCTTAGCCCTGAATCCACTAAGCACACTGCTGGAGGATTCAGGTCTAGGCTACCGGCTGAGGAGAGGTGGTCAGGTCATATCTCACCTCCTCTACATGGATGATTTGAAACTCTTTGCCCCCAACAAATTGCGACTGATGGAGCTACTGAAGGTAACTGAAACTTTCAGTAGCGCCATCAGGATGGAATTTGGTGTGGACAAATGTGCAGTCATGCATGTAAAACGAGGAGAGATTATGGAATCCGAGGGAATTCAACTCTCGGATTCCATACACCTTAGATCCCTCTCCTCATCCGAAACCTACAAATATTTGGGTATGTCGGAAGCGTTAGGTATCAACGTTGCTGACATGAAGCAATCGTTGAGGGAGCGCTTCTTTGGTCGCCTGAAGAAGGTATTAATTAGTCTTCTTTCGGGCGGGAACAAGGTGCGCGCCTTCAACGGTTGGGTCATGCCGGTCTTGATGTACTCTTTCGGCATACTCAAATGGACTCAAACTGAACTTGACGCCCTGGATAGGAGGGTCCGTACACTGCTGACCGCAAACCGGATGCATCACCCACGATCGTCGGTGATGAGACTGTACATCCCGCGGAAGTGCGGGGGTCGAGGCTTTTTAAATGCGAAGACCCTCCACAACCGCGAGGTGTGCAGCCTCAGAGAATATTTTTTTAAATCCGATGTGGGTATGCACCGTGATGTGGTCGCAGTGGACAAGGGACTCACCCCGCTCTCCATGGCTAAAGAGAACTGGCGCAAACCTGTAGTACTTACTACCGATGACCGCAAGAAGGTATGGCAAAGCAAGGAGCTTCACGGACGCTTCTATCGGGCTCTTCATGAGCCCGGTGTAGATTTCTTAGCGTCCGTATCCTGGCTACGTTTCGGTGACCTTTTCGGGGAAACTGAAGGTTTCGTTTGTGCAATTATGGACGAAGTTATCTTGACGAATAACTACCGGAGATATATTATGAAGGACGGGACGGTTGACGTGTGTCGGGCATGCCACCGTCCGGGTGAGTCCATCAGACATATTATATCGGGTTGTTCTCGTCTGGCTAACGGCGAGTACTTGCACAGACATAACCAAGTCGCCAGGATTATTCACCAGCAACTTGCTTTGAAATATAAGCTTGTGGACTCTGAGGTACCGTATTACAGGTATGTGCCCGACCCAGTTCTCGAAAATGACCATGTCACGTTGTACTGGGATCGATCTATCATTACTGACAGGACTATTGTACCCAATAAGCCTGATATAGTGGTGATAGATCGATTAGCGCGCCGCGCAATGATTGTCGATGTTACCATTCCACATGACGGGAACCTCGTGAAAGCTGAGAAAGAGAAACAAATAAAATATCTCGACTTAGCTCGCGAGGTTGTTGACATGTGGAATGTGGACTCGGCTGTCATTGTGCCGATTGTAGTAACGGCCAACGGCCTGATAGCCGATAGCCTCGAGCAACATCTTTCGAGGCTCTCGTTAGGCGGTTGGATCAAGGGCCAGATTCAGAAGGCAGTACTCCTCGATACGGCTCGTATTGTGAGGAGGTTCCTATCTCTGCAACCCTAACCACCGGTAGCTTGGACCCTGCTCCCGACACCGGTGGACCACTATTTTTTATATTTTTAAATGTTTTTTATTTATTTTTTAAGAAATATTTAAAAATGTATTTTATAAGGAAAAAATATGAATAAAAGAAATAATAATAATAATCTTTATTTATATAAAACAGATTGTAGAACATGTAACCTTTTTACAGAGTGGGTAGTGTTGAATCTCTAACAATCATGTGGGTGACGTGCTGCTCTCCTTGCTAGACTATGCAATAGCCTGTATTAAGGAGTAACAGTGCCGATCCCCTATAATAGTTGTATTAATTTAATTTTCTTTTTACGAGTTACATTTATAGATACATATTTAAATAGGTACATGTATTGGTGCGCGAGCGCATTTGCGTGAGTGTACTTGTGTATGGGGTGCATGTGTGATGTGCGATGTGTGTACGTGTATGGATCTGTGTGTGTGTGTGTGTATGAGGGTGAGTGTTTGTGTGTGTATGTGTGTTGTGTGTAGGTGCGTGAGCATGACCGTGCGTAAGTAATGGGATTGGATTAGTGTGGGTCTATACTTTGGGTGAGTGGTACAATATACAAACTTATCATAAATTAATTATTTAAATTAAATATTTTTCTGTGTCCTCGTAGGTATTATCTTGAAGAAATGTGCGGACATGTGTGTTGTGTGTGGGTGCGTGAGCATGACCGTGCGTAAGTAATGGGATTGGATTAGTGTGGGTCTATACTTTGGGTGAGTGGTACAATATACAAACTTATCATAAATTAATTATTTAAATTAAATATTTTTCTGTGTCCTCGTAGGTATTATCTTGAAGAAATGTGCGGACATGTGTGTTGTGTGTGGGTGCGTGAGCATGACCGTGCGTAAGTAATGGGATTGGATTAGTGTGGGTCTATACTTTGGGTGAGTGGTACAATATACAAACTTATCATAAATTAATTATTTAAATTAAATATTTTTCTGTGTCCTCGTAGGTATTATCTTGAAGAAATGTGCGGACATGTGTGTTGTGTGTGGGTGCGTGAGCATGACCGTGCGTAAGTAATGGGATTGGATTAGTGTGGGTCTATGCTTTGGGTGAGTGGTACAATATACAAACTTATCATAAATTAATTATTTAAATTAAATATTTTTCTGTGTCCTCGTAGGTATTATCTTGAAGAAATGTGCGGACAGACTTCTTACAATTTTGATAAGACAACTTATATATTGGACATTTCTTATTTATTGTATTGTATAGAGTCGGACCTAGATAATAAAAGAATCTTTTAGTAAACGGCAAGCGGGTTAAGGGAGGAGTACATATTATATCTTTTCGGCGTTTGGTAATTTCAATATAGGGGGTTATGCGGTGTTGCAACAGAACTAATTGTAAAATAAAGTGTTGTCGCACGTTGAGGACGTATAGTTTTTACATTTTTACTTATGTACGTTCTTTAAGAAAATTCGGAGATGCACTCAGAATAAAATATTTTTTCGATAATCAACCACTAATAAGATCAATTTCCCGTGGCGCTCCACAACGGGGTTTTAATTTTGTTTAAGAAAATCCGAAATTCACGCAGACGAAGTCGCAAGCGTAGATATTAAGTGTAACAATTCCACATGAATTGATATTGTTGCCCGCACAACTAACGTACAATTTTATCTCCATCATGTAGCCTAATGTCAACCGAAGCCCACATGTTTTTAGAATAATGTCATCTAATAATAAACTTTAAGATTGTGAAGATTATAATATAAGCTACTCACTCGGTACTACGGCTACTACTTTATCACTAAATATACCTTTTGTTTTGTTAGCCTATATCGTGTCCCACTGCTGGGCAAAGCTTATACCTAAATGTAGGTAAGAAAGAGCATGTCATTTCATAGTAAACAACTACTTTCTGTGAAAACGAACTTTTTACTTGATTATAACAACCGAATAGCTCAATAAAATAAATGGGGATCGTCGTTTAACAAATTCATTTTGTGAGCAAATTCAGCTACGTAGTCAACCGGAAATGTGAGATAAGGTAATACTTACACTCATTTGTCAAAGAGATATAGATACTTTGGTGTTCTCTTTTTGTTTGTTACGTTGAGATTTATAGAGAGATACAACGATAGTAAATTGGTGATAAACTGAATTGGTGATTTCATCAAATTTTATGTAATTTAATTAAATTTTTATGATTGTATATATATGTACTAGTTAATACCTATTGACTGATAACTTGTACATGTGGTGCAAATGTTGTTAATATAAGTTGGTTGTTGTAAATATAAATAAAATAAATACCTAGATTGAGTTGATAAGTTTAGTTGAAATTTAAAAAAATATGACAAATAGGATAGGAACTCATACTAAAAGTCAAATGACCCTTTTAGTGTAAGTAACAGTAATCTATCGTTATGTACCGGTGGAGGAGAATTAAGAAACCCGAACTTTCTGAAAGCAGGTTATATGCAGCTCAACTCAACAGGGACATACTAAAATTGTTAGACCACACAAACAATACAAGTATGATGTATGTATGTACTCGTACCAGTGGTTATCCTGCCATTCACGCTCTAGTAACTTCTAGCCCCAGATTGGTCTTCAACTCAAGCGAAGAGATAGATACAATATATTATAAGTATACGCTACACGTTACACGCTAAGATACACCATACACGTACACTTCCTTATTAGAAACGAATGATATTATTTAACTAGGCAACACTAGCTGTTGCCCAAATACTTTTATATAAATTATAATAAATAGATGCAGGAGTGCAGGTGGACGCTGCCTACTTTGATTTTAAGAAAGCGTTTTACCTGGTGGATAATGATGTCTTGTTATCGAAGTTGGCGAGGATTGGCCGCACACCAAAATTGCTCCACTTCTTTGCGAGCTATATGCAGAACAGACGTCAATACGTTGAGTTCAGTGGTTGTCGGTCTGAACCTTATTTCACTAGGTCGGGCGTGAGTCAAGGCAGCAATGTAGGGCCGTTACAATTTGTTATCATGATCAATGACCTGCCTGACGTAGTACGTGATGCCAGGTGTCTGCTATTTGCGGACGACCTCAAGCTGCTCCTGGCCATCGAAAACGAGGAAGATTGTCACCGTCTTCAGCGGGACATTGATCGTGTAGATGAATGGAGTCGAAGAAACAAGCTGCAGTTCAATGTATCGAAATGTTTAATTATGACATTCAGCCGTGCTAAAATTCCACTTCTTTACGATTATAAATTGAACAATGCGCCTATGAAAAGAGAGGAAGCAGTGCGAGACCTAGGCGTCCGTATGGATGCGCAGCTGAGATTCCGCGAGCATATCGTGAACGTTTGTAAAAAGGCATACAAACGGTTGGGATTTGTACTTCGCAGAGCAACATCGTTCACGAGTATTAAGGCCATCTCGGCATTGTACGACGCGCTAATAAGGAGTCAGTTGGAGGGTAACGCAGCTGTGTGGGCTCCACATGAGGCGAAATATACTCTCATGTTGGAGTGCATACAAAATAAATTTACACGTTACATGTACCTCAGACTGTATGGGGTATACCCCCCGTATACCTTGATGTATCCTACCTTGTTTGTTTTAGGCATGGTGGGATACAACAAGTTGGTGACTAGAAGGGATCTAGCGTTGGCATTGTATGTCCTTGGAGTGTTCCGAGGTAACACCAACAATCCTGTGGTGTTACAGGAGATATGTTTGTACGTGCCCAATGGGTACGTGCAGCGTCGTAGACGGCCCGATTTGTTCGCACTGCCGCGCGCTCGCACCCAGCTAATGGCCAAGGCCCCGCTCTCGCGCACATTGCGCACACTGAACCTGGTTGCTCATAAGATAGATGTACTCTCTTGTTCACTGAGCGAGTTCGCAAAAGTTACTTTACACGTTTTATGTTATGGTAATGAGTTGAATGTATAAAATTGATTGTATTGTTTTTTAATTGTTTTATTAATGTTAATTTGAATTGAATTTATTGTATAATCTTTGAATTGAAATGTATTTGTAATTATCGTTATTAATTTTTTTTTTCCTACACTATCGCATTGGGTTACTGTAATGATAGCTGTATGTATGTTTGTAATAAATAAATAAATAAATGTTATGGTAATGAGTTGAATGTATAAAATTGATTGTATTGTTTTTTAATTGTTTTATTAATGTTAATTTGAATTGAATTTATTGTATAATCTTTGAATTGAAATGTATTTGTAATTATCGTTATTAATTATTATTTTTTTTTCCTACACTATCGCATTGGGTTACTGTAATGATGTATGTATGTCTGTAATAAATAAAATAAAATAAATAAATAAATAGAATAACTGTTTCAGTCAGAAATATAAAAATATAATCTATGATATCAGTAGTAGGGCGTACGCCAAATTCATAACAAATCCCAAGGTTTGCGTAAACCACCGGAATCGCAGTGTAAACGAAAAAGCCGAGTATTTTAATTAATTTGAATATTATATGAGACTACAGAACTTTTATCTAACCATCTCTTCCTATATGGACTGGACACGTATTGAACTAAAGTTTAGGAATCTAATTGTTATCAACCATAATCAAGTGAAGTCCTATCCCTGTACAATCTGCCTAGCATTTCCCAACTATGTTGGGGTCGGCTTCCAGTCTAACCGGATGCAACTGAATACCAGTATATCACGTGAAGCAACTGCCTAGCTGACCTCCACAACCCAGTAACTGGGTAATACAATACCTCTTGATGACACTGGCTTGCCAAACTTTCGGGCTTCTGACGACCCGTAACGAATGTAAAGTTCCACAGATGACAGCCGGGACCAACAGCTTAACGTGCTTTCCGAGACACGGAGGAGTCTCGGTATGTAAAAAAAACCGGTCAAGAGCGAGTCGGACTCGCGCACCGATTCCGTGCCATGATTTATATTTAACTAGCTTTTGCCCGCGGCTTCGCCCGCGTGGATATCGGAAAATATGCGCAGGAACAAAAATATTGAGATATATTCTGCGCGCCACATTGTCCGCGTGAAATTTCTTGTTCCCCCGACCCACCCCGTCGCATCGCATTGCCTGCCTGAGCTATTACTTTGTTTTCTTAGCGTTCTTTCTGACTTTTTTTTTTCTTTTTGCTCGGCACCTAAGAGTCCTACAGTGATGAATACGTTAATAGCCTTCCTTAAGAATTGGGCTATCAAAGGCAAAAATAATTATTAAAGTGCGACTGGAAGTTCCAGAGATAAGCACGTTCAAACAAACAAAAACAATAGTTTGTGTGTCAGTACTCTCACCACTCCCAATCCTCCCTCTTCAAACCCTCCCCTTCCCTTCCCTTCCCTCTAACCCCCCCATGATCCCCCTCACCACCCCCTCTCACTCCCTCACCCTCTCCATCCCCCATTCCCTATCACTCCCCTCACCACATCGCCTTTCCGCTAACCTACTCCTCCCCTTTCATCCCCTCTCACACCCCTTCACAGCTTGCCCCTCCCCTCTACCCTCACCAGCTCCTCCCCTTACCCTCTTCCCTTTTTCACGCCTCGCTACACCCTCCCCCTCACTACGCCCTCCTATGCCTCTACCCTCCCTCCATCATCCTCACCCTCTCCCTCCTCACCACCCCTCCCCTTTTCCCTTTCCCTCCTCACCACCCCCTCCCCTTCACCCCTCCTCCTATACCCTTCTCTCTGGGAGAAAAACTATTAATGACAAACTTTATTACTTGCTTAGGCAAGTATTTGTGCCAAGTTTCAAGTTAATTAACCAAATGAATAAGATTTTTCATATTTACTACACAGGGATGGAATTTAATAAAATAGTTTGGGATATTTCCGTAGCTTGACTGAAAGATTATTTACACCAATTTTCGAGTTAATCGAGCTCCGCAGTAAAACCTGCACTTTAAAATTGACTACCCATTTTCACCCCTTTAGAGGTAGATTTTCGAAAAACCCTGATATACGATACTCTTCATTTTTGATCTCAAGTATAAATACTGAGTTTCGAGTTAATCGGATCAAAAGCAAAAAACTTAAACTCGGCAACGGCTCGGCTCGGTTCGGCTCGGCGAGCGAGCGGTATACTTTCTCTGTCTGTCGTAGGTACTGTCGGAGGCCAGTAAACTTTTAGAGCTAACAGCTGATTCCGCGCGGTATGTATGAATTTTCTTTTTAAATCATTATTATTTACATTGCCGAGTTTAAGTTTTTTGCTTTTTTTCACTAAAATTATGTTTTTAGGGCTGGATTTTGTTGTAACAAATGAATAGAACACAAATCTAGTTGAAAACGTTCGGAAAATTCGACAATTTTCCTGAAGAAAAATCCAACGTTTTTCAGTCATAAATCATGGTCTGAAGCTACCGTTTCAGTTTTTGCCAACCTGTCCCTTACACCCTGTATACAACGTGTAATGCTAAATGCGCAAAACCTCTTAAGGGGTCATTGTACTCATCATTATGAACAACTTTTACTATGGGGCCAAACCTGAAATCGCGAAAAAAAAATCAGCTGTTCAGTACATTTTGACGAAATTTGCGAACATAAATGTACTGAACAGCTGATTTTTTTTTCGCGATTTCAGGTTTGGTCCCATAGTAAAAGTTGTTCATAATGATGAGTACAATGACCCCTTAAGAGGTTTTGCGCATTTAGCATTACACGTTGTATAGATTTTTGTTGTTGATTTCTGAAAAAGTGGGCTATTTACAGACATCGTTTTATTTTTCCTGTAATCTTTATTTATTTATTTAACAATTTATGTACACACAAATAAACAGACAAACATAAAGGAACAGAAAATACGTACAAAGGTGATGCTTATTTCAAAAGAAATCCTTTACATTTTTCCTGTAACTTCTACTATCACACAGAATAATTTAAAAAAAAGAAAAATTGTTTGAGAATGTGCAAATAGCGCTCTTTCATATGTTACCCCACATGCCCTAGTAGCCCCACTTCGAATTTTTAAGACCCCCTTTCAGTCCCTGTTGCAAAAAAAACATACATATTTTTATTTCTTTCTTATTTGCAAAATAGTTGGGCAGACGTCATCTAAAACTGTTCCAAATTTCAAGTTGATAGCATTAGTCGTTCTTGAGATATCCAGCTGTGATAGAGAGACAGACAGATAGACTGAGTCACACCATAAGGGTTCCTTTTTACCATATCGGTACGGAACCCTATTGATCAATCATCCACGGACTAGCCCCGGCAAGCTAGCTTAACCTGATGGATCGATCGTTATTACTTAGCCTCGAGCTCGTCCCCTCCATTTACATTATAAAAAAAACCTTTTATTAGTAGACATCTGTGACCCACCGTAACACAAGCATAAAACTTAATAAGATGATTTTACATCTAAATAACTGGCAAGCAGAAACTTGCCATAAAAGTGTAAATGTTAGTGATGAACTGATGACTCATAAAAAGGAGAATGATAATAATCTTTGAAGGCACGTTTCCATTTAAATGGCAGCACAGCTTCGAGACTGACACGTAAAAGTAAATCTGCCGTAAGTGTTCACTCACACGTCCTTCCTTTATTATCCTTCAGTTTATTTTCACTCCTAAGCTAACGAATGTAATGACTGTGACGAGAGTGTCTATGGCACTCTTCGTCTCAGCTGTCAAATACCCAGCACAGACGCCTGTAGACAATGACTCTTATATGTATACCTCATTTCAAGGTTATTCGTATCGTCAATCGTACGAATGCCAATGTTCGACACTTTGAATTCAAATAAATGGACCACAACTTTTATTTGAGCCAATAAACTTTTTATTGGCCCAAAAATCGCTGATATCATCTCCTTGAAGTGTACAGTTAAGTACATGATTTATTTTTATTTCAACGCAAAAATTTGTAACTGTGTGTATCACAATGTGAGGATTAAGTAAGAGATTAGAACTTAATGCTTCGTTAAGAACATGAAGCGCCTTCGGAACGCAAAGAAATAATTGATGCGGAACGTTCAGAATCACACGCTTACGCCATCGCTCGCGCTACATACTTGGCACGTAGGTACTCGTATCTCTAAGCAATTACTTTCCTTTTTTATTTCCAGTGTCGAGGCGTTTAACACAAATGGTGTTCACAACACGGATTGTGTTTTAAGCCCACAACTAAGTTTGCGACGAGTGTAACACAATTTCCTCAAAGAAGAGTTTGGAACAAAGATGGAAAGGAAACGAAATTCCGCACAAACACAATAAAGACCTTTCACGAACTTTCACTTGCAAGTCGGAGGAACTTCAAGAAAGTTTCTTATCTATATGCATTGGAATATCCGATACAAAACTAATCTAGTTTCATTAAAACTACAAAAACAGATAGTGCGTGATTGGGCCTTGAAATACTTTGTTAGAATTGCGACTTCAAGAAGAACAAGAAAATACCATTATAAACTTGTCTTCTAATGATACAAATACAGGGCTGTCCCGTAAATAATGGATAGCCTTGAAATAGCATTTATAATAGACCTTATGGCCCGTACCTAAGATTTTTTAGAAAAAAATACTAACCTTTTTTTACATTCTTCTTCACCACGACCACAATGAATGAATTCCATCGGTTATTTGTTGTTATAAGTAATATGACTATGCCGACAGAGAGGCAGTAAATAGTATGACTAGAACTTACGCATTTTTTTCTAAAAAACCGTATCTTAGGTACTACTTGGAATAGGTGCATATTTTTTTGTATTTTATTTTTAATGCTATTTTAAGCTTATCATTATTTACGGTACATCCTGTATTACAAACTCAATGAGGAATACACAATAATACAAACAGAATGTACTTACGACATCAAACATAAAACAAAAAGGAATTTTTCATCTACCACTCAGGTATCGACATGAGCGTGCACAAAGTAACTTGTTACATTATGTCCTATTCACAGACAGTATAGGAGCCATTTAGAACACAATGTTCTCAGTGGATGCGGAAATCCACTCACGATATGACTGCCGCCCGGCAAAACGAAATGTAGGCAGCAACGAGGGGTCTATTGTGTGACTTGTGCGGACCACCACCGCTAGAAAACGGTGTAGTTCTACGAAGCTACGAGATGCCTATAAAATGTAGCGCACTGTCCTATTTCACGTCATTAGCATAATCATTTGCTACGGCGTAGGTAACTTCCGCTACGGCGTAGCATTCGATGGGTAGGATTTTTAAATAGATTTTTGGATATTGAATACTTTAATTCGTCCATTTTTTTTTTGGTTTTCATTTATTTAAATAGTAAAGTCAGTTTCTTTATAGTATTTTTTTAAATCTAAGAAATATTTTGCTGTTACATTACAGTGAAAGTATACGTACAGGGTGCAAGAAGTGTAAACAGTAGCAATCTTTTATGGGGAATTGTACTCATAATTAAAACAACTTTTACTATGGGACCAAACCTGAAATCACGAAAAAAAATCAGCTGTTCATTACATTTAATGTTCGCATAATTCGTCAAAATGTAGGGAACAGCTGATTTTTTTTTCGCGATTTCAGGTTTGGTCCCATAGTAAAAGTTGTTCATAATGATGAGTACAATGACCCCTTAAAAGGTTGCCACTGTTTACGCTTACACCCTGTGTTATAGTTCGACATCAGTATCTCACATGACATTCTTGAAGCACACTACTCTAATATTTTTGTAAAACATTATACCACATTAACAATAATAACTTCGATCGTAACCATTTATGTGCCGTTTACATACATTTATTGTTACACAGTAATTAATATTCGGTAAGCCAATAGAAATTCTAGTGCGCGCGTGTAAATTATGACTGGTATTAATAATAACATATCACGTACCACTCCATGAGGACTGGCTGCTGATCGATATGATTAGTATTGTTACGAGGTAATAGTTATTAACGGGTTTAGTGGTCGTAATGTGTAGGTATTAGTGGCTTTGGTATTTTCAATAAAGGAAGCGGCACCTTCCACCTACCTCCTGCCCTCTGTGCCCCAAAAAATGCTGCCATAACGACCTCTGCTCTGCCAACGACGATGCGTAGATGTTGAAGTGTTTTGGGTCAAAAACCAAATGTATATGGTTAAATCTTTCCATATGTATTATTTGACTATTATTGTCTACTGATGTACTAAAATCGAAAAATGATTACTTGAAATTTTTTCGATGGAAAATAATTAAAAAATTCTATTATACGTAAACAGTTCCTTAAGTAAAATTTGCTTTAAATCATATGTTAAGAACTTACTAAGCCAAAAATTGATTTAAGTACTTATAGCATTTTGTCATAAATCTACATTTAAACGAAGCGCTTTTAAATTCCGGTACGCTTGAGTGTCTTCTATCTCACGCGTCAAACTAGACAGCCATAACGCCATTTCACTTACACACCGAGTTAAACCACGCTTCGATACATCGTTGTCGTCATGTCATTATGCCATCGACACGACTAAGAAGAATGAAAGATTCGGAATAGGTAAAGCGGTGTGAAAAGTCATCATCGTCTTAGATTGTAGACTTCCAACGATGGACACCTGTGTTACATAGTACCCTTCTTAATATTCCAAAACCTACATCCAATAGAAAATCGATACCCATAGTCCCATATCCAAAACTTCGTAACCAAACCTGTTTAGACGACTACCTTCATAAGCAATTTATTTGCATCTGTCGTCGCTCAACCCTATCGTAACTACCTCAAGGGACTTGTGACACAATGATCAATCATACCCGAAGGCTCTCACGCATTGTGCTCGAGTGGCAACCCTCATGAATAATCAGTAGCACAGAATATGTAGATGCAGAAGGTCGACTTTTTACAGCTAGCGACACAATGCCTAGATTCGCGGTACGTAAGGCTATCTCGCTGTACATACGAGTACGTGAAGCGCGTATCGTATTGGCTTGTGGCGGCAGCCAGGCTCGCGGGTTATTCGAAAGAGATACCGTGGCCCTGGCATAGGCAACTGAAGGAACACGGGTGGGGTTTAGTCAGTAAAAGTCAAACTCAAACTCAAACTCAAACTCAAAGCATTTATTTCAATTAAACCAATTACAGGCACTTTTGAATTGTCAAAGAGTCGGTCAGTAGGTAAGTCAGAAAGTTGAAGCTAGTTGCCCATTCCAAAACGTAGATCTATGGAGAAGAACGGGCAAGAAACTCCACGGACACTCTTTTAAATCAAAATATAGTTACAAAATATTGGTTACATCATTCATGTTGAAATTATACATGTGAGAACGATGAACGTTAAAAGCGTCCGTAATAAAAAAATAAAAAAAAAACAATTCAAAATTAAAATTAAAATAAGCCGTGGCAGCTAAGGTATGACCAGCCTCCACCAACAGCGCCCGTTCACAAACCTGATGTATGGATTCGTTAAATGATCCAACACACGCGCCACCATCAGCGAGGCATTAGAGTGAGCATGACACACTCTCAGCCGCCAGGGCACATCCAAGTCAAATAAAGACGTACCCAGTAAATGGTAGCTTTAGAGTAGGTACATAGTACTCACACATGTACTAAGCAATTATACAATACAAAGGTGATTGAGTCTACACAATGCAAAGCTATTCTTACAATCTTCAGCAGTTGCTTAACAGTATCTTCAAATGTTAATTAATTAGTTGAGGTTGTGGAGCAGGACCAGCATGGAGCCAAGCATTTTTATCATTTATGTAATCCCCCAACTTATAATATGCCTGCCTGCATAGTGTGCGTTTTATACAAGTTTTAAATTTCGTCTCATTTAGTTGAAGTATGTGTGGAGGTATTTTATTGTAACATTTTAAACAGTACCCCATGAACGATGAGTCTACTTTAGCCAGCCTGAAACCTGGTTGAGCTAATAGGTCCTTATTTCTAGTATTATAATTATGCCTTTCACCTCGTTTTTATAGTTTTAAGGTGTACCTATTTATATTTTGCTGTAATGCCAAATAAACGCATTTTTCTTTCTTTTCTTTCTTTCTCTTTTATTAAAAAGATGTAAATTTTTTCTTACGTACATGATGTTTTCGTAGATATATTGACAAGGTACCGTCATGATGTTAATATCCTTAAACAGTTCCCTTAGAGAATCGCGCCTGCGAAGATTATATATGGCTCTGATGGCTCGTTTTTGCAGAATAAAAATGGACTCGATATCTGCAGCCCGTCCCCAAAGTAAAATACCGTAAGACATGATACTGTGAAAGTAACTAAAATAGACTAGCCTCGCGGTATCTACATCAGTAAATTGACGGATTTTTCTGACAGCATAAGCTGCTGAACTTAGCCGTCCTGCAAGTGATATTAAATGAGGACCCCATTGTAGCCTTGAGTCGAGCGTAATCCCCAGGAAAACGGTTTTATCGACGAATTCTAGTTTCTCTTGATTCAATACTATCTCACAATCACTACTTTTGACATTTGGTAAAGAAAATCTGATGCACTTAGTTTTTTTCCCATTTAATACTAAATTATTAGCAGTGAACCAATTTTGGATCTGCAGTAGGGCGTTATTGACGTCGTCAAAATTTGTAGCACGTCTATCTACCTTAAAAATTAATGAAGTATCATCAGCAAATAGCACCATTTGTGGTTGATTTTTTAATAAATGGAGTAAATCATTAATATACACTAAAAAGAGGAAAGGACCCAATATCGAGCCTTGTGGAACACCCATTTTAACTTTTAAACACAGTGAATTGACACCATTTATTTGAACTTGCTGTTGTCTATCATTTAAATAAGATTTTACTAAACTGAGGGCAAGTTTTCCAAGTCCGTAATGCTCAAGTTTCAAGAGTAAGGTTTCATGATCGACGCAATCAAATGCCTTGGAGAGGTCACAAAAAATGCCTATGGCGTCTTGGGCCTCTTCCCACGCGTTAAAAATGTGTTTTAATAAGGTTACACCGGCGTCGGTCGTACAACGTCCTTTGGTGAAACCAAACTGTTGATCGTGAAGTATTTTATTCGTGTTAAAATGATTGAGCATTTGATTAAGCATTACCTTTTCAAACACCTTGCTGAAAACCAGCAACACGGATACTGGTCTATAATTATTTTTGTCTTTACTGTCTCCGGATTTAAAAAGTGGAATTACCTTACTGTATTTCATTAAATCCGGGAAAACTCCTTGATCTACACAAAAATTAAATATTAAGGCTAAGTAAGGCGCTATAGTCTCAATTATGGAGGTACAGACTTTAATGGACATTCCCCAAAGATCTTCGGTCAGTTTGATCTTAATTTGCTTAAAAGCTTTTATTACTGTTATGGGGTTAATATGCTTAAAGTTAAATTCAATCGGGCAGGTCGATACGTTCGCTCTTACTAAATCAAAAGAGAGCGAGGGCGAGGAGTTTAAGACCTCAGTAGTTTTAAGTGGGATACTGGTAAAGAAATTTACAAATTCTTGAGCAACTTCTTTACTATCGGAAATGAGACCACATGACGACTCCAGTGTGTAATCAATATTATGCTTTCTGTTCCTGTTCGTTTCATTGTTGATAATTTTCCAAACTGTCTTTATTTTATTATCTGCTGATTTAACCTTGTTGCTAATGTATAAGGCTTTAGCTGCCTTACAAGTGTTCTTAAAAATTCTAGAGTAAGTAGCAACATACTTATTAAAAGTTTCCGTGTTAATATAAGGCTTAAGGCCATACAGCTCGAAAAGTCTTTCCCTACTTTTCCTGAGTCCTTTAGTTGCCCAGTCACTAAATAGAAACTTAGGGCTGATGGTTTTTGAGATCTTCTTAAATGAATTATCGAACTCTGTTTGGACTACCGAAAAGAATTCTTTATACAAAATATTAACATTGTTCATTTTCAGTTCTTGATCATTTAACTTACAAATTAAAGTGTTATTAAATTTATTTAATTTAACAGATGTTATTGGTCTGGATTGTATCTGCACTTTTTGCATAGGTATGTTGGACTCAAAAGTTACGGTTTGACCACTGTGATCAGAAGGGAGATAATTAACAATGGATTTATCTAAATAGTCACAACAACAGAAAACATTATCAATACATGTAGCAGTAGTCGTGGTTATTCGGGTAGGTTCTACAAACACATTTGATAAATTAAATGATTTAAACAAATTTAATAATCTACTGGTATTTGAATTATTTTCTAAAATATTAATATTGAAGTCGCCACAGATAATTACTGACTTATTACCAGCTGCAAGTCTTGACATAACTTCTTCCATTACTGACTCGAATATAGAGTAGTTTTGATAATTTGGGGGTCTGTAAACGCACACTATGACATGCTTATCTAGCTCAACACAGGAAAGTTCAATACTATGTTCAAATGATAGTTCAACTATGTCTTTACGATTTTTCGATTTAATACAATTTTTAATTAGGATTAATGAACCACCACGCGCCATTGATGTTCGATTAAAACAACTGGCCACACTATAATTCTCATAATTAATTAACATTTCGTAATCCTTTAACCAATGCTCGGTTAAACAAATAATGTCAAACATTGTTTTTTCTAAAAACAATTCAATTTCCAATTGTTTGGATGAAAAACCTTGAATATTTTGATGAAATAATTTCAAGGATTTCTGCTTAGCCCCTTTTCTACAGTTAACTATTTTAGAGCTAGAAAATACCTTTTTGTTAATAAGTGTAACTATACTGTTAGTGGTACTTTCTGTTGTCTTACAAACTAGTTTAAATTAATAACCACCTTAACATTAGTACTATTACTAACTGTGGTGCTAATTAAAGATGACTTCGACATACTAATTATGTCTGGGTTAATATTAAAAGCTAATAGCCTAGCTATTTGATGTCTAAAACTACTGGGCAGATACACCGTATCCCTAGTCGAGCTTAGCTTATCAACAAAAATGTTGGTGTCAAAAAATATAAACTTGTCACTATGGTGACTAACTAAGAATTGCATGTAGTTATTTAACATGTAAATGTAGTTGTTTTGTCTGTTTGACAAGTACTTAAAGTATGGAAAAGCACACAAAATTATTTTCTTACAATTTAACTTCAATAGCTCGGTGACACTATCAGTAATATCATCTTTTTTAACATTAAGACTGCTACCTATAAGTATAGTAATAATGGCATTAGGATCATATTCATTCTTAGTTATTGAAGCCATTACTTGTTTGTAGGAAGACTGAGGCATACAATAGTTTAGAGAAGAATGACTCAGGTTGTTGCTAAGTAATTTTCCTAACCCTTTTCCAAAACTATCAGAAAACATAATGGAATTATAACATACTTTACTACTACAAGGAACAGCACTAGCATCTGTCTGAACTACTTGCAATGGACCTAGTTCAATATCTGGTGAATCTTGACAAGACATAGATACGTGAGCACTTCCTGACTGGGACGGGTCCTCCGTTACCTCGGGTTGAAAAGTGCCAAGATTGGATTTTCTATGCAATGAACATTGAGGGCTGCTAAGAGTCAGCGGGTCCACTTTGTCTGCATTAGAGTTGCACATATCCACTAACTCCCTTGTAGCAAGTATGTGCTCCTGAATTTGTTTTTCAGACCTCACATACTTATTATACAGTGAATGAATTGACTCTTCCAGTACCTGAATTTCAGACTGTAATCGTTGAGTGTCAATCTCATAAATGTTCTTACTGTCTTCTAATTTAATTTGATAGTTTTTTAATTTATTTATAAGAAAAATACGCTCTTTCCTTAGTTTAATATTATTGGAACTGTGTTTTTGTTGTTTCCTAAATTTAATGCACTTATTTACCATTGTATTTAGTTTTGCATATTTTTTTATTTTATTTTGACTTACTTTAAAACTACTATTATTATGTGTCAATATTGACTCTTCAGTAAGGTCTATTGTTACTAAGGAATGATGGTTGCAATTAATGTTTAATAACTCATCATGCAAGCTAATATTACTCTGCTTAGCCTGAATACATTCTTTTTGTTTTAGTAATTTAGTAATCTGTACATTTGCTAGAATTAATTCTTCTTCCAGGTCCCTAACCTTACACAAAGCCTCCTCATATATGTTACTGCAGTTGTTGAAACCATCCGTGACCACCCGCAGTTTGTCCCGTTCATCAACAACATCCAGGTATTGTTGATGTAGGTCTATTAGCTCCTTTTTCAAGCATGTGTTTTTGAAGACGACCTTCTCTACTTCCTTCTCACTTTCATCTATCTCCTGTAACAGCTGTTGACATTTGCTGTTTGAAGCGTTAAGATCCTGGATGGCCGTTCTTAATTTGAGCTCCAACTCCTGAGCAGCAGTCTTATGGGTCATCACAGGCATGGTTTCAGGAACAAGAACTGAAAGTAGAATTAAAGGAAAAGTGAGAAGTAATTAGTTAGACAGATAAACAAAAAAAAACTGAAAGCTTGAAATGAAAGGACAAAAAAAATAAAAAAATGGGAGAAGTTAGAGCTTTATGGAGAAATGAGGTAGGCTGGTGAGTCAAATTGAAATGTAACTAGATTAGATTAAGTACCAAGTTACAATGATTTTATTGTCATATGATTTTACTTTTCCTCACGTGCGTGGGTAGGACATAAAAAATTAAAATTAAAATAGTTTACTATAAGTACTTAAAGATAACAATCCAAAAAAAAAAAAAAAAAATAAAGAAAAAACCAGCATTCTTATTGTAGTGTATTCTAATATTGTATTATAGATTTTAAGTAAGTAGTCAGAGAGTTTACTACATAAGCATTACCTACTAGGTTTCGTTGAACTTTAAGTAGGTACGTACTGATTATTATAACATTCCAACCGTATTATTGGTTACATAGGTACATGAATAAATGATAATCAATAAGCTATAATGAGCCTAATTTTTTGTGGAGTAAATTATGTAGTGTTTATTGTCTGAGCGAATGTTTTCGTCATCAATTTTGCTTCCACTAGTTGTCAAGCAAAAAGAGACATAAACCGTGCCAATGTGTGATGGACGTAGCTCAGAGGCTGAGCAGTATTTTGTGATGTTCAGTGATGTTCAGTGGTGTGTTATTATTGTAATAAAATAAAACAAAATACTCCCCGGGTTTTATGATATTTTGAAATCCGTCACCGTTGAGTTGACAGCCGAGGCCGGTTTAGTATCCTTTTTGTGCGAAGTTCTCGCGACAAAAAACACTGTATAATCGCTGGGTATACTACTTAATAACTAGATCCGACTATAGAACACTAAAAGTCTGACACGCCCTCAGCTCCGCCCAGAGCGGGAGAAGTCATTAGATGATTTCCCATCCACAAAAAAAAAGGGGTTTGTGGCGAAGTAATAATACCGGCCGCATGGGTCGATCGATCGGGTTAAGCTACGCTTGCCGCAGTCGGTCCGTGGATGGGTACTCGTTAAGCCGTTGGTCCCAGTTGTCATTCTTGGATCTTTAACAGTCCTTACGGGTCGTCAGAAGACCGAAAGTCTGACAACCAATCTTACCAAGGGGTATCGTGTTACCCTGTAACTGGGTTGTGGAGGTCAGATAGGCAGTTCCTCCATGTAAAATACTGGTATTTAGCTGCATCCGGTTAGACTGGAAGCCGACCCCAACATATTTGGGAAAAGGCTAGGCAGATTAATTGACGTGAAGCGTATCTATCATTTCTCCGGGACTCCTTGAGCTTTATTGCCTCGTCGCTTTTCTGATGGTGGTCGCCTCTGTTGATTCAGGTTTTCAGCAGTGGTTGGGAATAGTTTGGCGGGCTTGTCCAAGCGAGTCTAAATGTGCGCGAGGCGTGTTCTCTCATTGTATAGAAATGACTTACTGTATCTATTCTGTGTCAGAGTTAGTCTCTTTATGACAATATTACGGGAACACTTTAG
The DNA here is from genome assembly GCA_905163495.3 of Cosmia trapezina. Classification (NCBI taxonomy): domain Eukaryota; kingdom Metazoa; phylum Arthropoda; class Insecta; order Lepidoptera; family Noctuidae; genus Cosmia; species Cosmia trapezina. Next base: position 13,863,957 of record LR991038.1, read on the forward strand.
CCACGTCATTATCATTGTATTAAGTATAATGTTTGTGTGAAAACCAACCAACCAAATATAATGTTTTTACTAAGCCTGTTTTTGTTTCCAAATATTAATTTAACAAAATAATGTTGGCTGTTTATTAGTCTGTTGTATTTTAGTCCCTTTCTACAGTTTTATTAGGTGGTAAAGGGACGTTAATGTTTGTAATACGAGATCCGTTATTAAGCTTACTTGGACAATTGCATGTAAAATTGTTTTTTAGGGTTCCGTACCTGAAGGGTCTAAAGGGAGCCCTATTGCTGTCACTCACGTGTCCGTCTGTCCGTCGTCTGTCACAAAGATTTTACAGCCAAACTGTTGGTCAGTCTTCAAATTTTCACAGTATAAGCATCTTGATTTCACCTATAACTCCATCGAATGGGGTATCGTTGTTTAGAACTCGTTGAGTAGATAAATACTGTAAAAAAATATTGGAAAACAAAGGAATGAGAAGCCACCGAAGTCAGTTTTTTTTACAAAATTTTATTCCGAAGGATTTTTTAACTTCCCATTGACCTATGAACTTGAAATTTGGTGATAATGTTTATTATTACGTATACTTTACTAGCAAATACCAGTATATTGATAAATCAGATTTGGTATGGAACCCCGAATGTGCGAATTCCGACATGCACTTGTCCGGTTTTTTTATAAAATAATTAAACCTTTCATAAGTCCTGTAGAAGGCCTTTTTAATACAGGTTGCTTTGAGATATTTAAATAGATAGATAGAATACTCTTTATGTACATTGTACACCATAAAAATTACAGATATAAAGAATGTAGAAATTTTACATAGGGTGACACAATCGGCGGTCACAAAAGGCGGTCTTACCGCTAAAAGCGATTTTTTACGGACAACCTTTAGATGGGAGAGGGACAGACAATAATACTGGAAGTAGTCAGTGGTGTGTGTTTAGTTCCAATTCCAAGGGTTTGACCTAATCTTAGGTCTATTTCTAGATAGATAGTATGTCTCACTGGATGCGATGACTAGTTATTAATCTTGTGTTTGCACATCTGCTTCACTCAATATGAGGCATGTCAAAAATAGATGGTTGTGCTATTAAATATTCGCATGTGAATTGTTCTGTTATTTTAGGAAACAATTAGCGTAAATTCCAACAGTTACTATTCTATTTGAATGGAGAAGGATTAAAAAAACAAACCAGAAAGTCTTTAAATACACCGATAAAAAGCAACAAAGATATTTTATCAAACAGCCAATGACGTGTTGACTAAGTATCTCTCTGACGACCTTTTTCTTAAGAATAAGCACTTAAAGGGGATGCCTAAAGAAGCTTTTGTGTGATGAGGCCTTGAAACTTCTGGCTTTGAGAACTTGGCACCAAACAACACCCGCACAGCTGATACCGTGCACTTATAGTGGCTAACCTAATTTTCCTTCTTGAAAAATCAGAAGTATCGCATTTTACGACCATAGTTTTACTCTTTTACTGCAAGAGTTTTAATGAAACCTCTGACAAAGAACAGAGCACACATTTAATTTTATTTTTATTTTTTCTGCTTCTGAACGTTTCATGTAACATCTATAGCTAACAAACGAGAAATAAGCTCTGCAAAGGAAATAACATTGAAGAGGAGGGGAACACAGGAAGCAAACCGTGTAACCAAGAATTAAATCTGATAAGTCGTCGAGTATAAATCTTCTGAGCTCGTACGATGCAAAATTGTAGAGATCTTCCTTACTGTTCTATAATAAATCTCTTTGATAATGCATCAAAGGCTGACAAAAAGAAACAAGGCAGTAAAAGAGATAGTAATGGGTTAGAACAGGGGTCGGCGCGGGAAAATGTCTGCAATGCACCCTGCGGACGGAAAATGTTGCATTACCTGTTCTCTGCGAACGAAATGTAGTGGAACCAGTGAATACGTCGTCGTTCATAAATAAATAATTTCACACCCATGCACTCGTGCATTTTTATAGACTATTCGCGAGTACTATTGAGAGGGAACGCCGCAACGCAAGCATTTGCGGAATCTAACCGCGCTATGGGAGGACACGTATTTTGGTAACAACATTATGTTTTTAAACCTTCGGATGTTTGATGAAGGTTGCTGCAATTACTGAGCTATTTATGTTGATGTATTTTTTTGGAAATCCCTTCACAGTTTTATGAAAACTTTACTACATTCTCAAATACGGAAACTCAATTTCCATATAAGCGTTCGTGCCCTAAATTGTATTACAAACAACAGTTGTGCCATTAAATTTACACAATCTACCAGTTTATTCGGTAGTCGAGGTAATCCCTATGTGTGCTGGAACATAAACAACTCATTTCGATTTCCGATATAGATTTCCGTGCTGCAGAGAACTTAACTTACTCCTAGATATAATATACATTTGGATCGGTTCATTTGTGCTTTATTAAGTGGAAACGCAGTTCGATGGTGCGGCATCGAGCATCAGAATCAGAGATTCTATCTCGCCATTTATGTGGCGAAAGATTACGCTGAACGGTTCGAGTTGCCGACAGCCCGACATTGCAAATATCCGCTGATATTGGTCGGCTATTTCACTCTTCACCTGCTCTAGGGAGGTCAAGCGTCCCGTCAACGCCTGTCGTTTACCTCTCGGTATAAATAATAACGCCCTTTCCCACTGAAGGGCACTTCGCAAAAAAAAAACATTTATGGAAACCGTTATCATTTCCACAAAATTCTAATTTCCTTGTGCCCCCAATGCTATAAAAGTCTATCCTACTGAAAATAAGATTGCCAGCCAAAGACTTGGGCGTTTCAAGACGGAGACGAAACGCAACAAAAAGAGATGTATTGCGAACAGAATAAATAGTAAATACTCTTCGGACAGACTACTTTATAGTCACACAGTAGACACGATAAAATTGTGATTATATCGTCCAAGAGATTGGAACACTGCCCGCGTGCGAAATAACTGTTCCTAGCATTGTGTGCGACCTAAAGCGATTTGTGAAACTCACACAATAAGAACTTGTCACTGTCAATACGTGAGTTTGGAAGTAATTAGTCAGTCAATACCCCATGACCATAAATTTTGGGACGCCATTAATTATATCGGGCACAATCGCACCGCAAAATTGATGTCAGTGACATAACGTTGTGTTGATCGAGTTTACACGTTTAGAATAGTAGATGTACTGTTTTGTTTTCATCTCCTGGTCTAGGTAAACATCGTGCAATTCCTGGTACCTAAGTGAATAAGTGTATATATTTCCGGCGTCTAGTGTCTACATTATATCTAAAACGGTAATAAAAAGGCTTGTAGAAAATTGTAGCTTTGGCAATCCGGCTTCATAAACATACCCTATATTTATTTTCGTAAGCGAATTGTTCTGGATGTATTAAAATATTTGTATAGCCACGCGTATTACTGTGGATTAAATAATTACTGTATCTACATCACTGTTTAAAACAGCTTTTTAGCGAGCCGTATAATGTTTACAGTTCACAAAAACAGTACAGTTTTCAGCTTAATTTGGCTTTAATAAAACGGATGAAATGTCAATGCCTATATAACATTACATTTTATCTACGAATGTATAGAGAAGTTATACCTACATAATATTTGCTTCTAAACAGACAGAAAGTTTTGCGTTTGTAACTGTCGTTGATTACAATCGTCCCCTCAGGAAATTCAACCTCGAACCAGTTGCTTGATTAGATATTCCACAAGTAAAATAACTAAAAACTTTCCCACACTTACAAACATCGGAACTTGTATCAAATTCCGTTGGTTTTCACTTACAAGTTTCAAACTTTCGTCCGAACCTTGTTTTTCACGAACTTTAGTACATTTTAATGATATCATCATCTGCCTAGCCTTTTCCCAACTACGTTGGCGTCGGCTTCCAGTCTAACCGGATGCAGCTGAATACCAGTATTTTACATGGAACGACTGCCTATCTGACCTCCACAACCCAGTAACAGTAATACGATACCCCTTGGTAAGACTGATTGTCAGACTTACCGGTTTCCGACGACCCGTAACGACTGTCAAAGATCCACAAATGACAGCCGGGACCAACGGCAATTTGTATGGAAAAAATGTCGACTAGTTCCATTCTGAGGCACGCAGGGGTCTTGGTATGTAAAGGTCACCTATCCACGGACGACCCGCGGTAAGCGTTGCTTGACTTGATCGATTGACTCGAGCGGCTGTTATTATTTAGCCACGAGCTCCTCATTTTTTATGATATATTTTGGTAATTTTCTGGATGGTCGCTTGAGCGGCGATTTCCCCTTGTTCCGTATCAAAAGGGATGTTCGCAAACAGCATTGTAAGGGAAAAATGTTTTGCAAAATTAGGCCTGTTTGTTGCAGACACTTTCATACAAAAAAGGGATTATCCCGAATTAGTCGGTTTTGCCATGGAATAATTTTGGCCTTAATGCGTAATAATTTTCACTTTAATTAATTTCGTCACATAAATACCTAAGCGATTAACTACCTACGTTCATGACATAATATTGAATGTCTTTTACATCACTGGGATATCGTGCGACCTATTTAGGCACAGCCAACCGAAAAGATAACCAACACGGACTTTACAGCATGTGAATGCGAAAAAAAGCGATAGGTATTAAAAACATCCCAAAATTAAAACAACATTTATCATTTGGCCATTTAACGACAGAATCAGATATCAAAAGGATGTTTCTGAATGGGACCACGGACACGCACATATACGTACCTACATATTCTATTAGATATATATGTGTTCCGCGTCCATGACACATACATACATCCGTGCGTCCGACCTCAGCATCCGATGTTGATACAGATTGTGGGCTATAACTGACGTCACGTTACATATCGAACGGCAAACAAGGATTTGTAAGGCTTGTGTCTGTGCCTACGAGATGTTACGTTTAGATAAGAATGAGATATTTTTGAAAGGATGTTGAAAGGGTTATAGATAATATGAGATATTATTAGAACTTCCTTTACCGTGCAGGCCGTGCAAGACATGATGAAGTGTGTCACCGCATGCAAAACAGCTACACATTGGCACAGTTTGTCTTTGTTATTGTTGATTGAAATATTTATGAGGAGGGTCACAAATTGCTCTCGAACACATGATTTGAAATAAAAAGCTTAGGTATACTCCATTTACAATAAATTAGACGTTTAAACAAACCTTTTTTACAGTCCGTTCAACCGATTTTGACTTCTATTGCGTTGGTGACATGACAAATGGCAGCTGCAGTAAACACTTGGTATTGTAACTTTTTTGCCTTTAATGTCATCGTTAAGCCTACGAAATAGAAGTCAAAATCGGTTGAACGGACTGTAAAAAATGTTTGTTTAAATGTTTAATCTTATTATAAATGGAGTATATGTATCTTAAAAAGGAAGCTTTGTGTTGTCTTGAAAAACCCGATATTGCAACTGAATTAAGAAACTAGTAACAATGTTGTGTGCGGTAAAACCTCACACTAAAGTTTTATATGCACTTTCTGAACCCCAATTTGAACGTAGGAAGTAATTAATAATAATACCCATAAAAGTTTCGTTTGAACCAAATTCAACCATGTTGTGTAGGTACACAAACTAATATAGGTATTTTTTTATCTAATGTTCATTTCACTTTATGTTCGCAAACTAGTGTTCGGGTACGGAACGCGACACAACTTTTTAGAGGGCAACATTTCGTTCCGAATTAGTATTCTAGGTACGGCCGATGAAACTTGATACTAAAATTCTGTGCCTCAAAAATAAAGCTTGATAACTGAGTTTTATTATTGAAAATACAACTTTTTGGCTAAATTGTTGGGCTGTAATTTGAATTGTTAAGGAAAAAATACACAGATTACGGGTTCGTGATCTGAATCATTAATTAAATTTATTAGGTTTTCATTACATTTAGAGTACAGTGTTACGTTTTAATTAAACAAGGAAAATCCAGACATCTGATTCTGACTTTTTCACTTTTTTTGCGTGTCATTATTTTCGTGGGTCGACCGAGCTCTGCTTGGGTGAAAATAGAGAAAATTAATTTTTATTAATACTTACATTTTTTTTTAAAATTTTCCCCTACATCTTAGCCAGATCGATTTTTCGCCTCCGGAAACCCCTACATTGCAAGTTTCATCGAAATCGTTAGAGCCGTTTTCGAAAACGTGATTACAAATATATACGTATAAGTACAGTAACAGCCAGAAGTCGACTAGCAATCTCACAAAACAATGGCATAGCAATATTAGTTTACTTATGACCTTCTTCGGCGCCAAAGCCCGTATAGGTATAAGCGCCGCCGCAGCCCGTATAGCGCAAGCGATAATGGTCATTGCGGTGTAAGTGGACTTCTGGCCGTTGACTGTACTTGCACTTCCCGCGCGGCTTCACCCGCGTGTATGTCGGAAATTATCACACGGGAACCTACTACCTGGATAAAAAGTATCCTATGTAATGTGTGCCAAAGTTCATCCAAATCCGTTCAGCCGTTTTTGCGTGATTGAGTAACAAGCATCCAAACATACAAACTTTCACGTTTATCATATTAAGTAAGATATAATTATATACAAATATTGCTCATTTAATAGTAGGGGATATGATTTCACACGAAATATATTACAAACTGAACCTCCAGCAAAGGAATATTCGCATAGAAAACTGAAACGAAATTCACGTGATCAATAAACTATTACTACGATGTAATGGGACATGGGATCGTCACCCATCACATGGGGCGCAAAACGACGCGACGGGGATATATTATATGGGGTGCTACAGCCATCCACCACAATGACTGACACGCGATTTAGCAACTCACCTAACCTCAGATTGGTTAAAGTGTATTTTTAGGGTTCCGTACCAAAATGGTAAAAAAGGAACCCTTATGGTGTGACTCAGACTGTCTGTCTGTCTGTCTGTCTGTCACAGCTGGATATCTCAAGAACTACTAATGCTATCAACTTGAAATTTGGAACAGTTTTAGATGACGTTAACCCAACTATTTTGCATATAAGAAAGAAATAAAAATATTTATATTTTTCTTGCAACAGGTGCTACTAGGTCATGTGGGGTATCATATAAAAGAGCGCTGTTTGCACATTCTCAAACATTTTTTATTTTTTTTAAGACCGCATAGTTTACGACTTTTGATGAAAAATTTAAAAAAAAATACCGTTTCCCCCCCTTATCTCCGAAGTTTGCAAAGAGAAAACTCTGAAATTATTCTATGTGATATAAGTTTATGTAAAGATTACAGGAAAAATAAAACGATATCTCTAAATAGCACACTTTTTCAGAAATCGGAACGGAACCCTCGGTGCGCGAGTCCGACTCGCTCTTGACCGGTTTTTTTTAAACTATGGAGATTTATTCGAAGCAAAATTAGTTTGCTAAAAGTGAATTTCGTTAAATTTTTCTAAAATAAACCAATTTCGTTAAACTTGACAGCGCTGAAATGGTCCAATCTATTGAGTCTCGAATGAAAGATAAAATAAGGAGAGTAAAAAAATAGGGAGTAGAGACAGGTAAGTATTTATGTCCGCCTCAGGAACGACATAACTCAGATCTATTTCCACGAAGTGGAAAAGATGATTGCTTAGTGACCACGTCCGTCTAGGAGGTACCGGATACAAGATAATATTTATTGACACTGTATCCAGGTGTTTACTACGGCAGACTTCTTTTAATTTATTACGTACGTCATTCTCATTCAACCAATCAATATATCCTAGCCTTTTCTCAACTATGTTGATCGGCAGTTGTTCCATTTAACATATTATCCAGGTATCATATTATCCAGTTACTGGTTTGTGACCTGCACAAACCAGTAACTGGATAATATGATACCCCTTGGAAAGACTGGTTGTCAGACTTTCGGGCTTCTGACAACTCGTAACGACTGTCAAAGTTCCACGAATGACAGCCGGGACCAACGGCTTAACGTACTTTCCGAGGCACGGAGGAGTCTCGGTATGTAAAGATGGTCACCCATCCACGGACCAACCCCGGCAAGAGTAGCTTAACCTGATGGATCGACCCGTGCGGCTGTTATTACTTAGCCACAAGCTCCTCATCCTCATTCATGATCATTTGTTCCCTTTTCTAGATCGAAGATTTCCCTTCTTCCCATTTAAATGTAAGAGAAACAATGCAAATCTTTAAACCGGAAAACAAGCATAAAGATAAGTAAGAGACATCTTTTAAACTGTCTCCAAGCCCGATGTATTGAGCATTGTAAAGGGGTTTTATTTTGAAGCATCAGAGAATCTGTACAATACTAAACGAGCAAAGAAAACGGTTGGATTTGCTCCAACAGTACCCGAAACGAACGAATAATATATTAGGTAGTATTGGAGAGTTGTGTAAAAAAGGAGATAGCGTAATATTGTTCGCGGTTCCACTAAACCTTTTACATGAACACAACAAGTGTGCGAAGGAACAGACTGCAAACGCTAGTCCGAACGTTTCTTTAAACTTCGCGAATTGTTTTAGTTTTACCAGTTGTTCCCGAGACAATAGCTGGAGGAAACTGTTTTAAATAACCTGCTGCTAAAAGTACCCATTGCACTGCTTTAAAAAGTCATTGCTCAACTTCACGAATTTGAATGCGTTGCGATGCGATGCAGGTATGCGATTTTGTTGCCGTCTCCCTAGGGATTGTTAAAATTCCTGGTATATTTATCTAATTAATTAGTCTAATTAATTTAAATGCGAAAGTAAGTTAGTTTTTTTGCGCTTTCACGCTAAAACGGCTGAACGGATTTGAATGAAATTTGGCACATGGGTAGACCATGACCTGGATTAGGATATAAAATAGGTACTTTTTATCCCGGTAGTACGTTCCCGTGGGATAATTTTCGACCTCCACGCGGGCGAAGCCACGGGCAAAAGCTACTATTTATATAATAACGTAGTCGCTAATTCCCTGCGGTACGGATCGCGTTTGGCGCAGCCCGCATTTGGTTCTATTGCGCCATGTCTCCCCGATCCGTCACGCTGACACCTCGGCATCACGTCGAAACACCGCATCTATCCCGGAACGTGTTCCAATCAGACTAACACAGCTGACTACATTATATTTATTCTTCAGCTCATAGTGACGATAATATGCATCCGCATGCTTCGTAAACATACACCATTTAACGCTGTTGATGTTGAATGAAATACGCGCAGCGATCGCCGAAGTTTGCTCCTGACAAACAAGCATTTGGTTGGATACAAATGAACCGAGTGTGATTGTTACAACTGATACACAAATTCCGCTTTTCCGATCCCATTTCTCCGGTTTCCACTCATTAATGCAAAATTCTCAGAATTTTCTTACAAAAACATGAGCTTATTTATTTATTCTCTAATTAGATGAATCCAAATATAATGAGCCCCGATTTATCAAACAAACTCGAGGGGCAGCTAGTGAAAATATTTTATATTAAATATGAATTCCGTAGTCAACGTAAATTAAACTAATTAAAGTGCAGTGAGACAGCCGTAAATTGAATAGACATTCTGTGCGCGGTGACGAGGCTAGAAGTTACCGGGAAAGGGACATTCCGAGTTAACTAAGCACTTTACGTGTGTGTTGCGGCCGGAATTAGCAGTTGTATCAACAGGGATAAGACACACAGGAGAGACAGGGAGGGGATAGGGGTAGGGTATACAGGGTTATTGGTAAAATACCAGCAACCTCTTAAGGGGTCATTGTACTCATCATAATGAACAACTGTTACTATGGGACCAAACTTAAATTCGCGAAAAAAAAAATCAGCTGCTCCCTACATTTTGACGAGTTTGATAAATGTACTGAACAGCTGATTTTTTTTTCGCGAATTCAGGTTTGGTTCCATAGTAAAAATTGTTCATAATGATGAGTACAATGACCCCTTAAGAGGTTGCTGGTGTTTTACCAATAACCCTGTATAAGACTACGGAGTATTAGGGGAAATTGTCTACGTAAATGAAAATGACGTGGGATATGAAGGTATTAGTCTTCGCGCGTGACAATGTCGCGTCGCAGTCGTTACGTCCCCGGCGCGTTTCACTTGTTTATGTTAGTGCACTCAAATATGCGGTCGACTCGTTTCACCGGAACATGTGTTACGTGAATGTGCTTGAAATTATTAAAATGTTCATATTTATTGGTTCATTTTCAGTTTTTAGTGCTCAGTTTATCATTCGTAAATTCTTGTGTTCTTTTTTGGTCTGAATTCTTGAGGCCTTATTTTTGAAATATATCCTACGTGTTATGTTTTTATACTCCGCAGGTATGTACATTTTGTAAAGTTATGACTTATCTTTCAAGATGAAAACAATTATTACATTTTGAACAGATGACAGGGAGGAGCTATAAAAGTCACCCATCGGAATAAATTCATTATGATAAATAATACGATTATAATTATCATCAATATTCAAAGCGTAACGCGAACTAATCATTGATTCCCTGAGACCTCATTCAGAATGTAGATTGCGTGTTGGAATCCCTCTAATCTGCCAAACCCAGATCCGTTAGTTATGGTCCTAATGTACATAATTAATTGCACAATGGTACCTATATAATCATGTTGACATGTCCTTCGACATATGTCGCCGTAACAGATCACTATTTAACCGAAGGTATGTGTGGTAATGTTCAGATAATCACTCCGAATTTTGTTTTTACATAATTATTGTATTTACAGGTAACTATGTCTTTGACATTAAAGTGTTAATCGTCGTTCACTGTGTAAGGCCGTGATAATTATCAGTTCCAATCATTCCAAATGTCAGCCAAAAACAGGGTCTTCGATACAATACGTATAATTCCCGACGCGCCTTTCTTCACGTCTTCGTAATTGTCTCATGTCATCGCGATAATTACTGGCCATCTCGGAGATAAGTGTACAATCACGCAATCTATAAGGAAAAAAAAAACAAATGCTTTCATAATTAATCTCTTCGCTAACGCCCGTTTAACTTAATTACATGAAAAGTTACACAGTATAAGCAACAAAAACAGTGTGATAGTAGATTATTAGATAGATACACCGAGGAGCTTTTTGTTAATTAACAGGTTCAAAGAACTCGCTAAGTCAGTAGATACTTAACTGCAGTTAGGGTTACCTGCTCGATTAGAGTTAACTTAGCATGCAGGGCTGCTCGATACTCATTTGTATGTAAATTTCAACAGAATTTTGTAAGTTCCATAAGTCCATTAGCAGCAGGCCATAACTTTTGGTGGACGTCTTACAAATTATGAATGGTGGGTTTCCGCGTTGGCTCGCGGTTATCAAACAACGATTAGCTTTAAGCAGCTGCTTTGTTCTTAAGCGTGGTTAAGAGAGCCATTCAAAAATTCTGCTTCAAAATATTCTCTGAAGTCGTGAACTTAAATTAATGAGAATACTGTATAATAATGACGATTCTTAGGGTTTCGTATCCGAAGTGTGCCAAGTGGAACCCTATTACTAAGCCTCCGCTGTTCATCCTTCCGTCTGTTTGTCAGCGAGCTGTATCTCATGGACCGTAATAGGTAGACAGTTGAAATATTCACAGATTATGTATTAAAATTTCTATTGCCGCTATATCAAGTTAAAAATTAAAGGGCGTAATACAAGAAACGTGTTTTTTTTTACTAAAGTAAAGTAAAAATCATAGTGTTAACTATTGTACGATGGTAAGGAACCAAAAAAAATTGTGTGCGAGTCCGACTTACACTTTTTTAAAGAATATTTTTTTCAATTTTAGATGTCAAGTTCGTAAAGACAACTTCGTGGCATCCCTAATAACACAAAGGAACATAATCCTGTAAATGTTTTTTGATCATAATTTCCCGAAGTCTTTAATGAAGCCCGTAGAAATACCGAGTTAATGAAGTTTCAGTGCATTAGCGACCAAGTTTAATAACGCAAACACCTCGCCTCACCTCGTGCCCGTCGCCGCGAACCACCCGTCCCTAGAAATTAAACTTTAGATTATCAATTTAACCTCTGAACTGTTTTCATTTAAATCATTACAAAGTTAAATACGTATTTTATTTATAGATGAATGTAATTGGTTTCTAAGAATGTGTTCAATTGATTTTCCGTTCCCGTAAATTGATTTTGGAAGTTCCGTTTGAAGTAAATTGTTGTTAATTGAAGCAAATCATTTCTCTTTTCATCAGTCTTTAGAGTGAAGCAGAAGTTTATTTTAATGCTCGGCCTTTCACGACATTGACATGCGTTATTTGATAACCTGTGATTAACTATAAGTAAAATACCTAATCGTTTGATCTTCTTAACCATTCGTTAAGATCTTCAAATAATTGTTAAGTTTTAATGCAAAGTCCCCAACTATGTTTCACATTATTCTGCATTTACAAACACCAGTATTCGGATATATTCCGTCGTACTTAGACCTACGTATTACGCAAATCCCATAATAACCTTTGCCCAAATATGTCAACGAAAATGAAACATTACTATATTAAAAAGACACGCAGCCTAAACATTCTCGAGAATAATACGGTTTTCTTCTATTTTCTCTACTAAGACGGGAAAAAATAAAAAATAAACGACTTCCTTTGTAGCTCTAACTAACCTCACTTTGAGGACTCGGGTGTTATTTATACAAAAAAATACGAGAATGGGGTCCTTTATTATCTGGGGTGGTCGTATGATGTGATGTAATCTTGGGATTCCACACTCCTTCATGGCATCTTGAATCCTCTACTTAGTTTATTGTTAGTTATCACTATGAGTGTGTTCATCCTACTTGCTTCCCAAAGAAGTATAAACGGTGTAGACAACCAAACTCCTTTCGTTTTTATTGCTGCTGGCTTTATTTTGTATCAACTTACTTTTTATTCGAAAATGAAATTGGAACCCAAAGTTAGTTTTGAAAACAATCAAATTAAAACTTTCTTTGTGAAACTGAAAGTGGCAATCAGTGAGTAAGTTTTAAACATTCCAGTCTGAGCGTAATTGAAACCACTACGAGACGTTTTTAAATTGTGGTTACAGTAATTAAAACAAACTTTAGAGAATCTTATTAAGTCCTGATAGAGAAGAAGAATTAATTGTGTTTGAGTAATAAACCAAATTTGAAATATTTTCTTGTTCTAAATCAGGCAATCAATATTAAATATAAAAAGCTGCCTCTCAGCAATACAAATAGAAAACTTATAGGTTAAGTGGACAGATTCTGGGTAGCCATACATGGCTGCGTAGGAGTCGCCGGCGAGACGTTGTCTTCCGGAGGCGTGGCTAGGCCCGCCCGTCATTCAAATAACACCCATTGTACACTTTTATAGGAGCAATCTTCGACTTGTTATTTTGAGGGCTTCCTACGTGTGTCACTGTATAAAATGTTTAAAATACATTGCTGAACATATAATAAGAGAAACACAAAAAGGGCGGTTAAGGATTGAAGACCGGTTTCTAACTTTAGACAGAAAACATTCAAGTACGATAATGTTTTAGTGTAGGTAAGGACTCCTTACTATACGAAATATAAGATCAGATTAGATATACAGGGTGTCCGTTAATGAATGGATAACCTTGAAATAGCATTTAATAGACATTATGGCCGTTCTAAAAAAAAATTAAAGTAATATACTTAGCCCAAGTAAGATTTATAGAAAAAAATACCAAGTATCTTTTTTACATTATTATGTATTCGACTTCATCACGACCACAAAAATGAATTAATTCCATCGGTTATTTGTTGTCAGAATATTGTACGTTGATTATGCCAACAGAAAAGCAGTAAATAGATATAGAATTCTTACACAGTAAGTAGGTATTTGTTTCTAAAAAATGTACCGGTACTACCTACTTGGGATATGTGTATGGTATGTTTTTTTGTATTTTTTTAGAACGGCCATAAGGTCTGCATAAGGCCATACCTACTATTTCAAGGTTATCTATTCATTACCACATACCCTGTATTAAGAAATTAAATAAATAAATTTCCTAGAGTTTCAACTGGTTTTAGAAGTAAAATGGACTCTTACTAACTGTAACATAAAGAATATTCAGTTGTATTTTATTGTATCCCAATTTTTCATAACATTATCTCTGTTCCGCAGGAAACTGCATAATAAATTTAATTTTACGCCACAAATGATGTCCATGTTTTGTGCCACAAATTGCACCCAGATCTGCATTAAATACATTAAAGAAACTAGTGCTATAATATTAAACTAGCGTAAAATTCGGTGCCATAATGTAGCAGAGCATAAATTATGGCGGACGGCCTAACCCAACAGTCTGTGAACACCATATGGCATGATAAAATATACGCAATATATTTATTTTAAACATGAAACTGTAGATTACTAAATATTTCAGAAGCTGCATCGTAATTTACACTGAACTGTAAAATGTAGGTAAAGTTTGAATCATAAGGAACATACGGCGCTGGTTGCTTCCGTAACATGTGCAATTGTGCAGTCACTTCATACGGGGCAGCTGTCATCACGTAAATTAAATCTAAGATAAATTAAAAACAACTTAAATAAACGATGACTTAATTTGCAAAATAAAAAAAAATACAAAAGCAAAAACCGTGTCATAACAAAATTACAAAACCGTTCACCGCATGCTGGCACCGCACCACAACTTCTCTGGGCATCCAAAATAATCCCAAACCGTAAACACTCGTTGAAATGTTTGCCTCGTAACATTCCATAGTTCATATTCATAGAACCGGGTTGAATGGTTCAATAAACCATGGAAATATATTAGCAACTAATTCTGAAGCGAGAATATTACTTGAATGCACACGTTTGTACTGCAAAGGGCTTAAAACCTTACTAATATAGGAGACATGGCTATACCGCGGGAATCAGCCAACTAAAAGTGTTATAGTAAACCATAGACTTATAAAAAAAGATGGACTCCGCGCCACGCATATCGAAAGTGAAGCACAGTAAGTATGCCGGACCGTTTGTACAAACACGCCTCACGCACACATTTACATCATAGTATGCCGACCGGCCGCCATTACGTGACACGAGCGACGACGTACTTGCAGGTACTCAAATAATGCACGCATAGGGGTCAGCGCACACCAAGAGCAGAGCAGAGCAGAGCATTTTCTGAGATTATTGAAAAAAATATCTTATGATTATTATCATACTTCGCAAAATTGAATATACGCCCAAATTTGATGCTCGACTATGCTCGAGCAAGCCGACTGCGTGTTCGAGTATGCATTGTACATGCGCGAGCGCGCTAGAGCAGCGGCGCGCCGCCGCGCGCCGCTCGCGCCAGTCAGTCAGTGTTGCCGCAGCGAGAAAACGTATGAATATCAACCTACGGAACGGAACCTACGAACATGGAACAACGAAGAAAACTTGATCGGTTTGGTGCAGCGTTCAATATATTGAGTTCAATAGTTCAATATACAGCGATCGGATGTTAAAAGCCAATGCTTGGGAAAGAATCTCCCAAGAAATGGGAAAGCCTAGTAAGTTTAAATGAGTGTTCATAACCAGTACTAAAATCTATAAATAGTCAGCCTATTGTACAGGCTGACTATTTATAGATTTTAGATTAAGTATTTGTGCATATTTTCTGATTTGTTTAGTTAGAGTAAAATACAGTGAATGTGTAGGTATGTGCGGCAACTTAAAAAAACCCCAGATATTTTAAATCAATACAACATATTTTATTTTTTTTGTTCACAGTTATAAAACAAAATCGGTATGTCAAATCATTGGAAATCACGTCGTCATTCTAAATCCAATTATTAACTACATCGATTAATTATATTATCTTGCCAGTTAACTGATCCAGCTTCTGAATTAAAATACTCTTTGAATTTATCTCGGACTTCCATACTTGAGACGTTTTCATTCAGCGGTTGGAACTGTTCAAAAATTGTATCTGTCGGGAGTTTCCAGGGGTTAGTGTTGTTTGAAAGTATTTGTTGTGATGCTGAGAGAATCTGGTGTTTATCGATGAGGAAATTATGCAAACAAGTACAAGCCAAAATAATCTTTGAAAAATTTCAAATTTCTGTACCATTATCCCAAATGCACATTCTACCATTTGTCGAGCTCTGCTAAGTCGAATATTATATATTTTTTTCATGATCACCTGTAATATCATTTCCAGGATAAGGCCTCATTATATTTTTGCATAAAGGAAATGCTTCATCAGCCACAAATACATGTGGCATTTCTTGATCTGTACCTGGTAAGCACTTGTTCTGGGGTATATTGAGCGTTCCATTATGTAATTTGTTCCCTAATCGAGAATGTAAGAATATGGCGGCCATCGCTATTCCGTCCGTATGCACCGACATCAACCACAACAAATTTGTAGTTTGCATCTATAACTGCCAATAATACGGTGCTAAATGTCTTTATACCCGCTGGTGCGATCTCGACTGTCAAAAAAAAAAGCACGAACGCCCAGGCTGTAATACTTTCCAAACCATAGCGCACATTTCATGAACTATCATACGGACCGTACTGAAACTAACTCGGAAATTAAAAGCCAATGATTTAAAACCACTGCCGACAGTCAAAAATCTGAAAAAAAAAATCACTTTCACCCTGTATGTGCTAACACTATGTGTTATAGACACATATATACATATATAAATATACATAAATATATATTTTCTTAGTTCCAGACTGTCAAAGATGCTCGAAGTTACTTCGGGATAATTACAGAAGGGCTATAAGTGCGTATTGAATACGTCTGCCTTCATCAACGTTTGGCATCAAACTGATCAAGCACGCCCGCCGGGCAACCCAGACCATATTTAACAGAGATGGCTCGCGCATGGTCGAGCATGCCACCTGCATGCTCGAGCAGTAAAAATTTTGGTCGACCATGCGCGAGCATTTTGCAGTTCGGTCTGCGCTGACCCTAGATCGGTACGGTGCTTCACTTTCGATATGCGCGGCGCGGAGTCCATCTTTTTTTATAAGTCTATGTAGTAAACTTGGGTTTTAACTACTGTACCAACAAACTTTACTAACGTGAGTGCTCATAATTGTGTTTAGTAAGTTCGTGGAAACTCATAAACTTTAAACTGTTTCGGACAGTTTTCAGATATCCGTGTGTGCCCTGTACATAGGTTTCTAGGAATAAAGTTTTTAGTACATGACAAAAGAAACGTACCTCGCTTTTTTATTTATTTATAGGACAATTTTATTTTACAATAGCTATTAAAAAAAACCACTAATCCTACAAAAAAACTACTTTTCTTACAAAAGATTCAATTCAATTACTTCAATTCAATTCAATTCAATTACTTCAGTTCAATTCAATTCAATTCAATTACTCCTCTAGCTGACTGATTGACGAATCAACAGAGTAATTTTGTTAACAGAAAAGAAATATAAGTTTATAAAACTGTAGGTAGCTCGACTTCGGAAATATAAAAGTGCTCTAAAAAGTACGAAACAAGAAAATATTTCAGACAGAAATCAAGACATAATCAGATCAAATCAGCCGGCCAACTCTATTGCATTAGTTTTGACCGGATATTTCAAACCAAATTCGGTCTGGCGAGTCATCATTAGGGCACACGCTAGGAAATAATAATTTGAAAGAGTCGCCGTTATCGAAATCGATGAGGAGGACCATATATATATATATATATATTATACAGGCATGCGACCACGGCTTTACCTTAACCATTTTTGTATCTATGGCTGTCTTGATTTCTGTCTGAAATATTTTCCGGTTTCGTACTTTTTAGATCACTTTTATTTTTCCCTAATCAAGTTACTTTACTTAGTCAACTTAGTCAAGTTTTTTCTGTCCTCCAATTTTTAACTTTATTTTATTTTTTAAATTTCAACTGTCTACCTATTATGGTTCATGAGTAATCATGAGACAGCCCGCTGACAGACAGAAAGACGGACAGCGGAGGTTTAGCAATAGGGTTCCGTTTGGCACCCTTCGGGTACGGGTCCCTAAATATGCCTAACTACTGCCAGTTATTTACTCCTCACGAAAGAAAACCTGACCTTACTATGACTAAAAATGATGACAAACAAAATCATTTGGGAGTACTATCTACATATTTTTGTCTACCGTGCTAAAACATACTCGTAAACTCACAATCAAAAGGGTATAAAGTCACATGAAATTCAGGGACATTCAGTATTATTGAAGTGAATAACTTACCAAGTGGGGGCAACCGAGGTATGTTGTAGCTATGTGTGTAACATAAACTGTTGATAGTGTAACATATAAACTGGCTTTATGACCTTAATTCCGTTTTTAGCTGTTGTTAACAGTACGTAATATAAGGAAATAGGGTCATCTTGGTTCATGTGGGTATTGACGATTATATTCAAAAAGTTTAATGATGAAATAATAAGTTCATATGTAAAAGTATCTACTTATGATGTGTGGTCATCATCATATAATTCTTTTCCATTCCACTGCCGTCTAATCTTCCTTCCTTTTATGCTATATTTACCTGATTTGTACCGATTTTGTCTGGTCTTCAAGCAATTGTTGTTCATAGGTGCATCTTGCCATCTGTTTTCAGTATAGAATAGAAAAGTAAAATACAATGTACCTACTTTTAGCTACGGTGTACATTAGTGTAAATAATATTCTAACATCAATAGGATGAACAAAAACTTAACTCAAAGTCAAAGTCAAATCACTTATTTCAAATAGGTAGGTACATAAAAGGCACTTTTGAACGTCAAAACTAAAGAACTATTCTAAGTACCAAGATTAAATATAAAAAAGTGCGTTATTCTACCAACTAAATTAATACATATTATGTTAATTACAAACATAACCAAAGACAATGACCCTGTGGATCACAATAAAAATCCACCATATAGGATTTAATCAGCACTAACGAAGGCGCAAAAGCCACATTTCCCGGCTTAACCTCAAAACCATGGATTATGGTGTTACGTCCAGACAATTTCAATCCAACAATGTGGACCCATTTAGAGGCACGTTGAATAGCAATAGAATAGATGCTAAACTAGTATAAATCATAGTTGGAACGCCTAATGAAATGAGTCCTCATACATAAATAGGCGTTCGTAACTATGGTTGCTGCATGCAAGCTGGTGAGAAAAAAACTTTTATGTAAGAACTACATATGAACAAGTTGAGGTTTTGTGAGCGCACGTGTTTTTTATTTTGTTTACATAACGTTTCGGTTTTGTTTCTGAAAAAGGTCCACGAAAAATAAGCATGTACCTACATAACCCATTTCGTCACTGGGGATTTCTGGACATAAATTTTTTTCGATTCCAATTATCAGGGGGGAATTCCACACGTTTTTCTTTGATTCCACTTTTCCCTCGTAAGGGGAACTGTCAGGGGGAATTTGTGGAATAGGCCGTCAATAGTATGTATTCAGACAAACAATGCGAGTGTAGGTAATCTTCAATAAGTATAACTTCGTTAGTATAAAAATTACTAACGGTGAGTTGCACGAAACCAACATTAGTTTAACGGAGACTCTAAATCATGCCATCCCTTACATTTTGTATCAAAAAGAAAGTGACACCATAAATTTTAAGTCTCCGTTAAACTAATATTAGTTTCGTGCAACTCACCGTTAGTAATTTTTATAATCAGGACATCAAGGGTTTTCAAAGTTCCACAAGGTACTAGTAGTTCTTGAACCAACAAATAAAGCACAAAAAGCATGCTTGTAGGAGTGCTTTCAACGTCAATATAGTTGTGACTAGAAATTCACGACCTCTTGCTCGTTAAGGTACTGACACACTAGCTTATAAAAAGCATGCTCATACTAGTAATGTTGTGACACACATGCTACTAAGTAGCTATATTACTCAATAAAAGCATGCTTTCGTGCTACTAATGAGCACGTGTGTCAGTAGCTTTAAGGTATACAACATGCATAGAAAAAAGCATGCTTGTAAGAATGCTTAAAACTAGCATGCTCTGCAGCTATGATGCCAGTTGAAGCATCCTCCTAAATAAGCGTGCTCAAAGCACACAATTGAACATACATGCTATTTAAGCACTAGTTTTCGGCCAAAATGGAAGCTTTGCAAGAAAATACAAATCAAAACAGTGGTTGTCTAAACTTACAATGATGTAATAAGTAGTGTCAGTTCTATCCGTAAAGAACTCAACAAAATAATCGTATGTTGCGGACTGGATCAAATCGATACAAGCATGTTTATAAGCAATCCTGTCCAGACGCACTCGGAGGCGAGTCTGAGCACGCCCCTTCTACTCGCGATTCAGGTAGCATGCTCGAAAATCAAAAGACTGTTGAATTTTGAGCATCCCCGAAATATGCATGCTCATTACTAGGAATGTTTTTGACACACATGCTACTAACTAGCAATTGCTCAATAATGCTATGCTTTCGTGGTACTAATGAGCATGTCTGACCGTAGTTTTAGTCCAGACGAAGCATGAAGATTTCCTTAATTTGACGTAGATATCTAACAGCGGCTTTTTGGAAGCTCCCCCAAATGATCCGCACTGAGCCAACCCTTTATCGCCAAAATAAAATTCTTACATACACTTACATACGAAATAAAAACCTAACCCTCTTTTGGCTTCATCGTAATCCAACAACAAAGATAAACGGGACATAAATGACGTCATAATGCCTGCCCGCGTTATGCAAATGTCTTGGATTACATTGTCATTTTCCTCGAGATGGCTTTCTGGTGCGGAACTGCAGTTCAACTTATATACGTAAAACTAGTGTTAGTAAAACTTGATGAATTACAAACGTTGATTAATATAAAAACGTAAATTAGAACTGTTTTTCATTAAAATAAGACAGTACTTACGTTAAACACTTTTAAAAGTTTCAGAAACACTCGTCTGCCACTATCATTTAATCTTTTCTCGAGCGGATAATGGAATTTGCCAAATATATATATTTGAGGTATCAAAGTATATTATGTAAGCCATAAAACCACTAAGTATCTCTATACATAATAATTATTTATTTATGAAGACAGATATAAATTTATCGGTCAGTAATTCGACACTAAATCGACTATCCCTACTATCCCTATCGCTTACTGTGTCTGTTGGGTTTAATAATCATTAATCCCGGTCATAACGCGCAATATTAGATATCTTAGCGATTTCATACGTTAATTACGGGCTGCGCAAACGCACGTCGGCACGTTATTAGGTACTGAGCTTTATCTGTTTTATGTCAGGAAACGACTTTCATTATGTCCCATTAAGTGTTCACATTATGACATCATTCCTAGGATTGGTACTAAGGTTAATTTTGGTGATTCCTTGAAATCATTCGAATATCAGGATAGTTGATCAGTTTAAAAGAAAGCCTAAAGTCAATCAATTGTTTTTTGCGCTCTATAAAAACTATAATAGTCGAACGTAGGGAGGTGTACAGTACGGCACAACTTAGATGTAGTAAAAATTAGAAAAGAGAAAGCCGAGGGGCAGTACCAACTTGCGGGGGAGCGAGTCA
Organism: Cosmia trapezina; assembly: GCA_905163495.3. Classification (NCBI taxonomy): domain Eukaryota; kingdom Metazoa; phylum Arthropoda; class Insecta; order Lepidoptera; family Noctuidae; genus Cosmia; species Cosmia trapezina. The sequence continues at coordinate 13,885,338 of LR991038.1, forward strand.
CAACCAAATTTAGTTAGTAAAATTACTGCTATTTTTTAAATCAGATTTACGTTTTTGTTAAGAATAAGATTCCCGGATTTCGGACATCAAAAATAAAAGTATTTTTTTACTTTGTACTTACTTAAGTATTTTTCACGTACTCGTATTCAATGTCACTGCCATTGCACTTCATTTCCCAATGTTGCTACTCTTAAAAAAATATAGCAATATACTGTCTTACACCAACAAACCACCAACCAACAAACATTTAAATGAAGAATTATTTGCTTTATATTATACGTGATATTAGGTATTGTATGTTATATTGTGTGATAAAAATAAAATCTTTAGGTCACGCGCATAGACTTATAAAAAAAGATGGACTCCGCGCTGCGCATATCGAAAGTGAAGCACAGTAAGTATGCCGGGACCGTTTGTACAAACACGCTTCGCGCACACATTTACATCATAGTATGCCGACCGGCCGCCATTACGTGACACGAGCGACGGCGTCTTTGCAGGTACTCAAATCACGCACACATAGATCGGTAGGGTGCTTCACTTTCGATATGCGTGGCGCGGAGTCCATCTTTTTTTATAAGTCTATGGTCACGCGTTGCGTCATAATAATTTAAATTATTATTTTGGAATATATATCTTATGCATTTAATGAAAAGAGGACCGATTCAAAAAGAGAAAATGTCGTCTTTATTGTGACGTATTGCATTTTTTTTTTGGCTGATTTATATTATTATTTGTAATTCTTTGGCGTCGCCGTCACGAATGACGTTACTTTCAATGTTGGTTTCATATATGAACTATTTCAATCAATGATTTCAAAATAAGTCAGTGATTTGAATATAATTAAAATAACGAAAACGGGGGTTCAAGTGCTTTTTCTTTAACGTAGTCTTGCAGACGACGGCAGCGGCAGTGCCGCCCGACCACTCTCGCAACGACAACTACTGGTTTCTATAGGAACTTAATACAGAGTATTGGCACAGAATAAATAATAGTACTAACGTAGTATTGGTTTTTGCACTTCCCCTGTAACTGGTCATGAAAAGTATTAACTAGTAATAACAATATTTGTGTAGGGCGGATATAGTTTCAATTGTACATTTTTAGTTGTGGTCGACACATTATGTAAATATGAATAAATAATTAATGAATTAAGGAACTATAACTACGTTTTTCATTTCTAATATCCTACCTTATTATTACTAACATTTTAAGTTCGAAATATTGGTGTAAGTACTATAATAATAATTATGTAAGTAAATACAACTCTCTTCGGGTAAAATAAGCCTAATTATAAATTATGTTTCCAAGTTCTTATGAATCAAGAAATCAGTGAACACAGTACAAAATCGATTGTTTGTTAAGCCAGCACTTACTGCAAGTACCTACTTATTGTACCTACTTGATTCATTCATTACCTACATTTAAAAAAACTGACAACAAGAATATTCTCTATTATTGACTATGAATGTATTGTTTATTCACCCATCACGAAAAACTAGCACAAAATCAAGAATAAAAAACATGACTGATATTACTACCTTATTTCTCACTAACTCCACTATTTCGAATCAGTCATTTTCACGAACCTAACCTCAAGATATTAAGTAAATGGCAAATAAATACAAACTGCGGCAATTCATGTAAAAAACAGTTAACAATATAGGAAGAGCATTAAATTCTCCTCCAAATACACTGGGTTTGGTTGTGACACCGGACTTTTCGTTTGGTACAGGTCGCCCTATATTTAAGAACATTCTCCTGATCATTTCAATTTTTCAAATGTATTTGGATATGACTTTACAAGTTATTGTGTTTGCGTAAAGATCTTTTTGCAGTTTGCAGTAATAAAGTTGGTGATTTTGAAGGTTCGGATGGTGATCGGTTTTACGCTCAGATCATAAAAACACAGTGTTCTATGTGTTCAGTGTGGTTTTACGAATTTCGCCGATGCTACCTAAGTTGTGTCGTACTTACTGTACTTACTATAGAATTATAGATAGATTGCCGTATTTTAAAGAATTGGTTTAGTCGGGAGTTATGCAAATAATTCACACTCGATAAAACATTTTAGATGCTATAACAAAAACTTTTCGCAAAAACTCAATTGACATTATCAAAGTTCGGCGCTCTCTTCCGAAATTGAAAGAATATTGGATTGTTTGAAAAAATGGATAACTCGTTCATGCGTGAACTGAGCTATCGCACTAACAAACACAATTTTCCAATACAAACTACTCTTTGTTAGCCTAACAGAGTAAAAATGAAAACATCACGGTTCCAACATCTAATAAGTTTGTTAAGAACTCGCTAACCCAATGTTGTACCCGCGTCTCCAACTTTTTATTTACGAAACTCTTTTCATGGTGCAGAAAAACTTTCCACAAGACGAGCGTTCGGGGAAAAATCCTCCAGCAAAAAGTGTCCACGTACAAAGACAGAAGTGTCCCAGTTTTATCATAAAAAGCTATACTTCATCAAGACAGTTGACATCTGGAATACCTCTTGTTCTTGTTAATCGGTGGTCCCATTAGGGAACGTCTTACTCGTGGACGGAATGGCGACCACAAATCATAGAAACTATTAAGGTTAACGAGGCAAGCATTTGAATGAAGCATGGTGGCCAATTATTAAAGAGGGCTACGGAAAAAGCTAAGCGTACATTGGCATGCGTGACGTCACCACGGCGCCGTCCCCGCTGTGAATAATGGCTTCAATAAATTAACCTTGCGTCCAGATGTCTTAAATTGGAACGACCTGTAGGCCACAGATTAATAGTTACAACACAGTGTACACAAACATAGAGTTTAATACATCTGTGAGCTTTATATTCGAACTCAGTCAATACCTTAGGCAAATCAAAATATATCTGCGACTTGTTCCTTAATCTTGCGTCCAGATGTCTTAAATTAGAACGACCTGCAGGCTCCTATAATAGTTACAACATAGTGTAGGTACTGTACAAACCCATAGATATATCTATCTATATAAATATAAATTAAAAATTTAAAAAACCCCCAACGCAAAAAAGAAAAGAGAAAAGAAAAGAAAAGAAGAAGAAAGAAAATAGATTTATTTAGCACAGACTAAAAGGCACACACCATAATAGGTATAACAATAGGTACCTACTTAATAAAAAAATAAAAAAATAAAAATAACACAAAATAACACAGCGATGAGTGTGTGCCCGACGGCTGCGCCAAAAAGGCCCAGTTCAGCAAAAATGCCAGACAACTAGTGCCTGACGCTGGTTTTCAACTGGACCAAGTGTGAGGTAACGGATGTAAATCAGTTTTAATAAATAAATAAATAAATATACTGCAACGTGTGTAATAAAAAATAATAATAAGTTTGTGTCAGATAATAATAAATAATATCATTTAAAAAGTCAAAAATAATACCTATCGTTGAGCCATCAAATTCGATTGAGTAATACCTATATATATTTTAATTACAGAAATTGATGGATGGCACGATAAGGTTTGCTCATTGAATTGGCGCTATAATTTCGCGGCGGGGTACCGCATAAGTACATAGTCAATCAAGTGAAGGGTCTGACTTACTTATGCGGTACCCCGCCGTGACATTATAGTGCCATTTCAATGAGCAAACCTTATCGTGCCATCCATCAATTTCTGTAATTAAAATATATATAGGTATTACTCAATCGAATTTGATGGCTCAACGATAGGTATTATTTTTGACTTTTTAAATGTTCTCTTTTCTTTTTTGCGTTGGGGGCTTTTTTAAATTTTTAATTTTATTTTATTTTAACCTTTTTAAACAATTTAACAATACAGAAATGAATTTTTAATACTGCAGAATGTTAAGTTTCTCTGCACATAACATTAACTTATAATGATGCCACCATCGTACTGCAAATAGAATTAAATACTGATAAAAAAAGGAATACAAACACTACTATGTGCTATTTTTTTTTCAAGAGTGTACTAGTGTGCTGGATATCCTGACTGCAACATCAGCTCATCGTGTAGCCACCATTGCATTGTATGTAGAATCAAATACTGATCAAAACGAACCCAAACACGACATATCTGCTATATTATTTTACCAAGAGTATTCTAGTGTGCTGGATATCCTGGCTGCAGCATCAGCTCATCGTGTTGCCACCATTGCATTGTATGTAGAATAAAATTCTGATCAAAACGAATCCAAACACGACATATCTGCTATTACTTTTTCAAGAGTCTTCTAGTGTGCTGGACATCCTGGCTGCAGCATCAGTTCATCGTGTTGCCACCATTGCATTGTTTGTAGAATCAAATACTGATGTAAATGAATCCAAACACGACATATCTGCTATTACTTTTTCAAGAGTGTTCTAGTGTGCTGGACATCCTGGCTGCAGCATCAGCTCATCCTGTTGCCACCATTGCATTGTATATAGAATCAAATACTGATGTAAATGAATCCAAACACGACATTTCTGCTATTAATTAACCCCCGACGCAAAAAGAGGGGTGTTATAAGTTTGACCTCTATGTGTGTGTGTGTGTGTGTCTGTGTGTCTGTCTGTGGCACCGTAGCGCTTAAACGGGTAAACTGATTTGGATGCGGTTTTTTTTATTTGAAAGCAGGTTTTCCAGCGATGGTTCTTAGACATGTTTTATCAAAATCGGTTCAGCCGTTTCAAAGTTATCCGCTCTTTTGTTCGCTGCGGTAGGGATCTTAGACGCGTAATGGGTATTTACTTTACTTTCAAACCTTAGTGTGACCTAAAATTTGAAACATCCATGTATGCTATCTATCTATGCAAGATTATGGACTTCTTGGTCTGATGCTGCAGCCAGGATATCCAGCACACTAGTACACTCTCGAAAAAATAATAGCAGACATGTCGTGTTTGGATTTATTTACATCAGTATTTGATTCTACATACAATGCAATGGTGGCAACACGATGAGCTCTGATGCTGCAGCCAGGATGTCCAGCACACTAGAACACTCTTGAATAAGTAATAGCAGATATGTCGTGTTTGGATTCGTTTTGCTCAGTATTTTGTTCTACATACAATGCAATGGTGGCAACACGATGAGCTGATGCTGCAGCCAGGATATCCAGCGCACTAGAATACTCTTGGTAAAATAATATAGCAGATATGTCCTGTTTGGATTCGTTTTGATCAGTATTTGATTCTACATACAATGCAATGGTGGCTAAACGATGAGCTGATGCTGCAGTCAGGATATCCATCACACTAGTACACTCTTGAAAAAAAAATTGCAGATAGTAGTGTTTGTATTCGTTTTTTTATCAGTATTTAAGTAATTCTATTTGCAGTACGATTGTGGCATCAGGATGAGTTAATGTTATGTGCAGAGAAACTTAACATTCTGCAGTAATAACAATGCATTTTTATTTTGTTAAATTGTTTAAAAGTTAAAAAATGTTAAAATAAAAATTAAATTAAAAATTTAAAAAACCCCCAACGCAAAAAAGAAAAGCGAACATTTAAAAAGTCAAAAATAAAATCTATCGTTGAGCCATCAAATTCGATTGAGTAATACCTATATATATTTTAATTACAGAAATTGATGGATGGCACGATAAGGTTTGCTCATTGAAATGGCGCTATAATGTCACGGCGGGGTACCGCATAAGTAAGTCAGACCCTTCACTTGATTGACTATCTACATATGCGGTACCCAGCCGCGACATTATAGCGCCAATTCAATGAGCAAACCTTATCGTGCCATCCATCAATTTCTGTAATTAAATATATATAGGTATTACTGAATCGAATTTGATGGCACAACGATAGGTTTTATTTTTGACTTTTTAAATGTTCGCTTTTCTTTTTTGCGTTGGGGGTTTTTTAAATTTTTAATTTAATTTTTTTTTTCAAGAGTGTATCCAGCACACTAGTGCTGGATATCCTGGCTGCAGCATCAGACCAAGAATTCCATAATCTTGCATAGATAGATAGCATACATGGATGTTTCAAATTTTAGGTCACACTAAGGTTTGAAAGTAAAGTAAATACCCATTACGCGTCTAAGATCCCTACCGCAGCTAACAAAAGAGCAAATAACTTTGAAACGGCTGAACCGATTTTGATAAAACATGTCTAAGAACCATCGCTGGAAAACCTGCTTTCAAATAAAAAAAACCGCATCCAAATCAGTCCACCCGTTTAAGCGCTACGGTGCCACAGACAGACACACAGACACACACACACACACACACACACACACACACACACACACATAGCGGTCAAACTTATAACACCCCTCTTTTTGCGTCGGGGGTTAAAAAAGAGAAGTCCTGACTGACCGACCGACTGACTGACTACGGACTACGGATCTAATTTTGCACAGATGTTCCCTTTATAATGTAGACAAGGAATAAGAAAGGAATTTCCGGTAGTACGTTCCGTGGGATATTTTCCGACATCCACGCGGGCGAAGCGGCTGGCCAAAGCTAGTGATTTATAAATCTGTGAGCTTTATTTTCGAACTCTGTCTACACCTTATTCAAAACAAACTCAGCGACTCATTCCTTAGTAAGCACCTATTATAAAGTATTTATCGAAACTTGCACCGCTCCACTCGTCGCGTTTAATTACTGAACAATGTCGCCAGTAATAAATGTCCGAAATTGTGACTAAAATATTTAAACAGTGAATTAACTTGTTATGTACCGTTAAACAACAAGAAAATGCAAACGACAGTGATAATTATTCCTTTTAGAACGAATTCCGCAGCTGTAGAATATTTAAATAAGCTCTTAAAGAATGCTTCCGTGCAATGAGTATTCATAGAATACGGCACGAATGAAATTGCTTTTACATTTGTGCTTTACAGGAGCATCTGTTGCTATCTGTGGGTATAGGTACCTAGTTATTTTGTTTATGTTAGGAACGAATCCATTTCCTGCTGCTCAAAACATCGTCATATAAATCTCGGCATACTCTCTTGATGTTTCATTTTTCTGAATTGTATACTTTTTCCTATTAATGTCGTGTGCCTTCGATCCTGAATAGGACTATGCCATCCGTATGTCATATTATACAGGGTTACTTGTAATTCGACGTATTCCTTGCAGGACGTCTTATTAGGGTTAAAATGCAACAAATTAAGCCACCAAATGTTCTACCGAAATTCAGGTTTTTTTTATAATTTTTGTCTAAGAAAAATATAAATTACGAAAAATTAAGTTTAATTAGTGATCTTTTCCCAAGGTTTTAGGCATCTTTCAACTTTTAATTTTTAACAAAGATCTGCTACGGCATCAGCTATGATAATAACTTAAATTCCAGTAAAGTCGCGCCGTAAATCATTTTTGAATTGTATTTTTTAATTAAAAAAAAAAACAAAAAATTCTACTAACTCAAAAACTATTGAATTTCGGTAGAACATTTGGTGGATTAATTTGTTGCATTTTAACCCTACTATGACCCACTGCAAGGAATACATTGAATTACAAGTAACCCTGTATAATACTAGGAAATTGTAAAATAAAGCTTAGGAATATTCAGTAGGTATCTGTCTACACTTGTCATCAACCTTTTATTATTATTTGCGACGTAACTTTAATTTTATTGAGGTTATAAACATAAAATAACATCAGACGTGTATTCCCCGGTGGGTTACGCAGCATGTAATAGGGGGCGAGTCTATTGCCATCAAACCCAGACTCGGGACTGCTATGACAAATTCCAGATGGAAAAACCCAATAACAATTTGCCAGACCCGGAAATCGAACCAAGGACCTTATGCTCAGCAGTAGCTCTTGCGACCACTAGACCAACAAGACAGTCTTCAGTAAACATCCTCATTGAAAATGCTCTTAACATTGTTGAATCATATAATACAAGTCAGAAATCTGAGCATACAGTTTGCATACATTTGATGAACTATTGGGCAAGGTAGAACGGTTGCAGCCGACGAAAATGTATTCATGAATCGGTCCGCAGAGTTTAGCATTGCGATGAGCTGCGAACCGCACCAGTGATGTGTACTCTCCTTAAAAATACCTCCTCATACATACCAACGGCGCGCGGCGGCTGGGAAAGTGTGCAATATTGAAATACCTAATGCACTGCTCATTATGCAATATTGATGGAACCTTTCCGCAGGCAAAAGCTAGTACAAAATAAGATTCTTATCCATTTGTGTCTAATTTTAAATACGAAACTTTTTCATAGATGCTGGTGAGTAGGTACCTAAGTATATAATTATCTAAGCTCAATAAACTTAGAAGAAAATTCAATCAACAAAAAATGTAGATAAACGAAGAAACGTTTAAAAATAAAAATCAAATAAATATATATGTTTAATCTCATTTTCTGTAGTGTTTGTAGTTGTTTAAAAACTGTAATTGTTTACTATTCTTCTTTATCTTTTATCACTCCCCTTGGTTTGTATACCAATAATATATATTGCACTAAGTTACCTATATGTGTGGACTTGTAATTAGCTAAATAGTTACCTATATTGTAATTATTTTAATTATTTGTCTGTAAGTCCTCCTAAAAGATAAAATAAATAATAATAAATAATAAATAAAAAAGGTTATTAGGTACCTACTATTGTGTTTATATACGTATGTAGCAGTCGATCACATGCCAATTTCCATTTCGCTAACCCAACTAGTGGACCTCAATGCGGTTACGATCACACTCAATCGCCTCGCGGGCTGTGGCACATTCAATGCAAATTATACTTCAACCAACAAACGAAGCCTGCTCCGCCCCCACGTACAACCACCTTCCATTACATTCAAATTTTAGACGCACACGTGATAAAATAAACGCCTCATCTAATTTTACAACAAGTAATATACTCGTAGATCGCAACATTCTCCGATTCCGCAGCAAAGTAACTGAATAAGAGCATTCTGAATAATAAAGCACCCCTTTTTCTGCTTCATAAAGTGTTAGACGGCAAACAGGTTCTCCTTACGTTTTTCATTTTAATCTAAAGGCCAAAACCCACTGACTCATTCATCACGGTATCTCACGAGCCGTGTGGAATTTTGCACAGGCGCTCTCTTTTGGGACGCAAGGGATAAAATGGGATTTCACAAAATTCAACAGCGATCAAAGATCCTGTGGGAAGGCTACGTTAAAGGTCGAGGCTATTCTGAACATATTTAGGGTTATCTTTCTAACTTTTATCCAAATGAACAGTGCCCGCATATCTCTAAAGAGAATAAAGCAATGCCAGTATTATTATATTTTCAAGTATGATACAACAAAACAAAGCATTATGATACCATACCTACAGTATAATAATCTTAGTGCTTTTCTTTCTTTTACAGATATGTCGGAAGCATCCGTATCATCCGATAATCATCTCTAAACAAAACCACAGAGGATGCCGAAAAGCGTGCGAACGCTTTAAAATGTGTGTGTGAATGTGTTTGTTAAAGCGACATTGAACAAAAAGATCGTGAAAAAGTATGCCAAAAACAAAAACTTGTAGTTTGGGACGGAACAGTGCACAGTGAGCATCGTATATGGTGTGGACAGAGTATGCAACAGTCGAGCGCTTGAATAAAGCGGTAAAGCGGCTGTAAGGGATGCGGAGGCGTGGCGTGTGACGCGCGGGCAGCTAGCGGCACCGCGGCGGATGCGGCGCGCCAGCGTGTACAGTGTGAGCGAGGGCCTGGAGCGGTGCGCCTGTGCTAGGTACGACACTCCTTTTATGATAGAATTCATTCGTATATAAACATAAGGATACATTTATTATGGATACAATTTTGAAACGGACTTTTTAGTGTCATGCGGATTGTCTCACACCCGTGGGATTGGCCCGCATGCGGGATACGCAGCACGCATCATAATAAAAACATTTGTATTTGAAAGTAGCCAATGTGTGAGCAAATCCACATGTCGCTCAAAACAGCATTAGAGAACCTACGCTTATGCCTCTGCGTTTAGTGGTTTAGGCTGAATGTTGCCTGTCAGCCAGTCACTTGTCAGTTTTATTTGTTTACAAACCGGAATGTACTGTACCACACGCAAAACACGATTAGGTAACACGCTTATTTGACAGTGCTTCTGACATTAAAAGGCCTACATATCGACGTTAAAGAGCATAAGAGACCGAAAAACCGATATAGGTATTCCCATCCCAGCTGTGCTATCTTTTATGAATATGAATATAAATATATAACATATAATATGAATATGAATATATAACACACACACACACACAGAGGATTGCCAAGATCTTAGTGGTAGATATTTAAGTACTAGACAGAGATTGCGAATTCTGGGTCAATCAATTTTAATCTATCACTCCATTCGCTTTAAGGATGCGAAATGGCTCAAAAATATACATATTCCATGATACGCATTTTCACTTTCCGACATTGTCACAATATGCGAATAATTTCGGTACATCAGACAACAATCCCGCATTTGCATCTGAAGCGAGCGGTATTTATTTTAATGTACCTTTCGTAATATACCTACCGCAGCATACGCATTTAAACACATTACAATTAAATGTGCTGCTATTAAATGCTCTTCATTGTAAGATAACGAATTGACTTCTCGTTTTATCGTATCAGGTCACATCGTCGAAAGTTCAGTGAACTTTTTGTAAAGGCGCGTTTACCTTAGGTCGAGTAAATAGTCTAGTACTTCTTACTACCTACTAGTAATAATTTACATGGGTAGTGTAAATAGTCTTTATGCGTGAGAGCTGGGCTTACCTATTTCCATTACCCCAGAATTATTGACCTAGTAACTCTCCCAATGTAACCACATCCTAAAGGTGCTTTAGTTTTGTGGCTAATCTTTATTAAGCCATACAGCGCCCCGGTAAGGTCTTATATTGCTTGCTTCATTGGAAAGCTGCACGCTGTTATCCGTATCTTAATTGTCAGGTTATCCGGGATTCCTGGCGAACGCTCTAATTATCCGGTCCGGACGTGTTTTAAAATATTTAACGTTTAATCTCACTTCAGTTGGTAACGATTCATTAAAATAAGAGCACGTTTTGTCAATGGCGTCTGGCGATGTTGAAACTACCGTCAATACAAGTTAAATGGAAGTGGTGGCCATTTAAAAGGTTTTTGTAAACGGTTCGGGTAAAATGTTTAAAGGCTATAAATATCATGTTTTATTGGTGCGGATCGTTTATTTTTATTTATCCATACTAATATTATAAATTCGAAAGTAACTCTGTCTGTCTGTCTGTCTGTCTGTCTGTCTGTCTGTCTGTCTGTCTGTCTGTCTGTCTGTCTGTCTGTCTGTTACCTTTTCACGCCTAAACCACTGAACCGATTTCGATAAAATTTGGCAAAGCTATAGATGGTATCCTGGGGACGGACATAGGCTACTTTTTTTTTTCAAAAATAATCCTACAGGGGGTGATATAGGGGATGAAAGTTTGTATGGGAAACTCAGTATTTCTTAAGTTAGGGATGTGAAAATTAAAATGTATGCTTTTCATAGGAAATAAAGAAATATGCGGTTCAGCGTTTTTGAAAAATCATCCCCTAAGGGGGTAAAATAGGGGTTGATTTTAAAATTTACAAAACTGCACGGATTTCGACAAAATTTGGCAAGGCTTTACATAGCATCCTGGTAAAGGACATAGGATACTATTTTTTCCATTAATAATCCTACAGGGGGTGATATAGGGGATGAAAGTTTGTATGGGAACTCAGTATTTCTTAAGTTAGGGATGTGAAAATTAAAATGTATGCTTTTCATAGGAAATAAAGAAATATGCGGTTCAGCGTTTTTGAAAAATCATCCCCTAAGGGGGTAAAATAGGGGTTGATTTTAAAATTTACAAAACTGCACGGATTTTGACAAAATTTGGCAAGGCTTTATATAGCATCCTGGGGAAGGATATAGGCTACTTTTTGTCTTAAAAAATAATCCTACAGGGGGTGATATGGGGGATGACAGTTTGTATGGAAAACCCAGAACCACTGAACGGATTTCGATAAAATTTAGGAAGGCTATAGATGGTATCCTGGGGACGGACATAGGATACTTTTATTTAAAAAAATAATCCTACAGGGGTGATATAGGGGATGAAAGTTTGTATGGGAAACTCAGAACCACTGAACGGATTTCGATAAAATTTGGCAAGGCTATAGATGGTATCCTGTGGAAGGATATAGGCTACTTTTTGTCTTAAAAAATAATCCTACAGGGGGTGATATAGGGTATGAAAGTTTTTATGGGAAACCCAGAACCACTGAACGGATTTCGATAAAATTTGGCAAGGTATCCTGGGGACGGACATAGGCTACTTTTTTTTCAAAAATAATCCTACAGGGGGTGATATAGGGGATGAAAGTATGTATGGGAAACTCAGTATTTCTTAAGTTAGGTATGTGAAAATTAAATGTATTCTTTTGATAGGAAATAAAGAAATATGCGGTTCAGCGTTTTTGCAAAATCATCCCCTAAGGGCGTAAAATAGGTGTTGATTTTAAAATTTACAAAACTGCACGGATTTCGACAACATTTGGCAAGGCTTTATATAGCATCCTGGAAAAGGACATAGGATACTTTTTGTCTAGGGGTGATATAAGGTATGAAAGTTTGTATGGGAAACCCAGCATTTCTTAAGTTAAGGATATGAAAATTCAAATTTATGCTTTTGGTAGGAAATAAAGAAATATATGGTACAACGTTTTTGAAAAATCGTCCCCTAAAGGGTACAATAGGGTTTGACAAATATTTGTTTACCTACCTCTTTTTAAGAGATTTAAGGGATTGGAAATGTAGTCATACTTCGAATCTTGAGGTAACATTTAGTCTTTATTTCATTCGACGTTTTTACGAGGAAATTATTTGAACGAGTGGACACTCGGACAAAAGTTATTTGTTATTAGAGCGTGACTGGCATAATAAATTTCAAGTTATTAACAAAGTCCCCCCGCCGCGTAAGTCTGTCTGTTTGTATGCGATAATGTCAAAAAGTACCGAACGGAATTTCATACGGTTTTCTCCAATGAACGGAGTCATTCAATGTTATTAATTATTTTTTGGTTTAAATTGGCTGAAATGTGACGAAGACTGTTGAAGATGTCGGAAAAAGTCATGCCGACTGGTAGATTTATGCCTACTATACACGGTAACGATATATCGTAGCGATTTGAGTTTGCACAGTTATATCGGACGGCCCTATGTTTTCCACATAAACGTTCCCATGGGATATTTTCCGACATCCACGCGGGCGAAGCCGCGGGCAAAAGCTAGTGTTATAATAATAGTCATTTGTATCAATCATAATAAAGATTAATTGATGATAGTTACAGGAGTCAGCATTTATTGTTATATATAGGTATTCTTCATTTAGGTTAGCAAAGATATTTCTGCGTCTCACTATTGTAATCTCTTACCCTTATCACATAGGTAGGCTTAATACGTACCCATTATTTTTATAAGGAAAACGAATGGATCGCCTAGCTAGGATTATTACTTATTCTCTGTTTCTAGTATCCCTTGCAACATTCTCATAGCATCTACTAATAAATTTGCTGTTCAAAATTAGTTTAACTACAACGTAAATGCTGCAACGTACTGAATAGGTTCATGATGTTAGCACATGCGACAGTTCGTATCTCGATTCTAGTTTTCAAAATAAACATCTCCAAAATTGCATTCGGCTTCATGTACACGACGCCAGAGCCGCAACGGCGCCGGACCGGGGCCATGCTGGATTCGTGTCGGAGCCGCGCCGGAGCCGCGTGTACACCGCATTGATACCGAGTTATATAGTAAAACAACGAGCATGCGGCTCCGGTGTCGTGTACATGAAGCCTTATAGTAAATCACAGTCGACAGCTGTATACAACGTGTAATGCTAAATGCGCAAAACCTCTTAAGGGGTCATTGTACTCATCATTATGAACAACTTTTACTATGGGGCCAAACCTGAAATCGCGAAAAAAAAATCAGCTGTTCAGTACATTTTGACGAAATTTGCGAACATAAATGTACTGAACAGCTGATTTTTTTTTCGCGATTTCAGGTTTGGTCCCATAGTAAAAGTTGTTCATAATGATGAGTACAATGACCCCTTAAGAGGTTTTGCGCATTTAGCATTACACGTTGTATAGGTACTGTTGACAGCTGAAAATAAACAATCAACCAACCTTACTGACAGGTCCGAATTTAATTTCGTCATTTCGCATTTTCGCATCCATTTCGACGCATTACTTATCAGCATATCAATCGATGTAGTTGTGACCGACGCCATTTCCGTCGCCTGTTAATATCCATGAGCCATGTTGGCGTAAATTTCTGAAAATATAATTATGAATAAACTCGACGTGTGACGTTTTCCTGCGAGCGCAGTATGTGAGGAAAATTCTCAAGTCTTTCCGTTTCCGTACGTGCGTGGCAAACTTTATACTTTGTACACGAGTAAGGCGGTTTCCGCGTGTGACCTCTTATCTATACAGGGTGACCTGAAATTAGTGGCGGACCCGTTAAGGGGTGATAGTAGGCATCAATTCCAGTCGATATCACTCTTAGACCTACTGTCCTAAAGTTTACCCATTTCAAGATATTCCTACTTAAAGAATTTTACAAAAAAATCCTACTTTAAATCTTAAAATAGCTCTAAATCGTAAAAATTGGTCTTTTTGGACCATTTTTACGTAAAGTACCAGAAAGACCAATTTTTAGGATTTACAGCTATTTTAAGATTTAAAGTAGGGTATTTTTTGTAAAATTCTTTAAGTAGGAATATCCTGAAATGGGTTAACTTTAGGACGGTAGGTCTAAGAGTGATATCGACTGGAATTTATCCCTACTATCACCCCTTAACGGGTCCGCCACTAATTTCAGGTCACCCTGTATATTTCTCTAAGCTCGATAACTACCTACTAAATATTGTATTAACCCGTCGCACGCCAATAATTAGCAGGCACAATAGATTTTTTATTGATATCTGTGCACATGGTGTACGGTCAGCAACAGAAGTCGGTTAGCACTGATACTTTTTGACATTACCTAAATCAACACAAAATGATATGAGAACCTGCTTTATAGCATTTCATTTATTAGATAAGAGTTATAAGTTTTTAAACTGTCATGGTCACTAACACTGTTATTAACACAAACGGCATATTTACCATGTTTACTGTTTTTGAGTTCCCGATATCTTGTTTGTGTGAATAACAGAGATAAGAGTTAATTTTCTTTAAAATTGACATCTGTTCCGATTTTGTTTGTTTTTTTTTTTTTTTTTTTTTTGTGTTAATCGACTTTTGTTGCTGACTGTACAATCGACATTTTAAGAGTTGAAGAAACCTTCGTCTAACTAAATAAACAAACAAACATGTTGACAGGTATAGAATTAAAACCATTTCAGAAGATTCTTGTAATCGAATAACCAGTCAGACATAAATAAGTATAACTTGTAGTCAACTTTATCAAGTAACAATGCCAACAACAATCTTTAATCAATGTTACATAAACAACTAATTGTTGTTTATGTAACATTGATTAAAGATTATAACGTTGTTATAAAGATTACAAAGGTAATTTAATGCAAATTGCGAATTCAAATTAATTTCATTAATATTCCAAGCATGGCGCCCAACGAGCTAAATTAAAGCCAGAAAACAGAATTTTTTGCTTAATTTAGAGAGATTTTCCTATGTAGCTCGTATTTTATTTTTGTTATATTCTATTGTATTCACAAATCAACGTCTACTAACGATGGAGCGATCATTAAAATAACGAAGTGTCGCTCTCCAAAGTGTTGATTGGACATTGTACATTTTCGATAGATTTTTGTGTGTTAGTATGATGTAATCGCTAGAACGTAGTCCAACAATAAGTAAATGACGAACACTTCATTATTATTGGATTCCTAATCCAATAATAATTAAATGACGTTCTTACCATGTCTAACGTTTATCGTGAAGTTAAGTTGTTTCTTCATACTTTGTAGCCCTGTTTACGTAATGTAGTGTTGTTATTTATTTGATCCAGTATGATGAACATAGCGAGTTAACCTCTCTGTGACCTACGTTTGTCTATTTGATGGGTATGAATTAACCCATGACTCCAAGTATCTACTCTTCCACAGAACGGGGAGGCTCTAAAGCCGTTTGTACACTATTACCACAATTCTTAGTAACCGCGAGCAACAGTATTACGTTTCGTGGCGGGTAAGTCAATGTGCTAACCGTGTGAGGGTAACGTTTCATCTTCATGATGCTTCATGCTCTGTGGTACACAGCGAAGTTACATCCACATCTCAACCACACACCACACATCTCCTTTCACAGACGTTGCTGAGGATTTTAAATGTGGGTAGTCGATGTGTGAACAGTGTTACATTAAATTGCGTTGCGTTAATGCAGGGACGTTAATAATTGTTGAGGAGGTCTCCTAGTAAGAACCAGGAGAACTGGAGCTCATGGTGAAGTCACCATCACCATTATGCATTTTGACGAGCATAAATTGCTTAGCAACCATATTTAAGTAATCAAATCGCAACCCGTGAAATACTTACCTGTTCACCAAATGGTACTTTCCAAGAGCCAATGCACGAGTTACTATAAAAAATACCGAAATCGCTACAGGTGTGCCCATAAAATTTGAGGGTTGCTCTCGATTTCCATGGGTCCCATCATCAGATCCTGACTTGATGATCATGGGACCACCTGGGAAGTATACCCTTTCAAACAAACAAAAAAGTCCATATCGGTCCAGCTATTTTCGAGTAATCGGGGAACATACATAAAATAAAATAAAAATAATAAAAAAAAGGTTCCGATGAATTGAGAACCTCCTCCTTTTTGAAGTCGGTTATAAATGATAAATGATAAATGATTTATTTTCTGTAAGTAGGTTTGTACAAACACTTTTACACGTCAAACATATTTTTTTTTTAAACTAGATGAGTTCGACGTTTCCTATCTGACTACTCTGAGAAGAAACGCCGAAACAAACTCAGAGGTCACAGTCTCTTTTAAAGTCCAGACATAATCTTGGTCAGATCATGTGAAGACCATGTAGATTGCAGTCAGAAATGGTCTTTTGATGAAAGAACCACACAGATTGAGTGGACCTGTCCAGTCAGTGCACGCATTTGTCAGTAATCGTGCAGCTCAACTCAAAACTTAAGGAGCTTAACGATTCGACGAACAATACCAAAGAAAAGACATTTGGGTAGGCCGCATAAATTACTCAAACTGTCAGACTATAACTAAAACTGAGAAAAGGATAAAATAAATAAAAAACAATGATCCACGTAGTCTTCACATTCACAATAATTAAAAATAGTATAACAAACAAAATATTCATGTCATTGTATAGAATATGTAAAAAGGTATTTAAATCAACATTAATAGTGTAAATTTATTGGAGCAGCTCAAACCCAAGCCTTTTTGTCCTCAATATAGTCTTTGACAGTATAAAAGGCTTTCTGACAAAGTTTCCGCTTTATACAATTTTTGAATTTATTAAGGCTTAGTTCTTGAATGTGGCTAGGTAGTTTATTATAAAAACGTATACATTGGCAACTAAACGAACCACTTATTTTCTTCAGCCTGGTTGTAGGAACAACAAATTTGTGTTTGTTTCTAGTATTCACATTATGGACGTCACTGTATTTTTTAAACAAATTGATATTTTTATGAGCATACAAAAGATTTTCATAGATATACTGAGAAGGCACAGTCATTATATTAATTTCTTTAAATTTATCTCTGAGGGAGTGTCTGGGACTTAATTTGTAAATTGAACGAATAGCCCTTTTTTGTAAAACAAAAATTGTCTGAATATCGGCGGCATTTCCCCACAACAGAATACCGTACGACATCACACTATGAAAATAACTAAAGTAAACTAAACGGGCTGTCTCTAAACAAGTTAAATCACGAATTTTCCTAACGGCGTATGCTGCAGCGCTAAGCTTTTTCGACAATTTATCTATATGGGGGCCCCATTGAAGTTTGGCATCCAAAGTTATGCCCAAGAACACTGTGGTATCTTCGGGAATCAACTCTTCACCCTTTATGAGAACACTAGTTTTTACTTGTCTAACATGAGGTATAGTGAACTTAATACACTTAGTTTTTTTCTCGTTAAGAAGTAGGTTATTAACATTAAACCAGTTAACTACTTTTGCGAGGGCGCTATTTACATTGTCAGTAACCAGCTGCTGACGTTTGAGTTTAAATAAAAGTGAAGTGTCATCTGCAAACAACACTATATCATGATTATCCTTTATGAGGTAAGGCAAGTCATTAATATAAATAAGAAACAAAAACGGGCCAAGAATTGAGCCTTGGGGGACCCCCATTGTTACTACGGATCCGGGTGATCTTTTCCCGTTAACATCAACTCTTTGAATCCTATCACTTAAGTAAGAAGTGAGAAGATCCAGAGAGGCGTTCCGGATTCCGTAGTGATGCAGTTTCCTGATTAATGTTTCATGAAGAACGCAGTCGAATGCCTTGGACAAATCACAAAAAATGCCCAAAACATCGCATTTATCCTCCCATGCATTATAAACATGACCTAAAAGTTCAACACCGGCATCAGTAGTCGAACGACCCCTTGTAAAACCAAACTGTTTGTTATGTAATAATTTATGTTTATTAAAAAATCTTTGCAGTTGATCTAAAATAACTTTTTCAAAAATTTTACTAAAAGTAGGTAGCACTGAAATAGGTCTATAATTAGTAGGGTCAGATGTACTACCCGATTTAAACAACGGTATTATTTTACTATATTTCATAAGATCAGGAAACTCACCACGGTCAATACAATTGTTAAAAATAACTGCTAAAGTAGGTGCTACAATGTTTATAATTGATTTAGCAACGTCCACAGAATTACCCCATAGATCAGCAGTCTTTTTAATATTTAACGTAAACAGAAAATCAAGGTATTATAGTAAAATTACAGCCAAAATATTGTAAAGTGTTAAAACTATCAAAAAAATCGGCCAAGTGCGTGTCGGGCCACGCGCAGTAATAGGGTTCCGTAGTGCACGCCGCCACCCGTCGTTATTCGAGCGTAAGTAGGTATTATTAATTTAGAAATCATTATTAATAAGAATGTTAATGATTTTATTTTTGTATTTTTTACATGGTTCATAAACTTTAAAATATTTACTACCTATTTAGCTAATAACGTTACACAAGTCATTTTTAATGGAATTTGTACGAAATTTTTACTGTTCAAAGTACATCTTACAAGTGGTTGGCTACTCGTAAACTTGAAAAGCCTACTTAGCTGTGATAGTTTTCCTTTTAATTTCGTTATATATACTATTACCGTAAATTTTTTCACCCATCCAAACCTAACCGTTTAGCTGGCAGGGGGGGGGACACTTGACTCTAACAAAAATTAGTACCTACTTTAAAGCTTAATATTTCAGAAACGGATTCCTAAATCGAAAAGCTGTTTTCACAAACCCAATAAATAATAACCCAATTAATATTTTTGAAAGACCTATCCAACAACATCCCACACCATGGGGGAGACGAGAAAAAAAAATATCTCCACTTTACGTGTACCGAAGTTACCCTAAAAATTTTTTTTTTTATGATTTTATTTTACCACTTTGTCGGCGTGATGGATATGTATAATCATGATAAATTGTAGCTTTCTAGTACTAAGAGTCTCTGAGCTAAGCTGCGGACAGACAGACAGACAGACGGACATAGCGAAACTATAAGGGTTCCTTGTTGACTACGGAACCCTAAAAACAAACCAGTTTGGAATACCTAAATGCATGTTTTATGCTTTTTGTATTATTTTTACCTACATTTACTTAAGTGAACAAGAATGAAATTAAGCCGAAAATTTTTGAAAAAGCCGAAAAATATGTTTCAATCAATCAGCTCAGCCTATCGCAGTCCACTGCTGGACATAGACCTCTCCCAGGCTGCGCCACAACACCTTGTCCTCCGCCTTCCGCATCCAGTCTGTCCAGTCACCTTTTTAAGGTTGTCGGTCCATAATATCTAACTGGAGGGCGTCCACACTACGCTTGCCGATACGCGGCCTCCACTCTAAGAATCGTCTACTCCACCGGCCTTCGGTCTTTCGACAAACATGGCCAGCCCACTGCCACTTCAGCTTACTTACTCTGCAAGCTATGTCGGTAATTCCGGTTTTGTTTTGCGGAAAACTAAATTTCTGATTTTCTTCAAAGAAAGTATGACCATTTAACCCGCGCCATAGCACGCTGAGCGACCTTGAATTTGTGGACCAGCCCGACCCAGTGTCCAGTACGTTTCGGCACTGTAATGTCATAAGGGGCCCTACCCGTTATGACATTGCTGTGTATTGCCTGGTTAAAGACCTTAGGCTTCAAACATTGCAAGATAGGTGAGGAGAAGACTTGACGAAGTTTTCCAAACGCTGCCTAACCCAGCTGGATCCTTCTGTCGGTTTCTTTCTCAAGACTGTGTCTACCGAGCTGGATGACTTGCCCCTGGGAGACACACTGCTGACTTCGAGAAGTGACCCTTTGATATGGATTGGACTCGGCAAGACGTGTGAATTATACGTGACTTTCGTTTTGTTCAAATTCATGCCGATGCCAACCCGCCGAGAGGCTTCATTTAGGCTGTGCAGCACCTGATATAGTTGTTCAAGTGTCGGTAAAGCGAAAGTGTGAGATGTACTTGCCGTTCACGTTGATACGCTGTACAGTCCGGTTCAGCGTCTTAAAGACGTCCTCCAACGTATTGGTGAACAGTTTCGGGGATATCATATCCACCCGTCTGAGCAGGTGAATGGGGCTGGTTTTCTTATCTTGGATCTGCACAGTCATCGTGGCAGCGTCATACAAATATCTTAACACTTCGATGTAGCGCCAGTCAATTCAACTTCGTTGCAAAGAGGCCAGAACTGCCCATATTTCGATGAAGACGAAGGCTTTCACGTAGACGAAAAACCTGGTGTCTAGGTGGCGCCATCTGCTGTGTCAGCTTAATGCAGCTAATGGGTAGCATAATAAATATTTACGTAATCAATTTAGGGGGCCGTATGTCGTAATTCCGGGGTCCAATGGAACCCACTACTGAGGCAGCAAAGGTTCGTGTGTTCGGGTCCAATCGGGGCCGCTTCCGAACTATACGGTTACGGAGCCCAGTATGTGGCCACTTTTCTACCTACGTGTTATTCAAATTATATTTGTTTCTTATATTCCCAGGTAGCGCGGGCGCGGGTGCGGGTGCGGGTGCGGGTGCCATGGCCGGCTGATGGAGCCCGGCTGGTGGTCGCCCTCGCCGTCGGCCTCGCCGCCGCCGCCGCCCCGCGCCCCGCCGCCGCGCTGCCGTTGCCGACAACCCTTTTCTACCAGCTACACTTGCTTACCACACTATGGTATGTATTAGCTTTACTATCCGATCAAGTTTATAATCAAGGTGTGAGAGACAGCCCTCCGCAGACTGATGGTGTAAATTTAGTATAGCATAGTAAGATGACCGGTACATGAAATTATTACAGGAACGTTATGGGATCCAATAAACCTGATTTGTTTTATTACCTCACACGTAATGTATCTTTACCATGGCAAAACACACGTAGCGAACAGCAGCACAGCGAGCCTTCCTCATATTACCAGTAACTGGGTTGTGGAGGTCAGAAAGGTAGACTCTTCATGTAAAATAAAGGTATTCAGTTGCATCTGGTTAGACGGGGAGCGGACTCCAACATAGTTGGGAAAAGGCTATAGGCAGATGATGATGTATTGATGTCAACGAAGTTTCAGTCATGACGTCATCCGTAACACTTTCAAGAACATTGAACGAGACACTATAGAAGTTTTCTCGTTATGACGTCTACGGGCGTTTAGTCTCCTTGAAAGCGTTAAATATTTCGAGTAATTATCTGAAGAGGTGCGAAGACGAAACCTGAGATTATGTCCGGCCGGCGAGACCACATTCTATAAAGATGTTTAAGTGTCTTGGTCGGTTAAGGCTTCGCTGTTTAACGAGTTAATGAATTCAGCATTCAAGCCCTCTCAAATAACAGGCAGGTAGGAATAGCCCATTGTCATCACGCTGTCACAAAGCCTGAGTGTCCCATCACAAAGTCCCTCGGCACCAAGGGGCCTCTCGAGCTATCACGGGAAGGTGAAATTAACCTTTGAACTTTTGAAAAAGCAATATGTTGTCCGATTTCCCGTGCCTCATTCCACTCCATTAAATACTTTCATGTTTATAAGAACATATATTACATTAAACTTACTGGCCTAAAAACGTCGTTTCCGTAATTCTTCCACGCAAATAAATCCTGAATCTCTTTGTAAAGATTCACAATCTCTGCGGTCAAAGCCAGGCAAGGAAAAACACATGGTGACGGCTACACGTTGAAAAAACTTTCCGCGAGAAATATATTATTTCTCGACAACAACGCAACGGTCAACACAATTTTATTCTAACGAATGTATGGTTCCTTCTCCGGATGCGAAGCACTTAGCCGCTCGGCTGCTTCCATGCGAACCTTACATTTATGAGATCCTTTTCGAGTTGTTTTGTCTCCTTAAAAGATTTATGCTGCATGAAAATATATATACAGCTGAATTGACACAGTTAAACTTACGTAATATTTGCAGTACTCCTTTGCACGTACATTTGGCGTGTAATCAATTTTAGCGATTCGGAGCACACAATCTAATTCCTTTGGGTAACGATAATTGAATAACTTTTGTCTGCCAATCATTGAAGCTCTATCTTTTGCGAAATGCTGAGCCCATTCGAAGGGAAATAATAAAACAAAAGAACAATTTGTAGGTGTTGTCTTAAGATTCCGTTAGAACGCTTCTTTTATCGAATCTTTTTTACTTACTTTTTTTGAGATCTGATGAACAGTACTTTTCTGATAAGGGGGTGTCAAATGGCTTGTTCTGAGTCGTAAAATAAGTACAAAAGACTGCTCAACAATATCAGTATTATAGAATTTCGCTTTTGTGTTTAATATTAGGTTAACAATTGGTTACACTCGCTTTTACTAACCTCCGGCAATTTGTATCGAGTTCACGTAAACTGAAATTGTTAAGAGCTATAATGCCATATAAAAATACGGAAATGACTGCCATATAGTGTTACGGATTGTTTTATTTCATTTTTTATGTGGAGTTTTATTTGTAAATAAAAGCGCTGGAATAAAGTTGTGAGCTCTTGGTTCCCTTTTTAATAATCTGCTCGGCTTATCCTTTGACTTCAACCCACAAGCGAATGCACAAATCATGGTAATGTAAAAAACACTATCTAGAATAACTCCAGCCAAAATAACACTTCCCTATTCACTCTCTACTAAAAACTGAAATAATCAAGAATTTTGTTGACAATGTACTTTATACACAGATGGATGGCCAGACGGCGAGGAAGAATCCACGGGTGGTGCGTTGCGGGAACGCGAGTTGCGTTCTCTGCACCGCACCGTGCCCGCACTGCGTCGCCGAGAGCTCGACACCCGCGCCATCAAGCACCACTTCTACCCAGAGGGAGGATGGGGGTAAGTGCCCACAACATCAACTGTCCATTTATAACAATAGTCAGACTTAATGTATCAAAAATCAACATTAATACAGAAGTCCCTGTCATGATAACGTACATTTAAATAATACCCTTAACAATATATTTACCAAAACAATCACCTGGCTGAACGAACATAATTTGGAAATAAATTTTGCTAAAACTAAATTAATAACTTTCCACCCCTACCAAAAAAAACCTATTTATGTAAATTTTTCTTATAATAACCACAAAATAGAATCAGTAAATGAATTTCCACTATTAGGCTTAACTATAGATTTAAACATCAATTGGAAACCACACGTACAGAAAATAAAATCCAAACTTTCCAAATTTGTGTACGCTTTTCGAGAAATAAAAAAGACCACAAACTTGCAAACTGCTCTGGTCACATACTATGCTTATGCTCATGCTTGGCTTAGCTACGGCGTAATAATGTGGGGAAATAGCACAGACGCACCGGCGCTGTTCACAACTCAAAAAAAGTTACTTCGGATTTTAGTTAATTTAAGACAAACGGATAGCTGCAAATCCCATTTCATAAAGCTTAACATTTTAACTCTTCCCTCTTTATACTAGGTACTGGAGATCTGTAAATTCGCACACACACACCAACACTTGTACACAAAACGAGAAGACATACAAACTAGATACACACTCCGACACAAAACACGTTTAAACCTACCGACATCCCGTTTAAAAATGCACTCATCTAGTCCACTGGTTATGTCGATAAAAATGTATAATAAACTACCTGAAGTACTCAGAAATGAAAAGAAAATTGCTATTTTTACAAATAAATTAAGAAAAATATTAATAAACAAATGTTATTATAGTATAGAAGAATATTTAATTGACAAATCCATAGACTAACTGACATAATTATATAAATGAATACATAATAAATAATTTAGATTAATTAATAATTAATAAAATGTTACCCTAATTTTACTTAGATTAAGTTAATTTGCATGTTTATATAAGTCCTCTTCTCTCTAACTTTTCTTTTGCTGTGCCCGACAGGGTCCACGATTGTTACTACAAATGTCTACTTACCACCTAAGCACAAACATTGTGGAATGCAATAAATGATTGAGTATTGAGTATTGATTGAAGTTGTGGACTAGCCTGTGAGAAAAAGCTACCTAACATGTAGAATTTCTCCCTTTCTAGGGTTCCGTACCAAAATGGTAAAAAAGGAAGCCTTATGGTGTGACTCAGTCTGTCTGTCTGTCACAGCTGGATATTTCAAGAACTACTAATGCTATCAACTTGAAATTTGGAACAGT
This sequence comes from Cosmia trapezina, assembly GCA_905163495.3. Taxonomy (NCBI): domain Eukaryota; kingdom Metazoa; phylum Arthropoda; class Insecta; order Lepidoptera; family Noctuidae; genus Cosmia; species Cosmia trapezina. Next base: position 13,910,087 of record LR991038.1, read on the forward strand.
TCTAGCTGACGTTTACCCAACTATTTTGCAAATAAGAAAGAAATAAAAATATTTATATTTTTTGCCACAGGGACTGAAAGGGGGTCTTAAAAATTCAAAGTGGGGCTACTAGGGCATGTTGGGTATCATATGAAATAGCGCTGTGTGCACATTCTCAAACATTTTTTTTATTTTTTTTTTGCTCACATAGCTTTCGACTTTTTATGAAAAATGTTAAAAAAATACCGTCCCCCCCCTTATTTCCGAAGTTTGAAAAGAGAAAAATTTGAATTATTCTATGTGATAGAAGCTTATGTAAAGATTACAGGAAAAATAAAACGATGTCTCTAAATAGCACACTTTTTCAGAAATCGGAACGCAAACCTCGGTGCGCGAGTCCGACTCGCTCTTGACCGGTTTTATAAAGAGAGTAAATATCAGTGGTGGCCCAGTGGTGGTCCGTACTTACTTACTTACTTACCTACTTGTAGGTCGTGCGTTTGAAGCCAGGCAGGCGCTTTACTTTGTGTAAATTATTTCATCACCACTGCTCTCAAAACAGTGAAGGAAAACATCGTGAGGAAACCGGTATGTCCTAGAACCAAAAATTCAAACACTTGTGACATCTACCAACCCGCACTAAGCCCGAGGGGGAGATTACAGCCCACTCCCTCTCGAAGAGACGAGGCCTGTGTCCCAACAGTGGGAACATTATAGGCTGATTATTATAAATATCAATTGCCTACAATTCCTCAACAATTAGCCACCGCTATTTACACAGTAAGCAGCATATTAGCATCATATAAACTGGAACAGCTGAAAGTTAGCGTTGATATGCTCTCGAGCACTCTCCATTGGCTGTAGTTAGATTAGGGAAAAGTTGGCCTGTTCAGCTAGTGGTCAACTTCATTAACTTCAGTTTGCGTAACTCTGCACCCACCAAATTGAATATCCGACCAAGTATAAGGCAGCATAACGGTTAGTATTGACATAAAAATAAAAACGTTATCTAACATAGAGCCTTTGACATCCAGCGACGTAAAAACAATTTACCAATTACCGTGAATTTTGGAGCGCGCAACAGGAGCATAAAAACAAAGTACCTATACGCGAGCAAAAACTAACACTAAATCTGAAAATTGATCGACGAAGAAAGACAAAACGAAAGTCGAAAGCTCGCTGCTATAAAATTCTACGACTGGCGGTAATCATGTTCATCAAACAAACTTTTGAAATATCAAGAATAAGTGCCTACCTACTGTTTTATTACTTTTTTCAGCTCTCCTGTCTTTACAGGATGCTTCGATCAATATTTCTTATCGCATTCGAACCGAAATAAATTGTGAAGTCAGACGAGTAACTGGATAAGAAAACGGAAGTAATCGTTATTCAGGATCGGTTTATACCTGTCTATTTACTTTAGTTTACAGGTAACATGAAATGTTATTATTAGCACATGAAACGGGATATTTACCATCATATCATCCATTGAGTGAGCGCCAAACTGGGTGTACAAAGGTTTATTAACAGACAAAACAAACAAGTTATAATGGTAAATATCCCCTTCAGTGTGCTAATAATAACCTTTCATACTTACCTGATTAAAAGTTAAGCAATTTAGTATTTAGAGCTTTAACCTAAAGCACCGGGTAGATGTGTGGCAGTATTCCAGAGCTAAGATTGAGCTAAATCCGTTGGGATTACGGAAGCACATCCCATATCACACATTAATTACAGATTCTGAACTATTGTAACTATTTCCCTAAACAATACAGTTGAAATAAACGCAATACATAGGCAAAGTTACTTACTCCTTTTTTGACGAATCATGAAATAGCTGAATGAATTATTCATGTAATCTAATAATTCTTATTCACGTATCTTGCTGTTGTTTTACTTTATCCCTCTAGTAACATCGGATATTATTCTCATACAATACGTATTAAGTATAAGATTTGATGTACCACTAGATACGACACGACACGTCATAAGCCGTCTTCGGTCGCAGATACATGTTCCGAGCTATGTGACACAATGAACACGAATCTCGAATTTCCCTCGAGTTCGTGACGAGACACAAGATGAAGACATATACTCATAATATCATCATCAGTCGTGAAGCAACTTTATCCCGCGTATGAGATAAATTCGATGCGAACATGAGGTACAGTCAGCAGGGAATTCGCGAATCTGATACGGACATAATGCGATGGTCTCATCGGACGATAAACGAATTTATATTTCGGATATTGACTGCGTGCCGCGGCTATTAATGTGCAGGTTTCTGGCGGTGACAGTACCACTCCTTCTCATACATGTGTACAATAATGATTTCATTTTAAAATTGGTTTTCAGAAGTACGTATAATGTTTTTCACAATTGGTCCGAACAGCTGAAATAATGAAATTGAAAAACCAATTTGTTATTATGACTGCGTGTAATCCGTGTCGAAGCTGGTATCTTTAAATATTCGTAAATGGTTATTTATGAATACAATTCACAACCTTTTCCTACGTTCACCGTTCTTTTGACGGATTTTCACGGGACATCCAAAGGCATGACAAAAAAGTTCTTCGTACGAGGAAATTGAATGTTGAAATTTTTTGAACGAACGCTACATTGAAAAATCTTTTTTGCCCCATCTTCACATCCATCTGGGTATCATTGAATGGCTCTTTGAAACTGTCTCACATTGAATTAATAAGAATTTCATAAAATTACGTTTCAGGTATTTTACTAAGAAATATATGTTCATGATTTATGAGCGTTGTTGTGTCCTTACATAATATATGTGAAGTAAATAAGGTAGGCCACTTTGTGTCCCCAGAGTGTCCCACCTTTAACGTAGTAACGAGTGTATTAATAATTCACACTACTAATTGCTGTAATAGAGGTAAGCCTTAAAATACGGATTACTGCGTTAACTTCCTGCCGACTTGCCGGAGCTTCACCGCGAGAATCATACTGCGGCGAAATAAGCGCACCGATTTAATTACGTCGCGGGCGTCAGGATCACACGCCTCTCGCCATGGATCCGTGATAAGCTAGAATTTACACGTGATTTCCATGCACGACAGAACAATCTGGGTGGACACGCCATTTGTTACTAAGGTGTGTGTTAGGATTCGTAATTTAATAGAAAATTACCGTTGTTTAAATTTGTGATTGTTTCCAGATGGATCGTATGCGGGGCCGCATTCCTGGCCCATCTCCTATCCACTGGGCTGCAGCTAGCCTATGGAGCGCTTCATGTGTATGCCCTGAGACACCTTGGACCCTCCGCTGATCACGCTGGTAAGAGTTTTTAAACTTTAAACGCTTTTTACAGAAAACATCTTCCAAACAATCTAGATCAGTTTTACCTAATGTAATAATGTATAGGTACTCTCTCTCTGTTTTTTCATCTCCTGAACAAAGTTTCCGTTATTTACGTTGTTATTGTCTGTACGCTGACATCCTATAAAATCCAATCGTGCGTAAAACAAGAAGAAATTTTGCTTGCATTAGGATTGTATATTATTATTAGACATGACAAATAATAAATAAAGTAAGGACAAGAAAACGACAATAGCTCTTAGGTCATAACTGAACGTAAGATTGAGGAAGAAAATAATTTTGAATGCGTAGCGGAGGCCGACGAGGGACTCAGTAGAAAAGTAATCTATCACCGGCAACCCTCCGGATATAATACTTAAATAAACAGACAACGACGAAAAAATATTTACGACGCAAAATGAAAGCGTAACAGCGTTACAGCCAAAATAAACGAGTTCACCTTCACAACTTTTAATTACTATCATTTTGTAAACTTCCAATTTAATAAAGAGGCTCATCTGCTCACTTGTTACGACTTTGTTCGGCCTGTTGACATTTGTAACGTTTTTCATGTCTCTATTTAGTCGTAATTTTCTTGAACAAAGGCATGAGATTGTGTTTTAACAACTACAATTTAATATTGGTTATTAAATAAATGTACTTTCCGAGTTACCGGTATTTGTGAACCAGGTTGATTTATTGAATTAATTTTCCAAGATTCACGACTGGGGTTGAATATTAAGAGGCAGAAGTAATTTCGGTTATGAGCGCGGTCTTTGTTGTCAGTGGCGGGGGCGGGGCGGGGGAACATAACTCTGTCAGGTTCGCCATTTGCGCCGCTTTCAAATTGGAATTTAGCGACGTTAACGAGTTGAGGTAGAATCTGTGAACGGACAAGACGGTATCGAACACTGCACTTATTAATACCGAACCTTATTAAACTCAGGCAATATTACCCAGCCTGATTGCAGCCCTCGACACCGCATGATCCCAACAACATTAAAAACGTTAATTAACTTTAATCCAGTCTTACGGTGCCAATAATTAAAATGCAATAAAGTGCAAAATCAGGCCAAGTAATTATAACTTTTAAGCTGCAAGATAAAAATCGACACAATTTTATTGTCCCCTATATCCTAAAGGCTAATTTAATTATATCGGCTTTAACTTCATCTGACGATTTCTTGGTACATTCTGAAGGGAACGATAATGCGTACGACAATATTTATAACGGGGAACGACCATTCGGGTAATCGTGTTAAGTGAAATCTCGGAACGATGGGAGGATGGCGGTATTTCCCAAATTACCACTGTCTCACATCCGACTAATGTGTTTTACGTTGACCGCACTATCTTAGTGGGACCAATTTAGGCTAAAATAAGTATTTAGGTACTTATCTGCAATTCCGTTCGCATCGAGCATGACATTATACCTATGTGGAATACAATGGCACTAGGTATTTTTTGTTATCATAAGGCGTATCTGATGCCCTAATGACGTGTGTGATATTATTTAATGATCCATTGCAGTTGTCAAAGTATAGGTACGTTTCGTCATAGAGTTATCTTAACTTACAATATTGTCCTAGGCCTATAATACATAGATAATTCGGTTCCATGCCTGTAAATTGCACTTCTATGTAAATAAACTACTAGGTGAATCCCTATGGTTGGCCTTTTGGGTTACATTTCCTTTGTTTGCCTCCTATCAACAATAATCTAAATGTGTTTTTGTTGACGTGATACTCAAAGGTAAAGCGTTTTCTCGTGACACTGGTAGGGTTTTATCACTCAGATTTTATTGTGCGTCCGTCTATGTCGGGGTAGGACGGACGGTCATGTCCCTAAGGAGGATCACAGAATGTAGAACAATTCCACTCTAATAAAACAAAGGAAAATTCAAAAACATTTCTTAAGAAAACCCCATTAAGTAGTTGTCTAGGTGAAATATTCATAAAACACGTGATGTTGCAATAGTTATACTAAATTACAATAGAAAACAGATTTTTAAAATTAAATAAATAATGTAACAATCGGAGAGTTCTGAATTATATTTTTAAACATTCACATTTTGAACTTCTCAACTTTACAAAAAAGGATGTTTTATAATACGCCATCTGATATGTACGGATATTATGCGAAATAATCTGACTGAAACACAGCTTCCAATTAGCAGAAATTCAGCCCGAAAGTTACGGCGTGTTCTCAATTTCGAGCAAAAAATGTTGTCCACACAATTTATCCGACCATGTATTTCCCTCGTGGGAACATCGGGACGAGCCACTGAGCCGTTAATTCTCCTGTTGAAAAGTGATTTGACACCTTGTTTGACAAAATTGATCAAATCGTTTTTGAGTTGTTCGCTAAACAAAGTGCCGAGCTCAAAGTCGGACGCTTTGCCAAACTACAGTGCTCAAACTTGTAGAATCAACACTCCGTGTGTGTGTTTCTCTGTTAATATCAAGCAAAATACAACATGAGATACGTGAGATTAATCTATTCCTAAAGTTGTCTAATTCCCTCACATAGCAAACATGCCGCAAAACTTTAATCCAGCGAATTTGAATTGAAACGTGGGTCCCTCGTCAACGAGAGCGCTGAAAAGCTCGCTAAACTACGAAAAGGTCAACAGGAAATGTAAAGAGTTAAATTAAACACGCCATATTGGACGGTGGATATGATGGTACATATTTGTTTAAATATGAAAAATTGGTAGGTAATGTAAATCAGTTTTTATTGCACACTGTGTCTTTGCAAAATACATGTTATGAAATTAAAAGTATGTACCTACCTATATCGGTTGACTATTTCTATTTTTACTGTCTCGAAAAAAAATTGTGTATATTAGGTGAACGGAGTAGAAGCATATGGCATACCTAGTTTTTTGTTTTTTTTTTAATAGTTTAGACAGAAAAAAATACCTAAGTACCTACCAATAAATACTACAAATTCGATGTAATTAAACTTTTCATATTTGAACCATAAAAACAGAAATTTTGAAAAAAATTATAAATCGTTAAAAATATCAAAAAAATCATATGCAGCCTGCATATGATTTAAATTTTTAATTTTTTTGTTTTTTTTTTTTTTAAGTTAGGTATGCCATAGGCTTCTACTCCGTTCACCTAATATACCCAATTTTTTTCGAGACGGTAAAAAAAGTCATCCGGTATATTTTAAGGAGTTTTTTTTTTTATAGAGTCACAATACCAGTACATACATTATTACCATACATTATTATTGCCACGTTACTTTATGTTGTAAGTAAGCAAATATTTGGGGTTGGAGGATGAAAATATTGACAAAAGTCATGAGAGTACGGAGGAGATAGCTGCGCCGCGTGGTGTGTTTCATGAAACTGCGACTTATGGCCTCTAACGTGTGTTCCTTCCTTTAGTTTGGGCTGGCACGATATGCGTGGGACATGAACGAATTAACCAATTCGTTCATGTCGTGGGAGTATTACGCGCCGCGGCGAGACGTAGGATTATCTATCCGCCTTGTGGCACTCCTCGGTGGCCTACTGTCTATTCAATACTACAACATTATGTGCATCAGTTAGGGCTGGCACTGGCACGATATGTGTGGGCGTATCACGTGCCGCGGCAATATGTAGGATGTCTATCCACCTTGTGGCACTCCTCAGTGGCCTACTGTCTATTCAGTACTGTAACAACATTATGTACCTCAGTTTGGGCTGGCACGATATGTGTGGGAGTATCACGCGCCAGGGCGATACGTAGAATGTCTATCCACCTTGTGATAGTCCTCGGTGGCCTACTGTCTGTTTAGTACTGTAACAACATTATGTACCTCAGTTTGGGCTGGCACGATTTGTTTTGGGAGTAATACGCAAGAAGTATCCGCGCCTCGTGATACTCCTCGGTGGACTATCTACAGTCTATTCAATACTATAATAACATTATGTCCCTCAGTGTGGGCTGGCGCGATATGTGTGGGAGTATCACGCGCCGCTGGTGCCTTTGCGGCAACACGCAGGAAGTCTCCGCGCCTTGTGGCACTCCTTGGAGGACTGCTTCTGCCCCTCGCTTGCCTCTTCACTTCATTCGCCACGCAGCTTCATCAGACATTGCTTAGTTACGGTAAGTACCTACCTACTTGAGAATATTCAAAAACATTAAAACTCTTCACTCAAATACATATTTTCGAAATCGAAAGGCTTTGTTCACTTCACACCAATAGTTGGCACTAACTTAGGTTATACTTGTTATACTACAGTCCGGCCGTTGACATAATGCTTTGCTGACACCTGTCAGTTGAACAAATTCTAGTTGTAATAAGGATCAAATTTGCAAAACACCTTCGTTAGTATGAAATTGACAGGTATCAAAAACGCATTCTCTCGCCGGCCAGATTGTAACGAGTGACTAGACTACTTACTTAACTACTTGAGAAAGTCTGAATATGATATATGGTACTTCTAAAAACTCTTAACGATGGAATGTGATCTACGTTAAGTTTTCGAGTCTGGGAAATTACGAGAGCGTTACTTTAACCGATAACATTTGCTAAGCCATAAATGAACCGGGCAGACAACTCTTCGGGTTCAAATTCAGCTGCAGTAAATTCCTTGTGTTATCTTTGTAAAACAAAAGGTGCAAAGCTAAGCTCTGTATAAAACGCGTCTTCGGTTCAATAAGTTATCCTTTCCACACAGTGCGGGTTTACGGGATATTGAATCAAGCTCGCTTGTTAGTTTTGCTTACTATTCAAGGATGCTTGCTAAGCGTGATATCGTTACCATACGTAACGCATGGTAGCGAGGGTTAAATATATAGTTTTACAGAAATCATCGTTTTATTTGCAAGGACTTGTATTCTGAAATGCCAAGACAAAAATAGTCTTTTTCTCACTACGTTCAGAGTTCTGAAGATTCAAAAAGTTCTTTAGGTTTTCAAACTAACTGAAAAATGTCTTGTACCTACCGGTACTAACCTTTCCTACCTTAAAGGGCTGCTGGACTTGCTAATTATAGCTGTTACCGGTTGTAACAACGTCAGATAAGCAAAGAAAGGGAAAAATGCACAATAGTTTTTCTTATAAAATATGAGTCAAGAAAATACTTGCTATAAGTATAGTATAATTTTGCTGCTTTCTTGCTCTGGTTGTTCAACTTTCAGATTGGACTGCAGTATTAATGGGATGTAAAAGGAAACTTGCAGTACCAGGCCAGTTGCAATTGTGCCTCTCTTAAGTGAATATAGGACTCAATATTGACTCTGGTGACATTGTGGCTTCACGAGTATATACATATACACGAGTATATAGATATCACATCTAGCCTTTTCTGGAAATTCAGGCATGATGTGGTTCGCATGGAAAAACGTAAGACACCACAATAACAGCCACATTTTAATAAAACAACTAATTACCTGTACACTTGTTAAAATAGTCAGTGTAAAATGTGTTTCTGACTGTTTTAGCATAGAAAACCTGCAAACAAGTTCAAAAGTTCACGGTTGCTGAGCCGTTTACCTTAATTTTTTAATCACACGTGAATTCTCCAACTTATTTTAAGCCACACAAATAACTCTCATCAAGTCCCACATTTACTTATGCATTTTATTTCTGGTATCTCCAACCCAGGCGTGGTGTTGGGTATGGGATGTGGGTTCGTGCGTGAGTCTGCTGGCTTGGTGCTGGGCGCCTACTTCAGGAGACGGAGGCAGTTCGTCGAGTTGGTGGCCCACGCTGGGGGTGGCGTGGGCATCGCACTCTTCAGCGTCGCCTATAAGGAAGCCGTGGGGTATGGCATTGAAAATAATTATATTCAAATTTCAACTAATTCATTCTCAAACTAATTTTTATAATACTTTTTATTGGACTTTGAAAATCGATATCAATTTGGTAAATTGAAGGCCATTTCTGGATATAGAGAAATCAAATAAAAATTTATTATCAAATTGCTCGTCGAATACGAATAGAATTTGGCACAGTTGGTATCTACCAATATAATATTTTACGCCATACCAAGAAAAATCATTTAAATGTTCACAATTTCTACCAGGAAACTAGGCTGGCGTTTGGGATTACAGGCAGTGACCGGTGTGCTCGTCCTAGCTTTCTTCCTTAGCGCCGTATACCGCAGTGCATCTCTATATCACCCCCAACGACGCGCCATACTTCACCTCAAGAACCAACGTCGAAAGGTAAGGCCGGTAAGACTGAAACTTTTTACATTATTCAACGAACTCACCGACTTAAATCTAAGACAAATTATTTTCCCGCAATTTGTACTCAACGGAAACTGACACTAATTTATGTAAGAACATTTAATTTAGATTTAGATCCTTTTCTCAACTTGGTGAAGCAAAGTTTCTCTTTAATTAATATTTGCCAATTTGAAGGCATTACCACAAACTTCAATTGATTGATTATAATTAAATGAACTCGTTTGTATTTGCGTTAGGTAAAAGAAAAGAAAGGCCTAGGAAAGAGAGGAGGACCAATCTTCGATTTAAGCCCTCTCCAATCCAGGCCGGCGAAAGTTTTGTTGCTGGCCGCCGGATTAGCTGCCTTTGGACTTTACACTCCCGTCTTTTTTTTGGTAAGTCTAATTGCTAAAGTTTTGGAAAATCAAAAAGTTTTCGTGATTAAATATTAATATTTGTTTTTATTAGGCTTTGCAAGGTTTTCAAGAAGGTTTAGAAGAGAGTGCTCTGGTGTTGTTACAAACGTTCCTGGGCTTCGCTGCCGTGCTCGGTTGTGCCGGCTTTGGGCTCGTGCTGGTGCGACCGTCGGCGCAGTGCCTCGTCTCCAAGCAATATCTTTGTCAAACAGCTATGGTGGGAATAGGTACACAATTATTTGATTTTTTTAAGTTCAATTCCATAAAAATCTAATATACGAGTATTTCAGAAATAATAAGGAGCAATGTTTCCAGGTATTTCAATGCTCGCGCTAAGCAGCGTGGAAGGCTATCACGGATACGTGCTGTTTGCTTGGATGTACGGACTTTGTTTGGGAGGATTTTTATATTCTATGAAGATGCTCACAATGGAACGTGTTCGAGGAAGACATTTTACTAGAGTTTGGGGTAAGAATATTTAATGCACTATGTAGTATTTTTTTATAGGTTTCGCTTTAAAAAAGGATGGTTAAGAGTTTTTTTACTGAACAGGTTTCGTGCAAGGTGCTGAAGCTATTCCAGTCATGGTGGGTGTGCCAGTGACAGGGTACATCAATCAACAAGTGCCAAGGGCAGGCTTCTACTTCTCGTCGGCGGCGACGCTGGCGGGCGCTATGCTGTTGTTTTTCGTTGGGTTTTCTAAGCGGGAGCCGGAGCCGCCGCCGCCAGCTCCGGCTCCTACACTGGTGGAAGCGTGTCCATGTGTGACGCCTCCGCCGCGCTGTGAGCCGGCATGGTGTGCTTGCAGTGCCGGTGGGGCCACGGCCTACTGTGCCTGGCCTGGCCCCACTTGCGGCACACGCCTGCCGAAGTCGCTCTCATACGCGGCGCCGCTTGACCGCGCGTGCTGCTCGGCCGCGCACTGCCCCGACTGCTACCGGCGCGCGCCACCGCTGCGCCCGTCGCGCTCCGTGCCCGAGGGGCTGGCGACGCGCGGCGCCACGTGGACGCGCGGCGGCTCGTGCCGGCCCGCCTGCCGTCGCCGGGAACATCACCTCATAGAACAGATCACCACTTCCGTATGATAGTGCGATAGTGCGCGCAGTTCTTGTGATGAAGAGCTTGCAAACATTTTGTTTTATTAGTGAGTAATGAAGGAATTGTGTACATAATTGTTTCCGTAGAAAATTATGTACCTAGTCTACTAATTGAAGTGCAAGTTGAAGTGATAGATTTATTGAGAAAGCAATAAACTGAAATAAAATAATATTTGATCCTTCTATTACCTTCACAAACCAGTGGACTGAATGTTTTTCTTTGTCTTTTTATTCATATCGCGTACAATAAAACATTGTTATTATTTACCAAACGGTATAATAGCCGATAGGCGCCCAACTTGGGTCATATCCATATTTGCTTGTTAACCAACAATCCAAATAAACAATCAACATCAAGCTGGAGAGTAGAATGTTAACTGTAAAATAAAATAGCAAATTTTTCCTACTTCTTAAAGTACTCGTGGGACCTTTGTCGTAGTTAAATATTAATATTTTATAATGTAGAGTCAACACTTTTGAATCATAAATTCTTCAATCTTTGTGTCATATGTATTTACCTATCTTAACTGAGACTATAATTATAAAATAATAAATTTGTCTTTGTGTTATTCTCAATAAACGATGAATTGAAAACAGAAATATTATAGTACCTACTGTGAAGAATAATGAAACATGAGTATGTATGTTTGTATAAATCAATAGTCTGTTTGATAAAAAACAAAGTCAATTTTAGCGAACATATAACTGTTTTAAGGAGATGAGTTAGATAATTTTGTTCTATTATTGTTACGACTATTGTTTAGAGGTAATAATTATATTTTGTCGTTACAAGATTTGTTGTTTTTGTACCAAAGTGTGATTACAGTTTTGGTGATAAATAAAAAAATAAGAGTTTAGCATACCTGCTGTCTACTTTTATTACGTATTCCGTTCTCCGGTCTACCATCCCTCTTAATTTTATTTTGGTTAAACGGGTAGGTTAAAAGGTGGCCGTGTTTCAAAAATTTACATATTTGCCTACAAAAAGTTATATTAAACTCAAAAATGAAATTCTACCGCTCCAGGGAAAACGCACAGACAACATTGAGGTTGCCTTTTCACAGCCCTTTATTGAATAAAATTAATTGTTTTATGCACATGGGTTATGGAATAAAACTTCATTATTAGCTACGATAATGTACAGTCAACCAAAGAGTTATATAGGCAGGTATACATATTCATCTTTCCACCAGCTAGACTGAATACATTAATTTTTATTATGGTTACTAGCTTCTGCCTGCAACTTACAACGTCTACATGATTTTTTTTCCCCCGACCCACCCCGTATTTTAGTTAATTTCTGCTTAGCGTTCTTTCTGATTTTTTTTTCTTTTTGTTCGGCTCCTAAGGGTTTTTGTTAGCCTGATATTAAATAGCTTAAAGCCCTTCTCAAGAATTGGGCTATCAAATACAAAAAATATTTTTTCAAATCTGACTGGCCGGTAGTTTCAGAGATTAGCGCGTTCAACCATACCAACAAACAAACTCTTCAGCTTTATTATTAGTATAGATACCTATATATTAACTTTTTAAGCTGAGATACACTTTAAAGAATGATGTCTGTCTAAATCTTGACCACAATTTAATGATGCGTTGTCACAATATTATGAACTTTTTTTACGTTCATATATTTTTGAAGCCTGAAAGTGCCAATATATTAATGAACTCGACTGTACAGGACCTACTCTAAATCCAGAACCATTTTTTAACAGTCTTGGTAACTATAACGGACTAGCTTACACCACTCAATATCAATGTGAACTGTGCTTGATAGGATTATGCACAATTGAATTGTAGCCAGTTTATGCCTACACAAGCGGTTCTTGGCCGGAGCTCTGATTGAAGACACTATCCGAACTGTCGGGAGCCACACGGAGATTCCAACTGTAAGCTTCAAGAGGTTGGAAAATGACCGACGGAGATAAATATCGATACCTTGACCTCTTCCTACTAGGTTTTTAGTCCAGACAATGTTATAAGGTAATCACAGAATTTCCTCACTTAAAGCAGATTTATAGGTACAGTCAGCAACAAAAGTCGTTAAAAACTGCAAGTGTTAACACTTGCAGTTTTTTAATCTTAAATTATCAAGCGAAATATTTAATTCAAATCGGAACAGAAGTTCAGTAAAATTTTAAGAACATAACTCTTAACAGTTAAACGAATAAAAAGCAGTTTATCGGATCATTTTGTGTTTATTTAGATGATGTCAAAAAGTAGCAGTGTTAACCGACTTCTGTTGCTGACCGTACCTACATTATCATACATAGGGAACTAGCAATTTACATCCTTTTGCTGCCTACATCTTTGCTATTTGCTTTTGAAGAGAAGTGTTAGATCTATTAATATATTTGTTTTTTGTTTACGAATTCCAGACCTCTGTACGACGACGTTTCTTTTACCTTTTGTGAAATTATCTGAAACTAGCTTTTGCCCGCGGCTTCGCCCGCGTGGATGTCGGAAAATATCCCACGGGAACGTACGCACAGCTACAGATCAAGCTATACATTTCTAGTAAAAGCTGATCTCGCATTGTGTAGGATTTCCTTACAATGAGAGGTCAGTGTAAACTGGAAATGTAAAGCTTGATGTGTAGCCGTGTGTACTACCGGGATTAAAGGTGCCCTAAGTGTTAATCCAAGTAAGCCGACGTTCGCACGGACCTAAAAATATCGCGGCGGTATTTTATCGCGCACTGGATTTTCAACTATCGGTGTTGAGCCGAGCTTCGAGAATCCAACCTAACAACAACAGAGTGCATCCCAGCGTGACGACAAAACACACTGTTGGATTTTTAACTCTCGGCGCTACGCAGAGCGTTGCAAATGCAGTGCGCGAAAAAAAATCGCCGCGATATTTTTACGCCCGTGCGAACGTCGGCTAGACAATATCTTCTCGCACTGTTCATATAGTACTCGAGGACCGACGCGCAGATTGTTATCTGATTGCTGGAGGATAATAAATCTTAAAGCCAAACAATAGTAAACGGAAAATTACCAACTTGCATGCCTTTGAAAGCAACTTTAAAGCGAAAATATAAATCCTCTTTATTCCCTAACCCGTGGGAATTAAAAAAATATTAAGACTAAATGTTACTTCAAGATACGAACTACCTACCCAATCCCTTAAATCTCTTAAAAAGAGCTACTTACACAAAATTTTTTTTTTTGTGAATTTTAAAATCAACCCCTAGTTTACCCCCTTAGGGGGTGATTTTTTCGTAAATCAAAACCATAAATTTGAATTTTCATATCCCTAACTTAAGAAATGCTGGGATTCTCATAAAACTTTCACACCCTGTAGGATTATTTTTTAAGACAAAAATAGGTTATGTCCTTCCCCAGAATGACATCTATAGTCTTGCCAAATTTTAGCGATATCCGTGCAGTTTTGTGAATTTTAAAATCATTCCCTTCTTTACCCCCTTATGGGATGATTTTTCAAAAACGCTGGACCACACATTTCTTTATTTCCTACCAAAAGCATACATTTGAATTTTCATAGCCCTAACTTAAGAAATGCTGGGTTTCCCTTACAAATCTTGCCAAATTTTATCGATATCCGTGCAGTTTTGTGAATTTTAAAATCATCCCCTATTTTACGCCCTTAGGGGATGATTTTTCAAAAACGCTGGACCACATATTTCTTTATTTCCTACCAAAAGCATAAATTTGAATTAGCCCTAACTTAAGAAATGCTGGGTTTCCCTTACAAACTTTCATCCCCCACATCACCCCCTGTAGGATAATTGTTTAAGATAAAAAATAGGCTGTGTCCTTCCCCAGGATGCCATCTGTAGCCTTGCCAAATTGTATCGATGTCCGGCAAGTTTTGTAGATTTTAAAATAACCCCTATTTTAGGGGATGAATTTCCAAAAACGCTGAATCACTTATTTCATTATTTCCTACCAAAAGCATAAATTTGAATTTTCATATCCCTAACTTCCCTAACTTAAGAAATGCTGGGTTTCCCATACAAACTTTCATCCCCTATATCATCCCCTGTAGGGATATTTTTGAGAAAAAAAGTAGCCTAAGTCTTTCCATAGGATATCACCTTATAGCCTTGCCAAATTTTATCAAAATCTGTTCGGTGGTTTAGACGTGAAAAGGTTACAGACAGACAGAGTTACTTTCGAAATAATAATATTAGTATGATAAATATAATAATTGTTATTTTCCTCGCTAGAGAGCTCCGATAAACGCGTGGGGCGAAGCGCGGCATTCGACGCGCTATGTATGTACCGCCCGCCCGCTGCCCCCTGCCGCGCCCTGCATTTAAATCTGTAATATCTTCGAAAATATTCATTTAAATCACATGCTGTAAGGGCCATATTGATCTATAGTAAATGCACAATGTATTTAAGGTACTTAATTGGATAAGGATTAATACTGTATTGCTTAAAATCGCTTCGTAAATAAGCCATTATTTCTCGTAAAAAGTAAAGGATAAAAAATGGTTATTGTGGGTTATCCCTAAGAGATAGACATATACCATCCCGGACTTTTTTGCAGACCTTTTTAAGGTGTACAATACTGTAGTACATTGTTTTGATCTATCTCGTAGGGTTCAGCCAGCGTTTGCAATGTAAGCGCAAAAAAATGTGTTTATTTACGACATCACATTAGAAACCTCTAAAATTATCAGTGTTTCTCTACTATATTATGCATGTATTATACATATAAACCTTCCTCTTGGATCACTCTATCTATTAAAAGAAAAACCGCATCAAAATCCGTTGCGTAGTTTTAAAGATCTAAGCATACATAGGGACAGACAGACAGCGGAGCGACTTTGTTTTATAATATGTAGTGATAGTGATAGTGATACTGATTAGTATCCACTACTTACTCAGTTTAGAAAATATCATCAACGAAATCCCATTTAATCCCCCCCATTCCATCCCCACTTCGAATAAAAATGGAACCTGAAAATGAGCTCCCAATTTTATTCAGTAATTCAACTGAATTTTCAAATAACGACGCCGTATCGTAATCTCATTCCATGCGTCATAGAGAGCTGACTTTATGACCGACGGCCACAGCTGCTGAAATTTTAAAATCCATTTAAATGTAGTAACCGGTGCCATGTTTGACATTTTTCCAAATACACTTTGTAGATAGAGAAACCCGTGTGTATTTTATATTTCTTTTCAATACACTTCCTCGAAAACTGGTTCATATCGTACTACGATTAGGTTCACAATGCAATGTATGTCGCACGCGTGCGATTTTTCATTTTCCCACCCGTGTGCGGGAATGAAAATTGCCACAGATAACTTATACCTATACTTAGTCCAAATTGGTTCAATGCCAGTATTCACAACTCTCTATTCGGAGGTGAGTGTTTTTTTTTAATCTCGGCAAAGAGATATAATATTTAAATAATGTTTCTATATAGAATATTATCAAAAACCATGATTATTACAATAAAAAAAAACGTTTATGAACAAATTAACATTTATTTGTGTTCTAAACTCAAAAATATTTGAATTTTCTATTTTTCATATTAGGCTGTTTATCGGGTTTATACCTTTGCTTCTCTTTCAACCTGGCGAAAGCAAAGCGCGAAAAAAAAAGAAAATTTAAATCATAGTTTCCTATTAATTCATGACAAAAATATTTTCCGTTAATTTATTTTATTTCTTCAAAAGTGTAACGTCGTTCGATACTCGTGGACATTTGTTATTGCAGTTCTCGGCTCAAAAACAACCTCGCCTTCGGCTCGGGTGTTTTAATTCCGCCTCGAATGCTAATAACAAACGTTCTCCACTTGTATCAAAATGTACTATTCCAATACATCCAAAGAATTAAAGACTTTTTTTAATGACAGCTTTAGCTGCAATTTTTCTTACAAGCGGCAGCTGGAGTAAATGTTTTAAACAATGGACTTAAAATATAGCTCACGTTTTCCGTGACTTTTACGATATCGTGTGTACTGTCGGGTGAATCACGTTTCGTGAACAAAGGACTCACACTAGTCACGGCGACATAAATACTTGTGAAAATAAAACCAAAAATATAAAATGCTGGAGAATAGGGGCAGATAAACTAGTAGAACCTGCTTGGCATTTGAATTTAACTGAGAGATTTTACTCAAATGATGAAGAATTTTGTAGAGCAATAACACAACTTGGGAGACCTCAAGGAAACTTTCCGAACGGGAAAGGCGTGGAGTATTATGTCCGACTCCTATCAGGGACAACTCAGCTTGAAAAGATTGCAAAGACACCTTTGTAAAATTTTCTTCGTCTGTCACCAAAAGGCATGAGTAATGGCCTAATTTTCACTGATAGCCAAGCGAATTTTTTCATTTAGGTCTTAAAAAATACTTCTTCAAACATTTATACGTATACCTACATATTTAGGTCTTCAAAAATACCACTAGAAAACTGGCTGGTATTGCCAAAAAATTAAAGACAGCCATTTAATTAAATGAAAGTATATTTTTTTCTTTGTTTTTAATGGTTTTTGTGTATTTTTGGGAGGTTTCCAGCCAACGTCTATATTATTATTTAGGTCCTAAAAAATGCTAACGGTTCATTAAGGTATAAAAAATACATAGGTCTGTATTATAAAACACACGGTGGCCATAACAATATACAACACGAAAAAAATACAACAATATTAGTAGTTATCATTTGAGATGACGGCCCCAAATAAATCGGAATGAGGGCAGAAGGTAGATGAGTATTTTTGTCAAAAAGAAAATAATTAAAAATAATTTGAGCAACATAAACTCCAAAAAACACTCTCATTTCCCAGCAGCGACTTCATTATTTATTCAGCTAATAATACAATGCGCTAGATTTTCCACAACCCAAAAAATATTACTTACCAAAGCACACCATCGCAGCGCCTACGACGCCACAACAGCCTGTAATCCCCGAAGGGTTATTATTACCTTCTATTTTTAATACCCAACACTATTTCCAAAGGCCAAAATAATCAAACCTACGCAACTGTCCATTCAGTCTTTTATCTAAACACAAATAAAGCCAGCAACAGATAATCCAGGCAGGTGATCGGCTTTTGAATAATTTGATTCAGTATTCAGGGAGCGCCGCCGTCCGTCACAGGAGCGCTCATAATTAAGACGAACAACGGACCACGCCGCGTGCGCCGCATATATTTGTACGGGATTATGTTAATCGAACGGACTGGTGCTTTCCTTTGCTTGTGTTTGGGCTATGTGTTTTAGGTGGAGAGGTAATAAACATTAATTTACACCTGTGGTTCTTATTAAAAAAAAAGTTTTAAAAAAGTTAAGAAAAAAGATTTTATGCTCAGATCAGAAAATACTTGGCTTGGCACAGACTCCAAAAATTGTTAAATTTATTTATAGGTTATATGTATGTTAAGTTAAATACTTAGGTAAATTATTCTAGATTTGATTTATTAGATTTAATATCATTTTTAACTTTTTAGTGCCTTATTTTTTGTTAAAAAACTTTTTTTTAATCCGGTTTTTTATTAGTAGTACTAATATTTTTATTGATTTCTATTGTGGGGGGGGGGGTCTTGTGGCTAAGTAATAACAGCCACACGGGTTAACGGATCAGGTGAAGCTATGCTTGCCGCGGTTGGTCCGTGGATGGGTGACAATCTTTTCATACTAAGACCCCTCCGTGTCTCGGAAAGTACTTAAAGACGTTGCTCCAGATTCGTGGATCTTTGATAGTCGTTACTGGTCATCAGAGGCCCGAAAGTCTGACAACCTAGTCTTACCAAGGGGTATCTTATTATCCAGTAAATGGGTTGTGGAGATCAGATCGGCACTCGCTCCATGTAAAATTCAGACTGGAAGCCGACCCCAACACACTTGGGAAAAGGCTAGGCAGATGGTGATGATATATGTTTATGTTGTAACTGGCAAAAATGGGTGTACCTACTATTAGGTACAACTCTGCCTAACCCTTCGGGTTATACAGACGTCATATTTTATTATGTAATTTTACCCTCATTTTTCTTCTTTTCGCTATCATCCTATCTTTCCTACTTTTCTGTTTAACGGCCGGTTCACACATGTCTCCGTTTTACTGTTCCGTTTTATCGTGTACGTTTTTTTTTCGTCGATGGCGTATGTAGTTGTATGAGCGACTTAACACATGGCACAGTACTCTGTATACAGTAAAAAATATCGTTCCGTAAAAAAATTACATTCCGTTTTGTCATCGAATACTGGACGACGCAACAGAGGGCTTAGTGCGAGTTTTTATACTTACTCGATCACGTTAACGTAAATGTCAGTTTATACTGAAAATGAATAAGCGCCGCCTGGTGACTATAATGGGAAACACAAATAATCCATACGAATTGACATACGTCAACGTTAACGTAAACGCGATCGAGTACCTAAGTATAAAAACTCGCACTAAGACCACAGTAAAAATATACGGATACGTAGAATTTTAACAGATAGATATTGTGTGCGTGGCGGGCGGGCGTTTTTTAAATCCTTTTCCAATAGTTTAAGAAGTTCATCAAAAGTAGACATTGACATACGAAAGTAATTGAAAAATTTCGATTCATCACCTCGTAACTGACTCATAAGTAAACTGTAAGCAGCCTCTCTAGATCTTTGGGCCATAAGTGGATGCTGCCAATAACGTCGAATCTTCCTTCTCCGACGATAGTACCAATACAACACGACAGCGTCCATCCTTGTAGAACAGCGGCGGTATACTGCGAGTTTTCTGTTCACACATCGCATCCAGTAATGACGGATCCGTTGAACGTTATACGGTGCCTATGTGTGAACAGAGTTATAAATTTATGACGTATCCGTTAAAAACGTACCTGTAAAACGGACTCCTATATGTGAACGGGCCTTTACGAAGCTAACAATTCTTGTACTAAGTGTGTTCACACTAATTTTGCAACGGGTAGAATCCAACTTCAAACTAACGACCTCTCTCTCAAGTTTGCCGGTTACTTGCAAGTAAACATGCAACAGCTTTATGTTGTCCTCTAAAATTTTAGATACCCAAACTAGTGAAACGTTTACTCATTGACTTATTCCAAATTAAAGTATAGAGCTATGAGGAACAGGGTGTAAAGTTCACTCATCCTCCATAGAAAAGGGAGGATCCTCCGACTAGACAGGTGTTGTGTCTGGTGGGCAACTGACCGACGATTTATGCCGTATAACTATTCGCGCGGTAAACTCTGATTGCGCGATGCAGGATTTTGCGTGACGTCAGTGAGATGCGTAGTTCACATGTGGTGATGTAGATGCCGCCACAAAAGTGACTATGGGACCAGTGGTGGCCCAGTGGTAATAGCCCCGACTTACGAGTTGTAGGTCATGTATTCAATCCCAGGCAGGCGCATTACTTTGTGTAATTCATTTCATCACCTCTGCTCTCAAAACGGTGACGGAAAACATCGTGAGGAAACCGACATGTCCTAGAACCAAAAATTCGAAGACATGTGACATCTACCAACCCGCACTGGCCCCGCGTGGTGGATTACGACCCACTACCTCTCACAGAGAGGAGGCCCGTGTCCCAGCAGTGGTTACATTATAGGCTGATTATGGAAAGTGACTCTCATCCATGTACCTATTCGATGAACTGACTGCGAACAAGGAAAATTGATCGAGGGATGACCAAACAACAAGGGGACACAAATGCCTAATAGCCTTTGATTGAGTATTAATTCTCAAAGCTAATAATGCTAATTCTCAATCACATACTCGTATTTGTTCAAATCAATTCAGAGGGCTTCTAATTACAAAGCAATGCATATCTATCTCTGACTGAGATCAATACGGAATGAAGCCCGGGAACATTGATAGGTATAATTAATGCAGGTCAATTATTATTAATTAGCGGTAGTCGACTTTTCCGTGTATTTTGAATTTAATTAGGGTACCTTGATTTCTGACAATGGATAAAGTAATAAATGAGTATATATGGGGAAGTTTGGTGCAGTGACCGAAAAGTTGAAAGGAAATCGTTTGATTTGGAATGGGCATGTGATGAGGTTGGAAACTCATGTGACTAAAATAATGATGAAATATACATGTTGATGGATGGATTCTGTGAGGAATGGTATGAAAGAGAAGGGAGTGAATGATAGCGTGACGGTTGACAGGGGAAGAATGGAAGAAGAAAACGTGTTGCGCCGACCCCAAGTAACATGGGATAAGGGCAGGAAGATGATGATGATCATATTATCAGAAATCCCTGTGTTAAGTCACACTAGATTGTATTGTTTTGATACGCAAACCTGATAGGGTATTGACAGGTACACCTACAATGTTTGCTTAGAATTGCGTTTCAGTTTTGAAATACTTTTGCTTAGCAGATTTTTTAGTTAGCCAATTTTATAAGTACTACCTACAAAATTAATCATGTAGGGATTTAAGATGAATCGATGTTCTCTTAGATAGAGCTACATTAAAATAGAACTGTTTTGCATTAAAACAAAACAGTTATTATGTTCTGAAACATAATATGTATTTAGCATGTGTTGAATCTATCTAGATGCCCGGAATTTGTATGCAAACAGGCAACATTCATAGTAAGAAACTTTCAAAGATTCTGAATACCTTTAAGACCAGGCAAAGTCTTACAAAGTTATCCATTGAATATGTAGCCTAGAATTCAAAATGTATTCAAAATGTACCTCCCTCTTTATATTGGCATTCTGTTTAAGGCTGCAGTCTTGCAAAATTCACTCTTCGCGAATTATTTGCGCAAAAAACGCTCCGACCGTGCAGTGGTCACCATAGAGTAAAGTAATATATCGGCTAGTGGTCACTAAGGAATTTTCCTTGCACGATGGAGCGTTTTGTAGGTCTTTTGAGATTATTATCATTGTTAGAGTAAAGTGATTTAGGTGTTTTTTTTTTTAGAATATGCTTTATTGAACTTTTGGCATAAAAATTATCTAATTATTACATACATACGATGCATTGTTATTAGGAAACAAACCGTTTATTAAGAGAGAATAAAAACAGAATTTTGATGACATAGTAGTGACCTCCGAGTTAAGAAAATGAAAGATAATTAGAAGAAAAATTATCAGCGCATTTTGAAGACGAGAATATTGAATTTTTTTTTTTTTTTTTTTGTTGTTGTTGAATAGATTTTGTAAATGAATTATTTATTGCCATAAAGTAATCACACAAACATAACTCGAAACGTTGTTGGGCGCAGAAAAGCTGTAAGTATCTTGATTTACCTAACATCTCTGTGCTCATCATCATCATGTCTGTGCTTACTAACAAAGTCGTAAGTTTTACTAACTTGTTGAGTCTTGGTCCAATAAAGAAAAATTCTATTCTATTATATTATTTGTATTGTGTTTTCTTATGTGCAATAATAATATTTCATGTTACGACATTATTTTGATTAAAACAAAAATATAAAGTTGCGCAAATAAATCACCGCAAGTGAATTTTGCAAGACTGTAGCCAGCAGCACACCACACCACACACACAAGCATGCATAATCAGCCTATAACGTTCCCACTGCTGGGACACAGGCCTCCTTTCTGTGAGAGGGAGTCGGCTGTAATCCACCACGCGGGCCCAGTGCGGGTTGGTAGATGTCACATGTCTTCGAATTTTTGGTTCTACGACATGCCGGTTTCCTCACGATGCTTTCCTTCACCGTTTTGAGAGCAGTGGTGATGAAATAATTTACACAAAATAAAGCGCCTGTCAGTGTCCAAACCGTTACCACTGGGCCACCACTGCTCTCACACACCCAAGCAGACCTCGCATACCTTCATACTAAGGTAAGTAGGTGTATTGGTTGCCTATGTACAATCGCGTTACTTGACGGTGATACACTTTTCAACCTAATTGCGTTAGTCGAAAAGTGTATCACCGGGAAGTAACGCGATTGTACATACATATGTGGTGGTCACATTAGGTGTAGTTGTTGAATAAAAGACGCACCTTATGTCAATGACAAAAAAGTCACATGATGACGCGCGCTCGTGATTTGCAACATATATAAGTCAATGCTGTTACCATAATTTATCAAAGGAGTCCCCTGAATGTCGGGACTGCGAAAAAAGAAGAATCACTTCCTGCCGCACTCAAAATTGCTTCCTGTACTCATTATTGCTACAGAGGTACTTTAATAGTCGAGTTGTTACTCCTATGACGGTGTTTTACATTGATTTCTGGAGGAAAACTCATTGAAGAGAGAAAAGTACTGAAAATAAAGCTGTTGTTGCGTTTTGCGGAAGCTGTGGAAATCACTAGGGGAGAAGAGTTAGTGCTACTAATGGAGCAATGACCAGCAGTTTGTTCCGCGACGTGTATTGGGAATCACTTGTTCCGTTTCTTTTGTTAGTACATAAACTGTAGTGTTTTATTGATAAATACAATCGTAACTTGAAAGTTAAATTGTATCAAGGGATTGGTGTATTATGTGTACTTATATTTATATTGTATAGAATTAGGATATATTTCGTCATTGCACCTACCACTATTTGTCTCTGCATGACAATGACAACTATGGCGTTAATTCCGCCTCTGTACATTTTTAAAGTATTAAAATAAATAAATAAAAACATAAGACACTACGGCCGAAATATCTTGGTGAGTCCGAACTTCGCGCAGAAGGCTGCGCAATAACATTTTTTATGAACCAAATGAGACGAGTGTGAGTGAGAGAACATGCACGAAAGTTCGTAGTGCCTATGTTCAGACTCGACAAAATATTTCAGCCGTATGTACGTTAAAAAAAATATCACGAGCAAAGCCGTAGTTTTCACTACTTTTGTACCTACAAGTTTTGCTTAGGTCTCTATATAGTGGCGAACGCGCTACGTCTAAGTTTTGATTAGTGCAGTGCTGAACTTTTATTTACCATGCACACCATTATAAGTTAGTCTTTAATCATTAATCTCGAAGGAAAACCAATTCATTTCACCTGGACAAATATATTTACATTTAATTAAGTTATGCCAACGGAATAAGACGGAAATAATATGAACGCTGCTTACAACGATAAAATAAAAACATAGACTTCGTACAAAATAAAATTTTCCTTCATGAAACAAAAAAGCTTAAGTTCCGTGTAAGTGAAAGTTAATTTTCTGCCTTTTATCTCTGAGTGATTGTTTTGTAAACATTCTAATTAGGATTTCATTCGTTACAGATCGACTTATCAAAGTCTGTACGTTTTTGTTATGGACGTTTCTTTAGTAGAATTTTCTTTTAAATTCAGAAGAGTAATGAGGCGAGAGGCTATTCAAATGAAGTAAGATATATTGTAAGGAATTAGGGCGACTCAGTGAATACGTAGATTCTTCTTCGTCGGCTGGCGCGTGGCGTTTAGTTGAACATTGCCGGGATTATTCTACTTAAAGATACTATTTAATTTTAGGAGGAGTTTACAGCTTGTCCTTAACATAACGCAATTGATTTGTGTTGAAAATTCCAAAATCTTGAATTGTCTATTCTATCCTTTGATTTCGGAATTTTACCTTATTTAAACCAAGAAAATAATTTGAATACCTAACATAAGCCATTTAAATGGGATTTTAGTAACAATCTATGAAATCTCAAAATTCCTAGCTACTTCAACTATTGGAATTCCGAATGTTCCTAAATATTCCCGAAATTGGCACATCACTAGTCGTACCTAACTTCGTTTAACTCCACGTTTGTCTTTCAATCCCAAATCAACGTCTTGAACGGAATAATATTCCAAATACTTTGAACAACGTGGATCAAAATCTATGTATAGGTTTATTGTTAATTTTTATGATACAAAAAATTCTACCATAACTGACTAAAAATGTGAGCATAGGAAATATCAAAATGTTCCATATCTCTAGAGTTGTTATTTTTTCCTCAATGGTGGCGCTAGTCAGCAGCACTACTCGCCTTAAGTGTGCAGCAGCGACTAAAATGGGATGAAAGTTTGTATGGAACTTCGTAATTTTTGCCGATGGCAAATCCGGTCAGGTAGGGGCGTATACGAAATTTTGGCGATTTCGCTAATTTTCGTGATTTTAAAGACGTAATTTAAGTCAAAATACTGTATTTCTATAAGTTTAAATGCACAACATAAAACATCATTTCGATGATAATCTAATGAATGAGCTACATTTTTATTTTGCGTGCAGTTAATTAAGTGGTTTTAAAAGATTTTTTACCGGCAAATGTTTTTTAATTTTTTGCAATTTTTATCAGGAAATGGATTGATTTTGAATTGAAGTTTATTTCTGTTTTTTTTATTTTATGAACGAGAGTTCTAAGTAGCCGAAATCAAAAGAAATACTTTGCCAATTTTCTCAAAAATTTGACTAAGTTGAATATTTTTTTACTGAAAAATTTTATATGAAAGTCGTAAAAAGTGATTCATACATTGTATATACAACTTTCGCAAGAATACATTGTAATTTTTCCATACCCTTTAGACGTCAAAACGATTCGTTATTGTGTTTGTGAGTGTGTTATTCTAAACCTCTTACAGCAAAAATTCACAAAACAGTCGCCGGTTTAGGTCGATTAATCAAAATTAAACAATAAAAATAAAAAAGTAGCTCATACATTAGATCATAATTGAAATGATCTTTCATGTTGTGCATTAAAACTTATACAAATACTTTATTATAACTGTAAAATCTCGTCTGTAAAATCACGTAAATCAGCAAAATCAGCAAAATTTCGTGATTTAGGGATCAAAGTATGTAGGAAATATTAAAAAAGAAAAAAAACAATGAATCTTTGTCGGTCTATCTATAGAAACTATCGTGGACATTTGCTGTGAACCACTTTTCAATAAAGTTGAAAAGTGGTGGTGGGAAAACTGCAAATCTCCGCGATGGTACATCTTTTTGAGGCTGACTATACTATGAATATATTTTGTAAGCGGTATTTCCATGAAATCGACTTTATTTTTTCATATTTTACCTAGAGTATACGTCTGCTATAATGAACAAACGGCACACGATATTGTAGGTACCTAATGGTTCTAAAATAATCGTGACATGCTTGCCTTATTCTCAGAATATTTATTGAACCTGTGTTTCATAATATTACTCAGATAGGAACCTACTTACATGTATAAAAGATTTATCAGACGTAAATATTGTGATGAACAAATAATAAGAAAGATCGAGCAATAGGGATGATGCCTGAGTAAAATAAAAGAAATTCAATTTAGTCCGTCAGTCAGATAATAAAAATTTTATGATAATATAAATAATATTTTTTTTAATATTTTATATGATAAACCTTAATTGGTTTATCATATTAATAATAAAAATTAAAAAATACAGATATAAAACGCATTAAAGTTGGGGGAGTGGGGCCTCGCTACGTCACAATTGAGTACAAAATCTAGCAAGGCGTGACATCATGCCACGTGTATCACCGTAATCAAATCTAGCAAGGCGTGACGTCATGCACGTTTTAACTCAATGTATCGATACCTATAATCCTTTGATTACGTCAAAAAGAAAAAATACGTGCCCAATATTTTTAAATATCTACTTGACGGACAAAAAAAAATTTTTAGTCATCATCCCTATTTTTGCTTTTACTTGCATCCAAGAGAATTACAATGTTTCATTTCTTCTTCGCGTAGAAGTCTCTTATTCCAATGCTAACAAGAATAATACAGGTGACCTATTATATTATGTTCTCGTACTTTCTACTCAAATGTATATTTACAGACGTACACGCACATCAAGCCACCCGAAACTGTCAAATTCTCCCAATTAAACTTGAACCTAATACTTTGGCAATAAAGATGAAAATCTATTAAAGAAATTTGACAGATTGAGCTTTGAGCTTGATGTGCTGGCGTCTGTACAATGAGAATATAAATGATAACATAACGAACAAATTATTTGTGTTGTTATTTTAATATCACAGAAAGTATCAGCCTCCTGTTTTCAATTTCCAACTAACTTATGGTAACAATTAAACTTCCAAATAATTAAAAACCGCTCGAAACTGTGCCACGTGTGTCAACTTGTCAACTTCCTCCTTTTTTCGCCACCAACATTTTCTTTAGAAACACAACAACTCACAAACACTCTCGCGAAATGTTATAATCACTGACAATTTGAAGCAGCAGCCATCTCGCGAGCGGCGAACGTGACAGAATGATGAGAGTTCTTATAGCGTCAACTTGAAACTGCTCCATAGAGAACTGCTCTCAACATTGCGCTTCGGGGCGTTATCCAAAGCACCCTTATCAAAACAAAAACAATCTTAATCGAGTCTGGACCTCCAGGGTAGGTGTGACGTGGCACAGTTTATTTAAATTGATTTTGAGCTGTCATGAAATGATTGCTGTAGTATCTCTTTAAGTACACACGGCTACACATGAAGCTGTACATTTCCAGTTTACACTGACCTCTTATTGTAAAGAAATCCTAGACAATGCGAGATCAGCTTATACTGGAAATATACAGCTTGATCTGTAGCCGTGCGTACGCAGGCACTACCTACATAATTAGTTACTTTCGGCCATTAAAAAGATTCAGGGCCACAGCCTAACAGGGTTGTTTAAAAAGATTCAGAGACCCGAAAACGGCTCTGAATGGTGACAGGATTTTCTATGCTTTATGTTATGAAAACTACGACTCGATGTTGGCAAAGATACAATTATGTATGGAATCTAGAATTGAAATAAGAATGATTACGAATACATTCATCTCAACAAGACCGGTTTTCCAGTAATACAATCATGTTCATATTAACATTTTGATTAATATTAATTACTCTGAAACCACATTTTCCGAACAGTAAATACAGGGCCACTATTTATATAGCATTCATAAGTGGATTGTCGAGCAGTCACAATTAACAGTCAGACGCACAAAGTGCATATTTTATGAACAACATCATTTAGTTGGGTAATAATTAAAACGCTTTTCAATTACGTCGCCGGTGAAATACCGTTGTTTCGTACTTATGGGCCACACATAATGTACATAGGTACGTACGTAGGTACAGTCAATTGCAAAAATTTGTAGGTACTTAAGCTTACCTATGTACTCAGCAAAATGGACAGCAATTTCCTCCTAAACAATTGATTGAAATTATGAGATAGTATCATCCTCTCTCGCTCACACGAGACAATTTTTTTAAGAATGTTACACGAAAGGATGCTTTTTTGAAAAATGTAATCAGTTGGCGAACTAATAAATAATACTAATTTAATAGTAGGTAATTATTAAAAACACATTTTTATTTTGGCATTTATTTAACTCATCTCAAAAACAGATCATAATACTTATTCAGCTGAGTTTATTAGATAACACTATGTGTTTTTATAAATACCTATTAAAATAATATTATTTAGTACTTACTTTCAAAAAAGCATCTTTTCATTCTTAAAAATTTGGTCCCGTGTGAGCAAGAAGGGTGACAAAATGTGACAGGGCTCTTGAACATTTTTACATTTGAACCGATACTCTACAACGAGCTCGATTTTGAATTTTGCAAGTGTCGACATATTTTTGTTCTTGACTGTACACATGTCATGTTGGAGTTTGTGTGTCGACAGCTGACAATCATGTGCTCGGGATGGCACGACATTCGAAACATTGTTTTTCTTAATGAATACTATATTGAATTTAATGTCTGTGCAATTTTGGCATTTATGCACATAGAGTCATGAGTGTTTATTCAATGGCCTAGGGGCCGGATCGAGTGAATAGTGACTGGCAGTGACAAGTCACGGCTACTACAAACTCAACCGCGGTTTCGCAGCCTGTAGTAGTCGCCGTTTTTATAAAATTCTCCTCTACCAACCTCTTGGCCATTGACCAAGGCATTTGACGCGGTGACTTAGTGCCATTTTCACCAAAGAAACTAAACGCGATCAGTATGTAGATCTAAACTGCGTTCACGAGCTGTCAGTGTCAATATTTCACAACAATGATGACACTGACAGCTCTTGAACGCGGTTTAAATGTTTAAATGTGCTGATCGCATTCAGTTTCATTGGTGAAATCAACCCGATAAACGCTAAGAGTACGCACTGCGTACGTTTTATACAGAATGAGATGTCGAGCTAAGAGTACGCTCTGCGTACGTTTCATACAGAATGAGATGTCGAGCTACAAACGTCATCACACCATTCTCTTTTCCAGACTCTAGGACTATTCATCGTCAGAGCTTGAATCAATTCATTCCCACTACCAATGCTATTCTATTTTGGATCTCAATAAACAGAACCAATGTCAGACTACATTACACAATACAATAGCGAGTCAGAAAGACAGACTGAAAGAGAAAACCACTCAGGTCCTATCTCACATAGTTTAAACCTAGTTTTAGTGACCGTTTAGAATTTAGATTTAAATTTGCAAAATTTTTTTGACGCGGTTTCGACTATCTTTTAGTTTAGAGCATTTATTCTGGAAGATTTATGTATATGTCATAGTCAAAGGTCGATATGCAGTCTCTTCCCAGTCAAACGTCGAAAGTAAAATAATCTGTTTCGGGCTTTGCCTAGTCGATCCTAGAAGCGACTGGCAAACGTCGACGTCAGGGGCACCCCGAGGTTCGGTTTTGTTAGGTTCTTTTAAACCCTCCGTCGACCTACTGACGAAAACTTTAACCCAAGCCTAACCTAGGTGTTTTGAGGTTAGTTAGTTTGACTGGTCAAATCCCGATTTCATTAAATTGAGTTTCGACGTTTGCCTGACCAAATTAGTTTCTCCTAAGTTTGGTTTAGGCAAACCCTGAAACTGATTATTTTACTTTCGACGTTTGACTAAAAAGTTAGGAACTTCTAGGTTTGACTAAAAATACCGTAGTCAAAGGTTATTGGAATTTATTTCGCGGTTTGCCCGAAGGCTTTGGTCAAACCTAGGATAAACCGGTCATTCCGGGAAGAGACTGCATATCGACCTTTGACTATGACATAAATATTTAACTAAGATTTAGCACAGAAATCTCGATGTTTTTCGTGTCGCCATTGCACCCGTGCGAAGCAGGGTTGGGTCGCTAGTATCCTTTAATTAAAATTAGGTACTTACATAATCACAACACTGGCATGTTGCATACCAAAACAAATACAGCCATAAGTTCCTGATTTATCTTATCACCCAACAATTTTTCCAAATTAGTTCATTCGATAAGATAAATAGCTATCACAATATCCTATATTTTTCCAATATTCCCAAGCTGAGAAACATAAATATAGCCCTACAAATATACCGATTTAATTCCACCATGGACGTAGGCGTTAATAGAATCAGATAATACGATCCCAAATAATATCTGACGATCGTATAATTAGTAGCCAATAATATCATCGTAATGCTGTCCGTAACTCGGTTAATATGTATTAATACTTAATAAGTGCTTCCGACGCCAAGTAAGGAAGTTTGGCCCCCATCTTTTGGGGTATTGTTACTTTTGTAAGACAAAGATTTTCTACTATTAACCATGTATTTGGCATAATGCCAAATTGTCACTACCAAGATTACCTATAGGGATACTAATAATAATAGGCATTATTGTCTGCTTATAATCTATTTTATCTACAAATTAGAGAATATATTCCGCATTATAATTATTAAAGATTTATAAAACAATGGTTAAAGCTGCTGTCTTGTATGGTTCAGAATATTGGGGCACAAAAGGAATGAACGAAAGGTGCATGCAGCTGAGATGAGAATGCTAAGAGGGATGTGTGGTGTTACACGAATGGATATAAATAAGAAATGTGATATATGAGGATGTCTGAAAGTGACACCGTAGACTGGAAAATTGTGCGGAAATCGGTTGTCGTGGTATGGGCATGTGATGCGGAGAAATGAGGAAAATGTCGTCAGGATTTGAGTATGAACGTGAAGGGCTATACGAGTAGGGGAAGACCAAAGAAACGATGGATGGACTGTGTGAAAGATGATATGGCTAGGAAGGTAGTGACTACCGAGATGACGACTAATAGAGAAATATGGAAGAAAAGGACATGTTGCGCCAACGCCAAATAAATTGGGATAAGGGCAGGACAATGATGAATGTATTATTACAAAATACTATCGACATCAATTCCAACACAAGTCACGGCGCCACGTCGTATTAGCGATATCCAAAAATCTAGAACGTTACCAAAATCATTAAGTGCCATTTAAAATCTGCGAGCGAAGTATCCCGCTAGGAATTCAGATATATATTTATTGGTATACCATTTGTAAGAAAATCACGTAGTACTTATGTACGTAGACACACCATAAAGGCCAACACCACATGATCAGATTGCTCACGCGCGCAGAAAAATCGTTCTGAACATTCACAGTTCAGTTAGCACCGATTAGGCTACGATAATAATACACGTGTCTAAGAATAGTCTACACAATGACGTCATAACTACGCGAATAGATGCGAATAATTTAGCAAATACCGTCTAGACATTAATGGCCCTGAAATTGGATTAAATGAGTATAATTCGATAAAAGAAGTAGCTACATTTAGCGACACTAAATAACTAAATTCATGAAACATCTGCCACAAACATGAACTAAATACTGAATAATAAATAGGACAGAGACTCGGGAAATATCAACGATCAAGTTAATCGATGCACCGATTTAAGCCGTGTTTTATCGCTCCGAACAAACTTCGAGTGCCGATTAAGAGAGAATAGCGCGAGCGAGTTTAAACAAAGTTAAAGGCAAGTTTATGACCGTTTACTTACTGAAGCTTGGTACCTAAGTATTCTGGACTTTATTACATTATATACTATTTCATAAAAATGGGGAAGAAAATTAAATAATTTGTTGAAAGTTGACATCAGAGCAAACAACATTTCATTCAAGAAAACGCGTCTCGAATCTGTGGAAAATGGAATCGAGAGAGAAAATGGTTCAGTAGCTGAATTAGAGTTTTGTTAATTTAAAGTAGAAATGTTTTTTTCAATACCTGGAAAACTGGTTCATATCGCACTACGATTAGGTTCACAATGCAATGTATTTCACACGCGTGCGATTTTTCAAGATGGATTTTTCGACGGATGCGCAGGGTCATAAACTCGGACCTCTGACAACTATTAATAAAAACTGGCACAGATAACTTATACCTATACTTAGTCCAAATTGGTTCAATACCTCTATTCACAACTCAATACAATATTTTTTGAATATTTATACAATGTTTATAAATAGAATATCATCAAAAACTATGATTATTACACTAAAAAAACGTTTATGAACAAATCAACATTTATTTGTGTTCTAAACTCGAAAATATTTGAATTTTCTATTATTCATATTAGTTAGGCTGTTTATCGGCTTTATACCTTTGCTTCTCCTTCAAACTGGCGAAAGCAAAGCCCCAAAAAAAAAGAAAATTTAAATCATAGTTTCCTAATAATTCATGACAAAAATATTTTCCGTTATTTTATTTTATTTCTTCAAAAGTGTATTGAAAAACGTCGTTTGATACTCGTGGTCATTTGTTATTGCAGTTCTCGGCTCAAAAACAACCTCGCCTACGGCTCGGGTGTTAATTCCGCCTCGAATGCAATAACAAACGTTCTCCACTTGTATCAAAATGTACTATTCTACTTTCTACTCTAAAATAACAAAACCTAAGAGTAAATCATTTAAGTGATACACAACATAGTAAATCAAATAAAACCAGCATACAGTCTCGTCCATTCTGTATCTATCTAAGCCAAAAAAAACGTCACAAACGTACGTTGACAGAGAACACAGTGTCCACAGTATCTCAGCGTGAATCACTTTCAGCGGTGACTTTCCTGTTGGCCTTGTTCCGGTGGACGGGCGACGGATGCGCAGGGTCGTAAACTCGGACCTGTGACAACTGATACCGCCTCAAATGTTTTACTACCCTCCTGCTTGCATTAGCGTTAAATTTATGATAAGCGCCCTCGTAACGCGCAGTCATCAATAGTCTACGACTCAATCATAAAACTGCATCGTTCACTTCAACAAAATGAATTACAGGAATTCTTGAACCGGCTCAGCTCCATTTCAATGTATGTGAATGTGTACGTAATGTTCATCGCGTAAAACTTTATTATGCTCTTTGTATAACGACTCCCTTGAATCCGCAAGAAAATGTAATTATTTGGACGTTTGTTTCGGACATTACGAAGCCACTTATCTTATCTCCCGGCGATGGGCTTGACCTAGCGGCCTTTATAACTTTTCTTTTTCTTATTTCTGAAGCTGTACTTAGATACAAACCTCGGTGGGCTAACCCACTTCAACTAAGAACTACGATCACATCTCGAGAGGAATAAGTATTTCCAAATTACTTCGTATCCTTCTCGTGTTAAGTAGTTGTTCACTTGCATAAACTCATAAATTCTTTATAAGCTATAAACTCGTGTTATTACATAATTTTATTATTATTGCTCCACTCGGGATAAAGTAAATCATTTACACAAATATTAATATTTATGTTGACGTATCGGAGAATTGGGATTGGCTCAATAAAATAAACGATTCTGAACATCAAAGAGCAGATAGGTGTTAGGGGAGGAAAAATAAAATAGATCGTTGTATGAACGAGTCCAACGGGCCAGGTGAACGAGCTCTAATCCCAGGGTGCCGCTCTAATCGAGGCCTCTCAGTATAACTTACTCTTATATAGGCTATATAAACACTGGTATTCGATAAAAATAAATGTTATTGACTCTGTTCCGTACGATTCTCTAACTTGTTAAAACGCGCTGTATTGGGAATGACACAGATGTTGATTTTTGAATTAGATATCTTACTTGGATCTAAGTATATTGCCTAAGCATAGGTAGGTACTCCTATCATAATACCAATTAAATTTTAAACTATTTGCAAATATTCTAGTACTTACCGATTTATAAGCGTCAGATATCAAAATAACAATTTGAAACGATGATTACGAGTATATTCCCAGTCCTAGGTTTCCTAGTGAGTTTGTTGAATCTCTTTAATTAACGTCTACCGTCTTTTGTTCTAGTAATGAGCAAGAACTAGGTAAATACGAAAAACGGGAGAAGACTGGCTGGCTATATAAAGCAAAAAAGTCAAATAGCCTTGATAGTACTGTGGCTGGAAACTTAATTTACTTGTGGCATTCAGACTAGGAAAAGCCAACATTGATGCAATTAGTTGGAATACTAATCGTAATTACATTTATGCTTCTACAATTC
Organism: Cosmia trapezina; assembly: GCA_905163495.3. Classification (NCBI taxonomy): domain Eukaryota; kingdom Metazoa; phylum Arthropoda; class Insecta; order Lepidoptera; family Noctuidae; genus Cosmia; species Cosmia trapezina. The sequence goes on from LR991038.1 coordinate 13,944,169, forward strand.
TAATAACAGCTCCTGTTCCATTTATTTTATAAAGGAATTGCGGTTTTCAGAATCCATATTCATGAGCCATAATTTAAACATGTGCTAGTGACTCTAAAATCATTTCACACTTCATATCTCTCGTGTTAAAATTCATTAGATAACTCAAACTATTATGATAATCTGTTTCTCAATTATGGTTCGCCAGAGTATGTAGTATGTTGATGATAGACACACACTGAATATTTATGTAAATCAATGTTCCCGGAAGCACAGGGTAATTACAAGGGGGCTAAACATTGTTTCAATTACGTATGTTGATGTTGAACATTTGTGCCCCACATACCAAGTAGGCCGACAATATTCGTAATCGGTATCGATTCTCGACAGTGATTGGCCGAGCTATAAAAACGGCAATTTCTTAGGATATTCCGTTTTATGCGACCGTGTCCCGTTTCGTGTCTTATCTTAGCCTGAATTTTTATTTTGTGAATTTATTAATTTTCAATGTGTCGGACCTAAAAGAAGGTTCCTGTCAAATCATGTATTTTAAAGATTTTTTTATGTCTTAAGTAGGTACAAATATCTATTTCTAAAAACGTTTGAACTCCAAAAATCTATATCGTCAGTGAAGTTCTAACAGTGCGTAAGTCATTTTATGAGTGTTTTGAGATGTGAATGTCATTGGATAAAGCTTAATGGCGCGCATCGTATCGACCAATCAAAACACAGTAAACTGACCAATACGAATGCGTTATTCGAAAAATAGTTACACTGCGTATCTCAGTTGTTGGCGCCAACACTGCATATGTCAGCCATTCACATACAAATTTGTCGTGCATCAAGTGCTCCGATGTTGAAAAAACTGTATGAAATGAATGTAACTCACTCTTAAGGCCACATTGTGTTCAATTATTAATACAAATTTGTTATTAATAATTAAACACAATATGGCCCCAAGCGCAAGCCCCATTAATCTCATACAGTTTTTTCACTCTCCTGTAAAGTAGCCATTTTTGACTTCCGTACTGTTAGAACTTCACTGACGATATTCGGGTCACGTATCTGTCGAGTCTATTATAAGTTGGGCTTCGGATCGGATAAGCCAATTTTCGGCGCATCTCTCCTAAATTGACAGCTCCGCCGGGTAGACCCATATTTTTCGAGCTTTATTCAACTAATTACACTTAGGTCTACCCCTATATTACCCACGTCGTATCCTACTTGAACAAACTAATGAAACTACCCCTATAACCAAGAAGTTAGACGAAATATTAGGGTACCCAAATAAACTCTCTATTCATAAAATGTTCGCTTTGGTACCAGAAAAAAAGCACGGATGTCGGTTTAAATATTTGAAAAATCCTAGATTTGTAACTCGCGTACTTACTGCACCCACTTCAGGTGGAATATTTTATATCTGTACGTTGGTACTTTAGACTAGGAACTGCAATTTTTACTTTTCAATTTTATCGTTTTCCGACTTATACGAACATTGACGAAATGGCACATCCGGACCTAGCACCAGGCTCACAGGCTGCATCAAAGATTTAGATTTGTGGGTGAATGCATTTGAGAAATGGAGGCATGGAGGTTTCAATCCAAGTAGGGAGGGAGTGCTTCAAAACTCGTTCCACACAAATCATTCACCAAACTTGCTATATTTACGAGTGGTGTTGGATTTTTACAGCATGGGCCTAATAGGTATCGTGGGGATGTTATTCTCAAAGGTTTGTGAATAGTGAAAAGTTTACGAACGACAAGGAATTTCCTAACCTAACGATACTATCTCGAATTTTAAATGACATTCTTTTGAAGGCAACGCTATAAATGAGAACAGCAGAACATTCGAGTGCTTTTAATAATCGTCGGTCGACTGTTCGTCGCATCAGATTCCGCATTTCCATTTTGTTTTCAGTAACGCGTGTAATGGAAAGAATGACTAGATATAATAATGTTTCTGAATGAAAAAGTGTGTCTTTCTCTGCGTTATTTTTCTTTCAAATATCTTTCTTTTTGTATCTTTATAGGCAACATCAAGAAACCTGGTCCTTTGTGTTCCGCTGTCCGCAGAATGTTGATACAACTGAAGTAAACGGGGAAATAATTATTGTTTGTCTGCTTTACTGGGTCATTAAACAGAGGGTGATTATATGATATTTTTAGGGTCTTACAATTGATATTGGTCGAAACGCTTGGGTCATGGGGCCTGAGTGCGCGTCTTCTCTCGCCGACTGGTCGACATGACCAGAGGGATATTTTACGGAAACAGGACGTCAACGAGAAAACAGATGACGCCGCCAAAGTAGCGACAGTACATTTACAATGGCGCCGTCATCTGTTTTCTCGTTGAAGTCCCGCTCCCGGTGCGGTGGACACACAGCGTCCTGTTATTTTCGTATTTATTTGTAGTTATAATAAGTTAGTTAGGGTTTTAATTAGGTACCATCGAGGAAATTTACATCAAACTAATTTGAAAACAAAATCCCGTGCACAAGATGACCTGTTAGCAAGAGTTACTTGTGTTATATTGTATACTAGGTTCCGCCCGCGGCTTCGCCCGCGTAGTATGTCGATAAAAAGCCTATGTCCTTTTCCAGGTTGGTCTACCCTGGTGCCAAATTACATTCAAATCCGTTCAGCCGTTTTAGTGTGAAAGCGTAACAAACAAACAAACAAACTCACTTTCGCATTTATAATATTAATAATTAATAAAGTTAGGATTAGATCATAATTTAATTTAACTAAAAATTGATATTAAGATCACAGCCATAGGTCACACTACGGACAAGTTCTAGTTGCACACACTTCACGTTTCATACTTTTCTTTGCCTCCTATTCTTATTCCGCAGACGTCAGAACATACCGCCAGCATTTTAATGAGATGCTATTTGAAAAGTTTGCAAAACTAAAGGCGTCCTTTCTCAGCAGAATTAATTTAGCAGACTTCGAAATCAATTCAGAAAAAATGCTTCATTAGAAGGTGGCCGGCGGCGTGCAGATCAGAAAATTATGCATTTGAAACAAAACACGTAGTCTTATTGGTATCCTTGTTCTACGTACGTGATGCGAATTTAGAAAACTAAGCAAACAAAGGACAAACCTGTGTTTCGAGTCTTTACGTGATGGTATTCCCTAATATTTGGTTTCAGAGCAAACCAATCGTAACCTAACAGTAATTTGGTACAACTGTAGCGGTTTCTGTATCAAACAATATTAACATCGGAACAGACTCACAGCGAGCCACGTACGAGATGGATATCTAGAACTTAATGATACGTTTCAAGTAACGCTCTATGTCAGGGCTGTCCAAGAGTTAATACGAGTGGGTACCTCAGGGGCTAATATACATAACGGACAAAATTGGCGGGGCGGACCGGGTTTATTTTTTAATTTTCCGCAATGGAAAGTACCTACTCTATGTCCTTTTCCGGGTACTAAAGCTAACACATAAAATTGATTCGCTATTTTAGCTGCGAAAGCGTAAAGTCAAAATTGATTTACAGAACGACAGGACTCAGAGGTTCCATCGTTTATCTTCAGAAAAACCGAACCTTGCCGAATTAAATGTGACTGGCCACTAAGGGAGTGATGGAATTAGTGCGCCAAACTATAACAATTTAGGTGAAAATATAAATCAATTTATACTTGTGGATAATCACATTTCATTCACTAGGTATATTTCGGTTTTTCCGAAGTTATACGATGGAATCTCGGTGTCATGTCTTTATGGTCATGTCGTACTGTACCAACTTTGTCCGTCTATTGCAATCACAACTGTCATTCTTTGACTGTTGTATGAAATGGCTATAACACGGCAAATTCACGTAGCGTGTCAATTTGATAAACAATTAATTTTCCCTGACCGAGCTAGATAAAGTTGCCACTAGCAATACATTTTCATGGCTAATTACATTCGTGTGTGATTATGACACTGATTACGTACGCACGGCTACAGATCAAGCTATACATTTCCAATATAAGCTGATCTCGCATTGTATAGGATTTCTTTACAGTGAGAGCTCAGTGTAAACTGGAAATATATAGCTTGATGTGTAGCCGTGTGTACCTACCTGTGCGAATTTATCTGTCGACTGGCTCGCTTTGTGACGTTGTAATGAGGTTGGTATTACAAGCCCCGTACGTTGGGCAGCCCTGCCCGAATAACAGTAACCATGCGAGTAATATAACGCGTCTTCCTACACATGATAGTTATCTCCTTGTTACGCTGATAACACTCATTTTCCTTATGATTAACTGGATATTCTGCTATTAATCCTACTTCTAAGAGTTATCTTCTTCATCATGTGAAAAACGATGTTTTACGAGTTTTCTCCTTATTCATAAAAAACTAAAACGCTCTACAAACCTATTTTAGTTACAATATTCTTTTGTCAATTTCTATCGAATTATGATTGGAGTTTGAAAGAAAAGACAAAACAAAATAGTTTTGTAGAGCGTTTTAGTTTTTATGTTTTAAAGTTAACATTTAATATAGAAGTATAAGTAACAACTGTTGTGTGGACTGTTAAATTGTTAATATTATTAAAAAATAAAGAAAGAAAGTACGTTTATTTGCGGTATGACGTAAAGAAATAACACTAACACAAATTAAAATAATAAAAAGATCAATTTGTGGGAAAATATGCGTCACATCCACGCAAAACGGCCATCGCTAAGCATAATGCTGCGACCCCATGCGAGACAGACCCCTAGCGCTGGTTTTCAGCGACAGCTTTGACGTGATGACGTCGACCGGTGTAGCATGCAATGAAATATAAATAAAAATAAAATAAATACACCATACTTAATTCTAATTAATTCAAATAGCAAATAACTACTCTCTGGATCATCCCTCAACGGACATTGTACACATTGTAAACTTAGGTGGTGGACCGAAATACCTCCGCCAAGCTACCTGTCAGGCAGAATAAAGGCTTGGCTGGCACGTATTGATTACTCTTCGTATTCCTGTGCTCCTAATACTCCAATCGGGACTCCTAATATAGGCTCGTTCATTTACGTTTTCATTTTTAAAGGCAATCCCAAACAATCGCCTACGCCGATATTTTTTCCAATTACGTAAAGTGAAAAACTAAATTCGTAAAAAGATTGACATTGGACCAGTCCTCAGCGTTCCTTTTAAGATAATTTGTATGATTTCTTTTCACTTCGGCCTTCGGGCGCAAGTCGCTGAACGATTACGTATACATTGTAGGTAGATAGATTCGTTCTGCTGAAAACGGAAAGCTTTTTTGGAGTGACGTAGAATCATTTGTTATGTGATGCAACGCAGTATTATTATTTTTTTTTAGGGGTGATTATGGCGTGACATACACATTTTTTTCCAAGAAAAAAATCAATCTGCCTAGCCTTTTCCCAACTATGTTGGGGTCGGCTTCCAGTCTAACCGGATGCAGCTGAATACCAGTATTTTACATGGAGCGACTGCCTATCTGACCTCCACAACCCAGTAACTGGGTAATACGATACCCCTTGGTAAGACTGGTTGTCAGACTTTCGGGCTTCTGACGACCCGTAACGACTGTCAAAGATCCACGAATAACAGCCGGGACCAACGGCTTAACGTGCTTTCCGAGGCACGGAGGAATCTCGATATGTAAAGATGGTCACCCATCCACTGACCAACCCCGGCAAGCGTAGCTTAACCTGACGGATCGACCCGTGCGGCTGTTATTACTTAGCCACGATTTTTTTCCAAGAACTGGAATAAAATTCGTCTTCCTACAATTTTTTCACCGAATGATTAATTTTATAGATTTTATAAAATTGTAAGTCACAAAGTCACAGAGAGCCCTCAATGAACAATAGATAAAAGCTTTCGTTTTTCATACAACGAAAATAACACAAAAGGAAATGTTTTGTTAACAATAAATAGCCTTCGAAACGCATTCAATTGAATTTAACAACTTTCGTTCACGGGTTCATATTTGTTTCCCGAATGGATTCACTAAGTTTGTTGTAAGTACTTGTAGGGCTATATTAGGGCTATATAAGGCTGTGGATTATGTAGATATAACGGTGTCGTTAAGAGATTACATGTGAGAGGAGTGGAGTGTAGTCAGCGTCGGTTTCTGCTGACACAGCTCGTCCACTGCGACCCGGCGACACTGTCAAGTAGCACTAGCACTAGGGCTGCTACAAAGCTGTTAGAATTTTTAAAATTAAATCTCTGACGTACAGAAGCTAATTCCCCAATTTAATTGCAATTGGTTTAATAAACAGTGTAATTGGTTTCGGCCGTTCTATTTAAAGTAAATAAATAAGTAACCCGTGTTTTCAGGATTTATTAATTATTTCGTTTGTGACAATTCGTCTATTGTATGATATACTCATCTATTATCAATAATAGAGTTTTACAAGTTTATATTTCGGTAATACAAAACTAATTTCGAAACCAATCAGAACATTTCAAATTATACATACATAATCAGCCTATAACGTTCCACTGCTGGGACACGGGCCTCCTCTCTGTGAGAGGGAGTCGGCTGTAATCCACCACGCGGGCCCAGTGCGGGTTGGTAGAGGTCACATGTCTTCGAATTGTTGGTTCTAGTACATGTCTGTTAGTGCATGTTTCCTCACGATGTTTTCTTTCACCGTTTTGAGAGCAGTGGTAATGAAATAAATTACACAAAGTAATGTGTGTCTGGGTCCAACGACCACGACACGTACCTAAGTGGGGCCATCTACTGGGCCACCAATGCCCAAAATGTACGTCACACTAAAATGTTACTATATTTACATTTCCTTACGAAATTATGTACCTACCTACGTAATATTTTGTGAGGCAAAAAGCTTTTTTTATTAAAACACACTGATGTTACGCTGCACGGCTAACGTCACATGCCGTGCGAGCACGTTATCTGATACCTCGCAAATAACGCAGCAGCTTTTATGAAAATAATCTGTCCGACAAGAATTATATTTCGTATTTGTTTCAAAATTAAATAGTAACAAACCTCCCAGCAATATTATTTTGGAAAACGTTTGTGAATGTTTTATTGTTTGTATCTTTGTCACTTTCATGCGAAAAAATTGAAAAAGAGACTGACTATAATCTTCCAACCATTTTTTTATTTTAGCGACCATGAAGTATTACATTTTTTCGCCTATGGTTGCCTGTCAATAAATAAGGAACTGCATGGCGTCCATGAAGTATCGCATTTTTTCGTCTATGGTTACCAGACAATAACTACGGAACTTCATAGGCATGCCTAGTTCAAAAGTAAAATGAATGGTTTTTCTCATGCACACTTGTTTGTCTAGCTCTCTTTAAATATAGGCAGAATAGTCGACATCAGCTTTGCTTGCTATTTCTTACAAATAGAATAGATTAAAAAATAAATGGTTGGAAATAGTATAACCAATGTTTACTGCTGCGATTGGCTGATATAAATAAATACAGTCAATCAAATAGCTTCACTTGAGTTTCACAGTCTGTTAGCTAGTTAAGTTTTGTGTTCATTAGCCTTTTAGAAACCGGGTGTAAGTTATCCTCATAGTCACCGTAACAAGACAACCATGTCAAAACCACGCTTGACAGATGGAATGGTGTTCGCAGTATTTTATCGTGATCTAAAAGGGATTTGTCGAGAAAAACGTCCTGATACCTGACATAATTCCTCTCACTTGCCTTGAAAAAGACCCTCAATTAGAGACACACGAGTAATCTTCATGCAATCTACGAGTATAATTATGGTTTCATGGAAAAACTATTTATATCGTATTTGACAACCTTATCAAACTCTCCATTAGCTCTCCAATACTCACTGAGTGTTACATAATATCGAAAATGAATATTCCAGCAAATGCCAGGGCTGTCCCTAAACGAACCTACCTATGTCAGAATACATTAGATATTTAATTACTTTGCCGGAGGTAGCAATGTGTGTGGCAGTTGAGTTGGTATACAATTTGGACATTTATATTAAAAAATAATTGATGGATATGTACTTAGTAGGAGTATTTATAGTCGAAAGTCTATGTATTTTTGAAAGAAGTGGTAATGCACGGTAGCAATTTATATAAATAAAAAGAGAAGTCCTGACTGACTGACTGATTGACTGACTCATCAACGCCCAGCCCAAACCCTTGGACTTAGAAAGCTGAAATTTTGCACAGAGCTTCCCTTTATGATGTAGATAAGGAATAAGAAAGGAATTTCCGGTAGTACGTTCCCTTGGGATATTTTCCGACATCCACGCGGGCGAAGCCGCGGGCAAAAGCTAGTCTATAATATACGACACACACCTTAGTAGCTAATATACTACATAAGTAGGTACCTAATATGGGTATTTAGGTACTCTGTTTGATTGTATGATTCATTAGAACGCCTAAGTATGTACCTACTTCATTTCACAATTTATCAAATGGAGACTTTATTAACTCTCTAAACGTCGATTGCACACCCAGATGTTCAGATAACAATAAAAAATCTATTGTGTCTGCTAATTGGCGTGCGACGGGTTAAGGCTCCGTACCGTACCTCAAAAGGAAAAACGGAATCCTTATAGGATCACCTTTTTCTCAGGAATGCGTGGAGGTATCAAGTTGAAATTAATATTAAATAATAATATATATATATTAATTGAAGCTCTAAAAAAATCAAGCTTTTAAGTCAACTCAATAAAAATGCGGCCGTTTAATGCGACATATTTTGACACTCGCAAATAACCCTCTAGGTTTTGATTTATTTGCGAGTATCAAAATATGTGAGAAAAAGGGTCTTGACAGAGTGACAGACAGGCAGACGGACAACTAAGTGATCCTATAAGGATTCCGTTTTTCCTTTTGATGTACGGAAACTTAATATAGACTGAATTTGACAAATTGTGATGCCGTTGACCTAGAGTCATAAAATTTGACAAGAAGCAAGGTCTCACAGCACAAGAAAAGAAAAAAGTCCGAAAATCGTTAATTTGTAGTTTTATCACATTAAAAAAATTGCGATTACAAACCTAGAGAATTGACCATGACGAATTATTTTCAACTACGGAACCTTTCATTGTGCGTGGTCCGACACGCACTTGGCTGGTTATTATTATAACACACGAACCACTTAGGTACGTTTTACTTTCGCTAAGGCAAAGAAGTCCTCACCGTTTGCAGACGCTTGAGGCGTATAAACATTGTAAAAGAGAACTTCTCATAACTTGTTAGCGCCTACTAACCTATTTCTCTTACTTAACTACTCGCCTTAATAACTGACGCGGGGAAATAAATGAACTACACACTTTACCTTCTTCATTTTTCAAAGCAGCATGAAAATGGTTGTACTGTGAAAGATATTAGAATATTTTTCACATTTATCTAAACGTGAAATTAAGCGAACATTCACGGGAAAGCTAAACAAATTAGTATACTTCTTGTTTAAGTGTATTTCGGCATAAATATGTCACTCCCCCGCCCCTAATACTGTGGTTAACCCAAACCTGAAGGATGTGTACCTAATTTAACTTTGTTAACCTTCCTAATTTATTCGTCTTCACTCAGATGGCGGTATGGGCCCTAACGACTCCTATAATAAAGTAAATAAATCTGGCAACAGCGGAAGAGAAGCCAGCAACAGTAAATATTTCGACCGAAGATCAAATAATGTAACGTAGTAATCTTTCATCAGACACTTTGATTAAATTATGCTGGGTATTCAAAACAGCGGTAATGCGGCGGGATAACACGTTGTCAGTGTCAAAAGAGAATTTAATTAAGTTTTTATTAAAAATAATTGGTATTGAATATAGAAAGAGGGTACAAAGCGGATTCTTTTATAAGATTTTAGGCGTGTTGTTCGTTAGCGTCACATTCCCATGCGGCGGACACTTGTTCACGCCTCTCGACAGCCGGCCCTGAATTTATTCGCTTTGATCTCTCCTTCATATTGTTTTAAATTGCAGAATGAATCGCGGTTTATTTTCTTTTTTTGTAACAATCCATATTTTTTATTCTATCATAATTCCACGGGTGGGATGTTTGGAATAAAATAAATAGACTTTACAGATTCAAAATTGGGGCAGCATTTATTCAAAACAGACGACGCATTTCACTGCATCACATTAAGTAGCAATTCGGTAGTTGTATAATTACGTTTATTTTGAGTCACCCTGTTTTTACCCTGTATAGTGAGGGAGCTATGAACACTAAAAACTATTCTCCACTACTCAATAAGTGTCAAAGTTGTCGGTGTCTTTTAGTTTCTCAGAATAAGAACGCCAAAGTTGATCATTTAACGCTAAAATCACGGTCTAAATGTAATAGGAGCCTTAATTATCAATTATTGAAATGTTCAAGCAGGTGTCTAAAAAGTAGACATGCTAGTACAAAAATGTTTTCACGCAAAGAGAAATATTATCCGCAATTTATTTATTTATTTAATTCGGGAAAATAAACAGTTACACAAATATCTTAACAAACAGATAGTGAGAAAAAAAAGAGATTATAATATAGACATACATAGGTCACGACGTTATCCACATATAAAATACTACATAATTGTTAAGTAACTATTTGCACACGAGTGAAACTTAAAATGTAAAATCTAAAGAAAATTCTAAAATATCGGTCGGATTGAGAAACCTCCTTTTTTTTTTAATTCGCTTAAAAATTAAGAGAAAGAACATTATTTTTTGAAACAATAATAAAGAAAGAACAAATCAAAACTACCGTTCTTGAAATTGAATTGAATATTGGAAATCCAGTAAAATATCACACGTAAACACCTATTCAAAATCTAGATACTCTAATTACACGTCAGCTTGCGCGATAATTATTGCGACAACCACAAAGGAACACAAAACAATATAAAATTTGATAATAAATACTGCACAATAATCGCTCGTCTAATGAGAACCTAAGGGCCTGCCTTAGGTTCTCATTAGACGCACACGTACGGACTACGGATACATCTCGTATTACTCAGCATCATACGGTACTAATTAAGTGTTCGCTATCAAATAATTCCCAGTGTGCACAGTATACGTTACGCAAATGCAGCACTCCTAGGAGTCTATGACTAGCTGATGTAGGTATTTGCAGTGTGTGCGACCGCAGTGTGTGAGCACTGACATGTTTCGGAGGATCTGTTTTTGAATAAATTCATTGTTGAAGGTAAAACAAACTGTTTCCCGAGTTTTCGTTTGAACGACAACCCTTGAACCTAATTACTGAAGTCAAAAATTGTCGAGGTTGTGGTTGACCTACAATCTTTGACTACAGTCCTAATTAGGTTCAAGGGTTGTAGTGAATCCTTTTTACCCGACTGCGACGAAGCCAAAAAAGGAGGGTTATTGATTGCACTTCTGCAACTTCTTTAAGTAATATTTCTTTCAAATTAATTTCTGTGTTCAGTTCCTTGATCGACTCTCAGTCATTGGGGATGTCTAAGAGCCAGTCCCGGAAAACTTAAAGACCTCATTTTTTATTATTTCTTAGGTCGTAATTAACGTGAAAAAACTTTTAAATAGATCTTACTGAATATGTGAATACCTTAGTCTGGTTGTTTAAAATGTAGTCTAATGTAGATTAGCGTAAAATTGACTAAGAGCCTGTTTCACCACCTACGATTAAGTTCCTATTAAAGAACTTATTTGGCAGATAATTTCATAAAAATTCTGTTCCATATTTGAATTTATTCGGTAAGTACTATTCGGACATCGTGACATAGGCCCTTACTCTACAGCAAAAGTATGGTGCCATCTGTGAATGCCGTTATAATTCTAAAAACCAGGACATAATAACGAATTTACCGATAACCTCCTGGAATTCAATTCATAACACATAAACTTGATAAATACCAATGACCAGAAGTCATTCCTTAATTCTTCAACCAGTATCCAGTGACACGGCTCGTAACGCACGTTTTATATAAAATCAATTATAGTAGGAAACCTTCCACCGCCTCCGTTATGGCTTTGATTAATGAACTTTTTATAGGAACGGTCTGGCTTGTCGCCAAATCTATATTGACATTAACGCTTTCAAAGGGACCAATAAGCCTTTACATAGCGTAGGTAATAAAATTTTGTATTCGATTATGCCATGTTTTATGTGACCATACTGGCGTGAAATATTGAGGGGCTTGTGGCTAAGTAATAACAGCCGCACGGATCGATCAATAAGGTTGCTGCGGTTGGTCCGTGGATGGGTGACCATCTTTACATACCAAATTACCAATACCTCTCCGTGCTTCGATCCCGGCTGTCATTCGTAGATCTTTGACATCGCCGTTATGTGTCGTCGGAAGCCGAAAATCTGACAACCGGTCTTACCAAGGGGTATCGTATTACCCAGTAACTGGGTTGTGGAGGTCAGATAGGCATTCGCTTCATGTAAAATACTGTAATCAGCTGCATCCGGTTAGACTGGAAGCCGACCCCAATAAAGTTGGGAAAAGGCTAGGCAGATGGTGATGACTGGCATGAAATATTATATTACCAACACTTTAACCGCAAATGATTTGCTAAAGGTACTTAGTACGTACCTATAATGTTTTTTATAACATATATAATGTATACAGTTATATTAGTATACAGTTAAATTTAGATGTATATTATGTATTAATTTACCGGTAAATTATGTCGATACTTACAATTTCCCGGCACAATTTTCGCCGAATCAATAAAGCTAGACAGAGCATCACTTGAACGCAACATTCTACGAAATGAACCAATAACGTACCACAGTTGGTTATTGGATTCCTAGTAAAACTGTATCCCTACAAAATATTTGAATATAGTCGAATACAATGATTGGCGTTACTGCCTATAACATTTAACTGCTGAGCAAAGGCCTACTTTAAGCCGACGTTCGCACGGACGTAAAAATATCGCGGCGGGATTTTATCGCGCACTGGAATTTCAACTCTCGGTGTTGATCCGAGCAATGAGAATCCAACCTAACAACAACAGAGTGCATCCCAGCGTGTCAAAAAAATACACTGTTGGATTTTCAACTCTCGGCGCTAAGCAGTGTTGAAAATCCAGTGCGCGAAAAAAAATCGAACGTCGGCTAAGGCTCCTACAAACAAGGCGCGACACGCGACGCGAATCGGTGCCTTTGTGTTGAATGTCGCGCCTGTTTGAAGTAGCCTTTAGTGATTTTCTGCAAGATTTTGCAAGTTTTCTTCATAATAAATATCATGACATAACGCGACCTCAAGACGTGCTTATTTCAACACCTACAAGTTACTCTCATAATAAAGTTTTACAAGTGTTATTATGAATATCGCATAAACGTAAACCTTTCCTCCAAAGGCCGTTGCGGTCCCAATTAGCCTGAAGCTGAAAGCCCTGCTAGTAATTACAACTAGCCATTTAGCCCACGTTGATAGTTTGGTACACAAAGGCACACTTGATAGGCTAAGTTATTATTAGACTTTACTAAGAAACATGGAACTACGCAACATAGGTCTAACTTGTACCAAAAATAATAAATTAGGTAATATGTATGACTGGTTTCCTAAGTCTTCTCATAATAACTATTGTTTCAATAAAGTTATCTATTTAGAATGAGTCAAAATATTGAACCATGTATTAAATCCTTAGTACCAATGACTACAAAAAAAATCACATAATTTTGGTCAAACATTGGAAATAGATACCTACGAAAATAAAGAAAACGCTCGCTACGTTTCGAACCCAAACAAACAAAAGGGATCTTCTTCACGAAAAAGATCTAAATCACATCTGTTATGTTGACATCGTTAAGTTAATGAGTTTGATCGAACCTATGGGATGATGTCGTTTATGGTATGTAGGATTGATTTCAACGCAATAAATATTGTGCGAATCCTCTATTACGAATAACAATGAGAATTACGAAAAACCTCCATGCTACATTCATGCTCTCAAATCAGGAACGACGACAAAAACAACTCAGGAACGAAGTTCCAGAAATCGCGAAAAAAAATCAGCTGTTCAGTACATTTCTCTACATCAAACTCGTCAAAATGTAGGAAGCAGCTGATTTTTTTTTTCGCGATTTCAGATTTGGTCCCATAGTAAAAGTTGTTCATAATGATGAGTACAATGACCCCTTAAGAGGTTGCTGGTGTTTTACCAATAACCCTGTATACAACCGACCGCGCACAATGCTCGTCTGCTCGAATCTCGATACCTACTCGCACGCACACGGTCCGGGGGGTTTGGACATAATGTCAAATTTCCATCTTTTCATATCATCTGAAACTCAAAATGTCTTATGCCCCAAAATGCCTGAAATCTAAAATGCCTGAATTTTTATATGTCTGATAAAGAAAATGACAATCGATGTACAGTCGTATACAATGTATACCTACCTACTTAATTTAATAATGGTGTGCGGTTGCCGGATAGTTGAGAACTAAAAAACTTGCAAAGTAAAACATAAACTATACTTTATTTGTTTGACCAAAAATAACACCTATATAAATTATCTATAACGTTTTCTTAATAAAATAACATTTTCCAAAAAAGAATTTGGAGTAATATTTGCCTCCCTTAGCTCCCGCAGTTGTTTTTAGGGTTCTGTACCAAAATGGTATAAAGGAACCCTTGGTGTGACTCAGTCCGTCTGTCTCAGCTGGATATCTCAAGAACTACTAATGCTATCAACTTGTTTGGAACAGTTTTAGATGACGTTTGCCCAAAATTTTTGCAAATAAGACAGAAATAAAATATATGTATATGTTTTTTTGCAACAAATGGGGCTACTAGGGGATGTGGGGTATTATATAAAAGAGCGCTGTTTGCAAATTCTCAAACATTTTTTTAATTTTTTTTTAGGCCGCATAGTTTTCGACTTTTGATGAAAAATGTAAAAAAAAAGTTAAAAAAAAATCTAAAAAAAGGAAAATCTAAAATTATTCTATGTGTTAGAAGTTTATGTAAAGATTACAGGAAAAATAAAACGATGTCTATAAATAGCACACTTTTTCAGAAATCGGAACGGAACCCTCGGTGCGCGAGTCCGACTCGCTCTTGACCGGTTTTTTTTTAATTTTCAAGTGGCCAGAATGATATAAGGACATTTAAGTCGTACAAAGATAACAAGAAGTACTTTACCTATTAGGAAACTACATGACACTGAACAGAATTGCACAATACAATTTTGTCATCGAATGTATGAAACACCAAAGCGCAAAGGTATTCAGTGATTCAGGCATTAGTAAAAAGAGCCGATACGAATTTCAGGCATTTTGGGGCTTATGACATTTTGAGTTTCAGATGATATGAAAAGATGGAAATTTGACATTAAGTCTAAACCCCCCGGACCGCGCAATAGGTCGGCTGCGCGTCATTTGTTTTTTTCCCGCATCCCCCCTTCACCCGCTAGGACTATGGGATAGTTCAAGTTTACATTTGGGCGGTGGAACACTCGAACGTTGCTACATTCGACTTATGAAATATTAGTGCCGTTAAATTAATAAGTACGAATTATGATTTATGAAGCAAAAGGACTATGTAAGGATTGTAGCAGGTGGCGTTATGTAGTTTCAGCCTACCCCATGGGAAGAAGGAGTTTGTGCATGTGTATGATTATGAAACGAGAGGAGCTCGTGGCTAAGTAAAAGCAGCCGCACGGGTCGATCCATGAGGTTAAGCTACGCTTGCCGGGGTTGGTCAGTGGATGGGTGACCCTCTTTACATACCGAGACTCCTCCGTGCCTCGGAAAGCACGTTAAGCCGTTGGTCCCGGTTGTCATTCGTGGATCTTTGAGAGTCGTTACGGGTCGTCAGAAGCCCGAAAGTCTGACAACCAGTCTTACCATGGGTATTACCCAGTTACTGGGTTGTGGAGGTCAGACAGGCAGTCGCTCCATGTAAAATACTGGTATTCAGCTGCATCCGGTTAGACTGGAAGCCGACCCCAACATAGTTGGGAAAAGGCTAGGCAGATTGATTGATGATTATGAAACGAATTTTACTGTTTAAATATCCGTGTACCTATATATCAAACCAAAACAAACGTACTTAGTATGTAAAACATAGTTTAAATCTACGATCAATCAACTCAGCCTATCGCAGTCCACTGCTGGACATAGACCTCTCCCAGTCTGCGCCACAACACCCTTTCGTCAGCCTTTGCATCCAGTACTGTCCAGCCACCTTCTTCAGGTCGTCGGTCCATCTAGCTGGGGGGCGTCCCACACTACGCTTGCCGATACGCGGTCTCCACTCCAGGACTCGTCTGCTCCACCGGTCATCGGTCCTTCGACGAACATGGCCAGCCCACTGCCACTTCAGTTTGCAAGCTATGTCGGTTACTCCAGATGTTTTCCGGATAACTTCATTCCTGATTGAGAATTTGAGAAAGAAACTCCGAGCATAGCCCGCTCCATAGTGCGCTGAGCGACCTTGAATTTATGAACCAGTCCGACTGTCAGTGTCCACGTTTTGGCACCGTATATCATAACGGGCAGGACGCACTGGTTGAAAACCTTAGTCTTCAAACATTGTGGGACAGGTGACGAAAAGACTTGACAAACTTTTCCAAATGCTTCCCAACCCAACGGGATCCTTCTGTCCTTCTTAAAGTTGTATCTACCGAGCTGGATGACTTGCCCTAGGTAGACATACTCCTTCACAACTTCGAGAAGCGACCCTTCGATGCAGATTGGACTCGGCAAGTCGTGTGAATTGTACCTGACTTTCGTCTTGTCCATATTCATGAAAAAAAAACATTTATTTGGACCAAACACTTCACTTCATGCCGAGACCAACCCGCTGAGAGGCTCCATTTAAGCTGTGCGGCATCTGGTCTAACTATTCCAGCGTCTCTGCCAATATGTCGATGTCCTCAGCAAAGCGGAGGTGTGAGATGTACTCGCCGCTCACGTTGATAACCTATCCAGTCCAATCCAGCGTCTTGAAGACGTCCTCCAACGCTTTGATGAACAGTTTCGGGGATATCACATCTCACCCCTCCGAGCAGTTGGATGGGGCTGGTTGTTTTCTGATCTTGCTTGGATCTAATCTACGATCGACTGTAGGTAAATATTCAATTCAACAATTAGTATAAATGTTATCTCGTTATGCAAAGTACAAAATCAAAGCCAGAAACTAAATTGAAACGAAACGTACGTAAGCTCTTTGCAATTTGTACGCAATCTTAGCCGAAAAAGAAAGGAAACAATTCCAGCGTTCCAGATTCCAAGAGTTTTAATTAGCAATGAAAAAATCTCTGGTAGGCACGCCTAGCAAACAAAACTAAGCTTTATTTTACTTTCACTTCCCTTCTGTGCCAAGATAATGTAACGAATTAGTATTCGGAAGACGTTCGGCCAAGTAAAGGGAAGTTATCCATACCCTTCTTTAAGTTCTCCGTCGACAGGCTATCGATGATCCCGAATTCTTCCCGTGGGAGGAACACGGAGACTTGTAAAGGTGTACCTACCTCCACAAAGGGCAAAGGAACTGTCAAAAGGTCGCTTATAACTTTGTATGTTCAGGCCTAATTAAATCCAACGTACAAAACTCGTGCGACATTATCATTGTCACGAAGCGCGGTGACAAACCGTAAAACGGCGTAAGTTGGCGACTGTGTGACGAGCCCAAAGATGCGGGCGCGCTGAAAACCTAACAAAATTAAACAGATTACTCCCCGGAGGTTCCCCGCGACGCGTATCTTAAATACCGCGTTATTCAAATTAAAATAAGTATATTATGAAGTCAATTTTGGCAGAATTCAAAACGACCTCCCGACGTTATTGCACAATTCTTCAACGTTCCTCATTTAAATTTATGCATAGCCATAAAACCTCAACCACGGAGTGATTAGGTGTACAAAGTGAAATAAGTTAAATATTTACCTACTGAGTCTCTGCTAATAATCTTCCAGCGCTTTCGACAAGAAACTAACTTTAATGTGGATTTCGCGATAAAGTTGTTTAGTAATTGCTTAATTAACCGACTTCAAAAAAAAGGAGGTTATCAATTCGACATGTATGTATGTAATTATTAGAACTGCAATATATTTACATAATTATGATAATCTATTAGGGCTTCCAAACCAATATACAAAATTTTATCATACAAGTAACTGGTCCATTACCTAAGGTAACTGCAAAGAATTTCTGTTAGTTCTTTGTCAACAGTTTCACCAAGCTTTAATTTAGTTCAGTCAATCTTTACCTTTGTGAACGAGCTTTTATCCCGAGCGGCGCTCTCTTGCTCAAAGAATTAGCATAAATTCGTAATTAAAATTTTCATAATTATCAACTTGTCCAAGTTCGCCCCACTAAAGGTTCGTCTCAGTGACGGTCATTATTCAACGCATTATTACTAAGATAAAAAAATAATGAAATATCTGCTCGTCCCGAAAATTATTCACCGCTGATAGCCGTAAAATGAACTCAAAAATAAACAACACAGACAAATCTGGCAGTTAATAACAATTTACAATGACCCAGATTGCTGACGTTCTTGCTCTGGAAGGAAAATCACTATGAAAAATTGCTTTTACATTATAATAAACTAACACGGAGAAAATTATAAACAGAATTGAAAGATATACCTACCAAGATAAGATAAGATAAGATAAATGTTTATTTTCTCATAAACATTCATATAACTGTGCCGTAGGTTGGTTTTCTACTACAACAAGCAGAAACAACTAGGTACAAACAAAATACATTACATAAAGACCTTAACATCCCAAAACGTTAAACCTGAGCGGAACACATCACAAGCTATGTAACAACAACTAAGCACAGTAGAATGAGGCTGAAATTTTTAAGGGTCGACCTGACCGTCTAGTAATGAAGTTGTTGTACGCACAATCAACAACCCAGTGCGGTAGGCCCCCAAACTTTACCAACCCACAAAGTCCCCTAAACAATTACACAGCAAGATATCGCTTTGATCTCGTCAACTAAATTATATACTTTCTGATTGACGACCTTTTGTTCGGAAAATTCAAAAGAGGACAATCCCGCTAGCTTTAATTAGATTTAACGGAATTTGACTTTCATTTACTCGGAATTTTCTACGATACGATATTTGGTTCATTTCTACAATATTGCTAGTTAGTTGTGTAATTTAAAGTTTATTGAGAAAGTCTGCTTAGTTATTAAGAGATTGTGACTGGCCATTTTCACCCTTTTAAAAGAGCAAAGCTTCCAAGCCGTACCGACAGGACGTCGGTCGTTAGCACGGGTCAAAGCCGCAAGGAGAAACATGCTGCATTTAAAACCTCCATGCAGGCAATTTGCTGGCATCTACGACCAACTACATTTGAAAAAAGAAGGTAAAATTCTTTCGTACCAGTTTCAATGCTAAACAGTCGGCGGGAGCTATTATATTTTTTTTTCAATGTAATTTAGGCTCTTCAGGAAAAAAGTGTCTTGCCTTGATTAAGAATTCTTTAGAAAAATATAAAAGATAGTTTGGAAACTTGGTACACTTGCTAACCAAACGTAGGCTTATCTACAGGATTCATACTATCATGAATTCATGCAAGCCTAGTACTTTTTGCTCAGAAATTGTGCACAAGGGCATGCAACGTACCTACTACCGGGGATAAAAAGTCTCCTATGTGTTAAACTCCAGGTTATAAACTATCTGTGTGCCAAATTTCATCCAAATCCTATTCAATCTGCCTAGCCTTTTCCCAACTATGTTGGGGTCGGCTTCCAGTCTAACTGGATGCAGCTCAATACCAGTATTTTACATCATCCAAATCCTATTATTAGGATAATAATACTAATGATTGAAAAAAAAAATGTATAATTGGATCATTACTTCCGGAGATTACCCCTAAATATATATATATATAACTTACAAACAAACTTTTACCTCTATAAAATATTAAGTATAGACCACAGTACAGATTGAATTGTAGTCAATCTGCCTAGCCTTTTCCCAACTATGTTGGGGTCGGCTTCCAGTCTAACCGGATGCAGCTGAATACCAGTATTTTACATGGAGCGACTGCCTGTCTGACCTCCACAACCCAGTAACTGGGTAATACGATACCCCTTGGTAAGACTGGTTGTCAGACTTTCGGGCTTCTGACGACCCGTAACGACTGTCAAAGATCCACGAATAACAGCCGGGACCAACGGCTTAACGTGCTTTCCGAGGCACGGAGGAATCTCGATATGTAAAGATGGTCACCCATCCACTGACCAACCCCGGCAAGCGTAGCTTAACCTGACGGATCGACCCGTGCGGCTGTTATTACTTAGCCACGAGCTCCTCAACAGATTGAATTGTAGTCAAACTCATGAAATTCATAATCATTATGATTAACAACATAGGTGATCTGTTACTCCAGACTAGAGAGACAAGATAAACTGCCATTCATTTGCTGCACAAGTTGCAAATATTCTAATAATATAGTAAGGACAACCTCTTGCTTTACTTTGAATATGAGGTTACTGATGCTCAGTACTTACTCAGATATTGCTTCAGCGCTGCTTACTACCGAGACTACAAATTAACTCATCTTGTGTGTTCCCAGCCCAGACTACATTGTAACGGCTGAGCCATATACATACGTTAAAGTTTCACTACCCATATAATATATGTCTACGCAAGTAATAAAATCAATACATATTCGTGAGGTACCGACTACGGACTTTACAAAAATAACAATCTATACTTACATATTACAAAATATTAACGAAGTCAAAACTGTACTTTGAATATTTTTGAAAAAAAAAAGTAATTGCTACGAGGTGTGGGAAAGAGGCTGATCCCGAAAATATAGTTTTCAGAATTTTTGTCCGTTTGTCTGGATGTAGGTATGTTCGCAAAAACGGTTGAACAGATTTGGATGAAATTTGTCGCACATACGGTATACTTTTAATCCCGGTGTACCTTCCATTGGGATATTTTCCGACATCCACGCGGGTGAAGCCGCGGTTAAAAGCTAGACAAAAGTATAAGGGATTTAAGTACATATTGTTACTTAGACACTAATGCCATCTGTTATCGAGTAGCAGAACTACACGATCCGTCGATTCGTGACAGATTTTTCTAGAACATTCTAAACTCTTCCAGAATGTTGTAGATGGTTAAGTGTCGTTTTGCAACATTCTAGATCATTCCCGTAAGTACTAGAATGTTCTCGAATTATGTCCTCGAACTTTCTAAAACAAGCTTACACTCGTCATATAAATAGAGGGTTGCCAGCGGTGTACGGCAGTTCAGCTAGAAATGCGAAACAGTGAACACCAGCGAACAACAGCGAACTAACAGTGAGCTACAAGTGATTCTGCTTAAAGTTTCTGATTACTGTATTTGTGATTATTTAAATATATTGTGTTTTTGGTATAAACTGGCATACATTTATTTATCCCGAACCCCAGCTCGTAACAATATTATGAGTAAACATTTAAAATATGTACCTAAGGTCCAGAGCGAATTGTGTTGTTACGAGTAGGGACCTAACTCGTAACAACACAATTCGCTCTGGACCTATAATCACGACATCACAATCTGACGAGTCTAGCAAGCAAACACTGAAACCTAACTTTGTTGTATACTCTAGCAATAATCATATCACACTAATTTTATAAAGGAAAAAGTTTGAGTGTGTGTGTGTGTGTTTGTACTTTTGTTACTTCTTCACGCTCAAACGGCTGGACCGATTTGGATAAAATTTGGTATGTAGATAGCTTATAGTCCGATTTAACACATAGGTTACTTTTTATCCCGGTCTACGCGGGTGAAACCGCCGGGCGCAGCTAGTTTAGTATAAAATGTAAAAGATATCCGTAATAAATAAACAAGGAAAAACACTCCAAACACAAAACCCTTTCAAAATCCTGTCACAGCTACTTTTGGGGCTTACCCTGTTCCAGGCATTCTTAAAAACTAAAAGGATACTGCGAATCCCCTGTAGAGTCGGAGTAGACCGTGCAAATAAATTCTCCTGCTAAATGCAATCGATTCTATGTCATGAAATATGGCCCGTTTATTTCAATAATGGTGTCAGAGTGGATTGAAACTTAGGTCCGTAGGTTATGTTAGCTTTCTGAGCATTGAATTTAGGATTATAACTACACATTCACATTTTATTAGAAATTTTTAACTGTACGTTAGGTAGTATTTTTTTTACATTGCAAATTTTATTTCATGCACCTACTTACTGCGTAATGCTGCCAGCATTTTGGTCACTTTTCCTGTTGACAGCAAAGAAGCCGAATTTTTTGACGATTCTTTCCCCTCCTTTTTAGGGTTCCGTACCTCTAAAGAAAAAACAGAACCCTTATAGGATCACTTCGTTGTCCGTCTGTCTGCCCGTCTGTTTGTTTGTATGTCAGTCTATCAAGACGCTTTTACTCAGGAACGCGTGGAGGTATCAAGTTGAAATTAATATCAAATACGTAGGTCTATGGTCCCTTGGAGCTCTAAAAAAAACCGGCCAAGTGCGTGTCGGACCACGCACAATGAAGGGTTCCATAGTTGAAAAGAATTTATCCCAACAACAAACTTAACATTGGATACCAAAAAAAATAAATTATGTCATAAAATTACAAATTCACAATTTTCGATCTTTTTCCTTTACTTGTTCTTTGCTTCTTGCCAAATTTCATTATTCTAGGTGAACGGGAAGTCTTGTACCCTATAAGTTTTGATTTACTTGCGACAGTTGCGAGTATCAAAATGTGTCGCACAATGGCCGTATTTTTTTATTGACTCAAGCTTCTAGCTTGAGTTTTTTAAAACTTCAAGAGATCATAGACCTACGTATTTGATATTAATTTCAACTTGATACCTTTACGCGTTCCTGAGGAAAAGGTCTTGATAGACTGACAACTTTGAAAATATTTTTTTATGTGATAGAATTACAAATTAACAATTTTCGAACTTTTTCCTTTACTTGTGTTGTGAGACCTTATTTCTTGCCAAGTTTCAATATTCTAGGACGACGGGAAGTACCCTATAGGTTTTGATTTACTTGCGAGTATCAAAAAATGTCGCATAAATGGCCGTATTTTATTATTGCGTTGACTTAGAAGTTTGATCTTTTTAGGACTCCAAGGGACCATAAACTTACGTATTTGATATTAATTTCAGCTTGATATCTTCACGCGTTCTTGAGAAAAACGGTTTTGACAGACTGACAGACAGACAGACAGACAGACGGACAACAAAGTGATCCTATAAGGGTTCCGTTTTCTCCTTTTGAGGTACGGAACCCTAAAAACAAGTACATCATTATTATTATTTTAAGGCTGTGTATAGCTTATTCATTACTTATGTCAATATTATCTTACTCGGTACAAGTAGTAAGTAAAATACATGATTTCCAATTAATAACAGCAACACAGTCCCTCAATAGGTACGAATAGGATTCCTTTCAACCACTAACAAGTAGTAGGTGAAAAACAAAAAACATAATTACCAAATCTAATGCCTTCACGGTCTTATTATATTATCAATTCAGGTGGTGCCATACCATTTATTTCCGCGAGAGCCCTATCGTCTCCAAATTGTAGCTATTAACTAAATTAGCAATTTAGCTTCAAAGTGCCGGTGTAATTGATTACACTGAAAAATATCGGTACGTGCCTATTGGAAAACTCTCTTGTCTAGTACCTACGAGTACTTGCGCCTGCGATCATTATTTCATGAAGGAGATTTATCTTCGGCAGGTGTTACTCCGTAAATTATTTTTCGTAAGCTATTAGGTTTTAGTATATTACTCGTAGCCTCGCTATTAGGGTTACGTGTTACCTTAACATACCTATCATAAAATAGTTTATGTAGGATTTATGGCGGTGCGATAGATTTTATTTTGTTCCCACCATTAGGTACTTTTACGGTACGCGAAACAAACAACCGAGATAAAATTTAAAAATAAAAGGTAAACCTTTTTCACGCTCAAATTGAGAATTAAGTGCGATACTAAATCAAAAGCGCTCTGAACAGCTGAATGCTGGATCCGTACAGATAAAAAATATATAAATTACGCATCTAGTACGTGATAAGGTTCTTTGTGAGTACATTCCAAGATTTACTGTCTGTTCGCAAAGATAATAGAGGGAAACGAAGCTTGAGAATGGCATTACCTCGTTGAGCTCGTAAAATGTGCGAATCTGCCAGACTAAGATCTCAGGTCGCGCACATTTGGACTCGCCGGGTAATACAGCCGGCTCGTAAAGCTACGCAGTTACCGCTCGCTCCTAGCTCCTTAAAACTCCTTAAATTTAATGTCATTAAGCACGTTTTTCGATTTCATCGCCTTGATTTAAAATACGCGTGACGGAAATACTTACTTAGATATAACTACGTATATCGACATGTTTTTAGGGTTCCGTACCTCAAAAGGAAAAATCCCTTATAGGATCACTTCGTTGTCCCTCTGTCTGTCTGTCAGTCTGTCAAGACCCTTTTTCTCAGGAACGCGTGGAGGTATCAAGTTGCAATTGTTATCAAATAATCAAGCTTCTAAGCAATCGCAATAAAAAAATACGGCCTTTTATGCCACATATTTTGATACTCGTAAGTAAATCAAAACCTATGGGGTACTTCCCGTTGACTTAGAATAATGAAATTTGGCAAGAAGCAAGGTCTCACAGCACAAGTAAATGAAAAAGTCCGAAAATTGTTCATTTTTAATTTAATCACATAATTTTTGTTTTTTAATTGCAATGTTAAGTCTTTTTTTGGGATAAATTCTTTTCAACCGTGCAACCCTTCGTTGTGCGTGGTCCGACCCGCACTTGGCCGGTGTTTTTATTAAACATAAAGCAAAATACGTTCTGAAAAAATATCATGGCATTAGTGTCAGGAACTTCAATAACTTCCCAAAAGAATTTATATTAAACAATACTTAAGTTTGGGCAATGTTATGCGAATGAATCGATTCATCTATCTCTCGTTCCCACGACAAAATAAATATCAGACCGATCAAACCGAAACTTATAATTGAATTAATTTTTCTTCAATTAATTATTTATCCGAGTATTACGGAAATATGGAAACTGTCAGCCTCAATTAAATTAAATTAGCGTTACGTTAAAACTACGTTGTCATGCAATAAGTAAATTAGTGAAATCAGTTGTTTGCCAACGTACAAATGGTTAATTAATAAGGGTATTCGGGACAAAGTGGTCGACACAAACGAACCGATGAAGCAGCTGGGAATTCTACCAGATACAATTTAATGAATACGATCATTATTTTCTGAAATGACAGTAAACAAAGAACAGTAGGTAAGGAAATTACTGAGACGTATTCTGACAAATTGTATTAAGTATAGTTATGGGATACGGAACCTTTGTAGTCTCGACACAATAGAACTTTGCGCAGATTTTGCTTTATGTCAGTATCGTATTTCATGACGATGCCCTTGATCTTTATTGTAATAAAATGAGCCCTTGTGATTGGTCTTTGTCTGTTCAATTATTTTGTGAGTCAACTTTAAAAGCTATCTTATAACCTTATACCAATCTGCCTATAGCCTTTTCAGAACTATGTTGGGGTCGGCTTCCAGTCTAACCGGATGCAGCTGAATACCCAGTATTTTACATGGATCGACTGCCTATCTGACCTCCACAATACTGTAACTAGGTAATACGATACCCCTTTGTAAGACTGGTTGTCAGACATTCGGACTTCTGACGACCCGAAACGACTGTCAAACACCCACGAATGACAGCCGGGACCAGCGGCTCGGTGTTTTCCGAGGCACGGAGGAGTAAAGAAAGGGAGGAACCCCGGCAAGCGTAGCTTAACCTGATGTATATACCCGTGCGGCTGTTATTACTTAGCCACGAGCTCCTCTTATCTTTTAACCTTATACTTGACTTTGTATCCAACTTATTTCTAAACCAAGAGAGACAAAGATACTTCGAAGGCATAATATAGCTCTCTTGCGAGTGATATAGCATGTCAGTAAAAGATGATCAGAAGAGAAGATCATCGTTCACACACTACAGCTTCTACCCTACGAAAGACATATTCACCTCATGGATATTAACACGCCACCCTCCCATATAATTAACAGTTAATACGTTGTTCATTAACCACATGAGATGTAAAATTACCGCTGAATTTCAGCTAATAGAGCCTTAATTGGATAAGCAACACATCCATCTAAGCGTGATTATGAACTCCTTTTGTCAATAAAGACCGATATTGAAGATAAAACCATAATATTACAATATTATAGTAGCTTTACATTTAAATTACAGAATAAAAAACTACATTGAAGCTACCTCATTACTTTAGTCCTTGAAAATTATAATTAACTCACTCTCATTAGAAAGCTGAAAAGCTCCTCGATTTTAAGTGATTTATGATTTCGATTTGTACTGCCTCATTGACCCTAGTGGTCGCAAGTGCTACTGCTTAGCATGAGGTCCTGGGTTCGATTCCCGGGTCGGGCAAAGTGTTATTGGGTTTTTCCATCTGGAATTTCTCTGTACTAACGCGGTGTCTGGATTCGTGCCCGGTTGATGGCAATAGGCTCGCCCCCTATTACACGGGACATAAACATAGCTGGTGAAATGTGGGTGTACTATTAAGGTACACCTCTGACTAATTCCTCGTGTAATGCGTGAAGTTGTGTTATTTGTAAAAATAAATAGTATGAATTTCAGATCATTATTACCATTTTGTCGGGACTCTTGGAATGTTGCTTCTTGTTTAATAAACATAAATACGAAGAAAGTTTTTTTTTTCGTAAGAAAATCATAAATCGAAGTTGGTTTCTGCGCGATGTCTGATCGGAGCATAATATGTTGGCTCCTAAATTTTTACCGGCCGCTATACTCACACTGTTATTGCAAGACAGTGCAAGCCTAGGTAAATAAAAAAATAAAATACCTTTATTTTCCTTATACACTTATTCCTTATCTTTCTAATACAATAATCAAATGACATTACTAACTAAAAATATATTACCTATTTTTTTTTATTTAGTACATACAAAATAGTCTTTATTACTATGGCGTACAAGGACCGCTATCGATAGCGGTAAAAGTCTCCTCCAGCCGTTTCCACGCTGTTCTGTCTCTGGCAATTCTGTATACATAAAACGGAGACCAGACTGGTTACTGCCAGCCTACATCATCCCAGAGCTGGATAAAGTCTTCCCCATGTCATGACATTACAGCTATTTTGGTCTAGAACTAGAGTGGACCACAATATCATCCTAATCCTAACTAATATTATAAATGCGATAGTGAGTTTGTTTGCTTGTTACGCTTTCACGCTAAAACGGCTGAACGGATTTGGATGAAATTTGGCGCATCGGTAGAAGGACATAGGCTACATTCGTCCTAGATCGCAGACGATGTCACGGGCAACAATTAGTAAACATTGACCTCGAAAACTCAATTAGGTACTTGTCACGATACTCTATGATTGTTAGACTTTCAGTTTTCTAACTAGTCTAATTTTTATAAATCTACGGCATAAGGTACCAATGCACAATATAACAACGATGATCATAGGTAACGGCTAACGTAGCGAAACCTCACAAATCAATCGATCACTTAATCAAATAATTAACTACCTTCCTCTTACACAATTTCCTGTACTATGAATACGAGAGATAGGACTTTAGGAGCCAGCCAGACACAGTGATTACATCGACAAAGACGGCTCACCGCACAATGCATGTATGTAGGTAAGTGCGCACCGGCTTCTATGCAGATAATTGAATGTCGTATACAGCTTGCAGAATCGAGCTCATCTGTATTTCACGTAAAACTAGCACAACATTTTTGGAATTTTTCAACGCCATATTTTTTTTTTTTTGTAGTTTTAGTTAGTTTAGGATATTATATTTTTAACTTGATTATACTCTTTAAATAATGTCCTACTTATAGTATTAAATAAATAGCACAAAATTAGATTTTGTTGGTACACTTCTAAAATTTCATTTGGAGGAATGAGCTCAGTTCAAAACAACATATTTAATTTACTTTGCCAAATCACACTTTTAATTTATAATAATATAGTAATAATTTATAAAAATCAAAGTAATTATGTCTAATGGTCACAAGCGCTACTGCTGAGCATGAGGTCCTGAGGTTTTATTCCCGGGTCGGGCAAAGTGTTATTGGGTTTTCCATCAGGAATTTTCCAGTAGCAGCCAGGAGGCTGGATTTGTGCCCCTATTACATGGGACTTAAAAATAACTGGAGAAATGTGGGTGTACTATCACACCACCCACACCACACTACACCCACACCTCACACAAACACACACCACACACACATACACACACACCACACACACCACACACCACTACACACCACACACACCCACGCATACCACTGCCTAACCCTCACCACACCACACCACACCTCACACAACACACACCTCATCACACCACCACCACACACCACACACACCCACGCACACCTCTGCCTAACCCTTCGGGGATTACAATCCTTATGTTATGTTATGTGTAGTTGATTGTACTCAAATCAGTTCAGTAGTCGAACTACTTTCATTTCAGCTGATCCTGTGACACGTGGTATATATCAACACGACATCGATATCGGGTCGACATGCATCGTGTTCGCAAGTGTACGCATCAACTGCTATGTAGGTAATTGAATGTCGTATACAGCTGACACTGATTTGTCTGGCAAACATTCAGTTTTTGGTTCACCTAGTTATGAGTTTAAACTTATAAATCCTCATCACCACAACGCACATCACAAGGGAAATTTCCTTAATCACCACATACACTAAATGAGTGTTTTATCATTAAATTACAAGTAATTGAACACAAATGAATTAGAGTCTGAACCTCTAATTAATATTCAAATAACCACACTACCCGCACGGGAATTATAACGGAAATATTATCTAAACTACGCAGCTAGGCCGAGTACATACACGCTCTATTTATGTCAGTTTTTATTCCGATACAGATTTATGGGTTTATCCGACATGCGCTAGACGCGGCCGGCTTTTAGGCCTTAGCTGACGGGTTACATGCAAATACTGTTTTTTCCCACGCATTCTTCTACGTCGTAGCGCCTACGCCGTAGCGGCTACGCCGTAGCGGCTACGCCGTGGCGGCTACGCCGTAGAATTCTACGCGGCTACGAGTGCTAAGAAGTGGCACGTGCCTGCTTTATCAATTTTATGGCTTTTAGTATTTTATTTTTAGTGCGCGTAAAAATATATGAAAAGAAGAGCTTTTGTACTGAACTTAAGATAAAAATATATGAAAAGAAGAGCTTTTGTACTGAACTTAAGATAAAAACCAAGGTTCGTGCAACAAGTAAAATTTCCCAGAAAAAACAACAAGAAGTAGCCAGTGGGCTTAGCTAAATGAAATACGAAGAAACTAATTTGTTTTGAGCTCATTTTGTTATTTTTTCGTTACCTGCACATCGGTCACCGGCGACACAATCCGTCTTCGTTAACCGCCGCTCGACCACTCTTCCCGACAACAGCCGACATTCATCAAGGAAAACTGTATCTATGGTTTCGCACCTGCACAGACTCCATGAAAAATGGTATAAATTGATGACTGTAGTGTATAAGCCTGAAATTTTTTTCATGAAAATCCCTTGAAATATTGCATCGTCTACCAGAAAGGTGGTGGTTATTCCATCACTTCATAATTTGAATTAAATAAGCGCGCGCCCACAAACAAAATGCACTTTTAAAATATCCGTCACATTTTATAACAACAATGATCAGCACTATAATTGAGCAACATACTATCAGACGGAATCGGTTTAATTTTGACAGTTCAACAACATTCATTGCGTTATTTACGGTGTTGAGAAGATACATTTTCGAACATATGAAGCAATGGATTAGCCATTTGCTTCAAAATGATTCAGATTCTGATCGATAGTGCAGTCGTGATGACACACACTTTCCTCCCGTACCTGTTATTTGTAAATATTGTAAAAGCCAATTACGAGTATTTTTAAAAGAGTAACCGTAGGTTTCTTGCCGGCTCTTCTCCAAACGAAACGCAACTTAGGAAACGCTTTTGACGTTTCATAAGTGCCCAGTAGGTTTATGTGAAATAAAATATTTTGATTTTTTTTTTACATAAAACAATATCCATAATGTTTTGTAATTAATCCACTTAACGTTTCACACCACCATATTTGAAGGACGTTCGATTTGAGTACCTAGTCATAATAATTACAGCTTGCTCTTCATGTCGTCCATATTGTTGCCTTGAAAGCAAGTTTTCCAAATTTTACATCATAATTCAAAGTAAATTCATCAGAACTTGCCAAATGTCCTCAACTTGACATTGTGACCCTGGACGTCAGTTGGAAGGATTTATGACAGAACTTACTCCATAAAAATAAATTTATACTCAGCTTCGTCCTCGAGATTAGAATAAACACTATGTAGTAACACGTACGGTGTTGCCTTTGCGCACTGAAAGTAAAAAGCACTATACCTAAAACTAAAAAAATAAGTTTTTTTTTTTTTTTTTTTTTACATTTTTAGGTGAGGGTAGACACATTTCCTTTACTCGATTCCGTGTTCTATTGCTCATTCACAGTTCAGTGCTCTGCCGGAGCGCACGTATTTTCTTAAATATTTTTTATCAGTGTTGTTAAAGTTTAAAAAGTGTCATGGGGAAACGAAAAAGTAAACAAGATTACGGATATATCACCATAAAAGTTAAAGAAATGAGAGAAGAAACTTCAGCATGAGACAAGATCGCCGTCGCATTCCAAAGGTTAGTCAAGTGTCACATATAAGGACTATTACCTTGTTAGTACACGTGAATGATATATGGGTGATGCGGGCAGTCTTTGGGATTGTCACTTCACCGTGGATAATTGCAGTTAACTTTTGAGGTTAACACTTTGGACTCATAAACGTTATAAGTAAATTCTTTTGTTTTATAACACGTGCAAGGCTAATATTGCGATCAGTTATAAGGACTGTTACCTTGTTAGTGTACGTGAATCTATACGGATGATGCGGGCAGTTTTTGGGATTGTCACTTCACCGTGGATAATTGCGGTTAACTTGTGGGGTTAACACTTTGGACTCATAAACGTTATAAGTAACTTCTTTTGTTTTATAACACGTGCAAGGCTAATGTTGCGATCAGTTATAAGGACTGTTACCTTATTAGTATACGTGAATCTATACGGGTGATGCGGGCAGTTTTTGGGATTGTCACTTCACCGTGGATACTACGTCGCACGCGGTACATATCTATATCCATAGATACAACGGCCCACCTGCGTGCGCTTATCTTATTATACGGGCGATGCGGGCAGTTTTTGGGATTGTCACTTCACCGTGGATAATTGCGGTTAACTTGTGGGGTTAACACTTTGGACTCATAAACATTATAAGTAACTTATTTTGTTTAATATCACGTGCAAGGCTAATATTGCGATCAGTTATAAGGACTGTTACTTTGTTAGTATACGTGAATCTATACGGGTGATGCGGGCAGTCTTTGGGATTGTCACTTCACCGTGGATACTACGTCGCACGCGGTACATATCTATATCCATAGATGCAACAGCCCACCTGCGTGCGCTTATCTTGTTGTGGTAAATTAATTATCCATTAGTCCGTTTCATTTCAATAACATTGAGGATTGAATAACTTCTTAAATAATAAAAGACATCTACACATCACAGAGGGCACACCCTCACCTCAATATCTATACTACGACGAATAACCTTTTGAAGAAGTAGTGGATTGGAACCAGAGTATCATGATGAGCCATCCATGAGCGCTGGGGATCCAATTCCTTGGACCCATTTCTCTCAAACAGCGCTGCAGACCCAATTCCATCCACAAGAACTTCACAGCCACAGGTCCCTTCCTTGAATTCCTATTGCAACTGACACATCTCCAAGCAACGAGCTGGACTCGAAAACTTTTGAAATATTAAATAAAAAAAAATAAAAAAATAAAAAAAAAATAAAAAAATTGTGACATTTGGAGAGGATCCGTCTGTGGAACAGATGTACAAAAAAAAAAAATAAAAAAAAAAAATTCAGACCGACCTGGCTGTTGGCTACAGCATCTACTATGTTGGCTACTAAGGGCTTGTCCAGCGAACTTCATAAGGAGTTGATAAAAATATACTTACCTACCTCCTAGTAATTGTAAGCTAATTGGCTCACCGGAACCACAGTGTAATAAATGACACAGTGGTTTATCTTCTTATAAAATGGCCGAAACGACGCATTTTGAAACCTTAGTCAGTACCAGTAACTACGAAAACAGTTCGAGCACGCGGCAGTTACGCACGGACGGACATGTATTTATCTACCGAGCGGTCGTAGGTAATTAATTCAAGGTCACTGCCCAGATAAAATAAATAAAAACTGAATTAATACAAATGATGATAGATACTGTATGCCTTTTTTCTCCAACGGAACTTTATTTTACATAATTTAAAAAAAAAAAAAAAAAAAAAAATGAAGGACGTGAAAGAACAAAAAACAAACAAAAAATTCCAAAAACAGGGCCAGAAATAAAGTCAACCATATCTCAGCCACCCATCAACAGAATGCAGACAGCGCTGACCTCTGCCTCAATTGACGTTCCAACAACGTAACAATCAAAACTGGCGGGCTCCTCCCCCGAGTCACAGGCAAACGAGGACTCAGAGGATGAAGGTCCCTGTACAAAGTGTAGCCCACGAGCAGCTCGCACGGGTCATTTTGAAGTCGGCAGCAGACAACGTTCGCGACAAGGGCGAGCTACCGCAGTCGTAGCTAGATCTTACCGGGGTAAGCAATATTATGCTGTCACTTTTTATGACACCTGGTCAGAACTAACTTCTGGTCCGACTGTTTTATTATAATGGGTTTTTTGATTTATAAACCTGTTTCAGCTCGTGGGATAGGATATCACTTTCCCAAATAAAATAATCCACTCAACATCAGTTTAAAAACATTAATTGAAGAATTGATATGCACTGGTGCTATCTCTCACTGCAACCCTTATGAAGGGCAGTTTCTATCAAGCTTATTCTTGGCACTTAAGCCTACGGTGAACAAAGATTCACACTTAACTTTAATAAAAATCATAATCGATTTATAGAAACTCAATATTTTCATCTCGAAGATTTACGCATAACAATGAAACTTGAGTCAGAAAATATTTTTTAAGTCGAATATAAAAAAAAAAAAAAAAAAAAGTTGAGAAATGCAACATATATGCCTAAGACATCATGAATATTGGTTACATATTGTTATTAAAGAAATTCAAATCATTTTACCTACATAAAAATCGAATAAAATTAAAAATAAATTACAAACCTTTCGAAACATGTCACAATGTAAAATTGGAGATTTTGCAAGTTTAGTTGGTCTATTGTGTTCTGCTTGCCCTGCCGTCGAATACGGATGGTTATACACAAAAGAATTTAAAAGATGCAAACTTTTTATTTAATTGAACTATACCGTAGTATTTATCGTCCGGTATTGATTGGTGGTTTAAAGGCTCTTACAGACAGAGGCGATATCGCGGTCGCGACGCGATATTTCAATATTATATCCTTAGCAAAATATCGCATCGCGACGCGATATCGCCTCTGTCTGTAAGAGCCTTAATGCTTTAGATTATTGGTACTTAATCTTAGTAGTAAAATTAAATATGATGAATATTGCCTGAAATTTTTAGTGATGGCTCGACTACGGGGTGGGGCGCAGCGTGTAGGAAAGAGACGAGAGTTGAAGAACGATGAAATCAAAAAATCTTTGATGCCTTTTTTGGTTTTCATTACTGTAACAATGAAAAGTTGTCAAACAAATACTACTTCGCATTGACAACATTATAACTATATCCTATGTAAATTGGATGGAGACATGCAATATCCATATCTAACATGCATAATAAAAGAATTATGGAAATGGTGTTAATTTAGGAATATTATTGTGTTATGCATCATACATTCGTTCAGGAGATAAAACTATAGCTGACGTGGAAACCCGTAGAATTCATTCAGATGTTGAGTGGGAATTGAGCGACTCAGTTTTTTTTACAAAATAGCAAACTTGTTTGGTTTTCCTAATGTAAACAGTTTTGTTAACAAACAATTTCGTAACTAATAATAATAAAACAGTAATCTTAGTTCAGATATCCTGACGCTATGGCCATAAATGCATTTACCTTATCATGGTCACAAATTTACAAAATTATGCATTCTCTCCTTTTTTCAATAGTCCTAAAAACGCTACAAAAAATATTGTTAATGACAAAACTAGTGGTATTGTAGTGGTCCCCTTATGGCCTAACCAACCTTGGTACCCTCTATTCAGGAAACTTCCTGAATCATCTGTTTTGTATTTTGATGCAAAAATAAACAAACAATTTTATGACCTACTTACTAGCAACAACAATATACTTACCCTCGGTTTACCCCGTCTCTCGTGTCTCTTGTCCGAGACTCGTTGCTGAGAAGAAATATTTCATCACCAGCAATTGACATAATGTTGGCATCCGGTACATAGATAAAACAATACGACACCTGTCTTAAGAAATGATAACTTTTTCGGGGCATGAATCAACGATGCGATTCTGTTTCTAATAACATTGTTTAATTCAAGTGGTCAATATGGCACTTTAAACAGTTACCAATCGGCTTTAGCCTTAATTCTGACTGAAAAGGTCAGCGATAGTGAAGTTATAAAATGTTTTTTAAGGGTGTCTTTAGACTTAGACCACCCCCTTACCCAAGTATAATACAACTTGGGATACAAAGTCTAAAGTCCTAAACATTTTGTGCTCTTGCGGTATAATACAACTTGGGATACAAAGTCCTAAACATTTTGTGCTCTTGCGGTATCCTAACGTAACCTAATTAGTCATTTTATTATTCTTGTTTCCTACTGCACACCGAATGCAAAGTTCAGCAGAAATTTACATAAATAATATACAAATTCATGCTGATAAGATCACTATTAAAATACCATCAGGTGTTATAAAAACTTCAAAGATAGGAACCGAGCAAACAAATCTTATTTTACTTACCATTTTTTCGCTAAAAACCGGAAATCTGTCCAGTCCTGACCCTTTTAGCCCTTCTAGATTTGACTAGTTCACTTCGTGGTAATTTAAATAGCCTATCTATCGTCGAGAAATAACCACATAAATTAGTTTCGGCACAAACATTGAGTCAGTGGATTAAGACTAAGGTAGGAGAGTGCGGTATAGATCAACATTAAACAATAAAAATGTTTTATCAATTAAGTAATAATTATAAAGTTTCATGATTAATTGTAGTATTTATGTATCTCTGCATTTCAGAAATGTTACTCTTTAATTAAATTAATAATTTAATTACTGTCCTAAACAAATGTGTATTACTTTTTACCTTGTTACACAAAAGTGTTTCATTGATATTTCAGTAGCTCTCAAATTCTACATAGTGTTTATTCTAATCTCGAGGACGAAGCTGAGTATAATTTATGATTAAACGAACTTACCTGTACGTGAAGTTCGATCATAATTATACGATGGCTTCGTCCGAAGAGATTAGCAACCCACCCTCCCATATTTATTTTTTCTCCAAAAAAGAAATATCCCCTAGCATTCCCTGAAATATCAAAACCCGGAATTGAGGATCTAGGCTCTGAACTAAATGAGCAATAGAACACGGAATCGAGTAAAGGAAATGTGTCTACCCTCACCTAAAAATGTAAAAAAAAAAAAAAAAAAAACTTATTTTTTTAGTTTTAGGTATAGTGCTTTTTACTTTCAGTGCGCAAAGGCAACACCGTACGTGTTACTACATAGTGTTTATTCTAATCTCTTCGGACGAAGCCATCGTATAATTATGATCGAACTTCACGTACAGGTAAGTTCGTTTAATCATAAAGTATATCTACAAATAATACTGCAAATTGTATAATCAATTAGTTATCACAGACACAGTCATCCTCCGTCCCAGCAATTTCTCAGGAGGATGTCTAAAATCTCAAGGGTTATAATTGGATCAAGCATAATTGACACTAGTCCGAAACCCGAACCCTCGCCTAAATAATTTCATGTAGCAGCCTCAAAATCTGCATTTCATTCCCAAACTGGCACATGACAATAATTAAGTTAATACGAACAACATTTCCGTTAAAAACGTGCGTAACACAGAATGGTTTTTTATAAAAACTTCAACATCGTGAATAACGAAAGTATAATAATAAGAAATGTATAAGTGACTTGAAAAGTGTAATAGTTAAGTTATGTTTGTTCCCCTTGCTCGGAACAGTGTTTTCCTTTGATTTGCTTACCGTATCGCGTCACTATGTATTGTGTTTACAGGCAAAACAAAGAATACGCACTTAGTTTATAAGAGGATACATCGAAACGTGTTTTAGCTCGATGTGTAAGTGAAAAGGCGTTATGGTTGTCCAGTTTGACGCGCAAGATTACGCGCACTGAAACTAAACGCGCTTCGTTTAAATGTAGATTTATGACAAAATGCTATACTAAAATCAGTTTTTAGCTTAGTAAGTTCTTAACATATTTCAATACCTTCGATTTAAAGCAAATACTGCACAATAAGGAACCATTTACATAATTATAATCGTATAAAACATAAAATATACGGTGCTACTTTGTAATACGATTAATTTAATTAAACAAACTAGCAAAACAACAATTTAGTATCTACTTTCTGCAACAAATTAAAAAAAACTTTGAAAATGAAACAAAAACTCCAACACTCACTCATTCTCAATACTCTTTGTTATCCTGCAAATTTAAACAGTGAAGTGAAAGTATCTAACAAGCTTTGCACCGGTACCTTGTTACAGGCGAGATGATGGCGCAGCTTAGCCGGATTCGAGTTGTATCCCATTAGCTGAGGAAAAATCCGGCCAAATGGGTGTCGGACCACGCACAATGAAGGGTTCCGTAGATGGTATGAATTTATACCAAGAACAAACTTAACATTGTAGTTGAAAAACATATTCTCCCTTATATTCCAACTGCGAATGTAAGTTTGTAGGTACGCACAATAATTGGAGATTTACAATGTTGTTTTAAGACCCATAGACTTCTTATAGGTTTTCCTATAATCTACAAGTACTTATAGACCAATTTTCTCTATTTTTTTCAAAAATTTTAGGCTATGTATTTTCTTAAATTACCTATATTCTTAAGTAAGTAACTTTAAAATTATTTAATTTAAAATGATTTAAAAAATTTACTTGAGACTCTCACAGTTAGCCCTTTCATTTGATATGTCGGTACAGTGTGGAAAACTTTCTTTTCAATTTTCTTATTTGTCTCGCAAAAGTGTCCCATGTTCAAAATTCATTATTTACGTAACACGTTTTAATTTGGGTCACAGATATTATGTGTACCATATTTGAACCATTAGATTTGGAGTGTATTCGCTGTGACTGGCGGACAGACAGACAGACGAGCAAGTGATCCTCTATGGGTTCCGTTTTTTCATTCGTACATACGGAACCCTAAAAACGAGAAGATACAATAAAAGGTTCCTCAAATAACAATATGAAAAGACTTTCTTTCTCTTGTCGGCACGTGTTGCAAGTATGAAAATAGCACAAGACGAGGTGAAAAGTTATTGTAACCTTTGTATAGGAATTATCAACACCACCGTGTCTGTTTGGAAACTTCCAAAAGAGATAATTAGTGGGCAAGACAAGAGGATTTATTTAAATGTACGGTACATTTAGAGTTCTAGCGCCCTAAAATGAGACATACATAGTTTAGTGCAAACGATTCATTCATAGACAGACCTTGTTACCATTCGGGTTTAGGGCAGATTTGCTCATTCTATGTACAAAGACGAATAAACACACACACACACATTTGTGTGTGTAATGACACACACAAATGTTATTTTCACTTCAGTAGCTCAAACATGTAGGTTTTGCTGCCTGAAATCAGAGAGCAAAATGTGATTCTGCTCACTGAGTGAGACCAAGTAACTTTTTATTATTTTTTTTTTCAGAAAGTTCAAATATCTTATTCAGCCGTATTCAGCCTTGGGTTAACACCATGGACCTATTAATATACCTACTATATAAACAGGACTAAGCACTCCAAAAATCGTATCATACAAAAATTAACCTTATGGATTGCACTTTAGGTTTACTTTTGATAGGATATCTTAGCTGAGGCAAAACGAGCCGAGAGAGAGAACCCGAGTTGAGTAATTTGTCCCTTTTGCTCAATTGCCAACAGATAAAAATGATAAAGACGGTAGAAAAATTTCAACAACTACAAGTAGGTAAAATAAGTTACGTATACGTTTTTTAGCATTTAGATTAGTTTTAAATAATTTTATTTATAGGTTTACAATATGTACATCATAGTAAATAATTTTATAAGTAAGCTCCATGAATGAAATAATCAAAATAATATAATTTTGAAGCTATATATACTCTGGTAGCACTGAAATCTGACATAAATGGTTTCATGGCGGGTTTTTTCAATTTAGATAGCGAAAATGGTGAGAAAGTGTTGCATCAAGAAATGTAAAAGTGAATGTTTTGCTGCTTGTGGCATTTAATTTGACAGGCAAGGAACTTGTAAGGAATAACAAAGATTTAAATAAATCTCGATAAAAGACTTAAAATTGTTACTAAATAATAACAATTTTGAGTTTAAGTAGTGTAACCATGCTCTAGACGTTCTGCAGACAGAAGACTTAGCGTCTTCTGTCTACAAAAGCTTTAAGTAGTGTATTTCTGATTAAAACTATTAATATTAGGCGCATTATAAATACAATTTGTACTTATGTATCGCATGATTGAAATAGCATTATTTTTATGTTGGTTACAGCTTTCCATCCAAAGAAGAAATTCAACAAATATGGTTGGATGTAGTTCCAGAATCATTTTATTTCCCTTTGCTTCAATTACATTGTTGCGTATGAAATCATTTGTAACGTTTATTTCGTGTACTTTTTATAATAATAAATCAGCATTGAGGTCCTGCCACCGCGGTCATCTGAGACGTTGAATTAGAGCTCAAATTTGCTTGGCAAATTACCCCCGCCCGCGCTCGTCCGCGCGGTGCGGTCGCCAGTGGCGCCGAGCCACAGTCCGCGTTCCGCCTTCGTTCAGGTCGCACGTCGCGCAAGCTCGCGAGCACCCGCGTCCCACGTGTCTTGCCGCCGTAGTATGGCCTCAAGCTACTAATCACTAACAGACTGTTTTCATTTTACACCCGACTAATCGCGTACTGCGTGCTGTGCGCAACATTAAGTGGTCCTTCTAGCCGGACCTGGACCTCCGGCCACGTGTTTTAGTCGGACTAAACCTGTGTGCAGGGATGTCTCTGCTTCGCACACCCCCGAAGGGTGTTACAACACGTAGTAAACGTGCTACGGAGCAGTTGACTACAAGGAAAAGTGAACAGTTACAAGTGAAAAGTGTTAAAACCGCGAGTTCGTCAGCGGTGGCCCGTAAAAGGTTAGAGTATGAAGCGGCTCAACATCAAGCTCAAATCGACCTCGATTTAGCACAAAAAAGTGCACAAATTCAGAGGGACTTGCTTCTGAAGAAACTAGAAGTCGACATAGCAGATTTACAAGAAGAAGAATACGGCTCGGTCTCGAAAAGCTCGCGAATAGTCGAGTCATGGCTCGACAAACAAGATGGCGTCGAGTCCATTGTTAAAAACGATTGCGCAGAAAATGTTTGCCCAATAAATTCGATGCCGACGTGTAACAAAACCTGGAACCATCTAGAGCAGCAACAAGACTTCGTCAGCGGGCGCCCGCCGCGTGGCGACAGCATCAACCAGTTGACGGAAGCGTTGCAACATGTAGTTGCTAGAACTAGCGTCCGTGATAATAATAACAGAGAACTCCTTGCGCGCCTAGCAACATCAAAAGATTTACCAGTGTTTGACGGTGACCCTATGCAGTGGCTGCAGTTCAAGGAATCATATAAAGAATCGTCACACTTGTGCAGTTATAGCGATTCAGAAAACATTTGGCGGCTACGAAAGTGTCTACGTGGCGACGCAAAAGAAGCCGTGTCATCGCTTCTAATCGGTAACACAACACCGCAAGCGATAATTAGACCCCTTAGAGTTACAATTCGGCAGACCCGAGTGTATAATTAATAAAATATTCACTCAACTCAAGAAAATTCACCCACTTCCGACTGCATACCACACGGAGATCGTGAATTTCTCAATAAAAGTTAAAAACTACGTCACAGCTGTTAAAACTATCAAGTTGCAGGAATACCTACAAAGTCCGGAAACGACGTCAATAATACTTTCGAAGTTACCGACCGCCCTTATCAATAAATGGGCCGAGTATTCTTACGAGAGACAAGAGAGTTCTATACCTAAATTAGAAATATTATCAGAGTTTTTATACAGAGAAGCAACCATAGTCGCTACCTCAGGTGTGAGTTACATACATAGTCAGAACGACGTAAGAAAGAAATACGATAATATAAAAACTCATTCAGTGTTAGCGTGCACTACTACCGAAAGTAAATGTATGTATTGCCGCGCCTCTCCGACGCACGCTTTAGACAAGTGCGGCAAGTTCAAACGTGCTATGAGACGTGATCGATGGCAATTTGTACGTGCTAAACATCTGTGCTTCAAGTGCTTGAGCGCACGGCACAATGAACCCGCCGCGTGCAGCGCGCCTGACTGCAGCGAGTGTGGACATCCACACCATCATCTCCTTCACTGGACGAAGCCTACCGCGCCTGCGGCACCAGCGCGGGCGGCGCCGCCGCCGGCACCGATCGCCGCGCATCCAGAGACGGCGGCGCGCCCGGCGGTGGACACGGCCCGCGTGCACACATCGACGCCCGACGAGTCGCGCCGCGAGGACACCGTTGCCCACGCCCACACCAGTGCGTCCACTAGTGTTAGTGAGTCGTCAGTGCCTAAAGTGTTGTTAAAAATAGTGCCGGTAACCGTTCATGGACCTAAAGACAATATCCACACCCACGCGTTGCTCGACGACGGTGCCACCGTCACGCTGATATCTGCTGATCTCGCTGATCAGGTGGGACTCCACGGTAAGACAGTGACCATGCGCGCCCGCAGTGCATGGGACTCCGGTGAGCTCGTGTGCCAAACGGAAAATGTAAGTTTTGACATTTCTACTAATACAGGCAATCGTTTTAGTTTGTGTGCTCGTAAAATGAAGGAACTCAATTTACACATTCAACGTGTATCGTGTATGGACTTTAGTAATTATTCAGACTATATTAACTACGACTTGTGCAAATGTGACGCACAACCTAAATTATTAATCGGGCAGGATAACTATGATTTGATTGCTCCTATCT
The DNA here is from genome assembly GCA_905163495.3 of Cosmia trapezina. Lineage (NCBI taxonomy): Eukaryota > Metazoa > Arthropoda > Insecta > Lepidoptera > Noctuidae > Cosmia > Cosmia trapezina. Next base: position 13,985,324 of record LR991038.1, read on the forward strand.
TGTGTTTAAAAGGTAATAGCAAAAATGAACCTTAGGTCACAAAGACACCGCTAGGGTGGTGTGTACACGGTGTTGTAAACAACATAATAAACATGTCAGCTGATCGTAGTACTAGTGATGACAGCGCGCAACATTGTTGCGATTCCGAGTTAGACGAATTATTAAGAAAATCATTTGCATTAGAGTCGATAGGTATTTCAAAACAACCGCGACAGAATGCGGACGAATTGCGTGCTGTCACCATTCTAAATAACTCTTGTGAGTTAATTGATAACCAATGGTTTGTGGAATTGCCATGGAAACATGATACCTTTGTTATGCCTGATTCTTATCAAAATGCCTATAATCGCCTATTATCAGTTGAGAGAAAAATGTTAGCCGACAACTCTTACGCATCGCGTTACCAAGAACGTATACAGCATTTATTTGCGAATAATTATGCCAGGAGGCTAAACGAGGGGGAGTCTAGCGACCATATTTGGTACCTACCGCATTTCGGGGTCGATAACCCCAATAAGAAGAAGTTACGTTTGGTTTTCGACGCGGCTGCGAAAACAAAGGGATGTTCTCTTAATGATTTTTTATTGACAGGTCCGGACTTGTTACAGTCTTTATTTGGAATTATGTTTAGGTTTAGAGAAAATCGAATTGGAATTATTGCAGATATTAAAGATATGTTTCTTCGAATTAAAATTAAAGAAAAGGATCAACATACACTTAGGTTTTTATTTAGAGATCAAGCTACCAAGGACGTTAATAAATACGCTATGACGTCATTAATATTTGGCGCGAACTGCTCGCCTTTTATCGCGCAACATATTAAAAATAAAAATGCATTACATTTTAAGGATACTTATCCAACGGCTGTCGACGCTATTTGCAAGCAGCATTATATGGACGACTATATCGATAGTTTACCCGAAGTCGACCTTACGAAACAAATGATTAAGGAAGTCTCTTTTATTCACCAGCAGGGTGGATTCGAAATACGGAACTGGGCTTCCAACGTACCGGATGTACTGGAGAGCGTACCGAAGGAAGCTTTGAGTGACAGTGTCTGTTGCGCCTTCGATAAAGATCAATCGGAAAGGACACTCGGTTTATTATGGTACCCTGCTAGCGACGAGTTAGGGTTCGATTTGACCTTGAAACGTATACCAGCTGATGTTATAAACTTAAAAAGAAGACCCACGAAGCGTGAACTGTTATGTATTGTTATGTCTATTTTTGACATTCATGGTTATCTGATACCATTTACAATTAAAGGAAAAATAATAATGCGCGAAACTTGGAAAAGAAATATAAAATGGGATGAAGAATTAAATGATGAGTTAAATAATTTATTTCAGTGTTGGATAATTCAAGCAAAAAATATTAATAATATTAGGATCCCGCGTTGGTATTTTTGTGATAGTGATATGAGCGCGAGTAATGAAAACTTAGAACTACACGTTTTTTGCGATGCGTCGCCGAGCGCCTACGCGACCGTTGCGTACTGGCGCAAGGAAACGAGCAGTGGACATATTATCGTAGCGTTTATCGCTAGTAAATCCAAAGTTACACCCGTAAAATCTGTTTCTGTGCCGCGACTAGAACTACAGGGTGCTTTATTAGGATGTAAATTAGCAAATAATATTAAAAAGGAACATCGCTTGAAACCAAGTTCAGTTTATTATTGGACGGATTCAACTACTGTTTTACATTGGATCCGAAATAATTGTAGAACCTATAAGGTTTTTATCGCCAATCGTCTAGGAGAAATTGACGAACTAAGTAAGGCTGACGAGTGGCACTATGTGCCGACTGACGTCAACGTGGCGGATTTAGGAACTAAAAGTACCGACCACGTACTTAGCAGCAGCTCGTCGTGGTTTACCGGTCCGTCATTTTTACATCAGTCACGCTCTTGCTGGCCTCAGGAACCTGAAAATAAAATAAAAATTAATGAAGAAATATTAGAAAAAATAAATATAGTAAATGAAAATAATAGTGTAAACGACTTACCTGTACCGGAGCCGACGCGCTTCTCCAGTTGGTGGCGATTGCTTCGAACTGCTGGAACTGTCTTGTTGTTCATAGATAAATGCAAGAAGATAAAAACAAATGGACTTACCGACGAGTTGATGAAAAGAGCTGAAACATTATTGCTTCAGCAATCGCAAGCCACAGCTTTCTTCAGTGACATTTTAATGTTGAAACAAAATAAAGAAATAAAACGCGATAGTAGACTTAGCGCTTTGACGCCCATATTGGATGATACTGGACTACTACGTGTTGGTGGAAGAATCGGAGCAGCTAAAGATGTAGCGATGGACACAAAATCACCTGTGATCCTGGACGGAAATGATCACGTGGCTCGACTCATTGTCAAGTATTATCACATCCGCGCAGGTCACGGATGCAACGAGTTGGTGGTAAATGAGCTGCGCCAAAAATATTGGTTGTTACGTCTACGTCCTACGGTCCGTACTGTTGCGACGCAGTGCTTGTTCTGTCGCATCAGGAAAGCTAATCCAAAGCCGCCACGTCTAGGTGATTTGCCCGAGAGTAGACTCACGCATCATCAAAGACCGTTTACCGTTACCGGAGTCGACTTATTTGGACCAGTAGAGGTCACAGTTGGAAGATCAAGACCAAAACGCTATGGGGTCTTGTTCACGTGCCTGACAGTACGCGCCGTACATATTGAGATCGTGCCGTCTCTCACTTCAGATTCATTGATAATGGCTTTACGCAGAATGGCTGCACGTAGAGGCTGGCCAAAAAAGATTTATTCTGACAACGGGACCAATATGCGCGGCGCAGAAGTTGAACTAAAGAAAGCCTACGACGCCGTAGACAAGGGTTCTGTCATGAACGAAGCCTTGAACTTTGGAGTTTCCTGGAGCTTCATTCCGCCAGCTAGCCCGCACATGGGAGGAGCTTGGGAGCGACTCGTACGCAGTGTCAAGACAGCCCTCAGGGTGGTTCTGAAAGAGAGAGCCCCGCACGAAGAGACTTTGATTACTCTCCTAGCTGAAGTGGAGAATATTATCAACAGCCGGCCCCTCGGTCATGTGTCCGTGGACCATCGGGATGATGAGACATTAACGCCGAATCACTTCCTCATTGGTTCGTCGTCTAATTTGCCTAGCGCAGGAGTGTTTACGGACAAAGACTTATGTCTGCGCAAACAATGGCGTATCTCCCAGCGTCTGGCTGACCATTTTTGGGCCAGATGGGTGAAAGAGGTGCTCCCCGATCTAGTGCTGCGCCAAAAGTGGAGAGAAGAGGGCGCACAATTGAAGATCGGTGATATGGTAGTAATAGTTGACACTAACTCCCCCCGTAATTGCTGGCCTAAAGGTATCGTACAATCCGTGTACCCTGGTGCAGATGGACGCGTAAGGGTTGTCGACGTTAAAACTAAAAATGGCGTACTGAAACGTCCTGCAGCCAGGTTAGCGATATTTTAAATTCTTGTTTTAATTTAGGTTACCGTTTTGAGTGTCGTGTCGACACTGAGGGGGAGAATGTTGCGTATGAAAGCATTTGTAACGTTTATTTCGTGTACTTTTTATAATAATAAATCAGCATTGAGGTCCTGCCACCGCGGTCATCTGAGACGTTGAATTAGAGCTCAAATTTGCTTGGCAAATTACCCCCGCCCGCGCTCGTCCGCGCGGTGCGGTCGCCAGTGGCGCCGAGCCACAGTCCGCGTTCCGCCTTCGTTCAGGTCGCACGTCGCGCAAGCTCGCGCGCACCCGCGTCCCACGTGTCTTGCCGCCGTAGTATGGCCTCAAGCTACTAATCACTAACAGACTGTTTTCATTTTACACCCGACTTACCCAAACCAGCTCTGTAGAGTAAACGAAAAAAGAGCAAGAAAGTACCATGGTCCCAGAACGATATTCTACATGTCTACTTCATCATAAGCCACGTATACCTGTGATCACATTTGATGATTCGCCACAAGACGAATCTCACCAATATTGTAGTCCTTCCTTCTTGCCTCAAAAACATGGGTAGGTACACGATTCAACACCGACATAGAACACAATAATGTTCAGTTTCATAAGGGAGCTTTCGAAAAAGGTCTATTTCTTTAGGTATAGTTTTTTTATTTATAGTTTCATCATTTCACTATTATTTAATTAGGTACAATATGTTTGTAATACAAACAATAATTTGAAATCACTTAGAGTCAACCGGACACAAATTATCTCTGTATAAACGAATTTTCCTGTTTGTCATAAAAATGTTTGGTCACCTCTTGGTCACCCTATTAGAAGGAGATAAACTGCATCAATATGACATATCTCTCTCTGCTCGTGTTTTTGGTATGAGAGCTCAGTCCAGTTTGTATATTAGGTCCATGGTTAACACAATTCGAAACATTCACTCTCTATCTCTTTCCCGCCATTAGAAAGGGAGAGAGGCAAAGACCAGCCCTTTTGAAGTTCCGATTTTGAATTCGACCTCAAAGACAAACACGTTCGGAATTTCGTACTAACTAAAGAAATTTTGCAAAAAGATAATTATGTCTTTTAATGTAATTTATTGAATTTTTAACTTATTGTTGTTAAACGAAGATAAGTATTTACTGCAAATAAAACTGATATTTAACCTGTAAATGTTTATTTCTAGTTTCAATAATGTTACGTAATATATTTTGAATAATAAAATATCATGGGTGCTATTTCCGAACACGCCTTAATTTAAATAAAAGAGCGGGATTAAAATTTCGTGTCTGGCGTAAAGAGTCGAATAAGTTAAAAAAATATTAAAATAATCGTAAAATATGAGTGAAACTAGAGACGAGAACAGTATTTTAACACCGGAAGAGTTAAAACAACAAGTTATTAATGCAGAGTTAAGTTTCCTACCTGAGAAGTCTCGCGAGAAGCATAACGTCTTCAATGAATGGAGACAAAGGGCGCAAGCAGTTTTTCGGAGACGGTGTTGCTATCTTATTTTTTAGATTTATCACAGACGAGGCGATCATCTACAATGTAGAGTATTTACTCAATGTTGAAAGCTACTTTAAAAACAAAACATAACGTGCATATTGAAACATACGCAAAACTCGTATCATTTCTAAAAAGAATGTCAGTTGGTCATAAGGCTAAAAAGTCCAAAATTTTCACGGCCCTTAACATAGAAAAATTTCTTAATGATGCTCCGGACTGCAATATTCTTGCGGCTAAAGTAAGTGGTACCTATGAATCTATGTTGTTAGTTATTAAAATTTGTGTGTACACTGTTATGTATAAAGGTACTTACTGCCTACTACTAATTTTTGGAGGAGCAATGAATTCTAGTCTAGCATAGCAATACTATTAAAATATTTATTACGATATTTTATCTCCTAAAGTGTTCTCGCTGCTGAAGTGAAAGTTATGTGTGTTACACGAGAGCAAAGTTTTTTTGCATCTCGTGCCTTTGAATCCCTCGCCACACTCAGGATTCACTTCGCTTGCTCAGGATTCAAAATCAGCACTCGCAGCAAAAAACGACTTTGCTCTCTTGTTGCACAAATAACTATTTCGACAGAATGAAACGTAGCGATCGAAAATCGTAATAATAATGTTTCGTAGATTGCTATTTTCGAAATAGGTGTACAGGTTTCCTAACAAAACTAACAAATTGGCACACTGAATTATTATGTAAATTACAACGACCGAGTGGCAAACTTCAATGTTGTTGGAAAACACACATCTTCGCTACTGCGCCTAAAGACAATGTATTGTCATGATTTCCAAATAATAACAAGTTTTGTTGATGTAAAATACTAAATATTAAGTTGAAAGTATGTGATTTGACTCAGATGATTTTGTATCTGAGTTTTCCAGTAGTTAAAAAGTGTCTCTTGACAGTTACCGCCAAAAGTATTGGTTTTTTCTAGCTGAATGTTGGTAATAGAAACGTGATATTTGGAGCGTCCGTCGCCTTGTTTAGATGAGTTCCCTTTGAGCCTCGGAACCAAAAGGTTGTCTAGATTTCTAGTCTGTACTGATATTTATTGAGTGTCTAGTTAAATAGTTTGTTAAATAAGGCTATTCTATACCAAGTTTGTATGTGTGCAAGAAGATAAAATACATTATATCGCAATGAAAAAAAAGGTGTACTATCATTTCAGTATGATACAGTGTAACTCTCAACATATAATGTGCCTAATCACAAGTACTACACTTACCTACTACAGTAGTATACCCACCTGGAGGCCAATTCCGGTGGCATGGAAATTATGTCCATGGTCGAAATATCAGACGAGAAACTGCTGATCTCCGTCGAAAACGAAAAATAAATTGCTATTCTAACGATCTCCATTCATAACTTTTTCGATCGCAAACCAGCGAGATATCACGGCTGGTCCTAACGTATGGAGATATGAAATCTTCGTTGGAACATCTGTCAAAATTTACATTCGTAGGTTTATAATCGTATTTTTTTTTTGGTACCTACATGTAGAGGTTTAGGGTTTTATGGGTTTCATAAGGGGGGGTCAAATTTTCATTATTTTTGCGATAGGACACCGTTTTCGAGAAATAAGCAAAAGAAAAAAAAATACAGTACTGTTTTTGCACTTGTAGTCAAGGTTAAATTCACACCAACGTGTGAATTTTAGTTCATGACAACTAATTTTAATTTAATTTAATTTTTTTTTTTAATTAATCGCGATTAAAAATAGTCATAATTAGTTTGAATATTAAAACCTACCTACGTCAGAAAAAGGACACAAATCATGCGAAATGCGTTTCGGATCACGCTACTTTGCAATTACTATTTCAGTAGGTAAGTAATTATTAAAAAAAAACACAGATAGAGAAACACAATATACTAAAATTATCTTTTATAATGTGTTTGCTTGGATTTAATCAATTAAACATACGTTAATACATTAATACTAAAAAAAGAAAAACGTAGCATAATCGATTATAATCAAAGTGAATCGATAAAACTGGAACGTCTTTTAGACGAGATTATTTTCTCCGTTGTAAATCTTTCTCCATGGTCTGCCAGAATACGGTTTTTTGATAGTATCGAGATTTGGACCGGATATTGATGCGGAGATTTGAAACAGAGATTTATCTCCATGGTCGTGATATCTAGCTCGAGCCCGGAATTGGGTCCCTGGGGTAAGAATTTTCATAACATCTTATACTTGTAGACAAAAGTTTACTTTTGGACTACAACACACTTCACAAGTATGGTAGCGTAAAGCAAATAAATAAGATGATGACTACCGCGTACCAAACAAAAGTCGTACCTAACACCTCTCTGATTTTGTGGAGGTCTACATTTCCAACAACGAATAGCGAAGTCACTGTGACGGACAGTTTTTAGTGAAAATTGAATGTTTCCAGGCTAACTTTCACGAATTAGTTGTGATGTTTCTTGAAACTGTGCTTTAACTTAGTGATTTAAGTTTTACAATTTCAATTTTAACTTTATTAGAGTAAGTACTTTGAGTATGTCATGCTCACTCAGATGTTTCGCTGATGATGGCGCGTGTGTTGGACCATTTAGCTCCCTTCAAAATGGTTCAGCTGAATGATGCTGATACATGTGTCATGGTCGTGAACGGGCGCCGCGCTGTCAGTTGGAACTGGTCATCTTAATTTAGCTGCCACGTCTTATTTTTATTATTTTATTTTTGAATTGTTTTATTTTTGTTTATAGTTGCTGTACGCTGGACGCTTTTCACGTGTGCGTCTTGTTTGCATCGTTCTCACATATAATTTTAAAGGCAATGTTTGTACAGTCTATCTTTCCCTTAACTATACACTATGGTGGTGTGTTACTACCACCTGAATGCAGATTTCCTCAATAATCTTTAACGCCTTCTAAATAACTGCATTCGATTTGTTTTCAATCTTCGTAAGTAGGTATGTCTCTGCGCTGTGTCTGCGCTCCGATTTCGTTTATATATTTGTTGTAGTCGCGATTCATATTTTGATCAAGATAAAAATTACCTGCAAATTGCATGTAACGTTTGAAAATTTGAATATCGCGGGCTACCACTGCGGATCCACCGTAATGTATACAATTTATTAACTTTTATTCTTATTCTCTAAACTTTTATTCTTTTAATAAAGTATAAGCATAATATGCTTATACTTTATTAAAAGAATAAAAGTTAAGAATAAACGTTTGCAAATTTGAATATCGCGGGCTACCACTGCGGATCCACCGTAATGTACACAACTTATTAACTTTTATTCTTTTAATAAAGTATAAGCATAATATGCTTATACTTTATTAAAAGAATAAAAGAACTTTTATTCTTTTAATAAAGTATAAGCACAAACATTGCCTTTAAAATTATATGTGAGAACGATGCAAACAAGACGCACACGTGAAAAGCGTCCAGCGTACAGCAACTATAAACAAAAATAAAACAATTCAAAAATAAAATAATAAAAATAAGACGTGGCAGCTAAATTAAGATGACCAGTTCCAACTGACAGCGCGGCGCCCGTTCACGACCATGACACATGTATCAGCATCATTCAGCTGAACCATTTTGAAGGGAGCTAAATGGTCCAACACACGCGCCATCATCAGCGAAACATCTGAGTGAGCATGACATACTCAAAGTACTTACTCTAATAAAGTTAAAATTAAAATTGTAAAACTTAAATCACTAAGTTAAAGCACAGTTTCAAGAAACATCACAACTAATTCGTGAAAGTTAGCCTGGAAACATTCAATTTTCACTAAAAACTGTCCATCACAGTGACTTCGCTATTCGTTGTTGGAAATGTAGACCTCCACAAAATCAGAGAGGTGTTAGGTACGACTTTTGTTTGGTACGCGGTAGTCATCATCTTATTTATTTGCTTTACGCTACCATACTTGTGAAGTGTGTTGTAGTCCAAAAGTAAACTTTTGTCTACAAGTATAAGATGTTATGAAAATTCTTACCCCAGGGACCCAATTCCGGGCTCGAGCTAGATATCACGACCATGGAGATAAATCTCTGTTTCAAATCTCCGCATCAATATCCGGTCCAAATCTCGATACTATCAAAAAACCGTATTCTGGCAGACCATGGAGAAAGATTTACAACGGAGAAAATAATCTCGTCTAAAAGACGTTCCAGTTTTATCGATTCACTTTGATTATAATCGATTATGCTACGTTTTTCTTTTTTTAGTATTAATGTATTAACGTATGTTTAATTGATTAAATCCAAGCAAACACATTATAAAAGATAATTTTAGTATATTGTGTTTCTCTATCTGTGTTTTTTTTTAATAATTACTTACCTACTGAAATAGTAATTGCAAAGTAGCGTGATCCGAAACGCATTTCGCATGATTTGTGTCCTTTTTCTGACGTAGGTAGGTTTTAATATTCAAACTAATTATGACTATTTTTAATCGCGATTAATTAAAAAAAAATATAAAATTAAATTAAAATTAGTTGTCATGAACTAAAATTCACACGTTGGTGTGAATTTAACCTTGACTACAAGTGCAAAAACAGTACTGTATTTTTTTTTCTTTTGCTTATTTCTCGAAAACGGTGTCCTATCGCAAAAATAATGAAAATTTGACCCCCCTTTATGAAACCCATAAAACCCTAAACCTCTACATGTAGGTACCAAAAAAAAATACGATTATAAACCTACGAATGTAAATTTTGACAGATGTTCCAACGAAGATTTCATATCTCCATACGTTAGGACCAGCCGTGATATCTCGCTGGTTTGCGATCGAAAAAGTTATGAATGGAGATCGTTAGAATAGCAATTTATTTTTCGTTTTCGACGGAGATCAGCAGTTTCTCGTCTGATATTTCGACCATGGACATAATTTCCATGCCACCGGAATTGGCCTCCAGGTGGGTATACTACTGTAGTAGGTAAGTGTAGTACTTGTGATTAGGCACATTATATGTTGAGAGTTACACTGTATCATACTGAAATGATAGTACACCTTTTTTTTCATTGCGATATAATGTATTTTATCTTCTTGCACACATACAAACTTGGTATAGAATAGCCTTATTTAACAAACTATTTAACTAGACACTCAATAAATATCAGTACAGACTAGAAATCTAGACAACCTTTTGGTTCCGAGGCTCAAAGGGAACTCATCTAAACAAGGCGACGGACGCTCCAAATATCACGTTTCTATTACCAACATTCAGCTAGAAAAAACCAATACTTTTGGCGGTAACTGTCAAGAGACACTTTTTAACTACTGGAAAACTCAGATACAAAATCATCTGAGTCAAATCACATACTTTCAACTTAATATTTAGTATTTTACATCAACAAAACTTGTTATTATTTGGAAATCATGACAATACATTGTCTTTAGGCGCAGTAGCGAAGATGTGTGTTTTCCAACAACATTGAAGTTTGCCACTCGGTCGTTGTAATTTACATAATAATTCAGTGTGCCAAGATAAAAATTACCTGCAAATTGCATGTAACGTTTGAAAATTTGAATATCGCGGGCTACCACTGCGGATCCACCGTAATGTATACAATTTATTAACTTTTATTCTTATTCTCTAAACTTTTATTCTTTTAATAAAGTATAAGCATAATATGCTTATACTTTATTAAAAGAATAAAAGTTAAGAATAAACGTTTGCAAATTTGAATATCGCGGGCTACCACTGCGGATCCACCGTAATGTACACAACTTATTAACTTTTATTCTTTTAATAAAGTATAAGCATAATATGCTTATACTTTATTAAAAGAATAAAAGTTAATAAGTTGTGTTACATGCAATTTGCAGGTAATTGTATCTTAACTTAATCGTAGACCTACATATTATGTATGTATGTATGTCTACGATTAAGTTAAATCTTTTGTCAAATCACTTGACATACCTAAGACTTTACAAAAGCTTAGATTGAATTGGGTTTCAGAATACACCCGTGTAGCGTTTCATAAAAGGTGACAGCATCCTATTATAGTGAATAACAAATAATACAAACCTTGAATGCGTACTTACTAAATCCATGCGTGAATGTACCATCTATTGAAATTTGAAATAAAACAATGGATTGTCAATAGAAACTTTAGTATAATGTACTATCGAATAAAAAATAATGAATAATGAAGTAATGAATTATCGAGACATCGAATGTTACATAATTATTACTCGTAAGTAAGTACAAGTAATTAAATGCCATGTTTTGCCTGCAGTGCCTTATGTTTTGTTTTTTATACTATTTACGTTAGACAGGTTCATGTCCAGCAGTGGATGCTAATGATGATGAATAACATCATAGTTTACCAAACAAAATTAAAAAGACGAACATTTAACAATCTTACGCTTAAGCGGTCAGGGGTCAGGGTCAATAATTTTCTGGAACTGCAGCAATATGATGAGGTAGGTGACAAGCAGGCCGACGAACTTGAACGGCAGCGAGATATCGATGTTCAACATGCGCAGGAGTGAGAACGAGAGGTCCCTTGTCTCCGTCCACGCCAGCAGCGCCCGCGCCATGCCGCGACTGCACCTATCTGCAAAGTTTTGTCATAAGTCATAAATAAGTGACCATTTCAATACTCTACAAGAAACCTTGGGTGTATGAAGCAGAAGTTACTCTGTACAAAACACGGAATTTCGATAAAATTGCCCTGTATGGTGAATAGCATTAGTAAAAATAGATCTTACTTATTTTAAAACATACCCATTTGATTCTCATAAATCCTTGCAGCCAACAGTTCTCTTAGTCTTGCAACTTCGTAGTGAACTTGATCTCCGAGCATACAAGGCGAAAACAACGATAATGTTAAGCCTGCCGAAAGTAGCATAAAGCTAAGAACAAAAAACAAGGTGATCTGGGAACAAAAATCACGGAGGTTAAAACTGCTCTGTTGACTGACAGAAACTTGCCCAAAATAATCTCATCTCCTGGATAGCAGTAACACTTACATCGTCATGTATAACACTCAGTGAAACATTATAAGTGCCCATCAAAATTATTAAAAACGTACATATTAGGGTGACCAGCAACTGGAAAACAATAAAGTAATTATTTTATTTTACTTCAAGAACAGGTTCGAAAAAATAATCAAAAGTAATCAACTCACTTGCTCGAAAAGTGGCTCTTATTGCAGGCCCACAATACAGTGCATTTAACACGCGTGCTTTTTAATTTACGTTCCTGCACTACGGGAACGTGCGCTACAGAAACTATATACTGGTCTGAGAGGTGCGTTTTTTTTTTCTTCTCAGCAATGAGCCTACATGCCTTTCTATGCATAAAAAATGTGAATATAACAAAATCAATCTGCCTAGCCTTTTCCCAACTATTTTGGGGTTGGCTTCCAGTCTAACTGGATGCAAGTAGTACTATATACTATATATTACATGGAGTGACTGCCTATCTGACCTCCACAACGCAGTGACTGGGTAACACTATAAATTATTATTTTTTTTTCAATAAATTAACATTAATTTTCTATACTTATGTATAAAAAGGCTGTTTCAATTCAGTGCCTCACCTTCAAAATTCGAAGGCGCACGAAAACATATATCCGCACAAATATTTGTGACAAAATGTTGTTGTTTATTTATTTTATTTTTTTATACTTGTATCAAAATACACAATTTGATTACCTGCCATTTAACTGCTTCCACCAAATAATTGTGTGCTCTTATCATGTTGTGGTACAGATTCATCATCTTTTCCATTTCACAAAGAGTCTTCTTCGTGTCAGCTTTCGAGTATCCAAACTCTTCTACCTTCAAGGTTTTCGTTATCTTACTGTCCGCCAACGATAGCTCCATGTAGTAGTTTATTAAACGTATCCGTGGTATGAGAAGGCTGAGTAGATGGCCATAGTAATGTACTTCCTGAATCATACACAGTGTAAAAGGCATCGCGCTTATATACAGACTTTGAAAGACGCCTGTGGTCTCAGACAAGGCAAATGTAGTCATTATGAATAGCAACAAAACAACAGTTTCTATCAAGTTTCTTATTGACGCTTTTCCAATCCTAGGTCTGGAACCAACTTCTTTATCAAACACATTCAACTCATTGTAATAACGCTTCAATCTCTTGACTGAAACTAAATTAAAGATTACGATGAAGGCCCACTGGACATAATGTGTACCAATAATTAATCCCAAATGGGGAATATGTAAAATACTATACAAGAAAAAGGAATAATGACACACGAAAAGAAATGTGGATGAAAGTGAAAATATAAAGAATATAATGTTAATGTTGCCGAAAAGAGGAAGTCTATTGATACCAAAAAACAATCCACCAATAATGAAGATCTTAGACACACAATCTACTAAGGGCTTATCATTTGCTTTAACATAAGTGTTCACGAGAACCGATGGGCGCGTCATGGCGACCAAAATACGCGTTTCAAAATGAACCTTCGACATCTAACGCGACGTTCATAATTTGTTAACGGTGACGGTTTATAACTGTGTAAGTAATTCGATAAATTTTCTTCATATACTACAGGAGGCTTAAGACATTAGAATAATTGATTATGTTGCGTTGTATTTGGTAACACGTCAAGAACGTTATTACAAAGTGCCACTCGTTAAATTTATTGAGTGAGGAACATTTTGTGACAAACATCAATCAATAAGTAATCAACATCACACCTGTTTTCCTCGAAAGGTTAGGCAGAGGTGTACCTATAGTACACCCACATATCTTCAGTTATGTTTAAGTCTCATGTAATATGGCGAGCCTTTAACCGGGCACAAATCCAGACACCAGGCTGCTAATGAGAAATTCCTGATGAAAAAACCCTAACACTTTTCCCGACCCGGGATACGTATGGGTGGGTAGGTATCCCGGGACCGGGACCTCATGCATGATCAGCAGTAGGACTTAAACAACATCCTGACATCAACCGTCGGGCAGTTGCCCACCAGATACATCACCTGTCAGGTCGGAGGATACTCCCTTTTCTATGGAGGATGACTGAACTTTACACACTGTTCCTCATGCCTATATACTTTTGACCCCATCGTGATAAAAAACACACATTGATGGAAAATCACTGATCCCTGCAAATGTTTTGAGCAGAATGTGGCTTTATCAAATCGTTACCGACATAGTGTCTTACGCCTTATTTCTGTTTTTAAAAGCGAAATGACTAAATGTTTTTAAGTGACTACAAAATGTTTGGTGACTAATTTCTTAATGTAAACATTCCTGTATTCCTTTTTCAGAAGCAAATATGAGAGCGTAAAGAAATACATCGTATGCCAGACAATGGTCACAGGCACTCTCCAAATTGTGTAGCAATAAATTTGTTTGCGGAATGCTGCTCATCCGTCATTGTAAAAACCGAAAAAAGGAAAATTGTTGAAATGTTTTCTCCGGAATATAAAGGACTAACCTTAGCGTTCTTCCCGATGACAATAGATACCTCTTACCTCTATAGAATATCCTTTGTCAGATACTAAATCTGCGCAAAAAATAGCTAAGTCGCTGTTACGGACTGATTTTAGTGAAAATTGAGTCCATAGCTTTTGTTTACTTTGCATACCTTACTTACCGTATTGTATTAGTTCAATGTTGGAACTATGGTATTGTGGTTGGAGAAAGTAATAAATAAAATTCCAGTGTCACGTTTTATTGCTACGGCTAGCGTTGCCATCTCTAAAAATCAGAAAACTGGACCCCGTTAAAAATGTCGGACTTTGGGTCCCAAGGCCAGACGCTAAGAAAAAAAACCGGCCAAGTGCGAGACGGACTCGCACACAAAGGGTTCCGTACCATATTATATGTTTAACAATCGCAAAGATAACTTTGTATTTTTTTAATGATACTGTGAAGGTACAAGGTTATTTTTTGCAGTTGCAGAAAATCGCCAATTGATCATCGAAGACCTTTTCGCCCCTTTTATCGACGAGTCGGGATGTTTTTTATAGCAATAAAACAACACCACGTACTCCGAACGAAGAAATTTATTTTAATAATTTCGAATTCACCTATACTTCGCGTGGTAACGAAACCATAGCGCGAATTTAAATCGACCAACGCCATCTATCGAGACATGAGGTACTACAAAATGTTTTTATGGTTTAGGTCTGATACTTTAAATATTATGACGTTAACATTCCGCCCACCAAGGACCCAGTCCTTTCAAGCCGCCCACCATGACATAATCGAGACTAAATAATATATGGTCAACTTCAGCGTTGTACTAAAATCCTTGGTGTTCGGAGACCACAATGTTCACATTATCTTAACATAAATACCGTAAATATTACAGGTTTTTCGAAACAAAAACATATTTTTTTGTGCTTACTTTTACATTTCTAAAATTAGTATCTTAGTGGACTGTATATAATATAACAAAAAAAAAATAAAAATAATAATAAAATACACATGTTCAAATTCATTCATCGTTGACAGGCAAAACGCATAGCTTAGAAGTTGGACGTTTGACTCGGGAGTCCTTACACCGAAGGGTAACTACGCGCACTAAGTTGTCCTTGCCAGGGTGTAGTTCAACTACCTTCCCGTATAACCACTTGGCAGGTGGTAAATTGTCCTCTTTTACGAGGACAATATCACCAACCTTCGGATCGCGCGTACGTTTAGCCCACTTGTGTCGTTGAAAAAACATATGTTAAATACTCCTGAGACCAACGTTTTCAGAAAGATTGAATCATTCTTTGTGTCAATTGCCAACGTCTCAAGCTACTAACTGTCACGTGCTCATAATCATAATCTGGTGCTATTACCAGTGGCTGACCGACCAAGAAATGTCCTGGCGTCAATGGGTTTGGATCTGACGAGTTCACACTAGACTGTGATATAGGTCTCCTTTGACGCCCCTACAAAGTTGGTGCCATTGTCGCTGTAAAGGTGACTACAATGGCCTCGTCTAGCCACAATACGTTTAAATGTAGCAAGAAAGCCTTGAGATGTCAGATCAGAGACCGCTTCCACATGCACAGCGCGGGTCGCCATGCATACGAACAGACAAACGTAGCCTTTGTAGGACTTGTGTCCACGTCCCTTTGCTGTTCTTATTTGAATCGGTCCCGCGTAGTCGACCCCTGAATGGAGAAAAGGCTTACTTGGAGTCACTCTGCAGGATGGTAACTGACCCATCAATTGGTTTTTTGTCACGGCTGCATGACGAATACACGGTACGCATTCCCGGATGTGAGCCTTGATCAAATTCTTCCCACGAACAACCCAATATTTTGACCGAAGAAAATTAAGTGTCAATTGGGGTCCGCCATGCAGTACACGCTCATGAGCATCTGATATGAGTAATCTAGTCAAATGGGATTGATGAGGAACTATGATGGGATGCTTCATATCATCAATTAGTTGCGAATTTTGGATCCTACCCCCTACTCTCATCAAGTCCTTGTCATCCAAGTAAGGATTCAAAGAAGTCAAACCGCTGCTCTTGCTGACGTCTCTACCGGCTCGTATTGCCTTTATTTCTGTCTCGAACCAAACGATTTGACTTTGTTTGAGACAACAATGCATGGTGTCCGCAATCTCAGGAGCTGAAAGGTAAGGTGGCAATTTTGTCCTTGATTCTCTGGCTATCTTTATTTTCAGGAATCGTCTGCAATAGGTGAGAGTCCTGTTCAACCTTCGGAACGATGAAAATCTGGACCACATCAGTTCAATCGGGTGATCGTCTATCTGTGCTGCATGAACCTTGACAGATTTCAGTTCCAGTTTAGTCATTATAGCCTTAGGTCTGCAGTATTCTATGGTATCCGCAAACAACCACGGCGGTCCATGTTTCCAAAGCGAATCGTCTAACAAAAATGTGGCTGTTGTACCCCTCGAAGCAATGTCAGCTGGATTGTTTTTAGTATCGACATAATGACATTGTGTAGAATCAAGGGCATTAAGGATTTCAGACGTCCGGTTTGCGACGAAAGTTTTCCATCTACTCGGATGATCGCTCAACCACGCCAGCACGACCGTTGAATCTGTCCAAGCATGTAAGTTGGATTTTTGGATATTCAAGACACGAGCCACTTCTAAAAGTAATTTGGTAACTAAAACTGCGCCACATAGTTCTAGTCGTGGTATAGAAATTTGTTTTATTGGAGCCACCTTCGTTTTTGCAGTTACCAGATTACAGTGGACCGAACCTCCAGCATCGATGACTCTGATGTAAACAACCGCGGCGTATGCCACGCTTGACGCATCAGAGAAACCATGCAGTTCAACCGTTTGATCGTCGCTTTTTCTTTTCAGCCACCTATGAATTTTGAAGTTGTTGAGTGTGTGCAACCCTCTACGATAAGACTGCCACTCTGTTAGAAGATCCTCAGACAGTTTCTCATCCCAATCCAAACCAGCGATCCATAATTTTTGGATGAAGATTTTAGCGGTAATTATGCATGGTGCGATCCAACCTAGTGGATCATATAAGCGTGCTATCTCAGATATAACTGTTCTTTTAGTTTCAGATGCAGACGGCGGCAACGACGACGGTGTTGAAAAGGGTAAGTTTACAGTGTAATGGAATTCATCGGAATTGCGATTCCAGGTAAGTCCTAGAATTTTAGTGATTTCATCTTCTTTTATTTCCAGATCTCTTCCAGTATCCAGCCTTATCTGTTTTAGTAACTCTTCTCGGTTACTTGTCCATTTTTGCAAAGTGAAACCTGTTTTTTCCAATAGTTTATTAAATTCATTATAGATTTTTACAGCTTCTTCATCAGTCTGGCAACCTGTCATTAGGTCATCCATATAAAAGTCTGTCCTAACCCTACTAGCAGCGCATGGATATGATTGACCTTCATCGCTAGCGGTTTGCTGCAATGCCTTGACTGCCAAGTAAGGTGCTCTAGATGTTCCAAATGTAACTCTCAAAAGCCTGTATTCCTTTATATCAGAATTAACGTCATCTCGCCATAAAATCCTTTGAAAGTCCACGTGATCATCAGCTACTTTAACTTGGCGATACATTTTTATTATATCGGCTGCCAAGCATACTGGATGTTGTCGCCACCGCATTACTGTATGACGTAATTCAGCCTGTAAGAGTGGTCCTACCATTAAAGTGTCATTCAAGGAAACACCATCGGATCCCTTGGCAGACGCATCAAATACCACTCTTAATTTTGTGGTCGATTTATCATCGCGGATTACAGCATGATGCGGTAAGTAAACAGCACCAACTTTATTTTTGTCTTTTTCATTAGAAATCTCTTCCATATGACCTAGTGATAAATATTCCTTTATTACCGATGTATATTGTCTTTTAAGCTCGCTATTTTTTGCTAGCTTCCGTTCAAGACTATGTAATCTTTTTAACGCTATTTCCTTTGTGTTGCAGGGCGTTTTACTGGATCGAAAAGGCAGTTTTACAATGTAGCGACCATCGGCATCTCTACATGTGGTGGCAGCAAAGTAATCTTCACATGCTTGCTCTTCAGGGCTAAGAATTGAGTTTTCAGAGCATGTTGGCTCTGCCTCTATTTCCCAAAACTTTTTTAGGATTTCATTTTCTTCGACCTTAGCGTGCATGCTTAGAATTACATTGTGACAAGACATCACTCCATCTTCATTGCTGACTTCTCCCGATATGATCCAGCCAAGGTAAGTATCTTGAGCCATAGTTTTACCCTTAGGGTCCTTGATTAAGCCTTCTTTTAAGACTTTAGTATAGACTCCGGATCCTAACAAAATGTCAATTCTGTTAGGCTTATTGAAATTTGGATCGGCCAAATGATCAATACTGTTAAGCTCTGGCCAATCCACCAATGTAAATTTCCTTTCAGGTAAAATCGAAGTCACCTTACTCAGCACATAAGCTTCTATTTGAAGGGTGAAGTCAGGATCCCGTAACGACTGAATGTTAATTCTAACCATAAATTTTGACTTTAGATCGCTCTGACCTCCCCCTACCCCTGAGATAGACGTTTTAACCGCTATCTTTTTTAACTTCAATAACTGAACCGCAGATTCCGTAATAAAGGAAGCTTGTGAACCCTGATCTAACAGGGCTCTCAAAACTTGTGGATACCCATTTTTCGATTTAGCCTTAATAAGGGCTGTAGCCAGTATAACTTGGCTATGAATACTTTTTGCGAAATGGGTTGCAATATGAGGTTCAGCCGTGGTCTCGTTCTGTGCCGTTTCCTTTTGTAATGGAGATGCAGAAGAGCTGCCCTCTACTTCTGAATCCTTTTTTAGATGCAAGAGAGTATGATGCTTTCTATTGCACGTTTTGCATTTGGTATTTACTCGACAATTAATAACAAGATGACTTGAGCGAAGGCAATTAAAACACAAACCATGAGATTTAACTATTTGACGACGCTGATCGACGGTCTCCTGAGCAAACTTTTTACAATTACACAAGATATGCTCCTCAGAACAATGTGGACAGGATATTTTTGAAACTACGTGCAATGCTTTAGTACTACCTTTAGACTTGCTACTTTGTGGTTCCACAAATTCAAACGCCCGATATCGCTTATCCAAAAAGTCCCGAAAGTCATTAAAGGTTGGAAGTTCCTCGCAAGATTGACTTACCTGCAGTTCCCACTGCTTCCGAGTCTCAACGTCCAACTTGGAGCTAATCAAGTAAATAATAATGACATCCCAAGCGTCTACCTGCACCCCTAGATTTGCCAATTCATGTAAGCAATCATTTGTAGTATCTAAAAGCTCCTTGAGAGCAATAGATGACTCAGCCGTCATTTGCTTTTGATTTAGTAAGCGCTTCAGTATACAATTTGCTAAAAATCTCTTATTATTATAACGACTCTTTAAAAGATTCCAACAGTTCTTATAATTATCATGCGTGATCGGTATGTGCTTTATGAGTTGTGATGCTTCACCTGACAACTGAGATCTTAAATAGTGCAAACGTTGTACATCATCAAGCGATTGATTACTATCAATTAGTGACAAAAACAAATCCCTAAACGTTGACCATTCCTGATATTTACCACTAAAAACAGGAATTGTTATTTTGGGTAATTTAGCAATTGACATCATTTTCGGTTGACTATGGTCTGGTGAGACATCACTCATTTGATAAGACTGTGATTTTGGTAAAGCATTTTTTAATTCTACTTTATAGTTTATAAAAGTGTCTGTAACGTCTTCAAACACATCACTTTTGATATAACTGGTTGCCTTCAATTCACTTTCGGTGTAGTTGAGCAAAAGCTCTTCATGTCTTCTTGTAAAATCTTCAAACTGTTTATCTAATATTTCCAAACGTGAGTCCACATATGCCTGATTTATTCTGTCTTTTGGAGATTTCTTGAAGTTAACAAGACCTTTCTGAATGTGATCTTTAATATCTTCCAACAGCCTCAACTTAGCCTCCATGATTCCAAATACAGATCCTTCGTTATAAGCAAAAAATTCGTTGTCTGATTTGCTAAGTGTCAGTTTGGATTTTTACTATGTGTTGGAATGTCGTAATTTTTCTAAGTGTTTGGACTGTACTTTTTCTAGGTAAAATCGGACATAGATTCGGGGTCTCTTCAATATTTTACGAACTATTCTAAGTCCCAAGTTTCTTCAAATTTTTCTAAGTCCATGCATTAACTTTAAATTTTTACAAGTCTCTGACACTTGGAACTGTTAATTATACAAATGTACTCACTGTTTTAATTTGCACTTTGCCACTTTAAAACCACTTTCCTTTAACGCTCCACTTTTTTCCGTCGACCTCGCTCCGCTCAGCTCAGCTTCGTCGACCACGCTCCGCTCAGTTCAGCTTCGTTGACCACACTCCGCTTAGCACCAAACTTGCACCAATTCGACTGCTTCTGCTGCTATTTAACTCTCAACTTCGACACCAGAGGGCGCTTGTAGCTTGTTCTCAAAAATCGTTCCGGATTGTAGGACCTTATGATCATCGAAGACCTTTTCGCCCCTTTTGTCGACGAGTCGGGATGTTTTTTATAGCAATAAAACAACACCACGTACTCCGAACGAAGACATTTATTTTAATAATTTCGAATTCACCTATACTTCGCGTGGTAACGAAACCATAGCGCGAATTTAAATCGACCAACGCCATCTATCGAGACATGAGGTACTACAAAATGTTTTTATGGTTTAGGTCTGATACTTTAAATATTATGACGTTAACACCAATAGTTAAACAAAATACCTTATGAATCGCCGTTTTTAGTATTTCTTGATTAAGTACAGTATAAGGTACATTATATAATAGAACTCGTAAAAAAATGGTATAAAATTGACAACTTTTACGGCCCCCTATTTCTTCATTTTAGAAGAAAAAAAAAAAAAATATATCTTTATACTCTACTCGATGAGTTCTACACAATAACACCCCACACACAGGTTATTTTTTTTTATGGGGACCGCCCCCTTTAATTTAAACTTTACTTTTTTATTTCTTATTATTTGTTATTATTTGTTGTTATAGTCGTAATAGAAATACACAATCTGTGAAAATTTCAACTCTCTACCCATTAAGGTTCATGAGATACAGCCCTGTGACAGACGGACGGACGGACGGACAGACAGCGGAGGCTTAGTAAGTTTGTACGCACAATATTGAGATACTTGCTAGACTGCCCGCGGCTTCGCCTGCGTGGATGTCTGATTTCATGGGTTTTAATTTTCTTACTATTGTTTATATTTCATCAAAAGTATAAATACTGAGTTTCAAGTTAATCGGACTGCGCTTTAAAATTCTTCCATACAAACTTTAACATCCCTAAACCCCGTTTGATGGGTAGTTTTGAAAAACTAATAATGACAAACTTTATTACTTACATAGGCAAGTATTTGTGCTAAGTTTCATGTCCATTAACCAAATCTTACCTATCCTTGTTTTCACGCCCACAGGGGCAGAATTTCAAAAATCGTCTGGGATGTTTCCATAACTTGGGTCAAACATTATTTACACCAATTTTCGGGTCTTTTGGGGTCGCGGGTTAAAAATGATAAATTTTATAATACTAATTAACTTAGATGAATATTCGTGCTAAGTTTCAAGTCTAATAACTCAAGAGATAAGATTTTTCATACAAACTTTCATCCCCTATTTTATTCCCTTAGGAATGGAATTTTGAAAAATTCTTCCTTAATAGATGTTTACACTATATAAGGTATCTATGTGCAAAATTTCATGTCTCTAGGTCCAGTGGTTTGGACTGTGCGTTGATTATTATCAGTCAATGAGTCAGTCAGGACTTTGAATTTTATATATATAGATTTACAAGACCATAAACTTCTGATAGGTTTTTCTGTAATCTATAGGTAAAGAACTATTGTCTGTATTTTTTTCAAAATTTTAGGCTCAGTAGTTTCGCAGATAAGGGGGGGGAATAGTCAATTAACGTCAATTTTCTTAAATAACTTTAAAACCATATATTTTAAAATTATAAAAAAAATATATTTGAGACCCTCATAGTAAGCCCTTTCATTTGATATGTCGCATGGTACAGTTTACAAAACTTTTTTTTTTTAATTTTCTTATTTTCACCGTAAAAGTGACTCTCATATTCAAAATTCATACATTTACTTTAGCTGTACGTGTTTGGGTCACAGAAATCCATATGTGTACCAAATTTTAACTTAATCGGTCCATTAGATTCGGAGCAAATTGGCTGTGACAGACGGACAGACGGACAGACAGACAGACAGACACACGAGTGATCCTATAAGGGATCCGTTTTTTCCTTTTGAGGTACGGAACCCTAAAAAAAGGATTTGAAGGAAAATTAACTAATAAAACTACTAGGTACAAAAATAACAGTAAACACACGATGTACGTAGTATGTGAACTTGCGTGTCTTGGCGAGTCAGCTGTGTGACTGAACGATAGATATAAAAAAGCCTAACAAAAGAACTTTTTTTGAGAACTTTTTGTTAGGGGCCATGTTTGGCAAGCATATGTAAGACACGGCATCAAGCAGATCTCCATCGCTTTTGTCTTTAAGTTAGTAGGAAATGTACTTTTGAAGATTTCTTTAACAAAAAGTTCTCTACAAAAATTAAGAGTCTGTCAGAGAGCAATAGAGAGAAGCTATATGGGCCATAAACTAAGAGATAGGGTCAGAAACAGCTCAATACGCCAAGAAACCAAAGCTAACGACGTAGTCAGACAAACACTAAAAATAAAATGGAAATGGGCTGGACATTTACAGAGAGTTCAAAATTTAAATTGGAATGAATTTTTGAATTAATTATTTTTTTATTTTATTTACTCTACTAACTGTGATAGTATTATTATTGAGAAAAGAATAATTTATGTTTATTTTTGTATTAAAATTTAATTAAGTTGTATTTATTTTAAATAATAATGCATGTATTGTAATTAATTAGTAAGGAATCAATAAAAGCTTTTTATTATTTTATTTATTTATTAACAAAAGTCAGACGGGCCGGTGGCCGGACAAGAGGTCAAAAAGCCTTACACTGTCCGGGTTTATGACGGACGGATGGCAACGCTAGCTACGGCGCGGGAAGACGACTGGCCGCTAAACTCTATGCGTGGGGAACATTGCGTTTTACATTGTTAGCATTATTGTTACCTGTAGTTCCTACATTCGATAATAAAATCCACAAAACAAAATTATTGAATGTAGGAACTATCACATTCAATAATTTTGTTGTGTGGATTTTTTACATTTACTTAAACGCGGTTACCATATTTTAAGTTTGTATAATGTAAAAATCCCTTATTAACCATAATAAGCTTAAAACAAACAAGTTTTCCCGCCACGGGGACTTAGCAATACACCTGTAACTGCAGATATTCTAAGAATTTTATACCGCATCGAGAAACAAAATTCAATTTTGTATTATAGTGGCAGTTCCGTGTAGCTGTAATACCTACTTTCATAAACTGAATTTGCATGCTAATGATCTCGCGTACGACTGAAATTATTATACAAAGCAGATGGAAATTAAAGATTACTGTCTAAAGCAGGTTACCTGCAAACGGGAGAGAGAAACTTTGTAAAAGATAGCACATTTTTGTGTTACTGGTTTCTGTTATAAAATAGTCTGCATCATCCCACTGCTGGGCAAAACTAACATTTTCGAGTGATTGTTATTTCAAAAAGTTTACAGAAAATAATATGGATGTCGTAGCCAGATCTAAGATTGAGAATTTCATGAAGTGTTCGACCATTTCATGAAATGGTTGTATTTCATGAAATAGAACATCGACCGCATAACGTGGATCATTGAATACTCAACGTTTGACGATATGAACAGTCGATAATCGCACGACTACTTCATGATGTGGACAAACATTAATGAACATATCGTAAAATAGTTAGATTTCCATAGTAGAGGCTGATGTCGCTTTGTTTTTGTTGTGCACTTCGATGTAGCCCTCGCCGCCCGCTGCCGCGTCACCGCTCGCGCGCGGTTGGTCGTGGTTCTAACCTAACCTAACAAATTTGGTCGGGGTGCCACTAGCGGCGTGAAAGGCAACTAATTTGCGATATGCCCAGTGTTCAGCTGGGAATGTCGATAAATAGGTTGCTTTCCTCACTATTATGACCATTTCTATGATGATTATTTCATCAAGTGTTCGTTCGTTTCATGAAATGGTTGTATTTCATGATATGGCCAAACGTCGACTAATATATCATTAACGTTGACGTTTAAACAATATGGTCCACTTTAGCTGGTCTTATCATGAAACACAACATGAAAATGATCAATTCTAAGATCTGGCCACGACATGGATATCCGTTTGACAGAAAAGACCAAGGTGTTTTTTTAACACGTCTTTTGTCACCTAGTAACAAAATAAATGTATAGAACCAGTCCGAATCTAATTGGATAATCCCTAAATGTGTTAATAAAACTGTCAACGAACGCATTCAAATATATATTTCATTTCTAGCGTAAAGTTTATTCCGAAATTAATGAACGAGCTTCAAACTTTTATAACGATTGTTGTCGCTGTCCGCCCTTACCAATAATAATAAAGGAGACTTTAAAACTAACTCGTAAATTGAGATTTATTGGCAATATTATTTTATGCAATCTTACTTGTTTACTTACCCCTTTGGGTTTTTTTTTTTGTGAGAGAAACTACTTCGATTATAAATAATCTCATCTAATCTTCTATTAATTTAAACTAATTTAGTTAAATAGAATTGATGTCTGAAAAAAACAACATAGTATTTGTCAAGAACGTTTCATTTAATTCCAAATTAAAACGTATTTACACCTTATAAGCATATCATAGTCCGGTCAATTTAGACATTCGAGGTTACATAAAGTCCCAACAAGCTGAATTTCTGTGAAATTGTTCAAAACATAATTATAAACAATGTCTAGAAGTTCCCCATCATTCCCCTGTAAGGAAAAAAATTTATTCAAGGTCAATGGTAAAAAAAATGAGTTTTTCATAAAGTTATAAGTTTTATCATAAAAGTACCTCAGACAAAAATTGTAGATCATAAAATTATCAATAAAAAATGTATTAATACTTTTTTTCTTACGAGCCACCGTTTCTGAGATATAACGATTCAAAAAGTTATAAAAGTTGTTATCGTCATAATATGCACACGTTTCCACGCCACCTATGAGGTAGTGTACTTAGCGCGTTTTTTTAACGTGGTTTCCCCAGTGGCCTACTCCACGGGTCAGTTGTGATCCTGTTTAATGTAAAACTATTGCATAATAACGGAAATTTTCAAAGATTGGGAAAGATAAAAGCGAAGTAAATTAAAAAAAAGTGTTGAAGTTTATTAGTCTCATTCGTAAGTTTCAAATTCTTGTTCTTCTTCTCCTGCTTCTTCTTCATCTTCATTTTGGATGCAAGTAAATTGCGTCAATAGCGATGTATCGCATGATACTTCGTCGGAGTCAAACGAATCCTCCATTGTTTGTGATTAAATATTAGAGCACGACCGGCCTTGACAATTTGTGCATGCCAAAGAACAAGACAGTCCGACTTTTTTGCAACCACATTTAGCACTGCATCCCTTTTTGCAGTTGCAAAAAATAGTGTTCAGCAGTTTTTCCGGCGCAGGTGTTGACCAACTTCCAACCCCAGTCTGTAGGGTCTAGCTGATAACCAAGCCACACTTGAACTTGGTAATATACTCGAAAAAGATGTTGGTGAGCAGCAACTGAGGTTGGAGGAAGACAAGCTAATTGAACTTGTTTTTTATTTTTAGTATTTTTAACGAAACATGCATATCGATGCTTATCTAAACAGGTAGTTTTTTAGGAGCTCCGTACATAGAAAGAAGAAAGCGGATGCCGTTGGTAATAACTTCTTGTTGAGTTGAATTACTCTTTTTAAAAACTTCAGCTTCTTTTTTTTTTTTTTTTTTTTTTTTTTAATATAACAACTCTAGATGTATATACGTGGCGTACTCATGTATATTATGACGATAACAACTTTTATAACTTTATGAATCGTTATATCTCAGAAACAGTGGCTCGTAAGAAAAAAAATATTGATACATTTTTTATAGATAATTTTATGATCTACAATTTTTGTCTGAGGTACTTTTATGATAAAACTTACCGTTTTGCTGAAAATCGCGAAAAACTCATTTTTTTTACTTTTGACCTTGAATAAAATTTTTTCCTTACAGGGGAATGATGGGGAACTTCTAGACATTGTTTATAATTATATTTTGAACAATTTCACTGAAATTCAGCTTGTTGGGACTTTATGTAACCTCACTCTCATTTTTTGGTCTAAATTGACCGGACTATCATGCTAAAACAATTGAATTGGATTCACAACAAACAATACCTACATTAACATTCATTTGATCGCTATGATACAAAATAGCAGAAATGGCCAAGATTCAAACTAAGCTGATGGTAGGTCATTTATTAATTTTCAAAGGGATCCATGAGATAAATGAAAATAAATGATTCAATAAAATCCATTTTGCGTAGGTACACTAACAGTGCATTGGCCATTGTCATTTTTTTTTTATTTGAGACCCTGAGGTAAAATCACATTATAGATTTAACTACACAGCTGATAATAATCATAATATCCAGAAATATCAAGCAACTCTTATCAAAGCCAACCTGCATCCTAAACCACAAGAGCGGTGTTCTGGTTGCATTCAAGTAAATACACTCCCGGACTTCTAAATCGAAACACTCTGCATTTATTTGTATAAAAGTCTATTTTTTAATTGGTCATAAATTCATATTTAGAACAATGTCTTCCTTTTGGTGTCCAAAATTATGGCGAGTATGTCTGCTTCAAAACTGCATAAAATAAATTCTATGACACTAGTTTAGTTTAGACACTACATTAGTTTGATGTTTGAGGCCTATTATGGCCTATATACTCATGAGAATGCACGGTGGCACGGTGGCTCGATTTCGAGTCCTGAAGTGTAGTTTTTACATCACTCGGAAAACGTGCAACTTGCATAAAAAAACATGTCACTTGTGATTAATATCGCAACCAGAAATCACATTTTCAGTACTGACTTAAAAAGAACTGAAATAAAACCCTGAACGAAATAGACTAGGGCCCAGTTGCACCACAAATCAGTAAATGCGGTTAACGTTAAACATATTTAAAACATCATTCTGTCTCTGTCATCTTCAAGTGATTGAAAAAAACAGAACGATGTTTCAAATATGTTTAAAGCTTTTAGTGGTTTGTGGTTCAAGCGGGCCTTGGTAATATACTATGTTTCATGTCACAGTTTAAGGGTTAATAACTTTCTGGAACTGTAGCAATATGATGAGGTACGTGACAAGCAGGCCGACGAACTTGAACGGCAGCGAGATGTCGATGTTCAACATGCGCAGTAGTGAAAACGAAAGGTCCCTTGTCTCCGTCCACGCCAGCAGCGCCCGCGCCATGCCGCGACTGGCCTTATCTGATAAGTTACCATCACTATTAGTAAAACTCCATCTGCCTTGTATTTTCTAAACTATGTTGAGTTAAAAAACTTCCAGTATAAACCGAATAACTGACTTCTACTAATATTGTGTACTCTACTGATAATGGCAAATTCTCGTGTTTCTAAATGTTCATAATCTAGTATTAGATGTGATATGATATGTCAACAGCGATGCAGAGGAATTTTTCGACGCCATATTTTAGTTTTTTATTTGTTTAAGATATTATATTTTTAACTTATTTTAGCTTATTTTTAAAAGTATTAGAGTAGATTAGAGGAAAGATGTTACACATCAAAAATACGTACGCGCTTTCCTGCAATATGTGGGAGTGGGGACGGAAGTGTGTAACAGGAAGCCGGGGAAGCGCGCGCTATTTGATTTGACCAATGAGCGCGCGCGGTGCTAAAGTTGGCCGTCAGATGGTATCAACCCAATTTCTGAGATGTTGGTACTCAGATGTTTATTTATTTATTTATTTATTTATGTTACACATCTTAGGCGACTACTGTAAGGCTTGCTCGTTTTTTTAAGTTCGAGAGATGTGCCTTTAGTTTTCAGACTCGTGGGCTTATGAGTAGGTACCCGTAAAAAGTTTTACACAATGACAATGAGAAAAAAAAAGATTAATTCTCTCTTGTTGGGACAAGCTGTAAGTAAAAAACACCGGCCAAGTGCTTGCCGGACCACGCGCAATAAAGGGTTCCGTAGTTGAAAAAAAATATCCCAAAAGCAAACTTAAAAAAACAAATAAAAATATATATATATGTATATATATATATATATATATATAGATATACCCATGGGCACATTGTGGCTCCATCGTGCCATATAGGTAGTAATTTGTTGATCCGTTTGCACTTGTTGATCCGGGTGGTATTTGTTGATCCAATGCTAGTCAAACCATACGTAAGTGGCTCTGTTTGGAGCCACAAGTGTTAACGCGAGTAATAATAATAATTAAGACATTTTTATACAAATCCACCTTTTTTGCATTTGAGCACTAGTTGATCCGATTCAAATGAGCCAATCAGAGCACACCATTTTTCACGGGCTTTGTCATTGGCTACTATAGATAGATAGAACATGGATGGTATTCAAACAAATTAATTCTTGTATTATACAGCGTGCCGCCGCTATCGCGACATTAACTTCAGACGCGAACATGGGTCCACGTTTTCGTTTTCGGAGGGTTTGGTGAGTACTGGTGAGGGGGAACGGGAGAGGGTGGTGAGGAAGGGGGGGGGGGGGGGAGGGGGAGGAGTGGAGGGGGTGGTAAAGGGGATGGGGGAGGAGTTGTGAGAGGGATAGAGTAATGAGGGGGAGGATGCAGAGGGGGAGAGGGAGGGAAGGCAGTAGTAAAAGGAGAGATCGAGGGGCATGTTGAGGGGGAGAGGGATAGGAGGCACCACTGTGAAAGGCAGAGGGGGAGGTTGGGGAAAGGGGATGCGTCAGGGGAAGGGGTATTAAAGGAGAGATAAGGAAGGGAAGGGGGCCAGAGGGGAGTAGGATACAGGGAGGGGGAGAGGGGGAGGGTGTAGTGAGTACTGGTGAGAGGGAAGAGGACGGGGGAACGGGAGATGGTGGTGAGCAAGGTGGGGGTGAGGAGGAGAGGGAATGGTGAGAGGGGAGGGGTGAGGAGTGGTGGTAGGGATAGAGTAATGAAGGGGAGGATGTGAAGGAGGGTATTTTTGAAGGAAAAGGGACGGGAGGCAGTAGTAAAAGGGGGGGAGATGCAGGGGGAAGAGTGAGGAGGAAAGGGAGGGGAGGCAGTTGTGAAAGTTGTAGGGGGAGGTTCGGGGAAAGGGGATGCGTGAGGGGGTGAGAGTGAGAGGGAGATGTGGGGGTGTAAGAGGGTAGAGGGAGGGGTGAGATAGGGAGGGGAGAGGGTTGGTGAGAGGTGGGGTGAGAGGGACGAGCGCCTTTACACGTTAAAGTTGATTTTTGTATAGCACTGATTCATTGAAGAAACCCTGCATGACAGAAATGACATGATGAAAAATAGAAAGTCGAAACCGCACAAAAAACAGAAGTTAACTCCAGTCGTCGTCTGCGTCGGAGCTAACACACACACTTTTTTTTGTTAATGCATACTTTTATAGATAACTACACCCAGACTGAGGACATACAGACATGTGCTTGGACACAAATGCTTGTCCTGGATGGGATGTGATGGTATGGAATCGAACCCACGACCGACGATAGGCATAGACGACGCATGATAGGTGGTATTTTAACCAAATACGCCACTGTGGCCTGTCACTGTCAGAATGCTTCACTGTTAATGGTGTTGTCACATGTAACATCAGGTCACAAAAGCGCACAAAAGCTTCTCTATTATCTTCTATACCTCATCATCATCATTTCAGTTGAAAGACATCAACTGCTGGACATAGGCCTCTCCCAAGCACCGCCACTTCGAGCGGTACTGTGGTTCCCGCATCCAGCGGATTCCTTCTTGCGATCTTTATAAGGTCATCGGTCCACCTTGTGGGAGGCCTTCCAACGTTACGTCTTCCAGTACGCGGCCGTTTCTCCAGAACCTTTCGGCCCCATTGGCCATCTGTTCTGCAAGCAATATGCCCTGCCCACTGCCACTTAAGTTCGGCAATTCTTTAGACTATGTCTTCCCGAACGCTGCCCAGCCGAGTCGTATTCGACGACTGACCGCTTTCTCGAAATTGGACCTACCTAACTGGACAGTTTGTCCTAAGCAACATACTCGTCCACAACTTCGAGTGTAGTGTCTCCGATCTTCATGAGAGTGGGTGCTACATGGGCATTTGACGTGACCATCCATGTCTTATCCATGTTCATTTTAAGACCCACTCTTTCGAAAGCTCTACTGAGGTTATCGAGCATTGTACTAAAGTCCTCCGTAGTCTCAGCCATGCCTACTATATCGTCGGTAAACCGAAGTTGACTGACGTACTCGCCATTGATGTTGATGTCTAGCCCTTTCCAGTCCAGAACCTTGAAGGGATCCTCCAGTGCAGCGGCGAACAGTTTCGGAGTGATAACGTCTCCCTGTCCCCCTCGCTGCAGAAGGATAGGTTTGGAGGTACGGTCCTGGAGTCGGACTGACGTAGTGGCGTTTTCGTACAGACACTTCAGCCGCCTAGACCGCTAAACGTAGAGAACTGAAAAAACTCCTTGCAGTAATGCATACTTAGGTTGATCCACTCGATTTTATATTCGCATTACTTCATACATTGTTGGATCCGCCACCATACTCGAGGTGGATCTTACAATGTACGAAGCATTACGAATATAAAATGTACTAGATCAACGTACGTATGCATTTCTTCAAGGAGAGTATAATACGGAACCACATAGTACTTATAACCAATCGAGGTGGATCTGACAATGTATGAAGCAATGCGAATATAATTAATCGAGTGGATCAACGTATGTATGCATTTCTGCGAGGAGAGTTTAAAACGGAACCACATAGTACTTATAACCTCATGTTCGAGGTAGATCTGACAATGTATGAAGCAATGAGAATATAAAATCGAGTGGATCAACGTTTGTATGCATTTCTGCAAGGATAGTATAAAACGGAACCACATAGTACTTATAACCTCATATTCGAGGTGGATCTAATAACGTATGAAGCAATGAGAATATAAAATCGACTGGATCAACGTATGTATGCATTTCCGCAAGGAGAGTATAAAACGGAACCACATAGTATGCTGTGCGTGGTGCCGCACCTCTTAGTAGAGGTGGATCTAACAATGTATGAAACATTGCGTATAGAATATCGAGTGGATCAACTTATGTAGGTAGAAAATTATTATCATTTTTATGCAAGGAGTGTGTATATCAAAAAAATGAATGTTAGAAGTATCTGAAATTCACTGTATATGGAGCCAATAAGTATTGGTCTTCAGATAAAATTCGGAGCCAAAAAGTATTGTTGAGTATAAAAAAATTGACCGTTACGGATCCACTTTTGTTTGGATGCTAGAGTAAAAAAAATGTTGAGTATAAATATATTTCTGCAAATATATTTGGCAACATCGCCAAGTGGAAGGCGACGTTGCCACTCCGCTCGAAAAATATTAAACCGGAGTCAAGTTATTCTGCTCTAAAGGTGGAGTCAATAATGCATTGGCTCACTGCTGGATCAACTAAGTGTGGGAAAGGGTGTTTATATATATATATATATATTCACAATTTTCGGACTTTTTCCTTTATTTGTGCTGAGAGATCTTGCTTCTTGCCAAATTTCATTATTCTAGGTCAACGGGAAGTACCCTATAGGTTTTGATTTACTTGCGACAGTTGCGAGTATCAAAATGTGTCGCAAAATAGCCGTATTTTTTTATTACGTGGACTTAGAAGCTTGAGTTTTTTAGGACTTCAAAAGACCATAGACCTACATATTTGATATTAATTTCAACTTGATACCTCTATGTGTCCCTCAGAAAAAGGGTCTTGACACACTGACAACTTTGAAAATATTTTTTCACGTATTAGAATTACAAATTAACAATTTCCGGACTTTTTCCTATATTTTTGTTGTAAGACCATGCTTCTTGCCAAATTTCACGATTCTAGGACGATGGGAAGTACCCTATAGGTTTTG
Organism: Cosmia trapezina; assembly: GCA_905163495.3. Classification (NCBI taxonomy): domain Eukaryota; kingdom Metazoa; phylum Arthropoda; class Insecta; order Lepidoptera; family Noctuidae; genus Cosmia; species Cosmia trapezina. Next base: position 14,017,707 of record LR991038.1, read on the forward strand.
ATTTACTTGCGAGTATCAAAAAATGTCGCATAAATGGCCGTATTTTTTTATTGCGTTGACTTAGAAGTTTGATCTTTTTAGACCTACGAATATGATATTAATTTCAGCTGGATACTAACCATCACGCGTTCCTGAGAAAAACGGTCTTGACAGACTGACAGACAGACAGACAGACGGACAAACAAGTGATCCTATAATGGTTCCGTTTTTTCCTTTTGAGGTAAGGAACCCTAAAAAATAGCCCAACAGCAAGGATGCACCATTTGCAGTAATAAAGTGAACATACCCAGTTGGTTCTCATAAAGCCTTGAAGCAAGCAGCTCCCTAAGTCTTTGAACTTCGTTGTGAACTTTGTCTCCCAGCATGCACGGTGAGAACAGCGGTAACATGATGCCTGCTAGTAGCCCCACATAGGTGATCATGAATGTTAACGGAACCTGTAAGAAAAACATGAAGGAGAGGCCTTAAAGCTAGCTGAATAGAAGAATTTGCTATAAGTAGTAATCACTTCGGCCGTCATAGGCGTGCAGATCTTAGCTTCATCCACTCACGATAACGGTATGGATTTTGGTGAGATCAGGCCTAAAGATTGAACTTACCAGGGGGCCTACTCCCTAAGTCCGTCCGTCTTTCCGTCCGTCCGTTCATCCGTCCGTCTGACATTACGATCCATCAAAACAAGTGTAAAAGCTAAATTTTTCGGACGGGCATAAACACATCGGGAGTAGGGACAACTGGCAAATCATGTTGTCATTCATACTTCGTTCGGACCCCGAACCAATCATCCATCCGTAGGTGATACGGAGTATGAAACGCCCGTAACGAAGGCCGAAACTACGGGCTTCGTGCTTAGGGAGTAGGCCCCCAATTCTTACTTCTCGTCTGATCTACCATACACTGTATGAAGCATTTAAAACGGCGATAAGAAGAAAACACTAAGGCAAAAATACATGTTAGCTGTACGATTAAACTACTTTAGGTTACTAATTCATGTTCATGTGTACGTTTTTGACAAATGTTATTATAACTTACATCTTCCTTGATAATAGTCAAAGACACTCTGTAGCAACAAGATAAAATGTTAAGGAAAGCCGAGACGATAGTGACCAGCAACTGAAAATTAAATATCATATAGTAGTAGTATAGTTCAAGCACTAATTGGCTGCTTTTAACCAGATCCTTCACCAATATTCTTACCTGCCATTTAACAGACTCAATCAAATAATTGTACGATTTAATCATATTGTGGTACAGATTCATCACCTTATCCATTTTACAAAGAGTCTTGTTACTGTCAGCTTTCGAGTATCCAAACTGTTCTATGTTCAGGGTTTTTGTTATTTTACTGTTTGACAGCGACAGTTCCATGTAATAGTTTATTAACCGTAGCCGCGGTAAGAGAAGACTTAGCAAATGGCCACAAAAATTTACTTCCAGAATATGAATGATCGGGAACGGTATTATTCCCAAGTACAGGTTCTCCAGGTTAACAAAGATGAAAGGCAGTGCAAATACAAACACGACATATATTATCATAACAATTGTTAACATCAAGTTATTTATCGATGCTCTTCCAATCCTTGGTCTGCAGCCAACTTCTTTATCAAACGCATTCAACTCATTGTAATACCGGTGCATTCTCTTGATTGACACTACATTGAATATCATGAAGAAGATGCACTGGAAATAGAATATGTAAACGATGATACTCAAGAGCTCCACATCGTGCAGCGTGACCAGGACAAGCGCGTAGAGTAGCGCCAGCAAGAGTGAGTATATAGCGGACAATATTATGAAACCAACGTGTACGTCCCCGAGGAGTGGCAGTCGAATTATACCAAAAGCTAGTTTACTGATTATGAAGATCTTTGATATAGGGTCGATGTAAGGTTTATCACTAGCGCTAAGATAAGTGTTCACGAGAACTGATGGAGGCGTCATGTCGACCTCTAGACGCGTATACAAATGAGCTTTTAGCACCTTATGACAACACTTTATAAAACAGCGGTGACAGGTAATAATCTAATTCAAATGACAATATTATCTATAGCTCATATCAGACGGAATATACCATTAAATTAATTAGAAGGGCTGTTGCCCTACACAACTTGACACATGTCGACGTAATAAATGAATATAAGCATTACAAAATAAAAGGAAAATACCGTCAGAATGTCCTTGTCACAGCCTAAATAAACAATAGGGACACCGCTGAGCGGAATATTTAAAAATCGATTTATTTAGTGTTATTGGTGTTTGCGTTTCGTGAATATGATAAAGTTGTTCAAATCTTACAATATTCGTATTCCGCGTCTCTTGGCGCAATTTCAAACTTGAAATGGTGCTTTTTATTTTCTCTGGGCGCCCTTCGTAGACATACCTAGGCCTACTGTTCTAAAAGTGTTTCAGTCAATTGCACCAAACTTGCAGCCGGTTTAGTAGTACCTTGACCTTAGGCTGCGTTTATGTAAACGCATTAAAATGGGACCCATCGGTTCCATCACACGTAACATAACTAACACCACGCCCTAAAGAGTCACACATAGGTGTTTGTGGTATCCACATTTCGCAAGTTACGTCCCAAATAATAGTGGGTATTTGGGATACTACTTAGATGGTTGTATTAATTAATTTCATTGGTTTAATTTCTACCCAGAGAGTCAATCTATGGTTTTTCTAGATGCAAGAAACGCACTTGGATTAAAAATAATTAATAACAATATTTTCATGATAACACAACTTCTTAGTAATTAAAAATACAGCTTTAATACATAATAGGTATACAGAAACTTCACACATATCATACAAACACCATAGGTTTAGAAAGAATCCAAAACCACTGTAGCCATCTTCATAATTATTGCGTCTATATTTTCACTTCAATCGCAAAACGTGCATTATCATAAAAAAACACATCACTTGTACACCTGAAATCGGTATTGACATAAAAGGATAGATTGTGTTTCATGTTATAGTTTAAGGGTTAATAACTTTCTGGAACTGCAGCAATATGATGAGGTACGTGACAAGCAGGCCGACGAACTTGAACGGCAGCGAGATATCGATGTTCAACATGCGCAGTAGTGAGAACGAGAGGTCTCTTGTCTCCGTCCACGCCAGCAGTGCCCGCGCCATGCCGCGACTCGCCTTATCTGAGAAGTTACCATCGCCATTAGTCATCCCGACACTTCATCCGTCTTGCCCAACCAAGATGTGACCACTACTAAATAGAGCAACTACTATCTAATTTCTATTATGGGTAGTTCTTCGAAGTCCTTCAAAACGTGGTCACACGGTCTTAATTCGTAACCAATTAAATATTCAGTCTTAGGATCAAATACACATCTAAAATTATTTATATACCCAGTTGATTCTCATAAAGCCTCGAAGCAAGCAGCTCCCTAAGTCTTCTAACTTCGTTGTGAACTTTGTCTCCCAGCATGCACGGTGAGAACAGCGGTAACATGATGCCTGCCAGTAGCCCCACATAGGTGATCATGAATGTTAACGGCACCTGGAAGAAAAACATTAATAGAGCAGAAAAGAACCAGAGTTAAACAGTAAAGGATTGTTGCCATAATTACCAACACGTAACGAGACGGTACACTGGTGAGACAGTCCCATTACAGAGTAGCGCAAATGCTATCGGCCGAGTGCACTATCCACATGTACCGAGTAAATGGACGAGACAGCGAAATGATACTAGGCCGAGAAAGTTGGCACCGAGTCAGTCAGTCAGTTCAGTTTTGACGTGCAGACTAGCGAGGCAATGGCTCACAAAAAGATAATTAAAAATTGTACGGTAGCGTTCTACGAGCGACGTGAGAGTGCCGAGTAGCGAGTACGCACCGAGTGCATGTTTATACCTGCCGAGTAGGCAAACTAGTCAGTGCGGGGCACTCGGTCTAGTCAGTAGAACAGGGTTCGAGTGACTGACTCGCCTATTAACTCGGTGATGTGTTTACATATACCGAGCTTTGCCTAGAACACTGCCTCGCCCGATCAGTATGTGTGGTCAAGGCATTGGCCTAACACACTCCCTAAAACTTTCTACAGTTGTTCACCATATTTTACACATTCATATTTTATTAAACTTACATCTTCCTTGATAATAGTCAAAGAGACTCTGTAGCAGCAAGATAATATGTTAAGGAAAGCCGAGACGATAGTGACCAGCAACTGAAAATAAAATATCATATAGTAGTAGTATAGTTCAAGCACTAATTGGCTGCTTTTAACCAGATCCTTCACCAATATTCTTACCTGCCATTTAACAGACTCAATCAAATAATTGTACGATTTAATCATATTGTGGTACAGATTCATCACCTTATCCATTTTACAAAGAGTCTTGTTACTGTCAGCTTTCGAGTATCCAAACTGTTCTATGTTCAGGGTTTTCGTTAACTTACAGTTTGTCAACGACAGCTCCATGTAATAGTTTATTAACCGTAGCCGCGGTAAGAGAAGACTCAGTAAATGGCCACAAAAATTTACTTCCAGAATATGAATGATTGGGAAAGGCACCATCCCTAAATACAGGTTCTCTAGGCTAACACAGATATGAGGCAGCGCAAAAATAATCACAATGTACAGCATCATAACAATTGTTGACATCAGGTTCCTTATCGACGCTTTACCAATCCTCGGTCTGCAGCCAACTTCTTTGTCAAACACATTCAACTCATTGTAATAACGCTGCATTCTTCCGATTGACACTACATTGAATGTCATAAAGAAGATGACCTGGATACAGAATATGCAAATGACAATATTCAAGGGATATGCGTCTACGTTATCGTGCACAACGTATCCGTAGGAACATGCCAGAAGGAGTGAGTACATAGCTGAAATCATTACGTAACCGTAATGTACGTCCCCAAAGAGTGGAAGACGAATAGTACCAAAAGCCAGTTGACTCATAATGAAGACTTTTGATATAGGATCGATGTAGGGCTTATCATTGCCGCTGAGATAAGTGTTCACGAGAACTGACGGAGGCGTCATGTCGACAACTAGACGGGTCTAGGAATGAGCTTTGAGCACCTCACGACAATAAAACAGTGGTGACACTGTGACAGGTAATAATCTAATTCGAATGAGAATATAATCAGTACCTCATATCGGACGCAATAGGTGCCATTAAATAAATTGATTAGATGGAATGTTGTTCTACATAACATACCGATGTAAATAATAATGTTCATGTATTACAAAAGTACCTGTTAATAAACATTTATTTATCTATAGGAAAATATGGTTAAAAACAATTGGAGAAGAGAACTGCGTTGCGTGGACTTTATTTATATATTCTGAGGTGTTTCAGTAGTTTCGTCAAATTGATAAAGCTGTTATTTGGTTACAATGCGACATTTGTTTGAAGTGTCACAATTCCTCATTCGCAATTATGCTGTTCTTCTTTTCCCCTTTACAGACATAAAAAATGAGACAATCATACCAAAGTTATAACTCGTGTAAAGTAGATTGTAGATCTTTGTAGACAATATCACGCTTGGGAACATTTCTTTGGGCATTCAATTAGGATCCTACGTAGAACATAGTCTTTCGATTTTAAATCTTTATTTCCGTTAAATTTTGATATGGAAATATTTTTGCGTAAACATAGGTCGCACGAATGCACCCAGAGAGATGGGCAAAGATCGTCACTCACTGGACGCCTGAGGGAGGACATCGCCGTCGAGGCAGGCCACGGCGAAAGGTTTGGAAGGAAAAAGGGGAGGCCTTTGCCCAGCAGTTGGACACAATGTAGGCTAACAAAAAAATAAAAAAAGACATAGGTACCTTTTAGATGTTAGCTTCGTCTCTCGTATTTTTATTAAATTGCACATTTCCACCTCATTTTGCTGCAAGTAGCAAAAATACGGACTTTAAATTATTTCTGGACCTACAAAATGTATCACTTTAATCATTTCTTCCTGTTTTGCTATTTACTTCCACGCTCGTATTATTTGTCACAGTTGTACCTATCTCACAATGTTCACTCACTTTACAAATGTGATTATACTCTTCCTCTTGCTTCAGAAAATATGATGTTGTGTCCTCTCCGCTCTCATAATAATTAGGAATAAAAAGAGTGTCCTCCTCCACCCAACTCTTTGTTCCCCACTTCAAATTATAACTACAAAAAAGTTATAAAAGCCTTTGTTTGTCCATGGGGCGAACCCGCCCGTTGTCACCGTAAACTTATTATGTCGCTTTCTACAATAAGGGAAGGGAAAATTGTTTATCTACTCGAAATAAGTACCCTTTTGATTCACTGATGAGATAAAGTAACATTCTTTAGACAAACACAAAATTTTCCTTGTGATGATTTTAGATTTCATAAATTAGCTTTTATGTGCACTTTTGTTTTATAATTTCTTCGTTTTATTTTGATCTTGATCAGCACTAACTATAATTCGCAACGTATCATGTAATAAAATTGTATTTCTCCAGTCGCAGTCCCCTGAAATATGAACCATTTTATCAAAAGTGATAAGTAGCAAATAGTGCCCATTATGAAACCCTGCCTAACCTTTTCCCAACTATGTTGGTGTCAGCTTCCAGTCTAAACGGATGCAGCTGAGTACCAGTATTTTACATGGAGCGACTGCCTGTCTGACCTCCACAACCCAGTAACTGGGTAATACGATACCCATTGGTAAGACTGGTTGTCAGACTTTCGGGCTTCTGACGACCCGTAACGACTGTCAAAGATCCACGAATGACAGCCGGGACCAACGGCTTGACGTGCTTTCCAAGGCACGGAGGAGTCTCGGTATGTATTGATGGTCACCCATCCACTGACCAACCCCGGCAAGCGTAGCTTAACCTGATGGATCGACCCGTGCGGCTGTAATTACTTAGCCACGAGCTCCTCTATTTAGCCCATTATGAAACTGATCTGATTGTGCCGTCCTAAGTAAGTTACAGTGAACCGAGCGGATACAGCGCAGTTTTAAATTAAATATGAGCCAGCCCTAGAGCACTCCACGAGTCCACGGCTGAATACATACCGATGAGCTCCATATAAAAGCTTTACATGCAAATCTAAAACTATACAATCGAATATAGATGCACGGAGAAAGGTCAGACAGTGCTATTGTATCGTAAACTGCACTTCCATGGTATAATTTGACATCCATACTGCCTTTATTTTCGTAGCAGTAAGAGCGGTTTTTGTAACTCAATCATCGTGCCTTTATTTTCATAGCAGTAAGGGCAGTTTTTGTAGCTCAATCATAGTGCATAATTGTTATTAAATATTAAATTGTTGCCTATTGTTTTAAATATTAACTAATTATTGACTACAATTACTGACTATTTATTGATTTATTATAGTGGCAAGACTTTAAATTATTGTATGCCGAAAGGCGGGTCACAGATGTACTGTAATATGTAAACTGTAACACCATATTTTTACCTGTGTACCACAATAAACTATTTGAATTTGAATTTGAATTTATTTTCGTAGCACTAAGGGCAGTTTATGTAGCTCAATCATAGTGCCTTTATTTTCGTAGCAGTAAGGGCAGTTTATGTAGCTCAATCATAGTGCCTTTATTTTCGTAGCAGTAAGGGCAGTTTATGTAGCTCAATCACAGTGCCTTTATTTTCGTAGCTGTAAGGCCAGTTTTTGTAACTCAATCATCGTGCCTTTATTTTCGTATCAGTAAGGGCAGTTTTTGTAGCTCAATCATTAGTGCCTTGATTTTCGTAGCAGTAAGGATTTTGTAGCTCAATCATAGTGCCTTTATTTTCGTAGCAGTAAGGGCGGTTTTTGTAGCTCAATCATAGTGCCTTTAGTTTCGTAGCAGTAAGGGCAGTTTTTGTAGCTCAATCATAGTGCCTTTATTTTCGTAGCAGTAAGGGCAGTTTTTGTAGCACAATCATAGTGCCTTTATTTTCGTAGCAGTAAGGTTTTTGTAGCTCAATCATAGTGCCTTTAGTTTCGTAGCAGTAAGGGCAGTTTTTGTAGCTCAATCATAGTGCCTTTATTTTCGTAGCAGTAAGGTTTTTGTAGCTCAGTCATAGTGCCTTTATTTTCGTAGCAGTAAGATTTTTGTAGCTCAATCATAGTGCCTTTATTTTCGTAGCAGTAACACAGATTAATACAGATAGGACACTCTGCAGTTTAGTTATGACGCTACAAGTACGCGGCGGGCCCCGTCCGCTTGGCTAATTCAGTAGGTCAGAAGGAAGAGTTACGCGATAGAAAGAGAGGCAATTTGTAGTTGAATATAACTTTGGGTAACAAGCGTGGTGCGACCTGAATTGCACTTTATTGTGTCGTAGCAAGAGTCGCTTTTTATTTAAATGATTTTGCGGATTGTCCCATCTGAATTAATCTGTGGCAGTAATAAGGGAAGTTTTTGTAGCTCCATCATAGTGCCTTTATTTTCGTAGCAGTAAGGGTGGTTTTTGTAGTTCAAGTATAACTAGTGACGTGTGGTTGACGGTACACTATGCGGGCTTCGACTGTGCTAGCGGGATTTCGATATCACTAACATTTACGAGCTAGCTAACGTTGCGTTTTCATATCATGAGGAGACTAATATGTTTCTGATCTGTAATTACATAGAAAGCAGTTCGGTAATTGACTGAGAACTCACACACGCTACGTTTACAAACATAATCCCTTAGTTTTAAAACACGTTTTAAGACGGTGAAAGAGATTAAGGATTTGTGAAACAGTGCATTACATAAGTTTGTTTACGAATACATTGAGTCGCGAGAAGCTAGTACCTACTTACCCAGTAGGTCATCATCTGCCTAGCCTTTTCCCAACTATGTTGGGGTCGGCTTCCAGACTAACCGCAGCTGAATACAAGTATTTTACATGGAGCGACTGCCTATTTGACCTCCACAACCCAGTTACTGGGTAATACGATACCCCTTGGACTGGTTGACAGACTTTCGGGCTACTGAGGACCCGTAACGACTGTCAAAGATCCTACGAATGACAGCCGGGACCAACGGCTTAACGTACTTTCCGAGGCATGGATGGGTCTTTGTATGTAAAGACGGTCACCCATGCACGGACCGACAGCGGCAAGCGTAACTTAACCTGGCCCATCGCCTCGTGCGGCTGTTATCATTTACTAAATATTATAAATGCGAAAGTGAGTTTATTTGTGACGGTTTCACGCTAAAATGGCTGAACGGATTTTAATGAAATTTGGCACATGGGTAGACCATGGATCACCTGGATCCCGGTAGTACTTTCCTGTGGGATCATTTCCGACCTCCACGCGGGCGAAGATGCGGGAAAAAGCTAGTACATTATAAAAGTAAAAACGTAGCATTTTCTTAACTCAGCCAGTCGATCCTCAGATTATTACAAAATGTTCCAACAAACACCACTGCTGTTTGCCAATACAAAATTGATTTTTATTATTTGCCTCCATGCTTACCAACTGGAATTTTCAACGGAACCTTACATTTACATAAATCAAAAACAGACGCCGAGAATAATATTATGAATCATGTGAGTTGAGGTACTTGGATATAAACATACAATATGTATGAGCCTGCCATACAACAGAGGTGGAAATACATTGCAATGATTTTGTAGGCTCACGGAACATCAACGGAAAGTGAAATTGAAAATAAGCTGTCAATAGTACCTATACAATCCGCGCGCGAACTCCGAGGAATCGGGGGCTGAGGAAACGGGTGGTTTTTAAGCACATAAGACACATCACAAAGCCGTCAACTATGCATACTGTACATCTAACTAAGTAGCTATGCGCAAAAATTATTGCTGGGAAACGACTTTTATTTTTAGGTATAAATATGAATTTTTTTACTACGCGCAGTGCAACGCGAACCCAGGCAAACGGAGTTAAACCCCGGCCCTTCGCTCTACGGTACGCGTAGGTACCTACTTGTCGGAAAAAGTTTAGTAATAACACTTGGAATACGTTTACGACCTTCAATATCTCCCGAACCAGTGGATTCCCAGGTATGGGAATATCTAGTCGAAAAAAAACCGGTCATGAGCGAGTCGGACTCGCGCACCGAGGGTTCCGTTCCGATTTCTGAAAAAGTGTGCTATTTAGAGATATCGTTTTATTTTTCCTGTAATCTTTATTTAAATTTCTATCACATAGAATAATTTCAGATTTTTCTCTTTACAAACTTCGGAGATAAGGGGGGGAACGGTATTTTGTTTACATTTTTCATTAGAAGTCGAAAACTATGCGCCATAAAAAAAAGAAAAAAATTTTTTGAGAATGTGCAAACAGCGCTCTTTCATATGATATCCCACATGCCCTAGTAGACCCACTTTCATTTTTTACGACACCCTTTCAGTCCCTTTTGCAAAAAAAAAAAAAAATAATTTCTTTCTTATTTGCAAAATAGTTGGGTAAACCTCATCTAAAACTATTCTAAATTTCAAGTTGATAGCATTAGTAGTTCTTGAGATATCCAGCTGTGACAGACAGACAGACAGACAGACTGAGTGACACCATAAGGGTTCCTTTTTTACCATTTTGGTACGGAACCCTAAAAACGATGCAAATAATGGGTAGAATATGTGGCTTTCGGCTTCGGCAAGTGTCTTTTTACACCCGGTATAGAATTGTTTCATAATTATGAAAGCAAATGTTATCCTCATAGGATCTATCCTCCTCCTCGTATGTGCTTGAAAACCACCCGCTTCCTGAGACCCCGATTCCTCGGAGCTCTGCGGACTCTACCTATGACTATTCAATCTTCTATACAGGGTGGCCGGAACATTGACGTCCAAAAATAAAATTTCGGTCCCTCGTATCGTGGGGTATTCGAATCACCCCCATGTATGTTCCGCGACTTTTCATAGTTTTCGAGTTATGAATTTTTTTCTGAATGTTTGAAAATTTTCGACCTGACCAACCTAAAAAAATTCTAAAAAAAAAGTAGGGGGTTTTATCGAGTTTCTTTTTTTGCAACTGAATTTTCATAAGTAGTACTTTTATGCATAAAATAATCAGCTTCGTAACTGTGATGAAAGTTATGAAAATGTTGATCTAAAGTGAAAAATTTACGTTCGGTAAATTATGACTCAAATTTTCAACTTTAAATTAAAAATCTTAACAGGTGACTTCATAATTCCTAAGTAGGCTTCAAGAATGCGCCAGACTCTCAGCTTTCATAATCATAAAAAAAAATGAAGTACTTAATAGGGCTACTTTGTTTAAAATCGGCCTTCAAAGACAGCGAGGTGGAAAAATTCTTAAAATTACCCATCTGAGTAATTATTTTTATTTGGCTATTTTCTCGTTCCTAAGGTTAATTAATGATAAGAATACTGAAAACTAACCACATTATATTCAATATTCATAATTACCACACGTGGGCGAATGAAAATCCACTCGAAGTGAGAGCTTCGACATTTCAACATCGCTTCAGCGTTAACTTGTGGTCTGGTATCCTCAATGGCGAACTAATTGGTCCGTTTGAACTGCCGTCCAGACTTGATGGAGAAACATACAAAAACTTTTTGGAAAATGAACTTCCATTGTTGCTGGCAGATGTGAATCTCGAACTCAGACGAACCATGGTGTTGCAAAATGACGGCGCCCGTGTCACTATGCAACCCAGGTCCGAAATTACTTAGATGAAACATACCCCAACAGATGGATCGGATGCAGCGGACCAATTAGGTGGCCTCCACGCTCACCTGATCTCAACCCCATCGATTTCTTTATTTGGGGCTATTACAAGGAAATAGCATACGCCCGAGACTGTTCAAGTGAACAAGAGCTGAGGCAGTTGATTGCAGAAGCTGAACGTGTTGTGAGAGAGAACAGAGACGCTTTTAGACGATTGCCAGACAATTTCTTACGTAGGTGTAGAATGTGTATTGCTGCTGGTGGTGGCCACTTTGAAAACCTTTTGTAAATGTTAAAAATAAATTAAGTACTTTTTTCACATTATCATCTGTGTTTTATTCAAAACCACTTTTTACGTAAAACTTTTCTTACCCAACTCTGAAACTATTTGTTGGTTAGTTTTCAGTATTCTTATCATTAATTAACCTTAGGAACGAGAAAATAGCCAAAAAAAAATAATTACTCAGATGGGTAATTTTAAGAATTTTTCCACCTCGCTGTCTTTGAAGGCCGATTTTAAACAAAGTAGCCCTATTAAGTACTTCATTTTTTTTATGATTATGAAAGCTGAGAGTCTGGCGCATTCTTGAAGCCTACTTAGGAATTATGAAGTCACCTGTTAAGATTTTTAATTTAAAGTTGAAAATTTGAGTCATAATTTACCGAACGTAAATTTTTCACTTTAGATCAACATTTTCATAACTTTCATCACAGTTACGAAGCTGATTATTTTATGCATAAAAGTACTACTTATGAAAATTCAGTTGCAAAAAAAGAAACTCGATAAAACCCTCTACTTTTTTTTTTAGAATTTTTTTAGGTTGGTCAGGTCGAAAATTTTCAAACATTCAGAAAAAAATTCATAACTCGAAAACTATGAAAAGTCGCGGAACATACATGGGGGTGATTCGAATACCCCACGATACGAGGGACCGAAATTTTTTTTTTGGACGTCAATGTTCCGGCCACCCTGTATACAAAAATCAATTGCTGTTCCTTTGTCTCGCTAAAACTCGAGAACGGCTAGGCCGATTTAGCTGATTTTGGCTTTGAAATGGCTGTCGTAGTCCAGGGAAGGTTTAAACCGTGACAAAAATTGGAAAAGTTGCCGGAAAAATTGGAAAATTCGGGAAAACTGAAAGTGGATTTTCTATGGGAATTTCGAATTATTGAAATTGGGACAGGTCAACGTCTGTCGGGTCAGCTAGTTTCTGATAAAAATACAGTATTTCCAAATTACATTTTGGGCTGATTAGTTCACCTAACATTAAATTAATAACTATTGATTTTATACATCTTCTTTGCAAATTAGGGATATAGAAAAGTAGGCAAGTAACTGCCTCGTATCCGTCTATCAAGGGCCAGGACAAATGATGCGTGTGTAAAACTTTAAAATATAGATTAGGCTCCAGTTGTATTAGAGAAATAAATATATGGGAAAACAAAAAAGGGAAGGAAGTAGTAACAACGCGCTGCCCACGAGTTAGTGATTTAACATCGAAATTAAAAGCTAGTTTATTAAACAGAAAACTCACACACCACCACAATGTTCCGACAAAACAACAATCAAATCTACATCTAAAACCGATTACTGGGAACCCAATCAAGAGATAGCAGAGCAATATAGTAACGAAATCAAGCGAAAATATGATGATATACGATACGATACGATGCGACTAAACGCGGTAACAAATAGACGGTTTCCTATCGTTGTGGCGGCTAATACGGGAAACAAGCGCTTCTGTCAGCAGCCCTAATCAATCATACGACGCCACGGAACACCCCCACAGGATGAATCCTGAACAATCTATAGCTTTTATTGCGTACTAGCTTTTGCCCGCGGCTTCGCCCGCGTGAGGTCACAAATTATCTCACGGGAACTTACTACCGGGATAAAAAGTATCCTAAGTATTAATCCAGATTATAAACTACATGTGTGCCAAATTTAATTTAAATCCGTTCAGCCGTTTTTGCGTGATTGAGAACAAACATCCAAACACATCTATAATATTACTATATAGCTTTCACCAGCGGCTTCGCCCGCGTGCATGTCGGAAATTATCCCAGGGAAACGTACTACTGGGATGAAAAGTATTCTATGTCCTAATCCAAATCATGGTCTACCCGTGTACCAAATTTCATCCAAATCCGTTCAGCCGTTTTAGTGTGAAAGCGTAACATTAAACTCACTTTCGCTTTTATTAGTTAGGATTAGTAGGTTAACTACCGGAATAAGGTTTCTTTCTTTCTTCACAAATTCATTGAGACTCATCAATGAATTTGTTATGAATATTTGTCACTTGGCAATTATGCAGCACTGATAAATTAATGGGTTCGTGCATTTTATTTATTTTATAGAAGATTCATTCAGTTTTCATATAATTCTTTACCATTCTCTGTGAATGTTGGTATTAACCTACTAATAAAATAAATAGGTACCTAATGCCTTTGAAAAATATTTATGTGTATAGTTAAAAGACTAATAAAATGCTACCGGTCGGTTAAAAGAATAATAAAATGCTAGCCAGGTCGCTTGCTCGGCGTGATAACTGGTGGTCATTTCCACCCCTTTTAGTAGTGCCCGGTGCACAACAAAGGAATGCCATAATAAAGAATAAAGTACCGTAGTAAATATTATTTTGTAATAATTTTGTAAAGAAAGCAGACAGAGACACGTTGCTAGGGAGGTTATACCAACGTTTTTTTCTTTCGCAACTGAAAGGTGTTTTTGTCTTTCAAACTAATTTCATACATCTAGACTACGATCTAAGGGATTTTGTTACATTGGTTGTACATTAAAACTTTGTATACCAATAGAGATAAAGAGCAGTTGTGGGCCCAGTGGCAACACTGGCAACAGCCGACTTACGAGTTGCAGGACGTAGGTTCGAACTCTGATAGGCGTTTTACTTTGTATAAATTATTTCACCACCACTGCTCTCAAAACGGTGAAGGAAAACATCGTGATGAAACCAGCATGTCCTAGAACCTAAAATTCGTAGACATGTGACATTTACCAACCCGGGTTGGGCCTGCGTGGTGGATTACGGCCCGCTCCCTCTCTAGTCTTTGTGAGGAGGTCTGCGTCGCAGCTGTGGGAATATTATAGGCTGATTATACTATGCTATACCAATGTAAAATATGAATGCAGAACATTACATCAAGTAGCTAAAACCACCGAAATCGACAATACTTATTTTCTCATATTTATTATCATGATTTTGTCACACAATAATTTCCTAACGCGGACAAGCTCACTGTCACCCTAAGGTGTAGGTATACGTAGGTACATTTAACATAATCACTTTATCGACGTTGGCTCCGTGATTGATGCACATTTAGAGCGGGTTCCCACTTCCGGATAGATATCGGAAATATATAAGCTTGCGAAAATTGGATGTACAATGCCTCTACTGCAGTTCTTCGCTAGCTATATGGAGGATCGTCAGCAATATGTAGATTACAATGGCTGTGAGTCTCGCCTGTATTACACTAGGTCCGGCGTGAGCCAGGGCAGCAATGTAGGGCCTCTCGTTTTTATTATAATGATAAATGACTTACCGGAGGTCGTCAGACATGGGACTTGTTTATTATTTGCAGATGACCTGAAATTGCTGCTCGAGGTTAGGGATCACTCGGATTGTGAACGCCTGCAGGACGACATCAATCGAGTTGTCGAGTGGAGCATCGGCAACAAACTTCATTTTAATGTAGCCAAATGCTCGGTGATGTCTTTCACTCGCGCCCGGACTCCATTGTATTATCAATACCAGGTAGAGAATGAGCCGATGCAACGAGTGTCGCAGGTACGAGACTTAGGGGTAATCTTCACTCAGGAACTAACCTTCCGTGAGCATATCAAGAAGATATGTAAGAAGGCATACCGAAACCTAGGTTTCGTACTCAGGCAGGCTCAGGGGTTTACCAACATCACGACACTCAAGGTGTTGTATGACGCGCTGGTCAGGAGTCACCTTGAGCATAGCTCAGTCATATGGGCTCCTCACGAGGCGAAATATAGTGTCATGTTGGAACGTGTCCAAAACAAGTTCACTAGACACTTATATTTCAAGCTGTATGGGGTATATCCATTTTACCCACTGATGTACCCTACACTATTTGTACTAGGCATGGTAGGGTACAACGCGTTAAAGGTGCGACGGGACTTTGCACTCGCAGCGTATGTAGTGAAGCTACTGCGTGGCGTGGCGCATAACCCGGGAGTGCTGCGGCACCTGGAACTTTGCGTGCCTGACCGGTACGTGTGGAGGCGGCGACGGCCGCCCCTGCTTGCTGTGCCTGCAGCCAGAACCAACTTGCTGGCGAGGACTCCTCTTACTAGAGCCATGCGTGTGGTGAACGAGGTTCACGAGAGGGTTGATGTATTGTGGTGCAACTTGAGTGAATTCGCAAAAGCTGCATTATATATAATATGTTATTTAGATGTAGGTTAAGATTTAGGATATAGTATCTTTGTAATTTTATAGGATGTAGATTTAGGATTTAGCATGTAAGGCCACGCTATCGAATTGGATCCCAGATCTGTAATGGTAGTTGTAGGTAAGATTGCTGTAAATAAATAAATAAATAAATAAATAAATAAAACATTTCGGTTTGGCCGAGTTTAATACTGAATCATGAATCGGGAATCAGAGGCAAATAGATACGGATTTAATTACTTTGCCGTTGTGACAAATGGCTATGTTATGTTTTGATTCTGAGTAAAATAACAATTATGTGTCAAAAGATTCTGCAAAGATCCTTTAATATGTACCCCAAAGATAAGGGAGCTTGGGATACTATCCGACGGGTTTATACCCAAGTAAACAAAGACATAAAAACCCCGAGCTATATTACAAAATCGCGTTCCACGTGAAAACGTTTGCCAGAAGAATACGCCACTGTATTTCATTGTGCCCTTTGTGTTGGTTTTATGCTATGAAAAAAATTTAGTTAAAATTCCCATCCAAAAACTCCATTATGCGAACAGAAATTCGCCTAAACGCGTCCCTGACTTATAAACACTTCGAATACAGGTGAATGGAAAACGGCGCAGTAAAATTTATCTTTAATAAAAATCAAAGTCCAATTATGTGGGTATTTTAAAACCGTATTCATACTGACAGCGACCCCGCGCTTAGGCAAGGAAATTGGAACCACAAATAAATATCACAAAGTGTGGAAATTGGAAACCGTAACAATTTTTTTATGTTGCCGCCCTCCGATACCAAACATAACATGTCGGTCGTACAAAATAAATATGTTTTCTGCAAACAGAGAGCGGCGACATATGACACCATACGTCTTTCAATCAACAACACTTTTGACTTTCGCTTATGGGAAGGAAAAGGATCATCCATTATCAGGAAGTACTCGGTCGGATACTTCCGAATCTACTTTCGAACAGTTTGTAACGAAACAAAAGTTGTTTCAAACGGGAGACTGAGTTCCAATGTATAATTTTATCATTACTTTTAAGCTCGTCTAGTTTTCTAATGAAATAGATAGATATACTTGTAATTTACGCAAAATACGCGCATTGTCGTGGAGTTGCGGATACCAGCCCGTATCCTACATATTACCTATACTTGTAATTTGACCGGCTATATTAGTTACGAGCAGTGGTGGCACAGTGAGCAGTGGTGGCCCAGTGGTAACGGCCCCGAATTACGAGTTGTATAGGTCATGGGTTCGACCGCCGGTAGGCGCTTTACTTTGGATAAATAATTTCGTCACCTGCCTTCAAAACGGTGAAGCAAAACATCGTAAGGAAACCGGCATTTCCTAGAACCAAAAATTCGAAGACATGTGACAACTACCAACTCGCACTGGGCCTGCGTGGTGGATTAGAGTCCACTCCCTCTTTATAGGCTAATTATGCTCATGTTAGCTACATTATTGAATCCCAGAATAGTAATATGAAGCATGTTATCTAGTGTAATTTCAGTCTCTACATAACATTAACTTGCTGATTAAATGATCATAATCAGGTCGAAATTGATGTATTTACATGTTACTGGGGTGAATGCGCAAAAGTACTATTGTTTATATTATGTTATAAACAATGATTTTTAGATATATTTTATACTTTAATTTTAATTTTGGGTGTGTGACTTCGCTATCGCATTAGGTTAGTACCTGTAATGATGAAACAATCATAAATACACTATCTAGATTTTCAGCGCGAAGAATTGATATGAAACCAGTTAATTATCATGCATTAAAATGGCAGGCAGGCGGGTTAAAGTTAGCCGCCTAAAAAAACCAATAAGTTCAATGTAAGTAAAAAGCTTCGGAAACTTCGGACAAGTTGCGCCGGACTTATAAAAAATTTAAGATTACTCAAAAGTTTGCTATCTGGAGTCAAAGACATGAATATTCAATCAAAGTACCCAATATAAAATCTACTTAATAGAGTAATTTTCATAATGATATTCGTGTTAGTAAGAAACTTTTCACTCGACGACCCCACCTAAAAGCAATTAAAAAGGTTGTAGAGCAAGATCCCTGAGCCGCCAGACCTTACTTATTTTCTGATTAACAAAATGTATGGAATAGTGTTAGATATGTACTTGGACGTACGCATACCTGCTCTGGTATCTTGGACTATTAGGTTTATTTTAGGATTTCTGCCTATTTCCCCATAAAAGGCGACCCATATATAGGTATTATGCATACCATATGCACAAGTATGTAAACGAGTACATAAGTAAGCATTTCTTTCACGTTGTGTTGCCCCAGAAACGCGATCTGTTTGCCAAAGAACGTGACAGGCGGTGCGATGAACGAATGCCGCCGGCGGAATCTCGCGGAAGGATTTTTCCTAAAGTTTGTACCTACTCACGGTACATCGCATACTCACAAGTAATACATTTTACAGAATCGTTTAGCGAGACAAAGTTACCGTTGTTGTTTATTTTTGTTAACATAAAATAACATACTTACATTTTATTATTTCCTAGAAATATGGCGTACGAAGGCATATTTCTTGCAGACAACATATTACACATGACGTGCATATTTTTTATTAAATAAATGGATTCCAGTACGTCAATCAATCAACTCATCCTATCGCAGTCCACTGCTGGACATAGGCCTCCAGTACGTCGATTCTGTAAAATTCAAACAACAACTCGCATCTCACATCGCTATTCACTCTCACTTCGCATCACTTCTTATCACTTGTTTTTTATTTGACACTTTCAGTGCTATTCTATACGTCGATTCTGTAAAAATCTCAGAACAATAACAAAGCAGTAAAAATCTCACCGTGAAAACTTGCGTGGAGTGAGCTGTCAGTGTTATCCCACGGATGCTAGGGATTGACCAAATTACATTTACAATCATAATCGAAATTTTAATTATATTTTTTATGCTAATTTTATAACATAATCATTTTATATTATTTGTAATCTAGTAGAATGTCTAAACATTACTATTCGGGGGGTTTTAAAATAAAATAGTCAAATAGAAATTCTTGTTATACAATATATTTTTCGTGCGTGACGCGCTCACACCTTAGTTTAAGTACATACGGACTAGTCTTGCAAAAAAAAAAAACAAAAAAACAAAATTGAGTTTGTGACTGAATTTCTGTTTTGCAATTTTATTGTAAATCCCCTTAAAAAGTAATGTTTAGACACTTACACACTAGCTTAGAAATAATATAAAATGATCATAGTGATAATTTTATAGCGTAAAAAATATTATTAAAATCTCGATTATGATTGTAAAAATGTACCTACTTGGTTCAACTCTAGCTCTCAGGTGGAATGACAATGACAGCTCACTCCAAGCTCACTTCACTTAAGTTTTCACGGTGAGATGATTACAGAATAGCATTGCTGTACAAATCTCTCCGTGAAAACTTAGGTGAAGTGAGCTGTAAATAGTGTCAATCCCTAGCATCAGGCAGAATGACAACTCACTTCACCTAGTTTTTCACGGTGAGATTTGTACAGAATAGCACTGCGGCCGGTCGATTCTGTAAAAATCTCACCGTGAAAACTTAGGTGAAGTGAGTTTGTTTTTGCTAGGAATTGGCAATATTGACAGCTCACTCCACGCTCACTTCACCTAAGTTTTCACGGTGAGATGGTTACAGAATCGCACGGCTGGTTCGAGTGCGAAGTGAGCGTCGAAGTGATAAGGAATTACTTTACTGAATGCCACTTCCTACGTCATCTCATACTTTATCTGTCAAAATGTCACGGTCAATTTAGTTCAACTCGCTGACACGCTCACAAGGGTAGCGCTAGTGTAAATTCGAATTATCAACCGAGTTTTTAGAATGTCAATCAAGAAACTTAAGATTCAGATTCGAAGTTTAGAATGAGGTCTTACAGAATCACACGGCAGTTACAGCAAAGCTTCGAGAGAAATATGAAAAATATAGATGTCGCGGTCCGATCGTAGAAATGGCCATACCGTGGATCTGCCTGGGCATTTCACGACACGCCGCCATTTCATGATAATGGAAAAGTAGTTGCACATCTCAAAGTAGTTGCATTTCACGCCGCTAGAGGCACCCCGACCAAAGGTTGGGTTAGAACTGTGACCAAACGCGCGCGAGCCGAGCGAGCGGTGCCGTGGCGGCGGATGGCGAGCGCTACATCCAAGTTGGTCACAGTTACTTTGCTATTTAGCATCCTTAGGACCCTAAAATAGGAATAATTCGAGTAGGAATAGGTCGAATAGGAATTATTACCCGACTGCGTGGCAGCAAAGACAGGGTTATGTTTTTACGCGTATCTGGGTTGATATGCCCAAGCATCGCTGGGTAATTCTACGAACGCTGAGTTGAACGATATGGCGGATATTAGATGGTCGAATCAATAAAAATCGGCGTATCGTGGTACATGGCCAGTTAGATCACGACATGGCCATTTCTACGATCGGACCACGACATTGATTACATAAGAAACATATAATTTACAAAAAACAGAATCATAAGTTATATGTACCTAAACAAAACATATGCATATGTATGAATATGGAGAAGATATGGTGTATGTACCAGAGTGTGGTTCCCTATTTTCGCGCTCGGATTTTAAACATCTGACGCTCGACGCCGCGTAGCGAGTGCGCCTGTGTGCGTTTTTCCTCATGTACGGCACACAGTTGCGATGCTGCGACGACTAAACGATCTTGATCTGTAGCTATGGCGTACCTATATTTTTTTGAAGTAAAAGCTACAGGTTTACGGAGAAAATAAAAAGACTGTCCACAATACATTATTAGTGTATTTTAATTAAATTTATACAAATATGGATGAAGAAAATAATATTATGTAGGTACTTATAAAAACTAAACTCATTTTACTTATTTGTTTAAGTATTTGTATACTTATAAGTAATTGAAGTTTTATAAAAGTATTTGTCTAAGGGGATCGATCGACTTTTCCTTGGATCTATAATTTCTGGGAGAACAAAATCAGAATAAAATTTTGTTAACAGCGGAGCCATCTTTTGTCCAAAATCATCGTTTTTTTTTTTGTGTAAAACAGTTGAATTTCAGCCCTATTTCAATGTAGATAAAAACGCCACGCGCTAGCTTTAATTATTTATTTTTCTTGCGGCATAGGTTTACCAACCGCATCAAGTGCATAAAACAGTTGAATTTGAACCAACACTAATACATAAATACATAAAGCCGCCTCATGCGCAAATGTTTGGTTTACTGTTTTCAAATTTCAAATAGGTAGGTCACCCCGCTGCCACAGAATAAATAATAGTACTGCTGCGTTCGTGTGGGGTTGGTTTTATAATGTTTATTAGCCTAGGTAGGTATTGTACGTGTCAAGTCAACCTAATGACTATACAGTCGACCACACGTCGCACGTCAGTGGTAAGTGATAAGGATTTGTATAGGTATCGTTTTCATAGTTTTCGATTTCGACTATAGCCAATAGTGAAGTCAAAATTAAAATGCAAGATGGCGGCTGCGAAAATTTTAAAATTTTTCGTCATCGGTGTCATTTTCATAGTTCTTGAGTGTGCTAAAGCCGATATTGGCGTTAAAATGTAAATCCGAGATGGTGGCTGCGAACATTTTCAAATTTTTCGTCATGGGTGTCGTTTTCATAGTTCTCGAGGATGAAGCCGATAGTGAAGTCAATCATCCCTTCTAATGCGGCCCAAGAGAGCAATGCAATGGTGGCCTAATGGTAACGATCCCGACTTACGAGTTGTAGGTCATGGTTTCGAACCCAGGCAGGCACTTTGTGTAAATAATTTCATCACCACTACTCTCAAAACAGTGAAGGAAAATATCGTGAGGAAACCGCCTAAAACCAAAATTTCGAAGACATGTGACGTCTACCAACCCGCACTGGGTCCTCGTGGTGTATTACGGCCCACTCCCTCTCACCGAGAGGAGCCCTGTGTCCCAGCAGTGGGAACATTATAGGCTGATTATGATTGAGACCCATTATGTTGTGAGCGAGCACGTTTCAGTGCCAGAGGTCATCACTGATGTGAGACGAGAAGATATATTACGCTCAACACCGCCGCGCGCGGCCCTTGTCCGATCAGAGCGCGGCTAGCCGCGCATGGCAGCCGCGCTCAAATGCCGCCCTATATTTGGACACACCTTTATATAGTGCCTTTACCTATGCCTCACTCGTTTCGTATCGTTTAGTGCGGTCGCGATTTGAGTGTATTTCCCATAGTTTTATTGATGTTTTCCTCGACCCCTGTTTTCTTTCTGCGGACTTCTGATCTTGCTTCTTGTACGAACCTTGCTACCACACCGGACACGGTACGGAGAACCTCGCATAAACGTTGGACTTGAACTTGTTATTTTGTATATTACGACCAGCCTACCGATTTCATATTGGCACCATGGATCGTTGTGTAAATTGTGGCAAAGTGACTAGAGGCTGTAGTTTACGTGGTCGTCGAGCTGAAGAACTTCAAAAATCAGCTGTTAAGTACCTATATGTAGATCGTTATGTAACCTCACTTTTATTACATCTCTTTTAACTCGGAACTCAGACCGCAAAAATCCGCAAAATGTTCAGTGATGGTTTGATAATATAGTAGCTATAAATTGACACCAATTTCATCTTTTTACAACCCAGGCCCAGGCCCAAGTTTATATGACATGGTTTCCGTCTCCTTTGTCACGGATCCACTATAGAGATTGTGGCAGTAGAGATTTCAAATAAAAATCTGATATAATTTTTTTCTCCATATTCATCCTCCAAAATTCTTGTAGCCATCTTGGATTTACATTTTGACTACACTATCGACGTTAGCACCCACAAGAACCATGAAAACGATACCCATGATGAAAAATTTGAAAATGTTCGCAGCCGCCATCTTGGATTTACATTTTAACGTCACTATCGGCTTTAGCATCCTCGAGAACAATGGGAACGATCCCCATGACGAAAAATTTAAAAAAATTCGCAGCCACCATCTTGGATTTACATTTTGACCAAATTATATTGTATTATTGATATTGTAATTACAATATCAATATTACAAGTAATACAACATAATTCAAGAATTGTAACATAATTCTCCTAAAGTAAGTGTGCCTACCACTTTAGCTTCTTAAAATATTACTTAAATGAAAGGATTAAAAATATTTAGTCGCACTACAATTTACTATATATCACGCGAGGCGCATGCGCGGCGGCGGGAGATCAACCGACATAAGTCCTGCGTCGACGAGCGCCAGAGCGCGACTGACTTAGGCCGTTCGATGCACCCGATTTTATACTCACTTTAAAAAATTATTTTCGTAAATGATTGAAGACAGATATGTTTTATTTTTTACACATATATAGTACAATCTTTCTTCTTACGTATAAAATGATTTGTGTTGCCAAATGACTTTTAGATTCTGAGAAATGACGTGTTTTTTTGTAGTCGATTTCTCGATTATTGATTATCTTAGACGTGATTAAAATACAAGTTAATGAATTAAAAATCAAACTTTTCTCAATGCATTTTCAATTTCAGGATACGCCTCTTCGAATGAATACCACTTTACCTTCTTAATTAGTAGTAATAATTGGTGTAAGATTACTTCAAAGTTGAGCCTTCGCGCGTCATCTGGAAATCGCGCCTTCGAAATCGACTGTTTTCGTAGTCAATAATTCAATTTGAACAAGTTTTTTTTAATAGACTTTAAATAAACATATATGATAATTACGATGATTGAAGTCAAAAGAAGCTAAAAAAATAAATTATGTGACCAAAATCACTTCAAAATCTCCCAAGTTCTCGATTTACGTATGAAAAATGCAACAACGCTCTTAATAAATGAGCTCCAAGAAACAGCACCCTAATTGAGTAACACACTATCAATCGGAATCTGAATAATTTTGAAGCAAATTGCTAATCCATTGCTACATGTTTATGTTCGAAAAATTTGTCTGTTCGACAACGTAAACAACGCAATGTATGTTATTGAACTGTCATAATGAAACCGATTCCGATTGATAGTGTGTTACGAAATCGCCCCGCGCCGGACCGCCGCGCCGCCGCGCGCCGCCCGCCCTATGCGCGATGTGGTTTAGATACCGTAGCTTCTGCTACGGCGTAGCAGACGTAGCAGCGGGCGGGCGTAGCGTTTAGAACGAAGTTATCTGTACAATGTGCCCTTGGCTTATAGATTAATCCAATTACTAAGTTTGAAAGTTGATTTCGAAATTATAATATAAACTAGCTTTTGCCCACGGCTTCGCCCGCGTAATGTCGGAAAATAGCCCATGGGTGTGGAAAACATAGGGCCGTCCGATATAACTATGCTAAACTCAAATCGCTACGATATATCGTTGCCATTTATGGTGGGCTTAAAGCTCCCAGTCAGCATGATTTTTTCCGACATCTTCAACAATCATCGTCATATTTCAGCCAATTTACAAAAAACCATAACAAATAACCACTGTGACACTGTGTACGGTTTTCACACATTTGTGAAAACCGTATGAAAATCCATTCGTCGTAAAAAAGTCAAATGAAATAAAGACTAAATGTTACCTCAAGAAGTCAAGATACGAATAATATGACTACATTTCCAATCCCTTAAATCTCTTAAAAAGAGATAGGTACACAAACATTTTAATATTATTTGTGAATTTTAAAATCAACCCCTATTTGACACCCTTAGGGGATGATTTTTCAAAACGCTGAACCGCATATTTCTTTATTTCCTACCAAAATCCTAAACTTGAATTTTCATAATTATCACTAAGTTAAGAAATGCTGGGTTCCCCATACAAACTTTCATCCCCTATATCACCCCCTGCAGGATTATTTTTTAAGAAAAAAAGTAGCCTACTTTCTTCCCCAGGATGCTATCTATAGCTGTGCCAAATTTTATCGAAATCCGTGCAGTTTTGTAAATTTTAAAATCGGCCCCTATTTTACCGTCTTAGGGGATGATTTTTCAAAAACGCTTAATTGCATGTTTCTTTATTTCCTACCAAAAGCATTTTAGGCGTGAAAAGATAACAGACAGACTGACAGACAGAGTTACATTCGAATTTATAATTTTAGAACTCTAAACCCACACGAACGGATATTTCTTAACCTTTAAAGACGTAACAATAAATTAATAAGAAATTGATGAAAGTAGGTAACAGAAAAGCTTATTAACAAAACAAAAAGTCAACTTTGATGCTAAGATAAGAATCTTCTATCTTGCTCCGTTTAAGTGCTTTCGATAGACCATTAATCTTGTAAGGCTTGTTGTACACGCGCCGTAAATAATAATGCAGCGTCCCAAATTCACGGCGGACAATACCTAAGTGTCACTGCTCAAGCAAGTTTGATTAATGAACACTCAATAACCCACACAAAGAGCTCTTCGAGAATAATATACACAAAACCCAATATTATCGCAGACTTTTTGGAAAATATTTTATAATGGCGGAGAAAAGGGCTGTCGAGAGTCTTTTACGATAATCGTCGGCCATTCATGCGAGTAAAACAGCAAGTAACTGTTAAATTGTGAAACGTCGGATACAATGTGCGTAGTGAATATACTGGCAACATTCATTACGTAGGGACCTGCTGGTACGCACTTTGTTGCGGTAAAGTCAAGTGCCTTATTTGGACGGACCGTCGCACAGATGGATACTTATTTATTTTTCCACAATACATACTTCATATCCGATTAACTGAAACCCTACACTATACAATACCTACATGTATGTAACCACTAGCCATTTCCCAATCCACACAGCGACCGATGTGTTGCCTTGACATTTGATGGGACGATAATACATGTCTATTAAAACCTTGGTTACCTGTTAGTGTGGATGTATAAACATAGTAGATTTGCTGTAACTGTACGGCCAGGATTTGTATCACAGTGCATCCACACGGACCATTGTTTCACGAGGATTCATGAAACCAGCTTGCAGGGCTTGCGGGCGGCGAGTAGTGGGTAGCTCGCCGTCCGGTAAGGACCAGGCCTGGGTCGACGGCGCGTTGTGTTCCACGCGCGCCTCAAAGAGATGTCAGCAATGATGGGGTCCGATAGGGCTCATGCCGACGGGGTCGCGAGTTGTTCGAAAGAGATATCGTGGCCCTGGCATAGGCAACTGAAGGAACACGGGTGGGTTTTAGTCAGTAAAAGTCTGACACGCCCTTCCGCTCCACCCAGAGCGGGAGAAGTCATTTGATGATTTCCCATCCACCATTAAAAAAAAAGTCTGGAGCTGAAACCAAAGCTATGTCCAATGTACGTAACATTATGTAGGTTCATTCACATGTATACTTAATAACCCCAACAATTGTGCACGGTCAGGTGAGGTAGCACGAGTAACGGGTAACGGGTAGGCTCTCGGGCTCTCGGCCACCGCGGACCGGAACCGGCAACGACTTGAAACGACGGCCCTTTAGCCAGTTTCAAGATTTAACTGCAGACCTTCTCTAATTAAGTGACCTTTTAATGTGTGTGGGCAAATTGAGGGTTTAAACCCACTCGGAAACGACTTAACCTTTATAAATACGCAGATATATAGAGCTTGAAAAATCTAGGTCAGCTTCTTAACTTGCTCGTAGCTACCCAAGGGGATAAAAGCAATATGTACCGTTAGTGTCACGAATCGACTCCGTAGTTACCTCTTTTACTAAATAAACATTCACAATGTTGACGGTCGATAGAAATTGTGATTTAATTATTAAGCTTTCTCCTGTAACCGTTATTAAAACGTTCTTCCTTGCTTTAATTAAAAACAAAACTTTGTCAGTAGTAAAACAACGGAGATGTTACGTAATTTCCATTTTAACGGCACCGCCATAAAAAGAAGAATGCTAATTTATTTAAGTGTTCTCCGCTGCACTTAGCGCAACTCAAAAAATACTACATTTTAGTTTATTTCGTGCTAAGGTACTCAAGATAATGACGTCTGCCATTCACCGAAAATATGCTTCAGAAATAACTTCAAAATAAAAACGTTTTTCATCGACTACTTTTGCTGACAGCTGTTACTGATTTCCATTTCACACATATTTCCTGCCTTTCTCCCTATATCTTCCTTTTCCACAATATGGTAATAAAAGAGTTGGAAAACTCGAGCGGAAAGTTTGTAACGTAACACGAAAACCATTTTAATTTTTATTAAAATCAGTATTCGTTGACAAATTGTAAATTTAGCCACGACTCGTCGCACCTCGCGGTGGCCGATGGCGGGGAGGTGGCGGGGGACAAGGGAGGGGTCTGAAGTCGACCGCTACTGAAATGCGACACTTTTCTTTTCCATTCTCGTCTCAAACGACCACCGTCCACAAGACACTTCTTCATATTTTCAAAGCCCCCGCAGATAACTTTGAATTATGACACTTTGTTGTTTTTTGACGGCCCTACATAAATATACGCAACAACTTCAATTTTATTCTAAAACTCTGCATTCAATTGTCACTTCCTGCTGTAGCTTCACGAAATGTGAGTAATTCACACTCCTCTCCTCCCTTTTCGTTCCGGCCAACTTAATTAGCAAAAGTTTTAAGTAATTTCACCAAATACAATTTAATTCCCACTTTTTCGTCGAATTTCTTCGTAATATTGGAATACACAAAATCTATATTTTGCCTGGGTCCTTTCGTCTTAGAGAAGAAAAATCTTTTTCAATACTTTTTCAATATCGCACAATGGTAGTGCGATATGAACCAGTTTTCGAGGAAGGTTCACATACAATGCCAACACGTGTGCGGGAATAAAAATTGCCACAGATAACTTATACCTATACTTAGTCCAAATTGGTTCGATGCCTCTATTGACAACCGTCTCGCGGCAGTTTCATTTTGGCACTTGCCGGTGCCGAGTGCCAAAATGAAACTGGCGCGAGACGGTCCTCTCTATTCGGAGGTGAATGTTTTTTTTAATCTCGGCAAAGAGATAATTAGGCGTCTTTACGGCGTTTATATTTTTTTAATATTTAAATTTAAAACCATAATTATTACAATAAAAAAAAACGTTTATGAACAAATCAACATTTATTTGTGTTCTAAACTCAAAAATATTTGAATTTTCTATTTTTCCCTGGCGAAAGAAAAGCGCGGAAAAAAAACCGATTAAGAGCGAGTCGGACTCGCGCACCGACGGTTCAGCAGTGCGATTCTGTAACCATCTCACCGTGAACTCTTAGGTGAAGTGAGCGTGGAGTGAGCCGTCAATAGTGTCAATTCCTTGCAAAAACAAACTCACTTCACCTAAGTTTTCACGGTGAGATTTTTACAGAATCGACCGGCCGTTCCGATTTCTGAAAAAGTGTGCTATTTAGAGACATAGTTTTATTTTTCCTGTAATCTTTACATAAACTTCTATCACATATAATAATTTCAGATTTTTCTCTATGCAAACTTCGGAGATAAGGGGTCGAACGGTTTTTTTTTTACAATTTTCATCAAAAGTCGAAAACTATGCGGCCTAAAAAAAAAATTAAAAAAAATTTGAGAATGTGCAAACAGCGTTCTTTAATATGATAGCCTACATGCCCTAGTAGCCCCACTTTGAATTTTAAGAGCCCCTTTCAGTCCCTGTCGCAAAAAAAATATAAATATTTTTATTTCTTTCTTATTTGCAAAATAGTTGGGTAAACGTCATCTAAAACTGTTCCAATAGTTTCCTAATAATTCATGACAAAAATATTTTTCGTTATTTAATTTTATTTCTTCAAAAGTGTATTGAAAAACGTCGTTTGATACACGTGGACATTTGTTATTGCAGTTCTCGGCTCAAAAACAACCTCGCCTACGGCTCGGGTGTTAATTCCAACTCGAATGAAATAACAAGCATTCTCCACTTGTATCAAAATGTACTATTAATTCCTACTACAGGAAAGTAAATCTTTGCTGTTAACTTTTCTCTAAGAAATTTTTCTTAATTTATTATCAATTATTGTACATTATTCATAATTCTGAATTATTGAATGACTTGTATATACTCGTATATTCAATGTTTATGCCACTACATCAATACTCACTTCAAATTCTCCATTCTTTAAAACAAAAATACTGCATCCAAAACCTGACAGTATTCCAAACCAGAACGGAGCATTAATAAAGCGTAACTTGACCGTACTTAAGTTACAACAGAGCGCTAAAGTACAGATCAAAATGCAACCAACTTTAGCAGTCAGTTGGTCCGGAGACAAATCCCCAAAGCCTCGCGAATGTTACAACTTGCTAACAGTGTAGACTGTAGAGCTTTGATTGATAGCTGCACCTGCATCTAGAGATTTATATCCTTGGGTTTTAAATTGTGAATTACTTTTTCAAACGATGGTAAGATGTTTAGTTTAGTTTAGAAAAATTCTTTATTATCATAAAAATATACATAGCTGTAGAACTTTAAAATAAGGTTACAGTTACACTAATATTAATAACAACACTTTTACAGGCTAGTGAGCACCTTTATAAGTATACAATAATAACGGCTACTAACTTATTACAACATGAGGGATCTATTAATTAATCCTTAAACATAAACGTATGAAATTATTGTGATAATTTCATTTATAAAATGAGCGGGGGTAGAAGAAAATACATAAGTACGCGCTTAGCGTAAGTGCGACCGGTGCAATCGGTAGCTCAGGTGATCGCGCGTGACCACCAGCGGCGCACGAGCTACCGCGCCCCCCGCGCGCTCACCTGTGTATGGTGAGAGCGGGGAAGCGCAGGCGCATCGTACGGGCCCAGCTACGACGCGTTATCAGTATTGTGCGCAAACAATACGTAGTGATGGGGAAGCTTGTATGTACCGTATCTATCGATATGTCGCAAGTCTTTCAACTTAATTTGTCCTATGTTAGCAATCAATGTATTTTGATGACATTTATTTTTGTTGTAAAATTTACGAGTTAATTTTAAGATGAATTTAGTAATGCTAGGTAACTTAATGTTTATGTGTAATGCTTTAAGGTTAGTTTTAAACGGGGTATTATAGGCAATTTTAACTGCTTTATTTTGAATTATTTGTAACAAGTTATAATTAGATTGACATGTGCTGCTCCATACCGGGCACGAATAGGTGATGCAAGGTCTGATTAGAGTAGTATATAACCTAAGTTTGGTGTTAGCGCTGAGCTTACTTTTTCGGTTCAATATAGGACTGAGAGAACCGAGTGCTTGAGCTCCTTTAACGCGTAATTTGCTAATATGTTTTGTCCAGTTTAGCTTTTTATCCAATGTAACGCCAAGATAGCGAACTTCTGTGGCCCACGGAATCAATTTCCCAGCGATTTTTAATTTTCTTTTTGGGGTGGTACGTTGGCGTGTGAAAAGTATCGCCTCAGTCTTGGATTCGTTCAACTTCAGCTTCCACTTATTGAAATAAGATTGAAGAAGTTCAAGCGACAACTGAAGTCTACTTATGATAATGTCGATGTCATCATCGCTTGTGTAGGATGCTGTATCGTCAGCAAAACAGGCCAGGTGAGTACGGACCTGCACAGGAACGTCACTCACGAATAAAATGAAGAGATAGGGACCGAGCACTGAGCCTTGAGGAACTCCTGCCGATACCGTCCGGGGTGAAGACCTGTCAGCACCAATATGAACCACAAACTTGCGGTTATTAAGGTAAGATTGGATAAGTTTTACGAGCTCAAGTGGAATACCGTAGCTGATTAGCTTGTATAACAGGCCTTCGTGCCAGACGGTATCGAAAGCTTTTTCGATGTCCAGAAGAAACATACCCGTAGACTGCTTAAGATTAAGATGATAGGAAATGTGTTCAGAGACTCGAGCCAATTGTTGTACTGTAGAGTGAGAAGAACGAAAGCCAAACTGCTCATTCATAATGAGCTGGTCAGAGCAACGTAGCAAGCGATTATATATCATGACCTCAAACAGCTTACCTAGAGTAGGAAGAAGGCTAATAGGCCTGTAATTAACTGGTGAGTAGGCGTCTTTTCCAGGCTTTTTCAGGGGAATAACCTTTGCTGTTTTCCACGTATTGGGAAAATATCCTAATTTTAAGCAACCGTTGAAAATTTTTGTGGTAAACACAACAGATTTTTGCGACAGATTTTTGAGCATAATATTGTGTATACCGTCTTCACCTGGAGCCTTCCTAGTCTTGAGTTTACGTATAACTTTCCAGACTTCAGTTGGCCGCACAGGTTGATGTAACTCATTTATGACATGATCATTTAAAAGAGCAGTAGCTGACTGAACGTCCCCGTCGACACTATCACTTATCCAGCCACGAGTAAGATTCATGTTCATCTCGAATGCATCTGCAAGAGCATCACATTGTTCATGGATGTTGGTTGTAATAGTGCCCTCAGGTGTTTTAAGTGGAGGTATTGAGTCTGATCTGGGTTTTAATGACTTAGCCAGTCGCCAAATATCGTTGCTAGGATTGTCAACCTTCGAAAGTTTAGCGTTCCATATTTTATCCTGATGTTTCGTTATAGCTAAATTAATTGAATGTTGTAATTTATTGATAACTGATCGTAACAGTCTTTTTTCTGCAAGGGACACTTTTTGTTCCTTTCGACGAAGTTGATTTTTATACTTGATCATTTTTGCTATGTAATTAGGTAGTTTTATGCAAGTATTTGTTTGCTCTTTACATGGAATAAATTTATCCCTGGCATCAGTAAGACACTGATGTAGGTAGTTTACGGCGTAGTCTATTTCAGGTTCGGATTTAAACACCTTCGAGTTTAGCGAAATCTTTTGATCAAGAAAGGACCGGTATTTATCCCAGTCAGCATCACAATATCGGTAGTGTTTGGAATTAGGTTTTAGAGAGCATTGGCCATTAATTGTAAAAATAATAGGAAAATGGTTTGATGAAAGAGCAGGTATTGCACGAACCTCATGTATACTATTTACATTTAGCGCCAGAATCAGATCAGGATTTGTAGGGGTAAGATCAGGTCTATAGTTAACTTGAGTAGGTGAGTCAGGGTAATGAATCACATAATCATGGTTAAGCATGTGGCGAAACAGTAAATTACCACGGGCATTGACATAGCTACTATTCCAGTACCCGTGATTAGCGTTGAAGTCTCCCATTATTACAACATGAGGCCCCAGGGAAAATAAAATATCCATGTCACTGCAATCCAGCTGCAAATTTGGAGATTGGTAAGCTGAAACAAAAACATAGTCCTTCCCGCTAATTTTTAAACCAATAGCAACCGCTTCAATGTGCTTAGTTTTGGGAATAGCAATCGGACCTACCTCAAATCTCTCTTTGACCAAAATGGCTACACCTTGACCCCG
Source organism: Cosmia trapezina (assembly GCA_905163495.3). Taxonomy (NCBI): domain Eukaryota; kingdom Metazoa; phylum Arthropoda; class Insecta; order Lepidoptera; family Noctuidae; genus Cosmia; species Cosmia trapezina. The sequence goes on from LR991038.1 coordinate 14,050,003, forward strand.
ACCACTTTGATGTTTGTCTTGTCGATAGCAATTAAATCCTGGTGTCGTTAAGGGAGTATCACAAGTAAGTTTAGTTTCACAAACAGCTATTATATCAATGGATAGGGTACATACCGCTAGCTCGAGTAATTCATGTATTTTTGAGCGAACTCCATCGGAGTTCCAAGATAAGAGTCTTAACTCATTGTTATTATACATAGGGTCCAAGATGGGTCAGAATTAGCATAACCTTATCTAACATAGATTCACAGGCAGAAAATTGTGGTTTAAGATTTCTAACACAGTTAAGTATTTCCAGCATCTCTTTTGTCACAGGGTCGTCCGGTGGTATGTCCAAATGCTCTTTCTGAGCATGGCCATGATTGATGTGGGTTTTGACAGTAGCAGCATATGAAAGTTTCCCGAATGAGGATGGCAAATTAGTAAGAGGTGTAGACGCGTGTTGGGCCGCCACGGCTTGCATCGGCCTAGACTGGTTCTCACGCCTAGCTTGTGCACGCTTCAGGTAGGCAAGACGGGTCTCGCATTTGTGGAAGTTAGCAGGATGATTCTGGTCACAATTACAGCAACGTGCAGGTTCAATGCGATCTTTTTTAGGACATTCACTCGTTGCATGAGGTTCCGTACATTTAACACACCTAGCAGGCATATTGCAATTCCTCGATGCGTGACCAAAGCTTTGACACCTGTAGCATTGAGTTCCAGCAGTCTTTTTGGGCATGAATTTTTGAATCGTAACCACGCAATTAAATAAATATTTAATATTGCGAAACTTTGCTATGTTCGTTCCAGCAGGAAGCACTGCTAAGAAAGGTGGGCAAGACAATGTACTCACTGTTTGAGTCTTCATTTGTGAGACTGATGCACCTGGAAATCCTAGTTTATCGAGCTCAGCAGATAATTCTTCTTGAACGTAGGATGGTAAGCCTTTAATCACCATTTTGGGAACTTTTTCATCCTTACGGGTGTAAGTTAGGAAAGCTGCATCTTCTTTGCGGAGACCTACCTTCACAAGTTGGTGAGCTTCTGTTGAGTGGCAACTTACTGCAACTTTGTTGTTAGCTCTATACTGAAGATGAAACTTGTTGGTGTAACGGGAGATGAGGTTTTTGATTGTTTCATGTGTCCAATCTTTCTGTATCTCCAATATTAGAGGTGGAATATGTCCTTTTTTCTTCACTCCAGTTGAAGCTTCTCTGTAGTGGATATTCGTTGATGATTCATCCTTGTCGTCCACAGTGAGATCCTTGAACTGATTGTGCAGAGGTAATCTGCGCGCTTCATCAAACTTTACAGAGTTACTCGCAACCGTAGGACGTTTGGCAGGCAGCCATCGGCTAGAGATATCTTCACCAGATCTTTTGGAGCTGAGGTTGCCGGTGGATTCTGACCTCACTAAGAATCTATCCATTTTTGGTAAAATATCGACGAAGTATCGATAAGTAGCGAGGCATCCCTAGAGATGGTAAGCAACTAACGTAGTGGGGTTAACGTAACAGCGCGAGCGTGCGGACAGGCCGCGCGACGTACGCGGAATGAGATGGTAAGATGTAAAATCGTTTATACCACCCACCCATGGTTACCCATGGTTTATTACCCATGCTATAAATCCTCTATAAAAGTTTCTGAAACAGTTAGCTTATTGCCAACATTAAAACAGCCGTTGGCAGTTGGCGCGTTTCACTACAACAGCGCCGTAATTTAAAAAAAACCGGTCAAGAGCCAGTCGGACTCGCGCACCGAGGGTTCCGTTCCGATTTCTGAAAAAGTGTGCTATTTAGAAACATCGTTTTACTTTTCCTGTAATTTTTACATAAACTACTATCACATAGAATGATTTCAGATTTTTCTCTTTGCAAACTTCGGTGATAAGGGGGGGGAACGGTATTTTTTTTTACATTTTTCATCAAAAGTCGAGAACTATGCGGCCTTAAAAAAAGTTAAAAATTTTTTTGAGAATTTGCAAACAACGCTCTTTCATAATGATAACCCACATGACCTAGTCGCCCCACTTTGAATTTTTAAGACAACCTTTCAGTCCCTGTTGCAAAAAAAACATAAATATTTTTATTTCTTTCTTATTTGCAAAATAGTTGGGTAAACGTCATTTAAAACTGTTCTAAATTTCTAGTAGTAGTTCTTGAGATATCCAGCTGTGACAGACAGACAGACAGACAGACAGACTGAGTGAGACCATAAGGTTTTCCTTTTTTACCATTTTGGTACGGAACCCTAAAAAGAACTTATTCGAATTCACGTCGTATACTATGACGCCGGCCGCCATGTTCGAACGAGTATTAGTATTGCAAAAAACTGTTTCAGAATCTTTTATAGAGGATTCATAACATGGATGTAGATAAAGTCTTGTATGCAACTGTACATAATTAGATATTAAAACACTCATGTGATACTATTATCAACCCCACATTCGTGTTTTAATACCCCTTATTATACGTCAGTTGCATAAATAACTATTAAGGTCTGCACTATGAAATCGTGTTATGGGTTTTGGATAAGTTTCTAAGGAAAACTTAGTAGACACGCGTCTGGCTAGCTCAAGAGTTTCACCAGTCAGTAACAAAATCGTATTGAGGATACTAGTAGATGATTGTTTCAAAAAAATTAATATCACTAAAAACATGCAAAAAGCACTGCCGTATTTTGATAACACATAATTATACTTTTTATAGTTAATTAAAGAAAATAAAAACACTATTGATTTTTTTCTGTTTTCCTTAACATTACTTCTGTTTTGCGTAAAAATTTCGGAAAATTTTCTGAATTTTCCTAAAGTATGGAGATTTCGGGCGTGAAACTTCAGAAAATTTCCGAACTTTTTACGCAAAACCGAAGTAATGTTATAGAAAACAAGAAAAAGTAGATGGTTAGAAAAAGTAGGTGCGGGCAAAAGCAGGAACTTAGGTGACTTCTTATTTACGCCAAAGCACAGGTGGCCAAAGTAACCAGAATACGGCAGTGCTTTTTGCACGTTTTTAGTGGTAGGTATTCATTTTTTTTTAACAATCATCTACAAGGTTTATCCTCAATCTGATTTTTTCACTGACTGGTGAAACTCATGAGCTAGCCAGACATTTTTTTTTCGTGGCTACTACTTTAAGTTTTCTATATAAACTTATCCAAAATCGATAACATGAATTCCTAGTGGCGTCGACCCTTAAATTGGATCGGATTGGATAAAAAATGATCACTAATTCAAAACTATAAAAGTGATCTCAGAGTTCTTTTTGATGTTTGTTCTCAAAAGCAGCCGGATAGGGAAAAAAATAGTGACGTGGTACACACGGCTACATATCAAGCTACAATTTCCAGTATAAGCTAATCTTGCATTGTAGCTCAGCTTATACTGGAAATGTATAGCTTGATATGTAGCCGTGTGTAACTACGTGGTCCCAACAATTTTCTGAATAAACACTATCAGATAATTATGACAGCACAATTACTTGATTCTTTTCCAAGGTAAGCAGATACGCATTAATAATAAAACATCTCAAACATTTCCTGTATGTCTACAACTTTAACTACCACGACTGTATTTCCAAAAGGCGCCGTTTATAAGGAAAATGCAACATGGAAATAAACGAGAGCTTTTTGTGCTGTCAAAGAAGATTGCAAAACAAAAGCTGTAGTTCGTTATCTCGCTCCTTTACCAGACGGTGGTCATACTTGTGTGCCGTACTGTGATCCGCCATACTTGTGTGCCGTATTGTCTACCAGTTGGTTAATAAACAATTATTACCTATGGCTAAAACACTATTAGCAACGTAAAGACATCTCTTCTGTTAAGACATCTTTATTAAATTAGCTTTACTAAGTAACCATTTTTATAATTGCACTAGCTTCTGGCCGCGACTTCGTCCGCGTGGCAGTCCGAAGTCACACAATTGCAACATTGCTGTTATTTAGTAATAAGACACCACGTCTTACACACCACAATTACTAAATAACGGCAAAGGTTTTATAAAACTTCCTTAAAACTCTAGAAGAACAATTTCTAAAAACTTTTTCACAAAAAAAAAAACCGACTTCCAAAAATCACTACAAAGTGAAAAATAACTTTGATTTCGGAAGTCGGTGTCTTTCGTTTTTTATTTAATTTCTTTTTTTTTGCCACCGACTTCCGAAATCAAAGTTATTTTTCACTTTGTAGTGATTTTTGGAAGTCGGTTTTTTTTTTTGTGAAAAAGTTTTTATTTCTCGCTTTTTAGTGGGTCTGTTTATAATTTGTATAAGTTACAATAGTCTAATGTCAATTGCTCATCACATGTTACAAAATATTGCTTTTCCCGATGCTGGGGCGTTAATTGTTGAGGAGTTCTGCTGGTAAGAACCAGGAGAACTCCTCACCAACCACTCACCACACGCATTGTGTGACGAGCGGAAATTGCTTAGCAACCATATTAAAGTAATCGAATCGCAACCCGTGAAATATTTATCATTGAGTAGTTCCGGTAGCCATCTGTGGTCTTCATCATCAGTTCCACTTCACCAAGTGGTGCTTTCCGAAAGCAAATGCACGAGCTACTATAAAAAATACCCAAATCGCTATAGGTGTGCCTATAATATTTAAAGAGTTCCTTCGATTTCTCCAGGATCCCATCATCAGAACTGGATTTTGACAAAAATGGGACCATTTGGGAAGTATACCCTTTCCAACAAAAAAATAATTTTTCAAATCGGATGGCAAGCGACGGAGTTCTGCGCGAACAAAGATAAAAAAAAAAAAAAAAAAAAAAAAAAAAAAAAAAAAAATACAAACATCCGAATTGAGAACCTCCTCCTTTTTTAGAAGTCGGTTAAAAACATGGAAGAAGTTCTACTAGAATCGCGTCGCACCATCGCGTCGCGCCTATCTGCGGGAGTAACACGGTTTTGTGACACTTTTGATGCCTATAACAGTTTGATAATGTTTCTTTACACCCAAAATATTTAACGTAACATGCTAACCAAACACCTATTTCTTAACACGTAACTAAGAAATATTCATAGCTTCACATCGCGTCCGCGTCGTCGAGATTGTAATGGCGGCTGTACACGCTCGTCGCAACACCACGAGACAGGCCGAGTACGAGTGTGTACATGGTGCCCGCGTCGCGCCGCCCGGCCCGCGCTCTCTTTGCTCTCGGAAGCGTGTCGAGAGGCACGAGACGAGCGTGTACAGCAGCCATTAGTACTTCAGTATAAAAATGGCTTTTATGAAAATCAAATTTCGTCGTGGAGAAAGCATCGCCAACTTTATGTTATTCAGGAGCACGAAATAACCGAGAGGTGGGAAGTTTATATGAAAAATGTTTGAAGTTATAATCGATTTCGAAACCAACAGTAGCACTGGCCAAAAAGCGTAGCGTTTATTGCTTTAAATTGTAAAGTCATTGTATTTTGACACCACAGTGACAAAAACTAATTTAGAGTTTGTATCATTTTGATTTTAAAATATTAATTAAAGATTCCTTGTTAATTAATAAATTAACTAAAACAAAATGAACAATAAGACGCTTCACTCTAAGCCACAGACGCTCTTGGAATCTAAACGTAGTGTGCATCCTATGGAGGCTATAGCAGAGGTGTCGAATGAGGGCCTCCAACAGGGAGTGCACCGCACCACCAAAAACAGCGAGCAGGCGAGCATACGGGGCATTATCCGTGAGTGGAATAAGGAACACTCCAAGATCAACTATTTTGGCAAAGCTCTATCTACCTTGGGAACAGATAATGGACAAGCAGGTACCTATCACATATTCCTAGGTTTTTGTGCTAAAGTGTACCAGAACCAAAGACATTTAAACATACTTCTTAAATCTCTTTGACCAGAACGTAACTATTTTATTATGTAGTATGGAATAAGTTCCGATTTATGCACTGAGTTGCATAAATGGAACATAGGTAATTTATGTAATTGTGAACACCTTTGGACATTACATTGTGTCCCACTACTGGGCAAAGGCCACCCCTTTTTTCTTCCAAACCTCCCTGTCTTGTGCGATCTCTGGCCATGTTGGCCCTGCAAACCTTATCAAATCGTCACACGACCTTCGCCGTGGCCTGCCATAAAATTAAAATTGTAATAAAAGTTTCATTATCTAATAATTCAAATATAGGTAAAATTCATTCCCATAACTAACTCTTGAGTAGGAAAAACTAAAGAAAAGCAAATAGACTTATTTTTATACATCGTCAACACTGCGTTTCATTACATACCCACTTTGAAAGCGTCTGTCGCGGTTGTAACATGAATATTCAAGTAAATTTTTCAGTTCTAAGTGATTTGAGACAAAGTACAGTGCCAGTTACAGCTTCAGAAGAAGATTTAGATAACAAAAGCGACGAAGAGCTAATGAAAGAGGAGGTATCTGGATCTATTTTCTAATTTAATGTTACCTATAAACTAAGGGCCTTTTTCCCGATGTCCGAATAGCCACTACTTACCGAATAAATTAAAAACTGGAACAGAATTTGTATGAAATTATCTGCCAAGTAATAGGAACTTAATCGTAGGTGATGAATCAGACCCCAAGTAATAAGTAGTTATTTTTATAACATTGTTTTTTTAGATACCTTCCTTTTCAAGTTAATGCGTCGAATTTACGAACAACGTAAAGTTTGGTGCCATAATTAAACAGCAATTTATTTTTACAAGATGTTGTACAAGTTATATTAAATTCCTTCTAACTTTAGGGACTACAAACTCCAAGTTATTCGTTAATTTTCAATGCAAATATTTATGAATATACCTACTTAAAGATATACGTGTATTGCAAATGTTTTCGTCAGCAGGCGCCCTTGTTATATTTTGGGCAGTTAAGGGGACTATAGGACCTACACGCAACTAAAAGCAAGATTTGTAATTCCTAAAAGTACTCCTAGTACTCCTAGTAGTAGTTAGTAGTAGTAAGTGGTAGTAGTAAGTAGTAAAGTAGTAGTCTATCTACTGCAGTAATCAAAATCAGAAAAATATATGATATTCTTATATGCTAGATAGACAGTGTGTTGAATACATAATCCCACCAACAACATTTTCATGTAAAATGTTGCCAAGACGGGACCACATATAGCTCGCACTGACAAAAAGCTATCAGATCTCATGTAGAGCCAAGCTTGTAACTCTACACACTGAGTCAGTGACGAAATCGGGGTATTTTAGATATCAATCAAATCTAAAGTATAAGAGCTATGCAATCGAAACTTTATAGGTTTAATAAGTCAACCAATAACATCATATCCCGAAAATTTTGTTTATCTGGTATAATCCAAACCCAAGTTAAAAACGTTCAAAAATACGACGAAGTGCTTCGAGAAAAGGTAGGAAGTGCCCTTGCGCTTCGCTTGGCTCGTCTTGGCGGGGGCACTACCGTGCCCCAGATACAACTAATTTGATACGATAGAAAAAATCATGAAGATAGGTACCTCTAAAAATTTCTTTTAACGATTAAAAACCATACTAATTACGTGTAATCATTCTGATTTTTTGTCGTAAGCAACATATTTAACGTAATAGGTTTTAATTTTTTAGTTAAATCTGGTTCAATCAATAGATTTTTTTGTAAATAAATTGCTTCATATTTCGCAAAAAATCACCAGGGTTGTGTCATCGCACTTCTTCCTGTAGTTCCCTTAGTAAAGGGCCATATGTAATACTAGCTATTGCCCGCGGCTTCGCCCGCGTAGATGTCGGAAAATATCTCATGGGAACGTTCATGTGGAAAACATTGGGGCTGTCCGATATAAGTGTGCAAACTCAAATCGCTACGATATAGTGTTGCCGTGTATGGTGGCCTTCAAGCTCCCAGTCAGCGTGTTTTTTTCCGACATCTTCAACAATCATCGTCATATTTCAGCCAATTTACAATAAATCATAATAAATTATACACTGAATCACTCCGTCCATTGGTGAAAGCCGTATGAAAATTCATTCGTCGTAAAAACGTCGAATAAAATAAAGACTAAATGTTACCTCGAGATACGAACTATGATTACATTTCCAATCCCTTTGATCTCTTAAAAAGAGGTAGGTAGAATTTTAATATTAACCCCTATTTTCCCCCCCCCAGGGGATGATTTTTCAAAAACCCTGTACCAGAATTATAAACTTGAATTTTCATAATTATCACTAACTTAAGAAATGCTGTGTTCCCCATACAAACTTTCATACCCTATTTACCCCCTGTAGGATTATTTTTTAAGACAAAATGTAGCCTATGTTCTTGCCCAGGATGCTATCTATAGCCTTGTCAAATTTTATCGAAATCCAGGCAGTTGTGAATTTTAAAATCAACTCCTATTTTACTCACTTAGGGGATGATTTCTCCAAAAACGCTTAATTGCATATTTTTTAAATTCCTACCAAAAGCATAAACTTGAATTTTCATATTCCTAATTTATGAAATGCTGGGTTTCCCATACAAACTTTCCTCCCCTATATCACCCCCTGTAGGATTATTTTTGAGAAATAAAGTAGCTTATCTCCTTCCCCAGGATGTCATCTATAGCCTTGCCAAATTTTATCGAAATCCGTTCAGTGGTTTAGGCGTGAAAAGGTAACAGACAGATAGACAGACAGACAGACAGACAGACAGACAGACAGACAGACAGACAGACAGACAGACAGACAGACAGACAGACAGACAGACAGACAGACGGACAGACAGACAGAGTTACTTTCGAATTTATAATATTAGTATGGAGTATGGATAGTATGGATGGATTTATACATCGTGTAATGACGCAGATGGAAGGTAAAAAGTGCCGGTGAACCAGGCTCTCACGACCGCAGAATTTAATGAATGATGGTCCCCTTTTTTTTTTTTTTTTTTTTTTTTTTTTTTTTTTGAGGGTGGGAAATCATCAAATAACTTCTCCCGCTCTGGGTGGAGCGGGAGGGCGTGTCAGACTTTTACTGACTAAAACCCACCCGTGTTCCTTCAGTTGCCTATGCCAGGGCCGCGGTAACCCTTTCAGACAACCCGCGACCCCAGCGGCGTCGGCCCTATTGGGCCCCGTCACTTGCTGACATCTCTTTGAGGCGCGCGTGGAACACGACGCGCCGTCGACTCGGGCCTGGTCCTTACCGGACGGCGAGCTACCCGCTGCTCACCGTCCGCAGGCCCGCGCCTACGGTGGCCGGAAATCGCCCCGCGATTCCCGCCGCCCAGGGCGTCTCCTGCGGCGACTGATCCCCTGGAGAGGGTTTTCACATTTCATTACACCTCTTTAGTAGATATTTATCACAGGTAAAGACATTTCACCGGACCTGTTTTATTTTTATGTGAGGTAAAAGCCACAGTGCTTTTTGGACGACACACGATTATTCATACGAAAATGCCTCGTGGAATATAAAATATTACGAGTAGGTCTATTTTTTGTTTTCAGTTTCCTTTACACGTGACGAATCTAATGAACGAAAGTAATTACTGGGGGTGCTTCTACAATTTTCCTGAGCTTTATGCAGATATATTTTCGCCAGTAGTCCGCATTCGTAAATTGGAGGACGTGCCGGAGCTCGTGGGTGGCGAACTTACCAGAGACATGGTCACCGCTTGTCTCACTTATCTCAAACGTACTCCTATTCTGGGAGACTTCGTTTATATCAAATTGGATCTTTCGTCTAAGGTAATAATCATAATCACTTTAAATAAGACAAACCCTCAGTTTCTTGAAGATTGATGAACGCCCACAATTTTTGTTAGTTTTACACTTCACTACAAACAATCGTACGACTTTGTAAGGAATGCGTTATCTTTTATGACCTTTCTATACCTACATACGGAAATTTCAAATGTCGTAAATTGAAATTTCCGTATGTATATAAAGCTCAATTGAAATTTCCGATATCGATATCTATGTTTTCTTTATCTGGTATCTCATAAGAGTACAAGCGATAAACCGACAATATTTACACCTACCCTTAAAATTAACGTCAGTTAATTGTTATTTTGATCTATGCGTATCTGGCCAAGAATCTATACATACAAAAAATCTGATCGGAGTCAAAACTTTCATTGATATTTTTGAAGAAAATAATTGCTACCAGGTCTGGGAACGATTCTAATGCCAAATAAAAATAATACAGTTTTTAGGGTTCAGTTTTTTCTTACAAGTGAGTGACAGCAATAGGGATTGCTGTCACTCACTTGTAAGCATGGTTCATATCACGTTTAATTTTTAAATATTTCATTTCATTATTCCAGCATCTGCAGAACATTGATGTGCTAATGCACTACAAGTTCTTGGTGTGTCTGGATCTGTCGTCAAACTTGCTGACAGCGCTGACGGTTCTGTCGAGTCTTCCGTACTTGCAATTTTTGTCGGTGGCGTTTAACAGGCTTAGCACAGTTCTGGAATATGAAACTCGTAAATACAATAGTTATTTATTTGTGTTACGAGTATTTTATGACGAACAAGCCGTTGGACCTAACAGCTGCACTACCAGCAGAGGTATGGCAGTTGCGTTGCCAGCCCATAGAAAAAACTGAAATGTCTCAACACCCATACTCTTGAATCCGGAATACCTACAACAACTCTGCTTGGCAGCAGAAATGTGACCCGAGGATTCATCGCAACTAATTCGTAGTTCAAACTAGCGGATAAAAAGTATCATAAAGGAGATCATTCATTGTCCTAACATTTTTGGTATAAATGTGAAAGTCCAAGCCAAACAAAAAAAAAGCTATTGATGAAAGAATAGGTACTTTTTTTTCTATTTATTTCTGTCTTTCTTTTATATTTTTTACTATGATTCTTTTATCTAATACATACTGAAAACAGTATTTTTGAAACTCCTGTGGTCGTGATGGCCCAGTGGTTAAGGCCTCGCCTCTCATGCATGAAGTTGTGGGTTCAGATCCCGGCAAGTACCAATGTGACTTTTTCAATTCATATGTAGGTACTTTCTGAGTTTATCTTGGACATTACTGACAGTGGTGAAGGAAAACATCGTAAGGAAACCGAGACTTATACATTCATAAAAAATAAAAACGCTCTACAAACCTAATTTAGTTAAAATAGTGTTTTGTCAATTTCATTCGAATTATGATTTGAGTTTGAAAGAAGAAGACAAAACACAATTTTAACTAAAATAGGTTTATAGAGCGTTTTAGTTTTTTATGAATAAGGGGGATAGTTTATATAAGTCTGAATACGCCAACCCGTCTTGATTGCTCAAGACGGGTTGGCGTGGTGCTCAATGCTCGTGCCTTCTCTGTGTGAGAAGAGGCCTTTGCCCAGCAGTTTGACAGTTATAGACTGCTATTATTATTATAACAGCGCAGGGAATGGTCCTACAGATTTGGTTACATAGTGAAAAGTGAAGAGAATGACTGTTCTAACGGAATATAACTTTTTTTTGTTTGGCCGGCATTTTCATATATTTAGCCCAAAGTGAATGATTTCCTTTGCTTCCAGCATAAATTCCCTTGCCACTCAACGCTGCTTGCTTCTCTGTGTATGTACACATATACAGCATGATCAATGTTTACGTTTGCCTTTAGGCATTGTACAGTCTATTTCAAATTCCACACAAACGTCAACTGTTTGCGAAAATGTAGACGTAAACTCTTGGCACATGTTACCCTTTTCACTTTTCAGCTCAATGGTTCCTTACTGAAGTTCACTATAGATACAATTCGGTGAAGAGAATTAGAGATTTGACCGTGTTTTGGTCGTTAACTAGACTGGATCTGTCGCATAATAATATCAAGTGTATTACTGGTCTGGAAAATTTGCAGTAGGTATTTTTCTTTTTATTGTAGTGTACCTGCCTAACCTAAGCTACCGGTTAGAGCGTTATTATTTATTCTAAGGTTTAAGATTAAAGACTAATCAACCGTAAACAATTATACACTTGTAGTAGTTATTTTACAGAATACACGTATATATCTAAGGTTATATTCTCTCAGGTATCTTCGGCGATTAGACTTATCGTTTAATCACATTCAGCGTCTTGAGAATTTGAACCACCTGCGTCTGCTCTGGCTAGATGTATCGTACAACAATATATCAAGCATTGAGTTCAGCGCGAACGCCGGTCTCTGGACATTGCTACACCTCGAGTACCTTAACTTAAACGAGAATAATTTGACTTCCATGCGAATGTTCTCGTATTGTACCAGGTAAGTACTTAGTGCCGTCATCATTTGTAGTGGTGGAAACCACAATGCCCAATCTGTGCTGATTCGACCGGTGCGCTAACGAATGAAACAAAGGCTGTACATTACGTTTCAATACTATAGAGCCGGAAAGATGGGAACAGCAATAAATTACGCTTTTGTTATGATTAATTATGCTCAAGTTTGTATTACAAAGGAATTAGAATTAATAGTTTAAGTTTTGTTTGGAATCGATTTTGCATCTTTGCATACTTAGTAGGTACTTATGAATAACCGAAACTGACATAGCATGCTTGTTCGGTTCCGACGCAAGTAAATGTGGTTTGAGGCTGGAAGCCTGAGATGCAAAATCGATTTCAAACAAAACTTAAACTATTAATTTCTAATTCCTTTGTAATACAAACTTGAGCATCAATCTTGAGAATCATGCCAAAAACGTAATTTTTATTCCTGTTTCATCTTTGCCAGTGTTGGTTGCAACTATGTTCTATGTTAAAGGATTTGGTTTCCGCACTTAGTCCTTCATGTGGACCATTGTGCGTGTAATATGTATTACCTACTATTATAACCTACTTCTTAACGAAAAGAAAACTAAGTGTATTAAGTTTACGATACCTCATGTTAGACAAGTAAAAACTAGTGTTCTCATAAAGGGTGAAGAGTTGATTCCCGAAGATACCACAGTGTTCCTGGGCATAACTTTAGACGGGCAAACTTCAATGGGGCCCCCATATAGGTAAATTGTCGAAAAAGCTTAGCTCTGCAGCATACGCCGTTAGGAAAATTCGTGATTTAACTTGTTTAGAGACAGCCCGTTTAGTACACTTTAGTTATTTTCATAGTGTGATGTCGTACGGTATTCTGTTGTGGGGAAATGCCGCCGATATTCAGACAATTTTTGTTTTACAAAAAAGGGCAATTCGTTCAATTTACAAATTAAGTCCAGACACTCCCTCAGAGACAAATTTAAAGAAATTAATGTAATGACTGTGCCTTCGCAGTATATTTATGAAAATCTTTTGTATGCTCATAAAAATATCAATCTGTTTAAATAATACAGTGACGTCCATAATGTAAATACCAGGAACAAACACAAATTTGTTGTACCTACAACCAGGCTTAAGAAAATAGGTGGTTCGTTTAGATGCCAATGTATACGTTTTTATAATAAACTACCTAGCCACATTCAAGAACTAAGCCTTAATAAATTCAAAAAATTTATAAAGCGGAAACTTTGTCAGAAAGCCTTTTATACTGTCAAAGACTAATTGAGGACAAAAAGGCTTGGGATTGAGCTGCTCCAATAAATTTACACAATTAATGTTGATTTAAATACCTTTTTACATATTTTATACAACAACATGAATATTTACTTTGTAAAGTATTACTTATATTATTTTTATTTATTGTGAATGTGAAGACTACGTGGATCATTGTTTTTTATTTATTTTATTTTATCCTTTTCTCAGTTTTAGTCATAGTCTGGCAGTTTGAGTAATTTATGCGGCCTACCCAAATGTCTTTTCTTTGGTATTGTTCGTCGAATCGTTAAGCTCCTTAAGTTTTGAGTTGAGCTGCACGATTACTGACAAATGCGTGCACTGACTGGACAGGTCCACTCAATCTGTGTGGTTCTTTCCTCCAAAGACCATTTCAGACAGCAATCTATATGGTCTTCACATGATCTGACCAAGATTATGTCTGGACTTTAAAAGAGACTGTGACCTCTGAGTTTGTTTCGGCGTTTCTTCTCAGAGTAGTCAGATAGGAAACGTCGACCTCATCTAGTTTTAAAAAATATGACTGACGTGTAAAAGTGTTTGTACAAACCTACTTACAGAAAATAAATCATTTATCATTTATTGGTTGCAACTTCGAAATGTGTTATTTATTTCACGTAGGTATTCAACGCCTCACTGCCTCTTAGGTAATATAGTTTCGAGAAACCTGAACTACAGTAGGTAACTCGTGTATAAATAAGTTGCAAAGATTACGTTCCTTTACAAGGCTTTTCGCGTAAAAAGTTGGCGAAGACTGACGATCCTTGGAAATTGGAAAGTGGTTATCGCCGCCAACAGACACTTGCAACACCAAATACATTCCCGAAGCATTTCTAACAATCTAACAATACAGGTTGTAATCCCTTACACCCTGTATTGTTGAATCCCATCACCCTGTATTGGGAATGTATTTGGTGTTGCAAGTGTCTGTTGGCGCCGATAACCACCTTCCATCGCAGACTGATGGGGTGAATTCAGTATATCATGCTAAGATGACCGGTACATGATATTATTTCAGGAACGTTAGGGATACCAATAAGTCGCGGGTTGTTTGAAGAAGATACCGCGGCCCTGGCATAGGCAACTGAAGGAACACGGGTGGGTTTTAGTCAGTAAAAGTCTGACACGCCCTTCCGCTCCACCCAGAGCGGGAGAAGTTATTTGATGATTTCCCACCCTTAAAAGGGATACCAATAAACCTGATTTGTTTTATCACCCCGCCACTTCACGTGTCGTTCGTTATAATATTTCAACATCCATTACTGATTTTTTATTTTGGCTGTTTTAATTACATAAATGGACTGCTGCATACAGAGAATAATTTTACATTGAAATAAAGGAATTACTTATTCCTTTATTTCAATGTAAAATTATCTGAAAAAACGATTTAAAAAAATCCTGAGAAATTGTGGAATATGACTCAAAATAAGGAGCTGAATGCAACCTGTTAGTCTGCGAAGGGCTGTCCCTTACACCCTGTAGATAAACATCCCTTTGTGCCTTTCTTTCCGGCGCGGGGCATCCCTACCATTCACACAGAAACACAGCAATGCTACTTGGCGACAGAAATAGTTAAGGCGTGGTACATTCCCGGAGGTCTTTTACAGGAAGCTTTAGAACTCTAAATAAAAACAGTGATGTGTTTTTCTCAGACTCCGCGAGCTCCACCTCCGGAACAACCACCTGAGCGTGTTGCTGGAGCTGCCAATCTACATGCGTCAGATGCGGCGGCTTATCGTGCTCGACCTCCGCGCCAACCCTATTTGTGCGATGCCCGCCTACAAAACTGTCATCATCAACACATTCAAGATCCTACTCCGTTTAGATGCAGCGGACCTTGATCCGGTTGAACAGGTAAACTTACTTACTTGTCCACGGCTGAATATGGTAGGTTCAAACAAGCTTAACAAAGGTATGGGTACAAGGGTATGGTGCTGGACGTGAAGGTTAGTGACACCAGACTTGAGACCGAACAACTGGTTTTGTGACTACATTTGACGACCCGAAAACAGTTGGACCCGAAACTATTTTGGAATAGGTAATTAGGCACTTTATTTAAATAAAGTGCCTAATTACCTATTCCAAAATAGCAGGAATTTAATTTTTATCTAGTTTAATTGCTTTATTGAAGTTTAATGTCAAAATAATAAACTAACAGATATAAAATAATATGGGAGGGGAAAGGATCATAGGGCATCAAAAAATTCGTCGCCATCGCTGTCAACAGGAAAAGTGACCAAAAGGCTGGCAGCATTGCCACGTTGTATGGCAATGCTGATTCTTTGGCCAAAAAATAGGCCAGCCCTCTGGTCACGTGAGGAGTTGACCAATCGCTTAGCGATGTCTTGAAAAACGTAAGTGGGCACTCAGACCCCATGGCCCGTATAATTTAAGGGAAATACCAGCCTTCTCAAACCCCTCACCTAACTCATCCATCACAAATATTTTTCAACTGCACGCCTAATTCCAGCGCACTCTGATTATGGATACGAAGCCAGACATGACTGTCCACTCAACTCGCAAGTTACTGCGGCTGATCTACATCGAGCAACTGTCGAAGGCTCGGGTCTCGCCTTACGTGCCGCCGGCGGATACCACCGACGTACCTATAGTTGTGCTTGTGGGCCATGAAGGCGTCGGCAAAGGTAAATACATACAAGATTTAATTGCTTCACATAAACCTTTCGGAAAGAATGTTCTTAATTATGGTGAAAACCGCATCCAAATGCATTTTGTAGTTTATAAGATCTAAGCAGTCTTAAGCGACTTACTTACTTTAAATTTTATATTACCTAAGTTGTGTGTAGGTATGTCTGTAAGAAGAAGAATAAGAAGAATATTTTTTTTTATTTTTTTTATTGTATAATAAGTTACATTTGTTGTGTTGTTTCCTGGAACTCACACTAGGATTCCCTGTGTCGTGAGATCCAGGATCAGGCTCTGTGACAGTCCTAAACATTAATATATCGCAAACATAATTCAACGAGACAAAAGCAGTATGTAAGTATCGTAGCAGGTGGAGTTCTGTAATTTCTACCTACACCCATGGGAAGAAGGCGTGACTTTATGTATGTAATTCAACTTTATGTTTGAGTAAATGTAATCTTAATCGAAGTATTAGGTAAGCAATGGGTTTTAGAATACCTATTCAATTAACAATAGGCAGGCAGAAGATATAGAAGAAAAATACAGTCCAAACTCCTAGTCCAGGTTAAATTCCACCCCTCAATAATGATTTGGTCATCAACCAAGCCGAAGGAGTGAAATGAATGTGGCACCTAAAATATCTAAGTATAATTGTTTACCCACGTGTTAGCTGGAACAAAATGTATTCGTAGTGACTAACTTATAAAGTTATAATCGATAATTTATTGATTACATATATATGAATGTCCTAAAATAGAAAAGTACTTATTTATCTACAGAGGTAAACTTATCATTCTTAATTCGTTGGGTAAACTACATTATGAAAGCCTACATGAAGTTAGCCAACTTCGAGTTCCAATCATTAACATAATGTATCTAATATCATCTCTCTGAAAGTTTATCTTCTTCATATCTCGTATCAACACGAAGTATCTACATACATTAGGGCGGGAATATACGGCCCTGAAGCTTGTAAAAAAACTATGCAAGTAACTTTCATGCTATTGTGACATTCACCAATCAGAAGCTATTATGGTACTTTGGCATGCAAGCTACTTGCGTAGTTTTGTACAAACTACAGGCATGTATTCCCGCCCTAATGTTAGAAAAACTTATGTGCCGTGGTAAAAAATACTGACTACCCGCAGGGTGCCCCGAAAGTACAAACCTATTTGTAGTAATTGCCATTCGCGATGAATGAATGAATGAATGAATGCTATGACTAGGTATTTGGATTCACCTTCCACGTCAATGAGAAGAATGAGATGAGATCAACTGTTGTTGCAGGAACTTTGTCGCGCCGGCTCGCAGCAGAGTGCAGGTCAAACATACAGCTCGCACGACAACACACTACCGCCAACTTCCACTTCCCAGACCACTACAAAGAAATTACTAGAAAAAAGTTTGATCATATGCTGCTCGCAGGGGACTTCCTTACTTACTCTGAAATGGATGGAGAGTCATACGGACTAAGTATACTTAGTTCTATTTGTAGTGTGCGACGGAACCAAGTGGTTTTAATCATTTATCCCAGCATAATTACCATCCACGGATGGGAGTGGCACATGGTGTATTTTTTTCTAAATATTGACCATTTGAACCTATCACTGCTATGCGCAACGGTTCTACGGCTCGCTACGCGCTACGGCTGAGGCCCGTAGTCAGTTCCAGTTTACACTGAGCTCTCATTGTAAGGAAATCCTATACAATGTGAGATCAGCTTATACTGGAAATGTATAGCTTGATCTGTAGCCGTGCGTACAAAATAGCACCATTTCATGAAGATTTGAAAATGATCTAATACAGTGTATTACGCCTTTGTACTTTCCTTTCCTTTTCTTTTTTTTTTTTCTTTCTTTTGTACCCCAGTTGTATTAAAATGTTAATACAACTGGGGTACCCAATTGATGCAGCCCACTGTAACTATTACCTACAATTTAATATCAACAAGTACGTTTTTATAACAACTTGCAACTAAGTTTTAGTTTTTAAACCGAAACTCACCCATCGCGGACATTTGTGGTGAACCACTTTTCAACCTTATTAGGTACCTACCTACCTTAGCAATAAGGTCGAAAAAGTGGTTCACCGCAAATGTCTGCGATGGTACCTTACTACCAAAAAATTTATATTAGCACTCTAGAAAATCATAAACTCCAGGGCTCAACAGAATAAGCTAAAAATGGGTCGAAGTAAGCCACAAAAATGGGCAGGGTTGCGTATGTTTTACGTAAATACTTTTATTCCGTAGGTCGCGAGGAAGCCTTCGTAACAGAAGGGAAAGTGAAGGTCGTGTGTTTGGATTTACCCGCGGCTTTGATGCTGAAATTACGTGGTTACCGGCCATACTTGATCCTCACAACGCGCTTAGATATAGAAACCCTAACAAAAATACAAACATTTCGTAAAACGTATGAATATCTTTCTCATCATATCTTTTGCTAGTTAGTCACTTATTTGTCAATAGGTGCCTACTATCAAAAAAACGGGCGGCTTTACACTGATTCATTGAAAAACCATCGGCGGCATCGGCCCTATTGGACCCCATGTTTTGCTGACATCTCTTTGAGGCGCGAGTGGAACACAACGCGCCGTCTAACCGGGCCTGGGGGTCTACTCCCTAAGCACGAAGTCCGTAGTTTCGGCCTTCGTTACGGGCGTTTCCTACTCCGTATCACCTACGGACGTATGATTGGATGATTGGTTCGGGGCCCGAACGAAGTATGAATGGCAACACGATACGACAGTTGTCCCTACTCCCCTTTAGCCCGTCCGAAAAATTTAACTTTTACACTTGTTTTGATGGATCGTTAAGTCAGGCGGACTGATAAACGGACGGACGGACGAACGCACGGAGTTAGGGAGTAGGCCCCCTGGTCCTTACCGGACGGCGAGCTACCCACTACTCACCGTCCGCAAGCCCGCGCCTACGGCGGTGGCCGGAAATCGGCTCTCGATTCCCGCCGCCCAGGGATAGGGGCAGCCCTATGGTCCTTTGTTTTACTTTCTCATAAGTACAATTTGCAGCTTGCAAGCAACATTATTTCAAAATTGGAAAGGCCGAATGTCTGTCGATGGTACATTCACATCTTTCGTGCATTACTAAAAACAAAAACATAGGTAAGGTAGCATTTTTTTGAAGTATTTTCATCTCATCAAAAATTGTTTCAAATACATAAGATCATCAACGATACATAAGTATATAATATAGCAATTAATAAATCACTTCATATCCTTCCACCTTCTCCTAGTTACTCCTTTTAGCTTAGTTTATTGATATGACAGTGAAAGTTCCGTCAAAATCTGTCCAGCCTTTTCGGGGATTAGCCGGAATAAACAGACAGATAGACCGCAGACAGACAAAAAAATTTAAAATTGTTTTATAACTACCGTTTAAACATACCTACTTTCATATGCATTTAGTAAAAAAAACTGTTATTTTGACGTTACAAACAGCCACATCAATTTTATTTATTTGTACAGATGCAAGATGTAGCTATATATTTCAAATTTAAATTACTTCTTGTACAGGCACCGTATCAACCGGGACGTCGTGTCCGCGGTGCCCACAGAGCGCTCTACATTGCAGGTCATGCTCTCCGAGCGGATTATCATCTCCGGCGTTGTTAACAAAATTGTTATGGTAATTAACGCATTATTTTACGCGAAACAAAACATTCCCACTAATACAATCAATCTGCCTAGCTTTTTCAACTATGTTGGGAAAAGGCTAGGCACCCACGGACCAACCCCGGCAAGCGTAGCTTAACCTGATGGATCGACCCGTGCAGCTGTTACTTAGCCACGAGCTCCTCATCCCACTAATATATATTATTTTATAAATATGAAAATTTGTGAACATAAGAATTTTAATACTGTACCACTCATCAGTGCGTGAATGGTTTGAGATAGGTAGACCATGTCTTTGATTAAATGTCCGTACTTCATTGGTCCGTATATTTCATGTGCTGCTAATCATTAGCTCATATAATATACGGACAAATGCATTAGATACATCTTCCTACACGGAATCTAGAATGCGACAGAAAACGCCAAGATGTACCTACATTAAAGGGGAAATTGTTAAAATGATCACTTTGAGACAACCGACTTATGAGATGGATTAGTTCTCGAAGTTTGATGCTATGAGCAGACTGGGAAACTGCTCTGCTGCTCTCTGCCTTAGTGGCTGTTATAACATGATGCTAGAAGGAAGCCTCCTAACTGACTAATTGACCGAGCGAGCGTAGCCAGCGAAGCGTCTGTTTCAAGTCTGGCAAAATTTGTTTTCGTCTGTCAGTTTGTTGGTATTTTACAACCGATCTGGACGAAACTTGGTACATAGGTTTTACGACTTTACAGATTTTTTTTGTCGTCGGGGATTTTTGATTGTAGGGTTTCCTCCAAAAAGGGGCAAAAAGCAGGCTACTGGATATCTCCGCCTTATGAGATCCAACTTCCATGGTTCTTTTTTTTATTTGAAAGGTAGTTTGGTCTCATAAAAAGATGAAGCTCTGATGTAAAAAAAATAACATGTGTAACAAACATGTTATTTTTTTTACATGTGTAACATACAACGCCATCTAGTGTAACTTATCCAAAGCATTACGATGAGCGGCTTCTACTACAAGACAGCAACTACAGACGACTACGTGTACAGTGGGCTGCATCAATTGGGAACCCCAGTTGTATTAAAAGTAACTTTGCTACAACTTTGCAATTCAAACAATACATCCTTAAGAATAATACAAAAAGTGTTTCTAATGCCCGGACGAGATTCGAACCATCGACTCATCGACTCATCTATACTAATATTATAAAGAGGTAAAATTTGTTTGTAAGTTTGTATGTAGGGGGTAATCTCTGCAACTACCAGTCTGATTTGAAAAATTATTTTTGCATTTGATAGCCCAATTCTTGAGGAAGGTTATAGGCTATTTAACATCACGCTATGACGCTTAGGAGCTGAGTAAAATTAAAGACAAGTGGTAAACGAAGAAACAGCACGGGCAGGCGATGCGACTCGACGCGGTGGGTCGGGGGAACAAGAAATTTCACGCAGACGAAGTCGCGGGCAGAAGAAGCTAGTTGGTTATACAATGATTACCGCCTAGCTCTTACCAACTAAGCCAGTTAGGTAGTTAATATCTCAACGAATTATCAATTTACTTGGCGTTATAACTCTGTTTCTGTCTATGAAATCGCAGTGAATGAATAGTTTGTTATTAGAGGGTAGTTACATTTTACTAATCTATAATGAAGTTACCATCTGTTGAGTCTAGTTTTACTTCACTTTTCGCATTTGTCTAGGAACCCATTTGTCTCAGTTGGCAAAATAAATGTCTAATTAATAAGGTAACTGTATTATCAAATCAAATTATTGTAAAATATAAATATTTGTAGTTTTGTTACATAATATCAATAAAAAAATATTAATAAATGTAAAAGTATTTTATTTTTAAATTCTTTAGAAATATTACTAAAATAAAATAAAAATAAATAATAAAAAAAAAACAAAATAAAAATACAATTAAAAAATACAAAAAAAAATACTTACTTAAAATAGAAAAATACTTTATATTAAAAAAAATATATAATGCACGACAAAAAACAATTCGTGCTTAAGATTTGAACCTCCAACCTTATGTACGGCAAGCGGTCTTGAAACCTCTGGTCTATTTAGACGTTGAATAACTCTTCGTAAATGTCAACCCTATTATTGCTTGTCGTTATACGCAATATTAGAAGTATTAAAGTTTTATTGAAAAAGACTATAATAAAAACAGACTTAAGTAAAAATAAATACTAACATAAACTTATTTACTCACAAAAACAATACATTAATTATAATAAAATGTTTTTACAAAATACAAAAACCAACTTCGGACTATCGCGGATTTGAACCCACATGACTTTTGAGGGGTACCCAATTGATGCAGCCGACTGTACATATTGTGCAGACATGTCAACTATATCCGCCTTCGAACAAATCGTCATTCACTAGCTAGAGGTTTAGAGTTCGGTAGCCACGCAGCCAACTCTGATCCTAAGTAAGCCTAGTTCATGCTTCGATAGCCTAACAATCTTCAGGAACTAGTCAGCTGTGGGAGGTCTGAAGGGCAATAGCCACGCAATCCCTTTCATCCCTCCACTTAGGGGTGCCATGATAAATGCATTATTGTAACGTGTAACGTAATATAAGTTAAGTTGCCAATAAATTATCTTCAAGTTTAACGGTTTCACAACCAGCAACCCGTTAAATAATAACTGTGTTGCAAAAAAGTTTGTGCTCGCGGCGAGGTCAACTCTTTGCTGTACTACTAGTTGTAACAATATTTCAGATCTTACCAGACGAAAGCGAATTCACGATAGAATCTGAATGTTCGCTCATGAGGGACAGCGAGACCCGCCATGCAATGAAGGATACCACCAAAGGCTTCAACATAAAATGCTTGAATTCTGTAGGTCATCCACCTCTTCTTTACCTACTTTTCTTCTTAACCCTTCGTATCTGAACGTGGATCCACGCGAGACACAATGGCTTTTCTCATTGTGTCTGTAATTACGGCATTCAACTCGTTAAAGTAGAATGACTTCATCATCTGCCTACCGTTTTTCCAACTGCCTACGTTGGGGTCGGCTTATAGTCCAACCGGATACAGCTGAATGATGCAGCGGCTGTTAACGTAGCCACGATCATGTTTTAATTTTATGTTAAATGATAAAGGTGGACTGGGACTTAAACTAAACCAATGTGATTATGTTATTTAGAGTACCTCTTCTCTTGACGAGGCAATAGGACAGACTCAAGTCGTGGAAGAACGAAGTCTGCACTCCTTGTTCAAAGGGTCGCAGGGTAGCGCTGAAAATGCAAGCAATTACGGCCAGCACCAATCATCTTATCAAGAACGCGGCTCTAAGAGGTAATTAAGTATAAATAGTTTCTCTCGCATCGCATCGTCTCTCGCATCAGCATGAATGAACAGGTTTAATACCAACCTATCATTATTGGCAAAGGGCTCTTCTCATACTTTGAACGTAGAGCATTGATCACCATCACGCTTGCTCAAGGCACAGGTTTAGTCTCGTTCCCGTCTCGGCACCCATGTATTTATTGGGAATTTTTTGTAGGCATGGTAAATAAATCATGGGTGCCGAGAGGGGAAGGAGCCGAGATGGGACTATTATATACCAATGCGAATGACTTAAACAAGGTCAAAATAACTGGTTAAACTTCAGAGATAATACAAAAAAGTATGATTTCCTAAACTACCTACATCCTCATCATTATCTGCCTAGCCAACCAACCAACTATCTGCCCAACGATGTTTGGGTCGGCTTCCAGTCAAACCGAACCTATATAAGTATGTTGCTTAATTAGGTATTACCTTAAATTATGAAATTAATTTGTTTGCTTAGTAACATAGTAAAATTTTGAAATAATCAATCCTGTTTATGGTGTAGGTACTCCGACGATGTTTTAATTTTGCTTTTAATCATTACTTTCAAGTGTTTGATATTTTCAAAATTGTGAAGGGTCAGCTTCAAATTCAAATAGGTAGCAATCAAAGCTATTCGATTCGTTGATTTATAGATAAATGCAATAAAAAAAAAAAAAAAAAAAAATTTAAAACTTTTTATTTCAAAGAAACATACTTAATTTTGTTTTGATCACACATCGCTTAATTAATCTTAATAATGAAAGATTATGTGCGAGTGAGGCGTCTCGCTTGTTTACATTAAAATATTTTGTTATTAAAATTAAATTATTTATTTATTTGTGAAAGATCTGGAGGAACTTTGTATTGATCCACTTTAAGGTAATATTTTATTAGTTGTTTTATTTGCAAAGTTGTTTTTGATTTTAATTTACTAGTTAATTGCATAGGGAGTTTATTCAACAAGTTAGGTAACAGGTACCTCCAGGTCCTTCTTCCATATTCATTGTTACATTTCGGCAGATTATATAATGGTAGGTATTCTAAACATCTTAAGTTGTTTATATATTATTATGACCACTTTTGGGTAGTTTCCTAAATCAATATTTCATTATATTTCCCAAAAAGGCTCCATCAATCCGTCAGATATTTATACATTAACTATCAGGACATGTATTATGTAGGTACATAATACATGTCCTATTAAACACACTAATGCACAGAATAACTTTTATTCGCCCTGAATATCCTTTTAAAAATTGTCCAAATCTTGAGTTTTCAAGGTCGTCAGATTTAGGGAAAGCCCCCAACTTCTTCATCATATTTGCCGATTTAAGGCTCTTACAGATCGCTCTTAGATATCGCGAGCGATATTGCGATCGCGTCGCACGCAACACCGCTACGCGACGCGACACGTCGCGAAGCGATATCGCCTCTGTCTGTAAGAGCCTTTAAGTCATTATAGGATATGCCGCACACGATCATGAAAAGCAACGGCTCTTGAAAGTGGACTCCTGACCACGCGGAGCTGAATATATATCTGAAACTTTTCAAATAGGTATATATTCGGTGTCCTCTACAAATGCCGCACCTACTCAGCTAACAACTTTTCGCCCTGCTTGCTCAAGAACCATCTGGGCTTACCATTAGATATATCCTTCACCGTTTCCAGAGCTGATGGTGATTTAAAAAAAAACCTGATTTATGCTTACTAAATGATATGACGTTGACCATTCTATTACAGGGACAATCGGTACTTGCGTTCAAAATATACGGATAAGAATTATAATAATAATTCTCGTAAGTGTCAATATTTGTTTTACTAATATTTCTACAACAAAATTTCATTCATAAGATATGTACTTAAAAAAAATCGATTTAATTAACCAGGAATATTTTGGGTATTTTTTTCACTGGTCATTTTGAGGTACCTACCGTGTAACGTTTTTGACCGATGCGTTGAACGCTTGGAAAATGGCTTGTCCCACCCAATACGGATTGGCCCAACAACCCGTCTTCCTAGAGACGGTGGGACGTGCAGTTCTGCAGTATTATAATAATAATAACAACGCCACCGCAGTAGGTATCTCTACGTTGACGACGTGGTGGGGCTTGCGCGCTCCGAATTCTAGGTCTTTGTCGGTAGAGTTTACTTTGCCGGAACAGGTCTAGGATGAGGAGCTAGACGCCAGAGAGATACAGAAACCCGCAGGGCAGCATGTGGCGAGTTGTTTGCGGCCAACATCTCCCGGAGAAGTCTTGTTCCTCACCTCTCGCGATATTGTCGTGATAGCCGTGGGATACCTCTCCGTTTTTGGGCCCCATTATTGAGAAAACATTAGTCAGGCAGGGGCCATAGTGTTTCTATAGTTCTAGGCAACCAGTCCACAGCCACCCAAACCCCATAGCCCAATATGTTTTGTTTCCATGTTCTGCTATAGTCCTGCACCAACCGGCGGTTGTCCTTGAATGCACTTGCATAGTGCATACAGGGATAATCGTCGGCTGGTGCCTCCTCGTCATTGAAAATTGTCTAAGGGGCCTCTGCAAGTTGGCTTCGGCCCCTCGTACGCCTTCCAAAGGTCCGGGACCCCAGGGTCCCGAAATATGTAGGTATGATATGGATGATATGTAGGTATGATAAGATAAATAATAATCATAATCTAATAATATAAGAGTAATACTTACGTTATTGGTTTTTAGGGTTCCGTACCAAAATGGTAAAAAAGGAACCCTTAAACCACGAATACACTAGGGGACAAATGGAGTGACATGTTGTGGAACATGGCGCTCAACAACTATGTGGAATGTCCCGAGACATAATGTCGCGGAACATTTTGCAGACCACACAGCCAGTGGCGTAACTACAGGGTGGCAAGTCGGCAAAATGCCACGGGCCCCCGGCCGGAAGGGGCCCCCGGTCAGAGGAGAATCCCAACTTCCAACATTTATTATTACTTATTATTGTATTTTGTCTTCGAAATAGCTTGGGACCCTGGGGTCCCGGGACCTTTGGAAGGCGTACGAGGGGCCGAAGCCAACTCGCAGAGGCCCCTTAGACAATTTTAAATTATGAGGAGGCACTAATCGACGATTATCCCTTCATGCACTATGCAAGTGCACCCAAGGACAACCCCCGGTTGGTGCAGGACTATTGCAGAACAAGGAAACAAAACATATTAGACTATTGGTTTGGGGGACTGTGGACTGGTTACTTATAACTATGGAAACTCTATGGCCCTTGCCTCACTAATGTTTTGTATTAAATACACAGATAAAATGGCAGGGGGTGACTTGCACACTGAATAATGGGCCCCTGAAAACGGTCGCTGGCACATAGTGTCGTAGCGGCAAGGGGGCAACATGTACTGAGGCGCTTGTGAGGAGTGGAGAGGTATCCCACGGCTATCAGGACAATCCCAGAAGTACGGTCAAGATCCTTACCAGCATTTTACTGGAATACTTCCTTCCTCCGAGCACGTTTGCTCTTGCGAATCTCCACTGAAACCGGCAAATAAAGGCAGGAAAGAGGTGGGAGCTGTGATCCTCGTCAGTGTTCACTCCAGCCGTCCAATAAAGGCAAGCGAGAGGTGATGAACAAGACTTCTCCCGGGAGATAGGGTCCGTGGGGTCGCTACTGCCCAACAGCTCGACACATGCTGCCCTTCGGGTTTCTGTATCTCTCTTGGTCTGGCTCCTCATCCTAGACCTGTTCCGGCAAAGTAAACTCTACCGGCACAGACCTAAAATTCGGAGCGCGCAAGCCCCACCATAACGTGACAAAGATACTGCGGTGGGGTTATTATTATTTATTTTAATTTAGTCAAAAAAATAGTTTTGTCTTTAATTTATTTAAGCTAGTCGGACTCGCGCACCGAGGGTTCCGTACCATCATTTATATTTAATTTTTAATGATGATTTCTGAAAAAGTGTGCTATTTAGAGCCATCGTTTTATTTTTCCTGTAATCTTTACTTAAACTTCTATCAAATCGAATAATTTCAGATTTTTCTCTTTGCAAACTTCGGAGATAAGGGGGGAACGGTATTTTTTTTAGCATTTATCATTAAAAGTCGAAAACTATGGCTCTAAAAAAAAGTTTGAGAATGTGCAAACAGCGCTCTTTCATATAATACCTCACATGCCCCACTTCGAATTTTTAAGCCCTTTCAGTCCCTGTTGCAAAAAAAAACATTATATTTTTAATATTTTCTTATTTGTAAAATAGTTGGGCAAACGTCATATAAAACTGTTCCAAATTTCAAGTTGATAGCATTAGTAGTTCTTGAGATATCCAGCTGTGACAGACAGACAGACAGAGTCTCATCATAAGGGTTCCTTTTTACCATTTTGATACGGAACTCTAAAAATACTATTATTGTTGGTTCAGCTTCTATAAATAGGGGGCCCATCCGTCGATTTTGCCACGGGCCTCGAAGGGTATAGTTACGCCACTGCACACAGTCAATGTCGCCCGAGGAGGTTGTGGCGATTAGTGCTGCCTATATACTTATTTCGAGCAGTTTATTGAAAGATAATCGAAAAAGGAGATGGTGGATGCAGGATTACTTACTACAACGTGAAAAAATAATTAATATTTTAAGCAAGAAATAGCGCGGCACTGACGCGCAACACGTGCTCTCGCTCTCGGAGCAAGCAAGCAAGCAACATGTCCCGCGTCACGTAAAATGTTGCGGGGCATGTTGCGGGACAAAATGTTCCCTAGTGTATCCGGGGCTTTATGGTGCGACTCAGTCTGTCTGTCTGTCTGTCACAGCTGGATATCTCAAGAACTACAAATGCTATCAACTTGAAATTTGGAACAGTTGTAGATGACGTTTACCCAACTATTTAGCAAATAAGACATCATCCGTCGTGCTCTTGTCACCGCCGGGGTGCCAGCTGTTTTAGAACCCAACGGTTTGGCACGCGACGATGGAAAGAGACCTGACGGAATGACCATAATGCCTTGGAAGTTAGGTCGGCCTTTGGTATGGGGACGCAACGTGTGTCGATACCCTTGCGCCATCCCACCTTCCTAGCACAGTGGGCTGTGCTGGTGGGGCTGCTGCAGGTGCGGAAAACCTCAAACGGCGAAAATATTCAAATATTTTTGGGAGTTATATTTTCGAGCCGTTTGGGGTTGAAAGACTAGGGCCATGGGGTCCGAGTGCCCACTTAGTTTTCCAAGACATCGCTAAGCGATTGGTGGACTCTTCACGTGACCAGAGGGCTGGCCTATTTTTTGGTCAAAGAATCAGGATTGCTATACAACGTGGCAATGCTGCCAGCCTGTTGGGCACTTTTCCTATTGACAGCGATGCGGACGAATTTTTTGATGCCCTATGATCCTTTCCCCTCCTTTTTTTTATACAATGTAGGTACATATTATTATTTTAAATCTGTGTTAGTTAATATATTATGTACATAAAGAAAAAAAAAAAGTCATCGTTGCAAATAAGAAAGAAATAAAAATTATGTTTTATTTGTAACAGGGACTGAAAGGGGGTCTTAAAAATTCAAAGTAGGGCTACTAGGGCATGTGGGATATCATAATATTATGAAAGAGCGCTGTTTGCACATTCTCAAACATTTTTTTATTTTTTTTAGGCCGCATAGTTTTCGACTTTTGATGAAAAATGTAAAAAAAATACCGTTCCCCCCGTTATCTCCGAAGTTTGCAAAGACAAAAATCTGAAATTATTCTATGTGATAGAAGTTTATGTAAAGATTACAGGAAAAATAAAACGATGTCTTTAAATAGCACACTTTTTCCGAAATCGGAACGGAACCCTCGGTGCGAGAGTCCGACTCGCTCTTGAACGTTTTTTTTTAAATATCATTGCTAAGTATGTCTAATATTTAATGAGATTGCTTAGAAAATTTGAAATGTACCTACTTAATTAATTATGAATTTGAAATGTTTTTAGATTGCATGCAGTACTTATTTATATTATTTTCTTGTAATACTCAAACAGCAAGAAATAAATGGCTATTTTATTTTATTTATTTATTTTTAATACCCTCAGGATTTTTACCTCTACAAACCTGCTCCAAGTCGACAAGCTCTGCTGTCAAGTCTGTTACTTTCACTTATCAAGACGAGCGCGGCGAAGGATATCAAGGCACAACGTCGGGGCTGATGGTCGAACCCGTAAGCGATTGTGAGTATCCTACGACATAAATTATAGGTAGGTACGTATATAAAACGTATACTTACCTACAGTCAGCAGCAAAACTGAGTAGGTAACTGAGTAAGATCGAAATTATGTCAATAGGTCCATGTGTCCATGTATGAAAAATTTCGGCGTTAGAATTACTCGTAGAAAGTGTTTAAATGCATGACCTAGGTGATTGTAAAGTAGGTAGGTACGCCAAAAAAGTAGCTGACAGTACTGGTACCTGCGTTCAAATCCATGATCATAATAATAAAATGATTTCATAACTGCAAAATTTAAGCTACGCAAAAGCCTTAGGTATATGAAAATCGCATCACAAATAAAACACAATTAAATATGTCCTATGTGATACAAAAATGCACCATATAAAATCTTATTGTGGTAGGCGTCGCTCCCCAACCATATTGCCCGAAGAGGGTTGGCAATATGCAATGATTGATCTACAAGAATAGGTCAAGTCATACTCAAATGGTCATGGCTCACCGCTTTCGTTTGCCCTAATTAACGCATAGGTACTTCAACTCTTTCTACAGCCGAGTTGAAGTCGGCGCTCCGTTCAATCTGCACGAAGATGGCATGGCCGTTAGCCGGCTGGCAGACGCGGCAGTGCTCGCAAGTCTCCATGGACGACTCGAAACTCTGGCTCGCCTTCCTTACGGAAGCTGGATACTTGGAAACTAGTGACACCAATGTGATACAGAGTAAACTTATATTATTATTATTAGTACCTACCTAACCATTTCGTTCGTTCGTTAGATCGTTGATAATAACTTCTCCGGTACAGGGGGCCCACTCCCTAAGCACGAAGCCCGTAGTTTCGGCCTTCGTTACGGCCGTTTCTTACTCCGTATCACCTACGGATGGATGATTGGTTCGGGGCCCGAACGAAGTATGAATGACAACATGATTTGCCAGTTGTCCCTACTCCCGATGTGTTGTTGGCCGTCCGAAAAATTTAACTTTTACACTTGTTTTAATGGATCGTAATGTCAGACGGACGGATAAATGGACGGACGGAAAGACGGACGGACTTAGGGAGTAGGGCCCCAGCCCCGCTTGCGACTCCAGTTGACACAAGCCAATTTCCCTCGTGCTCGGCCAGCACTCGGCCGGCATCGCAACGACTGATGATCATACAAACCATAAAATCATTTAATTTCTTCAGGTTCCACGTGTGCTCTATTAATATAGAAAAATCTATTTACAGCAGAAATCAACAACACACAACGTTCTATGAAACATGAGGATTATTTTATACCTCCACTAAATAATACGGTAATGGTGATACTAAGTACATTTATATGTAGGGTATAGGTTGTTGAGGCCAGCCATTCAAAGTTTGGTAGCCGGACTGATTGCCCAGTGTACACTGCCGCCGCCGCCGTGACACGCGTTTAGAAAAGTCCCATAAATCCCATGTTCAAACAGAGCTCGTTAAGGCGAGTAGGGACGCCAACATTGAGAAAAAAATCATAAGTGCTCTATGCTATGCTCACATTTTTAGTCAGATAAGGTAGGTCAGATGATGTCAAAAGATTCTACCTCATCTGATTAAAAATGTGAGCATAGGAAATTTCAAAATGTTCCATAACCCCAGACTTATGATTTTTTTTTCTCAATGGTGGCTCTAGTTGGCGGCACTACTCGCCTTAACGAGGTCTGTTTGAACATGGGATTTATGGGACTTTTCTAAACGCGTGTCACGACGGCGGCGGCAGTGTACACTGGGCAATCAGTCCGGCTACCAAACTTTGAATGGCTGGCCTCAACAAATCGGCGTTTTTTCGTACTCCCATAAAGAGGGGGTACCCTTTCCTCCCCTTACCCCAAGCAGCATTGCATGCATGGTTAAGACTAGACGCCCACTGATGCAGCTACGGCCACACGATGACCTGGCTGGGCTGGCCAATAAAAACTTGAATTTAGTACTTATAGAAAAAGTATTATACCTACTACCTATTTGTTTAAGAAACATTCATGTACCCCTCCTACAATGGGCCGAAGAGATCTCTATGAACGTACAAATCGTCAATGCCCTGGATTATTCTGGGACACGGTAAGTCACCATTGTTCAATTTCCTTTTGTTAGCACCTACACATGACCTCATGTGTCAGCCAGTTTACTATAATTTAGTTTTCTTAACGGCAGGTCACCATGGATGACCCTGAAGAAGCGTTTATCAAAGTACGTAGAATTATTGGGAATATTGTGAATTCCCAAAAGAAATTAAGACCCATGTTTGACATTGATTTTGCGCATTTACGAGACTATCCCACAGTCGAGAGAAAACTTATTAAAATTCGTAAACAAATAGCGCCTCAGCAACTCTTCTACTAAATAATAATAATAAAATTATGAAAATGTGTTTTATTTTAGTTTTAGTACAAGTAAATTATAAGTATCATACATTCAATAGATAAAAATGTGAGACTGGATTCATTTATTACCACTTTACTATAAATGTAATAGTACAAAAGTCTCACATGGTGATCATTTGAAGACCATGGTGTCGAGCATCGCTCCTAGACCCTGCACTATGTTATTTGACATCAGGACATCAACTTTCTCCTCTAAATGCCTCTTGGGATCCTGTTTACCTACATTCTTAATGGCTAGCTGTTCTGGGGTCATTTTCTCTTCATCTTCTAAAGCCTTATTGTAATTTTTAGCTAAGTCCAACATGTCTGTAACTGTGGTTTCATTGATTGAACAGTGTTCCTTGTAATCTGATAAGGTGAGTCCATCCATCCAGGACTTTTTGTGCAGATTCAGCAGCATTTTCTGCTCCAGTTCATTCTTCCTGTAGTTTATGCTGATGGAGTAGTAGTGACGGTTGAGTCCATGGATGAGGGCCTGTACGGATGGTTTTTGAAGGTGGCCCAAATTTGATGTGGTTTGCCTTGGCTCCTGGCCAAGCACCATCATGTTAGGGTTGATGAGACGGAATGCATCAATCACTACCTTGCCTTTCACTGACTGGATAGGGTCAACCACCACAGCAACTGCCCTCTCTGACAGAGCTTCAAATGATTGCTGAGTGTTTATGTCAACACCTGATAACCAACAACCAAAGCCAGGATGAGAGTGATACCTGAAAGTTAATAATAATAAATAAAGACACAATCTCAGACAACACAAACCATATTATTTTAAGAAAACCTTATAGCTTGTCCAGGTAAAAAATTAAAACAAACAAGAATATTAAGGTAAGGCTTTGGTTTCCTTGAAAAACAGTTCCGTCATATTATAATGTCCTCCATGAAAATCTGTAATTTTCACCAGTATTTGACACTGAATTTCACAAGTCAAACCCCACTGACCAAAGATTGAAATGGCTAGATTTGCCCTAAACATACTTAGTCACAAGAAAAATTGTCCATACTGAGAAGAGTGAGCCTTTTGAACGCCATCATTTTCATGACAGCCGTCACTGCAGCCGTTACTGGCGGCCACTGCTGTTCTAGGAAACCGTAGCTTAACACATAAAAAAGTTCTAAATAGTGTGTACTGTGTTTGTTTTAATAGGTTCATTTTGTGCCAACCCCAAATAAATTGGCTGGCAAGAGAATGATGATGGACAAGGTTCATAAAAAAGTTCTAAATAGTTTAGCATTTTGTTATAATATCATGATCTACCCACATTCCATTCCATAATAGGGGAAATCTGAGAAACTATCAGAAATAAATGCTTTTATCAGGACAGGTTAGTCCTATCTGCATATGACTGGTTATTTTATGGTATACTAGAAGCGCTCCACGGTTTCACCAACGTGAGTCTGGAACCCATAGGAATATTGCAAAATAAAGTATCCAAGCTGTATACTAACTGTGTGCCAAATTTCATCAAAATCCATTCAGTAGTTTTTGCGTGAAAGAGTAACAACCATCCAAACATCCATCCAGCCATCCTCATAAACTTTTGTGTTTATAATATTATAGTAGGACAAATACTTCCAAGTGCTCAAAACCTATTTTAAAACACATCCAAATTGATAACCTCCTCCTTTTTTCAGAAGTTGGTTAAAAAACATGACTTAAGAAAATTTTATACTGACCATCCAACCACCATCTCAGGCCTGCCAGTCTGCTTTAACATGTCCAACATTTTTGCCTGGAAGACAGGGTCCACAGCTTCTACTGACACACCAGTACCAGTCTGGGGCATCGCAAACACATCAATCACACGGACTGTGTAGTCATCCACAAATTCACCTGGAAATTACCACAATTTTATAAAAGAATGTGGCTTATTTCAAAATCTAGCTCAAACGAATTCTGGAAACAATGGCCAGTTTTGCTGACACAATAAACAAAACAGGCAACATGATGAAGCATTTTTTGAATAATTATTTTTTTATGTTCAAGTTTTTTTATGTATTCATTAGGTACTAACCTAACATGAGCCCCATGACTTCCATGGGCACACCAGCACGACCATGTTTGAGCATCTTCAGCAATGCCAGAGACGAGATGTACACTTGTTCGGCGGTATCAACAGCAGGTGCATCGGTTGGCGGCGGCGCTTGCGACAAGCCAGCCATACCTCCTCCGAGACGTAGAAGACGATCCATATTACACTTCTACACTCTAGAAAGCAAACTCATCAAGTTAGCATCAGACTGTCACACCACACAAACCATGATACATAAACAACTATCAGTGTACAGGATCGGTGATTTATTCAGTTTTATTCAATAGAAATAAATGCATTTCCTTACAGCAGGTTACTTACACAAAGAAATCACAATCATTTACACAATTTCCGAAAAACTCCGGCCAGAATCCAAAATGAACAGGGTTTGAATTGAAACAAGGAACGAATGATTTCAAATCTATGGAATGGAAACGAAAATGACAGCCCACGTCGAAATTGCAACCTCATGAACGTGTGCTTATTTTAGTGTCATTGATCTCAACATCGCCAATCGTTTCACTTTTGCTTTTTGGCGGTTTAGTTTAGTTTTACGAAAAAAAAAAACGAATAATTTTGTTACAATCATAGAATTATTAAATACTTTCGTACAAACAGCCAAACGCCCTAAATGGCAGATAATTTAATTATGTCTTCGTTTTCAATCATTATTTATGGGCCATGAACAGATGTATCAGAAGCGGCCTACGGTGGCGTTAAATGCTCTAAGACGGTGGCGGGCGTGGTGGCCGTCACTTGTAAATTACAAGAGAGGAAGATAGTACAGGAGCCAGCAGGTCAAGCCACCCGAAACTGTCAAATTTTCCCAATCAATCTTGCTTTAGCGATAAAGATGAGATGACAATCTATGTATTAAAGTTTGACAAAACCACGAACCTAGTAGCCCTGAGTAACTAACTAACACTGAGCAGCTTGATGTGCTGGCGTCTGTAATGTACATACACACAGCTACACATCAAGCTATTTTCCAGTTTACACTGACCTCATTGTAAGGAAATCCTATACAATGCGAGATCACCTTATACTGGAAATGTATGGCTTGATCTGTACCGTGCGTACACAGCAGCAGCCTGCTGCTATGTGTACAGTGCCAAAATTGGGTCCTGGTTTTTTTTTTTTGTGGACCACTGTCCACATGTCTTTGAAGTGCGCGCACTGCGGTCATGCGTTTTGTTACTGTAGGCCCCGCCCAGTGCGCGCTCGCCCTAACAAATCAAATGAGGATCGATACTTTGATGGGAAACAAATGTACACAGGCAACATATCAAGCTATACATTTCCAGGATAAACTGATCTCTAAAATTATTATGGCTCCACTGTACTATCACACCCGCGCGTCCGAAACTTCACACTGGTGAATCATTTGGATTAGGTTAGAATAGTGACCATTACCTCATTGCCATTACCTCTATTGCTGGTGAATCATTTGGGTTAGGTTAGGTTAAGTTAGGACAAAAGTTGAACGTTTCCAGTGAGAGTGACGGTGCTATAGGTCGTATCTTAGATAATATACATCTAGATCGAGCCACCGCATGGCCGGTCATGAGACAGCAATATTAACAGTGAAAGTACTTTGTTTGGCAACATTTTTAAAGCAAAAATACGGCACGCCGTAAGGGACAGAAGATACGATGCTTTGTCTCAATTTTCCTAATTATTTCGTATATATGTGTCTCACTTCCACACTTCACACTGTAATCATGGCAACGTCTAGATGTATAATGTCATTGGTTAGAACAGTGACCCGACGGCCATATCCCTATATATTTTTGGTAAATCATTTGGGTTAGATGAGGCGGTAAATGTCTCGTATATAAAAAATAGCTAGTATATAAAATCGCCGGGTACGTTTGTAAAGTGGTTCCATTATTATAGTAATATGAATATCACAAAAC
The DNA here is from genome assembly GCA_905163495.3 of Cosmia trapezina. NCBI lineage: Eukaryota > Metazoa > Arthropoda > Insecta > Lepidoptera > Noctuidae > Cosmia > Cosmia trapezina. Next base: position 14,085,492 of record LR991038.1, read on the forward strand.
TGAGTCGCGTACTTACTAATTCCAGAGAATCGCCGTTTCCACTGACAGCTGTCACTGTCAGATATTTGTCAATGGTATTCTGGCAGGATTACAGGACTAAATTATTACTTTTACTACAGGTGTAGGTCTGTAGATGGGAAATGAATGAAATTTTGGAATTGTAGTAAATCGCTGCAGTACATATAAAACCGAATAAAATTCCTTGAATCAAAATGACTGAAAAATCAGTGCTACCAAATAAACTTTCTGAAGGTCCTCATGGCTTAGGTACAACACTGTATTTCCGATTCTTTGATAAAAATCATTTTATGACGTACCCGTGGTGATGGTGTAATTATTGTGTTATGTATGGAAATAATATTTCTAGGCGATCCTGATGACAGAAGCTTGAGAAGAGTCGAAAAAGACGTAATGATACCGAAACTTATAAGAGAAAAGGCGAAGAAAGAGAAATGTACCAAGGAAGTAGCAGATTTTGAGAATTGCTGCAAGCAGTCCTCTCTTCTGATGGTTGTGAAGTGTAGGAATCAGAATTCAGCCCTAAAAGATTGTTTAGGCGATTGGTACAAAAATGAAGAGTTCAAAAAACTGTGTACTGAAGAGTATTTAACACAGAGAAGTGAATACAGAAGAACTGGGATTAGGAAACCCATTAAGAGAGCTTAACTCACTATACCAAAATGTTGTTAATGTTTAGATTTGTGTAAATATAATTCAAAATCAATTTAGTCATCTTCATTTATTGTTACGGGTAAATTCCTGCTTAATAATAGTTCCCGAATGCTGAAAAGTTTCAGGTCCTGGGGTAGTTTCACAAGACTCGCACTTGGTTTGATAACTTCTACAATCAATATTTCCTAAAAACAAAAAAAAAATATTAAAACTTGAATAAAGTGAAAAGTAGTCAATGTTTGGAAAAAATGTGGTACTAATGATGATAAAAGCACAGCAATCAGCTTTTCAAAAGTGTAACTTTAAGCTTAAATTGCAGCCATTTGACCACAATATCTCTGATAGTAACTCTTGGTATAATATGTACCATTGCGGACATTTAAATTTGCAGTGAACCACTTCTTGACCTTAGTGCTAAGACAAAAAAGTTGAAAAGTGGTTCACTGCAAATGTCCGCGATGGTACAAAATGAAAATATCTCCATACACAATTTAAAACATACCTTCACTGTTGTATTTGCCATTCTAACATGGCCAAGGGTAGCAATCCAGTCATCCTTTCTGTCTTCAAATTTTATAACAACTATGAAGTCTGCATGGGATATACCCGGACCCTCTCTATATAGTACTAAAAAAGATAAAACCATTTATAAGTGAACAGTGAACTGAGGGCTTAGTGCGAGTTTTTACACTTACTCGATCATGTTAACGTAAACGTCAGTATGTACTGAAAATGAATAAGTGCAGCCTGGTGACTATAATGGGAAACACAATTATTCCATATGAATTGACATACGTCAACGTTAACGTAAACGCGATCAAGTAAGTATAAAAACACACTAAGGCCACTGATAGCAATTAAAAAGTAATATTCACAGAAACATTCTTACGATAATCTCCACCAAATTTTATTCCTGGTTTGACAACATAGCCCTTAGTCCTATAGTAATGATATACAATGTATTCAGTAACAAATTTTTTATCAGCTGTTGTAAAAAGGTCCCAACATTTTTCAATATTTAGCAAAGTGTTGTCAAGGCTTACTATTTGTAAACATCCCAAACCGTAAAGTAGAAAGAATGCCTCCTGCGGGGTCAGCATAAGCTTTTCTTGCAGTTTAACTTTGTTTAAACAGCACTTTGGTTTCATTTTTGCAAAATAATTTTCTTCCTCAGATTCACTGTTAGGTACTATCACCACTATGTCCTCTTTGTCATGACTCTGAAATCTTTCAGAACTATGAGTAGAGTTTGTCTCTTCAGCATCATCCTCATCACTGGATACCAAATCTATGACATCCTTCAGAGTTCTTTTTTCACTGTCACCAATTATTTTGGCAGTTATGACATCAATATCCTTCATGAAACTATCTGCTTCGGCTGTTCCTCTGAACCCACCAAATTTCTTGAACCAATAATTTCGTTTTAGAAACTGTCTTTTTCGCATAATACGCGGTGTAACGTCATTTTGAGCGGCTTTCGGTTGCGATCGCGATGCTGATCCTTTTCCAAAACATCCCATATGATAGAGCAGTGCTATCTCCTCCACAGACCTTACTTCCACATTAAATCCATTGTAATAGCCAGTAAACACAATTCGCATTGAATTATCTAATGGAAAAGGTAACGATTCAATAGCCATCGCAAATGAATCATTTATGTCAGTTGTTTGACAATCTTCTATTGGTTTAGTAGTCATATTAATGACAAAAGAACTAGCCAGTTCCCGAATGTGTCAGACTGTCGGTTCCAATCCTGAATCCAAGTGAAGAAGAACAAGAAACGGAAAGAAGAGCGTAATCGTAAATCTGTTAACCCTACAGCGCTGAAAACGCATCATAGTGTGCTATTTGTTAGTTTTGTTCTGTTCTGTTTCTGAGTAAAGAACTAAAGAGTGGAGAGTCTGGAGAGTGGGCGATCCGTCCCATAGATTAATATACATCCGTCCGCGGATCCGATACAAATCTACATCGTATCTATCAGCCAGCCAGACTTAAGTTTTGTGATAACACAACAATTCCAATACCTATAGATCGGAATCGGACGGCAGTCGGCAGCGGCAGGTATGTCAATGTCAGATCAGTCAGAGATGTCAGGTTGTCTCAAGCATACTCTAAAGGTGGGTTTAGACTATTTTTTCACATGCCATTTTATACAAATGACCAAACGAACAAAGAGGCAAAGAGCTAGCACAAGAGCATTCTTCTTGATCTTTTAGTGTAAACGAAAGCTCGTTTTCAGCGTATACACCAAAATATCAACGAGCAAGAATGAGAACCAAGAACTAGAATCGCTAGAACACTGAAGAGACCGCTCCGGGGAGCGAGCACGTCCTGGGGGCTTACTATGAGATGAGCTCAGGGCAGAAGTTCCAGTGTGAGAGATAGGAGCTCTAAACGACCTATAGCACCATCCATTTTACCCGACTGCGGCGAAGCCCAAAAGGACGGTTATTTTCAAAATCAAATCAAATCAAATTGTTTATTTATAAAAACAGTATTGGTAATTAAAGGTTGACAAATTAGTGTACCTACTAAAACTACAACTAAAATGGTGGTGAGGTGCTGCATTCCCAGCTAGGTTACAGAATAACCTGTATAAGGGAGTGCAGGGATTTTATTTTATTTATTCGGAAGAACAAACAATTACACATTACATATTACAAATAAATAGAAAATAAGAAGTTATAAGAACAAATGTGCAACCAACAACGTCTCCACAGATACACAAAAAGACAAAGACAATATTGATAAAGTAAAAAGTAAAAAAAAAAAGTAAAAGTAATTACTTAAGTAAAAGTCGGACAGAGTAGAAGAAAAAAAAATACACATAAATTACAGCAGCAAGGAACACTATAGAGATTTACAATACATTTTTGATTGTGTCAAGCAAGATCGTTCTAAATTTTCCAACGGATAAAGCAAATAGATCCAAGTTAGAGAAAAGCTTATTAAAATTGCCTGTCAGGCGACGGAGAGGTGCCCGCAAGCCTGCATTCGTACGACTAGGAGTGACGGCGAAAACAGGTGGCGCACCCCACGTCCCTGAATGGTTCTAGGGACAACATAGCACAACTTGTTACAAATATCCATACAATCATATGAGTTGTTACACAGATCGTATAGAAACATAGTTTCTAGAAAGGTACGTCTAGACTTCAAAGAGAGCAAGTTGTATTTTTCCAGTATAAATCGGTATAGGGATGGTAAATACGACTTTTAGAACAGTGGTGATGCATCGTTTTCAAGAACTTACGTTGTATACGCTCGATACAGTCAGTATATTTATTATAATAGGGACTCCACCCAGGCACCGCATATTCCAGTTGAGACCGGAATAGTGATCGATACAAATGTATATAAGTACTCGGGTGGACGAATTCCGTGGCTGATCTTATTACGAATCCATACATACGATAAGCCTGACTCACGATTTTATCGACATGTACGTCCAGGTGCAGTTTATCATCGAGCAGTATTCCCAGATCACGAATTGTGTTAACTCTGGCCAAGACTTCAGTTTGTAGCGCATAAGGGTGTTTAAATTGGTTTTTGTTTATAGTAAAGCTGATACAGCAACATTTGGGAATACTAAGTTGGAGTTTGTTTTTAATACAATATTCTACTAGGCGATTGAGGTCTTGTTGAAGTAAATGACAGTCTAGTATTGATCTAACCGGTCTAAAAAATTTAAGGTCGTCCGCGTAAAGTAAGAACTTAGTGTTCAGAAAACACACATCGATATCGTTAATAAACATCACAAACAACAGAGGTCCGAGAGTTGAGCCCTGAGGCACCCCTGACGTCACGGTTATAGTAGCGGAATGGAAACCATTGATAGCTACTTTTTGTGTTCTATTTGACACATAAGAAATAAACCAACGTAACAAATCCCCACGGATACCGTTATAGGCTAGCTTCTTCAAAAGCAATTCATGATCAACCTTGTCAAAGGCTTTTCGAAAGTCGGTGTATACAGCGTCCACTTGCACACGAGAGTCCATACTGTTAAGCAAATAGTCAGTGAAAGTTATCATATTAGTTGTTGTAGATCTTCTTTTTACGAAACCGTGTTGTTGCTGTAGTATTTTGTTATGGACAATCGGATACAACTGATTGTGAACGAGTCTCTCGAAAAGCTTTGACAAGGCCGACAGTATAGAAATGGGCCGGTAATTTTCAACGTCCTGTTTTGGACCACTTTTATGAGTAATATTTGCCCGCTTCAAAACTTCTGGAAAAGTTCCTTGACTTAAACATGTATTAAAAATAATACACAACGGTGCACACAACGCGTTATGTATGTACCTGACCTGTATGTATGTATGTATGTAAGTATGTGTGTATGTCCGTTTCTTTGTTCCCTCGTAACTCCTAAACGAATGAACGGATTTGGATAAATTATACGTCTTTAGATTTGTCTTGGTGGCGTGAGTGTTACTGGCTACATTTACATATAAATAAATGGCACAAATAAAGTCAATAGGTGGATTTGGAGTGACATATTGTGGAGTTCGAATTTGTTTTGTCTTCTAATACCATCGAGTAGGATATCAAAATGAAGGGTTTTAAAAGGTGATTACAAAAATATATACAACTTATATGTTTTAAAAGTAAATCGAAGTAACAAATCGAATTTTGATTAAAAAAAATTGCTTTGAGCAGTGATAGGACCTCCAAGGCTTGGCTATTTGTGCACTTATCCAAAAAAGCTTTTAAATATCTAATGATCTTTTTGCACGTCATAGTACGGCCCCTGTGGTAAGAACGCCCTTGGCCAGTGTTGCCAGATGCAATGAGCCTTTTATCTGTAGTGGAAAGTGGAAACGTCTAAAATCTGTATACCTTTTTATCATGAAATCTGTATAAAATCTGTGAAAATCAATGGAATAGGTTAGGTAGGATTAAGTAAAAAATAGACACAAATTAATAAAATTGTCATATGTATGTATGTACTTATTCAAATTGAAAAGATAATTGTAACAAACAACAAATTATCATATCAAAACTTAAACTTGTAACCAACGAACAAATAATTACTTTATACCTAATTTCCATTAATCAGTCATACATATTTTTGTTAAATTTCAGCAGTACATAAGCCAGAAGGAGTGCGATAGGCTAAAGTCCCCCCCAAATTAGTAAAATCACACAACAACAAGCAACAACAGACAACACACAAACACACACAACAGTCAACACACAGACAAATACAAGACACAACACACAGATCAAGCTATACATTTCCAGTGTAAGCCATTGGTGTAAGCTGATCTCGCATTGTATAGGATATCCTTACAATGAGAGGTCAGTGTAAACTGGAAATGTATAGCTTGATCTGTAGCCGTGTGTACTAGGTACTAGGTACCTACTCGTTGGATTTTGCGACTTATAGGAAACCTAAATTTCTTTAATAATTGGTTGTGATTTTTTTAACAATTTTTACCCAAGTTAGGAATTAGACAGACACCTGTCAGTTGGACAATTTCTAGTTGTATTATCTACGTGTAACTATTATGGATCAAATTCGCAAAACACATAATTATTCTTTAGCATGAAACCATGAAACTGACAGGTGTCAAGAACGCATTCTCTCGACGGCTGGGCTGTAGTGTTTTTAATAATCAGATAAGTATTACGAACAATCTACGGAACAATGATATTATAATAGGAACTTATTTTACTACTGAAAAAATATTATGCATTGTAGGGTTAAGTCAGGTACAGCGATTTAAAGTCAATTTCGTCAATTTGTAATCATTTATGTACCCATTTGGTATGAATCTTAAAAAGATAATTAGTATTTTTAACGTTCGGTGATTAAAAATACAACTCTTTCCTTTCGATTAAATACTAAATACCTAGTACGAGTACTTATATAAACATGGGAGATTGGGGAACATTTAAGATTCAGCATGATAAAGATCAGGATAAAGATAAACCAGTAGAAGATCATCATCGTAAAGATAAAGATGCAGGCACCAAAGCCTCCAAGGGTCCCGTCAAACAAGCGGAATCAGAAGCGGACAAATACAATCGTAAGTACGAAGTACTTAGCATACTTACTTAATAAAAAAAGTTATTAAAAAAAAACTAAAAAACCCGACTGCAGTAAAAAAACTGGTTAAAATCTAGAATCGTTTGGCAGGAGGAGGGGGGTGGGGGCGGTGTGGGGGGGTGGAGGGGGGTACCCTGAGCCCCCCCTACCACTCCCATGAAAAGGTAATGCACCGTTCTTGAGAAAAACTAATTATTGTAACCTAACCTCAAAACACTTTAAAGTTACTTTTAGTATCGTATGGCAGAAGTAGGGGTTGAGGGGGTGGGGGGGTACCCTAACGCACCCTCCCCCACCACTCCCATGTAAAGATAAGCACCATTCTTGAAAAAAAAACTAATTATTGCAACCTAACCTCTAAACACTTAAGTTGCTTCTGCAACGTCTCCGGCGCTGCGGGAAGTGCAGCCCCTTCGCCCTTACGTAACAAAGGACAGGCACCCATGCTTACCTCCGCAGCTTCGGTTTGCTGGTCGCCTCCGGCGACCAACCTCAGCCGCTGCGGCTCGCATGGGTGCCTAACCTTTGTTACAGCGGGCGGGGGCTGCTCTCCCTCCGCGCCTCCGGGTTTTTATATACACTCTAGTATGCCAGCCAAAAGACTACGTAAAGTCGGGGTGCCCCGATTCGGTTTTGGGACAGATTCGACCTATTTTAACTATAAAGTGGGGTGCACACTAACTTCCTTCTGAGCAGAATTTCTAGGTTGAATGACACTGACTTTTTTTTTTGCGTTTCGTTTCACGTATTTTACACGACATTTTACACCGCAGACAATATATTGATACAAATTTGGTTGTCAATCGCCCATTTTGACATTTCGTTTCACTGTTTATCTGATTTGAGGTTAGAAATATTTTTTATTAATTTCTCAAAAAATATGCATTACCTTGTAATGAGAGTGGTAGCGTTATAATCAGGGACCCAACCCCTACCAACTTTCACCCCATTCACCCCCCTCCTCCTGCCAAACGATTCTAGATCCAACCCAAAAAACTAAAACTGAAAAGCTAATAAAAATAAACCCATTTTAATAAAAGTTGGAAGCAGGCGGGACCCGTTTGAGTTTGAAAATATAAAAACTTTTTTACAAAAACAAAAACCGACTTCCAAAAAAAACACTACAAAGTGAAAAATAACTTTAATTTCGGAAGTCGGTGTCTTTGGATCTTTAGTTTAGTTTTTTGCCACCGACTTCCGAAATTAAAGTTATTTTTCACTTTGTAGTGTTTTTTTTGGAAGTCGGTTTTTGTTTTTGTAAAAAAGTTTTTATTTTTCACTTTTTAGTGGTTCAGTTTGTAATTTATCTAAGTTACAATAACCCAATGTCAACTGCTCATCACGTTTTACAAAATGTTGCTTTTCCCGATGCAGGGACGTTAATTGTTGAGGAGTTCTCCTAGTAAGAACCAGGAGAAATGGAGCTCATGGTGAAGTCACCATTACCATTATTTTGACGAGCATAAACCATAATAAAGTAATCGAATCGCAACCTAACCTGTTATATACTTAGATATAATTGAGTATTTCCGATGGCCCTCTGTGGTCTTCATCATCAGTTCCAGTTCACCGAATGGTACTTTCCGAGAGCAAATGCACGAGTTAATATAAAAAATACCGAAATCGATATAGGTGTGCCCATAAAATTTGAGGGTTTCCCTCGATTTCCATGGGATCCCATCATCAGATCCTGACTTGATGATCATGGGACCATTTGGGACGTATACCCTTTCGAACAAAAAAAGAAAAATCCAAATCGGTCTAGCCATTTTCGAGTAATCGGGGAACATACATAAAAAAAAAAAATAAAAAAAAAAAAAAAAAAAAAAAAAAAGGTTCCGACGAATTGAGAACCTCCTCCTTTTGGAAGTCGGTTAAAAACGGAATGGCTCCCGCCTGCTTCCACTTTTTATTAAATTTAAAATGGGCTTGTTTTAGCTTTTCAGTTTTAGTTTTTTACTGCAGTCGGGTTTTTAGTTTTTTTTAATAACTTTTTTTATTACCAGCTTTTTAGTTTACAAATGTGGTTTCGATTTCGCAGACGATTTAGCCAAGCCTTCGAGGTCCTAACTCTGCTCAAAGCAATTTTTTTATCAAAATTCAATTTGTCACTTCGAATTACTTTTAAACATATAAGTTGTATATATTTTTGTAATCAACTTACCCTTACCCTTCATTTTGATACCCCACTCGATGGTATTAGAAGACAAAAAAATTTCGAACTCTACAATATGTTACCCGAAATTCGCCATTTTTACTTTATTTTTGATATTTATGTAGCCAGTGACACTCGCGCCACCAAGACAAATCTAAAGACGTATAATTTATCCAAATCCGTTCATTCGTTTAGGAGTTACGAGGGAACAAAGAAACGGACATACATACATTCATACATACATATATACAGGTCAAATAGATAACCTTGAATGATGACCTATAACAATACAAAAATACACACACTGTGTGTGACTGATACTCGGTTTCTGAGGTACTTAAATACGGAGTTTATCCATTCGATAATGATTATTTGGTTCGATAAAGAACTTGTTTCTGAACTATAAATACGTTAGGAAGAATTTAGCTTAATAAAAGTCGAGTGAATTACTATCGAGGTATCGAGGATATAACTGAAGACCTCAAAAACCGAGCAAGGAAGTTAATTTTGTCAAATCAATAGCTATTGACAGTCTCCTTATAAGAATTCTATAAGAAACTCCTTATAAGAATTCTTCAGCCGGGCACGAGTGACTGACTCCGAGTGTGTGCAAGAGTGCATGCAGTGAATAAAATAAAAGTAGTAAAAATAAAATAATAATATTGTTGTAGCGTACAATGCAAGTTATTGATTTAGTGCCTGCGCGCACTGCCGTGCGGTGGAATGCGTTGCGTTAGTTCTGCCGCACTGGGCGGGGCCTACGGTAACAAAACGCATGCGTTTTTCTCACCGCAGTGCGCGCACTTCAAAGACATTCCATACTTCACAGATTATTTATTTATTGAATACACCGCAGTGGTAGTCCGCGAAATTCAAATTTTCTTACGTTTTTTGCAATTTGCAGGTGAGGTGTCGCGGGTTGATTATAAAATGATTCGCGACTTCAATGAAAAGCAATGGTGTCTCGTCCGATTGTTTGCCGTGTCATATACAAGCTCAAGCACGTACGGGGGTGGAGGCAACGGGTGCTTCTGTTATCGTCCCCCCCCCGGGCTTTAACCAAACCGAGATAAACTCCTAATTAGACAGAAACATATTTATGCGGAAGGTTTTTCTTTCACGATAAATGCCCCAAACCACCTTCAGCGAAAACCTAGATCTGCGCCTGTACAAGCTCACACGTTTTTTTCCAACAAAGGGCCTACCTTATGGCCTACCATGGCTTGCGGTAGGAGTTGATTATTTGACTGGTAGAAATCATCACGTAAGTAAAAGCCCTATGCCCCTCCATGCGAAAAAAGCGTTAGTCGGCGTAGCGTAGGCCGTACGTGTAGCCACAACTTACCGCGATGGCGCAATAATTTGATCGAATTTTGACCTAATTTTAGTTAAATTAATGTGATGTTTATAGCGATGACGGGCATTGACGTTGACGTTAGTGTGGTACGGGCATTACCGCACACGTTTTTTTATTTTCGATTTGTATTAATCTTTGGCTGTGCCGCAATTTACTTTGCTATCTAGCTATCAGGAATAAAAAAGAATACAAGTGATATTTTCTGAATTTTGCCATCTTGACATAAAAACAATGTTGCCAACCGTTCCTTAAATACTTTGTCTCTTTCTTTCCAGCCAAAAAAGTGTATACCAGAGAAGGTAAGAATATAATTATCGTTGTAAGTAGCACTAACGTCATTCTCCATAGTCACAAGACCTCTCAGCTGAGGCTGTCTTCATTTTTCTGTTTTGTCTAATTATAAAGTTTTTTGATTCTTCCTTGGATAAAACAGAAGTGATTATCAATTCTGTAGCCAAAATGGCTCACATGGGGGATGAAAATGTTAGTCAGCTTATGCCGTCGCTGGGTGATGAAAAAGTCGGTAAGTAACTCACTTACGCAGTATTCCTCAACTAAATTACCACTGTTCCCTATTCAGAGACATGACCATTATAATACTTTCCAGATATGATTGCCGCAACCAGCGTCTTGCAAATCCGTGCCAGTGATATTCGCCAAACTCAGATCAACTGGTCGTCATATCTGCAGTAAGTATTGATTCTCTTTGCACAGGTCATTGTTTTTCCTATTCCCATATTTTGTCCAAATATAAATTATCATTATATGTTAGGTCACAGATGATCACGCAACGTGACCATGATTTTATTGTGCAATTGGATCGGGGTGGTCACAAGGACTTACCTGACAAGAACCCAGAAATGTGTTGCGACGTTTTCATGAACCTGCTAACTCACATCAGCAAGGACAACACCATCCAGTACGTGCTTGTTATGATTGACGACATCCTTTCTGTAAGTGCCACTTGTTATCTTAATTAATGTCAAACTGTCACCTTCTTATTAGTAATTGTACTCAATAATGTAGTTCATACTATTCTGTAATGTTGAATTATGCTGTAGTATAATCAAAGAAGTTTATAGCACAGAAATATTTAGGTTAAAGCAAGCAAGACCCAGCTGATTTCAAATAATTAAATTATAAAAAATTACAGGAAGACAAGGGAAGGGTCAAGATCTTCCGTGAGGGCAAATGTGGTGCAAATCCTTGGCACCCATTCCTGAACTTGCTGAACCGCCAGGATGAGTTCGTCCAGCATATGTCGGCTCGTATCATTGCCAAGCTGGCCTGCTGGCATCCTAACCTGATGGAAAAGAGTGACCTGCACTTCTACCTCTCCTGGCTCAAGGACCAACTTAAATCAAATGTAAGTAATACAACAATTATTGTAATTATATTCACTTATTTATCTCATGTACAATGCATTATAATATGCATGATTTTTTTAAATATTTTTATGCATGTATCAGCAATATGACTGATATGAATATTTTGTATTTGATACTGATTGAATTTATGGCAATGAAGCATGTATCATTAAAGCTTTGCTGGTAGTTTACACACCATGACAGGATTTCATTTAAAAAAAAAGTCAAAACTTAAGTCATTAAGCTTGTCAAATAAAATGCTGCTAATTAATAATTACTAACAATCACCTCTTCAGTACCTTTTTCATTTAAAATATTGAAACGAATATGCACTCACGGTAATAAATAGGAGACGGTGTGTAAAGCGTAAGTTTAGACTGCGACACAAATGTCAGCCATAAATTTCTTTACTGTTCACACTGTAACAGATTTTTTGCCTGGATAGTGTCTGTATTTAATTTTATGGAACTTGTGTTCAAGCTATTCATACACAAAAGAATTTTAAAGATGAAACGGCTCAATAATTTAAATAATTCATGTGATGGTGGAATGTGACCAGTATCGCGAACTGAGGAGGAACCTGTTGCCAAATATTGATCTCCACAATGGTGGAATCAATTTGATTCTGAACCAGCCAATGACTGAAGAAGCCCAGAGTATTTACAAGTTCTTAAAACGGTGTATGAAAGAGAGAAAGTATAGAGAGGAGCAGAGAATATAGGTCAGGAACTATATTTGAAGATGTGAGTGATGGATAGAGTAGAGTAATGGGTGGCTTGCAGTCTGCTATCGCAGCATGCAAGATGCCCATTATGCTACTATAGGAATGATCCCATGAGGCTGGCATAGTCACCTAGAGTGCACTGAAGCCTCTAAATATTAGATTTAAAAAAAAAAAAAAAAAGATGAAAGGGCTCATGCTCAGTCATCATGAATAGGCATTGTGTGGCCACTTGCTGCTTATATTGTGACAGCGACGTAAACATAAAAGACATATTTGGCAGTGGATAAAAAAGTCATAATAAACTAGGAGTTTACACCATAGTCTAAAGAGTTGAATGAAGAAAATCCTGACTAAATAATTAACTTACTTGTACTTTGTATAGTGTCGTAGTCTAAACTAGCAAAATACATTTATTAAGAAATTAATGTAATAAGTATATCTAAAATAAGCAATGTAAAACTAAATATGCAAAGCATGTTATGTGTTTAAAAATAATTTATTTACTTAGTAAAGAGGCAAGCAGATACCAATATTGGGTGTATTTGAGATATTCAATTCTCAGATTCATAACAGAGTGGAGACAATAATGGTAAGGTTAAAATCGTTATTTGTTTTTGTCATTACTTATATTGAAGATTATTCTTGACAAATAAGTATGCACACATAATCTTCACAATGACTCTTACTGCAGAATGCAGTGTATAGAGAAACCAGCTACATACATGTACAATTAAAGTTTGCAACTTTCCAACAGCAGAGGCCCATGTTTCTGAAACATATTTACACAATTTAATTATAATTTCATGATACTTCATCCACAAGCATTTGCCTTTGTCACAATCACCTTTGCATTAGAGCTGCATCACCATAATACACAACTGTAATGAATAAGACATTATTGTTTAAGAGGATATATCGAAGTGTGGTTTAGCTCGGTGTGTAAGTCTAGTTTGACGCGCAAGATAGAAGAGTCTCACGCGCACCGTATTTAAACGCGCTTCGTTTAAATGTAGATTTATGATTTAATATCCTTTTTTTTTTTTCTTAGTAAGTTCTTAACATATTTATATTCCTTAGATTTAAAGCATATTTTACTGCACAAGCTGTTTGCGTATAATCGTATTTAATAGACGGTGCTACTTTGGAATTTTTTCTATTGAAAAAATTTCAAGCTTAATCATGTTTCGGTTTTAGTACATCAGTAGATAATATAGTCAAATAACACATAGAAAATCCAAACGATTTAACCATATACATTTGATTTTTATAGGAATTTTAAAAACACAAAATTATCGATGTATCCCCTTAAATAAACAGATGTACATATTTCAAAATAAACTTCACAAGTCAATAGTAGTTGCGTGGCAATGCTTAGTGCCTTATACCAGATTGGTATAACTGAACCATCAATGTGTCTAAACCGACTGAAACGTAACACGATGTTGTGAGTATCACGTGCAAGCATCACGCATCGTTGGGGCTTTGATGACGCAGGTGAATTATCACTGAGCGGTTTGTTTTCTGGTAAGGCGGAGAAAATGTCTGCCGAGTTAGAGCATGCCGAGCAGGTTATGTTGCTGCACGAGAAACAACATTTCGCCGCCGATAAACTTCAGAAACACCTGAAACATCACCACAAGGAAAAAGAAACTGTGAATGTCGACGCTGGCCCAGAGAAATACTCGAGCCTTTACCACTCTTTCGATGAGCTGAAGCCGCTCGAGGACTTGCCGCCTGGTTTGCACAAGGTACCCTCGTCACATGTAGATATCGACACCAACCTGACTGTTAAACAAAACTATTGTCTTATAACAGTGATGACTAACTCTCTTTTGTAAATATTTAGGTGTTTGCTAACAGAATGTGAGTTCTTTCTAACAGAATGTGTTTTAATTATTGATATTATATTGCATGCTTACACTAATCTTGTTCATTACACTCGCAAACTAGGAGGATGTGAAGGTATGTGCAAAGTGCATGCAGGCTTAAAATATTCGCTTATATTTGTAAAAATAATTGTATTTTATTTAGTATGTACTTATTATGATTTTGTTAAATTTATATTATACTTACATTATTTTCTCCAGTCTACAAATGTATTTAATTTTGATTATATGTAGGCTTAACAGATAAGTCATTTTATTTGCGAATGTCAGTTCACAATATATATTAATGGGTGGATCAGTGGATGTATAAAACTTTATATTTCTATGTGATGTAACTCACTAATAGTACTTCTATTGTACTCTGTTTTTACTGAGACCTGTTCTTGTCAAGTGAAATGTAGGTTTGATTTTAATATGTCGAAAATAAAATTGTAAAATTATTAATTTTGAATTCATTTCTACTGTCATTTTGTAAGCTTTAAATGGAGTAAAAAAATGGGGAAAAGCTAGAGTGCTAAAGGTTAATGACCATAATATAAAACGAAATTTTGCACACAGAACAATGACTACATCCAGTCTGTGGCTCGCTGTCTGCAAATGATGCTGCGCGTCGACGAGTACCGCTTCGCATTCCTGTCTGTTGACGGCATCTCGACTCTGCTGTCTATCCTGGCCTCCAGGGTCAACTTCCAGGTAAGGTCAAGTTGACCATGATATACTTTAGCTGGATGGAAGGAAAAGCCTGTTAAACATAGCCAATGTTTTTTTATTGTTTGCAGAAAGTGCACTAATACATCTTGGAAATTCTATGGATGTATTTATTATTTATTGCCCTGTTGGTATAGTGGTCCGAAGCGCGACTATAGAGTGCCTAGAATATGATCCGGGGTTCGATCCTTAGATCGGAAGTGCTATTGGGTTTTGGTTCATTCTCTATTACATAATAATCTAATTTATAAATGACATTGGGCAAAAGTGATCCAAATGTCGACAAGACCTACCTGTGTAGAGATAAACTACGATAACATGGCGCGCCCCTCCAAATTACTGTTTCAATGTGTGTAGTGACGTGACTAGTCGAGCAACAAATCCGTGGATTTGTTTTTGTTTGACGGCCGTCTCATTACGCACACATGCGTTGTGAATCTTGGTGGTGCATTGTAAATACTTTCACAAATACTTTCAAACGTTTTGAATTTTGGAGGGGCGCGCCATGTTATCGTAGTTTATCTCTAACTGAATATTGTCTATTAAATAAAAAGTACGTGTAAACCTTTCCAACACATGTTCATGTTTAAACAAAAGTTGTAATTACATTTGTCTTGACAGCACAAGTAGCTAATGCAATCTTGATCGTGAGAGATCTCGAATCTCGCGACATATTCGAGATTCAATCTCGTGGGAAAAGAATCTCGATCTTGAAACGAGATTTTGAGACTGAGCTCACGTGACTTAGCACACTATGCTTCTTTAAAAACTATTTTGAAAATAATCATTAATGGATTTATAGTGTGTTTGCTGATTTGTTGACTTATGTATGCGTAGTGCAGATGATTACTAGGTACTTAAATAAACGCCGATTTGTTTGTTTCGTGATTCGATTAAGTTATGTTTTTTTATTTACAAAATATGCAACGGTTACCATGAGTAGGTGTAGTTTTCATTTGAATTATTGATTAATAAAATACGCATTATTTCAAAAAGTAGACGATATCGAAAATTTTGAAAACGAAATCTCGCCTAGTTGCTGGCCGAGATATCAAATGGCCAATCTCGATATCAGACTACTTAGCTCGCGAGATCTTGAGTTGTCAATCTCGACTCGAGATTGCATTCCCAACCCAGGAGTGCCACTGGCTATACGAATTTGGTGGACATTTGGACCAAACCCCAAATGTTTTTGACCAATGTCCTTTGGATGTAATAGATATATCTCTGTACTGATAAAATGAAGTATGCTCTACTGCTAGTTTTTATACTTGTTCACTAACTTCGACTAATTATGTTTCCCATTATTGTCACCAGAATGCAGTTGTTGAGTTTCAGTACAAATTGAAGTTTACGTTGACGCGATCGAATATGTATAAAAACGTGGACTAAGGCCACTGGTGTGTTGTTACGTATTGTTACTAATAAATACCTCTCACTTCCTAGGTTCAATACCAGCTGGTATTCTGCCTGTGGGTGCTGACGTTCAACCCTCTGTTGGCTGAGAAGATGAACAAGTTCAATGCTATCCCTATCCTCGCCGACATCCTCAGCGACTCCGTGAAGGAGAAGGTCACGCGCATCGTGCTGGCTGTCTTCAGGAACCTCATTGAGAAGCCTGAAGACCCTCAGGTCAATTTTTATTTTTAGCCTGCGTAAAGAGATGGATATTTGGAAATTGGTGGGTGATGAGATGATTCCCAATTAGAGCCGAGGCCCAGCTGGGCAGCAGCGAGACAGTGTAGGTTCATAATAAAACAATATTGGAACCCTTACATTGCATGTTTATATGGTCATTGTCTATCGTCATACTCCGATATTTCACTGATGCCATTACTATTGAGCGGACCCTAATACCAACAATAATATTGTGCAGTCATTTTACCATGCAATATTATTACCACCCAAAAAGATCTTCAATAACAACCCTGAGGCCCTCGACACACCTCCGTCGCGAAACTATAGCAGCGAAAACGCAGTAGTCGGAACATCAGCGAAACATCATGCGGTTTCGCTGTTTCTGTTGCTGCCGCGAAACCGCGATTTTCGCGGTTTAGATGTGCTAAGGCCCTTAACGATCAATAACATTGCGGATTTCTTGCTATTGCGCAATTAAATTTATATTTATGACGCGCCCCACTACTTAAATTTGTATACGTACACTAGGGTAGATGCGGTAGTGGGGCGCGTCATTTCAGCTTACACGGGCTCTACCTTGGTAACGAAACAAAGAAGAATGTTAGCTACAATCGTTGTTTATTTTTATCTATTTACTGTTACTAGGTCTCCAAGGAACACTGCATCGCCATGGTACAGTGCAAAGTCCTGAAGCAGTTATCTATCTTGGAGCAGAAGCGCTCTGATGACGAAGACATCATGAACGACGTGGACTTCCTCAACGAACGCCTGCAGACTTCGGTGCAAGACCTCAGCTCATTCGACCAGTATGCTACCGAAGTCAAGAGTGGCCGGTACGTGTGTTTACGGTTTTCATTCTTAGATGTTACAACTGTTGAATGTTTAACAAAAGACAAAAAAATAATAATATTATGTCTGCTAATGTAGTTATCCTCCTCCTACACCTGTGCCTAACGGGGGAATTGGGGAATAAAGGCATGTCATGATAATGATATAATGATGAATGAATAATGATGATATGATCCTTATCCATTTCACGTAAAGATACGTTACAGGCATTTGTTGGATACCCATCTTTATTGGATACATAACCTCATTTTTCAAACTAAAACAGCTTTGTAGCAACGAATACATCATCAGAGGAGATCAAAATACTTATTAAAGTTAATATTTCTAGTCTGGAATGGTCGCCGGTGCACAAGTCGGCTAAGTTCTGGCGTGAGAACGCGGCTCGCCTCAACGAACGCGGTCAGGAGTTGCTGCGCACATTGGTTCACCTGCTGGAGAGGAGCTCCGACCCGGTCGTGCTGGCGGTGGCCTGCTACGATGTCGGCGAGTACGTGCGTCACTACCCCAGGGGCAAACAGTACGTAGTTATTTAATTTCCCATATGGTTTTTGTGTGTACTTTATGAGTTGGACGTCTCTGACGTGAAGGAAAACATCGTGAGGAAACCAGAACGCATCTGTACTAATAATAAAGCAGAACAGCTAAAAAGGAACCCATAAGGTCGGACCATAAGGGTTCCCTATTCTGTCTGTCTGTCACAGCTGGATATCTCAAGAACTACTAATGCTATCAACTTGAAATTTGGAACAGTTTTGATGAAGTTTGCCCAACTATTTTGCAAATAAGAATTTTTTTTTTTTTTTGCAACGGACTGAAAGTTGTCTTAACAATTCGAAGTGGGGCTACTATGGCATGTGGGGTATCATATGAAAGAGCGCTGTTTGCACATTCTCAAACAATTTTTTTTTTTAGGCCGCATAGTTTTCGACTTTTGATGAAAAATGTAAAAAAAAATACCATACCCAGATTTATTTATTTATTGAAATGCCTTAGAGATAAGGGGGGGGGGGGGCTTATCTCCGAAGTTTGCATAAAGAAAAATCTGAAATTATTCTATGTGATAGAAGTCTAAGTAAAGATCAAAAAAGTCGGATTTAAAAAATTCTTTTTGCATTTGATAGCCAATTGTTGATGAAAGCTATAGGCTATTTAACAACTCGCTAGGACGCTTAGGAGCCGAGCAAAAAGTCAGAAAGAATGCTTAGCGAAAACGAAGTAATAGCGCGGGCAGGCTATGCGATACGACGGGGTGGGTCGGGGTGACAAGAAATTTCACGCGGACGAAGTCGCGAGCAGGAGCTGGTAATTAATGTAAGTCTGAAATCGCCAATCAGTCTTGAGCAAGCATGGTGGTGATGTTGCTCCCAAGAATTGGAATCTCCCAAGAACAATGATCCATTGTAATTTAGTTTATTATAACGTTATATTGTCAACAGTATCATCGAGCAGCTGGGCGGCAAACAACGCGTTATGTTCCTCCTCAGCCACGATGACCCTAACGTGCGATATGAGGCTTTACTCGCTGTCCAGAAACTGATGGTTCACAACTGGTATGTACTGTAAACAGTTTTTACTTGTATTAATTAAAGTACGGGAAACCTATGATCTGCCAGGTCAGCTTCTACTGGAAATGTATAGTTTGATGTGTGGTTGCATATTCCAATATTGAAGGTGGGCCATCATTTTGATTTCATGTCAGGCGGCGGCCAGCTGATAGCTTTAGCGGGCCAATTCACATGCATTAGCAGGCCACTTAGCCCGCAGGCCTGGTGTTGAGCAGCCTTTGCGTGATGTAATACTTCATAGATCAAAGTTATCTTGATCTTTTCTGTGGACCAATCGAGAGTAGATTGTTGAACGAATAAGGCGATGATATAACACAAGTTACCATGTCTAGCTTGGGATATGAAGAGGTCATGTGTTGAAAGTGAAAGTATATCATATAGCTTATCTGTCCGCTGTTTTGGGCTTATCACGACGTATCAATACGATAAGATGATTACATAATGACTATGTCAATGAATTTGTTTAGCAAACGCTACCAGTAAACTGTATACATATCGTCATTGTGTTCTCGTCAGCTTAGACCTATGTGTTAAAAGTATTATAAGATATGGTTGACTGACTATACATTCTTTTTTTTTTACAGGGAATACCTTGGCAAGCAATTGGAGAAAGAACAAATCGACAAGCAGGCGGGCACTGTCGTCGGAGCCAAGGCTTAAACATGTTATATTTGTAAATTAAATGAAATATTTAATTCGTTGTTATAATATATTGTTGTCTTATAGGATACCAGGCTTATTACAGATACGGTAGCTGCATTACGTAAAGTATAATGTAAATAATGTGCCTCCGTTCCACTCTGACATTACTTAAATCTGTATCCTCTATAAAATCATGTGAAAAATGTAATTTGAGTGTTATCTATGTAGCTATGTAAAACAATAAAATAACACTAAATTAAAATGTTTAGTGGACACATTCCTGGGTTTATTACATAACAGATTTCATAAATATGAATGTGATTATTCCAAAAGATATTATATAATCAATCATTTGAAACTAATAGAATTTTAGTGGTTTGTGATGTGATAACTAACTACATCAGTATTGTGAATAAAGTTCGTCATAATTATGTTTGTTACTAGTTTTATTTTAGTTTCGTTCTTTGGCTTTGAGAAGAAACCGTAAAATATAGGCACATTTCGGTAAATAGTGTGGCTGATACTGGCATGGCCAATTGGCCACCGACAGGGATTTTTTTTTTAATTTGTCGGTCACAGTTTTCTCCCAACTTTTCGCCAAGTCACAGATTGTCGGGTCTTAGGAGGATATAACGAGTTCAATTTTTAAGTATAGTCCAAGAACATCGTAAACTCTTCGGTCTAGCTCTTGGACTGTAGTAACTTGACCTGCTGCTGTGTGTACACTCGGCTACATATCAAGCTATACATTTCCAGTTTAGAGGCATGAGGAACAGTGTGTAAAGTTCACTCATCCTCCATAGAAAAGGGAGGATCCTCCGACCAGACGGGTGTCATGTCTGGTGGGCAACTGCCCGACGGTTGATGTCGGGACGTTGTATAATACTAGTCGCGCGGTAAACTGATTGCGCGATGCAGGCTTGCGTGACGTCATGTCTTTGTGATGCGTAGTTCGTATGTGGCGATGTAGATGCCGCCACATCCAGTATAAGCTGGCCTCATTGTATCTTATGCAATGCGAGATCAGCAGCTTATACTGGAAAAATATAACTAGATATGTAGCCGTGTGTACACAACATCACGCCATTTAGCGCGATGGACTAACCGTGAGAAAGTACTCTGTGGTGCGGGCCATGTTATTGTTGGGGTCTTGGTCTTACTACGTTAACGTACACAGGCCAAAGGAATTAAGTAACCAGACACGCACACTACAAAACTATATCCTACTGTACGTACTGCTCACAATGACAGCCTCGCACACATCCCATTCATAGAGTGAGTGCGCTGACGTCTTTTAAATGATAGTGTAACATAATTTCGCAATGTAGGATAGTTGCTCTCGTGGCGCAACAGGTAAGCATTCAACCTACAGTGACAGAATGATCTGAGTTCGAGCCTCGAGTTTACTAAAATATTATTTTTGAGATTTTGTAATTTAAAATGAATATACTAACTGAATAAAGCGATATTCTGACCAGTTTGAGAATCTACCACAAGTTTCTCGCCTACTTAAAATTATTTCCCAGTTTAGAAGCTAACTACCCGCTTTAAAAATATATTCCTGCCTTTAATTGTGAACTTATGTAGTCAGTCTGCATTAGCAACTACACATTATACTCTTTCTTTTGCACTTGAAGTTTGTGATTGTGATATATTGATTAATTTAGACCATGCATCATTTAACAAGATTTCAAAAAGCTCAGATTATTGTTTTGCATGAGAAAAAAAATATTTCTATTAGTGAAATCGCAAGGCGCCCAATGCTATCGGTGAGTGAAATTATTATTAGAATGTATTAGATTTAAGGAAAACTGTATTTATCGTTAGTCCTTATATATTTTTGAATAAATTTGATTTGATTTGATTTGATTTTGAATTTATTATGTCACCGTGATCCCACCCAGTAATTTTATTATGATTGTCTGTTGTATCTCATTTAACGAATTGTGGATATGAATAGTTGAATCTAATAGGAAATGACACCGGAATAGTTGAATTTAGTATAATGAGTGGCTATGCAGTTAACAAATAAATACAATTTTTGTTAACTGCATAGCCACTCATTATATCGATAATTATTTAATCATTTCCATTATTGGTTTACACAGTATTATAGTAATAGTTTTTTATCTGTGTTTTGTAATAAAATATTCAAAAATAATGAATATGTTTGTAAATGATTAGATAATAATAATAAAATACAATTTTAAAAGATTTCATTTTTTATCTAAAATATTTAAAAATGTAAATTGCATGTATGGTAATTAAACAAAGGATTTCTATTCTAAATAAAGTATAATAATATTGTTTAATACTTTTTAGAAAAAATAAAAAATCATCATTATATTATATTATTTGTTGTTTGTTTTTTTTATTTGTGTCATTATTATATTATATTATTTTTTATTTTTTATAAGTATGATATTATGTATTTCCTAGGTCACTCGCCCTGCCTTTTTATTTCCATTTTATCGTATTATAATTTTTATTATTACTGACCACTAGCCTTATATATCAATTGTATTTAAGTATATAAATATATATTCTCTGCATTGTATTTATATTGTGTAACTTTTATTTCTTAATTTATAATTTGGGAGGTGTATGTTTAGACCTAATATTTTCACTTTTTTTTTTGTAGAGAAAAACCGTTTGACTGTGGGTGCATTGTCACTGAGACAAGCGAAATAAACCGTCGCCTGCCTGGACCGACACCATTGGCTTGCACAAATGTTTCGCCTCGGCATCGTGCGTGAGATTGTTGCCACCCATACATCAGATCCATTCGCTTAGACCAGCATAACAGCAGCAGCACACAACGTCATTATGCAAACTGTACGGAACCACCTGCAAGCAGACGGTTTGACATGTTGCAAACCGACGCGTAAAATTTTGTTATATACCTACCGTGCACCGTCAAAATCGCGGAATATCGGCACTTCGATTGACAAAACAATGTCGTCATAATTACTGATGAAAAATGTCTTCGTCGAAAATCACCACCGACTTATCGTAACATACATATTATATACTACCTTTAAATTTCAGACATTTTAACGTTTTTAAATCTATTATTTTCCTAGAAATAATTAATAATGGTTGGTAATAATTATAATACCTACTGTTCCCGATACAGGTGGTAAATGTTTTTATTTTAATTTTAATTTTCAAAAATGTAGGTAATTCATATCTGTATATAACTGAACTAGCGACCCGGCCCTGATTCGCACGGTTTTTACGACTTGTTAAAACATGAAGGTTTCTATAATATATAAGTTAAATATTTATCATGATAGTGAAAACCGCATCAAAATCTGTGGCGTTAGAAGAACAACGCGGCTACACAGACAGACATGAAAAGCGACTTTATTTTATAATAGATACCTAAACGAAATACTTAATACTTTCACAGCATATTTAGCCATAATAAATTAAGTCGGCGGTACTGTGTAGGTAGGAGTGTGTGAGTGATGTTATTGTTACTGGATCAGATTATATTTGTTATCTATGTGACATGTTTATTCACTCCGCCCATTGTTGTATACATATTATATAATGGTATAAAAAGATGTAATAGCATGTTCTAAACATATTGTTGTATTTATAATAAAACATGTTCACTTTTGATGTTCTTTTTTTTAAATAAAGATATTTATTAAAAATGGTTTTATTTATTTAAGCAATTTTAAATAAATAAAACATTTTCTTAACAAAAATTGTTCTAATTGCTTTAGCTTAAAATAATAAATCGCAAAAAGAATCATCACTTCAGAGATTTGAACTCACACCGTAGTACTCAGAAGTATAATGCCTTATTCGTTGGGCTACGAACGCTTAAGTTTTCAACGCGAAATTATGTTATACTATAATTGAGAAGACATTAGCGCACTCACTCGCACATGAACGCGATCTGTGCGTGAGGGCATTGTGTGCTGTACGTAATGAATCGTTTTAACAGTAGCAATACAGTTTTGTAGTGTCACGCACACTACAACACTGGTTACTTATCTCTGTTGCAGACTGTACATACGCATATTTCCAGTGAGAGGGAGAGAGACGGAGCTATATACGACCTTACGACCTTGTTATTGTTCTGAGCGACCTATAGCACCGTCACTCTCACTGGAAACGTTCAACTTTTGCCGTGCTATAAGAGCTCATTATAAGCCCCCTGAGCGTAGTTCTGAGCCGTCCGCGTCGCCCTTAGACCATTTACCCTCATTTACCTAAATTATCTCGTCGCCCTCAGAATAATAACTATCACAGATTAAGTAGTATTATAACTATTATTCCGAGTGTTCTGAGCACAGAACAATAACAAAGCATAGAAGGAAGGCTAAAAACAGAATTCTGTAACTACCTTTAGTCCCGTTCTATTATTAGGTACGATAAAGGATGTGGGAAAGAGATAAATGTTTTACTCTTTGTTTTACTTTCTTGGCATGGTCACAAGATCAATTGTCATTTGGTTAAAAAAGTTATAGTATGACGCGGCCAAATTTGATAGTACTTTGTTTCAATGTCTGACAGTTCCTTCATTGAACTACCTGACTTATTCGCGTGTTCATTGTTTACGTGTTTGTCGTAATCTTCCATGGTTTTGCGATGTTTTAATAATATTTCTACTGTTAGATTGCATGAATTCTTTGTTTAACTACAAACAGTGAGTGTGTGGACGCTGTGGAGCAATTTCTAGTGTGGTTGGGGGCTGCCAGTCCCATTCATAGCGAAAATAAAATGAACAATAAATATTGACTTTCCATCGGTAAGTTTTTGCTCAATTTCTTGTTGCATATGATCTGTTAAACGAATATAAATACATAACAAATATTGCTGTGTCACTATATAGCTGAAACTAGTCGTAATATTTATTCCAATAGAAGTTATTAGCGAATATTCGGAAATTGTTTTGGGGTTATCTTGATCAGCCATAGTGACGTAAATAATGTTGTCGATACTTTTCTTTTACAGATATCCTAGACGATGTGAAAAAAAAAATGGATAAATTGTATTGGTAGACGAAATTGGACTCGGCCACATAATATGCTCCAAGCATTTTACTTTGTATTCATTTGGTAATGAACCTATGAAATGGATGTAGCATGTTCTTTAAGTCGTCACTTAGAGAACATGCTGTTCCTACATTATTTGTTATGGATAGAACAGATGAAATGGTCTGATATACAGGATGAATTTTTTATCATGCACCAAATTGAAATGGGAGATTTTACTCATCATTATGAACAACTTTTACTATGGGACCAAACCTGAAATCGCGAAAAAAAAATCAGCAGTTCAGTACATTTTGACGAGTTTGATGTAGATAAATGTACTGAACAGCTGATTTTTTTTCGCGATTTCAGGTTTTTTCGTATAGTAAAAGTTGTTCATAATGATGAGTATAATCTCCCATTTCGATTTGGTGCATGATAAAAAATTCATCCAGTATTATGATATAATTAAGGTATTTTATTGGCAATAAATAGTATCCCGTTCAAATTAAAACTTGATTTATTACATTACAGGAAATACTTAAGGAAGTCTGCGAAGAAGGACATAGCGCAGTACTGCAAATTAAAAGAACCGCTCACCATCAACAGCAATCTAACATGAAGACAGGTATAACATTTCAGAAATATGTTCACTTGATATATACGATACAATGATATTATATTAAAAATATCATTGATGCGATACTATTCTTCTAATTATCCGAGTCGGAAATATAATCGTGTGCAAATTTATTTACTTATTTTTAATAAAAAATACGTAATTGTAGGATCCCGTAGCAATGGAAGTTGAAACAGGACCTAGTACATCGGTACAGATTAATGAATCGCCACTGATATTGACATCTCGTGAAATCATCTCACATCAGTCAGGTAAGACATACAAATAAAACTATTTACCTAAATAAAAATGATGATAAAAAAACTTACATAAATTTTATTGAGAACTGTTCGTTTTAGGAATCCTTGACACAGATGACAATAACAAATTCAGAAATAATTGGATTCCATCCCGATTCAAGAAGACTGCGCTTTTGGCGAGTTCCTGGTCGCCAGAGCCGACTCCAGAATCCTCAGGAAGTTCATCCCTATTATGGTGTGGGCTGGAATTCGCGTAACAGATTACCTATTAAAGTTGCTAGGCTTTTTATTTAAAATATTATCTGGTCGTTATTTATTTTTTTATGTACGAAAAGTTTTTGTCGCTTTGGTACCATTTTGAATTTTCATAATAAATTTTATTTTTTCACTAATAACCATTTTATTTAATCAAATAATTCAAATCTCTATTAAATTACGCTTCTACTGATTTAAAATAATGTGTTATATAAAAAGTATTAAAATAAAAATTATTAGGTACTTTGAATACCCTTGTTCCCTAGACTTTGTTGGGTAGACTATGATGTAATCTAAAATTCAAATAAATATGAGAAAGTAAGTTGCTAAAAACATGACCACCGAATGTCTCCCACTTCTTGTCAATAAACTAGCATATGTAGTTATTATGTATATAATGTATATGTATAATACAATTAATAATAATAATAATTAAATGTAATGTAATGTATGTAATGTAATGTGTGTGTGTGTGTTAGTGTAATGTAATGTAATGTAATGTATGTAATGTAATGTGTGTGTGTGTGTTAGTGTAAGGTTGTGTAATGTATATGTATGTATATGTTGTTATTATGTGTGTGGTGTTATGTTGTAGTTATTATGGCAATTAAATACATTCGGGTTTAGCCGGGTCAGATTTAATACATGAAGAGCTGTCGGGAACCAAGGAAGACTTTGGTGATGAACTAAATAGTTCGTCATCATGACGAACTATTTAGTTCATACTTAAAGTATTCTTTCATTTTGAACGAATATATTAAGTACTAGCTTTTGCCCGCGACTTCGTCCGCGTTTCCGTCGTTTTTCGTAAAAAAGTACCATATGTCCATCCTCACGGTTCAGTGGTTTTGATGTAACAGACAGATTAACTTTCGTATTTGAGTAGGGAAATATAATATGTCAATCCACAATACTGTTGAAAAATATCGCAATAAGGAACCGCAGAATATTATTATTAATAGCTGTGCCCGCGACTCCGTCAGCGTGTAACTCCTTGTATGTTATTAAGTTAATGTATTGGACTGCTAAGCTATCGGGAGTTACACGTGTTATTGTGAGTCAACCATAAAAGATAGACATATGCTGTTGTGGGATATTTTTTAGATAATTTTATGTAGAACATTTCCGTCATAAATGATTTCTATGTAGCTTTAACCATTAAGGCTGCACACGGGACGGTAGCTTAAAAAATGGAGCAACTTCTCCCGTTTTCCCAACATTTCCCTTCACTGCTCTGCTCCTATTGATTGTAGCGTGATGAAAAGTATACTATAACCTCCCCAGGAGTATGAAGAATAATTGTACCAAGTTTCGTTAAAATCCGTCGAGTAGTTTTTGTTTCTATAAGGAACATACAGACAGACAGACAGACAGACAGACAGACAGACAAAAATTTTACTGATTGCATTTTTGGCATCAGTATCGATCACTAATTACCCCCTGATAGTTATTTTGAAAATATATATCATGTACAGAATTGACCTCTCTACAGATATATTATAAGTATAGATTGGGATCACAAGTATGTTTAGTTACTTCAAAATTTTTGGTACACACGGCTACAGATCAAGCTATACATTTCCAGTATAAGCTGATCTCGCATTGTATAGGATTTCCTTACAATGAGCGGTCAGTGTAAACTGGAAATCTATAGCTTGATGTGTAGCCGTGTGTACCTACGGTTATTATTCTTGGCAGTATAAGAAAGAATGTTATTGTAAATTCTATCGACGTTGAAATTTAGTGGGTACATCACTAGTCGGAATAAAATGAATGACAACCTACAAAATTTCGAAACGTCTTCTGTATACGTGTCCTTCTTTAACATCATAGCGGCTCCATAAGTCAAAATGAAACAAATATATTGAGTTCAGTTGCTATTTTACCACTACTTCTATGCTTTAGTCGTTGTTCTGAGGTTCTGAGCTTAGAGCATTTTGATTGATCGAGTATTAATGTTCTGTGATTTTGATTCGTCGCCGGATACCATAGACATAGGTTGGATTGGTCATAGACAAGTAAGAAAACGTGCCGAGCTCAGAAGAACGACTAAAGCTCAGATTAAGTAGTATTGACTAAAGCATAGAAGAAGTAGTGCTAAAATAGCAACTGAACTCAATATATTCAATGATATTATAAGTAAAAAGGTGTAGATAGGCCATAAGGGCTCAGCAAGCGGCACGTTAAAATGTAGACAAGTGACCAAACTGGACCTCAGTGTCGCGTCGCCGACGTCAACGGATGCACTTCACGTACCGAGTGCATTAAAAGCATGATTAAAAGTGACCCAAAAACACCGAAAATGCCGTCGTATGTTATGAGATATTGCACAAATTATACAAGAAAAATTTCTAAAACTCAAGTAATCACATATCATTCGTTAGTATACTATATCTATACTAATATTATAAAGAGGTAAAATTTGTTTGTAAGTTTGTAAGTTTGTATGTAGGGGGTAATCTCCGAAACTAATGATCCAATTCTAAAAATTTTTTCACTGGTAGAAAGCTACATTATTCCTGAGTGCTATAGGCTATAAATTATATTTATATCATGCATATTAGCCGAGCTATCACAATTTTTGTCTAACAAGTCGGAAAGAAATACGTCTTTAAACAGACTTTTTTGCATGCGCTGCCTAAACGGTTGTTTAAAATTGAAAACAATGTATGGCAGTCTGGTCCGTCTTAAATAATTCTACAAAAAAGTCCGCGACACCATATTTCTATCTTTTATATTTTACCTTTTATACATCTTTTATTGTTTTAAAAAAGTATTTTTTAGACATACTTACGTTTGGATGATTATTTAAACAACAACACATTAATCCTTATCAAAATAAGTTATTTTATGATCACAAGGATATCATAGAGATAAGATTTGGCCTTTACAGTATGGCAATTGGTCGTACAGTTTCGGAAATAATATAAAATTACTAAAACGCTAAATAACTTTAATTCATACCGCTCGCTCTTGCTTGAGCAAACATGTTTAGTGCGGACGTTTTATCAATTTTAACTATAGATAGCGTTGTGCAAATAAGTAATTTTTCTGAATTGCGAGATTTATTATTTCAATAATGTCGGCGGAATACAACGGAAGAGTTTGTTTTTTTGTTAGTTTGTTTGAACGCGCTATCTCTGGAACTACCCCAGTCGGATTTGAAAAAATCTTTTTGCATTTTATAACCAAGTTCTTGAGGAGGGCTATAGGCTATTTAACATCACGCTAGGTCCCTTAGGAGACGAGCGCGAAGTAATAGCGCGGGCAGGCGATGCAGAAGGATATAGGCAATTTAACATCACGTTAGGGCCCTTAGGAGTCGAGCAAAAATAAAAAATCTCAGAAAGGATGCTAAGCGCAAACGAAGTAATAGCGCGGGCAGTCGTTGCGATGCGATGCGTGGGGGTTAGTGGGTGGGGGGGGGGACAAGAAATTTTACGCGGACGAAGTCGCGGGCAGAAGCTAGTATCTTAATATTTTCAAAAAATCAAACATTATATTCGTAAAATATGGCGTCAGAAAAGAATAGACGTCAAATAGAGATAGACGTCATTACTGATCATAGAGTAAAATTATGCCTAAGAATAGACAAGTCAGCCTGACAGTAGGTAGGTATAAATGGTGGCACATTGTTTAGACTTAAATGTAATTTTTATTTTTGTTATGATGAGGTAGGATAAATTAAATACATACATATAGTGTATGTAACACTATTATATTCAAATCAAAACATTAATTGTTTACTACCTACTTTCAATGCAATTTTCCTACTTTATTACTTTTACTACATGAACTCATGAGTGAATCAAATTTTTAGGCAAAAATCACGGTTTTGCGGTAAAATGTCATATCTGATTATTATTCTATATAGTTTCTAGTACACGAGACGACGCACTGTCGCAAATTATATTTGTCTCTTTTTCGCCCGCGATAACTGAATCGTGCCATCCAAATTTGACGTATAAACGTAAGTGTGCTATTGCAATATTAAGTTATTTATGTGTGCATT
Organism: Cosmia trapezina; assembly: GCA_905163495.3. Classification (NCBI taxonomy): domain Eukaryota; kingdom Metazoa; phylum Arthropoda; class Insecta; order Lepidoptera; family Noctuidae; genus Cosmia; species Cosmia trapezina. Next base: position 14,115,247 of record LR991038.1, read on the forward strand.
AGTGTGCCGATTCTGAATATCGAATGTTGTATATGTAACCTATCTACACCTTTTTACTTATAATATCATTGAATATATTTGTTTCATTTTGACTTATGGACCCGCTATGATGTTAAAGAAGGACACGTATACAGAAGACGTTTCGAAATTTTGTAGGTTGTCATTCATTTTATTTCGACTAGTGATGTACCCACTAAATTTCAACGTCGATAGAATTTACAATAACATTCTTTCTTATACTGCCAAGAATAATAACCGTAGGTACACACGGCTACACATCAAGCTATACATTTCCAGTTTACACTGACCGCTCATTGTAAGGAAATCCTATACAAGGCGAGATCAGCTTATACTGGAAATGTATAGCTTGATCTGTAGCCGTGTGTACCAAAAATTTTGAAGTAACTAAGCATACTTATGATCCCAATACTTAATATATTCGTTCAAAATGAATCAATACTTTAAGTATGAACTAAATAGTTCGTCATCATCATCACCAGTCTTCCTTGGTTCCCGACAGCTCTTCATGTATTAAATCTGACCCGGCTAAAACCGAATGTATTTAATTGCCATAATAATTACTGATGAGTTTATTGAAAAGAAGTGGGAAACATTCGGTTTTGCAAATGTTTTTAGCAACTTACTTTCTCATATTTATTTGAATTTTAGATTACATCATAGTCTACTCAACAAAGTCTAGGGAACAAGGGTATTCAAAGTACCTAATAATTTTTATTTTAATACTTTTTATGTAACACATTATTTTAAATCAGTAGAAGCGTAATTTAATAGAGATTTGAATTATTTGATTAAATAAAATGGTTGTTAGTGAAAAAATAAAATTTATTATGAAAATTCAAAATGGTACCAAAGCGACAAAAACTTTTCGTACATAAAAAAATAAATAACGACCAGACAATATTGTAAATAAAAAAATAAAATGCCTAGCAACTTTAATAATCTGTTACGCGAGTTCCAGCCCACACCATAATACGGATGAACTTCCTGAGGATTCTGGAGTCGGCTCTGGCGACCAGGAACTCGCCAAAAGTGCAGTCTTCTTGAATCGGGATGGAATCCAATTATTACAGAATTTGTTATTGTCATCTGTGTCAAAGATTCCTAAAACGAACAGTTCTCAATAAAATTTATGTAAGATTTTTTATCATCATTTTTATTTAGGTAAATAGTTTTATTTGTATGTCTTACCTGACTGATGTGAGATGATTTCACGAGATGTCAATATCAGTGGCGATTCATTAATCTGTACCGATGTACTAGGTCCTGTTTCAACTTCCATTGCTACGGGATCCTACAATTACGTATTTTTTATTAAAAATAAATAAATAAATTTGCACACGATTATATTTCCGACTGGGATAATTAGAAGAATAATATCGCATCAATGATATTTTAATATAATATCATTGTATCGCATATATCAAGTGAACATATTTCTGAAATGTTATACCTGTCTTCATGTTAGATTGCTGTTGATGGTGAGCGGTTCTTTTAATTTGCAGTACTGCGCTATGTCCTTCTTCGCAGACTTCCATAAGTATTTCCTGTAATGTAATAAATCAAGTTTTAATTTGAACGGGATACTATTTATTGCCAATAAAATACCTTAATTATATCATAATACTGGATGAATTTTTATCATGCACCAAATCGAAATGGGAGATTGTACTCATCATTATGAACAACTTTTACTATGGGAACAAACATGAAATCGCGAAAAAAAAATCAGCTGTTCAGTACATTTGTCTACATCAAACTCGTCAAAATGTACTGAACAGCTGATTTTTTTTTCGCGATTTCAGGTTTGGTCCCATAGTAAAAGTTGTTCATAATGATGAGTAAAATCTCCCATTTCAATTTGGTGCATGATAAAAAAATCATCCTGTATATCAGACCATTTCATCTGTTCTATCCATAACAAATAATGTAGGAACAGCATGTTCTCTAAGTGACGACTTAAAGAACATGCTACATCCATTTCATAGGTTCATTACCAAATGAATACAAAGTAAAATGCTTGGAGCATATTATGTGACTGAGTCCAATTTCGTCTACCAATACAATTTATCCATTTTTTTTTTCACATCGTCTAGGAAATCTGTAAAAGAAAAGTATCGACAACATTATTTACGTCACTATGGCTGATCAAGATAACCCCAAAACAATTTCCGAATATTCGCTAATAACTTCTATTGGAATAAATATTACGACTGGTTTCAGCTATATAGTGACACAGCAATATTTGTTATGTATATATATTCGTTTATCAGATCATATGCAACAAGAAATTGAGCAAAAACTTACCGATGGAAGGTCAATATTTATTGTTCATTTTATTTTCGCTATGAATGGGACTGGCAGCCCTCAACCACACAAGAAATTGCTCCTCAGCGTCCACACACTCACTGTTTGTTGTTAAACAAAGAATTCATGCAATCTAACAGTAGAAATATTATTAAAACATCGCAAAACCATGGAAGATTACGACAAACACGTAAACAATGAACACGCGAATAAGTCAGGTAGTTCAATGAACGAACTGTCAGACATTGAAACAAAGTACTATCAAATTTGGCCGCGTCATACTATAACTTTTTTAACCAAATGACAATTGATCTTGTGACCATGCCAAGAAAGTAAAACAAAGAGTAAAACAGTCATCTCTTTCCCACATCCTTTATCGTACCTAATAATAGAACGGGAATAAAGGTAGTTACAGAATTCTGTTTTTAGCCTTCCTTCTATGCTTTAGTCGTTCTTCTGAGGTGCCGAGTACAACTGGCCTTATGCTAGATACACACGCAGTGACCACCGCCCGGCGACTCACTGGCGATTTCATAAAAACCAAAAACTGATGTCTACACAGACTTTGACAGCAGATTTGTCGATATGGATTACAAAATCTGTATGTGGAAACGAGATTTTGAAATCACACATCATGGACCTAAAAAAAAAGGCGGACGCCGTCTCCTTTAACAATAACTGAAGCACCCATAGTAAGTCAGTGCGCTAATGTCTACAAGCCAGCACGCACACATTCACACCATAGTAAGCCGGCCGCCATTACGTTACACGAGCGACGGCGTCTTTGCAGGTACTCAAATCACGCACACATAGATCGGTAGGGTGCTTCACTTTCGATATGCGTGGTGCGGAGTCCATCTTTTTTTATAAGTCTATGTCACACATAAACGCTGTACTCTTAAAACCACAGTAGACAAGTGTCTCTGTGACAGTGCCATAGGAGCCTACACCCTACGAATAAGTAATACTTATTACACTTATTACGAACTTACTTACCTATTTTAACTTATTACACTTATTACGAATAAGTAATACTTATTCGTAGCCCACACCCCACAAGATCACAGCACAGATTGCTATATTAGTAGCTGCAATCTGTGAAAAATAGGACTGTCATTGGATATGTCTGTGCTGTGAGTAATGTGAGTCTGTCAGTGTCAAAATCTAATAGCATTCTTCTTGCACAACAAACCGGCGTTTTGAAAATATATTATTATAAAATAATGGAGAACGTCCTAGTGCTTAAAGATTACAAAAATGTGCCAGATATAGTACACGAGTATAGTCCTACACTTAAATTTGGTCATATACCTTTGGTGATAGATAACGGTTAGCACATTTATTATTCTCATTGTTAAATTACTAACATTAACAAAATAACCTGAACCTACATTAATTCTGTATAATAATGTTTAATTTTAAGGTTCGTATCAATGCAGAGTTGGGTGGTCAATTTATGATGAGCCTAACCTCGTTTTCAAAAACCTGATAGCTAGACCTAGGAAGGATAGATGTAAGAAAGATGCCGAGCCTCCGGCCACTCCACCAATACAGATTGGTAATGATATCGTAAATATAGAAGCAGTGAGGTTAGTACAAAAAATACGATTCCATACATAAGACATAGTCTCATGAATATCTACAGTATACAACTAGTTATTTATTTTATCTTAACCATTCACACAACATTCCCTGTTAAATCAATTGGCTTATCATGTCACATAAGTTAAATTTAGGTGTTATGTTTGTTTAGTTTATTTTGAATTTCGTTTTTATTACTTGGTTTATAATTTAATAACTAGAAAGTATGGAGATTTATATGTAGTTTTTACTATTCCATTAGGGCAACCTGTAAAGATAGATTTAAGGTGTTTATTAGTAAAATAAACCATGTGAGCTTATAGTACAGTCTGCGTCAAAAACATTGGGACAAACAGACTGTTCAAAATGATCTCAACAAGCAACAACTAAGATAATTAAACTTTCTCAATTGGATAAAGTTCTTGTCAGAATTACAGTTGTTGTGTACTATCTTCATTCTGAAACATTCCTTGTGTCATTGAGTTAATATTTTGTTTTCATAGTTGTTTAGATCATTTTGAACAGTCTTTTGTCCCAATATTATTGACACTGACTGTACCTACCTTATATACTTAGGTAATAAGGGATGGTATCTGCAACTCCATGTCAATGCGCACATTTTGCGTGTGGTACCTACATGGAAGTTAAACAATAATAATCATCTCATTTTCAGATTCCAACTGAAGACTCAGTTTGATAAAAATGTAGTGACACATTTTGAAGCACAGGAGCAAGTGTTTGACTACATCTTCTCTCATTTGGACATAGACAATGATGGCAGTGTCCCACATCCTATTGTTATGACTGAAGCCTTTGTAACACCCAATTATTGTAGGCAGTGTATGTATGAAAATATTATACTCATGATTCTTTAATAGCATACCAGAGAAGTTTACTAAAAAGCATCCAGTTTCGCTGCCACCTGCCTAAATGGAAAATATTTTTTCAAAAACAAATAATGAAAACCATAAATAAAAGCAATAGACAAGCAACTAACCTCATAATATTCAAACTTTTTTTCTTATTATCCAACCTTTCATTTTATACAATTTTAAACTTAACTAAAATTGCACCTTTTGAATTTAATTATATCATAATAGTCCTTTCACATGTTTTGTACTTATCTTGGTTTTACTGGGAAACCTAGCTATTGAATACTGTAATACACATACTCTGTAACATATCTCATATCTGTATGTATCGCTGTTGGTTGCCTAAATAAAGAAAATAAATTACCATTTTTACTACGGCATCAGCCATTCTCATGTAATTTTGCACAAAAGAAAAAGTTAAACTTTAAAGTCTAGCTAGGAACCTGTTAATTGCTGCTTCTATGGTGTGAAATGACCAGCTAGGCAAGTAATAATTGTTATTTTTCTAATTTTCAGTAATGTCTGAGCTGCTATTCGAAGGCTATGGTGTCCCAGGGGTGAGCTATGGCATTGATTCCTTGTTTAGCATGTATAAGAATGATATTGGGGATACAGCACTCATTATAAACTGTGGCTACCACACAATACATATCATACCTGTGATCAGGGGACAAGTCATTGAGGACCACGCTAGAAGAATTAATTTAGGTAACATTGCAAAGGCATTTGTGAAAAGTATACTGTTAAAGCTCTTATACAGGGTGTAATTGTTAACACTGTTATCCTTTTAAGGAGTCATTGTACTTATCATTATGAACAACTTTTACTATGGGACAAACCTGAAATCGCGAAAAAAATAAACAGCTGTTCCCTACATTTATGTTCGCATAGCTCGTCAAAATATAGGAAACAGTTGATTTTTTTTCATGATTTCAGGTTTGGTGATTCAAATTACACCCTGTATGTATATTTCAGGAGGCAGTGAAATGATATACTACTTACACAAGCTCCTGCAACTGAAATACCCGGTACATGTCAATGCAATCACTATGTCTAGAGTGGAAGAAATTCTTCAGGAACATAGCTCAATAGCACTGGATTACCAGGAGGAGATCAGGAAATGGGCTAATGCAGATTATTATGAAGCTAATGTTAAGAGAGTACAGCTGCCTTATGTACAAGCTGCAAGTTCTTCTGGGTTGACTGGTAAGGTACTTTTTAGGGTTCCGTACCCGAAAGGGTACCAAAAGGAACCCTATTACTAAGCCTCCACTGTCCATCCTTCCGTCTGCCTGTCACAGGGCTGTATCTCATGATTGTAATTGGTAGACAGTTGATATTTTCACAGATTGCGTATTTCTATTACGGCTATAACAAATCTATATACATAAAAGAAAGTTGTGTTAGTTACACTATTTATAACCCAAGAACGACTGAACCGCTTTGTCTGAAATTTGTTGGTGACGTAACTTAGTACCAGGAGACACAGGACATAGAATACTTAAAATGAAAAAATAAAAAACGGATAAAACGTGGTATAAAAACGGCTGGACCGATTTAGATGAAATTTTGTGTGTTTATTTGAATCGTTTCCTTTCCAAAACACAATTGAACCCGGTAGGTGGTGCTGCAGTCGGGTTCTAGGATCATTTAGACAGGACAACGACTGTCGAGGCTGCTAGTAAATGATAAAAATAAAATAAAGTTAAAAATTAAAGGTATACAATAAACTTCTAGTTTTGAAAAAAAAAAATAAAATTATTCTAGCATGTGGGATGTCATTGTCTACAACTCATTGAGTAGAGTACAAATGATTTTTTTATTTTTTTTTATCTTCAAAAATAAAGAAAAATGTTTACATTTTAGACCATTATTAGTTTTAAGAGCGTTGTTGAATTTTTTATACGTAAATCGAGAACTTGGGAGATTTTGAAGTGATTTTGGTCACATAATTTATTTTTTTAGCTTCTTTTGACTTCAATCATCGTAATTATCATATATTTTTATTTAAAGTCTATTAAAAAAAACTTGTTCAAATTGAATTATTGACTACGAAAACAGTCGATTTCGAAGGCGCGATTTCCAGATGACGCGCGAAGGCTCAACTTTGAACTAATCTTACACCAATTATTACTACTAATTAAGAAGGTAAAGTGGTATTCATTCGAAGAGGCATATCCTGAAATTTAAAATGCATTGAGAAAAGTTTGATTTTTAATTCATTAACTTGTATTTTAATCACGTCTAAGATAATCAAAAATCGAGAAATCGACTACAAAAAAACACGTCATTTCTCAGAATCTAAAAGTCATTTGGCAACACAAATCATTTTATACGTAAGAAGAAAGATTGTACTATATATGTGTAAAAAATAAAACATATCTGTCTTCAATCATTTACGAAAATAATTTTTTAAAGTGAGTATAAAATCGGGTGCATCGAACGGCCTAAGTCAGTCGCGCTCTGGCGCTCTTCGACGCAGGACCTATGTTGGTTGACCTCCCGCCGCCGCGCATGCGCCTCGCGTGATATATAGTCAATTGTAGTGCGACTAAATATTTTTAATCCTTTCATTTAAGTAATATTTTAAGAAGCTAATGTGGTAGGCACACTTACTTTAGGAGAATTATGTTACAATTCTTGAATTATGTTGTATTACTTGTAATATTGATATTGTAATTACAATATCAATAATACAATATAATTTGGTCAAAATGTAAATCCAAGATGGTGGCTGCGAAAATTTTTAAATTTTTCGTCATGGGGATCGTTCCCATTGTTCTCGAGGATGCTAAAGCCGATAGTGACGTTAAAATGTAAATCCAAGATGGCGGCTGCGAACATTTTCAAATTTTTCATCATGGGTATCGTTTTCATGGTTCTTGTGGGTGCTAACGACGATAGTGTAGTCAAAATGTAAATCCAAGATGGCTACAAGAATTTTGGAGGATGAATATGGAGAAAAAATTTATATCAGATTTTTATTTGAAATCTCTACTGCCACAATCTCTATTGTGGATCCGTGACAAAGGAGACGGAAACCATGTCATATAAACTTGGGCCTGGGCCTGGGTTGTAAAAAGATGAAATTGGTGTCAATTTATAGCTACTATATTATCAAACCATCACTGAACATTTTGCGGATTTTCGCGGTCTGAGTTTCGAGTTAAAAGAGATGTAATAAAAGTGAGGTTACATAACGATCTACATATAGGTACTTAACAGCTGATTTTTGAAGTTCTTCAGCTCGACGACCACGTAAACTACAGCCTCTAGTCACTTTGCCACAATTTACACAACGATCCATGGTGCCAATATGAAATCAGTAGGCTGGTCGTAATATACAAAATAACAAGTTCAAGTCCAACGTTTATGCGGGGTTCTCCGTACCGTGTCCGGTGTGGTAGCAAGGTTCGTACAAGAAGCAAGATCAGAAGTCCGCAGAAAGAAAACATTGGTCGAGGAAAACATCAATAAAACTGTGGGAAATATACTCAAATCGCGACCGCACTAAACGATACGAAACGAGTGAGGCATAGATAAAGGAGTAGGGTAGAATTGGGGGTTCTATATCACGCATAGTTCTCGCTAACCGCTCGAACTGCGTGATACAGACCCCCCAGTTCTCCACACATTGGTCTACGATACAGCGGTTGGCAATACAGATTGAAACTACCTACTCGTATTACACTTGTGAAGAATTCTTATACCAGTTACAGATCAATCAAATATTTGTTGTGTGGGAATTGCACCCACGACATGTAGGGTCGATGTCAATCTAACCACTGCACCAAGTCAGCGTTAATAATATCGGCACGAGCAGACTATTTCACATGATCTAAACAATTATAAAAATCAAATATTAACTCTGTATCCAATTGAGATAAAGTTTAATTTTCAGAGTTGTTGAGATAATTTTGAACAGTCTGTTTATCCCGATATTTTTGACGCTGACTGTACCTATAGGATGTTTTGATCCAGGCTTATGCTTGCTCATTTTTTAGAGTATTATAGTAAAATAAATAATGGCAAAAACATGAAAACCAGACCGAAACAAATACTTATTTGTTCCGTGCGGGAATCGAACCCGCGACAGTTGACGCATTTAGTAGCAGCACGTTTATAAACTAATATTTACATTGTGATGCAACGAGACGAGCTTTTCATCAATGCGCCAAACGTGTCGTCGCAAATGTGACAAAATACTGGATCCCTTCGAAGATTGGAAGATTTACGATGATCCTTGGATGCAAACATGCCATACATTTTATAAATGTATTACAAAAATGAATGTCTAGCCTTAACTTATTTTGGTAGGTAAGTGTTTAAAAACCGATTGTTACCATTTTAATGACACACTTCATAGACCGATAATGAATAGTTAAGGTAAGTACATGCAACTTCCTTTTTAGAATTTCGTCTCAGGTTACTGCGACAGTGTGTCGCCACCGACCTTATCTGGAATTGTAGGCTGTGCGCATAGTGTCTATTACAGAACAAACGATTATAGACCTTATTTAGAGAGTGCTGTAAATGTAATGTACAGCGCACCTAACAAAATCGCTTTCTTAGTTTGTTAGCGATTAATTACTGTAACCACAGCTTTAAAAATGTAATCTATAAATATGACTGCATTTTATAATTTCATTTTAATTAGCGCGCATCCCGGGTTGTAACGGTTCTTAGTTTTTTTTTTTCAATATTATTGTGAACAAACAAGTATGTGCGTATAACTCTGCAATTATTATTTGTATCGAATAATAGTTAATTAAACTTATGGGTTTATGAGTGAAAATTAATAATGGTGTTCTTAATTTTAGGTCGACCAATCCCTTCGATTCTGACTGTGAAATACCAGCATCTCAGCCAGCACCGTCGGTAGAGAAAAAGAAGTCGAGGAAAAAGGCTGTCGGCAAAGCAAATAAAACTGCAATAAAGAAAATTACCAGGGCTCCGGTGGTTAAATCTAGCTTTTTTGGGTCCGACACGGAGTCGGACGCTGATCTGCCGGTGCCATCGACATCGGCTAAAAAAAGAAAGCTGTCGGATTCAGAGGTATGCTAAAGTTTTTTTATTTGTAAATGCAGTCCTTTTCATTTTCAATTTATTTTTTATTTTGTTTACATATTATTCACATCATATTATTTATCATATTATTTCACTGACTAAGATATTCTAAATACGATTCCCGAGTTTTTTTATGTGTCTTTTTTAATTTTTATTTTCCATTATTATTATTTTTTTTATTTATTTTTTTACATATTAGTTCATCTACCTACTGGCTAAGATATTCTAAATATGATTCCCGGGTCAGTTAAAATTTATGGATCAGTATATTTTTGAAGGTTCTTTCATGAAGGTTTTTTTTTTTTTTTAATTTCTAATGATAATCATTCTAATTTCAGAACGAACAAGAAATTGGCGGTGAACCTATCCGAGCAGCTGCGCTGCGGAGCTTCTTGTCAAGACGTAGTGGTTCCGGTTACACACTCCAGCGGGATCCCACCCGCCAGGGCAACTACTACGTGGAACTGCGTGTTTACAACGCTCGGGAAGCGGAGGCGCTCAGCAACGACCGCTGGAAACGAGCACTAGTTACCTTCAAATCCTCTGTTGAAGACAGCAGTCAGGTATGGAATGCAGTTACAAAACTTGTGACCGCTGCTAAAGAAGATTATCGTAAGATACGACCGATACTCTATCAGTCTAACGTATTTTAAAATTAGGTACGCGTCTTACCACAATTTAAAGGACTCATATTTTTGCTCTTTTGATAATTATACCTAATATATAAACTTGTTTAGAAACATTTAAAGGACCTATAATATAATGGCATACCTTGATTTTTAAATGTTTTTTTCTTGTTTTTTTGCTCTTTTTATTATTATAAAGTTTGAAAAACATTTTTATACACAAAAGTTGGTAACGATCACTTTATCAGTCTAATCTATATTCTATATTGTTTGAATTTAAGTAAGTACCTACGTATGAAGTCTATGATTGATCTTTCTTTTTTTTTTTTTTATTAATGTTTGTTTTCTCAGATACCTAATTGTAATGAAATATAATCTTGCATAAATAGGTACTTACTTTTATATATTTTTTAATCATTATTTGTATGATTTCTTTCAGTAAACCAAAAAACTAAAAACCAAAAGCCAAAAACTAAAAACCAAAAGCCAATAAACTCGAATTAATGAATATCAAAGCTTAAAATTCTAGACCAGTAATTATGGCCTTGAATCTTATCCTTTAAGTACTTATAAAAATCCAGATCAGTAATTCTGACCTTGAACCTTAATCTTTAAGTAGTTAAAAATTCTAGACCCGTAATTTTGACCTTGAAGTACTTAAATCAAAACTGAAAACAACTTAAATAAATATACAAAGATTTATTTTGGTGAATCTAATTTTCTTTACTTTTTTTTTGTATTCAATATAATCAAACATGAAATTTTGTCCAGATTGTAAGGTTTATGTCCAAAAATATTCATCACATAAGAAAAGTAATATACATAAATCAAACTGTTTGTTGAGCACTGAATTTGATAATGTGCAAATAATAGCTACTGCTTTCAAAAATAGAATTGCTAGTTACAGATTTAATCCAACAAGTTTAGATAACATATCACCGGAGATATTTTTATCAGATACTTCTAGCACGATTTACAAGATTATTGAGACATTGCGATTAAAACATCGATCGATTAAAATACAATTTGAGCTTTTTGTACTTTACAAGTTACCTAAAAATGATGAATTGTCTTTGAAATCTTTCAATACAAAGTATTATGTGATCATTCAGAATAGTAATATAAAATTATTTTTTGAAGAATGTGTGCAAAAAATGTTGTATAAGTGCACAGAATTTGAATTATCAGAATCTGGTTGGGCTATAGAGTCGATTAATCATTTGGAAATGAATATAGTTAAGTATAATCCCTTAAAAGCTAGCAGTTACATATCTTTACCCATAAAAATTGTTAAAACAAAGTCATGTCTTAACATTTGCAATAAAGATAGACATTGCTTTCTCTGGTGTATTGTAGCACATATGTATCCAGTAAGGTCTAACAGTAATAGAGTTTCATCATATCCACATTACTCTAAATTGTTAAACATAAATGGTATATCTTTTCCTCCAACATTTGATGACATAAAACAATTCGAAAAAAAAAATCCTCATATAAGTGTAAATGTTTATGGTTTAGAAAAAAAAAACACTATTACTGGACCATTATACAAAACGTTACAACGGAAACTGACCCACGTAAATTTATTATTAATTGAAAGAGGAGACAAAAATCATTTCTGTTTAATAAAAAATTTTGCTCGACTAGTTCATGGTCAACTAACAAAACACAAATCTAAAATTCACTTATGCGATGAATGTTTTTTATACTTTGATTCAGAGGCAAAATTAGATAATCATAATTGTGCCCGGATGCAAACAGTGCTCCCAGAAGAGAATAGTAAGCTTCGGTTTTCTAATTATATAAGGACTCAAAGAATTCCTATTGTTATTTATGGAGACTTTGAAAGCCTACTTCGAGAATATTCAGATAAAAATAAAAGTCAGTATGTCGAAAACATACAAATTCATGAAGCAACTTGTTTCGCCTATTATATATGCTGTGAGTCTAATCCAGAACTTAATAATTTAGTATCTTATCGAGGTCCAAATTGTTCAAAAAAGTTTGTAGAATCTATTACTAAGGATTTAGAACGTTTGTATGACATTTTATTTTTGCCTAAAGACATGTCCCCGTTGAATGATGAAGAGCTTCTTTCATTTAAGACTGCTACAGTATGTCATATTTGTAAAGAAAAATTTTCTAATAATGATCGCATCGTTTATGACCACGATCATTTCACGGGTAAATATCGTGGTCCAGCTCATAATTCATGCAACTTAAATAATAAGTCTGTAAAATTTATTCCCATAATATTTCATAACCTTTCAGGATATGACTGTCATTTATTTATAAAAGAACTTTCAAGTGTTTGCGGTCGAATCAATTTAATTCCAAAAACCAAGGAAAAATATGTTTCTTTCACTAAATTTTTCCCATTTAATTCTCAGAAAGTAGCTCAATTAAAATTTATAGATTCTTTCAATTTCTTAAGTTCAAGTTTAGACAACTTAGTAAAGACGCTGGACCCCCATGATTTAAAGCATTTACAATCATTTTTCACTGATGAAAATTTATTCCGACTATGCCTTAGGAAAGGAGTGTATTGCTACGATTATATAGACTCCTGGGAACGGTATGCGGAAACTCAGTTACCAGATCGCCCAAATTTTTATAATAAACTCACATCCGATACAGTGTCTAGTGACGATTACAATCACGCTTTAAATGTGTGGTCTAAATTTGGTATTAAGAATTTAGGTGAATATACTGATTTATATTTGAAATGTGATGTCTTACTATTGTGTGACATATTTGAGAAATTCCGATCTATGAGTTTATGTCATTATGAACTTGACCCGTGTCATTATGTTTCATCACCGTCATTAAGCTGGGACGCCATGCTCTTGTTAACTAATGTAGAATTAGATTTAATATCAGATATAGAAATATATCAAATGCTAGAAAAAGGTATCAGAGGTGGTCTTGCTCAATGCTCGCTGCGACATGCAAAGGCTAATAATAAATATTTGGCAGACTATAACGAAAAAAAACCCAGCACATTTTTGGTTTACTTAGATTGTGTAAATTTATACGGCCATGCTATGACACAAAGACTTCCCACTGGAAATTTTAGATTTTTAACAAAATCTGAAATAGCTTTATTTGAAATTGCATCCGTTTCTGCTGATAGTGACGAAGGGTACATACTTGAAGTTGATATTCATTATCCTCCTGATTTACATGATGCGCATTCTGATTTACCATTTGCGCCAGAAAAATTATCTGTTCCTATTCCATGTGATAGCAAAAACACTAAACTAATTGCTAATCTGTATGATAAATATAGATATGTCATCCACTATGTTCACTTACAAGAATGTTTAAAGAATGGTCTTATATTATTAAATATCCACAAAATTCTGGTATTTACTCAAAAAAATATCTTAGAACCATACATAAATCTTAATACAGTACTCAGACAAAAAGCTAACTCAGATTTCGAAAGAGATTTTTTCAAAAAGCAAAATAATTCAATATTTGGTAAAACGATTGAAAACAAAAGGAAACAAGTGGATGTTAAATTAGTTAATGTGTGGAAAGATTGCTCTAATAAGACCAATAAAATTAAGGGGGCAGAAAAATATGTGAGTGCCCCTAATTTTAAAAATATGGCTATTATTTCAGAAAACCTTGTTGCAATTCAATTAGAGCCTGCTAAAGTTGTTTTAGATCGACCAATATACATTGGTTTTACAATACTAGAACTAGCAAAGTGTCATTTATATCAATTTCACTATTCTGTTATGAATGAAATATATAAGGATGGCATACAGCTTTGTTATACTGATACTGATAGTCTCTTGTATTTAATACAGACTGATGATTTTTATAAAGACATGAAACAAAATATAAAATATTTTGATACTAGTAACTTTGAAGAAAATAATATTTATGGTATTCCAAAAGCGAATAAACAAATACCTGGTTATTTTAAGGATGAGATGGGTGGAGATGTCATTACCGAGTTTATTGGTTTGAGGGCTAAATTATACTGTATAAATAGTTTAAATAATACAATTAAGAAAGCTAAAGGAGTTAAAAAGTCTATTTCTAATAAACTCACTATTGAAAAATATAAAAATACTTTGAATAATGACATAAACCTCAGAGATACTATGTATGTCATTCGATCTAAAAATCATAAGTTGTATACACAGAAAATTAATAAATTAGTACTTAATGGAAATGATGACAAACGTCAAATAAAAAATAAAAAAAATTATACTGTACCTTGGGGTCATCATCGGACTATGTTTTAAGATGTTATTTGACTATGTACCTAATTTTATATCTATTATTTACTTTCTTTTATTTTTATAATGTGTCAATAATATATTATTGCATTTAACAATAAAATATTATGAATTATAATATTTCTTGTTTTATTTTTTCATTTTATGTCCCCTGTGTAAGAAATATACTCATTTGTCTAAAGAATTACCTATAACTTGAGTCTGAGTTCAATTCTCAGGTCAATTATGTTCTAACTTTTTCTCTGAAATCCTTAGAAAAAGGTATTATTTTTATCAGAAGTAGACTAAAGAAGTACCTATAACTCGAGTCTGAGTTCAATTCTCCGCTCAATTAAATGTTATAACTTTTTTGAATGGTCAAGAGATGATATTGTGTACATAGGCTTATAAAAGAAAAATGAGGACTCCCCCACCACGCATATCGAAAGTGAAGCACAGTAAGTATGCCGGTACCGTTTCTACAAACACGCCTCACGCACACATTTACATCATAGTATGCCGACCGGCCGCCATTACGTGACACGAGTGACGACGTCTTTGCAGGTACACAAATCACGCACACATAGATCGGTACGGTGCTTCACTTTCGATATGCGTGGCTCGGAGTCCTACTTTTTTTATACGTCTATGATTGTGAATTGTAGTCGAAAAGTCATAAGATTTTTACTCAGAAAATTAATAAGCTGATTCTTAGTAGTGATGATGATAAATGATAATGGAAGATGGTTGCAAATCTTTGCTATGGAAGCATTATAAAACAGTATTTTATTTAAGTGTTGTCTGTATAATATTACAATGCATTAATTTAAGATGTCTATACAACATTACTTTTTGTTTACCGTAAACCCGAAAAGGGATCATTGTACTCATCATTTTGAACAACTTTTTCTATGGGACCTTGAATCGCGAAAAAAAAAAAATCAACTGTTCAGTACATTTTGACGAGTTTGATGTAAATAAATGTACTGAACAGCAGATTTTTTTTTCGCGATTTCAAGGTTGGTCCCATAGAAAAAAATTGTTCAAAATGATGACTACAATGACCCCTTTTCGGGTTTAGGGTAAACAAAAACTAATATTGTATATGCAAAAATTAAAAAGTAAAATGTAGGTATTGAAATACTATAATACAAAATAAATCATTTGGAATCAAATAAATGTGTATAAATGTTCTATACCTATTTCCTATTTAAACTAACTTACTAAAATTAAACTCCAGAATAGTTAATAGTCATAATATTTATTTAACTTACACACAAAATCTTTTACATCATAATTACTTTTTGAACATTTTTACAGTCTTAATTAAACATGTATAAAATAATAATAATCAAATCATGAAACAGTAATATTAATAAAACATTAAGTAACAAAATATAATAATTATTATTGACTTATTAAAAGTATACATCTTTGACAGTACAAACTACAACTAGGTATTATTAACTAGGTACTTATACAAAATTACCTAAAACTGTTCTGGGTCACTTAACTTTTTCCCAATTTTTTTAATAATTGTCTGTGCTGCATCCATCACTTCGTCATAGGTTTCACGCACCACATATTGGACACTTACACATGCAATGTCACTATCACTATAATTATTTTCATTCTTAGAGTCTTTAATTTTGTGCACTTCTAATTTAATTAGATATCTTCCGTTACCGCTTTCCTCTCGATGAGCAATGTACGATGATGTAGCTCCTAATGTACATTTCCTCTTTTTAGAAGACTTTTTAGAGGTTTGAGCTTGACTGTTTCCAGTGAGCAGCTTTTCAATTTTAGCGCTCTGATTTAAACTTTCTAAATATGGTTCATAGTTGCCCTGGGAGCAAAAAAATGGGCTCATTACCGGATTGCCATTGAGGACCTCAGAGTTCCACTGCAAAAAAACAAATAAATAAATAAATTAGCACGTAAAAAAATTAGCATGATAAAAAAATCTACTTCTATATAATATAAAAACAAAGATTACCTCACTTATTCTGGATTGTTCCTGTTCTACCGAAATCACATTTTCACTGTCCAAAATGCTGGGGCTGTAGGATGGTGACGGTGCTCGAGACATTATTCTGGAAATAAAAAAGTATTTACAAATAACGCCTTTAAGACGATCTACTGACCTAAACATTAAACAAATATTTTATTTATTTTATTTTTTTTTTTTGCTTGATGGGTTATTATTCATACACTTACCTTTAGAATGAAAATATTATTAAAATCGTGAACAACAGTGTAAGGTACTGCTTCGATCAGCTACTGCAATGAAGTGTAATGTTTAATTACTTTGAGATACCTAAAATTATGTTCTCCTTTCTATTAGTCACAAATACATTCATGCAGGTAAGATGAGAACATAAACATAACGACACAGGTCTAAACTTGTTGTTTGAATACTGTGTTCGCACATTGTTCGAGACAAACGCCTGCTCTTTAACAATTAGCAAATCAACGTTGTGTGGTAAGTAGTTCATAATTAGATGTAAGGATTATGAGTACATGCTTGTAATTTTTTTCTTCCATCTTTGTACGTCGTCAAGACAATGGCGAGGTTGACTAAAAATCAGCATTTTGGAGTTTTTTGAACAGACATCTAGAATTCCCCATCGCTTATTCATATATAAAGGATAGCAAGTAATGAAAATAAACAATATGCAAGATGAAGTTGATCAGACAACCCATATCTTTGAACGTAAATAACATCAATTTCAATGACTCTGTTCGTCAGATTAGACACAGTGCTTTACTGCCTAATACGATTCGTTGTATAATATGCGGACCCTCAAACTGTGGCAAAACAAACGTTATGATCAGTTTATTGTTGCATGAAAATGGTCTTAAGTTTCAAAATCTTTATCTTTATTCGAAAACTACTTTCCAACCGAAATATCGTTTCTTAAGTGAAGTGTTAAGAAGAGTACCTCAGATTAACTTCAATGAGTTTAATGACGATAAGGAAGTCATATCTCCCAGTGAAGCTTTACCAAATTCTGTATTTATATTTGATGATGTTGTATGTGAAAAACAAATAAATATCCGTAATTATTTCTCTATGGGTAGGCATAAACAAATTGATTGCTTTTACTTATCGCAAACCTACTCAAAAATTCCGAAACAGTTGTTACGTGATAACGCTAATTTTCTTATAATATTTAAACAAGATGATGTAAACTTAAAGCATATCTATGGAGAACATGTCAACTCTGATCTACCATGGAATCAGTTCAAAGATATTTGTAAAACTATTTGGAGTAACCCATATCAATTTCTTCTTATTAATAAAGAGTCACCATTAAATAATGGAAGGTATAGGCAGAATTTTGATGTTTTTTTAAAATTTGACTGAAGGTATATAAGTAAATAAAATACAATAACAAAATTATTATCGCTTGTTCCTCAGTTGCACACAGTTGTTACAACATGGAGAAAAATATTAAAGTAGAATTAATTAAGTCTGTAGACTCTATAAAGAATAAAATTAAGCAAATGAAGAACCAGGAACACTCAATGAACTTGTCACTCAATAAAATGCTAAAACCTGTCACAGATCCACTTAAAACCCTAGTTGATTCTAATTTATCTACGGAAAAAATCAAACATTTAGAAAATACAACGCTCACTGATTCTGAAATCAGTGAATTGGATGATATCAATACTAGCTCATCTACAAAGTTTGAAGACTGCTATGATCCGAAACTATATTCTGCACAATCACTTAAAAAGTCTAATGCAATGGAATTAAAAGATGATTTAGAAATTTCATTACAGGGTCGTGATGTCCACGGTATTTATGACGGTGTAAATATACCGTTTGGAATAAGAAGTGTAAACAAAACTTTACTGTTGGGTAATTCAGTGGTAACATTTTCTAAAATTGATAGTTTAAATGACAATGATGATATCTTAATTAAAGTCGATGGCAAAGCCTATAATTTAACCCCTGGCCTGAAGGAACTTTTACTTCGAAGAAAACCTGATTTAAAATTAATTTCGAGTGAAGATAAACTTGTCTATAAGGATATGTTGCATTCTACAAATGCTCATAAGAGAGATTTTAATCCTAATGGACAAATAAGAGGCGATAAAGGAATGAAATATCGTGAAATAATCAAACCACTGTTTTCCGAATCGACAAACGATGATAAACTTGATCACACTAAACTTGGAGGAAACTTACCAACACTAAAAAAATACAAAAACAACACTGACTTTGTATATTGGGATGATCCTAACGAATTAGTTGAGAGATTGAAATTATTAGTTGCTTCAAGAGATGCTGGTAATACAAACCATGACAATGAAATTTTATCGATAATTGAAGAATTAAAAGAAGCTGACATAATTAAGGAATAAATAGTTGTAATAATATGCTTTTCATTCAGTATTATAGATGTATTCAAGACAAATGTACTGAATTCTGAACATGAGCAAAGCTGACGTGGTAAACGAAATTCATAAAAATGCGAGGGTGAACTTTCCACGAAGACATGTTATTATGAAAGATATAGATGACCTCTGGCAAGCAGACTTAATTGATATGCAATCAATTTCAAAAGAAAATAAAAATTACAGATTTATTCTTACCGTAATCGATACATTTTCGAAATATGCTTGGGCCTTTCCTCTGAAAAGTAAAACCAAAGATGATGTATGTAACTCATTCGAAATTTTGTTAGCTACAGGGCGTGTTTCGAAAAATCTTCAAACGGATAATGGAACAGAATTTTATAATAATAAATTTCAAAAGCTTATGAAATCTTATCATATTAACCACTATTCAACCTTCTCAACAAAAAAGGCCTCAATAGTTGAACGATTTATCAGAACATTGAAATCTAAACTGTACAAGGAATTTAGTTTAAAAGGCAACTATAATTGGGTAGATAACACCCTTAATGATGTTATTTCTAAATACAATCACACTTACCATCGGACAATTAATGAAATTCCTGCTAATGTGAATAAGATTAATAAAAAACGTATATTAGAAAGGTATTTAACGTTGGTAAAAAATGAGAGAATAAAAAGCAAGTATAAAGTGGGAGATTATGTACGTATCAGTAAGTACAAAGGAACATTTGAAAAAGGATATACACCCAACTGGTCGACGGAAATATTTAAAATTCGGAAAATACAAAATACAACTCCTATTACCTACTTAATTGAAGATACAATCAGAGGTCAACCTATTTTAGGAGCATTTTACTTTCAAGAGCTTCAAAAGACAAAACATCCCAATTTATATCTAGTTGAGAAAGTTCTTAAAAGTAAAGGAGACAGAGTTTTAGTAAAATGGTTAGGTTTGCCTTCTTCTGAAAACAGTTGGATTGATAAATCGAATACTTATTAATTGTTCAGTCCAAAATGTATCAGTCTTATGATGTGTATTGAAGAGAGTAGTCTTCTCAATTGGATTATAAATCATTTACCATTTGAATTACATTTACCAGGATACAATTATTGTGGGCCTGGCACTAAATTAATTAAAAGGCTTTCACGTGGAGATAAAGGTATTAATAAATTAGACGAATATTGCAAACAGCACGACATTGCCTATCACAAGTCGTCAAACTTAAAGGATCGCCACAAGGCAGATTTACTTTTGTTAAATATGGCTAAAGAACGAACTCTGGCATCAGATGCAAGTGTAGGGGAAAAACTGGCAGCGCGCTTAGTAAGCAGTGCTATGTCAGCAAAAATTAAAACTGGTTTGGGCCTAAAAAAAGATATCAAAAAGTGTTCTCCTAAAATTAAACCTGGAAAAGGATTAAAAAATAAATTTAAAAATGTTATCAGCAAAACGAAGAAACATATCAAAAAATTAAAACCGAAATCCAAGAAAGTGGCGATAGAACTAGCTATGGCCGCCGCCCGAGAATTAGCTGACGATTCATCCATTAAACTTCCTCGTGTTATTCCTATACCAAAAACTGGTGGAGTATTGCCTTTGATTCCGATTTTTGCGGGATTATCTGCGGCGGGAGCTTTAGCAGGTGGTGCAGCTGGTATTGCTAAAACCATAAATGAATTCAAGATGGCTAAAAAGTTATTGACTGAATCGAAGAGACACAATGAAAAGATGGAAGCTCTCTGCATCGGAAAAGGGCTACACCTTAAACCGCATAAAAATGGGCTCGGAATTTTTGTATCGAAAGAAAAAAACTAAGATATCGGCTACCCAATCGAGCCTTAAGTAATTTAGATATTTTGAAGTATGGAAATAATATTCCCTATTTCAGAGGTGTCTTTATGAGAGATAAGCTCCCTAAGCACCCTTTTAAAAAAGAATGTGGAGTTATAAATTTAGATAGCTCTAAAAATCCTGGTTCTCATTGGGTAGCCTATGCAAAATACAACGATTATATTGAGTATTTTGATAGTTACGGAAACCTTAAGCCTCCAAAGGAATTTATAAAATACTTGGGATCCCATATTCACTATAATTATGATAACATTCAACGTGATCACCCTTTTAATTGTGGACATCTTTGTTTAAACTTTTTGAAGAATTTTTGGTGTAGTGAAGGAATAAAATAAACGGGATCTTCCGAATGTGGTCAGTATTGAAGCATGTCTACTACGGTTACCATCTCTGGAAATAAATCGGAATTGGTTTCATACTTTCAACCACCACTATATTTGTCAGATCAATACGAGTGCGGTTTGATATACTTTTCAGTATTCAAATCAAGACCAAATATTCCCATTATTAATAGAGGTCTGTCTGTAATCAGAATCGAATGTGATCTTGTTTACGGTTCCTACTGCAACGGATTACCATCTCATTTTATCCATGAATTTGTGTCTGATACTACTCCAGGTCATCAGTGCATGGAAGTACCACAAAATGTTATTTACTTTCCAGTAAACAAAAATATAATTTCATCGGTATCTGTTAAGATTGTAGATCAATTTGGTCACTGTATTAACTTTGGAGAGGAACAGGTTCAATTACGTCTTCATTTAAGAAAAGCAAAATGATAGTATACTATAAAAATACCTCTGAAAAAACAAAACGTCTTAGTTCTTCTGCGATTGCTAAGCTGCAAAGACGTAAGAAAAAAGTTAAGAAATTGACTAAAGCAAATAAAGATTTTCTTAAAGCCCTAGGGTTTAAAGTATGAATTTACTACAGATTAGTGAATTACCGCGCTTCGACACTACGATCGAAAGTTATGAAGTCCATTCATACAATCCCTACAATAACAGCTTTAGAGAAAACGATGAAATCAGAATTCCCATCCATCAGCAAGACATATACGTGCTACCATCAGCCAGTTCAATTTACATCGAAGGACAAGCGAAGCTCATCGGTAAAGATGGGAATCCGATCAAGAAAACTGTTACGTTCACTAATAACCCTGTTATGTCTTTGTTTCAAGACATCAGATACGAAATGAATGGTATTGAAATAGACCGCATTAAAAATTCTGGAATAACATCAACAATAAAATCATACATCTCATTAAATGAAGCAGAAAATAAAGTTGCTGCCATATGGGGTTGGAGTTTAGAGGGATTTCAAAGTGATGGGCATTTTAGTGCTGTGATACCATTAAATAAGGTTTTAGGGTTTGCAGAGGATTACAATAAAATAGTGATAAATTGCAAACACGAACTTATATTGAATAGAAGTAACACTACCTTAAATAGTGTTATCCTCACTGATGATATTGCTCATTTTCAAATAGACATACAAAGAGTTCAGTGGAGGATACCACACATAAAAGTATCAGACCGAGAACGACTGACACTTTTAAAACATTTAGAAAGAGATAAACCTATTCAGATGGCGTTTAGAAATTGGGATTTATATGAGTATCCATTACTACCTAAAACCACAAAGCATTCTTGGTCAGTTAAAACTGCTTCACAATTGGAAAAACCCAGATATGTAATTTTTTGTTTACAAACTAATCGACAAAATAATAAAACTAAAGACAGTTCAGTGTTCGATCATTGTGAAGTAACAAACGTTACGCTCTTTTTGAATTCACAATATTATCCATATGAACCTTTAGGTTTAAAGTTTTCTGAGAACAAATATAGTATATTATACGAAATGTTTGTGAAATTTCGTCAGTCGTATTACAACTGTCCAGTAGACCCGTTGCTTGACCTAAAGCAGTTCAAAGAAAAAGCCCCTCTCTTTATCTTAGACTGCTCAAGACAAAACGATAACCTAAAAACAGGCCCAGTGGACGTGAGGTTGGAAATTGAATGTTCTACAGCAATACCAGATAAGACGACTGCATATTGTTTGATTATAAACGATCGCCTTGTGGAATATAAACCTCTCAGCAACATTGTGCGCAGGTTATCATGATTGCTATTGTGGATATTCAAGGCTTTAAAACAGAAACAAATGAATTTATAATAAAAGAAATCGCTATAATTTATAATAAAACATTACAAGTGTTTTTAATAAAGCCACCATTTCCATTTGAAAAATTAACTAAACAAGAAAAAAAACAAGTAAGGTGGATTGAACGTAACAGAAAGATACACTGGTACGAAGGGTTTGTACCCTATTCTAATTATCAGAATTTAGTTATAGATATTTTAAGAGATAAACGTATCTACGTCAAAGGTTCAGAAAAAGTGTTGTGGTTAAAGTGTATTTTAGAAAATAGTAATTGTCATATATTAAATTTGGAAGATAAAGGTTGTTCTAGTTTGCTAAGTTTATACGATAAATACAAATATTCTCAAGATTTATATAACTGTATTTATCATGACTCTGTATGTGCTTTAAAAAATGTATTGTGTTTAAATAAGTGGTGCTTTGATAATAAATTCTAAAACAAATATTTTCTTGTTTTATTTCTATAGTTTGGTAAAACGCATCATAGAGTTTCCTATCCCCTCTGTCCAGTCTTTATAAGTTGTTAACAAAAGCTGGACGATGTCATTATACGTTTATAATTGAAAGAAAGTGAATAGAACATGTCTCAAAATGAATACAAACCTCGATATGACATGTATAACACGTTCAAAATGCGTCAATTTTCATTTAACTATTACTGGGCAACGGTCGATTCAAAGAAAAGATTAGTGATGGAAATGGCTGACGCTGGATTCTTTTACTGTGGAAATAGTATAAATGATAAAGCAGCATGTTTTTCATGTGGAGGTGTTATAGAAGATTGGGAGATTTATGACGATCCTTGGATGCAACATGCTATACAGTTTCCTCATTGTTTTTATTTGAACGCTGTGAAAGGAAGAGAGTATATATTTAATACGCATATCTCCATCATAGCATTAAACACATAGCATTGTAGTGTGATGGTTCGATCTTAATCAACGTTATTTGTTTCATCAAGAGAGAGAATAAATTAATAATATTATTCACATTATGCTTCATTCATCGAAATTTGATTTGGAAGGCATTTCTAAACTTATTTTCAAGAATGTTAGTGGTGAGATTCTATTTATTCAAGACATGACTGATCAGAAAATAATTAACACCAGTTCATCAAAACTTCAGGACAATACAGACAAGACAGAGCAAAACTCAGTAAAATCCACTTTTGAAAATACGCGATATCTCACAGTCAAGAGTGGTCACAATGAGCTCCTTACATTTGTTCGAGTTGACAACGTACATCCTGGTCCTAAAAAAACGGCTGGAACGTCAAAAAATCCTCCGCCTGACATTAATTAGTAAAAAAAGAATTATAGTGTTGCCTGATTCAGAAGACATTCTATGCTACCAAATACTGCCAGAAGATGAAATTCCTTCTTTTTAATGAATTATATCTGCATTGCAAATTGTATCGTAGACAGCCCGACTAAAAAAACAAAAGATTTGCGATTTTGATGTATATCATCAAAGTGATGCAAAACTCATGGAGGGTTCTGTATCAGACAGATTCAATCTGTATTGCCAACTGAAATGTAAACCGTGCCAACTGTATCGCAGACCGATGAAAAGAATTGGGGGTACTGTATCACGCAGTTCGAGCGGTAGCGAGAACTATGCGTGATACAGAACCCCCAATTCTACCCTACTTAAAGGCACTATATAAAGGTGTGTCCAAATATAGAGCGGCATTTGAGCGCGGCTGCCACGCGCGGCTAGCCGCGCTCTGATCGGACAAGGGCCGCGCGCGGCGGTGTTGAGCGTAATATATCTTCTCGTCTCACATCAGTGATGACCTCTGGCACTGAAACGTGCTCGCTCACAACATAATGGGTCTCAATCATAATCAGCCTATAATATTCCCACTGCTGGGACACAGGGCTCCTCTCGGTGAGAGGGAGTGGGCCGTAATACACCACGAGGACCCAGTGCGGGTTGGTAGATGTCACATGTCTTCGAATTTTTGGTTCTAGGCGGTTTCCTCACGATATTTTCCTTCACTGATTTGAGTGTAGTGGTGATGAAATTATTTACACAAAGTGCCTGCCTGAGTTCGAAACCATGACCTACTCGTATGTCGGGATCGTTACCATTGGGCCACCATTGCATTGCTCTCTTGGGCCGCATAGTGCAGTCAATCATCCCTTCTAGGATGATTGACTTCACTATCGGCTTCATCCTCGAGAACTATGAAAACGACATCCATGACGAAAAATTTTAAAATTTTCGCAGCCGCCATCTTGGATTTTAATTTTGACTTCACTATTGGCTATAGTCGAAATCGAAAACTATGAAAACGATACCTATACAAATCCTTATCACTTACCACTGACGTGCGACGTGTGGTCGACTGTATAGTCATTAGGTCGACTGGGCACGTACAATACCTGCCTAGGCTAATAAACATTATAAAACCAACCCCACACGAACGCAGCAGTACTATTATTTATTCTGTGGCAGCGGGGTGACCTACCTATTTGAAATTTGAAAACAGTAAACCAAACATTTGCGCATGAGGCGGCTTTATGTATTTATGTATTATTGTTGGTTCAAATTCAACTGTTTTATGAACTTGATGCGGTTGCTAAACCTATAATGCCGCAAGAAAAATAAATAATTATAGCTAGCGCGTGGCGTCTTTATCTATATTGAAATTGGGCTTAAATTGAACTGTTTTACACAAAAAAACGATGATTTTGGACAAAAGATGGCTCCGCTGTTAACAAAATTTTATTCTGATTGTGTTCTCCCAGAAATTATAGATCCAAGGAAAAGTCGATCAATCCCCTTAGACAAATAAATAAAATAAATAATAAATAAACATCCTTGGACATTTCACACAACGCCATCTAGTCCCAAGCTAAGCAACCTAATGCTTGTGTTATGGTAACGAGATGGCTGATAAACTTCTTATATACATTTTTTTTTGTAAATACATACATATTATAGATAGAAAAACACCCAGACTCGGAAACAAATACTTGTAGGTCGTACAAATATTTGTTCCGTGCGGGAATCGAACCCACAACATGCTGCGCAGCAGTCAATTGCTCAGCCACTGCGCCAACCGTGTCGTCAAATACAAATACTTTTATAAAACTTCAATTACCTATAAGTATACAAATACTTAAGCAAATAAGTAAAATGAGTTTAGTTTTTATAAGTACCTACATAATATTATTTTCTTCATCCATATTTGTATAAATTTAATTAAAATACACTAATAATGTTTTGTGGACAGTCTTTTTATTTTCTCCGTAAACCTCTAGCTTTTACTTCAAAAAAATATAGGTACGCCATAGCTACAGATCAAGATCGTTTAGTCGTCGCAGCATCGCAACTGTGTGCCGTACATGAGGAAAAACGCACACACGCGCACTCGCTACGCGGCGTCGAGCGTCAGA
The DNA here is from genome assembly GCA_905163495.3 of Cosmia trapezina. NCBI lineage: Eukaryota > Metazoa > Arthropoda > Insecta > Lepidoptera > Noctuidae > Cosmia > Cosmia trapezina. Next base: position 14,141,743 of record LR991038.1, read on the forward strand.
TGTTTAAAATCCGAGCGCGAAAATAGGCGACCACAGTCTTAAGTTTAAAGATATTTATTCTCAAAAAACACAAGTCACTTACATGAGAGCAATGCTTCAAATAAATAATAAATATACAGTTCGTCACAGACGTCACGGTAACATTATGATACACCCATCCAATGCATTAAGCTTTTAGAAAGGGTGTTGTTTGTGATTAAATAGTCTCCTAATTGAGTTTGGAATGAATTGAATGAGTGCAATCTTTTTATTCATGAGGGTATTTTGTTGTATAACTGTGCTCATTCAAAAGTTAACATCTTTTTGCCAAACTTGGTTCTCATCTTCGGCAAAATCAGAAAACTAGCTTGGCGATTGCTGCGTTGGGTTACTTGTTTTACTTTAGTAAACAATAAGTCAGTCTGTATACTTTTGTTGAGTGCCTTACGAATGAAAATGCATGTATTGTAGATATTTGTTGAAAATACATGTATTGCAGATATTTTTGTTTGAGTTCTATCGCAACAATTAAAAAAGTTAGGAATTTGAAACTTCTGTATAGCATGTACCATAGTGTATTTAATCAAAAAATACTAAAAACGCCGATTTTTCTACTACAATTTAATAATTGTTGGAAAAAATGGTGAGTATATCTCACCATTTTGAAACCTTCTAATTACAGATGAATGTGTTACTCGTACTAATTCCCTTAAGTGAGTGATTGCGTAAGAATCCAATCTGAATTAAACTGATTTGTTCACACTTTCATCAGATACTTCTGGATCTGACTTTAGTCAAAGGGCCGGCGCACATCTGGCGTGGCGCAGAGCGGTTGATTTTCTCTGCCAAACAAATATTAACTTTGCGTGCCTAAAAATAAATGAGAGAGACGAGAAGAATATATAATAGAAGTTTGTTTATTTTCAACTTGGTTTCAACAGTTGGAAGGTCGATATTTGTTTAGCAGTGACGAATATGCTGAGCTGCGCCTCGCCAGATGTGCGCCGCCCAAAGGATTAGATCAGACTAAGATAGGCCTTTTGGCTGTTATTATTTAAAATCCCTGCACCAAATCATCATCATTTTATATTACACTGTTTGCAGCTGAGCAGCAAAAGGAGCGAAAGAAAGAGATGGCGCGTCGATTACTCGACATAAACGCAAGAAAACGAGAAGAGAGATTAGCCGAGGACGAGGAACAATTGAATCAACTTCTTGCTATAAAGGTACTAGGTGCTTTTTGATTAAAAAAAAACATTTACTTGAACCAAACGCTTTACTACAAATTTAACAATTGATGACTGTGTCGTTGTTTGTACAACTTTGAACTTTATGACACTTACAATAAAGTCTATTATGCGCTCCTCATTACTCTGCAGAGTAAGAAGGGTTTGTTTTCTCGCTGAATGCAAACTTGATGCTAGCTAAAAATTGTTTTGTTATGTTATTATTATTACAGGACATGATTGAAGATGGCGATACCGACGAATTCAATGAAGCTATAAAAGGCTTTGACATTAAGAGCTACGAAGATCTTCAGGTAAAACTTTACAATTCACTAAGTTGTGGTCGTTGTATCGAGCACCAAAAGCATTGAAAAAAATCCGAAACTCTTCGCAAATTTTCCTGGCAGCTACGTTTGCATATTGAGTTCTTAATTGGCGATTTTTAATGTGTCCATTTACAGTCTCACTAATATTATAAAGGCGAAGTTTGTGAGTGTGTGTGTGTTTGTTACTTCTTCAAGCTCACACGGCTGGACCGATTTAGATGAAATTTGGTATGTAGATTGCTTATACCCTGGATTAACACACAGGCTACTTTTTATCCCGATCTACGCGCGTGAAACCGCGGGGTGCAGCTAGTTAAATAATATAATGAAAATATGATAATAAAATTCTAACGGTTTCATATAAATTCAATTGAAGATTAAATATAAATTATATTATTACTATTAGTCAACATAGTTGGGAAATGCTAGGCAGATTGATTGAGTCATGACAGACACAAGAAAATCAACAACAATAAATATCGTCAAGGAAATGAAACATTTAAAAAATTCTAGTCGATAAAAATTCAGCAACAGAGTAATATCAATTTTCTACAAGAAATTGGAACAATTTATTTTTATTACTGACTGAGTTCTATTACTGGTGTAAGAGTTCAAAGTGTTGCCCCTAACACCGTACGTTTCCAGCTTACTCAGTAGTATATTACGATCCACGTAGTCGAAGGCCTTTGACATATCCATATACAAAGCATAGACAGGATGTATATTTGTAATCACGTTCTCGAAAACGGCTAACGATTTTCATGAAAGTTAATAGAAGCAATATAGAAGTATACGGGGGCGAAAAATCGATCTCGAAGAAAACAATTTTCCCAGAAATGAGACCTAGTCTCATTTCTGGGAAAATTGTTTTCTCTATTTTTAACCAACCATAGCTCGGTCGCCCAGGTACTAAAAGAAATAATGGTGATGTTACAGAGGCAAATAACGAACATAAACATGCGCATAGAGAAAAATAAGCAACGCATAGCCGCGGCTGCTACGGCAGAAGAGAACCTAGAGTCGCGTCCGACTGGCAGAATGAACCCACCCACTGAACCCGAAGCGTTCCAGGCATGGCTCAATGAAACACGGACTAAGGTTCGTGCACTTACAAATTATTACATTTTTATTGAAATTCTATTTAAGTATGATCTATTTTTTATGATTTAGCTTTGTGCCATAAAATTGCGGTCCACAAGTAAGTTGGATGAGTAATAGTAGTGGGTTTAAGTAGGTATATGAAAAACCACTAATCGGATACATGCTCACCATCAGAGATTTTGGAGAAACTTTGTTAGCTCAAAGGTCCACTTTTCTATTACAAAATTCTCTCCATCATCGTCTCAGATGAAAAACGTCTACTAATGGACAGAGGCCTCCTACAAGCATCGCCATAACGACCAATCCCGCGGTTCCTACATCCATCTACGAGTATCCCCATCCCCATCCAGGCCACCTTGTCGGGGGCTAGAGCATAGTTCCTCACAAAATCAAAGTCAAATAATTTATTTCAATATTAGGCACATAAAAAGCACATTTGAACGTCAAAATTTACAAGAAAATGGAAATGTTTCTAGTAAAGGTAGTTTCGTATCGAAAAGAATTGGGCAAGATACTCTTTGAGTTTATAAACAACATGCCGCTGCAATGGCGACATTAATTCAACACGCGTGTACAGTTCCGCGTTTTCTTTTTATAAAGATATTTTGATTTCATTAAACGTTATTATTTATTTATTTACAATTTTCTAAAATAGCATCTTGGAGTAACCTCTAGCGCACAGATGAAATTGAAACGAATGAGAAAAAAAAGGCCACGCCACTCGAGTCTTTTTCCCATGAAGCTAATTAACACCTAGGTCAGAACAATAGACAAACGATGAACAAAAAAAAAAGGTTATGGTGAACGACCTTTTACCAGATTCACGAATGAGTCTTTTGCATAGAGTTACCTAATTTTGGTTATTATTTTATTTATTTGATTATTTTTTTTTCAATCCACGGATTATTTTATCTTATTATAATTTTTATGATTACTGGCCACTAGCCCTACCAGCGTTTTGAAGGAATGTCGCGATTGCGGCAGCACGTTGCTATAGTACATGTAATTATATAGTTAATGTACACAAAATATTATATTGTATACGTTAATTGTATAACTATACAGGGTGTAAGGGACAGCCCTCCGCAGACTGATGGGGTGAATTCAGTATGTCATACTAAGATGACCGGTACATGAAATTTTTTCAGGAACGTTAAGGGAATCCAATAAACCTGATTTGTTTGTGTTTTTGTGCACAAATCGGAACGTCTATTACTGGTTGGGAGGGGTAGGTAATAGGTATGCGGTGAGTTCGATGTACTCTGTAGCTAGGCAGAAAGTGAACAGCTGATTTCACGCGTCGTTGGTTAGAGTATTTCAACATGCATTGCTGGTTTTTTTTTTTGCAGTTTTTTTTACATAAATGGAGTGCTGCGAACACACAATGCAATTTTACGTTGAATTATTGAATATGTAACTGAATTTTTTTTTTGAAAAAATGAAAATTTTCCGGAAATTTCCGATGGAAAAATGAGGATCTGAATGCACCCTGTTAGTTTGCGGAGGGCTGTCCCTTACACCCTGTATGTGAAGACGATGTACACACGGCTACATATTAAGCTATACATTTCCAGTATAATATATAAATGGGCCATTGTCTGTGGGAGATGCCACATTAGCACTTGAGATCTGAGCAGTCCATGAACCCCATCCGTGGAGATTGTCTTTGCTCCGGCCGACCTGTGTTCGAAGTCTATTTAGAGATTTCCAAGCCGGCCACGGCTACGCTTGCCCTAAGTGAAGGCTCTCAGATGGTTCGATAAAATTTTCAGGGGGTTTATACAGCTCCCGGCATAGTTTACATCTTGCTGAGGAGGCGTTACTATGTGCTGGACTAGCTGGACCAGCTGGACTTGTGCACCCAAGAAAACTTTTTCGGCTGTTCACCCTCCTGGGCACTGAGACGTAGTTGTACATTGGGTGACGTGAGTCAGCTTGTAGCTTCGCGCTCTAGATGCGGCTGGCTATGGTCCTGCGAATGTTTGACGGAGCAATGCCAGACAGTGGATATAGCATTCGTACTGGGGCCGGTTTAAAGCACCCTCTAAAAAATTCGGCAAATCTCATTTAGAGCTGTATCCACTAGGTCAGAGTGGGCAGAACGGTTCCATACTTGGGGAGACGCCCCCGCATCGGGTGCATGTTAGGCAACGAATTAAGAATGATATAGAATACGAATTCCACTCAAAAATGGTTCCACGCAAACTCCAACCGGCGGGGCGGGGCGAAAAAACTACACCCGACTCGCCGCTCAGTCTGTCGCGCGCTCAGTGACAGACGCCTACATCGTTTCGATTAGTGAAAATCCAAGAAACAGCTGGTTTCTCAAGGACAAAAATGACCTTCTGTGTGGTAAAGTGGAAAGACGGAAAGAAGGAAGTAAAAAACAAACCAGGATAACCTTATCACAGGAAAGTGACATAATTTCGTGTTTTGTTCGCTGATAGACAACCTCGAGTAAAAATATTGGTGTTCGTTTCGACCGCGCGGCCATGGCGTTAAAAAAAAAAAAAAACTATACCAACATTTTGTAACAATTTGTAAAAGTTGACTCCCAAAACCTCAAATTTGTCAAAGCTATGGTTAAAAAGTTAGAAGGGTTTGAACGTGGCCGCGCCATCGAAACGCGGAGAACCGCGCGGCCACGGAGATCTCAGAAACTAAGCGTTGCACAGACCTGAAATTTTGGTAGATAACAGATTCAATTTGTAAACAATTTGTAAAAATATAGAAAAAAATCCTAGGTTAATATTTTAGGAGCTGTGAGACTAAAACCCCGTGGCCGCGCCATCGAAACGGTGACAAAAACGTGATAGCCGATATCTCGCTGAAAAAGCATCGCAGACGTCTAGAGTTTTTTGTAAAACCCAGATTTGAATTTGTCAAAACTTATAAAAATGCAACAAAAAATACTAGGTTAATATTTTAGGAGCTGTGAGACTAAAACCCCGTGGCCGCGCCATCGAAACGGTGACAAAAATGTTATCACCGATATCTCGCTGAAAAAGCATTGCAGAGGTCTGAAGTTTTTTGTAAAACCTCAAATCAAATCAAATCAAATCAAATTTATTCGTAAATGTAGGTTTCAATACAATATGATGTTACAATATGATGTCTGTTCGCTACATTTTGCTCGAAAGCATACAAATACTACTTAGTTCGTTGTGTCGAAACAGCAGACACACATTTAAAAAGAAATAATAAAATAATAAACTCAATTACATAATAACACACAATTCCTTACGTACTAACACACAATTATCAATGTCAAATAATAATAAATTACCAATTTCAAAATAATATAATATATTTATCTAAATGTCAGTGGTGTCCTCCATAAATTCAGTTGTGGAGTAATAACATTTAAGAATTAAAAATTGTTTCAGTTTCTTTTTAAACATATTAATATTAAGATCCTTTATCTGTCGTGGAATTTTATTGTAAATAACTGGAGCCATTCGATATATACTTTTACGTAAGAGGGCTGTTTTACTGCGATCAACACAAAGAATGTTCGAATCCCTTTTTCTTAAGCGTGGATCAGCTGGAGCTCTTATTTTGAAAAGCTGTGGGTTTGTCTTAACAAACACTGCCACCTCAAAGATATATAATGACGGCAATGTTAGAAGCTTCAAGGATTTAAAATATGGCTTACAACTGTCCCTTGAGTGTAGATTACATATAGCGCGTACGCATTTCTTTTGCGCGATGAACACATAATTCTTGTCTGTCGAATTACCCCAGAAAATGACTCCGTATCTTAGAACCGATTCTACGTAGCTATGGTAGGCAATAAGCACGGCGTGATGGTTCACAAATTTGGACAGCTTATGAAGAGCAAAAGCAAAACTGTTAAGTTTTTTACAAATCTCTTCAACATGCGGTTTCCACGTAAGTTGACTGTCCATCACTAACCCTAAAAACTTTGTTGTATCCGTTTTTTTAACTGAATGTCCATTGTGACTAATATTAACCGGTAGTTGTTGTCGTTGTCGTTGACTAAAATGCATTATACACGTCTTTTCTAAATTAATTTTTAAATTATTCGACTGCAACCAATCTACAGTTTGTTTTAGCGTGTCATTGATTTCTTGTTCATAAATGTAGGACTCATCTTTTTTTATCATTATTGTACAATCATCGGCAAATAATACTGTTGGGTGATTGATACTGTAAAACCTAGATTGTAATTGTAATTGTAAAACCTAGATTTGAATTTGTCAAAACTTGTAAAAATACAACAAAAAACCCTAGGTTTATATTTCAGGACCCGCGCCATAGAAACGGTGAAAAACACGTTATCGCCGATATCTCACTGAAAAAGCATCGCAGAGGTCTGAAATTATTTGTAAAACCTAGATTTGAATTTGTCAAAATTTGTAAAAATATAACAAAAAATCCTAGGTTTATATTTCAGGAGCCGCGCCATTGAAACGGTAAAAAACACGTTATCGCCGATATCTCACTAAATAAGCATCGCAAAGTTCTGAAGTTTTTTGTAAAACCTAGATTTGAATTTGTCAAAATTTGTAAAAATACAACCAAAAATCCTAAGTTTATATTTCAGGAGCTGTAAGACTAGAACCCCATGGCCGCGCCATTCAAACGGTGAAAAATATGTTATCGCCGATATCTCGCTGAAAAAGCATCGCAGAGGTCGGAAGTTTTATGTAAAACCTAGATTTGAATTTGTCAAAACTTGTAAAAATACAACAAAAAATCCTAGGTTTATATTTCAGGAGCTGTAAGACTAAAACCCCGTGGCCGCGCCATCGAAACGGTGACAAAAACGTAATACCCGATATCTCGCTGAAAAAGTATCGCAGACGTCTAGAGTTTTTTGTAAAACCCAGATTTGAATTTGTCAAAACTTACAAAAATGCAACAAAAAATCCTAGGTTTATATTTCAAGAGCTGTAAGACTAGAACCTCATGGCCGCGCCATCGCAACGGTGAGAAATACGTTATCACCGATATCTCGCTGAAAAAGCATCGCAGAGGTCTGAAGTTTTTTGTAAAACCTAGATTTGAATTTGTCAAAACTTGTAAAAATACAACAAAAAATCCTAGGTTTATATTTCAGGAGCTGTAAGACTAGAACGTCATGGCCGCGCCATCGAAACGGTGAAAAATACGTTATCACCGATATCTCGCTGAAAAAGCATCGCAGAGGTCTGAAGTTTTTTGTAAAACCTAGGTTTGAATTTGTCAAAACTTGTAAAAATACAACAAAATATCCTAGGTTTATATTTCAGGAGCCGCGCCATTGAAACTGTGAAAAACACGTTACCGCCGATATCTCGCTTTTTCAGTGAGATATCGGCGATAACGTGTTTTTTACCGTTTCAATGGCGCCACTCCTGAAATATAAACCTAGGATTTTTTGTTATATTTTTACAAATTTTGACAAATTCAAATCTAGGTTTTACAAGAAACTTCAGACCTCTGCGATGCTTTTTCAGTGAGATATCGGCGATAACGTGTTTTTTACCGTTTCAATGGCGCCGCTCCTGAAATATAAACCTAGGATTTTTTGTTGTATTTTTACAAGTTTTGACAAATTCAAATCTAGGTTTTACAAAAAACTTCAGACCTCTGCGATGCTTTTTCAGCGAGATATCGGTGATAACGTATTTCTCACCGTTTCGATGGCGCGGCCATGAGGTTCTAGTCTTACAGCTCTTGAAATATAAACCTAGGATTTTTTGTTGCATTTTTGTAAGTTTTGACAAATTCAAATCTAGGTTTTACAAAAAACTCTAGACGTCTGCGATGCTTTTTCAGCGAGATATCGGGTATTACGTTTTTGTCACCGTTTCGATGGCGCGGCCACGGGGTTTTAGTCTTACAGCTCCTGAAATATAAAACTAGGATTTTTTGTTGTATTTTTACAAGTTTTGACAAATTCAAATCTAGGTTTTACAAAAAACTTCAGACCTCTGCGATGCTTTTTCAGCGAGATATCGGCGATAACATATTTTTCACCGTTTGAATGGCGCGGCCATGGGGTTCTAGTCTTACAGCTCCTGAAATATAAACCTAGGATTGTTGGTTGTATTTTTACAAATTTTGACAAATTCAAATCTAAGTTTTACAAAAAACTTCAGACCTTTGCGATGCATTTTCAGTGAGATATCGGCGATAACGTGTTTTTTACCGTTTCAATGGCGCGGCTCCTGAAATATAAACCTAGGATTTTTTGTTATATTTTTACAAATTTTGACAAATTCAAATCTAGGTTTTACAAATAATTTCAGACCTCTGCGATGCTTTTTCAGTGAGATATCGGCGATAACGTGTTTTTCACCGTTTCTATGGCGCGGGTCCTGAAATATAAAACTAGGGTTTTTTGGTGTATTTTTACAAGTTTTGACAAATTCAAATCTAGGTTTTACAAAAAACTTCAGACCTCTGCAATGCTTTTTCAGCGAGATATCGGTGATAACGTTTTTGTCACCGTTTCGATGGCGCGGCCACGGGGTTTTAGTCTCACAGCTCCTAAAATATTAACCTAGCATTTTTTGTTGCATTTTTATAAGTTTTGACAAATTCAAATCTGGGTTTTACAAAAAACTCTAGACGTCTGCGATGCTTTTTCAGCGAGATATCGGCTATCACGTTTTTGTCACCGTTTCGATGGCGCGGCCACGGGGTTTTAGTCTCACAGCTCCTAAAATATTAACCTAGGATTTTTTTCTATATTTTTACAAATTGTTTACAAATTGAATCTGTTATTTACCAAAATTTCAGGTCTGTGCAACGCTTAGTTTCTGAGATCTCCGTGGCCGCGCGGTTCTCCGCGTTTCGATGGCGCGGCCACGTTCAAACCCTTCTAACTTTTTAACCATAGCTTTGACAAATTTGAGGTTTTGGGAGTCAACTTTTACAAATTGTTACAAAATGTTGGTATAGTTTTTTTTTTTTTTTAACGCCATGGCCGCGCGGTCGAAACGAACACAAATATTGTGGTCTGTATTATGCAACCAGATAACCAGCCAGTTTTTAATACGTAACTATAATATAATATTTTGTATGTAGTACCTACTACCTACAGAGTTTTTATAAATTGGATGGATTTAGTGAGGATGGATTAGTGTTTCGTATCCTTCAGTTTAGAGCACTCCCAAAAAGAGATTCAATGATTACAGTGGATTACAACAGTCCGCTTTGAAAGAAGAGAGGATGACTGTAGTAGTTACCAACTAGTGCTAGTAGGGTATGCTGTATACATTTTGGGAATGAAGACATTTATATTCGTCACGCACAGGCAATCGTATGTAAACAAAATCTGTTGTACCCATTTGTATATATCCTGTTAATATTTAAGGTCCAACCAATCTTATCCCAACCTCAGTACAAAACATGTTTGCAATAAACTGATTTGATTTGATTTAAATTTTGATTGGGTTTCATAAAAAGTATTAAAGTATTCATTAATTTGTTTGCATTACATGTCAAAAAATTAATCTATATTGAATTGTCATAAACTAAATCAATTAGTGATTTTCCGTGGAACGAAAAAGGTGTTTTGTCGTAGAATACAGAACGAGAACATAATTCTCGTTCTGTATTCTACGTGCGTGGCATTTGCGTGACATTCATAAATGAGCTGATAAATACAGCGAACCAATATTTAGATGTTTTTGTCCTTAATACTGAACAACATTATTCGGAAACGCGAAACATTTTTGATACTCCCATAATGATAAATAAATGATAAATGATTTATTTCAGTAATTAGGTTTGTAAACACTTACTCGTGAATCATATTTTTAATAAAAACTAGATGAGGTCGTCGTTTCCTATCTGACTCTGAGAAGAAAGGCCGAAACCAACTCAGAGGTCACAGTCTCGTTTTAAAGTCCAGACATAATCTTGGTCAGATCATGTGAAGACCTTGTAGATTGGTGTCTGAAATGGTCTTTTGAGGAAAGAACCTCACAGAATGAGTGGACCTGTCCAGTCAGTGCACGCATTTGTCAATAATCGTGCACCTCAACTTAAAACTTAAAGACCTCAACGATTCGCCGAACAATACCAAAGAAAAGGCATTTAGGTAGGCCGCATAAATTCCCTACTCAGGCTATGATTAAAAACTAACTGTGTTCAATCTGCTGATTGCAATGTGTATACTTACTGTATAGGAGGGCTGGGATATAAAAAAAACACGTACACACGTACGGATTCCCTGGTTGTCCCTAAAGTTTTTGAGTAGCACGGGTACAATCACCCCTTAAATTTTGGCTCGTACTTCTGATGGCGTTTGCCAATAAATGACCTTCAATCATACGATTACTTACTTATCAAGAAAAAAAACTATTAAACATCAAGGAAATTGCATTTATTATGCTACCTACTTTAAAAAATTGTGACGAAATTCGATAGATCCTGTAGGTACTATGATGGAAATAATGATTTCTTCTCTACAATTAAAGTAGATATTTGGTGAGTAACAAAATAACTATTTACTTTCTTTTTTTAAAGAATGGAATATTAGAAACTAAAGGTAAAGAGGTGTCATATTAATTCCTAATAATTGAGTTCATAATAAATTACTGACTCCTACTTTATACTGCATTACACCATCCTCGATGCTCAATGTCACCACAGTCTTATGTTTTTATACTGTGATGTTACCATGGTTACTTAATAATCCATCTCGTCGTACCCACTCCCTGGCTTCGATATTTCCGTTTCACTCTAACATTATCTTACTAAATAAAATTGCGCCCCAAATGAATGGTTGGGCGAATTCATGTACGGAAAATAAATTTAGCAAAGTATTATATTTTGTCTGTGCGTGTGTTGCGTTAGTATTATCAGTTTAGTAGTATGAGTTTGGGACCATGTTTTAGCGGGCTTCGTAAGAGAGTTATGATTCTATAACATTCTTAATTCGTTGATGTTAGGCGACGTAGTAAAGTTATTTCTTGCATGAATTCTCAGTTTTATATTCTGGCAATTTATTATTTTTGTAGGTAAGACCGGTGTCCAGACTTCTAGAGTAATGCCAAGGTATTTCGTGGGATTATCTGTGGATAAGTGGTACCCCTGCCATGAGTTGTTCAGTTTACGACCTGTCTGTCCGTACCTGGAATAAAATTACTGTACTACAATTGGTAAAAATAATTTAAAATTAAGCAATCTAAACTAATATTATAGATAGGTAAAATTTGTGAGTTTGTATGTAGGGGGGTGTAATCTTCGAACTAATGATCCGATTCCGCAAAAAAATATTTCACTAATTATAATGGGAAACTACAGTCTTGCCGAGTGCCATAGGATATGTTATATGTTAAAACACGTGGACGAAGCCACGGGCATAACCAAGTAGGATATATTTTATCATTATGTTCTATGTTGGAAGGTTTGTTTTCCGCACTTAGTCCGTCAAGTGGACCATTGTGCGTGCGCCATGGCGGCCATCGGTGGTTATTCCAACCAACCCACCTCCCTCCAGAAGTTGATCGGGTATCCTGGTCTGTTGAGAACATCTGTGAACGATCTAGGTGCCCCGTAGGTTTCTGTCTTTATTTGGGTGACGCCTGTACATTCAAAGAGTATAACGGAACGGTTTCCTCAGCCTCCATGCAAGCCTTGCACAGAGGACTGTCCGGTTATGCCTATTGTGTGGAAGTGTTTGTTTAGTGGGCATTGTCCTGTGATGGTCCTCATGTCCAGGGACAGGCCGTTCCTGTCCAAGCGTAATAAACGCCTGGTTAGCCTACCACCTAGAGATGGTATAGGTATAGCCTCCCTGCACGCTTAACATGACCGCCATAGAAACGAGTTTTGTCTACGGAAGAATAGACAAAATGGTAGATAGTAGAAATATTTGTACGCATTCTACGCGTCTAAGCATGGAAAAGTGTAGTTTTGTCTATTCTTCCGTCGACAAAACGTCGTCATGCTAAGCGTGCTGGACTGCCTGCAGCCGGGTGTCGAGGATCACCAACTCTCCCTTGTGTGTAGGTAAACTCCTGTAGCTACCTGCGTAGCTGGTTGAAGGGGATGGGTATGATGAGTACGGGTCTACAGACCGACGTGCTCGATGCTCTCCTAGCTAGTTCGTCAGCTGCGTCGTTACTTTGTGATCCGTTGTGTCCTTTTATCCATTGCAGTGTCACTGTGTTGCGGTTAGATACCGTTACTCGTTCTAGTGCATTATAACATTCTAGTGTTAGTCTCGAGGTAATATATTCTTTCCCTAGGTATTGGTGTACCTACTGAGGCACTGTCGGAGAGTATACGTATATAGGTATCCGTAACTCTCTTAGCTTCTATGGCGTAAGCCGCTCGTATATTGCCCAGACACTCCGCCTGGTAGACGGTGTTGAACATTTCCAGCGGGCTGGATATATTTATGTTGAGGTCGTGATAGAATACTCCAACTCCGGTTCCAGAGTCGATCTTTCATCCTTCGGTGTATCATTATGTTAAAACAAGAAAAATCACGCGGGCAGAAGCTTAATTAAGATGCAGACAGATACACACATATTTGTATATGTAACCGTAGACGACAGATGTACAGAGTTACCTCCGCGTGTATCGCCATAACGATCTTCGATCCATCCCATCCAGCGGGGTAATTGCGTAACACACTGCAAACCTATGAATTAATGGATTAGGAATTTTTTTTAAAACTCTGATTTTTATTGAAAGTGTGTTATACAATTAGGGTTCTGGCCACCTTGTAGGCTTGCCGTTCGTTGCGCGGTCTCGTTTGTCACAGAGTTCTCTCACACTCACAGTACCGCGAGCTGCTGACACGGCGCGAGGCCCGGCGCGCGCGCCGCGCCGCCATGGTGAAGCGGCGCACGGCCGCGGCCGCCGAGCGCATGCGCGTCATCTCGCGCCTCGCTGCGGCCGGAGACGACTTTGGAAATCAAGACTCTGATTGGGATGCTTATAAAAGGTATAGTCTCTTTTCTCTTTGTGTGTGTACTAGCGACCCGCCCTGCTTCGAAAGGTTTTGTACGACTTGAAAAAACATCGACATTAATTCATTAGTACTTTTACCTATGTAAGTTAAATATTAGAATATTATATAAATAAACCTTCCGGAATAAATTCTTTGTTGCGTAATTTAAAAAACAACGCGGTCACACAGACAGTTACGAAAAGCAACTTCAATTTATAAATAAACTAGCGGACCCGACAGACGTTGTCCTGTCTGAACGATCCTAGAACCCGACTGCAGCGCCACCTACCGGGTCCAATTGTGTTTTCAAACCATCCAGGAACCCATTCAAATATACACACAAAATTTCATCTAAATCGGTCCAGCCGTTGTTATACCACGTTTTATGCGTTTTTTTAAGTATCCTATGTCCGTCTCCTGCTCCTAAGTTACCTCCCCACCAATTTTCAGCCAAATCGGTTCAGCCATTCTTGAGTTATAAATAGTGTAACTAACACGACTTTCTTTTATATACAAATATAGATATAGATGAACTAGAATAGACATAGGTACTTATTTTTCATCTTTTTTTCTCCTGATTGATACATGTAGTACATGTTTTTACTTGTAAGGTCTATTTATGCCTAGGTACACGAAATCTCTTAACACGTTCGCTACCAACCTACGAGCATACTCGTAGTACAAGACCTGGTTCCCACTGCCAACTACGATTATGCTCGTAGTTGATCGTATGCGATTTCTAACGAATTCTAGTAGAGTGGCAGTGAAAGGAGGGCGGGGTTAAATTCTTTGGCATTTGAAGTAAAACATTATATAATCAGAAAAAGAAGTTTAATATTAATTTTTTTGGGTATATCACTGAAATCAAGAAGGAGTGATACAATTTAAAACAATTTTTAACGCATAAGGCAGGTTTTTCAGGGCATACCGGACAGTAATAAATTGTTTATTTTTCTTTTGTGCAGACACGACATGGCTTCGTCGGTTTCTGTTTGTTTTTGTGTGGGTGGTAGACGCTCTAAAGTCTAAATAATGTAGTACTAGTAATCCTTCTAGTTTTTTCTGCTCGTGATGAGTATACTTTGTAAATGTCTCGCCTAAAATTTACTAATTACCTTCTTCCGGTCTTATAATTTATTTTCATTCCTTCTCAGCATAAGTCGCGAGGCGGACTCTGATTCCGAAGCGGATGGCGAACGTCTTCTAGAACTGGAGGAAGCTCTTCGCGAGTATGAACCACCGCCAGCTAATTCGAGTCAGCATCATCAACTGCATCTGGCTATAGAGCCGTTGAGGTAAATGTTTACAAAAAAAAAACCATCATCATTTACTATGTTAACGCGTAGGCATAGAGTTTAATTTAATACGAAAATGCAATACGGTAAAACATCTACTTACTTGACCTCGAAGTAACGCCGTTGCTTGCTGATTTTCCTAAACAGCCCATCGCACATTCCCCCGCTTTAGGCACACACGTAAAAGTTTTTTATACCATTCCCCCTCTAAAAAGCTTATTTTATTCACTGAAAACAGTGAATAAAAAGTACTTTAAATGACTATTTTGTTGTTTGAATTTATAACACACCAATATTCGACCTATAATGGTGTGTTCTAATGAACGGATTTAAAGCGAGGGCCATAAGTGAATCACGAGCTAGTGAAGGATTCTAACGACTGAATCACGAGCGTAGCGAGTGATTCAAGTGTTAGGAATCCTGAGCAACCCGAGTGATTCATGGCCCTCGATATAAATCCGTTTTATTCAAGAGTTGGATACTATACTTTATACCATGATTACGAAAAAAAGAAATATTTTAGCTAAAATAGACATTTAAATGAAGAAAAAGGAAAGTTAAAT
Source organism: Cosmia trapezina (assembly GCA_905163495.3). Taxonomy (NCBI): domain Eukaryota; kingdom Metazoa; phylum Arthropoda; class Insecta; order Lepidoptera; family Noctuidae; genus Cosmia; species Cosmia trapezina. Next base: position 14,157,154 of record LR991038.1, read on the forward strand.
TGGTTCTGATGTAAACCAGCCGTGATTTGTTAGGTAGTAACTTTTTCACTATATCGGCCGTCCTCTCTTTCATAAACTCAGGTCATCACATCTTCAACACTTGAATTTCAACATTAGAACACACCATTATAGGTCGAATATTGGTGTGTTATAAATTCAAACAACAAAATAGTCATTTAAAGTACTTTTTATTCACTGTTTTCAGTGAATAAAATAAGCTTTTTATAGGGGGAATGGTATAAATTTAATTTTTGGTCGACATTTTCGACAAGCCCCCTTACAAATAAACACAGAATAAAGTTATTCCAAATTTAAACCTATGAAAATGTATGGTTATTCCTTTGTTATCCCTGATATAACTTTATTCCTTCTTTTATTTGTAAGAGGGAAGGAGTTTAGCATTAGAATAAAAACTGTTTTGTGTTCTTTGCTGTCATTAGTAAATTGCCGCTATTTTGAATACTGTAAGTTCTACGAACACAAAGTTTAGTGAAAAATAATAATAAATCGATTAAAAATGCATTCAAGTGATGAAGAAGATGTGGTTTTTAACACCTGAGTTTATGAAAGAGAGGGCGGCCGATATAGTAGAAAACTTGCTACCCAACAAATCACGACTGGTTTACATCAAAGCCAATTTATTTACCTTCCTTTTTCTTCATTAAATGTCTATTTTTACCCGACTACGGCGAAGCAAAAAGGAGGGTTTTGATGTTTCGCTTAAATCTTTCTTTTTCTGGTAGTCATGGTATAAAGTATAGTCTGCAACTCTTGAATAAAATGGAATTATATCGAGGGCCATGAATCACTCACATCGCTCAGGATTCTAACACTTAAATCACTCGCTACGCTCTTGATTCAATCATCATGAATCATTTCCTACGGTCGTGATTCAGTCGTTAGAATCCTTCACTAGCTCGTGATTCATCTATGGCCCTCGTTTTAAATCATCCTTTATTCACTAATTGTATAATATACTTACTATCATTTACATGACAACCTTTATTTCAATTGTTTTTTATTCGTCCAATTTTTTTTTTTCAACTAAGTATTTCATCCGCTTCTCGCGGTTTCCACCGGGCCCACCCATCGTGTTATTTCGGGGTTTCGGGATTTCCGTTTTTAAGGTTTATATCGCTAGTAAAAAAATCATCAGTAATCTTTTTCTGGATTCTAGGGCGTCAGAACTGATGTTCCAGCCATCAATGATGGGTAACTTAGAAGCGGGTTTGGCTGAAACCATGGAGTATGTGTTTAAACACTTCAGTCCTGAAGACCAGCTGTTGTTAGCCAACAACGTGTTCCTCACAGGGGGCAGTTCACAATTTCCAGGTTAGTTTATAACATCCAACACTATTTTTAACTATCGTCTTTCGCAGTTTTGGCTAAAGTGTATTAATTTGATGATTTATTTATTGTATTTTATTTACCCGATTGCAGCGAAGCCCAAAAGGAGAATAACGTTTTATTTATTAACTTTAGATCTGTAATTTTGCTAGGTTTTCTGACCGGTACACGACGTGTCGTTTTCGTATCACGGAGACGCCTGTCACGTCTCCATCTCAACTCATAATCCAATCTACGTCTCGCCTTTCAGGTCTAAAAGAAAGACTTGAAAGAGAACTCCTCGAGATGAGGCCATTTCAATCTACACATAAAGTTGTTCTGGCCAAAAACCCGAATCTCGATGCTTGGTACGGAGCCAGGGACTTTGCGGGCAGCAACGAGTTCGAAAACTGGTGTATTTCTAAAGAAGACTACTATGAGATGGGTGCAGAATACTTAAAGGAACATTATGCCAGTAACAAGTATTATAAAAGCCCAGCACCCATCGTTGATAATACGCTCGCGCCGGCCATCGATGCCAACGTTGTGAAGGAAGAAATTGTTGTGGATTGCTAAATGTGTCAGGTAAATAAAGTTATTTGTAAAAATTGTAGTTTGTTTTCGTAAATTTCGGCCAAATACTAGATGTCACAGAGTCAAGTTTCGTTGTAGGCTAGTGTGTTCCGTCGCCGCACGTCGCACCGGGTGGCATGACGTTCAGATTAAAAGTAAAACTACGGAGCGTCACTATTCAGGCGTCGCAGCGCCGACGCAACGCATTGACAATGCCCGTGTGGCATGTGTGCGTTACTGCAGCGGAATGTTGTCGCTTTTCAGGATTTCGTCTTGACAGGAATTAGTACCCAATCTCGTGTAAATGTGCCCGAAATTTAGAATTTGTGCGTCCAGCCGATCCAAAGATATTCACGAAAAACAGATTCCGCTGGAGTAACGTTACTGCAGCGGCATGTTTTTTTACCAGTGGTCGTAGCTGAATACAAACTAGCTACTTAGATAGATATAATTTGTGCCTAATTGTGCCCAAAAAACAGAATTTGTGCGTCTTGAGGTTTCAGAGTTATTCAAGATGCCGCTGCGGTAACGTTTAGCAAATTGCTGTATCTCTTAAACGGCATGACATACAACTACGATTTTTTTTACTACGGCGGGTCTTAATTTGTGCTTAATTTGTGCAATTTTATTTTTTCTATAATCGCCACCATTGGAAAACTAGAATTTTTTTTTCAAAAACCCTAAAATCGATCCTCGCGCTTCAATGAGAAACCCTAGAAACTTACCAATTATGGTGATTTGTACCTTTCATGAACTCAAAGCATCATGTGAAATTCGATGTTTATATTCCAACTCCTTAGAGAGTTATTCCATTTTAATTAAAATCTGGCCATGATATAATGTAACGCTCCAATACATGAGGTATTATTAAGTGACTGATATTATGATTATACTAATAATTAGTACCCTTATTAAATTGTTTATCCTTAAAGTTTCAGCTGAAAAAACCTTCTAACTACTTAGATATAAGAAAAAAACGATAGGAAAAGAAATCACTCGATTAACCGAACAAATTCGAATTACTACATAAAAGCGGGCTCACAGTACATTGTGCCAACCTTCTTAAATATGTAGTACAACATTTCGTTTTTTGAAACAGTCTCGCACAAAAGTGTTACTTATAATTTATTGTTTTGTAAAACACGTAGGTATAACGTAAGTACGTAGTACATTATAACTCAACTCAAAGGTTTATTTGACGAGAAAGTGTATTTTTATTGCCAAAAAAATAAAAGAAAAAATACCGTTTATAGATTTAGTTTTGAATTGAAATAAAATAGCATGATTGATACCTCTGTAAAATTTTGTTTTATTATTTAGTTACCTACTTAATAGAAATATTCACAAATTGATCAAATTGAGGAAAGTGGATTTCTATATTGTCTAGATCTCAGCCAATTCGTCAATCGGGACTATTACACTCATACATATATAAAATACATCTACCTTAGGCTATGCCGTCAGAACGACCGGGATAATAAAATATTACTTGGGGGGAATCCCCAGAGCTTGTCGTTGCTTCATTTGAAGTTGCCGTATGGAATGGTTTTTTGTAAACATTCTTCAATGAAAAACAATGGTACCAACATTCGTGAAACGCACTTTTAGTTCGGTTCGGTGTTAACTTTGTTTGACACGAGTAACTGGCCGCCAATCTCGTGTGTGGAGAGCGTGTGCGCATAATCTTCTTCCCAGTAATTCAAGGAATTGTGTGTATAATTACGACGCGTGTAATTTCGGCTGGACAATACGCGTTGGTTTTGTGGTACATTATGCTTATGGTGAAATAAATTAACTGTTCAGTGATAAAGAAGATTGAAACACATGTATTTTCTGTGCATTAGAGTAGAGCGGTTTTCCGGAACTATCATGTTATTTTAATATTTGTACCTAGTTCTGATTTTAAGGTAAGTTTATAATTTTTATAATTTCGCAATATAATACGTTGGAAACCCGCACTTCAGCCCGACCTCGGTACTATAGTAACGGAGCGATACCGGGATGATGCACAGTGGTAGCCCACGAAATTCATTTTTTTTTAGTTATTTGCAATTTGCAGGTCCGTGTCAGGTTGTATCTTGATCAAAGTATGATACGCGGCAATAAAACATAATTAAGTATGTATTTATATAATTTTAACCATAAAAATCATAAATACATCTCTCTAAGTTAGATTTCGTGCAGATTCGTTAGATTTCGTTCGTTTGAGGAATCTGCACAAAATCTAACTTAGAGAGATGTATTGATGATACCTGTTGTTTTTACTTATAAAGATTATGATATGATTCGCGACCGTAACAAATATGTATTTACAAAATTATTAATTAGAATCAATAATATAACTCCTTAAGTTAGTAGGTACCTATAATGCTCAAATGTCAAGATTTCTTGAAATAGTAATTGAATAGGCCTTCAATGATTATAATTCTGTAAAACTTGTTACGGTCGCGAATCATATTTTGATCAACATACAACCCATTACTGACTTGAAAATTGCAAAAAACGTAGGTAAGAAAATTTTAATTTCGCAAGCGCAGCAACGGGAGCCGGGTGCTTCACTTTCGATATGCGTGGCGCGGAGTCCTCCTTTTTTCATAAGTCTATGGTGGTAAAAGTGCATATTCATACATAATAATTTAAGGCAAGTGACGTCATCAGGCCATACGAACCAATATCGGTATGGAGGTATTAATATTTTTAGAATCTACTAACTATCAAACTTTCGAAACATTATGTTTGTAACTCAGACCAAGAAAAAAAGATAGACGGCGCGCCGCGAACATCAAAAGTGAAGCCATAAAACCGTGCTCCTGCAAGTAAACATACACGCTCACGCACACACCTACACTAAAACCATGCTCATCGCTCTTAGTACGTCACGAGTTGTCGTCAAGTAAACTTAAATTAAAAAATAGAATTATGCCTTCCTGTGTAGTGAAAAGTTGCAAAAACAACAGCAAATCACATAAAAAGTCTCACGGAATCACTTTACACTTGTAAGGTACTTGAAATAACATCGTTTCTCTATTATTAAACTGTGAATTTTAGGTTACTTGGAACAAAAAATCTCAACAAACGAAAGCAGTGACGTAAAGTATGGGTGTTGCCATAATACGATTTAAAATTTCCCATTCGATTAATATATTTTAAATAAATATGATTTATTATTTTCAGTTATATTCCTATTTTCTTTTAATATTTTAAGTATTCTTTCTTTTGGTATTTTTATTTAATATTTTAGGTTTCCAACTAATAATGAAATAAAAAATAAATGGATAGTAGCTATAAGAAATAGTCGGAATGATCCGGAATGGTTGCCATCGAAAACCAGCGTGGTTTGTTCTGATCATTTTGATGATAACGATCTCTATAGGAAAGAGATAGATGTATGGATGAATATGCAAATTTAGGCAGTTAATGGACAGTCCATCCTCTATGTCTATGGTCATATTAGTATCTAAGTTCATTGTATACATGTCAATAGTTGTTTTTCTCTCTTTCTAGATAGTGGACAATTTCATACAGGTATCGCAGTCCATCCTCTATGTCTACTTTCCTACCCACACAAATATCCCCAAATTATAGGGAAAAAATTTAACAAATGACAACCCTTCGATGCACACATAGAAAAAAAAGTGGCTTCAGTTTTAATGTTCGCGGCGCGCTGTCTATCTTTTTTTCTTGGTCTGAGGTTTGTAATAAACTCGACAATAAGCGGCCGAGCGCGCACTGAAGTGCGTTTACGTTAGTTCTGCCGCACTGGGCGGGGCCTACAGTAACAAAACGCATGACCGCAGTGCGCGCACTTCAAAGACATTTCATACTTCACAGATTATGCGTTACAAAAACGCACCGCAGTGCGCGCTCGCCCTTAGGTCACTTCCTACTCTCTGATAACTCTCTACGTCACATATTTATGTAAAAGTAAATAAATAGTTACCTAATTAAACCATTTGTACGCACCTGTACCCATCAAAATTCAATTATAATACTACCAATTTAAGAAGGTGGGCATAATGTACCGTTTTATGTAGTCATTCGAATTTGTTCGGTTAATCGTGTGATTTCTTTCCCTATCGTTTTTTTCTCATATCTAAGTAGTTAGGTTTTTTCAACTGAAACTTTAAGAATAAACAATTTAATAAGGGTACTAATTATTAGTATAATCATAATATCAGTCACTTAATAATAACTCATGTATTGGAGCGTTACATTATATCATGGCCAGATTTTAATTAAAATGGAATAACTCTCTAAGGAGTTGGAATATAAACATCGAATTTCACATGATGCTTTGAGTTCATGAAAGGTACAAATCACCATAATTGGTAAGTTTCTAGGGTTTCTCATTGAAGCGCGAGGATCGATTTTAGGGTTTTTGAAAAAAAAATTCTAGTTTTCCAATGGTGTCGATTATAGAAAAAATAAAATTGCACAAATTAAGCACAAATTAAGACCCGCCGTAGTAAAAAAAATCGTAGTTGTATGTCATGCCGTTTAAGAGATAAAGCAATTTGCTAAACGTTACCGCAGCGGCATCTTGAATAACTCTGAAACCTCAAGACGCACAAATTCTATTTTTTGGGCACAATTAGGCACAAATTATATCTATCTAAGTAGCTAGTTTGTATTCAGCTACGACCACTGGTAAAAAAACATGCCGCTGCAGTAACGTTACTCCAGCGGAATCTGTTTTTCGTGAATATCTTTGGATCGGCTGGACGCACAAATTCTAAATTTCGGGCACATTTACACGAGATTGGGTACTAATTCCTGTCAAGACGAAATCCTGAAAAGCGACAACATTCCGCTGCAGTAACGCACACGTGTGGCATCGGCCTAGCGACAAGTGACAGCACAAATAAAGAAAAGAAAGAAAATACGTTTATTTGCGGTAAACATGACGCAAAGGACAACAAAATAAAATAACAATTTATAAAACAACTTTTGGGGAAAAATATGCGTCACATCTACGCAAAACGGCTACCGCTCAGCATAATGCCGCGACCCCATGCGAAACGGAGCCCCAGCAAAACAAAAAAACAAATACAGGGTGTATCAGAAAGGTGTGGTCAAACTTAAGGCTTTGGTACAGACCATCAAACTAAACAACTTTCTCCATGGGACCAACAGCGAAATCGAGAAAAAATTATCAGCTGTCTAATACATTTGGGTCGAGTAGGTATTGAAGTTTTGTACGGGACACACACGGGTCTCATTTGTGCTGTCACTTGTATACTATGCCTTCCATAGACTTATAAAAAAAGGAGGACTCCATGCCACGCATATCGAAAGTGAAGCACTGTAAGTATCGTTTGTACAAACACGCCGCACGCACACATTTACATCATAGTATGCCGACCGGCCGCCATTACGTGACACGAGCGACGGCGTCTTTGCAGGTACTCAAATCACGCACACATAGATCGGTACGGTGCTTCACTTTCGATATGTGTAGCGCGGAGTCCTCCTTTTTTTATAAGTCTATGATGCCTTCCTTCTGTATGGCGGCAGGCCCAGGCCCAGACGGAGATGGCGCTGGACTCCTTTAACAAGAACTGGTCCTTAGCAGCTATAAACAGCGAGAAGTGAAAAGAGAGTAAGGAGGCCTTTGCCCTGCAGAGGGATATCCACAGGCTTTTAATAATTTAATAATAATTTGACGTCATCTATTAATGGATGAACCATGAAATCGGATATTATTGCCGAGCTGCCCATATTTATGCTTGTGTCTGTAAAGTCAACCGCACATCCATGGTAATAATTTTAGGGCTAGCGCGCACAGCGGTGCGGTGGAATGCGGTGCGATATTTCTGCAAACAGTTTTGGGTGCTTCCCTTGACGGCCATGTGCATAACTCCAGCTTCCTCATAGGTGATGGAATAATTATACCTATGCCAATATTTAAGGCATAATTAATGCAGGTACCTTTTTCAGTAAAAGACTCAATGAAAAATATAATATGTACGAAACTCGTAATGAGAGTAAGTACAATAGATTAGCAAAACAACACGGTTCTACTTGACACACACCACTGACACAACTGCAGCTGCTGCATGCTAAAGAGGCTTTAATACTTTCCCCCAGTTGCTAGTAGACCTTCTAATCCTTTATTTATACCATACACCAATCACTGTAAGTCGACTTTTCTAAGCTCCTCTAAGCCACTCCTAAAGAATAAGCCAGATCAGGTCGAGTGCCCAATATCAAGTAGGCAAGCGAGCCTACTGCTTTTATGTATTGAAATGACTGTGACTCATTCTCAGCTTTCCCGTTTTCAATAATTCCTTCTTTTGTAAAGGAATCGACACTGGATTGTAGTCTTTCATTCTTCATGGCTTCTAACAATCTATCTTTATTTATACTACTTGATACAGCTTCTTTATACGTTGAAGGTTCTCTTTCTATTATCGAATCAACCAAGAATAATTTAAAGTCATCCAATTTTTGTGGAGGTTGTAGAGTACTTCTGTCTCTGAGATTATAACTTGGAACGTCCGGTATAGTAACATCGTTCTCTGAATTCATTGGCATCTCAACATCAGGAGGAATAGCATCTATAAACTCTTCAGTTTCACAATCTGAAAATGCGTTTTAATTTTCTATGTTCTCCCTCTAATTGGACTGACTGTCTCAAAGGCCGTTAGGATTCTCAATTACATGGTTGGACAAAAGATGACATCTCTAGATCTTTCGGTTTATTTTACATTCCAGATGCGATATCCGTCGTCGTTATCATATCCGATAAGTCTGCCTTTGGTAGCTTTCTTATTTAGCTTCTTCCTATTTGTTCAGGAATGTGAAAGAAACATTCACTCCCTGTCACCTATCACACGTAAGTGTGAGATCCCACACTCCACACACACCCATAGCTCATACGGTACTTTCCCTTCTTCTCTTGTGGGTCCCGTGCGGTTGAGGACGTATGCAGCTGTGTTGATAAGCTCTACCCACAGGGCTTGTGAAAATTCGTCTCCTGCGTGCATATATGATCGAGCTGTTTCCATAAGAGTCCTGTTCTCTCTTTCTGCGCACCCATTTTGTACGGCCGTGTATGGCATCGCGAGCCGCTGGGTACTTCCCGAACCGCTTTATTATCAAATTCCCCGTCATTGTCGCTCAATAACGTTTTGACTGTAAGTCCAGCATTTTTGGCTTCTTTTAGAAATCGAATAATCTTTCTTTTACTTCACTTTTGTTTCGAATGAAATAATTATGACGAAACGGGGAAAAGTCATCCTTTGAAAGAACAAAATAGCGACATTTCGAGTAACTTTCAGGGAATGGTCCGCACACATCGGCGTGAACTAGCTCTCCAGGCATACTAGCTCTTTCTCTTTTGCCAAATTTAAGACGCCTTCCCGTAAATGCATGCTTCGCACTGTATATCATCTTTATCATTTAAATTAATCCCCAATTCCCTCTTGACAAGATCTTTGATGTGTTTCTTGTTTTGGTGATCAAATCGTTCATGATATAGCTGAAGTAAGCTCGATGGAAGATCTAACAGCATTCATTTCTATAGGTTCGTTTGGTAGAACTGTCTTCATTTGTAACTTATAGAGTCCTCCACCTGCTTCCTGTTTCCAACTGCTAGAATCTGACCGTTTAATTTCAGCCTGCACTATTTCGTGGTGGAAATAAATTTTGCCGTTTCTCTTGTGCAGCTAACATGGATAGCAAATTCTGTGTAAGCTTCGGTACATACCAGACATCACCGTTACCTTGGTTTGAATTACCACAGACCCTTTCCCTTTTGCAGGAGCTGCAGTACCATCTGCCGTTGTAACGGTGTGGTTCGATTTTGGATCGTCGTCAAAATATTAAAGACGGTCAGATCGGTCACCGATGTTCGCTCGTTTGTTAGAATAGATAATTATTCTACATAGTACCCTCATTTTTGTTTTTGTTTTATTATTGTTTCATTCAACTATGAATGGTTGTTCTTTGATATAAGTAAGTATCTAAATTATGTAGTCGATGATTTTGGTGCACGGTAAAACTCTAATGAGTTTATGTTTGCACCAACTTAAATATCTTGATAATGTAAGTTTACTACTGATTAAATAAATAAAAAAAAAAAAAAAAAAAAAAAAATGTGAAAATATCTCCCCTATTGGTGACGTGAGTCGTAGCACCATTATCTACATACCAATTTTCTGTATCGCTTTCTTCAGAGCAAGTGTAAATCATCAACACTTGCTCCTGCTTGGACGAAGACTAGGTTTCTTCGGTCTGCCACTGCTTGCAATTCTTAATGCGGTGGCCTATTTTTGAGCAGTACCTGCATCTTAAGTTCTCGTCTCTTATCTGCGATTTTTGGTGCACTTTTGAGGTAGAAGCGAGCACTTCCTGAGTCTCCTTAATATGACCACCTAGCGCTCTTGTTTGTTTCGCTGCATCCAACTAACATTATTAATTAACTCATCAGTATTATAATTAAGATAAACAAAATAAACTAAATATAAACTAAAACTAATCTGAAACTACTATAAACTAATCTAAAAGTAAAAATAAAACTAAAACTAGTCTAATAGACCGCTACCAGTTGGCAATGTTCCCAAAATGCTGGCAGCATTGCCACGTTGTATGGCAATGCTTAACCTTTGGGCAAAATAAAGGCCAGCATTTTGGTCACATGTTGCGTCGACCAGACGCCTAGATAATTCTTTGTAAATTCGATGGGCCCCTGGTCCCCACGGCCCTAGCGTCTCGACCCCAAAAGGCTCAAATATGTACCCGCTATCGAGGGTACTATATTTGCGCCTCTTAAGGCCTTCCGCTGATTCAGCCGCAGCACCAGCCCTACTTTGAGTTCCTTGAAGATGAGACGGTGCAAGGGTGTCTACGCAAGTAGCATCCCACACCAAAGGTCGCCCCATCTTCCAAGGAATAAGACTCATTCCATCAGGTCTTTTGCCATCGTCACGCATGAGGCCAACAGGTTCTAAAATGGCCGCACAATTAGCAGTGGCAAAAGCCCGACGGATTAAATCATTAAGGCTTGAGTGGCGGGGAATCCTACCTGCGCTTCTGCAACAGGACAAGCACAGTGGCAGTGGTGAGGAGCACAGCATGATGCACCCAAGCGGAGTGATGCTGCAATGCGGAAAGCTGAGGAATGTATGAGGGTTCCAGTGTTAGGCGATCTGCCTGCAGCCACAAACCTGATTCCGACTCACCAACGGCTAAGATACGAGTACGATCTGCGGAGCTTAAGTACGTATGCAAAAGGTTGTTCCGTATTAGCTCGCAGAGAGGCCCATCCCATAGCCGCTGAGAAGACGATGTTTGTGGTAATTCGTAACTTGGGCAGGCTAATATCCACGCGTTCTTGGCCTCGTTCAGAAAACTTATATCAATATTGTCCAGAGGCTGCAAGAATTTTTTTGGTTAAATTTAGAGTACTATGGACCGAGGACAGGAACGCGGGGAGAGCTACACCAGAAATTGATCTGATGCCGAGGCCTCCAAAACGTACAGGATGTGAAGCCTGTAACCACTCTCGCTCTTCTAAATTTATGTTAAAAATTGAAGCCAAAGTATTTTTTATGATGTTATCTAAACTCTTAAGAAGCTCAGTGTGCCTCCAGAGTTGACAACATCGTATATTATAAGTAAATTTAGGAACAAAAAGACAGAATGTAATGATGGTAAAAGCCATGTGCACGTTTATTTTAGATAAACGATTAGAACAATATACAAAATTTTGAATTTTTTCTTCAAAGAAAAGGGGGAAGGATTCGTCGAGAATAGGGGAACCCAGTAAACGTAACGAAGATTTGTCAATAATTGTAATATTGGGGGCCAAGCTATTGAATTTTTGTACAACCAAAATCTTTTGAGGGGTATGTGTCCGAAATAAAAAGTTCACACTTTGCAAAATTTAGTTCCAAACCGATCTTACGAAACTCGTCTATTAAAAATTGATTTGAAAATGAAAAAAAATTAATTGAGGGAATCTAAAATTTTACAGATCCAGAACATTTCCGGCAACTTCATGTTAGGATCGGTCTTCAAAATTTCAGCATTCAAATTGTTCCAAATGTTTCGACATCATGGTAGATGCGTCATCCTTAGTTATTTTTGAAGCTAAAGAATTGCATGCACAATGTGTATGCTCGGTCTTCCGATTGACCGTCAAACAAGCGGTGAAGTTCCTGCCATACTTCGTTTGCTGTTTCAAATAGCATGACTTTCATTAAATTCTCTTCGGTCATGTTGCTCGTTATGATTAGTAGAGCGTTGCTATCTGCCTTCCTTCTGTGTCACGCAGCATGATGGACACCTTATACTTCCGAGTAGCCCAATTCTGGCTACCTATGAGATAACCGATCTGGATCTTGGTGGTAGTATAAAATTTTCCATTTTGACAGCACCAAGAAAACTGTTGCTTTTTTGTTGTTAATACGTCCTGGGTATCCTAAGTATCCTGGGTATTCTGGGACCATAACCTAATGCAGGTACCTTTTTCAGTGAGACTCAATGGAAAATATAATAATAGGTCTTTACCTATGAAATTGCCGTTTTGTATGAAAAAATTTAAACGAATTTTTTTCATGTATTTTTTATTTGTATTAATCGAAGTAATCACCCATGCAATCAATGCATCTTTGCCAACGCAGTGGCAGTTTATTGATGCCCTTCTTAAAGAAATCAGCTGGTCGGGAGGCAACAAATTCTTCAAAGGCATTTTGTACTGCCTCTCGGGTATTGAATTTTTTTCCCGCCAAGAAGTTATCCAAATTCTGGGAAAAGTAGTAGTCTGTAGGCGCAAGGTATGGTGAGTAGGGCGGATGACGGAGAGCTTCCAACCCCAGTTCTTGCAACTTGGAGACCGTCTGCTGTGCAGTATGAGGTCGCGCGTTGTCGTGCAGGAGCAGCGGAGACGAGCGATTGACCAATGCTGGTTGGAGATGTGCCAGCTTCTCCATCATTGTGTTCAGCTCTTCACAGTACACATCTGCAGTAATGCTCACCCCGTTTGGTAAGAAGCTGTGATGAATCACACCGGCGCTAGACCACCATCCAGTGACCATCACTTTTCTAGGGGTAAGTTTTCGTTTAGGGCATTGTTTAGGTGCTGAACCAGGATCCAACCAACTTGCTGAGCGCTTGCGGTTATCAAACAGAATCCATTTTTCATCGCAGGTAACAATGCGGTTCAAAATTCCTTCATTTGTGCGTCTGTTGAGCAGTGCAAGGCACGTCTCGACGCGTACTTCGCGCTGGCGATCATTGAGTTCGTGGGGCACCCATTTGTCAAGCTTTTTTACCTTGCCAATTTGACGCAAATGGACCAATATTGTTTTGACGCTAACGTCGAAAGCTGCTGCTAATTCAGCCGTAGATTGTGTATCATCAGCTTCCACAATCGCCTTTAATTCGTAATTGTCGACCAAAGTCTTCGGACGACCGCGAGGTTCATTTTTCAGGTCGAAATTTCCAGAACGGAAGCGAGCAAACCAATAACAGGTGGTGCGTTGGTTTGTAGTGTTAGCTCCGTAAACGTCGTTGATGTTGCGTGCCGCTTGTGCCGCGTTGCTGCCACGACGGTACTCATATTCCATAATTACTCTAATTTTTAACGTATCCATGATGACGAAAAAGATTGAAATGCGATGAAAATGTAACACTAATCAATAAACAAATGACTACTTTTGGAAAAAATCCATGTTTTTAAAATAAAATTAATTTGAAATTAGAATTCTTAGCCAAACAAAAATTATTTTGATTTGAAATGGCCAGTACTGCAGAACGGCAATTTCATAGGTAAAGACCTAATATAATATGCATGAGTCATAGAGTAGGTACAATAGATTAGCAAAACAACACGGTTCTACTTGACACACACCACTGACACAATGTTTTTTTTATCTACACCCATGCTATAAATCCTCTATAAAAGTTTCTGAAACAGTTAGCTTATTGCCAACATTAAAACAGCCAGTGTCATAGTAACCATGGTAACCATAATAGCATCCAAATGCAACAGCGCCGTAATTTAAAAGAAGAACTTATTCGAATTCACGTCGTATACTATGACGCCGGCCGCCATGTTCGATACACTCGAATCGTATATTAGTATTGCAAAAAACTGTTTCAGAAACTTTTATAGAGGATTGATAACATGGATGTAGATAAAGTCTTGTATGCAACTGTACATAATTAGGTATTAAAACACTCATGTGATACTATTATCACACTCGACTTCGCCTCGGGTGTGATAAACCCACATTCGTGTTTTAATACCCCTTATTGTACGTCAGTTGCATAAATAAGTATTATGTCACTGCAGCTGTTGCATGCCAAAGAGGCTTTAATAATAATAGTAGCAATCACACTACCGTGTGACTGACACTGGCATGGCCACCATCAGGATTTTAATTTTGATAACACAACAAATTAGTCGCTAATTAGTCAAAATTTGCCGCCAAATATCAGAATTTGTCGGTCACTGGTTCAAAAGTTATATGGATTTATAGGGCCACCTATAAACCCATATGCGGTAGTGCGCGCTAGGCCTGACATTAACTGCGCTTTTATGCAGTAGCAGTAAGGCCGGTTTTCGTTGTTGAGTTGGTTAAATTTGGTCTTGATCGAGCTATGTGATGTCTTCTAATTGGCGTATTTAAGGATTATTGTCGATTTGTTGGATCTTAAAGTTAAAAGGTATTATTACTAATAAAACATAATATAAAAGGTGGAATTGAAAATAAACAAATAAATAGCCACAAATATCATGGCACGTTTATTTTTTTCCACTACATGGCGACTTCTAAAAGAATCGTGACTTGTTATTTTGCATTCATATAGTTTCATTTTTTTATTAGAGCTCTGCAAATGAGCACTAAAGAATAATTTTACAATGTATATTTTTCCATAAAATTAAAATATAAACTCTGTATTTTTATTTTGATCTCAATATAAATCACTATGAACTGAAAAAAATTAAATGTTTTGTTAGTTCTCTAATTATAATATTGATTGATGAGACTATAATAATAAAGAGTACATTTAAAAAATCACATTAAAGCATATATATAATGCTGACTACATAACCGCTCTAACAGCCTCTCCCTACCGCTACCACGTTGCACATTGTATACTCAAAGTATCAACAATAAACAATATGAAAGACTCCAGTTCTACAAAACAAACCAATATAATTATAATAATAAATTTATCACAATCATTTCAGACTACAAAAATAACTAAATAATCACCTGTAAAGGAGGCTGTGAGAGCTATAATCACGTGCAATGTAAATGTAATACACCACAGTTAACAAATCTAACTTATTTAAAATATAAACTAGCCTAAAAATTTTAACAATAAAGAAAAAACGGTTGTAGTTAAAATATTGGTCATCAAAACTCTGAAGAGCTATAACTAAATGACCGTACAAATTATCATCATGCCATGATGTTTGAATTTTAATAAAAAATTGCACTCAAAGGGATGTAAAATACTCCAAAACTTGGTAAAGTGTGGCTCATAGCCGTTTATTTTTTGTTTAGCGTATAATTAGAAATAGTATAAAATCAGTGACTTAGAAATAGCTCTCAGTATATAAAAAAAGTTAAAATCCTTAGGCTGTACTCTCGTATGATTATAATGTAAGCAACGCAATATGTTGGCAAAGCGGAAGTTCACGTAAATCTAACGATACAATAGAACTAAATATTTATGTACCTTAGACATATGATTATACAAGGCTCACTGTTATTTCATAAATCTACCATCAAGTTTAGTGTAACTGGTCGGCGGCACGCGGCCCCCTAGACTAGTAGTCTGCCTCGACGAGGGAAGTATACGATAAACATTCACGGGTAAGGATATGTACGATTTCTTTAACCAAACTTCAATATAACTGCTACAAGAAACTGGTTGGTCCGTCAACCACAACCACTCTGATGTTAACAACATAATAACAACAACACAATCTAACACTGCCAATATTTCGCGTGAGTATTCTTTTTAACGTTGTGAATTCCTCAGTCTTTTCTACGGTTCAAAAAATTAAGTAGACAAAAGAAAATAATCATACCACCACTTTAGTAATTACGTAAATTCAAGGGTTTCATTATTCACTTCTTAATATAGGTTAACTAACATCGGTATGTAAAATAGTTGCACAATGAAAGCACACAAGTTGCGAGACAAACGTATACTTAGTAGCTCTTACAAATCAAGGTGCAACCTGTGACCTTCACTGCTTTTTTTGGGTCCTTATTCATTACGAGACATATTCACTGAGAAGTTTTTCTCTTATCAATATAAATATATGAATGATACTCTGTGAAGGATTAAGAAAGCAGAGTACATCTCGTAATGAACGAAGGCCGCATGTCCACGGCTCGCCTACTCGCTCGGCTAGGGTGAAGCAACGATAGGTATTGTAATAATAAAGATAAAACAATCATAAAGACAGTGAACATAATATAATAATAACAAAAATATATTACTAATCCTAGAATTCAAAAAGAAACAATCACCCTCGGCGAGAGATCGGCAAGCTGAGCGACATCAATATATTCATATATGTATTTATGTACCTAGGTCACTATGTTGGTGTTTCTATTTCCATTCATATAATATCTATGGATAATATAATTATAAGGTAATCAGCATTGAAAGGCACCTAATACGTGTTGTCCCTACCAATGCTGTTACATACAAACTATTGATTACTATGGTTTTAAAAATTTCAATGGTGATCATTTTATAATGGTAGCTGAAAGATTTATACTACTCTTTAAACCCAAGTTCTAGTTTGTCTAAATAATACTGTTATCAATGGCTTGGTAAGAAACTTACTAAAAACGTTTAAGATTTTATTAATAATTATACGGAAAAGTTTAGATGTTACTCTTAGATTTGTGGGCAACTAAATGCATCCTCATATTATTTTACTTTATCTTAACATACGGTGTACACATTTATTTTAAAATGATAATGAGATATTGGCCTATTTTTTTCGTGTTTCTTTCAAATACAGAACTATCAAAATATAAAAAAATATTGAGGACTATCAAACAACATTCATATGTATATATTATTATTATATGTATAGTTATGTACATCTACAAGAAATTTTGATCTTTATAGTACCCAAAGTATAGTTCTGCGCTAAGTCTAACATTAATTCCAATTATACTCTCAGTTCGATATTCGGTATGACTGTAGAATGAGACATTCCTACAAATCATACACTTATTATAATTTTGAATGGATTTCTCCTCGATATACTTGAATAAATAAACACTACCAATATTTATTTACATTTGCTGAACCAGCACATGGACACACACATCATGGAAATAAAATAATGTATCAAAATTAACAACACGGGATGTTGTAAAACAATGGGTATACTATAAATGTCGGTTTAACACTATGTATTACATATTAGAGCTCTTACAATATTTTATTTCCAGTTCTACCCTGACCTGCAGACTTAACTAAACTTACACTACCACATCATTTACATAGAAATGGCACCAATCTATCTTTGATATCAATAATGGCAAACCATAAGGAACCCCCGCAGCGGACACTTTAGCTGCACGACGCGTGCGCAAGAACTGTCTCAAGGTATTGGAAGACTACTGCACTATACACTATTCATTATTACTATTATTCGAAAAACAGTAATGAAATAAGTTCTGCCTCTTGCCAAAATACGTTTGTTACATAATATATGTATATATATATATATATTGCGATAATATCCTAAATGGGTAAATAATTATGTAACAATGTTTATGATGACTACACTTTATATGAATATTCAATCTCATCAGAAATTTGAAAAATATAAAATAAAGTTTATCAATGGTGTTATGATTGATATTGCCTAATGTCGCTAACCGCTAGAAGGCACACAAAGTTTTAGTAAGAAGCTTCACAAATTATGCTCTCTGTTATGAACCGCCCACACCAGCGCCACTACCAACGTTCACTTATTACTGTAAGACACACTAAAGCGTACTCCGGGCGATGTCCCCACACATTGAACACTGAACATAACTTTATTCTGAACGTAATACTTTTAAAAAATATTGCCAATTTTATGTTGCAACAGGCACTTCTCTGGATTTCTCCAATAAACATCATATTAAAAGTTATTAATTTTGTGAAGCTTTCATATTGCCTCTCAGGACTCTGCTTCTGTTTTAGTTTATGGGATTATTATTTGTACTTCTTATTTACTATTATTATTATTTTACATGAAACCTGATTTTTATTTAAAGTATTCTTATGGATTAATCTTGAGGAGTATTATCTAGAGTCCTTCCTATTCTTCAGCGATCAAAATACTTTACCACTTTTTTTTATCGGTAACAGTTCTATATAAAATTACTGAACTTCCATATACACTGACACGTTCTAAGTTAAAGCATCGCAATAAGATATTGTTACATTTCACTACGACTAAATGAAGTATGGGTTTGACGATGACAAGCGAATGACGAACATTAAAATTTAGAATTTTTAAGTTGGAGATTTACCATTTACGATTCCAAAATTTATCACTAAGCAAATTAGAATATGAGATCAAAAATTTTAGGCCTACAATCTATCATGATGAGACTTTTAAGTATTGATTTATGAACGCCACCACGGAAATTAATATAATCATGTGATGGTATAGATAAATCACAGTTGTAGGTATAAATCACAATGCATATATTATCATAGGCGGTACCGCTACGTGACTACTTACTACATCCTCGTCTCTATTGTGATGTCCACCTGGTGTTCTCGAGGGATTCCACAAGCGTAACGAAACCAACTCGATACCTGCACACTGCCACAGTCCACAGCGCAGCCTTGCTCGCGCTCACACCACGCCCGACGAAATCAACAATGTATAAATAAATAACTCCAAATATAATAAACAAATAAAAGTGCATGAGTCCATGCTGACGATCCTAGCGAGGAGAGCCGGTCTCCTCTTCTTACATCATTATGAATGATAGCTGCTCTTGTTGATGGCTGCCAAATATATAATATTGCACTCTGGCTGCTTGCTGCTCAACCGAGAGCTGAAACAACGTATCGAGAACAATTAGAACCTTGTATTTTATCAATTCTAATACATATTAAGCAATAAAATATTAGTCAAACACGAACCTAAACTGGTGATCAGTCTGCAAGATGCATCTGACCAGACATCTGGGGCTGGGGCGTAGGGGTATGCGAGGGAGGGGGCGACGCTGAAAATATAATTATCGATTAATATATTTTGAATAAATATTCAATAAATTATGATTTAATCCATAATAATACACAATCAGGGAAACGGATTGTTTAGCAAATAGGGAATAATATGCATTTTTCGATAGTTTACATCGCCACATTTTATAATAGTAAGAAATATTCAACGCCAAAAAATGCAATTGAAACTACTTAAAAATATTGATGGAGGAATAACTCTGAAGCAGTGCAGTGCAGTTAAAAAAAAAACAGAAATGACATTTATTAGAATCACATGCACATTCCGTATTGACCATCAACTTTATTGTCCGTATATGTTCAAATCAAAACTGCCATTCTTTGTGTCGTGAAAAGTTGCTATAGCACGACAAAGCGTTGTGTATCTATCGCAGCCAACTAGCTTAATTAGCCGTTTAGTTAACCGCCTAACCTTTGGAATAGTGCTCGCTTCGGTCACTCGGCTCGCACGCGGTTGGTCATAGTTCTAACCTAAGCCATTTGGTCGGAGTGCCCTGGCTTAGTTACTGCGACCAATTCGGCTCGCGCGTGGTTGGTCACAGTTCCAACCTAAACTATAATTCAATATCATTCAGATCGCTAGTTGACCGGCGCCATTTAGTTAAAAGGCTAGGCGGTTAACTAAACGGCTATTTGGCTGCGACATAATATCTATCTGCTAAGACAAACAATTCAATTCCCTGACTGTTCATACAATGTAGCTATAATACTTACAAATAGACGCAATAGACTGTGGTGACATCGCAGACATTTTGCTGGTATCCTGCATGGACACTTGGGTCCCTTGAGATGTCATGTAACGATTCACCATTGGAACAAAGCTGGAAAGAAATTGGCGTCTATCAATCGCTTCTATGGATCTGATCTGTGAGCAATCAATTCGTTCTAAATGCATTATGTGCGTTCTATTGTAAGCAATAAGTATCATACTTATGTACTATATGGGGTTACTAACTGCTAAGCCGTACCTTGGTACATCACTTGGAATGCGAATAGAACTAATTTAATTTTTTTTTTAAAATGTGTGTGTCAGCCGCGACGCACGACTGGAGTTTACTCTTTAATACGATTGTCTTTGAATATGTAATAGACAAAGAGTGTAAATAAACGCATCTCTTATAATACTGAAAGCATGTATGTGTAGGTGTGTGGGTGTGTTTACATGTAATTATTTCTCCAATATAAAAACATGTAATGCGGCGGGTCAGACCGGCACCCACGCGCTCGTCCCTGTACTACCTTTGCACATCCACCTTAAATATACTCAAAGCAGTTACATTTTAGGTAAGTAATTATAACTTTTTATGCCTTGAATATCCTCATTCCTATGCCTTTTCTCATTAATCCGATACCTCAAGATGCCATACCTTAAGTCACAAACGCCGGGCGAGTCAAAGTTGCTGTTGTTAGAGTTGTTGGTGTTGGTAGCAACATTGTTGATGGTGCCGATGCTGTTCGCTGACACATTGCTATGGTTCTCGCGGTGGACACGGTTGTGGTGTCTGTGTGAAAGAGGAATAAGTACTTTCAGAAATTTATTAAGAACAAAAAAGGTTCTAATGATCTGGATCTGGAGAGCTCTGAAGTCTTCCCTGTCAGGATTGCAAGGCAAAGACAATGTTTCACATCTTGTCCTGCGAGCTTCCTGCATTCGGGAGTGTCTAAAAATATGCCATTATGTGTCATCGACAGTCCGACACGGTACATAGCAGAAGTACTCAGAAGCAGAAGAGTAAAAAAAAAATATTGAGAAAATTAACTGTGATCACAATAATTTTACAGTTTACAATTTATGTGATTTATTAACAATAACTTTAATGTCTTCACATAAAGTTAAATTTTCGCTGCAACTTCAATATTTTTATAAATTTTTCAATATTGCTACTTATTCTGAAATCAACTTAATTTCCACAATTATTATAAAGCTGATATTTGTTTAAGCGGAAAAAAGTTTTTGGTAACAAAGATTTTAATAGACTTTACTTGTTGACAGGTCTATACAGTTGTCCCATAACTATTAAGAGGCCTGTCACATTTTATCACCTCTCTCGCTCAAACCACGGTACCAGACTTTGAAGAATGTTAAATGAAAAATGCTTTTTTGAAAAATGTAATCTACTATTATTGTTCATAAATAATATTAATTTAATAGGCAATTATTAAAAACACATTTCTATTGTGTTATATAATAAACTTAGCTCAAAAGTACATCATAATACTCATTGAGCTGAATTTATTAGATAACACAATAGAAATGTGTCTTTTATAATTACCTATTAAATTAATATTTTATAGGTATTAACAATAATAATAGATGAGTTTTTTCTTTTTTTTTTTAATTTTTAACTTAACATTCTCAAAAATTTGGTCCCGTGTGAACGAGAGAGGTGATAAAACTGTGACAGGCCTCTTAGCAGTATAACTTGAAAACATTGTAAAAGCCAATTATTTTTAAAAGAGTAAACGTGGAGTTTCTTGCCGGCTCATCTCCAAAACGACCAAATTGGACCAGTGCACTCTGTCGTTTCATAAGTTGTCCATGTAGGTTTATGTGAAATAAAATAATTTTAATAATATTAATTACCTTATTAGATAGCTGTCTCTTACGAAGGAGCGTCCACAGACGCTGCACTCGTAGCAGGAGCCGGTGGTGTGCGTGCGAATGTGCAGCGCGAACTGAGACTTGGACGTGAACGACATGGAGCAGCGGTCGCAGTTGAGCGGCTTGTCGGCCACGTGAGACCATCTGGAGGCCATTACAAAAACCAGGTTTACATAAATAGTGCTACAAGGATATTTTGGCGCCTGAATGACTTTGAAAGTTGTTGTTACAATTTCTGTGACATAATTTCTCTAATATTTACCACATTTATGTCACAGACATTGTATTAAGAGTGTGGTTCCCTATTTTCGCGCTCGGATTTTAAACATCTGACGCTCGACGCCGCGTAGCGAGTGCACGTGTGTGCGTTTTTCCTCATGTACGGCACACAGTTGCGAAGCTACGACGATTAAACGATCTTGATCTGTAGCTATGGCGTACCTATATTTTTTTGAAGTAAAAGCTAGAGGTTTACGGAGAAAATAAAAAGACTGTCCACAATACGTTATTGGTGTATTTTAATTAAATTTATACAAATATGGATGAAAAAATAATATTATGTAGGTACTTATAAAAACTAAACTCATTTTACTTATTTGTTTAAGTATTTGTATACTAATAAGTAATTGAAGTTTTATAAAAGTAT
This sequence comes from Cosmia trapezina, assembly GCA_905163495.3. Taxonomy (NCBI): domain Eukaryota; kingdom Metazoa; phylum Arthropoda; class Insecta; order Lepidoptera; family Noctuidae; genus Cosmia; species Cosmia trapezina. The sequence continues at coordinate 14,179,542 of LR991038.1, forward strand.
TTGTCTAAGGAGATCGATCGACTTTTCCTTGGATCTATAATTTCTGGGAGAACACAATCAGAATAAAATTTTGTTAACAGCGGAACCATCTTTTGACCAAAATCATTGTTTTTTTGTGTAAAACAGTTGAATTTAAGGCCTATTTCAATGTAGATAAAGACGCCACGCGCTAGCTATAATTTTTTATTTTTCTTGCGGCATTATAGGTTTAACAACCGCATCAAGTTCATAAAACAGTTGAATTTGAACCAACAATAATACATAAATACATAAAACCGTCTCATGCGCAAATGATTTTTTTTACTGTTTTCAAATTTCAAATAGATAGGTCACCCCGCTGCCACAGAATAAATAATAGTACTGCTGCGTTCGTGTGGGGTTGGTTTTATAATGTTTATTAGCCTAGGCAGGTATTGTACGTGCCCAGTCGACCTAATGACTATACAGTCGACCACACGTCGCACGTCAGTGGTAAGTGATAAGGATTTGTATAGGTATCGTTTTCATAGTTTTCGATTTCGACTATAGCCAATAGTGAAGTCAAAATTAAAATCCAAGATGGCGGCTGCGAAGATTTTAAAATTTTTCGTCATGGATGTCGTTTTCATAGTTCTCGAGGATGAAGCCGATAGTGAATCAATCATCGTAGAAGGGATGATTGACTGCACTATGCGGCCCATGAGAGCAATGCAATGGTGGCCCAATGGTAACGATCCCGACATACGAGTAGGTCATGGTTTCGAACTCAGGCAGGCACTTTGTGTAAATAATTTCATCACCACTACTCTCAAAACAGTGAAGGAAAATATCGTGAGGAAACCGCCTAGAACCAAAAATTCGAAGACATGTGACATCTACCAACCCGCACTGGGTCCTCGTGGTGTATTACGGCCCACTCCCTCTCACCGAGAGGAGCCCTGTGTCTCAGCAGTGGGAACATTATAGGCTGATTATGATTGAGACCCATTATGTTGTGAGCGAGCACGTTTCAGTGCCAGAGGTCATCACTGATGTGAGATGAGAAGATATATTACGCTCAACACCGCCGCGCGCGGCCCTTGTTCGATCAGAGCGCGGCTAGCCGCGCGTGGCAGCCGCGCTCAAATGCCGCCCTATATTTGGACACACCTTTATATAGTGCCTTTATCTATGCCTCACTCGTTTCGTATCGTTTAGTGCGGTCGCGATTTGAGTGTATTTCCCATAGTTTTATTGATGTTTTCCTCGACCCCTGTTTTCTTTCTGCGGACTTCTGATCTTGCTTCTTGTACGAACCTTGCTACCACACCGGACACGGTACGGAGAACCCCGCATAAACGTTGGACTTGAACTTGTTATTTTGTATATAACGACCAGCCTACCGATTTCATATTGGCACCATGGATCGTTGTGTAAATTGTGGCAAAGTGACTAGAGGCTGTAGTTTACGTGGTCGTCGAGCTGAAGAACTTCAAAAATCAGCTGTTAAGTACCTATATGTAGATCGGTATGTAACCTCACTTTTATTACATCTCTTTTAACTCGGAACTCAGACCGCAAAAATCCGCAAAATGTTCAGTGATGGTTTGATAATATAGTAGCTATAAATTGACACCAATTTCATCTTTTTACAACCCAGGCCCAGGCCCAAGTTTATATGACATGGTTTCCGTCTCCTTTGTCACGGATCCACAATAGAGATTGTGGCAGTAGAGATTTCAAATAAAAATCTGATATAAATTTTTTCTCCATATTCATCATCCAAAATTCTTGTAGCCATCTTGGATTTACATTTTAACGTCACTATCTGCTTTAGCATCCTCGAGAACAATGGGAACAATCCCCATGACGAAAAATTTAAAAATTTTCGCAGCCGCCATCTTGGATTTACATTTTGACCAAATTATATTGTATTATTGATATTGTAATTACAATATCAATATTACAAGTAATACAACATAATACAAGAATTGTAACATAATTCTCCTAAAGTAAGTGTGCCTACCACTTTAGCTTCTTAAAATATTACTTAAATGAAAGGATTAAAAATATTTAGTCGCACTACAATTTACTATATATCACGCGAGGCGCATGCGCGGCGGCGGGAGGTCAACCGACATAGGTCCTGCGTCGACGAGCGCCAGAGCGCGACTGACTTAGGCCGTTCGATGCACCCGATTTTATACTCACTTTAAAAAATTATTTTCGTAAATGATTGAAGACAGATATATTTTATGTTTTACACATATATACTACAATCTTTCTTCTTACGTATAAAATGATTTGTGTTGCCAAATGACTTTTAGATTCTGAGAAATGACGTGTTTTTTTGTAGTCGATTTCTCGATTTTTGATTATCTTAGACGTGATTAAAATACAAGTTAATGAATTAAAAATCAAACTTTTCTCAATGCATTTTAAATTTCAGGATATGCCTCTTCGAATGAATACCACTTTACCTTCTTAATTAGTAGTAATAATTGGTGTAAGATTACTTCAAAGTTGAGCCTTCGCGCGTCATCTGGAAATCGCGCCTTCGAAATCGACTGTTTTCGTAGTCAATAATTCAATTTGAACAAGTTTTTTTTAATAGACTTTAAATAAAAATATATGATAATTACGATGATTGAAGTCAAAAGAAGCTAAAAAAATAAATTATGTGACCAAAATCACTTCAAAATCTCCCAAGTTCTCGATTTACGTATGAAAAATGCAACAACGCTCTTAACAAAACAAGATGGCGACGTTAGTTCTGATTTTGGCCACGCGCTACCTTGTGGCGTTGTACATATTTATTACTAGCTTCTACCCGCGACTTCGTCCGCGTGAAATATTTTGTTCCACCGACCCACCGCGTCGCATCGCATCGCGTTCTTTCTGACTTTTTTTCGGTCGTAGCGTGATGTTAAATAACCATTTTGGCAAATGCAAAAAGAATTTTTGAAATCCGAATGGTAGTTCCAGCGCGTTCAAAAAAACAAACAAACTTCAGCTTTATTATTAGTATGGATGTCTTTAAAATATCTCAGTAAACAACTGTAACTATTAAACTTGAATTCAGAATTATATGCTATTATCAAGTTTGTGGGTTCAAAAACTCAATACATGACAAAGTTAAAACTCCATTACAACCAGGACCTTTTTATTACAAATGGTCAACTTATACTACATGACGCTAAAATAGATAGTTGAACAAGTGGCAATAGAATTTAAATTATCAGAGATTCTGAATTACGGTACAAATTAAAACGTAATAGGTACCTACTATCGACAAAACGGACGCCGTTACACCTTAAAGTTGCTTTTTGTATACAACGTGCCGCTGCAGTCACAACATTAACTTGACACGCGTATACGGTTCCGCGTTTGCGTTTTCTAGAGATATTTTAATTTCATTAAACGTTATTATTTATTTACAATTTTCTAAAATAGCATATTGGAGCAACCTGTAGCGCAGAGATGAAATTAAAACGAACGAGAAAAAAAGGTCACGCCACTCGGTTTTTTCTCAGAGTTTTGCAAAAAATTCATTCATGAAGCTACTCACAGCTGGGTCAGAACAATAGACAAATGATGAACAAAAAAAAAGGTATCAGTCAATGAACTTTTACCAGCTGACATATAGCAATAGCTTCATTAATGAGTCGTTTGCATTTAGTGATTTTAATTTTGGTTATTATTTTATTTTATTATTTTATCTTATTATAATTTTAATGATTACTGTCCACTAACCGAACCGGCATCACGTTGTATACTGATTTATTGAAGAAGAAGAAGAAACCCTGCCCCCTATGGTCCCTGGTTTTACTTTGTCATAAGTACAACTGCAGCTTACAAGCAACATTATTTCAAAATTAGAAAATTCTTAAATGGCGACCCACCTGTGCGCTGTTACGTAACTCTTCACAGCAAAACGTTTCTGACAAATATCACAAGCATAAGGACGTTCACCTGAAACACAAAGTTTTCTGTAAAACAGATACTAACTAAAACAAAACAAATGAAATGAAAGCAATGAATTTTAAAAAATCGATGAAAGCGAGAATGAAGGCAAATGATGTTAGAAAGACGGCAAGATGCGATTAGAGAGTGATGCAGTCTGAAATTAATGAATGTAAGCCAAGAAATTATAATAAATACTAATACTGAAACTCAAGTGATGATGCAGCGGATGATTAAAATTATAACTTACAATGAGTTGTCGGTGCCACATCATTAAGTTCAGAATGACAAGTATCTGCCTGTTAAAGCAATTTGCCGTCTTCTAAACGAACCATAGCTATCTTCCAATCTCGTGAATAATTCACTACTTTCTATTACCTAATAGTAAGCTACCAGACGAAAAACATTATTCAATTGTGATAATTACATGCGTCTTTTCATTGCCATCGCAAGAGGCACTTTTTTACACAGTTTACTATACATGCATTAATGTATAATAATTATAATATGTTCTTATGTGTGTTCGTGTATTTTTATATGTATCCGTGTTGTGTAATGAATGACCAACCTATTTTTTTATCGTTATGGAGCTATACAGGGTGTCCCGTAAATAATGGATAATCTCTTAAGGGGTCATTGTACTCATCATTATGAACAACTTTTACTATGGGACCAAACCTGAAATCGCGAAAAAAAATTAGCTGACCAGTACATTTATCTACATCAAACTCGTCAAAATGTAGGGAGCAGCTGATTTTTTTTTCGCGATTCCAGGTTTGGTCCCATAGTAAAAGTTGTTCATAATGATGAGTACGATGACCCCTTAAGAGATTATCCATTATTTACGGGACACCCTGTATTGATCTAAACGTCCGCCCAACATGCAACGGTTAAGGTGCATGCGCTGTGGTAGCCCGCGAAATTCAAATTTGCTTGTGGTTTTTGCAATTTGCATGTCAGTGTAACGTTGAAGGCAAAATACAACCTGACATAGACCTGCAAATTGCAAAAAACGCAAAAAAAAATTGAATTTAGGAGATTTGCCCAATCCTAATAAATAAATTCCTAATTATGTTAGTATTACAATGTTTTTTATCTGTTAGACACACTAAGCTGCTAACATGAATCATTTGGTTACTGACAAATGATTCACGTAGTGCTGTTAAGGCGCTTGTACACACAGCCGTGTCGCTTTGTTTCAACAAACCTATATCGGTCGCTGTTTAACTACTTTGGTAATACCGTCTGATCAGCACATAACACCAGCCTGGAGCTATTCGAATGAGAAAGTTATTCTTGTCTTAACTGGCGACCGATATTTGTGTGTTAAAACGACCCCAAAAAATTGGGGTGCAGCCGGTTGTGTGTCCAAAACACGGTTATGGATACGCGATGTAGTCGTACCGGTATGAATTCGCTTGTGAATGTTGAGCGTGGATTTCTGCGTGAAGCGTTTGTAACAGACATCGCACTCGAACGGCCTTTCCCCCGTGTGCGTACGCATGTGTATCTCCAGATACGGCTTGCAAGTGAACGCCGCCGGGCACTCCATGCATTGGTACGGACGCCCTTGCACTGACCACCCGCGCACAATATTAGTCTTTATTCATTTAATACATGATTATTTTGCACGATACACATCATATGAAAATACTCACAATAAAACTTACGATTTAAAAGTTATGTGGCACCGACAACTTTGAATTCGAACTTAAGAAAATACATTAAGGAAGTATGGCGTTACAGAATAATTGCAGGTGATTATGAATTTAAAAAAATAATATCAAAAGCGTGCGCTGAGCGTTGTCGACTGACCTGTGTGCGTTCTTTTGTGTATATTGAGTGTAGATTTTTGCGCGAATCTCTTGAGGCATACGTCACACTGGTAGGGCCGCTCGCCGGTGTGTGTGCGGTTGTGGATCTCCAGATACTGCTTGCACGTGAAGGCCGCCGGGCACTGCAGACACTGGAAGGGCCGCCCCTGCACTGTGGACGAGCGACACGGTTAGCTCACTGCGGCCCCCCGCCTCCCCGCGTGCACGCACTCTCTAGTAGCCCACATACGTTCATTCCTCCCTAGCGCCGGTGGCTCGCGGCCGCCCACGTACCTGAGTGCGTCCGCTTGTGGATGTTGAGACTGGACTTCTGCGTGAAGCGCTTCAGGCAGATGTCGCACTGATAGGGCCGCTCGCCGGTGTGCGTGCGCGTGTGTATCTCCAGGTATTGCTTGCAGGTGAAGGCGGCGGGGCACGACAGGCACTGGAACGGTCTGCCCTGGACTGGTGCCCAACACATATATTATAGCGGCGGCGAGCCCGCAAGGACGCTAGACGCCCTCGCTCTACGGAGGTCGCGGCGCGGACCGGTCGCCGCTCGCCGCGTACTCCGCTCCAAATCTTTCACTACGTTAATTACAGAAAGGCTCGCGATCGCTCAATGTCGGGATAGATTCGGAGGAGAGGCGGACTGCGAGTGGAGAGAGGCGTGGGCGGGCGGTGCCAGTCCGGCCCGCGGGGTCACCCACCTGTGTGCGTCCTCTTATGTATATTGAGGCTGGACTTCTGCGTGAAGCGCTTCAGACACGCGTCGCACTGATAGGGCCGCTCGCCTGTATGCGTGCGCATGTGAATGTCCAGGTAGGGGCGGCGGGCGAACGCCGCCGGGCATTGCCCGCACGCGAAAGGACGCCCTTGCACTGCGTCCAGTGCACACACAAAAGCGAGTAACGCACGTCGCCGACGCATGGCGTGTGCCTTTGGCCGCCCGCCCACTGCCAATCTCGACCGCATCGAGCGTCGCACGCGGCGACCGTTTCGCCCCCAATTTTGTAAACCCAATTTTGAGAGCCAGCACCGTATTAAGATACGATGTTGGGGCGCCAAGAATGCGTCATTGCGGCGATTGCATTACCGCTTTTGTGAATGAATTAATATCCATGAAGAAATGATAAAAATGATAAATGCTAAAACACCGAGTTGTATGCAGAATGAGAGGAGTAAGAGGGGCGAATGACCGGCAGAGTATTAATAATATGACAGGCGGGAAATTATCAGTGATGCAGAAGTACGTAAAGCGCGCATTTGAATGAGTTAAAGAAATCGAGATGTTAGTCGAAAGCAACGAGATGGAAGCTATCAAAAACAGGGAGAGTAAAACAACGGGTTAGGCGGGCAACGGAAAAATAGGAGCGAAGCATGACGCTAAATGAAATGACTGCATGACGAGTCGCAAGTTAACGCTAATCGTACCGAAAGGAATAATTCTGCGGATTATAATATATGTGGGCTACTAACCCGTATGTATTTTTTCGTGCAAATTGAGCGCGCACTTCTGCGTGAAGGACTTGAGGCAGACGGTGCACTGGAACGGCCGCTCCCCTGCGCCGCCAACACACGGACACGGGGGGACAGAGAAACAAAACAAAACCACGATGGACAAATAATTCTACTGAGCTTAGTAACTGAATGCCGATTGCTTCCGACTGACTACCATGAGGGAATTTTAACCAACTTATTTGTCCATCAGACATTCTCTCTCCTATAACTTAACGGAAATCATCACAACGTACACATGCTTTACTTAACTGTTTGTGAATAGTTTTTGAGCGTGTGTAACCTAATGTAAGCTTTATACAGACTGAAACCAACAAATGCATCACTTCCGAATCGCTAACCATGTAAATAGGTATGATATTCAAAACAAAAATTTATAGGTACATAATATTAGGTATATTATTAGGTCAGGGAGCCCTTAAAACTATTCACAAAACATAGGTGTCAAAGCCACAATTTTATAAAATTAAGAACAATAATTTGTAAGAGCTATGCATTGTGGCTTCGAGACCGAACCAAAATAAATGAAATATCAAGGGACCCACCGGTGTGTATACGTTTATGAGTGCCAAGGCTTGACTTCTGAGTGAACCGCTTGTCACAGATGTCGCATTGATAGGGGCGCACTTTGTTGATCAGCGATTGGATGTGCTCCTCTAGAAATACCAACAAAATTCAGCTAAAACAACGGTCCAGCTCGACGCACTGCTAATGTTACTGCCTAGTAACGTGATAATATCAAATTCATTGTCTACTTAAGGATTTTAGGGGAAAATGCCTACCAGTGTGTATTTTCCCATGTCGTCCCAGGCTGGACTTCTGAGTGAAGCGCATAAAACAGATGTGGCACTGGTACGGCCGCACTTTCTCTAACAGGGCTCGTCTGTGCTCCTCTATAAGTTATACGAGTTTCGATATAGCATCTCAGCACCCTCTCAAACAATATTTATTTCATTATATTACCTAATATGTTACATTAATATAACCATTCACACACATTCAGGGGGAGGTAGGCTATCTCTATTACATAATACACGTTAGTACCGTTCTGCCTCAAGGAAAACGTCACGCACAAGTAGGCAGGAGGTATAGGTAGGGACCCACCGGTATGTATTTTTCCGTGCCGGCCCAAACTTGATTTCTGGGTGAATCTCACAAAGCAGACGCCGCATTGGTAGGGTCGATCCTTAGCCAGCAGCGCACGTCTGTGTTCCTCTGAACGAAACCATCGAATGAGTCAGAATACGGCTTACATTCAAGTGAACGGACTTAGAGATGTCGGGGCTTGAGGAGCCGAGAGGAGGTGGGCAGTACGGATACTGCAGCGATACAGTCGGCACGGGTGCTAAAGATATCAACCCACCCGTGTGAATTTTCTTGTGTCGGTTGAGGCTGGAGCTCTGCGTGAACCGCATCTGACAGAGCTCACACTTGTAGGGCCGGTCCTTCACCATCAACGCGCGCATGTGCTCATCTAGAACCCAGGCCACATTCCAACAACACACGCTCGTTTGTCTACACCACGTTAACAAGAACACACAATCGATTTCGCTGTGACAGTAACGACACAGTGCGGTATGTGTGTACCGCATCGTATCCATTGTGAGTTCTTTACCTCCCCCTGTTTACCTCACATCAACGAAGCCTTCCTCACGCCCTGATCTTTTTGCGAAAAACAGTATTAGCTCTATTGGCACAACTCAAAAACTATTCACATGTCGTATGTTAAGCATATGTATTGTCAACTATTTCAGCGAATTGTGTGTCGCACCAGTGTCCTACTTGGCTATATGTATTTTAGTACGTGTAGTTCATTAGATTCAATATGATAAGTATAATGGATGGTATATAAACAATATTGTATAATATAGGTGTCAGAATAAAAGTTGTAAGAAGCTCCGTCCAGAGGCTGCGTGCTTATAATTAAGTAAAAATAAGCACCATGAAATAAAAGAAAAATATAGTACTTAGGTAACTTATTACCCAATGAAGTACACATAATGGAAGAAAGGGGAGACGACATTTTCATCTAATATGGTTAGGTATATAAGGGTCTGTGGGGAGACACCGGATAGTTATACGAACTTGACCAATTCTTGTGAGGAGCGGAATCACTATCTACTTCAATACATAATAATATATATGAACAAAGAAATAGTATTTGTGCATGGAAAATATAAAAGTATGCTTTCCTAGCAAAACGTAGGTATATAGATAAATATGTAGCACATCTAGCGTAAATAAAATAATAGGTATGAGTATAAACAAGAAAAAGACAATACATATAAAATACAAAATAGCTCGTTTATCAGGGCGTCAAAACAGGATATTTAAGCCATAATCAACAACAGGTAGCCAATGGAAAATTTAAAACAATAACACAAAATAATTTTAAATATTTTGGTTTCGCGGAAACAGGAGGAGGTCAACTTGAAAATATAAGAATCCAATTTGTTTTATAATAGTTTTTGAACAATCCCCTCATGGTACAATCTAAAATGGGAATTTATTATTGAGTTTTTCCAGTTCAGTATTAGGTAAAATGTAACTTCCATATAGATCTCCTAATACCTCCATCCTAAAATCAGTGTTTAAACATTCATCCCTATAAATATTTAAAAAAATCTCCGAGTTTGGGGGAATCTTTTCTTTACAAAAATGCAAATACGCAAAATTAAAATGTCCTTTTTTTGGTACAAAATGCATAGTCTTTTAAATTACTGGCAGATAAAAAATAATATGGAAATTACATTAAATGTCATTCAACAATAATGCTGCAATTATCAGCCATCGTTTTAAGAGCATTAACGTCGCGCACGCTGGCAACGTCACATTTCCAAAGGTTTTTCGTGATTATTTTAGTAAATTTAAATCAAATGACAATTTCCTCTGACAAATTCTTAGATCGTTGGTATTTATAAGTATGTATGCTATTTTTTGACGGTTATTTTGATATTTACTATTTAAAAATAGAATAATAGAAAATAATTGACAATATTTCATTTTCTAAGAGTAAATACCAAAATAACCGTCAAAAAATAGCATAAATACTTATAAATACCAACGATCTAAGAATTTGTCAGAGGAAATTGTCATTTGATTTAAATTTATTAAAATAATCCCAAAAAACCTTTATAAATGCGACGTTGCCAGCGCGCGCGACGTTAACGCTCTTAAGATATCACAACAATTATATCAGCTAACAGATAAATCAATATTTTTCAAGCGATCAATTTGTTCACTGCACAAAATGCGATTAATTAAAATTTTTATGCGAGCATTGGCATTAAACATTTAGTGTTTGAAAAATATTATTTTATGCAGGCGGACGAAAAACAGAACAGTTAAACATTAGTGTTTATACTATATATTTTACAAAATTCTGTTTTTCGAGTGCCTGTAAACAACACCGAGATGCTTCAAATGCAACAAGTCCATGTTAGGGTTAGTTTACACTGACCTGTGTGAACACGTTTGTGCGTGTTGAGACTGGACTTCTGCGTGAATCGCTTGAGGCAGAGGTCGCACTGGAAGGGGCGTTCCCCTGTGTGTGTGCGCATGTGCACCTCTAGGTACGGTTTGCGGCAGAAAGCTGCGTCGCACACCTACGTCAGCGAGGAAAATAAATGTTCAGTGCCATGGTACCTATATATTTGCTGGCTGAAACCAGGCGCTTTCGCCAAAAGATGTAAGCACCTTTTATCAACTAGAAGACAGTAATAAAAACGTTAAAAATGTATGGTACCTACTCACATCTTTCCGAGAAAACGCTCACAAACTCTTTCTGAAACCATCGTAGTCCATTGCGGGATTTGACTCAATGTACCATAAACTTGAGGTAAGTACCTACCTACTTATTTACGATTAACGGCTAACTTAAAGGCAAATCTAAATCTATAGTTTTATAGACCTGAATTATATATTCAGGTCTATAAAAGTATAGGATTATATATCCCGTAAGATAACTATTCAGATGCTAGACGGTATGAAACCGTCCCTTAGTGAAATGATCATGACTATTTCCACAAACAAAAAAGCGTTGGCGTTAACTCTATGCACATGAGCACGTTCAAGTCGCAGCGCTCAGCGCAGCGGCTGCGCTGGTGGGTATATTCCCGATGTCCACCACTGGTTTGGCCACCACTGGGGGACAGCGATACAACTTTTAAAAATAACTCCCGCTGTCCACCACTTCATGGTTAAAATAGGTCGAATCTGTTCCCAAACCGAATCGGGGCACCCCGACTTTACGTAATCTTTTGGCTTGTACCCCTAGAGTGTATATAAAAACCGGAGGCGCGAAGGGAGAGCAACCCCCGCCTGCTGTAACAAAGCACAGGCACCCGTGCGAGCCGCAACGGCTGAGGCTGCTCGCCAGAGGCGACCAGCAAGCCGAAACTGCGGAGGTAAGCATGGGTGGCTATCCTTTGTTACGTAAGGACAAAGGGGTTGCACTTCCCGCAGCGCCGGAGACGATGCAGAAGCAACTTTAAAGTGTTTTGAAGTTAAGTCTGTAGGTAGGTACCCTAGTGGTGGACAACGAGAATAACTTGTAAAAAGTTGTTTCGCTATCCCTCAGTGCTGGCCAAACAAGTTGTGGACATCGGGAATAATCGGGCTGGCAGATGACGGTTTATGGGGCAAATGTGCAAAAACCTTTCGCACCTATTTTCTGTAAACTCGATAATGTCCCTTTTCGAGGATGACTACGCCTTATTTACATCTTAGAAATATACTGTAGTTAAACATGGTGAAAATACAGGTTATAAAAGTATGTATAAGTCTAATTTAGAATTTTATACTCGGTTTGGTCTAACCCCAGGGCGGCAGTGCACATTGCACGTACACTGGTTCTCGTGTACGTGTCCCCCCTCCCCGTATCCGCGCCAGATGATTATAACACAAGCGCAGCCGCTGCGCTGAGCGCTACGACTTGAACGTGCTCACGTGCATAGAGTTAACGCCAACCTTTGTTTCATTGAACGATATTCATGCACCATCCAACCATCACCTTTGCGTTACTATGTAGGTAAGGCATACTCTTTTCTACCTGACAAAGACGTAGGTAGGTAGGTAGGTACTTATTTTAGTCTACTCTGCTGGGATACATATATAAATAAATAAATAAAGATAATAAATATCCTTGGACATTTCATACAACGCCATAGTCCCAAGCTAAGCAACCTAATGCTTGTGTTATGGTAACGAGATGGCTGATAAATTACTTATATACATTTTTTTTTGTAAATACATACATATTAAAAATATAAATAAATACATATTATATATATAACAATATCAAGTTTTTTTGGGGAGAACAGACAGCCAGACAATTCAAACAATAGCCGACCCGTGTATTGACAACATGAAACCTGTATGTGCAATGTACAACCGCGGACATTTGCGGTAACCACTTTTCGACTTCATTACTAAGATAATAAGGCTGAAAACTGGTTCAACACAAATGTCCGCGATGGTACATCTGTCCATTACATAAATTTACCTACGTCATCTGGCAACATCACGCGCAGTCGGGCAATTGTATACAGGTTGTTTCTTTTAAGATGTCAAGCCAGTGCGAGCTGATAGCAGAGTACCATACCTATATATTTAACGCCCATGTATGATCTACGATTTTTTGTAGTTTGCGAGTTATTTTGGATCCCTCATTTCATATCAATGGTTAAGGATAGTAGTAGGTATAAAATTTATGTTTTTATTATCAACTGAACTCTGCTTATACGTAGAGGAATAGTAAATATCAGGATTGACTAAAATATGCAAAGATAATAATAAATTATAAAATATGAAAATCACAAGATTTCAGATACACCACTTTCAATGACCGATTTCAGCAAATAATGCCCTATTTATTATATTCTTCTTGAAAGTTAACCCAAAAAAAAGATATTGACACCATAAAAGAAACAGCCTGTATATTATTGTTGCAGTAGTTTTAACTTTGTGAATTGTGTCTAGTAAAAGTTGTAGTCTAGTACCTAATGCTCTCAGGTATTTTATTAAATAATTATCTTATAAGTATAGAATTATACTTTTGTTTCTTCGTCTTTTAAATCTTTGCAACGCGCATGTATGGCTTTTCTCACTTTTTTCTGCTTCTTTACCTTTATAAAGGTAGGAACTATCAGCATCAAAATATCTCATTTCACATAAACCTACATGGGCACGAAGATATGAAACGTCAGAAGCTAGATGCACGGTTCCAATTGGAGCCATCAAGAAACTCACCGGGGAGCTTCTTGCTGGCTCTAATTGGAACTAAAGTGGTTTATTATTCATCCTTGCAAAATGTATGGATCGTGTGTCTGAATTAAAGATATTATTATTATATCTAGTCTTAAATCAACTTATTTATTTTAGAAACTAGTCCTAGCTAACCATCACGGCATCGGGACAATAATAGATATAGTAGGTATACCTTAAACATATAATACTTACAGTGCACTGAAAAGGTTTGTTTCCTGAGTGAAGCTTCATGTGGACATAGTAAGAGGAAGCGGACGACAGAACTTTGCCGCAGACCTGAAAGAAGAGATTTTGAAAATGGTAAGTTTTTACGCCTACTCCAAAAGGCACTGCTCATTAGTACGTCGTAAGTTCACCCCGTAATAGGTCTCGCCCATCAAGGAGAGCTGTCCCAAATTAGACGCATTATTAATTTACTAGCTGTTGCCCGCGGCTTCGCACGCGTGGGTGTCGTTACCTCCTGATCTTCCCATGCATTATTATCCATACTAATATTATAAATTCGAAAGTAACTCTGTCTGTCTGTCTGTCTGTCTGTCTGTCTGTCTGTCTGTCTGTCTGTTACCTTTTCACGCCTAAACCACTGAACGGATTTCGATAAAATTTGGCAAGGCTATAGATGGTATCCTGGGGACGGACATAGGCTACTTTTTTTTTCAAAAATAATCCTACAGGGGGTGATATAGGGGATGAAAGTTTGTATGGGAAACTCAGTATTTCTTAAGTTAGGGATGTGAAAATTAAAATGTATGCTTTTGATAGGAAATAAAGAAATATGCGATTCAGCGTTTTTGAAAAATCATCCCCTAAGGGGGTAAAATCGGGGTTGATTTTAAAATTTACAAAACTGCACGGATTTCGACAAAATTTGGCAAGGCTTTATATAGCATCCTGGGAAAGGACATAGGATACTTTCAAAAACAATACTACAGGGGTGATATAGGGGATGAAAGTTTGTAAGGAAACTCAGTATTTCTTAAGTTAGGCATAACAAATTTATGCTATTGGTAGGAAATTAAGAAATATGCGATACAGCATTTTTGAAAAATCATCCCCAAAGGGGTAAAATAGGGGTTGATTTTAAAATTTACAAAACTACACGGATTTCGATAAAATTTGGCAAGGCTTTATATAACATCCTGGGGAAGGACACAGGCTACTTTTGGTCTTAAAAAATTATCTTACAGGGGGTGATATAGAGGATGAAAGTTTGTATGGGAAACTCAGTATTAAGTTAGGGATGTGAAAATTAAAATGTATGCTTTTGATAGGAAATAAAGAAATATGCGGTTCAGCGTTTTTGAAAAATCATCCCGTAAGGGGGTAAAATAGGGGTTGATTTTAAAATTTACAAAACTGCAAGGATTTCGACAAAATTTGGCAAGGCTTTATATAGCATTCCGGGAAAGGACATAGGATACTATTTTTTTCAAAAATAATACTACAGGGGGTGATATAGGGGATGAAAGTTTGTAAGGGAAACCCAGTATTTCTTAAGTTAGGGATAACAAATTTATGCTATTGGTAAGAAGTTAAGAAATATGCGGGTCAGCGTTTTTTTAAAAATCATCCCCGAAGTGGGTAAAACAGGGGTTGATTTTAAAATTTACAAAACTGCACGGATTTCGATAAAATTTGGCAAGGCTATAGATAGCATCCTGGGAAAGGACATGGGCTACTTTTTGTCTTAAAACATAATCCTACAAGGGGTGATAAAAGGGATGAAAGTTTGTATGGGAAACCCAGCATTTCTTAAGTTAGGGATATGCCCTATGTTTTCCACATGAACGTTCCCATGGGATATTTTCCGACATCCACGCGGGCGAAGCCGCGGGCAAAAGCTAGTACAATATAAACCTTCCTCTTGAATCACTCTATCTATTGCTGAAAAGAAAACTGCATTAAAATCCGTTGATTAGTTTAAAAGATCTAATCGAACAGACAACGAAAGCGGCTTCATTAATTTGTAATTTATTATACATAAAACAATAGGTACCTAATATAATTATTAAAACACGTATACTAAAAGAGAAATTATCTTTAAAATTTATGGAGGTTTCATAAAAACATTTTTCACATTTTTTCATGAATATGTACCGCAATAAAATTAAGTTAATCATCCATGGTCGTGCTGGAGATACACACACGATAGTTTTTGCGTGATTCTCAGTTTTTTATCCGCGTTAGACATAACTTTACAAATTAACATAATCTAAAATATTCACGTATTAAGTTATTTAGAAGATACTCTAATTTAACATTATTTATTTTTTCCAAATCATTAACACCATTCGTTTAGACGTAATCTTCAGTTGAAAATCATTAAAAGTCGGTTATCGGCGCCATAGTACTGTTCGCACAGTTCACCAAATTATTGCAATTCGGGACTTAACCTTGAGTCAAGCGTGTTTTGATTTTTAATGCTGTCAACTGTTTTACATTTATGTTGGGATCGTTTCAAGTTGTGTTTTGTGTTATACGAGGGTGCGTTTTTAAGTTCGCGGAATGGGGGAGAGGGGATAACAATAGGTCATTATCGGGATGGCCACAACTTCAGCCACTCAATATTAGTATAAATACCAGGTTTTATCTTAATTGGATCATCCCGCCCGATCACCATGTTTGGCAAGCCGATCCCTTGGGAGAAGCGAGCCAAATATCTAGGTGTGACGCTCGATGAGCACCTTACGTTTTCAGAGCACATAAAGAAGGCTCGTTCGAGGGCCTACTTTGCTCTTGGTAGACTCCATTCGGTTATGAATGCACGCAGCAAGTTGTCCCTTAAGTGCAAGTTGCGTATTTATACAGCGTGCATTCGCCCCATCATGACCTTTGCGGGCCCAGTCTTTGCTCACGCAAAGTCCCACCACATCCATAGGATGCAGACCCTTCAAAACCGTTGCCTCCGAAAGGTAACGGGAGCCCCTTGGTTCGTTCGGAACGATAACCTCCATTTAGACCTTAGAATCCCGACCATCCGTCAATTCTTGAAACGCCTTTCCAAGCGTTTCTTTGACTCTGCCGCGAAGCACCGCAACCCTCTGGTTGTCGCGTCCGCTAATTATGTCCCCTCTAGAATCAGTAAAGTCCGCCGTCCGCGACTTACACTCTCTGAACCTGATGACCCTATTACCCTCCTCCAGGAAAGTAGTAGTGCTACTAGTACTCTAGTACGCAAACACAGATCACACAAATCTTCATTCCGACCTCGCCGCCGAGGTCCTCCGCGTAGACGAACTTCCCTTGTAAATGTAAATTCATCTCCCTTGATCGGTAATAACGAGCCAGCTGGTGGCGTAGCTGAGCCTGTAGCTTTAAACTCCCCTGTTAATAATAATAACCCCGATTTGAGCCAGCCAATTGTACCTTGCTGTCCTCTCTTAGTCAGCGACGCCCTAAGCCGAGGTCCGTACCCCACAGGGGGTGCCCTTAGTGCGCAGTCGCTTAGTTTATAAGTAAACATGCCCCTGGCTGGAGGCTTTGAGTTCGCTTAAGGCACCCACAGGATAGTCCGGTTAAGCAGTCTCGACCCCAAGTGGTCACACTGCGAGATGCCATACAAAAAAAAAAAAAAAATTGGATCATTAGTCTTTGAACTGTCGTCAAGCAAACAACTCAATTGGGAAGAAAGTGTGAATTATGGAAAAAATCGAGTACCGTGCTCCGTTTCCTTGCTTCGTTAGGAACTTTATTACGAAAGTTCCTCACGAAGCAAGGAAAGTCAGTTCAAAATATACTGGAAGAGATGGAATCCGTTTACGGGGACTCTTGCCCGGGTAAAACCATGGTTTACAAGTGGCACAGTCTCTTTAAACAAGGCAGGACCTCACTTGAAGACGACCCACGGCCCGGACGGTCGATCGAGGTGACTAGGTACTCCGGAAATCATTAAAAAAGTCGAAAAAATAATATTGGGAGATGCCAGACTAAAGAAGAAACAGCTTGCAGAAATGGTTGGAGTATCGGATACGACAATTTTCAAAATTCTACACGATCATCTTGGCATGACGAAGGTCAGTGCAAGATGGGTGCCAAGAATGCTCACGCCGCGCGCCGCCTCAAAAACAACACCGCGTGGAGTGTTCTCGCACGTTTTTGGACCTCTGTAACGAAGATAAGGATGGACTATTAAGTCGAATTGTTACTGGAGATGAAACTTGGGTTCATCATTATGAACCTGAGTCGAAACAAGACTCTATGCAGTGGCACAAAAAAGGCACACCACCACCCAAGCAGTTTAAAGTGTCACAATCGGCTGGAAAAATCATGGCAACAGTGTTTTGGGATTCAGAAGGGATCCTGTTGACCGATTATAAAGATAAAGGCGTTTCTATAACCGGAGAATACTCTGCTTCTATCCTCGAGAGGTTGAAAGAAAGCATTAAAGAAAAAAGGAGGGGTAAATTGACCAAAGGTGTCCTTCGTCTTCACGACAACGCGCCTGTTCACAAGAGCCGTGTTAAGGTGGGCTTCGATATTTTAGACCATCCACCCTACAGCCCAGACCTGGCTCCCAGTGATTATTACCTCTTCCCAAAACTGAAAAAAGAACTTCGTGGGAAGAAATTTTCAACTGATGAAGAAGTGAAGGACGCGGTTTCAGCTTATTTTTCGGACAAAGACAAAGCATTTTTTTATGAAGGTATACATAAGCTAATTGAAAGATCTGAAAAATGTATAAGGGTAGCAGGTGAATATATTGAAAAAGAAAAATAATTTAGTATTTTTATTTTCACTTCTCACCCTCCATTCCGCGAACTTAAAAACGCCCCCTCGTATGTGGAAAAGGAAAGGGATGCCTTTGCTCTGCAGTGGGCCAGCACAGGCTGAATTATTATTATTATTGTGTTATATTTTATATTTAAGAACATTTTAAGATAAGGTGACCTAATTAAGAAGAGTAGGTACGAGCCTTAGATTATGAGTACGAGCTTACTTAGTTAAATGGGGCTGATGCAAATTAAGTAGGTATAGGTACCTACCTATAAAGAGATGATAGGGCGACCGTTCGAAAATGAACGAAAATCAGCCCAACATCGCGATGTTGAGATATCGCGATTACTCTCATGTCTCGCGAGATATGTATAATCAGTCTATAATGTTCCCACTGCTGGGACACAGGCCGCCTCTTTCTGTGGGACTGGGCCGTAATCCACCACGCGGGTCTAGTGCGGGTTGATGGATGTCACATGTCTTCGAATTTTTGGTTCCTGGGACATGCCAGTTTCCTCACGATATTTAATTTTTGACTTCACCGTTTTGAGAGCAGTGGTGATGAAATAATTTACACAAAGTAAAGTGCCTGCTTGTGTTCGAATCGACGACCTACAACTCGCAAGTCGCGGCCGTTACCACTGGGCCACCAGCACGTGCTCATCTCGCGAGATATGAGAGAAATCTTATTTTTTAACGATTCAAGCTCACCTTACAGGCCTGAGGTTTAGATCGTGGCGTTGACTGACCACCATTTGACACTTCCATTTTAGTTTGAACGGATCCCATGTCCACTCCCATACCCTGTTAAAACGGTTGCATATATGTTTTATTTGTAAAATAGTGGTTAGAATATCGAAACATGTCGTGGAATTGAATATAGTCTAACCTGAGAACATTGTCGTCCGTCCATATCCATGTCAACTCCTTCATCTTCCATTCCTTTGAAGCTCAGCTGAAAATAACAAAAAGGAACGTTAAGGTGATTGCGCTGTGTAGCCCGCGAAATTCGTTTTTTTTTTGGGTTTTTGCAACGACTCTGCACGAAATCTAACTTAGAGAAATGATTGATGATTTTTATGGTTAAAATTATATAAATACATAATTATGTTTTATTTCCGCGTATCATACATTGATCAAGATACAACCTGACACGGACCTGCAAATTGCAAAAAACCCAAAAAAAATTGAATTTCGCAGACTACCACTGCGCATCATCCTTAAGAAGTGAGCTTTTTGGCTGGCTTTTCGATTTGAACAAGTTTGACGAACAATCAGTCTGCTAAGCACGATGCAGCGCTGAATCGGTCCTTCGGGTGCCCGGTGTTGAGTAGTATACGGAATGTTAAGCTAAGGAACTACTTGGCGCGACTTCAGTTCTCCACCAAACGTAGTTACTTTGGCTGACAACGCCGAGTACCTTACATGAGGGATTGACCTTACAGCCTTACAGGCCATGTTTTCTTACTTTAAAGTTAGTGAACTCACCTCGTCGTCTTGTTGTTGCATTTCTTGTTGTTGTTGGTGTTGTTCCATGAGATCTTGCTGATGTTGTACTTGATGTTGTACTATGAGGCTGTCTTTAGAATCCTCTTGGTGTGTCTGGTGATGTTGGTTCATGTTGATGATGGATGCATGGCTTGAATCTGACCGTATTATTGTTGGGGGACCGGAGTGTACGTGTGGATGAGATGTGTAGAAACTGCAACGCAACACAATGCTTCATTCAATATCCGTCCCACAAATTACTTACTTTCGTGTTCAGTAGATTTTTGCTTGTTAGTTTTGGTCTTTTTACATGTTGGTAATCAGAACATAATGTTAGAGTGAACTAAAAAGTTTCCAAAGATATTTGGTTAAACAGTTCACCAACATTGCGAAATTGCACCTCAATATTTTGATTGGGGTTGCGCCTTTTATTTTTGTATATTTGGTTAGCATTGTTCTTTTTCGAACTTGTATTGGGTCAATGTGTTGAAGAACAACGATTGTTAAGACCTCGAAGAGATACCTACAAACCCAATTATAATTGTTGAGGCCACCGCAGCTTCCTCTCAACTTGTCTTAAGGACGAGTCTTACCTCATGGGTTCAGCCTTGATCTGCTGTTCGAACATGGAGATAGTGGCGAGTAGGTCGCCAGGGGGTGGCACGGGGACCCCCACGCCCCGTGCCACTCCCCCGACGCCTACGCCCCAGTGTGCTGGGAAACTAATGGCGACCTCTTTGCTCCCCCATTTTCAATTTCTGCCACCTGAAAAGAACTTCATGTGAAATTGCTATCAAAACTGCCTACCTGAAAAGGAGATTACTACGTATAGTCCAGGAAAATTAGTCAAACGAGGGCAAGAATCTCGGAATGAGAGATAGTCAGCTATAAACTTGTTTATACCTTTATTTTCACACCCTAAAACTTGTCTCAAAACGTTTCCTATGGGTTTCATGCTATTTGTATGTATAATAAATATTGTAGAGGATTAAATTCTATACAACTTTTGTTTCAACATTTTTTTTATACTTATCTTGAACCATTTTCGAGATACAGGGCAGAGCGCGCGAAGTGTTTAACTATTTAGATTTTAGAGTATCATTCGAGGTCAACCTGTAGTCCCGATTAAAAACACGCCGTATAAAGTTTATATAATATTGTAAGTAAATATGTACCTACCTAATTCTAAATAATTTGCATTTTCTATTAACTGTTACGTTATAATTAATATTTATTTTCAATAATTCAGTATCTATTAATTTAATAACACTTACCTACTCGTGTAATTATAAAGTTATTAAGGGAAATACTTTAATTAAATTTTAAGTAGAAAATAATCTTCTATAAGTATATATAAAAATGAATCTCCATTTCCCTTGGTCATCGCATCACGCGTGAACGGATGGAACAATTTCGCTAATTCTTTTTTTTTTGTGTTTATTATAGTCAGAAGGTTCATATTCATAAGTAGAGAAAAAATGGAAAATTTGGGAAAACTGAAAGTTGATTTTCTATGGGAATTTTGAATTATTGAAATTGGAACATGACAACGTCTGTCGGGTCAGCTAGTTAAGTAATAAATCTTTGTGGCGGCATCTACATCGCCACATACGAACTACGCATCACAATGACATGACGTCACGCAAATCCTGCATCGCGCAATCAGAGTTTACCGCGCGACTAGCATATATACAACGTCCCGACATCAACCGTTGGGCAGTTGCCCACCAGACACAACACCCGTCTGGTCGGAGGATCCTCCCTTTTCAATAGAGGATGAGTGAACTTTACACTCTGTTCCTCATACCTATTGAAATCCGAAAACTTATATATTCTTTTAAAATGTTAAAAATTATATCTGGGACAACGGACATTTCAACCGTGTTTATTATTAAGTTCAGACTTGGTTAGGCCATGATTTAGAACCCCAGAATTGGGGTTGGATAATGCGCGATGAATTCCTGGAACCTGTTATGAGAATGAACCCACCAGTTCCGGAGGAATTGCTTAACACAATATTCTGCAACTGCAAGAATGGTTGTGGTTCGCGATGTGGATGCAGGAAAGCAAGGTTGCAGTGCTCTTTAGCTTGCTGCCAGTGTAATGGGCAAGCTTGTCTTAATGCTTCACCATATCAGTGATATCAATGAAGACGGTAGTTTTGACCCCGAAATCCTGGAAGAATTGGAGACAAATGTCGTTGAAATTTTACAGCTCTGCCTGACCTCTATCTCGAAAAGGTTCAAAATATAAAAAAAATGTTTAGAATATAATATTTATTATACATAAAAATAGCATAAAACCCATAGGAAACGAGATATTTGTAAAAAATGTGTAAAAAATCAATTTTTTGACCTTTGACTTTGGAATATCTGTAGACGCGGACACCCATAAGTAGATAGTAGAGTAGGTTTTGAAACAAGTTTTAGGGTGTCAAAATAAAGGTTTATACAAGTTTATAGCTGAATATCTCTCATTCCGAGGTGAAACCCCTAATATTCCTGGAATAATAGTAGCTTTATTTACCTTTTGTAAAGAACAAGACCAAACTGACAATCTGGTTTACAGTAGTATCAAAGTGTAACTGAATCGAATTATGATGTAGATAGTATTGCGTGTTTGTAACTACAGTAATACTACAACACCTACAATACCTACAGCAAAACTTCGAATAAGAAACTGTTACTGGTGCAACGACGAAAAATAGGGGGTTTGAACCTTACCTAGATGTAAGAGATAAAATTTAGGACAAAGAACTGGTCCGCCGAACAGGAAGGCCTTCAAAAAAATGTAGACTAGCGGCTGTAGAAGTGGCAAAACACTTCAGCTCCACCACCTTTTTCGTTGAAAATCGAGTCAAGTGCAACAGACAATAACTTATTTCAAAAACTGACGAGGATATCCTAATTTCAAGTAAAGGCTTGACTTTGCTTCATAAGAGATAAATACAAATCAAAGATGCTAGGATTTGATAATGATCACTGAAAAGCTTTGTCAAAGAGGACAATGTTTTCATTTTTCTAGGGTAATTCAGGTGGCGGTGGATCTGTAAAAGACCGGTCTACCATGGTCCAAGGACAGCCTGGGTTTCATGAGAACCACTTTCGGAAAATGGCTCATGAAACGCGATATTTCTCGTCTACTAAGTTATGGGTCCGATTTTCTTATAAATAAAAAGGCTTTTTTCGTAATGAGTATTTAATTAAAAATTTATGTCATATGAAAGGCCTTATCTTTTACTTGTGCTATTAAATCAGTGTTCAATGGTTTTTATGACCTACCAAAAATATGACGCCTACCCTATCTTAAGATTTAGTAGGTAGGTAAGTACCTACCGGCTAACTACTTAAAAGTGAACGGCAATATAGTTAGCCCCCTTACGACAAATTATAGTAATGGAGACAATCAAAAGCTTCATAGAACTGATTGGTAAGACCAATATTCAGAGTAATTTTTAGGGGAGGACGGTTGGTGCTATCATACCTACAAGGCACGTAGGTAGGTATATTAGGTAGGCATCACGGTAATTAGGGTTCCGTACCAAAATGGTAAAAAGGAACCCTTATGGTGCGACTCAGTCTGTCTGTCACAGCTGGATATCTCAAGAACTGCTAATGCTGTCAACTTGAAATTTGGAACAGTTTTAGATGACGTTTGCCCAACTATTTTGCAAATAAGAAAAAATAAAACTTTTTTTTGAAATAGGAATTGAAAGGGGTTCTTAAAATTTCGAAGTGGGGCTACTATGGCATGTGTGGTACCATATGAAAGAGCGCTGTTTACACATTCTCATTTTTTTTCTTTTTTGAGGCCTCACAGTTTTCGACAAAAATGTAAAAAAAAATACCCCCCCCCCCCCCCCCGTTATCTCCAAAGTTTGCACAGAGAAAATTCTGAAATTCTTCTATGTGATAGAAGTTTATGTAAAGAGTACAGGAAAAATAAAACTATGTCTCTAAATAGCACACTTTTTCAGAAATCGGAATGGAACCCTCGGTGCGCGAGTCCGATTCGCTCTTGACCGGGTTTTTTCAATTTGTGCCGGTCGGCAAGTAGGAATTGAACGTGCGTAAATATTTTGCAAATAGAATTAAATCCATTTGAGCAAAAAAGTTAATTTTGAAATAAAAAGCTTAGTTTTGCGTGAAATAAAAATATAATTAAAACAAAAATGATTAAGTACAAAATCAGGTGGTTACAAATCAATAGAGGCAGATACAGGGCAACAAAAAAAAAACAAATTTTAAAGTGCTAAGTAACAAACACATAAACGCATATTAAATATTAGGCAAACAAAGTAGGTAGGTACCTAGGTAGTTATTGTCAAACAAAAATTATAAGTATTAATAAGGTTAAACAGTTAATTCCTAACATTAACAAAATAGGTAAATTAGAAATTACATTACATTGCTGTTTTATGTACTTAGGTATAAAATGTTAGGCTGTTGACTGAACACAGATAGGTGCATATAAAGCCGGAGATATTATATGTATCTATGCGAAACGCAATATTTAGGTAGGTATCTATGTAAGCATGTATACGAATATAGGTAATAGCGTACACTCACACAAGGGCGCATATCTTTATCATATTTGTGTAGCATGCAGATATGTATGTAAACTTGTTCACATGAACAGCGGCAACTCTAATCGGTAGATATACGAAAGTGTAAACAAGAAAACATAATGGAAACAGCTAAAATGTCTAACAAAATATTAAATGGCGGAAGCTCACCAACCGACTGTCTCCACCCAGCCTCCCCCCCGGCCATCAATAAAATGGCCAATTCGTTATTGAATTTTGTCCCCAACTTTCAAGCAGAGGCTGCGCGACGCCGGTTGTCATACGACAAGTAATTTAGTAACCAATACCTACGAGTCTAATGTAAACAAAACGGGTTTTAAATACTATAATCAACGTTTCGGTGAAAGTTATGTCATATTATCCTGAGCTAAATCTACAGAAAGTACTTTGTGATAATACTCTTTAGTTACCTACTACTTATCTGTAAACATAAACATCGTTTGCAGTCGAGACTTGTAGCTATTGGAAATACAACGACCTTTCATAATGTATGGAGGGAATGAGATACAAATTTATTATTATTTCTTTTTTATGCAAAATGTTAGGTTTCATCGCGCTTATGTTATTTTATCATTA
Source organism: Cosmia trapezina (assembly GCA_905163495.3). Classification (NCBI taxonomy): domain Eukaryota; kingdom Metazoa; phylum Arthropoda; class Insecta; order Lepidoptera; family Noctuidae; genus Cosmia; species Cosmia trapezina. Next base: position 14,204,424 of record LR991038.1, read on the forward strand.
AATATGTATAGCAAAAGTTATATTCTACTCACATAAGTAAAGAAACACCTAAATATAGTAGTGTATACAGAATCACATAAATTATATCACTAATTACACAATTTCGTTAAGATTGGCCATTCGAATTATGTTTTTCTTAGACACCGACATAAAATGGCTGCTACCTCATTGTTCTGCGCGTTCGTTCGTGCGCATAGAAGCCGTGAACGCTTGGGGACGACTTCTCCGCCAATTAAAATTATGGCGCGAAATTTAAGGCGTCGTTAACTACACTTTAATGTTTTATTTATGATAATCATTAGCGGTAGGTGTCAATTCCAATACATAACAATTGTATAACAAAAAACAAATGATGTTAAGGAAAGAATGGCGAAGGCAGGAACATACACAAGGCTATTACATTCATATTTATTATCTGAATTATCGGTATTCAGCGGAGGAGAAAATATTTTCCTTTGTTGATGGCGAATGCCTTCTAAATGCTGATTTAATTGATTCTCCGAGTTTGTATATTTATGGCATATTGAGCAATAATATTTGTCATACTTTTTATTAGCAATAACTTTAGATTTTCGCGTTTCCTCCGCCATAATAAAGCAATTCGCCGTATCTTTTTAAAGATATCTATTTATGATTGTAATTGATTGATTATTCGATTCTATTGCAGAACTAGACCACTTCGTCAATCAATAACCACAACGACACTGAAGTAATGGATCTCGAATTCTTGGCCTCGGAAGTACCTACCTACTCATTCTATTGCAGGTAGGAATAGAAAAGAAACTTGTTTAATTTTAAATTGCGATATTTAATGCATCCTGCATTATATACTTATCGCAATTTAAAATTAAAAATTTTAAATTGTGTAAGCAAAGTTAAAAATTGTAAATTAACCGGAAGTTCGTCAATTTTAATAAATCATCCTAAGTACCCTACCTACATGGTCTACCAAGGGTTTATTAATATTCTACGCACAATGTTACTTTATTTATTACTTGTGAGAAACCCCGAGTTACACTTACAAAGAATCATGGGATCATGAATGTACACTCTCCCCCTTTTTTCATAAATGTAGGTCCATGAAGTTGGACCCACCGGCTAGGCGGCTAACCATAACCTGCAACGGGGAAGACACATCTCCTTATTCTCCTTATACCATACTTTACTCTTTGAAGCTTTGAAGACACAATAACAAAATCAAAAACACATTTTAATTTTTAATAGAGTTCTGAACTTTATGGTTCCTGTGAACAATAGTGGAGTTTAGAGTGGAGTAGGCCATACACGCTAGTGATTGCTAGAGGGCTCAATTCTTTTTTTTCTTTGCAGTAACCATGATTTGCACCATTGTTCACGATATCATCGTTTAAATTTCCTTTTCTTCAATAAAAGAAACATTAAACATATTATCGCTACTGCGTAGAGATCAAACGCCGCTGCTGCCGCCGCCGCCGGGGCCATAGTTTCAACTGAGAATTTCACAGGAGAGTTTGTATGTATACGTACAGGTTTTCCGTGACGTGTACGGCGTGTATGCACGGCTGCAGATCAAATTATACATTTCCAGTATAAGCTGATCTCGCATTGTATAGGATTTCCTTACAATGACAGGTCAGTGTAAACTGGGAATGTATAGCTTGATGTGTACCCGTGTGTACCTAAATCCTTTGATTATTTACATGTAAATAATCAAAGCCTAAATCTATAGAGCTCAAGTTTACCTGTACAAGTTGAACTGTACGCACGGCTACAGATCAAGCTATACATTTCCAATTTAAAAATGTATAGCTTGATGTGTAGCCGTGTGTACCTATCTCTATAGAGCTCAAAGTTTATACAAGTTGAACTGTACGCACGGCTACAGATCAAGCATCCAATATAAGCTGATCTCGCATTGTTTAGGATTTCCTTACAATGAGAGGTCAGTGTAAACTAGAAATGTATAGCTCGATGTGTGTGCCCGTGTGTACAGGTAAACCTGTCAAGCACACGCACACTATCATTTTATATATACTAGACTGTGGCACACCCCGGCGTGTATTGCTTTAGGACTTTTTCTCGCACGGTTCGTCAATATTGTTTGAATGGGTTGAAAGCATTTTTAATAAAAAATAAAGCAAGACTATAGTAAATTAAATGTGAATGGCATTTTATTGTCTCTAGAGGCATTTATATATTTTATCGTGAAAGCCGGTTTCGTACCTAAGACGACGTTTAACCCTCAGTCAGGAATTGTAAACTATTGTAATGACATAGAAATTAATAAAATACAGATTTTTTATAAATAAATACAAGAATGATTGATTTTTTCTAAACTTCTTCTTGATTGTTTTTCTCATTGACATTATCTAAGGTTTTTCTTCTAAACTTAAATAACTAGTACTCGAGTCCATAAAAGTAACTTTTTTTTGGTTATGTTTCATAATTGACATTGACGTTTGCAGCTAAATTGTTTATGGTTCTTTTTGATAAGTCGTAACCATGGCGGTGGGTGTTTTTGATTTTTGTACTAATTTATCCATCTGAATCGGTTATATTTTCTTAGATTATGCGTGGAAATATGTTTCAATTTCTTTGTTACATAAATTTGCTTCCTACCGATACCCTATTTTTGGTTTTATCGCTGTGAATTGGCCTTAGATTCGGCATAACCTAGGTCTTGTGTTTGAACACAGGGATTATTTTAAAATAAATGTGTGTTGAAAGTGCCAAACGTAAACTAAGAATATGCATTTCAGCGTGTACCACCGCCCGCGTTGAAGAAAGACAAGAAGGAGAAGAAACCTCCTAAAGATAATTCTAAGAATGTTATGAGAAATCTTCACATCAGGAAACTCTGCCTGAACATCTGTGTCGGAGAGTCTGGTGACAGGCTGACTCGTGCCGCTAAGGTTAGTCATTGTTTCACATAGTGTGCCTATATTTATAACGCTTTGTATGTGGTTTTTATCATACATAACCCTCAAAACATGGGTACACACACCATGTTGACTACTTAAAATTTCATGCCTCAGTAAGAAATCTATGATGCTCTTACCCAATAAAAGTATACTTAGATCATTTCATCATTAATATTGCTATTTGAAGTGGGCATGTGCAGTAGTCATTGTCTTGAGTGAAAAGTTTATTGATTTTATTTTAGTACATTTCCGCTTTGATTTAGATTAAAAACTTGCAGTGCTGAACTTAGATAGTTATCAAATGAGCTATGAACTACAGTAGGGCAGCATGAACTTGTTCAAGAGTAACATAACTTGTGTTACTGTTTGTAAATTCATGCAAGAGCAATATTTCCAATTTGCAACTTCTGAGCACTAACTACTAACTGTTCAGAATACTTACGGAAATAACATTTCAAGTAAGTACAAAACAAGTTCTTGGTTGGAGTGTAGCCTCTCTGCCCTGAAGACGACCCACTGACCAAGTTCTTTAACAGTTAGTTACCATGTATCTCCCATGTTTTGTTATAATTTTATATCTTCAAGTTTGATGAATATGTATAAGCATAAATCTTATAGCATTATTGTTGTATTATTTCAGGTGTTGGAACAGCTTACTGGACAGCAGCCGGTGTTCTCAAAGGCCAGGTACACCGTCAGATCATTCGGTATCCGCCGTAATGAAAAGATCGCTGTTCACTGCACAGTCCGTGGTGCTAAGGCTGAGGAGATCCTCGAAAGAGGTCTCAAAGTAAGTCAATGTACTAGATAATCAAACAGATTTTCTTTCTTTTATAATAGTTATTTTAATTATGAAACCATTTTGATTTGACTTACACTTCTGGCTTTACTTTCTGGATGAATGCAGTAATAAGGCTAATAACAAGTTATTGTGAACTTAATTAGTTTTATGGGAATATTTGTCATTGCAACTTATTTGTATTATGTAGCCGGAAGGCCTATGTTAATGTTCTCAGTTTTTATCATCCCCTCAAGCACTTTCTATGAAGCAAGGGTAGCTATTTGATTAATCTTTATTTAATTAAGCAGGTGGTGCTCCTTATCTAGGTTTATATTTCCTTAGTGTATCTTAATTATTACATACAAGCGCAATCTGTTGGATTAAAGATATATACAATGCGTTTCAACTAAGAATAGGAAAGTCAATGACCTTTAACTGTCAACTGAAGGTAGAAATCTAAGGCTTGCAAAGTTTTGTAGTGCTATCCTTATCCATTTTAGTTCTGTTTTTGGAATTTGTTTTTGTTTAAATATGTCACTGACTATGCAAATGTGTAAACGAGATGCTATTTTGCTAAATCTTCACAATATGGCGCAAGGTCATTCCTATTCTTAGTTGAAACGCACTGTACAGTACTTAGTTTACAGTATGTAGGTTCTTTATACTATACCTTTCTTACAAAGTTCTACTGTGTTTGAGTAAAATCGCTCATATTGCTTGAAAGACATGGCAAAAAGAATTATTTGCTTGTTTAACGTCTTTAGACATTTTTGTAAGATAATATCAAAAGTGAGACACTTATTAACCTTAAGGTTTCCAATCCATAAAAGTAAAAGTTTATTGATTTTATTTTAGTACATTTCCGCTTTGATTTGGTTTAACAACTTTCAGTGCTGAACTTAGATAGTTACCAAATGAGCTACAAACGTAGGGCAGCATGAACTTGTTCAAGAGTAACATAACTTGTGTTATTGTTTGTAAATTCATGCAAGAGCAATATTTCCAATTTGCAACTTCTGAGCACTAACTACTTACTGTTCAGAATACTTACGGAAATAACATTTCAAGTAAGTACAAAACAAGTTCTTGGTTGGAGTGTAGCAAGGGTAGCTATTTGATTTTAATCTTTATTTAATTAAGCAGTTGGTGCTCCTTATCTAGGTTTATATGTCCTTAGTGTATCTTAATTACAAGCAACATATTATTACATACAAGCGCAATCTGTTGGATTAAAGATACATACTGTACTTAGTACTTAGTTTACATTATGTAGGTTCTTTATACTATCCCTTTCTTAATATTAATTCAGATACAAAGTTCTACTGTGTTTGAGTAAAATCGCTCATATTGCTTGAAAGACATGGCAAAAAGAATTCTTTGCTTGTTTAATGTCTTTAGACATTTTTGTAAGATAATATCAAAAGTGAACTTATTAACCTTAAGGTTTTCAATCCATAAATCAACAGATCAATATTTTTTTCCTTTTTCACTTCCAGGTCAGGGAATACGAGTTGAGGCGTGACAACTTCTCTGCCACCGGCAACTTCGGTTTTGGTATTCAAGAACACATCGACTTGGGTATCAAATACGATCCCTCCATTGGTATCTACGGTCTTGACTTCTACGTCGTACTTGGCCGACCAGGTAAGAAATATTATTATTCTTCACACTTTCTAATTTATTTTGTGTTAATTTCGCAATTTAAAGACAACGAGGCGTTTATTATAGAGCTTGCAGGTTTAGGTTTATTAGGTTGTGCAATACATAAGTAATAGCAGTCACAGAAGCATTGTTGAAAGTTTAATTATTTTTACAGAACATTTTTCTTATTTCAAATGCACATCTGTTCAAGGGTGATGACAACAACACAACATCACTCTGTAAAAAATGTGCTATAGTAAAAACCATATTATAAAGGATTTTAAGTTCAAACCTTATATTCACAAAAATATGGTGCACATTTATAAAAATCTTAACTAGGAATAAAACCAAGGTTTTTATATTGATTAGAGCATGGTCTTAACTTTTTATGTTGTTCTAGGATTCAATGTAGCCCACAGAAGACGCAAGACTGGCAAGGTTGGGTTCCCTCATCGCTTGACAAAGGAGGATGCCATGAAGTGGTTCCAACAGAAATACGATGGTATCATCCTGAACAGCAAAGCAAAGTAAACTTAAGTAAACAAAATTTATAAAGATTATCATGTTTTATTTATGAAAAATCCTATTTATTCCGAACACGCAAACAAACCCTCGCAACTTAGCGCAAATGGGCTTTGTCATGCTTCTATTTCAGAGCCAGGGGCTCTTAAATGTACGTATTGTAGGTACACAATATTACACAACTCGAAACTACAAGTTACTCAAGTCTAGTTATTATATGTTGGGACTTTAATATAAGTACACCTAAACATTTCGCCAGTTATTGTATGGTCAAAGAGCAAATATTTCTTTCCCAAATGCACCATGCAGTCTTTGATACATACTGTCATCATTCAAAAATTTAGCATTGCACGTGCCACAGGTCAACAACCTCGTGTGCCAAGTCCAGATAAGTATAGGTATGGTAAACTCGAGTTCTTTGCCTCTGCTTTCGCGAGAATCTCAGCATTTGGACAGTGATATCAACAAAAAGGCTGCACCCATGAATAAATACCAGCCGACTCCGTTCTAAAAACATGTAGGTAAGTATCGATATGCGCCTAATAATTCGTTACTAATAAAATTGTCGTCGATTGTAAAAGGCTGGGCACGCGATGGTGTGGCTGACACTGGCTTGGCCACCATCAGGGATTTTACTTTTGATAACACAAAGATTTAGTCGGTAGTTAGTCGAAATTTGTCGCCAAATATCAGAATCTATACTTAAAAATTCTCTCTTGGTCTATACTTAAAAATTGAACTCGTATCTTCTAAACTAAGACCCAACTAAGTCTGGGAGAAAACAGATCTTCGCTAGGTGCCCTAGTTTTTGAGATATAAAGGTGGCCAAGCTGGGGAGACTCCAGATCGGCCACCAATGACCCCTTATAACTTTTGAACCAGTGACCGACAAATTCTGATATTTGGCGACAAATTTCGACTAATTAACGACTAAATCTTTGTGTTATCAAAAGTAAAATCCCTGATGGTGGCCAAGCCAGTGTCAGCCACACCACGCGATGTGGCAGTGGTTGAGTAGTTATAAACTTCTTTGTGGCTACCTACCTATTGTTGTGCCCATAGCGCGCGGGCTACAAATCGATAAAATAATACCTACAATAAATTACAGTTAAAGGACGAAAAGTCATGCACACGTTCTCTGTCGCAGAAATACGACAGAGAACGTGCATGACTTTTCACACGGAAGCAGTCAAGAGGTTAATTTTATTAGTTATCCAGACTAGTAACTAATAAATAGTCCCGGGTTGAGTGGTTAGTGGTTACCTACTCACAGATAACAGACATCACTCTTCTCCCTTTTTTTATTAGTTATCCAAAGAGTATAACTAATAAATAGGGAGGGTTGAGTGTTTACCTACTCACAGACAGACATCATTCTTCTCCCTATTTAGTTTTATTAGTTATCCAAAGAGTATAACTAATAAATAGGGAGGGTTGAGTGGTTACCTACACGCAGATAATAGACGTCACTCTTTTCCCTATTTAATTTTATTAGCTATCCAAAGAGTAATAAATAGGGAGGGTTGAGTTGTTACCTACTCACAGATAACAGACGTCACTCTTCTCCCTATTTAATTTTACTAGTTATCCAAAGAGTATAACTAATAAATAGGGAGGGTTGAGTGGTTAAAAACTGCATACCATCTATCAACTATCATCTATTACCTCCAATGACATTATACATGATGTGTATTATCTAAGATTACCCTCAGAAGAACAACAAGCATAGAAGTAGTGGTTAAATAGCAACTGAACTCAATATATTTGTTTCATTTTGACTTATGGAGCCGCTATGATGTAAAAGAAGGACACGTATACAGAAGACGTTTCGAAATTTTGTAGGTTGTCATTAATTTTATTCTGACTAGTGATGTACCCACTCAATTTCAACGTCGATAGAATTTACAATGACATTCTTTCTTATACTGCCAAGAATAATATAGGTACACACGGCTACACATCAAGCTATACATTTCTAGTTTACACTGACCGCTCATTGTAAGGAAATACAATGCGAGATCAGCTTATACTGGAAATGTATAGCTTGATCTGTAGCCGTGCGTACCTAAAATTTTGAATTAACTAGGCATCCTTATGATCCCAATACTTAATATATTCGTTCAAAATGAAACAATACTTAAAGTATGTACTAAATAGTCTTCCTTGGTTCCCGACAGCTCTTCATGTATTAAATCTGACCCGGCTAAACCAGAATGTATTTAATTGCCATAATAACTGATGAGTTTATTGAAAACAAGTGGGAGACATTCGGTTTTGCAAATGTTTTTAGCAACTTACTTTCTCATATTTTTTTGAATTTTACATCATAGACTACTCAACCAAATCTAGGGAACAAGGGTATTCAAAGTACCTAATAATTTTTATTTTAATACTTTTTAATTATGTAACATATTATTTTAAATCAGTGAAGCGTAATTTAATAGAGATTTGAATTATTTCGTTAAATAAAATGGTTGTTAGTGAAAAAATAAAATTTATTATGAAAATTCAAAATGGTACCAAAGCGACAAAAACTTTTCGCACATAAAAAAATAAATAACGACCAGATAATATTTTAAATAAAAAAATAAAATGCCTAGCAACTTTAATAATCTGTTACGCGAATTCCAGCCCACACCATAATACGGATGAACTTCCTAAGGATTCTGGAGTCGGCTCTGGCGACCAGGAACTCGCCAAAAGCGCAGTCTTCTTGAATCGGGATGGAATCCAATTATTTCTGAATTTGTTATTGTCATCTGTGTCAAGGATTCCTAAAACGAACAGTTCTCAATAAAATTTATGTAAGATTTTTTATCATCATTTTTATTTAGTTATATAGTTTTATTTGTATGTCTTACCTGACTGATGTGAGATGATTTCACGAGATGTCAATATCAGTGGCGATTCATTAATCTGTACCGATGTACTAGGTCCTGTTTCAACTTCCATTGCTACGGGATCCTACAATTACGTATTTTTTATTAAAAATAAATAAATAAATTTGCACACGATTATATTTCCGACTGGGATAATTAGAAGAATAATATCGCATCAATGATATTTTTAATATAATATCATTGTATCGCATATATCAAGTGAACATATTTCTGAAATTTTATACCTGTCTTCACGTTAGATTGCTGTTGATGGTGAGCGGTTCTTTTAATTTGCAGTACTGCGCTATGTCCTTCTTCGCAGACTTCCATAAGTATTTCCTGTAATGTAATAAATCAAGTTTTAATTTGAACGGGATACTATTTATTGCCAATAAAATACCTTAATTATATCATAATACTGGATGTTTTTTTTTTTTTAAATGCTTGGAGCATATTATGTGGCTGAGTCCAATTTCGTCTACCTGAGATACAATTTATCCATTTTTTTTTTCACATCGTCTAGGAAATCTGTAAAAGAAAAGTATCGACAACATTATTTCCGTCACTATGGCTGATCAAGATAACCCCAAAACAATTTCCGAATATTCGCTAATAACTTCTATTGGAATAAATATTGCGACTGGTTTCAGCTATATAGTGACACAGCAATATTTGTTATGTATTTATATTCGTTTATCAGATCATATGCAACAAGAAATTGAGCAAAAACTTACCGATGGAAGGTCAATATTTATTGTTCATTTTATTTTCGCTATGAATGGGACTGGCAGCCCCCAACCACACAAGAAATTGCTCCACAGCGTCCACACACTCACTGTTTGTAGTTAAACAAAGAATTCATGCAATCTAACAGTAGAAATATTATTAAAACATCGCAAAACCATGGAAGATTACGACAAACACGTAAACAATGAACACGCGAATAAGTCAGGTAGTTCAATGAACGAACTGTCAGACATTGAAACAAAGTACTATCAAATTTGGCCGCGTCATACTATAACTTTTTTAACCAAATGACAATTGATCTTGTGACCATGCCAAGAAAGTAAAACAAAGAGTAAAACATTCATCTCTTTCCCACATCCTTTATCGTACCTTTATCGTACCTAATAATAGAACGGGATAAAGGTAGTTACAGAATTCTGTTTTTAGCCTTCCTTCTATGCTTTGTTATTGTTCTGAGAGATTACCTCAGTCTATTACTATACTCTATGCCAGTTGCTATGGTGACAACTATATTGTTTGGTTGCTACAGAAACGTGTACTTGTAAAGTTTAATTTGGAAGGTTTTTTTAGCGTATTAGATCGTATTTTTTAACGTAAAATACAAAGCATGGCTTCGAGATTCGGGAATGAGGAGGATGATGTTTTGGCGCCTAAAGAACCGCAGGTCACGAGTTTGGACCCTGAAGAGAGGAAAGCAGGTCGGGCTCTACGCATTAAAAAAAGGCAGGATGCACTTAAAAGGTAGGATTATCAACTTAGCTTATCACACTATAAGATCCTAGTTCAATTGAGATGATAATAAGCCTGTGCCTCTGTTTGAGAGTTCTCTTAGTATAGTCGCAACTTTGAGCACATTACACACATTCACTGGACCTTAAATTCTTGTATAAGTGCTGGAAAAATATACATTGATAATGTAGTGATATAGAAACTCATTGGAGTTTCTATGGTTTAAAAGTAAAGCTGTTAATTTGATCTTGTCATAATTCTGTCAATACGACTGTAATATTTTCTTTGTATTTTGCTGATTAAAACCATTTATTCTAAAGGTTTTATCTTATTTATCAATTTAATCAGCAAAATGTTTTAAATAAAATGGAGAGATTCTTACGTCCAGAAAAACTAGATATTGATCCGTCGGACAGCTCCGCCTCGAAGGTTTGGGAACACTGGAAGAGGACATTCGATAGTTTTTTGACATTTTACGAAAAAGATACGGAAGATAAGAAAACTATCCTAGACTTACTTATAAATCATGTATCCGCTAGAATTTATTCGTATATCAGTGAGTGCACCACTTATGAAATAGCTATTACCACACTCAACAACATTTTTATCAAACCGAAAAATATAATTTACGCTAGACATATTTTGGCAACAAGAAAACAACAAAGTGAAGAAAACATCGACGAATATATTCAGGTACTAAAATTAATGGCAAAAGACTGCAAATTTGAAAAAGTGGATGCAGAAACGAATAAACAAGATAGTATAAGAGATGCATTTATTTCTGGCATCAAGTCTAACAAAATAAGACAAAGATTACTTGAAAATCTGTCATTAACACTGGACCAAGCCTACAATCAGGCGTTGTCGTTAGAAATGGCCGAATTGAGTTCACAAAACTATAATACTTCAAATTTAAGTGCTGTTCAAAGTTTAAAAGAAGACACGGAACCTATAGCAACAGCGTTTACTAAGCGAAAGTGTTTCTTTTGTGGAGGGCGTGTGCATCCTAGAAAGAATTGTCCAGCTGTCGATGCCACCTGCCAGATTTGTGACAAGAAGGGACACCATGCTAACGTATGTCGAAGCAAGAAACTTACTGTTGCGGTTCTTAATAATAACAGTTCTGCATGTATTGTAGCAGCATCACCGGATTCTCTTAAGAAAGCAACTGTAACAGCCTACATCCAGGGAATTCGTGCCCAAGCATTAATTGATACGGGCAGTTCTATCAGCTTTATGAATGAAGCCTTCTTCAAATTGTGTCGATTAAAGAAGAGAACTTGTAACCAAACGATTTCAATGGCTTCAACTACACTGTCCTAGTTCATGCTCTCGCTCATACACAATTGTTTCCATTGAAAAATGAATTAGTTCAAAGTTTCGAAAGTCTAAAATCTGATATTGCAAAATCAGCTGTTCATGCTATCGATCACAATGCACCATTCACAGTGGAAACAGATGCATCGAACCATTCCATCGCAGCAACTTTGTCACAATGTAATCGACCGGTTGCATTTTTTAGCAGAATGCTAAATAATAGCGAACTTAACCACTCAGCTATAGAAAAAGAAGCTTACGCTATAGTGGAATCGCTAAGGAAATGGCGTCATTTTCTCATTGGCAAATCATTTCGTCTCATTACTGACCAACGTTCTGTCTCTTTCATGTTTGATAATAAACTGACGAGCAAAATAAAGAATGAGAAAATACAGCGTTGGCGCTTGGACTTAGCACCTTTCAAGTATGACATAGTGTACCGTCCCGGAAAGCAGAATGATGTGGCTGACGCACTTTCGCGAGTTTGTGCTTCGGTACCGGTACGAACTGAGAAACTAATTTCATTGCATGAAGCTTTGTGTCACCCAGGAATAATGCGCATGAATCACTGGATAAAGTCTAAAAATTTGCCTTATTCTACTGAAGAAATTAGGAATATGACTAATTCCTGTCGGATATGTTCCGAAATAAAACCGAAATTCTACAGATCTGACTTACCGGATCCAATCTTAATAAAAGCAACTTCACCTATGGAAAGATTAAGCATTGACTTTAAAGGTCCTGTACCATCTAATACAAGAAATAAATATATATTGACTGTAATCGATGAATATTCACGTTTCCCGTTTGCGTTCCCGTGCGCTGATATGGGTTCAACAACGGTTATAAAACATTTGAATGAGATATTTATGCTATTTGGTATGCCATCTTACCTTCATTCAGATCGAGGAACTTCGTTCGTATCGGCAGAAGTAAAGAATTTCTTGAATTCACGAGGCATTGCTTCAAGTAGAACCACTCCGTACAATCCAAGAGGAAATGGCCAAGTAGAACGTTTTAATGGAACTCTATGGAAATCAATACAATTGGCTCTACGTTCACGCAATCTACCAATAGAAAATTGGGAACAAGTTCTTCCTCAAGCTTTACATTCGATAAGGTCTTTGCTATGTACAGCTACTCATTGTACGCCACATGAACGTATGTTTACGCATACTAGACGATCATCGAATGGAGTCTCTATACCTACTTGGTTGACAGAATCAGAACATGTGTTAATGCGAAAATTTAACCGTAATAATAAATATCAACCAGTCGTTGAGGAGGTGACGTTACTTCATGTAAATCCGGATTATTCCTATGTGCGTCTTGCCGATGGTCGAGAATCAACTATCTCTAATCGACACTTAGCACCATTAGGACAAGATAATGAGATAATCCAGGAAACACCTGAAGTACTTAATGAGCCCCAAGATTCAGTCGAAACTAGTGAAGACGACTTCTACGATTCTCGAAGTATAAACGAAGAACAGGAACAGCAACAGTTGACAGATCACCCAACAGTCGAAGCCGAAAACACGGCTACTGAAAATCCAGCTACTGTTCAACGAAGATCCACTAGAAATCGAAGGCTTCCAGACCGCTTCGGAGACTACGTCCTAAACTGAATCGTTCTGTTTTAAGCCTGGAAGAATGTAGTGATATAGAAACTCATTGGAGTTTCTATGGTTTAAAAGTAAAGCTGTTAATTTGATCTTGTCATAATTCTGTCAATACGACTGTAATATTTTCTTTGTATTTTGCTGATTAAAACCATTTATTCTAAAGGTTTTATCTTATTTATCAGATAATTAATAATTATCATTTTATCATCCTAACTAATATTATCAATGCGAAAGCGAGTTTGTTTGTTTGTTTGTTAAGCTTCCACGCTAAAACGGCTGAACGGATTTGGATGAAATTTGGCACATGGGTAGACCATGATCTGTTTTAGGACAGGATGCTTTTTATCCCGGTACTACGTTTCCCTGGATAAAGTTCCGACCTCCACGCGGCCGAAGCCGCGGGCAAAAGCTGGTCTATCTATATCTATGCTTATTATAAAACTAGCTTCTGCCCGCGACTTCGTCCGCGTGAAATTTCTTTTTTGCTCGTCCCACCCCGTCGCATCGCATTGCCTACCCGCGCTATTACTTCGTTTTCACTTAGCGTTCTTTCAGACTTTTTTCTTTTTGCTCGGCACCTAAGGGTCCTACAGTGATGTTAAATATGCCTTCTATAAGATTTGGAAGATTTTTTAAAGTCCGACTGGTAGGGTAGTTCCAGAGATTAGGTCGTTCCTTCACCATATCCCCTTCCGCTACCTCTCCCTCCCCCTCTCACTCACTCTCACACCCCCTTCACCACTTCCCCTTCCCTCTCTCTCCCTCACCACGCCGTCCCCTCCCTCTCCCCCTATCCTCCACCAACCCCTACCCTCCCCCTCAGCCTTCACCACGTCTTCCTCCTCTCCTCACTGTCCTGCCCCTTTCTCCCTGCGTCCATCATCCTCCCCCTCACCCTCCTCACCACTCCTCCCCTTCCCTCTCCCCCTCTAACCCTCCCGCCGGGGTAGTTTTAAAAAACTAATAATGACAAACTTAGGCAAATATTTGTGCCAAGTTTCAAGTCAATTAAAACCAAATGAATAACATTTTTCATGTAAATTGTATCCCTGTTTTCAATGGTGGAATTGTGGAATTAAAAAAAATGGTTTGAGATATTTCCACAACTTGACTGAAAGATTATTTACACCAATTTTTGAGTTAATCAAGCCACGCAGTAAAATCCTCCCCTGTGAAATTGACTACCCCTTTTCACACCGTTAGAGGTAGATTTTCGAAAAACCCTGATACACATTATTCTTTATTTTTGGTTTTTAGTATAAATACTGAGTTTTGAATTAATCGGATTGCGTGTTAAAATTTTCCCATACAAACTTTGAGACCCCCCAATTCCCCTTTAGGGGGTAGTTTAGAAAAACAAAAAATCACAAAAATCATAATTTACTTAGATAAATATTCGTGCCAAGTTTCAAGTTTATTAACTCAAGGAATACGATTTTTCATACAAACAATATCCCCCCTTTTACCCCCTTGAAGGTCGAATTTCCAAAAACCCTTTCTTAGCGGATGCCTAGGTCATAATAGCTACCTGTGTTCCAAATTTCAGCCCAATCCGTTCAGTGGTTTCAGCTGTGTGTTGATAGATCAGTCAGTCAGTCAGTCAGTAACGCTTTCCTTTTATAGATATAGATAAAGTCACTTTTCGTGTCTGCCTGTATGGCCGCGTTGTTCTTCCAAATTACGGAACGGATTTTGATGCGGTTTTTACTATCATTTAGATAATTTATTCCGGAAGGTTTCTAGGTAATGGATAATACATATTAATGATACAACATGATGATATAGAAACCTTTATGTTTTGTCAAGTCGTAAAAACCGTGCGAAGCAGGGCCGGGACAGAGAAACTGCGGTTTACTAAAATACTAGCGGTATTTTAGAGTGTATGTCATTAGTGCGACATGTCAGTAGTTCGACAGGTCGTTTGTTCGACAGGTCGTTAGTGCGACAGGTCTTTAGTTCGACAAGCAATGTACGTTTAACAAATATGACTTCTAGGTAATACGGTGTTTGATAACGATGGGGCTACTACTTTTTACAAGCTTTTATTTAGTTTCACCTGTCACAGTGTCTGTCTGTCTATTGGTAATATAATATTGCTTGACCCACTTCCCGGTTTCCGATTGATCTAAAATTTTATATGCACATGTAAATCGGATGGCAGTGCAATATTATTATCACATGGAGCTGATCTGATGATAGAGTCGGAAGATGAGCCCAGACCATGAGCCTAGGACCAGGGTCCTTGTCAAGACGAATCAAACGAGCCCAAACTCGATAGGTTTGCGTCGTTTTATTACTGAGTTCCCGTGGCCACCTTCCGACTCTATCATCAGATCAGCTCCATGTCATAATAATATTGCACTGTCATCCGATTTACATGTGCATGTAAAATTTCAGATCAACGGGAAGTGGGTCAAGCAATATTATGTTACCAATAGACAGACAGACACTGTGACAGGTGAAACTAAATAAAAGCTTGTAAAAAGTTGTAGCCCTATCGTTATCAAACACCGTATTACCTAGAAGTCATATTTGTTAAACGTACATTGCTTGTCGAACTAAAGACCTGTCGCACTAACAACCTGTCGAGCTACTGACATGTCGCACACATGTTTGTCGCACTAATGACATACACACACTGTGACACTCGGTATTTTTAAGTTTCTCTGTCCCCTAAACTAAGACCCGTATTATGGAAAAAATATAAATGGCAAATTAGAGAATTTTCATAATAACATAATAATTATGTGAATATTTTAGATTGTGTTTATATTACATATTGTTATTAATTTGTAAAGTTATGTCTACCGCGGATAAAAAAATGAGAATCACGCAAAAAATGTCAAGCATATTTTTATGAAACTTTTAGAATTTTAAAGATACTTAATTTAATCATTTATCTTTTAGTCTGTGTTTTAATATAATACCTTTTATTTTATGTAGGTCTATTAAATTAATAATGCGTCCAATTTTGGACATACAGCGCTCCTTGATGGGGCGAGTCCTATTACTGGCTGTACGTACGACGCGTTGCGTGAGCTCAGCACAAAACACGCAAGCAAATCACTCAAGGCCATGGGCATATAATATCTGCAGCTCCCGCCGCAGCTGTGGGTGAAGTTATATTTTTTTCTGTTCCTGTTATTTTTACCTTCTTCTGTTATTGTTATAAGAGCTGACCAGCCTCCTGAGGAGGCGGCAGCGGAGGTAGAACCGAGCCTCGTAGAACAAGCAACGGCGAACGCAGCGGTGGAACTACAGCGGCTGACACTAGATGGCGCTGCCAAAGTCACCAATGTCAAGGTTACCACAGACGAGCGCGAGGTCGTTCGACGCCATCAGTTCTTCAGGAAAATGATCAGTAACATTCTTTTACTTTATTATTGTAATAACTTAGGAATTAAAATAATTTACTACGATATTTGATGCTTTGGTACCTATAGAGCTGAGCTGAGCTGTTTGAGATTCTAGAAGAGACCCTATTGGTTCAGGTATCTACCTAGACTTATCTACTCTGTTTCCTGCGGAGTACCCACACATAACCTATGTTTTATGTCCATTGGGATATGGTTTTCGTTGGTTCTCATTTATGATCGTCAACAAATTCGTCAAATTGCTAATTATTAACAAGCGTATGCGCAACGCGACTGCAGCACCATCAACAAGTGGTGTATTGGGCGTAACCAATCACGCAACCGTATACAGCGCATCCCAACTTTTTTGCCAACTTACGTGGCGAAGACTGTATGCAACTTAAAATAAGAAATTAATTAACTACCTACCTATATTGTATTACTTACTTATTACTCTTGTTAGTATTAAACGACTAATCATTACCTACATACCTATAAAAAATGAATAATGAGTATTGTTTACATTACTTTCATGTATTTTAATAGGTTCCATGCAAAAGATAGAGGAAGAAGCAAATGACGCACAGATCCAGTATGAAGCTATTTCAACGAATTGGGAGCACATGTTGGCAATTAAAGATCCCTTAGACATTGACGCTGAAATGAAGGAGCAAAAGAAGAAATGTGATGACTTGCTTGCTCAAAAAGATGCACTTATTGCCGAAGTTAAAGATGATCTGAAAACAATGGACGAGTCTTATTATAAAGATTTGGAGAAGCAGGTAGTTACATGTCTGTTGAGAGATGAAGTATCTAAATACCTAAATTGTACTGATTAACTATTAAATTTTTGGTTTTTACAATTACAGGATAATGACATAAAAGAATTGTCAGACAGAATTGAAAAGCAAGTAACAATCATGCAAAGAGCCTACGCAAAGCAGCTAAATTTGATAGAAGCAGCAGTGAACATTGAACGCGAAGCAATGATTGATCATAACAACAAGAGATGGGAAGCACTCTATAAGCAATGTGATAAGGAAGAAATTGCACATTTAGAGTACAAATTTGTTCAGGTTGAAATAATGTGTTCTTAATGTGGTTAAAATGGCTGAACAACTTATAAAAACACATAAGTACCACATACTAATTTGATAAACGATTTCAGTTAGACGAACACAAACTAGATATTGAAACTATAATGTGGGAGCATCACGAAAAATATCGCGAGGCCAAAATAGAACTGGAATCTTTGATTCAGCAGCTGCAACAAGAACTGGAAAAGTTGAAGGCTACGTGTATAATTAATACCGAAAAAATTGGGTACACGTATCAGGTGAAAATACAATATTTCATACGTTACTTTTATTTTTATTCCTACTGTTTTACTTAAAAAATATAATTTTCAGGTTCTAAAAAAACGCGAAGAGGAGAATGTCTTTGTAAGATCGCAACAAAAACGGAAGCTTAATAAAATGTCTGATATAGCTAATTCGTTGAGAGCGAAAATTAGAAAAGCGGCTGAGGATGGGGCCATAGAGGAAATAAAGGCAGATGCTGAAATCATTAAGTTGATGCAAACAATGGACGACTTGGAGAAGAAGTCTGATCACTTCGCTCAGGTGAATCATAACAAGTTCACTCAAGTGTGGCGGATGTCGAGCGCGAGGTGTCTAGAGTTGAGCAAAGTGTTACGCCAAGGGGAAATAGCACTACATGCTCATATTCTAGCCGAGCCGCCCCCGCCGCCGCCGCAGAAACCGCCCAACAGTCCTTTGGCTAAATATGGTAATATTCGTGATACAGTTGTCCTCGTAATATCAATTCCTGACCGCCGACATAACGATTAAAAATAAAATATTTTTAAAATATAAGAAAGAAATGCGATTTATATCTTAGACGACATAGTTTTAAAGTATCCTCTAGGAAAAAAATCGCTTACGATAAGTCGGTGGCCAGGACTGGATATTTCCACAATAAATATTATGGACAGTAATACAGGTAGGTACATACAGTACGACGTTCAAAGGTTCCTTAATTTAT
Source organism: Cosmia trapezina (assembly GCA_905163495.3). NCBI lineage: Eukaryota > Metazoa > Arthropoda > Insecta > Lepidoptera > Noctuidae > Cosmia > Cosmia trapezina. The sequence goes on from LR991038.1 coordinate 14,222,961, forward strand.
CTTCGGAAAAACCGAACTTTGCCGAATTAAATGTGACTGGTCCAGGGAGTGACGGAATTAGCGCGTCAGTCAATTTTTTTGCATCCTCGTCTTCCTAACAACTTTTTCCATGGCACCCACATCGTAATCGCGAAAAAATAATCAACCGTCCCGTACCTACTTATGGGACGGTTGATTATTTTTTCGCGATTAAAAACTCCAATACCTACTCGACGCAAATGTACCTACATTTGCGTCGAGTAGGTATTGGAGTTTTTGGGACAGTTGAAAAATTTTCCGCAATTACGATGTTGGTCTCATGGAGAAAGTTGTTCGGTTTGATGTACTGTATCACACCCTGAAATTTTACGAGTCAATAGGTGGGAATTATCAGTTTATAAGTAGAGATCGGATAATCGGATGCATATTAACCTAAAGTTAATATTTCGCTAACAAAGTATGGAAGCGGCTTCTTAGCATTTTTTTTCTTACTATAAATCCCGGTATTCCAGAAAATGTAGGAATGCACTACTAATCGGATACATGGTATGGAAACGACTTCATAAATAACGTGGTTTTATTTATTTGGAAATACCGGGAAATCGGGATCACATAAATATTCCGTTTGTTACACGTGATCCCCGCGAGAAATACAAAGCTGCCGAATTAAAATGGTTGTCCCTGGAAGGTACCGTCACTATATCGGTGGGGTTGTTTTCATGGGTTTCGAGAATGTTAAAGCCAATAGTGACGTGAAAATGTAAATCCAAGATGGCGGCTGCGAACATTTTCAAATTTTTCGTCATGGGTGTCGTTTTCATGGTTTTCGAGGGTTTTAAAGCCGATAGTGATGTTAAAATGTAAATCCAAGATGGCGGCTGCGAAAATTTTCAAATTTTTCGTCATGGGTGTCGTTTTCATGGTTTTCGAGGGTTTTAAAGCCGATAGTGATGTTAAAATGTAAATCCAAGATGGCGGCTGCAAACATTTTCAAATTTTTCGTCATGGGTGTCGTTTTCATGCTTTTTGAGGGTTTTAAAGCCGATAGTGATGTTAAAATGTAAATCCAAGATGGCGGCTGCGAAAGTTTTCTAATTTTTCGTCGGATGTCGTTTTATTGGTTTTCGAGGGTGTTAAAGCCGATAGTGACACTAGAATGTAAATCCAAGATGGCCGATGCAAAATTTTCAAATTTTTCGTCATGGGTGCCGTTTTCATGGTTTTCGAGGGTTTTAAAGCCGATAGTGACGTTAAAATGTAAATCCAAGATGGCGGCTGCCAACATTTTAATTTTTTTTATCATGGGTGACGCTTTCACGGTTTTCGAGGGTTGTGAAACCGATAGTGGCGTTAAAATGTAAATCCAAGATGGCGGCTGCTAAATTTTCTAACTTTTCGTCATGGGTGTCGTTTTATTGGTTTTCGAGGGTGTTAAAGCCGATAGTGACACTAAAATGTAAATCCAAGATGGCGGATGCGAATATTTTTTAATTTTTCGTCATGGGTGTCGTTTTCATGGTTTTTGAGAGTTTTAAAGCCGATAATCGCGTTAAAATGTAAATCCAAGATGGCGGCTGCGAAAATTTTCTAATTTTTCGTCATGGGTGTCGTTTTATTGGTTTTTGAGGGTGTTAAAGCCGATAGTGACACTAAAATGTAAATCCAAGATGGCGGATGCAAATATTTTTAATTTTTCGTCATGGGTGTCGTTTTCATGGTTTTCAGGGGTGTTAAAGCTGATAGTGACATTAAAATGTAAATCCAAGATGGCGACTGCAAAAAATTTCAAACTTTTTGTCATGGGTGCCGTTTTCATTGTTTCCGAGGGTTTAAAGCCGATAGTGGCGTTAAAATGTAAATTCAAGATGGCGGGTGCGAATTAAAAAAAATGTGATGGGTATCGTGTTCATGGTTTTGGGGGGTATTAAAGCTGATAGTGACATTAAAATGTAAATCCAAGATGGCGGCTGCGAACATTTCGGTCGGTTTTACAACCTTCGAAAACCACGAAAACGACACCCATGACGAAAAATTTAAAAATGTTCGCAGCCGCCATCTTGGATTTACATTTTAATGTCACTATCATCTTTAATACCCCCCAAAACCATGAAAACGACACCCATGACGAAAAATTTAAAAATATTTGCATCGGCCATCTTGGATTTACATTCTAGTGTCACTATCGGCTTTAACACCCTCGAAAACCAATAAAACGACATCCGACGAAAAATTAGAAAACTTTCGCAGCCGCCATCTTGGATTTACATTTTAACGCCATTATCGGCTTTAAAACTCTCAAAAACCATGAAAACGACACCCATGACGAAAAATTAAAAAATATTTGCATCCGCCATCTTGGATTTACAATTTAATGTCACTATCGGCTTTAACACCCTCGAAAACCAATAAAACGACACCCATGACGAAAATTAGAAAATGTTCGCAGCCGCCATCTTGGATTTACATTTTAATGTCACTATCAGCTTTAACACCCTCGAAAACCAATAAAACGATATCCGACGAAAAATTAGAAAACTTTCGCAGCCGCCATCTTGGATTTACATTTTAACGCCATTATCGGCTTTAAAACTCTCAAAAACCATGAAAACGACACCCATGACGAAAAATTAAAAAATATTTGCTGGTAAGACATGGGCAAAAGTTAAAAGATCAGCCGAAATTGGCCTGTCTAAGATTGCAGACTGGCTCAATCGTAACCTCCTCACACTAAATGCCTCCAAGTCCAACTACATATGTTTCTCTAAGTATGCAAATACTCAGCCTCCGCTCGACTTCCAAATTAAGATCCACTGCTGTGCCAACCCTGCAATTCCTGATTGCTCTTGTGCAAAGATTGACAGGTTACAATATACCAAATACCTGGGTATCATGATAGATCAGCGTCTGTCCTGGCATATGCATACTGAACTAATCATGAAAAGAGTTAGGAAATTAATATGGACTTTCAAATCATTGCGTCACGTTGCCTCAAAGAATCTTATGCAGAAAGTTTACGTTTCACTGGCACAATCGATTCTTACGTACTGTTTGCCATGCTGGGGAGGGGCAACTAAAATTAAATTTTTGGAACTTGAAAGGGCGCAGCGTTCTCTGCTTAAGGTTATGCTCTTTAAACCTTATAGATTCCCTACCCAAAGTCTTTACCTTACCTCTGGCCTTCTGTCTGTAAGGAAACTCTACCTACTCCATCTTATATTGAGGAAACACAAATCCATTCCGTATGACCCCACAAAACCACGTATCAGTAGCAGAAGAGGCTACTTAGTCGCTCCAACTGTCCCAGTTAGATCTGTTTTTGCTAAGAGGCAGTATGAAAAGCAATCTTCCCACGTATACAACCTACTGAACAAAGAGCTACACATCTATCCTCTGAAACTCCGTGACTGTAAACAAGCTGTGACTGATTGGCTCAAGAATAAATCCTATGACGACATTGAGGCTTTGGTATCATCACCTCCATCCTGAATTAATAGGACCTTGGGAGCCAAACTGTTAGTGGAGGAAGCTGTACCTGGCTTCCTCCGATCCCAAGACATTGTCGCAGGGCTAACCTAACCTAACCTAATCCTAAACAGAAACCCTTATAAAATAAACTCATGTATTAAATTCCACGCTCACTCCATTACACACGAACACATATCCTCTCTCTCACACTCACACACATACCCCCACTCACACACACCCACACGCACGTTCAAAAATTCACTCATACACAACACACAAATGCGCTCCTTGTTGTATCTTGTATTTCTAATTATTTTTGGTTTATCTTTTGTTTTTGTTAACAATTGCATACTTGTGATTATGTTAAGCGGAAGGGCGGAGTCACCTATCACAAGCAATTCCTTGCTTAAAAGGTGATCTCCTAACTCATGTGAGCTAAGAATTTGTTTAAATGCAATAAACATTTTGATTTTGATTTTGATTTGCATCCGCCATCTTGGATTTACAATTTAATGTCACTATCGGCTTTAACACCCTCGAAAACCAATAAAACGACACCCATGACGAAAAATTAGAAAATGTTCGCATCCGCCATCTTGGATTTACATTTTAGTGTCACTATCGGCTTTAACACCCTTGAAAACCAATAAAACGACACCCATGACGAAAAATTATAAAATGTTCGCAGCCGCCATCTTGGATTTACATTTTAATGTCACTATCAGCTTTAACACCCTCGAAAACCAATAAAACGATATCCGACGAAAAATTAGAAAACTTTCGCAGCCGCCATCTTGGATTTACATTTTAACGCCATTATCGGCTTTAAAACTCTCAAAAACCATGAAAACGACACCCATGACGAAAAATTAAAAAATATTTGCATCCGCCATCTTGGATTTACAATTTAATGTCACTATCGGCTTTAACACCCTCGAAAACCAATAAAACGACACCCATGACGAAAAATTAGAAAATGTTCGCATCCGCCATCTTGGATTTACATTTTAGTGTCACTATCGGCTTTAACACCCTTGAAAACCAATAAAACGACACCCATGACGAAAAATTAGAAAATTTTCGCAGCCGCCATCTTGGATTTACATTTTAATGTCACTATCAGCTGTAACAGCCTCGAAAACCATGAATAGTACCCATGACGAAAAATTTGAAAATATTTTCACTATGGGACCAACTCTGAATTCACAAAAAAAATTACGATGTTTGAAACAAAAGTTCAATACCTACTCGACCAAAATGTATGAAACAGCTGACTTATGTTTCGTGATTTACGGGTTGATCCCATAGTGAAAGTTGCTCATGAGTAGAACACCCTATGAAAATTTAGTGATAAAAAGTTACCCTTTCAAAAAATACTTATTTTATCAATTCCGGAATCGCGACTTTTTGACGATCGACACAAAAGTGCATTCCTTAATAGCCAAAACCTAAACGTAAGTAAATATACATTCAATTCTATAATCAGAACTATAAATTTGTGAATCCCGGAATCCCGGGATTTTTTTAATACAAAAGTACAATCCATATTATGCAACACCTGAACGCAAGTTCCTAACTAAAACATTCGATTCCAAAATCAGAACTTAAAAATTTTCGTTCCGGAATCCCGGGATTTTCTTTTTTTTTAGTGCAATCCATATTAACTAACATCTGAACCTAAGTAAATTATACATTCGATTCTATAATCAGAAGTCAAAATTGGCCGATACCGGAATTCTGGGATTTTTTAATCCAAAAGCCCACTCCATACTTAGCCAACACCTCAACTTTATAGTTAGGGAGGCGAGTAAGGGAATTTCGGTAATACTCGAGCGTGGCAGTTTAAGATATGAGAGATACCTTAGACCTAATAGAACAACCTTGTAAAGTATTTAGCTCTCTAAGTAGTGACGCGCGCCTAGGATAGACGATCAGATTAGTAAAAAAAAATCGATAGTCTGAAATACTCGAGCGCGTCAGATTAAGATATTGGGGGTTGATTTTAGTGTTTTAAGACTAAATTTAACTAATCTGACGATAAGTCCTTGACGCCGCCGAGTTATAGGGTCGCGAACTTGTAAAAAAAAAACGTTAATCCGGCATTCTCGAGCGTGATTTTTTATTTTTTTATTTTGAAGAATATAATCTAAAACTTACTAAAAATACAAAATCTGCCGGTTTCCGCATGACCCGAAGTGTGGAGGAGCCATTTCGTCTTCCGAAAAACGCGTTGCGGCATATAAGTCGCGAACGATACATTTTACAAAAAAAGTTTAAATAAACAAAAAAGGTAATTTTATTTTACACAAAAAAGGTCTCTTTACATTTTTGTCCAAAGTTAAAACTAAAAAAGAAAAAAAAAGAAACCAAAAAACCTTTTTCGGTCAGATTAAGAGAACCCACCAACATTTTTGTCAGATTAAGAAAATATGCTTTCAGGATACCGAGATAAACCTCCCCTATGAAAATCTGACGCGCTCGAGTATTTCAAAAAAACTTTTTTTTTTTGCATTTTCAAAAATTCATCGTAACTTATCGTCACGCCGAAATCGTCAGTTTTTTTAAAGGGAGCTTCCTTGGGGCCTACTTAACGCCCCTTCCGAAAATCTGACGCGCTCGAGTAAATTTTTTTTTTTTGCATTTTTGACTACTTTATATGCCTACCCCCACCACGCAAACCGGCAGATTAGTATACCGTTGTTATCAGAGGCACTTGGGGCATACGTAGTATGAATATCTGACGCGCTCGAGAATGCCCAAGTAACTGTTTTTTTTAACATTTTTGAAAAACCGTACACGCCAAACCCACCGCTAAAATGGTTTTTACCATACGAGCTTTTCTTTTCGAAATTATTTTATCTTTCGATTTTGATAGGTCTCGACGGCGCCGTTGAATTACGCCATTTAGCTACCTCGCCTCCCTAACTATTAGGTTAATATGCATCCGATTATCCGATCTCTATTTATAAGTCAATAGGTGGGAATATAAATCAATTTATATCTATGTTTTTATTCGCTTATAGAATAGAATAGAAAGCGTTTATTTCGACCAACAAAGGCTCATAGTCTCAAAAGAAAAAAAATGCAAAATTTAAAAATAAAACAAAAGAAATAAAATAAAGCACCCACAACGAAATTACAAATCTCGATTGCTCAGTATGTGAACCATACAGCAATGGTTCAGGTACTGGCAATCGAACCTCTGCGTGAATGCCCTCAGGATGCCGTTGGAGCTGGCCCAAACCCTGCATCGTCCTTCAGATCAGAGGACATCATATGTCCAAGATATTTAAAATGTTCCACCCTCTTTAGTAGTGTTCCACATAGTTTTTGGCAGGTATCGTTGCCGGACATTTTCCTCTGGCCTGAAAGACCATGCATTCACTTTTTTGGACATTATAAATCAAGCCATGGCTGTAAGCGTAGTTTTCGCAGATCCCCAACAGTTTGGAAAGGCCACATACAAAAGCACTCAGCAGCACCACATGTTACGCGGACATGTATTTAATGAGACATACATCATCAATATGGTAGCCGACATGGGTGCTGGTGAGCTCCTCTATCAGCGCGTTGACGTACAGGTTGAAAAGTTTAAGTGAAGCTAGTCCCCACCGCCTCACCCCACATTCCAACCTGTACGGGTCGGAATATGCACTCGACCATCGCACGACATTGACCTGGTTATGATACCAAAATTTAAAGATCCTGCAGAGTTCTGTTGGCAAGGATATATCTTTCAGTTTCTGCCACAGGATATCGTAACTATGTGCGTGTGGATTGAGAGATCATTTCGAAAAACTCTTCCAATCCCAACCATATTATAAGAGGATTTAGGAAATAATTGTGAAAACTTCATGGTAAGGTATAAAATTTTGAAACCTAAACAAAGAAAGTTAGAAATCATTAACTGGATCTCTCAATCTGGACAACTGAAGAAAAAGCCATAACGCGTATCCAAGAATGTACTGCCTATGTGTTTATAATTTGCATTTTAATGAATTGTGAAGGATTTGTGAAAGCTGCTTAGCAAAATTTCGATTCGTTTCAAAGCCACGTTTAAGATTTATAACGGTTTATATGGATCACTCAGAGTGGACAATTTTCAATTGAGTGATCTTGTAAAACACGACCTAATACTGAAAAAGAATGAATAATTATCATGTTTATTGCAAATTATGCTTCTGGGAAAATTTGTGAAACAAAAATCGTGATTGAAATCTTACTGGTTCAAGAGAAAATGAAAATCTTGTTTTTTGTCGATCGTCCCAACTGAGAGATCATTTGAACTATATTTAATAAACCAAAACTTATAGGTAGAAGTTAGATACATCAGAAATTGTGAAAAATGTTTTACTAAAATTTGACGAATCAGTCGTCCCTGTAAGTGTTATACTTAAAAAGATAAATAATTTTTTACAATCCTTTTCGAATTCGAATTCGAATTACAGAGTTAGTGTAAGAATGTCGTACAAAGCACCCCACGCTTTTTTTACTTTTTAGTTCAGTTTAATGGTATTATAGCGTGTTTTTTAGTTTTTTAAACTATAAATAATTTATTTTTAAATTTTTTAGAGTCGTTTTCCCAAATAAAAAAATCTTATTACCATTTAAGGGCCTTACTCCCGTTTAGTACCGTAACACGGTCACTTTATAAAGCCTACTTCTCATTAACGGCTTGTTTAGAAGATTTGAAAAAAATATATGTTTGATATAGATTCATAAACAACATTTGAGCTACAGGATTTTTTCATATGGCTGATACTTTTGCCTTAAAAAAATATTTACCAAAACGCTATTTTTTGGCTAATATCCCTACTTCTCCTAAACGGCTTCGGTGTTTGGAAATATTTTTACACTAAAAAATTGATGGTTAGAAGTGCTACAAATGGTCTACAGCTTTTGTAAATCAATCAACATTTGCAAAGAAAATGTTCCCATTTTGAGATACAGGTTCAGAGGAGCTCTGCGCGGGCGCGGGCGGCAGTCTTGCTTTGGCATTGAGACGGGAGGGTTGTGTCGCTCGCTACTCCGCACCGGCTATCGTTCGACATGCTCATACGTATGTGTTAGGGCATAATATTTACGAACTTATTGTAGTAGTGTGCGTTTATAGATTAGCTCGCTGCAGAGGTCCCAATTCGATTGCGCGCGTGGGCGCTTTATTGTTGACTATTTTTGATGTGCATTTATAAATACTTTTTTTACATTGTAACAATTCTAGAGAGGAGCTCGTGGCTAAGTAATGACAGCCGCACGGGTCGATCCGTCAGCTTAAGCTACGCTTGCCGGGGTTGGTCAGTGGATGGGTGACCATCTTTACATACCGAGATTCCCCCGTGCCTCGGAAAGCACGTTAAGCCGTTGGTCCCGGCTGTTATTCGTGGATCTTTGACAGTCGTTACGAGTCGTCAGAAGCCCGAAAGTCTGACAACCAGTCTTACCAAGGGGTATCGTATTACGCAGTAACTGGGTTGTGGAGGTCAGATAGCAGTCGCTCCATGTAATACTGATATTCAGCTGCATCCGGTTAGACTGAAAGCCGACCCCAACATAGTTGGGAAAAGGCTAGGCAGATTGATTTTTTACATTGTAGCAATTTTAAAATATAAACAAAAAAAATATTTCAGTAGTAAATATGAAATACTAGCACTTCCTGCGCGGCTTTGACCGCGTGGATGTCAGAAAATATTCCACGGGAACAAAAATGCTTTTTTTTTTTTTTTTTGTTACCTACATGTTCAGTCATAGGGGTTTATGGTTTTATAAAGGGGGGCAAAATTTTTATTATTTTTGCGATAGGACACACCGTTTTCGAGATATAAGCAAAAAAAGAAAAAAATAAACAGTACTGTTTTTAATCGCTATTAAAAAGATTTGGAATAAAATTAGTTAGTTAGTTAGTTTAGAACTAAAATTCACACCAACACCTTGACTTCAAGTGCAAAAACAACTTTTTTTTTTTTGGAACGAAGTTCCCTAACGGCCGGTACGAGCTTGGCGGATGGCCGAATAGTATAGGCGAAAAAAAAAATATTTTGAAGAAAAAAAAAATGTTGTTTTGTTTTTAATTATTTTTATTTATCATTAATAACAAACAGTAATAAAAAACAACAAACAACTACAACAACATGCAACAACAAACAATACACTACCATTATTAGTTATTTAATTAATTTTATATCATTTCTATATTTCTACATTTTCTAAATTGATAACTGATTGTTCAATTTAATTAATTTGTGTATTGCCATATCTGAGTTCTATTTCTGATGTTTCCAAGGCCAATCCTACAGATATATAAAATGAAATAAAGGCAATAATACTAATGACATGGGTGTCATTTTCATGGTTTTTGAGTCCAAGATGGCGGATGCAAAAATTTTCAAATTTTTCGTTATGGGTGTCATTTTCATGGTATTGAGGTCATTGAAAACGATAATGGGGTCAAAATGAAAATCCAAGATGGCGGCTGCAAAAATTTTTCGTCATGGGTGTCATTTCCATGGTATTTGAGGTCACTGAAAACGATAATGAGGTCAAAATGAAAATCCAAGATGGCGGCTGAGAAAATTTTTAAATTTTTCGTCATGGGTGTCGTTTCCGTGGTTTTTGGGGGCGCTGAAAATGATAATGGAGTCAAAATGAAAATCTAAGATGGCGGCTTCAACAATTTTCAAATTTCTCCGTCATGGGTGTCATTTTCATGATTTTTGAGGTAGCTGAAAATGATAATGAGGTCAAAATGATAATCCCGTGGAATATTTTCCGACATACACGCGGGCGAAGCCGCACGGGAAGTGCTAGTACTCGTATTTCATATTTACTACTGAAATATTTTTTTTTTGTTTATATTTTAAAATTGTTACAATGTAAAAAATCAATCTGCCTAGCCTTTTCCCAACTACCTACCAGGTACCTACGTAGGTACCAAAAACCTACGTTCCATATAAAACACGTTTAAGCTGCCCTCCCTGGGCGCCTCGGGCTCTACAAAACATTCTCGGGGTAGGGCAAACAAGTACCACGCGGAATCGCGATTGTCAAACTCGATTTTAGTTGCGTCAAAATTGTTTTTTTAGAGATTTTTTTTTTTGCAGAATAGTTCTAAGATTCTCATAGCTAAAAGTAAGTTTAGTGATATAGTTTAGTTAGTTTAGTTGGTGTATCTACACTGGTGCCGATTCTCTTGTACAAGAGAATCGGCACCAGTGTAGAGATAAAAATGCAATCCACAGGAAATTACTACTTTTTATTTATGAGTCCTGCGAGCCAATATTCAAAAAACTTCGTTTGTTACCGCTACCATCTCTATATATATATGAAATTTGCATGTTTGTATGGAAATATAAAGAATATTTTGTAAAAGTGTCTGACGTAAGCTCTCGAAATCGCAGAGACCAAAATAGATTAGTTTTTTTTGACACTCCCAGATTGTCCAAATACAGCAAAAGTTGTCTAACTATGTGTGTAAGAATTTATAATAAAATACCTAGAGAACTTAAAACTCAAAATAAATAAACTAAAACTATAACAATAAATAGAAAAAAGAAAAAAAAAAACCACTATTAAACAACTCAATAATTTTTCCAATTAAAAGTCCCGGTCCGCTCCCGGTCCAAAAGTGCCCATCACACTCGCCGCGTTTCGATGGCCAGCCTCTGCACCAGGAACGATCCGGAACGCGAGTCCCCAGTCGACTCTATGAGCCTTCGTCCTATCTCCCTTACAAGGTTTTTGGCCTCCTTGCCCCAGCTCCCTAAGGTCTCCACCGCCACTGGCACGAAGTGGTATAGCGGCTCCAAATCAGCGTACTTGAGCCTCTTTTTTGAGCTGGCGTCTTCTGCAGCGGCCGACGGGGAGTGAATGGTGCGACTAAGGTGGCTGGCGGCTACGGTACTGACGCACGTTGCGCCCCAAATTAAGCATCTGCCATTCTTCCAGGGCACCAAAGTCAGCCCGTCCGGCCTCTTACCGTCCGACCTGCTCAGACCCGGAGGCTCAAGCACACAGGGTACGTACGCCGCTACAAGGGCCCTGCGGACGACATCGTTCAGAGCATGGTGTCGCGGAAACCTCCCAGTGCACCGTCGACAGCTCAAAGCGTGGTGGCCATTCGCTTCCACCATGGAACCGCAGGTGCAAATATGAGGTTCACACACTTTACAGCCCAGGCGGAAAGCCACCGCCACACGCAGGGAGTTGTCGTCGAGCAGCGTGCCCAGGTGAGGCGAAGGCAACGCCTGTAACCACGCTCCAGATTCAGGTTGTGACACTGCCCGCAGCCTGGCCTTGTCGGCCCCTGTAGCGCCATCTAATAAAAGAACCTGGAGTCGCTTCACCCCCACATCATCCCACGCCCGCTGAAGGTGCACAGCTTCTGGAATCGACACACCCGCGCTGCGAGCCGACCACTCTGACAAGGCATCCGACACAAAAGGCATGCTCCCCCCGTCACCGTTAAAATTGAGTAAAATAGTGACAAGGTTTGCAACCCCATGCGCAGACGCCAGAAAAGCCGGCAGGCCAACATCGCGCATACACCGCACCCCGAGACCACCACATCGGATCGGAAGTGCCGCCTGACTCCACTGGGTTTCATCTAGGGAGACATTGAGGACTGATTCCACCACCGACTTCAAGGCATCATCGAAGGAAGAAACTTCCTCGGGACAGAGCCAAGTTGGGGTGGTCCGCAACAAATAAGTGACCTTCGGGAGAGCGAAGCACATGCGTAATAAGGTAATCGCAACGTGCGCGGAAAGACCCTTAAGGCGATCGTGGGCGGTAAGGAGAAACCTCCCCCGAGTAGCGATGGCCTCAGGAACTGCAGAGAGAAAAATTGGGGAACCTAAAAGGCTGAAATCAGAAGAGGAAAGTTCCCTAAGGCCAGGAAGGATAGAACTGAAACGAGAATAGTGTGTTCGAGCCTCAGCACCACAAGGGAAGAACTCGCACTTCGAGGGATTCATCTCCAAACCCAGGTTGCTAAGGCTGGGGACCAAGGCCTCTAGATCCCCAAGCACATCCTCCACTTTACCCCCTATAGTGCCATCGTCCAGGTACCAGACGTTAAGAGTAGATTTGAGATCACGAATCGCCCTGTGAATAGCCAGGCTAAACACAAGCGGACCGAGGGGATCTCCCTGCTGGGCTCCCACTCTTGAAGGGATGAGATTGTCATCCAAGAAAAGGTTGGAGGGAAGTCTGTAGACTTGATGAAGAAAAGGATAGAGAGACGGAACCCTCTCCTTGACCTCCCACAACAGAACGTCTCTCTCCAAGGTGTTAAACGCATTGCGAATATCCAGCTTCAGCAATATCGAGTCCGCGTTCCCAGGGTCCATGACGAACGACCGCGTGGCATGGATGGCGGCTTCACATCCCAGGCGTGTCCCAAAACCCAATTGGTGTGGCTGTAGGTATCTGGCCATCTCCTCTTTGACGGCACGGCATGCCAATCAACTCAAAATCGACAAATCGACTCAAAATAATATATTGTTTAAGAATAAATTGTTGGAATGGCTGAAAGCCCACAACTTCTACTCCCTTAAAACATTCCTTGAAAATAAGTTATGACTCGGTTTAAGCTAAGACTCGATTTTGCATGCTATAGTTCCAATAGCTAAACATGTTTGTACTTCTGTTTCAATTGTAAGACCTATAAACACCATGTTTTAAGCAAATAAAGAATTTGAATTTGAATTTACTATAAGTATCTTTCATCACAAAATCTTAAATGAATTATGTGGAACAATTCCCATTTTTCGCTCCCAAAATATTATTTAACACTCAAATATAATATTTGCGATTCTTTTTGTGAACTTCAAATAAATCCAATATCATCTATATTTTAATAACTTTTGATAAACTGATGAGTTTTTTTTTCTAGGGTGTTTGGAATGAAAATCTAAGATGGCAGCCGCAAAATATTTCGTCATGCATATCGTTTTCATGGTTTTCAAAAATTTGAAAATTTTGCGGCCGCCATCTTGAGTTTTCATTGAAAGGTGGTAAAACAAGACCTTGTAGTAGGTAATAAATAATTTTACAAAGTATACATAAACACAACCGTGGCCCACTTGGCAGTAAAATTATTAGCAGATCTATATAAGAAGGCTGATTAGATTTCAAAGAGGTAAAAACAGTTTAAAAGAACCGTACCCAGTTTATTAGAATATCAAAATTTAAATTCAGAAAGATTAATTCGAATAATAGCATCGCGTAAAAAAAAGTTGAAGCCTGTCTCACCACCTACGGTTAAGTTCCTATTAACTTACTTGGCAGATAATTTCATACAAATTCTGTTCCATTTTTGAATTAATCGGTGAGTAGTGGCTATCCGGACATCGTGAAATAGGCCCTAACACCGGTGCCACAGGTTGCCAGCAACACTCGTACCAACGTCAGTCGGTTAATTTCGTGAGGCGTCCACACGTTGGCTATCGTACCAGTCCTGTCCCGTCAGAGGCAATGTGAAGATGTCCGATACACCAGCGTTGTCAGGGAGTATTTATGTAAAAAAAATATTACCAAAACCGCAGGGTCACTCACTGCGCCTCTTACTTTACTTTTATTACTCAAATTGGTGAAAATATCACTCTTTCTGTAAAACATTAATTTGTATGTAAGTACCTACAGTTTGTACAAATATAATTTTATTTTTTTTCAAAAAAAAAAGTTACACATCACTTCTAAAGTTTTGATGAACCGATCATGGTAAAATTTGAAAAAAAAGTTAGATAGGTTATAAAATTATATCGAGCGTAAAAATTCATTATAATGTATTCTGGTCGGATCACTTTCCTGTTGAAATAGAGTGCAATTATAATAATATTGTAAGACATAGGAAAGTGACTTCAAATTGTGTAGTACCTAACAAAATAGTTTGGGGAAATAGGACCCCTGAACAAATCCAGCGGTATCATGAAATATGTAATAATAGTCTTAAAAGTATCGACTTTCCGCCAGAATTTCAGGTATGCGCTGATAAATATTGTAATAATTTAGAACATCATAAAAGTATAGATTTAATGTATAACAGTATAGTAAAAACACTGCATGAGGCGAGTATAGAAAGTTATGATATTGTTACTCATCGTTGTTATCAAAATAAAAAACCGGTATCTGGCTGGAATAAGCACGTAAAGAATGCACATGAGGAGGCTAAACATAATTTCAACAATTGGGTCTGGCATGGGAAACCCTCATCTGGATGCATTTACGACGCTATGTGTAAAAGTAGGAAAATTTTCAAATCACGACTTAAGTGGTGTCAAGACCACGCCGAACAAATTAAAATGGACACTCTGGCATCTCATTGTTCTGAAAATGACTTCAAAAAATTCTGGCAGTGTACTAATAAACTAAATATAAAGCAGAATCGGGCTGACTGCATTAACTCTGAAAGAGATCCTCGTAACATTGCTAATATATTTAAATCTAGTTTTAAGGTAAGTCCACTTGTGTCTTCAGTAGCGACGCAATGTAATCTCCAGCCAGATACTTCTACCACTATACAAATAAGAGCTAAAGATGTTAAGAGTATTATTGACTACATGACTCGAGGTAGATCGCCTGGACATGACAGCTTGAGTGTTGAACATTTACGGTATGCAGGCTGTCATGTACACAGAGTATTGGCCATGCTTTTCTCCCTGTGCATGAGTCATAGGTATCTCCCTCAGGACCTCATGAGAACAATAGTCATACCAATAGTCAAAGGTAAAACTGCAGATATTTGTGATAAAAGTAATTATCGTCCCATCTCCCTGGCAACAATTCTGGCTAAGGTACTGGATGGTCTGATTAACAAGCACTTAAGAAGGAACCTGAACCTGCATCACGCGCAATTTGGCTTCCAACCTGGCCTTTCCACTGAGAGTGCTGTTCTCTGTATGAAGCACACGGTTAGGTATTATTTGGATCGTAGGACTCCGGTTTATGCTTGTTATTTAGATTTATCCAGAGCCTTTGATCTAGTTTGTTATGAGGTCCTGTGGGATAAACTGCGTAAACAAAATGTGTCTACAGAATTAGTGGAAATTCTGAAATTTTGGTATGACAATCAAGTAAATGTCGTTAAGTGGGCGGGTTGCTTGTCTGAGGAGTACAGGCTAGAGTGTGGCGTGAGGCAAGGGGGAATTTCCTCACCCACTCTTTTTAATGTGTATATGGACAGCCTGATTGGCGAGCTCAGTAGCATGCATGTAGGTTGTCATATTGATGGAGTCGCTGTCAACAATATAAGTTATGCTGACGACATGGTGCTGCTGAGCCCGTCAATTGGGGCCCTTCGTCATCTACTAAGAGTTTGTGAGCGGTATGCTGAGAGTCATGGTCTCAAGTATAATGCTGCTAAGAGCGAGTGTATGTTTTTTGGTCTTGGTGATAAAACCCCTCATGAACCTCCACCTATTTTTCTGAACGGTTCTCCTCTCACAAGAGTGAAAAAGTTTAAATATCTAGGGCACATTGTCACTGATGATCTAAGGGACAATGAGGACATTGAACGTGAACGCAGAGCGCTGGCGGTCCGGGGTAATATGTTGGCTCGCAGGTTTGCTCGTTGCTCAGCTGAAGTCAAGTTAGCGCTATTCAAAGCATACTGTCAATCTTTTTACACGAGCAGCCTGTGGGTTAATTATACTCAAAGGGCATACAGCGCTCTGCGGGTACAATACAATAACGTCTTCAGGATGTTGTTGCGGTTGCCGCGGTTCTGCAGTGCGTCCGCGATGTTTGCCGAAGCGCGTACCGATGACTTTTACGCAATAAGGCGCAAGCGCGTGTCGTCGTTGTTGGGCAGAGTACGCGGTAGCAGCAACGACATTCTGAAGATAATTGCTAGTAAATACCAGTGTCCGATACACTCGCTCTGGGTAAGTATCGTGGTTGGGACAGTTAAATGAAATGTTTTTAATTGTTGTATAATTTGATTGTATTGTGAATTCATTATCTACTAACATAGTTTATAAGTTCTTGCTGTTACTAACCATAATGATAAAATATTTTAATTGTTATTTATTTTATATTTTAATTGTTATTTATTTTATTTTTGATTGTCATTTTAATTTAAATTTAATGCCTACTAACATAGTTTATAAGCTCCTATTGTTACTAACCACAATGGATCATGTTATCCGACAAATAAATGAATAATAATAATAATTATACAAAACGGCTGCACACGGCTACGTATCAAGCTGTACATTTCCAGTATAAGCTGACCTCTCATTGTACGGAAATAATGCAAGATCAGCTTATACTGGAAATGTATAGATAGCTTGATATATAGCCGTGTGTACAATGGGCTTTATCAATTAGGTACCCCAGTTGTATTAAAATTTTAATACCCAATTGACGCAGCCCACTGTACATCCTAATACTATGTGCTAATTCAAGTAGCTCTATTCTAATTTTACTATAACCACATACCTACATGCTAAAAATAATGTCCCGTTAAAACTTAAAGTAGTTGCGTAACAAATATCAGCCCTGCATTCCCTTCTGGAATCGTAGGCAAAAATGCCGCCCTACGTGCGCATCTCTGCGACCCTGCATATTCTTTGACATTCGTTTTAGTGTAGCGCGCCACCGCGCTCGCTTTACGTATGAACAGGGGTGGTGGTTAAGCTCCGCCCAGATGCGCAAGGTCATCGAGGCATCTATACACCTTAAAGTAGGTAAAAATCGAGTTCAAAGATTCCGTTACATACAAACATACAGGTGAAACTAATAAAAGCGTGTTAAAAAAGAAAAACGGGCGCGAAAACATTTGTTGTATTAGTCCGACTGGGGCAGTCAATAGGTTAAGGTGATTAAAACTTCGGTTAAGTATTTAAATAGATAATCAATTTGTAAGTGGCACTGGTACTACAAATATTGGCATTCACCAGAAGATACGTTTTCTGTTTTTTTTTTTAAATCGCCATTTTACATCAGATACTTTTGGAACAAAATATGTATGATTTAAAATAACTGATTTAAAGAAAAGCATACCTGTTTTATTTTCAGAGACTGAAGCCAAGCTTGCATCGACTGCCATTGAACAGAAAGGCATTGATCCCGAAGACGAATATAAGGAAGCAAAAGATAAATTGGTATTTTTATGTTCACACTAGTCTAGCTTCTTACTTTGTAACTACAGTCAGTATCAAATATGACGCGGGGCGTCGCGCGTTGCGTGCGGCGTGGCGTCTCGCGGCGCGTCGTACGATTTTTCTGTTTACGGAGCGGCGGCGCGTCAAGCGGCACTTATAAACACAAACGCGCACGCAACGCACGCGCAAACACAAACGTATGGCAATACGTTGTTCATAGAGATACGGGGCGGGAAGCGTGGCGGTGCCCGCCGCTGCGACCGCGGCGAATCCTCAAGCGTGTAGCAAAGCACGCGGCCGGCAACGCTGCGGCGCACGCGGGATACTCAATCAAACTGACTAGTTTTAGGTTAGCGGAAGATGGGAGCGCACGTGTCGCAACTTGCAACATATTGTGTTGACGGCCATCCATTGTGACGGTGACTACGTCTGCGTTCTGCAATTTCCAAATATGACTGGCAGAAGATTCCGCCGCGGGCATCGCTTCATCGAGAATTGCCGCTGCGTGCGCCGCCGCGATAAACGCGGGTGAGACGCGGCGGTGCCAGCCGCGGGCTCGGCCGCAAAAAACGCCCCATTTTAAGCAAACGCGTCTAAAATCGCTTCTCCGTAAACGCACTCATACAACGCCATATGTTTGAATTCAGTGCGGGCCGCGCCGCACAACGCGATGCGCGACGCCCCGCGTCTCCGTAAATGAGGCCTTAAAGCTAAGCACGTTAGCGACTAAATGTCTGCTGAGTACTTACTTTTTTTGTTTTTGTGAATGGGCCTGCTTTTGACCTTGATCACGTCTGATGGATGAGATATATGATGGAACGAGCGTGCCCAAAAGATGCCTGTTTACTCTTGCTTTGAAGGCAGATCGGTTAAATGTGGAAGGCAACACAGACACTGGCAGAGAGTTCCACACTTTGGCTGTGCGCATAATGAACATGGAGGAGTAGCGCTGAGTACGACTGGTCGGGATATCAACCAAGTGCGGATAGTCTGGTAGTCCGGTAGTAAAAGGGCGATGGTGGGATCCAGGTCGTGGAGCTCCTGGCACACTCCGAAGTACGGTCTGTAGAAGACCGACAAGCAAGTAACATTTCGCCGATGAGCCCGGTTGTGAAGCCTAGCCACCAACATCTCGTCTTATCTTATACATAAAAGGCTTATATATCTATTTATTTATTTATAGGCTCTTCAACAATGAGTAGGTACACTATTACTTTACCATTTGTACATACAAGCCTATCTATAAGCCTTTTTGCTCTGCGTCCCACCGACTCAAGTGCAGCAAGCTGGTAATTTGCTGAGTCATCCCAAAAATAGCTGCAATACTCCATGCAGGAACGGACCTCTGCTTTATACCACTTATAAGCTGTCCAGATGTGAAGTGTCGCCTCACCATATTTAGGATGCCCAGTTTCTTGGCTGCAGTCTGTGCTTTTGACTCGATGGTTGAGCCGAAGTTCACGAAGTTGTAATCAGACGTCAACTCTGTCCAAAAGCTCTGTGCGGTCGGTGACTGGTACAGATGCACTTTGGCAAGTAGGAGATAACTGAAACTGGCTCCTTTTGGCAGTGAAAAGACGCCTGTGTTTTCAGAACATTGAATTTCACCAGATTGTCGTCGCCCCATTGGGAAACGAGATTTAAGTTCAAATTCATTCGCTCCACCATGGTCTCTCTAAGAGTAACTGTTTCCTCTCTGCTGGCTCTTGCAGTGGACAGATATCTTCTATAAATATTACTTATTCTATATGCTCTTCAGTCTTGGAATTAAAGTCCATCGTTATTTCTCTTCCTTTCGGGAATAACCTGGCTGTATTAGGTAAGTATGGCTTGCGTAAAAAAAAAGAAATGTAATGTGTAAAATAAATGTGGTAATTCCGCAGATTCGTCACATTCTACAGCTTGTAGCGGATAACACAGGCTTTCTAGTTGAAGATCGCTTACTCAAACTTATTGAAAAGTACCAATTAAGCTCCAGAAATTTGTGTACGCTAGATGCAATTTTTATGGTAAGTAATGCTTCACTTCGTTACTTATGTAAAGCGCCTTTGGGGGCGTTCTGCACCCTATTGCGTAACACATTATCAATCGGAGTTTGAATCATTTTGAAACAAATTGCTAATCCATTGCTTCATATGTTCGAAAAATTTGTCTGTTCGGCAACGTAAATAACGCGATGAATGTTGTTGAACTGTCAAAATGAAACCAACTCCGGTTGATAATGTGTTACGCAATTAGGGTGCTGGGGCAGCGGACCGAAGTAAGTATTATAATAATATTTTCACACCACCTGCTCGAAAATGTCAAATTATATGTCAAGCAACCTTAACCTAAAATGAGTCATTAGTGGCCGGGGGCACAGCCGGTCAATAATGTTGTACTGGATTTCATTATGACCCGCTGGTCAATAATGTGATTTGAATTTGGAATCTCACATGCTCAGCTAAATTGGCAGTATAGTACTAACAAACACCTTTTGGTGCCAGAAAGAGGAAAGCTATTCTCGAAACCCTTACTACGCGTGGATGATATTCTCGATTTCCTACAAAATCATAACGACTGCTTCTTCATATCGTTGCCATGTTTTCGAAGACATAATATTGTAAGAATAATTAGATAACTAGATAACTACGAACCATTTTTATTTTTTTTTTAATTTTTTTTTTTTAATTTTGGAACGAAGTTCCTTATCGCGCGTTGTGAAAGGGGGCTAGACGGAAAAAAGTCTCACGAAAAGTTGTCACGACACTTTTTGCTATAGGTAGCTATTGTAAGCCGTGCGGCGTGCGCATGTTTCTCTGTCTGTCTCTCTCTCTCTCTCTTATAGAAAGCAAGCCAGATATTTTCATTTCTATTTCGCATTGAACAGTGGTGTCGCGATGATGATGATGGTGATGATGATGATGGTGATGATGATGATGGTGATGATAATGATGATGATGATGATGGTGATGATGATGGTGATGATGATGGTGATGATGATGGTGATGATGATGATGATGATGATGATGATGATGATGATGATAATGATGATGATGATGATGATGATGATGATGATGATGATGATGATGATGATGATGATAAGTATAAAAATAAAATTTTGTTACAATTCCTTCACTAATTAATCGAAAGGAACATGGTGATGATGGTGGTGATGGTGATGATGATGATGATGATGATGATGATGATGATGATGATGATGATGATGATGATGATGATGATGATGATGATGATGATGATGATGATGATGATGATGATGATGATGATGATGATGATGATGATGATGATGATGATGATGATGATGATGATGATGATGATGATGATGATGATGATGATGATGATGATGATGATGATGATGATGATGATGATGATGATGATGATGATGATGATGATGATGATGATGATGATGATGATGATGATGATGATGATGATGATGATGATGATGATGATGATGATGATGATGATGATGATGATGATGATGATGATGATGATGATGATGATGATGATGATGATGATGATGATGATGATGATGATGATGATGATGATGATGATGATGATGATGATGATGATGATGATGATGATGATGATGATGATGATGATGATGATGATGATGATGATGATGATGATGATGATGATGATGATGATGATGATGATGATGATGATGATGATGATGATGATGATGATGATGATGATGATGATGATGATGATGATGATGATGATGATGATGATGATGATGATGATGATGATGATGATGATGATGATGATGATGATGATGATGATGATGATGATGATGATGATGATGATGATGATGATGATGATGATGATGATGATGATGATGATGATGATGATGATGATGATGATGATGATGATGATGATGATGATGATGATGATGATGATGATGATGATGATGATGATGATGATGATGATGATGATGATGATGATGATGATGATGATGATGATGATGATGATGATGATGATGATGATGATGATGATGATGATGATGATGATGATAAGTATAAAAATAAAATTTTGTTACAATTCCTTCACTAATTAATCGAAAGGAACTTCGTTCCATCCGGGTGTCCCTTGAGTCTTGTCTCAAGTTTTTTTTTTTTAAATTACACATCAACATCTATAAACGTACCAAATAAAAACTTAACTTTATCTTTGCACAACTGGACTAATGTGTCAAATGTTACCATTAACTTCAATTAATATGTAAGTGCATATAACTAACTAGTTCTAAATATGTTATTCTTACTGTTTGTTTATTTAATAAATACTTTGTTTTTCGTACTATGGCTATTATTTTCTCACAGTAGGTGTAAAAAGTAGAGTATCCTCCTCTGGGCTAAAGGTGTCTTTGCCTTGGGCTAGCTTGAATCCCTCGCTGCATTCAGGATTCTTGTATTAACTCCCTCGCTTCGCTCGTGAGTTAAACTCTTAACTACCTCGCTGCGCTCGGGAGTTAAATCCCGAATCCTTCATTGCGCTCGAGATTCAATATGACGCCCGTGACATAAGACACAACTTTAGCCCCTCGGTGCATAATCTACTATTTAATATTGCCTGCTCATAATATTTTGCTATTTTTAGGCGCTAGAAATTCAAGCGGAAGACGATATAGATCTTTTGTGTAGCACATTTTTGAACTATGCGTTTTGCCCTATCTGCGTGGGTTTGGAAATAATGTCGGAAAGTCCGTCGCCGGCGCAGGACCAACAATCACCGGATGCAGTGTCAGACTCCCAAGGCGGTATAAATAGACGGGGTGGGTAAATCATGCACTTATTATGACATTATACTCACGGAACTCGGGTGTCTGTCCGTCTGTCACAGCCAATTTGTTCAGAATCTAATGGACCGATTAAGTAGAAATTTGGTACACATACTTATGAATTTCTGTGACCTTTGAGTCACGGACGTGTAACGTAAATAAGAGAATTTTGAATATAGGGGTCACTTTAGCGGCCAAATAAGAAAATTTATCAAATAAATAAAAAAACCGGTCAGTAGTGAGTCGGAATCGCGCACCGAGGGTTCTGTTCCGATTTCTGAAAAAGTTTGCTATTTAGAGACATCGTTTTATTTTCCTGTAATCTTTACATAAACTTCTATCACATAGAATAATTTCAGATTTTTCTCTATGCTAACTTCGGAGATAAGGGGGAACGGTATTTTTTTTTTACATTTTTCATCAAAAGTCGAAAACTATGCGGCCTAAAAAAAATAAAAAGTGTTTGAGAATGTGCAAACAGAGCGCTCTTTCATATGATACCCCACATGCCCTAGTAGCCCCACTTTGAATTTTTAAGACCCCTTTCAGTCCTTAGTGCAATAAAAACATTATATATTTTTATTTCTTTCTTATTTGCAAAATAGTAAACGTCATCTAAAACTATTCCAAATTTCAAGTTGATAGCATTGTAGTTCTTGAGATATCCAGCTGTGACAGACAGACACACAGACTTAGTCGCAGCATAAGGGTTCCTTTTTATCATTTTGGTACGGAACCCTAATTTTATCTACAGCTGACCCGTCAGACGTTATCCTGTCAAAATTTTACTTTCTCTTTTTTCCTATTTTTTTAAAACAAAAAAAAATATTCAAATCGGTCAATCCCTTTTTGACTTTTAGCGAGACTAACGGACAGCAATTGATTTGTAAGATAGAATTTTAGTATCGCAGGCTGAAAAATAAAAGTTACACCATATTTCAGGTTATTTTAATGATTGTTTTCTGTTTTCATTTATGTGTTTTTGCAGTCAGGTTTATTGGTTTTTTTTTTAATAATTTGTATACCCGTTATTCTTATGTCGATAGGCGCCGTAGGCGAAAGGATGTCGGTAGTCAGAGTTCGTTCAAGCGTCGCTGCCAGAAGTGTGTCGGCTAGCACGTCGCGTACACACACACACATTGGATTCAGGTTTGCACATCATTTAAATCACTTCACTTGGCGTAGGTATTACCTGTGTCAAAATATTTGCATTACATCAATCGTCGTTCGCGATACAGGTAATGCAAAATATGCGAGGGTTGATTTAGAATATTCCCAGTTGCCACCGGGTGCTACGGGAACTTCTTGCCCCACTTCAAGTCGCTGTACACTGCGGTGTGGACCGCCAACCCCGAAACCACATTGGAAAAGTCTGACTGCCAACCCCCTCATCGCGGCGTAAGACAGACAGAAATGAGGGGGGTTGGCGATCCACGCCGCAGTGTACAGCGATTTGAAGTGGGGGCAATAACTTCCCTGGGAATTTCATTCCCGAGTGGGGGCAACTAGGAACATTCGGGCTGAATTGCTAGGGACAAACGGCATGCCGGAAGGCGTAAAACCAGCAGTGGATTGATTAATGTTCGCGGAGACACAATAGAAGTTTTATTGTTATTCAACAGCCCGCGAAATTGTTGAAACACAGGCACTGTTACACATCCCGATGCATTCAATACACGCTACTCTAGTCTATGTACCTATTCACTGCTAAAGTGCTCATTTGTTCCGTCATTTTATTTTGCCTTGCAGGAATGTATCTGAATTATCACCGCTGGAACAACTTTTGATGACTGAGGCAGATGAAATAATGCAGAAATGTGGAGATCTCCAATGTAAGATCAATGGTTGTTATTGTAGGTACAGTAACCGCAACATGTTTTAAAAGAATAGTCGACCTATTGGTATAATTTGATGTACAGTCATTTGATTTAAACACCTGTGAAAATGAAATAATAACTCAATGACACAAGGAATGTATCAGAATGAAAACAGTATATACGACAAAATAATGTCATTCTGTAAGACCTTAACCGGTTGAGGTAAAGTTTAATTTTCTCTTTACTTTTTCTGAGATCATTTTGAACAGTCTGTTCGTCCCGATATTTTTGGCGCTAACTGTACCTACCATCGCGATGTACTATGCTAATATTATTTACTTATTACTCTTTGATTAAAAAACTTTATTATTTATTGTTATTATTCATTTGTTTCAGCGTCTGTTATGGCGACTGTCGGCACGCCCGAGGGAGGCTCTGTGGCCAGTCGCAGGCATCATGGCGCGCGCGCTGTCACCGTAGTAGCTTCACACACACCAGGAAAGGACAAAGAAATTCCTAAAAAAACCAATCCTTTCCTCTGTCCACGTTAGTTCATCTGTCTAGCCTTTTCCCAACTATGTTGAGGTCGACTTCCAGTCTAACCGGATGCAGCTGAATACCAGTATTTTACATGGAGCGACTGCCTATCTGACCGCCACAACCCAGTAGCAGCAGTGTTTTTTTTCTGGGTTCAGTTTTAACCCTACCTTCTCGCTTTCCGTTGCCAGTTCGTTTATCATTTTTGTTGTCTTCCGGGGATTTTGCAAACAACACAATATCATCTGTGAATCTCAAGTGAGTTAACGAGACACCGTCTCCATTGATACCGCGATTTTCCCAATTAAGACCTCTAAATATTGATTCTAGTTCTGCTGAGAATAATTTTGGTGACAGGGGATCTCCTTGTCGTACTCCTTTGCCTACTGTGAAGTGTTCGCCTTTCTTTTCTAATTGGATTCTCGCAGTACTCTGACTGTAAACATTCTTTATTAAGCGGATGTATTTGTGTTCAATTCCTTGTACTTTTAATGACTCCCTTATCTTTTCGTGAAGCAAAGAATCGAATGCTTTGCTATAATCAACATCAATAATATATGATTAATATCGATTATAGCAAATATAAATATAATACCTTATCGATTATACGTATTTATCTAAACATGATAAATCAAAAAAACAACTAGACATGTAGTAGTGTCGTCACTTGTATTATCAGTTTTTAAAATCAGCTGTTTTTTCTTTTGTTTTATTGTTTCAGGTATCTACTGGGTGTAATTTTAATCACCGTTATGCTCTTAAGGGGTCATTGTACTCATAATTATAAACAACTTTTACTATGGGACCACACCTGAAATCGCCAAAAAAAAATCAGCTGTTCAGTACATTTTGACGAATTATGCGAACATAAATGTACTGGACAACTGATTTTTTTTTCGCGACCCACCATTTACAATGACCCCTTAAGAGGATAGCGGTGATTAAAATTACACCCCGTATACCCATCTGTCTCCGGAGTTTCGCTAGCTAAGTCTAATTTGACCTTGTATAGACTGAGAAATAGAAAGTGATTGCTAGGACCGCCCGCCGTGTGGGATTTTTGAAGTCCATTTGGAGACCATTCATATTGGGCCCAAAACCGAAAGTAAAAAAAAAAGTTTTTAATCTGTTTGGGACATCGTCCTAAGCATTTGGTACTATGACAACAAAGCGGTAGCACCATCATATTAGCAGCTACATGAGTTCTAAATAAATGTAAACATATCTATACTCCATTTGCAACAGGATTAGACATTTAAACAAACCTTTTTTACAGTCCGTTTAACCGATTTTGTTTTCTATTTCCTTGGTGGCATGACAAATGGCAGCTGCAGTAAACAGTTTGGTATTGTAACCACGTTTTTGCTTTTAATGCGGTCCATAAGCCTACGGAATAGCAGTCAAAATCGGTTGAACAGACCGTAAAAAGGCTTGCTTAAATGTCTAATCTTATTTGAAATAGGGTATATAAATAGACTTATTTAATGGGTCATTCTCAATGTCAATTTCACTTGGCTTTTTTGCCATGACTGTAAGTGTGACTGTAATATAAAACCATAAGTTCGATTTTCCGCTTAGATTATGAGTTTTAGTATATTTGTGTTCTATGTTTTGTGCATAATGTAAAATACTGGTATTCAGCTGCATCCGGTTAGACTGGAAGCCGACCCCAACATAGTTGGCAAAAGGCTAGGCAGATCGATTTGTTTTGTGCATACCATGTCTTGTGCAAGGTTATTATTTATCGCAAATAAAAGAATGGCAAGCATGTTCTTAATACTATTTTAATCAGTATACACAATATTTTAATTCCGTCAAATAAAACAATAGCAAACATTTTCTTTATACTATTTTCAATTATTTTATTAAGACTATTTCTAAGGTCAAACTAGGACATCTTCCAATTCTATAGCTGGAGAGCGTCTCGCATTTGTTCATACCGTGCGTAGGTTAAAAACTACACTATGCACATTACGTGTGAACAACATCCTACTGTCCTCTTTCCAATATATTGGCTGGCGGCATTGCGACCCTCCAATGTCCTGTCAGAGCACCTACTAACTCTTCCTCCAACCTGATTCGCCTGGTGACCATTTGCCGATGGGTGGTCGAAGTGATCAATGGTCGGTTCAAACGAGATTTTCAGCTTTTGAGAAATGTTCATGTCAACTGCGCCTTATACAATATGTTCCACTATTGTAAAGTCGCTGCGGCTTTACTCATATATTGATCATATTTTCATCGAAGACAACGTCCACGCACAAACATTTTTAGAGATCATCAGAGAAAGGATTAATTACAATAGGCGAAGTACTTACTTCCCACCCGTCTCCGCTGACCTTCCAGAACAACGATATACCAAGGCTCATTTTCGATAGAGTTAGGAGACGCTCTGCTCTAGCAAAAATAACATTTTCTGCTCTAGAAAATGTTGTCGTTTTTCGAGGAAGAATTCAATCACGGCTCGTCACTGCGAAAAGCTATTATGTTTATGTGGGTTTTGACAGGACATTGGAGGGTCGAAATGCAGTCAGCCACTACTATTGCACATGCAATATTGGAAAGAGGACAGTAAGATGTTGTTCACACGTAATGTGCATAGTGTATTAATAAAATAATTGAAAATAGTATTAAGAAAATGTTTGCTATTCTTTTATTTGCGAGAATTAGTAACCTTGCACAAGACATGGTATGGACAAAACATAGAACACAAATATACTTAAACTCATAATCTAAGCGGACTTAAGGTTTTTTTAATATTTCAGTCACACTTACAGAATTACAGTCATGGCAAAATTTCATGAGAAATTGACATTGGGAATGACCCATTAAATAAGTCTATTTATAAGTACCCCATTTGAAATAAGATTAGACAAACCTTTTGAACACAAACAGTCTGTTCAAACGATTTGACTGCTATTCCGTAGGGTGGCATTAAAAGCAAAAACGTGGTTACAATACCAAACTGTTTACTGCAGGTAACATTTGTCATGCCACCAACGAAATAAAAGTCAAAATCGGTTAAACGGACTGTAAAAAGGTTTGTTGAAATGTCTAATCTTATTGCAAATGGAGTATAGATGCGATATGTTTACATTTATTTAGAACTCATGTAGCTGATAATATGATGGTGCTACCGCTTTGGTGCCATAGTACCAAATGCTTAGGACGATGTTCCAAACGGATTAAAAACATCCTTTTCCGTTGGCCGGCATTTTCGATTTTGGGCCCAACAATGTATGAAACCTGAATGGTCTCGTTTTTGTTTAACCGTACACTTTGAATCGCAATGGGCTCTAAGTACTTACAGATAGCGCGCGAGTTGAATGCAGTCGGGGTCTGAGGTAAAGAGCGCCCCGCTATCCGCACGCCCCACCTCACGCGCCTGCAGTGTAGTGCTAATTATAATTAGGTCACAGCACTACCGCATTCCTAAGCTCTGCATTCAACTCGCGCGCTATCTGTAGTTTGTTTAATAATCTGAACGAAATCAGATGGCCAATTCTCGTACCTAAAAACGTTCACAATCTCATGCCAGCGTCAATCAAATGTCAAAAATGTAGGTAAATGCTATACAATTTTTGACAGACTGAGACTGAGATGAGATTGCGAACGTTGTTAAAAATACGAGAATTACCCCTCAGATAGCAGACTCCTTATTTTTGTTAACTTCCTATATCGTTGGCTTTTCAGTGGGCCACGTTTTGGAAATGGAGCCAATGCAAGTTTTGACTGCTTTGAGCGATTTCATATCACTTTTCGTACCACCCGAGAAGAAGAAACTTAACAATATATTGTTAGTATACCGAAAATAATTATTTGGTGCTTGCTTAGCTCTCATACTGTAAATACGTTTGCTTCTCAAAGCGTGTAAAGTTAACGAATAATAAACGATCCACATCCTGGCTCAGGGTGATCCAATGGAATGCTCTCGAATGCTACAACTCAGTGCGAGTCTTATTTCGCTGGTCTTTATCCTGACTTTTTACTTACGTTAATTATTCATTACAGAGACAGCTTAAAACCACCGAATTTTGAAACACCATCTCGTAGACTTACTGAGGAAGAAATCAGCAACTATTGGTTACAATGGAAAAATGTGTTCCCACCAGAGAAAGATAAGTTTTGGGATGGGCTGCTGACTGGATTGAACAATTATTTGTCAATATTACAAGGTGAGTTACGAAATGGAATGGTTAGATACCTACTTAACGTTTAGTACTAACAGCATTGAAAATCGTATATTGCGGATAGAGGTTTTCATCCAGTCACGCGACTATAATTTGAATCCTCAATTTAGTTGGGGATATTCACTGCGCTAGATTCAGGCAACGTAAAAGACAACTCTGCCATCTTTAGATCTAGGGAACTACAAGCCAAATAAATTGTACTGCAGTCATTATTTATGAATGCGTGCCAGTTCCAATAGCATCTTTGATCTTGGTCACTTTGTGCTGTAGGTGGGATTGTCCAATGTTGCGTCACTGGGCCTTTATACGTCTACGAGTAGGGGAAAGTGTTCACCCTTCGTACACTTTTTACATTTTTATTTTTTACTCTATGATTTATTGTCAAAATTATCTAGTTTAAGCACTTAAGTGTATATATCCTAGTTAGTTACAAAAAAGGCTGAAACTATTATGTTAAAGTGTTATAGACATTTTTCTACGATAAGATATTTGTTGAAATCCACTTGTAATATTTTTTGCTGGAAAAGATTCGAAATACTCGTATGCAAGTTTTACCACCTTCGTGCCCCCTGTATCCGAATGTGCCGAACATGTCCGAATGTGCCCCAGGCCTTGCACAAAATTAAACTAGGTATAACTTTATACAGGGTTATTTGTAAAACACCAGTAACCTCTTAAGCGGTCATTATACTCATCATTATGAACAACTTTTACTATGGGACCAAACCTGAAATCGCGAAAAAAAAATCAGCTGCTCCCTACATTTTGACGAGTTTGATGTAGATAAATGTACTGAACAGCTGATTTTATTTTCGCGATTTCAGGTTTGGTCCCACAGTAAAAGTTGTTCATAATGATGAGTATAATGACCCCTTAAGAGGTTACTGGTGTTTTACAAATAACCCTGTATAAATTCTAATTTAGTGTGAGAAATATTACAAATAAAGCTCCAATGAACGAAATAAACAATGTTAACATTAATAAATCATCACTATTTTGTCAAAAACATAAAAATTCTACTTAAGGACAATTACGAACTTATCTTCAGTAAAAAATTTACTCATCGCGCGCGGAAATACGTTACGTTTTGTCAGCTCACACAGCGTGGCGCTACTTTCGCGAAGTTCCGCTACACACACATGACATGGGGGCCGGTGTGCCGCTTAGTTTTTCTGTTATACTTACTGTACGAATGTGCCCCGCGTACGAAGGGTGACCACTTTCCCCTACCTTACCTACTTACATACTTCGTGGAGAGTGAAGTTTGGTTACAGGCTTTACCTTTTTTGTACGCACGGCTACAGATGAAGCTATACATTTCCAGTATAAGCTGATCTCGCATGGTATAGGATTTCCTTACAATGAGAGGTCAGTGTAAACTGGAAATGTATAGCTTGATGTGTAGCCGTGTGTACCTACTAACATTAGTTTTAATACTTAGTTTTCTTTACTAACACTACTGTATGGATTCTCTATGATCTGAAAATAAAGGTTTATTATTATTTGCAGAACGCGAACGTATCCACGAAGAGGTGGTAGATTTGCGCCGGCGCAACGTGGCGCTGCGTCAGTTGGTGCGCGGCGCTCTGCCCGAACTGCCCACACCGACGGACAAAATCGCGCGCGGCTACCGGAAGGCATTCGTTGCGCCCACCCCTGATATTGCACCCCCAGCATATTCCCGGCTACCACCTATTTAAACTTCAGGACTTCACGAGAAAATATTATTTTTCGTAGTCTTAACTTCTCTGCACAACGGGGTCGAGTTATTTTATTCCAGGATGTGTGAGTCGACCGGTGGAGCATTTAAATTTATTTAGGTATCTATTCTTTGAAAAATATTATATCATGAGTTCATGACTCGAGTCAAAGTCGACGTTTGCGCAAAGGTTTTGCTTATATACAATCTATGCCCAGATTTACTATGAAAATTCGCAATACAGTAAACTTTGCATTATAAGGTGACGCGTGCTGCTTGCAAGCACATTTTTGATAGTGCATCAAGCTTTTCTGGCCCAGTTGCTTTGTCTCCGCCGGCGCCGTCTCCGAACCAGATAGACTTGCTGCACTATAAGTAGGTACATAAATTCAAAACCAGTACCTAAGTAGGTATAGGTACCATTTCGTGGCTAGCCCGTATGCGAACACAACTGCCATACTAGTCTGTTTGTAGTAATGAGTTTTCTATGTGTGCAGACAACAGCACGTCAGGTTTTAACTAACTGTCAAACTACATATGATTTTAAACCTTAAAATGTTGATGGGTACACGGATTTTCGTCCATTAAAGAAAACACCTTAAAATATACTTAGTCCTACATAAAACCTACAATATTGGTAACCGTACCGCAGTGTTTGTATGGGAAAATTTAAATGATCAATATCTTTGAAACTACGCAAAGTTTCTCCGTCACAAATTCAGGTTATCATTATCGTCTCCGTCAAAAAATTTTGAACACATAGGATCATCAGGCAGCGGAGATACATGTGTCCAGCCAGCTTGAACTTCAGGCTTGACGCCATAAATCAAACGTTATTACTGTCACAAATTGCGTCACTAAATGTTAGTAAAGGAACCATATTCGAAAACGCTCCCGTTATTGAGATTCGGAAGTGCCAGCCAGAAGTTTTATACGTAAATTCAAGATGGCTGGACACAGATTTTTACATTTTTCTACTAAACCGGTGTACGTATCACAAAAATTTTATCTCGATGCCTGTCACAAATTTATATTTATGTGACGCCCGTTGATATGCAAAAAGTGGTCAAAATCACTTCCGTTACCGAGATTGAGAGACCAGCGAAAAGTGTTTTTTCAAGCTGGCTGGACACGTTTTCGATCTATTATCTAAGATTCTGTAGCGTCACAAATTCTGAAATATGGGTGTTTTAGCCGTCACATAAAGTGCCCTATTAAATGCGAGCTATTTGTGTGCGTCTATCTGACAGGCCCCAACGAGATTCATCAACAGGTGATAGCTTGTCATAAAGACATTATTTTGTACCTAAAGAAAATAAATAAGATATATTTTGTACCTCGACAGTTTTTGATTAAATGACGTTTTTATGAAGTGTCTTGCTAGCGGGCCCTTTATGGTTATTTTTATTGTTATTATACTTTCAGATCGCACAATAGTGTTAGGAGCTTGATACTATTATGTACCTTACAAATCCAAAATCTCGACTTTCTGTGAGCTACACTTCAGAAGA
Source organism: Cosmia trapezina (assembly GCA_905163495.3). Lineage (NCBI taxonomy): Eukaryota > Metazoa > Arthropoda > Insecta > Lepidoptera > Noctuidae > Cosmia > Cosmia trapezina. The sequence goes on from LR991038.1 coordinate 14,255,035, forward strand.
TATTCGTTATTTAAACAAGCGTCCAGCCAGCGGGCCCCTTTTTAAATACAACTATTTTATATCATACAATAGTGATAGGAGCTTGATACTATTATGTACCTTACAAATCCAAAATTTCGACTTTCTGTGAGCTATACTTCAGAAGATATTCGTTATTTAAACAAGCGTCCAGCCAGCGGGCCCCTTTTTAAATACAACTATTTTATATCATACAATAGTGATAGGAGCTTGATACTATTATGTACCTTACAAATCCAAAATTTTGACTTTCTGTGACCTATACTTCAGAAGATATTCGTTATTTAATCAAAACGTCATTTAATCAAAAACTGTCGAGGTACAAAATATATCTTATTTATTTTCTTTAGGCACAAAATAATGTCTTTATGAAAAGCTATCACCCGTTGATGAATCTCGTTGGGGCCTGTCAGATAGACGCACACGAGCTATTTTGAAGATTTGTCCAGACAGCCTGAGTGACATCCGAATTCAAACAGGCCGCGTGTAGTAGATAGCAAGCCGAGCTCGGTTTTTTCTCGGTCCGGGGAGGTTCCGGATGCTTGTAGTCCGAGCCTTTTAAGATGTGCATGGAATCTAGTTTTTTCGAAGGCTAGTTAGATATATAATAAACGTTCAATACTACAATTTAGGTACCTGGTCCATATTACCTACTTTCGTGCTGGGGTTGAATCGCAATAGGTAGATACCTACATAAACTATTGTATTGTATAATTTGTGTAACAAGCTGGCGTCTCCACGGCTCTTAGGCAGCTCCACGTCCAAGCGCGTATTTTGCATAGCTAAACATAAACTATTTTACATCATGTACCTACTTATCCTAAATTAATAAAATTATTTATGGTATCTAAAATTGCGTATTTCATTTATTTTGAATAGGTACTAGCTGTCCCGAGTAGTCCCGACAGACGTTTTCGTGTCCAAAGGAGAAGTCTCATGTCCCATAGAAAATTACACCATCATTATTTTTTTTACTTCATGTCTTGTATGTCCTCTAGAGGGTGCCATATTCAATTTAATGTGACGTCGCATAGCCTATAAGCAACGGATGATCAAGAAGCTTCGGACGATACCTCATTTGTCAAATTATGATAAGTAGTTTAGAAGTTATGAGGGAACAGATGATCATACATACATACCTACATACTTATCGGTCAAAATCATAACACCCCTTTTTGCTTCGCCGTAGTCGGGCAAAAAGTATATATTTATTGCATTTCTAGTTGTTCCTAAACTAAAATCTGCAGATTTTACTAAATTATATACTACCCCCAAAGTAATATTCAGAGCAATTTTTTCATATGTTAGCCAGTAAGGATTAAAACCTTGCTGTCATACGTTTTTGAGCCTTTTTCTTTCAATAATTTCAAACAAAAATCACATAAAAAGAACCCTTTCTCAGTTATTCCCGATTTCTCCAATCGCGTGAAATTTCTTGTAACCCCGTCGCATCGCATCACATCGCCTGCCGCCCGCGCTATCACTTCGTTTCAGTGTTGCCGTTAGGATCATCTAGTTTTTGGCTACATCAGAGAAAAAAGTTGCCAGTTTTGTAAATAAATTACTTTCGAAATTCCGCTAAAAGTGACTAAAGTATTTTTGACTTACATTATCCTATTAACATTGTTAATATAATTTTAATATAGTTACTATAGGGATGGGGATAAGTGGATTTAATAAAACAATATTTAATAGTGTTGTTAAAAAATAGTTACAAGTTTTTAACTAAAAACATTAAAATTAATTACTGTTTTTTTAGTAAAAAAATAAAAACCTGTTTGAAAGTTTCCAATGTCATCTGGAAATTCTGGAATCTCTTCGTTAATGGCTGATGATAAGGATAGTACTTCAGTTGGTTTTATTGGTTTGACCGTTTTTGTGACCTTGGTTAAAACTTCAGGTCGCAAAACAGTAATAAAAGTAAGTATGTAGTATTTATTTAACACTTCAAGCACAAATGTACAGAGGTGGACTTAAAGCCATAGGCATTTTCTACCAGTCAACCTTTGGGTGATGCAGAGACAAGCAGTGGCAGGTGCAATTTCGAAAAATTTAGGTTTTTTTTTTTCGAAAAATTTAGTAATAATCTAAAAAGTAGCCAGAAATAGCTAGATTCATTTTGGTGGCAAAAAAGATTATTTATTAGCTAAAATCGTCGAAAATCCGCTAGATCTAGCCACAGAGTGGCTAAAACGGCAACACTGCTTCGTTTGCGCTTAGCATCCCTTCTGACTTTTTTTTCTTTTTGCTCGGCTCCTAAGAGCCCTAGCGTGTTCACAGAACACGCGGAACTAGCGGAGAGCGTGTTGTTCTAAAGGCTATTTAAAATAGCCTATAGCCCTCCTCAAGATTCGGGCTATAAAATGCAACACATTTTTCAAATCCGACTGGGGTACATAGTTCCAGAGATTAGCGAACAAAAAACAAACTCACTTTATTACACCGACAATATTGAAATAATAATAATAAAGAGAGGGTTATCAATCCGCGGAAAATCTCGCAATTAAAAAAAAAACGTAAATTAGGCACAACGCCATCTATGGGTAAATAGATGAAACGTCCGCACCAAGCATGTTCTAAGCTCAAGAGCGGTATGAATGAAAGTTATTTTGCGTTTTAGTAATTATAAATTATCTCCGAATCTCTACGACCAATTGACATACTGTAAGGCCAAATCTTATCTCCATGATGTCCTTGTGTTAGTAAAATAACTTTTTTTGATTAGTATTTTGTTGTTTAATTATTCATCCAAACGTAAGTATGTCGAATAATATTTTTTAAAATAATACAAAAGATGGAAATATGGTGTCTCGGACTTTTTTGTAGAATTATTTAAGACGGACCAGGTTGCCATACACTGTTTTCAATTTTAAACAACTATTTAGGCAGCGCATGCAAATAATCGAGGTATTTCTTTCCGACTTGCTAGATAAAAATTGTGATAGCTCGGCTATTTATGCATGATATAAATATAATTCATTATCACTCAGGAATAATGTATCTTTCTAGAAGTGAAATTTTTTTTAGAATTAGATCATACAAACTTTACCTCTTTACAATGTTAGTATAGACTAACGCACCATAGACATATAAATGATGTAAATATACCGAAATATACGCATACGACGCACTCCTAGTAAAGACGCCAGTAGGCAGTAGGTCAAGCCTTCAAGCCACCCGAAAGCCCGAAACTGTCAAATCACAATCAACTTTGTACGCACGGCTACAGATCAAGCTATACATTTCCAGTATAAGCTGATCTCGCATTGTATAGGATTTCCTTACAATGGGAGGTCAGTGTAAACTGGAAATGTACAGCTTGATGTGTAGCCGTGTGTACCTAATGCTTCAGATATAAAGATGAAAACCTATTAAAGAAATTTGACAGATTGTAGTAGCTTGATGTGCTGTCGTCTGTACGTCAAATAAAAATCAGGGGGGGCACACTTAACACTGTCATCAATTTCCATAGATGACAGCGACATCTGGAGTTTGGTGTGATAACAAAACTTGGCAGCCATCTTGTCTGGCTTGTCATAAAAACATTTCAGATTTTCTAGCTATCTAATCTGTGGGATTTTCGGCAATTGTCAACTCGTTCCCGACGTTGTTGATGCGCTTCTCGAGTTTATCTCAGTTAATTCTGTTAAAATTGTTAAAATTGTCTCAAACAGTAACACTGTTTGAGTTTTGTTTTTATTCCTATTATTGTTATACTTTGTTTTTCGTTAGCAATGCAATGTTCATTAGTCTTATTAGTTGTTTTGAACGAACTCCCAAGAATGAGTGAACCCCCAAGAAGATATTGTATTTTTGGCTGTGATGCTTTATGTAAGTGTTTACTACCGTACCGTACCTTTAATAAAAGTAAGAAAAAGTTTTATTCTGCTATTCATTAATTTCATTCCAATTTCAGTGGCATACGGTGTACCTACTTCTTCACCGGTTCCCAAACCCTGACAACCACTACGAGGCCCGATTTGCTGCTTGGATAGCGGCTGTTGGCGGCGAGGTTAGAGAAAGTGATTGTATGAAGATTTTAAGAACAAAAGCAGTGATCACCATTTTGATCCCACATTCAAGACTGATTGATTGGTAATAATAAACTGACATTTTCCTGAACTGCATACGTGTTTTTTAAAATTATATTATATCCCCGATTGCCCATAATTTACAAACTCGTACGAGAGTTATATAGATAGGTACCTACCTATAGCTGGTATGCATACTATGAGTACCTACTCAGTATGCATAGGTAGGTGTATGCATTAGACCCTTAGTTCACCCACCAAACATAAGGTGGCAGCACTTTCCATACATGCAAATTTTACCACAGAGTTGCCACTCTTTCTCTCTATACTTACTTTACTCTTTGATAAAAATGCAGATTGTCAGTAGGTATCTGTACCACTGACCCAGACGGGCAATTCTCGTATTTTTAACAACGTTCGCAATCTCATCTCGGTCTCAATCTGTCAAAAATTGTATAGCGTTTACCATGGACCTAAAATTTTTTTATAAGTCTATGGCGTTTACCTACATTTTTGACATTTGATTGACGCTGGCATGAGATTGTGAACGTTTTTAGGCATTGAGATATATATACACTAGATTAGCAATGGGGTTGGCTCCTTAAAACTTTTGGCAGATGACGCTAGCATAGCTTTCACCTGTTACATTTGTTTACTCAATTTGTGTGTTCGGTTTAGTAAATTTTTTCATCAAAATACCAGGATGGAGGATAAGATAAACATGTACTCAACATGGAGAATAAGCGAGCTAAAGGCTGAACTGAAAAAACGAGGTGCTTCTTTACAAGGAAGAAAAGCAGGCCTTATTGAAAGGTATACTCTTAAAATTATACATCAAGCTATTTTATTTATGAAATAGTTTTGTTTGTAGGAAGTATACATTTCAAAATACTTTTCGCCAATTATACATTACCTACTACAAAAAGCCGAATTAGACCACTTTTTTTAATGACTTTTTTTAACCACTTTTTTTTAATTCTACAGCTATCGGAAATTGGTGTGCACCTATTTCTTTGCAATAAGGCACTTCACATTTCTTAGGCATTTTGTAAAATCTTAAACAAACAAATACTTCATACAAATGAATATAATTTTGGTTAAAGTTATGCTAGCGCCACTTTGACAGTAGCCAACCCCATTACCGCGCCAAGGCGTTGCCACTGGACATACGGCCACGGCCGTATGCGTAGCTAACGTCAGTTCAGTGCTCTGTATGACGGCAGCCGAAGTGAACCGAGTGACACGCGACAAAAAATATCGCTAAAACGGGTAAATGCGTAATGAAAGAATGCGATTCTAGATCACAAAAACTACCGGAATTACTTTTCACACGTAAGTTTATTGTTTCTGTGTCTGTATCATCGTAAAAACGCAGTAAAATAAATAAAATGTAGATTTTTTTTTAATCATGATCAGTGTTACAACTAAAAACTATGTTTTAGTTTCCCACATTTGTGGGAGTTTTTAATTTATGGAATAAGCGATTTTAAATATTTTTTAATAATAATTAACAATGTTCCAGAGTACCTAAAGATGCAATCAATTTTCTCAATCAATAATCCGATTGCTGAGAAAAGAGACTGACTGGCTACCTACTAAATCTACTGTCATTTGTTTGAAGCACTTCCGTGATCAAGATAAAATAGGCCCAAAAAGCGAATGTGGCCATGTTTATTTGTCCAATCAAGCAAATCAATTGTAATGCTTATTGTAAGTAATGATTTTATGCGGCAATTAATATTATAAATTTATAGGTAATGCCAACAAAAATGCCTTCTCATTGAACTACCACAGCAACAAATTAGTTTATATCGACTCAAACTACATTGTGAATGTTTTTTCAACTTAGTTTTTAGATTGTAAAGAGCTGTTTTGCCTACAATAAATTGTATATTTTTCAGGACAACCGTTATTCTAAAGAGCAGGTGGAGCTTTCAGAAGAAGAAAATATGGATGTGGATGCTGTGGAAACCGACGAAGAGATAGTCGAATTAACTGAAACGCCCCGAAAGCCCAAATGAGGAAAATAATTCACCGTTTGAATAATTTATCGGCTAGAAGACTAAGAAAAGGAAAAAAATATATCACAAAAAATAAAAGACTAGAAATTATAAAAAATAAACGATAAAAGACTAGGGAAACCGCAGGTTTTGTCTTTGCGATTATTGACGTAGTTATGATGACGAACAACTACCGGAAATATATTGTGAAGGACGGCACGGTTGACATCTGTCAGACATTCCACCGTCCGGGAGAATCAATCCGTCACATTATTTCTGACTGGTCTCGTCTGGCTAACGGAGACTACTTGTATAGGCACAAACTTGTAGCCAGGATTATCCACCAGCAACTTGCTCTGAAATTCAGTCTTGTGGAATTGGAAGTACCGTACTGTAGGTATGTGCCCGACCCAGTTCTTGAAAATGACAATATTACGTTGTATTGGGATCGATCTATCATAACTGACAGGACTGTTGTTGCCAATAAGACAGACATAGTGGTGATAGATCGATTAGAGCGTTGCACAATGATTATTGATATAGCGGTCCCGCATGACGTGAACCTCGTGAAATCTGAAAAACATAAGCAGATTAAGTATCTTGACCTGGCTCGCGAGGTTGTCGACATGTGGGATGTGATACAGCAATCGTTGTGCCGATAGTCCTGACGGTTAATGGACGGCTAATGTTACATAATAGCCAAGAGCCTCGATCAACACCTGAAGAGGCTCTCGTTAGGCAGCTGGATTAAGGAAGATTGCTCCAGAAAGCGATACTTCTGGACACCGCACGTATCGTTAGGAGGTTCCTCTCTAAGCAGCCCTGACCACCGGTACCTTGGACCCTGTTCCCGATACCGGTGGGCTACTATTTTTAATATTTTTTAATGTTTTTATATTTTAATATTTAAAAATGTAAATTATATGTATGAAAATTAACTAAAGGAAATAAAAAATGTTCAAAAAGAAAATGCCTTGATTATTTTCATTACATATAACCTTCTAATACACATCTAATAAGAAATACATAATTCACATACTTAAAAAATAATTTAACGTTTACCGTTTAACGTTACGTTTTTTTTAAAATTTCGCATGGGTAGGCAACCCCATACCGCCATTGCACTTTTATATTGCGGTCTTTGTCTAATCTAAGCGACAGTATTGTTCTTGCGACTTGTGTAAGTGAGAGAGATATATGTTTACTTTTAAATGTTTAGTGGTTTCAAAGCTACGTCGTCGCATTTAAATAGTGGTTATACTTTTTTTACACATTTTAATGAGGTTTGCTTCTCTAGTTATATAACTCAATGTTTTTAGGTACGAGAAGAGAATGGGGAGGAAAACTAACTTTTTATCACGCTAGGTGGCACATGATCGACTGTACTTTTTTCATTGATTTGACGCGAAGACAATTCTCTGTCTACGATTTGACGTAACGAACGATTGTCAAATTGTATGGATTTGTTTGTAAAACAATGTACAGTCGTTCAGAGCGCCATCTACAAACAGCTTTGCGTGTGGCTCCCCATTGGCCCTCTGATATTAGTGTATAGTCTATGCCACTGACGTATGTCTGCATTCTGTGATCTCATTTCATTATCCATCATCTGTCATTCTGATTCTGTCGGTGTCGGCGTAGTTGGCGTAGTCGATGGTTGGTTGTAAATTCGCGACACGCCAAAAATGCCGATGTGAATAATCAGTAAACTAGACAGCAATAATACAAGTAATAAAACAAATCTCTGACTGTTGTGTCTTCAACTGGAATTGTTAAACAGCCGAGGAACAGGTTAGTTAACTTATAAAATATGTCATTCAGAGTTCCTGTTTTTTTTCTGAAATAAGTATCCGGATTCTATTTAATTTTAAAATGCTATTTGCTTGTTTGCAATAAATCCTAGATTAATATTCAATAGCCTGACTGACTATGTGTTCTTTTACTTGCAGTAACTTCAACCATGTTGAGGACATTATTTCATCTTTTTGGAGCCATCCAATTTTTCTATGGATGTTACTATGACTACGTCTACGTCAATATTCCAATAACTTCAACAGTAACACCTTATGGAGGCAAATTCAAATACTTAACATACTTAGATGCGGTAAGTCTTATGTAATTTTGTTTAAGTACATAAGTGACAAACTGATACCGCGCCTTTGCCTCATTATTTGAACATTCTCTTTGTTTCAGATGATACAAACTACATACTTTACTCTGGCACTGCTCAATGATATTTTTGGGAACAATGAACCATCACCTTCAGAGAAGCCACTAATAAGGAAAGTGAAGGACACAGTCTTTAGTGCTTTAGCTTTCCCATTAGCAGTATTTGTGGGAGTATCATTTTGGGGCATTTATGCTGTTGACAGAGAATTGATTTTGCCCAGAAGTATGGATGCATATTTTCCGCTGTGGCTAAACCATGTGATGCACACAAACATAGTAGTGTTCATACTGATAGAACTTCTTACATCATTCAGGATGTATCCTAAGAGAAAAGTTGGTCTTTCTATTCTTTCTTTGTTTATGATTTGTTATTTAGTTTGGGTACATGTTATCTACTTTAACTCGGGCGTTTGGGTGTACCCTATCTTGAATGTTCTGAATTGGCCTGTAAGAGTATGTTTCTATATATTCTGCCTCACATTAGCCTGTGGTGCATATTCTCTAGGAGAAACAGTCAACAAAGCTGTTTGGTCTACTGAAGTAGAAAAAACTGTAAGATCTGGGAAGAAAAAGGCCAAATAATAATTGAGATAGTAACAATTTTAGATAGCATAGCCTAGTTAACCTCTCTTCTTGTTTTGAGGTTTATAAGTAGGTTTAAGTTGTTCTAATTGGTGGATGGTTTAAGAGGTAGGATGCAGTAATGAAGCTTTTGGAAGAAATAATATAGATTTAGAAATTATTAATGGGAAGTGGCAACATTTTGGCCACTGAGAAAATTTGCAGCAGATGGGAAAATTTTAAGATCTAATTAATTTCATTTACCTTTGTTTACGTTTAAGAAAGTGATAATATAGTAACCCCATCAAACTACACTATACACACACACACACCCACTTGCATAACTAAGTACCTACTTGAAATAAAAAGATAAACCAAGAACACATATTTGGTTCCTGCTTTTACCTATACCTATAGATATTTATAAATATAAATCATTAAATTTGTAGTAATTGTATCTAATCAAGTAATCATTATTGATTTAATTAATCAAAACAATTAAATAAATAATTGTTTTTTTTTTGTGTGTGGTTGTTAAGTGTTATAATTTATAAAAGAGGCACTCTTGTGTACCAAATAATTAACTCAATTAAAAGTGTATCTTGATATTTTATAAACACTGACAGGACTGCTATATTATAATGCAGCTGACAATTTTACCATTCAGTGTTCTTTGTAGTTGTAGATAATTATCTGCCCATTGTAGATGTAATGTTAAATTATGTAAAACTTATTCTTTTCGTGGCCTATTGTAACAAATAAACGCATCCAAATTCAATCAATCTGCCTAGCCTTTTCCCAACTATGTTGGGGTCGGCTTCCAGTCTAACCGGATGCAGCTAAATACCAGTATTTTACATGGAGTGACTTCCTATCTGACCTCCACAACCCAGTTACTGGGTAATACGATACCCCTTGGTAAGACTGGTTGTCAGACTTTCGGGATTCTGACGACGCGTAACGACTGTCAAAGATCCACGAATGACAGCCGGGACCAACGGTTTAACGTGCTTTCCGAGGCACGGAGGAGTCTCGTTATGTAAAGATGGTCACCCATCCACGGACAACCCCGGCAAGCGTAGCTTAACCTGATCGATCGACCAGTGCGGCTGTTATTACTTAGAGCCACGAGGCATTCGAATTCAAGGTCATAAAATCTAAAAATGTTATTGATAAAACGATTTCTACCTAGATTTTTATTACAACGCAGAAATACCTAAGTAATTAAATACCGATAGGAGAACAAGGCACTATTTAATTGAGAATTGTTCTCAGTGCTACTTGTTTCTTCATAACGAACGTAATCATTAATTGAGATAACCGATATTGCCGATAACGTTACACACAGACATCATTGGTTGTGAATGTATTCAGCAATAAATATACAAATGTTCGAAAAAGTAGATAAAAACTCATTGCCTGCAGAGCAATAATAATCTATTTAGAGTTGCTAATGAAGGCGTTTTGTAATGTAACGTAAAAATAATGGTTATATGCATTTTAATTCATTAATTAGAAAGTAGTACCTAGTTATTGTAATAAATTGTTACGTAAGATTAAATCCTGCTTGTTAGTGCGACTAGATTCTTTACGGTCTTACGGATGATAATAATTACTTACGTGTCTCTTGATAATTATTTATTACATAAGCATTTATTTGTGAAGATAGCTTTAAAAATGTACGTACTTATGTACGAATTGCTTATTGGCCTGAATATTGTGCAGAATGTGTAAACATTTGTTAACTTAAAATTTTACTTAATAATTGCAAGAATCGTTTTTAATTTTACAATGTTGATCGATTTAAGATGAACTAGATTCGTAAATATTTTAAATAAGGAGAAATTCGGATACTCTGTAGTAGTCACAAACTGTTAAAATAATTTTAAGTAAAATCTTTTATCAAAGTAATTTATATGATAATTCTTTGGTACAAAACATTCCAAAACAATATGTTAAGACTTAGAAGTCTTTAACTTATTATTTTATTGTTATCTGATATTTACTTGTTTGTTTTATTATCCTTGAGGAACAAAATACCACGGTAGCGATTGCAGCTTGAGTCGCTGGATATTGAAACCCAAGGTATTATCAATGTTATATTAATGCAAAATACCAAATACTGTACTAATTATATTTCTGGCAAAATAAAAAAAACTTCGTTGAAACAATGTTCTATGTAATTTTTATAGATATTAAAAGGACTACTCATACAGTAAATCTCGTTAAGGGGTCTTTGTACTGATCATTATGAATAACTTTTACTATGAGACCAAACCAGAAATCCCGAAAAAAGAATCGGCTGTTCCCTACATTTTGACGAGTTAGGCGAACAAAAATGTAGGGAGCTGATTTTTTTTCGCGATTTCAGGTTTGGTGCCATAGTAAAAGTTGTTCATATTGATGAGTACAATGACCTGTATGAATAGATAGACCTTATATAAATGTAATAATAGCTCTCTATTAGCATTGGCTAGTCTCAAAATTTTAATATAGGAGTACAGGCTTTTATCATTGAGTGTATCGTTTTAATTTAGAGATGCGCCGAGTACTCGTTTATTACTCGGTACTCAGCATACTCGGCCATTTAGTTAGTACTCGTAATCGGCCGAATAACTCGGTTTGACTGCCGAGGTACTCGTAAAAGAACTGATAAACTGACCTGACCTCTGCACAATATTAATGTAGAATTTAGCCCATTCATTTCTCAAACAGTAAAAACAAGTTTTGTAATAACGTATCTCACTCCGTGCGTGTGATATGTAAATGTTACCGTATGTTTATGAACTTCGTTAGTTTACAATCTATCTCGCGAGATTATAAACTATCGAAAAATTTTGAACTGTAATAAACCATTTACAAGTTAAGGCATAATTTTTCGATAGTTATATATATATATATTATATCTATCCATTGACAAATTGTGAACTGGTATCAAACTTGCATTGCAACGCACCTTGCGCTGATACTAAAATAGCCAAGTACTGCGACCAACTTGGAAGAAGCGTTCGCCGGCCGTTGCCACGGAACCGATCGCTTCGCTCGCTCGGTTCGCGCGCGGTTGGTCACAGTTCCAACCTAACCTAACCGATTTGGTCGCTAGCCCAGTTACTGCGACCAATTTGGTTACCGCCAAGACCTACCAATCGGGGACGGTTCACAATTTTACGAGTAGTAAGATTAAACTAGCGAAAATTAAAACGTTAAGCAATATGATAATGTTCACAATTTATCGACAGTTTAAAATCTCGCGAGATAGATTAACAACTAACGTTGTTCACAATCTTACGGTGACATAAACAAATGGCAAATGTCTGCGCGCGGGGAACGGTGGTAAGCGAGGGGCGAGGTACCGCTCGTTCGCCGGCCGCACGTTGCGACTGTTGTGAGCAAATTTAAACTTGTTTTCGCGCCCAATACCTGCGTCAACTAAACCGAGTTACTCGGCAGAGTACTTGGTTCGGTAAACATAATACCGAGCAATACTCGGTACTCGGTTACTCGGTAAAACTTGTACTCGGCGCATCTCAAAACTTTGATCATGGACCAGAAATCGAATGGATTGATAATGCGCACATTCTCTCTAGAACCAATCACGCCTTATTTGCAAGGTGTGCAGGGAAATCAAACATCGAAAATTCAATTTTTCGTACTGCCAAAAACGGATTTGGGACGAAATATTAAATTCATTTGACGACCTATTTCTTGAGAGAAAAAGATACGATTGTTGACATAATTGCTCTGGCAATGAAAACTCGCCTCTAAAATTGTAATGAAGTACCATCGCTGACATTTGCGGTGAACTTTATTACCATAATAATAAGGTCGAAAAGTGGTTCACCGCAAATGTCCGCGACCTAACCTCTATCTACATAGATAAATAAAAATTGTAAGTACTAATTTTGTAGACAGTAAAATAGTATCGTGTGCAGCTTTCTTTGCCCTTTGGTGCCTACTTATTGTGGTCGAGTGCCTATTTTGCCTAAAATAGTCAACGAAGTGTTCAATCACTTATGTACGAATGAACTTTAGCGACCGATCACTATCGATAAGAAAGCAATAAATTTTATATTAAATAAATTGTTTACATCGGTATTATGCGTTTTATTACGGGCCTTTAGTGCAAATAAGTCTACCTACTTGCGGGTTGCATGTCATCATGTCGTCTTACACAATCATAATTACCTACTAGTTTCTTCTATAACTCAGTATTGAGGTCAAATTGCTATTGCTGGCAATAAGGATCAAATTATTATCATACAATAACAAACGAGTTTAAAGCATAAATGCGATTTTATTTCCGAACAACTTAAGTACACTCAAATTATAAAATACTCGTCAAAATCACAGTAAAAATATGATACTTACATAAACAATACATACGCAATAGTGTACTAAAATCTATAATATTATCACTTAGCACGACTAGATTATTCAATTATGAAAATATTAACTAAAAAGTCTGGTCACACTTTAACGTCTTGCCATATAATGACGCCTTAATTAATACAATACAACGAATACAATGACTGTAACAATACTATACCTTATTATAATACTTAAAATAAGGCAAATCTGATTTATGGTGAGAGCATGGATGAGACAAGTTATTTAGAGATACTTAATTATATTTTATGCATACCCCTAACTCTTCGGGTAATGCAGCCGTTTATAAAAAAAAAATACATAGGTAACACGTTATGTTGGACTTGGAACACGGCGGTAGAATTCTCTGAAACTTCTTACTACTGCCGCATGCCACGGTTTATAAAAATAATAAAATCGGTTCCATAGCTTAGGCGCTAATCCGCGAAATTAAAATTTTCATGTTTTTTTTTTTCGCTTTTCCAGCAGTACTATATTTTTATAAACATACAATCTGATGCTGATGTGTAAAATGCAAAAAAAAAAAACACGCAAGAAAAATTGCACACAGATACTTTTTGCAGCGATTCAGTAGCGCGTTTCGTTAACGCGCCTCTGCATCACCACTTTTGGCCGTTTGTCGCAATTACAACGCGCAACAGAAACGGTTCAGTAGCGATACAATCGTAGTATCGATTTAGTAACGCTACTAAGGGCCAGCGCGCACTTGTGATTTTTAGTCGACCGATAGTTTAGTCATCATCATTTCAGCCGAAAGGCGTCCACTGCTGCACATAGGCCTCTCCCAAGTACCGCCACTTCGACCGGATCTCCTGCATCCAGATAGTTTATTACACGCGTAAAATTCACGCACACATGCGCGAGTTGCCATATAACTCCATACTGATTCGTAGAACGATCAAACTATATCGGCCGACTAAAAATCACATGCGCGCTCAGCCACCGCGCACTTGATTTTTAGTCGGCCGATAGTTCTGTCTTTAAGGCCCTACATCCAAGCGTGGTTTAGCTTGGTGTGTAAGTGAAATGGCGTTATGGCTGAGACAGTTTGACGCACGAGATAAAAGACTCTCACGCGCACCGGAATTATGTCGTAGAAGTGCAAATAAAATCGTATAAAATTAGAAATCAACTATTTAATAAAAAATTATCCATCACTGGATGCAGTTTGGCATTTTACATTTTATGGTATATTTTTAATCATAATTATAATTGTTATTGAAGGGATAAACCGCTTTTAAAGATTATTAAGAGGTATGTTTGAAGATTTTTTTGGTGCATTAAAGTATGTTAAAATAAGTTTTGAGTTCCATCACTTAATGCGAAAAAGACTTATTTTTTTATTTGTCAAAATTATTTACGGTTTATGAGATACACAGCTTTAGAAAACCACCTTTTTGATCGTTTTCAAGAAATCATTCAGATTTTTAATCGCCAAATGCGCGCACAACTCCATAGTGATTCCCAGAATGATCAAACTATCGTCCGATTAAAAATCACAAGTGCGCGCTGGCTTAAAGCAACAAAGACAACGCGATCAATGTTGTCTCGAACGATTACTTGCAACTGTAGTCCACAGGCATTCACAAGTAGTCAAGTAGTAGTACAGTATATATCTATTGTAGTGACTACGACGCCATCGCGTCTAGGTCTGTATGAATTTTGAATAGTGGCTGTATCGATGCGTATCGTGATGCAGAATCGTGGTAACGTGGGCGAAGGTTTATGACCAGCGACAGTATCGCGACTGTATCGTGCACTTTTTGTTTTGAGATTGTATCGCTACTGAATCGCTGCAAAAAGTCGTCGTGGGCGACCGTCCTTAGCGCCTTAAATATAAATAAATAAAAACTTTATTTCATAAAAATACAGATTAACATGTTTATATAAAAAGACAATTTAAATAAGAATGCAGAATAATATTATATTTCAATACGAATAAATACACAAATTATACATACATAGAATGATTTACTACAGCTGTCCCTAATTCGCGCAAACATAATTATGTAAATAAAATTATCCTTATGCCTACTTCTAAAGAATCTTTTTACATAATTTCTATAGAATACATCACTACTTTTATAGATTTAAAAATAATTACCTCCGATTTCGGTAACATTATCACTACCTAATAACAATTTTAGACGTTTTGCATCCAATCTAATTTTAGGTAATACAAAAAATATACAATACATTAACAGGGTCACATCTTGCCAAATATATTATTTAATTACTCGTAAGGTTTTGTGCTTGCAATGTGCTCATATTTCTCAGACTCTCCAATATGTGGGAACAAATACGCATAATAAATAGCTAGCCTATAGCAACCCTCTTTATGTAACGTTTATAAGTAAAAAACCCATCCTAATGTAAATGCTACGATCTATGGAATTATTCATAGCCATTTATTTATGATAATATTATATATAAAATTTATTCATAGCCATTTATTTATGATAATAATAATTGGAGTGTTATTGTAAGTCGTATTTAATCGACCGTAAAATTGAATATTTCTTATTTCATCACTAAGGAAACTAGTACTGGTAGAACTGGTGGAACTGGTAGGGCACTGGTACTAAAATTAATATTTGTGTTGGCAGCAAATTTCAAAGCCTACTTGAATCACAAAACTAGTAGTATGTTTTTCTAAAAGCTGATTTACACGAAGTAATTTAAGTGCCATTTATCGCAATAAGATGTAGCAATAATAAACGATGTTGAATCACAGATAGTGCAAGTCATATAGGTTCAATTTTATTGTACCCAACAGGCAAGAAACTTGCTCGTGTAAATGGACCAACGATAGACCTGCCTTACTTTATATTACTTGATTACCTGCCAATTGATTAATTTTAGTAGCCTACTTAATTTATTCAAAACTTCTGCATGAAATTAATGATTATTGTAATCTATCTGACCCGATTCGGAACTACAAAGAATTGATTGATTTATTATTTGCACAAATGTAAAAACGCTGCCAGTTCATTAAATTTTTAAATTTTAAATATTTAGAGTGCATCCCAGCGCGTCGAAAAAACACACTGTTGGATTTTCAACTCTCGGCTCTAAGCAGAACGCTGAAAATCCAGTGCGCCAAAAAAAATCGCCGCGATATTTTTACGTCCGTGCGAACGTCGGCTTAATGATAATATTTGGTGGTTTTCTATAAATCTTGTTTGTGTGTCCCTTTAAAAATATCACTTACCGAATTGACTAATAAAACCACATTGGAAATGTGACCGCCAACCCCGTCATCGCGGCCGTAAGACATATAGCGATGAGCGGGTTTGGCGATCCACGCCGCAATGTACAGCGATTTGAAGTTGGGGGCAATAAGTTGCAGTCGCCACCCGGAGCAACGGGGTTTTTTTCCCAATTGCCCCCTGGGGACAATCCATGTGGGGGGGCGACTGGGACTATTCGCTTTTTACACATATATTAAGATTTCCTGAATCTTTTATTGTAACGAGTGATGTTATTGAAATTATCAGTTAGGCGAATTCAGCTGCCGGACATCGGAGCGTATCGCATAGCTAAAGGTTACCAATACCGCATGGCTAGTAAGCATTATCTACAGTCCTAGATCTAGCATTCGATTGGTCTATGTTGAAGCGAGAGGCACATACTGCATACGCGTTATTACTATATTAAATTACACAATAAATAAGAAGTTTTTCGTTTTCCGTACATACACATCTTCCGTTCTCTTTAATGCAATGGTGGGTCGTACACGTAATGTGAAATGTAACATAGGTACGTTAAAACAAACATGTCGTCGACTTAAATATGTATATGCAATGCAACATGAAACAAATTCGCCTTGTTATCGTGTTGCATTGCATATATTTGGATGGAATGTTAGTTTCAACGTATGCTACATTCCTTACATTTCACATAATGTGTAATTGTGTACCCACCATAAGACGTTGGCTTACTTTACATCTAAACATGACCGATGATTTAGGCGATTAGGAATAACTTACTCTAGCATTTCTTCTAAACTATCTGAAGTCACAATATTTGTCTTGTTTATACACAAATTGGATGTCCGTTTTGTGTGAAATGTCCGTTTTGGTGTGGAGGATTGTTTTGTTTACTTACAGTGACCAAAAGCCGACTTAATACGTAGGCAGCTCAGGCGTATTGCGATGAGCTACGTCTTCACCTTGCGCGAGGTCTTGAAGTGTCCGTTCTTCTTCCATCCGTTGCCCTGCGACGCTTCGCCGTTCATGGCGCGTGTCGCGAACGATGTCGTCTTGCTTTTCGTTTCGAACAACACGTCCGAATCTGTCTCGGTTTCTGATACGTCTTTACTAGTGACTGCAAGATAAAGATAAATGAGTTGTATGTTTTGCTTGCGTGATTTTTTTTTTATTAAGATTACATTTGAAAAACCGGCCTAGTACGTGTCGGGCCACACACAATGAACAGTTCCGTAGTTGAAAATATATTATCCCAAAAACAATACATTGATATACGTCACGGTCAATTCTCCAAGTTTGTAAAAAAAAAAAAATTATGTGATAAAATTACAAATTAACGATTTTCCTAAAACCTTGACCTTGACCTTGCTTCTTACTTTTCATGATTGATTTTTAGTGCTCCAAGGTACTATAGATTTACGTACTTGATATTCATTTCAACTTGATACCTCCACGCGTTCTTGAGAAAAAGGGTCTTGACAGACAGACAGACGGACGGATAACGAAGTGAGTGTGTACTATAAGGGTTCCGTTTTTTGCTTTTGTGGCATGGTACCCTAAAAAGACTTCAGTTAAAAGCCTCGGTACTTCAGTAACCAGGTCAATAAATTCCCAAAAAAAAAGATTACTTTTAATCATCTTTAAATGAGATTGGGCTCGACCACCTCCACCCGTAAACGCCTCACCTAATTAATGAACGGGACTTATTGATTTTTTCGATAAAACTAGTATGTGAGGCAGGCAGTCGTACAATATTTACATGGTTTCTCCTCGTTGTCTGCGAGCGGCAGCAGGCGGTACTTGGGCCTCGCGCGCGGCTTGCGCGGCGCACACAGCTTGCGCAGCGCACGCGCACTCGCCCAGCAACATGCGCCCAGCGCACACAACGCTGCCACGCCACCCAGGCTCGCATATACCACCGACCATTCTGATACACAAGTAAAAATAAATTATATTAAAAAAAACATTAATGAAATTGGTAAATAAATTAAATAATAATAATAATAAAAAAAATGTCGAAATGTGATTGTATTGAAAACTATGTCACATGAACGCGGTGTTTCTGTCCCGTTTGCGCAGCGTCCAAGCTGCGTATGAGGCGGTCAGTGAATGCCTATGCTGAACCATTCGTCCGTCAAAAGTCTACCCCTAAACTGGGTTTAGTCTAGCTTCAACTTTCTGACTAACTGACCGACTCCTTGATAATTCAAAAGTGCCCGTAAAAGGTTTAAGTAATTGAAAAAAATGCGTTGACTTTGAGTAATACTCAAAGTCAACGCATTTTTTTCAATTACTTAATTCACAGATGTGATGGATATCGACAAAGGTATGTAATGAAGTAATGAGGGTATGGCAGTGCAGACAGCATACTCACCGCAGTCGGGCTGCGCGTCAGGGTCCAACATCGCCAGCAGGCTCTGCATCCAGAAGGCGTCGCAGCGACACGTGCGCGAGGCGTGGTCGCACACGCCGCGCCCCGAGCACGTGCTCAGACAGCGCAGCGAGCGCACGCGCCCCCCGCCCCACGCCTCCCACCCGCCGCTCGCGCCGCGCACCAGGGAGAGTGCGCGCACGCCCTCTACTGCCTTATCCTGGGAACGAAATATACAATAGAAGCGAACTGCAGATAATCGTGGTGTGCTAAGAACGGTCGGCTTAAGAAAACCGTAACGGTACTTAGAACCATGTCGACTTAAAAAGTGACATCAAACATGTGACGTATTTCTTCAATTGACGAGTAATGAGCTTAAGGCGCGGACTGACTACGATTTTAAACGGCACACAACCACGTAATCTATTGTCACCATTAGCTGGCTTGAAGTAAGGTTGAAAATTGAAAATAATGTTGTGTTGCCGAGATGTGACTAAGCTGCGAAAGTGCATTTATTTTCCGGGTTTTCTTTAGATTATTCAGAATATACACAATAAATTAAATAATTGTCCGGTTAAAGTTAAAAAAAAAATTGCTGATTCTATTAAATTCTTAAAAAAAATAATGTCGTTATCGCTGAAAATACAGAGATGTTCGACGCCAAAGTTTATTTTTGTGGAGCAACTTCCAAATTTTTTATTGGGAATATCAAACTATTTTTTATTACTATTCTATTCGGTTAAAATTTTTCTTTAAACCCTTCTCTGTCTACTGTATTTTTTGCGTCGGATAGTTTCATTGCGTTACGTCATACTCGACAATCCAAGAAACCAATTTTTGTGGATACTAAGCTAATACCGCGCCTTAATGTGACACGTTCGTGGGCATGTGTTCATGTGAATTAATACAAATAATTATGGTCATATAATATTGATTTTAAAAACGAGTTGGCTTCGGCCTCTCGTACGCCTTCCAAAGGGCCGGGAAATATGTCAAAGACATTTTTAATATTATTAATAACTAGCTTCTGCCCGCGACTTCGTCCGCGTTAAATTTCTTGTACCCCCACCCAGCAACCCCGACGCATCGCATCGTAATGCCTGCCCGCGCTATTACTTCGCGCTCGGCTCCTAAGGGCCCTAGCGTGATGTTAAATAGACTATATCCTTCCGCATCGCCTGCCTGCGCTATTACTTCGCGCTCAGCTCCTAAGGGCCCTAGCGTGATGTTAAATATTCTATATCCTTCCCCATCGCCTGCCCGCGCTATTACTTCGCGCTCGGCTCCTAAGGGCCCTAGCGTAATGTTAAATATCCTATATCCTTCCGCATCGCCTGCCTGCGCTATTACTTCGCGCTCGGCTCCTAAGGGCCCTAGCGTGATGATAAATATACTATATCCTTCCTCATCGCCTGCCCGCGCTATTACTTCGCGCTCGGCTACTAAGGGCCCTAGCGTAATGTTAAATATCCTATATCCTTCCGCATCGCCTGCCCGCGCTATTACTTCGCGCTCGGCTCCTAAGGGCCATAGTGTGATGTTAAATAGCCTATATCCTTCCGCATCGCCTGCTCGCGCTATTACTTCGCGCTCGGCTCCTAAGGGCCCTAGTGTGATGTTAAATAGCCTATATCCTTCCGCATCGCCTGCCCATGCTATTACTTCGCGCTCGGCTCCTAAGGGCCCTAGCGTGATGTCAAATAGCCTATATCCTTCCCCATGGCCTGCCCGCGCTATTACTTCGCGCTCGGCTCCTAAGGGCCCTAGCGTGATGTTAAATAGCCTATATCCTTCCGCATCGCCTGCCCATGCTATTACTTCGCGCTCGGCTCCTAAGGGCCCTAGCGTGATGTCAAATAGCCTATATCCTTCCGCATCGCCTGCCCACGCTATTACTTCGCGCTCGGCTCCTAAGGGTCTTAGCGTGATGTTAAATAGTGTCGCGGACTTTTTTGTAGAATTATTTAAGACGGATGAGACTGCCATACATTGTTTTTAATTATAAACAACCGTTTAGGCAGCGCATGCAAAAAAGTCTGTTTAAAGAGGTATTTCTTTCCGACTTGTTAGACAAAACTTGTGATAGCTCGGCTAATATGCATGATATAAATATAATTTATAGTCTATAGCACTCAGGAATAATGTAGCTTTCTACCAATGAAAAAATTTTTAGAATTGGATCATTAGTTCCGGAGATTACCCCCTACATACAAACTTACAAACTTACAAACTTACATACAAATTTTACCTCTTTATAATATTAGTATAGATAGTATAGATAAAAACTTCTAATAGCATTAGATTGGCATAAAGACTGTTTCCCTTTCCTACTATTTTGCTGTGTTCAGGGTCTATAAGGATCTCAAACTATTTTAAGTTACCACCTAGGTACAGTCCCCGGCGATAAATATTGCACATCGACCTTTGGAAAGAGACAATCGGCTAATTTCGGCTTCGTAGAGCGTTATCTCTGTCGCACGAAATACAAACAGTCCGGTATCTATTAGGAGCTATTAAAACAATTATGATTTGCTTCTTTTGATAATTCTTTTTATTCTTTGTATAAAATAAACCAATTTTTCTATAAGTGATGGCTTTAGGTTGGGGTAAAATAAAATAAAAAAAAACATGTTCACATTATGTTTACGTATTTAATTATTTTGGAAAATTACAGCTGTAGTGTACATAATAAACACCGTTATACCTATTGTTTAATATATTGTTCAAAGTCCTTCTTGAAACTACAGTGGCATTTGCAACTCGCTCTTGAACCTTCTTAAAATAACAACTTACATTTTCATCTTCTTTTTTTTAAATCTGTCAGCTTTGGTTACAAAATATTTATAAACATTGTAGATAATTTCGCGTGACTGACCTCGTAAAGCTTTCCCTCTTTTTCATAAAGATGCCATAGTACAACTCTCAATTATTTAAATTTGGGTGTGTTAACAACTCTAAATATATATTTTGAACTGGACGCGACCGCACTCTATCGCACTTGAACAACGACTGACAAAACGTCACATAGGTAGTGTGCGACAGAGATAACGCTCTACGAAGTCGAAATTAGCCGATTGTCTCTTTCCAAAGGTCGATGTGCAATATTTATCGCCGGGTACTGTACACATTGTGGAATGCAATAAATGAGTAAGTAGTGAAATCCGAGAGCGATCAACGTTTTCGTGAGGTGATCGTACTACATTCCCGACTATGTGTTCGAACTGTTTGGCGCGATTATCCACAATACAAATGGTCCATTCAACGGTAAGGTAGTGAAAGCGACTTAAGTGCAAGTTGCAAAAGTCAATTTACAAACTAAATTCCAATTACTTAATGCCATACCAACCTTATGCATAATTTCAGTTTTGAAAACCGACCCATCATTTTGGCTCTATTTCTCTCTTCTTTTGGGTGTCGGAATGTGTAACCAATATCCTAATTTTAAATAGTGGCGAACAGAACAATGCTTCCTGCAACTGTGTTATAAAAGTTGAATTTAAGAAAGAATTGCCAAATATTCCTTACCTGTTCAGAGAGGTAGAAAATCAGCTGCGTATTTCCCGAATCAATTTGCCCGTGGACCTCGGTAACATTGACTCTAATATCATCTTTCAAGAGTAACGTCATCTTTTGCACCAAGGAGTCGAGTTGGCTTTGCGTGAAGGTTGATATTGGAATGTTCAGGGTTAACTCCATAAGGTTCATTTCGAGGGGGTCTGGCTTCACTTGGACGCTGACTGTGTCTTTGTCTGACTCCCCTTGATCGTCTGTCACTGTGAGTTCGTAGACGTAGCGTCCTGCTTCAATGTTTGTTAGCTGTAAAAAGTATGACGATAGTGTTAGTTTCTGCATTAAGATCTGCAGGGATTGTAATTAGGGCTAGATTTGGTATAGGTACTAGTATTTTTAGGGTTCCGTACCTCAAAAGGAAAAAACGGAACCCTTATAGGATCACTCGTGTGTCTGTCTGTCTGTCTGTATGTCTGTCTGTCCGTCTGTCCGTCTGTCACAGCCCATTTGCTCCGAATCTAATGAACCGATTAAGTTAAAATTTGGTACACATATGGATTTCTGTGACCCAAACACGTACAGCTAAAGTAAATATATGAATTTTGAATATGAGAGTCACTTTTAGGGGGAAAATAAGAAAATTAAAAAAAAAAGTTTTGTAAACTGTACCGAGTGACATATCAAATGAAAGGGCTTACTATGAGGGTCTCAAATATATTTTTTTTATAATTTTAAAATTTATTGTTTTAAAGTTATTTAAGAAAATAGACGAAAATTGACCATTCCCCCCCCCTTATCTCCGAAACTACTGAGCCTAAAATTTTGGAAAAAATATAGAAAATAGTTCTATACCTGTAGATTACAGGAAAACCTATAAGAAGTCTGTGGTCTTAAAATAACATGGTAAATCTATGTATATAAAAAAATCAAAGTCCTGACTGAGTCACTGACTAATATACCAACGCACAGCCCAAACCAATAGACCTAGAGACTTGAAATTTTGCACATAGATACCTTATATAGTGTAAACATCCACTAAGGAAGGATTTTTGGAAATTCCATCCCTAAGGGGGTAAAACAGGGGATGAAAGTTTGTATGAAAAATCCTATCCTTTGAGTTAATAGACTTGAAACTTAGCACGAATATTCATCTAAGTAAATTATAAAGTTTATCATTTTTAGTTTTCCTAAACTACCCCCTAAGGAGGGATTGGGGGTATCAAAGTTTGTATGGAGGAGCTTTAACACGCGGTCCGATTAACTAAAAACTCAGTTTGTATACTTGAGTTGAAAACAAAAATTAAGACTAACGTGTATTAGGGTTTTCCAAAAATCTACCCCTAAGGGGTGAAAAGTTAATTTTATAGCTGAGGATTTTATTGTGGGCTTGATTAACTCTAAAATTGGTGTAAATAATGTTTGAGTCAAGTTATGGAAACATACCAGACGATTTTTGAAATTCTTTAGGTATCTGTGTTCGTGAAAACAGAGATACAGTTTATATGAAAAATCTTATTAATTTGGTTAATGAACTTGAAACTTAGCACAAATACTTGCATAAGTAAGTAATAATGTTTGTCATTATTATTTTTTCAAAACTACGCCTCAAATTAGGTTTAGGGATGTTAAAGTTTGTATAGAAGAATTTTAAAGCGCAGTCCGATTAAAAAAATGGTACTTTGAGTCAAGTTAGGAAACTTGCCAAACGAATTTTCACCGATTTTGACGGCATATAGCTGATGTTTTAAGGAGTAACTTAGGCTATTTTTATTTTAGAAAAATAATTAGGGTACCGCGCAAGAAAATTAAAATCCATGAAATCAGACAACCACGTACAGCCCAGTACAAACTTACTAAGCCTCCGCTGTCTATTACGGCTATGACCGACCCCTTAAAAATTTAAGGGGTCGGTCCCCATACAGCATACTTTTCATTTTGAAAAAAAAAAAAAATTAATCTAGCATGTGGGGTGTCATGTCATTATTTCATCACCGCTGCTCTCAAAACGGTGAAGGAAAACATCGTGAGGAAACCGGCATGTCGTAGAACCAAAAATTCGAAGACATGTGACATCTACCAACCCGCACTGGGCCCGCGTGGTGGATTACGGCCCACTCTCTCACCGAGAGGAGGCCTGTGTCCCAGCAGTGGGAACATTATAGGCTGATTATGTGTTATGTGGGGTGTCATCGCCTAGAACTCATTGAGTAGAGTACAAACATATTTTTTTTTCTCTTTTAAAATTAAGAAATAGGGGGCCGTAAAAGTTGTAAATTTTAGACCATTTTTGTACGAGCTCTAGCGCAACAATTCAACAAATTAGGAATTTGAAACTTCTTTATACCATGTAAGTACCATGAATACTGTATTTAATCAACAATACTGAAAACGGCGATTCATAAGGTATTTTGTTTAAACATGGGTGATTTTCTGCAACTGCAAAAAATAACCTTGTAATTCACAGTATCATTATAAAATAAGTAAAAAGTTATCTTTGCGATTGTTAAACATATAATATGGTACGGAACCCTTCGTGCGCGAGTCCGACTCGCACTTGACCGGTTTTTTTTTTAGTAAAGATCGATATTTTTTTATGATTTATAGAAAACCAAATATGAAATGTTAAAAGCCTGGGATCAACAACATAGAATCTTCAGTATATCTACAACGGTACAGTACGACAAGGTTCCATCGTTTATTTTCGGAAAAACCGAACTTTACCCAATTAAATTTGACTGGTCCAGTGACGGAATTAGTGCGTCAATCTATAATCATTTACGTGAGAATATCAATCAATTTCTATTGGTCGATAGTCAACATTTTATTCGTTATATATATACAGGGTGTCCGGTAAAGGATGGATAACCTTGGAATAGCATATTACAGACATGATGGCCGTTCTTAAAAAAATACAAAAAAAAAAATATCCCCACTAGTAGGTACACACGGCTACACATCAAGCTATACATTTCTAGTTTAGACTGACCTCTCATTGTAAGGAAATCCTATACAATGCGAGATCAGCTTATACTGAAAATTTGATCTGTTGTCGTGCGTACATTATGATTTTTTGGAGTCTCCAAAAAATATTTCTTTTTTAATATTTTTTTTTTGTATTTTTTTTAAGAACGGCCATCATGTCTGTAATATGCTATTCCAAGGTTATCCATTCTTTACCGGACACCCTGTATATGTCGTCGCAAACGATTTCAAGACGACAACATTAAATTACACTACCTGTTGATTTCATAATATTGCCCAAACTGTGTTAACTTAATTCTGATTGGTTGATCGGTGAGTACAGTGAACGCCGTGAGGTGGCGCTTAAATTTCCCGCCATACCTACACGTGGACAGAGTCGATAAAAAAAAAGGCTAGTCTCACTTTGCTGTAGCTGACGCCAGAGTACAAATCATACGATCGAAACTGTCACGTTCACCGAACAAGCTTTTGTTCCTTGCTACTACTAACGACAACTATTAAATCGCCGAATAAACGTGACTGTGATTTTGTACTTCAATCTACGTTTTACTGGTTTACCAGAGTACCCTCCTACCTACCTCATGGAACCCGCACCAAGAGACGATGACAAAGACCCTATTATCGCTACGCCCACGCTTCCGCCGTCATATATATTTCCGTTTTTCCGAAAATAAACTATATATGCGTGTGGTGTGAGGGCCACTTTATTGAAACTCTTTGAAAACATGCTTAGGATTTAGTGAACATTCCCAAACAATTGTGAAAGTTGGAATCAGATTTTGTGAAAGTCAACTTTGCGAGATATGGACTGTAAAGTGGGGCCCTCAGTTCTCACATAGAGGATTGAGGGCCCGCCTGTACCTGACAAACTATGGACACTACAGATAAAGTCTTTATGCCAAAATCTAAGCTTATACCAAACAAAATTTGTGAAAACAAGATATTATCGCAAAACACTGTCCTACTTGGTATATCTTCGTTCAAAATGGGCCCTCAATCCTCACACACGTAAAAGTTTATCACGCAAATACCATGAAACCATTAACTTATAGCTATTGTTTGTAATCCTATAAGATACTAAATAAATTGTGAAAATTTGTGAAAGCAAGAGCAGGTCACCATTTCTTGTTGTTTGAAAGTTATGACCTTGACAAAATCCGGGCCCTCAATCCTCCATTTATTTTGTTTTCCGTTTGAATACGCTTATCGTATGAAAGATTAGACAAATACAAAATAGTCTCTTTTTGTGAAAAAAATTGTGCAACAAATTCGATACTAGAAAACAATTAAAAGACCCTTTATTGTAAATAAAAATCGAGTTTTATTTTTGTTCCCTGAATTAGGAAATAGGGTGACCACGATACGGTATTTTACTCTATATGAGAAAAAATCTTAAAATATATTATTTAGATAGATTAGGCAAAAAGCAGTCGGAAAATATTAGTTTTAGTTCAATAACAATATAAATTTTAAAATTAAATTTTCAGGTTTTTTTAATGTTTTCTCAAACCATGAAATAGTAGCCGCCATTTTATGACGTCATTCGGCTGTGTGAATTAAAAAAGTGTCAACTATTAATTGATCAGTGTATCTCTTAGAGCAGGTATAGCTTTCACTTTAAAATCAAAATCTTTTATCTTTATCTTTATCTTTCTAATCCAAAACTCCTCGATTTTATGTGAAAATGTTTGGAACATAATAATCCTTAAATAAAATTATATATCAACATTCACTACTCCAAGATAACTACCCATACAACTATGTGTATTATAACATACAGGGTGGAATTTTGTAATGACACCTGGAAGGAAGTACTCTTAATAATGCAGATAGAAAATTTTACTCAAAACATTCCTTTATTTTTGAATAGAAAGCAAACTGCATTCAAAGATTTTCGAAATTTCTCTTCTCCCACAACCGGGAATCGAACCGGCTAAAATCTGAAACAATTATACCCTGTACTTTTATTGCATCGATCGTTAGGGTCAATTATAAGGATGAAATCTCTCTAACAAACATGATAAATTAAATGAAAGGAAAACCAGGAAATCTTAAATTAATTTAATTTTTTACAAAAAATGGTAAACTAACTAATTAGTTGCTCGAAATGGGCTCCATTCTCTTGGATACACAAATTTATTCTTTTAACGAATTCATTTCTAGTAACCTTTAATAAAGTGTTGTGGTGAATATTATAAATCGTATTCTGAACTTCAACTCTCAACTCGTTGTCATTCGCATAAGATTTCATGTAAATTTGATTTTTTACATATTCCCACAAAAAAAAATCTAATGGGGTGAGATCTGGCGATCTCGCAGGCCATCTGATTGTGCCGTTTGTACCAATCCAGGTATTAAAATGAAAGTATTGTCACCCTACCCTGCTACACACTTCAAAAATAGTTGATTTCGGTATCTATTAAGATTTTTAGTTTAATCGTTATTCTTATTAGTAACAAATAACATCAATTTGTTGCACAATTTTTTTCACAAAAAGAGACTATTTTGTATTTGTCTAATCTTTCATACGATAAGCGTATTCAAACGGAAAACAAAATAAATGGAGGATTGAGGGCCCGGATTTTGTCAAGGTCATAACTTTCAAACAACAAGAAATGGTGACCTGCACTTGCTTTCACAAATTTTCACAATTTATTTAGTATCTTATAGGATTACAAACAATAGCTATAAGTTAATGGTTTCATTGTATTTGCGTGATAAACTTTTACGTGTGTGAGGATTGAGGGCCCATTTTGAATGAAGATATACCAAGTAGGACAGTGTTTTGCGATAATATCTTGTTTTCACAAATTTTGTTTGGTATAAGCTTAGATTTTGGCATAAAGACTTTATCTGTAGTGTCCATAGTTTGTCAGGTACAGGCGGGCCCTCAATCCTCTATGTGAGAACTGAGGGCCCCACTTTACAGTCCATATCTCGCAAAGTTGACTTTCACAAAATCTGATTCCAACTTTCACAATTGTTTGGGAATGTTCACTAAATCCTAAGCATATTTTCAAAGAGTTTCAATAAAGTGGCCCTCACACCACACGCATATTAAACTATGGAACCTTTGAACGTTGTAGTGTACAAGGTTATTTTGGCGTGTGGCCAAAATCGGAACTAACGTCGCCATCTCGTTTTGTCAATACAATTTCTGTGAAACAATTGCAAAATTGTTTACCAACAACGCCCCCCTGTCAATGTCATTTAGGCGCCAAAATATCCTACATACCGTTCACAGTTATTTTACCTCTGACAGCTCAGAGCAGCAACCAAACAGCAACTTTAATGCAACGAACTTAAAAATCCCTGTGATTTTGACAGACTTGGCAATGGTAGCAATCCAAAAGCAACCTTATTGCATCGCCAATAAAGATCACTGTGATTTGGACAGAGATGTCAATGGTAGCCACCTAAAAGCAACCTTATTATAAGGATAATAAAGATCACTGTGATTTTGACAGTGATGCAAAATCAGAGGTATATAGTAGCACTATAGCCGACGACGCAAGCATCAATGTTTTTTTGGCCCATCAAAAAAGGGTATTTATTTTTGACTCAACGCTTTTCCTACCATATAGTTCGCATAAGAAACTAAAGCAAAATTCTATTCTATCTAGCTCGTATTGTCTGACTAGGGCAAAAGCATCTCTCTCCTTTTCCCCACACTGATAGATTCAGCAGACAAACCTGTATCTCGTATATCTATACTAAAGCTAAAGACTTTTTGTTTGTTTGTTTGAACCCGCTAATCTCTGGACCATCAATAGGAATTGTAAAATTTTTCTTGCATTTGATAGCTCAATTCTTGAGGAAGTTTATAGGCTATTTAACATCTCGTTAAGACCCTTAAACCCCTCAAGTGTCAAATGCACCCCATGTGTGCATAAGGAAAAACCTTTAAATAGTGGTATATAAGCTTATATCGCATATATATAAACATAAAAAAACATCATCCGATGGAAAACCAATCGTCATCAGTAGTTATGAGCACCTATGGAGTTCGCAACTACCCCCCCCAGCGTGCCAAATGCACTCCATGTGTGCATAAGGACAAAACTTTACTTAGTAGGTAGGTATATAAGCTTAAATCACATATATATATAAACGTAAAAAAACATCATCCGATGGAAAACATATCCTCATCAGTAGTTGTGAACCTATAGGGTTCGCAACTAACCCCCAACCCCCCCACCGCTGGGGTTTTGGGTCTAAAAATAGCCTAAACTCAGACACGTGAGGGATTAAGAGCCGGGCAAAAAGGATAAACATTCAGAAAGAACGCTAAAAGAAAACGAATTAATAGCGCGGGCGGGAAATGTGGCTGTTAAATTAGTAAATTGTGGTGTCTTACGAATTCCACGCGAACGAAGTCGCGGGCAGAAGCTAGTTTATAATAAAACTAGCTTTTGCCCGCGGCTTCGCCCGCGTGGATGTCGGAAAATATCCCATGGGAACGTTCATGTGGAAAACATAGGGCCGTCCGATATAACTGTGCAAACTCAAATCGCTACGATATCACGATATATCGTTACCGTGTATAGTAGGCATAAAGCTACCAGTCGGCATGATTTTTTCCGACATCTTCAACAGTCGTCGTCATATTTCAGCCAATTTACACAAAACGATAATGAATTACTCTGAATCACTCCGTTCATTGGAGAAAACCGTATGAAAATCCGTTCGGTACTTGTTGACATTATCGCATTCAAACAGACAGAATTACGTGGCGGGGGGACTTTGTTAATTACTTAATAGTAGATTATGCACCGAGGGGCTAAAGTTGTGTCTTATGTCACGGGCGTCATATTGAATCTCGAGCGCAATGAAGGATTCGGGATTTAACTCCCGAGCGCAGCGAGGTAGTTAAGAGTTTAACTCACGAGCGAAGCGAGGGAGTTAATACAAGAATCCTGAATGCAGCGAGGGATTCAAGCTAGCCCAAGGCAAAGACACCTTTAGCCCAGAGGAGGATACTCTACTTTTTACACCTACTGTGAGAAAATAATAGCCATAGTACGAAAAACAAAGTATTTATTAAATAAACAAACAGTAAGAATAACATATTTAGAACTAGTTAGTTATATGCACTTACATATTAATTGAAGTTAATGGTAACATTTGAGACATTAGTCCAGTTGTGCAAAGATAAAGTTAAGTTTTTATTTGGTACGTTTATAGATGTTGATGTGTAATTTAAAAAAAAAAAAAACTTGAGAGGTGTCAAGGGACACCCGGATGGAACGAAGTTCCTTTCGATTAATTAGTGAAGGAATTGTAACAAAATTTTATTTTTATACTTATCATCATCATCATCATCATCATCATCATCATCATCATCATCATCATCACCACCACCATCATCACCATCATCATCACCATCATCATCACCATCATCATCATCATCATCATTATCATCATCATCACCATCATCATCATCACCATCATCATCATCATCACCATCATCATCATCATCATCATCATCGCGACACCACACTGTTCAATGCGAAATAGAAATGAAAATATCTGGCTTGCTTTCTATAAGAGAGAGAGAGAGAGAGACAGACAGAGAAACATGCGCACGCCGCACGGCTTACAATAGCTACCTATAGCAAAAAGTGTCGTGACAACTTTTCGTGAGACTTTTTTCCGTCTAGCCCCCTTTCACAACGCGCGATAAGGAACTTCGTTCCAAAATTTAAAAAAATAAATTAAAAAAAAATGAAAAATGGTTCGTATTTATCTAATTATTCTTACAATATTATGTCTTCGAAAACATGGCAACGATATGAAGAAGCAGTCGTTATGATTTTGTAGGAAATCGAGAATATCATCCACGCGTAGTAAGGGTTTCGAGAATAGCTTTCCTCTTTCTGGCACCAAAAGGTGTTTGTTAGTACTATACTGCCAATTTAGCTGAGCATGTGAGATTCCAAATTCAAATCACATTATTGACCAGCGGGTCATAATGAAATCCAGTACAACATTATTGACCGGCTGTGCCCCCGGCCACTAATGACTCACTTTAGGTTAAGGTTGCTTGACATATAATTTGACATTTTCGAGCAGGTGGTGTGAAAAAATTATTATGCCCTCAAATAATTTCCTCGAAAAAATGTCGAATGAAATAAAAACTAAATGTTACCTAAAGATTCGAACTATGACTACATTTCCAATCCCTTAAATCTCTTAAAAATAGGTAGGTACACAAACATTTGTCAACCCCTATTGTACCCCTTAGGGGACGATTTTTCAAAAACGCTGTACCATATATTTCTTTATTTCCTACCAAAAGCATAAATTTGAATTTTCATATCCCTAACTTAAGAAATACTGGGTTTCCCTTACAAACTTTCATCCCCTATATCACCCCCTGTAGTATTGTTTTTGAAAGTATCCTATGTCCTTTCCCAGTATGCTATATACATATGTAAATTTTAAAATCAACCCCTATTTTACCCCCTTAGGGGATGATTTTTCAAAAACGCTGAACCGCATATTTTTTTATTTCCTATCAAAAGCATACATTTTAATTTTCACATTCCTAACTTTAGAAATACTGAGTTCCCATACAAACTTTCATCCCCTATATCACCCCCTGTAGGATTATTTTTTAAGACAAAAAGTAGCCTATGTCCTTCCCCAGGATACTATATAAAGCCTTGCCAAATTTTATCGAAATCCGTGCAGTTTTGTAAATTTTAGAATCAACCCCTATTTTACCCCCTTAGGGTATGATTTTTCAAAAACCCTGAACCGCATATTTCTTTATGTCCTATCAAAAACATACATTTTAATTTTCACAACCCTAACTTAAGAAATACTGAGTTTCCCATACAAACTTTCATCCCCTATATCATCCCCTGTAGGATTATTTTTGTAAAAAAGTAGCCTATATCCGTCCCCAAGATACCGTCTATAGCCTTGCCAAATTTTATCGAAATCTGTTTAGTGGTTCTGGGTTTCCCATGCAAACTTTCATCCTCTATATCACCCCCCGTAGGATTATTTTTCAAGACAAAAAGTAGCCTATGTCCTTCCCCAGGATGCTATATAAAGCCTTGCCAAATATTGAAATCCGTGCAGATTTGTAAATTTTAAAATCAACCCCTATTTTACCCCCTTAGGGGATGATTTTTCAAAAACGGTGAACCGCATATTTCTTAATTTCTTACCAATAGCATAAATTTGTTATCCCTAACTTAAGAAATACTGGGTTTCCCTTACAAACTTTCATCCCCTATATCACCCCCCGTAGTATTGTTTTTGAAAGTATCCTATGTCCTTTCTCAGTATGCTATATACAGCCTTGCAAAATTTTGTCGAAATCCGTGCAGTTTTGTAAATTTTAAAACCAACCCCTATTTTACTCCCTTAGGGGATGATTTTTCAAAAACGCTGAACCGCATATTTCTTTATTTCCTATCAAAAGCATACATTTTAATTTTCACATTCCTAACTTTAGAAATACTGAGTTCCCATACAAACTTTCATCCCCTATTCACCCCTGTAGGATTAGTTTTTAAGACAAAAAGTAGCCTATGTCCTTCCCCAGGATGCTATATAAAGCCTTGCCAAATTTTATCGAAATCCGTGCAGTTTTGTAAATTTTAAAATCAACCCCTATTTTACCCCCTCAGGGGATGATTTTTCAAAAACCCTGAACCGCATATTTCTTTATTTCCTATCAAAAACATACATTTTAATTTTCACATCCCTAACTTAAGAAATACTGAGTTTCCCATACAAACTTTCATCCCCTATATCACACCCCCTAGGATTATTTTTGAAAAAAAAAGTAGCCTATGTCCGTCCCCTGGATACCATCTATAGCCTTGCCAAATTTTATCGAAATCCGTTCAGTGGTTTAGGCGTGAAAAGGTAACAGACAGACAGACAGACAGACAGACAGAGTTACTTTCGAATTTATAATATTAGTATGGATAACGCTCACTTACCATAAGTACAGGTTGCGTATCAGAGTTAAGTATAACAGTGCCGGCGGCAAGTCCAGAAGGCGATCGAGTCCACTTCCACGCGACGATACGGAAGTCGTCCGAAGACTTGGAGCCGTTCAGTATCAACACAGTCACTGGCAGGTTTAGTACTAGGTCACCACCTGCGTCAGCTTTTGGAGGACTGTTCTTGTCTGTAGGTGTTGGAATGATTATTGGATTAAAAATTCTTCAACGAATGTAATCTTTTGAAGAGCTATGTATTTTGTATACCCATAGTAACGCTCTACGTATAAGGTATAGCATAATGCAATTGTCCAGCGGGCATCATGTGACATGTGACTCTTATGTCATTGTAATAAGATATAAATTGGAATGATTGACGCGCGTTCGTGAAATGCAACATCTGTAAGAAAATTGGACAAACCCACATAAAATTATAATCTAATGAAAGTGAAACGACATTCAAGTAAATAATTAGTATATATCCCATCGAAGTTCCTTTTAACTTCTAACTCATGCAATATGTATAATGCAGAGGTGAATATTATAGATGGCTGACCATCTTTACATACCGAGATTCCTCCGTGCCTCGGAAAGCTCGAGAAGAAAAGAAATTCGTGGATCTTTGACAGTCGATACGGGTCGTCAGAAGCCCGAAAATCTGACAACCAGTCTTACCAAGGGATATTTTATTACCCAGTAACTGGGTTGTGGAGGTCAGATAGGCAGTCGCTCCATGTAAAATACTGGTATTCAGCTGCATCCGGTTAGACTGGAAGCCGACCCCAACATAGTTGGGAAAAGGCTAGGCAGATTGATTGATTGAGGGGAATATTATTATTTTATTTTGAAGTTATTGCACATTGCAGATTTTTTCATTAGGCTAATTAGGGGAATTTGCATTGAAGATTTAAAATTACCAACAAAAATGTACTTACAGAAATCTCGGTTCTATAACCTAATAATGATGCATTTGTGCAATGAGTTCAACATTAATTTTTACAAGAAAATTATGTAAAGTCGGGTCGCGAAACGGAAAGAAGATCGCACATCACACACACACACGTGCACATTAGAAGGACCTTCTAATGTGCGACCGCGACCGCAATACATTAATCGACGCTCCCCACGTAAAGTATTGAAACTGCAAAACCTCTACTTTACAGGAGAGCGATTTTAATGTCGATGTTTTAGTATGTTCATTTCATGTATTTTCGATTTTGTTTGATTGAAAAATAGTTGAGGGTATAAAAATTGGTACATCATTTTTATATAGAATTGTACATCTTTATCTCTACTTGCTATTAGTGCAATAAAACGAAAATGGCTTTTTTGCAATTTCGATAGTATACGTGGGGGCCGTCGATTTGTGCGCGAGCGATAGTGGATAAGTAATGAGGGGTCATTGTACGAAATTCTTTCTGCTTCGCGATCGGACTTTATGTACAAACTTACTTTGAGTAACGGTGACGGTGACATTATCAGATGCAGAGTTCCCGTTATCGTCGAGTACAGTCAGCGAGAACACGTATTGCCCCTTCG
Organism: Cosmia trapezina; assembly: GCA_905163495.3. NCBI lineage: Eukaryota > Metazoa > Arthropoda > Insecta > Lepidoptera > Noctuidae > Cosmia > Cosmia trapezina. The sequence goes on from LR991038.1 coordinate 14,289,775, forward strand.
TGAGACCAGTGGCGTTGGCAACGGACTCGTTAAAATTGACAATGTTAGAGTTAGTGGGGCCGGAGAGACAACGCCAGGTGTACGCGACTATCCTATGATCATCGTGCGATGCAGAACCGTTCAGGACGATCCACGTTTGAGGTAGTGATATGAACTGCAAATATATTTTATTACAACTATCGCAGCTGTCATTGGCTGAAGTTATAGTTAATGCATTTCACGAGTGCGCGTTGTAATTTAAACTGTAAGAATGTCAATGTTGATAAAAGTCATATGTCGCATTCTCGTGATTTGCACTAACTATAGTCATGATTCATTGTGATAAAGACAGTAATTATTTATATTAGAAAACTGCCAACACAATTCGTAAAATGACACAATACATATTGAGTTATACATAATTATTTATTCTACAGTTTACTGTGCAATATTAAAACGAACCATTATTTCGGATATCCGTTGTGATAACTTGCATAGATCGTCGATAGTGACATGCAATGATCTCTTATCATACTTTATACGCCTCCACCACAATTTTACATAAGTAACATTTGTTTTAGTAGCCATACACCATGAAACCAGCATGCATGTATACAAGATAGAAGGTACACAGTCCATTTGATCCTCTGGATAAATGTACAGTGGTTAGTAAAAAAAATATAAGGACGGTCGTGCATATTAATCCTGTATTTTACATATTTGCAAATACGTACATACAATTACATTCCAATTTAGTACGTAGAATTTCAAGTATAATTTATTATTATTAAGCAAATTCTACACTCCCACCCCATTGCCTAGTACCAACGTACTTGCCTAATTATGGGAAAGTGGCATTTAACTACTTCAGCTCAATTTAAAGTTGGCCCCTGTTTGTCGTAGCGCTTTCGTTACTTTTACTTTTCCAGCAAGTTTTTTTAGCTTAGCAGTACCTTTTTCCAGTTAACTTTACTTACGTTAACTTGTTTTTTCAGCAAAATTTAAGCTTATCAGCAATCTGATTTTATTGACCTGATTTTATTGAATGTAACTTGCTTTTGTTTTAATAAACCTGAGGGCCTTGCTCATAAGTATTATGATTTACTAGCCCGATAGGAAATTCGGGCACGGTCTTATTCGAAATGTTTGTAGTACTTACGGCTTCTGCCTGTGCGTCGGCTACAGGCGGGGTGTTGGTCGGTGGTTTAACGAAAACATGCACATCTGCTGTGGAAGACTGGCCCGAAGAATCTGTCACTTTTAACACGAATGTGTACACTCCTTCCGAAAGATTCGACAACTGGAATAGTTTGAAAATAGCGTTTATTAATGATGATGTTTTTCAATAGTTGAAGTGGTGTTTTCTGGTATAAACTTTTATTTATTTATTTATAATAGGTATATACTTTATTGTACACCAGGAAATACATAGCAAAAAAAATAACACTACAAAAAATACAATGGTCTGCCTTATCGCTTTCTGCGATCTCTTCCAGGCAACCTTAGAATAGATAGTGATTGCGTGCGACATTTTCTCAATAATTAAGAAAACCATGAGGTGGTAAGCTTCGGCATTTGACAGTGTACAAGAAGTAATTAGCCCAAAATCCCAGTAGAAGGTTTTGCTTTGTAGTTAACGCCTTTCAAATGACACGATAAAACATCGTAGATCTACGATGTTTTATCGTGTCATTTGTAGTTAGCATTTACCTCAAACCTCATGATTTCATGAAATCGCTAGATTTGAGGTAAATGATAACTTATGGAGTTGTATTGCTGATTCTAATGATTATAATTCTGTAAAGCCATATTAGCTACGGCCGCGAATCATATTTTAATCAACATACAAGCTCACACTGACCTACAAATTGCAAAAAACGTAAGAAATTTTGAATTTCGCGGGCTACCCTGGCGCATCATCCTTAATGGCAAATGTTCGTAATAGTCCGAATCAGGTTCTTACGGAAAGAAAAATTTCAAAAGTTGCCAGGCAAAATTGGAAAATTCGGGAAAACTGAAAATGAAATTTTTGTATGAATTATTGAAATTTGGACAGGACAACGCCTGTCAGCGTCGAATCAGCGTGCCTATGATAAATGATCGCGTTATTTCTAATCATAAACTACTCTAAAAACCTTCATAATAGGCAAAAATGTTCATAAAAGGAGGAAACATTGTTAACACACCATGCGCTAGATTGATAAGTGGCGATAACAATGAAAGGATATGATTATAAACCTCGTTTTTTCATTAACCGTTATCTATGGCATTTATTTTATGTTTATAATAATGAATGGAAATAATTAGAATACGAACGGAATAGCTTTTACAAATTATTTTACATGAGCTCGTGGCTAAGTAATAACAGCCGTACGGGTCGATCCATCAGCTAAGCTTGCCGGGGCTGGTGCGTGTATGGACCATCTGTACATACCGAGACTCCTCCGTGCCTCGAAAACCACGTTGGTCCCGGCTGTCATTCGTGGATCTTGACAGTCGTTACAGGTCGTCAGAAGCGCGAAAGCCTGACAACTAGTCTTATCAAGGGGATATCGGTAATGCGATACCCCTTGATAAGGAGGTCAGGTAGGCAGTCGCTCCATGTAAAATACATGTATTTGGCTGCATCCGGTAAGACTGGAAGCCAACCCCAGCATAGTTGGGAAACGTTACGCAGACTTTACACGAGCTAGCGTGAGATTGAGACGGTTACAGATTTTTAAACAAACAAAGTACTTTGTAATTGGTTGGCGAATAAATGATGATGAATAAATTATGATTTTTGGAAATCTTTTCTTTTGACATTGGTACGGTCAGCAACATAAGTCGATTAACACTGCTACTTTTACACATCATGTATATTAATACAAGATGTTTTTATTATCTCCTCTTTTCCTAGAATAGTCTAGTAGATCTTTTAATTATTTTACTTCTGTTCCGATTTTAATTAAACATCTTGCTCAATAATTATGATTTCAAAAACTGAAGTGTTAATCGAGTTTTGATGCTGACTGTACCTACCGATACCCATCACGTCTATGGAGTTTCGCCAATTAATGGAAAAGCCCTGCATTTTATTGAAGCAATATATGGCGGGTCATAACTGTCGAATTCATTAGGAGTTCAATAGTACCCTATGTAATAAGTTAAGCGTTCTGGGCCATAATATGGACGGAGCAAATAAATTGTATGAGGATTTCTTTTCAGTAGTGCACACTGAATTCAATAAAACTTTTGAAAAGGAAACAAAAAATGTTTGCCCTAACTTTTTATTTAGTGACTGGGCAACTAGAGGTATTAGGATAAGTAGGCAAAGACTATTCGAACTGTATGGCCTTAAGCCTTACATTAACACTGAAACGTTCAACAAGTACGTGGCTACTTATTCCAAAATTTTTAGAAATACCTGCAAAATAGCTACAGCCCTGTACATTAGCAACAAGATCAAATCAGCAGAAAATAAAGTAAAAACAGTGTGGAAAGTTATAAACAATGAAACTAATAGGAAAAAATACGAAACACAGATTATACATTGGAGACTTCTCGTGGTGACAAGCTCTAACTTAGAAGTAGCTCAAGAATTTGTACACTTCTTTACAAATATACCATCTAAAACGACGGAAGCTTTAAATTCCTCACCCGATGTCTCAATTGATTTATTAAGAGCGAACGTTCCAAGCTGCCCCTGGTTGAATTTCAATTTAAACATATAAACCCTATGGTAGTTATAAAAGCTTTTCGGCAAATTAATATCAAATTGACCGAAGATCTATGGGGAATGTCTATCAAAGTTTGTGCATCCATAATTGAAACTATAGCACCATACTTAGCATTAATATTTAATTTGTCTTCCCGGATTTAGTGAAATTTAGTAAGGTTGTACCACTTTTTAAATCTGGGGACAGTAAAGACACCAACAATTATAGACCAGTATCTGTGTTGCCTAACTAAAAAATCAAACTTAAAGATAAACAAAAAAACACCACCATACGCGAGAAGACACGAGTGATAGACGCCCTACAACACTCGCAGAAACTGAAGTGGAAATGGGCGGGCCACGTAGCACGCTCCGAAGACGAAAAATGGAGTAAAAGAACCACCATGTGGGCAGGCCCAAAAGGAAACCGGAAACAAGGACGGCCCCGAGAAAGATGGGTCGACGAGATTGAAAAAGTAGCGGGGCAAAATTGGCCTGCAGCAGCACAGGACAGGAAAGAGTGGCAAGAAAGGGAGGAGGCCTTTACCCAAAGAGGGGTCCTTAATTAATTTATTATTTACTTGTTTTTAAATCATTTTTTTGTTAACCTTCTTTAAATTAAGGAATAAAGAGGCTTTTTTATTTTATTTATTTATTTATCTGTGTTGCCGGTATTCAGCCTTAATTTTTAAGATAAATAGACGTGCATCAAATCTTGACGACGTAAATAACGCCCTACTGCAGGTTCAAAATTGGTCCACTGCTAATAATTTAGTATTAAATGGGAAAAAGACTAAATGTATAAGATTTGCTTTACCAAATGTTAAAAGTACTGATTGTAACATAGTATTGAATAAAGAGAAACTAGAATTCGTCGCTAAAACTGTTTTCCTGGGCATCACGCTCGACTCAAGGCTGCAATGGGGTCCTCATTTAACATCTGTTGCAGGACGGCTAAGTTCAGCAGCATATGCTGTGAGAAAAATACGTCAGTTTACTGATGTAGATACCGCGAGGATAGTTTATTTCAGTTACTTTCATAGTATTATGTCTTACGGTATCTTACTATGGGGACGGGCTGCAGCAGTGGCGTGCACAGAGATTTCAGACAGGGTATGCACGGTTAAAATAAAAGAAAAAACTTAAGTACCAGTTTCAGCGGACGGAGTCCCACCGACTAGATACCCGACTCTTACCACACGGCGCCATTGGCTTCGCATGGCGTTTGTTTGCGACCACCAAAAATATCTAAATTATTTAAATCTGAACATCCGTTATATGTAGATCCAAATATATAATTTTTATGTTGATTTGTAAATAAAATGCAAGGTAATAAATACAATATGTTTGTGTGTACACAACCTTTAGCTGTTAGCCAGAAACAATTATCATAATACCTTAGCATAATACTTTTTATGTAAATAACGAGTAAGTAGCATTACCTACCTTTTTTTTGTGTTAAACCAAACCCCGGGTACACACGGACCCCTTTGCAATCAATTTAACTTCTTCCTCAAAAGATAACGTCGAAAAAGCGGCAGATTTTAATTTATTTGAACACACTTGGCCAGCACAGGTCTCAGGGGTATAATTTTTCGTTTTTTACAATAAACTTACTGAATAATTACTTAGACAATCAATCAGTTCCGCCCAGAAATACAACCGAACAATGATATTAAATCAATCGAAACAAGAAATATGGCGAAAAACATAGCAATTACGAACTAATAAATTGATTAATCCGACTAAAAAAAGTTGATCCTCTACAATCAACAAATAAGCGGTGCTTATACGGCTTCTCAATTTGGACGGTTTGCAATGTAAGCTCTGCTTCTAAAACTCCAACACGCGCACACATTTTCATGCACACAGTCACACTTTTGCTGTGTACTACACGAGAATTCACGAGATGCGTTGTATGAAAAATAAGCAAGACGTAGCAGTGCTTTTGCTCACGGGAGCGCTGCTTGCGCGGTGAATCGGTGGCGCGTGTTCGCCGCTCCAACCAGTTAGTTCCATAAAAAAGTAATAGATGGCGCGGAATCGCATTATAAACACGGGAATTCAAATGACGGAAATTATATTCATTTAATACCTAGGTACCATGTTTTTTTTTTAAATTTAAATACTTATTTATCATTTAGAGGGGCATGTATGTATGGGACTACAGGGTATGCAGAGCTTATTTGCATGTATGGAGTGCACGCCACTGGGCTGCAGATATAGAATCTATTTTTATTCTGCAGAAAAGAGCCATCAGAGCAATTTAAGGCCTCCGCAGGCGCGGTTCTCTAAGGGAACTGTCTAAAGATATTAACATCATGACGGTACCTTGCCAATATATCTATGAAAACATCATGTACGTAAGGAAAAATCTAAATATTTTCGGTAAAAGAGGTGAAAGACACAATTATAGGACTAGAAAAGGGGACCATTTAGTTCAACCAGGTTTCAGACTAGCTAAAGTAGACTCATCCTTCATGGGGTACTGTTTAAAATGTTATAATAAAATACCTCCGCACATACTCCAGTTGAATGAAACGAAATTTAAATCATGTATAAAACGCAAACTATGCAGCCAGGCATATTATAAGTTAGGAGATTACATTGCTGACAAAAATGCTTGGCTAAATGCTGGTCCGGCACCACAAGGACGCTTAAACTAATTGATTAGCATTCGAAAATATTGTTGGAGCTGCTGAAGATTAAGAAGAGAGAAAATTTTATTTGCATTGTTTAAATTCAATCTCTTAGTATTGTATAATTGCATAGCACGTGTGAGCACTATGTAGCTAATATAAAGCTACCTTTTACTGGGTTCGTCTTTCACTGACTTGAATGTGCCCTGGCGGTTGAGAGTATGTCAAGCTCACTCAAATGTGTCGCTGGTGGTGGCGTGTGTGTTGGATCATTAAGTTCCCTTCAAAATGGTTGAGCTAATTGGTGCTGATCCATGCGTCATGTTCGTGAACGGGCGCCGTCAGTTGGGACTGGTCGTCTCTTAGCTGCCACGGCTTATTTTTAATTTAGTTGTTTTTAGTTTTTATCTTTTTCATTAAGGACGCTTGTAACATGCACGTCTTTCTACATTGTTCTCACATCTATATTTTCAATATGAACGATGTAACCAATATTATGTAAAATATTTGATTTAAAAGAGTGTCCGTGGAGTTTCTTGCCCGTTCTTCTCCAGGATCTACGCTTTGGAATGGGCAACTAGCTTCATTTTTCTGACTGACCGACCCTTTGACAATTCAAAAGTGCCTGTAATTGGTTTATTTGAAATAAATGCTTTGAGTTTAAGTTATTAGGACAGATGGACCGGGGTTCTTAGGTACCTACTCAGTGGGCGCCGTATTCATCGAGTCCAAGGAAGCGCCGGCGTAACCTATTTAAATTCTATGGGTTATCTAGCACGAGACTATATAGATGACGAGTATAACTTACTTGTAAATAAGGCGAGTGTGTATTTTGCATGTCCACAGCTTTGTTTTCATCTTCAGCAGATTTCGTCCATTCCCATGAAGTGATCTCGTGGTCATCCGTCGAAAGACTTCCGTTTAACGTTAAGTTATTGTTTGGCAAATATATTATTACGTCTTGGCCTGTCGAAAAAATATAACGCTGCATTTACATTGCTTTCCGCAGCAGTAACAAAAAGTATATCTGCGTGAGTTTGTAAGAAATAAAGAAAATACTTTTATTTGCCGTAAACATAACGCACAGAAAAACACTAACACAAAAAAAAAAAATAACAAGTTGGGGAAAAGAAACGCGAGAGAGAGAAACGCGGGTGAAACCGCGGGGCGCAGCTAGTGAGAAATAAAAATAACATAAATACACAATACTTAATTCTAACCCCCTTATTCATAAAAAAAAACTAAAACGCTCTACAAATCTATTTTAGTTAAAATAGTGTTTTTTCTTCTATAAAACTCAAATCATAATTCTGAGGAAATTGACAAAACACTATTTCAACTAAAATAAGTTCGTACAGCGTTTTAGTTTTTTATGAATAAGGGGGTGAATGTTTATTGTTTTGGAATTTGTGAATTTGGTTGTTTTCTAATCAACGGTTAAATGTTTTGGCACACAGATAGATCATGACTTAAATTAGAACATAGGATTTTTTATCCCGGTAGTTGCTTTCTCATTGGATAATTAAAACATTCTTTTTGCCGTATTCCGACCTCCACGCGGGTGATGCCGTGTGCAAAACCTAGTATCTAAAAAAATATGCGTTAAACGTACCTGCATTTGCTTCAGGCGGATAATCAGTATGATTCAAAACAGTAATATTAGCTGCAGTAGAGTTTTTCACATGGTCTGAGTCCTCAACTGTTAGCTTAAATGTATAGTTGCCGGGTTGTTTGAGGTCGTTCAGTACTAATGTGGGTCCATCTTGTAATGGAGGCTGGTAGCCAATGGGACCAGATGTTAAGTCCCAATGCCAAGAGATGATAGCGTCGTCATCCTGTAGTGAGGAACAAAATAATTCATTGAATGACAGTTACAATGAACTGCAGTGGAGGACAATAATTAGGGTAGGTAAAAAAAATTGTATTGGTAGGTACATGAAATGATTTATCAGTTTTACTAGCTTAACATCTTAACACCTGGCGTTCAGTAGTTTCTGCATATCTCCGTGATAAAAACAAGTAAAAACACTGCAAAGTGAAAAATAACTTTTTGGAAATAACTTAACGCCAACTTTTCGCTTTTTGCCGACTTCCGAAATTAAAGTAATTTTTTACTTTGTAGGTTTTTTTTGGAAGTCACGTTTTTTTTTTTCTGTAAAAAAGTTTTTATTTTTCGCTTTTTAGTTGTGGTACCTACCCCATAAAAATTCGAATACCACTACCTGGTGTGCGTCTATCTGACAGGCCCCAACGAGATTCATCAACGGGTGATAGCTTTTCATAAAGACATTATTTTGTACCTAAAGAAAATAAATAAGATATATTTTGTACCTCGACAGTTTTTGATTAAATGACGTTTTTATGAAGTGTCTTGCTAGCGGGCCCTTTATGGTTATTTTTATTGTTATGATACTTACAGATTGCACAATAGTGTTAGGAGCTTGATACTATTACGTACCTTACAAATCCAAAATCTCGACTTTCTGTGAGCTACACTTCAGAAGATATTCGTTATTTAAACAAGCGTCCAGCCAGCGGGCCCCTTTTTAAATACTACTATTTTATATCATACAATAGTGTTAGGAGCTTGATACTATTATGTACCTTACAAATCCAAAATTTCGACTTTCTGTGAGCTATACTTCAGAAGATATTCGTTATTTAAACAAGCGTCCAGCCAGCGGGCCCCTTTTTAAATACAACTATTTTATATCATACAATAGTGATAGGAGCTTGATACTATTATGTACCTTACAAATCCAAAATTTTTACTTTCTGTGAGCTATACTTCAGAAGATATTCGTTATTTAAACAAGCGTCCAGCCAGTGGGCCCCTTTTTAAATACAACAATTTTATATCATACAATAGTGTTAGGAGATTGATACTATTATGTACCTTACAAATCCAAAATTTCGACTTTCTGGAGCTATACTTTAGGAGATATTCGTTATTTAAACGATCGTCTAGCTAGCAAACCCCTTTTCAAACATTATACCTACGTTCATAATCCAATAGGGATATAACACCAAAACTGGGATTAAGAAAAAGAGTAAGAGAGTTAAGTACGACGCTAATGATGACGATGTAAATTAAAAGAGAAAATTTAATAGTAATTATAATCTTTAATCTGTTTAAATTGTTAGTAACAAAAGATGTCTAAACATGTCGACAACAATTTTAAAATTTCAGACAACGCGTACCAAATGTCAATTTAGAACTTAGAAATTTAAAGATCATCAAAAACCTTATACAACATCCCTATACTATTAAACGTGTACTCACGTTCACGAAAACGGCTCTAACGATTTCGATGAAACTTGCAATATAGGGGTTTACGGGTGCAAAAAATTGATCTAGCTAGGTCTCATACTTGGAAAAAAAGATAAAAATAAAAATTCGTTTTCTCTATTTTCACCCGAGCAGAGCCCGGTCGAACAGATACTGTAACATAATAATAACTGACGAGCTAAAGCAAATAAAAAATCACAATTAATTAACGAATATCTTCTAAAGTATAGCTCGCAGAAAGTCGAAATTTTGGATTTGTAAGGTACATAATAGTATCAAGCTCCTAACACTATTGTATGATATAAAATAGTTGTTGCAAGACACTTCATAAAAACGTCATTTAATCAAAAACTGTCGAGGTACAAAATATATCTTATTTATTTTCTTTAGGTACAAAATAATGTCTTTATGACAAGCTATCACCTGTTGATGAATCTTGTTGGGGCCTGTCAGATAGACGCACACCACTACCTGCTATGTAAATTACAGTGACATAAGAGGTTATTATAACATCACCCACATAATTATACTAAGTGGGAAAAATACGTATTGTTAATGAAGCTAACGTTCTCCCAAAAAAATTCCCAAGCAAAGTTAATTTTTGTATTGGACCCTTACAAACAAAAAAAAAAGATGTCCAAATTAGTCCCAGTTCCAGTAATTAGAACATACTTGCGGAAAAAAAATCCACCAAATTGACAACCTCTTCCTTTTTGAAGTCGGTTAAAAAAAAGGCCTTCATGTTTCTTGCTGAAAAAGGTCCAACAGGGCTAGTTGGATGAATATTTGTATATCTGAAGAGTTTAACTGGATACATGTTCTTTGGTATTAGATGTATCAATTAGGGGTTTTTTTTGTATTCAAATCTATAGACTACACAAAAGAAGATTGTGTGAATGAAATGAATCAGGACTGAATGATAACGTAATGGATAATGGGAAAAAATCGAACAGGAAAACTTTTTGCGCTGACCCCAAGTAACATGGGATAAGGGGAGGCAGAAGTAAAATCGATAGTTATCATACCTTGCTAGCGCTTCCATCAAGTACAGCGACAGTGTTCGGCAGCTTCACAGTCTGCGTTTGTGGCGTGATGACGACTTGCGGCGGTGTGTTCACGCGATGGGGCGGCAACACCGTCACGTTGGCAAACCCCTCCCCGTAGGAGTTGGTGCCGTTCACCGTTACCTTGAAACGGTACTGGCCTTCTGTGAGATCCGTTAGTGTCACTTTTGCTCCATTTTGATTCATATTGCCTGTGATGAGTGCAAAAATTGTGGATAAGGTTTTGTTAGAATTATTAAAATATAAAAAATCGACTTTGAGTCTTTATTTCTCAGCAGTAAGAGCGGTTTTCCCAGTTCGCGTGTAACTACTGACGTACGGCCGACGTAACTACTATTTATTTAAAGTTGAACTATGAAATATGACAAAGAGTACCTATAATGTGAACCCAAGCAACTTTCAATTTAGTTATTGTACTCTATTGTGCACAATCAATCAATCAATCAATTGAGTTATTGTACTCTATTGTGCACATGAAGTAATTATTTGTAAATATCTTATTGTTATGGTGTTAAGTTTACTTGAGGTTGATTTATGCACTAGCTTCTGCCCGCGACTTCGTCCGCGTGAAATTTCCTGTTCCCCCACCCCGTTGCATTGCATCACCTGCCCGCGCTATTACTTCGTTAGCGTTCTTTCTTTTTGCTTGGCTTCTAAGGGTCCTACCGTGGACCCTTCGAAGCCAAGCAAAAAGAATTGGGCTACCAAATGCAAAAAGATTATTTAAAATCTGACTGTCAGTTCCAGAGATTAGTGTGTTCAAAGAAACATATTCTTCAGCTTTTTTATATTTTTATAAATATAGCTAAAGCTTTATATTTTCTTTCCCATTCTATTTGCAACTCAGTCAATGTTTTTTACAACTGCATAACTTATTCACAGTTATTACCTGTAAAGCCCCCTTTCGGTTGGTCAACTAGTGTCCATACATAGTTGTAATGGCTCATTGTCGCTTTCTCATCAGGAATTGTGTATGCTGCCAAGGTCACTTCATTGTCTGGCAGTTGTACCTAGCAAATACATATAAGAATCAGCCTAGCATAATGTAATGAATTTGTAATCACTTTAATTGCCATGCAAACCCTTGTTTGATTAATTTTAGTTACATTTTCCAAATCCAATTAACTGTAATCAATTAATTTGATTAGGGAAGTACAACATAAAACATTTTTCCTCATTTTATATTAGCTTTTGTTAGATTAAAATAATAGAGGAGTAATCACCTGTTTAGATAAAATAGAAACAGTCAAAGTCTGAACACTTTTTGGTGAAGAGGTTTCAGTTTTCAGAGCATCACTTTTTGCATCACCATCATCACTTTTTTTCATAGAATCAACAGTTGGCCCTTTGGAAAATGGTCTCAATGTCTGAACACAAGCACCTTGAGCATTCTCTTCTGTACCGGGCACACATTTACATATGCCATTCCTTAGTTTTAAGCCCAGTGGTATACACTCAGAGTTGAACGGACAGTCACCAGCACCTACTTCACATGGTATTTTTTCTAGAAAATTTGTGGCATCCATTATCATGTCACTGTCGTTATTGTCTCGGTACTTATCAAATGATCTTGCATCATCGTCATCCATTGTAGGCAAGTTGTTGATGAAATGTGACAAAAAGTTGGAGTCATCATCATCATTTATCAGATCATTGCGGTGGCTTGTGTATGGAGAATATATTGACTCTTCTTCAGGTGAAAAATTGTTGTTCACTGGCCTGTAGCTTGACTGATCTAGTATGTCTGACCAGTTCTCTGCAACAACATAAAATAATGTTTTTTTATGAAATCAATAAAACTAGCAATGCCTATGAGTGGAGTACTGGAGCACTAACCTGGTTGTTATCATTTAAAAGTTAAAAACTATATGATTTTTTGTCAATATCCGGATCAAGGAAGTGTTATTAATGTTTCTTTGATAGAAAACAGAAACATGTTACTTACAGCTAAGTATATCAATAAACTACAAAATAGGCAACATGCCTAATGTTAGTAAGTGAACATATTGCATTACATTAAATGTTAAAATTTAGTAAAGCAATGTACTTAATTAATCAATACTTCATAAGTACTACTTGTCCTTGTTTTTTCATGTTATAGATAAGAGAGGGCAATAGAATACAACATTTTAATTTTGAGATAAGGCTATGTTTTCAACAAGTTCATGCATTACCATTAGGCAGGACTGGTTTTACCAGTATCATGGACACATGTGATGCCTCCCACTTGCGGCTGCCAGTCCTCTGCAGAGGCAGACACAGTTCATCGCTTACACATTCTACGTGGAAACACCTCAGATCATAGATGAACACTATGTTGCAGGACTCAGATAGGCAGCATTCCATCACACACTGCTTCAAACCTTTTAGACTTGGCTTCTCTGTATAGTTCCCAGCTGTAAGATTTCCTGAGAAGAGAAAAATATTTAGTTTAAACTATTTATGGTATTTGGGTGTAAGACTTCTTGTTGTAGTGGACCATTTATAACTAAAATATCTTTAATTTCACCAGTTGATGTGTCAGTGTTAAAGCTTTCAGACAAGACCCAGTACACACAAAGACATCTCTTTTCTTTGAAATATGTAGCATTGTACATGTTCAGTGACTTAAGGGTATGTCAACAGCTGTTGTCTCAACCACTAGTTTAAGATGACGAAGCTTACATTGTAGAAAATACTTACTAGCTAAATTGATAAATACCAGTACAAGAGTGGTATAAACTTACCAACTGGCATATAGTTCAAAAAATTCTTAGGATACAGCTTCGGACATTTATTATTTTCGTATTTTTCACTCCATGGTTTATTATACTGCGACAGGCATACTCTCATATTTAATAAAATCACTAAACTAAATAAACTCAGGCATATGTTATTAATACTGTTCATTATGGAATATTTTTGATCGCGATAAAATTGTTGTTTCGTCGCACAAAGTATCACTTCGTTGACAAATACTGCACGGTTTAAGTTATCTCAATTACAGGAACCTAAATGTAATGTATGAGATATACAATATTTGCGTGGGAGTAGCGTTAAAGTGATTTATTTAATATTGTTTTTAATTCTGATAAACAACTTAATCGAATAATCAAAATCCCTCTCCCTCAGCATGAAATTGTAAACGTCAATCAGTCAAGTCGACGACAGCGACAGAAACACGCCCGCTGAACTAAAAATTAGTTGCATCACTGTCTTTCACACAAAAATGGTTTTAGTTTTCTCTATCTGAAATTTATTCTCATGCTTAAAATACGAAGTTTTGGAATCCACGAAACGACAATGTGTCAAACGTATAGTCAAACGTCAAATGTCAGTCAAGTTCAGAATAGTGTAGTGATGCACCAAAACAGTTCGACTAATTTAAGAAAGCAAAAAGTAACAATCGCTAATCAAGGAGCCTATGGGCCTATGGTGATAGCACCTTAGAGCTTCCTTAGAGCATTAATGCTCTAAGGATAGCGCAGTAGTAGCCCGCGAAATTAAAATTTTAGAAGAAGAACAGAATGAACAGCTTCTACAAAAAGTTGGTCAATACCACAGGAGCACGCAAATACCAAAAAAACGCAAATATCATGAATTCAACACGTGCGCGCGTGGGCGGGCGGGCCGCATCGCACGGAACTAAAATCCGCGGCGTAGGGTGTACATCATAGTTGCGAAGTTCATTACCGCGATGTACGTTACTGCGAAAGTTCATTGCCGCGATGTACGTTACTGCGAAAGTTCATTACCGCGATGTACGTTACTGCGAAAGTTTACTATCACGACGTTCGTTGTTGCGAAAGTGCTTTACTGCGATGATTGCAGTTTCGATAACACGCTTTTCCGACGTAGGTTATGTTAGGTTACGTTCCTTGCGGTAACTTACCAAGTTCAGCGCCATCTATCCAGCGACTAGGGAAGAGTTTAAAAAGAAAATCCCTCATTGGACCAAAAGATAACAATCAACATAGGTAAACAAAATTCGTGTACATTCATTTTTACAAGAATTATCTTGCGTTGGATGCGACGAAAATTTGTATTTCCTCAGAATAAAAAAAACATTTGTGAGATTCCGGGACATTTATGAAAAACCTCAAATATGAAAATTTAAACTACCGTCAGAAAGTATTTATCAAACACAAATAACACTCTAGCTACTTTTACGAGCCTACTAATTCAAGAAAATAATATGCTACTACATAAAATTATTTCAATATACTAACTAAGACTAACTCAAAACTAATTCATATTAGTAATTTTATATAATGGAAGATAAATTTAGTAGTATTATAAACATGATCATGAACAGAGCAATATTTTGCATATTTTATATGTGATTGCTATCAATTTAACAGTAGCTGGCAGAGAGAAAACTATTACGTTTTTATGTGTTACTTATGTAAATACTATCTAAGTATATCGCACACAGCTTAAGTAGCTGTGTGCGATATATATATATACTTAGATAGTTGCTTACAATTTTTGTTAATTTATTGTCATGTCCAACAACATAATACATATTTCCACTATCATCAGTATCAGCATTCTTCCTACATGACCTACGTCGCAATATCGTGTTATCGAAACTGCAATCATCGCAGTAAAGAACTTTCGCAACAACGAACGTCGCGATAGTAAACTTTCACAGTAACGTATATCGCGGTAATGAACTTTCGCAGTAACGTACATCGCGGTAATGAACTTCGCAACTATGATGTACATAACACATGTAACATATATATAGTAATATGCGGCCCGCTGCGCCTCGGCCATAGTGTGCGATAGTTCATTTAAAATACATACGAGCGATTTGAGCGGATTTTTACGCTGCGACCCGACACGCTGCGGCCCGACATATTTTTCGCGAACCTGGGGATGCGCTGTGGTAGCCCGCGATATTCAAATTTTCTTTCGTTTTATGCAATTTGAAGGTCCTTGTCAGGTTGTATCTTGATCAAAATATGATACGCGACAATAAAACATACGCGCTCGCCCTAAGTATTCGTGCAGATTCATCGAACGAATTTCGCGGACTACCACAGCGCATCCCCCTTAAGCTGTCATTGTGATTTAACCAAGAAAATGCAAGAGCGAGCGGAGCGAGCGGAGCGAGCTCGAAAATTCGGGCACCTTGACTTGGATACGTTTTTTCCTGTGATTTTACGAATGAAAGAGCTTGAGAATTGTACCACGATTTAACGTAGGTAAGGTCAGTCGGGGCAAGTGCGCCGACGGGGTAAGTGCATCTACCATAAAAATATCTAAAACTACAGATATTATACAGGGTGAAATTGAATAGATGCGACAAAATTTAAGGGGGTGTTCTACGCATCAATATAAACAACTTTTACTATGGGACCAAATCTGAAATCGAGAAAAAAAAATCAGCTGTTCAGTACATTTAATGTTCGCATAATTCGTCAAAATGTACTGAACAGCTGATTTTTTTTTCGCGATTTCAGGTTTGGTCCCATAGTAAAAGTTGTTCATATTGGTGCGTAGAACACCCCCTTAAATTTTGTCGCATCTATTCAATTTCACCCTGTACAACTAATGACATCTTACATCCATGCAACAAACTAAAACACAGTTCCACCTCACAATCACAGATGCTTCTGTTCACCTTATCTTGATATATCCGCCATTTTAGTTTTAGTGTTATTTAAACCTGTTATCAGAGATGAGCACGTGTTAATACCCATAAATCTTAAAATACTTTACGTGTTGCGGGAAACCAATGAGGTGAGTACAGAATTTAGATGTTTTTCATTAAATCTATGTTTGTATTTTACTTCTAGATAGTGAAATTAATGTTTTTTTTATAGAATTTAAAATCTTGACGTCTAAAAAGTCAAGTGAGGCAAGTGCGCCTAAGTTGTTGGTAGTATGGCGCACTTCCCCCGAGACAGAAGTTGTCAACATTTATTATTCAGATGTTTTCTTACCCGACTGCCCCTGAAAAAGGATAATGGTTTTTTATTCAGAACTTACTGTCTGGCTGTGCTTAGGGTCTTGTGATGGAGACGGAGGATGAGAAGTCGTTGGGTGACGGGTTTAGTAAAACCCTTGTATTTAGTGCTACGATTTTTAAGTACTTAATTTGATTTTTATTACAGTAAAACCATCGTATTTGTCATTTTCTTTGTTCTTTACTTTATGGGCGCCGACAGCCCACTGGATGGGTGGGCGGTAAACCATCGGTCCCGGCTGTTATCATTCAACATCTACATACCCGGTTGCCCACAGACCTCTTGACAAGAAGCAATTGGACAGCTGCCGTAAAGTCCACACCCAGACGAGTGCATACTAACCATAATTAGTCCTAAAATTATTGTCTTTTCAGATGTTCTTGAGTGCCATTCACTAGATTATAAGTATTTGTGTCCTATCGCGTCGATGAAAAAATTGTTACCTACTTTTGTATTATTTTAAATAAATAAAAGTAATACATATATTATCAGTCTAATTTGGTTTATTATTAAAGATATCTATTATTTCAGCAAAACTAACCATTTTTACATAAATACAACAGTTTTCACTTTGTATAAAAGAAGAGCAAAAAATGTTTAGAACCCCTGTTTGCTAATCTATGGCGCCCTTGCCCCAAATTTCTTATGGAAGCTGCAGTAGCCTATAGGACGAGTAAATTAAAAAAAACCAAGAGTAATGCATTTAGTTGTTTATGCCCTATTGAATAAATTATCTATTTTTCTGGTAACGTACGATTTTATCGGTTTTTTTTATATAGGCGCACTTGCCCCGTTTCCAGGGGCAAGTGCGCCTATATCCATGTCTCCCAATTTCTTATAAAATATCGTAAAATTATTGATAGATTTGCTTGAATCGACATTTCTTGCAGCTACAAAATACCAAATTTATATTATTTAATAAATGTACACTCATAAGTCTGCATTAAAAAAGAAATATTTTAGCATCGAAGTCATCTATGCAAAAAGTATGGGGCACTTGCCCCGACTGACCTTAATTCGTTTCTGTTCATTTTCATTACATATTCACTCATTACGGGCCTCTTTTCAAAAAGAATTTGATTATTGGAAAATGTTTTATTTAAGTAGGTACCTACGTTTTTTGATTCCACACGTTGCGCCGCGTCGGGGGCTCCTGTAGCTTGGGGGCCCGTCCGTATCGTTAACCCCTTTTTTTTTTTTTTTTTTGAGGGTGGGAAATCATCAAATAACTTCTCCCGCTCTGGGTGGAGCGGAAGGGCGTGTCAGACTTTTACTGACTAAAACCCACCCGTGTTCCTTCAGTTGCCTATGCCAGGGCCGCGGTAACCTCTTCAGACAACCCGCGACCCCAGCGGCGTCGGCCCTATTGGACCCCGTCACTTGCTGACATCTCTTTGAGGCGCGCGTGGAACACAACGCGCCGTCGCGTCGACTCGGGCCTGGTCCTTACCGGACGGCGAGCTACCCGCTGCTCACCGTCCGCAGGCCCGCGCCTACGGTGGCCGGAAATCGCCCCGCGATTCCCGCCGCCCAGGTCGTCTCCTGCGGCGACTGAGGGCGTGAGGCTGCCTCTCCCTCACGCGTTCCGCCTCCTCCTTCGCGAGCATCACTGCTTCGCAGAAGGAGGTGACGGCCTCCCATGCACTCTCGCTCCGCACCATGGCCTGGACCAGGCTCGGACGCGAGAGAACGCCCGCCGCCGCCGATCGCCTCCGTGAGAACAAGGCGGCGGTGCTCTGCCAAGCCGGGCAGACCTCCACTGTATGCTCCACCGTGTCCTCCGGGCGATCCACACAATGGTAACACCCGGGCGTTTCCTCCCGCCTTATGCGAAACAGGAACCCCCCGAAACAACCGTGTCCGGTGAGGACCTGCGTCAGGCGGAAGGTGAGGACGCCGTGGCGCCTCTCTAACCACTCCTCCAAGAGGGGACTTATCGCCGCAATTGTGGCGTGCCCAGTATCGTTAATACGGCTGATACGGCGTGACGGTAACTACGCCCCTGCTTAGAAGCTACGAATTTTATATACTTACTTGTAATAAAGTCAATATTGGTAGGTAGCTAGGTAGATACCCTACTTAAATATTCAATGAAATATAAAAAAGCGCTCGAGTATCCGCGAGGGTTTGTCCGCTTGGTGAATTTTCGATTTCTATAAGTAGGTACACGGAAGCCAGCCAACTCACAACTGCTTTGTGACGAGCCAGGCGGCGGTAAATAGACGGTAACGACGACGGTGTGAACAGCAATACCCGACAGTCGGCCAACGGTAAAACTGTCCGACCTAATGTGAACCCATACGGAGCCAATCAAACACACGCGGTACACGTTGCGATTGTCCGCCACGGCCACACCCACCCGACACCACCACCGCCTGTGTCTTTAACACTGCAGGTGCGTTTTATGATCTACGCGCCTATGACGATTCTCTGACCACCACTGTGGTGGAGCCCAAACGCCTAGTAGAGCATTAGAGATGATTAGAGACCTGGAGCTCTGTGACCAGCTAACTGTCCGAAATATGTCCGTGGCCTTAGCCTATTATACCTATTAGTACCTATACCTAGCTCTCCCAATAATCCCAGCTCATCGATATTGGTTTGGCGAATATTATCATCATCATAGTAGCCGAAAGACATCCACTGCTGAACATAGGCCTACCCAAAGCACCGCCACTTCGCCCTTGTGCTTCCCGCATCCAGCGGATTATATTTAATTTATGTAGGTATTACTTATTATACCGTAGGCACAGAGGTAGGTAGCGTACTACCTACCTCTGTGCCTACGGTAACCTACTGCTTTATTGCTTTCCGCCTTATGATTGTATGGATAGATAGATAAAAGTCGCTGCTACGCTCTGGCTGTAGTGAAATGATCGCGTAGAAAGGTTTTCATTATTACATAGTTATTTTCGCAACGTGTAGGTACTCAGTTCATTTAATTAAAACTGAAACGCCTGAATAATTTTTGTTTTGATTACCTACTTGCAAGTGAAATAAACACCCTAAATAAAAAAAAAATACATTTTCAGTGTGTAGGTAAGAATGATAACTGTTGTACTGTGTGAAACAATTCCTGGCTGACATTTATAAACAAGTTCTTAAAAATGGGTGCAGGCCAAATCGGAGGGATTGCCACTTTGCGTAAATACTCTTCTTCTAGACTATTTTATAATAATTACCCTCAATCCTAAAAACAATGATCCTTGTAACGAGTTTATCTTACCTATAAATAATAATTACAGTGGATATGGATTTTAAAAATGCTGCAACATTTCTTGGCGAAACAGCGGAAACCACGGAAGGACAATATGTTGTAAGTCTTAGTTTTTTTTTTATTTCACACCCCATCTGTTGTGGTCCTTAGAAATATATTTTGGTGATTGTATAATTATAGTAAATTACCAATACTGCCCTTTTTTTTTTTTTTTTTTTTTTTTTTTTTGAGGGTGGGAAATCATCAAATAACTTCTCCCGCTCTGGGTGGAGCGGAAGGGCGTGTCAGACTTTTACTGACTAAAACCCACCCGTGTTCCTTCAGTTGCCTATGCCAGGGCCGCGGTAACCCCTTCGGACAATCCGCGACCCCAGCGGCACCAATACTGCCCTGAAACAATCGCATCTACGAACTCGTGATTAGGGCTTCCAAAATTACGGGAATGCCAGTTACGTAACTAGTTACGCAATTTCTCTCTCCAATTCCGTAATTCCGTAATTACGTATATTTTTCCATATTTTTTTTTAATCGATCATATTAAATTTTTTTATTAAAATTGTAGATACTCTAAGGAATTATCAAAATAAATACAATATATCTAAAAACAAATATTATTCAAGAACTTAATGTATAATTAAGTCGAACCATTTCCGTTCGTCCCGAATATGACCGTTCTTCTTGAAAATGTGATCTCAGAAATTACGGCATCACCCAGAGAACTTTGAAATTTGTTTATTTACTGTCACTTTGTTTATTTGTATATGTAATGTCTAATTTTTGAGCGTTTGTCAACTCCTCGTCATCATCGTCACTGGTGATAATTGCGTCCGATTTACTCTGTTGTTGTTTATGGTGTTGTGGATTTGGGCTTTTTTTGTGGAATCACCTATAAGTAATTTAATCATTCCAACATTTCCATTATGTATATTCATAAATCATCTGAGCCTGACGATAAAAATATTGCAAAACACCGAATACATTTGTTCGTCTTTTCTTTATTCTCTGTCTAAGAGATGTGGCTAGTTTTCCACTGAGATCGTTTGACTGAAGATCTTTAGTATAAACATCTGAGATCTGGAGTTTCTCTAGCATAAATCGAAGCGCAGCGTCTGTTGTCAATAAGTTTTAATCATGGCAAGATGCACATGACATCCAAGCTGTAATGAATTTCATGAAGGTCTTGGATCTCTTCGTCTGTAGTGTAGTTTTCCACTGAGATCGTTTGACTGAAGATCTTTGGCATAAATATCTGAGATCTGGAGTTTCTCTAGCATAAATCGAAGCGCAGTGTTTTTGTCAATAAGTTTGAATCATGGCAACATAATGACATCACTGTAGTTTTTATTACATGACATCCAAGCTGTAATGAATTTCATGAAGGTCTTGGATCTCTTCGGATAGTCTGTAAATTTTTCATTTGGTTTCAAATCTTGTGACACCTTAAAACGATGATTTTAATTTGAGAAATCGGCGTACTATATCTTACAAGCTGCTTCATCGCGTTTTACTATCCAATATTATGTCAATTTATATTTTTACCATGCTCTTCTAAAATGTATTTCAGCAATAAGTCGTTTTTCAACGGGGAGTTTTTAATAGTACATTATGATATAAGTGCGGTAAGTTGAAAATTACAACCGAGGCGATATTGCTAGCCCGAGCCGTAGGCGAGGGCTACAAGAAAGCAGAGGCTGTAATTATCAAAGCGCGCGTATGTCATACGACTGATACGACGTTTTATAACATTTTTGCGAGGAAATAAATAAAACTCAGACTTTCTTAAACGAATAAATCTTTAAAAACACACTTTCTGAAAATGAATTTGGATCTTTGCTTGTTTTCCATATGATGAAATTGATACGCTTGTAAGTATTTATCGGTCGATTTTTCAGGCAAGAGGCTTAGAGTAGCCTTTTTCGCTGCCTCTGAGACTTCTGGCGGTGTCGAATTAATAAATTCATCATCACTTGACGACATTTTCAAATAAAAACAATACAGCGAAAAGAAAAAGCGCGCGGAATAATTTTTCCTTGTTCACAAATTAGCGATGCGTGTGCATCAGCGCTTTTTTTTTTAAAGCAAAGGCACAAAAACAGCCAGTATTACTAATAAAATAAATTAATATTTTTTTGTTTTTGTTTGTTGTTGTTTCAATTTATTGTCAAAATTAAATTAAAGAATTAATTCTTTAATTCAATTAATGTTTATTTTTTATATTTTATCTCCCAAAGTTAATTTTATTCATAAAATGTTTACCACTTTTCTGACATAAAAACTCTTTGCTAAGATTTAAAAAGTACCGTTCGTTGTAGACGGAGCATCTTGATAAACCTTAAGTTTTACCTTATTAAAAAGAAACCCGTGCGTTTTACATTACAATTACGCACAAGTACGTAATGACATACATTACGGTATTGAAATTCGTGAAATAAGAGACTCTTTACGAGCAAATGTGTTATAAAAGATTTTATTAGATCTCTTCTTTTTTATTTACTAGTTCCCTGTAGGGACTTTTCCACTGGGTTTCCCGGCGACTCGCCCAGTTGATAATTGAAGTTGAACTCTATTCTGTACGTCTTAGAACTACTTTTTGCAAGATATATCAAAGAATAAAATAAAACACAGGGAACACCCTGTTTGTACAGTATTGATGCAAGTTATGTTGTATAGTGTTGCCACATTATAAAATGTGCAGAATACATTCTTATTAGTTGACTATTTTGATTGATTGACGATGACAATAATTACGTAAGTACGGAATTGACATCTTCAGTTACGGATTTGAGAATACTTTAAAATTGGTCCGTAATTACGTAATTGCGTAATTACGTAATGGAAGCCCTACTCGTGATGCGACTATGTGGTGTGCGCTTCGACGGCGCGGCCATGCCGTTATTAAAAAAAAAAAAACTATACCAAGATTTTATAACAATTTGTAAAAGTTGATTCCCAAAACAGCAAATTTGTCAAAGCTATGGTTAGAAGGGTTTGAACGTGAACGGAGAACCGCGCGGCCACGGAGATCTTTAAAACTAAGCGTTGCACAGACCTGAAATTTAGGTAAATAACAGATTGAATTTGTAAATAATTTGCAAAAATACAACAAAAATCCTAGGTTTATGTTTCAGGAGCTGTAAGACTAGCACCTCATGGCCGCGCCATTGATACGGTTAAAAACACGTTATCGCCGATATTTCACTAAAAAGCATACTATCATATCATAGGTACACTTATTATAGGATGGTATTTAAAAGTACTTCAATTTATTACCATTTCATTTACCTAATTTTGCCTATGTTCCACCAAATATACTGAATGTGCACCAAAATATGTTCATTAAAATATGTCATAACGAGCATCTATTTAACAACTGTTGCAAATTTGTAAAAATAGTAATACACCTAATTTTAAAAACAAGCATTTATTTTTTTAGTTTTACTTCAGATAATGCACTGCAAAATGTATTTGAATCAAACACCAATTAATGTCCAATGTAGCTTTATTACGCCGAAAAAAAAAATTACAGTACGAGTACCATTGACCTTGAAATCAAGGGCAATGACCCTGAGGCTTTCATCGTCTAATATACGAGACATTCACCGCCTCACCTAACCCAAATGATTCACCAAAAATAGAGGGGATATGGCGCTCGGCGGCCGCTGCCGCGGCACCGCTCGCTTCGCTCGCTCGCCGTCGCGCGTTAAGGGTCACTGTTCTAACCTAACCTAACCCAAATGATTCACCAGCAATAGAGGTAATGGTCACTATTCTAACCTAACCCAAATGATTCACCAATGTGAAGTTTCGGACGCGCGGGTGTATCTAACGGTTCGTGCATGAATATTTGGTGCACGATCAGTATCTTTCGAGGAAGAATAAAATAGTTATTGTTACAATAGAATATTTGCAGCGCGCTACAATAAAAAAGTGTTATATCTTGGTGTTAATTTGGAATTTGTTTGATGTAAGCTATTTTGTTGGCCGAGTAGTTTAATTATAGTAAAACAATTAAACGGGTTTAAGATCAATATTTTAGAAATGCATACATATATGTACCTTTAGATTTTTGGTGAACACAAAAATATTATCCCTTATTATATTATCCTAGAAATAAACCCTGTAATGAGGTTCTAGTTTTACAGCTCCTGAAATCTAGGAATTTTTGTTGTATTTTTACAAATTTCGACAAATTCAAATATAGGTTTTACAAAAAAACTTCAGACCTCTGCGATGCTTTTTCAGCGAGATATGGGCGATGACGTGTTTTTCACCGTTTCAATGGCGCGGCTCTTGAAATATAAACCTATGATTTTTTGTTGTATTGTTGCAAATTTTGACAAATTTAAATCTGGGTTTTACAAAAAACTCTAGACGTCTGCGATGCTTTTTCAGCGAGGTATCGGCTATCACGTGTTTTTCACCGTTTCGACGGCGCGGCTACGTAGGTTTTAGTCTCACAGCTCCTAAAACATTAACCTAGTATTTTTTTCTTTATTTTTACAAATTATTTACAAATTCAATCTGTTATTTACCTAAATTTCAGGTCTGTGCAACGCTTAGTTTTAAAGATCTCCGTAGCCGCGCGGCTCTCCGCGTTTCTATGGCGCGGCCACGTTCAAACCCTTCTAACTTTTTAAGCTTTGACAAAGTGGCTTTGCGAATCAACTTTTACAAATTGTTACAAAATCTTGGCATAGTTTTTTTTTTAATAACGCCATGGCCGCGCGGTCGAAACGCATACGACTATAACTCAAAGATTTAAAGTTTTCAGCAAGTCCACATAGGTACAGTGGGCTGCATCAATTGGGTACCCCAGTTGTATTAAAAGTAACTTTGCTACAACTTTGCAATTCAAACAATACATCCTTAAGAATAATACAAAAAGTGTTTCTAATGCCCGGACGAGAATCGAACCATCGACTAATTGGTTATACAATGATTACCGCTAGCTCTTACCAACTAATCCAGTTAGGTAGTTAATATCTCAACGAATTATCAATCTACTTGGCGTTATAACTCCGTCTCTGTCTATGAAATCGCAGTGAATGAATAGTTTGTTATTAGAGGGTAGTTATGCATACATTTTACTATCTATAATGAAGTTACCGTTAAGTCTAGTTTTGCTTCACCTTTCGCATTTGTCTAGGAACCATTTGTCCCAGTTGGCAAAATATGTATAAGGTAACTGTAAATAAATTATCAAATCAAATTATTGTAAAATATTAATCTTTGTAGTTTTGTTACATAATATCAATAAAAAATGTTATTAAATGATTATTAAAGTATTTTATTTTTCTTGATGTTTAAGTTCTTTAGAAATATTACTAAAAAAAAAATACAATTAAAAAATACAAAAAAAAATACTTAGGTACTTAAAATAGAAAAATACTTTATAATACTTATATTAAAAAAAATATATAATGCATGACAAAAAACAATTCGTGCTTAAGATTTGAACCTGCAAACTTATGCATGGCAAGCGGTCTTGAAACCTCTGGTCTATTTAGACGTTGAATAACTCTTCGTAAATGTCAACCCTATTATTGCTTGTCGTTATACGCAATATTACAAGTATTAAAGTTTTATTGAAAATGACAATAATAAAAACAGACTTAAGTAAAAATAAATACTAACATAAACTTATTTATTCACAAAAACAATACATTAATTATAATAAAATGTTTTTGCAAAATACAAAAACCAACTTCGGACTATCGCGGATTTGAACCCACATGTCTTTTGAGGGGTACCCAATTGATGAAGCCGACTGTACCTTACCATAAATACTCATACGATACACACCTACCTACAAAATCTGCACACAATTGCATAGTGTAAGTAGTAAAAGTATTGTATTACTGTGATGGGTTCGAATCCCAGATCAGGTCCAAAAAAGCTTATTAAGTTTTTCTGTCAAGAATTCCTGAATTCCACGTAAAGCCGCTCGGTCCTGCCTGCGCCGGATCTCTCTGCGGTCCTGTCGGATTGCCGTCCCATAATCCCATTGGACTGTAAGTGAGGGTAGAGAGAGTGCATGTGTTTGCGCATATTTATTTGGGCGCTGTGACCGATAACGACAAAATATCAAGATACGTACGGTACGGTATGGTATGGAAGATACCACAGAACAGATAAAGAGGTTTATCTGTTCTGTGGTAGATACCTACGTTTCATACGATAGTTAGGTGCAATCCGTACAATATATTTTGAAGTGAGGTTTGAGCTTGCTTTTGTTTTTGTTTTCAAATGTGTTTACTTACCTAATTATTTAAGGGTGACAGATATCACTCCGGCCATCACATTGCGTGAGTGGGGGCGTATAGGTATAGCTTCGAAATTCGAAGCCCCGATCCCCGCAAAGACCATGGTTCACAAAATCTGGTGTGCAATATTGTTATCCCGTTCATTTCTGGTATGTATGTCCCACACACGACCAAACGAACGGTATATAACCACATAAGTAATAGAATTGTTTTACTCAGATTATAATGGAATAAAACACCGGTGAACGCCCCTGGATCCAAAAACACAAAGAACTGACGTTGATTTTTTGTACTCAGGTCCATTATTTATCACACGCGATGATGTTTTGCATGGGTGTTCTGATAGAAGCTCACGTGGTGCTAACACCAGCCAGTTGTGTGCATGGTGAGAGATTCAAGTTCAATGTAGTGGCTGGCACACATAAGTTTCTGGAAAACGCTGGCTCCATACGAATGGTGAACCATCTTTGTATTCATAGAGGTATGAAATTTTTACAAGTAGTAGGGTCGTGAGGGTACATCTATTTTTAAGAACGTTTCCATTCTAATCTCAGTCTCGATCTGTAGTTACTTTTTCACTCCTTTTGCTCAAAAAGTCCGTCATTGTAGCACCAGAGCGGGGATAAAATAGCATATTTTACTCTAGAAACAGTTTTTTTTTTTAATTTTTGTCTGTTACCAACGGCCTACAAAAACGAAAGTCTTTATTCATAAATAGAATAATCATGATTAAAGACTCGATTTTTTGCCGTTTCCTAAAAAAGAAGAACATGGATTGCCGCTTTTAGTTCCATTTTCAAAATTTTTTTTTTTTTAAGTGGAACTAAAAGCGGTGATCTCTTCGGTAGGCGTGCGCATTGATTGCGTTGCGGCTACAGAAGAAATTAAAAAAACTTTTATTACAAAAAAAAAACAACCGACTTCCAAAAAAAAAACAACTTATTTTTCACTTTGTATTTATGTACCTAGTGGTACATAAATACAAAGTGAAAAATAATTTTAATCTCGGAAGTCGGTGGCAAAAATCGAAAATACAAATCCAAAAGACCATGACCACCGACTATGTACCTAATATTTTTTCGGAAGTCGGTTCGAAAGTTCAGAGTGAGATTTGAGATTACTTTTCAGCGTGAAATCCGATATCATATAAAGAAGAGCAAAAAATTGGACTGCATTTTTAGTTTTAGGTAAGCCAGGAATTGAACTTGGCTATAATACCTTCTTCTAATTTATCGTAGGTTACAACTCTTCACAGCGATGGTCAGATTGTTTGACAGACAATTTGGCTTTACTGGTTCTGAACGAACAATTTTCTTTCCATAACCATGAGCGAGGCGCCGATTACATAATGAATCGTGTTCGTTACGGCATTTCTGCTCCAAAAGACGAAAGTGTGTACACGGACACTTCTTGCAACTATTTTGGTTGGGGCAGTAGGAGGAATGTAAGTTTTATTATACTTTGATTAGTTTTTGTATTCAAAAGTAACATTTAAGAAAGGGAATCCCACCAACAGATTTTCAGACTGTACCTACTCGTCAAAGATATCTGATCCCGAAGTATGTATGTAGGTAGTGTTAGAATTAAGGGTAATCATACATTTTACACCGTTACTATTCGGAACTATATTCACTTAAGCTTATTAATTTATTAATGTTTAATTTTGAAACGTTTATTAGAATACATTGAAAAGTATGTAATTTGACTACAATTAAAAGGGAAGTAAAAATATGTTTAATAAATGTAGGAATAGTCTAAAATTGTAAGAATCATATTTGGATAATTATTTTTGATTTATTTATCTTGTTTATGATTAAGAGGTACTGATAACGGATAGTATTATAAATAAGAACAAGTTGACAGAGAGGGGCATTCGGGACAGACCGTCGAATCGGACGGACGTAGCTTGATAAGTGTATCCACTGTGCTAGATATATAAACAACTATATACTTACCTATATTTTGTTTAATTTGCCACCCTGATTTTCATATCAGAAGTGGGATTTTAACCAAAATGGGTAGCGACGACAGTGACCAATACGATCGACGCTCACGAAGCCGCTCTCATCGTCATAAGCGTCGCCGTCGTCGCAGTACAACTCCAGAAAGTGCAACATCAACGTCACGGTCAGAACGCGATCGTAGTCGTCGGAGGACCAACCATGCGAAGAGGAAACGTCGCCATGGACGGCACCATCGACGCAGTTCAAGGGCTCGGGGCGGTGTTTCTAAGTCTGGCGATAAGCAATCCCTAGAGCGCAACAGTGAAAGTTTTAACCTGAAGGAAAAACAATTATCACAGGCAAGTAGAACTACCTACATATTTTTTTTTCCATTACAGTATGTTCTGCATGCGAAATATTTTGCTTGAATAATTCATCAATCCAAGTTTAGGTACTGCCAATGTGACCTCTGATATGATCTTAACTACACGTGTATTCATGCATTGTTGCGGTTAATTAACTCAGAGTTAAAAATAAGTTCGTTTTCTTAGTATAATATAAAGTTATAGGTACTATCGACAAGCACCAGGCCTTTCCAATTTTGTAACAATTTTGCTTGCAAATGTTTTGTGCCGTCCCGACTTTCTATTGTTGGACGAGAACAAAGGAACATTTGGGCAGGGTTTCTTCAATGTATCAGTGTACACAAAAAGCAACTTTAATGTGTAAAGGCGTCCGTTTTGTCGATAGTACATTAAAGAAGTTCATAGTTGGTTATGTGTATTCTAAATATGTCCTAAGAATTATTTGAATGCTCCCAAAATAACGTTTGGCGAAAGAATCTTAGGAGTACAGAATTAGTTCAAAAATAGTAATCTAATGTCTCGTTATTGTATCATTTATTTTATACTGCTGGTTAATATTAATTGTAGCCCCTTTACATTCTTTTTCTTTATATATTTTATTTCACGCATATGTATCGCACCGATGAAACATTGCAGGAGATCGCGCAATCACGGACTGGACAGTTGATGACTCCACCTGTGCAGCAAGGACTTGACAGTGCTGATGTGCCTGGGCAGCCACCGGCGGGGACGCAATTGGACTCCACAACAAGTAAATCTAGTTTATTATTAAGTATTAGTGATATATCACAAATTATTGAAAGCGTTACTCATCAAACTAGGATTACATACGATAAAAATATTATACCTACATTTGACCCATCGCAAAAGAATCAACGCATTGAGGGATGGATAGCCAAGGTTAACGAATGCTCAAAGATATACAAATGGACTGACGAACAGACTGCTCATTACGCTTTGCCTAAATTAGAAGGTCACGCTAAAAAGTGGTATGAAGGACTACAATCCATACTTTTGACATGGACTGAATGGCAGGATAGTTTGATGAAAGCATTCCCTTCTGAAAGTAATTACGCAACTTTATTAACTGAAATGTTAGACAGGCGAATGAAATTGGGTGAGTCAGTAGATGAATATTACTACGATAAAATGCTATTGCTAAACGCGTGTGGAATAGTAGAAAAACGGGCCGTCGACTGCCTCATACATGGGATCGAGGATAGAATGATTAGGTCTAGTGCGTCGTCGATCAGATGTCAAGATCCGGAGGATTTACTCAAATTTCTTAAAGATTTATGTAGGGAATCTAATGTCTCTCGCTTCACTAAAAGATCTACCGGTCGATTCTGTAAAAATCTCACCGTGAAAACTTAGGTGAAGTGAGTTTGTTTTTGCTAGGAATTGACACTATTGACAGCTCACTCCACACTCACTTTACCTAAGATTTCACGGTGAGATGGTTACAGAATCGCACTGCAGCTCCCAATTCCACATCAAACGATATCAAATGTTTTAAATGCCATAAAACCGGACATCGAGCAATACAATGTCGCAGTAAAAGTACAAATGAAGTAATCTGTTATAATTGCAAAGAACCTGGTCACACGATTAATAAATGCCCAAAACCAATAATTCGGTGTGATAATTGCCATCGGGTCGGACATAATACAAATGATTGTTATAAGTCTAAAGACAATAACAAACAATTAAATAGCGGCTCCAAATCTGATAAGAAAACTTTATTTACACAAAAAATAGGTTCAGACTCTAAATATTACAAAACTGCACTCATAAATAATAATATTAGTTTAAAATGTTATCTGGACTTTGGCAGCGATTGCACTCTGATTCGTCAGGATATTGTTAGTAAATACTCGTTACCTGTAGAACAAAATGATGTTCCACGTATTCGTGGATTCGGCAACGGGACAACCATTCCGCTGGGTAAAACGAAGATAAACTTGCATATTGGTGAAGTTTTAGCAGATATTGACGCGTACGTTATTGACCCCTCATTGCTTAGTGAACCATTGTTGGTAGGCCAGGATTTTACTGAACGAGCAGATGTGATGGTTCTAAAAACACACGATAGACTAGATATTCTGAAAATATCATTCTCAAATGAATTATCAAATATAAACTTAGACGATAGTAGTGATCATAAAATCGTTTTAAGAATACAGACTGACACTGTTGTCGTGGACCAAGTCGACTATATCAAATGCGTGGATAATAATGGATCTAGTTGTGATGTTTATGTAGAAAATAGTGTCAGAAGGGTAGACAATGCAAACTATTGCATTATGGCAGGTGTTTACAAGGTTAATGAGGGAGAATGTCAGGTTGTAGTCTGTAAATTGACAGAAGAACCTATTTTTTTTCGTAATAATTCTGTGTTATCGCGAGGGGAACGGATTTTTACATCCAATCCCGCCACTAATGGTGTAAATCTGACCTGTCGTCAGATTAACGGTCACCCTCTGACACCATTGACTATGGAAGAAATAAAAATTAATCCTAATTTAATACCACAGCAGAAACAGAGTGTCTTAAACCTAATTAATGCATATAGAGAGTGTTTTGCACAAACCTTGTCTGAGTTAGGATGTACCGATGTAACTGAAATGAATATTGAACTAGATGATACCTCTCCTGTCATCTATAGACCGTACCGCCTAAGTTACTCTGAGCGAGAAAAAGTGCGTGAAATGGTACAAGACCTTATTGATAATGATATCGTAGAAGAATCAAATTCTCCTTACTCAAGTCCAATTATACTTGTCAAAAAGAAGACAGGAGGGTACCGTCTATGTGTCGATTTCAGAGCGTTAAATCGGAAAACTAAAAAAGATCATTTTCCAATGCCGAGAATAGACGATCAGTTAGATATGCTTAATGGTAACAAGTACTTTTCTTCTCTAGACTTAGCTAGCGGTTACTATCAGATACGATTAAGCGATGAGTGTAGGCACCTCACGGCTTTTATAACACCGGATGGACTTTATCAGTTTAAGAAAATGCCCTTCGGCTTAGTCAATTCTCCCGCGGTATTTCAGAGAACAATTAACCAAGTGCTAGGTAATTCCAGGTTTAATTCCGCCCTGGCTTATATGGATGACATTCTTATTCCCGGGAAAGATTTTGACGAGGAATTTGTTAGATTAGAAAATACATTCAAACTATTACAAGAAGCGAAATTAACTTTGAACATACAAAAATGTAATTTTTTTCAAGAAGAGCTAGAATATCTTGGTTACGAAATAGGCAAACACGGAATTAGACCTGGAAAAGAGAAAATTAGCACAGTTGAACGATTCCCGGCTCCGTGTAATGTGCATGAGGTGAGGCAGTTCATTGGGTTAGCTAGCTATTTTAGAAAATTCATACAGAATTTTGCGAGTATCGCTAGACCACTGACTGACTTGACCAGAAAGGGCGCGTCGTGGTGTTGGGGTGTCGAACAGCAGAATTCGTTCACAAAACTAAAAGAAGCGTTGATACAAAGACCAGTGTTAGGTATATATGATCCTAAAAGTGAAACCTTCTTGCACACAGATGCTAGTAAATACGGTTTAGGCGGAATTTTGTTACAGAAAAGACAACGCAGAAATGAAACCAATTGCCTATTTCAGTAGGAAAACTTCGGTAGATGAACAAAATTATCACGCCTATGAACTCGAAACATTAGCCTTTGTAGCTTCCCTCCAGCGATTTCGAGTTTATTTGATAGGTATTAGGTTTACTTTGGTAACTGACTGTTCCGCGTTGAGAGCCACGTTCAGTAAACGTGACCTTATACCACGAATAGCACGTTGGTGGATAGCTGTACAGGAATTTGACTTCGACATACAATACAGACCAGGGCATACGATGTCACATGTCGATGCCTTGAGCAGGAATTCATTGCCTTGCGAACCGGATGCGGGACACGAAGCGGTGTTAGGTATATTTAGAATAACTTCAGAAGACTGGCTATTGACGTTACAAATACAAGATTGTAGAGTTGCTACGAATTAGAAAGATTTTAGAAGATAATGAGTATTCCGATATTAAGAAAAACTATGTTCTTAAAAACAATAAATTATTCCGGAAAGTTGGAGACGATCTCAAATGGGTTGTACCCAAAATGGCTCGATTTCACTTATGTAAACTCAACCATGATGAGATTGGTCACTTTAGTGTTGAAAAAACCATTGACAAGATTTGTAAGGACTTTTGGTTCCCAAAGATGAAACGTTTTATAAGAAAATATGTACGTTCTTGTTTGGAATGTGCATATAGCAAAGAACCAGCTGGACCGAAGGAAGGCCTCTTGCATCCGATCCATAAGGTTGACAAGCCCTTTGACACGGTTCACATAGATCATTTGGGGCCTTTCGTCAAAAGTGCTAACGGTAATTCTTATCTCCTTGTCTTAGTTGACGGCTTCACCAAATTTTGCATATTGACACCATTGAAAAATCTAAAGTCCGCACCTACTATCCGTGCTTTGGACAACACTTTCTGCTTATTTGGTTACCCTAATAGATTAATATCGGATCAGGGCTCGTCTTTTACCTCACGTGAGTTCAAGGATTATTGTAAGGACGCTAAGATAAACCATATTCTCAATGCGGGAGCCTCTCCCCGTGCTAATGGGCAGGTGGAGAGGTACAACAGGACTGTGTTAGATGCGCTTACAGCTTATACTGACAAACTGGGTGAAAAATATTGGGACCGATCGATAGGTAAATTACAATGGAGTTTAAATAACACAAACAACAAAGGGATAGGAAAAACACCGGCTGAAGCACTCTTTGCTATCACTATGGTAAGCAGAGGTGATAACATCTTTAACTCTATTTTAAATGAGACGCGGCATCTAGGTAACGTAGAAGAAATAAGAGGACAGATAAGCGAGCATATAATTAAAAACCAAGAGGCTCAGAAAAGTAGATACGATAAAACAAAAATTAAAGCTAGACAGTACAAACTAGGTGACTTAGTAAAGATATTAAAACCAACCCCTCATAACGGCGGCAATAGTAAGAAATTACTACCAAAGTTCACGGGACCCTTTCGAATTACGAAGATCCTCGAAAACGATAGGTGCGAAGTGTCGAGCATACCCGGTACGAAAATAACGCAAAAGAGTTATTGTAATGTTTGGGCGGCTGACCGCATTAAACCTTGGATATCCATCTGTAATGACGAACTGAATGATAAGGATGATACTAGTGGTACTAGCGAATCTGAGTGACAGTAATTCAGTAGGTAAAATGAGATAAGAAAAGTAGGTGACAATCGCAAATGTAGGAATCTTCAAAGAGTTATAACCTTATAACTTAGTTTATGACTATATGTAATGTGTTCATAATAATATCTACAGCATGAATTTTGTAGTTATGTATGTCCAATAGGGACTAGTATTGTAATGTTATTGTTATTGAAACAATGTTTATTGAAATTGTATTTGTAATTGTATATTGTGTTGTATTGTTTATTGTAATTTTACCTCAAGGCTCAATACTGGGTCCATTCTTATTCCTAGTGTATATTAATGACTTACCATTCTATTTAAAAGGTATCTGTGATGTTGTACTGTTTGCAGATGACACCTCTCTTATTTTTAAAGTAGACAGAAACAGACATGATTTTGATGATGTAAACAGTGCACTCTCAATGGTTACGGATTGGTTTACGACAAATAACTTAGTTCTCAATGCCAAGAAAACTAAATGTATAAAGTTTGCCTTACCGAATGTTAGAAATCTGGGACCCAACATCGTCTTAGATGAAGAGGTACTTAAGACTGTAGAATCAGCAGTTTTTCTGGGTATAACAGTAGATGCTAAACTTCAGTGGGGCCCACATATATCAAGCCTAGCGGGAAGGCTCAGTTCAGCCGCCTACGCTGTCAGGAAAGTAAGACAATACACTGACGTTGATACAGCTCGGTTAGTCTATTTTAGTTATTTCCATAGCGTTATGTCCTACGGTATTCTGCTATGGGGCAAAGCGGCTGATATTGAAAATATTTTTGTTCTTCAAAAACGAGCTGTTCGAGCAATTTACCAGCTAGGAGCTAGAGTTTCTCTGAGAGAATTTTTTAAGGATATTGGTATTCTCACGGTGGCATCACAGTTCATCTTCGCCAACATCTTATACATTAGGCAAAATATACATTTGTACAGTAAAAACAGTGATATTCACAATATTAACACCAGAAATAAGGACAAATTACGTGCTCCATTTCATCGGCTTCATAAGGTTCATAACTCATTTGTTGGTCTTGGTATAGCTTTTTATAACAAGCTACCTTCTTCTTTGCTAGATTTGCCTTTTAATGCGTTTAAAATTAAAGTTAAATCCAATCTTTGTTCAAAGGCATACTATTCTATCAACGATTACTTAAACGATAAGAATAGTTGGTCGCTGTGATTAACTCAAGACAATGTTTATGTTATGTTCTTTCTCCAGGATCAGCTTACATAATGACAGGTTACATGAGTTAAGTACTAAAATTGTTTATTTTATTTGACAAAAATATAATTTAATGTATTGTGTTGCGTAAATTATTTTGCATAGGTACTATTGTATAGAATCTAGTTCTTCTAACTGAACAGACAGCTGTGCTGCTGGGGAGTTTGTTCCGCTACTTCTTCTTCCCAGCTAAAGCACTAGGAAGTGGTGAAGGGCGGGCGTTTTGTGGGGACTGTCTTACTGTAATTTTGACGTTCAAAAAGTGCTGATTCTCAGCCTAATTTGAATAAAGGACTTTTGATTTGATTTGATTTGATTTGATTTGTAATTATTAAATTTTTGTAAAATTAAATAATTGGTTATGTTAATTAATTGTTGAGGAATTACAGAATACCATTTATTGCAATATGTAATGGTCATGGAATTTATCTACGTGTCTTACAATGATATTTAAAACTAAATGTATTGCTAAATACCTATGTAATAAAATCTAATTCAATTATAGCAGCATGGGTTTCTTTATACTAAGATTTTTTTTTATGGGTTCTACTAACCGAAAGACTGAGAATATTGATTACCGTGTTGATAGATCCATGGGTATTCTCAGTCTTTGAGAAAATTAAAAGAGAGTCAGTTCGTAATGTGTGATATTTAATTGTAGCAGTGAATATGCTGGCATTTAAATGTTTGATTTTGACAGATCAATCAACATTTTTCTGGCCAATTATTGGAGATTGAAAATATTGGTTGCCATGTTGACAGATCCATGGGTATTTTTAATCTCTCTATGGATATGATAAGCATGAAAATGTATGAAGGTGCGGTTGAAATGTTTGATTTTGATAGATCAATCAGCATTTTGATTGCCAAGGTTGAAAATATTGGTTGACCATGTTGACAGATCCATGGGTATTTTCAATCGGAATTATGCAGAGAGGTGGCAAAAACACTTGAGACCATGTTGACAGATCCATGGGTGTTTTTGAAATTTAATTAATTTTGAGATAATGTAATAAAATAGATATATGTAGGATTATATATTTACATGTTGTTAAGTTTGAGGACAAACTTTTTGTCAGGAAAGGCCGAATGTTAGAATTAAGGGTAATCATACATTTTACACCGTTACTATTCGGAACTATATTCACTTAAGCTTATTAATTTATTAATGTTTAATTTTGAAACGTTTATTAGAATACATTGAAAAGTATGTAATTTGACTACAATTAAAAGGGAAGTAAAAATATGTTTAATAAATGTAGGAATAGTCTAAAATTGTAAGAATCATATTTGGATAATTATTTTTGATTTATTTATCTTGTTTATGATTAAGAGGTACTGATAACGGATAGTATTCAATCAATCAATCAAT
Organism: Cosmia trapezina; assembly: GCA_905163495.3. Taxonomy (NCBI): domain Eukaryota; kingdom Metazoa; phylum Arthropoda; class Insecta; order Lepidoptera; family Noctuidae; genus Cosmia; species Cosmia trapezina. Next base: position 14,326,019 of record LR991038.1, read on the forward strand.
CAATCAGTTTATTCGTGAAACATAGGTATTTACATGCATAGACAACATTGAGATGCATGCTAGATATATAAACAACTATATACTTACCTATATTTTGTTTAATTTGCCACCCTGATTTTCATAGTAGGTACCTAAAGCAGGAGAAGCAGTCGTTGGTATTGTAAGTAGTACACATGGTTACATATCAAGTTATATATTCCCAGTATAACCAGTGGTATTAGTTTGTTCAGAATAAATCAACTTAAGAAGCAAATTCGACGTTCGCAATCTCATCTGACAAAAATTGTATAGCGTTCGTTTACCTACCTACATTTTTGACATTTGATTGTCGCTGGCATGAGATTGCGACTTGAATTTGAACGTTTTTAAGTACGAGAATTGGCCTTCAGCTTCAGATCTCGTTTTGTATAGGATTTCCGTACAATATGAGAAGTCAGCTTATACTGGAATGTATAGCTTGATATGTAGCCGTGTGTACGCACGGATACAGATCAAGCTATACATTTCCAATATAAGCTGATCTCGCATTGTATATAATTTTTTTACAATGAGAGCTCAGTGTAAACTGGAAATGTATAGCTTGATGTGTAGCCGTGTGTACCATCCCACACTTCTGCTTCTCACACTCATACTAATACAAATAAGTACCTACTATCATGGTAGTACTTGTATTTTATGCAAGTGTGAGTGAAAGCTAAAATCAAGTGTGCTATAGGTACTATAAGTACAATGTTTTGTTGCAGCACTTTCAATTTAATCTTGTATTTTTTTTTTGTCTAAGTTCAAGCTAAGTAATTATGTAGGTACCTACTTATGTTCTCTTAATAATTATCATCTCCAGGGCTTCTTGATCCCGCTGTTGATTGAACTCCGGCGCGTGGACGTCGTCATACTACCCAGAAGCAAATGTTTGGCGATGTTTAATTATCAGGAAAAATATCTTTGTATCCATCAATCACAGTGCCGGGTAATGTTGCTAATTTCATTAGTTAAAACTTATAACTTTAAAAGTCATTAACAGTTTAGTGTTTGTGAAGGCTCCTTAACCCCCGTTTCACGAGCGTAATAAAATCGCGGCCACATTTTGTCGCGCGCGGATTTTCAACTCTGTTAGCGCCGGGAGTTTAAAATCCTACAGTGTGTTTTTCGTCGCGCTGGGATGCACTCTGTTCCCCGTTTCACGAGCGTAATGAAATCGCGGCGGCATTTTGTCGCGCGCGGATTTTCAACTCTCTGCTTAGCGCCGGGAGTTGAAAATCCTACAGTGTGTTTTTCGTCGCGCTGGGATGCACTCTGTTCCCCGTTTCACGAGCGTAATGAAATCGCGGCGGCATTTTGTCGCGCGCGGATTTTCAACTCTCTGTGCTTAGCGCCGGGAGTTGAAAATCCTACAGAGTGTTTTTCGTCGCGCTGGGATGCACTCTGTTTTCGCTCGGCTCAACAACGAGAGTTGAGCGCGATAAAATCCCGCCGCGATTTTATTACGCTCGTGGAAACGGGGTTTATAGTCTGCGAGTGTTAGGGAGGTGGCTACCTATAGGACAGTGTTGGGCAGAATTTAATTGCAAGGTACAATTAACAATTGATTAATTGTTAATTGTGATATATCAATTAACAATTGATTAATTGTTAATTGTGAAATATCAATTAACAATTAATTAATTGTTAACTGTTAGTTTTTCAATTAACAATATCAATTGTTAATTGTTAATTGTTCCTGCAATTAAACTTTAGTTAAATGTAAATAGAAATAATATAAGATGGAGGAGTGGCACAGGGCAGGTCTATCACAAGGTTGACTGATGATCTTGCAAAGAAGTTCTAGGCCACGCTAAATCGCTCTTCGTGGGCCAGGACATTAGGTCTCTGTTTTCGTCTTTCTTTTCGAAAACCCCCCGTCCTGATCGACGAGGGATGAAAACTCTCCCACCCTCCCCCTCCCCGTCCCCCTATAGGGGGGATGATGTGCGGACGCAGCACAGACATAGGATTTGAAGGTACCTGCCATCCGTTTTGAAAGACTGAAGTTTATTTCTGACTTCTACCTTTGTTTGGAAGACTTTTACCGACTAATAAGGTTATGGATCAATTATTGAACAAATCGCAAAATATTAATCCTGTAGGTTTGGATATGGTCTCATTCGATTCAGCGCTAATAAATACATAGAAAATGACACTTCAACCGCCTATAGTTTGTTAAATGCGCATTTTTTAAAATTTCCCCCTGCACATACCCCCCGGAAGGGAGTAGGACCCCTAAAATTTTGGTAGTACTCTAGAGATCTTCATTTCTACACTAAGATGAAGTTGTATACAAAGTTTCATTGATGTACAAATTTTGCCTCCGCCAAAAATATGCTATTTTCCTGTAGGTACTAAGTATTCGTTTTCTCTATTTTCACCCGAGCAGAGCTAGGTAGACGGTACTTTTTATAAAGCATAGGGAGAACCATAGATATAAGAAATATTTCTATGAGGAGAACAAACCTTACAGTACTATTACACCTGAGTAGGTAATATAATGAGATTTTGACACCAGGAAGACATGTTTTACAGTCTTCGTTCTTTTTCTTGTGGTTAGCGACTGATTGAGAGCAGTGGTGGCCCAGTGGTATGAGAGCAGTGGTGGCCCAGTGGTATTGGCCGCGACTTACGAGTTGTAGGTCGTAGGTTCGAACCCCGGCAGGCGCTTTACTTAGTGAAAATTATTTCATCACCGCTGCTCTCAAAACGGTGAAGGAAAACATTGTGAGGAAACCGGCATGTCCTAGAACCAAAAATTCGAAGACAAGTGACATCTACCAACCCGCACTGGGCCCGCGTGGTGGATTACGGCCCACTCCCTCTCACCGAGAGGAGGCCTGTGTCCCACCAGTGGGAACCACAGAACAGAATCTGTTCTGTGGCGGGAACATTATAGGCTGATTATGTAGCGACTGACACCAGGTTGGTGTCAGTTTTTATGCCGTCCATGGGCCTTTGACTTGACTTGGACTTTGGCCTTTGACTTTTTTTTTTGTTTTTTCTTTTCATGCCGTCGAGAAATATCTATTAAAGCAGGAGAAGTCATTTGATAATTTCCCATCCACAAAAAAAAAGGCGTGGCCGGTTTCCTCACTGTTTTCAGTCATGTTTGTTGTTTTACAGTAGGCAAATGATATGTAAGTATCTTGAAAGGTGTTCAAGGTGACTCACAAGAAAAAAAAACTTGTAAGTAGATAATGACGTGTCAATACTTTTTCAGTCGGAGAAATTCGGAGCTTTGTGTCCAGTAAGTACCTATTTTTATAATATTTTACCTACCTTACGTACTACTTAAACATATTGAATATTTTATTTTTGAATATAAGTACTTACCTACATAGAAGAGTATGTAGGTAGGTACTGTAGGTATGTGGGTGTACCGTGAACCTTCGCGTGTTTGTGTTCATCGTTAGGACAAATAGCTTATTGTACAATGTTCAATATAGTATAGGTACCTGCAATGCAAATAATGTAATAAGAGTACCTACGCGACATGCGCAATCGCATAAAACTGACTCGACCATGAAAATGGAATACCTATCTTTAAATAATTAGGTATAAGCTTACCTGAATACTTACACAAAAATAAGTACCAAAAACGAAATGAAGAAGTAACAAACATACCTACAAACACACACACACACACTCACAAACTTTCGCCTTTATAATATTAGTGTGATATCGATACCCATCACGTCTGGGGAGTTTCGCTAGCTAATTTAATTTGATTCTGTATAAGTAAGTAAGTATATAAAACTAGCACTTCCTGCGCGACTTCGCCCACGTGCATGTCAGAAAATATCCCACGGGAACGTACCTACTACCGGGAAATCCTTCCTTATTCCTTGTCTACATTGTAAACAAGGATCCTCTGTGCAAAATTTCAGCTTTCTAGGTTCAAGTGTTTGCGCTGGGAGCATTGATATAAAAACTAGTAATATACAAAGTCAATGACTGGCAGCTAAGGAGTCAGTCAGTCAGGACTTCTTTTTATTTATACAACATTAGTTTTTGTTTTAAACCTCATATGGGGTCATTTTACTCATCATTATGAACAACTTTTTCTATGGGACCAACCTTGAAATCGCGAAAAAAAAATCAGCTGTTCAGTACATTTTGAATTTTTGACGAGTTTGATGTAGATAAATGTATTGAACACATTGACTTATATATTACTAGTTTTTATATATTATCAATGACTGAACAGCTGATTTTTTTTCGCGATTTCAGGATATGGTCTTTGGTCCCATAAAAAAAGTTGTTCATAATGATGAGTACAATGACCCCTTAAGTAGTTTTACACTAAAAATCAAAGAGGTAGACGGGAGGTAAGAGGGCCGAGGCCGCTATTATAATAGGTCTTTACCTATGAAATTGCCGTTTTGTATGAAAAAATTTAAACGAATTTTTTTCATGTATTTTTTATTTGTATTAATCGAAGTAATCACCCATGCAATCAATGCATCTTTGCCAACGCAGTGGCAGTTTATTGATGCCCTTCTTAAAGAAATCAGCTGGTCGGGAGGCAACAAATTCTTCAAAGGCATTTTGTACTGCCTCTCGGGTATTGAATTTTTTTCCCGCCAAGAAGTTATCCAAATTCTGGAAAAAGTAGTAGTCTGTAGGCGCAAGGTCTGGTGAGTAGGGCGGATGACGGAGAGCTTCCAACCCCAGATCTTGCAACTTGGAGACCGTCTGCTGTGCAGTATGAGATCGCGCGTTGTCGTGCAGGAGCAGCGGAGACGAGCGATTGACCAATGCTGGTTGGAGATGTGCCAGCTTCTCCATCATTGTGTTCAATTCTTCACAGTACACATCTGCAGTAATGCTCACCCCGTTTGGTAAGAAGCTGTGATGAATCACACCGGCGCTAGACCACCAAACAGTGACCATCACTTTTCTAGGGGTAAGTTTTCGTTTAGGGCATTGTTTAGGTGCTGAACCAGGATCCAACCAACTTGCTGAGCGCTTGCGGTTATCAAACAGAATCCATTTTTCATCGCAGGTAACAATGCGGTTCAAAATTCCTTCATTTGTGTGTCTGTTGAGCAGTGCAAGGCACGTCTCGACGCGTACTTCGCGCTGGCGATCATTGAGTTCGTGGGGCACCCATTTGTCAAGCTTTTTTACCTTGCCAATTTGACGCAAATGGACCAATATTGTTTTGACGCTAACGTCGAAAGCTGCTGCTAATTCAGCTGTAGATTGTGTATCATCAGCTTCCACAATCGCCTTTAATTCGTAATTGTCGACCAAAGTCTTCGGACGACCGCGAGGTTCATTTTTCAGGTCGAAATTTCCAGAACGGAAGCGAGCAAACCAATAACAGGTGGTGCGTTGGTTTGTAGTGTTAGCTCCGTAAACGTCGTTGATGTTGCGTGCCGCTTGTGCCGCGTTGCTGCCACGACGGTACTCATATTCCATAATTTACTCGAATTTTTAACGTATCCATGATGACGAAAAAGATTGAAATGCGATGAAAATGTAACACTAATCAATAAACAAATAACTACTTTTGGGAAAAAAAATCCATGTTTTTAAAATAAAATTAATTTGAAATTAGAATTCTTAGCCAAACAAAAATTATTTTGATTTGAAATGGCCAGTACTGCAGGACGGCAATTTCATAGGTAAAGACCTAATATTAGCGGTGCCCGTAGGGGGTGCCCTACCTACTAGAATGCCCTACTAGAATCTGACTGCTACCATTGAACAGTTCCGCTTTTCTTCAATAGTAATTTGATGTTTGAATAATTGAATGTCTGCCAGTAACATATTAAGGTTGACTTATGCAACAAACCTCTACAGTACATAGTCTAACAGCATTCCATTTTTAGGACGACGTAGGCTCCGTAATCGTTTGTTCCGGCTTTGTACGAGGAATGATGACTTCTCGTCTAGTGGACCGGCCTTGTGGTGTAGGCTTCTTGGACTTGAGCAAGTACTCTAAGTTCTTGACCTGTGGGGTGGATGACTCTCGCGACGTGATCAGCAGTGATGACGACGGTCTCTTGGAATTCGCTACTCATCCGCTTCCGACACCTGTGATGCAAACTCTTCCACCAGAAAATAGCACTAGTGACGAGCAAGAGCCTGCGCTAATGGAATTATTGTCAAAACCAGACCCAGAGGTGAAAACGCCAGAGCCAGTAACAGCGACCGACACTGCGTTTAAAAGGCAATTTCCTCCAACGTAAAACGCAGTAATATGATAATTCCTAAATGTATTGATAGGTATTTCTTCCTTATGACGTCTTATTTGGAAAATCAATCAACACCAACATCCAACACAGTAGGAGATATTCACAATAATTGTCTACCAAATAAGAAATATTTACACAATTAATTAAATGTCATAATATAATTTTATTTTCTTTATTTCATTAGTATATACATATAAATTACATTTTTAAATGTTGAAATATAAAAAGTATAAACACATTTAATAATATAAAAAATTGTAGCCCACCGGTATCCGAACAGGGTCCAAGCTACCGGCGGCGGTCAGGACTGCTGAGAAAGGAACCTCCTAACGATACGCGCCGTGTCCAGAAGTACCGCTTTCTGGATCAAGCCCTTGATCCAGCCGGCTAACGAGAGCCTCCTCAGGTGTTGATCGAGGTTCTTGGCTATTATGCCATTGGCCGTCACGACTATCAGCACAATGATTGCTGTATCCACATCCCACATGTCGACAACCTCGCGAGCCAGTTCAAGAATTTTACTTAATTTGCTTATCTTTTTCAGCTTTCACGAGGTTCTCGTCATGTGGTACCGCTATATCAACAATCATTGTGCGACGCTCTAATCGATCTATCACCACTATGTCAGGCTTATTGGCAACAATAGTCCTGTCAGTGATGATAGACCGATCCCAATACAACGTGATATTGCCATTTTCGAGAACTGGATCGGGCACATAATTATGTATAGTATGGTACTTCCTATTCAAGAAGACTGTATTTCAGAGCAAGTTGCTGATGGATAATCCTGGCTACAAGGTTGTGCCTGTGCAAGTAGTCTCCGTTAGCCAGACGAGAACAGCCAGAAATAATGTGACGGGGCCCATGTAGGACCCGGTAAAAGCGTCCGTGCAGCTCTTTGCTCTGCCATACCTCCCTGCGGTCATTAGTATCTAATACTATAAGTTTGCGGCAGTTCTCGTTAGCTAAGGAGAGCGGGGTGAGGCCCTTATCTACTGAGACCACTTCTCGGTGCATCCCCACGTCGGCTTCTAGGAAGTATTCCCTGAGACTGCATACCCCACGGTTGTGCAGGGTCTTAGCATTTAAGAAGCCACGACCTCCGCACTTCCACGGGATATACAGTCTCATCACCGATGACCGTGGGTGATGCATCCGATTTGCGGTCAGCAGTGTGCGGACCCTCCTATCCAGGGCGTCAAGTTCCGTCTGAGTCCATTAGAGTATGCCGAAAGAGTACATCAAAACCGGCATGACCCAACCGTTGAAGGCACGTACCTTGTTTCCGCCTGATAAAAGACTATTTAAAACTTTATTCAGGCGGCCAAAGAAACGTTCCCTCAGCGATTGTTTCACGTCAGCAGCGTTGATGCCTAACGCTTCCGACATACCCAAACACTTGTAGGTTTCGAGTGAGGAGAGAGATCTTAGGTGTATGGAATCCGAGAGTTGGGTTCTCACGGATTCCACAATCTCCCCTCGCTTTACATGCATGACCGCACATTTGTCCACACCAAATTCCATCCTGATGGCGCTACTGAAAGTTTCCGTTACCTTCATTTTATTAATTATTAATTTAATTTTTGTCACTTCTGTCAGAATTTTTTAAAAATAAGTAAAGTATAATGTTCTCGGTACATAGTTTTATTGCTAATTTGGTTATTTAACTAAGAAGTTCTTCTTGAGATTTTCACTTGATGTCCATTAATTGGGAACAGTAGCATTTCTATTTTTAGGGGACCGATGTCATCGGCTTCTATTTTGAAAGATCGCACCACGCTTGATAGTATACTCTTCATTATAAGCATACCGAAGTTACGCCCTGAAAAAAAAAAAAATAATAATTTCATCGTGGCAGGCTCTAGCCGTCGTGTTACTCAGTAACTGGGTTGCTGTAGCGGTCAGGCAGCCGCTACATGTAAAAAATACTGTTATTCAGTTAGACATGATGCCGATTCCAACATGTTTGGGAAAATGGCAGATGATTGAGATTTGAGGCTCTAGCCCTGACATCAATGTGTTATTCTTTAATAACGCACTTGCAAACTCTAAGGGGTCATGGTACTTACTCATCATTACGAACCACTTTTATCATGAGAGCAAACCGGAAATCGTGAAAAAAAATCAGCTATTCCGTTGGCTATTCCTTACATTTATGTTCGCCTAACTCGTCAAAATGTCACAGAAATCTAAACAGTGCCTTATTATTTAGATTTCGGTGGGAACAGCAGATTCTTTTTCACGATTTCTGGTTTGGTTCCATAACAAAAGTTGTTCATAATGTACAATGACCCCTTAAGAGGTTGTGCGTTATTTAAGTTTCACTTTGTAGAGCATGATGATGATATTTTATTATTCATGATGATATTTGAAAACTACAATATTACACCGAAATTTTTTTTTAAAGAATTGTTTCTCCTTCATAAATGCAGCTGAGGATCGCGCCATTACTTATAATTAGGTAAGTAGTTAGGTAGATAACTAGCACTGACCTAATTGGTACCTACCTACCTATTTGGTACTGTATATTAGGATTAGGATAGATAGGTTTAAAGCATGGTGCTGTACAGGGTGTCTCAAAAGTATCTAGTGGTCCAAAGGCTAATGGGGTAAAGTGGAGGTGGCCACCTATTATTTAAAAATTTAAAAGTTGGGATATTAGGAGTAGGTACACCCAGCTACATATCAAGCTATACATTTTCATTATAAGCTGATCACGCATGGTATAGGATTTCCGTATAATGAGAGGTCAGTATACTGGAAATGTATAGTTTGATATGTAGCCGTGTGAACATTGTTTTAAAATCTTGGCTTAGAAAGTTTCGCTAAAGTTTAATAAAAAGCTAGAAAACACTATTATCAAGGCACCTTCCAACCAGATTTGAACTCGCTACGACGAAAATTTTGTTCATAGGGTCGAAAAATCGAAGTGAAGGGTATAATTGAACTTATTAATATTGGAAGAGCGGAGTTTTCTAACACAGGCTTATTTGCTTAAAAGGAGGCTCCAATCACTAGTTGTTAGGATATTACTTGTGAAAATAATAAAGTATTTTTCATTCATTCTCATTTTTCATTTTCATAATTTCTTGAAAATTATTAAACTAACGAAATTTTCTAAACTTGAGAATATCCCAACTTTGAATTTTTTAAATGCAAGGTGGCCACGCCGTCTATCTCATTTGCCTTTGGACCACTACGTTTGAGACACCCTGTATAGGTATACTGCTGTAAGTACAGTAGCTAATATAGGTAATTATTATATTTAGTACCGATACAGTTTCTTGATCCAAAGCTGAACGGCAGGAAGGCGGCAGGATGTCTGCTATGTGACCGTTCGGGCAGGAACCTGTCGGGGTCAAACTCATCAGGTCTGGGGCCCCATGCGGCTGTAGACCGATGTATCGCGAAGGCTCCTATCACGGCTCCAGTGCCCGCTGGCAAAGTTACTCCACATGTAGCTGTAATGAGCGATATGTTGATACCATTTAACAATGAGAAAAGTTTTTGATAGCTTTAGATACTGTTTTATAACAGTAGGTACCTACTAGCATTGTGGACTAGTGTGCAAAGTCGGGGATCCTCCAGCCAAGCACTTCATATTGCTTAGTCTTGCCGCACACGGGCCACACGCTACTGCCACAAAAAGCCACCACCGAGTTGCGCTACAGTGGCGACCACCGCCACCGGCGTTATCTGTGTGCGGCGAGTTCATAGAAAATGTACGAAAACTATAGTCCGCAGCTCGGTGGCGGCGTTTTGTGGCTGTAGCGTGTGGCCCTTGTGTGGCAAGGCTTAGCTAGCGGGTTAAGTACGAGTAGATTGTGAGTAATTCCCATTGCAAGTTGGTGAATGCACACTGACACTTTCCCCCTTATTTATAAACGTTGCCTAAAGTTAAGTGGGTAATGATAATGATTGGCTTTTGTTTAACCATACGTTTTTGACGTTTAACCGTCTCTTAAGAGGGAAGGTGGCTTGCGATTCTCCAAACAAATATATTGCCCGTTTTTCTTCCTGTATAATGCTTCTAGAGTCTAGAGCAATCTTTTTTTTTCATAAAATCTAAGTCTGCTGTAGACACGTCCCTGTCATTTCCTTTTTTCAGGAACTAATTAGTAAAGAAAATATGACCCTCCAAAAATTGCAAAAAAAATGCCCCATTTTTACCAGATGGGACTACCAGAAAAATTCTAAAAGTTTTTAGGTAACATAAAAGAAAATGATAGGAACCTATTTTAGACATACTCTTTCTTAAAAATTTAATGAAAAATATAATTGAATCGGTTCAGTTTTCGCGGAGAAAAAGGGGAATACGAAACGTCGATCTCGTCGGTCTGAGCTGCAGATGCCTATCGCACTCTATTATCACTGTTCGGGCACAGCGCGATGGCAATAGTTTCTTCAAATACCTATTTTCACATTCCTCGTAGGCCACCTCCCTTCTTATGTTTAGCAACGTTTATAAACAAGAGGCTTTGTTGTAGATTCCTAGTTCCTACAGAACTAAACTAAACTAATAACAATTGCATAACTCTCCATATTCTGGATGAAGGTCAAGGTTCAACGCACAAATCAGGACTTTAACTTGTTGCGAGTTTAACAATATTATATCTACTTAGGTACTACTACATCCGTTATCGGTGCAGAGTTATTGTCTGTAAACAAACGATTTCATTTAATTTCATTGTAAATACTAGAATAACTTACGTAAATAAGTATCCTTGTCTACATTCCTCGCGATGATCGGAACCACGGTGTAGAGCCTCATGCTCTCTTTGATGACTCGCTCTAAATAGTGCATCTTCTGCAAGTCTTCTTTAGTAGACCCTCGCTTTTCTGTGCCGAAGATTGATTGTTGCCTGCACGGAACGTTAAAAATAAGAAAAATTTAATTTTATTTACAATAAATCATCATCAAAATAGGTTAGTAAATTCGGGCGTTAATATCAGAAGATCTACACTTTAGTCGGGATAAAATTTGAGATAATTATACAACAACAGCTACAACTAACGGTGAAAAGTGGTTATCTGCCAATTTTATCGGGTGTACACTTACAAAAATACCTACACTTAGCAGAATTTAAAGGCGATTTTTGAGGAATAACGGTAGCAACTGCGACCATTTCGTAAGGGGTCCAAAATACTGTTTGCAACAACATAAAATTACAATAAATTTTAATACGGTAGCTGAAAATCACTTTTAAAATTTGCTCAGTATATGTAGTGCTCGTGAGTTAGTGACTGGCTGCATAGTAGGTAACTTACTCAAGCAGTACTTTCTCCTGTGCATCCTGATATATTCCAAGGAGGACGAGGGTGTACGCAATGACAAGAGCCGTGGTGTCATTACCAGCGATCGTGATCGAGTCGATGTGCTCACGAAGTTGTACGTCCGTGAACTCGATCTCTCTACCAAATAGTAAGTCAAGGACGGCACGGAGTTTGCCTTCTGAAAATAAATTTGGGAAATATCACAATCGAATCGTACGAAGCTAACTTTAGATTCAGCATTTTTATAAAATAAATAGGTTTTGGTACACATAGATTTATGGGTTTCGGGACATAAATATGGCTAATCATTAAAGAGTTAACGTAAGACAAGTACTTGCGAATGTATTCAATAGCACTACAACAGGATTAGGTAAGTTTTTTTTCTTCTGTACCTATTAAACTAACAAACTTTTTTTAAACATCCTTTCAAACATCACTTAAAATCAAATAAGTGCCTACCTACAAACGTAAATGATTAATAAAGTACCTATAATAATTTGCATAAAACAATAGAGATTATAACGTGTAACTAGGACTAGGAATGGTTATGACGTCACACAATTTTTTTTTTCTCTCTAAAACCAACATTCCATATACGCATAAATATGCAAATAGTGAGTGGCTGTGTGCTCGAGCACAAGAACTTATAATTAAAAAGTCAGGTTCAAATATTTGATGAAACTAACTAAGTATGTAAATCGAGACTACATATTTGGAGACTTTTTTTGTAGAATTTTTTAACAGTTTCGTTTTACTAAATGATCCTATGAACAGCGATTTCATACAGATATTTCTTTGTGATTTCATGCCGCAGGTAAAACTAATACTTTTTGAAACCAATGTATGTAATTATAAATTATGTTTGTTTGTCAACATACAGCATTTTTTCAGATTTCTATCTAAATATAAACTAACTTTTCTATTTTTTTTTGTGTTATTTGATGAGATGAGAAATTCGCAAAATAGATAATAATCTTACCGGGTTGTACTTTAATACCATTCTTTATATTCTTCTTTTCATATTCCTTACGTCTTTTTTGAACTACCTGCAAAAATTAAAGCCCATCACAAACGTTGTAAACTACTCCCGATCTGCCAAACCTAAAATTGTGACACATAGGTTACAAAACTCATTACTTTATTGTTTGAAAACTTTGTCTACTTGACAACTAGACCAACGCAACATATTATAATGTCGCAGCCAACTAGCTCATAATTAGCCTAGCCTTTGGAAGTAGCGCTCGCTCGGCTCGCGCGCGGTTGGTCACAGTTCTTTTTTTTTTTGAGGGTGGGAAATCATCAAATAACTTCTCCCGCTCTGGGTGGAGCGGAAGGGCGTGTCAGACTTTTACTGACTAAAACCCACCCGTGTTCCTTCAGTTGCCTATGCCAGGGCCGCGGTAACCCCTTCGGACAACCCGCGACCCCAGCGGCGTCGGCCCTATTGGGCCCCGTCACTTGCTGACTTCTCTTTGAGGCGCGCGTGGAACACAACGCGCCGTCGACTCGGGCCTGGTCCTTACCGGACGGCGAGCTACCCGCTGCTCACCGTCCGCAGGCCCGCGCCTACGGTGGCCGGAAATCGCCCCGCGATTCCCGCCGCCCAGGGCGTCTCCTGCGGCGACTGAGGGCGTGAGGCTGCCTCTCCCTCACGCGTTCCGCCTCCTCCTTCGCGAGCATCACTGCTTCGCAGAAGGAGGTGACGGCCTCCCATGCACTCTCGCTCCGCACCATGGCCTGGACCAGGCTCGGACGCGAGAGATCGCCGCCGCCGATCGCCTCCGTGAGAACACGGCGGTGCTCTGCCCAAGCCGGGCAGACCTCCACTGTATGCTCCACCGTGTCCTCCGGGCGATCCACACAATGGAAACACCCGGGCGTTTCCTCCCGCCTTATGCGAAACAGGAACCTCCCGAAACAACCGTGTCCGGTGAGGACCTGCGTCAGGCGGAAGGTGAGGACGCCGTGGCGCCTCTCTAGCCACTCCTCAAAGAGGGGACTTATCGCCGCTATTGTGGCGTGCCCCCACCTGTACACCTGGCTTAGTGACTGCGACCAATTCAGCTCGCGCGTGGTTGGTCACAGTTCCTACCTAACCTATAAAATTGAATATCTTCATTCCGCTATTTGAATGGCGCCGTTTAGTGGAACGGCTAGGTTGTTAACTGCCAATTGGCTGCGATTTATACAATGCTACAAGCTTATCAAAATCAGACCAACAACAAAATATGGTTGTGTAGCACTGTACACTGCGCGAGGCCTAAGCTGAGCTTTGCATTTGTGTGAGTGATCACCAAAATGGTACGAGAGCCCATGACCAAATTTTTTGTCTTATCGTTTTACGTAACACAAAATCTTCAATCGTCTTATTGTTTTACGTTTTACAGCGATGCGACATGGTTTTGGTCTCATGGCCTCTCGTACTAAAAGAAAGTCGATTGCCAAAAAGCAGTATAAACCGGTTTTGAACCAAACAAAGGACGAGTCGCGCTCTATGCCGGTCGTCACACCTACACCACCCTACACTATCTATGTGCACTCACACAAATGCAAAGCTCAGCTACCTCGCGGACTGTACCTATTGTTAAAATTACAAAAAACAAAAACCGACTTCCAAAAAAACACTACAAAGTGAAAAATAACTTTAATTTCGGAAGTCGGTGTCTTTGGATCTGTATTTTAGGTTTTTGCCCCCGACTTCCGAAATTAAAGTTATTTTTCACTTTGTAGTGTTTTTTTGGAAGTCGGTTTTTGTTTTTTGTAAAAAAGTTTTTATTTTTCACTTTTTAGTGGGTCAGTTTGTAATTTATCTAAGTTTCAATAACCCAATGTCAACTGCTCATCACGTTTTACAAAATATTGCTTTTCCCGATGCAGGGACGTTAATTGTTGAGGAGTTCTCCTAGTAAGAAGCAGGAGAACTGGAGCTCATTGTGAAGTCACCATCACCATTATGCATTTTGACGAGCATAAACCATATTAAAGTAATCGAATCGCAACCTGTGATATACTTAGATATAATTGAGTATTTCCGATGGCCATCTGTGGTCTTCACCATCAGTTCCAGTTCACGAAATGGTACTTTCCGAGAGCAAATGCACGAGTTACTATAAAAAATACCGAAATCGATATAAGTGTGCCCATAAAATTTGAGGGTTTCCCTCGATTTCCATGGGATCCCATCATCAGATCCTGACTTGATGATCATGGGACCATTTGGGAAGTATACCCTTTCGAACAAAAAAAGAAAAATCCAAATCGGTCCAGCCATTTTCGAGTAATCGGGGAACATACATAAAAAAAAAATTGAGAACCTCCTCCTTTTTGAAGTCGGTTAATAATTGTCATTCTGTTATGAACACCCACCTCATTAGTGAACTTGTGAGTGAGATCGATGTTATCCTTTTGCTGCTTAGCATAGCGGGTGAGGTTGAAGAGACAGTCTGGTTGCAGCCAGACCTTGAACAGGCGCTTGTTCAGGATCTCCATCACGATGTGGCGCGCGCGCAGGTACGGCGTGTCGGGAGAGTGCTGCACGTCCATGCGCTCGCCCATAGCTGTCTCTGGAGATGTAAGATGGGGTTTTATGGATTTGAAAAAATACACATGTAATCACATTATGTTCCTCAGCTTCTTTAGAGTTTTGAAAAACGAAGCGAAGGTTATCTGAAGTTTTCGGCGAGATTTTTTGTAACCTAGCATTTTTGAGATCTAAAGTTACTTTGGGTGCTTATAAGTCTGGAGTCCAAGAAATACTTAACTTATTAAATAATACGATATTAGGTAGATAACACGTAGATGACGTAGAGCCGCTTTCTCAAGAGCAATTCCTCCCTTGCATATAAGACGAAGTACATAATTGAGACTGCGTAGTTAAGGCATCATTAGAGTAGGTGGTGTAAGTACCCACACTACCTACAGTCTCTAGCTATAAGTAAGATTAATTCTAAAAGGTCTTTACAATTATTTTCGTAAAAGATGTTTATTAACGAGCATAAAGTTCCGTAATTACAGACACAATTAAAAAACCATTGTGTCTCGCGTGGATTCACGTTCGATCAATGTATCAGGAAAATTCTTGCTTACCTATAACTTACCTACCAAAAACAATGTCTAAGGTGCAAGCAGTGACGTATTTGAGAACATCGAACTTCTTCCCTTCTGCCTGTTCATCTAGTTTTTCAATGAGCACATCAGCTTGTTCAGCGATGACTCCCAAGTATTCTTCAACTATTTTGTTATGGAAAACTGGTAGTAACACTTTTCTATGCGTTTTCCATAGTTTTACTGTAACATAATTAAGTAAAATTATAGTATACAGGTAGGTCTATGTTAGATTGGGTAAGTAACTCTCTGTTATATTGAGGACAATGTTTACTGTGATGTTTTACTTTTATGTGCTTTCAGGTCGTACCTAAATTGTGATATTTTTTTCGATTTTTCATACATAAGTAACACGTGATCAAACAATGTGTAGGTATGGAGATTTTTACCCATTCTTTATAAATTGACTGAGAGATGGTCAAAACTTCTGAGTCAACCCAAATCTTTAAAAGTAGTTTTATCCTGAGGTTTTATCTACAAAAGATTGACGCAATATCAAAAGAAATATTGTATCAGAGACAATATTTGCGAAGTGACAGATTAAAAATTCAAAGATTCGTACATTTGTTCGCGCTTACTTCACATTTGAATTTAAAATCAAACGCGTTTGATTAACGCGCCATATTTACCTGGAGCCACAAACAGCCCGTGGCCCAGCCAAGGCCGCAGGAAACGATACACTACATCCTTATCTAGGCAGTTTTCTAACACCACTTGAGCGTCTTCAGGATCAGCGATTGCTGAAATCATTAAAAGTAATTGAACTCACTTAGATAAAGTAAATAAATAATATAAATTAATTTAAAAAATATGACGCTTTGGAGATAGGTAGATAGATAACCAGACCTTCTTAAACAGGTATATTTTGTACTTGTCACACGTGTGTGCAAGTACAAAATATACCTTAAATACCTGTATATGTCGAACAAGTGTACGAAGAAATAAACACAAAGTTCTGACATCCGCAGAAGGTTATTAACACAATTAACACATTCAATTTTAGGCTGTTTAATATCCCAGTCCCACAATATTTGTTGAGTAAACCCTACTTATTTGTTGGTGACGCAAAAACGAGACGCTTGAGCGAGAACAGTGTATGTACATTCTTCTTACTTAGAAGCACGTGATATGATAACTTACCCACGTATAATTTCGGGCCAAGCCAGAGTTTCGCAGTCCGCTTATGCTTAAACGCTAACTCCGCTATAGTCCAAAGGTTCTTAAGTATTTCTGTAACAAAGGGTTATTTGAACTAATCTATTTAAACAGTCCAGTTTGTCAACTATCTTGAATGACGCTTGGGTAAACATGTTGAAGGCGCATCTATGTTGGTAAATATTACGTACTTGTCCTGGTAAGTAAGTACCTTCGTCAATATAGATGCAGTGGTGGGGTAAATAGTTCAAGTGTCACATTCAACAATTTGTACAGACGACGACGTAGGTAGGTACTAAGGTTGACTTATGCAACAAACCTCTAAAGTACATAGTCTAACAGCATTCCATTTTTAGGACGACGTGGGCTCCGTAATCGTTTGTTCCGGCTTTGTACGAGGAATGATGACTTCTCGTCTAGTGGACCGGCCTTGTGGTGTAGGCTTCTTGGACTTGAGCAAGTAAAGTTCCTGACCTGTGGGGTGGATGACTCTCGCGACGTGATCAGCAGTGATGACGACGGTCTCTTGGAATTCGCTACTCATCCGCTTCCGACACCTGTGATGCAAACTCTTCCACCAGAAAATAGCACTACGTATATATAGCTATCTCTTTCTGTTTTTTAAATATTTGCATCGGCACAACTTACCCCCGGCACTTTCAACACCCCTACCTTTTAATTGATGGTTCCACAAGGATGCCGAATGAATTATGTACTACCTACATTATGATGGAATTACCTTGACTGTTACGTGTCGCAGAGTATCAGCATGAGAATTACCTTTCCACAAACTGTCGTGGACGGTTTAATGTTAAGGGCGAGCGCGCATTGCGGTGCGTTTTTCTACCGCATAATCTGTGAAGTATGGAATGTCTTTGAAGTGCGCGCACTGCGGTCATGCGTTTTGTTACTGTAGGCCCCGCCCAGTTCGGCAGAACTACCGGAAATGCACCGCAGTGCGCGCTCGCCCTAAAACTGTAGCAGATATTTTCTAAGATAGATAGTGGTAGTTTCAGTTTTGTCTTGTGCATAGGATTCACGCAAATTACAACAGCAGTGAACAGCTGCAGTGAGCAGTGGTGGCCCAGTGACAGCGGTTTACTGAGTTTGTAGGTCGTAGGTTCGAACCCTGACAGGCGCTTTACTTTGTGTAAATTATTTCATCACCACTGAGAGCAGTGGTGATGAAATATTTTGAAGCGATTTTTTTTCTTCACCGTTTTGAGAGCAAAACGGTGAAGGAATATGAGGAAACCAACGTATCCTAGAACCAAAAATTCGAAGACATGTAACATCTACCAACCCGCACTGCGCCCGCGTGGCGAATACGGCTCCCTCTTACAGAGAGGAGGCCTGTGTCCCAGCAGTGGGAACATTATAGGCTGCTTATGCAAGGCAAAGATCTTCCTTTCTTTTTCCAGTAATTTATGATAGTGGCAAATGAAGCAAAGAAAATCCAAACAACATTAAAAGAAATATCAAAACTCACGTTCGGTATCTCCCAAGAAAAGCGAACCATTTCCAATGAGCGGTAGAGTCGGCAGTATAGGCAGCGAGGCCGTCATGCGATCCATACGGTGCGCGTGAGTCGCCCAATATATCCAAAACATACACACCACTAGGAATACTAGTGCTAAAATAATCATGACGCAGACCTGAAAATAAGTCTTGGTACAAAAATAAATATAGAAAAAAAGCCTAATAAAATGGTTGAAATCAGTTGCCATGTGGGTCATACATTAATACAATCTTCTATCATTTCGTGTTTAATTAAATAGGTCTAATATTCTTATAAATGGTTGAATTTTTAATAAAAAATCCAAATGAACCTTTCTCGGTTCTGTCTAAATCAAAAACTCAACAACAACAACTTTACATTCTGAAAAGTATTTATAGCGGAGTTATTCTACAGCTAGAAAAAAATAATTGTATAAAATTGTACATTTTGATACAAGTGGAGAATGTTTGTTATTCGAGGCGGAAATAACACCCGAGCCGTAGGCGAGGTTGTTTTTGAGCCGAGAACTGCAATAACAAATGTCAATGTTCAAAAGTGTATTGAAAAACGACGTTTTTCAATACACTTTTGAAGAAATAAAAAGAAAAATATTTTTATACCATTCCCCCTCTAAAAAGCTTATTTTATTCACTGAAAACAGTGAATAAAAAGCACTTTTACTCACTGTTTTGATGTTTGAAAATGGAACACACCAATGTATTCGACCACAGATTTAGAGTACCTAGGCTAGATACGGCATGTTATTAGATAGTATGAAAACCGAACGTGTCATCTTTTTTATACCTACGATAACTTCACCCCAGCCATTTAGTGATGTGCTCAACGTAAACAGAATTGTTTCAATCGCTAAGCGTCACTGAGCTAACAGACTTTTTTTAGTACGAACAGTTGAACATGCAGGGCACGCTTGGTCGTGGCTTGCCGTATCTAGTGTAAGTGTAGTCTTTGTATTCGACCTATATTGATGTGTTCTAAATTCAATTTGATTGGTCGACATTTTCGACAAGGAGTTTAGCATTAGAATAAAAACTGTTTTGTGTTCTTTGCTGTCCTTAGTAAATTGGCGCTATTTTGAATACTGTAAGTTGTACGAACACACAGTTTAGTGTTACTTTTTAATTTTGTGTTTGTTTAGTGTTGTTCTAATCGATTAAAAATGCATTCTAGTGATGAAGATGTGTTAACACCTGAGTTTATGAAAGAGAGGGCGGCCGATATAGTGGAAAACTTGCTACCCAAAAAATCACGGCTGGTTTACATCAAAGCCAATTTAACTTCCTTTTTCTTCATTATATGTCTATTTTCACTTAAATCTTTCTTTTTCTCGTAGTCATGGTATAAAGTATAGTATGCAACTCTTGAATAAAACGGATTTATATCGAGGGCCATGAATCACTCGCGTCGCTCAGGATTCTAACACTTGAATCACTCGCTACGCTCGTGATTCAATCATCATGAATCACTCCCTACGGTCGTGATTCAATCGTTAGAATCCTTCACTAGCTCGTGATTCATCTATGGCCCTCGCTTTAAATCCGACCTTTATTCACTAATTGCATAATATACTATTATACCATTCCCCCTCTAAAAAGCTTATTTTATTCACTGAAAACAGTGAATAAAAAGCACTTTTACTCACTGTTTTGATGTTTGAAAATGGAACACACCAATGTATTCGACCACAGATTTAGAGTACCTAGGCTAGATACGGCATGTTATTAGATAGTATGAAAACCGAACGTGTCATCTTTTTTATACCTACGATAACTTCACCCCAGCCATTTAGTGATGTGCTCAAAGTAAACAGAATTGTTTCAATCGCTAAGCGTCACTGAGCTAACAGACTTTTTTTAGTACGAACAGTCGAACATGCAGGGCACGCTTGGTCGTGGCTTGAGTGTAAGTGTAATCTTTGTATTCGACCTATATTGATGTGTTCTAAATTCAATTTGATTGGTCGACATTTTAGACAAGGAGTTTAGCATTAGAATAAAAACTATTTATGTTCTTTGCTGTCTTTAGTAAATTGGCGCTATTTTGAATACCTACTGTAAGTTGTACGAACAAAACTTTAGTGTTACTTTAATCTTTAATTTTGTGTTTGTTTAGTGTTGTTCTAATCGATTAAAAATGCATTCTAGTGATGAAGATGTGTTAACACCTGAGTTTATGAAAGAGATGAGGCCGATGTAGTGAAAAACTTGCTACCCAACAAATGACGGCTGGTTTACATCAAAGCCAATTTGACTTTCCATTTTCTTAATTAAATGTCTATTTTCGCTTAAATCTTTCTTTTTCTCGTAGTCATGGTATAAAGTATAGTATGCAACTCTTGAATAAAACGAATTTATATCGAGGTCCATGAATCACTCGCCTCGCTCAGGATTCTAACACTCGAATCACTCGCTATGCTCGTGATTCAATCATTATGAATCACTCCCTACGGTCGTGATTCAATCATTACAATCCTTCACTAGCTCGTGATTCATCTATGGCCCTCGCTTTAAATCCGTCCTTTATTCACTAATTGCATAATATACTATTATACCATTCCCCCTCTAAAAAGCTTATTTTATTCACTGAAAACAGTGAATAAAAAGCACTTTTACTCACTGTTTTGATTTTTGAAAATGGAACACACCAATGTATTCACGGCTACATATCAAGCTATACATTTCCACTTTTCACTGACCTCTCATTGTAAGGAAATGCTATACAATGCGAAGGGAATCCTATGCAATGTATAGCTTGATCTGTAGCCGTGCGTACGTTTCTGTGGGATTATTTCCGACCTCCACGCGGGCGAAGCCGCAGGCAAAAGCTAGTGTTTTAATAAAATTGTTACTTTAAAATTATATCAATCATTTACTTATTATATTAACTGATCATTATATAAAATAAAATTATAGAATCAGTTATTATATCTTGTAAATATTAGAGATTTTGTAATTATATCATACATGTATAATGTATATTAATTAGTCATATATTACTTACCGTACTTAAGACATTGATTTTGATGCTAACTGTCCGAAAATGTAATTTTTTTTAAAAGTAGGCAGTCTGCGAAGTAGTCACTATGAGAATTAGACAGAATGCGAAATAGGCTGTTTGCCAAGTGGGCCGATAGCGAAGTAGTCACATAGAGAAGTAGTCGGAATGAGAAATTGGCTATTTGATAAGTAGACCTCTGGCGCCTGAGGGCTTAATACGACATATTTATACGACATATTTTGATACTTATCGTGAGCTTACTCGCAAGTAAATCAAAACCTATGGGGTATCCCGTTGACCTAGAATCATGAAATTTTGCAAGAAGGAAGGTCTCACAGCACAAGTAAAGGAAAAAGTCCGAAAATTGTTAATTTGTAATTTTATCACAATATTTTTTTTTAGGATTACAATGTTTGTTATTTTTTAGTTAAGTTTGTTTTTGGAATAAATTCTTTTCAACTACGGAACCCTTCATTGTGCGTGGTCCGATAACGCACTTGGCCGGTTTTTTAATACCTACCGGAATTAGAATTTGTAAAACCGGTATTTCGGCATTTTGACTTGTGATTAAATATACAGTCAATCAATCTGCCTAGCCTTTTCCCAACTATGTTGGGGTCGGCTTCCAGTCTAACCGGATGCAGCTGAATACCAGTATTTTACATGGAGCGACTGCCTATCTGACCTCCACAACCCAGTTACTGGGTAATACGATACCCCTTGGTAAGACTGGTTGTCAGACTTTCGGGCTTCTGACGACCCGTAACGACTGTCAAAGATCCACGAATAACAGCCGGGACCAACGGCTTAACGTGCTTTCCGAGGCACGGAGGAATCTCGGTATGTAAAGATGGTCACCCATCCACTGACCAACCCCGGCAAGCGTAGCTTAACCTGACGGATCGACCCGTGCGGCTGTTATTATTTAGCCACGAGCTCCTCTTTAGCCACGAGCTCCTCTTGTGATTAAATATACAGTATGTAGTCAATTTTTATTTAAAATTAGCTAACCTGACATACGTTGTCCTGTCCAGATTTCATTAATTCATACAAAATTCCCTTAAAAAAATCACTTTCAGTTTTCCATAATTTGCCAATTTTTCCTGACAAGTTTTCAATTTTTCTTCCGTTGGAACGTGAATATATACGAGCATTTTAAAACAATTTCCCAAATCGGTCCACCCGTTCTGAAGTGATGCGTTTACCAACAAACAATATTTAATTTTTATTACAATTTCTTATGTTAATATTTTTCTTCAGATTTTGTAAAGTACTTTTCGCAAAAAACTAAAATACAAAGACACCGACTTCCGAAATTAAAGTTATTTTTCACTTAGTAGTGTTTTTTTGGAAGTCAGTAATTTTTTTTAAGTTAGTTTTCTATAGAAACCAATATTTTTTATTGGGCGATTGCAACTATGTTCAAACTGAAAATGTAGCTTATTGCGTGTTACTTGCAGCACGGCTTAGGTTTTCGAATTTAACACTCATTTATTAGGATTAAAATTGGTGCAGTGAGTAGTCATTTCTGAACAAATTACTTTCAGAACTTGTAAACTCGTTGTATACAAAGTTGAAAAGATAATAACAATTCGTGAACATGGGCTTGTAGTTACATAAATCTCATAAATTGACTAGGAAGGTGCTCGTTCTATCGCGGGGCGCTATGTCTACATATTGTTAAAACATATTGTTAAAATTTGCAACAAAATTATTAATAGGTACTTTTAAATTAATTACCTACCCACAGCATTAATTTATTTAATCTTATTAATTTTTAAATTCGTGTGCTATTTTATGATGACTGTCTTGTAACATGTATTTCTTAGTGTCAAATATTATATGTTTTTTTTATTTTTTATTAATTAACTCATACTCCTTACATAATTTAACAAATTAAGGATTACTTACGTTTCAATTAATCAAAATAAATCTATAATATTTATGTTGTTCCGTCGACACTATATCGATCGTATAACCATGAGATCTCGATCGCGGGCGAGTACCCTCTCTCACGATTACAATTCAACTTGTGGTTTATTAGAAGCACGAAACTCGCCACAGGGGACTTTATTTACTTACGTAGCAGGTAAACAGACAACTATTGGGTAAATTAGGTAATAGTATAAAAATTCGAGGGTTTGAATGAATCCTCTACCGATTTATCAATACCTTTTACACTGTTTGTCCACCGCACCGGGAACGGGACGTCAACGAGACAACAGATGACGTAAAATGACGTAAATGTACTGTCGCTACTTCGGCGTCGTCATCTGTTTTCTTGTTGACGTCGCGTTCCCGGTGGGGTGGGCAAATTAGGACTTGAACTGTTACCGCCAAGATGCTTATCTAAACAAAATACAACACCTGCTAACCTACTCTTTATGTACTTACCTATGATGGCCGAAATCTTAAATTCATTCGTTCACTGACAGAAAACGGACAACCTAAATTTGGGTCTAGACTAGAAGCATGTTTGCCAAGAGTTTCTGGAAAGTGAGCACTAAGGATTTTTGAAAATATATAAAAGAAAAGAAAGAGGAAAAGAAAAAAAGAAAGAGAAAAATAAAAAAACCGGTCAAGAGCGAGTCGGACTCACGCACCGAGAGGGTTCCGTTCCGATTTCTGAAAGAGTATGCTATTTATAGCCATCGTTTTATTTTTCCTGTAATCTTTACATAAACTTTTATCACATAGAATAATTTCAGATTTTTCCCTTTGCAAACTTCGGAGATAAGGGGAGGGGAACGGTATTTTTTTTTTACATTTTTCATCAAAAGTCGAAAATGCGGCCAAAAAAAAAATAAAAAAATGTTTAAGAATGTACAAACAGCGCTCTTTCATATGATACCCCACATGCCCTAGTAGCACCACTTTGAATTTTTAAGACCCCCTTTCAGCAGCTGTTGCAAAAAAAAACATAAATATTTTTATTTCTTTATTATTTGCAAAATAGTTGAGTAAACGTCATCTAAAACTATTCCATATTTCAAGTTGATAGCATTAGTAGTTCTTGAGATATCCAGCTGTGACAGACAGACAGACAGACAGACAGACAGACAGACAGACAGACAGACAGACAGACGGACAGACAGACGGACAGACAGACAGACTGAGTCACACCATAAGGGTTCCTTTTTTACCATTTTGGTACGGAACCCTAAAAAAGAAAGGAAGAAAGAGGTTAAATAGGGGAAGAAAGTTTTTATGAAAGTTCGTAATTTTTCTGATGAGAAGTCCCATCGGGTACATGGCTTGTAATCAATAAACGAAAACAAGAAATACAGTAAAATACACTTAGAGTAAAAAATATCCGGCCATCACCAGTCCGGGGCAACGGAAGTTGCATTCTTTTTAGTCATCTTCGCTTGTCGTGTCCTTCATGGCGAGTCTGATTGCCCGGAACTAGTAGCTCAGCTTGTTAGGCCTCATGTTATGTATGTGTTCCTCATGTACCCAGATACCAACTTAGATCGCGAGATCGCGACGACACGGATTGTTGGCAGTTCCGTCAGCACGCGCAGTTTCGCATTGGTCGGCCTTGGTTCGCGCGCCCGCAATGCTGAATGCTCTACTGGGTATCGTCACAGCACAGGAGTTTGATTTGTTTGCCGCGAGATGGATAGACGTAAATGTCATGCATGTTTGCGATTCTGCGAGATGATGGTCGAAAGAATTATTTTTTAATTTTATTTGATTTGTATTTGTTCGTTTTACTTGTTTTGTTAGTTATTTTTGTGTAGGTACTTATTATTTCTTATGTTATTCCTTACTTGTAAATATGTCTGTTTTTATTGAAATTTAACTGTGAAATAACTTGGATTTGGGTCTGTAATATTGTGCATGTTTTTACCAAATAAATAAAATAAAATTCGCACCCGGCAGTCCCCGACGCAGGTGTACGAGAGAACACCGGGGTGGATTTAGTCAGTAACCCTGGGGTGGGCCGGGGGGTCTGACAGACCCCCCGGCCCACCCCAGGGTGGAGGGACATCTTTGAGGATTAATTCCATTCCGACAAAAAAAAGGTGCTTACTCGTATACCTACTGAGAGTGAGTCATTCGATTTTTTTAACTCCAACTACACCAGAAGAGGTATCAAGAACGATTCAATCTCTCAAAAATACTAAAAGTACAGGAAACGATAACATAACAACAAACATTATCAAAAAAGTCCATCATATCATTTGTCATCCACTATCTCATATTATAAACTTATGTTTTGAAAAAGGAGTCTTCCCAGATAAACTTAAAATATCTATTATTAAGCCGCTGTTTAAGAAAGGGGAGAAGACTGCAATTAAAAATTATCGACCAGTGGCATTATTACCGATATTTTCGAAAGTTATAGAAAAAATAATACACCACCGAATGTACAACTTTCTTGAAAGTAAGAATGTACTGGTTGATGAACAAAAAGGTTTTAGAAAAAATAAGTCAATTAATGTTGCTATTTATGATTTTCTCAAGAAAATTATGTCAAGTGTAGATCACACACTACCCATCTGTGCTCTGTATATGGACATGACAAAAGCTTTCGATCATGTTGATCATACTATACTCATCGATAAACTAGAAAGATGTGGAATACGCGGCAATGGTCTTGATCTGATCACATCATATTTAAGCAACCGGCAACAATACACAGAAATAACACATATAAATATTAAAACCAAGCGTGAACTCAAATATCAGTCAAAACCAAGAACGGTAAAGTACGGTGTACCTCAGGGGAGCGTATTGGGTCCCCCACTATTTCTGGTGTACATAAATGATCTTCCAAAAAGTATCAATCACCCAACAGTATTATTTGCCGATGATTGTACAATAATGATAAAAAAAGATGAGTCCTACATTTATGAACAAGAAATCAATGACACGCTAAAACAAACTGTAGATTGGTTGCAGTCGAATAATTTAAAAATTAATTTAGAAAAGACGTGTATAATGCATTTTAGTCAACGACAACGACAACAACTACCGGTTAATATTAGTCACAATGGACATTCAGTTAAAAAAACGGATACAACAAAGTTTTTAGGGTTAGTGATGGACAGTCAACTTACGTGGAAACCGCATGTTGAAGAGATTTGTAAAAAACTTAACAGTTTTGCTTTTGCTCTTCATAAGCTGTCCAAATTTGTGAACCATCACGCCGTGCTTATTGCCTACCATAGCTACGTAGAATCGGTTCTAAGATACGGAGTCATTTTCTGGGGTAATTCGACAGACAAGAATTATGTGTTCATCGC
Source organism: Cosmia trapezina (assembly GCA_905163495.3). NCBI lineage: Eukaryota > Metazoa > Arthropoda > Insecta > Lepidoptera > Noctuidae > Cosmia > Cosmia trapezina. Next base: position 14,352,544 of record LR991038.1, read on the forward strand.
GCAAAAGAAATGCGTACGCGCTATATGTAATCTACACTCAAGGGACAGTTGTAAGCCATATTTTAAATCCTTGAAGCTTCTAACATTGCCGTCATTATATATCTTTGAGGTGGCAGTGTTTGTTAAGACAAACCCACAGCTTTTCAGAATAAGAGCTCCAGCTGATCCACGCTTAAGAAAAAGGGATTCGAACATTCTTTGTGTTGATCGCAGTAAAACAGCCCTCTTACGTAAAAGTATATATCGAATGGCTCCAGTTATTTACAATAAAATTCCACGACAGATAAAGGATCTTAATATTAATATGTTTAAAAAGAAACTGAAACAATTTTTAATTCTTAAATGTTATTACTCCACAACTGAATTTATGGAGGACACCACTGACATTTAGATAAATATATTATATTATTTTGAAATTGGTAATTTATTATTATTTGACATTGATAATTGTGTGTTAGTACGTAAGGAATTGTGTGTTATTATGTAATTGAGTTTATTATTTTATTATTTCTTTTTAAATGTGTGTCTGCTGTTTCGACACAACGAACTAAGTAGTATTTGTATGCTTTCGAGCAAAATGTAGCGAACAGACATCATATTGTAACATCATATTGTATTGAAACCTACATTTACGAATAAATTTGATTTGATTTGATTTGATTTGACTGTGTTTGTTTCTTAATTTATTTTTACTGTCGTCAAATCATGGCAAAATTAAACGACCCCAACCTCACGGTTTGAAACGCGGGAGTATCGCTGAAATGCGCGCTGGAGAAAACCTTTTTTTTCCCGAAACGTCAACTTATTTTTTCTGAAATAGACTGAAAATGTATAAGTTTGTTATGAACATTGTGACAACAAAAACAAAAAACAAAAAAAAAAAACAACAAACAACAATCAAAATCAAAAAATAAAAAATTCTAAATTCGGACAACAAAAATGTTAGTAATAAGTAAAAAAGTAAGAGCCGGAAGTTCAGGTACAGTTTCGTGTAGTCGGACAATCTGGGCTTTTCGTTCAGGTACAGCAGTGCGATTCTGTAACCATCTCACCGTGAAAACTTAGGTGAAGTGAGCGTGGAGTGAGCTGTCAGTGTCATTCCACCTATAGCTAGGGATGGACCAAGCACATTTTTACAGTCATAATCGAGATTTTAATAACATTTTTATGCTATTCTAGTGATCATTTTACATTATTTCAAAGCTAGTATTTAAGTGTCTAAATAATACTATTTAGGGGGTTTTTAAATAAAATTGCAAAACAGAAATTGAGTTTTGTCTGAATTTCTATTTGACTATTTTATTTTAAAACCCCCTAAATAGTAATTTTTAGACACCCTCTAGCTTACAAATAATATAAAATGATCATGTTATAAAATTAGCATAAAAATAAAGATAAAATCTCGATTATGATTATAAATGTAATTTGGTCAATCCCTAGCATCTGTGGGTTGACACTGACAGCTCACTCCACGCAAGCTTTCACGGTGAGATTTTTACAGAATCGACCGGCTGTTTCGTGCAAATGTCACACGAGTGAGTAACTCTCTGTCACTGTTTTCAGAATGCTGTTGCTACTGGCCCTGGTTGTAGTTACTATAATGATGCGATTTTTCGGATGATCGCATGAAAGCCGTCAGTTCGATTCTGTGCAAACATATCTGAGTAGTTCTTCAAAAAGTATTCTCCGCGTAGCTTTCGTGGCGAATTTTTTTTTAGAGTAATCTTCAAATAAATGGACACACATTTAAGATGCTCTAAAAATAATAAGTGCAATATTGATTATATGTAAATCGGTGCATAAACTACAGAGATATTCTATTTTGAAATTTCGGTTCCCACGAAAGTTACGAAAGACGCCACAAAAGTTACAAACGTATTTTCTATAAGCAAAATCCAGTTTTAAATCCTTATTTTTTCATAAATTTCCTGTGGATTGAAGTTTATAAAATGAAATACTTATTATTTATGAATCAACTTGTATTTGAGATCAACATAGTGTTTTGAGATCAGCTTATTATTACTTATTAGTAACTTTGGATGCTAATTTAGGTTTGGTCCAGTAATTAAACTGTAAAATTTACATCATTATCATCATCATCATTTCAGCCTAAAGACGTCCACTGCTGGACATAGGCCTCCCCTAAGCACCGCCATTTCGACCGGTCCTGTGCTTCCCGAATCCAGCAGGTTCCTGCGGCCTTTACAAGGTCATCTGCCGACCCTGTGGGAAGCCTTCCAACGTTACGTCTTCCAGTACGCGGCCGCAACTCCAGAACATTTTGGCCCCATCGGCCATCTGTTCTTCGAGCAATGTGCCCTGCCTACTGCCACTTAAGTTTAGCAATTCTTCGGGCTATGTCGGTGAGAACGAAGGTATCGTTCTACTGCGGCTCTCTTCATTTCTGATTTGATCACATAGGAAAATTCCACGCATAGCCCTCTCCATTGCCCTTTGGGTGACTTTTATAAGGCCCATTGTGAGCGACTACGTTTCATTGCCGTAGGTCTTTACTGGCAACACGTACTGGTCCAAGACTTTCGTCTTGAGATACTACGGTATGTGAGACGAGAAGATATTGCGGAGCTTCCTGAACGCTGCCCAGCCGAGTTGGATTCAACGATTGACCTCTTTCTTCAAGTTGGACCTACCTAACTGGACAGTTTGTACTAGATACTCGTCCACAACCTACAGTGTAGTGTATCCGATCTTCATGAGAGTGGGTGCTACATGGGCATTTGAAATGCCATTTGTCTTATCCATTTTAATTTTAAGACTCTTTCGGAAGCTCTACTGCATCACTGCTCGATGCAGTAGAGCTTCCGAAAGAGTCGGTACTGAGCTCCTCCATAGTCTCAGCCATGACTACTATATCGTCTGCAAACCGAAGGTGAGTGACGTGCTCGCCATTGATGCCTAGCCCTTTCCAGTCCAGAACCTTGAAGACATCCTCCAGTGCAGCGGTGAACAGTTTCGGAGAGATAACCTCTCTCTGTCTCCCCCTCGCCAGAAGGATAGGTTTCGAGGTCCGTTCCTGGAGTCGGACTGACATAGTGGCGTTTTCGTACAGGCACTTCAGCTCCACAATATACCGATAGTCGAGACTGCAGTACAGTCCATGCCTTAATTGAATCGGAGGCTTCAGTCTTCTGTATAACATGTCGCAGCGTATACGTATGTAGTCTACGGTGCTATAGCCTTTACGGAATCTGGCTTGTTCGGGAGGCTGGAAGTCATCAAACCTGCGTGCGAGACAGATCGTGATGACTCTTGAAAGCAGCTTGTAGACATGGCTCAGTGAGACGGGTCTGTAATTCTTAAGAAGAACATTATCGCCCTTCTTAAAGAATAATACCACCACAGCTCTGTACCATGCCTGCGGCGTTTTACCCTCGAGTATGACGGAATCAAACAGCTTCTGCAGGGCCTTAAGAACGGGTTTTTTATACTTTTGTCTGACAAGCACTCTACATAATAAAATTCATAAGGTATTTTCTTACTGTCAATTAGCCCATTAGCTAAACAGCACAGGTTGAGGTGAAGTAAGCTGTTAATTTGGCTACGAGAAAACATACAAACAGAAACACATACTACGAGTAGTTACAAGAAAAAAATTGAAGCACATACTCGTACACGCATAAATACTTATACAAATACATGACACCATTATTTTGAGATTCGCGACAATCGAGTAAATGCATCAGCGGCATCACAAAACATCTGAAGTCATTATTTAATGGAGATATAAAACTTTCATGGTGCGCTAGCTGACTTTCGTGGATAAATAACCACGAAAGTTGTGCCACGATAGTTACGAAAATTTTACATTTTTGAGAATTACTATTAAAGTTACAGGTAAATTAACGAACAAAGTACATGGGAATAATCTCGAAGATCTATCTTATTCCTTCATTCAAAATGAGTTGGAAAATTGTAAACATTAGCCTTAAAAATTTGAGCATGAAAGTTTCTTGACCAAGGCTACTTGAAAATATTCAAAGGTTAACTTATCTCATATTTTTTTGTTTATAAGCAATGAATGTATTTGTCTCCCCCACTGATCCGGCACACTACTGAGCGTCCGCGCAACTAAAAAGTGTAGCGACAAGTTGCCCCTCTTGGAAGATAGGTGCAGTTTTGGTGCGCCCTCGCGAAAGTAGGAAAATCGTGTGACAGAGACATAAGGTCTATTAACTATTGTACATTAAGAGATACAATTAATATTCTTTGATCATTATGATGCCTAATTAAATACGATCAATTTGATGTATTACATTAAATGTTTATGAATAGAATACAAAAGTTATCAAAGTTTGCCGTGAGCGCGAACAGAGTGTGACGCGCGAAGAACACCGATTTTGCTCCCGTTTTGGACACTAGATATTTTTTAAAATAAATATTATAAATAATTTTAGATGTTTATCGTTGAAATTGTACACATAAATAAACAAAGAGTAATCTGTATTTGGTCCTAAGACTGAATATTTAATAGGTTAGGAATTAAGACCGTGTGACCGAGTTTTGAGGGACCTCGAAGAACTACCCATCTGATGACGCACTACAGAAACAGCAATGGTGAGGACCAAAATATTCAAATGAAACTTGGTAGTGCGTCCCGAACCGATCCGATTTTGAATTGACACAGTAGATTCACATTTTTCTCGGCCTTGGATCGGACACAGTGCAAAGCACTCTTACGATGAAGTAACACATTTACAAAACCTGAAAAGTGAAATCACCTGACATGTATGCGAGCCAGCATGGGAATTAAAGTTGCGCGTCCATTGGGTTGGAATCGGAGTGTACGTGTACGCTCCGTACGGAGCGTCCGGATTTACAAAATGCCGATAGGGTGCGTCCACTGCATTCGGATTTTGCATCGGCAATATCAACCAGTGTTTCCACTTTGACGTTTTTTAAGGTAAAATTACCAATTGTATGCATGGCTTAGGGCTGTATTATTTTGACAGGGAGTTTTTTTTATTATTACTTATTTTTTTAATTTCGATTTGTACAGTCGGCTGCATCAATTGGGTATCCCTCAAAAGACATGTGGGTTCAAATCCGCGATAGTCCGAAGTTGGTTTTTGTATATAGCAAAAACATTTTATTATAATTAATGTATTGTTTTTGTGAATAAATAAGTTTATGTTAGTAAAGTCTGTTTTTATTATTGTCTTTTTCAATAAAACTTTAATACTTCTAATATTGCGTATAATGACAAGCAATAATAGGGTTGACATTTACGAAGAGTTATTCAACGTCTAAATAGACCAGAGGTTTCAAGACCGCTTGCCGTGAAGGTTGGAGGTTCAAATCATAAGCACGAATTGTTTTTTGTCATGCATTATATATTTTTTTTAGTATAAAGTATTTTTCTATTTTAAGCAAATATTTTTTTTTGTATTTTTAATTGTATTTTTTTATTTTTTTTTAAATTTATTTTTATTTTATTTTAGTAATATTTGTAAAGAATTTAAAAATCAAGAAAAATAAAATACTTTAATAATAATTTAATAATATTTTTTATTGATATTATGTAACAAAACTACAAAGATTTATATTTTACAATAATTTGATTTGATAATTTACAGTTACCTTATTAGACATATTTTGCCAACTGAGACAAATGGGTTCCTAGACAAATGCGAAAGGTGAAGCAAAACTAGACTCATCAGACGGTAACTTCATTATAGATTAGTAAAATGTATGCATAACTACCCTCTAATAACAAACTATTCAATCACTGCGATTTCATAGACAGAGACAGAGTTATAACGCCAAGTAGATTGATAATTCGTTGAGATATTAACTACATAACTGGCTTAGTTGGTAAGAGCTAGCGGTAATCATTGTATAACCAATGAGTCGATGGTTCGAATCTCGTCCGGGCATTAGAAGCACTTTTTGTATTATTCTTATGGATGTATTGTTTGAATTGCAAAGTTGTAGCAAAGTTAATTTTAATACAACTGGGGTACCCAATTCATGCAGCCCACTGTACCTAGAGTTTTCTACATTGCGACAGGTCACGGAATCACTACATAGTATAAAACAAAGCCGCTTCCCGCTGTCTGTCTGTCCCTATGTATGCTTAGATCTTTAAAACTACGCAACGGATTTTGATGCGGTTTTTTTTAATAGATAATAATATGGTGATTCAAGAGGATGGTTTATATGTATAAAACATGTGCGGGCGAAGCCGCGGGCAAAAGCTAGTAATAGTAATAAAATAGTTTTAGGTGTTCTATTAGGGCCCGTTTCTTGATCCGTAGTTAACTCAATCAATAGTTAAAAATAGTAACTAATAGTTAAATTTTGGCAAAATGTGAACCAAAGGAGACGGAAACCTTGCAATACAATCTGGGGCCACGGTTTTGCCTGGGTTGTAAAAAATGAAATTGGTGTCAATTGATAGAGCTACTACTAGCTATATTATAAAACCATCACTGAACATTTTACGGATTTTGGCGGTCTGAGAGCCGAGTTAAAAGAGATTTAGTAAAAGTGAGGTTACGTAGCAATCTATACTTAACAGCTGATTTTTGAAGTTTGAAGCTCGACGACCACGTAAACTAAAGCATCTAGTCGCTTTGTCACAATTTACACAACGATCCATGGTGCTAAACCAATATGAAATCGGTAGGCCGGTCCTAGAATCCAAAATAACAAGTCCAAGTCCAACGTTTCGGCGGTGTTCTCCGTACCGTGTCCGGTGTGGTAGCAAGGGTCGTACAAGAAGCAAGATCGGAAGTACGTAGAAAGAAAGCACAACTCGTAAGTCGGGATCCTTACCATTGGGCCACCATTGCATTACCGCCGCCGCCGTCGCCTGCACCTCAACACCGGCCGCGGAAACGTCACACGTAGGTACGTCGACCCCTAAACGTGCCTACGCTGCTGTTGCCACCACGGGCAAATCGGATGCGTCGCAACTAGGTACACAATTATAAATACAGGCATACATTATAGTAAAATAATAGTTTGAAAGAAGTGTGACATCAACTGTTAAATAATGAATAGCGAAATTTATGCTCATAAATTGTATGGACGCGCATACGCACCTCCAGCACATGGTAAAAGTACATAGACGCGCATGTGCGTTTGCCGCACTAGATGTGTAGGATATACCTACTTACTTATTGCGTAGAAGACGTGAATTTTTCTCAAATCGATCTTAAAATCTCACTAGGATGCTAATTAGGTATATCGATGATACATTATTAGTACAACAATATTACATCGTAGTAACTACGTACATCCTAAGTGACGTGATCAGATAAGCACACAATTGATAATTCGAGTGTCCGTGTGATGTTGTTTACGTGTGTACAGTTGAAGTGCTTTTACGGAAACCATCGTTAAAATCATAGCCTCATTCGTTTGCCTTTCAGTGTAATATTAAACATTATGAAGAGAAGTTCATAGAAAATATAAACAGTGTGATTTTTTTAAAGTTATCTAATCCTCATATAAAGGATGTTTGTCATTTTAATAATATTTTTACTAGCCGCTTTATATTATGTTAAATTTAGATATTCACGTAATTTTCTGTATAAGTTTTCTAAAACCCTGCCTTGTGTGGGCGACCTGCCGATCTTAGGACATACCCATTGGTTCATTGGAGGGCCTGAAAGTAAGTAACAGTGTACCTTAGTATAATAATATAAGAATATTATATAGTTCGTATTCATGGGTTTTAATTTATTTTCAGGAATATTCAATAATGTAAGAACTTTGATTCAAAAGATTGAAGAAACTGGTACTGTTAGTACCATCTGGATCGGACCTTCCCTTTACGTAGGTAAAGGTGATTTTAGTTTTATTGAAAAAAAAAAAAAATATATTTTTCATGAAAAGTGTGGTGATTTTAAATAATCAAAAATTGAGTTCTAAAGTGAAGTTAATTTATTTCAGTAACGTTAAACCCGGATGACGTGCAAAAGATTTTGGAGAATTGCCTCGAAAAGGATTACAGTTATAAGTTTCTTCAAGCTTGGCTAGGAAATGGACTTTTTGTCGCTCCAGGTACCTACACAAATTCAGATAAAACATTTTTTAATAGGCATATGTACGTACCTACATATATTGCTCATTTAATAGGATTTAGGATGTTATCAAGTATTTCCAATTTACTTAAATTCATGAAAAAGTTTTATTAAAAGCGATTTTATGTCCGGGCGAAAAGAGGAAGCGCATTAATTTCTATACGGACTGGGAAATATTAAAAAAAATAAAATATTATGTATAAAATTGAACTACCCACCAATACCCACGTCCTTAACCTACGTCATTGAGGTTCAATGTAGAGCAGACACCGCGAACAATATTTTTGCGCAACATTTTGCTGTCCCAAAATGTGTACCTACCGCGGATGTCAAATGTGACAACCGCAATGGACGTTTATTGTCTCAGACAACAACATGTTGTTGCAGGTTGTTGCCTTATTAAACCTACATAACCTATGAATGTTTAGTAGTGCAAATTCAATCTCCGATACTTAGTTAATTTTCTTTATTTTAAAAAGCAATCTCGTCGCGTAGTATTAGGCACTAATAATCTGAAAGGTTAATAAATTCACCAATCATCATTTCAGTTTTTTTTTTTTTGCCAAATACCAACAAATCGCCATCCAGTCTCAATGGAGACTGGATGGCGATTCAATAAAAAGTTACTGAAAAAATTAAAATATTCATGATGACTTTGAACGACTCTTTTCCAATACTAGTATTTGGCCAAAATTTTACATTCGGCAAATAGCCTTCATTGCTTCATGAATTCAATTTCAGCATCGAGACAGATCATATTGTATGAAAAAAACGAATGAATTGCTTTGCATCTTAATTTATTGATATTATGTAATAAAGTGGTAAAATTAGTGAATTAAAAAAAAATGTCTTTGCCATAAGTTATCTGTGTGAGTCTTCGAATAAGAAAATATTGCTAGGTGCAACGAAATCCGGAATTAAAATGCTAAGCAGAAAAAGATTCATCTATTAGCTTTTTTCCTTTATTTACAATAGTTTATTTACTTAACTTTTTTTTGCTTTCACAGTTAATTGTAGCTAATTTGTTGATTTGGTAGCCCACACAAAAAAAAATTGTGGGTGGTTGACCATCTTTACATAACGAGACGCCTCCGTGCCTCGGAAAGCACGTATAAGCCGTTGGTACCGGCTGTCATTCGTGGATCTTTGACAGTCGTTAGGGGTCATCAGAAGCCCGAAAGTCTGAAAACCAGCCTTACCAAGGGGTATCCTATTACCCAGTTAATGGGTTGTGGAGGTCAGATCTTCAGTCGCTCCATGTAAAATACTGGTATTCAGCTGCATCCGGTTAGATTGGAAGCCGACCCCAACATAGTTGGGAAAAGGCTAGGCAGATTGAGAAGTTAACAACACATTTTATTGATTCTGAGGCGGTACCAAGTTCGCCGGGACAACTAGTAAATAATAAGCCGGAAATACAATTGCGCTACCATATAAAATAGTTATTACTTTGTGTACCTATCGAGTGTAAAAGTAAACAGCCGCCTAGATATCTACTCTACAACACTGTGCAAGTTCAAGGTAATTGAAGCTGAACAAAGTAACATAACAAAAGACAAACAAGTCGTAAATAATTGTAAAAATGTTGACATTTCCTAATGATATTGCGTAGCTAGACGATAATGTCAATACTACCAATGTTTATGTTCTATTAAAACCTTGTAGGAATATTTGATAACCAACTGCAGCCCTTAGAATCTATTGTAGAATAATCGCGCAGCTCTCCCGTAGGCCCTTCGTAGCGTGCTACGAACGCTACGGGATCCTCGTAGCCCGCGTAGTCGATTCACTGGTGCCGTAACGGTTGCGTAGCGGGGACTCCCGTAGCTCTCCCGTAGGCCCGTGGCGTGCTACGAACGCTTTGGGAATCCCTGGAGTCCGCGTAGTCGATTCCTGACGACATATTGGCGTAACCCTTGTGTAGCGGAATATTCTGTAGCAATATGGGCATTTTTTTTTAAACTGCTACCTACTTTGAAAACAGCTTACTAATACAGGGTGTAAGGGACAGCCCTCCGCAGATTGATAGGGTGAATTCAGTACATCATACTAAGATGACCGGTACATGAAATTATTTCAGGAACGTTATGGGAATCCAATAAACCTGATTTGTTTTATTACCTCGCACGCAATGTATTGCTTCCGTGGCAAAACGCACGTAGCGAACGGTAGCGCAGTGAGTGTTCGGCTGCCCCACCCGCCACGGGGTCAATTCTCGCGCCACTTGGCTTAAACTAGCGACAGCGTAGTGCACAAGTTAGTTGAGTAGGTAGATACTTACGCGCAGGTACAGTAAAAGCGACAATAATTTAGCCTTCATTTAATTATTTTTATAACTGAAAGATGTTTAAAGTGGTGTATGGTACCTACTTATTGGTCAGTTTGTCAAGTACGGGTAGGGTTCAATGAAAAATAAAATAAGTAGGTTTTATGAAATAAGGAATAATGTTTTTAAGTACTTGCAAACATGCATTCAGGCTTCTCATTAGCTGCCCTTTCACACAGCGGGAATTCCGCTTTGGTAAAGCGAGTAAAGATAACAAAATAATAAGCACTAGAGTTAATTTTGTGCCAAACAATAGCTACAACTAACGTTGAAGTGGTTTTCGTTTTTTTACCCGACTGCGGCAAGTTAAAAAAGGAGCGTTATGTGTTTTTACCATAAGTACAATGCTTATTACATAGAAAAATAATGTAAATCAATCAGTCTTATTTCAATAGGTATCAAAAATTAATCCTACCTTAGAATCGCTCCGGTCGTATGAGATACGGCTCGAAATGACCTCCACCGAGACCTTCACACACATTGGCACGGCGCAGGGTCTCCCCGTGCAAGCGGGTCAGCAAGTTGGTATCTTCGTTGCAGCTGTAGCGCAGCTGCTGGAATGTGTCTGTGATTCAATCTCGCATTTCTTCCTCACTCGCACATGCACTAACAAACACTTTTTCCTTTACGTAGCCCCACAAAAAGAAGTCTAAAAGTGTGAGACGCGGGCTCCATGATTCCGGCGCAATAGTCGAGCTGCAGTGCGTGTGCCTAGGCGTGGATTTTGACGGACCAGGTCTAAAACTCTTTCTACAGTTGCACCGCGAAGTGGTCTTCCGGCGCCTTCTTGATTGGGAACTATGGGCTGGTTATCTAGCACTCGTTGATAGACATTGGTAATTATCCGGGAGTCTGATGGATGCCGACGGTCAGGATACCTATCGATGTAATTTCTGAGCGCTTCCCTGGCATTTCCCCGAGCTTCCCCGTAGCACATTATCATTTCGCCATATTCACGAGCTTAGTGCTCGTGTAGCCATTTCTCACAGACAACAACACAAATGGGTAAGTACGTAAACTTCACGACGCGACTGCGCGAACAACAGCGAGCGATACTGCGCAGGACACAGTCGCAGGACAACTAAACTGTACTAATGACTACACGAAAAATCACACACAAAAACAGTGTTGTCAACTACTCAAAAAATTTTGCATGTTTCTTGCAAAAATGTTGTACAAAAATACCACTATTTTTAAGCTTGACTAAATGTTAGAGCTGTTATTTTTTTTGGAGAAATGAAACGATTAATTTGTCAATTTAATTCAAAGTTTATGTTAAGCAAATTAATAGTAGTGATAGCCCAGCGTGATAGAAGACTGGGCTTCCATTGCAGAGGGCTTACGTTCGATTCGCGACTCGACTACCAGTCGGTAGCTGCCGTAAAGCCATGAAAAGGCCCTTGGGTGGCTTGGAAACTGGATCCAGTGATCGCTTGAAAAGTAGAATTAATTAAGTAATTAGGTATGTACCTACCACGAATACTCAAGGGCACATTATGTGCGTTTTTCCTTTAGAAATTAAGTGCACTAAAAGATTTGCATTTAACATTAGAGGAGTTCTTATGTGAACCAAGTTTGATCTAACATTTTCGTTCACAAATTGAGGTTTATTAAGTTGGCAATACTGTTGCGACTCGGTAAATCGGAGCGTCTCGCTTGTCTCTATTGTATTGTATGCAAGTAGTATGCGGTGAGTTTGATGAACTCTGAAGCTATGCAGAAAGTGAACAGCTGATTTCGCGCGTAGTACGTTAGAGTATTTCGACATACATTGCTGTTTTTTGGATTTTAGCTGTTTTATTTACATAAATGGAGTGCTGCAAACAGAGAATGTAATTTTACATTGAAATAAAGGAATATTAGCCAAAAAAACGTTAAAAAAAATGAAACTTTTCCTGAGAAAATTTCCGGTGGAATATGATTCACAATAAGGAGCTGAATGCACCCTGTTAATTTGTGGAGGGCTGTCCCTTACACCCTGTATTGTTTTGGATATTTTAGCAAATTCTTGGTTTAGTCGAATGATAAATTTTACGAATTTTGCTAGGTATGTATTTTTTTTATTATATGGAGCTTATTTCAAATAATATATGTAAATAAATAGTAACTTAGATACGTTTTGGTCATGACCGTTACCAAATAATAAGGACAGTACTGCAAGACGTAAGATGACACATTTCAGGATTTAATTTTGTTACTTTTTAAAAAAAAATTCTGTTGGCAATTTAAGTAAAAAAGAAAACTAGTCTTTTGGAACTATTTAATAATTACTCGACACTTCTATGTTATAAAAATGTTAATTATTTGCAACTTGTATGTATGGGACATCCCATAAGTGGGTTGGTAGACATTTTGACGAAAATGCCCATATGTACCGCCCCCGTAGTCTATGTCGATTCCTGGTAAATATTGACGTAGCCCTTGCATACTGGGAAATAATTGTACTGTCATTATTGTAGCAAGTAACTATATAGCGAGATTTTGTTTCAAATTGATAATAATGGCGAAGTTTTTTTTTTTTAAATAAAATAAAATAAATACAAAATGTTTTATTTGTGATTTATTCTTTTACAGTTCGTTTATGGAAGACTCACAGGCGATTACTTCTGCCAATATTCCACAACCGTATCATAGAGGACTATATAGAGGTTTTCGGAGAACAGGGAGACATACTCGTAGAGAGACTTCGAGAACAAGTCGGAAAGTCTCCGTTTGACGTTTATGAATACGTCACGTCTTGCATGCTAGACATTGTTTTTGGTAAGATGTTGCATTTAATTACTTTTATGCTATTTTTGTTAGTGCTAAATGACCTCGGTTTTGTCATTTTGATCCTTAAAAAAAACGTATATTAATAAAGTATTTAAGTACATAGCAAAAAAAGTAAGCATATATGAGCCTATACTACCTCAGGTTTTTATCTCGCTCGCGGGATACTGCTCGCAGACTAAGTGAGAGCGAGACTGACTGCGGTGCGTTGCGTTTTACGGTGAAAATAATGGCAATTTGAAAAAAATAAAAAACTTAAGACCTTTATAATTAGTTCAGTTAGTATGCAATGTTTCATGATCTAATTTGAAGTACTTTTTGAATACCAGCGGTTTATTGTTCGGTTTGGATTTTTTTTTCTATGGGGAAAATTTTATGGAATCGTGTTTTCGTCTAACAATAGTACACACTGCTACACATCAAGCTATACATTTCCAGTTTACACTGACCTCTCGTTGTAAGGAAATCCTATACAATGCGAGATCAGCTTATATTGGAAATGTATAGCTTGATCTGTAGCCGTGCGTACTATAGGTATATATCTGGCCTCTGCCTAACCCTTCGGGAATTACAGGTGTGAGTGTGACGTTATGTTATGTTGAACACAGAGACAGCAATGGGCAAGAAGATGGACGTGCAGCACAACCCGGACACGCCATACCTTCGCGCGCGCAAGACCGTGATGTCGATCATCAACATGCGCCTGTTCAAGGCGTGGCTGCAACCCGACGCGCTCTTCCGTCTGACGTCACACGCCACCGCGCAGAAGGAAAGTATTGACGCGACTCATAAGTTCACTGATGAGGTAAGTTTAGGAGGTATTAAGGCCCATATACAAGGTGGCCGGAACATTGACGTCCAAAAATAAAATTTCGGTCCCTCGTATCGTGGGGTATTCGAATCACCCCCATGTATGTTCCGCGACTTTTCATAGTTTTCGAGTTATGAATTTTTTTCTGAATGTTTGAAAATTTTCGACCTGACCAACCTAAAAAAATTCTAAAAAAAAAAGTAGAGGGTTTTATCGAGTTTCTTTTTTTGCAACTGAATTTTCATAAGTAGTACTTTTATGCATAAAATAATCAGCTTCGTAACTGTGATGAAAGTTATGAAAATGTTGATCTAAAGTGAAAAATTTACGTTCGGTAAATTATGACTCAAATTTTCAACTTTAAATTAAAAATCTTAACAGGTGACTTCATAATTCCTAAGTAGGCTTCAAGAATGCGCCAGACTCTCAGCTTTCATAATCATAAAAAAATGAAGTACTTAATAGGGCTACTTTTTTTAAAATCGGCCTTCAAAGACAGCGAGGTGGAAAAATTCTTAAAATTACCCATCTGAGTAATTATTTTTTTTTTGGCTATTTTCTCGTTCCTAAGGTTAATTAATGATAAGAATACTGAAAACTAACCAACAAATAGTTTCAGAGTTGGGTAAGAAAAGTTTTACGTAAAAAGTGGTTTTGAATAAAACACAGATGATAATGTGAAAAAAGTACTTAATTTATTTTTAACATTTACAAAAGGTTTTCAAAGTGGCCACCACCAGCAGCAATACACATTCTACACCTACGTAAGAAATTGTCTGGCAATCGTCTAAAAGCGTCTCTGTTCTCTCTCACAACACGTTCAGCTTCTGCAATCAACTGCCTCAGCTCTTGTTCACTTGAACAGTCTCGGGCGTATGCTATTTCCTTGTAATAGCCCCAAATAAAGAAATCGATGGGGTTGAGATCAGGTGAGCGTGGAGGCCACCTAATTGGTCCGCTGCGTCCGATCCATCTGTTGGGGTATGTTTCATCTAAGTAATTTCGGACCTGGGTTGCATAGTGACACGGGGCGCCGTCATTTTGCAACACCATGGTTCGTCTGAGTTCGAGATTCACATCTGCCAGCAACAATGGAAGTTCATTTTCCAAAAAGTTTTTGTATGTTTCTCCATCAAGTCTGGACGGCAGTTCAAACGGACCAATTAGTTCGCCATTGAGGATACCAGACCACAAGTTAACGCTGAAGCGATGTTGAAATGTCGAAGCTCTCACTTCGAGTGGATTGTTATTGCAGGTAAAAGAGTTGCACCCTCGTTTACAACCCATAGTCCACGAGAACGGATCGCGCAAAATTCATTAAACTAACATTTAAAAAAATCTCCGTGTTTAAATCTTAGCTTTCCTGCAGTCATTTTTGGTTAGCAAACTAAATAACCTTAGGAGCGAGAAAATGGAAAAAAAAAAAATAATCAGATAGCTAATTTTAAGAATTTTCCACCTCGCAGTCTTTGAAGGCCGATTAAGGCCAAAGTTAGCCCCATTAAGTCCTACGTTTTTTAATGATTATGAAAGCTGAGAGTCTGGCGCATTCTTGAAGCCTACTTGAGAACCATGAAGTCACCTGTTTAGATTTTTAACCGACTTCTAAAAAAGGAGGAGGTTCTCAATTCGGATGTTTGTATTTTTTTTTTTTTTTTTTTTTTTTTTTTTTTTTTTTTTTTTTTATGTTTGTTCGCGCAGAACTCCGTCGTTTGCCAACCGATTTGAAAAAATATTTTTTTGTTGGAAAGGGTATACTTCCCAAATGGTCCCATTTTTTTCAAAATCCAGTTCTGATGATGGGATCCTGGAGAAATCGAAGGAACTCTTCAAATATTATAGGCACACCTATAGCGATTTGGGTATTTTTTATAGTAGCTTGTGCATTTGCTCTCGGAAAGCACCACTTGGTGAAGTGGAACTGATGATGAAGACCACAGATGGCTACCGGAACTACTCAATGATAAATATTTCACGGGTTGCGATTCGATTACTTTAATATGGTTGCGAAGCAATTTCCGCTCGTCAAACAATGCGTGTGGTGAGTGGTTGTTGAGGAGTTCTCCTGGTTCTTACCAGCAGAACTCCTCAACAATTAACGTCCCAGCATCGGGAAAAGCAATATTTTGTAACATGTGATGAGCAATTGACATAAGACTATTGTAACTTATACAAATTATAAACAGACCCACTAAAAAGCGAGAAATAAAAACTTTTTAACAAAAAAAAAAACCGACTTCCAAAAATCACTACAAAGTGAAAAATAACTTTGATTTCGGAAGTCGGTGGCAAAAAAAAAAGAAAGTAAATAAAAAACGAAAGACACCGACTTCCGAAATCAAAGTTATTTTTCACTTTGTAGTGATTTTTGGAAGTCGGTTTTTTTTTGTTAAAAAGTTTTTTTAATTTGAAGTTGAAAATTTAAGTCATAATTTACCGAACGTAAATTTTTCACTTTAGATCAACATTTTCATAACTTTCATCACAGTTACGAAGCTGATTATTTTATGCATAAAAGTACTACTTATGAAAATTCAGTTGCAAAAAAAGAATGTCGGTAAAACCCTCTACTTTTTTTTTTAGAATTTTTTTAGGTTGGTCAGGTCGAAAATTTTCAAACATTCAGAAAAAAATTCATAACTCGAAAACTATGAAAAGTCGCGGAACATACATGGGGGTGATTCGAATACCCCACGATACGAGGGACCGAAATTTTATTTTTGGACGTCAATGTTCCGGCCACCCTGTATACTATAGTCATTATTTAAGTGTTTACATTTGAAATTACCACCTTAAAGATCTACCATAGTATTATTCCAAGCATGGTATAGCTTTTAAGAAAATATTGTACTTACGTGTGCAAAGACAGACTTAGTTTTCCGTGTTTGTGTGTTAAATTAACACTATACGCAAATGACACTTGCAAAAATGTGTGTCTGGTGATGTTTTCATAACCAATTTTGATGATTCGAATTGATATTGACGGATTAACCCATTTGATTATAAGGCCCAAAATGTCCTATTCATATTGGGCCATAAAACCAAATCGGTGTAGGTACCTACTTAGTTACGCAGTTAATCTTTAATCTTCTTAATATATAAAAAAAAGTCCTGACTGACTGACTGACTCATCAGCCCTAACCATTGGACCTAAAACCTGAAATTTTGTACGGAGGTTGCCTTTATAATGAAGGCAAGGAATAGGGAAGGATTTTTGATCCCGTTGGATATTTACCGACATCACAGAATACCTACCTAATAGCCGACATCCACGCGGGCGGTGCCGTAAATGCTAGTATAATATAATTTGTACCAAATTTGCTTTTTACAGGTTATACAGAAGAAGATAACTGACTTTGAGAAATTAAACTACAATGATGGTAATTACCAATCATTCTATAAAACAATATTCAAATAATTCGTCGGTGTCTTTAAAAATAATAAAATGATAATTTTCCCTGTATTTTCAGACCGAAAAGACATACTACAAGTATTGTTAGAACGAAAGCTAGCATTCAGTAACGTAGAGTTACGGGAGCACATCGATTCTATCACAATCGCTGGTAATGACACTACGGCACTTGTGATATCGTATGCGTTACTGTTGTTGGGAAGCCATGAAGATGCTCAGGAACAAGTATATGAAGAGTAAGTAGACTATCTTATATCATTTAGTCATCAGCTGTACGAGAATAGCTCGTGTGTTGTGATGAAAAGGTTTGCTACTCACCGAAATGCCGAAATGCAACCTGGCCTTTTGTTTTATTGTCAATTGACGGAAAAAAAATTACGTAGATTTCATGTAAGAACCACATGAAATCTATATCTATAAAAGGAAAGCGTTACTGACTGACTGACTGACTGACTGACTGACTGATCTATCAACATACAGCTGAAACCACTGAATGGATTGGGCTGAAATTTGGAACACAGGTAGCTATTATGACCTAGGCATCCGCTAAGAAAGGGTTTTTGGAAATTCGACCTTTAAGGGGGTAAAAAGGGGGGATATTGTTTGTATGAAAAATCTTATTCCTTGAGTTAATAAACTTGAAACTTGGCACGAATATTTATCTAAGTAAATTATGATGTTTGTGATTTTTTGTTTTTCTAAACTACCCCTAAAGGGGAATTGGGGGGTCTCAAAGTTTGTATGGAAAAATTTTAACGCGCAATCCGATTAACTCAAAACTCAGTATTTATACTGAAAATCTATATCTATAAAAGGAAAGCGTTACTGACTGACTGACTGACTGACTGACTGATCTATCAACATACAGCTGAAACCACTGAATGGATTGGGCTGAAATTTGGAACACAGGTATTTATTATGACCTAGGCATCCGCTAAGAAAGGGTTTTTGGAAATTCGACCTTTAAGGGGGTAAAAAGGGGGGATATTGTTTGTATGAAAAATCTTATTCCTTGAGTTAATAAACTTGAAACTTGGCACGAATATTTATCTAAGTAAATTATGATGTTTGTGATTTTTTGTTTTTCTAAACTACCCCTAAAGGGGAATTGAGGGGTCTCAAAGTTTGTATGGAAAAATTTTAACGCGCAATCCGATTAACTCAAAACTCAGTATTTATACTTAAAACCAAAAATAAAGAATAATATGTGTCAGGGTTATTTGAAAATCTACCTCTAACGGGGTGAAAAGGGGTAGTCAATTTCACTGGGGAGGATTTTACTGCGTGGCTTGATTAACTCGAAAATTGGTGTAAATAATCTTTGAGTCAAGCTGTGGAAATATCTCACACCATTTTTTTTAATTCCACCCCTGTGGGGGTGAAAACAGGGAATACAATTTACATGAAAAATTTTATTTATTTGGTTTTAATTGACTTGAAACTTGGCACAAATATTTGCCTAAGTTTGTCACTATTAGTTTTTTAAAACTACCCCGGAGGGAGGGTTAGAGGGGGAGGGGCAAGGTAGGGGTGGTGAGGAGTGTGAGGGGGAGGATGATGGACGCAGGGAGAAAGGGCAGGAATTGGTGAGGAGAGGAGGAAGGCATGGTGAAGGCTGAGGGGTGGGGAGGGGTTGGTGAGCCGGAGGTGGAGGAGAGGGGGAGAGGGAGGGGACAGGGTGGTGAGAGAAAGAGAGAGCGAAGGGGAAGTGGTGAAGGGGAGGGAGAGGTAGCGGAAGGGGATGTGGTGAAGGAACGAGCTAAACTCTGGAACTACGCTACCAGTCGGATTTTAAAAAATCTTTTTGCATTAATGGTAGCCCAAATCTTATAGAAGGCATATTTAACATCACTCTAGGACCCTTAGGTGCCGAGCAAAAAGAAAAAAGTCTGAAAGAACGCTAAGTGAAAACGAAGTAATAGCGCGGGTAGGCAATGCGATGCGACGGGGTGGGTCGAGCGAAAAAAAATTTCACGCGGACGAAGTCGCGGGCAGAAGCTAGTTGATATATATATAGGATAGTGCCAATGCAGTTATCTAGGTCCTAAGCCTTCGTAGTGAATATACTTTATGGAGAATGTAGTGGATAATATATTTGTTATGTTACATGTTAAGTTATTTCTGTTTATTTTTAATTATGTTGTTTGTTTTTTCCCTTACGTAATAAAATTAAATAAAAACATGATCCAGTTAAGGTGAACTTTTGATGCAATCATTCAGTCACGCTTTTACGCCTTTCAGATTAAAAACAATTTTCGGAGACTCTCAAAGACTACCTACCAAAGAAGATTTATCAAAAATGGACTACTTAGAAAGAGTAATTAAAGAGACGATGCGGTTGTACACAGTGGTGCCTATAATTGGTCGAAAAACAGAGAAAGAATTGAAGCTTTGTAAGTACCTATTAATAGATTCTATAGATATTATCTGTTTACTCGGTTAAATTAATAAGTAGTTACGAGACTGCGAGCAAATAGTTGCAAAAAAGTGTAAAGTTGCCAAACGGTAACCAAATACTAGTGTATTTGGTTACCGTTCGCATCTGTTACCGATTTGACATTATTTTCTAGAAGAATGCAAAATAGAAAACTGCAATATTATGTTGATAAACTTGATGGTCATTCTTTTTGTGATTAGATATTCCTTTTTTGTAATGTGATATTAGGTTTTAAAGTATGCAATTGGCGATTTCTACTGAAAAATTGAAATTCGTTTTTTTTTTTTAATTTAACATATTTATTTAATCATAATACACACATCAACACGGTCTAGGGATATTTCATACTCAAATAAATAACTCGAAAAGTACTGGCCGCATTGGAATCTTTTATACACCGATTTGTTTGTAATTTATCTCAGACTAATTCCAAATTCAAATTTTTGAAAATTCTTTTGTTTCGGTGGCATAAAAATGTCTTGATGTGTAGGAGAGGGAATTTTCATTTGTGCGAAATTTAGAAAACAATACGAATTACGTTTAGTTACAGTTTTTTTTGTCATTTTTAAACGAAAGATAAAGTTAAAATTGAGGTATTGTAGCCATGCAACGCCAACATTTGACGAGGGCGGAGATGTTACGAGCTGTGGGAATGCTGGTAGCTGGGTCTGTTCAGCGTAATGTTGCTGAGGCCATAGGGACCCACCAAAATGTAATTTCAAGATTGTGGACACGCTATCGTGCCACAGGTGAAGTAGCGGAGAGGCACCGGGGGTCAATTCGCATCACTACTATTTTTGCAAATTACTGCGCGAGCTCAACCAAATGCAACGGCGACTCAATTGGTCCAAAGGCTGCGAGTGGAACACCAAGTGCTTGTGAGTGACCAAACTGTAAGAAGGCGACTGCATGAAAGCAATCTACGCTCTCGTAGACCACTCCGGGTCCCACCTTTACGGAGAGGCAATCGTGGACGACGATTAGAATGGGTTCGGAACCACGTGGACTGGGGCCGTGAGCAATGGTCCAATGTGCTGTTCACGGATGAATCCAGGTTCGGCTTCCATCCAGATTCACGAAGGACGCGTGTTTGGCGAGTTCCTGGACGATGGAGCCGTCTTCAGAACCCTCAGGAAGTTCACCCATACCAAGGAGGAACAATTATGTTTTGGGCAGGAATTCGTCTTGGAGGACGGATGGATCTCGTTTGGGTGCGGGGCAATATGACGGCAGAAGGATACGTCCAACAGGTGCTGGGGCCCGTAATCTTGCCCCACAGAACACAAATGGGGCAAGATTTCCTGCTCATGCACGACAATGCCCGGGCACACACGGCGAGAACGGTAGCAGCTTGGTTACATACACACAATGTTAAGGCCTTAGACTGGCCGCTCAATCGCCAGATCTAAATCCCATTGAGCATGCTGCAAAGAAGAGCTCTGAAGGAAGTTCCTGAAAATCTGGCTACAGAAGATCAACTTTTTGCGCACCTCAGAAGGACATGGGACAATATTCCGCAGCAAGACATTGACAACCTTAGATTATGAAATGTCCAGATTCCTAGTAGGCTACCGTAAATTGATTCCAAATTTAAGTAACTAAAATTGGTATCTAGTCCGATCCCCGCGTCAGACGTCAAGGAACGATCGCCCCGCAAACGTCACGAGCCGGGAGTTTTAATTTTTATTAAAATGCCAGTCTGTGCTGTGAAATCGTGCAAAAATTACCCTAACAAAAAAGAAAAATGCACCAACATCTCATTTCATAAGTAAGTATTCAATTTCACCGTGTATTTCTTAGTTAAATTTGAAAACGAAAAAGTAACAATGTGACAGAGCAACTGTTGAAGTGTTGCCTAAGGCATGAAATCAATTTACCCATATTTTTAACAACTCACGACAAAAACGAGGGATGACAAAAGAGTTTTATTAACATGAATGATGATGATAATTTTTGTGACTGTTAGTTAGTTTGTTTCTTATACTTAGCCCGTAAGTTTCTTAATTTACCTTTATGAAATCCAAGTCTGTAAATGCGATAATCCATTTTGATGACAGTGGTGGTCGAGGCTAAAAAAACATAAAAATTGGGGATTTTAAACATCCAAACTCCACCACAAAGGCGGTGAATCATCATCATTATTTAATTATTTGACGAATTCATCCATTGTTCAAGTTAAGTTTTTTGATACCCAAAATCGAAGTTTGGCGCCAATTGTGTAGGTTTACATTTTTACTTTTCACAAATATGTAGTGATTGAAAATGTGACAAATATCATTCAAAATATTATAAACAACAAGAAAATACCCAGATCTTAACGTATTATACAAACACAGGTCCAATAATACGTAATATTCATTATCACTAGGTACTCAATATGTTCAAAATATCGCTGACCAATATTGTTTTTTTTTTATTGCAAAGATTCGTTATTCGATAGCGATTATGCCAAACGATTTTTTTTTAATTTCGATCGTCTCGAGTTTAAGACGAATGTCAGAAATCGATACTTGAAAATTGAAATAAAATTGTTTTATACATTAAATTCTTATAAGCATTGTTTTTTTTAAAATAATAATTTACACTTTTCTACTGCAAGCATTGAAAATAAATTATTGATTGCAAGTTTAACTTTTTTAGAATATTATGTTGAAACCAAGTCAACTGACAGGACCTGTTTAGACCTACAGGTACCTCATTTATTGAACTTCACGCTGAATTGTTTCTATAATTGAATTTAAATTTGGAATGCGCTCGCTCTTCAAAATTATTTTAATTTATTGGACAATTATTTATTGTGGATTTTATTTTTGATAGGTACTTTCTGATAGTTTGCTACAGAATGCCCAGCATATATTTAGGTAGGCTTTTAGCGTTTGGGAATGAATGATGATTAGAGATCGGATAATCGGATGCATATTTCGGATATCGGATAATTCGGATAATCGGATACGTGTTAAGGAAAAGACTTTCTTATATATGTGGTTTTATTTATTTTGGTTCGTGCATCTTTACATACCAGGTCTGCTCCGTGCCTCGGAAAGCACGTTTAGCCCCCGGTCCCGGTTAAGGACCCGGCTGTCATTCGTGGATCTTTGACAGTCGTTACGTGTCGTCAGAAGCCCGAAAGTCTGACAATCAGTCTTACCAAGGGGTATCGCATTACCCAGTTACTGGGTTGTAGAGGTCAGTTAGGCAGTCGCTCCATGTAAAATACTGGTATTCAGCTGCATCCCGTTAGACTGGAAGCCGACCGCCGGTCGCCGCTGGTTAGCCGGAAAAGGCTAGGCAGATTGATTGATTTATTTAAAAATGTCTGGAAATCGGGATCACATAAATATTCCGTTTGTTACACGTGGTCCCCGCGAGAAATACAAATCTGCCGAATTAAAATGGCTGTCCCTGGAAGGTACCGTCACTGTATTGGTGGGGTTGTTTTCATGGGACGATAGTAACTTTAAAATGTAAATCCAAGATGGCGGCTGCAATCATTTCCAAATTTTTCATCATGAGTGTCGTTTTCATCTTTTTGAGGGTGTTAAAGCCGATAGCCTTTTTTTTCGACACGGCTCGTATTTGTGTCAAGATCAGGAGCATAATAAACATTTTCTTTTTTCTAAAAAATATTATATATTATATATTCTCTATCGGCTTTAGCACCCTTAGAAACTATGAAAACGACATCCATGACAGAGAAATTGAAAATTTTCGCAGCCGCCATGTTGGATTTACATTTTAACGTCACTATCGGCTTTAACACCCTAGAAAAGCATGAAAACGACACCCATGAAGAAAAATTTGAAAATTTTTGCAGCCGCCATCTTGGATTTTCATTTTGACCAAATTGACACTTTTTTCTTTGTCTTCTTTTATTCTTTACAAGTTCGTTTTCAATGTTCCGTTTATATTTAAATTTTCCCACATTTTTAGGGTAATCTCTATGCGCTGGTATTATTCGCGTGTTGCACACATACGCAAATGCGTTATGTAGTACACGGCGCTCACTCACACATGTATAAAAAGTGGCTTCACGTTCTATGTTAGGTACGTTTTGTATTGAACACGGAATCTGGACATTTCATAATCTAAGTTGACAACCTTGTTCTGAGCATGCCGAATCGTTGCCGATGTGTTATGAACATCATGGGCGCTTTCTCAGACTACTAACTTCAAGTTTATAAACACAAATTAAGGATGCTGTTACAAATGGGTAGTCAAATCATTACTTTTTTACACAAAAGTGTTTATTAAATAAAATGCTTTGCTTTCTTAAAATGTTTTTTGGTTAAATTGTTGATAAATGTGCATGGTACGATTCTGAATCATAAATATAATTTTAGATAAGTACAGTTTCACAATAATGGTACCGAAGTGATTTTTTTTACTTTGGTACCGTTATTGAGAAGCTGTACATATCTAAAATTACGTTTATAGTACAGAATCGTATCATGCACACTTATCAACAATTTAACCAAATAACATTTTAAGAAAGCAAAGCATTTTATTTAATAAACGCACTTTTGTGTAAAAAAGTAATGATTTGACTACCCATTTGTAACAGCGTCCTTAAATGATTTTTCTATTTTTTTCAGTTTTTACTCACAAATTAAAAGTTAAGAGCGGTGTTGCATTTTTCATACGTAAATCGAGAACTTGGGAGATTTTGAAGTGATTTTGGTCACATAATTTATCTTTTTAGCTTCTTTTGACTTCAATCATCGTAATTATCATATATTTTTATTTAAAGTCTATTAAAAAAAACTTGTTCAAATTGAATTATTGACTACGAAAACAGTCGATTTCGAAGGCGCGATTTCCAGATGACGCGCGAAGGCTCAACTTTGAAGTAATCTTACACCAATTATTACTACTAATTAAGAAGGTAAAGTGGTATTCATTCGAAGAGGCATATCCTGAAATTTAAATTGCATTGAGAAAAGTTTGATTTTTAATTCATTAACTTGTATTTTAATCACGTCTAAGATAATCAAAAATCGAGAAATCGACTACAAAAAAACACGTCATTTCTCAGAATCTAAAAGTCATTTGGCAACACAAATCATTTTATACGTAAGAAGAAAGATTGTACTATATATGTGTAAAAAATAAAACATATCTGTCTTCAATCATTTACGAAAATAATTTTTTAAAGTGAGTATAAAATCGGGTGCATCGAACGGCCTAAGTCAGTCGCGCTCTGGCGCTCTTCGACGCAGGACCTACGTCGGTTGACCTCCCGCCGCCGCGCATGCGCCTCGCGTGATATATAGTCAATTGTAGTGCGACTAAATATTTTTGATCCTTTCATTTAAGTAATATTTTAAGAAGCTAACGTGGTAGGCACACTTACTTTAGGAGAATTATGTTACAATTCTTGAATTATGTTGTATTACTTGTAATATTGATATTGTAATTACAATAATACAATATAATTTGGTCAAAATGTAAATCCAAGATGGTGGCTGCGAAAATTTTTAAATTTTTCGTCATGGGGATCGTTCCCATTGTTCTCGAGGATGCTAAAGCCGATAGTGACGTTAAAATGTAAATCCAAGATGGCGGCTGCGAACATTTTCAAATTTTTCATCATGGGTATCGTTTTCATGGTTCTTCTGGGTGCTAACGTCGATAGTATAGTCAAAATGTAAATCCAAGATGGCTACAAGAATTTTGGAGGATGAATATGGAGAAAAAATTTATATCAGATTTTTATTTGAAATCTCTACTACCACAATCTCTATTGTGGATCCGTGACAAAGGAGACGGAAACCATGTCATATAAACTTGGGCCTGGGCCTGGGTTGTAAAAAAATGAAATTGGTGTCAATTTATAGCTACTATATTATCAAACCATCACTGAACATTTTGCGGATTTTCGCGGTCTGAGTTCCGAGTTAAAAGAGATGTAATAAAAGTGAGGTTACATAACGATCTACATATAGGTACTTAACAGCTGATTTTTGAAGTTCTTCAGCTTGACGACCACGTAAACTCCCACTTACACACTCACTTTGCCACAATTTACACAACGATCCATGGTGCCAATATGAAATCAGTAGGCTGGTCGTAATATACAAAATAACAAGTTCAAGTCCAACGTTTATGCGGGGTTCTCCGTACCGTGTCCGGTGTGGTAGCAAGGTTCGTACAAGAAGCAAGATCAGAAGTCCGCAGAAAGAAAACAGGGGTCGAGGAAAACATCAATAAAACTATGGGAAATACACTCAAATCGCGACCGCACTAAACGATACGAAACGAGTGAGGCATAGATAAAGGCACTATATAAAGGTGTGTCCAAATATAGAGCGGCATTTGAGCGCGGCTGCCACGCGCGGCTAGCCGCGCTCTGATCGGACAAGGGCCGCGCGCGGCGGTGTTGAGCGTAATATATCTTCTCGTCTCACATCAGTGATGACCTCTGGCACTGAAAAGTGCTCGCTCACAACATAATGGGGCTCCTCTCGGTGAGAGGGAGTGGGCCGTAATACACCACGAGGACCCAGTGCGGCTTGGTAGATGTCACATGTCTTCGAATTCTTGGTTCTAGGCGGTTTCCTCACGATATTTTCCTTCACTGATTTGAGAGTAGTGGTGATGAAATTATTTACACAAAGTGCCTGCCTGAGTTCGAAACCATGACCTACTCGTATGTCGGGATCGTTACCATTGGGCCACCATTGCATTGCTCTCTTGGGCCGCATAGTGCAGTCAATCATCCCTTCTAGGATGATTGACTTCACAATCAGCTTCATCCTCGAGAACTATGAAAACGACATCCATGACGAAAAATTTTAAAATTTTCGCAGCCGCCATCTTGGATTTTAATTTTGACTTCACTATTGGCTATAGTCGAAATCGAAAACTATGAAAACGATACCTATACAAATCCTTATCACTTACCACTGACGTGCGACGTGTGGTCGACTGTATAGTCATTAGGTCGACTGGGCACGTACAATACCTGCCTAGGCTAATAAACATTATAAAACCAACCCCACACGAACGCAGCAGTACTATTATTTATTCTGTGGCAGCGGGGTGACCTACCTATTTGAAATTTGAAAACAGTAAACCAAACATTTGCGCATGAGGCGGCTTTATGTATTTATGTATTAGTGTTGGTTCAAATTCAACTGTTTTATGCACTTGATGCGGTTGGTAAACCTATGCCGCAAGAAAAATAAATAATTATAGCTAGCGCGTGGCGTCTTTATCTACATTAAAATAGGGCTTAAATTGAACTGTTTTACACAAAAAAACGATGATTTTGGACAAAAGATGGCTCCGCTGTTAACAAAATTTTATTCTGATTGTGTTCTCCCAGAAATTATAGATCCAAGGAAAAGTCAATCAATCCCCTTAGACAAATGAATAAAATAAATAATAAATAAATATCCTTGGACATTTCACACAACGCCATCTAGTCCCAAGCTAAGCAACCTAATGCTTGTGTTATGGTAACGAGATGGCTGATAAACTTCTTATATACATTTTTTTTTGTAAATACATACATGTTATAGATAGAAAAACACCCAGACTCGGAAACAAATAAGTACTTGTAGGTCGTACAAATATTTGTTCCGTGCGGGAATCGAACCCACAACATGCTGCGCAGCAGTCAATTGCTCAGCCACTGCGCCAACCGTGTCGTCAAATACAAATACTTTTATAAAACTTCAATTACTTATAAGTATACAAATACTTAAGCAAATAAGTAAAATGAGTTTATTTTTTTTAAGTACCTACATAATATTATTTTCTTCATCCATATTTGTATAAATTTAATTAAAATACACTAATAATGTATTGTGGACAGTCTTTTTATTTTCTCCGTAAACCTCTAGCTTTTACTTCAAAAAAATATAGGTACGCCATAGCTACGATCAAGATCGTTTAGTCGTCGCAGCATCGCAACTGTGTGCCGTACATGAGGAAAAACGCACACACGCGCACTCGCTACGCGGCGTCGAGCGTCAGATGTTTAAAATCCGAGCGCGAAAATATGCGACCACAGTCTTAATTCATATACGGTTTCCGTCTATGCTTAATTTTTTTCCACAAAATCCTGAAATTTTAATCTAAGTACCTTAATCATTATTAAAAAAATGGTAGAATATTAAATAACGTATCTTTTAAATATATACATGTCATATAAATAATTAACACATTGATAGTAATTCGCTTTTTTAAAAATATCCCTAGACCGTGTTGATGTGTGTAATTACCATTATTATCTATACATTGCTGCCATCTAATAGGAAGATCATTTATGCCTTTGCGATAGAACTCTCGTGATCTAGATTCGACAAACTGTGTGAAAGCATTCTGTACTGCCTCCTGAGAAGAAAACTTTTTATCACGTAGAAAATTGTCCAAATCACGAAAAAAATGGTAGTCCGTTGGAGCAAGGTCTGGCGAATACGGAGGGTGACGAATGGTTTCTAATTGCAGTTCCTGTAGAGTTTCCACCATCTCTTTCAATTCATTGTTATTCACCTGTGCGCGGTCTTCAAATCAAAGTTTCCATCACGAAAGCGTTTAAACCAAAATCGCACGGTGCGTTCATTAGCAGTCCCCTCTCCAAACGCAGCGGCGCGCGCCGTCGCTTGCAAGGGGGGTAACCACATCGTGACGCTGACTGTACATTATAGTATCTACATACTTCTACTACATACATACATACTACATACATACATACTACATACATAACCTTTACTTACTTTTCATCCATTTTTATTATCTTTTATAAAGATTTATATTCTTATATTGCGAATTGGTCTAAAACAATTCGTTTCTTTTAAATCTGAAATAAAAACACCAATAGATATTTTTCATTGTTATGACACTTACGTCAGGCTGTCAAGCTGTCATTACTTTTTCTTCTATCTATCTTTCATAGAGTTTCATAATGGCATAGACTATGAACGTTTCTTTTGATTTATGTAATCTAAATTCTTTTTATCAATATGTTAGGTCAATATTGTATTTTATAGATAATTTTGATTTATTATTGAATGGCTGTATCTTAAATTACTTTTATAAAATTAATCCACACACACACTCGAAATTCATCGAAGAGGTTAGAGGTTTTTCAACGTATATTACTGGCAGATTCAAGCATTGACTGTGGCGTTTGGCATTCTGATGACGGAAAGCTTCAAATGTGGAAAGGATCTGAAATTGGAAGACGATTTCGAAAAACGCTGATGAATCGATGGGTGGAAGACTCGGAGACTGTTCAGTTCTGCTCCGGAAGCTATAAACTAAACATCTCCTAAAAGTATTCTTCGACCGGGAAAACTAACTCAGTGACTAAAACTTACCCGACTGCGGTCGATCCCTGAAGGAGGGTTATAGAAAATAACCATTAATTTATCGGAGCGATTCAATTATCTTCCTCTTCCAAACTATCCGTGCGTGTTTGCCTAACCTGGACTTACTCAAATGACTACTTCAAGCTATCCTCTACCTTCGCGTTAAATAACTGTGTGTGTTAGGTAGGATGTGTTTTTTAAAAACCGGTCTGTATTTTTTATCCTTTAATATTTAATATATTGTTTCAAGTCATACTTTAGCCCCCTTTTATTTCTGTAGGCTAGTAGATTTGTTACAGTCTGGCGCCCAATATAAAATCAAAGCTAGCCCTTACAAATCTTTTTCAAAATTCTAAAATAAACTAGCTCTAGTACTATTTCTTTTCGGACTCGTATTTGGCTTAGTCTTTTTTTTATAACATGTTTTAGGTTCCAGGTAGGTCTAATACTAACTTACTTTCCTCTTCAGCACATACTTAACAAACTTATACTACACCCCCACACACATTCCTTTACCCACTGGTAATTGGCATCCATTCTTTGCTTGCGAGTGTTCTTAAAACCATTCGTGGTCACTTTCAAGTTG
Source organism: Cosmia trapezina (assembly GCA_905163495.3). Lineage (NCBI taxonomy): Eukaryota > Metazoa > Arthropoda > Insecta > Lepidoptera > Noctuidae > Cosmia > Cosmia trapezina. The sequence goes on from LR991038.1 coordinate 14,382,247, forward strand.
AGTTTGGCTTACTCTACGACGTATTATAGGAGAATATCCTATAATCGTTACCACCTACACATAACTCTCTACTTCTACATCATTATTCTGCACCCCACACACTTGCACACCACTACGTTTAGCCACTGGTAATCGTACCCATTCTTCGCTTGTGAGTGTTCTTAAAACCATCCGTGGTCACTTACAAGTTGGGGTTTGGTTTACTCTTCGACGTACTATAGGAGAATATCCTATAGTCGTTTATACAAACCTAATATCTATATAACACCTATTACAAATACTTCACTATTCTACACTCTTACACACATACAACTTTCGATGTGCATCTGTGCCTTTCTTTTTGTTTGTGGTTATTTTATAGTCGCATCATTAATTCGGATCCTCTAGGAGTCCTCTTAACCCTCTTGAGTCCTCTTAAATCCTCTAGAGTCCTCTTAAATCCTCTAAGAGTCCTCTTAAACCCTCTAGGAGTCGTCTTAACTCTCTAGAGTCCTCTTAAACCCTCGAGTCTTCTTAACCCTCTAGAGTCCTCTTAACCCTCTAGGAGTCCTCTTAAACCCTCTGGGAGACCTCTTAACCCTTTGGGAGACCTCTTAAACCCTCTGGGAGACCTCTTAAACCCTCTGGGAGACCTCTTAAACCCTCTGGGAGACCTCTTAAACCCTCTGGGAGACCTCTTAAACCCTCTGGGAGACCTCTTAAACCCTCTGGGAGACCTCTTAAACCCTCTAGGATCTCTTCTATACTAAGGGTCCTCCTCTACACTAAGGGACCTCCTCTATACTAAGGGACCTCCTCTATACTAAGGGACCTCCTCTATACTAAGGGACCTCCTCTATATACTAAGGGACCTCCTCTATACTAAGGGACCTCCTCTATACTAAGGGACCTCCTCTATACTAAGGGACCTCCTCTATACTAAGGGACCTCCTCTATACTAAGGGACCTCCTCTATACTAAGGGACCTCTTATATACTAAGGGACCTCTTATATACTAAGGGACCTCTTAAATGCTAAGGGACCCTCTTAAACTCTCTTGAGTTGTCTTTAGCACTCACTCTCTTTGAGTTGTCTTTTGCTCATTAACCCTTACTTACCTCCCTTTAAAATATTTTAATCCTATTTATATTCGAAGATAGAATTATTTTCTTTGAACTTCTAAACAACTTCCCAGGACTTTTTAGAAATCTTTTCTCTTTTGAGATATTTTCTTTAATTTATTACTTGAATATTTTTTTTTTTTAATTTATTATTTCACACTTCAACATTAAAATACTCCCTCTCTCATTTAAAACTATTCGGTAAAAACTTATTCCACCTTTTTCTTTTTGAGCGGTAGCAACTCCCTAAATAAGCCTCTAATGCATTTTTTTTTTCTTTTTGAGCGGTAGCAACTCCCTAAATAAGCCCCTAATGCAATTTTTTTTTTTTTCTGAGCGGTAGCAACTCTTTAAACAAGCCCCTAATGCATTCTCTATCCTTAGAGGTATTCTTATATCCTCTAATTCTTAAACTCAAGTCTCCCTTGAGCCTTTCTTAAACTTGAACTCTAACTAACGAGTTCTCTCTCTTAAACTAAGTTTTTCTTAAACTTAGGTTATTCTTAAACTCAAACTAACTTGAGTTTTCTCTCTTAAACTTGAGGTTTTTCTTAAACCTTGAATCTTTTGGAGCGGCTAACAACTCCATAAAAATAAGCCCTTGTTAAATATATTTTATTAATGGTTTTAGACGTGAGCGGATTACAACTCCGAAAATAAGCCTACTGTTATTGATTTATCAGGTTGAGTAGTGATCATTGAATGTGAATCCTACCTGACCTAACTTCGTAAGATGTCGGTGTGATTGAATGAAGTATGTACGTTTTGTGAATGCTGTAATATTTTTAACCTTCAAAATTTTCAATTGAGTTGAAAATTTTCTCGGGGTCGATGGGGAAATATAGTATCTACATACTTCTACTACATACATACATACTACATACATACATACTACATACATAACCTTTACTTACTTTTCATCCATTTTTATTATCTTTTATAAAGATTTATATTCTTATATTGCGAATTGGTCTAAAACAATTCGTTTCTTTTAAATCTGAAATAAAAACACCAATAGATATTTTTCATTGTTATGACACTTACGTCAGGCTGTCAAGCTGTCATTACTTTTTCTTCTATCTATCTTTCATAGAGTTTCATAATGGCATAGACTATGAACGTTTCTTTTGATTTATGTAATCTAAATTCTTTTTATCAATATGTTAGGTCAATATTGTATTTTATAGATAATTTTGATTTATTATTGAATGGCTGTATCTTAAATTACTTTTATAAAATTAATCCACACACACACTCGAAATTCATCGAAGAGGTTAGAGGTTTTTCAACGTATATTACTGGCAGATTCAAGCATTGACTGTGGCGTTTGGCATTCTGATGACGGAAAGCTTCAAATGTGGAAAGGATCTGAAATTGGAAGACGATTTCGAAAAACGCTGATGAATCGATGGGTGGAAGACTCGGAGACTGTTCAGTTCTGCTCCGGAAGCTATAAACTAAACATCTCCTAAAAGTATTCTTCGACCGGGAAAACTAACTCAGTGACTAAAACTTACCCGACTGCGGTCGATCCCTGAAGGAGGGTTATAGAAAATAACCATTAATTTATCGGAGCGATTCAATTATCTTCCTCTTCCAAACTATCCGTGCGTGTTTGCCTAACCTGGACTTACTCAAATGACTACTTCAAGCTATCCTCTACCTTCGCGTTAAATAACTGTGTGTGTTAGGTAGGATGTGTTTTTTAAAAACCGGTCTGTATTTTTTATCCTTTAATATTTAATATATTGTTTCAAGTCATACTTTAGCCCCCTTTTATTTCTGTAGGCTAGTAGATTTGTTACAACATCTTGCGTATGCATCATTCGTCGATGCAATCAGAGTCTGTAACTATCTCACTAGCGCAATAAAGAAACGATGGATTACTAGACTGCGAGCTGTTTCTGCCGCGTTAGCTCCGCGTTAGTTGCACATTTTTTAAAAGAAGAACTTCATAGGTACCATGTGAAAAAAGTTTCACTCAAAAATCTCAAACCATGAAGGTTCTATGTCAATTCGAAGTAAATAATACAATAAAACGGCAATTTCATACTTTAACACCATTTATATTATTAACTGGAAATGCTACTGCTGAGCTTGCGGCCCTGGGTTCGATTCCCAGATCGGCTAAAGTGATCTTTGGTTTGTCCATTAGGAATTTCTCAGAAGCAGCTCGTAGTCTGGATTTGTGCCCGGTTGATGGCAATAGGCTCACCCCCTATTACATGACACTTAAACAAAACTGGCGATGGGTGTCTAAGGTACAGCTCTTCCTAACCCTTCATGCAGGGATTTTAGAAGTAGAAAATGAAGATGATGTGTGATGTTTGTTTTGTGTGTGTTTGTGATATTGTTGTATGATGTGATGTGTTTTTGTTTACGTTCTGTTAAAAACAAAGACAGGTACCTATTTATTTAAAATTAAACAGAAGTAGATAATGATAACTCTCTAATTATAATTTTAGCTACATTCACGATCCCGGCTGGCGTGGGCTGTGCAGTAATACCGATGGTGATGCACCGCTCGAAGAGACTGTGGGGAGCTGATGCTGACAGCTTCAATCCTGACAGGTTCCTTCCAGAGAACTGTTCGGCCAGACATCCGTGTGCTTACATACCTTTTAGTTACGGGACGAGGAATTGTATAGGTGACTATCAGATACCCTCCTATGTAACAACATTAGATATAAGTAGATACGAGTAGTTACGAAGACTGGCAAAATAAGTTCGTCATGGTGGGTTACTTTGACTCTAGGGCATAACTTTGGCCCAAATCGAGTAAAATTTTATCCACACAGCAGTTCCGCAAGTACCTACGCGTCTATATCACCATCTATTAGTTACCGAAGAAAATACCTACGACGTTCGGTTGTGTGTGTGGTCACGACACGGCGGGCAGTTCAAACATTTGTCTCGATTTGGGGCAAAGTAGTTATGGCCTAGAGTCAAAGTAACCCACCATGACGTTTTTAAAAGTTTTCTCTTTTCTACTATTTTACTAGTTTGTTGTGCCCGACGGGGTCCATAACAATCTCATTCAATTTTAAGTAACCATCAAGTACCTACACATTGAGGAAGGCAATAAAATTAAATGATTGAGTAGATGTTGAAGATACGCTACAAAGTCATTTTTGCACTGTGTTGTTAAGACTTTGTCTCTATAAATAGGTGTTTTAAAAGGCAATTCGAAACTGACCTACGTTGTATTACATAGGTACAGTGGGCTGCATCAATTGGGTACCCCCGTTATATTAAAATTTTAATACAACAGGGGTACCCAATTGATGCAGCCCACTGTACATTCAAGGGCATTCAAAGTTAATTTGTTTAAGTGAGCTGGGTCGCTCAACGCTAATTGTAAGTAGGTAATCTTGAGGTGATCCCGTCTAAGCCATTAATAAATAATAATTGACTCTAATTCTGGGTTGAGTTGGGCCTGTGCTGTGGGGAAATTGCGTAACACTCTTACGTAATCGGTTTCATTTTGACATTTCAACAACATTCATTGCGTTTTTTACGTTGTTGAGCAGACAAATTTTTTGAACATAATGAATGCTCCAAAATCATTCAAATTGTGATTGATAGTGTGTTACGCAATTATGCTGCTGGTCCCTTTTGCTACGGCAATGCTCCTTTCATTTAATTAGGATTCCGTACCAAAATGGTAAAAAGGATCCCTTATGGTGCGACTCAGTCTGTCTGTTTGTCTGTCTGTCACAGCTGGATATCTCAAGAACTACTAATGCTATCAACTTGAAATTTGGAACAGTTTTAGATGACGTTTGCCCAACTATTTTGCAAATAAGAAAGAAATAAAAATATATAATGTTTTTTTTGCAACAGGGACTGAGTACAGGGGGTCTTAAAAAAAAACCCTCGGTGCGCGAGTCCGACTCGCTCTTGACCGGGTTTTTCATAAACATTGCTCTGTTCTATACCGATGACATATTTATAAATGTAAAACGCAAGGTAGGTACTAAAGTAATGTTATTAAATTTACAGGTCGTCACTTCGGGATGCTGGCAATGAAAAGTATTCTCGCCAATGTATTAAGAAGTTACAAAGTATCATCGACAATATGCGATCGGCTCAAAATAGAAATACTCCTGTTTCCAGTCCATGGACATCAAATATCTTTAGAAAAACGGCTATAATCTTGTAAAATTAAGTATCAAGTATTTTTCTTGTTGTTGACAAATAGGTGTAAGTAGGTAATATCTGGATACGTAGGTATGACGGACTGATTTTACGCGAAAACGAAAATTTCTGGGCTTCTAAGGAAATAATATAGGTTAGGTTAGGCTATGGAAATAATGACGTAAGATTTAATTGAGATATTTTTAATGAAATAAATTATTAACAAAGTACCTACTGGTTTTTTTTTTCAATAGTTCTAATGTAATAGTTATTTATGATACTAGTGCGGTAAGTTGATTTTTACAAACGAATCGTCTCGGGCTTACCATAGTCACGAGTTTGTAAATACCAATTTCCACATGTGTGTCAATACAAATGTTTTTCAATATATTTGCGAGAAAAAACAAAAAATTCTTTGAGTCTTCCATGCTATAAAATTATTGTAAATCATTAAATAGCACTCTCGCAATTTTTGCGGCAAGAGACCGTTTTCTGCAATTTGCGCCTCATTTAAAATATCAGGTGGAGTAGATGCCATATTAATATCAGATTCCTCGCTTGAACTCATAATTATAATTATTTTGTTTATAAATATCAGTCGGAAAGTCGCAACAATCTTTGACGTTTCTTATATGAAAATGGCGCGAATTTGCAAATGGCTCGAAGTGCGCGTGGTAAACATTAGTACCTACTATATAACTAATTCGTCTCATTTACTCTTGTATTAAAGTGAGACAAACGTATTGAGAAAAAGCGCTTCCAAGGAGGTTGGATCAGTCAGCTTATTTATTCTCGTAATGTGAAAGTCCTTGGTAGAAATCTTAATAATATTTTTTTCAACACATTTGCTCAAAAAATGCATTCACGAAGCCTGTGTACGGGTAATTCTCACCAAATTCCGAAATTTCAGTTTGGACTACCTACATCAAAATTTTTTGTGCACAGAAAATCATTTTTGATAGCATAAATCTAAAGTTTAACTATGTGAGGTCTATTTATGAGTAATGGTCCTCCATATTTTTGTTTATAACTTTAAAAAAAATCGGTTTAAAAAAAAACAAAATGATGGAATGACTGACAGAGTGAGGGAATGATTTCTAAATATCATTATAGTTAAAAACAATGATATAATAATAATTAATTATAAATGGATACTCTTAAGCTATATGTATCACATTCTAGAAAAACATAACTTCGTACTTTAAATCAGGAAAACAAACTTAGGATATAATTATCTTCTGAAACTTATTCATCTTTTAAAAAAGATTTTTTTATCGCTCTCAATTTTCAATTATCTAACTCTGTAATAATGTAGCTTTCCCTTTTATGGAATTTTGGTATCTTTATTTTCTGTGTCACATCTTCCCAACGATATAATTAAACATCTCTAATAGCTGGCCATCTCCATAATTTTAATCCTCGCTTCATACACCTAACCAATTACACCCTCTTCAAAAACAGAAAGAACTTCTCCGGGATACTTTTGATTGCCCCATTTAACCAGGACATGGTCTCCAACGGTTGATGGCTGTCAGAGACAGCAAAAGGTCCATCATATTCTAAATCAATTGTTTCAATTTCTTTGGACATTGTATTGTGTTTTAGAGTAATCTTGGGTACGCGAAGAAGAAGGTAGAGATAGCCGGTCATTAATATTATCTGTACTGATTGTATCAATTTTCATTGACTTTCAAGGGGGTCTGTTCCATGTTTTGGTACTGCGATGGCCCTGAAATTTTTAAAATATCCCAAATGATAGTGAGTACAATCTTCTATGCAATCTATGCACGAAAGCCTACGGCACTGTCAAGTGTTGTTAAAAAATACGAACTGCGGTATTTTTTGAGTACGCCGAAATATTGGAAGAGCCTAGATTGTTTCATGAGGAAAAATTAAAATAGAGGGACATCTGGTCTGAAGGATTGTATTCGACGAATTCAAAGCTATGATGTCGTGACCTTTGACCTTCTTCATCTCTCAACTTCTTTTGTCATGCCATTTTTCATTGCTCGAAATACCTGTTTAAAATTAAAAGTCATGCAATACAGTACCTAAAGTTGAAGCAAAGCAGTAAAGAAGTCGCCCAGTTGTATGTTTTGTAGTGTTAAATTTATTTTTGCTATGTATTTTCAGGTGTACAATAAAGTATATTAAAATTAAAATTGTCTTTATAGGTAGTTATTATGATAGGTACTGTATAAATCATTCCCTCACACAAGCGTCATTCCCTCACTCGTAAGAATAATGAGGGAATGACGAATTCACACAAAAGCTAAGAAAACACAGACACATAATATAAGCTCAATTTGATTATTCTATAGCATTTTACTCCCAAAAACGTATTCAAAAGAATTAAAACATTTATGTATACTAACCTTATCGTTTATATACGTTCAGTGAGGTAATGATGCAGAGAAATGTAATTTTTAAATGATTTGAACCAAATTCTTTCTTGCACAAATCCACGGCAGAGTTGAAAAGAAACGCCATGCGCCATATTGACATAACAAGAGTGTTGGCAGGTCTCAGAAGAACGAAGTCGTTCTTCTGAGTGGCAGGTTTTAAAAACTTAAGGTTGCGTTCACAGATGTCGTTCGGTACGTTCATAAATCGAATATTCGTAACACAATGAGGGAATGATTTTATTTTAAAGGACAGATAATCTAAGGGACAGATATTTAAAATCCTTTAAAGGTTTACGTATTTGTCGTAGCGTAAAAAAACTTCTGACATACAATAAATACTATCTTTCGAATACTTTAGCAACATCAAATTGATATGAACATTATTATATTTGAGAAAAACAGCTTTTCAATCAATTTAATCGGACTGAGGGACAAGGTGAGGGAATGATTACCATGATAAATTAAATTGACTATAACTTTTTTTTTTATTGAACGACGCCTCGTTTTTTTTCAAACAATTGTATGTAATGATTTTTAAAATAATAATTACGAATAAGACTTTTTTCCACAAGCGACAGATGGCGCTAGTGATTGCACGAACTTTATACATCCGTTTAGGTATTCATTTGTAGAATACTATTATTAAAGTATATTTCTTTAATACAGTTAGTAAATAATTATTGTTTAAGTTTTAAAATATTTAATTATAATAATCATAAGGCTAATCATAAGTCATGAAATCGTTAGCCGGCTGAGTGTTCACTTCCGTTTAAAGTGGGGATCCTTCAGTTGGCAACTGATTTGCTAGGACAGAGTTCACAGGGTCAGTCTTTTTCTAGGCTTTGACCTGTAAGCATATCTGACGGATCCGTGCTACTTTTATTAAATTCATGATGATAAGTGATAACTGTGTTAAGTGATTGTTAATAACCATGTGTTTTGGAATTAAGTGAATAAATTATATTCAATACTGCAATTGAGGTGTATGACTTCGTCACATCTCAGAAGTGGGACATGCCTACAAAAAAAAAAAAAAAAAAAAGCCTACAATAATAGTGACTTAAGAAATATTAGGTTATGTGTGCCTAAAGTAAAGCTAAGTGTGCTATATAATGGAAGCCAAGTGTGGTTAGCCAGGTGTGCTAAAGGTTAGCCAAGTGTGCTAAAGGTTAGCCAAGTGTGCTAAAGGTTAGCCAGGTGTGCTAAAGGTTAGCCAAGTGTGCTAAAGGTTAGCCACGTGTGCTAAAGATAAAGCCAAGTGTGCTTTAAAGTTTTTGTTTGGCCAAGTGAGCTAACAAAGACTTGGGCCAAGTGTGCCCGATACGAACAAAGCTATCCTGGAGCACGTAAGTAAAGCATGAATTTATCGATTAACTATGACCTAGATTCATCGATTTACTATTGACTAAGTACGTCAGATTTTAAAATATTTGGCCATGTGTGCAAAAGGCATCTAGGTATTTAATCAAATCTCAAATAATTCCTATTTTCTTTCCTCTAATGTAATGATTGTGCCTATTTTTGTGAACCTCAAATAATTCTTCTTGTGGAGCCTTAAAAATGCTAATTAGCCAAGTAGTGTTGTCTAAGGTACGTACAAGTGTGCTTTAGTTACTAGAGGCTATGTATGCCTATTGAGCCATGTGCGCTTAGTTGTTAGAGGTTATGTGTGCCTACAATAGGAAGCCAAGTGTGCTTTAGCTACTAGAGGCTATGTATGCCTATTGAGCCATGTGCGCTTAGTTGTTAGAGGTTATGTGTGCCTACAATAGGAAGCCAAGTGTGCTTTAGTTACTAGAGGCTATGTATGCCTATTGAGCCATGTGCGCTTAGTTGTTAGAGGTTATGTGTGCCTACAATAGGAAGCCAAGTGTGCTTTAATTACTAGAGGCTATGTATGCCTATTGAGCCATGTGCGCTTAGTTGTTAGAGGTTATGTGTGCCTACAATAGGAAGCCAAGTGTGCTTTAATTACTAGAGGCTATGTATGCCTATTGAGCCATGTGCGCTTAGTTGTTAGAGGTTATGTGTGCCTACAATAGGAAGCCAAGTGTGCTTTAGCTACTAGAGGCTATGTATGCCTATTGAGCCATGTGTGCTTAGTTGTTAGAGGTTATGTGTGCCTACAATAGGAAGCCAAGTGTGCTTTAGCTACTTGAGGCTATGTATGCCTATTGAGCCATGTGTGCTTAGTTGTTAGAGGTTATGTGTGCCTACAATAGGAAGCCAAGTGTGCTTTAGCTACTAGAGGCTATGTATGCCTATTGAGCCATGTGTGCTTAGTTGTTAGAGGTTATGTGTGCCTACAATAGGAAGCCAAGTGTGCTTTAATTACTAGAGGCTATGTATGCCTATTGAGCCATGTGCGCTTAGTTGTTAGAGGTTATGTGTGCCTACAATAGGAAGCCAAGTGTGCTTTAGCTACTAGAGGCTATGTATGCCTATTGAGCCATGTGTGCTTAGTTGTCAGAGGTTATGTGTGCCTACAATAGGAAGCCAAGTGTGCTTTAGTTACTAGAGGCTATGTATGCCTATTGAGCCATGTGTGTGTGTGTCTTTTGCTTTAGTTATTTTTTCTCTTTCCCTAGACATTAATTTTACTTGTTTATTTTAATGAAATACTTTTAATTGGACATTACGTTAATGTAGGTACTAAAGTTTAAAGAGATAATTATTATAAAATGAGCTTAAAATTACATAAGTATTAAAATTATTCATGTGATGACAGTATGCCCTGGACTGGGTTATTATTATTGACTTACTAGATTATTATAAATGACTAATGGGACATTAATGTGACAAGTTACCAAATTGTGTAACTGTATTAACCAGTGTATTATTATGTTTGAGGTAAACTTCAGAAGAAGAGCCGCCTGTTACAAGACAAACCAGTAGCCCCTGTGTCGAACAAGGCAGAGACAAAGACGACACGTGCAAAGAAGCGATCTAAATGGAAGCGCAAGATGTCTACTTCGACCTCTTCGTCTTCAAGCATGATATCTGATACAACAAGTACACCACCACGACGCAAGAAACAGAAAAGGACATCAAGTTATTCTCAAAAAGAGGTACTGAATCTTTTGAATGTTTTTCAAGGAAGGAAAAGATACAAGATATATTTATTTTGTAAAACATGAGTAAAATTATACAGGACTTATAATTAATATGAGGTAGCTAGATGTTTTGCCATTTATGGCGTATATAATTAGTCATACTAGACAAACAAATACAAAAAAAAAGCAAAGAAAGAGATTACAATGTCAATTTGAATTAAATTTTATTGTCAAAATTTATTTTATAATTACAAAGTCAAAATTCAAAATTAAAATGTCAAAATTAAAATTTAATTTGAGAATACTATACAAGGAAAATATCATTTATGAATTCATCTACGCTGTAATAGCACTTTTCTAATAATAACCCTGAAGGGACTTTTAAATTTGTTTATAGGCATACATTAATAGAATCAGGTATTTTACTATAAATATTTGGAGCAATACCAAAGAAACTCTTTTTTTTTAATAAAGCAGTTTTGCATTTGATTTGGCACAACAAATTCTCATATTGGGATTCGTTTTTTACAAACAATGCAGTTTCTAATATGTACAAACATGGTAAAGTTAGTATTTTTAATTTTTTTTAAAGTAAGGAACACAACTATCCGTTACTCTCAGACCACACATTGATCTTTTTTGAATCCTGAATATAAGTTCTCTATTAGTTGACTGTCCCCAAAAAAAAAAAAAAAAAACAACACCATATCTAAAAAAAAAATATAGAAGCGACCAATCCATGATATGCTGTTAATAGAATGTCAGCATTAACTTTCTTGGATAATTGAAATAATTGATATGCAGATTTACTCAGACACTTGCAGATTTCCTCTAAGTGAGATTTCCATGTTAGTTTATTATCTACAGTTGTACCCAAGAACTTTGCATTCGTAACCTCTTCTACTATAGGGTTATTATACGTAATGTTAACTGGTGGATACTTACGACGCTGGTGGCAATGAATAACTTTTGTTTTATTTAGATTAATTACAAGAGATGGGATTGTATATATTAAAAAGTCCAACAGGAAAGTCTATGCAGAAAAGTCTGCATGTGTCTTTCTTGTAAGGATTATTCACAGTAACAATTTTTATCTTTTACAATTTAAAAAAAATATATATAAATTGTTATTTCCAAAGATAATTTGACGGTTATATTACTAATCCTTATCCAATAAAATACGTTAATTTAATTGGGAATTTCATTACGATTAAAATATGCTTTGACATCGTATCATTTAATCGAGTGTAGAAGTACTGGTTAATATGACTTTATGCAGACTGCTTTACTGATTGGTTAAAATTGTACTGAATTACCATCCATAGCTTTATTTAAAGACGATAGTAGGTATATTCTTTTGCAAAACTCCTGGGCTCCGTTGTAACGCCAGTGATTTTGAATTCCCTAGAAATTATTTTTCAAAACCACATTCAGCTATCTAACATATCACAATAAAACATATTCGAATTAGTTCGAAGTTTTTGCTTTATGTTCTTGTTATTCTGGAGATGTTTTACATATAAGTTTAATAGTAGTAAACCTGGTAAATGATGTAACTTACATTAGGCTACTTGTCGTATAGGCACAGGTAAATGTTACCTAGTTCTGTCAAATCTTTTTGACGCCATACCAGGCACGTTACAAAGTTTAAGAGATGAGGCCAGCACCAATATCCGAGTTAGTCAAGAAAAACAAAAAGCTAATTAGGATGCCGAAAGGCCTGTTAGTACCTATAAAGAAGGTTCGTGCAAAATCATCGAGTTTTAGGTAATGACCAATATAAAATTGCTGAAATTCTGGGATTTAATAAAAGTCAACATCAAATAATGTATTTCAAATAGGCACTTTTGAGCGTCAAAATTTAAAAAAAAAAAAAAATTGTTTCTAGCTGTCCCTTCCAAAATTTAGCGTTACCTACTCTTTAAAAAAAACTGTTTTACAATATTTTGTATACATTAATAAATCATTATTATGTGAAGATGATACAACTAGAATAAAAATTAATATACTTGTTAGGTAAAAATAATTAAAAATGAACAATGACAGATAAATTAATTATGTTAAAGATACATTGTAAAACTATACAACGTGTAATGCTAAATGCGCAAAACCTCTTAAGGGGTCATTGTACTCATCATTATGAACAACTTTTACTATGGGACCAAACCTGAAATCGCGAAAAAAAAATCAGCTGTTCAATACATTTTGACGAATTATGCGAACATAAATGTACTGAACAGCTGATTTTTTTTTCGCGATTTCAGGTTTGGTCCCATAGTAAAAGTTGTTCATAATGATGAGTACAATGACCCCTTAAGAGGTTTTGCGCATTTAGCATTACACGTTGTATACGATTTTCTTGAAATTTTAACAAGTAACAAGTCGTGAGTTAAAGTAATCACAGAATGTAAAATCAATGTCATAAAATAATAACGTCACGTGTCATACAATTAAATTAGCAACCAGTTTGATTTCATCTCGACTCTAGATTGTCCTATGAACAGGGCCGGTAGTCTCGACATTATTAACGATGCTCTAACGACAGCAATCATTCGCTAAGGTGTAATGGGGTCCCTAGACGGTCAAAATGGTTTGACAAGCATGAAAAAATCATTTACAGTTTCAAACCAGTTGCGACGAGGACCGTTTTAACGACTAGTTTTCGTTTTATAGAAAACTGTTGCGTTTCGTCGTCAAAATAATTGACTACGACCCATAACAAAAATCACGTCCACAGTCCAAAGTCCAAACGATCCGGATGTGACGATTTTTGGTAGTCTCGACACTCAAAATTAGCGATTGCCCTCTATATTTAACCGATTCTCTATGATTTTCCTAATGTGAACGACTGTAGTCAGCGACCAATTTTGAGAGCCCGCTAAGTGATTCGGTAGCGTATCTTATATTTTTTTGGTTTTTATGTCAATACAAGCATAAATTATACGGAACAGGCTCGAAGATGTGTCTGTAACTCTGTACAGATTTACGTCCACATGAAGCTAAGACATGAAGTAAAGGTTCGGAATATACTCGACATACTACGTGCGAAAGCGTCGCCCATATTAATTGCATTAGAGGGAGCCAAAGACATAATAATCTCTTTGAAGGGAGCGAATCGTGCTATTTTTCGTATCTCTATAAATAACACACAAACGTAAATCATGTTTTCAACTTTATTTAAATATCCATTATGTATGACAATCATCTCCCAAGTTCACACATTCTAATAATCTAGATCTAGGCACTGTTTATACGACAGATGTTGCACCTAACCATGTATCCACATGACAAATAACAATAAGCAGTTTAATAAAGTGGGTCGAAAATCTCCAAAAACCAAAATCATGCACTTTTGCCAATGGGTATCCATGAGATAATTAATGTAAATTACACTAGTCAAGTAGAAAAAGTGAATGTCACAAAATTTTTAGGGATCTTAATTAACAGCCAGTTAATGTGGAAGTCACAGCCAGAGGACATTATTGTAAAAGTGTATGGCTTGAACCGCTATGTACTTCCTACATAACGGTTCAAGCCATTCATAACATTTAGTGTGCTCACATCACGTAATGTTTTGTTTTACAACTTACTACCGTCAATTTAATTTGATTCCTACTTAACTTTTCATACAATTATGTATTAGGTATACTTATTTATTCTTTTATAAGCTGCATAGTTTATCAAAAAGAGTAAATCTGCCAACAATATTGGTTGCCTTAAGCGTACCATGGTTTGATACTTTACAACTTTGAAGTAGCCGCATTTGTAAAACCTATTAATGTATTAAAAATTTTCATTTTCTACCTCAAATGAAACTAGACAATGTGGTACAGATATGAGATCTCAATGTCAGAATTTTTTGTGCACGGTATTCTCAAACTTCTATAATCAAGAAAAACTATTAGTTAGGTATCTGTGCCATACAGATACATAACTAATAGTTTTATATGTAATTTATAATAAAATACCTAACAATAATAAAGACTACAGCTATTGCAGGAACTTAGAAAACAGCTAACAGTTTTTATTATTCTGTACAAGATTTCATAGCCAATAAATTAACTTCATTGAAATTTAGTTTTTGTAATTTGTTTAAATGTAGGTACTAAATTTGCATTCTATATTAGCTAGAATGTACATGGATTCCTCAAAACTGATTTCAGTTTCAAATGCAAATAAATAAATCTATACTATTGAGAAATAAATAACAACCACAAATCATGTTCTCAACTTATTAAATCTCCATTATCACAATCATCTCCTAGTTTACACATTCTAGACACTTTTTACACGAGGCATGTTGCATAGCTATTGAAAAATCTTTCAAATTACATTTTAAACTTTCACTACATTGTAACGCCACGCCAAAGCCATGCCAAAAGCCAAGCCAAAAGCCAAGCTAAAGCCAAGCCAGCGGAAGCAGCCATGCCAGCGGAAGCAGCCTTTAGCAGAATATAATTATGGAAGCCTTATTGAACCGACGGCGGCGCCACCATCGTGTCGCGCGCCACTGTCTGTGGCGGCATTGCACCTACTCACCAATCGGGGGAGGGAGATGCCTTTAAATAGTCCCGGAGCTCATTTTTGCGGGCATTCTGTATCGTACACTAACTTAAGACGAAACTCTGTCCAAATTAGTACCTATATAATAAATAATTTGATTGGAGAGACAGTCTTTCTATTCCCTTCTGTTTCATTCAGAAGTGGGATAATGAAACGTCATCACCCACAAATCCGCCCACCTGGATGGAATTCTTCGGATCAAGACCAAAATGAAGACGAAGACCAAGATTTTTCACCGCCTCCCGCAAGGAAATTACTGAAGCACCTACTAGTAAATGAAGTAGACAGGGCAATTCGTGATTTAAATCAAGAAGACACGTCATTCGGCCGTAGTAAAAACCACCGCGCGGCTTCACTCATCCCGGAATTCGATCCAGACGGTGACGATTGCACAGTGTCGGCGTGGTTGAAAAAGATCGATCAGCTTGGAGACATACACGATTGGGACGACAAAATCAAGGCTTTTCACTTGCAAGACAAGCTACGCGGTCAAGCACGAAAATGGTACAACAGATTAGAAGACTACAATTATTCCTGGGAAGAGTGGAAAAATATGTTAATGCGCGCATTCCCAAAACATCGGGATTATAGCGTTTTATTAGACGAAATGATGCAAAGAAGAAAGTTGAACAACGAAACAATGACAAGATACTATCAAGACAAAGTCGCCATGTGTTTTCGTTGCAAACTATCGGACAGTGCCAGTGTTTCGTGTATTATCAGGGGCCTACCCACACAATTACAACCCAATGCACGTGCCTTTCAATGTGAACGCCCCGATGAGCTTTACGAGGCATTCTTATGCACTCTTGACGACTACCGTGGACCTACACCTACATCGGAAGTTCGCACGCCTAATAGAGACACAAGAACATTGCCAGTTCCCGACAAGAAAACTAACCCGGAGACTGATCCTTGTCCTCGCTGCAAAAAAACTGGACACATGTTGCGTAATTGCACATTACCTGACCAGCGCGTTTGCTTTAAATGTGGCAAACAAGGTCACATCGCTACTCGCTGCTCCAGTTCCAGTTCAGATCAAAAGACTCAAGAGGGGGGGACTTCTAACAACATCAAAAACGTAAAACTCGTACAAAACTACAATGAGATCTATAAGAAAACGGTAAAAATAAATGGAGTGTTCATTAAAGCCTACTTAGACACGGGAAGTCAAGTGAATGTTTTGAACACCCAAATCGCAAGACTTTTATCATTAGAAGTGAACTCTACCAGCACAATTTTGAAAGGTTTTTCGGGTGGATTAGTAGTAAGCCACGGAGAAGTATCATTTGACCTAGAAATCGATAATATTCAAATTCCATCTCGAGCACAATTGACCGATATGGATATGGGGGGTATTCATTTATTAATTGGACAGCCTGTGATAAACTCTGATAAAATGTCATTAACAGTGAGCAATGGCACTGCTATGCTAAAACGTGACTCCGACTTTACCGCCAAAATCAACGTTGCTGAAGAACCTCAAAAATTCAGAGTGATTACATCGTGTCAAGAAACCTTACCACCGGGTGCTTCAATCATCAAAGTACTCGTCCTGGGAAATCGCGAGGACAACGATGTGTGCACTACTCCGCGTCACTTTGAGCTACAAGGCGTCGCTTATTGTCTACCTGCCACTTTACTTCGAGGCGTCGAAGGTCACATCAAAGTGGTTAACACCGGGCAGAAGGACGTTGTGTGGAAAGCCGGACAAGTCCTCACGCGGGCTGAGAGCTGTGAGGAGCCAACGAAGCGAACAAGGAGCCAGGTCAGTAGCCAAGCCAAGCCTAATTTGCCTATGCCAGATTTATTTGATTTTAATGTGCCTAATTCGTCTAAATTATCTCATATCATTCCTTTGAACCAAATCTCAGACCTGAGTAGTCATAGCATTGGCGGTGTTTTATTAACAGATATAAATATAGGAAAATTAAATGATGGCGAGCGTGAGAAATTAATGAATTTATTATTGCAGTATAAAAATAGTTTTGCAAGTAGTACAAAAGATCTAGGTTGTACAAATCTAGCGCACATGAAAATTAAACTTACCTCCGATCAGCCCATATTTAGGCAACCTTATAGGTTATCGCATTGTGAGCAGAATATAGTAAAGTCTAAAGTCAAGGAGTTATTAGATGCGGGCATAATAAAAGAATCAGAGTCTAATTTTGCTGCCCCCGTAATTTTAGTTAAGAAAAAGAACGGCGACAGTCGTCTTTGCGTAGATTACCGAGCCCTTAACGCTGTAACCGTAAAAGATAGATACCCTTTGCCTAATATTGAGGATCATATTTCAAAACTAGCGGGTAAAAGATATTTTACATGTCTCGATATGTCGCAAGGCTACCATCAGACGTTATTAGCGCCGGAAGATACTCACAAAACTGCTTTTATTTGGCAGCAAGGACAATATGAGTATGTTCGCGTTCCATTCGGATTAGCTAACTCGCCATCGTTTTTTATGCGATTGATTAATAAAATAGTTGATTCAATACAGAGAGATACAGAAGGTTCGGATGGTTCTAGACACGAAATACTTGCGTTTTTAGATGATCTGCTTCTACCTTCAGTAGATGTCGAGTCGGGTCTTAGAATGTTAGAACAGGTGTTGCAGAAGTTCCAATTAGAAAATCTTAAATTAAATATGAAAAAATGTTTCTTTTTACAAAATCGAGTGACGTACTTAGGACACGAAATTTCTCACGAGGGGGTGCAACCTGCCGAATCCAAGTTGGTCGCAGTGTCACAATTTCCCGTACCCAAAAATGTCCACGAGGTGCGCCAATTTATCGGCCTTTGTAGTTATTTTAGAAAATTCATTTACAAATTTGCGGAGATAGCTCATCCTTTAACAGATCTAACCAAGAAAAATAATGCTTGGGTTTGGGATAGTAAACAAACTGCTAGTTTCGAGGAATTAAAAAAGCGCCTGTGTTCCAAACCTGTTTTGGCCTTGTACGACCCGACGTTAGACATAGAAATACACACCGATGCTTGTAAGGCAGGGATTGCGGGTATACTATTGCAACGACGGTCTGATGCAACTTTACGCCCTGTTATGTACTTTAGTCGAGTAACTTCCAAAGAGGAAAGTATGTATCACAGTTATGAACTGGAAACACTCGCGGTAGTCGAATCACTACGTAAGTTTCGCGTATATGTGGTAGGGAAGCATGTAAAAATTGTAACTGACTGTACCGCCGTGCGAGCTACCCTAACAAAGCGTGATATTATTCCACGGATCGCGAGGTGGTGGCTGTCGATTCAGGACTACGACATAAGCGTTGAATATAGACCGGGTGAGCAAATGAGACATGTTGATGCACTAAGTAGAAACCCCATCGATGCCGTAAACGTAAATCGCTTAGAAGTCGCAGACTGGTTCTGTACGGTTCAATCACAAGATGAAAGGTTGAAAAATATTATCGAGCAGTTGAGAAGAGGAACCGCGGGACTTGATATAACAAAAGATTTCGTGTTATTAGAGGATAGGTTGTACCGAAAGACCCTTAATGGTAATCGTCTCGTGGTCCCTGGCGCAGCTAGATGGAAGATTGTCCAAATGCACCATGACGAAATAGGGCATGTAGGCTTAAAGCGTTGTATGGACCTGATCAAACAGGATTTCTGGTTTCCTAAGATGTCGCGATTCATTCGGAAATATGTAACGGCCTGCCTGCATTGTGCTTACGGTAAAGGGGACCATGGGAAAAAGGAAGGCAAGATGCACCCTATTCCCAAGCCCTCTGAACCCTTTCGAATGATCCACGTGGACCACCTAGGTCCATTCTGTAGAACGAAAAAAAGTTATACATACATGTTAGTTATTACGGACGCATTCTCTAAATTTGTCATCGCGGAGCCGACTCGCACAGTAAATTCAGTCGAAAGTATCAGAGTATTAAAACGTATTTTTAGTTTATTTGGATACCCGGATCGAGTAGTAACTGACCATGGCAAGGCCTTTACAAGTAGGTATTTCAAGAAGTTTGGAACGGAAAAACAGTTCAAGCACACATTGACAGCTATTGCGTGCCCTCGAGCTAATGGTCAGGTAGAGCGTACGAATAGGACAATCCTCAATGGATTACGTGCTACGGACCCAAGTGAGGCGGCGACTAACTGGACAAATTGCTTACCCGATGTCGTGTGGGGCATAAACAATGCCATAAATGAGACCACTGGTTTTAAACCTTATGATTTAATGTTTTCGCGTAGTGGCAGGTCAGTTTGCGATGTATCTATCCCGGGGCGTATTACCGAGTCTACTCAGGATAAACGCGCTAAAGCTAGTGATCGGATACGTAAGGCCGGCGTGGGCACGCCACAATAGCGGCGATAAGTCCCCTCTTTGAGGAGTGGTTAGAGAGGCGCCACGGCGTCCTCACCTTCCGCCTGACGCAGGTCCTCACCGGACACGGTTGTTTCGGGAGGTTCCTGTTTCGAATAAGGCGGGAGGAAACGCCCGGGTGTTTCCATTGTGTGGATCGCCCGGAGGACACGGTGGAGCATACAGTGGAGGTCTGCCCGGCTTGGGCAGAGCACCGCCGTGTTCTCACGGAGGCGATCGGCGGCGGCGATCTCTCGCGTCCGAGCCTGGTCCAGGCCATGGTTCGGAGCGAGAGTGCATGGGAGGCCGTCACCTCCTTCTGCGAAGCAGTGATGCTCGCGAAGGAGGAGGCGGAACGCGTGAGGGAGAGGCAGCCTCACGCCCTCAGTCGCCGCAGGAGACGCCCTGGGCGGCGGGAATCGCGGGGCGATTTCCGGCCACCGTAGGCGCGGGCCTGCGGACGGTGAGCAGCGGGTAGCTCGCCGTCCGGTAAGGACCAGGCCCGAGTCGACGGCGCGTTGTGTTCCACGCGCGCCTCAAAGAGATGTCAGCAAGTGATGGGGCCCAATAGGGCCGACGCCGCTGGGGTCGCGGGTTGTCTGAAAGGGTTACCGCGGCCCTGGCATAGGCAACTGAAGGAACACGGGTGGGTTTTAGTCAGTAAAAGTCTGACACGCCCTCCCGCTCCACCCAGAGCGGGAGAAGTTATTTGATGATTTCCCACCCTCAAAAAAAAAAAAAAAAAAAAAAAAGGCCGGCGCTAAGATGAAGCATCATTTTGACAAACGCCGTAAGAATTGCCGCGTTTATAAGAAAGGTGATTTGGTACTCTGGAGACAAGCTCCTTCTAACAGTGCTGGTAAAATCAATACTAAATTAGATGATCTGTATTCTGGCCCCTATGTTATAACTAGAGTGGTAGGCAATGACAGATACGGAATAAGAAGTATTAAAGGTCTGAGAGGATATAAAAAGTTCACAGGATTGGTTTCTGCCGATTCCCTGCGGCCTTACCAAAGTGTTCCTTCCGTATCTGACAGTGCCAGCAGCTCTGACGAACAGTTAGAAACGGAAGATTTAATAGATCTGCTCGAAAGCTAACTATTTCTCTCTTTGTTCTCATTGCGGGAGCAATTGTTCCAGGATGGCCGATTGTAACGCCACGCCAAAGCCATGCCAAAAGCCAAGCCAAAAGCCAAGCCAAAGCCAAGCCAAAAGCCAAGCTAAAGCCAAGCCAGCGGAAGCAGCCATGCCAGCGGAAGCAGCCTTTAGCAGAATATAATTATGGAAGCCTTATTGAACCGACGGCGGCGCCACCATCGTGTCGCGCGCCACTGTCTGTGGCGGCATTGCACCTACTCACCAATCGGGGGAGGGAGATGCCTTTAAATAGTCCCGGAGCTCATTTTTGCGGGCATTCTGTATCGTACACTAACTTAAGACGAAACTCTGTCCAAATTAGTACCTATATAATAAATAATTTGATTGGAGAGACAGTCTTTCTATTCCCTTCTGTTTCAACATAGTCACTTAGTTCAACGTTTTCTTCTAAGTCGTTCCTTTACTACAGGAGATAGCGACCACAAATGACGCATCTCCAAGCTGTGTGGTCTTCCGAAGTGTAGACCGCTTACTTCATGCCGGCTCCCAGTCCTCAGACAGACTAAGGATGGATAATGGATAACTTTCTGTAGAATCCCAAGTATCATTACGCAGCTATAAGTACTATATAGTGAGAAACTATAAATGCAGTGAGGTCGCCGCTTAAGCTAGAAATGTGTTAGCCGAGTAATATAATCTGCTGACGAGTTATTTGTTATTGTCAATCAATGAAACAATAATAGGAAAATACCATTCAAAATATTAGTTTCCAAAGACAACTAATCAAACTATAGACTTCACCTTGACCACAGAGTACTTTTCGACTGACAGAATAAATAATAGTGTTGCAAGGAGAAGTTGCAACTTCCATAGAAAGTTACCCCACGTTCGACAGCTGAGAAAAATATCTCAAAAACCGGCTAAGTGCGTATCGGACCACGCACAATGAAGGGTTCCGTTGGTCGGGAACATTGTTACCCAAAAAAAAAATTTTTTTATGTGATAAAACTACAAATGAATAATTTTCGGACTTTTGTCTTTACTTGTGCTGTGTGTGAGACCTTGCTTCTTGCCAAATTTCATAATTCTAGGTCAACGGGAAGTACCCTGTAGGTTTTGATTTATTTGCGAGTATCAAAATATGTCGTACATAGGGCCGTATTTTTTATCGCAATGACTTAGAAGCTTGATTTTTAAGAGCTGCAAGGGACTATAGACTGATGTATTTGATATTTATTTCAACATGATACCTTCTCGCGTTTCTGAGAAAAAGGGTCTTATAGGCTGACAGACTTGAAAACATTTTTTTGTGTGAAAAAATTACAAATGAACAATTTTCGGACTTTTTCCTTTATTTATGCTGTAAGACCTTGCTTCTTGCCGAATTTCATGATTCTAGAACAACGGGAAGTACCCTATAGGTTTTGATTTACTTGCGAGTATCAAAATATGGCGCATTAATGGCCGTATTTTTTTATTGCGTTGACTTAGAAGCTTGATTTTTTTAGAACTCTAAGGGACTATAGACTTACGTATTTGATATTAATTTCAACTTGATACCTTTACGCGTTCTTGAGAAAAAGGGTCTTATAGGCTGACAGACTTGAAAATATTTTTTTGTGTGAAAAATTAAAAAGTAACAATTTTCGGACTTTTTCCTTTACTTGTGCTGTAAGACCTTGCTTCTTGCCGAATTTCATGATTCTAGGACAACGGGAAGCACCCTATAGGTTTTGATCTACTTGCGAGTATCAAAATAGGGCGCATTAATGGCCGTATTTTTTTATTGCGTTGACTTAGAAGCTTGATTTTTTTAGAGCTCCAAGGGACCATAGACCTACGTATTTGATATTAATTTCAACTTGATACCCCCACGCGTTCCTGAGAAAAAGGGTCTTAACAGACTGACAGACAGACAGACAGACGGACAACAAAGTGATCCTCTAAGGGTTCCGTTTTTTCCTTTTGAGGTACGGAACCCTAAAAATAGGTAAAAATGAGTATTAATAAATTGCATACCTCCGATTGCCATCCTTACTGGCTACTTACTGGCTATCATACTTAGAAATTGCTACAAATATTCTTTCAGGCACAGTATTACCTACTTAACTAAAAATATTTTACTTTCATCCATGCCATACCTACTATTCTAACGACTACCATAAAAAAACCGGTCAAGAGCGAGTCGGACTCGCGCACCGAGGGTTCAGTTCCGATTTCTGGAAAAGTGTGCTAGATAAAGAAATCGTTTTATTTTTCTTGTAATCTTTACATAAATAGCCTCCCTGGACTGTCTACGGCCTGGTGTCAATGACCACCACTGGTTGAAGGGAATGGGTACGATTGGCTTAGATTCACAGACAGACGTGCTGGGTGCTCTCCTAGCTAGTACGTCAGCTCGTCGTTACCCAGCGATCTGCTGTGTCCTTTCATCCATTGCAGTGTCACTATGTTGCGGTTAGATACCGTCACACGTTCGAGTACATTGCGACATTCTAGTACTTATTAATCTCGTGGTAATTTATTTTTTCTGTAAGGATTGGAGCACTGAGGCACTGTCTGAGAGTATACGTATATGGGTATCCGTAACTCTCCTGGCTTCTATGATGTAAGCCGCTTGTATGATACCCACACACTCTGCCTGGTAGACAGTGTTAAATACTCTCAGCGAGCTGGATATGTTTATGTTGAGATCGTGTGAGAAGACTCCGACTCCGCTTCCGGAGTCGGTCTTTAATCAATCGGTGTCATCGTGTGACTACTCAGGCCCGCAAGAGTTGAGAGTATTATGTTGTAATGCTTTTGGACAGGGCTATGTCGCATTGTGATGCCATCATTGGCTGTCGTTTGATCGCATCCTCCTTTATGCCTATGTGCTCGACTTTAGAGTCTTTGCTCAGGGTTCCTGTTATATTGAGTATAGAGGCGGCTAGGGCCGCCTATTCACACATGATGAGGTGTAGAGGCGGCAGTCCAAGCATTGCTTGTAGAGCAGCAGTGGCTGTAGTTCTCATGCAGCTAGTTCTCTACTATTTTCAAAACTTGGCGCATGAGGTCGCGTAGGGTATTTTCATTGATGCCATTTATTATTATGGTTATGTCGTCGGCGTAGCCTACGGTGAAGTATCCTTTGTCATTGAGTGTTTTGATGAGGCTGTCTACGACCAGGTTCTACCAGGTAGGACAAGGCAGCGGAGAGAGGATGCCCCTTGCGGGCAGCCCTTTTTGGCACGATGGCCCTTGTGGTGTCGTTCACTGTCACTTGCACAGCTCGCAGTTTGAGCATGTTGGTGATCCAACTTCTCAGTGTCGAGTCTATACTATGTCTGTCGAGGGCCATGTTGATGCTATTGAACATGGTTTTGTCAAAGGCGCCCTCCATATCAATGAAGGCGGCCAGTGATGAGCACTTGTGGGTTGTGATCCACCGCGCATTCAATTTTGGAAACTACGCTGTGCAGTGCAGATTCCGTTGATCTGCCAGTGGAGTATGCATGCTGTTGTTTATGAAGTGGTTTTACCCGAAGAGGTCTGTCACGGATATGTCTAACAGAGAGTCTCTCGAGGGTTTTCAGTAGAAGTGATTTATTTAATTTTTATTTTATTTTATTTTATTAGGATCTCCAACAAAGAATACACCTTACATGCTATATTACAAAGAACAAGAACAGAAATCTATGTGCTACCTCAATTATAGGAAACCACATCATGCGATAGAAACAAACACAAAATTATAAATTATTACTAAACTAAAGTTATACTAATAGATTACATTAATTAATGGTGACCATTTGAATCTAAATTCAATAAAAATAATGATTAAAAAGCAAAGAAGCAAACAAATAAATAAATACATAAATACAAATAGCAAACAATACATCTACACAGGCAGTTCAACACTTACATATCATTTAATTGTGCACGGATTAGTGACTTTTATTTACTAAGAGTATTAGAAAAAATATCTATGTCTTCTGATGTACATGCTAAGGCATTGTACTGCTGGGTCATCTTGGAAACCGGTGAATGTTTACCCAGCTTTATTCGGCATCTCGGGGCTTTGAGTAATAGGCGGATATAACGCGGGATTCTGACAGGGACACTAAGATTTATTCTGCTAAGAAGATCTTGACAGTCAATACTATTATTAAGTAATTTGAACAAGAATCAAATCGCAGGTCTGCTGGAAGAAATTTCTAAAGAAATAAGCAGTGCCTTTGTACTCCTAATTTTAAGTATTATGTATCTCTTTGTATTTTTCTGTGTGTGTACATAAATTGTAAAATAAATAAATAAATAAATAAGAATGTTAAATCAGAGACTGTACGGCGAGACTTGAGAGGAATTATTTTTAAATGTTTCAGCTTGTCTGCGTACGATCTCAAACTCCTAATTCTAAACCGGAACGCTAGGTGACGAACAAGTCTCTTCTGGACTCTTTCTATTCGACTTGAGTGAACCTGGTATGTTGGATTCCAGACCGTGCTGCAGTATTCTAATTGACTTCTTACATAGCTATTGTATAACAGAAGTATAGTGGAAGGCTTTTTGAATTCTTTAGAAGATCGCAGTATAAATCCAAGAGCCCGATAAGCTGAGTTGAGCATTTTGTCAATGTGTTCTATAAATCTCAGACTACTATCCAAATACACTCCCAAATCTCGGATAACTGTCACTTCATTTAATGTGGTTCCCTGAATATTGTAGCTCGATTGAATTTTATTCCGCTTTCTGGTAAATTTGATGTGGTGACATTTAGTACAGTTTAGATACATTTTATTCTTCGTACACCACTGAGATAAGCTATCTAAGTCCGTTTGTAGCAACTGAATATCAGATTCAGTCCGAATTATGCGTATCAACTTCAGATCATCCGCAAATAAGTACGGCGTAGTATATTTAAATACGTTTGAAATATCATTCACAAATATAATGAAGAACAATGGCCCCACATTGGATCCCTGTGATACACCTGAAGTTGCAAAATAAGGTTCTGACTCATCACCCTCTATGACAACTAAAGATGGCCTATTATTAAGGTATGACTTACACCAATCCAATGTGGCACCGGTGATCCCTAGGGACTGAAGTTTAATCAACAATAGTTCATGGTTTACCTTGTCGAACGCCTTTAAAAAATCTGTGTATATTGCGTCTACTTGTAGACCCTCATCAACTGCGGATGTTAATTCAGTGATATAAGTGAGTAGATTTGTGTTCGTAGACTTTTTAACCATGAAACCGTGCTGACTTAAGGTTAGGTAACTTTTAACCTGGTTGAAAAATATCGGGTACACTAGTGATTCAAAGACCTTAGACAATGTACAAAGAATCGAAATTGGTCGATCGTTAGATATCACATAACGCTTACCATTTTTGTGAATAGGCACTATTCTTGCCCGTTTCCATGCATTCGGGAACACACCCGTTCTAAGTGAAATATTATAAATATCTGCTAATGGAGAGGACACATAACGAGCACATCGTGACCAAAATATTGGGGGTATATTACAGTGGCGTGCAGTCCATACATGCAAATAAGCTCTGCATACCTTGTAGTCCCATACATACATGCCCCTCTAAATGATAAATATCTATTTAAATTTAAAAAAAAAAACATGGTAGGTATTAAATGAAAAATGAAAAATTAAAAAATCCGTCATTTGAATTCCCGTGTTTATAATGCGATTCCGCGCCATCTATTACTTTTTTATGGAACTAACTAGTTGGAGCGGCGAACCGCGGCGCCACCGATTCACCGCGCAAGGAGCGCTCCCGTGTGAGCAAAAGCACTACTACGTCTTGCTTATTTTTCATACTACGCATCTCGTGAATTCTCGTGTAGTACACAGCAAAAGTGTGACTGTGTGCGTGAAAATGTGTGCGCGTGTTGGAGTTTTAGAAGCAGAGCTTACATTGCAAACCGTCCAAATTGAGAAGCCGTAAAAGCACCGCTTATTTGTTGATTGTAGAGAATCAACTTTTTTTAGTCGGATTAAACAATTTATATGTTTTTCGCCATATTTATTGTTTCGATTGATTTAATATCATTGTTCGGTTGTATTTCTGGGCGGAATGATTGATTGTCTAAGTAAAGTTTATTGTAAAAACGAAAAATTATACCCGTGAGACCTGTGCTGGCCAAGTGCGTTCAAATAAATTAAAATCTGCCGCTTTTCGACGTCATCGTCATGAGGAAGAAGTTAAATTGATTGCAAAGGGGTCCGTGTGTACCCGGGGTTTGATTTAACACAAAAAAAGGTAATGCTACTTACTCGTTATTTACATAAAAAGTATTATGATAATTGTTACTGGCTAACAGCTAAAGGTTGTGTACACACAAACATATTATATTTTTTACTTTGCATTTTATTTACACATCAACATAAAACTTATATTTTTGGATCTACATACAACGGATGTTCAGATTTAAATACCTAATTTAGATATTTTTGGTGGTCACAAAGAAACGCCATGCGAAGCCAATGGCGCCGTGTGTGTGGTAAGAGTCGGGTATGTAGGTAACTAGGTACTGGGTAGGGTATCTAGTCGGTGGGACTCCGACCGAAATAAGCTGAAACTGGTACTTAAGTTTATTATTTTATTTTAACCGTGCATACCCTGTCTGAAATCTCTGTGCACGCCACTGGTATATTATGAGGTCCTGCACCCTTTGACAGATCAAGTCTGGAAAGTCTTTTAGATACAGCCTCTTGAGATATTGAAAAATCATGAATGTGTGGAGTAGGGATTGATGTAACAGGTAGATCATTGATAGTATTGCCATGGTCAAGACTTTGCGAGTCATATACCGATGAGAATTGATCAGCAAATAAATTAGAGATAGCTTTACTTCCAGATGCAGTTACAGTACCTAGGGTAATTTTAGAAGGATTTGAAGTGTTACTTTTCCGAAGGTTTTTTTATATGTGACCAGAAGAATTTGGGATGAGCTTTTATTTTATTTTCTAATTCGTCTATGTAATTATTGTAACATCTTTGCGCAAGTTTTTGACAGTCTTTTCTTAGATAATTAAATTCAATTACATCTAGTGGATTATTATATTTCTTTATTCTGTTATGATATTTTAATTTTTGTTTGAGCAATTTTATTAGTTGGTTTGAATACCACGGTGGGTATTTTCCTCGCATGAACAAAGTTACTGGCACATATTTTTTAATGATGTCCCTAACTATACTATAGAATTTATCCAGCATATCATTTACATCATCATAACATAATGCAAATTCATTTTCCCAGTTGATATCCTTAAGTGCTTCGTAGTCTGCTTTGTAATAATTGGGTTTGTTTAATAATATGAAATCATTTTTTATAATTACAGTTAGAATGGGCATGAATTCTAAAGCAGCGTGAAACTTATCCAACTCTCTTGATGATGTGAGGCTTATAGGCCTATTAGCCTTGTGTTGTGTATAGTCGGGTTTTCAGGTTTGGGAATAAAAAGGACTTTCACTTCACGCCATGCGAGAGGTATGTATCTGAGTGCTATGCAGGCTCGAGAGATCTCCAGCAACCATGGTGACAAATGAACCACCCCCACTGTAGTAGGGCTCGGAAGATGCCATCCAGTCCTGCGGACTTATATGGCTGGAAGGAGTCTATAGCCCACTTTATCCGGTCTTCTGTTACTATATTGTGTGCTCTAGACTAGTCTTGATCAGTTTGGGGTCCATCCTGGTTCAGCCTCCCACCTACTGTCCTCTGGGAGTTTACAATGTACGGTTTTTAACTACCTGATTGAGGCCGGACCATTGTTAAATAGCCGTCCGTGTGTAATACCTATATTTATTTTACAAAATAAATAGATTTTATATTCAGTAAGCGTTACTTTAAATAATACTTTTTATATGTTATTATTAACCTAGTATAATAACTATTATCAAACAATCGCAAATGAGTTAATTCAGTGTTTAATTGCTTTTTAATCATATTGTAAAACTAAAATCAGAAGTTAGTATATTACAAGTATTCTGCCCCTGAATAATATTCACAGCAATTTTTTAATGTGCTAGCCAGTAAGGATGATCACCGGAAGTATATCATTTTTTTATACTAATTTTTAGCAATTTTTTGAGATACTTATCTTTGCAGTCGGAAGTGGGGCATTGTTGCTACTTCTTCTTTCTAAATCCTTAGATATCTAACAAAAGTTATTGCTACTTTTACTTTTCTGTTACCAAATACCTAGTAACTGCAGCTTCACAGATAACCTAGGAACTGAATTCACAGTTCCCTGTTACCATTTCACCGTTTACCATACCATGTCGTTCGTTTGTTCATCGTTAATTTATCAGTTATTTATTTTATTTTATTAATTTTAGGAAAGCTTATAGCTAATATAATTTCCATATATATAGTAGGTACAATGTGTAAAAGATGGCCAATTACAAGCTTCCACCAACGATTATAATGAGTAACATTAACAAATACGAGAAAACAGCGACGTGAGAAATAACTAAAGTCTCACGCTCAAAGAATACAGTAAAAAAATAAACAAAAAAAAATGGTTATCGAAAAAACAATTATTCAAACTTTTCCTTACTTCCTACCAGCTGAAGCCGTTTGACACTTGAAACGTCACATACGTCAAGCCGTGGGCGGAATTCCCACTGCGCGACATATTTATGACCCTGCTTAAGGTTGATGCGCCAGGGTAGCCCGCGAAATTCAAAATTTCTTAGGTTTTTTGCAATTTGTAGGTCAGTGTGAGCTTGTATGTTGATTAAAATATGATTCGCGGCCGTAGCTAATGATTATAATTCTGTAAAGCCATATTAGCTACGGCCGCGAAGGGTCATAAATATGTCGCGCAGCGGGAATTCCGCCCACGGCTTGACGGATGTGACGTTTCAAGTGTCAAACGGCTTCAGCTGCTAGGAAGTAAGGAAAAGTTTGAATAATTGTTTTTTCGATAACAATTTTTTTTTGTTTTTAACTTTTTTATTGTATTCTTTGAGCGTGCGACTTTAGTTATTTCTCACGTCGCTGTTGTAATTTTAGAGCCTAGGAACAAGTTACCTGTTAGCAGTATTATCCTGTTAAATCCCATCTCTAGTTTGAACCATGAAAAATAGTGTTTTCAAGATAAGGTAAACATATTCACTACAATTTTCAAGAAAAAACAATTATTTTTATTAAATCTTGAGCTCCAATTTTCCCCGTTATTCAAGGAGATTTTGAAGTGGCAATAATTGTATTTGATGAAACCGAACTATTACCATTTGCCCGTCTAGAGGTGCCATTTGGACCATAGAGCATGTAAGTAGGTCCGACCGAGCGATTTCAGGATCGTTAAAATGTCGAGACTGCCGGCCCTGCATGTTTCCAAGCATTCTAATCCTGGATTAATCCTATAATTTGTATTTACAAAGCGTATTTTTAATATGAGTTTTGAATTTTCTTTTATTTAATTGCAATATGTCACAAAATATTTTGTTGTAACATTTAACACAGCAGGTACCCCATAAAAGATGTAAATAAAATAACGAAAATTCGGTATTCTTTAGGTAATCTGAAAAATGGTTGATCTATTTTATCTTTATTTCTAGTAGGTAATAAAATTATGTCTATCACTTATTTTAATTTAAAAAAAAAAAAACGAAAAATAAACGGAAGAATAGAATATAAAAGCATAGTTTCCGATGACTGTAAGACCATAAAAGTTCATCAAATAATAATAGTAGCTCATCTTCTGGTGCTGAAAGTAATAATGTTGACGATAAACCATGCCCCAGAATCAAATCCGAGATCAATGAATAACCGAATGTAATGATTATATAGGTATGTAAGGTTGATTTTAATTTAACTGTTATTGGAATTGTAAAATCGTGCGTCAGGAGATCGCACGATGTCGGATGGCCGAATGTAATGATTTTTAAAATAATAATTACGAATAAGACTTTTTTCCACAAGCGACAGATGGCGCTAGTGATTGCACGAACTTTATACATCCGTTTAGGTATTCATTTGTAGAATACTATTATTAAAGTATATTTCTTTAATACAGTTAGTAAATAATTATTGTTTAAGTTTTAAAATATTTAATTATAATAATCATAAGGCTAATCATAAGTCATGAAATCGTTAGCCGGCTGAGTGTTCACTTCCGTTTAAAGTGGGGATCCTTTAGTTGGCAACTGATTTGCTAGGACAGAGTTCACAGGGTCAGTCTTTTTCTAGGCTTTGACCTGTAAGCATATCTGACGGATCCGTGCTACTTTTATTAAATTCATGGTGATAAGTGATAACTGTGTTAAGTGATTGTTAATAACCATGTGTTTTGGAATTAAGTGAATAAATTATATTCAATACTGCAATTGAGGTGTATGATTTCGTCACATGTAGTATAGTTATCTTGCATTTAAATAAAAATATTACATTGATAATTAATGCACATGACTCAGCACTAATAGCTCGGGACATAAATTTCGGAATTTGATGAGAATTACCCATAGTCATTAACCAGAAAGAAAACAGGCGAGAGCGTTTGTATCTTTTTGTATGGAGAAAAGAGCACCCACGTTTCCTCTTAACCTTTTAACCGCCAGGCTTCATATCAGTTGTCGTGCCCCCAGCGCCAAGCACAGAAAATTAAAAAATCTTTTTGATAGAATACAGCTTATCGAAATTAAAAAAAAACAGATTATAGGAGCTGTGGTATTTGGTCGTAAATATACGACCTTGGCGAAATGGACACGAAAATATTTGTCGGATTAATCCGACGTAAGCGGTTAAAGCTTTTCATAAAGACATTATTTTGTACCTCGACATTTTTTGATTAAATTACGTTTTTATGAAGTCTCTAGCTAGCGGGCCCCTTATGATTATTTATATTTTTATTATACTTTCAGATCGCCCAATAGTGCTCGGAGTTAGAAACTATTATGTAAAGGGACCGCTGGCTGGAAGTTTGTTTAAGTAACGAATATCTTCTGAATTAGAGCTCACGGAAAGTCGAAATTTTAGATTTGTAAGGTACATAATAGTTTAGTAATAGTTAGTATTTTAGTTTTTAGGCTCAGTAGTTTCGGAGATAAGGGGGGCCCCTTATCTCCGAAACTACTGAGCCTAAAATTTTGAAAAAAATACAGAAAATAGTTTTTGCCTGTAGATTACAGGAAAACCTTTAAGAAGTCTGTGGTCTCAAAATAACAATATTGTGAGTACAAACTTACATTTACAGTTGGGATTTATGGGAGAACATGTATTTCAACTACAATGTTAAGTTTGTTCTTGCGATAAATTCATCCCAACTACCCTTCATTGTGCGTGGTCCGACACGCACTTGGCCGGTGAATGGTCAATTTTTGTCAATTTTCTTAAATAACTTTAAAACATTGTATTTTAAAATTATAAAAAAATATATTTGAGACCCTCATAGTAAGCCCTTTCATTTGATATGTAACACGGTACAGTTTGCAAAACTTTTTTTTTAAATTTTCTTATTTGCCCCCTACAAGTGACCCTCATATTCAAAATTCATTTATTTACTTTACCCGTACGTGTTTGGGTCACAGAAATTCATAGTGTGCGTCCACAGTGAACGCGCGGTGACTAGGGGCTAAGGCGGGCGCGATGGCGGCCAATGGCGGCGGCGTTCGGTGGCCACAGTCACAGGGTGGCAAATGCTATACATTTTAATTTCTTACTATTCAGCGACGTCTATCTACGAGAACATAAATTAAAAATGAACAGTGTTGCCAGCGTACATCCATGAAGCAATTTTTAGTACATTATAGTAGAAGTGTACGCGTATAATCTTTGATTTTGATGTTTTTGAGTTAGTTATTATTTTTCGTATTTTTTTTTGCATTTGTGAAAGGTCTCCGATCATAGTATTGTATTAATGTTTTGCTCTTATTGATCAAAAAAGAAACTATTAGTAGAATTTATAAATATGAAATGACTATACAGCCACAGGGTGACAGGCTGATGTTGACATTTCATTGCAAAAAATTTCTGCGGTTGCGTTGCGAATATTTTTGTAAATATTTCGTTTGCTTGCCAATTTTCAGTGTAATTTACGTCAAGTTTAGTTCGTTGCTCCGTATTTAGTAAAAATCTTGGAAGATAAACGTTCCCATCGAAATCATCGAATGTCTACTTTCTAAATCACCACGACTTGAGCCCCCGTGCTCCTCGGTGATTGCTTAGGCCCTCCAAGTGCTCTGTGGGCCCTCCGTAAATAGGAGTTTGGACCATATTATTTAAGTGTTTAACTCCGCCCTTAAGACGACCACTGACCAAGTGTTTTGTGTTTATACTTAAATAACCATGTCTCGAAACAATGTTGTGTACCTACCTGGTTGCCAAGTCATCAAAGATGACGGTAAATATGATGTTCTATGTTCTACATCTTTTTCTATCTACACAATGTACTGCTGGTTTGAGTTTGAGTGCAATGTTTTGTTTTACATAATAAATATGAACATGCAAAATTGGTATTTATTTTATTATCCTCGAAACAACTAGTTTAGTGTCGAATTAGCGTTACCGAGTTGAATAATGTAGAATGGTTGAAAATTCTGTTGTAGTAAAACTAAACCTAAAAATTTAAAATCCAGTTTGTAGAATTTTCAACCATTCTCCATTAGACAACTCGGTAAAGCTAATTCTACTTGGTACAATATTATTTATGTAGCTATGGTAACGTACCACGTGACATTGAATAGTGTATGTTCCCGTAACTAGATGGCGTTGCCTAAGAAAAGCTTAAGTTGCCAGTCTATCTCAGTATATATAATAGTAGTCTATGGCCACAGTGACGAGCGAGCTGTTGAAGCGTTTATGACGTATTTCAGGTGTTGCAAACTTGCAAAGGCAAACCATGGACAAGGATTTGGCACTTTTACTAAATACTATTTAGTAAAAGTGCCAAATCCTATTTAATAAATAGCCCGTATCAACGTTTGACTACATCATAATGCCGGGGCTACACTTTACGGACATCGCCGTTGATCATCGCGTTGAAGTGCGATAAGGCGATAACCGTAGGTGTAGCCACCACTACGCGATAATTTGACAACGGCATTCACATTGCCGATGGACGAGGGGTGTGAATTCAATTCAATAAGCATTGAAGTTGACCATTCAAGTGTGGCCACTCAATTCATCGCGTTGAACAACGGAACAATGACCGCGACGTCCCGGTATCATATCATCATTGTGTGAAATGTTCAAGGAAATTTATTTTATATTTTATATCACCTAAAATGACCAGAGAATATACAAACTTATAAAAAAGACTTATAAACTTACAACAATACAAAATGTTATTGAAATACATGTTATGGGAATAATTAAGCCATACCTGTCAGCTAAGTTCCATATAATAATTAAACAATTATCTCATAAACAAACGTACAGACGCCAGCAGGTCAAGCCACCCGAAACTGTCAAATTTTCCCAATCAACCTTGAACCTAATGCTTTAGCAATAAAGATGAAAATCTATTAAAGAAATTTGTCAGATTTTACTAGCTTGATATGCTGGCGTCTGTACCTATATAGTACCTTGAAACTTCGTCGCTGACTGGCGACATGACACGATGTGCGCTCGGACACGTTAATGAGTTGACTAGTACATTATTTTATTTATTCATTCCAAATTGCACGATCTGCTCAGAAATTGGGTTTTGATTTGCCTGGTTATCTAAGTATTTATTCAAATAGGTTATAATCCGTTTGTAAAACTGAAGGAGGGTACTCAACCTGCCCAGACAGCTGTCCGAGGCTCCTTGCCAAGGATGAGCCGAATTGATGAGGAGGGCTTCACAAAAGTGGAAAAGAAGAAGAAGCCCAGCTCTCGTAACCTGTGTGGTACTGCACCGAGTAGACCCAACATGTTGCTGCGCCCTGCTGTGCTTACGACGCAGTTGTACATTTCACGTCTGCATCACTCCACGACAGTTGAGGAGGCCGTGCAGTATGTGAAAGTGAAGACCAACTGGACTCTGAGGGTCGGAAGATTGGAGTCCCGCCCGCCACGACGTCAACTATAAACCCGTGCGCGTAATCATGGCACCTGGCTCGAAACCAAAATTGTGTCTAAACACTATGTTTTGTCACGTTTAAAGCATCGTAAAGTAATATGTTATGAGAAACTACTCAGCGCAAATTAAATGTTGATATTCAAAAAACTAAAATAAAACTCAATTTTTTTTTGCACTCAGTTCTTTAAACGTAATTCAATCGAGCCAGGTGCCATGTTAACGCGCGCGGGCTATATAAGTCATTCGTGGTGCGAGTTCCAACACAACATCTGCAAACCTGCTTCAAAGAGGACTTTTGGCCGAAAGGTGTCGTATTTCGATGTTTCTGATTACGGTTACGCGACTATAATATCTATACTATACTATCTATTTTTAAGCACTGATTTAACAGAAAATGCACCAGATCTATTACTACCGAAAGCACTAAGTTGGCAACAATGCCCAGCCGCGCATTAGCTCGCTTGCTCACTAGGCCCGTAGTATGGCCATAACGCGCGGATAGGAACGTTTGAAAACTACGCGCGCTATATCGCTCGAGCCCGTCGCGCTAGGCGCCCGCCTTAGTCACTGCACTATGGGCACAAGCGGCGGTTTCATATGTTTGATATTTCGCGCCCGTCGTCGCGCCCGCGCTAGGCCTGCACGGCAGTATGGACGCACACATATGTGTACCAAAAAACTTAATCGGTCCGTTAGATTCGGAGCAAATTGGCTGTGGCAGACGGACAGACAGACACACGAGTGATCCTATAAGGGTTCCGTTTTTTTCCTTTTGAGGTACGGAACCCTAAAAAGGGGTCGCGGGTTCCAAAATGTACCTTTATACCCATTCTATTTTGACCGCGCACTTACTAGAGGGCGCTAGGGCAATGATTGCACACGGGCCCTACATACGCTAGAGACGCCTCTGGTCTTTGAAAAGCTATCACCTTGATGAATCTCGTTGGGGCCTGTCAGATAGACGCACACATTCTTAAGACCTCTCGGAGTTTCCAGGTAATTTAAAAAATGGTAATCCAGGTAATTCCAGGTAATCTCTGGGTGCGATAATGACGAATTCCAGCAACCAGAAACAGCACAATAAAGTGTACAAATTGCTCTTTGCCATAATAAGTAGCACTTGTATTTATTTCAATAAAAACATTTCTCACAAATTGCACGATTACTACTTACAAAATATATATATAAATATACGCCACGAATTGATAACCTCCTCTTTTTTTTTGAAAAGTCGGCACCTCCGTTCGTCACTGCGAGCTGCGGCGCATTCGCGATCGTTTGCCTACCGAGTGCATACCGAACTCGAGGCGCGTAGGTATGACTCACGTTCCGCCCGTTTGTATGAAGATCAATTACTGTAGATATCTTTTCCGTGATATAGCTCTTTGTTCGTTTGGTCTAACCAGTGGGTGGTGGTACGTTAACGTGAGTAAGTATAAAAACTCGCACTAAGCCCTCTAGGGTCTAACTCTAAACTCACGGGTATGTCAAGTGACGAGAACACGGAGTAGAGAAAGAAGGAAGAGAACATTGTTACAATCCTATTCTACTCGGTCTGTTCGAGGACAGACCTAAACCAAAGATGAGATAATTATGATAGAGGTCCTAAACCAAATTCAATTTGTGAAATAAAGATTTACCAACCAATCCAAATCCGATCAAACCCGTGCTGGGTCGTAGTGTCTCATGAGCTTAGGTCATGGTGCCTCAGGCTCAGGGGGCTCAGGGCATGCAGCGTAATCTTAACTTAATCTTAAGCGTAATACTTGTTTAAATCGTTACAATTTAGTCGATTTTATTCCATTTTAGTAACTCTGTGGCGTCGTGCATCTCCCACCACTATCATTTAGCAACATGGCTGATTTGCTTGGCCTAGCATTCCAAAAATCCAAATAGGTTATCGTTGTGTACTACTAAGTTTTTCTGTTTGTACATAAAAATTGTTTGGTGGTACTTATAAATAAATTTGTGTGTTGTGTAGTTGTGAAGAGCGGCGTATATAATGTTATAGTGTATTTTATAAGTCTAAGGTAAGAATAACAACATGAATGTCTGATTGGCCATTTTAGCAGATTCTCAATGGCCGAAAATGTAATGAACTTATTTCTTTGATTAGGTATCGAAGTAATAAACCATGGATTTCGGACACCCTCCACCGAATTTGGGGATGCCTCCTCCGGGCATGGGTATGAGCATGGGACCACCTATGGGTCCGCCAGTTAGAAACAACATGCGCCACAATTTTAGGCCGTTCAATTACCAGATGCGATTTCCACCTCAAGGGCCACTGAACATGACTCAAGATGATTTTGATGGTAAACGTTTACGTAAATCCGTTATGCGAAAAACTGTAGATTATAATGCTGCTATTATTAAAGCTATAGAATGTCGCGTTTGGCAGAGGGACTGGCGGGACAGGCACGCGCTGCAGCCCGATGCTATGTACACCCCTGACTTGTTGCCGCCACCCTCGTATCCCGATAATCCTATAAATGCCGTCACAACCCGATTTGTTAAAACTGCTACTAATAAAATGAGATGTCCAATATTCGCTGTAGCTTGGACCCCGGAAGGCCGTCGTTTAATTACTGGGGCTTCATCTGGAGAATTTACACTATGGAATGGACTGACATTTAATTTTGAAACAATTCTTCAAGCTCATGATTCCCCCGTAAGGTCTATGGTTTGGTCTCATGGCGAAGGATGGATGGTCACTGGGGATCATTCAGGATTTATAAAGTATTGGCAAAGTAATATGAACAATGTTAAGATGTACCAGGCTCACAAAGAAGCTGTTAGAGGTATTAGTTTTAGTCCTAGTGATTCTAAAATTGTTACATGTTCTGATGATGGTACATTGAGAATATTTGATTTCTATAGATGTCAAGAAGAGAGAATATTGAGAGGACATGGTGCAGATGTCAAGTGTGTCCAGTGGCATCCTACAAAAGCACTCATTGTGTCAGGAAGTAAAGACAATCAGCAACCTATAAAGTTATGGGATCCCAAGTCTGGGACAGCTTTGTCTACCCTCCATGCACACAAGTCTACTGTGATGGATCTGAAATGGAATGAGAATGGTAACTGGCTGATCACTGCCTCTCGTGACCATTTACTAAAATTATTTGATATTCGTAAGTTAGGCACAGAGTTACAAATATTTAGAGGTCATAAGAAAGAAGCCTCTAGTGTGGTTTGGCATCCTACTCACGAGGGATTGTTTTGTTCTGGAGGTTCTGATGGAGCCATCTTATTTTGGAATGTTGGTACTGATAAAGAGGTCGGTTGTATTGAAGGAGCTCATGAATCTATAGTCTGGACAATGGCTTGGCATCCTCTTGGTCACATCTTATGTTCAGGTTCCAATGACCATACATCAAAGTTTTGGACTCGTAACCGTCCTGGAGATCTCATGAGAGACAAGTATAACCTGAATACTTTGCCACCAGGTGTTCAGGATGACCATGACTTGGATGAACCAGCAATTATACCTGGTATGGGTCCTGAAGATAAAGTGGAAATATTTTCCTCAGACACTGACAAAGTCATTCCAGGTTTGGATTTGGATACCACACTAATACCAATGGACTTTGATAAAAAGGTTAAGAAGGTACCATACAGCAAACCTATTCCTAGAAATTTCCAAGCTCAATGGAACCATGGACCAAATACTGATGATGCTGCAACTGAAGCTTTGACTCAAGCTCTAGTTGAATCTGTACCAGGGGCTATACCTCTTCAACAAATAACACCATCAGCAATTTTCATTTATGGTAAACTGATTGGAGTAGAACCTGGGTCAAAATTGGAGAAAGCTATATCAGACGGACCTTTGGCACTGAAAAAATACATCGCTTCAGGTGAAATAGACGAGTTACATGATGTCATGCCTCACTTAGAAGATGATGCAGATGAAGATAACTTCCAACCATTTGAATATCCTGATCCTGAAAATGAAAATGATGGCCCTGATGATGAAAATAATGAACAGGAGGATTATGACAATTATGATCAAGATAATGATTATTACGATAATGACATGGATATTAATGAACAAAATAGTCAAGAAGATGAACAAGGTTTTAACAATGGGCCTGACATGGATACTATGGGTCATATGAATAATATGCCTCCCCCTATGGGTAATATGATGCGTCCACCATTACCAATGGGTCCAATGGGTCCTCGGCCTCCAATGGGACCAATGGGTCCAATGCACATGCCTCCGCCACCACACATGGGCAGCATGATGGGCAACAGGGCACCCATGGGTAACATGCCGCCAATGGGCAACATGCCACCGCGTCCGCCTTTTCCTGATAATGGATTTAATAAGCCTCATTTTGATTCTGGGTATGATAATCAACCATACTCGCAGAATGATGAGGATTACAATGACGACTCATCATATGATCAAAACTATGAAGAAAACTATAACAATGAGGACAATAATGGAGATGATGGTTATAATAACAATAACATGCGAAATCAGAGATGGGATGGCGGTTATAGAGGACGTGGTCAAGGACGTGGCAGAGGGCGAGGCATGAACGGTCATGGCGGGCGGAACAACTGGAGAGGGAACGCAGGCTCGCGCGGCACCTCGCGAGGGCGGCGGGGTGGCGGCGCTAACAGGAGCTTCAGAAGAGGCGGAAAACCTGTTTCTAACTAGCACACCGCCTTCATCTTGTTCTTAATATTACAATACATAGACTTTATTATGAATTTCTTACGTTACAATCGAGATTTCGAGATGCGTTTCGAAAGTGTTAAGACAATACAGTGATGTTGATGCAAAAGGTTGTACATAATTTTTATTTACGCCTTGTATTTTATTTTCATAAGCTAAAACACATAATAAAATTTATATTATGTCACAAAATGTAAGATTTCTGTACAGGTGTGTTTTCTCCCAAATTGCTGCAACCATTGGTAAGTTAATCAGTTTCGTTGTAAGTTAATACTGTTGTTCAAAGTGTTTACATGGTTTTTGTTATGGCATCAGGTAATTATTTGGACAAGAATCGCATCCAGTGCGGAGTCGGGCGCAGAAGCAGGTCGTAGAAACTTGCATTACGTCTGGCTGATACTCGTCGTGTGATCATCTCAACATCTTCATCATTCTTATAGTAAGAGCCTGGTATTTTTTGAATTTGTTTTGTCAATAATAAAGAAATAAAGAATCATAAATAAAGTTTTACCCGATTTCCAATTGTAAAAAAATATATTTTGAAATACATGGGGTTAAAATAAATGACGAATAAATAAATAACACCCTCCGTCCAAGGGCTATCCTGTCCTTTTCGTGCCTGTCAGTACATGTTTACAATTATTGTTAGGTTTGTGCTAGTTTTTTTGTTTGGTAAACCCTTTCTGTTATTCTGTTGATTATTTTTAATAGCATTTACTTTATCTAGTTGTGATGAATTTGTTATGACTTAGAACATCTAATTAAATTGTGATTAAATCAATTTATAATTCTTATGAATAAAGAAGATATGGATAAATTGGCAAATTAAAAGTTTTTGGTCACATTATGAATAAAAAAAAACATAATGTGACCAAAAACTCTTATGAAAATCAGAAGTAATTCTTCTTGTTCTCATCAAAAACGGGAATGTTTTTAATGCACCAGTGAAGTTATTAGTGAAGAAAAGCTGTTTTATTTTCTATGTTTTATACTGGCTTCAGTACCTAATTTATTAGTAGAACAAGTTCTTTAATTTCTATTTTGATTGAGATATTGAAAAAGGTTTTGAGAGAAAGTTAATGTTGATTTATCTCCCAAAATAATTAATACTGTATCTATAGGCCGACCGTTTAACTCGCGTATCGCCTGCGCGGTAAGAAGGGAGCGAGGGGAGATGCTAGCGGATGGGTGAAATGGGTGCGCGGAGCAGCTCTGCTCCGCGCACCCCTTTCAGCCCTTTCGGCCTATAGGCTTGATATTGGTTCCTTTTCTTACTTAGCAAATAATAAAGTTTAATTGTTCACAAGAAACATGATCATGTTCAAATTATTATCAACCTAATACTTACCCAAAAATTATAACTAACCCAAAACCATTAGCATACCTAATCAAATACGTCTACTGGTGCATCAAATCATGTGTAAATTCAGATTACCGCAGTCTTCAGGTCAACTAAGGCACAGCCATCTCCAAAGTGACAAACTCAGTCTATTGTGCCTCAAAATCATTGAAATACTGTTCTGGTATGTTCATTGCACAAAGAATAATGAGCTATCAACTACCTACAACTTGTCTAGGGACCACCAAGGCAGGAAATATTTATAGATCGTAAAATGTTTTATTACAATGTACTGACTCACTTGCAACCACCAGACATCCTTTTCCTTTGGACAATCGTCGGACTTGGGTTATTAGTTATATTTCAACTAAGTAACCATAGGATTTGAATGAAAACAACAATGTTCAATGAATAAAATTTTGAAAATTGAAAGGGTTTCATTTGATACCGTCGTCAACCTACATTAATAAAGAATTGTTGAGAATGAAATGTAGTTTTAATTATTTTTTTACTTTTTTGCCCTGAGATGTTTGTTAGTCACATATAGTCAACGTTAGTTTCTTTTGTTCCAGATGACCCCTTGGCGATGGTTGAGTTGGCTGTTACTGATATTAGCATGTCGAGCGAGTCAATTCAACAACGGTGGCCACAAAAACGCTATAACAGATATGAACGACAATGCTACAGAACGCCTTGAAATAATAAACGGCACGCCAAATTATAGACTGATTAAACCAGACAAAAGTACACAATGGTTCCCGGAGCCGCAGATCAAGCTCGACAGCTGCGTGCGGCGAGCCCGATGTGAGCCACTCAACAGGACGAGCTGCTTGGGGACCAAGCTGCCCTACGCCAACACGAGCGTTCATCTCACGTTTCATGATAATCAGTACCAGATCCAGACACAGCTGGAACTGTACAGAGAACTGATAAACGTGCCAAACTGCTGGGCCGTTATACAGCCTTTGCTTTGCTCCACTTTTATGCCAAAGTGCGATCGAGTTCTGGGTAATGACATGGTTTATTTGCCCTCTTATGAAATGTGCAAGATTACGATGGAGCCATGTTCTATATTGTACAATACCTCATATTTTCCGTCCTTTCTGAAATGCAATGCGACGTTGTTTCCTTCGAGATGCGAGAACGCAGTGAGGGAGTTGAAGTTTAATACGAGTGGGAAATGTCTGCCGCCCCTTATACATACTGACAAACCTCTGCATTTTTACGAAGGTGAGTTGTGAGAGTTAATTTGGACCACTTAGCTCCAAGGCAGGGGTTTTTGGCCACTACTTTGACCTGATTATCTTGGGTGGGACTAACATTTTGCTTCTCTTGTTTAGGCATATCAGGGTGCGGTCTTCCATGCCGTGACCCGCTGTATACTGAAGACGAGCACCAACAGATCCACCGTCTGGTGGCGTGGGGCGCGGGCGTATGCCTGGCTCTCAATCTGCTGACGGTCGCTACGTTCCTAATCGACTGGCGCAGCGCTAACAAGTACCCTGCGCTTGTCATCTTCTATATCAACGTGTGCTTCGCCGTCGCTTCTATGGGGTAAGTATAGGACTAGACCTGAAATCGCGAAAAAAAAATCTGCTGTTCCCAGCTGTTCCCTACATTTATGTTCGCATAGCTCGTCAAAAATTAGTGAAGCTGCTTTTTTTTCGCGATTTCTGCGATTTCTGGTTTGGTCCCATAGTAAAAGTTGTTCCTAAATCATTATAGTACAATGACCCCTTAAGTGGTTGTGCGTTATTTAAGTTCACCTTGTATAAGTCCAATCCACACTTCACATATTTATATCT
Source organism: Cosmia trapezina (assembly GCA_905163495.3). NCBI lineage: Eukaryota > Metazoa > Arthropoda > Insecta > Lepidoptera > Noctuidae > Cosmia > Cosmia trapezina. The sequence continues at coordinate 14,424,782 of LR991038.1, forward strand.
TGCTTTTACGACCATACATGCGTAGTCGCGACCTTCCGAGTTCTCCTGAATAAAATTCATTTTTCCGAAACAATGGCTTTCAAATAAAATTTTATCAATGTTAAATTTTTTTTCAACATTTTTGTGTTATGTCATGAACATGATGAACACTTTATTTGAACATGAATAAAGGTGACAACAATGACTTCAGCCGTATTTTTATTGTCTCATTGTTATAATATTAGATAGGTATTACGCTCTAGTTGAACGTGATGAATACAAACATTGAAATAGCTTTCAAAACATAATTAGAAAATACCGGTCGTACCTAGTGCATATTCGGTTTGCAATGAATAATAAAAAGACACTTTGGAACAATAGTAACGGCCGGCGGCCTAACAAATCATCGAATCAAAAGTACTGTTGCAAAAAGTTGCGCCAAAACGCTTTTTGCTTAGTTTCTGATCTGTGGAAGTTTTGTTAATAAGCATACTAACTTATGTTCTTATTCACATCTTTATTTGCAATCCATAATGTTTATCAGGTGTTACAATGTCTTGAAGCTAAGGTACAATTACGGACCCTGTAGGGCACAGCAAAAAGTATAAAATTAATTCTTCAAATAAAAATAAAATTAAATAAAACAAAAATAAGAAACAATATAAAATTAAAATTGTATTTGTTCCGGGTCTGGGTGTTTTTCTATCTATAATATGTATGTATTTACAAAAAAAAAAAGTATATGAGTAGTTTATCAGCCGTCTCGTTACCATAACACAAGCATTAGGTTGCTTAGCTTGGGACTAGATGGCGTTGTGTGAAATGTCCAAGGATATTTTTTATTTTATAAAATAAAGTAAACTATTATACAAAGTACTTAGGTTTTGGACTTGGCTAGTTTATTTCAGCCAGGGCTACGGGTGGGGGTGAATATAAAAAGGAATTGAAAGAAAGAAGGAAGGAAGGAAAAGGAAGAAGAAAAAAGGAGAAGGATTGAAGGAATTGTTCTTTATTATGCTGGAAACATCAACATCAATCATGACGGATAAGAGGCACATATTTAGAGATGTCTCCGTGATCAGCAGGTTTAACACTGGAAGCGATCACAGGCTTGTCCGAGACACTCTAAATATCAATTTTCGAGCTGAAAGAATCCGTATGATGAGGCCTACTCTCCGACCTACGCAGCTCCAGGCCGCTCTGGGAACTGAAAAGTTCCAACTGGAACTTCAAAATCGATTCGACCTGCTGGAAACCACAGGTACTATTGACGAGAAAGCCGACGAGGTGGTCAAAGCAAACGTGTCCCGCAAACTTTTCCCGACGCAGCGAAAAAGTAAAGTGTCGAAACTTTCCTCGGAGACTCCCGGACTTATGAGGGAAAGACGAGAGTTGCCATTTACGCAGCTGTCTTCGTCACATAAGAGGGCCTTAAACCTAAAAATTAGAAAGCTGATGCGACACGACCTTCGGTGCTCCAACACCCGCGATATTAAGGTCGCGATTGAGCAAAATCGAGGGTCAAAAGTGTTCGCTCAAGAATTAGGGAGGTCCCATCTGACGAAACTAAGAACTGCGGATGGCAGAATCGTGACTTCCAAAGTCCGAAATACTCGAGGAAGTCGAGGATTTCTACGGACACTTATACTCAACGCGGACGGTGAAACCAGCGAAACATAGTGCAGATGACCACTGAGCCGAATTAACGCGCCACTACACGGAGGACATCCCGGATGTTGACCTGTGCGAGATTAGGGCGGCTCTCGAGCAGCTGAAGAACAACAAAGCACCTGGTGATGACGGAATAACGACAGAGCTCCTTAAAGCAGGTGGGGCTCCAGTCCTGAGAGAGCTAGCGAGTCTCTTCAACTCCGTCATCCAAGAAGGTACAACGCCCGAGGCGTGGGGCAGAGGTGCGGTGGTTCTGTTCTTCAAAAAAGGTGACAAAACCTTGCTGAAGAACTATAGACCCATCTCACTTCTGAGTCACGTCTTCAAGCTGTTCTCGAGGGTCGTTACGAACCATCTCGCCAGAAGACTTGACGGGTTCCAGCCACCAGAGCAAGCCGGTTTTCGAAAAGGCTTCAGTACCGTACCACATCCATACTGTTCGGCAAATTGTACAGAAGACCAAGGAGTACAATCAGCTGCAGTGTATGGCATTCGTGGACTACGAGAAAGCCATGGACTCGCATCGAAATATGGGCAGTTCTGGCCTCTCTGCAACGATGTCGAATTGACTGGCGCTACATTGAAGTGTTGAGGTGTCTGTATGACGCTGCCACGATGACTGTCCAGATCCAAGATCAGAAAACCAGCCCCATCCAACTGCTCAGAGGGGTGAGACGGGGATGTGATATCCCCGAAACTTCACCAATGCGTTGGAGGACGTCTTCAAGACGCTGGACTGGACTGGACAGGGTATTAACGTGAACGACGAGTACATCTCACACCTTCGCTTTGCCGATGACATCGTCATATTAGCAGAGACGCTGGAACAGTTCTTGAAGTTGTGAAGGAGTATGTCTACCTAGGGCAAGTCATCCAGCTCGGTAGACACAACTTTGAAAAAGAAGCCGACAGAAGGATCCAATTGGGTTGGGCGGCGTTTGGAAAACTTCGTCAAGTCTTTTCGTCACCCATCCCGCAATGTTTGAAAACCAAGGTTTTCAACCAGTGCCTCCTGCCCGTTATGACATACGGTGCTGAAACGTGGACACTAACAGTCGGGCTGGTCCACAAATTCAAGGTCGCTCAGCGCGCATAGCGCGGCTATGCTCGGAGTTTCTTTGAAGGATAAAATCAGGAATGAAGTTATCCGGAAAAGAACCGGAGTAACCGACATAGCTAGCAGAATAAGCAAACTGAAGTGGCAGTGTTTGTCGAAGGACCGATGGCCGGTGGAGCAGACGGGTCCTGGAGTGAAGACCGCGTATCGGTACGCGTAGTGTGGGACGCCCCCCAGCTAGATGGACCGACGACCTGAAGAAAGTGGCTGGGACAGACTGGATGCGGAAGGCGGAGGACAGGGTGTTGTGGCGCAGACTGGGAGAGGCCTATGTCCAGCAGTGGACTGCGATAGGCTGAGTTGATTGATTGATTGATGCTGGAAACACATCTCTATTATCTTTTTTCCTTGGTCTTCTAAGTGCAGTGTAAGTAATATTGCTGACTTATGATAACTTGTTGCAGATGGCTCATTCAGTTCGGCGTAGGATCTAGAGATGACATCGTGTGCTCAAAGGACGGCACAAGACGTCAGGGCGAACCTTCTGCAGAGGAGAATCTGTCATGCGTCGTCGTCTTCGTATTGGTAAATAATAATATTTACTATGTATTCCTCAAAGAAGTAGACGGAAAAAAAATCATAACTTAAATCCTAACTTTGCCAGTAATATTTCAATCCCATGTAGCTTGTAGGGTTGATTTTTTTAATAGAAATCGTGATTTAAATCAAACTTGATTTTTTTCATAAAAGTTCAAGGATTACTCAGAATTATAATAATCAAATCAGTTACAAAAAAGTAAAAATACTTATTAAAATCTACAGTTTTCATATTTTATGGTGAATGCGCAAGGTAGCCCGCGAAAATCAAAATTTTCTAACGTTTTTTGCAATTTGCAGGTCAGTGTCAAGTTGTATCTTGATCAAAATATGATTCGCGACCATAACAAATACGTATTTACGTAATTGTAATCATTACAATCATTAATACATTTCCATAAGTTAGAATTGGTTTCAAAGGTCATAATTTTATGAAGAAGTAATTCATAAAGTTAATTTTAATTTAGAGAGATTGATTAATGATTCTGATGATTACAATTCTGTAAAATATTTGTCAAGTTTGTAAAGTCAAAATCTACCATTTACGCTGAAAATTAAGCCAAATACTTATATAAAAAAAATCCAAAAAAACATGATTTTATCAACCCTGCCATGTAGTAGGGGACGAGCTTATTATCATTAACTCTTTAAACGTCGATTGACACCCAGGTGTGCAGATAACAATAAAAAAATCTATTGTGTCCGCTAATTGGCGTGCGACAGGTTAAATGGGAATAATTCATCATCCTGGGCATCCTGACATAAATTCCTCATATAAAAACACTAAATATTGTTATAACATGTCCATGATTTAACTACAAAAAAATTAAGTACTTACTAATCTTATTAATTTTGGTTTCAGGTGTATTACTTCATGATGGCAGCTTGCGTATGGTTCGTTATATTCACGTATGCGTGGCATATGAGCTTCCGGGCTTTAGGTAAATTACTCGTTTTCACATAAATGTTTTGCTTTCGTTAACAAACCCCTAGTTAGACCTAGAGTGCATGCCATGGGCAAGTAACAGTACTACAAGTACTGTTTATATGCTGCGTATGCATACTGTATGTACTGTTTACACAAATGTACAGTTTATACATAAACTTAACTCATCATCATCTGCCTAGCCTTTTCCCAACTATATTGGGGTTGGCTTCCAGTCTTACCAGATGCAGCTGAAGACCAGTATTTTACATGGAGTGACTGCCTATTTGACCTAATATTAAGGGGAGTAGTGCTGCCAATTAGCGCCACCATTGAGAAAAAAAATCACAAGTCTTTAGAAATGGAACATTTTGTTTCCTACGCTTACATTTTAGTGAGATGAGATGAAATAAAAAAAAAATCAAGACGGTTTTTAATTAAAAACGGCCGTTTTTGGCGTAAATAACAAAAAAAAAAAATCATAATCATAATCATAAAAATCTTTATTTTTCTCATTTAGTATTACAGGCACTAGATATTATATGCACAATCTTATATAGAGAAAGGTGTCTGAAGTAGGAGGGCCCTGAGTTACAGATCACCCGGCTCTTTTGTTACACATGTTACATTACCAAATGGTTAGTCAAGATATATTTTCAATGAAATGTACAAATTATAAGTAGATATATTAATAAAATAAAACGTTTATTGATCCAAAGATACATAAGACACATTTTGTAGTCATGTTACATGCTATTTGTAGCGATGCTGTCGCGCGGTTACGAAACGCGCGACAGCATCGCTACTAGAATCGAATCGTGGTGTAGGCGAGGGCAAACAGCTATAGTATAGTTAAAATCTCGCTGCAGACTCGGTCATAAATCATTCGAGTGTTTCGCTCTCTTTCCCACTCACGGGCCTTATGGGCAGGCCACGCCCACACGTAGTCCTGTGCATTACTGCAGTCGATGAGTAATATCGATAGTTTTATATATTTATAAATGGGTGATAGAAATAAATACACATTTTTTTTTATTTTGTTACCAAATTTACTACAAAGCATATTAAATATATAAACAAAGGAACGTATATATAAAACTAAAAATAGAAAATTAAAATTCTTCGTCTGAGTCATCGTCATCATCATCCACATGAATTATCGATAATGGCCTTGAGCGCGCGCAACTAGCGCACATCCCTACTCCGATTATGATTTATGACCAAGTCTGCAGCGAGATTTTAACTATACTATAGCACCGCATTGCGACTGTATCGATGCAAACGCGCGACGAGTTCGCTATTGCATCGCTGCAAAAAGTCGCCGTGGGCGAGGGCCCTTAGTAAACTAACAGTGGTAACTGCGTTAACTGCTAACTAAGGCTTCGAACCTGAAATCTTCATAAACTCATCAACTACAGATACAGAAAATAAAAACTTGATTGGAGTTGCCATCAATTAGGTCCTTTTCCTTCAGTTTCTAAAATATGTTCTTAACCTACAGGAAAAATCCAAGACCGCATAGATAAGAAAGCAGCATACTTCCACTTAGTCGCGTGGTCGCTGCCCCTCATCCTCACAATAGCGACGATGGCGTTCGGCGAGGTGGACGGCAGCAGTGTGACCGGCATCTGTTTCGTGGGCTACGTCAACCACCCGATGAGGGCTGCGTTGTTACTGGCGCCACTGTCTGTTGTACTGGCGTTGGGCGGGTACTTTCTACTTAGAGGTTGGTGTGACTCGTAGGGCCTGTTTCAGCACTTACGATTAAGTTCCTGTTAACTTACTTGGCAGATAATTTCATATAAATTCATAGGCCCTACCACAGATGAATACAGATGGGACGCACAACGCTTACTACCTACAATTATACTCACCTACAAGTTGCCTCTTTGTATCGCGTAACTCTTATACCTTCTGACCTACTGCATCGGCCCCGTGGAAGGGGCCCGCCACGTACTTGTGGCTTCATACCTAAACTGCGGAGTGTCCCATCTGTATTAATCTGTGGCCCTACTAACTTATAAAGTTTATTATTTTGCCATTGAAAAAATATTATTATTTATTGTTATTCCCTTTTAGTAAGTCTATACCACAGATTAATACAGATGGGACATTTCGCAGTTTAGGTATGAAGCTACAAGTACACGGCGGGCCCCGTCCTAGGGGCTAATTCAGTAGAAATACCGCGCGCCGAAGGTATAAGAGTTACGCGATAGAAACTAGGTGAATATAACTGTAGGTAATTAGCGTTCTGCGAATTGAATTGCACTTTATTGTGTCGTAGCAAGAGTCGCTTTTTATTTAGATGATTTTGTGGAGTGTCCCATCTGTATTAATCTGTGTCTATACCCAAGTTTGTTGGGGTTAGTATTCTGTCTGAAAAGACGCCAAAAGCGTGGTACCCAACTAATTCCCAGTTTCTTAGTTTTTCGAAGCCATAATTATGTTGTCTTATCTTGATCATATACGATCCGTTGTTTTTATTATTTTGGTCAACAAATTACAAAAGTAACCCGGAGTTCATTCTCTCTCTGTCTGTTTATACATACAAGTTGGTCTTTCACTAAAAAAGCATACAACTAAACGCCTATTTTTCCGTTAGGTGTGTTCTCGTTAATCGCGGTGCGCGTCTCAAGTAAGGACGTGATATCTCCACGCGCCGCCAACAAGATCCGTCAGACCATAACGCGATGTTCGCTCACCGCCGCGCTGGTCGCCGTCTTCATCTGCGTCACCTTCGCCTGCCATATCTACGAGTTTAGAAACGCTGAACTTTGGAAGGAATCTTTTAAGAAGAATATTATGTAAGTTACCAAAATACTATGCGTGCCAAATAAGAATAGTACTGTCAAGACGCCATTTTACTTCGCAATACTATGGCAATATTCGCGAACTTCATTACCAATGCGTATTTATTTGACAGCTATCGTGTGAAGTTGAAGCAAGCGCGATCGTATTCTTATTTGGCATGCATAGTACATAAGATATCCCTTCCACTACGAATGTCTCTAAAGAATTGGTGCCCTCGACAACGAAAAGTGATTGCTTTCTGTATGATAGCAGTACGATAAATGTAACAGTAAGGCAGAGATTAATAAACGTTTGTTAGCACTTACTCCAGTTTAGCAGTATTTCCGTCACTATTGCACAACTTGTGAGACAACGTCAGTAACGTTTATCATCTAAACCAGAGGAGGCCGCGGATATTGACTATCCTTGACTTTTCTGAAGTTTTCCTTCTTTCCTTACATCTGTAGTCTGTACTATTCGCTGCTTCTCAACAGCTGCCGCCTGGAAGCTTTAAAAGCGACGGAGAAGGAGTGTTCGACAGGCGTCCGTCCGTCAGTGTCCGTGCTACAGCTGCGCTTGTTGTGTTGCTTCGCGGCCGGCGCGCTCATGGCGTCGTGGACGTGGACGCCCGCCGCCGCGGCCGGCTGGAGGCGCTACTTGGCAAGGTGTGGTACAAATATATAGGAATCACTTTTTTACCAGAAGGAACTAAATATACACACATCGTCTATATCCTCGAGGGCGAGTAAGTGTTTCATACACCCATATTTCGCCAGTAAAGCTTAAGTCCCATTTCATTTCCCATCGCGTGAAAGCGTAACAAACAAACAAACTCACTTTCACATTTATAATATTTATTACTAGCTTTTGCCCGCGGCTTCGCCCGCGTGGATGTCGGAAATAATTCCACGGGAACATACTACCTGGATAAAAAGTATCCTATGTCCTAATCCAGGTCATGGTCTACTCATGTGCCAAATTCCATCGAAATTTGTTCAGCCGTTTTAATGTGAAAGCGCTACAAACAAACATACTTTATCATTTATAAGATTAGGTAGTTGATTGGACTTAAAATCTGCTTAAATAATACTCCGATAAGGATCATGGGTTGCGCCTTCCACCCTTACCAAATCATACCAAAATAACCCTTATTTCCCCATACAGGAAATGCGGTTGTTCCGTGGAAGCGGAAGTGACGCGTCGCGCGCGCAAGCATGAGCTCATCGCGCGCGCCTACCGACGCCGCGGGGAGTTCGCCGCTAGGGGGCGCCTGTCCATCTCTCTGGGGGGCTCGAGACAGGACCCTGTAGGGCTCTGTATCGACCCCACCTCGCCTGCTGACTACCCGGATGATGCTAAACATGAGAGGTAAGACTAGGCTCTCATATGACCAAAATATACCACAATTTTACTTACTTTGTTACACCCTGCATAATATTTAAAAACAATGTCAATTCACCGTCCCTTGTGGACCGGGTTAAGAATACAACAATCTGTCCCATCACCAAAATAACTGACGTCACTTGGAAAGCTGCCACGCTTAAATGAATTGGGCTGGACACATCTGCCGCATGTCAGAGGATCAATGGGCCAAACTTACGACCTAGTGGGTCCCGTCCCGCTTAATGGCAAACGACATCGCGGCAGGCCCAGACGGAGATGGCGGGATGAGCTGGACTCCTTTAACAAAGATTGGTCCTTGGCAGCTCTGGACAGAGAGGTGGAAAGAGAGTAGGGCCTTTGCCCAGCAGTGGGATAATTATGGCTAGTAAAATAAAAAAATAAAATCTGTCCCTTACCTCATGAGTTAGCTCAATCAACTCGACCTGGCGCAGTCCGCTGTTGGACATAAGTCACTCCCAAGTAGCGCCACAATACCGACACCTGCATCCAGTCTATATTACGTACAATGCGATTCAAATAAGAATAGGAACGTCAATGACCTCTATCTGTCAAATGTTGATTGAAAAGTACGGTTTGCAAAGAAAACTTGATTGCGTACAGATATTCTATTTCACGAAGTCCGTTCGGCTTTGGTTGTAGTAGTGACGTATCGCGACAAGCGCGCTTGTGTGTGTAAACGTGGGTAACGTTAGCAAAGAAATCTGATATATATTCAAGTCGAGATTTAATAATCGAAATAAAATTTTGGTTTTAAAAGTATAATTATACTTTTTGTAAATAAATTAGATTAGGTTGCAATAAATACAAAAATATTAAGAAGATGTAGGCATTTAATTAAGCATTGGTATTACAGAATGGAAACGAAACAAGTAGGACTATTCAGTATTTTCAATCACTCAGATAAATTTTCGATTTCCGATTCCGTTTTGCTGTCGTCAGAATCATCTTGTACATTGATTAACAATTCAAAATCGAGATCAAAATATCACAAATCGAGACAAATCACAGTTGGGTTCCATGAATGATTTTGTAAATTCATATTCTTCTCGCAGAAAATGATAAACACTAGCTATCATGTTTCGACCCTAAAACAAATTGTAATCAAAATAATTAAGAAATATGAACATTTTATAACACAAAAAAACATTCATTTTATAAATACTTCTATTGCTATATTAAGTATCTTTGTATAAAATTTTAATGAAAACGTATAAATAAATATTACCTCACTATGGACAACTCTTCTTCGTTTTGTTGCCATGCTGACCTTACTCCGTGAAACAATTTGGCGCGAACTAAAAACACTACTGATCCGGACCGTGTCCCCATAGGGTGGCAAATGCTATACATTTTAATTTCTTACTATTCAGCGCCGTCTCTCTACGAGAACATAAATTAAAAATGAACAGTGTTGCCAGCGTACATTCATGAAGCAATGTTAGTACATTATTATAGAAGTGTACGCGTATAATGTTTAATTTTGATGTTTTTGAGTTAATTATTATTTTTCGTATTTTTTTTTTTTGCATTTGTAAAAGGTCTCCAATCATAGTATTGTGTTAATGTTTTGCTCTTATTGATCAAAAAAGAAACTATTAGTAGAATTTACAAATATGAAATGACTATACAGCCACAGGGTGACAGGCTGATGTTGACATTTCATTGCAAAAAATTTCTGCGGTTGCGTTGCGAATATTTTTGTAAAATTTCGTTTGCTTGCCAATTTTCAGTGTAATTTACGTCAAGTTTAGTTCGTTGCTCCGTATTTAGTAAAAATCTTGGAAGATAAACGTTCCCATCGAATGTCTACTTTCTAAATCACCACGACTTGAGCCCCCCGTGCTCCTCGGTGATTCAAATGCTTAGGCCCTCCAAGTGCTCTGCGGGCCCTCCGTAAATAGGAGTTTGGACCATATTATTTAAGTGTTTAACTCCGCCCCTAAGACGACCACTGACCAAGTGTTTTGTGTTTATACTTAAATAACCATGTCTCGAAACAATGTTGTGTACCTATTGCCTACCTGGCTGCCAAGTCATCAAAGGTGATGGTAAATATGATGTTCTTTTTCTATCTACACAATGTATTGCTGGTTTGAGTTTGAGTGTAATGTTTTGTTTTACATAATAAATATGAACATACAAAATTGGTATTTATTTTATTATCCTCGAAACAACAAGTTTAGTGTCGAATTAGCGTTACCGAGTTGAATAATGTAGAATGGTTGAAAATTCTGTTGTAGTAAAACTAAACCTAAAAATTTAAAATCCAGTTTGTAGAATTTTCAACCATTCTCCATTATACAACTCGGTAAAGCTAAATTCTACTTGGTACAATATTATTTATGTAGCTATGGTAACGTACCACGTGACAATGAATAGTGTATGTCACCGTAACTAGATGGCGTTGCCTACGAAAAGCCTAAGTTGCCAGTCTATCTCAGTATATATAATAGTAGTCTATGCGTGTCCCGATCGACACTGAGCGCTCTCGAGGTTACGCACACAAAAACAATGTGCATGTGCACGCTTGACAACATTCATAGCCAAACGGACTTCGTGAAATAGAACATCTGAGGGGCAATTCTCGTATTTTTAACAACGTTCGCAATATCATCTCAAGACTCAATCTGACAGAAATTGTATAGCGTTTACCTTCATTTTTGACATTTTGATTGACGCTGGCATGAGATTGTGAACGTTTTTAGGTACGAGAATTGCCCCTCAGTATCAATAACGTTTTTTTTTTGTTTAACCAAGTCTTAGAATCAAAGTGAAAAAAAACATCAAAAAGTTGGAAGAAGAAAGTTCGGAAATTAATGTTATTTAAAAAATATCTTGTTTGTTTCAGCCTACCCAATTTATTCCATTTGACAGCTATGACGTCACAACATGGCGCTAAGTCGATCCTATTCTTATTTGTACATGTGCTATTGGTCAAGCTGGTGGGGTTTTACACAAACTTTCTCATAAAAAAATAGACTTGTAAAAGATTTTAATTCCAGTGGAGAGCTGTCGTCGTCGTGGGCGGCCACCCTGCCTCGCTTCGTGCGGCGTCGCGACGCCCTCGTACTGCCGACGCACACGCATCACTCACTCAGCTCCACGCCGGACCGCCGCAACTCACAGGACTCGCAGATCAGTATCAGTCTACGTCACGTGTCTGTGGAGTCGCGCCGCAACTCGCTCGACAGCCAGCTGTCCGTCAAGATAGCCGAGATGAAGACCAAGGTAGGCCGCCGCCGACCCAAGCACAGCAAGGCCAAGCGCAAGGCGCGCGCCGCCAGCACTCGCAAGGAGAGCACGCCCTCCATCGAGAGCCAGATAAGTCGCTACTGGCTGCAGGCAGTAGCCGCCAACAATGATCCGTCCCGCGAGGAGGTCAAATTCAGCTTCGACTGATATCAGCCATATCGTGATAAATATCCAAATTTGCAACTCGTGCATAGCAGTATGGAAACATTGATACTTATAATGCAAAGTATCTGTGAATTGTTTACTTATAGTAATTTACACTAACTAGATGTAAGGATTAAAAGTTCAAATTAGAATCTCATGTGCCCAAAGGACTGCTGACTGTAAAACGAAGAAAGAAGCACACTCTTTTAGCCCGTTATTATTTTAGTAAAAGGGTTTGAATTTTATGGGGCATATTAATTTGTGATTTATCATTGAAAATAAGGAAACAAAGACTGATCAGAATCTCTAAGGAGTAATGTTTTATATTTCTCCTACAGTTAACAATATCCATGACAATGCATTTTTGTGATATCCATGACCTCTACAGTACATGTGCCATAAAAATAGCTCTTCGATATATTTCATTGGAATCGACTGAAATACTTTTAGCATGTAAGAATCAAGTTTCTTATATATCTATTGTATTAAAATATCAAATGAAGCAATGTTGAAAACTTAATGTTAACATTTTTTACGAATACTAATTGAGCAATAAGAATCTGTTGCTTGGTCCATAGAACTTGTGTACAAGTTATGGTTGTGATACCAGTTTTTATTGTGAGGCTATATTTTGATGATGTAGACAACATCACCATTTATTTTTTACTATGTATTTAGTATTAAATGTTGATCTGCGAAAGTTATGCACCTGGCAGCTACAATAAGACTCACGTTTGTATAAGACATTTGTATTTGATTTTTACTAAGTCTGTGCTAGCTTTAAATTTTGATATTAATTTTGTATAAGTTTTACTACCAATAATTTACGTATGATCTTAATTATTGTACAATAAAAGATACTTTTTTATTTGATAAAATTGCCTTTTTTATTTACTAGAATGATAAATGACTCGAGTTTCCGGCTTTTTTCCTGTCACGGGCGTGCCTCACCCGCATGCGTGAGCTTAGCGCGTTATGCGTTATGCACCCGCAAACTCGGCGTCCCACGTGGAATCATTAGCGCGTCCCGCATCCTATCGTACGAAACGATAGGATGCGGGCGGCGCGCCATTGCCCTCCACGGAGGGGGAAGCCCAAAGGGTTTCTCGGTAAGCATATTCTAATATTGTAGGTTGGGGCGTGATGGGAAAAAGCCAAAATTATATTTAAAAAGCTCTAGGAGCCCACTTTCAGATTTCAAAAAAGGACGAAAAATAACGGGATTTCATTTCATCGCATCGTACGGGGCCCGACGCAAAACGACGAAATTCGAAACTTGCGAATTTGCCCAAAGGACAAGGGACTATAACTACACTTATTCAGCCTTTGTCCATAGAAACCACCAGTTCTAATGGAGAAGCTTTCCGCACCGCGGATAGCTGACCGGGCAAAAGGCGCAGCGTGATTGTCATTGCCAAGCGAATGTCGACCCTGCGTTAGTTAAAATAAAGTAAAAGAAAGTCGTGGTAGTTACACTATTTATAGCTCAAGAACGGCGGTTTGGTGGGGAGGTAGGGAGACGGACTAATACTTAAAAAAAAAAACGGATAAAACGTGGTGTAAGTTGTAACAACTGCTGGACCGATTTAGATTTTGTGTGTATGGTTTTGTCTGGATGGTTTGAAAACACAATTGGACCCGGTAGGTAGCGCTGCAGTCGGGTTCTAGGATCGTTCAGACAGGACAACGTCTGTCGGGTCCGCTAGTACATAATAGCGTTTCTCGCTGTGTTGCATTTGTTGGTTTCAAAAATACGGGCACATGGGTGTGCGTTACCGCAGCCAGAAAATGTCGAAAATCGTCATTTGAATTTTATAGATAATCAGTGCCTCGGCTTCTGTAATTGTACCATCGATTTTTAAATTTGTACCTCTAATAGTTTTTTAGTTATTTGACAAAAACAGTTCTGGCTGGCGTAACGTTACCGTAGCCAGAAGTTTTGTTTATTAATGGGTATATTGAAATAAATTGTAGCCAAATATTTAGTGCCTCAGACGAGGTAAATGTACCAAGTTAATTTGTATTTGTATCTGTTATGGTTGCGAAGATATTCAAGATCCTGCTGCGGTAACGTTTACATGTTTGCTGGATCTCTGAAACGGATAAGCCCCCTTTTATAGTATTTTGCACACGACTTCTTATGAGTTAGCTTGAATTTGTTCCTCATTAATAAAACAAAAAAATTGCACCGTTAAGGAGTTATTTAGGTAAATAGAAATATGCTTTAATCGATCCTAGCACTTCGAATAGAAGCTCTAAAGACTTACTTGCAACGTTATGTTATAGCTTATAACTGCCTTCAAATGTACCTGAAGTTTAATTTATTATCCTGTAAGCAATTAATAAATTATGATGAAATTTAAATTTACTTCGGGACATGATGCGCAGCGGTTTTTTAAACCACCGTTTAACCGAGATTCTTTAGGATTTATGAAGTGAAAGTTATATCAATAATTAGTGCTTTTATTCAATTTTATGCCTGTACATTTGCAACGTAATCCACTCAATAATTAACGAGATAATAGAAAAATAGTCACTATGATGTGTGTGACCACGGTAACCCGGCCAAGTTTAGATGGTTACAGAAAAGCGGACCTTTAATACATTACGCTAACCTTCTGAAAATTACAGTATAATAGTCTTATAATTTTGGTACAGACGCGTACATTATGTTTTGAGTGAAAAATATAACCTTCTACCTAATAAATAATAATGAACTTTTAAATTCAATAGTTTTATTTACTTATGTAGGTACCTATATAAGCACGTAAGTACAGACTAGTCTTTATGAATCTATACTATAATATTATAAATTCGAAAGTACCTAACTCTTATCTGTCTGTCTGTCTGTTACCTTTTCACGCCTAAACCACTGAACGGATCTTGAAAAAATTTGGCAAGGCTGACATGGCATCCTGGCGACGGCTACTTTTTGCCTCAAAAATAATCCTACGGGGGGTGACATAGGAGATGAAAGTTTGTATGGGAAACCCAGCATTATTAGTGATACCTAAGTATGAAAATTGAAATTTATGCTTTTGGTAGGAAATAAAATTAGAAAAATAGGGGTTGATTTTAAAATACACAAAAATGCACGGATTTCGTTAGAAATTATTAATTTATTACCTACAAGAAATAACTTTTGAACAAGTGGATACTCGGTCTAAAGTTTTGTTTTTATTAGAACGTGACCGGCATAGTAAATATCTAAACAAAGTCCCCCCCACGCCGCGTCTGTCTGTCTGTTTGAATGAGATAAACTCAAAAACTATTGAACGTGTTTTTATACGGTTTTCACGTTTTCAGCAATGGATAGAGTGATTCAGTGTATATTCATTAAGTTTTTGTCTAAATTGGCTGAAATATGACGATGATTGTTGAAGAGTCGTGAAAAATCATGCCGACTGGAAGCTTTAAGGCCACCATACACGGCAACGATATATCGTAAGGATTTGAGTTTGCACAGTTATATCGGACGGCTTTATGTTCTCCACATGTAAGTACGCTGAACGTATACATGTAGAGAGCATAGGGCCGTCCGAACGTACTACGTTCCCATGGAATACTTTCCATCATCCACGCGGGCGAAGCCGCGGGCAAACGCTAGTACTTACAATAAGCCTCTTATCTTACCCGTAGTGAGGTACCTAGGTACATATAAACCCATTTTCAGACTACTGGCGTAAAATTACGTCGTGCAAGCAAAGAATATATGAACTGTCGCTGGTAGAAATCCGTATTAAGAGCGAGCGCGCACTGCGGTGCGTTTCCGGTAGTTCTGCCGCACTGGGCGGGGCCTACAGTAACAAAACGCATGACCGCAGTGCGCGCACTTCAAAGACATTCCATACTTCACAGATTATGCGGTAGAAAAACGCTCGCCCTTAGGGCGGGCGCCATGCGAGCGCGCACTGCGGTGCGTTTCCGTTAAGGGTTCCGGGTAAGGTAAGAGGCTTATTGTAAGTACTAGCTTTTGCCCGCGGCTTCGCCCGCGTGGATGATGGAAAGTATTCCATGGGAACGTAGTACGTTCGGACGGCCCTATGCTCTCTACATGTATACGTTCAGCGTACTTACATGTGGAGAACATAAAGCCGTCCGATATAACTGTGCAAACTCAAATCCTTACGATATATCGTTGCCGTGTATGGTGGCCTTAAAGCTTCCAGTCGGCATGATTTTTCACGACTCTTCAACAATCATCGTCATATTTCAGCCAATTTAGACAAAAACTTAATGAATATACACTGAATCACTCTATCCATTGCTGAAAACGTGAAAACCGTATAAAAACACGTTCAATAGTTTTTGAGTTTATCTCATTCAAACAGACAGACAGACGCGGCGTGGGGGGGACTTTGTTTAGATATTTACTATGCCGGTCACGTTCTAATAAAAACAAAACTTTAGACCGAGTATCCACTTGTTCAAAAGTTATTTCTTGTAGGTAATAAATTAATAATTTCTAACGAAATCCGTGCATTTTTGTGTATTTTAAAATCAACCCCTATTTTTCTAATTTTATTTCCTACCAAAAGCATAAATTTCAATTTTCATACTTAGGTATCACTAATAATGCTGGGTTTCCCATACAAACTTTCATCCCCTATGTCACCCCCCGTAGGATTATTTTTGAGGCAAAAAGTAGCCTTCGCCAGGATGCCATGTCAGCCTTGCCAAATTTTTTCAAGATCCGTTCAGTGGTTTAGGCGTGAAAAGGTAACAGACAGACAGACAGATAAGAGTTACTTTCGAATTTATAATATTATAGTATAGATTCATAAAGACTAGTCTGTACTTACGTGCTTATATAGGTACCTACATAAGTAAATAAAACTATTGAATTTAAAAGTTCATTATTATTTATTAGGTAGAAGGTTATATTTTTCACTCAAAACATAATGTACGCGTCTGTACCAAAATTATAAGACTTATACTGTAATTTTCAGAAGGTTAGCGTAATGTATTAAAGGTCCGCTTTTCTGTAACCATCTAAACTTGGCCGGGTTACCGTGGTCACACACATCATAGTGACTATTTTTCTATTATCTCGTTAATTATTGAGTGGATTACGTTGCAAATGTACAGGCATAAAATTGAATAAAAGCACTAATTATTGATATAACTTTCACTTCATAAATCCTAAAGAATCTCGGTTAAACGGTGGTTTAAAAAACCGCTGCGCATCATGTCCCGAAGTAAATTTAAATTTCATCATAATTTATTAATTGCTTACAGGATAATAAATTAAACTTCAGGTACATTTGAAGGCAGTTATAAGCTATAACATAACGTTGCAAGTAAGTCTTTAGAGCTTCTATTCGAAGTGCTAGGATCGATTAAAGCATATTTCTATTTACCTAAATAACTCCTTAACGGTGCAATTTTTTTGTTTTATTAATGAGGAACAAATTCAAGCTAACTCATAAGAAGTCGTGTGCAAAATACTATAAAAGGGGGCTTATCCGTTTCAGAGATCCAGCAAACATGTAAACGTTACCGCAGCAGGATCTTGAATATCTTCGCAACCATAACAGATACAAATACAAATTAACTTGGTACATTTACCTCGTCTGAGGCACTAAATATTTGGCTACAATTTATTTCAATATACCCATTAATAAACAAAACTTCTGGCTACGGTAACGTTACGCCAGCCAGAACTGTTTTTGTCAAATAACTAACAAACTATTAGAGGTACAAATTTAAAAATCGATGGTACAATTACAGAAGCCGAGGCACTGATTATCTATAAAATTCAAATGACGATTTTCGACATTTTCTGGCTGCGGTAACGCACACACAGTTACTTCCCGGTCCTCCGTGTCGTGTCCGACAGCTGTATATCTTCAACGCAAAACTTCACATTCATAGAAAACTAAATTCAGGGCAGATTACCAAGAAATAATTTCAAAGCGGATAATCAGGATTCCCATTCCCCAAGTAAACTCCCTTATGGCACAGATTAATATAGATGGGACACTCCGCAAAATCATTTACATAAAATGCGACTCTTGCCACGACACAATAAAGTGCAATGCAGGTCGCACAACCCTTACCTACAGTTATATTCAACCACAAGTTGCCTCTCTTCCTATCGCGTAACTCTTATACCTTCTGAATTTGCACCGCGGACGGGGCCCGCCGCGTATTGTACTTGTAGCTTCATACCTAAACTGAGTGTCCCATCTGTATTAATCTGTGCTTATGGCTAGACGTTCCCCGGCGGGCTGCTTGGTCCCACGCATTTATATAACAAAGCCATAAAGTTTAATTCTTAATAATTAAGATAGATATGTGAAGAGGAGAAAAATGAAAACAATTAATTAATTATCCATTTACCATATAATTGAGAACCAAAGCAAGCAACTTAATGTCCCAGAAATACTTTATTACCTTGTAATGAATGTCATGTATTTTACTTACGTGATAAAATCTATACTTAGCAAATTAAAATATAAATCAAATCTACAATACCTATTGTACAAGATTTGTATAACTATTGGACGTTAACAATGCTATTCAAAAATAGCTGATTATCACTGCATCCGCATTCCTAAATTATACAGGCAAGATTCAATGCAACAACAATTTGCTTACATTTTAAAACAAGTAATTTAAACTAATTGATTTGGAAGAGCGGAGTCTCCTAACAGGCTTATTTGCTTAAAAGGAGGCTCCAATCACTAGCTGTTAAGATATTACTTGTGAAATAAACCATTTTTTTTTTAATTTTTCATATATCGTCGCTAATTTAACTAACTGACGTATCTGACATTTCGACTAAGCCGATAGCCGACCTAACTATAGTAATTTGGTACATTTTCCAAGTCGAATCGATCTCGGCGTATCTGTACCTATGCCTTACGGTCCCCATGAAAATAGCTTACCCTGTAAAATGTGCTTCAAATCAGTTACGTCACTTAGATTAGCGACGATATTTGCCGCATGTAAAAGAAAAATAGCGTGTATAGTGTGCGCGCAAGTGCTAGTCACCGCCTGAGGTTTGTGAGCGGAGAGACGGGGTAGACAAAGGCCAAGCTAACTCAGTCTGCCAATCTTGTTAATCGCGCCCTACCCCGTCTCACCGCTCACATACCTCAGGCGGTGACTAGCACTTGCGCGCACAATATTACAAAATATTAAGTATGCAAAATCATTCCATTCGATATTTTAATAAGTACTAAACAATACTTACTCAAGATTCTAAAAAAAGAAATTACAAGTCGCTTTATATCTCTCCAATTTCGCATTAACAAAAAACATGTTCAAAGTACCTACATGTTTTTGAAAATTCCAAATTGAAAAGAGTACCTATGTGATGTAGTGCAAAAGTTAGATATTTACATAAATATCGAATGGAACACAAGAAGTTACCTACCCACAGTAAAGGTGAATAGATTTATTATGCATTGTTATCACTCTATGGTACATTTAATCACAGATGCCATTATGTGGCAAGAATAAATTGATTATGTACTAAATCACTTTAAAATAGGTCACATTTCAATATTCGAGTAAACCCAAATAACAATTGAAGATAAATTTAATGTAATTTAACCCGTCGCACGCCAATTAGCAGACACAATAGATTTTTTATTGTTATCTGCACACCTGGGTGTCAATCGACGTTTAAAGAGTTAACTGCGGGCTGGATTTATGGTGCACTACAATGAAGGATGGATATTTTATCATATCAAATAATAGGGCCTCTATTCCACTACCTCTTTTCATTTAGAGAGGGAATAGACGGGCACAATTACTTAAAATAGTATGTTAGAGTTTGTCTACTCTGAGATGACGCGCCCCACTCATTGATGTATAAATATGGCCGTTATTTATACATCAATGGCCCCACTACTTTTTATACGTACACTACGGTAAATGTGGTAGTGGCACAAGACTAAAAAACCGAGCAGACGCAAAGCTTCATACTGCCCTGCGCGGGAACACTACTACACGCACAGCTATAGATAGTGCAATCCACGAAGACGCCCCACACTAGTGGGGCGCGTAACCGCGCGCTAACCGTTCCTCCGTACCTCCTAACCGCATACATTATACTATAAACGGTTAGGAGTAGTGGGGCGCGTCTTCGTGGATTGCACTATCTATGTGTGCGTGGCCTGGGGGCTGCTCCCTAAGTCCGTCCGTCCGTTAATCCGTCCGTCTGACATAACGATCCATCAAAACAAGTGTAAAAGTAAAATTTTTCCGACTGGCAAAAACACATCGAGAGTAGGGACAACTGTCAAATCGTGTTATCATTCATACTTCTCCCTCTTCTTTCTTTTATTCTTCTTCTTCGGGGGAAACGCCCGTAACGAAGGCAGAAACTACGGGCTTCGTGCTTAGGGAGTAGACCCCTGTCATCGACAAGGCGCGGGGGGCGTGCACCGGCGGCGGCGGCGCCCGCTCTGGTACAAACCGGTTTGAGCCAGCTCAGTCATGAGCGGACAGTCACTTATTATCGTCATTAAAATTTATCTTCAAAGTTATTTGCATTATTATTTATTCATTTCCATGTTTACAATAGGTACACACGGCTACACATCAAGCTATACATTTCCAGTTTGCACTGACCTCTCATTGTAAGGAAATCCTACACAATGCGAGATCAGCTTATACTGGAAATGTATAGCTTGATCTGTAGCCGTGAGTACTACTTTTTCTCACAGCAGTTTTGGAAATGAAGTTAGATGTTAACAGTTAAATGTTGACATAGATCTTTGTTGATTAATTGTAATTTTATCATAGCCATTCTAAATCAAATAAAATGCTGACCAGCATGCATAGTAAAAAGATAGGAAAACAACACCAAAAGGAACATAATAATTTTAAGTAGGTATATAACACTTATTCTAAAGCAGCATGGAATGTAACATTGCCACTATTATGCTTATGTTTAAAGTCAAAATTGCACGATTTTATTACAGAAAAACTCGATCTTTGGTGCTTACGAACTAAATATAGAAAAAATCACAATCTACAAAATAAAAACCCGGTTTCAACCCTAGCAAATAAAAATGTAAGTACAACAAAAAAAATAACAAAGATTAAAAATAAACAAAACATAAAAGAAATCTTATGGTTACGTGCAAACTTATAGCTACCGTTTAGACGCGACCTATGTGTAATGTGCACACAACTAGTTATATTGTAACCTATATGAGCTACCTCTCGTCTGGGACGACAAATAATAAAATAAGACCTATCTAAATAGTAACAAAATTATCTAGTAATAATGTCATATCACACAATCACAGCAGTCTTTCCTACGATGTCCTCGCCTTGCGTATATTCTTCTTTTCTGCATCAGTGAAGCCAAGAATGTTCTCGATGGCGTTGAGGTGTCCCTGGTGGTTCTCGGGATCCGTTAGGAAGTAGTAGATGGCCGATTTTAGGAACTGCAATGTCACTTCTGGATCTACGTTGGTCTTGCTACCCTTCTGCGACTCGACAATGCGACGGTACATTGCCTGTAATAAATAAAGTATGGTGAGATTCTTTATTTTGCTGAAGTGTACGGGGGCAT
This sequence comes from Cosmia trapezina, assembly GCA_905163495.3. Taxonomy (NCBI): domain Eukaryota; kingdom Metazoa; phylum Arthropoda; class Insecta; order Lepidoptera; family Noctuidae; genus Cosmia; species Cosmia trapezina. Next base: position 14,446,136 of record LR991038.1, read on the forward strand.
GCATTCTACCTACTGACACCCGACACGAAACTTATTTTGGCTGATCTGAGGATTCCTGCTATAGGAGACTTCTGGACATTCCTCAATTCTATGTAGGTAACCTTTTGACCGCTTGGCTAAATATCAATTGCCGTGCCCATAGCGCGCGGCTACAAATCGATAAAATAATACCTACAATAAACAAGGAGGAGCAATATATCTATTTAAGGCGCTACCCATACAGGGGCACCGTAAAAACGTCCTCTTTTTCGTTGCAAAGTTAGCCGTATTGCTATATAGTACGAGCCCAAAAAAAATACAGTGTATAGTCTAATGTATAAATAAAAGACTTATGCAAAAACATTTTCTAAAAATCATTCAGAATTCTGAAAAAAAAAATCGCAAGAAAGTACACGAAAAAACTTTTTCGTCTCGAAATGCTCAACATTTTGAGTGATAACTATTATTTTTTTTGTAACTATTAAAATGGAAATTTAATCAACTTAAGACATATGTAAAAATATTTTAACATAACGTTGTATTTTTTTTTTAAATATTATAAAACTGCGAAATATCCTTCATACTAGCGGACACGAGATTCAACTAAAATCAAACGCATAGCCATTTTCAACCGTATTTGTTTACCGCGATGCACTACTGTCGCGCGCTTGGTAGTGACACGCCCAGTCTGCAGCTAGCTCTCACAGAGATAGGTCACGTTACGCATGCGGCGCTCCAGTATTACGTAAATTCGTTTATGAAAATAAATTATTTGGTGAAAATTGACACTTTTTAGGTTTTTACTTTTATAAGGTTTTTTTGTTGGATACTTTGTTTTGTCTAAGTATATTTGGGACCCGTGATTCTGTGTTTGTGTGAAGAATAAAGAACAAAATAATGGGAAATAAGAGAAATAAAGTGCTACGACGTATTTGTACAAGAAAACGGAGAAATCAACGCAAAAACAATACTGCATCTGAGTAAGTATAAAAAAATTGAATTACTTACATTTAGTTATGTACACAAAAATACACTATCAAACTAGACATTCCCAGTATAAGCTGACCTCTGATTGTACGACAAGCATAAACAACGCGAGATTAGCTTATACTGGAATGTGTCGACTTGTGTAAGTATATAGTATTTTATGAATTCCAAATTATTATCATGGTGCTATGTGGTCATATTTTCGCAAAATCTGAAACGTTTATCTCTCGATTGAATGTAGTAAGTAGGGACATAGGTAAACACAATAATATTATGATTGGTATCACAATGTTCGCTTGCCGCTACGGCTGCTACCGGCCGCCGGCTGACTTCTGTTCCTATCTATTTTGTAGTACCGGTCCGAAAGCGTGTATTTGTATGGAAGATGAACAAATAGGTATTGTATTTTGTCATTTGAAAAACTGACCTGAATCATGAACTGAGTCTACCGTTCAGCTGATCCAAGAATTTGTTTGTAGGTAACTATGCATTTGATCGATTATCCAGTCCCGTGATACCGTAATATTTTTTCAGATTATCCAATCTCTTCGTGTGTGATACCTGTACGTACACACACCTACATAAACTCAATTTTTTTTTCCATAGGGGTACATAATAATGATAATCTAATAGAATATAGGTAAATAATATAATGTACAGGGATAAATCAATTTAGATAGCGGAACTCTGCAGATGTAATGATGACGATGTATTGATATCTAAAAAAATATATTTGATAATGTTGTTTGGGGTCAACGAATACTCTAAACTTATGTACGAGTTGAGAAAATATGTGTTTCTTGTTTGTATCTATAGAAACTAAAGAATAGTCCAGGCAAATCCCGTAACCAAGAGTACCGGGAAATCCCGGAATATTGCGCCGTTTTAGGAACCGGGATGTTCAATACCATATCCCGGTTCTTTCGGTATTTTCGGGAAAAGGTACATAGAAATAATTTCTTAGAATATTCTGTCTGTTTCGATGGAGTAACATTCTTTTTGTTATATTACAGAGAACCCAGGGACTCTAAGAGTAACTCTGCAACATTATTCACACCTCTTACTGCAGTTAATCCAACCTCAACAGATACCGGAACTACACAAGAACGAAATTATGGGTATGTATCATAGAATGACATGGTTTACCTACGTACCATCAGTTTAGCCTTTTACGAACTAACAAATATTTACCTTTGCATATTACTAAGATAATCCATTTATCGTTTTTTTTTTAGAGAAGCAACCGAAGACGAGCCATACCTTGTTGAAACCAATTCTCAAGAAAAATCATACCTACCAATACAAGGTCGAAGAGTTGTAAATATGATGTACTTCATTCAGCAACTTCAAAAAATATCCAGTCATAGTTCCTTATTTGATTGTAGTTTGAAAGATATGTCCCTGATAGGAGAAAGCAGAAATGGTTTGATTTCTAAATATAAATTTAGATGTATTATGTGTAAAAAAGATTTTATAATCACGAATGAAGAGCCAGCTGGCGAACAAAATATTGACGCTAATTTGGCTGCGGTTACTGGAATCACTTCTGCGGTTATCGGCTATTCGCAGTTTCAAGAAATCACAGCGTGCATGGATTTACCTATTTTTACAGAATTTACTTATTTAAAAATTCAAGACTTCGTTTATGAAAAATGGGAGGCAACAGCAGATGAATCTATGGAAATAGCCGCCATGCGTGAGCGTGATGCAGCTATAGCTGAAGGGAAATTGAGCAACGATGGTATTCCTATAGTTGACGTATATGCCGATGGCGTTTGGTCGTCGCGTTCCTACGGCAATAACTATAAGGCATTATCAGGTGCCGCAGCAATTGTGGGTCGCAGATTTGGTGAAGTCTTATTTATAGGTATTAGAAACAAATACTGCCTCGTATGTGCTCGAGCAGAGAAAAAACACATTTGACAACACACACACACAACCTGACTGTATGTGTAAAGTGCGTTGGGGTAAGATCGGGATAGGGGTAAGATCGGAATACGGGTAAGAACGTATAAATATAAATTATACCACTTATTTAGCTTTATTTTTAATTCCAGCCACATTACCGGGCAAGGTGGAACATAATGACGGCACGCATTATGACTAGCATTAAAAACCGGCCAAGTGCGAGACGGACTCGCACACAAAGGGTTCCGTACCATATTATAATGTTTAACAATCGCAAAGATAACTTTGTATTTCATAATGATACTGTGAATTACAAGGTTATCTTTTGCAGTTGCAGAAAATCGACCATATTTAAAAAAAATACCTTTTGAATCGAGCTCGTACAAAAATGGTATAAAATTGACAACTTTTACGGCCCCCTATTTCTTCATTTTAGAAGATAAAAAAATAAAAGTATCTTTGTACTCTACTCGATGGGTTCTAGACAATAACACCCCACGCACAGGTTTTTTTTTTTTTTCAAAATGAAAAGTTTTGTATGGGGACCACCCCCTTCAATTTTAACTTTACCTACTTTATTTTTATTATTTATTGTTATAGTCGTAATAGAAATACACAATCTGTGAAAATTTTAACTGTCTACCTATTAAGGTTCGTGAGATACAGTCCTGTGACAGACGGACAAACGAACGGACGGGCAGCGGAGGCTTACTAAGTTTGTACACAATATTGAGATACTAGCTACAACCCCGCGGCCCGTGGCCCGCGGCCCGCGGCCCGCGGCTTCAACCGCGTGGATGTCTGATTTCATGGGTTTTAATTTTCTTATTATTGTTTATTTTACATCAAAAGTATAAATACTGAGTTTCAAGTTAATCGGACTGCGCTTTAAAATTCTTGCATACAAACTTTAACATCCCTAAACCCCATTTGAGGGGTAGTTTTGAAAAACTAATAATGACAAACTTTATTACTTACATAAGCAAGTATTTGTGCTAAGTTTCAAGTTCATTAACCAAATTAATAAGATTTTTCATGTAAACTGTATCCCTGTTTCCACGCCCGCAGGGGTAGAATTTCAAAAATCGTCTAGGATGTTTCCATAACTTGTCTCAAACATTATTTACACCAATTTTCAAGTTAATCAATCCCCAATAAAATCCTCCGCTGTAAAATTTAGTACCCCTTTTCACACCTTAGGGGTAGATTTTTGGAAAACCCTGATACACGTTAGTTAGTCTTCATTTTTGGTCTCAAGTTTGTACAAAATCTGAGTTTTGAGTAAATCGGACCGCGTGTTCCAAAATTCCTCTATAAAAACTTTGACACCCACCAATACCGTCTTCTGGGGTCGCGGGATGTTCGAAAGAGACATCGTGGCCCTGCCATAGGCAACTGAAGGAACACGGGTGGGTTTTAGTCAGTAAAAGTATGACACGCCCTTCAGCTCCACCCAGAGAACGAGAAGTCAACCACAAAAAAAGGGGGTAGTTTAGCAAAACTAAAAGTGATTAATTTTATAATTAACTTAGATGAATAATCGTGCTAAGTTTCAAGTCTAATAACTCAAGAGATAAGATTTTTCATACAAATTTTCATCCCCTATTTTATTCCCTTAGGGATGGAATTTCCAAAAATTCTTCCTTAATGGATGTTTACACTATATAAGGTATATATGTTCAAAATTTCATGTCTCTAAGTCCAGTGGTTTGGACTGTGCGTTGATTATTATCAGTCAATGAGTCAGTCAGGACTTTGAATTTTATATAATATAGATTTACAAGACCATAAACTTCTTATAGGTTTTCCTGTAATCTGTAGGTATAGAACTATTTTCTGTATTTTTTTCAAAATTTTAGGCTCAGTAGTTTCGGAGATAAGGGGGGGGGGGGGAATGATCAATTTTCGTCTATTTTCTTAAATAACTTCAAAACAATTTATTTTAAAATTATAAAAAAAATACATTTGAGACCCTCACAGTAAGACCTTTCATTTGATATGTCACACGGTACAGTTTGCAAAACTTTTTTTTTAATTGTACTTATTTTCCCCCCCAAAGGGACCTCTATATTCAAAATTCATTTATTTACGTTACATGTCCGTGTTTGGGTTACCAAAATACATATGTGTACCAAGTTTCAACTTAATCGGTTCATTAGATTCGGAGCAAATTGGCTGTGACAGACGGACAGACGGACAGACACACGAGTGATCCTATAAGGGTTCCGTTTTTTCCTTTTGAGGTACGGAACCCTAAAAATAAAGCTAAATAAGTGGTATAATTTATATTTATACGTTCATATCATCATCATAGGGGTAACCCTATGACGATCTTACCTCAACGCACCTTATGTTATTCCCTCTTGTAACGTTTACCTACCTATGTGAAGTTATAGTAAAATCATTATAAATTGTTTTCTTGATTTTATTACTATACCCTATTCTACCCTACTCTAAACTACACTACCCTACTCTACCCTACACTACCATAATTTTCATATTTTTTCATAAGAACCTTCTCACAATAACAAACACAACAAAAAAAGAATTAGCAAAATCGGTTCAGCTGTTCTCGAGATTTGCGCTTAGCAACACATTTAGCAATCCATTTTTATATTATAGACTAGCTTTTGCCCGCGCCTTCGCTCCCGCTCTACCCTACTATACCTTACTCTATTCTATTCTACTCTGCCCTACTCTACCCTACTCTGCCCTGCTGTGCCCTACTCTACCCTACTCTGCCCTGCTCTGCCCTACTCTACCCTACTCTGCCCTACTCTACCTTACTCTACCCTACACTACCCTAATTTTAATTTTTTTTCTTAGGAACCTTCTCACAATAAAAACACAACAAAAAAAGAATTAGCATAATCGGTTCAGCTGTTCTCGAGATTTGCGCTTATGAACACATTTAGCGATTCACTTTTATATTATTGACTAGATTTTGCCCGCGGCTTCACTCCCGCTCAATCCTACTCCACCCTACTATACCTTACTCTATCCTATTCTACTCTGCCCTACTCTACCCTACTCTATCTTACTCTACCCTAAGGGTAGTCCTAATTTTCTTTTCCATAAGAATCTTCTCCTCACAATAAGAGAAACAACAGTTTTTTATCGTGTTCTAAAACTAAGTAGGTAAATTTTTATAAAATATGAATATAATTCTAGGTAAATATTATGATTTTATTTAACAGAATATTAAATTTATCGATCCCGGAATCGTGGGTTTTTTAATCAAAAGCAAAATTTATTTTGAATATCCCGAGATTCAGAATACGGATGCCGCGGCACCGCGCCGGAATAAGGCCATATGCTGCCTGCCGATACTAGCGTCAATCAGCTGGGCTGTAGTGGGCGGAGCTACGCGCTGCGCGCCGCGTCCCTGCTTCACCTCCGCAAATACCTAAAGACTTGCTGCTTACCGCGCCTTAATAATGGTTTTAGTTGTACCACGCAGTTAAGAGGACGAAAATAGAACGAAAAAGTCATGCATGTCTCTGTCGCAGAAATACGACACGTGCGGTAGGTGCACGGAAATATACACAGGCGGTCAAAAGGTTAAGAATTAAATGTAATTTACAAACACAATCAATGTGTTTGTAATGTGTCAATGTGTCAATACTATAGTATTTCGTAGAGGACACTCTTTGAATACCGTGTAATTGGTGCGTCGTGGATCGTGCGCTAAGCTATTATGATTTTACATAAGTAATGTTGTTGAGATTAATGTTTAGTACAAAGTTTAATAAATAAAGATCAGCCAAAAAAGATTAGTGTGATGACAAAATCTTTGATTCTATTATTGTATTGCAACAAATAAAGTTACTATTTTATAACATAGGGTCTATTTACATAAGTAGGGTGCAGACACCTGCATTAATTGGATAAATAATCCTTAAATTACATTTATACTAAAATTCCTCAAAGAAAAGGCAACCGATGAATGCAGCTGTCCTTGCATTATCAATTTAGAAACAATAATGAAGGAACCTAATTACCCAAAACCAAAAGAGGCTGTTTCAACCAAATAGGTAACATGCGAAGCCAAGGTTAGGCGAGTATAAACCAAAAACGGGTTAGTCTAAAAAAAAGTAAGCCTTGCTAGAGAAAGTGAATTAGTAAAATTTGTAAGCTTCTATCAATATCACTACAATATATAAAACTATTTACAAAGAAAAGTTTAATAACTAGATAACAAAACCTAAACCTGCTTACCGTAAAACCCAAAAAGACGTTAAAATATAAATTCGAGAACACAAAAAAGACAACAAAAAAAAAGACAACTAAGTCCAAACCCCTGAATTTACATTCAAATGATTATAATATTCTAATTTTAACTAACATTTTTTTTTTATAAAATTAGACTTGATTAAAATAGACATAGTTTATAAAAATATCTCTCAGAACCTGTGTAGGAAGCAGGGTGTAATATACAAAAATAAAATAAAAAAGTGTTCAGCAGTACTGCCATTTGTCCGGTATAAAAATCCAACCTTTCGAGCTCCTAGGACCCATAAAGAAACAGCCTCCTTTGCACTTAGCAGTACTTGTGACTTTGCTGATCGGTCCTCTGTGAATGCCGTGTCCTGGAATGCACTACACGTTAAAGCTGGCATATGTTAATTGCCACTACATGCACACACTAACACTAAATCCGTGTACAATGCTGTGGGTTAATTCGGATTTCAAAACGGTTAATCAACTTCAAAATGGTGACTCAATCTTCTATTTCTAAAGTTCTGATATTAGTTTATTTGAAAATGTTATTTGAGAATGATGTAAGAACAGGATAGTGAGAATGTTTATCACTGTGAAAAATATCCTTTAATTAATGCATGAATATAATAGTTGAATTATTGCTGGATCATTTTTCAATGTGATAGTACAATATTTGTAGTGATTTAGTTAAGAATAACAGTAGGGATGGTAACTCACTCGAACTTTCTCGAGCTCGGTCTGAGTAATCATTAACTGCTCCAGTAGTTCCTCTACAGACACGCGGCTGACTTGCCCCAGTGAAGTACTAGGCTCATTATCCTGGAAATGTTAACAACACAACTATTTAATAACTTCAATTAAAAAATGTAACAGAAATAAGAATTTAAAGAAACTTAAAAATCTGAGAATATAATTCCCATCCCATTCCCAAATGGTTATTATTAACTTTTTATTGAAAGTATTTTAATTACTTTTTAAAGAAATTTTAAAAGTGGTTCCAATGTTTTGCAAAATGCAATAATGATGGTAAATGTTAATTCAGGTGTTCTTAAGTTTACATTGCTTTGTTTACAAACTATATTTTACAAAGTTATATGCATTTTCTTTTACAGCTTAGCCACATACAAGACATAAAGTGTAGAAGATGGCTTACCTTTTCTAGCTCAAACTTAGCGGCCTCAACACCTTTGTTGTACATCTGCAGGTAGATGGCCCGGTGCCTGGTCTCCTCCTCATGCAGCTGCTTGCTCACCTCTTCCAGCTGCTTCTCCAGCGAGTGGATCCTCTCTTTGGCTTGCTCATAGTTTGGCAGTAACTCACAGTACCTCGTGTTCACATCTGCCAACTTCTGCAGTAATGACTCCACTTTATCATTATGCTGTTTCTTCAGTTCCTGTGTCTCTCCAACATGAGCCCTTATTATATCTTCTATCTTCTTCTCATAATACAATATTAAACTACGACGCTCCTCATCTCCGTCTCCTATGTCAGTCATACAGGATGCCTCATGTGTCAACATGTGCACAGATTCTTTGGAATGTAACGATGAATTTGTGAGATCGTCAAAATGACCGGAGTCAGTGAATGAGCCTTGCATTTCATTGCGACATCTGGTTGGTGTTTGGTTTTTGAACAGTGAGCTATCAGTGATGTCAAATGATCTACAGGCATCCCCATGTTTTGGGGTCTCTTGTTCAATAGAAGCTTCATCAGCGTTTTCCCTTATTGTTACTATTTCACTAGAGTTAGATTTTTCATCAGGTGAACATATTGATGCTTTATACAGTCGTAATTCTACAACCTCTTTTGTGAGTTGGAATATTTCACTATCTTTTTTGTCGAGGTCTTTCTTGGCTTGGCTTAGAAGATTTTTGAGTCGTCGAATTTGTTTCTGTGCTCGCTGAGTGGGTGTTAGATATTCTTCCCCAGCGAGCCCTGCGTGTGATGAGCAGTGTAACACATAACGCATAGATTTTCCACTAAATGTTGTGCCATTGAATGGTGCATAGCCTGCATCTACGGAGGCAGCTGTGGCAGCACTTCCGTAACTGTGGAGTGATTCATCATCAGGCAGGTCTTCTGGAGAGCCAGGTGGAGTGTGAGCAGAGTCAGTCATACTCAACTTCCTAACTAAACCACTCTCCTGTGGTTTTAAGCACGATTTTTTTGGCTTCTGTAGAGGGTTTGAATTGAATGACTGAAAAGTAAAAATATCTGTATGAGAACAAGGTCAAACAAAAATACTTTTAATGTCTATTTTTAGAACAAGACTGTTTGAAAACAAATGTTTGCTGGGTAGCGCATTTTTATTTTTGACAAATTAAAAATAATATATTCAGTCCAATTAACCTCAATTTCTAAATAAAAGACTACCAAAACAAAACTGTTTCACTTAACTATTGGGTTATTGAAGTTATAAAAATTAAACATAATTATGCGTGGCTTGGCTACTGTCGCTATGGTAATGTTTCAAATGATTGAAAAAGTTTACAAGAGAGGTTACTTACATGGCTTCGCTGGCGATGGCCAGGCTCCTGGAGTCGTGGCACATCGCTGCGTTGTTTCTGGTGTGTATTTTCCGTGATTATTGGTATTAATTTCCTTGTTGCTAAAGGCGAGCGCTGCACCATTTTCTCCCCACGCAGCCGCAATGAAGAGCTGCGCCGGAAGTTCCCGGTGACATTACCCGCGCAGCAATGCTCATCGTGGAAGTCAGCGACCCTTCTACTATAATTTCTGTTCATTTTCTTCAATTATTTACATCAGCGTACCGTACTATAAGAGAAAACAGCTGTTTGAAACCACTTTGCGTTGCGGCGTAAACGAAATTAGACGTTATCGTAATTTGACATTTCAGTTTTTTTCAGTGCGATAAACGATAAAGCACAGGTATTTTTGAATTATGTCGAATTTTGTTGCGATAAAAATAAATAAACACTTTCTTCATTTCACATCACTATCACATCGTAAACTTACTAATAGGTACTGATAAAAAGTCAAAATAATGTAACCCAGTCAACGAACCCAGTAGAATAAAATAGTTCTTTGAGAATTTTTTTTTATTGCACTTTTTAGACTGTTCTGAGAAATATTCACACGTGTTATCTCCTCTAGGTTCTACCTGCGTATAAATACTGACAATGAGACCTGACAGAACTATGTGATACCAATAGGTACCAGCTGAAATAATATTTGTTCAGGCAGCTTAGTCAGTAGGTATCCACCTCCTACTTTATTTTAACTATTGTTGTTTTAATACAATAATACTAAGTCAGCATTCTCAACACTACAGGCTATTCACATACTGACATACAAAAAATGCACAAAGAGTTCAAGCAATTTCCCAGGCTGCCAAATGTGGCCTAGTTCCCGCATTCAACGGTGGAAAACTGTCCTTCGCAAATATTAACTGCATGCATGTCGCGCAACACGTTTAGATAGGTACCTATCTACCTGCTTCCTACATTAAAAAAATATTTATAACTGTTAATAGTAGATAAGTACCTACGTGGCGTGTGGGTATGAGTCGCGTTTGTTGCTTGTAAATCGGCACTTTTAAGGTTGATGCGCCAGGGTAGCACGCGAAATTCAAAATTTCTTACGTTTTTTGCAATTTGTAGGTCAGTGTCAGCTTGTATGTTGATTAAAATATGATTCGCGGCCGTAGCTAATATGGCTTTACAGAATTATAATCATTGGAATCAGCAATACAACTCCATAAGTTAGCATTTACCTCAAATGTAGCGATTTCATGAAATCATGAGGTTTGAGGTAAATGCTAACTTATGGAGTTGTAGGTATTGCTCGATTCTAATAATTATAATTCTGTAAAGCCATATTAGCTACGGCCGCGAATCATTTTTTAATCAGTGTGGCTGACACTGGCTTGGCCACCATCAGGGATTTTACTTTTGATAACACAAAGATTTAGTCGTTAATTAGTCTTTTGTCGCCAAATATCAGAATTTGTCGGTCACTGGTTCAAAAGTTATAAGGGGTCATTGGTGGCCGATCTCTCCAGATCCGCCACCAATGACCCCTAAATTAACGACTAAATCTTTGTGTTATCAAAAGTAAAATCCCTGATGGTGGCCAAGCCAGTGTCAGCCACACTTTTAATCAACATACAAGCTCATACAGTGACCTACAAATTGCAAAAAACGTAAGAAATTTTGAATTTCGCGGGCTACCCTGGCGCTTTCGCCTTAATGCTTTCGCGGGCGCTTTGGGGTCTATAATGTTGTATCAGAAAGTTGTGGTTAAACTTAATGTTGTGGTACAGACCATCAAACTGAACAACTTTCTCCATGGGACCAACATCAATCGAGAAAAAAATATCAGCCGTCCCTTTGGGGCGAGTATCTCACTTCTTCCCCACTGCTCAACTAGATTGCTCAACTAGTTGAGCAGTTGAGCTGTAGGACATAGTTTGTACTACCGAACATTTATGCTCTATAGCTCAACTATTTTTTGCTCAACTTAGTTGATCAGTAGGTCATCCTGTTATAAAATCAAACATATAATCTACTGCTCAACTGCTCTGGGGACACTGGCCACTAATCTATTGATAATACCTATTTAATACACTTATTTACTTATTTGTAATTGACATTGATAATGTAGACTAATGATTGACTAATTGATAATGATTGACTAGTGAGGATTAGAACGGTCACAACTCTGCGGCCCCGAACCCCCAAGACATGACATTGTAATAACGTCTTGTCGGAATATTAATCAACAATTAATTCGTGTTTTTGAGCGCATTTTTCCAATATAAAGTAAAACTTGGTGCTTACGAATGATACTCATTGTAATAATGTATGGATAACATAGTAATTAACTAGGATTACGAATTCGATTTTTTGATTTCTTCGTAGACGTTCATACAAAGTTACCGCGGCATGTCTAATGGTAATGAGAAACGTCCAAACGGACTCCTTAGATTGCGTTGATTTTAATTTAAAAACTTGTTTTTTTTTTGTGGGACCGAATAGAGGATCTGGGACAAGCATGCATAGAGTAATCTCCTTAAATCCAGAGTTGAGCTACACGATTGTTGACAAATGCTTGCACTGACTGGACGGGTCCACTCAAATTGGTAGGTATGGTTCTTTCCTCAAAAAACCATTTCAGATATGGATCTACATGGTCCTCACATGATCTGACCAAGATTATGTCTGGACATTAAAAGAGACTTTGAACCCGTGAGTTTGTTTCGCCATTTCTTCTCAGGGTCGAGATAGGAAATGTCGACTTCATCTAGCTTATTTTTTATTTAATTTTTTTAATATGACGTGTTCACGTGTAAAAGTGATTCCGTTATCCTATTTACGGAATAAACAATTTTATTTCATATGATTTCACGTATATTAGGGGTACTTACAGTGTTTTTCTAAGTTTTTTAACTTAATGTTAAAAAAAAAATAATTTAAGATTTCTTAGTAGTTGGTGAAGTATATTATTAATTATGAGATTTGGAGTTTTTATTTCTAGTCTATATAAATATAGTTGTGCAGTTTTAGTTGATCAGCGGGTATTACCCACTGCTCAACTATTCATAGTTGAGCAAAATACCAATTGAGCTGTCGGTATTACCCACTGCTCAACTTTATGCAGTTGAGCAATCTAGTTGAGCAGTGGGGAAGTAGTGGAGTATCTACCTATTGAAGTTTTGTACGGGAGAGCTGATATTTTTTTCTCGATTACCTACGATGGTAGTCCCATGGAGAAAGTAGTTTGATGTTACCACACCTTTCTGATACACCCTGTAGGTATATACGCTTACGCCATAACAATCAAACTTTTGCCGTCTCATTACAAACAAGGTTCATCTTCAAACCAACGAATTAAGAATATCATTCTTAATTCGTTGCTTCAAACCCAGTTTTAAACCATGGACCCTTTTTGAATTTTGAACTTTATTCCGACACATTCAGTTTTGTATAAAGAACTGTAGTTCTATCACAGCTAGGTTCTGTTCTAGGTTCACAAAAACTGCCTCGATGTTTTAAACCATGACAGAAGAAAAACCTCGTTTTGTAATAAGGCCGTTGGTGTCTGGTTTCGTAAAATAGACACAATAGAAGTTTTGCTTTTAGGTACTTACCTAGCTAAGTAGGGGAGGTCAGCTCAAAGCGGCCACCTTAACTTTGAGTAAAATAAAAACCTAGTAAACGATAGAGTTTTGAAGAGAATTTTATACTAACAGCCAGAGAATTTATTAAATTATTATAATGTGAAATTAAAATTCGCGCAAATTTAAAAATAACCATGTGATTTGTGAATTACGAAAACTTGTCAAAAAACCGCTTTGCCCGAGTGGCCGCCCAAAGCGGTCATGGGGGTAGGGGCAACGTGGCCACCCCAAAAGTAAACATGAAATGTACTTATTTGTTTTTTGTTGAAAAATAGTGTGCTTGGCAAAATAAAAATACCAAAAATATTTTAAAGTGTTATTTTTATTATTTAACATTTTTATAAAATAATCAGCATTTATACTTTAATTACAATCTGTCTTGAGGGTAATTTAACTTATCTATATTGTTATATTTAGTTTAAAAACTTCTATTAAACTATTAGGAACATAAAATGAGGTTTAGTTTTCGACAATATTTAACATTTTTATTAATCAACATCAATAGTACAAATAAAGATTGATTGATTGATTCAGTTTTACTTAATTATTACAACAGTCTTAATATCTTCTATGAAAATGAATGTTCTAAAATTTAAAAACTTTCTTAAAAAACAAGTAAAATTTCATTTACTCCTTTAATTACCCGGGCCATCATATCTTCATCCCATGACGCCTGGGTAGTCTTCCTTTTATAGTTGTTAACCATCTAAACAAAATAATTAAGCATTATCTATCGAATCATAGGTAACAGTTTTACAAAGGGCAAAGCGGTCAGTTGGCTACTTTGCCCGAGCCGCTTTGCCTTTTTCGGCCATTTCGTTTTAATAATTAACTGCTCTTACATTATTTATTATATTCCAGAGAGAATAGAACACAAACAAAGCCAAATAGATAAGTAACAATACACGTTCAATAAAAGCATTGAAATATAAAGAGGTTTGACCAAAGCAGGTTGAACTTACCTTGCATTTTTTTAACAAAACACGCAAATAAATATATTTCGTCACTGCAACCACGCGCTCGGTTCCGCTGCTGCCGAATCACTGCACGGCGCGGGGCGGGACATTGGTTATGCGAACAGAACGGCCACGCCGCGGCCGCACTATCATTTCAAATAACCGAAAGCGGACATAGGAGGCAAAGCGTGGCCGCTTTGCCTCCTATGGCCGTTTTGAGCTAGTCAGCTCTTCCCCTAAGTTAGTACTATTATTTATTCTGTGCCCTAAGTCCCTACACTAATTGTAATTAATCTGTGGCTATACCTACAGCGTCTCGGTAGGTACACCGATGGAAACTTCAGATATTGTCATAGATCACAAGTTTAATAAATAGGTACATGATTTGGACCCCGTATACCTACATAAACTTACTACCTCTGATTAATATCAATCAGTAAATTGTTTCTGACGACTAAATAGGTAGGTAACCTTCACCTTGGCTACTACATCTTAACTAGCGAAGAAGTTCTTTAATTCGGCGGGGCTCCTCTTTTCTATCACACCCGCGCGTCCGAAACTTCACGTTGGTGAATCATTTGGGTTAGGTTAAAATAGTGACCATTAGCTCTATTGCTGGTCATTTGGGTTAGGTTAGGTTAGGTTAGGACAGTGAACCTTAAACGCGACGGCGCCGCCGCCGCGGCGCGGCGAGCGAGCGGTGCCGCGGTAGCGTCCGCCGAGCGCCAGATTCCCTCTATTGTTGGTGAATCATTTGGGTTAAATGAGGCGGTGAATGTCTCGTATATTAGACGATGAAAGCCTCAGGGTAATTGACCTTGAGGTCAAGGTCAATGGTACTCGTACTGTAAAACGGCGCCTTTTTTTTTCGGCGTCTATTCTTTTGCGCACTTTGGGGTTTTCAAAAATAAACTATAAAGTGTCTATTCCATCCAAAAAAAAATAGCTACTATACAAAAGCGCCGGGTGCGGTTGTACAGTGGTTCCGCGTGGGATTGGCACAAGAAAAGAGAGGCCTATGCCCAGCAGTGGGTGAAGTCGGGCTGTGGATGATGATGAATGTAACGTTATGGATAGATATTCTTAAAGACATCGTTTTCAGACTAATGCAAACGTTATACATAAGTAACTTACTTACCTATAAGTAATCGTCTGACCAGACTACACAGACGAATTATTACGACAGCATTCACCGTTGCACAACACGCTAACAAATTATTAGCTACTTACAAAACATTGCGAGAACTTACGAAGAAGGTAGTTAAAGTAGCGATAGACATCTTTATGTACCTATAATTAAATGAATTCTTCAGCACTTTACAATGTAGACGGGTTGATCATTTCGTCGCTAATTTAACTAACTGACGTATTTGACATTTTGGACTAAGCCGATAGCCGACCTAACTATAGTAATTTGATAGGGTCATGTGTTCAACAATGAAACACTAAAAATTCAAAGTCTCATACACCTTCTGTTTTTACAGATAGAAGTCTAATTTTTTACAGGCATATAGCTAATTTAATTGGGTATCAGATGGCATTTATAGTTTTTTAAATTAATGTGTGATTGATCAGCAAAAAATTAAAAACTAAAAAATGGGAAATGTTTCACTGTGTCCACAGTGGTGTACACAATGAAACACCACAAATTCAACAATGAAACATAATAATTAATAGTGTCTGTTTCATATTTTGTGTAATATTTAGGAAGTAGGTGTATGACAAAAATGCTGAGTTCATTCAAAAAGATTTTATTCTAAATCTTAAGTAGCGTAGTATAAATGTAGGATATTGCACTCTTGTGCAGCTTTCTTCTTTCAAGCTCTTTCCTTGTCAGTGCATTAGAATAGCTCAAAGCATATTTTCCGTACGCGCCATCCTAAAAAAAAACTTCTAGTCACAAAAGTTATTCATTTCCATGGAAAATACATGAATCATGAAAGATAGTACACAACGAAAGTGTTTCATTGTGTCCATTGTGCAACTGTTTCACTGTTGACTACATAAGGTTTATTTTAATAACTTCAAAGAAAAATCCACTAAATTGTAACATTTTAACATATGATATATTCCACGTTAATCTACAAAATATGTTTAATGCTAAGTAATCAAGAAAAATATGAAATTTTCTACCATTATTTAATGAAAAATCTATAAAGATTGCTGAAAATACTTACATTTTTGTCGAAAAAATTAAAAATGCTCCGCAGACAGTCTTCTCCTACGCGGCGCCGCTGCAAACTGGGGTAGGGCGGGGGGTTCTCGAGAGTGTCCTTAAGCGATATAATGCACGATCTGGCAATGCAGCATTTTAGAAATATCACTATGTTTTACTGTGTACCACTGTTTCATTGTTGGACATCTGACCCTACATTTTCCAAGTCAAATCGATCTGTCTAATCGGCGTATGCCTACCTATGCCTTACGGTCCCCATGATAATGCAAAATCGAGACCGATATAAACTCCTTTGCAAAAAAAACGGGCACCTTACAGTCATTGGCTTTTCCATGGATAATGTTAATATTTTTAGTATGTTATTAGCATAAATGACTAGAAATTTATATTATCATTGAGAATATAGTTTTTAACCCTTCAATCCTGGAATCGGTGTTTTAGTCAATGTAAACAGAGAGTCGTGTTAAAATGGAAATTTTTAGGGTATAATTAAATTAAGACTACGATTATTTTTATGGTATTTTAATTTAAAAAAGACATTAAAAAATAAAAATTAATAACGAGTATGACCTCCCCTTGCAGCGATTACGGCATGTAATCGTCTTGGCATGCTTTCCACCAGGCTTTTGATGGTGTCCTGTGGAATGTGTTCCCACTCAGCCGAAATCATACGTTTAAGCTCCCTGATGTTTTGTGGAAGGGGTTGGACAGATCGTACTCACCTTTTTAGAAGGTCCCAGACATGCTCAATGGGGTTAAGGTCGGGGCTCCGCGCTAGCCAATCCATACGACGAATACCGACCTCTTGCATATAAGCATCTACGTCGCCAGAACGGTGGTCCCGAGCATTATCGTCCATGTAAATGGCATCTTCACCAATTATAGTCAGTGCGGGCTGTGCATGTTGACAAATTATTCCCGTTACGTACCTTTGCGCATTTAGTGACCCATTTTCAATGAACACTATGTCGGTACAATAGCTGGAAGTTACGCCCGCCCAAAACATAACGGACCTTCCACCATAAGGGGTGATTTCTTCAAAACTCACGTCGGCATAGCGTTCCCCTGGTCTTCGTAACACTTGCCGACGTCGGTCCTCACCATTTAGACAAATTTGAGCCTCATCGGAGAAGAGTACGCTACTCCAGTTACCTAGTGTCCAAGATAGACAATTTCTAGTGAACCTCAGTCGAGCAATCCGGTGCTCACGGAGTAACTTGTAGGTCCGCGCTGGTCGTCGACTGTGTATATCAACGGCTAAAAGCCTCCTCCTCACTGTCCATAGGCTAATCTGTGCTCCTCGTACGTCTTCAAGGTTTCTTTTGAGGTCTATGTAACTGCATTTGCGGTTCCTCAGCGCCTGAGTCACTAAAAAGCGGTCGTCTCGTGGTTGTGTGCAACATTTTCTCCCAGAACCTTGCCTTCTTTGAACGGAGCCTGTCTCTTGGTATCGAGTCCAGGTTATTTGGACGCTTGAACGACTCACGCTTAACCGCTGTGACCCGTAACATAGGCTACAACCCACTTCCAGCAGCGCTATAATTTTACTAGCTCTTAGTGCTTTTTCTGCCATTACAATCGACACAAAGATATCTGTTTTAAGTCGCAATAAGGCAGGATTATGCGACAAACATAAATTATTCTAATAAAAATAACGAGAAATTAGTTTTAGTTGCCTGATAACCTTTTAACCGCAAACCCGCGAATAGTGAGTAAAAAGTCATCAACTGAAAAAGGCATTATTATTTTTAAAAACAACAGTTTCGAATTTGAAATTAACTTTTTTTTCATACCCAGACTCTTTATTAAGTGCCAGTAACATAGTTTGGCTATTAAAACCTCTTTAGAACTAAATGATTACCAATAATGTAGAAAAATCCAAACCGCCCGTTTTTTTTGCAAAGGAGTGTATTTACAGTTTACAAAAAAAAAGAAAAATAGCTTGCCCTGTAAAATTTACTTCGAATCAGTTACGTCACTTAGTTAGATTAGCGACGATTTGGTCAACCCGCCTACCTGGCTTTGTAAATGGTGACCTGGTGAATGGTGACCTGGTGAACCTGTGATTGAATAATTATTGCCATCTTAATCGCCACCTACCTAATAGTGCCATTTGGACGTTTTGTGTGTTTTCTTTTGATAGTACTCCCCCTTAAAACTTATTGTGGATTGCTGCAGTGGCTTTATTTATGCTCAATGAGGACTACCTAAATTCGGAGATGCTGTCAGCAGGTACTTTAAATTAATACTTATATCAATATAGGTATTCATTTAAAGTACCTACCTACTACCTATGTAAACTTTATTATGACAATCCTGACATCTTGCGGCCGGTCGAACTACCAGTTGTAGTCGTGGCCGCCTAATGCCCGAGGTCCCTTAATAAAAAAAATTGTCCACCTGCGTGTAGGTATCTACCTAATTTGTTTTTTTCTTCGCCTAAGTTTCTTTTCAGTCAGTAATGACTTATCTACTCATGTAGATACCTACCTCTTTTATTAACTTGTTTTTGCTACCGTAACAACTTCCAAAGTACTACTTACCCAACAATAACAGTGTAATGACTTCTCGCCATTGAAGTAATTTCCTGGCAGGCGTTTGAGTTCAAAAGCTACTTAGATACTCTATGTCTAATTTGTTGTCACTTTGTTCATGTTTCATACTTTAATAGCTACCTATTGCTTAATCTTTTCATACATTATTAATTTATGTATTTACGTTTGTTTGCTAGCATGAAAAATATTGATATGTTATTGTCACACAGACTCACACAAGACCCGCGAACTATCCACCGCGTTTTTTTATACGATTTTTCCACGAGAATTGCCACTCAATTGGTCACACAGGGTGGCAGGGACATCTGCGCACAACCTGTTACTACCATGGATTCAGTACATAAAATTCTGGAACACCACGCGTTGAAATATTTTGACCGCTTAGGTTTGCACTTTCGTAGGCAACAGCAGTTTTTAGGGTTCCGTACCAAAATGGTAAAATAGGAACCCTTATGGTGTGACTCAGTCTGTCTGTCTGTCTGTCTGTCTGTCACAGCTGGATATCTCAAGAACTACTAGTGCTATCAACTTGTTTGGGACAGTTTTAGATGACGTTTACCCAACTATTTTTCAAATAAGAAAGAAATAAAAATATATCTATTTTTTTTGCAACATGGGGTGAAAGGGGGTCTTAAAAATTCAAAGTGGAGCTACTAGGTCATGTGGGGTATCATATGAAAGAACGCTGTTTGCACATTCTCAAACATATTTTTATTTTTTTTTAGGCCGCACAGTGTTCGACTTTTGATGAAAAATGTAAAAAAAAATACCGTCCCCCCACCCCCCTTATCTCCGAAGTTTGCAAAGAGAAAAATCTGAAAATAGGTATTCTATGTGATAGAAGTTTATGTAAAGATTACAGGAAAAATAAAACGATGTCTCTAAATAGCACACTTTTTCAGAAATCGGAACGGAACCCTCGGTGCGCGAGTCCGACTCGCTCTTGCCCGGTTTTTTTTTATTAACCTACGTTTAATTAAACTGCATGGGGCTCCAGAATAATATAGGTAGGGTCAGATATCCAACAATGAAACAGTGGTACACAGTAAAACACAGTGATATTTCTAAAATGTTGCATTGCGAGATCGTGCATTAATTATATCGCATAAGGACACTCGAGAACCCCCCGCCCTACCCCAGTTTGCAGTGGCGGCGGCGGCGGCGCCGCGTAGGAGAAGACTGTCTGCGTAGCATTTTTAATTTTTTCGACAAAAATGTAAGTATTTTCAGAAATCTTTATTGATTTTTCATTAAATAATGGTAGAAAAATTCATATTTTTCATGATTACCTAGCATTAAACATGTTTCGTAGATTAACGTGGCATAGATCATTTATGTTAAAATGTTACAATTTATTGGATTTTTCTTTGATGTTATTAAAATAAAACATAGGTGGTCAATAGTGAAACAGTTGCACAATGGACACAATGAAACACTTTCGTTGTGTACTATCTTTCATGATTCATGTATTTTCCATGGAAATTAATAATTTTTGTGAGTAGAAGTTTTTTTTAGGATGAGGGAAAATATGCTTTGAGCTATTCTAATGCACTGACAAGGAAAGAGCTTGAGAAGAGAAGCTGCACAAGAGTGCAATGTCCTACAATCATACTACGCTACTTAAGATTTAGAATAAAATCTTTTTGAATGAACTCAGCATTTTTGCCATACACCTACTCCTTAAATATTACAAAAAATATGAAACAGACACTGTTAATTATTATGTTTTATTGTTGAATTTGTGGTGTTTCATTGTGTACACCACTGTGGACACAGTGAAACATTTCATTTCATTTAATTTTTTGCTGATCAATTACACATTAATTTAAGAAACTATAAATGCCATCCGATACCCAATAAAATTACCTATATTATGCCTGTAAAAAACAAAAGGTGTATGAGACTTTGAATTTTTAGTGTTTCATTTGTGAACACATGACCCTACTGAATTCATGGTAATAGGTTGTGTGTCGATGTCCACCCTGTAAAATTATTTTTGGCATGGAACACCTACTTAACTTCGTTAAACTTTTAGGTAAAACAGGGCTTACAACTTGTGCGGTTCCAAGCACTGCATGTTACCACTAGGCTAACGATTATTTTGGCTGACTACTAAAATTAAATTATGCTGGTTATGAAGATCCGCAGCGTGAAGGTGCACGAAGGTGAGAAACTATCGTACCATGAACAATAACGTTAATGATTTAATTTTATAATTTGATTGTCTATTCTTTAGATTTAGACTGTTTGAAGTTTGATTCAACGTTTGTATTCAATTAGGTATTATTAAATAGTTTGTTTAAGTTTTGTGTGTCCTATTGGATAGTAGTAACTAGTAAATATTTTCACTTGAAGGGATGGAATTCCCTAAGCCGCGTCGGACGCTACGGGAAGCTACGCGCCGCTACGCGAGGCTACGCGATGCTACACGCGCCTAAGCGTAAGCGCAGCTACGCCCTGCTACGCGCTGTTACGAGAGGCAACTAGAGATTGCAACCCGGTATGTTTCTCAACCCGGCCGGGCCCGGTTGCATTCGTCGCCAACCCGGGTTGTGTTAGTGATGAAACCTTTAAAGTATTTTATGAAAATTTTCTATACAAGGAATGGAAAAAGATAATGATTCCAAGTTAACATTTATTTCAAACTGGCTTATGAACAATTATCACAATAATCAGTCTCTCTCAAGTCTCAAAATCACACTTAATTTACTTATGGACGGAAAGTAACATTAGTATTAGTTATTATTCATTTTTTTAGGTTTAAACAAGCAGGTCTTTCTCTTTACTCCTTATAGTGTCTATTTGAAAACATAGTACCTATTAAAATAAGAAACTAATAATGCAGCTTAGAGTACTAAACGTGTCATAACAACTTAGATTAGATAGATAGATAAACTTCGGTAGCTTTGGTACAAACAAAACAAATTCTTATTTGATATAAGTAAAATATTATGTTTTTTCTAAAACTTTGGCTATTATGACTAGTGAGTACCTATTACTATTACTAATTAAGCAAATAGCGACTTCTTATAGGTTAGCGTGTACTGTAACGAGTCCGGTGACCGGTCCCGGTAAGAATGGCCGGGCCCGGTGGGAGTCTAAAAGGGCAATCTCTAGAGGCAACGTGCTGCTACGCGAGGCCACAAGCGACCCTCTCCTCGGCGCTCCTGCTGCTGTGCACGGTTTAATATTTAATGTTTCTTATGTAGGTACACATAACACTTCCGGAAAAACGCATCAAAATCGGTTGCGTACCTAGCTTAGAAGAACAACGCGGTCACACAGACCGATGCGAAAAGTGACATTAATTTATATATGTATAGATTATAGATAGTTTGTAGCTAAGTAATAACAGCACGGGCCGATCTATTAGGTTAACCTACGCTTGCCGGGGTTTTCTGTGGATGGGTCATTCATCTTTACATACTGAACTCCTCCATGCACAGGAAACCACGTTAAGCCGTTTGTCCCGGTTGTCATTCGTGGATCTTTGACAGTAGTTACGGGTCGTCAGAAGCCCGAAAAAGACAACCAGTCTTACCAAGGCGTATCCTTATCGTAACAGGGTTGTGGAGGTCAGATAGGCAGTCGCTCCATGTAAAATACTGGTATTCAGCTGCATCCAGTTAGATTGGAAACCGACCCCAACATAGTTGGGAAAAGGCTAAGGCAGATTGATTTACATATAATAGATAGTAAAAATAGACATTATAGCAACTAGTATTGTAAAAGCGTGAATAAACAGATCAGCTTGCAAAATATTTTTGGTAAGTACCTACTTTTAATTGGTTCCTAATACCTACTAAAAAAATTGCCTATCCTAATTACCTACTTACCTACCAACAACGGAAAATGCCTATGCGTGTTACAACGTCGGACTATAATTCCGAATTTACGGAAAAACCTTATTAATTAAACCTGTCAAGTCATTTTTATTACGCAAACAAGTACTACCAATGGATACCTGTTTAATATAAAAATACTTTGTACAATAATTAGACACTTAAAATTAAAGACTAGCCTTGGCGTTAGAAAGTCAAACACTTCATACTTAAAACCAATTAAATATTTATTTTGGAAGAACCTATTCTCAATAACAATACTTGGTCACACACTCCATTAAATAAATTAGTAATTATTTATAGTACTTACAAAAGAGTTGGTGAAGTAAGTCAAAATACTGACTAATCGATGTGAGAACCAAAAAATACACAAATATTTAAGTTAACGATAAAAGAGTTCCTAAACGATTTCATCGCGATCATAACCGAGACTGCTATTAAGCAATTAATTAATTTTTGACATGGTAACGTAATAATGAGTAATGAAATAACTTTGTAACCCAATTAACATTGTATTTGCAAGCTAGAGTAAATTATTGCAAGTTATTGTAAATAGTAAAACAAACATTTCTGTAGGTTTGTAGGCAAATAGGTAAAAAGTTACGATAGCAGTTTGTAGGTATGTAAATATGTACCTAATTGTTGAAAGTAGGACGACAGTTAATGATGTATGTTATGTACATATATATTATTATATATTGATACGATTTCTAGATACTAATAAACTAACTTCAATCAATAATTTTTTTCACGACCCTTAAGAGTAGAACTTTATACGTTTCATGACTTCCACTTCCATTAGGGTCTTTATCATTTCCTGTGAATTACTTGGAATTCAATCAACTTAGGCACATGGCTTATGGTAGGTCGAGACTCTTTTCACAACCAAAGTAGGTACCTACCTACCATTGACACTGTTGAAAGCTCACTTCACCTAAGTTTTCACGTTGATATTTTTACAGAATACGTACCTAAGTTCTGTATTCTGTAAAAGTCTCAACGTGAAAACTTAGGTGAAGCGATCTGTATTGACAGATCGCTTCACCTAAGTTTTGTCAATAGTATAATGCCGATCTACTCTGTAAAAATCTCAAAGTGAAAAAATAGGTGAAGTGAGCTTTCAACAGTGTCAATGACGATCTATTTTGTAAAAATCTCAACGTGAAAACTTAGGTGAAGCGACCTGTCAATAGTGTCAATGCCGATCTATTCTGTAAAAGTCTCACCTTGAAAATTTAGGTGAAGTGATCTGTCAATAGTGTCAATGCCGATCTACTCTGTAAAAATCTCAACGTGACAAAATAGGTGAAGTGAGCTTTCAACATTGTCAATGCCGATCTATTCTGTAAAAATCTCAACGTGAAAACTTAGGTGAAGCGATCTGTCAATAGTGTCAATGCCGATCTATTCTGTAAAAGTCTCACCTTGAAAACTTAGGTGAAGTGATCTGTCAATAGTGTCAATGCCTATCTATTCTGTAAAAATCTCAACGTGAAAAAATAGGTGAAGTCAGCTTTCAACAGTGTCAATGCCGATCTATTATGTAAAAATCTCAACGTGAAAACTTAGGTGAAGTGACCTTTCAACAGTGTCAATGTCGATCTATTCTGTAAAAGTCTCACCTTGAAAACTTAGGTGAAGTTAACTTTCAATAGTGTCAATGCCTATCTATTCTGTTACCATGTTCACCGCGGGCCACACGCCCTGCTGGCAGGCGCTGCTGAGGAGCCGGTCGGCCGCCGCACGCACCGCCATATATCCATCGGCCAATTCATTGGTGGCCGCAGTACGTGAGTGGAACCACAGCCCCCTACATAATAGGTTACTTCGCGTGCGCGTGTGTGTGTAATAGGTCATATTTATGTATAATGTTGTGTGTGTTTGTTTATTTATTTTTTAAGTGTATATGGATTTTTATCTGGAAATAAAAAGATTTCATTTCATAATGTCACCTTGAAAACTTAGGTGAAGTGATTTGTCAATAGTGTCAACGCCGATCTATTCTGTAAAATCCTCAACATGAAAACTTAGGTGAAGTAAGCTGTCGACAGTGTCAATGCCGATCTATTCTGTAAAAGTCTCACCTTGAAAATTTAGGTGAAGTGATCTGCCAATACTGTCAATGCCTATCTATTCTGTAAAAATCTCAACGTGAAAACATAGGTGAAGTGGGCTGTCAATAGTGTCAATGCCTATCTATTCTGTAAAAATCTCTACGTGATAACTTAGGTAAAGTGATCTGTCAATAGTGTCAATGCCTATCTATTCTGTAAAAATCTCAACGTGAAAACATAGGTGAAGTAAGCTGTCAAAAGTGTAAATCCCTAGCATTAGGTGGAATGACAGCTTGCGATGACATTTTTACAGAATTTATCGACTGGCTAAGTATAAGTCGATGCATAACAAATGCATTACTAACAAATTTATGGACAAATGTCTGAAATAAATGATAAATTAAATTAAAATTAAATAACATCTAATTTATAGTACATTTAGTGCAGGATTTAATGTTATGAATAGTGTGTGAGTTCGTATATTGTCCATAAAGGAATTTGTAAGACAAAATACATTCATAGGCGATAAACTTGTTATATTGGTCGTAAGGTTTGGTTCCAAACTGGAGCAAAGTGACATTGTGTCGCTCGCGTAGGATAGACACTAGTCACGAGTTCGCGATACATGAAGGGCTTGTACATATCTATAGATGTCCCCTATCTAACTTCAACCACAAATAATTTTGTCCAAGATCACCAAATAAAATAAAAATCTACGTATTTAAATTTATAACTGTTCTCAGCGTAATGAATATAATGTCATAAGTCACGCACTTTATCTATACCTAATTAATAATTATGTAAGTACATACCTAACTAATAAATCAGAAATAATTTTGTAAGCATTTGTAATACTCTGAAACGTAATATGCCTACAATACGGTACAGTTTAGTGTTGTTATAGCCCAAGTAGCAAAATGTGGTCCTGTAAGTTTTCTAGGAGCATGTATTTTTTAGTCCTATAGAGATCCTATAAACGTTTATAGAATCGCATTTGGTCGCAGTTTATTGGACTTGTAGCTGCACCCCGCGGTTTCACCCGCGTAGACCGGGATAAAAAGTAATCCAGGGTATAAGCTATCTACATACCAAATTTCATCCAAATTGGGCCAGCTGTTTGAGCGTCAAGAAATAACAAACACAGACACATTCACAAAATTTATAATATTAGTGTGATTACGCCCTGTGGTCGTTTTAATATAGTCCGGTAAAGTGAAATTGGATTTTATAATATTATCTTATTATACGTGCTTCTAAGTAATGTAATGATTTACATCACGCTGACTAGTACTACAAGGGCATTCGTTATTCATTCTTTTTGATACGGTGACATGTCTTAAGAAAAAAATACCTACATTTTGATACAAGTGGAGAACGTTTGTTATTGCATTCGAGGCTGATTTTTGTTTTTGCGAGAACAAATGTCCACGTGAATCAAACGAAATTTTTCAATACACTTTTGAATAAATAAAATAAAATAACCGAAAATATTGAAGTATTATGAAACTATATGATTTAAATTTTCTTTTTTTTCCACGCTAAGCTTTCGCCAGGTTGAAGGAGAAGCAAAGGTATAAAGCCGATAAACAGCCTAATATGAAAAATAGAAAATTCAAATATTTTTGAGTATAGAACACAAATAAATGTTTTGTTCATAAAAAAAACGGTGAAGGAAAACATCGTGAGGAAACCCGTGCCTGAGAGATATCTATATTAATTCTCGACGGCATGTGAAGCCAAGTCAGAGAGAGACACCGGTGGTGCGGGCATAAATAAAAACTCGTGTCAGGTGGCCACACGAAAAAGAAAAAAAGATAAAAAGAAAATTAAAGAAGAAACGTTTTTTTTATTGTGATAATCATGGTTTTTGATGATATTCTATTTATAAACATTATTTAAATATTCAAAAAATATTAACGCCGTAAAGACGCATAATATCTCTTTGCCGAGATTAAAAAAAAAACATTCACCTCCGAATGGAGAGGACCGTCTCGCGCCAGTTTCATTTTGGCACTTTGCACCAGCAAGTGCCAAAATGAAACTGGTGCGAGGTGGTGGGGTGGTGCGAGGGTGGTGAATAGAGGCATTGAACCAATTTGGACTAAGTATAGGTATAAGTTATCTGTGGCAATTTTTATTCCCGCACACGTGTTGGAAAATGAAAAATCGCACGCGTGTGAAATACATTACATTGTGAACCTAATAGTAGTGCAATATGAACCAGTTTTCGAGGAAGTGTATTGAAAAAATATTATTTTGCTATCACCAGCAAAGGGAAAGTAATTCACATTATCCTAACTATCCTATCCTAATCCTAAATAATATTATAAATGCGAAAGTGTGTTTGTTTTGTTTGTAATGCTTTCACGCTAAAACGGCTGAACGGACTTGCATGGAATTTGGCACATGGGTAGACCATAATCTGTATAGGACATAGGATACTTTATATCCCGGTAGTACGTTTCCGCGGATAATTTCCTCCACGCAGGCGAAGCCCCGCGGCTTAACATAGGTAACTTTTGCCATTTGTCTGTAATTTATTCGATATTACATCGAATGAAACAAGACGTTAACAAAAGTAAACAATCTTATTAAATGCATTTATAAGGTCAAAAAGTTCTGTTCCTGTTAATCGTTTGACGACGGCGACGACGAAATAATGTTTACCTAGTAAAAGTAGGCTGAGAAAAGAGAGGGTAGTCGGATATACCGTATACCCAACTGTCATTCTATGGTCAATACTTGCGGTAGGTATATATGAAATGAAAACTATTTCATACTGGCAAATATCTAGGCTACTGCCCAACCCTATCTGATAACAGTTGATGTAGATTGTAGACCCTTCCCCAAATGTATCTTAACGACTTGCGGTAACCGATACGAGCCATGATAGAGCAACTTAGAGAAACCTACCTAAGTTTCTATATTGCTAGGTAGGTATACGAACTTTGAAAAACTAGTTTTTTTTATTACTTTTAAAATATTTGCTTGAGATTAACATTATTTTTATAATGGCGTCTTAGATGGCGGACTATACCTACCTAATATTGCCACAATCTTGAATAAAGTAGGTATCTTTATTGTTTGTTGTAACTTTATGTTATCAATCAACGTAACCACAATGCATAACACTTTTACGTGACAAAACAATGATGTGTCCAATCGATTGTTTTGGACAAAGAAATCGTGTCGAAAGCAGTTCCCCAGAACCGACTCTTGTGTTACGAAAAGAGATTCAATTTACCTTACCAAGGAGATTGATTTTGAACCTAATAACAATGCTACCTACGTAATTAATATCTGAGTGTATAAGAAATAGAAATTGTAAACGTAAAAGCCTCTAATTAAACAATTTAATGAGCAAAGTTTACGCTCAATCGCTTTTGCATTTTTCACGTTGTTTAGATTCCGCACGTTGAAATTATACTTAATAACGTCATGGACAAGTAGAGTAATTTCCGCGTAAACTCTCTAAATTCTTACTTGTTAGGGTTCACATTGTTTTTCATGTCGTTCTATGGTTTCGCAATTGACTTGCTATTTAGACGTTGCTAAATCTTGTTCAAGGCCGGAAGTATTGTTTGAAATTAAGTTGTACTTAGAGACCTACTACATTATTATTTGTTATGATGCAGCAAAAAAACGAACGTGATTCATACTAAGCGAATAATCTGGAACGAATATTACGCTTTATTTTTTTGTTAAATTGGCAAACTGAGCGTTAATCTGAGCATCAAGAATGATTTAGAAACAAGTTCAAAACACTTACCGGATGCACTCATTCACGGAAGGTATCTCGGCTAACATAATGCCGCGAGTGAAGCATTATTTATGGTCGTTTAGTTGAAAGTAAAATGAAATCAATCATACTCACTAATTGCATCTTGCACGAATTTTCCAATCTCCATGGAATTTAGAGAAAACATTCTCGTAGCAACATGAGCAAAACACATCGTTTACGGCACAGTGGCAGTTCGGAATACGTCACAAGTCGGTCGCACAATCGTTGTCGAAGGGAAAACTTAGTATCAACTCGAACATCGCAAATTACATAGAGTAAACCATCCACGTTAACTTTTACGCTAAGAATGTTGCGGCAAGTTGTCGAGGCCCGGAGCGCAGTGCGTGCTTGTGCTTGGTCAATGTTTGTTCACGCTGTGTTGGCGCCGCGCCGCCAGCGCCCCCCTGCGGCCACGTTGACGCAACCCGCTTGCTTGGCAAATGTACTCCATTGTAGCCACTAACATTACAACACAATACCTGCTGGAAACGCATAAAAACGCGAATCGAAGAAATGGACCCGTTACCTTTTTTGTTACATCAGTGACTATGTCTTGCGAATCTAAGCTTGATGCGCCATCTGGTGCTGTTATGCAGCGTCTACGTCCGCTCTAGTTGCAATTGCCATTATGTAAGATCCACTACCTGGTAATTCTGTAACTTTATCAAGATTCAGCATGTATCATATATTGTCACGTCCTACTTTTCATTTCGTTATCAGTATTTAAGATTCCAGGAACAGAATTCGTAGCCCGGCTACGGCGTAGCCTGAACGAAATGTTTAGGAACAGTTAGATTAGTTACGATTAATCTTTATCGAGGGTAGTTAGTCGGCACTGCAGGTGTTCAATATATTGCTAATACTGGCTATGCACCAGTACCTAGCGCCTGCATTGTCACTAGAGCGCGGATGGATGTGTCGGCGGCGGTTTTGTTCCACAATAATGACGACATACTCTGATAACGACGAAAACATGTTCCACGGGCAAACGGGCGCGATTGCGTTAAAGTTTCTAATTTGTTTTATTTACATTTAATTATTTCGTGGTACCTATATTAAGTGGGCATTATTTCAGCTGAAGAAAATTATATAAGAGCGACTAAGTGAATATTCAAATAATAAAATAAACTTAGCGTAGACTTTTTTCTACAACATTTGAACTCCGTAAAGTTTTCGTAATCAACTTTAGGCGCGTGTAAAAATAACAACTTAGGTAATTTGATCGTATTAAGTACCTACTGTGTTATTTTTTACATCTATCATAATATTTCATGTATTTCGCCTTGGGCCATTCACTGCGCTAATTGCTTTAGTGCAATTTATTATTACGTATTTCAATCCTTAATTAACACACTTCCTGTGTGATGTTATGATTACTTGCAGTTTACGACCCTCGACGTCGGGTAGAGATCCTCGGATTGTGCTAACGATAATCCTAACTAAGTAATATTTATAAATGCGAAAGTGAGTTTGTTTGTTTAAACGCTTTCACGCTAAAACTACTGAACGTATTTAGATGAATTTTGGCACATGGGTAGACCATGACTTACATTAGGACTTATACGTTTTATCCCGGTCGGACGTTCCCGTGGAAAAAATTCCGACCACCACGCGGGCGAGCCGCGGGCAAAAGCTAGTACACTATACTTTGTTGATGATCTAGGATTATTATTATGTTGCTATCTGGCTATGAATGCCTTGATTGTGATCTTTATTACACTAAGTTATTAATCTTGTAAACAGATAATGGTTAAAATTATCTAAAGATAAATTAGGTAAACTTTAGAGGTCCCATAAAACTATCGCAAGTTACTACCCATTATCCTATGTAAAAAAACATAAAAATATACTATACCTACCATAAAAAAAAAGTTCTCCGTCTATCATTACCTGTCGTTATGCATGCGGTATTAGAAACTTAGTGCTTCACTAAACTGTGTGAAAATCTTTATGAACTTAGTCGTTGTCGACGATGTCGCCGACAATCGCTAGCATTACATAAAGGCAGTAATCATTATTAGGCAAATGGCCAATAAAATAAGTACAACATCAAATAATGGTGCTGAACTGTTATGTAAGGTTTGGGCTAGAAAATTGCTCGTGAAAAAATCGATAATAGGCTAGGTAATAAAACAACATTTTGGCGCATGGATCGATTAGATGGTCTAAGTGAAGACCTGGCCCAACAGTAATTCATTAGTTTTTAGTTGGTGGACATGATTACGTGCGAGTCTGAACTGTTTTGAATTTTTCAGACGTTTAATTCGATAATAAGTTGCCAAAAAAGTCATGAATTCAGGATAGTTAAATGTGCTAGTTATAGTGTGATAGTTAGTGCAATGTGTTGGACGACAGACAGCCGCGGCGGGTTTACGGATGAGTGCTAACGCGTGCCCGTGTTCCAGAGGACACCGTAAAGTTTTAGTGGGTTATTAGAGTCCCACATAACTGCTATCTCCCCGTGGTAGTGCAGTATGCATGAGCATTTCTCCAAGATAAAAAAAAACGGTCAAGAGCGAGTCGGACTCGCGCACCGAGGGTTCCGTACCATCATTTATATGTAATTTTGGTTAATAATTTCTGAAAAACTGCTATTTAGAGACATCGTTTTATTTTTCCTGTAATCTATAGGCATATAAACTTCTATCACATAGAATAATTTCAGATTTTTTTTAAACATATTTCATCAAAAGTCGACAACTATGCGGCCTAAAAAAAAAAGAAAAAAAAATGTTTGAAAACGTGCAAACAGCGTTCTTTCATGATACCCCACACGCCCTAGGAATTTTTAAGACCCCCTTTCAGCCCCTGTTGCAAAAAAACATATGCATTTTTGTTTCTTTCTTATTTGTAAAATAGTTGGGCAAACGTCATCTAAAACTGTGCCTTTAAAGTTGATAGCATTAGTAGTTCTTGAGATATCCAGCTGTGACAGACAGACAGACTGACTTACACCATAAGGGTTATATGATGATTTCCAAGTGACCTTCTTGAATAGTCTTTCTTCAGCCCTTAAAAATGGCTTAGGTAATTTTCATTCATAGCTTGCAGAGCAAGCAAACTGAAGTGGCAGTGGGCTGCCCTGTTTGTCGAAAGACCGATGGCCGATGGAGCAGACGAGTCCTGGAGTGGAGATCGATACTATCGGCAAGCGTAGCGTAGGACGCCCCCCAGCTAGACGGACCGACGACCTTAAGAAGGTGGCTGGGACAGACTGGATGCGGAAGGTGCAGGACAGAGTGTTGTGGCGCAACCTGGGAGAGGCCTATGTCCAGCAGTGTACTGCGGTAGGCTGAGTTGATTGGTTGATAAGTAATTTTCATTCAGGAAATTACTGCAGTGACATTTCACTCATGCCTCTCCACATTATCTTTGAAGGTCATAGAATGTCTTGAAATAACACTCTTTTCAAAATGTGGGCTAACTTTTTGCAATCATATGAGCACATACCGAAAACATAAGCGTTAAAATAAAGTTAAACAAATTCGATCCAGAACGGAATTCTTGTTATAATTCCGACTCAAACTTATCGCGGTCCCGCCTTATATGAAAAACAAACCTAGTATTACACCGGTTCGTTTTGTATTAATTCATACGTAGGAGAACACGTTTTGTTTCGCCAAATCTAGAGAATTACAAATATGTAGGTACCTATTTATTTTTATTTCTAAACCATCCGGTACAGTTTTAAGTCTACAAGTAGGTCTGTTAAATGAAATCTTGATGATTCATTATTTTAATTACGATTCCAATCGTTTGGTTTCCTTTTATATATAATACTAGCTTTTGCCCGCGGCTTCGCCCGCGTGGATGTCGGAAAATATCCAATGGGAACGTTCATGTGGAAAACATAGGGCATATCCCTAACTTAAGAAATGCTGGGTTTCCCATGCAAACTTTCATCCCTTTTATCACCCCTTGTAGGATTATGTTTTAAGACAAAAAGTAGCCCATGTCCTTTCCCAGGATGCTATCTATAGCCTTGCCAAATTTTATCGAAATCCGTGCAGTTTTGTAAATTTTAAAATCAACCCCTATTTTACCCACTTAGGGGATGATTTTTAAAAAACGCTGACCCGCATATTTCTTTATTTCCTATCAAAAGCCTACATTTTAATTTTCACATCCCTTACTTAAGAAATACTGAGTTTCCCATACAAACTTTCATCCCCTATAGATATCACCCCTTGTAGGATTATGTTTTAAGACAAAAAGTAGCCCATGTCCTTTCCCAGGATGCTATCTATAGCCTTGCCAAATTTTATCGAAATCCGTGCAGTTTTGTAAATTTTAAAATCAACCCCTATTTTACCCACTTAGGGGATGATTTTTAAAAAACGCTGACCCGCATATTTTTTAACTTCTTACCAATAGCATAAATTTGTTATGCCTAACTTAAGAAATACTGGGTTTCCCTTACAAACTTTCATCCCCTATATCACACCCTGTAGTATTATTTTTGAAAAAAATAGTATCCAATGTCCTTTCCCAGGATGCTATATAAAGCCTTGCCAAATTTTGTCGAAATCCGTGCAGTTTTGTAAATTTTAAAATCAACCCCTATTTTACCCACTTAGGGGATGATTTTTAAAAAACGCTGAACCGCATATTTCTTTATTTCCTATCAAAAGCATACATTTTAATTTTCACATCCCTTACTTAAGAAATACTGAGTTTCCCATACAAACTTTCATCCCCTATATCACCCCTTGTAGGATTATGTTTTAAGACAAAAAGTAGCCCATGTCCTTTCCCAAGATGCTATCTATAGCCTTGCCAAATTTTATCGAAATCCGTGCAGTTTTGTAAATTTTAAAATCAACCCCTATTTTACACACTTAGGGGATGATTTTTAAAAAACGCTGACCCGCATATTTCTTAACTTCTTACCAATAGCATAAATTTGTTATGCCTAACTTAAGAAATACTGGGTTTCCCTTACAAACTTTCATCCCCTATATCACCACCTGTAGTATTATTTTTGAAAAAAAATTGTATCCAATGTCCTTTCCCAGGATGCTATATAAAGCCTTGCCAAATTTTGTCGAAATCCATGCAGTTTTGTAAATTTTAAAATCAACCCCTATTTTACCACTTTAGGGGATGATTTTTCAAAAACGCTGAACCGCATATTTCTTTGTTTCCTATCAAAAGCATACATTGTAATTTTCACATCCCTTACTTAAGAAATACTGAGTTTCCCATACAAACTTTCATCCCCTATATCACCCCCTGTAGGATTATTTTTTAAGACCAAAAGTAGCCGGTGTCCTTGCCCAGGATGCTATATAAAGCCTTGCCAAATTTTATCGAAATCCGTGCAGTTTTGTAAATTTTAAAATCAACCCCTATTTTACCCCCTTAGGGGATGATTTTTCAAAAACGTTGAACCGCATATTTCTTAATTTCCTACCAATAGCACAAATTTGTTATCCCTAACTTAAGAAATACTGGGTTTCCCTTACAAACTTTCATCCCCTATATCACCCCCTGTAGTATTATTTTTGAATAAAATAGTATCCTATGGCCTTCCCCAAGATGCTATATAAAGCCTTGCCAAATTTTGTCGAAATCCATGCACTTTTGTAAATTTTAAAATCAACCCCTATTTTACCCCCTTAGGGGATGATTTTTCAAAAACGCTGAACCGCATATTCCTTTATTTTCTATCAAAAGCCTACATTTTAATTTTCACATCCCTAACTTAAGAAATACTGAGTTTCCCATACAAACTTTCATCCCCTATATCACCCCCTGTAGGATTATTTTTGAAAAAAAAAGTAGCCTATGTCCGTCCCCAGGATACTATCTATAGCCTTGCCAAATTTTATCGAAATCCGTTCAGTGGTTTAGGCGTGAAAAGGTAACAGACAGACAGACAGACAGACAGACAGACAGACAGACAGACAGACAGACAGACAGACAGACAGACAGACAGACAGACAGACAGACAGACAGACAGACAGAGTTACTTTCGAATTTATAATATTAGTATGGATTTAACTAGTTAACCCAACAGACGTTGTCCTGTCCTCAATAATTCATACAAAATTCCCATAGAAAATGGACTTTCAGTTTTCCCGAAATTAGTCACCGGGAAGCTTGTACCCTATAGGTTATAAGATGATCAGTCACGAGTGGAGTGGGACTCTACATTGAGGCTCAATCTGCCTTTTCGTCGGCTTCCAGTCTAACCGGATGCAGCTGAATACCAGTATTTTACATGGAGCGACTGCCTATCAGACCTCCACAACCCAGTAACTGGGTAATACGATACCCCTAGGTAAGACTGGTTGTCAGACTTTCAAGCTTCTGACGACCCGAAACGACTGTCAAAGATCCAAGAATGACTGCCGGGACCAACGGCTTAACGTGCTTTCCGAGGCACGGAGGAGTCTCGGTATGTAAATATGGTCACCCATCACTGACCAACCCCGGCAAGCGTAGCTTAACCTGATGGATCGACCCGTCCGGCTGTTATTACTCGGCCACGAGCTCCTCTCTACTCTACATAGAGGATAAAGAACTTAAAGACATCATGAGATTTTCGAAATTATTTTCAACTAGCAATTTGTGCGCGGCGTCGCTCACCGCGTCGCGCGTCGCCCGGGAGTTTCCGGTGGATTTTTCGGAAAATTTATTTCATAGGTACAAACCTTGTCCTGACAAAAATTACGAACCCAATAAAAAAAAAAAAACAGCCGAATCGGTCGAGCCGTTCTCAAGTGAGATTTGATACCTCAAGCTCTTTCTGAGTAAAAGAGACTTATCACAAGGACAGACAGACTAACACACTACAAAGTTATCCTAACACTAGAACTATTCCGTTTTTGCCATAAAAGGTAAGGAACCCTAAAAACACATTTGATCCCATTACAAACGAATTCACTGTTACTGATACCTGCCAGACCAAATATTGAACCAACTCATCCAAAAACCACACCGCTGTGGGACCGCCACCCGTCACCACAAATATTTATAAAAAGATGAATGAAACGTTCTCCGTTAAAGAAAGTTTCGTTTCGTGTATTCTACAATGTCATGACTTGTCAGCATTCATATTTTTGTAATGACTGTATGTACTTCGAATCAATTTTTGGTTAGGAATACTTAGGGCCCTCGCCCACGGCGACTTTTTGTAGCGATGCTGTCGTGCGTTTACGAAATGCGCGACTGCATCGCTACTAACGCGCGTTAGTCGCATTTGCAACGCGCTACTAACGCGCTACAGTATCGCGACTGTATCGATGCAAACGCGCGACCGTGTCGGACGACATCGGGGAGAGAACAGAGGGAGGGTGGCGCGTGAGTGGAGAGCCGAGCTTTCGTTGCCTACGCTTCGGCTGCTTACGTAAAAGCAGCACCAAAGACAACGTGACTAATGTTGCCTCAACGGAGTCCATCTTGCAACTGTAGCGATCGCAGGTATTTTTGTGCCGTTACTGAATCGCGTTTGCATCGCGACAGAAGCGCAGCAGTATCGCGTTTGCATCGCGACTGAGTCCGGGCCCGTGGGCGAGGGCACACAGCTAGCGACCGCTTCGCGACTGTATCGATGCGGACGCGCGACAGCATCGCTACTGCCGGTCGATTCTGTAAAAATCTCACCGTGAAAACTTAGGTGAAGTGAGTTTGTTTTTGCT
Source organism: Cosmia trapezina (assembly GCA_905163495.3). Lineage (NCBI taxonomy): Eukaryota > Metazoa > Arthropoda > Insecta > Lepidoptera > Noctuidae > Cosmia > Cosmia trapezina. The sequence continues at coordinate 14,482,377 of LR991038.1, forward strand.
AGGAATTGACACTATTGACAGCTCACTCCACGCTCACTTCACCTAAGTTTTCACGGTGAGATGGTTACAGAATCGCACTGCAGCATCCCTACAAAAAGTCGCCGTGAGCGAGGCCCCTATAACTTGACAACTTTATTCGCTAGACGAGGTCTGTTTAATTTTTGTTAAAGTTGCTGACTGTTGTGAAATTATAACATTTATAATCTCAACGATTAGGTACTTGAAGAAAACAATGAAGTAGCTAACTCAAAACTGATTTTTATTGTATCTTTTATGAAAACATGACTCAGAATTCTCTCCTTGAAAGCCAGACTTAAGGTGAGTAATATAGTCGTCGACCCGTAATCCCGCCAGCGAATATTTCAAAATTTCCGCTGATAAAGTTGCGTTATGTAAAAATTAATTATTATTTTAAAATTTAAAAATTCACATTTGTAAGCTATGAGATTTACCAATACATATTATCGTCGCCAAGCCGTGAAAATAACACTTGTAGTTTAGAAGCAGCCGGTCGATTCTGTAAAAATCTCACCGTGAAAACTTAGGTGAAGTGAGTTTGTTTTTGCTAGGAATTGACACTATTGACAGCTCACTCCACGCTCACTTCACCTAAGTTTTCACGGTGAGATGGTTACAGAATCGCACTGCGGTAGCGAATTTAAAGTTGAAAACATCCACATTTGCATATTTTTTTTCATGGTATCTAATGTTGTTTAAAATTTTCAAATGTTCAGATTGAAGTGTTTACATATCAAAATTTCGTATATATATTTTTTCTGGAATTTTATGTAGGCTCATTTAATAGCATTAGGCTCCCAAAAACGACCATTTCACGTCTATATTATAATGCTCACCTATATTATAATACTCGCCTTAAATGTTTAATGAAAGAGCCATACTTACTTAACTAAAGTTGTTTTTATTAGGCTCCCTCTTACTAATGTGTACGTACTTACGTAGAGCCAATGATCTTTTCTTCCTGAATTTACACAGTTCGTCAAATCGTCAGATATTCCTGTATACTTGTTTCCAGTATAATATTTAAACTGTCATACCTTTTATTGCTCTGTAAAGGTTCCAAAGAAATCGCGACATCGTATGAATCCCTGCCATTTCGCGGTATCCTCCTAACTATTGATCAGACGAAAGTATGCGGTGTGGTGCTTATATTTATCGGCTCTCGGACTCGGCTGTCCGAACCGGCCCAGCAACCTTGCCTCCCGTGGAGGCCACTTTTTGTTCAACTCAACGGTTGCCATTTATTGCCTCTTATGTGTAAGCAAAATGCCAAGTTTTCGACGGCTAATAATTAGTGCACCGTGTGTATCAAGGAAACAAAAGCAATAATCGAATACAAGAAATAAAGGATACATGATTCCTTTGTTAAAGATATTGCTGATAAAAATAAGATCTAGGATACATAAATAAAGAAAAACTTTTTTACAAAAACAAAAACCGACTTCCAAAAAAAACACTACAAAGTGAAAAATAACTTTAATTTCGGAAGTCAGTGTCTTTGGATCTGTATTTTAGTTTTTTGCCACCGACTTCCGAAATTAAAGTTATTTTTCACTTTGTAGTGTTTTTTTTGGAAGTCGGTTTTTGTTTTTGTAAAAAAGTTTTTATTTTTCACTTTTTAGTGGTTCAGTTTGTAATTTATCTAAGTTACAATAACCCAATGTCAACTGCTCATCACGTTTTACAAAATGTTGCTTTTCCCGATGCAGGGACGGTAATTGTTGAGGAGTTCTCCTAGTAAGAACCAGGAGAAATGGAGCTCATGGTGAAGTCACCATTACCATTATTTTGACGAGCATAAACCATATTAAAGTAATCGAATCGCTACCTGTGATATACTTAGATATAATTGAGTATTTCCGATGGCCCTCTGTGGTCTTCATCATCAGTTCCAGTTCACCGAATGGTACTTTCCGAGAGCAAATGCACGAGTTACTATAAAAAATACCGAAATCGATATAGGTGTGCCCATAAAATTTGAGGGTTTCCCTCGATTTCCATGGGATCCCATCGTCAGATCCTGACTTGATGATCATGGGACCACTTGGGAAGTATACCCTTTCGAACAAAAAAAGAAAAATCCAAATCGGTCCAGCCATTTTCGAGTAATCGGGGCACAGAATTCTTAAGTGAAAAAAAAAAATTGAAACTTAGACTGAATTAATGTTTTAAAATAAGAATTATGTTTGGTTTTTTTTTGTTGTAGATTAGAAAGTGGATTAATTAATCCGTAATTTTTCCTACTGGTAAAATATGGCTGAACCTATTCCCTGTATCACCGTTACAACATGGTAACAAAACATGGTAACAATATTTGCAAAATAAAATATCTTTTATCTTTATCTATAGACAAACTAAATATTTTTGACATGCTGCACCTGCATGACTAAAAATGAATCCTGATATACCTGTTATTATTTGAACAATTTATTGTGAGCCTCTAATAGTACTTAATATCTCCTATAAGTTAGTGCTGGCCACAGAGTACTTTTACTTATTTTAGGTGCTGGCAAATGAATTTGATAGTCAATGTCGTGAGTTTCGACATTCTACAATTTCATTTCAAGATAGTCAGATGGGTAGACGAGGCCAGATTGGCAGACGCATAGCAATAATAATAATAAATAAATAAATATCCTTGGACATTTTCACACAACGCCATCTAGTCCCAAGCTAAGCAACCTAATGCTTGTGTTATGGTAACGAGATGGCTGATAAACTACTTATATACATTTTTTTTTTGTAAATACATACATATTATAGATAGAAAAACACCCAGACTCGGAACAAATACTTGTAGGTCTTACAAATATTTGTTCCGTGCGGGAATCGAACCCGCGACATGCTGCGCAGCAGTCAATCGCTCAACCACTGCGCCAACCGTGTCGTCAATAGCAGGGTATGATTGTATCCGAGTGACAGACTAGGTAAGCAGGTATAGAAATGAAGCTTGTAGACATTTTGATACTACACCGGAGATGCAGTGTGGACGCAATCACACAAATGATCACAAAACACCAAAATGTGTGGGCTCACTCGACTCTCTGTGAAGTAATAGCCCAACAGACGGATGTTACTTTAACGATGGTCGGAATAAAAACAGCGTTAGACTGGGCAGCTATCGATAACATTTAATTAACGAGCGATCGAGCTATTTATGTATGTTATCTATGGTATTGACGCAAAACATCAACGCGAGCTCCCTGCTTGAATGCGCGCTCTCTCCACCTTTCCCGAGAGCTATGAACATTTGCATGCACATGCATTTGACTCAATCATAATTAAGCACATCAGATAAGATAATAAATTCTAACCTCATAACGCGCATCGTGGCCGAGGAATTAGATGATCGTGCAGCTAAGTATAGTGCAAGTATTGCGATCATCTAGATCACTGAATATGTAAAGCATTTGCAATTTTGCAGGAGTTTGTGGTTTCGCTTTGTGTGGTAATTAGTTTTTATCCGGTGGCTCCATCTGTTCGTGATGAAAGCAATTAATATTAATTTCTTTTTAATTATGTTGGTGGCACTTATCTTAGAATCTTTGCTGTTGTGAACTCTAGAGTTGTGGCGACATTTATTGTTGTTTTTTGTATTATAACTTCTGTTCATACCTACAACAAGAATAAGCACCAACGTTCTCACTACTGGGACACAGGCTTTAATCTCTGTGAGAAAAATCTAAAAAATTTAAATGTTATCTTAAACTGAATTTGAGTTCGAAGCACTCGTATTTAGATTACATTCAAGTAGTCGTAAAATATATAAATTAAGAGAAATACAGCCTGTATTTCTCTTAATTTATATATTTTACGACTTTTTAACTAAATTAAATTACTTAGTTTAACTAAATTAAACCGTAAAAATATGGAGATCATAATAAAATTGTAACAGGCGTTCTTTTATGAATACCTATTGGTACGAATATTTTAAATCGATAGGTAAAACAAAAAAAAATATCGCAAAATCGGAAAAAGAAATCCAATGAACGACTAAATAAACAGGTTCTACAATACTTTACGCATAATAATCAAGAGTAGTCTGAGTCACAAGTAGATATTGCCTACTTATCTGACATTGACCTAACTACGTATTTGCATATTATGTTTTCTTAAGAAAACATTTGCATTGCTTCAACAAATTCAGTTAACCATTCTAAAGTTTCGTTTTCTATTTTTCGATGGAAATAGAGCGTGTTTAATTGTCAATACCGTCAAACACCATTGTTAGGAAAGTCAGTATTTATTTCATTTTCTTAGGGGATGCGCTGTGGTAGCCCGCGATACTCTTGCATGTTTGCACGTCCGTGTCTGGTTGTATCTTGATCAAAATATGATAAGCGACAATAAAAATATGTATTTCCATATTTTAACCATAAAAATCATCAATATATCTTTCTAAGTTGGATTTCCTACGAATTGGTCGGATTTCAAAAATCAGGCTAGGCAGATGATTAATCTATACAGCGACCTACTAAAAAAAGGATCCGAAAGACGATGAGTAATATAATTTGCAATCTTGAATATAAGGCTTAAAAACGATTTCTAATTATCAATTACAGCTAGACAATAATAGTTATTTATGCAACTGACGTATAATAAGGGGTATTAAAACACGAATGTGGGTTTGATAATAGTATCACATGAGTGTTTTAATACCTAATTATGTACAGTTGCATACAAGACTTTATCTACATCCATGTTATCAATCCTCTATAAAAGGTTCTGAAACAGTTTTTTGCAATACTAACACTCGTATCGAACATGGCGGCCGGCGTCATAGTATACGACGTGAATTCGAATAAGTTCTTTTTTTAAATTACGGTGCTGTTATAGTGAAACGCACGTGCATTACAATGTTCTTTTTTTGAAAACGAGTTGCATTATGAAATTCAGTACAACATTAAAGCACCAGTTTGGATGCTATTATGGTTACCATGGTTACTATGACACTGGCTGTTTTAATGTTGGCAATAAGCTAACTGTTTCAGAAACTTTTATAGAGAATTTATAGCATGGGTGTAGATAATAGTACATTATGATATAAGAGCGGTAAGTTGAAAATTACAGCCGAGGCGATATTGCTAGCCCGAGCCGTAGGCGAGGGCTACAAGAAAGCAGAGGCTGTAATTATCAAAGCGCACGTATGTCATACGACGTTTTATAACATATTTGCGAGGAAATAAATAAAACTCGTACTTTCTTAAACGAATAAATCTTTAAAAACACACTTTCTGAAAATGAATTTGCATCTTTGCTTGTTTTCCATACGTTAGGCTTTTTTGCTGCCTGTGAGACTTCTGGCAGTGTCGAATGAATAAATTCATCATTACTTGACGACATTTTCAAATAAAAACAATACAGCGAAAAGAAAAAGCGCGCGGAATAGTTTTTACTTGTTCACAAATTAGCGATGCGCACGCATCAGCGCTTTTTTTTTAAGGCAAGGGCACAAAAACAGCCAGTATTATTAAAGTAAATTAATATTTTTTTGTTTTTGTTACAGATAAATGGTTGTAATTTATTGTCAAAATTAATTATTTTATTTAATTAATTTAAGAATTAAATGTTTAACATTTAATTCTTTAATTTTATTTTATCCCAAAGTTAATTTTATTCATAAAATGTTGACCACTTTTCTGACATAAAAACTCTTTGCTAAGATTTAAAAAAGTACCGTTCGTTTTAGACGGAGCATCATGATAAACAGTACGTGTTACCTTATTAAAAAGAAACTCGTGCGTTTTACTTTACGATAACGCACAAGTACGTAATGACATACATTACGATATTGAAATTGGTGAAATAAGAGACCCTTTACGAGCAAATGTGTTATAAACACGTTTACTGGCCTATGTGTCTGTACAAGTGTGGTGTAAACGCAGCATGATGTTTGTAATACCCACGGAACAAGGCGATAGATAGCGATAATGTCAGCTTATCATAACTTATCTACGACAATCGATAATGCGACCGAGTTTTGATAATAGGAAATGTCTTTTTGGAGGTGCACTTACCAAATATGTATTTTTTAAAATAAAAACTGTTTAAGTACTCTATAATACTTGAATGTGGTCGTTCAAGTACCTGGATCAACTCTATACGTCATATCTAAACTTTGATGATTACTTCAAAGAGTCACTTTCCCTCCCTTTCCGCAAATACCTACCAACCTTGGTCTCAACGCTTTGCTTCGAATTGTAGAAATGACAACAGTTATTGTAAATCACCAGAAACCGATTTACATGGTGTGACACTCAACAAGTTTAGAAGATCAGTCTCACGGGAGTGCACAAAACCAATTAATACCTAAATATTTTTTTGTAAATTCAATTTCAATTTAACTAATAGTTAACCTAGAACTCTATGCTCATAAACCTTATTATAGATATCTTTCACACTCATCGTTTATAATTTTATTAATCTTATTGCAAATAGCTATGTATTTCATTTTCTATCTAAATTATTTTTTGTATTTTCATTTGTACTTTGTTGTCTTTATTGTGAATGTAATAGGCCAGCACTTTTATTTTATTATTGTTTTATATAATTCCTTTTATGTACCTAGTACCTAGTGCTGTTGATGTACTAAATGAATGAATAAATAAAAGAATGACTAAAATTATTCATTGTTCGAAAACAAACAAAAGAAAGCAGAAAACAATTGAAACAAAATGGCTCGATGAGGTCCACAGATCAAATGGAGAAGAACTATGAATGCTACCGATCGTTTGATCCCCAACGTTTTGTCTGAATTTCCGATTTCAGACACCGAGGTCTAGTTTTCCAATTTTTGAAAATTAGAGGAAAATAATAAAACCGTCGGAGGTACTTATTATCTTGAGAAAATGACTAGGTAGTAGTAGGTAGCAAAAAGCTGTAGGAAAATTGCTCAAATATGTCTGTGTCAACAAAGAGTTATCAGTACTAATAACGTGTCCTTATACGATACTTAGTACCTACCAAGTATTCTATTTCAAACTACGTAACTTTAAAAGGGCCAGCATGATATGCGATTTTGCTTCACACGTTGTATATTGAAAAGTAATTCGTCACGTCGATAATAACAGAACTAATCTCAGAAAATCAATTGTAACATTCAAGGTCACTTTGTAAGTAAAGCCACATTGCATTGTGATTTGTTTTATACACCGCTTTTAGCTTCCCCCCTTTTACCCCTACCCCCTACCCTACCCTTTTACCGCTTTTAGCCCTTTCCATTTGAATAAAAAAAAAAAAAAAAAAAAAAAACCGCTTTTATGTAAATTACAATACCTAATGTTTAACGTTAACATGAACTGCAAAGGAGAATGGAGTTTCTTCATCATGATGTATGTACCTATGTAATAAATAACTTAGCTATTTATATTTGTACGCCGATGAGGCAAAACATGACAGATATATATATATTTTTTTTAACATCTTGCATGCCATGTGTGTATACTTATGTTTTGGACAAATAAAAAATCTTTATCTTTATCTTATCTATAAAGATAACATCATCTCATCGAGCCATTTTGTTTCAATTGTTTTCTGCTTTCTTTTGTTTGTTTTCGAACAATGAATAATTTTAGTCATTCTTTTATTTATTCATTCATTTGGTACATCAACAGCACTAGGTACTAGGTACATAAAAGGAATTATATAAAACAATAATAAAATAAAAGTGCTGGCCTGTTACATTCACATTATCTTCATCCCATTCTTCTCGATAGTAAACTATCTTTTGGATGTGCAAAGCATAATCAGACTACAACGTCCACAGCTGGGACACAAGCCTCCTCTGTAAAAGGGACTGGGCGATCCACCACGCGGGCCTAGTGCGAGTTGGTATGGAATGGGCAATTCAATTCAATATTTTTTCCTGTTTTTGACATTCAAAGTGCCTTTGGTCGTCTGATTGAAATATCTAAACGATTTGAATATTTTGTCCTGAATTATTTGAGAAAGAGATCAGTCATCGAATCTGACTCGGCTGGGCAGCGTTCAGGATCGGGAAGCTACGCAATATCTTCTCGTCTCACATACCGCAGTGTCTCGATACGTGAAATGAAAGTCTTTGACCAGTGCGTGTTGCCAGTGATGACCTACGGCACTGAAACGTGGTCGCTCACAATGGGCCTTATCAGAAGGCTAAAAGTCATCCAAAGGGCCATGCTACGTGTTCGAATAAGAAATGAAGAGATCCGCAGGAGAACCAAGCTAACCGACAGCCCGAAGAATTGCCAAACTTAAGTGGCAGTGGGCAGGGCACATTGCTCGCAGAACATAGGGGCAATTCTCGTACCTAAAAACATTCACAATCTCATGCCAGCGTCAATCAAATGTCAAAAATGTAGGTAAACGCTATACAATTTTTGACAGATTGAGACTGAAATGAGATTGCGAACGTTCTGGAGTGAAGGCGTTCCACAAGGTGGACCGATGACCTTTTGAAAGCCGCAGGAAGCCGCTGGATGCGGGAAGCCCAGAACCAGTTGAAGTGGTGGTGCTTCGGGAGGCCTACGTCCAGCAGTGGATATCTTTCAGCTGAAATGATGATGATGATTTGACTTTTGAAAATTAGGTTAGTGGGTGAATGAATAGGAGGAAAATATTTCACAATATTACATTGTGTAGGTATTACTGAGTCAACGTATCGACAGTAAGATGACGTTATTTTTAAATTTTGAACTGTTTTATGTGATGAATTCATGATGATTGTGTGATTTTTTCTTTGATTGTTTCTTTTAAAGGCGAGGCTTGTGGCTAAGTAATAACAGCCGCATCTGTCAATCAACCAAGTTAAGCTACGCTTGCCGCGGTTGGTCCGTGGATGGGTGACGATCTTTACATACCGTTGGTCCCTGCTGTCATTCGTGGATCTTTGACAGTCGTTACCGGTCGTCAGAAACCAGAAAGTCTGACAGCCAGTCCTACCAAGTAACTGGTTAGCAGACTGGAAGCCGATCCCGAATAGTTGAAAATAGGCTAGGCAGAAGATTGTTTCTTTTAAAATGTATAAATAATGAACAATGTATAAATAACAATACTATGCTGTATGTGGCATACCAGCTTGAAAGAACACTGGGACAATGAGTTGGGGTCCAACTTTTATTTTATGAGGCAACTACCTAGCCTAGCGATATGATTTATCAGCATGCATGTCTTAATTATTATAATTTATAATAATTATTATTCTAAGAGTCTGCCTAAGATTTTATTTAGTTTTGATTGTTTTCACCGTTTTAATTGCTTGTATGTTTATGTTGCCTGTATTTATATGTGAGACGTTGTATGCCAGTTTATTTCTAATTATGATATTGTAATGAATGCGCTTTTACCTGCTTGGTATATTATTATGTTAAAATAATAATTCTGTTCTGTATAAATGGTAAAATGGTTTTCCTCAAAATTATCCCTCTACAAAAATAGCTTCGCAACATTCCTTCGTAATGTTATTTTAATGAAAGCGCCACTTGTAAGTTGTAGTAGATTCTCGGCAGCCTGAGTTGTGTTTGTACAGTAGGGTAATGTGCGGGGGTACTATCAGCACATCTTGAGACGAAGTGCGTCTATTTTTACCGCGCGGCTCGCTAGCCGGCCTAGCCGGGGATGGGGCAACGACCATGCGATGCATCGACACGGTTAATTTAAAAAAAGTCATTGCCCCTAAGTCATTATCGACACTCTAACACAAATTCCTTCACAAACTGTCTTAAAAAGAACTAAATGAATTTTTATTGTTGTATTTTTCAATATGCACCTATAGATCGAAATGGAAATAAGATCCATATTTGACTGTTTTTTACGTATACCTAATGTTTTGGTGTTAAATAGTGAAGCCATAACAAAGGAAAATAACTAATTCTTTATTGTTATTTATGTAAGATAACTTAGTACTTAGCCATTGTCATTGACATGAGTCCTTTCTTTCAAGTTGTATGCAAGATGTTCCCGATGCGATGACGTTGATGTCTTTCATATTGAGAAACTAAAATTTCTTATTAAAATTAATTATTGCGATATGACTTATTATTTTATAATAATCTTAATGATTTTTTTGCTCTTCTTAATGTGATGGTTTTTCTTTAAACTATTTTTTTGCCCCTAAAAAAATTTTTCATTGTTCAATTTATTTTGTGAAGTAGCGCATTTTTTATGATTATGACTAATGTCAGAGCTATTTCAATGGGTTTACTTTAACGGCTGCATACATGACCGCTACAAATGTTTACGTATTTATTCAGAGTAAAAGTAATATCAGAACCAAATATTAGTACACGACTGACACGTACCTATTAATTATGAATTATGAATGCGGCATAGGCAGTAAGTGTTGCCTGTTACGGCAGCTAGTTAGACGTTACAGTGAACAAAGCGCGGACGTTATACGATTTTCGGCCATCCGTTTATACGTTACGTATAAGGCTTCATAGAAATAATTGTTACAAAGTGTGTTTCCTTCTCGCTCACACATGCGTGTGCGTCTCTTGCGCACGACGCTACGTCATCGCAGAAACCAGCCAGCCAATTGACCGGTATACTGCCAACCTTCAGTTTTTTTATTTATAACTCGCTCTGGCTGGGTAAGTTATGCTGCGTTCAAACGACGGTTACCTGTCGACTTGCCTTTTTCCTAAAAGGACAGTAGCTGCAAGAAAAAAAGGACAGTTGAAGTACCTAACTGAATGTTTTATTTATGTCTTGTGTGGGTGTGTCGTAAATGTCAGTCAAAGAATTACCTACAGTCATCACAATTGGGCAGTAGTATCCGCGTGCATCTTTCTACAAGTGCTAATAACAGGAAACTTGATTACTTATCCATATAATTATGATAAAATCATCGCGTGAACCAAATAACTGGTTATTCTTCACGTTAGTAAATTTTTTTTACACATACTTATAATAAAATCTACTGATCAACAGTAAGCCGACGGACGTTAAGTCGCAGGGACGTAAAAATATCGCGGCGGGGTTTTATAGCGCACTGTATTTTCAATTCAACAGAGTGCATCACAACGCGTCGAAAATACACACTGTTGGATTTTCAAGTCTCGACGCTAAGCAATGCGTTAAAATCCAGTGCTCGAAAAAAATTAGCCGCGATATTTTTACGTCGTGATTGAGTTAGCCGACTTTAGCGAACGTCGGCTAACTCAATCATTTGAACCACCCACTTCTCCCTCCCTACCCTCTCACCCTCTCCTGTCATCGCCCTCACCACCCCCTGTCACCCCATCACCACATCCACTTCCCGCTAACCTCCCCCTTCACTGCCTCCACTCTCCCCCTCACCAACTCCTCCTCTTTCCTTACCACCCCCTCCCAATAGCACCCCTTTTCACACCGTCACCCCTCACTACAGCCTCCCTCCTCACTACACCCTCTTATCCCTCTCCCCTTCTCCCCCTCTCCCGCTATCCCCCTCTCTCCATCACCCTCCGCATCTCTCCTCGCACCTCCCGGCCCTCTCCTTCCCCACCTCTCCTCACCTACCCCTTCACCACACCTTCCGCTTCCCCCTTTCCCTCCTCACCACCCCCTCCTTTTCCCTCTCCCTTTGCCCATCCCTCCGGTGTAGTTTTCAAAAACTATTATTATCAAACTTTATTACTTAAGCAAGTATTTGAGCCAAGTCTGAAGTTAATTAACCAAATGAATAAGCCCCTTTTTACCCCCTTAGAGGTAGATTTTCGAAAAACCCTGATACATGTTATTCTTCATTTCTGGTCTCAAGTATAAATACTGAGTTTGGAGTTAATCGGACCGCGCGTTAAAATTCCTCAATACAAACTTTGACACCCTCCAGGCTCCAACCACTCCTTAGGGGGTAGTTTAGGAAAATTGAAAATTAGATACTTTATAATTTACTTAAATAAGTATTCGTGCCAAGTTTCAAGTCTATTAACTCAAGGAATAAGATTTTTCATAAAAACTTTCATCCCGTATTTGACCCCCTTGGGGATGAAATTTCCAAAAATCCTTATTCCTTGTCTACATTATAAAGGGAACCTCTGTGCAAAATTTCAGCTTTCTAGGTTCAAGGGTTTGGGCCGGGCGTTGATGAGTCAGTCAATCAGACAGTCGGTCAGTAAGTCAGTAAATAAAGACTTCTCTTATCTTATCCTATATAAGGTTCCATTAAAATAGGTGGACAAATCACAGGGTGTTCTACCCACGAATATGAACAACTTTCACTATGGGACCGAAGTCGCGAAAAAAAAATCAGCTGCTCCCTACATTTTGACGAGTTTGGTAGTGTACTGAACAGCATTTTTTTTTTCGCGATTTCAGAGTTAGTCCAATAGTAAAAGTTGTTCATATTCATGGGCAGAACACCCTGTGAAAATTTGTCCACCTTTTATTTTAATGGAACCTTATCATCACTAATTCACTATCACTATCACTATCATCACTATCACTACATATTATAAAACAAAGTCGCTCCGCTGTCTGTCTGTCCCTATGTATGCTTAGATCTTTAAAACTACGTAACGGATTTTGATGCGGTTTTTTTTAATAGATAGATTCAAGAGAAAGGTTTATATGTATATTATATTACATGCATAATATAGTAGAGAAACACTGATAATTTTAGAGGTTTCTAATGTGATGTCGTAAATAAAAACATTTTTTTGCGCTTACATTGCAAACGCTGGCTGAACCCTACGAGATAGATCAAAATAATGTACTACAGTATTGTACACCTTAAAAAGGTCTGCAAAAAATTCCGCGATGGTATAGGTATTTCTTTAAGCATGCGGAGTTTACCTGTAAGTGATTGTTGCACTGTTGCATATATATTGTTGCATGTAACTTTTAACATAAAACTTGTGTAAACAATTGTTGGTAAACCAATAAACCAATAAAATAAATAAATAAATAAATGTCTATCTCTTAGGGATAACCCACAGTAAACATTTTTTATCCTTTACTTTTTACGAGAAATAATGGCTTATTTACGAAGCGATTTTAAGCAACACAGCATTAATCCTTATCCAATTAAGTACCATAAATAAATTGTGCATTTACTATAGATCAATATGGCCCTTTACAGAATGTAATTTAAATGAATATTTTCGAAGATATTACAGATTTAAAATGCAGGGACATAGCGGGCGGCGGTACATAAATGGCGCGTCGAAGGCCGTGCTTCGCCCTATAGCACTTTATGATTAGCTGCGATCGTACGCGTTTATCGGAGCTCTCTAGCGAGGAAAATAACAATTATCCATACTAATAATATATTATAAATTCGAAAGTAACTCTGTCACCTTTTCACGCCTAAACCACCGAACAGATTTTGATAAAATTTGGCAAGGCTATAAGGTGGTATCCTAGGGAAGGACTTAAGCTACTTTTTTTCTCAAAAATAACACTACAGGGGGTGATATAGGGGATGAAAGTTTGTATGGGAAACCCAGAATTTCTTAAGTTAGGGATATGAAAATTAAAATTTATGCTTTTGGTAGGAAATAATGAAATAAGTGGTTCAGCCTTTTTGGAAAATCATCCCCTAAGTGGGTAAAATACCCCTATTTTATCAGAGCTCTCTAACAAGGAAAATAACAATTATCCATACGGATATTATAAATTCGAAAGTAACTCTGTCTGTCTGTCTGTACCACCTGTCTGTGTCTACCTTTTCACGCCTAAACTACCGAACAGATTTTGATAAAATTTGGCAAGGCTTTAGGGTGGTATCCTAGGGAAGGACGTAAATGCTACTTTTTGTCTCAAAAATAACTCTACAGGGGGTGAAAGTTTGTATGGGAAACCCAGCATTTCTTAAGTTAGGGATATGAATAAGAAATATGTGGTCCAGCGTTTTTGGAAAATCATCCCCTAAGGGTGTAAAATAGGGGTTAATTTAAAATCTACAAAACTGCACTAATATCGATACAATTTGGCAAGGCTACAGATGGCATCCTGGAGAAGGACACAGCCTATTTTTTATCTTAAACAATTATACAAGAGGTGATAGATAGATAGAATACTCTTTATTATGCACACCATAAAAAACAAGTAAGTGATAGTTTGTAAGGGAAACCTAGCATTTCTTGAGTTCGGGCTATGATAATACTTTATGCTTTTGGTAGAAAATAAAAAAATGTGTGGTCCAGCGATTTTGAAAAATCGTCCCCTAAGGGGGTAAAGAAGGGGATGATTTTAAAATTCACAAAACTGCACGGGTATCGCTAAAATTTGGCAAGACTATAGATGGCATCCGGGGGAAGGACATAACCTATTTTTTGTCTTAAAAATAATCCTACAGGGGTTTAAAGTTTTATGAGAATCCCAGCATTTCTTAAGTTAGGGATATGAGAATTCTAATTTATGGTTTTGATTTATGAAAAAATCATCCCTTAAGGGGGTAAACTAGGGGTTGATTTCAAAATTCATAAACGCTATTAAAATGTTTGTGTGAGTATCTCTTTTTAAGAGATTTAAGGAATAGGGTAGTTTGTATCTTGAAGTAACATTTAGCCGACGTTCCCACGGACGTAAAAAAATCGCGGTGGGATTGAACGTGGGCTAAGTCTTAATATTTTCTTTAATTCCCACGGGGAATAAAGAGATTTATAGGGAATAAAGAGGATTTATACTTTCGCTTTAAAGTTGCTTTCAAAGTCATGCAAGTAATTTTCCGTTTACTATTGTTTGGTTTTAAGATTTATTATCCTCCAGCAATCTCCAATCTGCGCGCCGCTCCTCGAGTACTGTACATCCACCCTTAACAGATGTCACGTAAGGCCGCAATACTGTTAAAGGTGCGATGGTACATGTAGCTATGCGATAAGTTACGGGAACCTACTAAGACCTACAAGCCTAACGGTACCTACGACCCTAAGCCCTATAAGCCCTACAGCCCTAACCTACCATATACCTAATATGTGATAAATAAATATATAAATAAATTCAGGATGTCTGCACCATGCGACCTAAGGTAACAGACGGACAGTAGACAGGAATCCAGGGTGCGGGAAGGGTACACTCACTGCCAGTCCCGCAGACTCACGAGACTGATCAGAGATGGCTAAAGGTGTCTTGGCCACAGTGAGGGGTAATGAGACAAGAATATAAAATTCTAATCTGATTTATTTGCATAAAGATTCCGCTTATATACTATTTTTACCTAACACACACTATTGCACAAAATCTTTGTGTTTCATGCGTGTTAGATGCAACGAAATCACTTATTTTTATCTGGGCCGCGTGCTGAGTCAATGTCCAATTGAACAAGTACTATATAAGCAGTGCGAGAAGATATTGTCTAGCCGACGACGTTCGCACGGGCGTAAAAATATCGCGGCGATGTTTTTTCGCGCACTGCATTTTCAACGCTCTGCTTAGCCCCGAGAGTTAAAAATCCAACAGTGTGTTTTTTCGTCGCGCTGGGATGCACTCTGTTGTTGTTAGGTTGGATTCTCGGAGCTCGGCTCAAAACCAAGAGTTGAAAATCCAGTGTGCGATAACATCCCGCCGCGATATTTTTACGTCCGTGCGAACGTCGGCTTACTTGGATTAACATTTAGAGTACTTTTGATCCCGGTAGTACACACGGCTACACATCAAGCTAGGATAACCGGAAATGTATCATTTCCAGTTTACACTGACCTCTCATTGTAACGAAATCCTACACAATGCGAGATCAGCTTATAGTGGAAATGTATAGCTTGATCTGCAGCCGTGCGTACGTTCCCGTGGGATATTTTCCGACATCCACGCGGGCGAAGCCGCGGGCAAAAGCTAGTATATAGTATAAGTTAAAGTCTTTATTTGCTAGGGTGACTGGTAATTAGTGACGGATACTCAAACACATGACTATACATAGACTATATATCATGATAACAAACAACTTTTACTATGTGACCAAACCTGAAATCGCGAAAAAAAAATCTGCTGTTCAGTACATTTATCTACACCAAACTCGTCAAAATGTAGGGAGCAGCTGATTTTTTTTTCGCGACTTCGGTCCGATGGTGAAAGTTGTTCATATTCATGGGTAGAACACCCTGTGAAAATTTGTCCACCTATTTTAATGGAACCCCATACATTCATGTAACTCGTCAAAATGTAGGGAGTACCTGATTTTTTTCGCGATTTCAGGTTTGGTCCCATATTTAAAGTTGTTTGTTATCATGAGCACAATCTTGTGTTTAGGTATCGGTCACTAATTACCAGTCACCCTATATACAACGTGTAACGTTAAATGCGCAAAACCTCTTAAGGGGTCATTGTACTCATCATTATGAACAACTTTTACTATGGGACCAAAACCTGAAATCGCGAAAAAAAAATCAGCTGTTCAGTATATTTCTGTTCGCATAATTCGTCAAAATGAACAGCTGATTTTTTTTTCGCGATTTCAGGTTTGGTCCCATACTAAAAGTTGTTCATAATAATGAGTACAATGACCCATTAAGAGGTTTTGCGCATTCAACGTTACACGTTGTATAGAAGAAGATAGAAGATAGTATAGTAGGATTTATCTAATCTATATTAGTGATTAGAGCATGATACAGCAATAAAAATTAATATCGATTAGGCAAGTAGGTAGGTAATTAACTTAACGTTTACATTTCATAAGATTATGAAATATTAAGTACGATTAGTGCAGCGCCAATTCCTATACAGTGTAAACTCTTTATAACGAAACTCAAGGCACCGAGCACTTTTTTCGTTATAGTTTTCGTTATGTGGAGTGAAGAAGGGGAAGCAACCAAATTCTAATCACAATATTTTTTAATATTGTTATTATTTAATAGCTTTTGCCAGCGTGTTTAGTAACTGGGGCCAACATTCTTAGAGGCAATGCAATTCAAGAGTAATATCACACATGTTTTAGGCAATTAACAATAACAAAAGTAAGGCGGCTGTTCACGACCTCAATGTCTTTCTTACAAATTTCGGCACCTCAAAGGTTTAGACGAAGGCTTTTGTAAACTGGTAACATAAACAGATGCTGATATATTTACTGACGTCTAAATATGAACGTATTTCTTCGTATGGCAGTTGCGCCCTAAAGAGTTTATCAATGTAGGCAATGTAGGCTTTAAGGTAAACCAACCAAAACAAAGGAGAATGGGCGGGTCCGTCCCCAGTGGTGTATCAAGATGTGATATACGTCATTTTAAAGGTAATAAAAATAGCTTTATTTTATTGTATGACACTAACAACGAAACTCGTGCAGGGAAGGAACCATGAATAATTTTAATTTTATTTTTTAATAATATTATTTCTAACTTCTACAGTAACGTAGGAAGTATATCCATGTGCACAAAATGCTAGAAGCGTCATCGCATCAGGGTGAAGAACGTCAGAGGGCAGGTGAACCCAAACGAGATAACAATTATGGAGGCGAGAGGGATAACGACAATGAACATTTTTTTTACAGCTGACTATTGTATTGTACTCATTTGTTTTCACTTAACCGCTTAAGTGTCCAGGCGTACTTTTTAACTAAACCTTTTTAAATCGTATTGCTTTAGTTTGAGGTAGTATTTTCCAAATGCCATGCTTTATTTTTGTTCATTACGAAATTCCTCTCACTTTGATACACTTTGATATATGACAATACTAGCGATTTATTATGTGTGATTTTATTTTTTCATTCTGTCGGCTGTCAATGGTTTGTATTGTAATGATAGTTCGGTTAATTTATATTGCCCTACGATACGCAAGTCGCATGCATCATTTCCTCCTTCATCGGTTCGACACTGTATATTTTGACTTCGGCACGCTAAATGGACTTGTCTCCTCTGCTTTTACTTTGATTTTGGCGAGCTTGAATGGTTGCAAAGGTATTGGATACGTTGTGTTGTGATGGAACGTGTACGAGGGGCCAAAGTCAACTCGCAGAGGCCCCTTAAACAATTTTAAATTATTAGGAGACACCAACCGACGATTATCCCTGTATGGTTGTTGCAGGACTATTGCAGAACATGGAAACAAAATATATTGGGCTTTGGGTTTGGGTGGCTGTGGAATGGTTACCTAGAACTATGGAAAGACTATGGCCCCTGCCTGACCAATGTTTTTTATACAATACACAGATGAAATAGCAGGGGGTGACTTGCACACTCAATAATGGGCCCCGGAAACTGTCGCTAGCACATAGTGACGTAGCGACAAGGGGGCAAAATGTCCTGAGGTGCTTGAGGAGTGGAGAGGTATTCCACGGCTTTCAGAACAATCCCAGAGCCCGGAAGATGGTCAAGTCAAGATCCCTACAAGCACTTACTGGAATACTTCCTTCCTCCGAGCACGTTTGCTCTTGCGAATCTCTCAAGCCGGCCAATAAAGGCAAGAATGAGGTGGGAGCTCTGTTCCCGTCAGTGTTCACTCCAGCCGGTCAATAAAGGCAAGCCAGAGGTGAGGAACAAGACTATCTCCCGGGAGATAGGTTCCGTGGGGTCGCTACTTCCCAACAGCTCGCCACACGCTGCCCTGCAGTTTTTTGTATCTCTCTTGGTCTGGCTCGTCACCCTAGACCTGTTTCGGCAAAGTAAATTCTACCGGAACAGACTTAGACTTCGGAGCGCGCAAGCCCCACTATGATGTCAATGTAGAGATACGGAGGTAGGGAAAAGTTAAAAAGTCTAGTGTGCAGGTGTGGCGATAAAGGCGCAACACAAGGCTAATAGCTGCATCGCAAAGAACGCTATATAAAGTAATAGGTATATACGAAAAACTGTTTATGCTAAACATATTATTATTAAGAAAAAAAAAATCCATAGTATCTTTTGCACGAGTTTCGTTGTTGATGGCATAAGCTAACTGTCATAACCTCGAGGATACATATGTTAAGACTACGATCATATCTCGCTCCATCGCACTTTGAATAGACATACCCCAGGATATCTGCAAGACAAAAGAGGTGGACGATGGTAAAATAAGCGAAACTCACATTCTTTTGAAATAAAAATGTAATCATTCGTAGGTCTTCTCCTGCAAGAGTGCGGTGGTTGGTGTCATAGAATAAAATAAAGCCATTCTAATAAGCTTTAAAATGACGTATCGCTCAATTTGATACAGTCTTGAAACAGTCTGGGGACGGAGCCCATACAAAAGCGCCCATTCTCCTTTTAACGTTATATGAAGTTTAACGTTACGAGTACATCAAAAGACGTTATAATTAAAGAGTACACTGCATGTAAGTACATTAAATGTCACATATCAACTTAATGTAGGTAGTTACTTAGGCCCTTAAAGACACACATAGTCAAGTAATGTTAATGTAGAAGTGATTAAATTGACATAAATTTTACAATTTTTGGAAATTAGTAATTAGTTGAATTTGAAATGCATGTATTAGTTGCTAGCTGTTGCTTGCGACTTCCTCTGCGATACAGGATGAAAAGTAACCTATGTCCTTCTCCAGGTCATGGTCTACCTATGTGCCAAATTTCATCCAAATCCATCCAGTCGTTTCAGCTTGGAAAGCGTAAACAAACAAACAAACAAAGTCACATTCGCATTTATAATATTAGTTAGGAAGTTAGGACTGTAGTATCAGGGTAATTTACAGGGTGGGAAATATTATAAAAACCTTATTCTACAAAATGATCGGGCAAGTTTACTGGAGCAAGTAGATATCGCGTGTGAACAGAGCATTACACGGTTTAATGAACGAGCAGCGATGGCGGCGGCGCACGGCGCGAACTCGGTGCGCAGTCGGCCCCGAGCTACAGGCGGCGCGCGCGCAGCTCCGCGTTATACCGGTGAAAGGACGCATGACTCATACCAAAACCAGTCATGAACGAGTACGCCGAGTACGACTGGAAGCTGCATCAGATGCAGAATGAGCGACTTTGTGAAGTGGCCAGGAAACGACTCACAGACGGCGACAGACAACGCGCCCTAAACGGGCTGCGGGACACGGTGGACAAGAGCCTCAACCTCGCCCTACGCGACAAGAGTAGATGTCAGGATGATAACTTCCTGCGGCGTTTTCTGTACGCGCGCAAACACGATGTGCAGCAGAGTTTCGAGTTGTTAGTGAGCTACCACCAGTACCGGCGCGAGCACGCGGACCTGTGGGCGCCGGCGGACGGCGGCGTGCTGCGCGCGCTGGCGGACGGGCTGCCCGGCGTGCTGGCGCAGCGCGACCGGCGCGGCCGCTGCGTGCTGCTCATGTTCGCCTCCAACTGGATCCCGCACGCGTGCCCGCTGCTTTCAGTGTTCAGAGCCCTACTGCTCACAATAGAACGCACCCTCGACGATGTTCAAAACCAGGCTAATGGATATGTCATTATCGTTGATTGGACTGAATTCACGTTTAAGCAATCGTGTAATTTACAAGCTAAAGTGTTGAAAATGATGATTGACTGTCTACAAGATTGCATGCCTGTTCGTTTTAAAAGCATACATTTCATCGGACAACCTTGGTATGTGGAAACCGCACTCGCTGTAATAAAACCGTACCTTAAGGCGAAGACGCGAGAGCGCATCGTGCTGCATGGAAACAATCTTTCAACGCTTCATGATTCCCTGCCACTCGATATTCTACCAGCGGAGTTGGGAGGAGAAGGCCCTTCATACAATTCAGAACTTTGGCTGCAAGACTTCTGTCGAGGTGAAAACATAAACCCAGCCCCGATAACGACGACAACAACGCCGACTGTACCAATACCAATTGAAAACGATCCTCCTTCAGCGAAACTGGACAAAGCATACAAACAAAAGGACAACCCAATTTTCTCTTTCCACGGTAACGAAAAAAGTGCTAAATCAGAGTTACTGCGTGATAAAGATTGACCTTATCGCACATTGTGGTAGCCGATGGTTATAATGGACACAAAGGACTGTTCCGTCCGTGAAAACGCCACCAACGTGTCGTTGCACTCGCGTGCTTCGGTTTGCATTTTGTGATATCAAGTGTATTTTTAATTTAAGGCATTGAGACTGCTTAGATCATTAGAGTAAACTGCTTATTAGGAGCGTAGCAATATTGTTAAGTACTTGGGGCTGAAGTGCATTTATATGGCCTCAGATTAGAGCGGCGACCTGTGGAAGTCGATGTCCAATTTGGTTAGTGTGCATTCGATAAATGAGTCAGGCACATTTTGGTGGCGGTGGGAGGCGATGAGGTCGGCGCATCCCCCGCGGTCGCACGGCGCACGGCGCGGGCGCAGGTAACGGTGCTCAGCTCTCGTTTCGTCGCATCCGCAGCCGCTGGATCTCGGTCTACATCCACATAAGCTTGCATGCATATTGAGCTTATGTTCTTCATGTTATTTATTCCGTTACTAACCAGTTCTTGTAATTTGAACACTTCATATCACTTGATAGTTGTAGATACTTTGCTTTAACCATGTGAGGCTTATTGCGCATTTACTATTATGTTTAAGTCCATGTTTGAAAAATATGAGATGCCGAAGCGATTTATTTTAATAATAAGTATCTATTGTCCTGCTAGTGGAAGGTATCATAAGTAATCGGTCTCAATAATAACGTTTTGATTGTGGATACAGAACAGTATTAAATTATTGAAAGCATGATCCCTGCGTAGCCGTCTGGTACGTGCGGAGCCTTTATATGTGGTGTGTAACGTCTTTAACGGTCTTATAGCTCTCACTAATGATTTTCAGAGCTCTCTCATATTCATTACTTTACTGTATAGTGTAGGGAACCTTTTGTCTACATAGTAGACGTCGAATGGACAATAAATTGTATGATAATTGATAACTCTATGTATATAATTTTAAAAGATAGCTGCTGTGCAACAGAAAGTCATAATAATATTTTGTACTCGTACACCGAATCCTACTCTCGCTTACTACAAAAGTTATTTCGAATGATTGTAAATATTGATATGACTGAAACAATGTATTGATATTATAGAATGATAATAAATGTATTGATGACATATTTATGTAACCATTTCGTTTTATTTATCTGAGAGATGTTCCGGAAAATTTGAAGATGCTAACACAGTTAGCGCACGAACTTAGCATGTGCTAATTGAATACAAATGTTTAATGTTTGGACTTGTAATCAGTGTCTAATTAATGTGCAGACGAGCATCGCAAAGTAATGTGTCATTCAAAACATCTATAAGATTCAAATAGAAAGGTGCTCTAGACTTCTAGAGAAAACAGTGAAGATGAATCATACTATCATAGCAATTCCAACCTCTTGAATCAAACGTATGCATAAGTAATGAAACTCAGTGAAGGCTGGACTTAATAATACGTTAATGTAAGTGATATCATTCATCGAGTCTCATTGACGCCTTGTATAGTGATTTCTAAGTATTCTCAGCTAAAGTACATGAGGTACGAAGGTCGTTAAGTACCTGCAGAAGACGGTAAACATATCAAATACTCGGGTGGACTTTATACAACCCATGTGCAGTGCATGTGCTATGAATTTCATAACATAGTTTCTGTTTACAACATCCCAAAGAGCATAACAACAGTTATTCAACGATAAAAATATGATGTTTAGATTTTTACGTTTTCCAGATCATATTCACTCCATTTATCAATGAGGTTATCAAATAAGTAGGATGGGAAAATTTTGCGAAAACCACATGATGAATAATGCAGATAAGTAGACGCTAGATTGATGGGAGGGTCGGATACAAGTTACTGCTGATAATACGATCACCCTAATGGGAATAAGGCAGAAGGATGACATAACTATTTTCATTCCACAGCACAAGCTATGATAAAATACCTTAGGAAAATTTTCCCATTGAAAGATAGATGATATAATCTGTAATCAAAACAGCTGCTTTGTCTTCCGCGTTGTTATCGATATCATCCGGAAACATTCGATACTGAGTCGTAGACTATGCCTGCCCCAGATTCTGTTGCAACGAAAGCTGGATGTTCAACATTGATCATAAATAATAATAAATGTTCTATGTTAAAGCATTTGGTTTTAGTCCTTCATGTGGACCACTGTGCGTGCGCGGGCGCAGTGCGGGTTGGTAGATGTCACATATCCCCGAATTTTTGGTTCTAACACAGCCGGTTTCCTCACGATGTTTTACTTCACCGTTTTGAGAGAAGTGGTGATGAAATTATTTACACAAAGTAAAGCACTGCCCGAGTTCGAACCCACGACCTATATATACAACTAGTAAGAAGGGGCCGTTACCACTGGGCCACCAGTGCTCTGAACGGAACGAGCATCAATCACCAATTCAACGAGGTTTCGGTCACTTGCGTGATGGCGAGTTCAGACCACCAGTTTTGACCAATATACCTAATTCTAATACGAAGCGATACTGAGCAGGCTAACCATACCATCCATCCTTTTGGTATTAACACTGTAGCCTTCGATTACTCATTCAGAAAACAATTGGAGGCCCTACTCATAACCGGGGCCCACTCATCATTTTCCAATAATGATCCATTCTGCAGTCGACCCTAAACAATAATGGAACCACTCATTTTAATGTGACTGTATTCATTACATTACGTCCCTATTTTTGTTTCGCCTATGGCATAAATGAGTTAAGTTTATGGAGTGTGCAGACAATGGGTAGTGAATCGAGTGCTGTGCGCACACGCAGTGGTCATGTGAGTCACGTGGCGCTGCTTCCGTCGACCGACCGCAGCGGAAGGAACCTACCACTTCTAATTGACACTGTATAATATATTTAATCCTTTTTATTCAGGCTACATTAGGGGCCTTCCTCGTGGTTTGACTGCACTGTTATAGGCAAAACACCGGAATTAGAATCGTGCGCCGCTCAGCCATAACTGTAGATTAAATCCGCTGTTAAATTGTTGCCACATGCAACGTTGGTTAGAGATTATCGTTATAAAGATTTGTACTTTGTTATAAAAGTTGATCATGTGAGGAAATGGGATTATGAGATTATCAGATCACGTAGATTAGGTTTATGTCACACATTTGAATAAGTAGGTATTTAACTTCTACATAAAAAAAATCATCACGCAAATAAAACATGCATAAATAGAAACATTTAGCTCTATAATCACGTACAAATCCTTTGTCCGAACATTGACAATCAGAACATTGTTACAGATCAATAATGATGTTAACACGCAATGAACAATCTGCACTGTTATCCAGCCAGACTTTCCTTGAGATTAATTTACAGTATGAACGCATGCACGTGTTTCTGAGTAATTACAACGAAGGTAATTAAATTGGAATTGTCTTCCGTTTTGCTAAACGGCGGATAGCGAGAAAAACGACTGTAGGTACCGGAGGAAGTGGCCATATGGGTATGTAAAACATTGTGTTTTACTGTGACAACAGCAAGGAGAATCATAAAATCCCAGATTGTCCACCAGTTTAGGATGTACTGTAACGTTTTATAATAAAGTGAGAGTCAATAACTGAAGTGGGTTAAAATGATTATTACATTCAATGAAACTGTAGTTTCTATTCACCGTGAATTTCCAAATCGTACCTAATACCTAAATTGAAACTGCAGGGGCTTGTTAAGTAATAACAGCCGCACGGGTCGATCGATCAGGTTAGTAGCTTGCCGCGTTCGGTCAGTAGATGGGTGACCATCTTTACACATCATGCCTCGGAAAACACGTAAAGCCGCTGGTCCCGGCTGTCATTCGTGGATCTTTGACAGTCGTTACGGGTCGTCAGAAGGCCATAAGTCTGACAACGTCTTACAAAGGATATCGTGTTACCCAGTAACTGGGTTGTGAAGGTCAGACAGGCAGTCACTCCACGTAAAATACTGGTATTCAGCTGCATCTGGTTAGACTAGAAACCGACCCCAACATAGTTGGGAAAAGGCTATATGAGTACCTAGATTGAAACTGAAGAAAGAAAGAAATCATTTTAGAAATTAGGTAGGTATATCATTTGCATTGGACCATATAGGAATCGATTTGTCTATTAGGGTTCCGTACCAAAATGGTAAAAAAGGAACCCTTATGGTATCACTCAGTCTGTCTGTCTGTCTGTCTGTCTGTCACAGCTGGATATCTCAGGAACTACTAATGTTATCAACTTGAAATTTGGAATAGTTTTAGATGACGTTTATCCAACTATTTTGCAAATAAGAAAGAAATAAAAATATTTATATTTTTTTTGCAACAGGGACTGAAAGGGAGTCTTAAAAATTTAAGGTGGGGCCACTAGGGCATGTGGGGTATCATATAAAAGAGCGCTGTCTGCACATTCTCAAACTATTTTTTTTTTTTTTTAGGGCGCATAGTTTTCGACTTCTGATGAAAAATGTAAAAAAAATACCGTTCCCCCCCCCCCTATCTCCGAAGTTTGCAAAGAGAAAAATCTGAAATTATTCTATGTGATAGAAGTTTATGTAAAGATTACAGGAAAAATAAAACGATGTCTCTAAGTAAGCACACTTTTTCAGAAATCGGAACGCAACCCTCGGTGCGCGAGTTTTTTTTTAATATTGTTCTCATCATGACATTAAATATGTCAATAAATAATAGATAAGATACAGTCGTTTATGAATTAAAAACAAGACGGTGGCTTATCTTTTCGTCATCGTCTATATCAGAGATTTTCTTGGATCTGATTTGCATGACAAAATCGATTACCTTGTAAAACTTTAATAGATATATGATGTCACAATGATCTTATTTTTTTGTTACTATCAGACTTCTTATAGGAAAGAATCGACATCATCGGATTTTTAAGTAGGTCGGCTGTGATATTATGAGCCTGTTTCCTAGGGAACTTCGTTGAGACTTGTTCTACCATCAATTAATTCACTAAACGAATTAAATTGACGATGAACACACTTGGACGATGGACACCTACTTCTAGAATGGTCGAATATCGGGAAGTATTCAATTAGCCTTGCCAGAAAAGATATTGAACTTGTAGAGTATATACCATAGAAATATAAAAAACTTATATAGGGTAGGTATATACCCACCTACCAGCATTTATCATTAAATGAACATACAATACAAATCATCTAATACAAATTATCAATACAATACAGGGTGATTTTTTAATGACCAGCCAAATTTTCACAGGGTGTTCTACCCATGAATATGAACAACTTTCACTATGGGACCAACTTTGAAATCGCAAAAAAAATATCAGCTGTTTCATACATTTTGATCGAGTAGGTATTGAACTTTTGTAGGAAACCACTGGTTTTTTTTTCGTGATTTCAAAGTTGGCCCCATAGTGAAAGTTGTTCATATTCATGGGTAGAACACCCTGTGAAAATTTGGCTGGTCATTAAAAAATCACCCAGTATAATCAATATAAATTATCAAATTATATACAACGTGTAATTTTAAATGCGCAAAACCTCTTAAGGGGTCATTGTACTCATTATTATGAACAACTTTTAGTATGGGACCAAACCTGAAATCGCGAAAAAAAAATCAGCTGAGGGCTTAGTGCGAGTTTTTACACTTACTCGATCACGATAACGTAAACGTCAGTTAGTACTGAAAATGAATAAGCGCCGCCTGGTGACTATAATGGAAATACAATTATTCCATACGAATTGACATATGGTAACGATAACGTAAACGCGATCGAGTAAGTATAAAAACTCGCACTAAGCCAGTTCGAGCCAGCCCGAATTATGCGAACACAAATGTACTGAACAGCTGATTTTTTTTTCGCGATTTCAGTTTTGGTCCCATAGTAAAATCCAAATGTTGTCCATAATGATGAGTACAATGACCCCTTAAGAGGTTTTGCGCATTTAACGTTACACGTTGTATACAATCACAACATCTAATACAAATTATAATGGATGACTTTTTCTGCCGTCTTGAAAAAAATAGGCTATAATAGGTGAATAGAGTAGAAGCCTATGGCATATTAAGTTTGAAAAAAAAAATTAACGATTTATTTATTTTTTTCAAACTTCTGTTTTTATTATTCCAGTATGAATAGTTTACTTCGAATTTGTAGTATTCATTTATACTTAGATCATTTTCTGTCTAAGCTATTAAATAAAAAAATTACGTAAGCCAGCTTCTACTCCGTTCCCTATTGTTCTTGTGGCGGCATCTACATCGCCACTTAGGAACTACGCATCAATGACATGACGTCACGCAAACCTGCATCGCGCAATTGAGTTTACCACGCGATTAGCATATATACAACGTCCCGACATCAACCGTCGGGCAGTAGCCCACCAGACACAACACCCGTCTGGTCGGAGGATCCTCCCTTTTCTATGGAGGATGAGTGAACTTTACACCCTGTTCCTCATGCCACTAAACTGGTGACCCCGAGCATGAACGTCAGCGCAGCCTTCGTGCAACTACATCAGCGTGACGTCATCAGCATCACTTCCTCTAGTTTTCGAGCGGCGAGTCACACAGCCAGCCAGCATCCACGACTTCAACAGGTATCCTGACCACCAGCATGCAGCGGACGCGCATTCCTGGTCATCACCTTCAGCCTCAACCCAGCGCTGTACACTCCGACTCTCTGGAGCATAACGCAGCGCCACCCCGACTCACTGGGGTATCACCGCAGACAGTTCCGACTCACCGTGAACTATGCGGCACCCGGTTCCGACTCACCGGAACCACAAATGCCACTGGCAAGCATCGCAAGATACACGACTCAGCCCACTATCGACCTCCGGTCTCCGGAGGGGAGTGATGTGGTGGCATCTACATCGCCACTTAGGAACTACGCATCAATGACATGACGTCACGCAAACCTGCATCGCGCAATTGAGTTTACCACGCGATTAGCATATATACAACGTCCCAACATCAACTGTCGGGCAGTAGCCCACCAGACACAACACCCGTCTGGTCGGAGGATCCTCCCTTTTCTATGGAGGATGAGTGAACTTTACACCCTGTTCCTCATGCCTCTAAATTCTCAAGACCGTAAAAAAAGTCATCCGGGGCATGGTGAAAATCGGTTTTTGCTTTTTCAAGCGCGTGCTACTAATGCAGTCAGGTTGATTATCTGTATGCACACAGGTGAGTTTTCTTCACCCTTGAGAATAACCTACTGTGAGCCGGATGAAAACAAAATGCTAAATAAGTATTAAGTACACTATGCATATTCATCATTTGACTGACTGTATGCTTGCAGGATCTAAGCTTGCAGGTTTAAATATAGCTGTGCTAAATTAAACAGTTGCATAGAGAAAACGGTGAGTGAGGCTCTCAAAACGGTGTAGGAAAACATAGTGAGGAAACCGGCAAGTCCTAGAACCAAAAATTTGAAGACATGTGACATCTACTAACCCACACTGGCCCCGCGTGGTTAATTAATACGGCCCACTCCCTCTCGCCGACAGGACGCCTGTGTCCCAGCAGTGAGAATTAAAGGCTGATTATTATAAAGAAAATGCGACTAGCACCGGTAGCGACAGCAGTTTCAGTAGTTTAAACAAGGATGTCAATAATGATTTTAAGTAAACCAGTTTATAATACTAATTGCCCCACTGCAGGGTAATAAACCTAAGAGGCCTTTTCTCATGTAGGTATAGGAGGCGTTATTAGTATTGATCACCACGTTTGCTCATTGATTGTTGGGAATTTCAGACTATTCTAATGATAACAGTACAGACTCCTAACACACAGACGCACTATTCTAATGATAACAGTACACACAGGCGTACCTACAGGCTAGCAAAGTCACTGGCTTCAAGTCTGGCAATTTGCTTTCGTCTGTCAGTTTGTCTTTAAAGGTCGTATTTTACAACCGATCTGGACGAAACTTGGTATACAGGTTACACGACTTTTTAGATGTTTTTTGTCGTCGAGGACTTTTGATTGGAGGGGTACTTCCTCCAAAAAGGAGCAAAAAGAGGGCTACTGGATATATTAATCCTTGCGAGATCCGATTTCGATGGTTCTTTTGTTATTTGAAAGGTAGGCACTTTAAGTTGGCCTCATAAAAAGGTAAAAATCTGATGAAAAAAAAAACATGGTAAATATCCCGTTTTAACTAACTTTTGTAGTAGGTACTAGGAAGATATTAAGATATTAATTGTTGCAAAAAATTTTGTGCTCGCAAAGTCTATTGTTCGCAGAACTACAAGTCTAAACTATTAAACTAATATTATAAAATATGTACTATTTGTTTATTTGCAAGAGGTAGGTAATCTCTGGAAGTACTGATTCGATTACAAAAATTCTTTCACTGATACTACTACTGCGGAGTGCCATAGGAAAGGATGTTTTACGGAAGGTAGGTACCATCGACAAACGCTAGGCCTTTACAATTTTGAAACAATGTTGCTTGCAAGCTGCAATAGTACTTATGACAAAGTAAAACAAACGCTGCCCCTTTAGAGCATGAGGAACAGGGTGTAAAGTTCACTCATCCTCCATTGAAAAGGGAGGATCCCCCGACCAGACGGATGTTGTGTCTGGTGGGCTACTGCCCGACGGTTGATGTCGGGACGTTGTATTATGCTAATCGCGTGGTAAACTCTAATTGCGCGATGCAGGTTTGCGTGACGTCATGTCATTGATGCGTAGTTCATATGTGGCGATGTAGATTTATTTATTTATTTATTTAAAACTCTTATACTATCATTACAGGTTACAAACCTAATGCGACAGCTAAGACTACTTCTAATAATTATTAACTATTTAAAATAACCTTACATTACTAACAATTACACACTAGTACATTAATACAAAATTACTGATAACTAAAACGATACCAGTAACCTTATACAAAATTAACTTAAATATGTTTTACAGTCAAAAATTAAAAAGTAAACAATAAAAGAAACATTAAACAAAATGAACAATAAACCTAAAATTACACTAATTAATGCTTTCGTAACATATTATATTTAATGTTACCTTTGCAAGTTCACTAAAGTAACACGAAAAAATGTCCAACCTATTCTGAACTCCGTTAACAGTACGAATTGCTCGCGTGAGAGGTGCTTTAGCCAGCAGGTTAGTTCTGGCAGTTGGCAGATGGCAGATGGCAGATGCCGCTACATCACTCCCCTCCGAAGACCGGAGGTCGATAGTGGGCTGAGTCATGTATCTTGCGATGCTTGCCAGTGCCAGTTGTGGTTCCAGTGAGTCGGAACCGGGTGCCGCATAGTTCACGGTGGGTCGGAACTGTCTGCGGTGATACCCCAGTGCGTCGATGTGGCGCTGCGTTATGCTCCAGTGAGTCGGAGTGTACAGCGCTAGGTTGAGGTTGAGGCTAAGGTGATGACCAGGAATGCGCGTCCGCTGCATGCTGGTGGTCAGGATACCCGTTGAAGCCGTGGATGCTGGCTAGCTGTGTGACTCGCCGCTCGAAAGCTTGAGGAAGTGATGCTGATGACGTCACGCTGAAGGAGTTGCACGAAGGCTTTGCTGACGTTCATGCTCGGGGTCACCAGTCTAGAGGCATAAGGAACAGGGTGTAAAGTTCACTCATCCTCCATTGAAAAGGGAGGATCCTCCGACCAGATGGATGTTGTGTCTGGTGGGCTACTGCCCGACCGTTGATGTCGGGACGTTGTATATATGCTAATCGCGTGGTAAACTCTAATTACGCGATGCAAGTTTGCGTGACGTCATGTCATTGATGCGTAGTTCGTATGTGGCGATGTAGATGCCGCTACACCCCCATGACAGGGTTTGTTCAATAAATCAGTGTGTACAAAAAGCAACTTTAAGATGTAAAATGCCTTTACCTACACCTTAAAGTTGCTTTTTGTATAAACTGATTCATCGCTTTGTCGTTACTTAGGTAGTTGACTTCCACATTAATGGAAGCCGCGGGCAGAAGCTAGTCACACTAATATTATGGAGGCGAAAGTTTGTGAGTGTGTGTGTGTTACTTCTTCACGCTCAAACGGCTGGACCGATTTGGATGAAATTTGGTATGTAGATAGCTTATACCCTGGATTAACACTACTTTTTATCCCGGTCTACGCGGGTGAAACCGCGGGGCGCAGCTAGTAAACATTCGTAACACAGTGATCACATAGCTAATTAAGGTTAATCAGAGAGCTATGTGCATTTAGTGGTTTTGTGATTTATTTCAGAATTATTGCAGAGGAAAAATATCGTTAATATTTTCCTTGCCCAGATTATCAAACTGTATTTTTGCAATGTGAATTGCATTTTAATTTTTTAAGCTGAGTGACGGAATAAAAGATAAATATTTCTTTTGTCTTTGTGAAGGATGTTCACATCGTTAGCATTTGCACTGTAAACTGTTGCTCGAAATATAAAATGAAAGTTTCTTATACCTTTCGTACAGTCATAGTCTTAGTGTACCCAGAAATAAATTTCTTGACCCCGTTTCTCTCAGACTGGATTGCGGAGTAGTTTCCACACAATAGGAAGAAGACTTGCGCTTTATACGGTGACTCGTTTCGAGACACTGTTTTCTTGTTTAATGAGTTAATGACACTAGATTGCAACCGATGTTTATTTGTTTGTCATTGACCTTAAACTCTGTGTGAGAGTAGCCCAAGTTTACGCGAAATTACACAAATTATATTCGCACTAAGAACCTAAACATAAACATAGTGGTTGAACATGTTTTAAATTTGAGTTGCTCTTCAAACATTTAACGTCAATGTAAACCGTTATTATATGGAGTGTTCGGTAAAATAACAGAAATGATCGTGTTCCGCTTTTATCTCCCCTCCATGCAGAATTAATTAGGCACAGCTGCACAATTTTGTGGCTCATGCAAATTAACGGCGAGCATGTAGGTACGAGTATGTAACAGAATCCTCAATTATCAACAGTCAAGATTCTGAATTGATTTATAGGTAAAACTTAAACTAAGTACCTAGCTACTAAAATAGAACAAAACAGGAAAATGGATTAGAAACCCTGACGAGTTTATTGAACTGCAATACAAGACAACACACAACAAAACAACAATACAAAATACATACACTATTATATATATATTATATATATATATATTATATTATATATTATTATATTATTATTACAATTAAATCACAATTAAAACTATTTTTATATTAAAGTACAATTGGATATATTAAATAGAAAGCTATTACTAACTTAAATATAACGTTAGATTAGCATTACGTGTGAACTGCCCGAAGGGATAGCGAAGGGGGTAAAAGCCCGAAAGTTTGACAACCAGTTTTACCAAGTGGTATTGAAGTAAGTGGGCTGTGGAGGTCAGATAGGCAGTCGATCCATGTAAAAATACTGGTATTCAGCTGCAACGGGTTTCACTGGAAGCCGACCCGTTGGGAAAAGTCTAGGCACATTCCCACATCTTAGTGATCTTACCATTTCTGTTGCTTAGAGAGGCTAGCCTATTGTTAATAAGTAATTAATAATTCAGGGCTTCAGGCAATCCTTCGACTAGGTTTCAAGCCACTCCTAAACATGTGGAGCATCTGTTTTCTGATCCGTAAACAAATAAATAGGCTATTGTTCCAAGTTTCATCATCCGAGACAAAGCGTGCTCTTTCATGTAAGACAAAAGACAAGACTTGCTGGCTGATTCAGTATTGAAACGTTACATACTCGTATCTACTTTGATACTTTACATAAGTACTCGTACGTGTAAGTCGCAGATGTCTAGAATAAAAATAAAAAAAGACTAGTGATTTGGGGAAACCAGGGCCCGGCAGTCTCGACATTCGTTACGTTGCGAAATCGCTCGGTAAGTCCTAATTACATGCTCTGTGGTCTGATAAATTTTAAGGAACGGGCTCGAAGATGTGTTTATGTCATCTGTGTGTCTTTAATAAAACCGAATTATTACCATTTGCCCACCTAGGGGAGCCAGTTAGGACCACAGAGCATGTAATTAGGACTTAACGACTGTCGTAACGACGTAACGAATGTCGAGACTACGGGTCCTGATTACGTATTTTTTCTCCGAAGGGGAACGACAGAGGTGAATGGTAGGTACGCCCGCTTTTCGCCTGTTCTGTTTTATAGGTCCCATGTAGGTAATAGAGGCAAACCTATCGCCGTATTGGGTGGATTTTGAGGCAATGTTATGACCAAGTTCAATCACACTAATATTATAAAGGTGAAAGTTTGTGTGTGTGTTTTATGTTTGTTACTTCTTCACGCTCAAACGGCTGGACCGATTGGCATGAAATTTGGTATGGTTTAAACCCTTGATTAACATATAGGCTACTTTTTATCCCGGTCTACGGAGGTAAAACCGCGAAGCGCTGCTTGTATAGTGTAATGTCCGATTACCGCGTAAACTACTCCTACGACTTAATAATGTTCCGATTACACATAAAACAAAATAAACTAAAAATGTTGACTTCAGTGCCATCTAGCGGGAAAATGGCCAAGAGCAGACCATACGTTGCACTTGCACCATAACCGGGAATACATTCCAACTCCGCGCTGCTACAGACAAAACCTGCCATTCTTCTGTTTTGAAAAAAAAACATCCTATGATGACAGAATATAAGCCCATCACTCCCTCTCGAAGAGAGGAGGCTTGTGTCCCAGCTGTGGGAACAATATAGGCTGATCATGCATGATTATGCAATTGCCACTAATCGGAGATATATTCAAAGTCCGGGCTGATATTGAGAATTTCCTTGTGGAAACACCCAGGATACTGCAGTGCGATTCGGTAACCATCTCACCGTGAAAACTTAGGTGAAGTGAGCGTGGAGTGAGCTGTCAATAGTGTCAATACCTAGCAAAAACAAACTCACTTCACCTAAGTTTTCACGGTGAGATTTTTACAGAATCGACCGGCTGGATACACTAGGACACTTCCCCAGGACTCATAGGACCCCATCACGTTCAGCAGTCACGTAATTAATAATTCACTGGAGTAAACTGACAGATGGTAATGGCATTTTGTAAAATAATGGTGCCATATTTATTGTAATAGTGATGCGTTTCGTTCGTTGTGCTTCAGTTCATTCACACAAAGACAATAGGAACCTATAATATAAAAAGTATCAATCTGCCTAGCCTTTTCCCAACTATGTTGGGGTCGGCTTCCAGTCTAACCGGATGCAGCTGAATACCAGTATTTTACATGGAGCGACTGCCTATCTGACCTCCACAACCCAGTAACTGGGTAATACGATACCCCTTGGTAAGACTGGTTGTCAGACTTTCGGGCTTCTGACGACCCGTAACGACTGTCAAAGATCCTCGAATAACAGCCGGGACCAACGGCTTAACGTGCTTTCCGAGGCACGGAGGAATCTCGATATGTAAAGATGGTCACCCATCCACTGACCAACCCCGGCAAGCGTAGCTTAACCTGACGGATCGACCCGTGCGGCTGTTATTACTTAGCCACGAGCTCCACGAGCTATAATATAAAAAGTAATTAATTATAATAACAGGATGTAAGCACAGTCTATAATGTTTTTATACTGTGATGTAAGTGTGGCATTCTTTTAAGGAGTCATTGTACTCATCATTATGAACAACTTTTACTATGGGACCAAACCTATAATCGCGAAAAAAAAATCAGCTGTTTATAATATATTTGCCAAATTCGTCAAAATGTACGGTGTTCCCTACATTTTTGTGCAGTTTTTTTTTTTCGCGATTTCAAGTTGGTCCCATAGTAAAAGTTGTTCATAAGGATGAGTACAATGACCCGTTAAAAGATTGCCACTGTTGACACTTACACCCTGTAAGTATAGGTGCCTACATAAATTCAATGCATTTTTATTTCATTTCATATAATTCGCTTTTTGAAAGTCATCATGAATCGGCCTTTATAGGTATTACAAATATTTTTGTATCGACTAAACAAAACTAGGCTGGGAGATTTCTTATTAAAATAAATAAAATAATGTAATTTGATTTAGAACGTGACAAGAATGAATGAGCGAGTGATTGATGTCAATCTTCCTGTCACAAGACTATTTTCTTTTCATCAGAAAATGGTAACACCGTAAACGTCAGATTACTCCAGTGAATTAATAATTAGACTTAAGTCGTCATTTTCTAAAATGCGTGGATTTTTCTCTCAAAAACTATAACTTCAAAACGCCTGCAATGACACTTACCTACTAGCAACACAGACATCCTGAAATGTTTATATACAAAGTCTGTTTTCCTGAAACAAATGAGATACAATGACCTTAAACTGTGACTCATTACAGTTATCAACTTATCAGTCAGAATGTGGCTGGCATCTCATCTTAGATGACTGTATTTACTTTTATTTAGTAAACTGGTTTACATTCGACATTAATGAATGTGTGGAGTGCGTTAAGGTTAAAATGAAACCACCTGGATTAATGTTATTCGTCTGATCATCTCTTTTTAGGGTTCCGTACCTCAAAAGGAAAAAACAGAACCCTTATAGGATCACTTCGTTGTCCGTCTGTCTGTCAGTCTGTCAAGACCATGAAATACGTAAGTTAGTCCCCTCGAGTCCTAAAAAATCAAGCTTCTAAAAAATAAAAATACGTCCATCTAAGCGACATATTTTGATACTTGCAAGTAAATCAAAACCTATTACCTACTTCCCATTGTCCTAGAATCATGAAATTTGGCAAGAAGCAAGGTCTCACAGCACAAGTAAAGGAAAAAGTCCGAAAATTGTTCATTTGTAATTTTATCCCATAAAAAATATTTTTTTTGCGTAAATTCTCTCTCTCAACTACGGAACCCTTCATTGTGCGTGGTCTGACACGCACTTGGCCAATTTTTCTTGATTATGAAAGCCTAATTTAATAGGTAGGTAGGTACTCTTTTTTGACCAAAGACCGTTCGAGTATGGAAGCCTGTTTTCTTTTGAAATACCCCCCTTACTTTTTCCATTACAAATTGGCAAGCTGACAACATTTTCTTCGACCAATCTACAACTAAGTACTATAAACTGAAGTCTACTAAACCGAGTCTTTCTTAAAATTAGGTTTGCTTCTACAAAGCAAATTAACACTTAGCTATATATATAACCCTTAAAACCTCTCGAAATGTTTAAAGTTATTCTTGTTTACTCAGTTCGCCAAACGGAATTATCTCTATGATAACGTGGATAGTGGCATATGCATATGTAATGTAGGTATATATGTGCAAGAACGATCACTTATTATTTTGCAAGTGGTCACTTGGTTTTTAATCGATTCATCTTTGTTTCTTCTTTAATTTAATTTTTCACTGAATTTGGTGTCATATATTCCTGTATAGGTACTTATGTATAGGCCGACCGTTTAAAACTCGCGTATCGCCTGCGCGGTAAGAAGGGAGCGCAGGCGATACGCGAGTTAAACGGTCGGCCTATAGTATTGCATCGCTCTATATGCAAATACACTGACTATGTCATCCAAGTAAATATAATAAAATTGTTTCCTTGAAGCGTGACTAATTGCAGGAAAATTATTCAATGGACACAGTACCTACCTATGAGGTTGGGTTGGGTTGGTATTTGTCTGATAACGTTATCATTGTCCTGAACTTGCATTTTTTGAAAGGCCAGATCCTGTATTTTAAGAATTTTCGGTAGCTGATCTAAAATTATGAATATCATAATTTTAAAGTAGGTATCAACAGACCAATTAACCTGTCTTTATCTTAATTTTTAATTAATTGGTCAATTCTGGGAATACCTACCAGTTGGATATCTAGCTACGCAATACTAAGAGCGTATACAGGGTGTAAGGGACAGCCCTCCGCAAACTGATAGGGTGAATTCAGTATGTCATACTAAGATGACCGGTACATTAAATTTTTTCAGGAACGTTAAGGGACTCCAATAAACCTGATTTGTTTGTGTTTTTGTGCACAAATCGGAGCGTCTATTACTGGTTGGGAGGGGTAGGTAATAGGTATGCGGTGAGTTCGATGAACTCTGTAGCTAGACAGAAAGTGAACAGCTGATTTCACGCGTCGTTGGTTAGAGTATTTCAACATCCATTGCTGGTTTTTTTTTTGCTGTTTTTTTTTGCAGTTTTTTTACATAAATGGTGTGCTGCGAACATGCAATGCAATTTTACATTGTAATAATTAAAATGTAACTGAAAAAAATTTGAAAAAATGAAAATTTTCCTGAGAAAATTTCCGGTGGAATATGATTCAGAATGAGGAGCTGAATGCACCCTGTTAGTTTGCGGAGGGCTGTCCCTTACACCCTGTATATCTGCATAGAATGCATACTATTTGCACTTGCACTTACTACTGTTGCATCGTTTTAAGTAAAAACACAGGGCGCCGCAGTCTCGACATTCGTTACGTCGTTACGACATTCGTTAACTCCTAATTACATGCTCCGTAGTCCTAACTGGCTCCCCTAGACGGGCAACTGGTAATAGTTCGGTTTTATTAAAGACACACAGATGACAAGATGTGTCTACATCTTCGAGCCTGTTCCTTAAAATTTATCACACCACAGAGCATGTAATTAGGACTTACCGATCGATTTCGCAACGTAAATAATGTCGAGACTATGCCCATGCGCACTCCACATTTTTAGGTATGAAGCTACAAGTACGCAGACTACTCGGCGGGCTCGACTTGTCGGGCTAATTCGGTGTGGGCTGCCGCGCACCCGCCGTCGGCGCCGCACTGTAGGCTGAAAATCGACTTTCATAGACAAGTAATACTTTTTTCCCAAATGTCCACTTTTATAACTTGAAGATATTTTGGAAGACTAAATAAATGCCTAAAAATATCAACATTATGGAATAGCATTGCAAACAACGCACAGATAATTTTTTCTTTAAAAATTACTATGGAGCTGGCATGAAAAATCTTATATCTCCGATATGGAATGATTGGCCCTAATTCTTTTTCAGGCGATTAATCCTTCAATTATTTACAATTTTTTGACATAGTCCTCGAAATGGCCAGAAGTGCGAAAGTTTTTTTTTTAAATCGCTAACGATTTAATATTAAATATTTTACCGCTTAAGGACGATTTAATACAGCAACATCAGCTGACATGATGAAGTTTGGAATGTCTTCACTTCATGCACGTATTAATATGCTGGAATGCCTTTTACACATATCTTATCTATTTTCTTTAAAAATTACTATGGAGATGGTATGAAAAAGTCTTAAATCTCCGCTATGGAATGATTGGCCCTAATTCTTTTTCAGGCGATTAATCCTTCAATTATTTACAATTTTTTGACATACTCTTCGAAATGGCCAGAAGCTCAATGCTTTTTTTAGAAATCGCTAAAGATTTAATATTAAATATTTAAGATTTAATACCTACAGCAATATCAGCTAACATGGTGGAGTTTGGGATTTCTACACTTCATGCGCGTATTAATATGATGGAATGCCTTTTACACATCATATCTTATCAATTTTTTCTTTAAAAAATATTATGGAGCGGGCATGAAAAAGTCTTATATCTTCGCTATGGAATGATTGGTCATAATTTTTGTTCAGATAATTAATCCTTCAATTATTTACAATTTTTTGACATACTCCTCGAAATGGCCAGAAGTTCGATGCTGTTTTTAAAAATCACTAAAGATTTAATATTTAAGATTTAATACAGCAACATCAGCTGACATGATGAAGTTTGGAATGTCTTCACTTCATGCACGTATTAATATGATGGAATGCCTTTTACACATATCATATCTATTTTTTCTTTAAAAATTACTATGGAGATGGTATGACAAAGTCTTATATCTCCGCTATGGAATGATTGGCCCTAATTCTTTTTCAGTTGATCACCTGAAAAAGAATTAGGGCACTTTTTTCGAGGAATTTTTTCATGCCAGCTCCATAGTAATTTTTAAAGAAAACAATCTGTGTGCGTTGTTTGCAATGCTATTCCATAATGTTGATATAATATTTTTAGGCATGTTTTTTTAGGCAGTCAGTCGTCAGTCATTTTTAGGCAGTCTTCCAAAATATCTTCAAGTCATAAAAGTGGACATTTGGGAAAAAAGTATTACATGTCTATAATGAAAGTCGATTTTCAGCCTACAGTGCGCCGCGCCGCCGCGCCGGCTCGCACGTTAGTTCGGTACTCACTCACGCGCCGCGTCGTAAAAGAAGACAACCCTATCGATTGAGAAGGTTTATGAGATAGAAAGAGAGGAAACTTCTAGGTGAATATTCTGTTGGTAATTAATTGACGACGTGTGACCTGAATTGCACTTTTTGTGTCGTAGCAGGAGTCGATAATTATTTAAATTATTTTGTGGAGTGAATCTTCTGCACTTTACTATAATGTATTCTGTGGTAAGAACTAAATCTTATTTTATCATGTTTTATTACCAGTATCTATAATAAAACCCAGTATTATTTATAACAATGTCCTACTTTTATTGACATTGCTCGTTATCATTTAGAATCTTTAACGTCCCAGACTAATGTAAATAAATAAAAATAAACATTCAAATGTATAAATAGTATTTCATGTTGATGTATTGAATATAAAACAAAAAGCATTTTCTTTTGTTTGGTGGCTATTAGGAGAGTAAACTAACTTCCTCAACAAGAGAGCAAACATTTCCAAAGCAGTATTTTCTTTGATCTAATTAGGTGCTATCCGTGCTATACAAGCACAGCCCGCCGTTTATATTGCTGAAGTTTACAGGACCTGACGGAACAAGAAGAGATTCTGCTGAAAAACCACCACGATTTTAAGGAAGCATAACTTATGCACCATATTGTCGCTGGTAGATGGTAGACACACTGTGGACACTGAGTGAATGGCCCTGAATAAAGCGTCGTCCTATTTGACTAACTATCGTACGAGCAAACGATGCAATTTCGCCGCACGATGACAATGTGTTCCTGTGCTCGCGCGATGACTTGCAAGCTCAAATAAGACACTTTATAGAAATGTGTGTGTTTACTCCCGACGTGCGACGAAAACGCATCGTTTGCTCGTACGATAGTTAGCCAAATACGCCTTATGTTGCATTCCATTATTTGAATACTATCTGACACCTTCAGCACATCATGCAGACCGTAATAACTTTCTTGATAGGTAAGTACGTTGTCAGTCCGATTAAATTGCGAACACTACCTATAGTACCTAACTGTTTCCATAGTGTTACAAATTGGCTATTAGATGATTACAGATTAAAAGTTGATGCCGAGAACACATGACCTATACGTCGATTCTGTAAAATTCAAGCAACAACTCGCATCTCACATCGCTATTCACTCTCACTTCGCATCACTTCTTCTCATTTGTTTTTTATTTGACACTTTGAATTTAGAACGCCAATCAAGAAACTCACAGCCAGCGGATTCGGCTGGTTGATGCTGTAAAATTATTATTATTCGATTTTTTCACGGTGAGATGGTTACAGAATAGCATTGCGCATTCGAAGTTTAGAATCAGAATCACATGGCTAATCAATACAATTCGCAAGGTTGAATGTAGGATATAATGTTCCTAAAAAGCGGATATTAGATACCTGTGAGTCAGCCATTATTGTTTAAGATCTCATGACAAATAGGTAAAACAGCTTAGGTATGTTTAATCGGATATATGGAAAAGTAAAACAAGGATGCCATATTTGGAGCGTGACCAGAAGAAATTCCCAGCCAAACATTGTAATAACCAGTAAGGAGACAACAGATGTGGTCCAATCTTCATTATGAAAGGGTAAAGTCGTGTTGTAGAATAAAGGTGTGTGTGGTTCAAGTGGCGCAGGTGTAGCCAGCGGCCGGCGCGGCGTCGGGTATCACAACAAAACAACCTCAGCTACTATGCGCGCGCGCAACCCGGAAGCGAGCCTTGTCGCGTGGTATTTCACAAGAATTTCTGGTTGCTAGAACTTCAACGGATACGAGCTGTTCTGAATGGCGTCCAGTTACAATGAAACTAGAAACACATGGGGACTTAACTGTTTCTTTTCGTGAATCTCCATGTTGCTTCCTTGATGCTGTTTCTTTTCGTGAATCTCCATGTTGCTTCCTTGATTAAACATTCCAAGTTTTGTCGTTCATACACTGATTATCTACGGCCGATGAGATGTATTGAAGAAGACATTCTGAGCCGGCTCTGCGACCCCAAATAAATTGGGATAAAAGAGACAGATATAACTCACAAGAATTTCTTGTTGAGGGCTATGCTGGAGTTTCCCTACGTGATTGAATCAGAAATGAAGAGATCTGTAAGAGAGCCAAGGTAACCGACATAGCCCAAATAATTGCCAAACTTCAGTGGCAGGGCACATTGCTCGTAGAACGATAGGGCCGACAGGTTTGGGAGTGGCGACCGCGTACCGGAAGACGTAGCATTGGAGGCCTCCCATAATTTGGACCGATGACCTTGTGAAAGTCGCAGGAATCCGCTGGATGCGGGAAGCACAGAACCGGTCAAAGTGGCGGTGCTTGGGGAGGCTTGGAGTCCAGGCAGTGGACGTCTTTCGGCTGAAATGATGAAACACATGCCACATCTATATGGACTTAAGTAACTGTTTACTTAAATGAATCTCCGTGTTGCTTCCTCGATTTAACATTCCAAGTTTTATCGTTCATAGATTGACTTTCTGATAGAAATAGTTAAGGTAGGTAACCTTATATTGGAGAAGAACTGCCGCGCCGCGCCGACCCCAAATAAATTGGCATAGGGCCTCAACTAGAAAGTCAATGTCATCAGCATCATACTTCTGCCCTCGCAGGAGGATGACGATGTCATTGACTTACTACTGAAAGGCACAGAAAAGGATAAGAATCCTTGACTGTATACTTTTTGTACATAACAAGGTTTTTATGATTTTCATTGTTATAATTCAACTGTAATGCCAAGGTTGTCTTTTTGTAAGACAAAATAATAGTTGGAGCGAGCACATAATGCCTCTTGCCTGACTCATTTTCAATCGTATGTACATTTCTTAAGGTGCTGTAAAGACCTTCAAGGCATATTGTAAAGATTTAATGCAGTGTGAAATAGTTACATGATTGTCTGAGTACCTACTTAGATAACTACATGTTATTTTTACTATTTTACTAACATGCCTATTCATTGTGGTAGATAATTGGGGACTCCTTTTTGTTCGTTATATAATAGCAAGGTGGGTATTCCCAATGTTTTTCTTTTGTTTGACAATAATGTGTATCTGTGGAATGCGTTACCCCTTGAAATTATGAAGGAAATCAACCGTTTATCCTTTAAAGCGAGTAGTGCCACAGAATAAATAATAGTACTAACGTACAAAAGTTGCACTCCTTTGATCTTGAAGAAAGGCGCTTTTATAATAGCCTACAAAATCATTTTCCACCCACGCGCAAGCTAAATTGCACTTAATCACTGCGCTTGAGAGTTGTTATTACTTTGTGTGCTTTCTCGACCGTAACATGCCTACGCCGCGCGCCGCTTAACCGAGTACTAGGGCTGTCCGGAAAGAAAAATAAAGTACGGTACATACATTTTTATGCCTATGGCTTAGCTGTTTTTTTTTTTTTTTTTAAATAAAAAAAATCAAAAGTTCTAATCATATGCAGGCTGCATATGATTTGAATTTTGATATTTTTAAATGATTTTTTTTTTTTCAAAATTTCTGTTTTTAAGGTACAAAAATGAAAAGTTTACATCGAATTGTAGTATTTATTGGTACTTTGATAATTTTTCTGTCTAAGCTATTAAAAAAAAAACTAGGTATGCCATAGGCTTCTCAAATCAAATCAAAGATTTTGATTTGATTTTGTTTTGATTTGATTTGATAGGCTTCTACTCTGTTCACCTAATACACACAATTTTTTTCGCGACGGTAAAAAAAGTCATCCGGTATGAGTTGTATCAGATAAGACATTACATCAAAGTGAAACAACTCTAGATAGACTGTATTTAGAGTTGTTTCACTTTGATGTAATGTCTTATAAATTTTTTCCCTTCTCTGAAATTCCTAAGTATTATTAAATTTTAATGTAGCAAAAATCCTAAATCTAACAAATAATTTTAATAAATTAAACTTTGAGTTCTTCTGTTTAATAGAACATCCGTCCACACAACAACTGTTAGTATTACGTTTTTATTTTGATGTCTTAACGAAGGGTGCACAAAAACAAAAATAAAATAATAATAAATACGACGGGTTCGGTCAGAGCCTCACAGGCGCGGCGCGGGCAGCGGTGCGTGGCGTGATTGCGTCGTACGTGACTCGCTGAGCGCGTATAGACCCCGACTGACTAGCAACCCTTAGTTGCCGCGCGCTGTAGGTACTTATCTCGAGCGGAATGTACCAGTGCAAGAGGCCTGGTAGTGCTACCAACTAGCTGCACCGTTGAGAAAAAAATCATAAGTCTGGAGATATGGAACATTTTTTTTTCATAAGCTCACATTTTTAGTATTCTACCTCATCTGACTAAAAATGTGATCATAGGAAATTTCAAAATATTCAAAATTTGAATAAAATCATAAATCTGGAGATATGGAACATTTTTAAATTTCCTATGTTCACATTTTTAGTCAGATAATTTAGAATACCTACTAAAAATGTTCAATATCTCCAGACTTATGATTTTTTCTTAATGGTGGCGCTAGTTGGCAGCACATTCGTAAAAAGCTGGCAGTATCATCACAACATTAATGTTTCCCATTGTTTGTCTTATTTGTTTTTTGTATTATATTTGTGTATTTATGTTTATTTATATTAATTAGGTAAGTACATATTATTATTTTTATAGTTTGTAATAAGTAGGTATTTGTATATCTCTATCTTTAAATAACTATATATTAGTCTATTTTTCGTAATTGGACCTACCACTGTTTGTCTCTGCAAAGGTTGACTGTTAAAAAAGACCTATGGCAAAAATTCCGCCTCTGTACATTTCTGTGCTTGACCTAAATATATTATGGTTTCATTTAATTGAAACCATAATTTAATATGTTTCAGGATGAGGAAAATAAAAATACATGAACTCCAAAGAGAAAAAAGGTAGAAAAATTACCTGTCATCTTTCTACATTTTTTCAGATGTTTCTGGAACATGAAGCCGGAAACCTGCCAATAAAACTGCAACTTTATTACCTACTTAACTATTATTTCTAGCAGATTATTTCCATTATAATATAATACTATTCTTTTTCTTTAAATTAACGTTTGGTGGACTTTACAAACATCCACCGTCCACATCATCGTAGGCTAGGAGTACCAGGGCCGGCAGTCTTGACATTCGTTACGTCGTTACGACAGTCGTTAAGTCATAATTACATGCTCTGTGGTCCTAACTGGCTCCCCTAGGTGGGCAAATGCTAATAATTCGGTTTTATTAAAGACACACAGATGACATAGACACATCTTCGAGCCCGTTCCTTAAAATTTATCAGACCACAGAGCATGTAATTAGGACTTACCGAGCGAATTCGCAACGTAACGAATGTCGAGACTGCCGGCCCTGGTAACGCTATCTACTCCTTTTAAGAAGTATCTTAAGGAGTAGTAAGACAAATCCTATTTCAAAGCCATATTTTGTTGTTACCATGCATGGCATCCTCTACTCATAATCCTTCGCCACATCCAGAAAATAAGATAGGCGACCGTCAGGACACCACAATGGCAATACAATTCAACCAAATACCTACGTTGCAAACATAGACTTATAAAAAAAGATGGACTCCGCACCACGCATATCGAAAGTGAAGCACCCTACCGATCTATGTGTGCGTGATTTGAGTACCTGCAAAGACGCCGTCGCTCGTGTCACGTAATGGCGGCCGGTCGGCATACTATGATGTAAATGTGTGCGCGAGGCGTGTTTGTACAAACGGACCCGGATACTTACTGTGCTTCACTTTCGATATGCGCAGCGCGGAGTCCATCTTTTTTTATAAGTCTATGGTTGCAAAATGGTAAGTCGAATCTGCCACAAGGGAGAAGAAGGATGGGGGAGGGGGATCTATATGTAAGTAGTAAAGCGCCTAATAAACCATTAAGTCGTGAACTCCTGTAATTAACTAACGGTGCACATACCAGACAGTACCGTTCGCGGTAAGTAAAATGTTGCTCGCGGTGTGGTTACGGACTCATATCACTGCCCACCACAATGTAGATATACCTACATATTAGATCAACTCGCAGTACCATATAGAATTTCAGATACATAATACGGGTACCGATACAGTAGTATTGTTGATTTATTCTAACTAGGTACCTACTCTAGACAGATCGGT
This sequence comes from Cosmia trapezina, assembly GCA_905163495.3. Classification (NCBI taxonomy): domain Eukaryota; kingdom Metazoa; phylum Arthropoda; class Insecta; order Lepidoptera; family Noctuidae; genus Cosmia; species Cosmia trapezina. Next base: position 14,527,313 of record LR991038.1, read on the forward strand.
CGGGCAGACATGTGGATAATTTTTTATGTATATTCATGTGTACCTACCTAGCTACGAGTTACTTATAGTTTTTCTGCTTGCAAGTTTATTTCGGGTTTGCCCGAGTAGTTTCGAACTGAAACGGGGCAACACGAAGTAAGATTAGCACCTATTAAGCAATCAGCGCGTGATTAAAGCCGTAAGTAAACATTAGACAAAAGTAACTATGGGGTTTACCTGAAGAAAAAAAAAAACGTAAATACTTTGGATTCACTAATTTCTGTAAACTAAGTTCTAAGTCTACAGTCTTTATGTTGCAGTAATCAATATCGTAGATAGCCAAGTAGTAGGACCTGTGTAGGTACTATGTACCTACTTAGTATTAGGTCTTTGTTAGGAAGAATTGCCAAACTTAGTGGCAGTGAGCTAGGCACATTGCTGGAAGAACAGATGGCGGATGAGGCCGAAAGGTTCTGGAGTGGCGACCGCGTACCGGGAGACGTAGCATCAGAAGGCCTCCCACAAGGTGGACCGAGGACCTGGTGAAAACCGCAAGTATCCGCTGGATGCGAGAAGTCACAGTACCGGTCAAAGTGGCAGTGCTTTGAAATGATGATGATGATGATTATGAAATTACTATAGGTACAATAGAGTAGATAACCATTGAACTTAATAGTAAAAAACATTACCCTCCTTCTGAGTCAGTCGAGTAAAAATGACGAAGAAACATTAGTAATTTCAAGATGATGAAAATGTCTATTACATTCCTACATTATGCAATTTAAGTAGGTAATAAATATTGACACTGTAGTTCTATGAACTGACAAAGTGCATGTTGGTTGTTTACAAAGACGAAACAGTTGACTCATACCTTGAAAGATTATGTATCTTGTAGGTACTTATAATAATATGCTGGTAGTAAGGTACCTTTATACCGGTCAGGTGGTCAAATATAAATAAATAAATAAATAAATATCCTTGGACATTTCACACAACGCCATCTAGTCCCAAGCTAAGCAACCTAATGCTTGTGTTATGGTAACGAGATGGCTGATAAACTACTTATATACATTTTTTTTTACATATGCAGATGTGTGTGCATCATGATTTCCACTTTTGGCGTGTATGACTACAACCTCAGATGCCTACCTACTTGTTCGTACTTGCTACGAAATACTGTGTTCAAAGGTCGTTTTTTTGCCTCGCATTGACATGTCGTAAGTAGGTACCTACTTAATTTTATAATATTTTGTAAATTGTTAAATAAAAACAGTCGCCATTGTGATTGTTAGGTACCTATATACAGGGTTATTGGTAAAACACCAGTAAACTCTTAAGGGGTCATAGTACTCATCATTATGAACAACTTTTATTATGGGACCAAACCTGAAATCGCGAAAAATAAATCTGCTGTTCAGTACATTTATCTACATCAAACTCGTCAAAATGTACTGAACAGATGATTTTTTTTCGCGATTTCCGGTTTGGTGCCATAGTAAAAGCTGTTCATAATGATGAGTACTATGACCCCTTAAGAGGTTACTGGTGTTTTACCAATAACCCTGTATTATGATATAGGTAGATATAGGAACACCACCTAGACCTATATAAAAAGGAAACATACAGTGTACACGTACCTACACATCCATTTTAATACTAAGTAGGTAGGTAATATTAGGTAGTAGGAGTTAATTAATTATTTATTAAGTAAGTAAAAACTGTATTAATTAATTTATAAGTAAGTACATAGGTATAAGTTAATTAATACCTTTAAATTAATCAGAATTTAAATCGTAGCGGAATTTTACTCTTTCATGGTGTGTGAAGGGCACTCAGATAATTATTATCTTAGGTTACGTAAAATAGTCTGGCTCTACAGATACTAATAATATTAACTTTACTTACATCTTGTGGATTTTATCTGAATTCTGAGATAGACAGACAAAGCCTTCTCAGACATATTGCTTCACGTCATAATGTTTACCTTACGGTCTGACGTCGTTTGACGTTGCTTGGCTCGTCCAGCTCTGCCAACAGCGCCACAGAAAAAGCTACAAGAGAAGGAGACCAATATTCAGTTAACTATGTTATAATATTTAGTTGTGTGAATCAGAACAGTTACAGATTCTCTGTAGAAAGTATTGTCCTTTTAGCCTTTTATAAATAAATAAAATAAAAATAAATAAAATAAATAAAATATTTATTACTGTACCAACTACATAGTTTATATATTAGTTTATGATGGGAGCCTCCTTTTAAGCATAATAACGCCTGTGTTAGGAGACTCCGCTCTTCCACAGCTTTGGCTTTTGACATGTTTGACAATAGATAGGATGAAGTGGTGATAGCCCAACAGTTAGGGCAAAGTAAAGATTTACTGTGGATATGGCACCCGAACTAACCTACGAACGAACGGCAAGCGAGAAGTCATACGTTCGAATCCCACACCCGTACTTACTGGTTCAAGACTTTCAAGTTGCTGTATCCACTTATTTATAACATAAACCTATTTTAAGAGAATTGTGAAGTGCCGATACGCGGCGCGCGTCTACTAAGAGGTATTTTCAAAAAAACCGGTCAAGAGCGAGTCGGACTCGCGCACCGAGGTTTCCGTTCCGATTTCTGAAAAAGTGTGCTATTTAGAGACATCGTTTTATTTTTCCTGTAATCTCTACATAAACTTCTATCACATAGAATAATTTCAGATTTTTCTCTTTGCAAAATTCGGAGATAAGGGGGGGAACGGTATTTTTTTTACATTTTTCATCAAAACTGGAAAACTATGCGGCCTAAAAAAAGAAAAAAATGTTTGAGAATGTGCAAACAGCGCTCTTTCATATGATACCCCACATGCCCTAGTAACCCCACTTTGAATTTTTAAGACCCCCTTTCAGTCCCTGTTGCAAAAAAATGAAAATATTTTTATTACTTTCTTATTTCCAAAATAGTTGGGTAAACGTCATCTAAAACTGTTCCAAATTTCAAGTTGATAGCATTAGTAGTTCTTGAGATATCCAGCTGTGACAGACAGACAGACAGACAGACAGACAGACTGAGTCACACCATAAGGGTTCCTTTTTTACCATTTTGGTACGAAACCCTGAAAATGCTATTTGTTTCTTAACGCTTGCTCTGCCTCCCGTATCGTGCGAAAAAAGATGTAGGTAATAGCCTCCAAGACTTGCAACACTCTCTGAGTTGCAAGTCTTGGAGGCAATTACCTACATCTCTTTTTTGAAATATTGTTTCGGGCGATAACGTTTTCACCCCCCTAAACCTTTACGAAATGAAACAAAAGTACCTACACCTTTATCTACATAGGTCGTTTTTAGGGTTCCGTACCAAAATGGTAAAAAAGGAACCCTTATGGTGTGACTCGGTGTGTTTGTCTGTCTGTCTGTCTGTCACAGCTGGATATCTCAAGAACTACTAATGCTATCACCTTGAAATTTAGAATAGTTTTAGATGACGTTTACGCAACTATTTTGCAAATAAGAAAGAAATAAAAATATTTATATTTTTTTTGCAACAGGGACTGAAAGGGGGTCTTCAAAATTTAAAGTGAAGCTACTAGGGCATATCGGGTATCATATGAAAAAGCGCTGTTTGCACATTCTCAAACTATATTTTTATTTTTTTTAGGCCGCATAGTTTTCGACTTTTTATGAAAAATGCAAAAAAAAAATAGCGTTCCCCCCCCTATCTCCGAAGTTTGCAAAAAGAAAAATCTGAAATTAGAATAATGTGATAGAAGTTTATGTAAAGATTACACAAAAATAAAACAATGTCTCTCAGTAGCACACTTTTTCAGAAATCGGAACGGAACCATCGGTGCGCGAGTCCGACTCGCTTTTGACCGGTTTTTCTTTTTTAGTGATTCAGTTAAGTTTAATTTTAAAAAATAAAAATGCTCGAGGAAGTTTTTAAGCCAAAAATATAGATATCTCTAAAATATAACTTTTATTGTTAGCAATATTTCTATAAAATAAAAACTTACGAACCTAGTTTTTCATTATAATATCTACAACATTACCTACCAAAAATTATGAAAATTAGACCATGTTTACGGGGGCAAACGTAATCGCTTTTTGTATGAATATTTACAGCTTCACATTCCTCTGACCTTGACCTATAGGTACCTAAACCACAGATGATCACTGGCCAATTTATAATTATTGTAGACATTCAAGACCAGGGAACAAAATTTACAAATACCTGGGTCATTTTCAAAAAAAGTGTACATCCTACGGAATTTCTGTGGAATTCATTCTAAGTAAGTATTAGTTCTACGCCGTTAAGGCGCAGATTTCCTGAAAACGATCAAAAAGGTGGTTTTTTAAAGCTGTGTATCTCATATACCGTAAATAATTTTGACATGTAAAAATAATATGATATTTTCAAGTCCTTTTCGCATACAGTGATGGATGCCAAAACATAATTAAACATACTTTAATGCACCAAAAAAATCTTTAAACATACCTCCTAATAATCTTTAAAAGCTGTTTATCCCTTCATTAGCAATTATAATTATAATTAAAAATATACCATGAAATGTCAAATTCCAAACTGCATCCAGTGATGGATTACTTTTTATTAAATAGTTAATTTCTAATTTTATATGATTTTATTTGCACTTTTACGACATAATTCCGGTGCGCGTGAGAATCTTCTATCTCGTGCGTCAAACTAGACAGCCATAACGCCATTTCACTTACACACCGAGCTAAACCAAGCTTGGAACCTGGGCCTTAATCACATGGGGTCGAGTGTTCTTGATATTTCGTGTCGGCATAGCAGATAGCAAGCAGGTAAGTACCTACTTAAACAGATCAGATAAGATTTGTTGGCTATCATAACACTATCAGAAAAAACACCGGCCTGAATAAAATAATATTTACACATTAAAGACTTGCATACACAAATGCATTATATCCTTACAATAAATGCCTATTATTGTTTACTTTAGGTATATAAGATAAATTATTGTTTGACAACAACCAGTTATCTACCTACTTTAGGTATTTATTTTGGTACATTTTTTAAAGTAAAATAGGCACTTTAATTATTAAAATTACAGACGGAACCTTAACAGCAACTCAGCTATTATGCTACCGTAAAATTAAACTAGTCAGAGTAGTTTTTATTTTAATAAAATATATCGCGTCATATACCAGTTAGCTAATTTAAAAATATGGGAGCAAAAATATGCGCGTCGGAGAAATTATGCGTGTTTCTTGTTATTTAAAAACCGGCCAAGTGCGAGTTGGACTCGCGCACGAAGGGTTCCGTACCATTTTACCATGGTTATGTCCCTACCCCCGATGTGTTTTAGCTCGTCCGAAAAATTTAACTTTTACACTTGTTTTGATGGATCGTTAAGTCAGACGGACGGATAAACGGACGGACGGATGAACGGACGGACTTAGGGAGTAGGCCCCCTAGTCTGTCTCACTTACACCTCAATCGGACCTCATTATATCATCTCGCTCTATAGTCTTGTCTCCTCAGGAAACGCGCGCGGGGTGTGGGCGTGCACGTCACCGCGCAAAATAAGGACTGGAGAAATGAGCAAACATCTAAGTACAATTTTTAACAAGTCAAGGCAAAGTATTGACAGAAAAATTCATTTTACATTATGTCTTTTTAATGATTTAGTTCCCATGCATTTAGGACATGTTTTTTTGGGAGGAACTCGTGGTTGAGTAATAACAGCCGTACGGGTCGACCCATCAGGTTAAGCTACGCTTGCCGGGGTTGGTCCGTGGATGTGTGACCATCTTTAGATACTGAAACTCCTCTGTGCCTCGGAAAGCACGTTAAGCCGTAGGTCCCGGCTGTCATTCGTGGATCTTTGACAGTCGTTACGGGTGGTCAGAAGGCCGAAAGTCTGCCAACCAGCCTTACCAAGGGGTATCGTATTACCCAGTAACTAGGTTGTAGAGGCCAGATAGGCTGTCGTTCCATATAAAATACTACTATTCAGCTGCATCCGGTTAGATTGTAAGCCGACCTCAACATAGTTGGGAAATGGCCAGGAAGATTGACTGCATTTGGGACATATTAGACGAAGCGAAATAGTACAAAGAAGTAGTGAACATTCCTCTTCTGAAGACGTATAGCGTCGCGTTGTGCACGCTGACAACTGATCAGCCAAACAAATCACGAGGAATCACATTATGCAGGTGGGTCGTGGAGACAATTAACGGCCAATTTAAGCGCGACTTTAAAATATTTAGACACGAGTATTTAATCGCGCTTTACTAAATACCATGACGGATTATAAGATAGCTGCAGCACTGATCAATTGTTTCCAAGAGCCTTACGAGGATAGTAGGTACACAGGCCAATTCATTGAAATATTTAACAATGTCAATAAACAGAATCATTTATGTGATTACGTGCTTGAGCACAATTTAAACCGATAAAGGGTGGCGTTTATAAGAATGTAAGCTGAGGATCCAGAATTGACAGACTTCCCAAGACTAACATTATTTTATTTTCTACCTGACATAATTTTTAATGGTAATCTTGTGAATGTAAAAGGGCTTCTTTATACTTGTCATATTACACGCTTTTATGCTGAAACTGTTACTATTTAATGCTTCTTTTACTAATACATTAACATGACCCCTGTAAAAATTCGAATAGCAATTTCACACACTTAGCCATCGATTTCGATGATGCCCCTTGTGGAGTACTTAATTACTCATTTTTACCTACAATTTGAAATACATTTCGTTTGCGCCGCCGCCGGCCTGGGTTTTTTTTGAGCATTGTTCTTTGAATTTCGCGGGCTACCACTGGGCCGATGACATTTATAACTGTGTGTATTTTGTAGTCTATTCTGTGTGATTTATATTTATATATTATCTATTTATATATTATCTAAGTGATTTATGGTCCGTTTTAGTCAGTGTTCAGGTGTTTTGTAAATTAGTATCCGTTCATGAACTTTCGTTGCTGACTGTACCTAAAAATGCATTAATTAGATATGGGGAAGGCAACTGTCAAAATGGCGCTGTCATTGCTAATTCCCAACACAAGCTAATAATTATTTAATTAATTATTCCTTTATTTCAGGCAGTTGTGGCCCATACAAAATACAATAAGTACAAATTAATACACAAAAAATATAAGTAAGTATATACATTAGTACCTATATATAAAACATAACTTATAAACTAAGACACACGAAATGACGGCGGCGGCGTCGTGCTATGCTGCGCGGTGTCGGATAGCCTGCCGCGAAAACGTCGGTAGACTTAGACCTATACACCCTTCGGCCAAAACTCTTCCTTTACGAACGTGTCAAGATCGTGTGTCTTCTTAACTTAAAGTTGGTGTTGTGACGCGGCTCCAACTTCTCGACCCTCAAGGTCCACTTGGTATTCGCCTTCATGTACTCCACGATCTCCTGAACCTTCGTGGAGCGATGCAGTCGGGACACATACAGCAACGTCGTAGGTGTCGCTGGACGTAGCAGGATATTTGGTCCTATCAGTCCAGTACCATTGATTGCGACAAGTAGGCTTCTTCTTCTCACCAAAGTTTTTCATCACACTCTTGCTTTGCTGGACAGTGCTGCATCGGTTTCCTCGGAAGGGTTTCACAGCGACGTTTCTGCTTTCCCCCTTTCTGGTGCTTAGGTTGTGACGCAGCTGGTTTGTTTGTGACAGCAATTACGGCAATAATACGAGTACAAGGCGTGGCGTGGTTTTATTTTATTTTTGCGAAAATGATGCGTTGTTGTGTTCCTCAATAAGTACTCCATTTTCCGAGAAACCCTATTTGTCACTGTCGCGAATCATAGTTTGATTATGAATATGATACAACCTGACACTGATCTGCAAATTGCAAAAAAATGCAAGAAAATTTGAATTTCGCGGGCTACCACAGCGGATCCCCTTAAGGTTGATGCGCCAGGGTAGACCGCGAAATTCAAAATTTCTTACCTTTTTTGCAATTTGTAGGTCAGTGTGAGCTTGTATGTCGATTAAAATATGATTCGCGGCCGTAGCTAATATGGCTTTACAGAATTATAATCATTACAATCAGCAATACAACTCCATAAGTTAGCATTTACCTCAAGCCTCATGATTTCATGAAATCGCTAGATTTGAGGTAAATGCAGGGAAATATTGAAATAATCGAAAATAACGAAATACCTAGTGAACCAAACTCACGAATGAAAAAAATGTCTTTATTACAGCACCTTAATTGCGTAACACATTATCAAACGGAATTTGAATCATTTTGAAACAAATTGCTAATCTATTGCTTCATATGTTCGAAAAATTTGTCTGCTCGACAACGTAAATAACGCAATGAATGTTGTTGAATTGTCGAAATAAAACCAACTCTGTTTGATAATGTGTTACGCAATGGGGAGGTACACTGCCAATCTAACCCGCTAGGAGTCACATCGTCGCTGGTGCTGTTTACCGTGTTTACCTGTCAAACAACATATTAGTAGGGGAGCTACTGCTCGATTTTTGCAACCTATTTTATACGGAATAAATCTAATTTCGATTCTATTAGTTGTTTAATATTCATTAATCATGAATGAGTCAGCCGCTGCACCCATGGGGGAATCCAAAGTGTCAAAAAAGCGGTCCAGCATCTCAAAATTGTTAAAATTTCATTCCGCATCAAAACTTTATGTGACGATTCTTGGGATGATCTTCTACTCAAAAAAAAATTTCATACCACATCAAAACTTTATGTGACGATTTTTGGGATGATCTTCTACCCAAAAAAAATACTCAGCTGCATGGAAGTGGGGGAATAATTATGTCAGTCGCGTAATTGTAACTGACATATATTCCCCCACTTCCATCCAGCTGACTATTTGTTTTGGGTTGAAGATGATCCCAAAAACCATCATAAAAGGTTTTGCCTCGGTATGAAATTACTTTTTTCATAAGGTTTTTTTTTACAAATTTGACATTCTCTAACTTTGGCCTCCCCCACTATTGGAGCAGCTGACGCTCATATGCACTAAAGAAAAACTATTTTTGGTACGATTTTCAGCCGGTATAAAATTACTTTTTCAGACTCAACGCTTCCTCTCGTACTATATTGTTTTATAGTGAGAGTGCGTTTCCTTGACAACCGTCAATAAATAGACAGCTGACAAGCACCAGCGATAATGGCGCCATCTGTAATTAGCTTTGCCCGTACCTCCCCATTAGGGTGCTTGCCTTAGGGACCTGGGGGGTTACTATGAGCTCTTATAGCAGGGCAGAAGTTGAACGTTTCCAGTGAGAGAGAGTGACGGTGCTATATGTCGTACATAGCTACGTCTCTCACTCTCACTGGAAACGTTCAACTTCTGCCCTGCTCTAAGAACTCATAGTAAGGCCCCTGGGATCTAGCTATGATCACGCCATCTACAATGGGGAAGAAATCGCAAAGCTATGAACAGATGGCGCTGCTAACGCTTGACTCATAACATCGCACTGTCATTTTTATCTCTCAATGTTTTTCGGATTTTATATAATTATAACATAAACTAGTGTGTGTTTTTTGTTAATACAACGAAAAATGTATTCAACGTGGACAGTACCTCAGTTAAAAGCTGAACTGAAGATCCGAGGAGCTTCACTAAGAAGCCGTAAAGCAGATCTGGTCAGCAGGTATTTACAGCCTATTTTCTTGTTAACAATTGAAGAAAATAACCCAATTTTATATTAGCATCATGTCGTAGTAATTACAAACTTTTACGTACTTAGACAGTAGTTTTATAACATATTCGATGTTTCATGAGCTACGAACTATTACTAGAAATTAAATCTGAATTTTAATTAAACCAGTTACAGAATCGAATCATTTGATCGTAATTTGAACTGTGATACCAAGATGGATATGAACATATCCTCGAATTTTCGAAAGTTGTAAAATTGCGTATCTTAGTCGCCCTTTCCCATATTTTTTAAATCGTAAGTGTTTAGGAAATTAATGATTTTCATTTCAACAGATTACGCGCAAAGGCAGCATTTTTTTTTGTCAGATGCCATCCAAAGTTTTTTGTGAACAAGTTTTTTAAGTAATTTGACAGCTAATGTAATTTTCTGTGAGTCAAGCTGAGGAGTCAAGCGATACCAGCAACATCTCGCGGAAAAAGTTGTCAGTTTTCTTCCCCATTATTTTTGCCCGCTTCCCCGCTTCCCTTACCGCTTCCCCATTGTCTATGTAAATGCAATAGACGTAAAGTTTACGCGATTTTAGTCGATTCATTTGACAAAACTGTATCTTAAATGCTCTAAGGGCAGCGAAGGGCAGCACATCAACTGACACTGATAGACATCACCACAGATTAAGTAGTATTGAGTTTGACATCACTGTAGCCGAGTCACTCACTGACATTGACATTACTCCAGTACTCCACCAAAAAGGTTTTAATTCGAGGCAATTCGAGGTTACATGGGCTCTCAGTCTACCAAAATTGTGAGTGCTTCCAAAATGGCGAGTTCACAAGACGTACAGCAATTTATCAAACAAGCAATTTCTCAAGAAAAAGTTGTGGTTTTCTCAAAGTCATACTGCCCCTATTGTGACATGGCTAAGGAAGTAAGTTTATCTGTAAAGGATTTTCAAGTTTTTCATTGTTTTCCCTTGTATTTTATAAAACTTTATGACTCATATTTCTTAATAAAGTTGTTGTACCTGTTCTAAATGATTGTGCAATAATTAAAGTAAAATATGATTGAGAGACTTCAGCACAAAGTCTATAGTATCAGTCTGATATCTAAAAGACGGTAATCAAATAAGTTTTATCAATGTTTTACTGATATTAGATTACCAGTGTTAAAAAAAGATTCAATTTGTAATTCCAGGTGTTCCGTAAAGTTAAACAACCAATAAAAGTATATGAGTTGGATGAGCGTGAGGATGGTGCTGTGATACAGGAGAACCTCGCTGCCATAACCGGTTTCAGAACTGTAAGTTATTATTAATTTTGGCTATGATTCATAATGTGTCATACATTTAAGTCTTTCTTAATATTTGTATTTTACGTAGGAATGATAACTCATTCTCCAACTGATTAGAGTGGTGAACCACATTAATTTGTGAGGTTTATGGAGATATTCAGATCACTAGGAGGTGAACTTATTGCCGTTTATTGAATGATTAGTTTCTATACCATAATAATATAATGGTATTGATCATCCTATTCCACTCTTTGTAATATTACACCATATTATTTAGATGTTTCTTTTTTAATGTAGAAGTGGCGCTATCCACCTCATCCTCAGTAATAATTCTCTCCCTCTGAGAGACATTGGAGGAAAATGGGCAGCCACATCACCTGATAATTATGGAATAATTTAAAAATATGTTTTCTGCAAGTTTTATTATCCGTTGTGGTTAACCAAATTCACAAATTCTGAGAATAGGTATGTATTTAACCGTGCAGCCACACTGAGGTCACAACACAATGTAATCAAGTAATCAGTTATAGGTATTTATTTTATTTATTTATGTAGGCACACATCAAAACATTTTATTCCAAGTATAAGTACCATTTTGTTTCAGTTTATATTTTGTAGACATAAAAGATAGTCATGCAAATGAAGTTAAATATTTCAATAAAACAAACAGTAAGTACTTTGAAATAGCTTTAATACACAATAATAATTGACTTTTTCAATGTTTCAGGTACCTCAAGTATTCATCAATGGCAACTGTGTGGGAGGAGGCTCCGATGTCAAGGCTTTACTAGCATCAGGAAAATTAGAGCCCATGCTTATTGGATAAATAAAAAAAAATGTGTCAAATAAAAAAATGGAAATACTTTTTTATTCAAAAGTGGAATGTAAAATTGAAATATTTATTAAGTGTATAAATGATGTTACTGTACAGTAATGTTTCTCAAAGTACAAGTACCTTCAATGTTGTTTATTCTTGTTTCTTTCAAAAAGCATAATTAATGTGTTTATAAATATATGCGATGCATCAAACACGTAACATGTAGAACAATAATAAGATTCTGTCAATGTATTTGCTATTTCAGATTGATTTCGCTTTGTTATATATTTTTTCAATTAAATAATTTATTAAATGTTCATACGATTTTTATTACAGTCAGTACAGTGTTAAAATAATGGTATGGGAAATCAATATTGCTAGGCAATTACAACAATAAAATAAACACATTTCAAAGAATATCATTGTGCATAAGTAGGTACGAAATATTTACCTATCGACTATCAATAAGGTGTTTGAAGGTCAGTCAATTTAACGTTTATTGGTGTCTAAGTAATGATAAATATTGTTTGGCTATTGAGGGGTTGTTACTTTATTATAACTACTTAAAACGTAGAAATTGCTAAAGTTTGTTTGGTTTACACATTTAAACTGTATATTGGTGTACATTACTATCTACGTTTTAAGGAGCTTTTCGTTAATTAGAAGTTATACAGCATGTATATCAGAAAAGTGTGGTCAAATTTAAGGGTGTGGCACAGTACAGACCATCAAACTGAACAACTTTCCCTTGGGATCGACATCGTAATCGAGAAAAAATTATCAGCCATCCCATTTGCGTCGAGTAGGTATTGAATCTTTGTATGGGACAGCTGTTATTTTTTTCTCCATTTAAAGATGTGGAGAAAGTTACCTAATCAGTTTGATGGTCTGTACCACATCCACACCCTTAAATTTTACCACACCTTTCTGATACACCCTTTAAAAAGTTTACACTGTAGGTATATGTAATTACAAGATAATCGACGACATCTATCTTCTTATATAAAACAAAGTCGGGTTTGTTCGAACACTTATAACTCGAGAACTGCTGGACCAATTTTCATGGTTTTTGATTTGTTGTATTTGTCTCCGTCCCGAATAGCAGAATAACTATTAAAAACATAGGAAAATTCACAAAAAAAATATGAAGAAAATTCATTTTCTCATACTTACATGAAATTTGGACAAGGCAACCGCATCACAGAATAAATAATAGTACTAACGACCGCGTCTTCAAAAATTTGGAAAAGGCAATCTTTCATTCTATTTAGAATTCCCCAAATTCAAATTAATTTTATAATCAGTTGTTCAGTTGCTTTCCCGCCGTTCGATTAAAGGTAGGTACTGACACACATGCATATAAAAAGCATGCTTACTCGAAAACATACTATAAAATAAGCATACTCGAGTATGCTTATTTCTAGTATGTTTCATTAACTTCATCAATCATTACTAGTGTTGTGACACACATGCTACTAAGTAGGTAACTATTGCTCAATAAAAGCGTGCTACTAATGAGCAAGTGTATCAGTAGCTTTATTAAAATTTTGACAGGACAACGTCTGGCGGGTCAGCTATTTAATACCTAACTATTTTATATATAAATAAAAATCAATTGCCGAATGTATGTTCACGCATCACTTCAGAACGGATGCACCTATTTGCTAAGTACTCGTAATTCTTTTTTTGTGGACAAGGTTTGTATGAAAGAAACTTCTACACAGTTTATTGTTACAGATTCAATTTACTACTTAACACTACTGTAAGTACTAAATATGTGGAGATTTGATACAAGTAACAACCTAACAACCCACTATCCCAATTTATTTGGGGTCAGCGCAACTGGTCCCTTTCTTCCATACTTCTCTATTAGTCGTCATCTCGGTAGTCACTCCTTTTTTAGCTTTTCTCCTTTTCTTATAATTATCATCTTTCACACAGTCCATCCATCGTTTCTTTGGTCTTCCGCTACTCTTACAGCCATCGACATTCATACCTACTCAAAACAATTTTTTTTTTCAAAGCAATTGGCCCACATTTTTTAAATTAATTAATCTTTTCATATTTTTGACTTTTTTACTTTAAATTTATTCCGGTATTTTACTTTTCAGCAAAAAATCGTACTTCAATTCTAATATAATTTAAGTTTTCCTACACAATTCAAAATGTTCTCGGCTTGCGCCTTCGGGAACTTCGCGCGTTTGCATTAGGATATTTATAACTAAGATAGGACAACGTCAGTCGGGTCAGCCGGTTATTTATAAAACACAAACATGCCGAATCTAGTTTGTATAATTTTTACTATTATGTAAATAATATTTAAATCTGTTCACCCTATGACAAGCGGGAGGGTCACAATCGGGTCGAATTAATTTTAGAGATTCCTCCATAAATCCTTCAGCTAAAGTCACTTGTCCCTCCCTAAGCGCTTTATTACGCACACGGGATGAAAACATCAGGCCTACTCAAGGCCACTACGCGCAGCCGAGGGGCGCCAGCCGGCTGAGCCACGCCACGCCGGTGTCTAGTAATATTATGTCTCCTATGTCATTGATAAAAGCGTCGTTTTTGCGTAACGCGATAGAGTATTGTGACAATTAAGGCGAAGTGTGTGCGAATGAGAGGGAAAAGGCCCACGCTCACCCTAGCGACCCCAGTTGCCGCCGCCCTACCGCCTGCTTCGCGCGCTCGCCGCTAGTCGGCGCTGCGAGCCCGCCCTAGCACAACATGATATTATTATATCTTATTTAGCTAAGATTCATGTAAACAAACTGGATTGTGCTGTGTTTAGTGTTTATACTTTATGTTATACATCGACTGTAACGTTGGTCTGTGAGAATCATGTGATTTTTGAGCAGCGGGCTGGGAGAAATCTTAAGGTCAGTTATATTTGTAGTTATTTAAATATACCTAGCTATATTCTCAGTACGGCACAAACGAAAGGCAAAGATAAATAAATGGGATAGGCGTCTGTGATTGCCTCATTCGATTTTATGGTTAGGTTTAGTTTTTTTTTACGTACCTTTAATAGGTACGTAAAAAAATCTGTTTTCCGTAGGTACGATTATGATTAGAATTAGGAAAGTACTAAGTTCAGTAAGCATTTACTTAGAGGATAATGTTAAGGATATCTGCCTCCTATGATAAGTTAAGTTGTCTGGGTTGGATATCTAATAAGTAGGTGCACATAGCTTATGCTTTATACAGTTTTCTTCGAGTAGGCTAGTTACCCACAAAATGTGTTTGATTACAGTTTTAATGGCTCCTTGTGTCTAACCAAATATATTAGAGCATTAGGTGGCACATATCAGATCAAATGACAATAATGTTGTAGATTGAAACCTAGTAGTAGGTATAGGTACACCTATCAGCCAACTCACGTGTGGTGGGTAGGTCTCCTACCTACCCTACTTATGATTTTCTGCTGTCTAGCTTAGTCCACCCTTATTTGGGATCGATTTTCACTCTGATCAGAGCCCGTGTTTATTAGTTTCGTATCTATATGTATGGCTTTGCCTAGGAAAGCACGTAGGCGTTGGTTTGACGTTTGAAAAGTGCTGATTCTGAGCCTAGTTTGAATAAATGACTTGATTTTCTTGATGGTCGTTACGGATAGTCAGAAGCCCGAAAGTCAGACAATCAGTCTTACCAAGGGGCTCGTGCCCAGTAATGGTCGTGGATGTCAGATAGGCAGTCGCTTAATATAAAATACTGGTATTCAGCTGCACCCGTTTAGACCGGAAGCCGACCCGGACATCGTTGGGAAAAGCTATGCAGATGATCTACATGGCTAGCTGTGTATGGACCTTAGCAATAACTAGATAATACCAATTTTAAAAGAGAGACTCCTATTAATTAAGAAAGTTTTGGTCATAAGTCGATTTAACAACCGGTACCTACTGGTTACTTTAAGATTTCTAGCCCTGTACCTGTACCATACCTACCTAATAGATAATGAGGCAAGTAACAGGCTTATCCAAAGCACCCATATTCACCTTGCGACAGGCTTCCGAGTAGGTACTTTTAATTGGAACAGTTTGCTAGTTCCAAATCTAAAGCTGCCGATCGTTGGTTCCATTTATTTATAGTACCTAAACAAGAAGGATGCTTTTTCAAGAGCTCTACAAGGAACAATCTTATAAAAGGCACATAGGTACTATAAAAGCTAAATAATTATCTTTAAAAAGGTGAAGGTTTCATAAAAATACACTTGATAGTTTTTGCGTAATTCTCAGTCTTTTATCCGCTTTAGGCATAACTTTACAAATTAATACACTGTAATATAAACATCATCTAAAATAAGCCTATATTAAGTTATTAAGAAAATGCTCCAATTTAACATAAGTACTGACATAACATTTTTTCCAAATCATTAACACTACTTGTTTAGGCGTGATCTTCAGTTTAAAATAATTAAAAGTCTGCTATCAGCGCCTTAACCCTTCGTATCCGAACGTGGATCCACGCGAGACACAAGGGCTTTTTATTTGTGTCTGTAATTACGGCATTCAACTCATTAATCCTGCTGTCCAAAACTGATACTTACTTACTGATATCTCAACCCACTGTCGGATCTTACGAGTAACGGGATGTACTAACCACTCACCAGGAAGGCTCGGCGGGTTTAGTTACGAGTATTAATCAATGGTTACTGACATGTAGATTATAGCCCGATCGCGACTCAACAATTTTGTATAGATTGTAAGCAGATTTCTATTAGAATGGATTTTTTTTTTTACAATTCGAATGAACAACGTAAATATACCAAGCAAAACACTCCTATTTAGGCAAATATTTTCTTAATTAAGTTCGAGAAAGTACATGTAACGCTCAAATCGCAAGAGCCTTTATTTCTTTGTGAAGCATTATTAAAACGGTCCCTTAGCAATGAGGCTCGAGAATCTCTGTGTGCCCGATGTAGCCCGATGTAGGGGTATGTTTCGGCGGGAAGGGCGGACTTAGGCGGGCGGGAGAGAGCTACGAAGTGAATATAAGGCGGGCGGCAGAGCGGCGCCAGTTCAGAGCGGTAGCAGCTCTCGGCTACGGCGTAGCGTCGCGTAGCCCGCGTAGTGCTACGAAACTCTGTACACAACTTTCTACGAGACATTTTAAAATTATTTTTTTAAGTATTCGCGGGTGGAACTCATGTGCAGATATCGTATTGTTTTTGGCTCGTTCATTATTTGGTAAGGTTCATTGAATATTAAATAGTTGCTTTGTAGTTCTCCTGTTGAATTTAATCGTTTTTTTGACAGCACTTCTATAATATTGTAAGCTTTAGGCATACCTAACAACAAAAATGTAGCAAAATATGCTGTAATATAGCTATAGTTACCTATTCAATAACATACATATTTTTTATTTAAAAAATGGCATGTCATAAAAGTGAGAGCCCTTATTCTTCGGGGTTACACGGCTTAAGAAAGTTTTATTCATTAGTCGATTTACGTACAATACATACTATTTTTATCCCAAAGAATTAGCATTGCCATCCAACGTGGCAATGTTGCCAGCCTTTTGGTCACTTTTCCCACTGACAACGATGCGGACGAATTTTTTGATGCGCCCGCGCCCTTCTCTTTTTTTTAAATTATTATACTTGTACAATACTATGTACAAGTATAATTTAAGCTTGTATATTGTAATTAAGTTTTGTATTAATGAGAGAAATAAAAATACATAGATAAACTCACGCCTTCTTCCCATGGGGGTAGGCAGAAACTACAGAACGCCACCTGCTACGACCCTTACATAAGTACTACTTGAGTCGATTTAACAACCGTTAATGGTTACTTTAAGATTTCTAGTGCTGCACGCTGTAACTAATAGGTAATGAGGCAAGTAACAGGCATGACATCACACAATTATCTGAATAAAATTTTGTTTGTTACCTGTGGCTACTTATAATATTTTTTAAATTTAAGACTGTTTTGACCGCCAGAGCATATTATAGCGTAACTGAGTTCCTTAATGAAAAGGAATTTATTTTGACATAGGTAATTAGATTAATTTGGAGCTGGATTTACTTAATAACTTTAATAACCCATGATAATTTAAGTATGACAACTTTTAATATTTTGTAAATTTGTTTTTTTTTTGTTTTCAAATTGTATAATTCCATTACTTTGCACGTCACGTAGTAGCAAACATGTTGGACTTAATTTACTTTATCATCTTGTATGCACTTTCTATGTATACACACACATGTTTAAGCAAATAAAAAAATCTTATCTTATCTTAAACAATACATCGAAAATGCTATGTTCACAAATATTATGGAAAGTAAAGAAATATTTGACAAAATAACGAAACAAATTACTGTGAGTGTAAAGAAATATAATAAACAATTATGAAGGAATCCATAACAATGAACCTATGCAATGAAAAAACCTGTTAAAAATAATGAATTGCTGTATTTTTATACAAGAGCTTAGGAATACAAAGTACATTATTTATTCTTGAAGAACTTATCCCACTTTTTCCAACAAGTCTGTTTATAAAACTACAAAGAACAAACAAGCCAACGCTTTTCTCTTTTATCTCAAACGCATACGTGTCTAAACAAAGGCGAGTAAATAAACTCGACTTTCATTATATAATGTACTGCTAATTTTCCTTTTCACTCTCTCATTTCCATGTTATTCAAACGCCAGACAAGAGTACTTATCGTTTTTTGAGTGAAACGCGCTTGATTTTATAATAAAAGCAGTTTATACGCCGACGTCGAGACGCGAGCTCTCTCCGCAAGAGTGGAAAAGTGAAAAAAACTAAAAAGCCCCATTATTCGCTAGCATGTCAACAAACTTGGATCTAGTGTAGGTTTGCACTTATTTGCACTCATTAATGAGGCTGAATATAAAGGAGATTTTATTCTCAAAGTTAGCAATGACACTGTATTGTGAAGCTTTGAGTGAATTTTAAGATATTTGCCGCTATTTTAAACTCATCTCGAAGCGGCTTTTATTCTTGTTTTAATAAAACTAAATTTACAAAAAAAAAAAACAACCGTCTTCCAAAAAATACACTACAAAGTGAAAGGTAACTTCGTGTCGGTTTTGTATTTTCGTTTTTTGCCACCGAAATTTTTATTTTTCATTTTGTAGTAAGTATCAATTTTTTTTGGAAGTCGGTTGTTTTTTTTTTGTAAAAAAGTTTTTATTTATAAAACACTATCGAAAACGGGTCTTATCGCTTAGTAGGTACCTGTTTACCTCGTTAAAAAGAATATCGCGATAAGACCCGTTTTCGATAGTGTTTTATAATGTGTACAAATCGCGAAAGTTTAAAAAGTTTAAGTTTTTATTTTTCACTTTTTCGTTGTGCCCCACACAAATTCGAATACCACTACCTGCAAAAGAAATAGAACATCATCGACATAAAAAGTAGGAAAAAAATACGCATTATTGAAGCTAACTCAAAAACTACCCAAGCAAAGTTAAAACGTGTCGACTTGAGAACCTCCTTTTTTTCGTCGGTTAAAAAAGATTCATGAGTAAAAATGTTGGTTGTATTGAGTCCTATCTCCTTAAATATTACCTATGATACCTATACCCATCGCATAATTCGATTCGCCTGTTTGTATTTATAAAGGCAATTTTAATAACTTTTCACTTCGCTACAGAATATTTATACAAGGAAAAACAAACAAAGTGATAATTAATTCACGCAAATAAATCTATAAAAAATATTCGCGAGTTTGAAACTTTCAAAGTTTGATGGAAAATGTATTAATTAAACGCCGCGAATGCGTCGTCGGGTACCTCATCAAAAATGTATAGAATTCGTATGATTTGCATAAAAGTCATTTTATTGCCTCGAAAGACAAACAGAATGGGATATTAGCTGTTGGAATGAATCCAACATTGCGGTGTGAACTATGCTCTGTAATAAAGGTATCTCCTTATACAGAAGCGACTTTATCTACGTGTTGAACCGCGTCCTAGTTCAGTCCTCGCTTTTATTTTAATTAAAAGTTATTCAGCGCATACGTAAGAACATTCGTCGAATTTACCAGAATTTATGAACAAGTCCGCTAATTAATTAAACTTAAGACTCAAGCTGAGTCTTCAGTTAGTTCCAGGTGCATAATAAATAAAGAAAAAAAACTTCAAAGTACACATTAAAGATGAGTGCACAGATTCCCCCTTACGAGAACAACCGTTAAGAATTTAAATAAGTGTCGGTTGAGTTTGGCAAAGAATTCAATGAGTTGGCGTAATTATGTCGAGCAAGTTGGCGCATTCATTAGCCGTGTTGTGTTTAATATTCATCAGGGCGCGGTCTACAAGTAACATTTTTACTTTACGACTGGCTGCCAAATCCCTGGTACCTACGAACGTAAATTACATGGAAATTAGTCTAAGTTCGTTTTGAACCGAGAGCTTCGTTACAAAGACTGGTGAAGTAACGAAGTTGCTTATTGTTCTAGACGGTGGAACTCGTTGTTACTGGTACTTTTAATATTTTCAAGTTATTTTTATTTCTTCATGTTCATAGAAAACATTGTTATTACTAATTTATTTTACTTTTTTAAGACGGTTTAGACTTAAGTAATAATAATTATGGTTAGGTACAATTAAAAAGTTCCATAGCATTTACATTAATTTAATAATATTTCAATAATTATCCTGTCATTTATGTTTTTTTTCTACCTTTTTTTTTTCTTCTTTTAAACCACCCCAGTAAAGAGGAGAATAAAACGAAAAAAAAAAAAATTGAAATCGGTCAAGCCGTTTTTTAGTTTTAGCGAGACTAACGGATAGCAATTGATTTTTATATTTATGAGAAGGTAACAGAGAAAGAGGGACCTCCGCACAATATGGGCATAGTACAATAATAGTATCGTTATTATTTTGATACTAAAATACCTGCTATATATGTATTTTTTATGTTCTCTTCATAAATCTACGGATATTATTCACTTTTTTTATAATATTTCAAGGATCATACTGGAGTTAAAAACAAAGAATAATGTTAAATCGATTACCGCATAATTCTTGTTCTGTTTTGATTCAACTTTTCTTTGTTATCGCTCATTTACCCAAATGGCCGCTATTGGCATTAATGTGCTAAAGTTTGTGTACAAGTAATAGAACAATGACGGTGAATGCTGTCATTTTATACAATGATGTTCATTATTTTTATGCCGTTAAAAGTTACCCTACCGTTTCGTTAATGTTACTGTCTAAAAGTTTTTGTATGATCAGACAATATACAGGATTTTTGTTTAAACCGGCCAAGGACTTTAAGATTATTCTTAACTTTAGCTGTGTAGGTGTCTTAACATCACAACTTTACGCCTGTAAGCCCCGAAGAGTTAGGCAGAGTTGTACCTATTGTACACCACATATCGCCAGCTATCAGATAGTTGTAGGTATTATTTATTTATTCCATTTTTTTTCTATTTCTTTTTATTCATTTTTTTTTCTTTTGTTTATAGTAAAACAAAGTCGTGTTTCGTGTCTTTCAGTGTGACCGCTTAGATTTTCTAAACTACAGTATTTTTTATGCAGTTTTCACCATCATTTAGAGCATTTTTTCCGGAAGCTTTATGTTTAACTTAGATTTAGAACTCCGTGTCGCTGTTCCACCCGTGCGAAGCAGGAGCACGTCGCTAGTTTATAAAATACTAGTTTTTGCCAGCGGCTTCGCCCTCGTGGATGTCAGAAATTATCCCACGGGAACCGTACATTTTTCCGGGATAAAAAGTAGCTTATATGCTATTCTAGACTATAATCTATCTCTGTGCTGTGCTGTAATTTCATTCTGATCCAAACTTTCGCATTTATAATAATAGTAAGACAAAAGAGTTGCTATATTTCTTCTATTCAGTAAAAAAACCTTCCCACTTTATGTATAGAGAGATAGCGTATGGATTTAATTTTTAGATACATATATGTTTATTGACTATTTGATTAATACTTTGACTGAAAGAAAACACAATTCGGTTAAATTTCCTCGATAGAATTTAATTCCGAAAAGACCGCTACTTTTTTATGTTTTTTTTTTTATATAATTCTAAAATCGTAAGTAATTTCATTGCAAAATTGCATTCAAAATATGCGTATTATGTAATTGAAAACTCTGGCTGAACTATCATTCTTAATCCGTTGGGCTGAACATAATTTTGATAGATAGCTTAATTTCTTTTAACAATTTTTATCTCATTTGGCGCTTTTATTTTGGTTCCAGCGCATTGTTGCGCTCTCTTTTTTTCGCATGTGGAAGTAATTGACTCTGTCACTTTCTTATTCCCGCCCAGTTTGCTTTTTACATATCACCTTAAGCGGAGGCAAACATACTATTCATTCAAACACCAGGAAAATCTGCTATTTCTAAAGCTTTTCCGGGCTTTTCCCTTTCATAGTTAGTGGTATAACGAAATAGCTTGCTGAAAATACCCAGCTTAGAGGTAAAAATGGTGCAACCACGAAGTATACTATATAAAAAAAATTTACTTCGTAGGTAAAACTAAAGGGTTCGTGGGTTACGTAGGCCTCCCAGTGATCACAGATAAAACTATTATCTACATAATAAAAATCTTAAAATCTTTCACTGACAGAAACTAAAACTCACAGCCTCCTCTGGGTCTATAGGAGCATGAAATGTAGCAAAAGAGTTCCTTAGACGGTAACATGTTGGCAATACATTGAGGGGATGTAGGATGTAGGACAGGTCATTTTCACCCAAATGACCTCTCATGGCTCCTATATAAATGTCAACCATTTTTATTTGCAGAAATCGACCATTTTAGTCAAAAAACCTGCTCAAAATTATAGAAATTTAAACGATTTGTAGGTATGATTTAAAAACTGTAAAAGATAATTATAATTTTATGGTTGATTATAATGTGTTAAAGTGTGAGCAAGCAGATAAAAATAAAATAATAAAATTACATGCAGCAGATATCTTCAAAAAAATATATAATGTCAAATTACTCGAAAATTGTTGACATTTGCATAGGGGTCATAATCCCGTCATTTGGTTGCAA
Source organism: Cosmia trapezina (assembly GCA_905163495.3). Classification (NCBI taxonomy): domain Eukaryota; kingdom Metazoa; phylum Arthropoda; class Insecta; order Lepidoptera; family Noctuidae; genus Cosmia; species Cosmia trapezina. The sequence continues at coordinate 14,550,030 of LR991038.1, forward strand.
ATGACCTCTCCTACGACATGAATCCTCTTCCTATGGATTGCCGACATATTACCAATAACCCTGTATAACTAAAGTGAGCACTAATCAAGGATTTTTGAAAATCCATCCCCTAAAGGGGTTAAATAAGGGATGAAAGTTTGTATAGAAGTTCTCCATTTTTGCCGATAGGAAATAACTTCGGGCACATGCTGCCTTAAATTACATCTATAAACCCCCGTTCCACGAGCGTAATAAAATCGCGGCGGGATTTTATCGCGCACTGGATTTTCAACTCTCTGCTTAGCGCTGGGAGTTGAAAATCCAACAGTGAGTTTTTCGCCGCGCTGGGATCTCACTCTGTTTTTGTTAGGTTGGATTCTCAACGCTCGGCTCAACAACGAGAGTTGAAAATCCAGTGCGCGATAAAATCCCGCCGCGATTTTATTACGCTCGTGTGAACTCCGACTAAATCGGAATGATTTTAAAATTCGATCTTTCTTCGCTGAATTTCGTCGTAGCCTTTCGAAGTTCGTAGAAAGTGGTGCGTAGCCGCTGATGTCTACGCCACGTAGCAATGGTGCGTAGGCGCGTAGCACGAGTACTATACGCGAGTCGGTTGGCAAAAATGTCTTCAGCTGAGGGCCTCCACTTAAGCATAGTAACTAATGGTTGAATGTTGGCTAAATGTGAAAGGCTAAACATGAATGTATTCATGTCAACTCATTCAACTATGGCATTTAGCCAAAATTCAACCATTAGCTGAACTTACTATGTTTAACCATTGGTTGAGGATCAAGAAACCGGCCCTAAGAGAGAGATTTTCTGATTGTTCCCAATGTTTGTATCAAGATAGGTACATAATTCTCATTGTAACCAATCGTAGTTTTATATTCACTATGGCGTGTACTACGGCGTAGCGTAAACATTGCAATAATTGTACTGTCATTCTCAGTGACAATGAATGATCATCGCGCGTTTTACATATTAATGAATGCGTTCTCTCTTTGTTACAGATGCTAAATCGGACGTTAAAACAGCCTTCCATAGAATTAACATAGCAGTGCAGCTCATAATATTAATATCTTCTTCTTCTAAAAATAGTACAAAGCTATCGAACTTAATCGCTTAAGTATCTCCTAGTTTATTTTTGTAACGCTTTAAGTAGAAGCCGAGAGAAACCGATTTGCTAAATCGTCGCTATTTTCTATAACGTACAGCGGTGTAGATAGCTCTATCGCTGCGGTCCGTAGTTTTATAGGGGAAACAATGCCAGAGGTTCTCATAAAGCATCGATATCTTGGTGGTTGTGATTTTTCGTGGGTTGTGTAATGGTAGGGACGTAGTGCTGTGTAGTGGGGGGTAGTGTAATGTGTGAAGATAAGGAGGAGGTGCGCAGCGAGGCGCGCGTGGACAGTCCGCGGCGGCTGTGCTGGTCGCGCCCCCCGCCGCCGCTGCCCGACACGCGCGGCCTCTGCTGCGCCAAGCTGCTGCGGAAGAACGGCAAGCCCAAGAAGGTAAGTCTGCCACTACTCGGTTACGTCCATCTGGTTAAACATTGGCGCTCTAAGAAATGTACCGCGAGAGGCGCGAGATACGTACTGGAGCACACCGACACAGACGTTCACCCACTATGCTGTCATTTCAGACCGGCTAGTGAATCTCTTATTAAAAACACTGGTGGTGAATCTGAGGATACTTCGTGAATAATAGCGTTTTATTATGTAGTTAGCATATTATTACCTATTAAACATAATTGTACCACTACATTTTTTTCTGCCACTCTTTATGTTACAATAAATTCCTATACTTACGCCATTTACCCTTAGGTGCCCGTATACCTCCGTCCTCCACTATTTAAGCGGATAGATATCTCGCGTACATTAGTCACCAGCACACGATATCTCAAGTAAGCGGACACTTTTACGGTACGTGATAAAGTTAAACTTTATGGATAAACATTACAAACGTAATGTTACGAGTTTCTAAGTACGTCGCTGTAATGATTCAATATCTCGTGTATGTGCCGAGGCAACAGTCCCCGAGTAGCACTTTAATGTTATTTCTCTCGTATCGGAGAAATTACATAAGTATAACTGTTTCACGGCTATTGGAGCTAACTAAAGAGAATACAGAATCGACTTCGACATGCATAATTAGTTCGCTCGACTTATAAGGAGGTTCCAATCTTGTTATTTAAATGAAACACCCGACCTGGAGATATTCACCATATTTCAAGGTAGAGAGCGTCTAAGCTCAATATAATCGAAGTTTGAGCTAACTTTTAGCCATGGCGGTTGACTCCACCGTACTTACGAAATATATCTTTGATTACCTCTATATACGTAGTTATGCAAAGGTGTACCCAGACTTATTATACAAGTTCGAGGCTTGAGTTGATATTATGTACATTGTGTTAAGATCATAACTAGTATAGCAAATAAGTTGTTCCGCGAAAGTGCTAACTTTGTATGAAATTAGTTTTAGCTGACGTGGAGCGCCCCTCGACTTTGATTAACCTCCTCGGGGGAAACAAATGCACAACGATTTATGTATGTTGCACGAATATTATAATAAAAGACTCATTAAAGTACGTGCAAAGTTTTAATAGAGCTCGAGTGTAATTGTGATCTACTGCCGCCGCCGCACTGATGTATTGTATGAACAGAAGTTATTTCCACTGCAAACTATTGCAACTTGCAACTTATACTGAATAAGTAGTAGTTTACATTTCATGTCATTGTTTACAGATATTAAGTTAATCTTTCACTGTCATAATAGGGATGTTTCCTGGGTAAAAAAAAAAAATATTTTAAACCGAGGGCCATAGATGAATCACGAGCTAGTGAAGGATTCTAACGATTGAATCATGACCGTAGGGAGTGATTCATGATGATTGAATCACGAGCGTAGCGAGTGATTCAAGTGTTAGAATCCTGAGCGACGCGAGTGATTCATGGTCCTCGATATAAATCCGTTTTATTCAAGAGTAGCATACTATACTTTATACCATGACTACGAGAAAAAGAAAGATTTAAGTGAAAATAGACATAATTATAATAAAGAAAAAGGAAAGTTAAATTGGCTTTGATGTAAACCAGCCGTGATTTTTTGGGTAGCAAGTTTTCCACTCTATCGGCCGCCCTCTCTTTTATAAACTCAGGTGTTAACACGTCTTCATCACTAGAATGATTTTTTAATCGATTAGAACAACACTAAACAAACACAAAATTAAAGATTAAAGTAACACTAAACTTTGTGTTCGTACAACTTACAGTATTCAAAATAGCGCCAATTTACTAAGGACAGCAAAGAACACAAAACAGTTCTTATTCTAATGCTAAACTCCTTGTCGAAAATGACCAATCAAATTGAATTTAGAACACATCAATATAGGTCGAATACACAGATTACACTTACACTAGATACGGCAAGCCATCCGACCAAGCGTGCCCTGCATGTTCGACTGTTCGTACTAAAAAAAGTCTGTTAGCTCAGTGACGCTTAGCGATTGAAACAATTCTGTTTACTTTGAGCACATCACTAAATGGCTGGGGTGAAATTATCGTAGGTATAAAAAAGATGACACGTTCGGTTTTCATACTATCTAATAACATGCCGTATCTAGCCTAGGTACTCTAAATCTGTGGTCGAATACATTGGTGTGTTCCATTTTCAAACATCAAAACAGTGAGTAAAAGTGCTTCTTATTCACTGTTTTCAGTGAATAAAATAAGCTTTTTAGAGGGGGAATGGTATAATAGTATATTATGCAATTAGTGAATAAAGGACGGATTTAAAGCGAGGGCCATAGATGAATCACGAGCTAGTGAAGGGTTCTAACGATTGAATCACGACCGTAGGGAGTGATTCATGATGATTGAATCACGAGCGTAGCGAGTGATTCAAGTGTTAGAATCCTGAGCTACGCGAGTGATTCATGGGCCTCGATATAAATCCGTTTTATTCAAGAGTTGCATACTATACTTTATACCATGACTACGAGAAAAAGAAAGATTTAAGTGAAAATAGACATAAATAATGAAGAAAAAGGAAATTTAAATTGGCTTTGATGTAAACCAGCCGTGATTTTTTGGGTAGCAAGTTTTCCACTATATCGGCCGCCCTCTCTTTCATAAACTCAGGTGTTAACACATCTTCATCACTAGAATGCATTTTTAATCGATTAGAACAACACTAAACAAACACAAAATTAAAGATTAAAGTAACACTAAATTTTGTGTTCGTACAACTTTTCGTATTCGAAATAGCGCCAATTTAGTAAGGACAGCAAAGAACACAAAACAGTTTTTATTCTAATGCTAAACTCCTTGTCGAAAATGTTGACCAAGCAAATTGAATTTAGAACACATCAATATAGGTCGAATACAAAGATTACACTTACACTAGATACGGCAAGCCACGACCAAGCGTGCCCTGCATGTTCGACTGTTCGTACTAAAAAAAGTCTGATATCTCAGTGACGCTTAGCGATTGAAACAATTCTGTTTACGTTGAGCACACCACTAAATGGCTGGGGTGAAGTTATTGTAGGTATAAAAAAGATGACACGTTCGGTTTTCATACTATCTAATAACATGCCGTATCTAGCCTAGGTACTCTAAATCTGTGGTCGAATACATTGGTGTGTTCCATTTTCAAACATCAAAACAGTGAGTAAAAGTGCTTCTTATTCACTGTTTTCAGTGAATAAAATAAGCTTTTTAGAGGGGGAATGGTATAATAGTATATTATGCAATTAGTGAATAAAGGACGGATTTAAAGCGAGGGCCATAGATGAATCACGAGCTAGTGAAGGGTTCTAACGATTGAATCACGACCGTAGGGAGTGATTCATGATGATTGAATCACGAGCGTAGCGAGTGATTCAAGTGTTAGAATCCTGAGCTACGCGAGTGATTCATGGGCCTCGATATAAATCCGTTTTATTCAAGAGTTGCATACTATACTTTATACCATGACTATACTCTAAATCTGTGGTCGAATACATTGGTGTGTTCCATTTTCAAACATCAAAACAGTGAGTAAAAGTGCTTTTTATTCACTGTTTGCAGTGAATAAAATAAGCTTTTTAGAGGGGGAATGGTATAAAAAAACCGGCCAATTGCGAGACGGACTCGCACACAAAGGGTTCCGTACCGTATTATATGTTTAACAATCGCAAAGATAACTTTGTATTTCATAATGATACTGTGAAGGTACAAGGTTATTTTTTGCAGTTGCAGAAAATCGCCAATATTTAAACAAAATGCCTTATGAATCGCCGTTTTTAGTATTTCTTGATTAAGTAGAGTATAAGGTACATTATATAATAGAACTCGTACAAAAATGGTATAAAATTGACAACTTTTACGGCCCCCTATTTCTTCATTTTAAAGATAAAAAAAAAAATCTTTGTACTCCACACACAGGTTAATTTTTTTTTTTCAAAATGATTTTTTTTTATGGGGACCGCCCCCTTTAATTTAAACTTTACTTTATTTCTTATTATTTGTTGTTATAGTCGTAATAGAAATACACAATCTGTGAAAATTTCAACTCTCTACCTATTAAGGTTCATGAGATACAGCCCTGTGACAGACGGACGGACGGACAGACAGCGGAGGCTTAGTAAGTTTGTACGCACAATATTGAGATACTTGCTAGACTGCCCGCGGCTTCGCCTGCGTGGATGTCTGATTTGATGTGTTTTGATTTTCTTACTATTGTTTATTTTTCATCAAAAGTATAAATACTGAGTTTCAAGTTAATCGGACTGTGCTTTAAAATTCTTCCAACAAATTTTAACATCCCTAAACCCCCTTTTATGGGTAGTTTTGAAAAACTAATAATGACAAACTTTATTACTTACATAAGCAAGTATTTGTGCTAAGTTTCATGTTCATTAACCAAATCTTACCTATCCCTGTTTTCACGCCCACAGGGGGAGGATTTCAAAAATCGTCTGGGATGTTTCCATAACTTGGGTCAAACATTATTTACCTACACCAATTTTCGAGTCAATCAATCCCCAATAAAATCCTCCGCTGTAAAATTGACTACCCCTTTTCAGCCCTTAGGGGTAGATTTTTGGAAAACCCTGATACACGTTAGTTAGTCTCCATTTTTGGTCTCAAGTACAAAAATTGAGTTTTGAGTAAATCGGACCGCGTGTTAAAATTCGTCCATACAAACTTTGACACCCACCAATCCCGTCTTCTGGGGTCGCGGGTTGTTCGAAAGAGATACCATGGCCCTGCCTTGCAACTGAAGGAACACGGGTGGGTTTTAGTCAGTAAAAGTAAGGCACGCCCTTCCGCTCCACCCAGAGCGGTAGAAGTAATTTGATGATTTCCCATCCACAAAAAAAGGGGGTAGTTTAGGAAAACTAAAAATGAATAATTTTATAATACTAATTAACTTACATGAATATTCGTGCTAAGTTTCAAGTCTAATAACTCAAGAGATAAGATTTTTCATACAAACTTTCATCCCCTATTTTATTCCCTTAGGGATGGAATTTTCAAAAATTCTTCCTTAATAGATGTTTACACTATATAAGATATCTATGTGCAAAATTTCATGTCTCTAGGTCCAGTGGTTTGGACTGTGCGTTGATTATTATCAGTCAATGAGTCAGTCAGGACTTTGAATTTTATATATATAGATTTACAAGACCATAAACTTCTGATAGGTTTTCCTGTAATCTATAGGTAACGAACTATTGTCTGTATTTTTTTCAAAATTTTAGGCTCAGTAGTTTCGGAGATAAGGGGGGGGGAATGGTAAATTTTCGTCTATTTTCTTAAATAACTTCAAAACAATTTAATTTAAAATTATAAAAAAAAATATATTTGAGACTCTCATAGTAAGAAGACCTTTCATTTGATATGTCACACGGTACAGTTTGCAAAACTTTTTTTTTATTGTACTTATTTTCTCCCCAAAAGGGACCCCACATTCAAAATTCATTTATTTACGTTACATGTCCGTGTTTGGGTTACCAAAATACATATGTGTACCAAGTTTCAACTTAATCGGTTCATTAGATTCGGAGCAAATTGGCTGTGACAGACGGACAGACAGACAGACAGACACACGAGTGATCCTATAAGGGTTCCGTTTTTTCCTTTTGAGGTACAGAACCCTAAAAATTAGACACGTATTTTTTGCTTTATCATATTAATAAAAAAATAACTTAGATAAAATGCAGGGGGGCTCGCTACGTCACAACTATAACAAACTACGTATAAAATCTGGCAAATAGTGACGTCATGCCACATTTTAACTCAATGTATCGCCGTAAACTTTTGATTACGTAAAAACAGAAAAAATACGTGTCCAATATTTTAATAACCAACATGACGGACAAAAACAAATTTTAAGTCAATATGCCTATTATTTACTTTCTTAGGTAGGTATACATTGTAACAATATTACAATAAAAGCTTATGTTCTTTGTAAAAATAAATACTTTCATTGAATATTCTATCCACAAACCTCAAAATAAAATGTGTTTCTTTGAATCAAACAGCAACCAGGAACGCTTGCAGTCACTATTTTGCAATTCTAAGTTTGGCAAAGAGGTTTCAATCTGACTAATGTGTCTACGTATAGCTACCTAGACGAGAAAAGCGGGTCTTATATCGATGTTTCAATCGGGAGGGACTATTCAGCGCATACAAAACAGCACAGAAATATATTGATACATATTCTTTCTACTACTATCCACATCCTACCTCTACCTCTATCTCTACTTTTTCTTTTCTTAATACTTTTTTTTATTGTAATAGAGGAAAATATTACGTACCAACCGTTGTCATAAAAATATTTTTAATGAGGAAATGGAAGCACCTCATCAGAACGTAAAAAAGGGAAAATTAGCAATTTTCATAATGACGAAATATCTCATAAGACTCAACGAAACTGTCACCCTAATTTTCTTAAAAGTAAATTAATTTGCGCTCAGTTAATTAAGCTTTGCATAATAATTATTCAGAAAAACTGATTTCCTTTTGAAAAAATGCTGAGTTTACTAATTTGTAATTAAAAGTGTTTGAAATCCTTTGTTGACTTTAAATGCTGATGAAACGAGAAAAAATACTTCAAAGCAAAAGTTCCGTAAATTGGAATTATATGGTACGAATTTTGGCGGACTTTTTTATATAACGGCTCTTTCATAAATCAGAAAAGTGGAGTGTCGCTGTCGGTGAATCGAGTCGGCTAGTGGATGAGGAGGAATGAGCTGACGACGGTCTTAGTTTCAGCAGAGGATTGCGGTAGTTAGCTTAAGAGTTTTTTTAATTGGTTTTCTTTTAAAATATTCTTATGTAGAAGCTATTCATCCTGTTTTTATGACTCAAAAATCAAAATTGTGTTAAATTATGTAAATTTATAATTTTCTTAAAAATACTTAGTAAAAGGATATGGAGTAGGTACCCAGATCCTTTTAAAAGAATCGAATACATCGTACAATATCACTAGGTCTAGGTAATCATATGCGTATATGACAATAAAATATTGGTATCACAATCACGACCGACAACTCTATAGGTACTTATAGGTATTTTCAGTCATGTACCAGGAAGTCGTAAACATTATGTAATTCCGTGCTAAACTACTTAAAGAAACTATACCCCTTCCGTGATTTACATACTTCTTACTCCGCGAAGATTTGAATATAAATAAAAGAGTATCTTTTGAAAAAGATCCGATTTCTGTATAAGTAGCTTCACATTAACATAATCTAAAGATTAGTATAGATACCCTCCTCTATTGAAAGGCATAGTGTCGGAGTTTTTGTTACAACTTTAAGTAATAAGTTAGCTCGCTATTCAAAACTAATTTATTTTCTTGTCCAAGTTTTTATAGCCTGAAAAATTTAATTGAGGATGTGCGGTAATATTTTAAAATAACTTGCGGAATTTATAGATGTCGACAGTGTTCTGTTTTAGTTACACGGATACACTTTTAATTTTCATAAATTATTTTCTGATATTTTGAGTAGGGTGAAAATTTATAAAAAAAAATAAGCATTTCGATCGACATTGGAAAGTATAGCACTAAAAGCCATCGTGTGTAATTTTTCGTGTTCGACAATTAGAAGCATCATGCGGGGAATGAACTATTGGCATATAACATGGCATAAACTGAATGAATGGCATGCCAATTGTTATAAATGATGCGTTAAATATCCCTGCTTGTCTCGCAGGGAATTAATTGAATGCCGTAATTACAGACACAATTAAAAAGCCATTGTGTCTCGCGTGGATCCACGTTCCGGCGGCATACGAAGGGTTAAGAAGCATTATGAAGTATTAAATGAAATGAAATGAAATGAAATGAAATGAAATGAAATGAAATGAAATGAAATGAAATGAAATGAAATGAAATGAAATGAAATGAAATGAAATGAAATGAAATGAAATTGTTTATTCTGTAAATAGGATATCGAAATCACTTTTACACGTCATATTTTTTTTTAATAAGCTAGATGAAGTCGACATTTCCTATCTGACTACCCTGAGAAGAAATGGCGAAACAAACTCAGGGGTCAAAGTCTCTTTTAAAGTCCAGACATAATCTTGGTCAGATCATGTGAGGACCATGTAGATCAATGTCTGGAATGGTCTTTTGAGGAAAGAACCATAAAAATTTGAGTGGACCTGTCCAGTCAGTGCAAGCATTTGTCAACAATCGTGTAGCTCAACTCAAGGATTTAAGGAGCTCAATAACTCGACGAACAATACCAAAGAAAGGACATTTGGGGAGGTCGCATAAAGTACTTACTCAAAAAATGTAAGACCATCAATAAAACTAAAAAAGAAAAAAAAAAAAGATCCACATAGTGCTCACATTTACAATAATTAAAGAAAAAAATATATTTTTATTTTAAACAAAGGTTTGTCATTTTGCATAATATAATGATTTTGGTATTACATATAGGTAATACAAGGTTGAGCGAATAGCTCAAACCCAAGCTTTTTTGTCTTCTAAATAATCGGAAATTTTATAGTAGCCCTTTTTACAAAGTTTGGTTTTAATACAGCTTTTAAATCGTTTAATGGGCAAGTTTCGAATTTCAATTTCAATTAGGTAATAAACATTCAAAGCAGATATAACAGCAAAAACAAGTGAGTGAATTTCTTTGTCTGATCTATATCCTAACTATTAAGTAAACATCTACTTATTATTATCGTTTATTAGATCGAATTTCTTGGTAACATTCGAGTATGAATATCCAAAGAGAGGCTAGTAACTAGTGTCCCACAGGTGACCCGGCGGCGATAAATTGTGGCTGAAACAGGGGCGTGGAGAGCAATAATTTACGCCTCTGAGCGCCATTTAAAGATCCTTTCAGAGTTTATCCATCGGCTGAACGAGTGTTAATTCTCTGGCTTCTTACCAGCGGATATAAAAGATTTTACGCCAGAGCTCTGATACAGTAAAAACAGTACAGACGACTACAGCCACAGGACGTTCGATACTTTTTATTTGACATACCGATTTATAGTACGAGAAAGAATCCGACGCGCGACGTTTATTTTCTGTATTGGATTGTGTACTTACAGCATTTTTACTGACTTTGCTCTTGTTATTTGGTATAGAGTAAATTGATTGATGAATCTTGTTTGACGTAGCGTTACGATACACGCCCTATCCGTTTAGGGGTTTATAAATGATTGATGTAAACCAGCCAAGTACAAAGCTTAGTGGTCGCTCTCGGGGAACCTATCTTACTTAGCTCAAGATGTAACTTTGCTTTAAATTAAATCAACATTTAGCCCGCATCTTAGCATCAGGCTGATTTCGCAAACTACTTTTGTTCGTCCAAAAAGTTCGGACTTACCGGACATTTTAAAATGCATCACTTGTGGAACTCTAACGCAAGTTCAAACATGGAACTTATCCTCCGCTAACTACTTGCGAACAGTACTTTCTAAACCAATCCGCTGCCGGCAGCTGCTCACACTTTTACGTCTAACATCACTTTAGCTCAGATATTGAATAAGAAAATTTATTACGAGAAGGTCTTACGAGTTTAAATTTAAAGTTGAACTGGAAATACCGGGAAAGAATTAATTGGAATTTTCTTCACTGCTTCTCTGTGTAGCAAGTGGCCAGGTAGGTAGGTAGGTAGGTAGATGTCTTTGTACTGTGGTGGAAGATGTTTAATTCAATTTTCTAGACGTCACAAGCTCTGAACAATGAAATAAAAATGTTTGAACGATTAAAACGATGAATTTATTATATTTAACTTATAAAAAATACTTAGTAAATCATACTTAAGTATAAGGTGCATAATAACATTACAAAGAGTAAGGACTACAAATAAATGAAACAGTATTTTCATAATAAAGTTATAGTTAGCAGCTGAGCACGAAAGCAACCCGATTTATTGCATACCGAAAACATATCAGTATTATAAGTTGTTATCATTTAAAATGTCTTGCACTAGCAAGTCGTAACACTACTTCCTAAAGATTTCCCTCTAAACGAGCTCAGTTTTAGAATTAACTACGAACATTCTACGTTAGAAACTTGTTCAATATCGTTGAGGTGAAGTACGAACATTTTAAAGAGCGCGCAATAAGGCACGGCGCTCACGACGCGACGATGCGATGCAACACCGACGTGCGATGTAATACGGCCTGCCGCTACATTCCCCGGAGACAAGAGCCTCGCGACGATTCCAACACTATTATGCTATGTTACATTAGGAGTATTTTAGCTACGTTGCAAGAAAGTTCATTACTCAGCGGAGAGAGGTGTTATTTTTGCTATATTGGAAGATGTTTTGATGCGGGATTGATAGTTAACGGTGTGAGCATGAAAAAGATTATACTCTGATTTTTATTTTATTCTATTTTTCTCTATGGCAGTGGTGCCGACGGGTGCTGATGTCGACAATTCTGCCGACGTCAACAATTCTGCTAATGTCAGATGTGATAAGAGCAAACTTCTGATTTTTAATTTGCTAGATTATCATGATATAGCATGATATCATTACTGAAATGACAAAAAAAAGGTCTACCGCAGCTGTCATTTTAGTCTAGCAAATTAAAAATCATTGTTTAGTTCAGTTCAATGATGGTTTAGTTAGTTTAACAGAAAAGCCTTTCCTGCCTGCCTGCCTTAGCCTGTAGAACAGCAACTCCTTTTTTTGTAGGGGTACCTAATACTTAAAATCGTTTTTACTAGATATCGCCGTAAAGCTTTTATGATCTTTCAGTAATCATTTAATTCCGCTTCTATAGGTTCTTTTTCCATGAATAAACGACGGTGCCAGAAAAATAAAGTATCACTCAAGGTCCCATAGGTACTTCAAGAGGCGATCATAGGATATGGCAACCATACTATATCCATATTATGTTCCTATATCGGTAAATCACAGCACATAAAAGTTGCCGATACGTCTAACGCCTTTCCCGTGGCTACAGGGTGTTCTATTTTCACGCCAGCTACAGTACTTGTATTTCCACATCTGTAATTCCTGTCATGTCCTCCAGTACTTTCACTCGCTCGTCGAGACTCCTCGGTGCGGTTGCACGAATTCTTCGCGCGAAATTGAAATCACTGTCGGCTACGTGACTTCAAACCCCCACTAGTGTTCGAGGAAATCTCCAAATAATATTTACCTTGCGTTTGCTTTCCGATTGGCTGCTTCTCTCGCCACAGATAGATTCCCTTTGAGGTGAAAATTGGTATTTATTCCCGTGCGCTTTGTTGTATTGCTAAGATAGGTTTCTTTGCCAGGCGACGTTGGGTCCTTTATATACCATGAATATCATTTCGATAGTTTATTGTTTAGTTTAGTTTAGTTTGGTTTTATTTATTAATAATTATAAAAAAATTACATGTCAATAGTCATTATAAGTTACAAAATAGAGCATAATCATACAAGTTGTCATAATAAGATTAATTGAGAGAATTCCAACAAAACAATATAATAATTATTCGTAAAAAAATAAAAAAATAAATAAAAAATAATAATTAAAACAATTAAATACCTAAAACCATTCTTTTAGGTCATATAATACCTGGTCGGTTAGCCAGCCTTTAAGTTTAGCTTTGAAAGCATTGTCAGAATTTGCGTTTACAATTACATCTGGTAGCCGATTGTATACCGACGGACCCATTATGTGAATTAACCTTCCAGATTTAGACAGGGTGTGTGAATAGCCAGCTAATTTGTCTCTACCACGAGTACAGTAGTTATGCCTATCCCCGCGTCTATTGTATTCCTTTAAATTCTGTCTAACATATACCGCCACCTGTAATATTACCATTGCGGGAACAGTCAAAATTTTTAACGCTTTAAAAAGTGGTCTCGCGGTTGCATCCCACTGTGATTTTGTAATGGCCCTCACGGCACGCTTCTGCATCCTGAAGGCTCGCTCCCAATCGGCAGCTCGGCCCCAAAACTCAACGCCATACTGAAGAACCGAGTGTACCAACGCGAAATAACACCCTCTCATCATTTTACGTGGGAGCGTTTGCGCTAACCGTTCCAGTGCGAAGCATGCTCGTCCGAGTTTGCCGCACATTTTGTCGATATGCGGCCCCCAAGTGAGCGAGCTGTCCAGTTCGAAGCCGAGAAATGTGGTGACTTGCACCTGCTCGACTACACTGCTCCCTACTCGCAGTGACAGTGGTGTACACGTTCGACCGGACAGATTGACGTGCATGTAATGGGTCTTTGTTGTATTAAGAATCAGACCGTTTATTCTGAACCAGTTGTTAATCTTATTTACAACAAAGTCCAGCCGTTCCTGTAGTTGTCCCATCGACTGAGCGCACACCACCGCAGCCACATCGTCCGCATACACAAAGACATCAGCCTCGCTTATTGCTCCAGGCAGATCATTAAGCAATAGACTGAACATGATGTTAGAGAGGGAGGATCCTTGTGGAACACCCTTAGTGATGTTAAGGGGGTCTGACCTAACCTTTCCGCCGTCGCCTATCACCACCTGTGATCTGTCTTTTAGGAAGTCAAGCAGCAACTCTAACGCTTTTCCCTCTACACCAAGATGCCTCATCTTCAGTGCTAGCACACCATGGTCCGCGACGTCAAAAGCTTTTGAGAGGTCGCAGAAGAGCACTGCTACCTGCTGTTTTTCCTCCCGCGCTTTCATTACATGGCGGATGACCACGCGTGCAAGGGAAGTTGTTGATCGCCCCTTCCTGTAGGCATATTGTCGGTCGGTGAGGCAGTTAGTCTTTTCGAGAAAGCCAAGTAATCGGTCACATAGTCCGTTCTCAAAAACCTTGGCGACTGCTGGAATGATAGACACCGGTCGATAATTGTTTACATCACTCTTCTTGCCTTTACCCTTATACAGCGGAGACACCTTGATTTTTTTAAACACACTCGGATAGCATCCACTACGCAGACACCTATTGAACAACGCCGCCAGAACATTCGCAAGCGATGCAGCCGCTATATTCAGTAGCTCCACTGACGTGTCATAATAGTCTTTTGTTGGTTTGCGCGCGATCCGCTTAGTAATGATTCGGTATACCTCATTCGGAGAGAAAGGATGTAGCCAGACACACTGACTGGCGGGGGGTCGCCCTTCCAGCAGCGTAGCTAGGGCTGCGTTCGGGTCTGCTTGAGGAGTGCCACATGATGTAGCCGCGTGAATGAATTTGGCATTGACCATATTTACCAATTCCTTTTTTGTGGGAAAAGACTTACCATCTGCCTGCTTCATACTGTCAGTGTAGTCCGATCTTGGCTGATTATTCTTACCCGATTCTACGTTTACTACGCGCCACATACTTTTATTAGGGTTATCTCCCGTTTTTATCTGATGTATATAATACTTAGACCTCCTATTTCTAAGCATTTTGGAGTACTTTTCTTGGAGTTGATAGGCAATCTCGTTTAAATATGGAAAATATGGGTATTTACGTATCATTCCTATAACATTAAAAAGCAAATACTTAGCGTTTAATATATCTTCATCAATCCACGAACTCTCAGTCTTTTTTTGTCCTACGCGTCTCATAGGAAAACAAACATCTACCTTATTCTGTATTGTTATGATGACCGAGCGAGCTAAGTCGTCAGCACTCTGGCAGCGCGCCGCCGCCGCTGCCCAGTCGACGCTGGCCAGCGATGCGGCGAAGTTGTCCTTATTCATTTTGCTATAGTTCCGCGCCATATGTGTTATAGGTTTTTGTGACTCAATCGTACATAATATTTCACCGCGAATTGCAAAGTGATCACTAATGAGTGTATTCAAACATGAGGTCGCAATCGACCCTGGTGACATATTAGTATACAAGTGGTCTAGACAAGTAGAAGAAGTCCCTTGTACCCTAGTAGGAAAGTTAATTTCAATAGAATAGGCATGGGCCGATAGCGTATCTTTCAATCTATTTTGGCTAGAATTGACTGAACACATAAGGTCAATATTTATATCACCTAAAATTATGGTTTGTTCGTCATAGTTGTTAAGTTCGTCAAGAAGTTTTCCAAAACAATCTAAGAAGTCATTTACATTCGTCAAGTTTGATCTATAAATACAAATTATAAGTAAATTAAAGTCCATTAATTTAATTCCTGAAATCTCACACACCTGCTGTACTGACAGTTCGGTAAGTTTAGGACAGTCCTCGAAACTAATATTACTCTTGACATAAATACACGAACCGCCGTGAGCTATGCTATGTCGACAAAAACATGATCCTAGCACATAGTTACTAATGTTTACAACTTTTAGTTCTTGCTCTTTCAACCAATGCTCTGTCAGGGCCAACACATCACACTCGAGTTCACTCGTAAGCAGAACTTCAAGTTGCCTCGTCTTGTTATTAAGTGATTGCACATTCTGGTGGCATACAATAAGTGAGCGCTCGATGTCTTTACTCGTCGATACGTCGTGATGCCGTGTTGTTGTACCACCGCTGTCTTGACCGTAGCGCGACTGCGTGTGCGCCCCACTACACGCGGGGCCACGTGAGAAACCACTCGGCAAACCGAACTCCGGATGGCCACACAGTCGGAGTGCATATACAATCATACAGCGATTCTGGAACGCCAATCACAAAAGATGCATGCCTATTTGTTTTAATTTCCCGTTTCTCAACATAAAAAGATTCCGACTTGGCAATTTTACCAAGAAATTTGCTAATGTTTTCGACTGTAGTTTCGGGTTTGAAAGACCATGCTTGAATATATTTCATTTTCTCAACGGTTTGTAGTTCGTCATCCGCTTCCCCCGCTCCTATTATAATTTTGCGTCTTTTACGTTGTTTCTTCGAATTTACTGTCTGCCAGTCATTGTCTTTATTATCATCAATATAATTTTCCTGTGTCTCTTCTCCAGTGTTAGTGTCTTCTTGCGTCCCTTTAGATTTTTTACCATCATTCAACGTTATAATGGAGTTCTTTTGTTTATCGTTACGAATCGCGGTTTTAGTGGCCGCAGCGCTTGGAACAGCTGTGATTTGCATCGGGCTAGATCGGCTAACCTCGGGAGTTTTCGTCAAATTAGTCGACGGCGGCGTGCTCAACGTGCCTCCAGCGGATACAGCGCTTCGTTTATTTTGGACAGATTTTAATGCGGCCGCTGCGTTTACGTGGGCCAAGCGCTTTAATCGCTGTTGAGGGGCAATTTCATTAGGTCCGTTTACGACAGATTTTCGGGTAGGTTGAGTTTTTTCACTGTCATGTTTTTGTATCCCAAGATCGGCTAATATTTTGCTTTGGTTCACTATAACTTCATTTTGGTTACAAACTTGGCACTCCAATGCACTGATTTTGCTCACTAATAACTGTACTGATTTTTGCAGTTCGCGAATCACCAGTTCAAGCGATTTACTTTCCATTTTCGTATTAAAACGAATTATTAATTCCACGAGCACAAAAAAAACGCGCCCGTTCGAATAGGGTCAACTACCCGACTCCATTGAAAATGTCTTTCTATTGATACAGATAGATACCTGGATACTTGGAGTTTTCTTTAGGTACTGTGTATCAGGGTTAGCATAAAACAAACAAGTTGTTTTAAAACACGAATTTTAAAACATTAAGATAATGTTTATTAAGACTTGAAATGGCTCGAAAAGAAATTAAAAAGATTAGATAGATATAAACATCGATATAACGACGTGTGTCGCCGGTCGAAATGAAGTAATTCCCCGCAACTATTTTGTGGATTCCCCATATTTCCTACCTATGTTTACTTTATTTCGTCGCCGGTAAAGTCCCGTTCTGTCGGTTGTCGAAAAGAGGCAATTCCCCGCATTATTTTGGGGACACCCCTTTATACTTTTGGGTAAGGTCCCCGTCTAAGAACGAATATCGGAATTTGCAATTCGGAACGTACAGGGTGTATGTAAATTGTAAGTGGTTCAGTATCTGTGCCACATACCTCTTAGTTTGTTTAAAAAAAGTATTTACAGATTATGTAATATTTAGTACTAACTAACTATAATTAGTATGTTATTCTGATCGATTTTTGTTGTTAATAAATTTTATAAATCGCTGCAAAAAAAAAAATACAAAAAAAACTCTTGTTTATAGCATTTTGAACTGTTTGTTTTATAAAATTTAAAAAAAAGACTGTGTTGTTTTCAACCAAGCTGTGTATATGTCGCAGCCAACTGGTTTAATTAGCCGTTTGGTCAACCGCCTAGCCATTACACTAAACACCGCCATTCAATCAACGGCTTGAATGTTATTCAGCCATTAAATCAAACGGCTAGGCAAATTTATTTTTGTCGATAGATAGCGTTTAACTACTTGCCTAGCTCAGACATATAAATTTAGTACCATTTTCTGCCACCTAGCGCTGAATTCCACACTGTCAATATGGCATGGCGTCGACAAGCTACAATATTTCTGGTGTTTCTCACAGTTTAAATGCGTTTACGCAAAACCGAATCGACGCGGCGCACCCCGACTCCACGTAGTCTTTTGGCTTCTCACTTTAAAGAATTTTGAGGTAAAGTTACAATAATTTGTTTTTCACAAGAAAGGTGCGTTACCGTTACACATATCACTCAGGCCGTTGCTTGATTGAATGGCTGCGTATAGTGAAATGGCTAGGCGGTTGACCAAACGGCTAATTCAACCAGTTAGTTGGCTGCACAAGAAAAACAAATAAATATCCGAAAATTTAAAATAAATAAAATAGTTATTAAAATACTATAAATTAAAAATACTTATTTAGAACACGCCCATAACGTCCCAACAATAGGTGATGTGATGAACTAACTTAAAAATTGGATAACCAATATAAGTACGACTTCTTACATAGGTATATCGTATCAATATTTGGTAATTAAATTAACTGTGTTAGGTTCATTGATATGCAAAAAATATGTATTTCCGAATTGCAATAGACAAACACCACATGCATATTCACAATCCTATTTTCCAAAAGGCCATACGTCCATTCGCTTTAATTTCACGAATGTCTAAACTCGAATAGAATGAACCGATAACGTATTTATACGTTGGGAATTCATTAAGCCGAGCGAAATCTGATGTGGCTCGGTGTCGCGCGGAGTGGGCTATTATCCCATCGTTGGACGTGGATGGGTGCTCGGCAAACACTCGGCAATGTCACCCCCACTTGTCTGCGAGTATTAGAACTGCCATAGCACGAGACAGGGTATTATGGGACGCTCTCTGTTAGCAAGCGGATTGCGGGCCGGCCTAAAATATTAAAAAGTATGCCTTGTTTGAATGGTCGGTAAACATTCTGAATCACTGCGTATCCATCCAATTGATTCGCAATATCAATCAATGTTGCCTCGGTAATTTCGCTATTTCATTCAATTTATCACAAAACGGACTTAATAATTTTGATACTATGAAGTGAATTTACGTTTTGGGTGCCAGAAAGCTTGGTCTTTGAGAAAACTCATTTCGGAGGGTAAATAACCGAGCGTACCCTTGTTTCTACTTTCCTCATTTTTCACTTTAATTTCTGTACGTATAATACGGCAAAAAGTTAGAACTAAATTTATATAAAATTAAAGAATATTTTAAACAGCGAAGCAAATCTTGTTTCATTATGTTTTACTTTCAAATTAAATTCTACTTTTTAGGGCTCCGTACCAAAATGGTAAAAAGGAACCCTTATGATGAGACTCAGTCTGTCTGTCTGTCATAGCTGGATATCTCAAGAACTACTAATGCTATCAACTTGAAATTTGGAACAGTTTTAGATGACGTTTGCCCAACTACATATTTTTGAAATAAGAAATGAAAATATTTTTTGTTTTTTTTTGCAACAGGGGTTTAAACGGTCTTAAAATTTCGAAGTAGGGCTATTAGGGTATGTGGGGATCATATTGAAAGAGCACTGTTTACACATTCTGTTTTTTTTTCTTTTTTTAGGCCGCATAGTTTTCGAGTTTTGATGAAAAATGTGAAAAAAATACCGTTCCCCCCTTTTCTCCGAAGTTTGCATAGAGAAAAATCTGAAATTATTCTATGTGATAGAAGTGTATGTAAAGATTACAGGAAAAATAAAACGATGTCTCTAAATAGCACACTTTTTCAGAAATCGGAATGGAACCCTCGGTGTGCGAGTCCGAATCGCTCTTAACCGGTTTTTTTATTTCTCTCTTTGGCAATTCCTTTTCATTTGATCAAAATTTGTTGTCTACATGACTGTGTGTAAACCTAATACCAATTCTAAGTGAAAGTTCGGATGGCAGGATTACTTAAATATTTATGATTCCGGACAGATTACCTAATGTTTTTTTTTTAATAAAAAACTGGTCAAGAGCGAGTTGGGCTCGCGCACCGAGGGTTCCGTTCCGATTTCTGAAAGTGTGCGTATGTGTGAAAAGTGTGCTATTTAGAGACGTCGTTTTATTTTTCCTGTAATCTTTACATAAACTTCTATCACATAGAATAATTTTAGATTTTTATCTTTGCAAACTTTGGAGAAAAGGGGGGGGGGCGGTATTTTTTATTACATTTTTCATCAAAACGCGAAAACTAAGGGGCCTAACAAAAAATAAAAAAATGTTTGAGAATGTGCAAACAGCGTTCTTTCAAATGATACCCCACATGCCCTAGTAGCTCCACTTTGAATTTTTAAGACCCCCTTTCAGTCCCTGTTACAAAAAAATATAAATATTTTTACTTTTTTCTTAATTGTAAAATAGTTGGGTAAACGTCATCTAAAACTGTTCCAAATTTCAAGTTGATAGCATTAGTAGTTCTTGAGATATCTAGCTGTGACAGACAGACAGACAGACAGACAGACTGAGTCACACCATAAGGGTTCCTTTTTTACCATTTTGGTACGGAACCCTAAAAAAACTAAAATACACAACGATACACAGATAGACAAAAATAACGATTAAGATCGTCCGGATATCGTCTTTTGGCAAGTGAGACGCATTTTCGAGTTCGTATGAGATTAGTTCATTGGTCCTAATGTATCAGCGCTCGTGTGCCGCTGCCAAAATAATAAATTAGAAGCGTTTTCGAACAAGGATATATAGAGGCATGAGGAATAGGGTGTAAAGTTCACTCATCCTCCATAGAAAAGGCAGGATCCTCCGACCAGACTGGTGTTGTGTCTGATGGGCAACTGCCCGACGGTTGATGTCGGGACGTTGTGCTAGTCGCACGGTAAACTCTGATTGCGCGATGCAGGACTTTGCGTGACGTCAGTGTGATGCGTAGTTCGCATGTGGCGATGTAGATGCCGCCACAGATATTTACTGTGGCTTATATAAGACATTATTTAGTTTCACACAGGTTAACCGATTTCAATTCCTCTTTTATTTTCGGACGTTTGTTTTCAGTCACAGTAAAAATCTGCAAACAAACCTTTGTTAAAAATATCAATGTGTATTTTTGTATTACCCTTTTCGTTTCATGGAAGTATTCAATATTTTATCTGTAGGATTGCTTTTAATACATGAACTTAAAGACCAACTCTAGTTATATGTACTCGTATGTACAGCGCAACCACTCGGCTCTGTATCCATAATAGCCATCGGAAATGCCTCCATCGCGGAGACGAGGGTGGCTCAGACAGCGCTCCCGCTTTTCAAATGAACAGTGATTTCATACCTCACCTCACCCGTTACTGTCATTCAAACTTCGCTAACTATTTGCGGGTGCAGGATACCATGAATATAAACGAGCAAATGTGTCAGCCGGAACATAGCCGACTCATTGCACCACTAGGTACTTGTTACAGCCCCCAGTTATTGAAGTTTCCTTTGTTCACTCAAACGGCTTACAAAGAAAATGATCGTGCAAACGTAAAGGTACGGACATTCTATAACGATAACATTTTGTTTCAATTTCAACAAAAACAGCTACAAACATCTACATTTTTCATTGGAGCTTCACTGCCATTAATATTAATGGATTCTTGGAAGGATTAATAGTATTGAAACCCGCAGTTCAATCTGAATAATTGCAGATGGCACTACCAGTTCTCCAGACTACCCTCGCTTTAGAGATATGTTTGTTCCCTCTCTCTGCGAAATATATCCAACCATTTGTTTAAGAAGTGAACTCGATATTCAAAGATTCCACGGTTATATACGTCGTCAATATAATATAGAAGGGAAATCAACAAGCCGAACAGATATAAAGTTTGGAGGTTTTCGTTTGTTTCGTCCCTTTTTCATATGTTTCATATTTATTTCTTCTTTGTCGCTAATAAAGTGGTTTACGTAAGTTTCTTTATTTAATAAACGAGTGCGGGGTTCGTATAAAATATCTTTACATTGCTAGCTCAGTGCGTATGTAGGCAGTAAAGCAAAGTTTTACCCTATTTTGCATTCACACGCGGCGGGGTGAAAGTGTTTTTCATTGTCCTACAGAGCTACCCGTCGCGCCTGACAGACGGAGGTTCTTTTTGTAACCACTACTGTAACACCCTCCCTCAACATACGTATTCACTGAACACCTATAGATTTGCCCTTTTGAGGGAAAACTATTTCGCTTAATTGTGGAATGTGGTGTAACATTTCTCTTCTGTTGAAGATAGTTTGACTACATTTATTTGAAAATGTAGGCTAAAGATATTCTGTTTATAGTATTGCTGAGACGAGACAAACCATTGAGAATAATTTGAAGCTATAACGTTTACAGTCAACTGTAACAGATGCGGATAATTTCAGCACATAAAGTTGTAACGATGTCCAATCGCTTCAAGTATTTTGATGTAATTTAAATGGCGGGGAAATGTATTTCCATTTTATTTTACTGCCGCTACAGAAAATATTGAAATAATAAAATTACAAGTTCAAATGGAATATCAAATGGAATTGCTTTTCGATTCTAAAACAACAGAAGCCGAAGTAGACCGCAATAGAAGTAACTTCGGCCAAAAATGTGATCGGTTACGGTTTATAAAAAGTTGTTAGGTAGCGGAGCTCGATTTGTATTCAGAGGAGGCGTGCTGAGAAAGGGTTTCCGAATTGCGGATGGACGGCGACGCTATCATTGTCTTTTGAATTTTTTGCCAACCTTTAAAACTCCGCGGCTTATGATTCCACTCACGTGACGAGCGCTAATGAAAGACTTACTTAAGTAACTGCGCGGGAGACGGGAATTAACAAGTTTCAAATACAATTCAGTTCTTAAACGAAGTTCATTTTAACGCCGGTAAAGTGGAAAACTTCGACCGTCTTCATTTTTTTTCTAAGAAGAGAAACGTAAAGTTTTACTTCTTTATAACGAGATACGGTGGTTAAAAGGATTCCGGCGGTCGCTTTAATGTTTTTTAAACACTTTGAGACGGTAATAGAAGTTAATTTTAGTTGAGCGTATGGCAAGTGGAGTAAGCCGGGAGAGAGAAAGGGGTCGCATTTTTCATGTTTTCATTCAGTCAAGTCGTTAGATAAATATTAGTAATTTGTGAGCGCGGGCTGTGGCGTAAAGCTTATCTGTGCAGCAATTAAGAAAAAGCTCGGAGGCTTGTTTTTTTCAGCGGCTGCGGAGTGCCGTCGGCTGATTGCTAATTCCGCGACAAAGAACGCTATTACGTGGCCACAGCCGAGCAACAAATGAAAATATTTTCAAGTCATTTTGAACTACAAAATGTACCGGAATACATTTTATTACAAATTGTTTTCGAAACAAATATCTTTTATTGTTTTAGCGCTCTTAACTGCTACGGTTTCGGTTTTTACTTTAAAACTAGTTTGCGATAACTGAAGAATTTTAAAGAGTGAGTTATAATAAGTACGTAGCTTACATGGATAAGTACTCAATTTTTATTTACGTATGTCTGGTACAAGATATCTAATAACGAACCATAAATATAATGTAATTGGTTAGAAAGTATAAATACTTATGAACTTTCAATATTCGTATTGAAAGTCTGAATAGACAGGATAAAAAGACAAAGAAAAAAGGATGCTTCACTAAATGAGCGTCTCAACCTCAACATGAATCCGTATCTTAAAGTGCCTTAAATAAAGAACAACTTCGACTTAAAAGTTTGCGAATATAATGGCGAGTACAACTAGGGTATCGTAGCCCGTAGCGATGCGCCGTAGCGGTGCTACGAGATACGTAGCAGCGTAGCGGGCCGCGAGTCAGCCGAACAACTTAAATTGCCTGAAAACACAAGTTCCTCGTCAGCCGCAAAATAAACGCTGAAGAGAAATAAGTTTGCTGCATTCACAGAACGAAAATAACAATACGGAGTCACAATAATTTCAATTTGATTTCACTTGCCTTTTCTCAGCAAAACAAACATCTTGTCAACATGTTTGTCTCTCGGCGCACAATATATATTTTCATGGTTTCATCCGACTGGATTTCTCAGTGTTATTTATGTTATTCGGAAACACAGCTGGATTATCCGGAGTAAATTATGGAGGTACGAGTACCTAGTTTTATTGAATTTTAATCAGCATACGGTTTTAATTGAAAATATCATTTGTGCTCACAGTGATTGTTGAAAATAACAATAAAGAAACCAGTCATTTGCGTGTTGGACCACGCACAATTAAGTATTGTTTTGCTGCGTTGACAAAAATCAAGCTGCTGAAGCTTCATTTTTTTAGAGCTCTAAGGGACCACAGGCCTACAGGGTACAGGGTATTTGATATTAATTTCAACTTGATACCTCCACGCGTTCCTGAGAAAAAGGGTCTTGACAGACTGACAGACAGTCTGTCTGTCTGTCAGTCTGTCAAGACTCTCTTTTTCTCCTTTTTCTTCCTTTTTTCCAAATAGGATCACTTTGATGTCCGACTGACAGACAGTCTGTCTGTCTGTCAGTCGGACAACAAAGTGATCCTATTTGGTTCCGTTTTTTCCTTTTGAGGTACAGAACCCTAAAAACATTTGTTGAGAGGTTTGTTAACATAACAAGCTCTCAGAAATATTTATAGATAAAAAAACAATAAACATTGGTATAAGAAATACTGGATCTCAGTAAAGGTTCTACACCTACACACTGGATGTACAGAAATAGGAACCAGTTACCTTTTATCTGATAACAAGCAAAAAAGAAACTCGTTATAACATTTTTATCTGAGTATAATATTTGTATTATTAGATCAGGAAGCAGGTTCAGGAATTAGATAGGAAAACCATGTGCAGATTATCTGTACCTAATCATTACTTGTATTATCTTCTCGTCTCACATACCGCAGTGTCTCAAGACGAAAGTCTTTGACAAGAGCGTGTTGCTAGTGATGACCTACGGCACTGAAACGTGGTCGCTCACAATGGGCCTTATCAGAAACCTAAAATTCACCCAAAGGGCACTGGAGAGGGCTATGCTTGGAGATTCTCTACGTGATCGAATCAGAAGTAAAGAGATTCGCAGGAGAACCAAGGCAACCGACATAGCCCGAAGAATTGCTAAACTTAAGTGGCAGTGGGCAGGGCATATTCCTCGCAGAACAGATGGCCGATGGGGCCGAAAGGTTCGGGAGTGGCACTTGGGGAGGCCTATGACCAGCAGTGGATGTCTTTCGGTTGAAATGATAATGATGATGAATTATTACTTAATACTCACCGAATCTATTGATTGTTTTTACGCTAGTGGACGTTCTATAAAAGGCTGCTTTTTGACAAATAAACAGTTAAATCACTTTTTTGAAGACCACAATATTTCTGGCATATCGAGAAAATACATATTAGGTACCTACCTTGTCCCATATTTTCCCGGACAAGCCCTTACAAGTACCCCTAGGTACATATTACCAAACTAAGATATTAAATAAGATTTACTTCGTACCAAGACCCGGGTATTAGTCGGAAACATATAGCGGTTCGAAGGCTTGAGTAAATTACATGTGAGCCAATCATAGAGGGCCATCGAGTAATTAGTATGTGTGGTGTATGTCGCATTTGCATGAGTTGTATCGCGTCATATTAACGATCTCCTATTGGTTTACAAGTAGCCTTCGTCAAGCTATTATAATTAGAGGGTCTATTCGGTCGCTTGTTTGTCGAGTATTCAGGCTGTAATTATGTTTGTTTGGTTGATTAATGGATGGTTTGATGATACTGAATCTATGGGTGATTAATTTCTTATTCATGTTGATGACTCGACAAATCTATTTCTGGCATGTACAGCAGCTATTACAGTTAAAGCAATATCTGCCTAGCCTTTTTCCAACTATATTGGGGTCGGCTTCCAGTCTAACCAGATGCTGCTGAATACCAGTATTTTACATGGAGTGACTGCCTATCTGACCTCCACAACCCAGTCACTGGGTAAGACGCCCCTAGGTAAAACTGGTTGTCAGACTTTCGGGCTTCTGACGACCCGTAACGACTGTGAAAGATCCACGAATGATAGGCGAGACCAATGGCTTAACGTGCTTTCCGAGGCACGGAATGGTCTTGGTATGTAAAGATGGTCACCCATCCACGGACCAACGGCGGCAAACATAGCTTAACCTAATCGATCGACCCGTGTGGCTGATATTACTTAGCAATAAGTATTATAAGTATATAAAAACACATTACAAAGTGTTGCTGAAACGTAGTTTTCTGGCATATTTGAAAGCTTAAGAAAAATATGATTACCATAATTTACAGTTTAAAAAACTTAAACATTTTAAAAATGGACGTCTAGTTTTATAATATCGTATCATCTTTTGATATATTTTCTGCTCGCTCCCCGAGAGTTATATATACATATAATGAGGATCCCCTTTCCCAATGCATACGCTATTAGGCTTCGTAGAGCTCACTACTGGATATAGGCAAAGTCCAAAGTAACGGCTAGTCTAAAATAAGGCAATGACTAAAGTACAGGTAAGTCTAAAATATAACTCATGACGCGGTGACACTTTATAGATACAGAAAAGCAATTTTTGTGTAATTTTCCAAGGAAAATTGTACCTCTATTGTACCCAATAAACGATCGTGGAAGGCAAAACAAAGTCAATTTTACTATAATTTAAAAAAAATAGACTTAGTGGGACACGAGCTCACCCCCGCTTTACATTCAGGAAGGACGTCGGGCGCGAGGGTCTAAATCGAATTCCTATCGTTTCTTACACGGAACCCGGGTCACCGGACTGCCCCGCGCTGTTCTTACCGACTACCATAACCTTGTTGAAACATAGCTTATTCATTTATTATTGGTTTCGTCTTTTCTATTTACTTTCGTTCATTGTGGTCTATTTATAAATTGTGTATTCCCTGTATTGATTTTTTACATTGCCTTTGTTAATTATTATTGTTCAGCTAAGAGTGTAAAAAAAAACTATAAATAATAGCGGTTATGTTGGTGACTTGGAGTAGGATTGAAGTCTAGCAGTAGTCACTGAAATGGGAAGTAGTTATATTCCTCATGTGTTTACAGTCACTATATGATTTGTAATTCTTATAAGCACTTGCACGTAATATTAACAATAAGAAGCTCACAATGCATTATTTTTGATATGCATGATAGTTACATTTACTAAATTACTAAAGCCATGTCGGAAGCTATTGCTATAAACAAACTGTCAGTATACACTACACTATCTGTAAGCTCACCACGCTCGACATTTAATTCCAAGAGTCACAGCAATGTGTTTCTGCTCACTGAGCCACCAACATTACGGTAATGGCATTAGTAATCAATGTAATGTATGTTTCAGCTGTATATGCTACAGTTTATACGATACTAACATTCATAAAATTAATAGCACACAAAAAATTCCAACCCAGCATTGTCGTTCCCCAACAAACATTTGAATTGACGACGTCTGTTTTCACAACCATGAATTTTAATGTTATTGCCAATATCTGCATAGATTCAAACAATCTGCCAATAGATAGACATTCGATATATATTCCTGCATAATAAATTCTCTGATTATTTGAACCAATTGAGTATTCATAAAGATCATTTCAATTCGAATTCAATATTTCGCCGACGAGTTTGAGCACTTTGTTCATTTTTGCCAAGCATTTTGCAGCCATCTGGATTTTATCATCGCGATGTATTACAATTTTCTCTTAGTCATATTTACATAAAAATTTCTTCACGAAGTTCTGTTTTCCTTTCGAGAAGTGAATGCTTATTTAGTTAGAGAAACGAGGCGTAACAACATTTACTCAACTCGATTTAGGAACGTTGAACGTCTGAAGAATGTAATGAACATTATATTCACTACATCGTTGTTTGTACGAGTATCGTGCATGAGATACGCTTTTGTAGAATTTTATTTAAGAATCCTGAAAAATAGAAAGGGTACCTAGGTACATATAAATAATGTTTTTAACAAAGAAAGGCCAACACAGTGATCTGCAATTTTATCGATCTCAGGCAGTGCTTGCTTAGCGATTGATAGACATATCTACAAGATGTTTTGTTAAAGTCGTACTAAAAATCGATTTAGTCAAGGTACACAATCTAAAAACTACTGAAAGGTATAAAAAAGCGGGGGGAACACGTACGACGTACATAATGAAATGGTAGAATGTGTTTAGCCGTGAGAGCGGTGATGGCGACCAGCAGCTGTCACGTTAAACATGAACTACCGGCGTCGTGCCACGTAGGTAGGTACTGCCGTGTTCACACCGCTCACCGGAATTCACTATTGACTACACCATTTTTAAGAGGAAAAATAAAAGTAAAACGATTTTGAAACTGGTGCCCGAGCTTTTTATGTTGTTAAATAATGAGATATTAATAAGCAAAACTCTATTGTTGAATAATTCCTATGTATAAAACTACATTACGATTATTCATTATATCCATGTAATGTTATGATTGTATACCTACTTTAATTTAGAGGTTGCCTCATAACAATTAAATACTAAACCTTCACAAATTGTCCGACGAGTTCGCAATCTTCAATTAAGAAAGTTCTCAACAGTCAAAAATATCCGTTTCCATTTATATCCCAAACTGAATGATATCGGATGAATTTAACATACTTTGTCGAGGGCAACGTATCCATGCGGACTGTGTCGGGTCCAGTCACAAAGGGTCGGATAAATCACATTACGGACACGCGTGAATTGTAAATTGGACATTAGTCGTTACACCTCCGTCGGGTGCACGTACTCTATGCTCTGGTGACGGATGAAGCTGAAAAATGGTTGCGTTTCATTTCCATATAATTTGTTCTGTTGTAGATTGAATTATGATGAACAGAAAAAAAAACCGGGCAAGTGCGTGTCGGACCACGCACACGCACAATGAAGGGTTCCGTAGTTGGCATGAATTAATTCTAAGAAAAACTTAACATTGTGTGTGACATGTTCTCCCATAATATATTCAAACTGCAAATGCAAGTTTTACGCACAATATTGGGAGTTTTACAATGTTGTTTTAAGACCATAGACGTAATCCGTATAAGTTTTCCTGTAATCTGTAAGTATAAAAATTATCAGTTTTTTTTTTAAGTTTTTGTCTCAGTAGTTTCGGAGATAAGGATACTTACCATTTTCATAAATTTTCTTAAATAACTTTCAAACCATTTTTTTTTTTATTATAAAAAAATATATATTCGAGATCCTCACAGCAAGTATTTTCACACCATTTGCAAAAAAAAAAATATTTTCTTTTTGTCACCCAAAAGTGACCCCCATGTTCAAAATTCATTTATTTACGTTACACGACTGTGTTTGTGTCACAGAAAATCTAAATTTCATATGTACCAAATTTCAACTTACTTGATCCATTAGATTAGGAGCAAACTGCCTGGGACAGACGGACAGACAGACATACAGACACATATGACTAAACCTATAAGGGTTTCGTTGTCTCATTTGGACTTACGGAACCCTAAAAATAGTGACTCGTGTGACAAAACTTCTGTTTTAAATTTTTTTGCGCATTTCAAAGCAGAAGTAGAGTAAGTATAAAATACGTGTTCACCTGCGCGAGGTGCACAGCGTACCTATCGTGAATGCTTGACGCTCGTCTGTATGGAGCTGAAAAACGATTACGTCTCATTTCCATATCATTTGTTCGTTTGTTGTACTTAAATTAATATTGGTCGGAAATCATCCAACAAAATTCGTTGATTTTTCACCCCATTCATCGCGTAAAAAGAATATTATTTGTGAGCGCTAAGTGCATATACATTTATTTAACATATTTTGCTAGGCATAGGTAGGTTGTGTGTTTCGTCGTAGTTTTCTATTTCACTTCTGTGTTCCAGGCAAGTGCTTCACAATTCAAGACAGTAAATTGAATAGCTATTGTAGTCTGGTCGTGACTGCACGTTGTAAAGGGCTTGATATACCAGCCAAATCATATCTACAAATCTAACAAAAAGAAAAGTTTGGTATTCGCATAAAAGATTGTCATGTAGAGTACTATTTACGGAAGATATAAATAAAGTCCGAACTCCACACGCATACAAAACATCCACAAAGTACCTACCATTATGTTCACTTAACAAACTTCACATGGGAATCGCGAAAGTTTTTTTTTATTTCGCCCCAAAATCCGCAAAGTACTTTATTCAAATTTTTATGGGCTACATTGTTTGAAATAACCCCAGTATTCCGGGCGCAGTTGATGGATACACTCGGTTTATAAATCTTGTTTCCCGAGCTGTTATTTTCCGTGCAATCAGACCAATACCGATCTGTAATTGGCGCCCAACTGGGTCCTAACGAGACTGATTGTTCGCTGATGTGGCAAATACCGCCACCCTCCTTTCATGTTTATCTTTTTAAGCGGTTATGATGGCGCGAAAGTATACTGCTAGTGTAATTGCTGTTCCTGTTTCGAATTTAGATGTTTGGTTGGTGTAGGTAAGTACGTCTTCTCAAGTAACGTATACCGTATCAACATCATTAACAAGGAAAGTTTTGTTGCAATGTTGTTATTGAAATCATTTTGACGTCCCAATTAAGACATGAATAACAATATGGCTTCAGTATTCACTTCACTGAAATCTCCTCTATGAATTGTAAGTCACACCCCAATCAAGATTCAGATTCATCTACATTATTTAAAAAGTGTTTTATTCTCTTTTGCGGAAACAGCTTACTTTCCGTCACTACGCGTAACTTTCGTAGCATAATATTTTAGCTGAATCAATGACACGAAATGAAGTGGATATACAACAAAATGTATATATCAACAATAGACATGTGGAGAGTATAAGTGAATAGTAAATAGAAAGCGATTTCGTATACGCTGCGTCATCTCCCCGATTTCTGCGTGGAATCTCAATAAACATGTTTTGGTCGTTTTGCGATACATTACGGACAATATCTTGGAATGAGTGCTATTTGTCTCGCTCCCGGCGTCGCCCGCGCCAATGCGACGCGCCCACGTATCGCCCTGCGTGACACTCATTTGTTCCCAATTTTATTTGATGACCGCTATTATGATATTGTTATACGTGCGTGGTTGTCGGAATGTGGTGTTTAAATATCTCGGTTGACAATGGAGGTTCAGCCTTATTTTTACCAGACTACCCCAGAAGGAGGGTAATATGTTTTTCAAGAGTATGCATATATGTATGTATATCTATTTCTTTGGCACGCTCTGTACCCTAAACAGCTTGATGGATTTTAACATATGAGGTTTCGTTAGATTCGTGTTAATTGTGGGAGTGACATAGGCTATATAATATTTATATATTGCATCTGCAAATACAAAAAGGTGTAGGTATTTTTTTAAAATAAGTTACAACAATATACATAATTATGTTGTAAACATTTGTATGCTATCATTTACTACGTGTGTGTGAACTGAGGGTCCAGACTGGAATCCGCAAAATTTTAATCCTATGATTTAGTAGAAGTCTTAAAACAATTGTAGAACGAATCTGGGAATTTGTAAACAAATATATTAAAAACTACAGCTCATAAAGTGTGGTCCCTCAGTCCTCACACTGCTCACACAACATCAGCCAGATCTCGGAAAGTATCTTAAAAATGAAGGTTTTGTGATTACAGACATTTAGTAAAGAATTTGTAAAGATATTTACTAAATTACAGACCCCAGAGCATTAAAGATAAAAAAAATATAACGACTAAACTATGGTCCCTCAGTCCACACAACTAACGTAAATATTGTAGTGAATATTTCCGAATTTAATCAATGAAATCGTTCTTTTTCTACGTAACGATTTAGTAAAAGTCTTACAACGTTCTGTAAAAAAGAAATGGAACAGAAATATCGACGCAATTTGGAGAATAGCGATTATTAAAACTGGTCCCTCAATCCTCACACCTCTACTGACATGTGGGTGTGTAGCTGCTTGACGAAAGAAATATCACAAAGTCTAGTGTACTTAACTTTTAGTAAAAAAAATCTACTAAATACCAGAAAACTCTAATTGTGAATTGCTTTCCTCTTAGCTGAGATAATGTTATTTTAGTAATCCTATGAAAATAGATAGAGTAGTGTCACCACAAAATTAAAAAAATGTAGACAGTACTATTAAAGTTTTTTTAATACTAGCTGTTGCCCGCGACTTCATCTGTGATCCAGGATAAAAAGTAGCCTATGTCACAGAAAAAATAATAGTACTATGCCTATGTCCTTCTCCAGGTCATGGCCTACTCATGTGCTTCATCCATCTAAGTTGAGCCGTTTTACCGTGAAAGCGAAGCAAACAAACAAACTCACTTTTGCATTTATACCGCTTTTGACAGCGGCTTCGCCCGAATGCAAATATCCCACGGGAACGTGCTACCGTGATAAAACGGTATCTTATGTCCTAATTCAGGTCATGGTCTACCCATGTGCCAAATTTCATCCAAATAAGTTCAGCCGTTTTAGAGTGAAAGCGTAATAAACAAACTAACTCACTTTTAGTTAGGATGACATAAGATGGAATGAAAGGGGGCTAGACGGAAAAAAGTCTCACGAAAAGTTGTCACGACACTTTTTGCTATAGGTAGCTATTATAAGCCGTGCGGCGCGCGGCGTGCGCATGTTTCTCTGTCTGTGTCTCTCTCTCTCTTATAGAAAGCAAGCCAGATATTTTCATTTCTATTTCGCATTGAACAGTGTGGTGTCGCGACGATGATGATGATGATGATGATGATGATGATGATGATGATGATGATGATGATGATGATGATGATGATGATGATGATGATGATGATGATGATGATGATGATGATGATGATGATGATGATGATGATGATGATGATGATGATGATGATGATGATGATGATGATGATGATGATGATGATGATGATGATGATGATGATGATGATGATGATGATGATGATGATGATGATGATGATGATGATGATGATGATGATGATGATGATGATGATGATGATGATGATGATGATGATGATGATGATGATGATGATGATGATGATGATGATGATGATGATGATGATGATGATGATGATGATGATGATGATGATGATGATGATGATGATGATGATGATGATGATGATGATGATGATGATGATGATGATGATGATGATGATGATGATGATGATGATGATGATGATGATGATGATGATGATGATGATGATGATGATGATGATGATGATGATGATGATGATGATGATGATGATGATGATGATGATGATGATGATGATGATGATGATGATGATGATGATGATGATGATGATGATGATGATGATGATGATGATGATGATGATGATGATGATGATGATGATGATGATGATGATGATGATGATGATGATAAGTATAAAAATAAAATTTTGTTACAATTCCTTCACTAATTAATCGAAAGGAACTTCGTTCCATCCGGGTGTCCCTTGACACCTCTCAAGTTTTTTTTTCCTCTATTCTTAGTAGTTAAATTTTCTACGAAGCCTAACATTTTTTTTTTACAAATTGACCGTCCAAATCACTTATTTGTTATAACTAACTATTATAGTAATTTGGATAGATTTGAATTGATAATTGAGTCAAACCTACAAGTGCTGCAACCCTTCATAGGCCAAACATCCTATTTATTTAAATGCGTTTTAGATAAATTCAGCAGCTAAATCACTATAAATTTATATTTTTTTTTACATTTTTCCAAAAATTAATAAACAATTTAAAAACAAATTTTTCTATCGAGTAATTTATTTAAAATCGGAGTACCTATGTATTTTTTTTTACTTTATTTTGTATATTTTTATAAAACATGTATTTCGGAAACCAATTTAAAAAAATATATGTTTTTTTGTGGCAAAAGTGCTTTTTAATTTTTTAAATATAGTTTTCATTCAATACACATACGCCATGTATAATTAATTTATCCATACAACCTTGTTTTCATTCCGACATAAGCTTTAACGAGTCGAATGCTGTAATTACAGACACAATTGAAAAGCCATTGTGTCTCGCGTGGATAGTTTCAGTTTCATTTTTAGTTTCATTCAGTTCATACTATTATTTATTCTGTGACATAGGCTATTTTTTATTTTATCCTGGATCACAGACGAAGTCGCGGGCAACAGCTAGTATTAAAAAAACTTTAATAGTACTGTCTACATTTTGTTTAATTGTGTGGTGACACTACTCTATCTATTTTCATAGGACTACTAAAATAACATTATCTCTGCTAAGAGGAAAGCAATTCACAATTAGAGTTTTCTGGTATTTAGTAGATTTTTTTTACTAAAAGTTAAGTACACTAGACTTTGTGATATTTCTTTCGTCAAGCAGCTACACACGCACATGTCAGTAGAGGTGTGAGGATTGAGGGACCAGTTTTAATAATCGCTATTCTCCAAATTGCGTCGATATTTCTGTTCCATTTCTTTTTTTCAGAACGTTGTAAGACTTTTACTAAATCGTTACGTAGAAAAAGAGCGGTTTCATTTATTAAATTCGGAAATATTCACTAAAATATTTACGTTTGTTGTGTGGACTGAGGGACCATAGTTTAGTCGTTATATTTTTTTTATCTTTAATGTTCTGGGGTCCGTAATTTAGTAAATATCTTTACAAATTCTTTACTAAATGTCTGTAAACACAAAACCTTCATTTTTAAGATACTTTCCGAGATCTGGGTGATGTTGTGTGAGCAGTGTGAGGACTGAGGGACCACACTTTATGAGCTGTAGTTTTTAATATATTTGTTTACAAATTCCCAGATTCGTTCTACAATTGTTTTAAGACTTCTACTAAATCATAGGATTAAAATTTTGCGGATTCCAGTCTGGACCCTCAGTTCACACACACGTTCATTTACTTATCTGAACAACTCGTTCTTTAATCAAACTAAAAAGCTTGGAATAAAGCAAATTATTTAAAAATAACAAAAACCCGACTGCAATAACTTAATATAACTGAAAAGGGGAAAACAAGCATTATTATCTATTGAACTTTGTTTTTTATAAGTTGGACAAACTAATAACCTGAAATATGGAATAGCTTTTGTTCGTCCCCACCTGCGATATTTCATTTATTTATTTATCCAACAGCATACCTACACATTCAACATTGGTTACATTTACAACTTACAAAACTTGGTTACATTTACAAGTTACAACTTACAAAAAACAAAGTTCAATAGGTAATCAAGCTTGTTTTTCTTTTTTCAGTTATGTGTTTTGCAGTCGGGTTTTTGTTTTTTTTTAATAATAATTTGCTTTATTAAAAGCAGAAAATGTTGTAATTATGTATTTGATGAAAAAGCCCTATTGGTGATCAAACAAATAGGTACACAAAAATACGATAACCAATTACAAAAAGAAGTCCAAATTGGCAGAAATCCGGGAAAAGAACAAACCTTAATTAACCTTTAAATAACCTTTGTTCTTTTCCCGGATTCCTGATTTATAGTCAGACGTTCGTTAAAGAAGTTCGAAAAAACCTATTTCTGATAAGCCAATGTAATCACTTCTTCGTAAAAATATCACAAGAGCTACTCGACAGCAAATAGCCATACTAGTTGGTGTTCAACCTGTATCGCAGTTAATAGGGTTGTCATTTCCGTGTGCAGTTCACGACGCAAAAGGAATATAGTTTCACAGGTCGGCAGGCCGGAACAATTGAATTATACTCCGCTATTAAATTCAGCTCGTCCCGAAGCATTCACTTTATGCCTTCGGTAATCGCCGGTTGTTAGTTCGACATACAATCATTTGTTGTACCATTGTTGTGATATAGATTGCTTGATTGCCTGCTCTTACAATTAGTGGTTGCCCATTTGACTGCTGGGATTTGATTGAAATTGTTGTGTTCAGGTGTTCGACATAATAATATTATTATGTATGTTAATTTGTTACCCGACAGGGTACAGTTCTGACATATCGCGGGACCCTAGCGTACGAAGGGCCGGAGCCAACTCGCAGAAGCCCCTTAGACAATTTTAAATGATGAGGACGCACCTATTTTTTTTTCTTTTTTTTGCATGGGTAATGCTGCTAAATAAAGAAGAAAGTGGGTAATGGTTTTAACAGACTTAAAAAGTGCTCATACGAAACCATCAAATCAAGAGTTGTAATTGGATTCTAGTGATCTAATATCGAATAAATGGTTTATGGGATTTAAAGTTTAACTTTTACCAAAAAAACACACAATTCATAAGTTCTACTCAATTAATACAGCAGGTACAGCTCATCAGCTGAAGAAAGTAGCAATAATAAGCTCTGATAAAAAAAGAAAAAAGATGCTTCTTTCTGGCGTCTTGTAACGAACGCCGCGAGTAACTTTCTACATGAACAGTACAATCGTAAACAAAATCATTTACGGCTTACAAGCCACTCCGCTTTGTGAGAGAATATCTCAATTTTTCGCAGTGTTCCGGGTAATGTTTCCCTTTGTTTCATCGATGAACCGCGCTGCCACTTAGCGCCCTTTGTGCATTACGTCGTGTGCCCGAGGCACCGACACCGGGGCTCGGCCCTGCAGGGTAGCTACTGATGTACTATGAGTTATAGCTGCTTTTTTATACCTCTCCGATATATTTTCGCGTTTTTCTCGGATGTTACGGAGCTTTCATAAAAACTATCTCGATAAGTTGATGCCTAGTTTATGGCCCTTCTTTGACAGGAGAACAACTTTGCTGACTGATTTTGTACGACATTGCCTATTTTACGTTTCCAAAATAAACATGGATAGGTTAGCTAGTTTTTCTTAAACAAAGTCAAACATTAACACAAAGTTCAAACAAATTCTATAGCCAGATCAATTCAATTTTAGAATATGTTTGCATAAAGGCGAAGTTACAATTGTTTTTTTTAATATCTTTGTTGTGAAAAATAGTTATTAGTATAGTTTTTATTGCTGCAATAACGGTGGGTTCACATGTGACGCGTTCGTATCGGCACCTGTCACCACTTGGCGCGAGTTACGGTCGCTTTCACCTGCATTTTATTTAAGTTCCTTTATTTTTATTAATAAAAAAACGTGTATCTAAATATGGAAACAGTAACACATTTTGTGTTTGTAAAATATTCAAAACTGTAGAAGTTGAAATGTTCAGGATCATGATAAATTTATTTGCTTATTAGCATAATAAATTAGCCTATAATGTTCCCACTGCTCTTCGAGAGCGAGTGGGCCGTAATTCACCACGCTAGTGCGGGTTAGTAGATGCCACATGTCTTCGAATTTTGGCTGGTTTCCTCATGATGTTTTCCTTCACCGTTTTGAGAGCAGAGGTGATGAAATTATTTACACAAAGTAAAGGGCAATTTATTTTGCAACGCCTAAACTAAAGTAGTCCCTATCAGTTTGTTATATTGAAATAGGAATATCCAATTTTCCCAAACGAATCTTTCTAATTACAGAATTATAGAAAGCTTCTTATTAAACCATACAAACAACCCCGCTGAAGTCGCATTAAATAGTTAACTTGAGATCTGCTAGTTCACCAGTCCATATACTTAAGTATTGGAATGACTGAAGTTCCCGCATGTATGATGAACCGATATTAGTTGGCAACTCGCTCGCTTTACATAGCTTTGTGCTGTCATTATAATATCTCTGATATGCTGATTTTGTTACGAGGTTACACCCCTGATGTTTGATTGGGTAGGTAATAGCGCTATGCGGATGCCAATTTGAACAAGATACACCGTGAAATTCTCATGGAATACCTACACATTCTGCGAATTATTTATAGAACTAGCTGCTCCCGAGGTTTCACCGCATTGAGATTCTCACAGAAACAGTGCATTTTTCTGTCATAAAAAGTATCCCTTCCCACTCTGTAACTTTCTATCATTTAAACTTTCTATCAGTGCAAGACGAACTAAAAAGAGATTAGCTCCTAGAAACATACTAATAATTTATAATTAAATAAGTAAGTTTATCGTGAACGACTTTGGCATTTTCATAGCTATCATGCGTGCGATAAATAATGGTTTAGGCTTCCTCGAAAAATCTTAATGGTTCCTCATAAAAATATCATGAATGTAAATATCTGATTTACCACAATAACACAGCCTAGCAAACTGCGGAGAGAAGATAGACTATAAAGACTACAAGTCAAAATATATGGTGATGACAGGGTAGGCTCGACGACTGCGCAGAATATACAATATACATATAAATAGATCAGTACGCAGTCTCCTTTATGTGAACTCTGCCAAGTTTTTTTACTTAGGTACGTATGAATGCCAAGATCCTCGTGATTTATTAACCCTTGTATTATATCGCGTCATATTTCACGAGATTATCTTGGGTATCTGAAAGGAACATGTGGATTTCTTGTAGCTTTTATTATCAACAAAAATAATCAAATCTTTGTATACTGTAACAGGTACCAACTCTTAGAAATGTATCAGTAGTAGTGTATATTGATAAAGCAGTCAACTATGATATTATATACAGTTAGTTTGATATGTTATCCTGTACTTAACATACATAGGTAACCTTGTTATTCGGAAGCTAAGTCAATTTACATATCGAGTGATCATCAATTCCGCACGTGACACAAATAAGATCGCTCGCTCGACGGGGGAGCATTCCGTGCAATTCCTCTCGCGTCACCACTAGTTGCAGTCAATTATCTGATAAGCCACATCACCCTACGTCGCGACGTGCCTCCGGCGCTCCGTGTTGTCACCCCGTTGCCTAGCAACGTCAAGAAATGAAGAAACCCACCCGATCAACCGCAAACGAAATTATTTCTTCCAATTTATTCGCTTTATCGTCCAATTAAAAGTCTCGGTTGTATAAAATTGATTTGTTGGTCGAATCAACGTTCTGTAACACAATTGTCTGGCCAGCGAACGTCTGGCGAGCTTTAATTTCCTCGTATATTGGCGGCAAAAGAAGTAGCTGAAATTGTTAGCGAGCGAACCACACGAAATTACATGTTTCATGTATTGTTCAAATGGTAGTATTAAACTGCTCAGCTGTAATAAAGCTTAACTTTAGTATTTGCAGTATAAATTGTGTGTTGTTTATGAACCAGTTACCCATAAACACTAATACCATTGATGTGTTCACTAATTATGCACAAAGCAATTGCATAATTTATGCATTGACCAGCGATCGTGGAAACTGTTCTCTCTAAATAACATTATCTGATAATTCCTACGAAATCCCAAAATCGATGGAAATTGTTATTTACGAATAAAACAAACCAAATAAACGATGAGCTGACAAATAGATGTTGTTCACAAATTAATTGTTACATAAATTAATAAAGTCCAATACAAATATTTATTTCAAATAAAAAAGGCACTTTTTAACGTCAAAAAATACAAAAAAAATATTGAATTGATTCTAGTCGCCGCTTCCAAAAGGTAGTTTCGTATGGAGAAGAATGGGAAAGAAATTCCATCGTTACTATTTTAAAACTGTGTTACAATATTTTGTATAGGTAAGTACATTAATTATATGCCTAATAAAATTACTATACCACAATAGGTAAAAATAATTAAAAATGAAACAATGACAGATAAAACAGTTGATAGTCATTGTCGTCATCGAGGGCACGTAGAGATGAAGGCTTATTTCAGGACTCGAGATTGCAAAGTACAGTACTAATGTACATGTACATTAGTACTGTACTTTTACTAACTTTCTTAACTGCAGTCACGAGCATGAACAGCTCGGCAATAATATCTGATTTCACGATTTATCCATTAATATCTGTCGTCAAGGTGACGGCAAATTTACGATTATTCCCGATGTCCACCACTTGTTTGGCCACCGCCGGGGCGAAAGGGCGAAGGGGTTGCACTTCCCCCAGCGCCGGAGACTTAAAAAGTTGTTTCGCTGTCCCCCAGTGTTGGCCAAACAAGTGGACATCGGGAATATACCCAAATTTAAGTGATCATTTGTGGAAGGTAAAACGAATACAAGGACAGCACAAAATGTGACATGAAAAAAAACCGAAACCATCAGATGAGCCAAAATATAGGATAAATAAATAAATATCCTTAGACATTTCACACAATGCTGCATCTGCTTCAAAAAGATGTGACCCATCTTACAATGCACAATATCGGACATATCTTTTTTAGATATCTGCCTACTCAGTAATTCAGAAGAGTGTGATGCCTCGTTTTATTCAAAAATATCAAACATTATTTTGGCAGCATTAAAACCTATACAGTATAATGTTTCGAGTTTTCTTCTAAATTGCCATCAGTTATTTATTTATTTGTTTGATTTACACGGCTTACAAAACCAATTACATAAATCAAAGAATATAAAGTAAGAATATAAATACAAACATAAGTATAGTATAGTATAAATACAAACAGTATTTAATTGTTTTATTAGTTTGTTTTACAAACTAGTAAAAACAATTAAATACAATTCTTTTCACAAAAATTCAGGAACTTAACCATTAAATTGGTGAATTTACTAGCGAACAGATCGCAGTCCGGGTAGGCTTCCACGAATTTATTTATTATTATAGCTTATTTATCAGTGCCGCTCATATTGCAAAAAAGTGTCATCCCACTGGCAGCATAAATATCTGACGGTAAATTTTAAAGGTAAGGTAATTGATACTGGCAGAATATTCGCCATCGGCTCAGTTCATCACACGTCACGTCACGTAACATCTTTTTGAAGCCGATTCAGCACCCTATATTTTGACTCGTCAGATAGTTTTGGTGATCCTTCCATGTCACTGGGCTGCCACTTGTGTGCCTTCCACAAATAATCACATATATTTGCCGTCAACTTGACGACAGATACGAGTATTAATCAAATGCATGAATCATGAAATCAGATATTATTGTCCATAGTAACTTATTTATGCTCGTTACTGTACTTAGATATTTTAGTTACTAAGTATTAGCGCATAATTCTCTATCTAACCGCCCACGAATCGATGCATTTTTACAAAACGTAAATCGAATACCTACACGAACAACCGGCGCACGGTGTAAGCACTCATCAAAGCTGAAAATCCAATGCTAAAATCCAAAAAGCAATAGTGTCCAAAGATCTTTGTTGGCAAATTGGGCTCGGCATGGAATTGAGTTAGACCGGTATACGGTATCGTGTGTTCGGACGTTCGGAGTTACGGACCACACGCGCGTTCCGACCCTTTGCCGTGTCATCAAACTACAAATTGGCAGTTTCTCCCGCTACCGGTGAATAGCTGCGGGCGGCCGCGCAAACATCTGCGTTCAGCAAATAAAACATGCGTTATAAACATTGGTTTGTGTTGTTGTTGCTAACTAAAACTTGCTAAACATTGTCCCTATTTCCAATAATCCCTAATTCAATTTGTCCTAATTTACCTAAATATTCCATTTGTTTTATTCAGTTATAATTTTACTTCTGTATCTTTGAACTGCATTACCTGAGCTTTGTGTACATCTCTGTGTAGCTATCTATATATAGGTATCTATGTACGTGCCACTGTTTAACATGCAATGTAAATTGTTGGAGTTAATGGAGGGAAGCCGGCCGCTTAATAATGTCACTTGTAGCTAAGTGCTCGGCTAGCAATGTTACTATTGTATAGGATATTGTTAAGCCTTGCTAGGTGTTAAGAAAAGAATAGCGTTAAAGGATTAAGGCGCTGACTGACTACGATTTTAAACGTCACACAACCGCGTAATCTATTGTCACCATTAGCTGCCTTGAAATAAGGTTGAAAATTTAAAATAATATTTGTGTTGCCGAGATGTGACCAAGCTGCGAATGTGCATTTATTTTCCCAGTTTTCTTTAGATTATTTAGAATGTACACAATAAATTAAATAATTGTCCGGTTAAAGTTTTAAAAAAATGCTAATTCTATTAAATTCTTTAAAAAAATAATGTCGTTATCGCTGAAAATATAGAGATGTTCGACGTCAAAGTGTATTTTTGCGGAGCAACTTCCAATTTTTTTACTGGGAATATTAAACTATTTTTTACTATTCTATTCGGTTAAAGTTTTTCTTTAAACGCTTCTGTGTCCACTGTATTTTTTGCGTCGTATAGTTTCATTGCGCTACGTCATACTCGACAGTCCAAGAAACCAATGTTGAGCTAACACCGCGCCTTAAGCTTCGGCTTTCTATAGAAGAGCGGCGGACGCCACATAACGGCCTCGGTGATGACTGACACGAAAATTATGGCAGCGGGGTTTGATTTTACGTCGTCAAAAAACGCTCTGTAGGAAAACACAACAACTTACTTTCATAATAACCACCTACTACTTACCACTTACCTTTCATATTTTTTTTTCTTTTTTTTTTTAATAACGTTTAGTGATGTTATTCGCTGGTAAATTGCGGACGCTCTATGGCGGCCACCGCAGTCTTAGGAAATCATAGGAGTTACAAAATACTATAGCCGTGCATGCAGCTCCGTCTGCGTGGAGTAGGTACCTAATATCTACACAGCTAAAACCTGACAAGAGAACATAATCTATGAATTAAAACAAAAAGCACACAAACTGATGGACATGCAGACAGAGAGGTGCCTTCATTTTTTTTTTTGCAAAATTCGAGTGTTCCCATAAAAATACTCTACAAAATTAATTAAGTTTGACACAGAAATTACGAGAATAATCCGCACTAGTTTCACTAGGTTTATTAGTGAAACACACGTAGAAACGCCGGTCGCTAATGAAAGGCAATGAAGTGAGCTGCAGCCGCCATCATCTGCCGTGTTTGAACCAACTGGCTGGTTAATTAGATTTCGACACGGAACCGGCGACCGCGGCCGTAGCACACACAAACTGTCAATATGAATGATTGCCAACTAAATTGTACGTTTAGAGCCAATTGCACCCAACTCTGTTAGTTATTTTAATGTCCTGCTAAGCCATTTGATGATTTGACGTACCTTCTACTTATAATGTCTCACTATAAAAAAGCAGTCTGTCAAAATTCTTAGCTTGACATTTTAAATAACACTAACGCATTATGGCAGTATCAGCATCATTTCACCAAATAGTATAAGTTTTTAAATCTATCATTAAGCAGTTGCACGAACAGTCTCTATATGAAGAACTGCAGTCTATCAACATGACAATTAAGTCGAATGAGGAATATACCTACACATACCAGTATCTGGCATGCCATTGTGACATTGACCAATCAGAAGTGACCAATCAGAAGTTGTTATGACACACGGTATGCCAACTAAATCAATCAAAAAGAGTTAAGGTGAAATCGGGCCTCAACCAACCAGAGACAAGTCTGGAACTCGCAGTAATACCGCACCGGCACCAGTCATATTTGTTTATTGCCTTGCTCTTTTACTGTCGAGACTTTTTCAACTGTGAGCTGAGTTTAGCTTGAACATAAGTTTTTGTAGGAAAACTTTGTTTTGCTACCGATATCCAAGATTGGACGTCGATTTTGTTTTAGCTCTAAAATCTAAACTTTATTTCCATGTGTTATGGGAGTTCTACGAAACTAGCTTTGGATTCTTTCAGAGAAAATAACCAATTACCTTCATATTTTACACAACATTTTTCGGTTCGCACATCCACAACTTATGTTTATCTACATACTAACTAGTTTTAACTTAGCGTTCTGACTTTTTTCTTTTTGCTCGGCTTAGCGTGATGTTAAATATCCTATAACCTTCCTCAAGAATGGGGCTATCAAATGAAAAAATATTTTTTCAAATCCGACTGGTAGTTCCAGAGAATATCCCCTACAAAAAACTTACAAACAAATTTTACGTCTTTATAATATTAAGTACCTATAGATAATCCGGCACGACTGCGAGAGTGGCTTGGTTTATGAGGAGTATTTACGCAGTCATGTTGACGTATAAGTTAATGAGCGAACTTCAGAGATAACACCCCCCGCCCCTCTGTCTCTCTACCCGCATCACTCCACAAGTCCTCTCACAAGTTCCCGCGACTTCCTTTAGGTACTTCTTAAGTTCATGCTCTCATCGTGTTGAAAGAAAGAATAGGTACTGAAACTTTTAATTAGATGCATTTCTACTTGGAGGCATCTATGTATCTATTGCACAACTACGTAAGAAGATAGGCAGAGCTGTGCTTTTGTAAACCCACCATCCACTGATGTGACGACAGATATATGTCAATGACCCTACAAAATGGTTGATCTGGATGGTGCTGATCCACGCGTCATGTTCACGATAAGATAAGATAAGAGATGACCAGTCTCAACTGACGGTGTCAGTTGAGACTGGTCATCTCTTATCTGCCAGGCCTTATTTTTTAACTTGTTTTTGAGTATTTTTTTTTTACATTGTTCTCACATGTAAAAGCAACAAATATAATGTACCCAGGATGTTGTATTACTTATCTTGATTTAAAAGAGTGTCCGTGGTGTGTTGCCCGTTCTTCTCGATAGAGATCTGGGTGTTTCTCAATTTTGGTGCATATTACGCGTCCAGGTTAAAAATCTTTATTTATTAATTTAAAATCTGCATTCCTTAATAAGGAAACAAAACATAATCAAGTTGTGCTTACATGCATGGAACATTTACAGGTCAAAACAACACAATTATTAAATTATAAATAAAAAACCTAACCTGGTGTCCATTTCCTAATTTCCCGGTATTATTTATTTATGATAATAATTATTCAACAGCTAATTATCATTTCTAATAAGTACCTTCGTGGTTCAGAATATGCATGAAGTTCGTAATGTTGATATTATTTAAGAAAAAAATAATCAATGTCTCAAACCTCATTACCTTCTTCCTCATTGCCTTCGTTTACCGTCGTTTTTTTTTCTATGTAATTTCTTTGTTATCCGTAGAAATGAGGTAGGTATAAATCACAAAATCTT
Organism: Cosmia trapezina; assembly: GCA_905163495.3. Classification (NCBI taxonomy): domain Eukaryota; kingdom Metazoa; phylum Arthropoda; class Insecta; order Lepidoptera; family Noctuidae; genus Cosmia; species Cosmia trapezina. The sequence goes on from LR991038.1 coordinate 14,594,508, forward strand.
GAAAGATTATCTTATCTTATTATCTAGCCTTATATAAGAAAAAAAAACAACGTTATTCGTAAATTAATCTGAAACTTAGAAATATCACGGAATATGCACGAAATTTGAGAAACACCCATCTACGTTTTGGAATGGGCAACTAGCTTCAATTTTCTGACTAACTGACCGACTCTTTGACAATTCAAAAGTGCCTGTAATTGGTTTAATTGAAATAAATGCTTTGAGTTTTTGAGTTTGACCTTGAGTGGTTAGCTTGCGTATTCTGTGCTGAGCTCACGCAATGCGTCGTACGTAGACGCATTATTAATCGAAAAAGAAAAATCGTATCAATGAGTAGTTCCTACTCATTTAGACGTGATTTTCAGTTTAAAATTATTAAAAGTCGTTTAGCGTCGCCTTAAGTCCCATTTTATTATACAGTACCTTATATATTAAGTTATACAAGAAAAACATAACAAAATCCTCCATACTAATATTATAAATTCGAAAGTAACTCTGTCTGTCTGTTACCTTTTCACGCCTAAACCACTGATCGGATTTCGATAAAATTTAGCAAGGCTATAGATAGTATCCTGGGGCTACTTTTTTTTCAAAAATAATCCTACAGGGGGTGATATAGGGGATGAAAGTTTGTATGGGAAACCCAGTGTTTCTGAAAACTTCTAGTGTATTTATAAGTTGGACTTATAACCTAGCAGAACCTAGCCATCTAACTTAGGACATCACGCTTAGAGCTGCGAGATTTAGTCGAATAAAGAAATATCAATAAGTATAAGAAAGAAAAATTACTATCCACAGGACCAACAGCAATATTTATAACATTCTCCATAGTGTATATAATATCATGTTTCAAGACGTCCACGATATTGTCATAAATCAATCGCGCGACCTAAACAAACTCGTATAACTGAGCAAACAGATTCGCAATATAAAAGAATGATAATGTCCGAGCAAACTTTCTTCCCCACCAAAACAACGTACCTACAAGATTAAAGGTCGCAGTGTCTTATGGTCCATACTTATGCATGTTTCCTATGAGTTAGGTCGAAAAGCTTCACATTTGAAATCCATTATTTTGTGTCGTGCAACCAGCTACTACTACTTATCTATTGTGAAAATTTTAAGTTTCGTGACAGATTTTCGTTATACCTACCAAAGTACCCATTAGCTTTGAAATTGTTTAAGTATCAAACGATATAACAATGATATTATCGTCAAATTATTAATGGAAGTAATTTTTTGTTTCGCTGGACGGTCAGCGACAAAAAGTCGATTGCTAATTTTACATATCAAAGATGACACAAAATTATTCGATCACACATTACTAGAGATCGGATAATCGGATGCATATTAACCTAAAGTTGACGTGTTGGCTAAGTATGGAGTGGGCTTTTGGATTAAAAAATCCCAGAATTCCGGTATCGGCCAATTTTGACTTCTGATTATAGAATCGAATGTATAATTTACTTAAGTTCAGATGTTAGTTAATATGGATTGCACTTAAAAAAAAAAAAAACCCGGGATTCCGGAACGAAAATTTTTAAGTTCTGATTTTAGCATCGAATGTCTTAGTTAGGTACTTGCGTTTAGGTGTTGGCTACTATGGATTGTAATTTTGTATTAAAAAAATCCCAGGATTCCGGGATTCACAAATTAATAGTTCTGATTATAGAATCGAATGTATATTTACTTACGTTTAGGTTTTGGCTATACTATGGAATGTACTTTTGTGTCGATCGACAAAATGTCGCGATTCCGGAATTGATAAATTAAGTATTTTTTGAAAGGGTAACTTTTTTATCACTAAGTTTTCATAGGGTGTTCTACTCATGAGAAACTTTCACCATGGGATCAACCCGTAAATCACGAAACATAAGTCAGCTGATTCATACATTTTGGTCGAGTAGGTATTGAACTTTTGTTTCAACCATCGTATTTTTTTTTGTGATTTCAGAGTTGGTCCCATAGTGAAAGCTGCTGAAAATGTAAATCCAAGATGGCGGCATCAAATATTTTCAAATTTTTCGTCATGGGTACTATTCATGGTTTTCGAGGCTGTTACAGCTAATAGTGACATTAAAATGTAAATCCAAGATGGCGGCTGCGAAAATTTTCTAATTTTTCGTCATGGGTGTCGTTTTCATGGTTTTCGGCGGTGTTAAAGGTGATAGTGACATTAAAATGTAAATCCAAGATGGCGGCTGCGAACATTTTCTAATTTTCGTCATGGGTGTCGTTTTATTGGTTTTCGAGGGTGTTAAAGCTGATAATGACATTAAAATGTAAATCCAAGATGGCGGGTGCGAACATTTCATAATTTTTCGTCATGGGTGTCGTTTTATTGGTTTTCGAGGGTGTTAAAGCTGATAGTGACATTAAAATGTAAATCCAAGATGGCAGCTGCGAACATTTTCTAATTTTTGTCATGGGTGTCGTTTTATTGGTTTTCGAGGGTGTTAAAGCCGATAGTGACACTAAATTGTAAATCCAAGATGGCGGCTGCGAACATTTTCTAATTTTCGTCAGGGGTGTCGTTTTATTGGTTTTCGAGGGTGTTAAAGCTGATAGTGACATTAAAATGTAAATCCAAGATGGCGGCTGCGAACATTTTCTAATTTTCGTCATGGGTGTCGTTTTATTGGTTTTCGAGGGTGTTAAAGCCGATAGTGACATTAAAATGTAAATCCAAGATGGCGGCTGCTAAATTTTTTTATTTTTCGTCATGGGTGTCGTTTTATTGGTTTTCGAGGGTGTTAAAGCTGATAGTGACATTAAAATGTAAATCCAAGATGGCGGGTGCGAACATTTTCTAATTTTTCGTCATGGGTGTCGTTTTATTGGTTTTCGAGGGTGTTAAAGCTGATAGTGACATTAAAATGTAAATCCGAGATGGCGGCTGCGAACATTTTCTAATTTTCGTCATGGTTGTCGTTTTATTGGTTTTCGAGGGTGTTAAAGCTGATAATGACATTAAAATGTAAATCCAAGATGGCGGGTGCGAACATTTCATAATTTTTCGTCATGGGTGTCGTTTTATTGGTTTTCGAGGGTGTTAAAGCTGATAGTGTTGCAAAAATGTTTGTTATGGGTGTTGTTTTCATGGTTTTCGAAGGTTGTAAAACCGACCGAAATGTTCGCAGCCGTCATCTTGGATTTACATTTTAATGTCACTATCAGCTTTAATACCCCTTAAAAAACTATGAAAACGATATCCATCACAATTTTTTTTTAAATTTTCGCAGCCGCCATCTTGAATTTACATTTTAATGTCACTATCAGCTTTAACACCCCCGAAAACCATGAAAACGACACCCATGACGAAAAATTTAAAAATATTCGCATCCGCCATCTTGGATTTACATTTTAGTGTCACTATCGGCTTTAACACCCTCGAAAACCAATAAAACGACACCCATGACGAAAAATTAGAAAATTTTCGCAGCCGCCATCTTGGATTTACATTTTAACGCCATTATCGGATTTAAAACTCTCAAAAACCATGAAAACGACACCCATGATGAAAAATTTAAAAATATTTGCATCCGCCATCTTCGATTTACATTTTAGTGTCACTATCGGCTTTAACACCCTCGAAAACCAATAAAACGACACCCATGACGAAAAATTTGAAAATTTAGCAGCCGCCATCTTGGATTTACATTTTAACGCCATTATCGGCTTTAAAACTCTCAAAAACCATGAAAACGACAACCATGACGAAAAATTAAAAAATATTCGCATCGGCCATCTTGGATTTACATTTTAGTGTCACTATCGGCTTTAACACCCTCGAAAACCAATAAAACGACACCCATGACGAAAAATTAGAAAATTTTCGCAGCCGCCATATTGGATTTACATTTTAACGCCACTATCGGCTTTAAAACTCTCAAAAACTATGAAAACGACACCCATGACGAAAAGTTAGAAAATTTAGCAGCCGCCATCTTGGATTTACATTTTAACGCCACTATCGGTTTACAACCCTCGAAAACCATGAAAACGTCACCCATGACAAAAAAAACTAAAATGTTGGCAGCCGCCATCTTCGATTTACATTTTAACATCACTATCGGCTTTAACACCCTCGAAAAGCATGAAAACGACACCCATGACGAAAAATTTGAAAATTTTGCAGCCGCCATTTTGGATTTACATTTTAACATCACTATCGACTTTAACACCTTCGAAAAGCATGAAAACGACACCCATGACGAAAAATTTGAAAACTGTTTGCAGCCGCCATCTTGGATTTACATTTTCACGTCACTATCGGCTTTAACATTCTCGAAACGCATGAAAACAACCCCACCGATATAGTTACGGTACCTTCCAGGGACAACCATTTTCATTCGTCAGCTTTGTATTTCTCGCGGGGATCACGTGTAACAAACGGAATATTTATGTGATCCCGATTTCCCGGTATTTCCAAATAAATAAAACCACGTTATTTATGAAGTCGTTTCCATACCATGTATCCGATTAGTTGTGCATTCCCACATTTTCTTGAATCCCGGGACTTATATTAAGAAAAAAAATGCTAAGAAGCCGCTTCCATACTTTGTTAGCAAAATATTAACTTTAGGTTAATATGCATCCGTTATCCGATCTCTACACATTACATACATTTCAGCATTTCATACCTATAATAGATAAGAGTTGATATTCTTTTAATTTTACTTCATCATCATTCTCCCGCCCTTATCCAATCTATTTGGGGTCGGCGCAACATGTCTTTTTTCTCCATACTTCTCTGTTAGTCGTCATCTCGGAAGATTAGAGTCGTCATATCGGTAATTTTACTTCTGTTCCGATTTTAATAATTACTTAAATATTTATCTTCAAAAATCAAGATTTAAAAAAACTGATGTGTCGACTTTTGTTGCTGACTGTATACCTAATTTGGAAAATATAAAAGTTTTCAGACTACGTTTCAAAGACATGTTTGTCTTTATGAGTAGGTACATAATGAAGAAACTCGTATTTTAGACATATTCTTATAACTTAACTAGGATTTAACTATAAGTTCCAACAATCCTACTTGATTGCACGTATGATCAAATAAAGCGTGACTATTCACTTAATAACTTTCGGTGGCTAGTTGAAAATTGTATCATTAGTATGGCCCTTAAACTCGTAATCCTCACTCGTAGTCCAGACTAAATCCAATTACCGCGCGTCGGCGCAACCCACTACAGAACAAGGAATTACATAACTTTCATAATATAAACCCACTAGTTATTTTTGCACATAGTCATATTATTTTCGGGTTTATCACGGCGAAACAAAAGAGGAAACAAGTCAGTAATAACTCCCGTGTAATATAGTGATGGTTTTTGCTATTTGTATAGGACCACGTTTGGACAGTTAGGTATCTATAGAAACTGTGGTAGAGTTTTTACAGCTTTATAGTATAAATATGCGTGATAGTATCAACTCAACCATTGATATTGTGACGACAAGGACTCGGAAACTTTCGAATTGCTCTTTGTCGTGGAACCTGATCAATACAAGACCTGTATTAGTTGGTAGGTTCTGCTGAAACTTATCTACACCATTAAAAAAGGTTAGCGGTCCAATTTTCTTGAGTGAACTTAAATTGTATAGATAATTAAACACGTGACTTCAGAAGGCCATCAACTGAGGCGTGGCGGGCGACGGTCGTAGCACGTCCGCGTTGGTCGAGGACTGTCAACTCTCAAATATTTCGATGTTATTAAAATGTAGTTTGGAGTGCAGTCTGCAGTTTGGCAGCTCTTCCAGTAAATTGCTGCTCACGTCGGTGGTGAGGCTTAAACGCCAGCGCTGGGTCGAGGCGTGAACACTCGAGCCGAGAGCTTGCGCGTGACTATCAAGTCGCGTCGTGCAATCTGCATCGACATTTTAAAATACGAATTACGAGATTTCAGTTTGCATGTTTTTGTTGCGGGCTGAAGAGGATGACGTAACTACGGAAACACCTTTTTAGGGTTCCGTAGTCAATGTCCGTCCGTCTGTCTGTCTGTCTGTATGTGTCTGTCTGTCCGTCCGCCCGCAGCTTAGCTCAGAGGATGTTAGTACTAGAGAGCTATAATTTGGAATGGATATACTTACATATTTATCACGACGACAAAATGGTAAAATAATATCATGATATTATTTTTTTACAGTTCTGTACCTACACGTAAAGTGGGGATGTTTTTTTTCTCGTTTACTCCATGGTGTGGGATGTTGCGGGTTTGTGAAAACAATTTTTCGATTTAGGGATCCGTTTCTGAAATATTAAGCTTTAAAGTGCTAATTTTTGTTAGAGTCAAGTGTCCTCCCCACCTGCCAACTAAACGGTTAGTTTTGGATGGGTGAACAAATTCACGGTAGTAGTATATATAACGAAGTTAAAAGGAAAACTGTCACAGCTTAGTAGGCTTTTCAAGTTTACGAGTATTAGTCATTTATTCATGAAACAACAAAAAGCCCTCTTCTTAGACCGCATTATTGTGCAACTACGGAACCCTATTACGGCGCGTGGCCCGACGCGCACTTGGCCGGTTTTTTTTATTTTTGTTGCATAATATGTTGAGAATGTGAAAAAAAACACGTCACAATACATGCATTAATTTAACATTCCGATCACCTCCTTTAGTTGCAGAACATTTAAAATACTACAGCATTTACGGCAACGATAAGACACGACTTTAATGGCTTGCCAATTTTTTCAGCAGTTTCAGCAGTCTCGGGCAATAGCAGTGTAGCAGTAGGTAAGCAGCAAAATTATGTATTCCATCGCATTTTTTTTATCTCGATTCAATCCGCAAACATTTGAAGAGGGAGATGAGGTACTCTGCCAATCATAATTGATGAAAGATAGAACAATTCTGCAGTTACCTACCTAACAACTTACACAATTATAACCTTATTGGATCAATGCGTATGAAGTTATTAATTTTATAGTACCTACCTACCCTGTGGTACATAACATACTGTCGGTGCTTACGATTGAATCGCGCGCAGTTCACCAAGTAATTAATAGATCGTTTCGAGATCGCTTCGTAATTGGACGACTCTCGAGTCGCGAATTGATTGCTTCATATAAAAAGGTGTTGATAGATGGCGCCACGAGAGCTTTTGAATATTAATGGGTGTCATTGAAGAGGTTTTTGTCTGGCCGGATATAAAAAGCTTGGTCTTAATAGAAAATTGGTATGAATTTTTATTGAACTTTTATAAGTACTGAATATTACAATAGATAGGTTCATACATTAATGAAAGTCAGGTAGTTAGATCGTATGAGCTAACTGCCCACAGGATTTCAACCACAGCAAAATACGGAATGTGTATGTTTGCTAAAATTTGCTTGTGAGCTAAAATTTGATTAATATTAATTTGTTATAATTTTTTTTTATAATATTTTTCGAGTTTATTCCTTAATAATCGAAATTTTATGAGGAGTGAAATTAACTAATTAATTAAGCGTTACGTTTTTCTGCGCAACGTACCTTGCGCACCTTTCAGTGTGAAATCATGTACCTGTGTGTATACTTGATTGGTTTATTTTCAGCCAGTCTTCATTGTAGCGGTCAATCTATCCATTATATTCAAAGACAACGATGATGTGATTTACCTACATGTATTTAAGGAGTAAACTCCCGTCATGCGTCGGAGCTGACACACACACTTATTATTATTGTTATTTTTTTTTTTATGTAGCTGAAATACTAACTAACAACAATTGAGAAAAGACGATTAGGTACTATAGGTACTACCATACATGCCTAGGAAGGTATACATACTTGTCCGTTATTATCAATGTTATCTAATCATTAAAATCCTTCTAATTTAAAATTTACTGTACAAAATTAATTTTATTATCAGACATTCCAAAAGGAGCATTTCGGCTTATTAATATTTTATGCTAAACGAACGTTAATGTTCTTTGATGAATAATTCCTCTTAACGTTGTTAGAGCTTTGTGGACTTTCCGTTTGAGAGGAAGGTACTTACCAAAATGCTTGTGTCAAATTTTCGCCGAAATTATCTATCCAAAACTCGTAATGGCCATCGGCGAGTTGGCACACACCACAGGGAATAGACGTGACTTCCCAAATTCCAACAATCCCATAGAGCTTTATACTACGACCAGTCAGAGCCACAGACGTACTTTGAACATTAAACAGCTGTATTAATTTGGCCACAGCTCTATTGACGTACTACGAGTTAAGTTGTACTTGTAGCTTTATTAAGTTTATAAGTTTTCCGTGGTCCAAAGATATTTCATATTTTGATATCCTGAGGTTAACGACACTGCTGCGAATTTCCACTAAAGTACTTAATATGTATTTGAATATAGCAGACTTAAATCAAGTCCCTGCATTTCATAACCCGTAACAATGAAATGCTTTTAAATCCATTAAACAGTGGAGTACATTGATCAAAGGGCCGGTGGGGTGAGCGGACGTGGACTGTCCCCGTGCTAGACGCCGCCGCCACGCCACCGCCACGCCGCGTCCGCCGCTCGGCCGCACCGCACGGAACTCAATCATTAGTGTGCTCACTCAATGTGAAAGCGATTTTATCCTCGACGACTCCGCCCCTTTGAAACTGGCGCAATATTGTCGAAAGCAGGAAAACATTTTACGAGAAAAAAAATATTGCCCGAGACGCGGCGAAGAAAATGAGGACGGAATGCCAGCCAGGAGCCAATCGAGCGAACGAGTCTCGGTGGCAATATGCTTCCGCGTTTGCGTTATCGATGACGCTGGCGGCGGAACTGTCTCGGCTCTCGCTGTAAACGTAAACGAGCGCCGAGCGGGTTACACTGCACACACTCCTACCGCCCGCGGTTGTAAACTCGAGAGTCTGAAACAACTTCGTTACAACTCCGCTCTGTTTTGTTTCTGGCCTGCAATATTAGTTTTAGTCAAAAAGCTATTTTTCAACCCGCCGTCGAAAGGCTTGTAAAGTTTTGTAATTTAGTTAATTCGTACTCAACGGTTCGTGAAGCCCTCGTTCAGGTTCTTAGATTGAAGATACTCTCGTAAAATATTGCCTAAGGAACAGTGCGATGATTGTTAAAACAACATCAATCGAGTATTCGCTCGGTATGATTAGGGGCTGGTGGAGTTATTAAATTAATTTATGCGGACTTGGGAATGTAAATAAACCGTCTGTTCTCATTAGAAAGTTTTCCAAGCTGAATAAATGAAAGATATTGAGTGGTATGATTGTGTCTGTGTGCAGGTGCTGATGTTCCCTGAGGAGGGGTGGGCCCGCAGCGCCTCCTCGTCCTACTGGACGCTGCAGCCGTGCTGGTGGCGCCGGTCACGTTGCAAGGTCGTCGAGGTCGCCGGAACTAGACGGTGAGAGCTTTTAAATTCAATGTTTTTTTCTGCCATTTAAGTTAATACTGTTGAATGGCTGTTCTCATTTTGAACCAGAAAGAACATTTTTACCAAAATCTTTTTTTTTGAGAGGAATAGGTATAGGGTTGATAAAGACAGGAATGCCAAACCACCTGTCTTAGAGTTCAACTAAAAACGACCTCTTAAGTGATAGATGTGCGGTGGTGATAAACTCCTCGAAAAAAATGTGGAGCTACTATTTGGTACCTACTAAGTATTTGCTATCTATGTATTACTATCTGTTGTTCGTATACTTCCCAAAACAAAATTAGCTGTACAGTATGGGGTTCTCCCGCAGTAGCATCCGCTATGAGAGCCTACTAATGCAGGCAACCCCAAACAGGAAAATTAAGACAAAATAATTAACGTTACAAGCCTTGTTTACAAAAATCTCAAAACAATTTTAACAAAACGGGGATTTGAAGTGAAAAATATAATTAACGCTTTCAACGCGGAGAGGAAACATTATATCATGTTTGTAGCACGTTAACGTGCTTTTCGCAATTAACCGGCGTGGTTCAGGTGAGCGCGCTAAGCCGTTGTTTGACAAACGGCGGGAAGTGGTCGGCGCCACTATCGCGCGATCTCGCCGCCCGCGCCATGCGCTGCTGAGAAGTGGCGCGAACGTGCCGTAAATAAAGATGGCGGATGCTAAAGGGCTTAGCGCGAATGAGGTGCTATTTATTATCACACCGCCACAACATAAAGCATTTATTTAACGGCCGTTGAATAGCTTTATTTTGTAAATTAGACGGTTTGCCAATGATACCGGTTCAAAGTTCAGCAGTGTGAGAGCCTGATACGTATCGGAACTGTTGATAACTTTGATTTAATTTATTGCTCTCTAACCGCATTATTAGGAGCAGGGACCCAATTCCGGGCTCGAGCTAGATATCACGACCATGGAGATTATCTCTGTTTCAAATCTCCGCATCAATGTCCGGTTCAAATCTCGATACTATCAAAAAACCGTATTCTGGTAGACCATGGAGAAAGATTTACAACGGAGAAAATAATCTCGTCTAAAAGACGTTCCATTTTTATCGATTCACTTTGATTATAATCGATTATGCTACGTTTTTCTTTTTTTAGTATTAATGACGTGTGTTTAATTTATTAAATCCAAGCAAACACATTATAAAAGATAATTTTAGTATATATTGTGTTTCTACTGTGTTTTTTTTTTATAATTACTTACTGAAACTAGTAATTGCAAAGTAGCGTGATCAGAAACGCATTTCGCATGATCATCCTTTTTCTGACGTAGGTAGGTTTTAATTTTCATATTAAATAAGACTAATTTTAATCGCGATTAAAAAGGTTTGGAATAAAATTAGTTGTCATGAACTAAAATTCACACCAACACCTTGACTTCAAGTGCAAAAACAGTACGGTATTTTTTTTTTCTTTTGCTTATATCTCGAAAACGGTGTGTCCTATCGCAAAAGTAATGAAAATTTGGCCCCCCTTTATGAAACCCATAAACCCCTAATCCTCTACATGTAGGTACCAAAAAAAAATACGAATATAAACCTACGAATGTAAATTTTGACAGATGTTCCAACGGAGATTTCATATCTCCATACCTTAGGACCAGCCGTGATATCTCGCTGGTTTGCGATCGAAAAATTTATGAATGGAGATCGTTAGAATAGCATTTTTTCGTTTTCGACGGAGATAAGCAGTTTCTCGACTGATATTTCGACCATGGAGATAATTTCCATGCCACCGGAATTGGCCTCCTGTTGCCATTCCGCTAAGTGCAGGCTTTTAAGCAAAGCGTGTAAGTTGCTCGACGTCGTACAACAGGGAAATTGTGGAAAACAAATTAGCTTGGAGAAAAACGTCGAAGCTAGGACGCGACAGTTAAACAGGAGCAATTGGAGTTAACGATTATTGCCAGCCATCCCACTATTTTGCCTAAATGAGTTGTATCCCACGATCACGATAGGTACTCCTCAGAGATAGCTGCTTTTAATAAGATAAGATAAGATATTTTATTTTGCAAACATGGGTAGGTACAAAAGATGGTGACATAAAAAATATAAGTAGCAACAACCATATTTAACCAGATGATGGCATGCAAAAGTCCAAGATTCATTATAGATGCAAAATAATACACAATAATAATAAAGAGAAATAATGTCAATCAAATTACAATTTATATACACAATTCTTCTGCAGTCAACTATTTCGTATTGGAATTAAATAAAAATTAAATTAAATAAAAAATAAATGAATGAAATAAATAAAAAAAAAAAAAATAATAATAATAAAAATAATAATTAATTAAATTAATGTAGATAAAGTTCACAATCCAAAGTAACGTTACGCAAGGTAACGTTGCTCAGCTGCAGGGCTGTAAGTAAGTAGGCTTTTATAAAATGCTACATAATAATCTAATAAATCTACAAAAATACAAAAAATTTAATCATTTTTAAATGGCATGTATTTAACGCGGCGACAAATTAATCTGAATTTGGGATTAAAAATATATTAGAGCCAAAAGGTAATAATTAAATAAATTTAAGGTAAAATTAAAAAATAAATAGATTACTTTCCATTCCAAGGTTGCATGGAAAAGATCGCAGAAAGCGATCGAGCCGCCCATTGTATATTTTGTAGTGTTCAATTTGTTTTATGCTATGTATTTTTGTGGTGTACAATAAAGAATACATAATAAATAAAATAAATAAAGCCGGTAGCAAAAATAGTAGGTTGGCAGCTACAGCGAAGGATAATGTTAAGTAGAAAGTAGCAGCTTAATAGTCAGTTGTTAGCTTTGTATTCATTTAAAGGTCGTAGTCGACGGAGCCTCAGTCGAGGGAGCCCCTCTTCGCGGGGCTCACACAAAATAACCACGAAGGGGATGGCGGCCTCTGTTCGCTCGCTTCGCTCGCTCTCTCGATCTCGCTATCCCTTCGCTAGCTCTCTCGATCTCGCTATCTCTTCGCTCGCTCTTGCATCCAAAGTTACTGTCTAAAGGAATAATAAAAGTAAAAACAAAAAAACTTAAAGCTCATCTAATTATTGCTAAAATATTTAATCGCTGCCAAGTTATTTTTTTTTTTTTGTAGTAAATAGTAGTCGTCTTATATGTTGTTCATTGCCTTACAATTACAAAAAAGAGAAGTTTTTCTCTTTCAAGTTTATCTACTTTTACATTGAAACAACGACTAGATTAAAGTCCAAATTGCCGACAGGAACGTTACGAACAGCGGTTTCAGCTTTATTTTCATAGTGTTCCTGAGTTCCGATTACAATCACATCGACGTATTCTGAAAGGTGCTGCTACCGTAGGCTCTAATTTCGGAAACGTCGATTTAATTTCGTATACTTCGAAGAAAGTAACGTCGGAACACGCATTAAGAGATTTTAATTTGCTGGTGGGTAGTCAGAGGCGAGAGTGTTCAGGGCTATTATAGGGCGGCGGCCATTACAGGGCCGTTAGAGCCTCAGTAGGTACGTGTTGGATTCGCGCCCTACTAACTGGGATACGTGACTGGCATACGGGCTCCTCGGCCTTCCCGAATGCATCAGGAAGACTCAAGTTTCCAAGTCTACACGTGACTTTTTCTCTTCAAATTAGTTTGCGTAACTCGAAGGGACTTTGACAGTTTGTTCGTTTACACTTCAATGATACGTCACCGTCGCCGGAGGGTGCGCAAGATAATTTGATTTTGTTTTTCCCTAATCTAATCTATACATTTTCATAGGCATGAACATTGATTATTCTGAAAGTTTCAGCAAAATCTTAGGAAGTAGATAGCAATTTATCATTTGGTACAGCTTGTCCAGTGTCGTAGAGCAAATAATTCCTAGGGGCAGTAGTTATGAGGCAGTCGAGCGGAGATAAATCACCGCTTGTCTGCGGCGTATTACAAGGTGGTGGCTGCGGGCGCGGGCCGAGGTGAGCGTCTCGCACTAATTCTCGCCGCGTGACAAACGGCCGGCGACGTCATACATTATCTGTCGTACACCTAAACAAAGCTCTTTCTTACTTTGCTTTAATTTATTTTTTGCGACATCTCTATTGAAAGTTTGGAGTGTACATTTTTGAGATATCTAGGCGCGGTTTTAACAATTTAATTAATTGATTTGCCCGGAAACAACAAGTGGCATATTTAGCACCTGTTTTACACGAACATAAATGACATTAGAAATCAACTCCTCATAATTCAAGTCCGAACGAACTGAGAGTGGTTTGGCTCAGGAGCTACTGAAGCTTAAATTTTGTATTGTTGCAGGCACAGCACCCATGCTCGTATGGTTATCAGCGGCGCCAATGCAGTCTACATCGTTGGCACCTTCAAGCATATGGGGACTGATGCCGATTTCAAGGTAGGAGGATAAATTAATACAATACATCTGTGTTCCATTCATCACGGCTTTAAAGGCTCCTACACACTATGCCGGCGGCACAGCCGGGTTTATGCCCTGCGGGTATACTCTCTATGTTTAACCAGCCCGCCCCGGCTCAAATACCCACCCAGGAATGCCGCCGGGCTTGTTGGCGGCATGCCCGGCGGTTTCTGGCCGCCAGCGTAGTGTGTAGGATTAAGCCTTAAGAATTAAAGGGGTTTAGTAAGCTCAAGCTACTGTGGCCTCTACGAGTATCTACTTTTGCGCAGGGACCTGTCTTGACACCTTAATACCTACACAAAAACCCAGCCATTATAAACATAGTAGCTATATATAGCTACATAGAAGCAACATTTCTCAATTAACTTTCTACTTCATATTGTCTTATGCAACACAGCGTCACACTTCGCCTCTTAGAAAGCATGCAATCCCAAACGTGTCACTTAGCCGTCTATAAGAATGTTGTCATATCTCTAATCGTTTCTTCACTTTTGGCAGTTGTATCTGACGACGAACGTAACGCAGGCTGACTTCAACATGGGCTACACGATGACGGGCACCCTGGAACGAGGCTGCCGATCCTCAAACACCTTCCAGATGACGCACTTCGCAGTGTTGCGCCGCTGTGACCATGATGCACATCATCTCAAGAACGCTTAGATGACAGCACTTGGCTGGATTTTATCTATAGGTGTGGTTTTTAACGATACGAACGCCAATACAGCTATTGATATTTTAAACGGTTTTTTTTTCAGAATCTGAAGGAATTGCTAGATACCTACTCTTTCTAGTTTAGTGTCGCATTTAGAGAATACTTTTACATTTTCAAAATCAGTGTATTGTATTTGTAGTGTGATTTGCTTCACTCGATAAAAGTCTACCGATTATTTTTGTTGTCCGTTTTTTTTTTATTTCAATAATCACTGGATGTTGGTCCAAAAACTATGATTATTTATTTGCGTAATTCTATGCAATTAAATCATCACTCTCCTACCCATAACCCAATTTAGTTGGGGCCGGCGCAACATGTCTTTTTCAATTTAATCCGGTGAGCTTATTATTAAAATTAATCAACGTTAAATATTTTACATCAAAAGACATTCTAGATGTTGATCTCAAATAGATTGCTAGTCATTATTATAAGGTTATATTGCCAAGCGATATTGTGATCTCGAATTATAGACGTTCGATTATAAGTAGTGACATTTTCAAATTCTGTGTCTAGATTTTAGTAATCGTCTAGATTTTTCTAATTAGTGTAATGTTATAGGCATGGAATACAGTTGTAGATGTAAATAATTTACTTTTAACATGTACAGCCGCTTCTAGTTATAGTGGTAGAAACATTGATTATTTTTATATAAAAATTTAGTCTTTAAACTCTAGTCATTATGTAGAACTTAATTGTATGTTTTTCTATTGTGTAGTTGATTCCAATGTCAAAGTTTGTAAGGGTAACTTAGTCTAAGTAGGGCGTAAACTTCGTGTTTCGAACCTAAGCTTCTTTGTTTAAATTTAATGTAAAATGTAAGGCAGGAGTCACATGTACCTGCTTAAAAACATGATACTTAAAATTTTTAAAGTAAGCAAAATATTTTGCAAAATTTTAAGGTTAGTAACACATTTAGGTATTTGTAAAAGTTTCCAGTTCATCGAAAATATTTTTTCATAAGTAAAACGAAAATCATTTAAAAAATGGCTGTGTGCTAGAAATTTTGTTGCTCCTCCACGGTTCGTCGAACAAAATAATAATATATTGTTCGGTCGTACATCGATCGGGACCGGGCTACCTATGCCTAACTGCCCGCTGCCCACTGCCCAGCCTGCCCTACATACCGCAAATATGAACACATTTTGTTTACGATTTAGGTACCCCACGTTATAATCTACATAAACGCATGTTTTACACGTAACACCTCCAAACCTTAGCTACGTATTATGATCGATAGCTCAGAACCATATTCAACTTTGGACCGCTCAACCTTACCGCTAAGTTCCTCTTCACTAGTACTTACTTAAGTTTTAATTAGATTACTGTAACTATAAGTACGTGTTAATGATAAGGTGTTAAGTGTAAAAGGGTGGTATAACACAAACGTCCAGTATCGCACTCCCTCCAGTGTTTACACACATCATTTTTGTACAAAGTTACGAGTGTTTTATGGCTACTATTCGGCTATATATACTAGTGTACGGTAGAGTGCATTTAACAGATTTTACTTGCCTCACTCATCATCATAAATTTTATGTAACCCCAAATGGGAAATGTATTTGTCGAACCCATAATTTTGCTAGGTTTATTTTACCGATGTTCACGACTAAGTATTAAATATTACACCAGAGTAAAAATCCATCTTTGGCGGTTTACGTCTTTAAATATTATTGAATCTATCCCCTTAAGGTATAAGTTCTTAATAGCGAGTGAAGTCTGTTAATATTCAGCTTTCGTCAACCATTTCTTATAACGTGTAGTTCTATTGCCATTAGAAAAGATAAAAATACATACCTACTTAGTTCGTTTCATTCGCTAAATTATTAAAAACGTAATTGATGTGGTTCTACACCTTTAATATACCTACATAAGAAGACTACCCGAATTTTCAGCTGAAAGGTTCAGACGATAAGATTCTCACGTAGAATACATTAAGGTCCCAACTCGGTACATAAATATTAAGATCACGCGAGAAAGTAATCGTGCTAATCCACAATATAGCCAGAAACATAATTCATACGACTTTTGTTGATTTAGTAGTCTTGGAGCGAAGCAATTTATTTATTAATATTTGCCACATAGAAAACTAATCTACAATGATAATGTTGTTGGCTCTACATAAATATGCAAATCATACACCCGCTACAAATCCCTCTTGGGAGAACAAACCGTTTCCCTCCTCAAGTATTGGCCTCACGATCCTTATTGCCCTAAGGCTGAGTGTCCACCTGCGGAGATGACGAAGCTCTTAGAAACGTCCAATTCCTGTTTTCAAAGCTTTTGGACACCTGGACAAATGTCCACGCAGCTCTAACAAATAGCCGCCAAGAATAAGATCTCACGTTTAGTGTTTTTAGGGTTCCGTACCTCAAAAGGAAAAAACGGAACCCTTATAGGATCACTTGTTAGCCCGGCTGTCTGTCTGTCAAGACCCTTTTTCTCAGGAACGCGTGGAGGTATCAAGTTGAAATTAATATCAAATACGTAGGTCTGTGGTCTCTTGGAGTCCTAAAAAACTCAAGCTTCTAAGTCAATGCAACAAAAACATTCGGCCATTTATGCGACATATTTTGATACTCGCAAGTAAATCAAAACCTATAGGGTACTTCCCGTTGTTCTAGAATCATGAAATTTGGTAAGAAGCAAGTTCATACAACACAAATAAAGGAAAAAGAGCGAAAATTGTTAATTTGTAATGACAGACTTAAACATTTTTTTTATGAGATAGATCACATAAAAAAAATGTTTAAGTATGTCAGTCTTTCAAGAACCTTTTTCTCAAGGACGCGTGGAGATATCAAGTTGAAATTAATATTAAATACGTAAATCTATTGTCCTTTAGAGTTCTAAAAAAATCAAGTGTCTAAGTCAACGCAATAAAAAAATACGGCCATTTTGCGACACATTTTGATACTCGCAACTGTCGCAAGTAAATCAAAACCTATAGGGTGCTTCCCGTTGACCTAGAATAATGAAATTTGGCAAGAATTAAGCAAGGTCTTCCAGCACAAGTAGAGGAAAAAGTCCGAAAATTGTGAATTTGTAATTTTTTGACACAAAAAAATGTTTTTGAGATAAATTCTTTTCAACTACGGAACCCTTCACTGTGCGTGGTCCAACACGCACTTGGCCGGTTTTTTATGTATTGGAAAACATTTGTTCAAATATCCAAATGCTTGAAATGTATAATTTGGTTGTGAATAATTTGTGTGAGTGTTTCCACAATGCATATATGTAATACACACAACGATAAGTTACATGTAGTACCTGCTTTATCTTGCTCATTCATGACTCCTCTTAGAGCGAGCGCGCACTGCGGTGCGTTTCCGTTAGTTCTGCCGCACTGGGCGGGGCCTACAGTAACAAAACGCATGACCGCAGTGCGCGCACTTCAAACACATTCCATACTTCACAGATTTTGCGGTAGAAAAACGCACCGCAATGCGCGCTCGCCCTTAAACTATTCGTAATTATATTTAAATGTATAAAAGTATTAGTGTAAAGCAAGTGCCAAAGACAATTTAGGGAGCTTTTATGATAAGTTTCGATTATTATAAGTGATGAATGATGTAAATAAAGATTCGCTTCAAATTTTAAATGTTGTCTTTCGTATATCGAGATGACTCCAATAAATTGTATGGAAAATCAAACTTTACTTTTTTCATTTTCGTCCCCTACTTTCAATTTTCAGAACATTTTAGCGATAATATTGTATGGTTGTATGTTGGTAAAAATATGATTTGCGCTTTTCACAAATATGTATTTACATAATTTTAGCCATGAAAATCATCAATACATCTCTCTATTTTAGATTTCGTGTGGATTCGTCGGATTTCCGAAATCAGGCGAAACTGTACGAAATCAACAACAACCAACCAACATACAACCTAATAGCTAATAGTGACTTGAATTTCGCGGACTACCCAACGAGAGATCCCCCTTAACGCATAAAAGTTGGATGTATGAATAAGGCGGTGCCAAATAATTTTAACAATCAAATTCCAACAATATTTCACAGCTGCAGGTAGAGAAGCTTCTAATTGTTTTGCAGTCAGTTGAAACTATAAAATCATAATATATAACTGCTTCATTTAAGGAAAAAAAACTGATAGCTTCGTCTCATAATTCTCATTAGAAAATCATAACAAAAACCTGGATAAAGGTACCTATGTGTTCCATAATTAGACGAAATTAATACATCAGGAAGTTAAAGTTGACATTAGATCCTTGCAGTTTCACTTTGCGGTCACAATGACACGCGGAAGTGTTTCACTGCCGGCTGGCCCGCGTATAATGCACAGTCGCCCATATCGGCACTCAGTAACCGGACAGACCTCGTGCCATGTTCACCGACAAAGTAGTGTTGATTACTGGCGGCAGCTCCGGCATAGGAGCCGCTTGTGCAATAGCATTCGCAAAATCCTCCGCCACACTGACATTAGTAGGCAGGCATCTGGACAATCTTACCAAAATCAGCAAACAGTGCGAAAAGCTAAACCATCTCAAACCACTCCTCATCGTCGCTGATATAACATCGGATAGTGATCTAGAAAAAATCGTTGAAGAAACTGTAAGAAAACATGGGAAAATAGACATCCTGATTAACAACGCCGGTATAAACTTCATGTCAGGAGCTCACGCGTCAGCAGAGGCTTACGATCGAGTTATGGCTACCAATCTACGCGGAACGTATCTACTCACTACTAAAGTGATACCTTACTTGATAAAAACGAAAGGGAACATCGTAAATATATCAAGTATCTTGTCAAACAAACCAGTGCCTCTGATGATACCGTACTGCATGTCAAAAGCAGCCATAGACATGTTCACAAAGTGTACTGCTCTGCAATTGGGACCAAAAGGAGTAAGAGTGAATGGTGTCAATCCTGGACCTGTGAAGACAGAACTGTTCAGAAGAAGTGGCATGAGTGATACAGATTGCGATAGAATGTTTGTTGGCATAGAAATGAATACCCCTTTGAAGAAAATAACAAAAGGGGAAGATGTGGCGGATCTAGTGATGTTCCTAGCCAGTGATAGAGCAAGTTGTATTAGTGGAAGTTGCTACGTCATTGACTGTGGACTCATGCTGGGCGATGCCGGCAATTTGTGATTGATGAATGCATACATAACTACATCTTAATATACACAAACACAACATTATAATGTTCACTGTGTTTCAATTTATATTTCGTTGTCAAGACAACCCCAAAGTTTCTGTGCTTACAAACATATTTAACTGTGATAAGTTTGTTGAAAACTTAAATGTCTCGACGATATTCTCCAGAACAAAGGCTCAGGAATATTAAAATATGTAACGCGGTGTATCGAGCCTCATAATAAACAAAGGCCTACGGGACATAGTACTGATAAACCTTGTTAGATGTTCCGTGGAGTTTCATTGCGGCTCGTTTAGATTGCAGCGACAATTACATTACAGTGTTTTCCCTTAAATATCTGTTCTTTTTGGTAAAGGAGGGCAATATATTTACTTATCTGGATACGTAATCCTTCCCCAGGTGGCTCGCTAATACCGCGTTATCTTGCGTTAATTTCCCGCGCATAATCTTCTCGCAAATTGATTGTGCTCCCTACAGCGGCACTGAAAATTAAATTATAAATAATATCGTCGGCAACGTTAATGCTTTCAAAAATTACCTTCCTTTTTATCTCGGTATTAATCTCGCACAAAAATCTTGCTACAAGCAAAAAAAAAGCTATTTTCTTTAGTGCTAAATAAAAAGATAGTGTAGCTTAATTTTATACACAGAGTAAAAATGTTCGCAGTGGAATATTTAAACGTTAATACCCACATAGAGGATCTTCTAATTAAAGTTCTCGGATTCCTAGACTGTAACCGTAATAAAGTGTAATTTCCAGCTACAAGTACGTAATCCGCAACAAGAGTAACCTCGTTAGGCGCGGTGGAGCGGGGGTTCCCGGGCGCGGTAGCGGGGGCGGGAGCGGGGGCGCGTTATACGCGATTAATATAATTCCCTAATTTATACGCGGCGAACGTTACTGTACGGGGTTCCATTGTTATTGGGCCAAACCGCGGCTTTCAATTATGCGCCTCACTCACACAGATATCACTTTGCTCTCGTCCTCACGATCCTAACTTTGTCAATGAGTGTTGTAATTGTCGTTCTTTCCGCGTTGATTATCGCGTGTTTATCGATTTCTTTTCACGTGTAATGGGGATTAAGCACCTCAGTTACTTTTGCTACAAGTTGCTCTTTTTGGGGTGATTAAGTTCTTACTTCGAAACACATGGCAAGTAGGTACGTAGATATGTTTGTACACTTTGAACAGCTTGCAATAATTGGTTGCGTTTACAGTTTAGTACGTTAAGTGTCGATTTTTGAATCTTCAGATATATAGCTTTTGTAGAATATGTCAAAATGAAAGTTATCTGACGATTGAAAACTCGGTCCTAAGGGTATTCAAGCAGTCATCTGTAACTACATTTAAAAACATGTGGAAATTTTGTTTTTTAATAAGTAGGTACTGTTTCAGTGACCTAAGTGGAGTAACTTTTTTTTTCTATCCCTTCATCTTAGTTATTTCGACTTTCTCGTCTTTATCTATGAATCCTACCACCACGTTCAGGCTATGTGGGCGGACCAACATCTACTTTTAGTGTCTATTTATATAAAGTACCAGTCTCTACGTACCTGCAATTTGCTTAGACAATGCACCGAACGTGTCGCGTACGACAAATAAACACACGAGCGATGCAATTACAATAGGATAGTCATAAATGTACTGCGACGTAGCAAGCCCACGTTAAGGCATTACTCCGTACATTCGGCAGTTTATATTCCTTTATGAGATACATAATAAACTGCGGGTCTGGTTGCTCCGTGGTTGAAGTTCGATGCATTAGTGCACTTATCTTGTTTGCAGGTAACTTTGTCAACTGTGGTGGTAAGTAGGTCGTCGGCAGATTGTGTCCTTTTGATAGTGTTTTGTTTCGTGAGTTACCTATACATATTTGATTTATTAACTGACGGAACTTTAGTGCATTTATTATGATAGAAGCTATTTGCCCAACTGTTGCGGGCATTATTAAAATAGACAGGGTTTATAAACCTATCGATACATATAATAAATGTTTAATAACTATATTGATAGCAAGATAATATTCGGTGCTTAAAACCAGAAACATAGAACTAACAGAATACAATAATCCACGATAAACAGTCAAGCCACAGCCATGCAAGATCAAAAAGAAATGACCACTCAAGTATCAGTGTACCCCAAGAGTCGAGCAAATGATCGGAAGTTGCAGTAGGTCGCATTATCGGACATCTACTGTTCAGGGCACGTCGGCCTGTCCTATTTGCTGACAGTAATCTTGAAGAGTTGCCAGCCCGAGCCCGCACAAATATATTGGAACTCTTACCCCTAGAGACCGGCCAGTGCGGGTTAGGTGATCATTTCCTGTTTTGACACAAACAACGAACAATTTTAACTCTTATTTGTTAGGTTCTAGAGTCGCAATTCCCATTGTAACAAGCTAATATTTGTTTTGATAGGAAAGGGAAGTGCAATCGAGAGACGTCTATTTAAAGGGACAGCAGATCGTTTTACTTGTAATTTGTATTGCGCGTGTTGGGAATGTAGAAGGTGCAGCATCTCCACGGGGAATATGTTAATTATGCATTTAGAAAGTTAATTAGAACGAATCTATTTCCCTATAGAATATCGTATAGTTGGTTTGAATATTTCTGAACATGCTTCCTAAGGAAAGATAAAAACAACGGTGTGTAACAATTTGACTGAGACTAAACTTCAGGATTGTTGTTGTTTTTATAGGTGGTGTTCTACACGGTGCATCGGGAACTCGTGGATATCTTACGTAAGTAGGTATTCGCAGAGAAAAAGTACAAGTGGATTAATAATTCCATTAGGTACCTAATTATGATCGGAGGAAAGAAAAAAATGGTGAAAGTGGCTAATTAGTCGAGACTGCATTCAAATGTGCTCATTTCCGTGTTTAAATATTAAGTTGTGATAATCTGTTAAGTTTTTTGGTTGGTAGGATTAGGTACACGCCCCTTGACATGGACCGCATAAATTAGGCCCACGGGCCTAAATTACCTTAGTCACAATCGAACTGCCGTTTGTTAGCATATGAATTATCGCAATCGTACTAAATAAGCAGCTTGATGCCTTCCTGTGTTTTCAAAATGTGCACAAATAGTTCATAAACCAAAACAAGTTCCACTGGATTATTTTTCACTCGTAAATACCTACATCAAAACTTAATTTTATTTAAAATTCTCCTGATTAATATTGCTGCCAGGCCGCCATTTGCAGAAAGGTATAGAAATATATACATATTAATCTTATGATTCGTCGGAGTATGAAGGGACAATCGGCAGCGCAAGCGGCGTAGGTATTAAGAGTTAGTGACAATAATTATTGCTATCTCGTTCCCGCTACAGCCCGAGTAATATTTTAATGCACATGACGACATCGGGAAATGTATTTGTATGGATGTGTTTACATGTAGGTACCTAATTGTTTCTAGTCCAATAATGTTATGTGACATTAGAGCGTACCTTATCTTCCCTTTTTGATAAATCAATGGTTGGTAGTGAAAAAACTAAAAGAATCATCAAAACTCTGTCGGCCACACAATGCTACAAAACAAATGAGAGACGCCTTCACCTTGCGTCTGTTTATTTACAAACACGGCCAACCTTGTAGCGAGAAACCCGAGCAATAAAAAAGATCGCACGCAATCATATTTTATCGGGTAAGCTATTTTATCGGGTAAGCTATTTTATCGGGTAAGCTATTTTTCGTAAAAGGGATACCGCTTCGACCTCCGTATATGTGAAACGCCTCAATTCCTCTTCGCCTACACGGAACGACTACTTTTACTGACACTGATAGTGTAATACTTAATTAGACTTTCCCAACTACGAGTAAGTTAGGGTCGGCTTCCAGTCCCACTGGATGCAGCTGAATTTTACTAGTCCTATCCTAATCTAAATTAAAAAAAATAAAATGAAATGTAAGTACCTACCTATGTACCTAACTCTTAACTCTATGGATCTTATCTGAATTAAGTAAATTAATATTATTATTTATTTTTGTCATTGACATACCTATATTATCTCGGGACCCTGGGGCCCCGGACCTTTGGAAGGCATACGAGGGGCCGAAGCCAACTCGCAGAGGCCCGTTAGACAATTTTAAGGCCCAGATTTCCTGAAAACGATCAAAAATTTGGTTTTTTAAAGCAGTGTATCTCATATACCGTAAATAATTTTGACATGTAAAAAAAATATGATATTTTCAAGTCTTTTTTGCATACAGTGATGGAAGCCAAAACATAATTATATATATTTTAATGCACCAAAAAAATCTTTAAACATACCTCCTAATAATCTTTAAAAGCAGTTTATCCCTTCATTAACAATTATAATTATAATTAAAAATATACCATGAAATGTCAAATTCCAAACTGCATTCAGTGATGGATTACTTTTTATTAAATAGTTAATTTCTAATTTTATACGATTTTATTTGCATTTTTACGACATAATTCCGGTGCGCGTGAGAATCTTCTATCTCGTGCGTCAAACTAGACAGCCATAACGCCATTTCACTTACACACCGAGCTAAACCAATCTTGGAACCTGGGCCTTAAGTGTTGAGGCACCAACCGACGATTATCCCTGTTTGCTCTGTGCAAGTGCACCCAAGGACAACCCCCTGTTAGTGTAGGACTATTGCAGAACATGGAAACGAAACATATTGAGCTATAGGTTTAGGTAGGTGGCTTTAGTGGATTGGTTACCTAGAACTACGGAAGGACTATATTATAATATCCCCTGCCTGATCAATGTTATGTAATACATGGATAAAGTGGCATGGGTTGGCTCCTCACCCTAGACCTGTTTCGGGAAAGTAAACTCTACCGGCACATATCTAGAGTTTAGGAGCGCGCAAGTGCCACCACGACGTCAACGTAGAGATACGGTGGTGAGATTATATTTTTTTAAACTACCTACTTATATGTATACCTACATGCCTAGGCAGACTTACAGCATACAATTCCAGTTAGGTACTTTGTGACAGTTTGACGAGTGTTCATTGTAACTACAATAACATAATTGCCAATTTTGGATTGCTATAAAAAATTAACGAGACTTTCCTAATACGTGCTAATCGATAGACCTACCATACATAGCGACCTTACCGTATCGTAAAAGCTACTTGCCTACTTGAAGGACAACTAAACCTCGTCTGTTGGGTGTCCCGTGTCACTTGTCTCAGTTTGTATTTGAACACAACAGATGAAGTTTTTTTTTTTTTTTTTTTTTTGACGTCACCCCTATATTTTCATACAGAAAAACTACCTTTATATATTTTTATGAAGGGTGACAGATCATTTTAGTTCATGCATATTTAAATAAACCTTGGAATTCTTTAGAAATACATCCTACTTCATCGACGCCTAATAGGCAATTAATACCAGCCTCCAGTGTATTTCAAAAGCAAATCTAACACAAACACGATACGTGATATTAAAACGACGGTAATAAAAATATATTCCCTATTTTCGAACCTAATTCGCAAATAAAAACGCAAACGACTCGGAACAAAAAACCACTCATTCGTTGTTTTTATTCATAGCAGACGAACCGTGAACCCAAATATAAAATGGCCGAGTGAAAATTAAAAGACCTATCCAACTGTGGGTCCTCAATAAATACCGAAATTTTCAGATTACATGACGGCCTGTACGAAAGCAGAATTTGTTAATGAGCGCAAATAGTTTTCATTGTAATAATAAATTATACTGGTTAATTACTGTGGTTAGTTTTTATTCTGGGGCTAGGCTGGAAGAATGAAGGCATCGTAGAATGGAGACAAGTGCGGCAATGCGTAACCATATACCTAACCTACAGGGTGGAAGGGACATCGACGTGCAAACGGTTACCACGTATTCAGTACATCATTCTGAGCATACTTATAGAAAATTTTCATCGGTTATTGAAAAAAAATTCTGCAGTTTCCTACAATAGTGCAATACCTACACGGTCAAAATGTATGCAAGAGCGGATTTTTTTTCCAATAACCGATGAAAAATTTATATACAACGTGTAACGTTAAATGCGCAAAACCTCTTAAGGGGTCATTGTACTCATCATTATGAACAACTTTTACTATGGGACCAAACATGAAATCGCGAAAAAAAAATCAGCTGTTCAGTACATTTTGACAAATTATGCGAACATAAATGTACTGAACAGCTGATTTTTTTTTCGCGATTTCAGGTTTGGTCCCATAGTAAAAGTTGTTCATAATGATGAGTGCAATGACCCCTTAAGAGGTTTTGCGCATTTAACGTTACACGTTGTATAGGGGGCTCAAAATGATGTACTGAATACGTGGCAACCGTTTGCGCGTCGATGTCCCTTCCACCCTGTATACACAGTTACGCAGTAGGTATCCTAACTAATAATATAAATGCGAAAGTGTGTTTGTTTGTTACGCTTGCACGTTAAAACGGTTGAATGGATTTGGATGTTTAGCACATGGGTAGACCATGACCTGGGTTAGGACATGGATCCTTTTTATCCCGGTAGTATGTTCTCGTGGGATAGGTACGACTTTCCAACGGGCGAAGCCGCGGTAAAAACTAGTTTAATGTAAATAAAAAATACAGCAGTGAAATAATTTAAATAAGGTAATTCAAATTATAGCTAAATAACCTCTATCGAAATGAATAGACTATTTTTACCAAAAGTCGATTGTACTTTTGGTTATTCCATAAAATCAACTGTTAAATTAAAATGTGAGGGGCAATTCTCGTATTTTTAACAACATTCGCAATCTCGTCTCAGTCTCAATCTGTCAAAAATTGTATAGCCTTTACCTACATTTTTGACATTTCATTGACGCTGGCATGAGATTGTGAACGTTTATAGGTACGAGAATTGGCCATCTGGTACCAATCTATCTATCTACATAAATAAAAAGAGAAGTCCCGACTGTGACTGACTGACTGATTGACTGACTGATTAGCTGACTCATCAAAGCCCAGCCCAAACCCGACCTAGAAAGCTGAAATTTTGCACAGAGGTTCCCTTTATAATGTAGACAAGGAATAAGGAAGGAATTCCCGGTAGTACGTTCCCGTAGGAAATTTTCCGACATCCACGCGGCCGAACCCGCTGGCAAAAGCTAGTACTTAAAAAATATAATGAAACTAGTTATTGCATACCTATCTTCTTATTGTAGCTAGTTCAGGACAGGCTCCGACTGGATATGGATACTAAAATCACAAAATAAAGAAGATGTCTTATATCCTGAAAACTGATTTAGTAGAAGTACGAAGTAAAATGGTATTTGGATAGCTAGACTTAGATATCTTGGTAGCTATAGATAGGCCCGGAGAACCGAAAAGATTGGAATCCCAATTTATTGTCTGTTCCGACGGTACTATTTATTGTCATCTGGCCGTAGCTTTGTCTCTTTTGTTAAATATTCGGCATTCTATCACTATTGTCACATATTTTCCGTATAAGGTAGAAAAATATAAATGCTCGGAAAAAGTCCCCTGAATCGATCGTAAGTTACGATAAAACTAGTAAAACAACACCTTTGTTTTTCCGCTTGACCCTTCAGCACTTGGGGTGACAAATTTATTGACGATACGACACACTTGCTACATGGACTAAACAAATGTACACAAATACGGACTTTCTACCTATAGAAATAACTAAATTCTGGTTGAAACGTTCGTATCAATCAAATATCGTTCTGAACAGAAATCTAGAAGCAATTACAAGTGATTTTCCGTTCATTTCGGTATAAATGAATATTATTAAGGTAGCGGCTGCGGATATATAGAGCAAATGTGTTTGTAACTCGATTAAATATGCCACAGAATTATACGTAAATACCTACTCTTGAATGATTGTATTGTCAAATTAAACAGAAATACAAAACCAATAATATCTAAGTAATAACTAATACTTACTGTAACTGAAGGCTGAAGCGGAACAGTAAATACAGTCCGGTTATTTGTCCCGTTTCAGATAACCAGATAACGGTAACAAACTGTAGGTATACGAAATCACGCTTCAACATAAAAATACACATACACACACATGTACACATTGTACACATTTTACAACATAATATTCATAGTATCGACAGTACGTGACCGGACGGGGCTAGAAATTACAACGCAAGCAATAATTCAATCAGACGCGGCTTAACCGGCCTCTCCCCGTGTTTACCAAACACACCACCTACCCTTATCATGCTGCATGACGACCTTATCCCTCAGTTTAGGTGTCCCTCCGATATATTAATAATGATTAAAAGCAATCTCCATCCAAAACAGAGAAAAAAGCATTTCAAAACAACTGCCGACAGTCCTATAGCGCTAATCACAACGGGCAGTTGTGTCGACAGAGTTTGCAATTTCAATATGCACAAATTGGTTTCTTTCGTGATTTTTGCGATCTTGCTTCAATGCGGAATTTGTAGAGATGAAGATAAAATTATGAAAGGTAATGTTTTATCCTGTGTTACTCAAAAAACTATGCTAGAACTATATATAGTTTGTGATCATCTAATGAATCCGTGGACTTGATATGTTAGCCCAGTATACATAGCATTTCCGTTACACGTTTTATAAAATCACGAGTATCCCTACTCGGTTTTTATCTCCTGTAAGTACACTGTCTAAGTTTAGAACTACTAGTGTAAGTCGAAGGATATCAAGTAGCGCCCCTGGGAGCAGTAATGGACCTGTGGAAACGACTGCAAAAGGAAAAGTCTAGTCCGCAACTAGATTTAGTGCCCTTAGATACCCAATAATGTGCCAATGTGAGAAATTGCGCACTATTTAAAAGGAAAATGTGTTTTGAAATTCCTAAGAGACCGCCAGTTGTTACCTACTTGGGGATCTTTTAAATGCGTTTAAACAAACTTTATTGGTTGATAAACTTACTGTTACCTGAAAATGTGTTAAATAAGAATTGATCTTTATGACTTTTGAAAATCAATACATTCTTATACATACAGGGTGGCTGGGACACCGATGCGTAAACTGATTCTAGACCCGCTAGCGTAGAACTTTATCGTCGGTTATTAAAAAAAAACAGCTATTTCATAGAAAAGTGCAATACAGACCTACGCGGTCACAATGTATGAACAGCTAATTTTTTTTATTAACTGACGAAAAATTTCAACGCAGGGGTTCAGATCATGTACTGAATCCATGGTAACATGTTGCGCGTCCCTGCCACTGCCACCCTGTATAGCAGGTCAATCAAAAAGTGAAGTCTCATGGCTGTCATACCATGTGCGCTACCACTTTTAACTGTCATTGTACATTACCTGCCTTGCAAAAATGATTAGTTGCCAGTTTTCTTTTCTCATATAACATAAATTAATTTAAATGTGTCGCCTGTTCTCAGCTTGCTATTGGCCGAACGAGGTTTATGAACCGTGCTTCGGCGGATGCGCAGAGGTGTCGTGCGACAACCCACGCAACCACCTGCGACCCTGCTACCCGTACTGTGAGCCGGGCTGCGTCTGCGAGGAGCCCTACGTGCGAGACGATCGCACCCACCAGTGCGTGCTACCTCAGGACTGTTCACCGTGGGTATCAATCATAAAAAAAAACATCAAACTTTTGCCCCCGCATGGGCAATTTTGTTTAAGTCCCATGTAATTGGAAGCGAGCCTATGTAATTAAATGCGTAGGTACTATCGGCATAACTTATGCATGCTCAGTACAAATAAAAGAAAACAAATGTACATCCTGGTCAAAACGCAAGCATCGGGCGATCGAGTTGTGAGCAGTGCTATGTGATTATCGCCTTAAAGGTGAGCATGCGGATGTTTGGCCGATAGTACTTCAAGATTAAATTTAAAAAAAACTCTCCTCCTCCTCTCGCCAAAATTCCTTGCATTAGGTAAATATCCTGTCCTACCCAGCCCATTGCCAAAACTTCAGTAAAATCATCAAAAAAGTAAAGTTTGCTAACGACATGGCAGTGGCAAACACAATTTTAATTTTTCAATCAACATTACAGAACACAAATGGGGATACCAGTGCCAGCAAAAAGAGCACAGGACAAGCCGGAAACACGCAAATTCCGAGGCATGCCTCGCGGCTACGTGAAGCGCGCAGAAGCAGATGACTTCGTCGACAACGATGTGCCGAATTCCCTCGGCAACAACGTTCCCGTCAACAACGTCAGCCCTAAGGAAGACTTCAAGCAACGCGGCACCGAGGTCTCCCGCATGGGCAACTACTTCAACATCGTCATCGCTCCACCACCCATTAAAGCATTGCAACCTAGGAAACTACTACAAAGTGAAAGCTACAGAAATGCCGCGAAACGAATAAACTAAACTATTATGAATCTAGTACGTCATCGTAACGTCTTGCCTGAAATAAAGATTTTTTTTAAATGATTATTTCGTTTTTCTCTACATAGAGTAGGTACCCTGACAGCTATTTCTTAGGTGTACCTAGACTCAATCAAATTAGGATAAGAAATCTAGATCACAAGCAATGAACTGCTATATTTTTGATGTCGACCTGAGAAACCAAAATGGTTGTTTTGCCTCTAGGTACTACGTCATACGGAAACTGCGAGACGTTTCATACGAAGCCACTAATGTAGGTAATTAAGCCAGTAAACAATTTTAAAAAACGACTTAAAAGAAGAGTTTTTGTTTTTACTTATTTGCTCTCCATAGACGCATGAAAGCAATCACATCCGTTTGTTTTTATTTCTTTTTGTGAGGCCCAGCTTAATTTTCACAATTAGTTACGAATTCGACGTAAAGTGAAACGGAGCGATGCTTTGCAGCCATTTTGAAAAGTACACCATGAAATAATAATATCTGCTTGTTCATAAAAAGTTTAACAATATGCGTAAATTACTTTTACTTGCATTGTTGTTATGTAAGTGTTCCGATTTATATTAGTAAAATGTACATTAATATTTATAAAACAACAGTATTGCCAATGGACAATTTTATTTTACAGATAACGTCATTGCAGCGAGAGTGAATAGTTACGATTATGATGATGCAGATGGAAGCAAAAGACACTCCCTTATAGACGACAGAAGAAAATGGAGGAAGAAAGCATTATTGAGCCCCATAGAGGAACACAGGGATTGGGATAGAAGGAGAAACGACTATGATAACAGAGACCCCAGATATATGGATGAAACCGAAACGAAGATTTTCGGTGGGATAGACAGACAAAGAGATAATAATATGGACGTTGCATCACCGTACAGACCACCGCCAAGACATTACGAAGATGATACAATTAATTTACAACAATCATTAAAAAGTGCAGAAGTTGCCCACGCTGCGTCATACATGTGAGTTCTAAATGATCCAGATTCGTGTTATTTAGTGACGTTTCAAACTGCGTACGTTTATTTACAGTGAAAAAGAACCAGAGAGAGAGAAGAAATCACCCATGTCGATGAACTGCGAAAGACCACATGAAAGGTACCCGAAAACATAGTCCTGCTTTGTGAATAGAATTTTTCTTAAACATCCCTTTGGGGAGCTAGCTTACTATACGGCCACGGTTACGACAGGTGGTCGTGGCCGCAATATTGGCCGCAGCATGTTTGACCAAGATGCGGACGTTCATACACAAAGTTTGGCCGCAACTGTTGGTCGTTGCAGCCAGGTCCGCGATGCGTATTGGATTTCTATACTCTTGGTAGTGCGACGTCCCTCATTGTATTGCGTTATATCCTATTAGTTTTTAACCTTTACTGTCAAGTAAAGTATTGTGTGTCTGTTGTGCAGATATGAAGCGTGCTTCGCGGGTTGTGCTTCGGTGACGTGTGACAATCCACGGGACCGACTGCGACCCTGCTACCCGTTCTGCGAGCCGGGTTGCATCTGCGTGCACCCGTATGTGCGAGACGACAGGACACATAAGTGCGTCCTACCCGAGGAATGCACTAAGTGCGGCACATTTGCTAACAATCGCATCTGATTGATCTAACAAATAAATCCTCGTTAGCCTCATAAACAAAAATCTCAAAGTTGCTTGGATAATGATTCAATTGATTAATAATTGAATTGACAATCAGAAAAAAATCAATCTCTAAAACAAAATCTTTCGTTGCAGAGGCCTCAAAGGAATTCCTGATCTCGGCGATGACATTTAAGAAAATCTACAAAATGTGAAGGGTTTTTAAATATAAGCACACTATTGTAATTACCTATTTATTTATATTTATTTTAATAAATTAACTTTTATATAATATAATCTTCCTATTTTATTTCTTGTCATTTTTTCCTAAAATGTTTTGGATTGAAACAATCGATTCCAATGATTTGGTAAATTTTGATTCAGTGACAACGTAGTCAACATTAGATAGACCAGGTACTAAAAAAAAATTTTAAAAAAATACAACCGAATTTAGAACCTCCTCCTTTTTTTGAAGTCGGTTAAAAAACTATGCTCAAGCATTCAGACAGAGGCCGCCTTTTATGTCCCTTAATTAATTATGTATTAGACTCATTGAAAACGGGTAAAAAAGTGACCAGTGCAATTTCTAGAAACGAAAGATATTATAGTCTGAAGGTTCGAAAAACCATAGTCCAATATATTTGATTAGGTACCACAAGAACCACAAGGTACCACAAGAACTATCATCATCGCTTTTTACAGATAGAGCAAAACTGCGTTTTATTTGTAATTAAGAGCGTTGACTCGGTACGGCATTTCATACAAACTTTCAAGTCCTTTTTTATCGAAATGAATGAACCGATTTTAATGAAACTTCATACGCATAAGTAGGATACATAGGTCTAAAAAGTTAGTAAAGAACATTTTCTAAATGTCTTATTTAAAAAAAGATAAATGGAAATCTCTGCTTCTATGGAATATTTAAAATCGGTCTAATTTAGCTGCAACACTATTTTTCGAAAATGTTCTTAACTAACTTTTTAGACCTATGTATCCTGCTTATGCGTATGAAGTTTCATTAAAATCGGTTCATTCATTTCGATAAAAAAGGACTTGAAAGTTTGTATGAAATGCCGTACCGAGTCAACGCTCTTAAGCCTTCGTTAACTTTTATCTTTTCAATACACCATTGTTTAGTTCACACCAATAAGTCATCAAAGTGTGTAGCCATTGTTAGATTTTAGATTTTTGTAATTATAACCTAGTTCTGAAATATACGAGGGTGTTGTGTAAACTAACTTCAACTTAAACTCAACTTAAAAAACGATAAAAGTCGTCCACCATGGCATGTATAACTTTTATACCACTTCTTTAAAAATATTACCCTCCTCATGGGGCAGTTTGGCAAAAAGTGATTAAACCGTGTTTCAGAAAATAGTAAAACAAGTTCAGTTTTGATCATAATCACATAAAATGTTGTTTGTTTAACAATAACATTTCCAATGTGTACAGTTTTCGTTGCCCCACCAATGGGTTTTACAGTTTTATTGTGTTTTTTGGTGAGTGTCTTGACACAAGTCTGCAGCTCACGTGTGTCCAGAGACGTTCGGTATGGTATGTTATTACTTTATTTCAGAGTTTTAATTGCACGTCATTTGAGGTGCATTGCATCATTCTAGTGTCAGAATCTCGTCAGTTTAGGTGAATTTTTTAAACTTTATCACAGCTAAGTAGGCTTTTCAAGTTTACGAGTAATAGTCAAATATTCATGAAACAACAAAAAGCCCTCTTCTTAGTCCGTATTATTGTGCAACTACGGAACCCTATTACTGCGCGTGGCCCGACACGCACTTAGCCGGTTTTGTTACATTATGGCACACTAGTTACATAGGAATTAATTGGTTTTCTGGTCGCACCTAGTATATAACCCTACATTCGGTTTCAGAATGTGGCCCGCATGGAAAGTTCGAGTACTGCATCGATGAGGCCCCCGGCTGCGTGATCGGCTGCCACTGCCACCCGGGATACTACTTCGACACCGAAACCAAAATATGTGAACCAAGGTAATATTCATTTGAACTGTAAATTCTTTTATCTACACCCATGCTATAAATTCTCTATAAAAGTTTCTGAGCCAGTTAGCTTATTCCCAACATTAAAACAGCCAGTGTCATAGTAACGATGGTAACCATAATAGCATCCAAAAGGGTGTTTTAATGTTGTACTGAATTTCATAATGCAACTCGTTTTCAAAAAAAGAACATTGTAATGCATGCGCGTTTCACTACAACAGCGCGCAGCGCCGTAATTTAAAAAAAGAACTTATTTGAATTCACGTCGTATACTATGACGCCGGCCGCCATGTTCGTTACGAAATACTCGTATTGCAAAAAACTGTTTCAGAACCTTTTATAGAGAATTGATAACATGGGTGTAGATAAAGTCTTGTATGCAACTGTACATAATTAGGTATTAAAACACTCATGTGATACTATTATCACACGAGGCGTTAAGACCCCTTATTATGAAAGTAATTTGTTCAGAATCGTTGACTGAATCGATTTCTGTAATTTTTAATGAACTTATTCATGTTTTTAAAAGAAATAAATGTAATAAATTTAAGGTACCTACACTAAAAAATACATAACTGAAAAATAAATTGAACACTACAAAACATACAAATGGACGCGCGCTTTCTATATTTTTAATAGGTAGTTAGTGTAGTTACAGATATTTTTTTATCCCAAAAATAATTACACTTCCGCTGAACAGTCAAAACAAACCAAAATAGACGAAATACCTACTACACTAGACCCTTATTACTTACCTATACAGGGTGTAAGTGTAAACAGTGGCAATTTTTAAGGCGTCATTGTACTCATCATTATGAACAACTTTTACTATGGGACCAAACCTGAAATCGCGAAAAAAAAGCTGTTCCCTACATTTTGACGAATTATGCGAATATAAATGTACTGAACAGCTGATGATTTTTTCGCGGTGCCAGATAATTAGGTATGTTAGAAGTAAAACAAAAAGACTCCACATTTTTAGGGTTTGTACCTCAAAAGGAAAAAACGGAACCCTTATAGGATCACTTCGTGGTCCGTCTGTCTGTGAGTCTGTGAAGACCCTTTATCTGCAGGAACGCGTGGAGGTATCAAAAAATTAATATCAAAAACGTAGGTCTATGGTTACTTAGAGCACTAAAAAATCAAGCTTCTTTGGCAATAAGTAAGGTCATCAGAAGTAAAGGAAAAAGTCCGAAAAATATTAATTTGTCACACATAAATTTTTTTTTTTTAGTATTACAATGTTAAGTTTTGTTTTTGGGATAGATTCTTTTCAACTATCCCAACCCTTCATTGTGCGTGGTCCGACACGCACTTGGCTGGTTTTTTTTAAATAGAGAATTATATTCAATTTTTTTACAGTGTAAAATTAACGCAACACTTCCGCCAACATTACTTCGGTGAGCCCACTCCAACAGCGAAAGTCTACCCGACCGCCACCTCCACTGCTTCCTACGATGACAAGGTTCAGGAAATAACCAATGACACAGATGAACTCGGTGATTGGCTTTACAATCAATTTTTTAAAACAATAGAAAGTCAAGTTATTAACAATTCCAATAATACAAAGTCCAGTAACGAAAAAACACCGACACGAAGAAGTGGAGTTGGACCGGTCATCAAAAAATCTAAGAAAAAACCTCGGAAGACTATCAGAGGTCGCAAGAAAAGGAAACACATGAAAGAGCATGGCCTGAGGAAGAAACTGCTCCGTATTACAGAAGATGACAGTTTATTTGATTCGGAATCAGATTCAGATTATAGTGACAGTTCCGGCATTGAAAGCGATTATAGCAGTGAAGAAGATTCGGCTGATATTGACAGTGGAAGTGATTCAAAGAAATCATCCGACACAGAAGGCTGCGATGACAAAGATCATGGTCATAAAAAAGTTATAATATTTAATAGAAGACCTAAACCACCTTTGCCATCATTTATTTTCTTGCCAAGTATGGATTCGCCATACTACCCGCCGATAGGTTTGCCGCCACCACCGCTCATACCAATGTATCCTATGGTACCAGTACCACCGATGGCTCCTTCGATGTTTCCTCCTTTCCCAGGTTTGGCAAGATGATCTTTTTGTTTTATTAAGTAACTACATAATATATTTATGTCCTTTTTCTTTCCTTTGCTTTTGGAATATTTTTATTATTTTGAGTCGAAATCCAATCATTTTTTTTTTCTTATTAAGACGCCAGAAGGTCAAGCCAACCGAAACTGTCAAATTTTCCCAATCAACCCTGAACCTACTGCTTTAGCGATAAAGATGAAAATCTATTAAAGAAATTTGACCAGTAGGCTGATGTGCTGGCACTGTACATTGAAGTCTTGGAATGTTTATAGGACCTCCAAACGGTGGCGACAAAAGTAGCAAAATTAGAACCACAGCCGAGCTGCCTACTGCTACAACTGCAGCTGACTCAACTACAAGCACTGTTACTACTACAAATAGAACCTTAAAAGATTCTGAGACATCACATGAAAAAGGAGCTAAAAATGGAAACTCATTAGATTCTGAGACAGAAGAAAAAGGTACTAAAAATGGAAACTTCGAAGATTCTAAGACATCGAAAGAAAAAGGAACTACAAATGGAACCATAGAAAATTCTGAGACAGACCAAAACAGACGCAATAGACCTGGAAAACACCGCAAAAGACTGAATCTAGAAAAAAACAGAGCTCGAGCTGCTAGTAGACCCGGGTATAAACAACGTCTAAATATATCACTATGCCTTAATTAGGTCCGCTTGTATCGGATATCAAACTCCATATCCAGAGCCTACCACCTGGTTGTCTTCGACGCAAACTGTTCCCATGACTTTACAATACATTATTGTAGACCCACCAGCGTTAAAATTTTTCGTCACAGTGTAGATATTGCACTTTTGTTTGAAACAGCAGATTTTTAGGGTTCAGTGCCTCAAAAGGAAAAAACAGAACCCTTATTAGGACCACTTCGTAGTCCGTCTGTCTGTCTGTCTGTCAGTCTGTCAAGACATCTCAGGAACGCGTGAAGGTATCAAGTTGAAATTAATATCAAATGCGTAGGTCTATGATCTCTTGAAGTTCTAAAAAAATCAAGCTTCTAAGTCAACGCAATAAAAACCCCCACAAAAGAAACGGCCATTTATGCGTCATATTTTAATACGGACGTGCTGACGCAAAACTAACCAATTATTTTAAAACGTATACCTACACATTACTCCAGACCTTTGATGATATAGTTCTACGCAAAGTTAAATTATCAATTGAAGAAAAGATATTTCAGTTATGATGATAGAGCTTAGTATGGCTCGTAAACGCAGTTTTTCTAAATACCTTGGAATGTGGTGCAAATTTTAGAACCCCTCGGAAAAAGGTGCGTTTACCTTTATTTATTTATTTATTTATTTAATAAGGCACCAAGTCCCATAATACACATCACAAACACATAAAATTAATTCAATTAATTTATCATCAAAATAAAATACATTAAAAGTCATTAGATCATAAAAATAAAATACATCAAATTCCATAGAACATCAAAATAAAATAAGTTCATAAAATTCAATAGGGTCACAAAATAAAACACACTAAAACTGAATATAGGTACAATAAAATTAACTCACAATAAATCATCATTAATTACTAACAATAAAACAAAATAATATCACAATAATAAGTGTATATCGACGGTTGGCACTCCGATGGACTCCAAGCCAATACGGATCGGACTGCTCAAATCCTCACTAACAACCCTCAACAGTTGATTGGTCGATTTTCTTAAGCTGCTGGAAAACGATGATAGCATCGTTTTCCAATAATAGCATAAAAGTCGGTTAATAATCGACGAACAATTTTGACTGTCTATTTTTACAGTAATTTTTTTTTGAAAATTCATGGTAACAGTTTGCTCGTCGATGTCTGTTACACCGGGTATACCTTCTGGCATTAAATATACCATATTGTATGTACGCACGGCTACAGATCAAGCTATATTTTTCCAATATAAGCTGATCTCGCATTGTATAGGGTTTCCTTACAATAGAGGTCAGTTTAAACTGGAAATGTATAGCTTCATGTGTAGCCGTGTGTACGTGCGTTCACATAAAAATAATTATAATATTATCTTATTGCAGAAAACAAAAAAAACTCATGCATGAACAGCAAAGTATGCTGGTAAGTGAAACAAAGTTATTGTAAGGTAGATAGTTGTTAACAGGTGACACACGACGGATGTTGAGTAGCGGTGATTGTTGACAGATGATAACAGAAAGCTTGTGTACAGCGTGTGAGGTAGAGTAGTGAAAGGTAGTAGATTATTATAGTGATAGATTGTGTAGATATGTATTTTATAACAACACTAACTTTACTGCAGATGCAAAAATTACGAGATAAACTGAAAGGAAAAAGAAGAAACAGCTTATCGCAAACTCATGCCAAATCGCTAGAAGAATTGCAAGATGACCATTTGCAGAATTCACACGACGTTCCTAATATATCAGAAGATTACACGCCTCACAAACGATTACACCAAGAGGATCAAGAACAAAACAATGTTCCGAAATTAGATGACGTTGATTTTAAGTACTTATCTGAACTTATTCATAGAGTGAATCAAAGTAAAAGAAGACGCAGACCCTTATTACCTTTTGATCGTAACGAAGATTTACAAGAACTTCAAAAGCTACAATTGTCACAGCCAACTCGCAGAAATGAAGGTTCTTACAACCATATACCACAACTGCGTAGACAAGGAACCGATGACATCTACTATTCAAACTTAGGAAGACAAATAGCTTCTTTGATACGCAACGCCGATTCTAAAGTTGATCAACAATTTATTAAACACTCAGACGCAAACCAACAAATCCCATTTCATTCTGTTCTTAACGAAAACAGTTATGCCCCGCGATCGTATTGGGAGAGATCAGTTCGATCTCCAGTCTCTCAGAAACGACCATTATCTGAGTACCTGGATGAGTCACGTACCCTGAAGCATAGTAATGAGAAAAGTCTTATCAACCTCGAAAATGAAGTTCAAATATTTGCAAGTACTCCTCCGCCCTTCAGTTTACAAGATCTTGAGAATGCTTTAAACACAATGCAAAAAGCGCATGCTGAAATTAAATTCAGACATCCTATGGCGAGCACGAAACAGTCTAATGTAAGTCTGAATGTAAACTTATTACCAAAGCACGCAAGACCAGCTAGTAGAATATTTGATGTTCCGGAAAAGGTAGAATACATGACCGAACATTACCAGACCCAATTACCACCGAGAGTGTATGTAGAAATGCACCCACCGGTCGTAAGAAATGCAAGCGTCTTTCACGAACCGGAAAGAAAGTATAACGTACCTTACAGCGATTATTGGATATATAACCCAGAACCAATTCAACCGAAAACAAGACCTAGACCAGTGATTGCCCAAACCAGTAAGCCAATAATGCGTGACAATCAAGTGCATAACACAGATCCTATGAGACCACCCTTTCTAGGTGTTGTGCGGCCTAAACATACCGAAACGAGGAAATTGCGCGGAGGATATTTACAGTTTCTGAAGAGTAGGCCACTTACAAAACAGACCACTTCGAAGACTCGTAAACCAAAAGTAGTCAAATACAAAAGCTTAAATTATTTCTCTGGTAACAAACATTATATGTTTGAAGCAGCTTCTTATCCGCTTCTTGCACCCTTTCAAACACAGATCAGTAAAAGAGTCTTTAATAAGCCTTCATATTTTCACCAGCAGTCACAACATTTTGAATATTTCGATTGACACTTATTTTATTTTTGGATGTACCCAATATTAAATATTAAACGAATCAATATTTTAAAACTGATTTTGCATTTGGTAATCCTTCGTGTGTTTACGATACACAATCCCGAGCGGGCACGCGGCGCGGCGTGCCAAGCTCTATCCCGCTGTAGTGCAGTGAATTCCTCTGAACCATGAGCCTACAACAGACTCACATCATAGCGAGCCAACCAATTCAACATTGTATCCAACGCTCCTCGGGTTTGTTTGTCCGTTACGGCAAATCGATTCAATGACGCAGTGAATAGGTGGCAAACTGTTCCATACAAAGTAGCACTACTTGGGAATAAATGGTAATCCCGTTGTATTCTTCACAGACAATTTAATTCCCATTTCATAACGTGGCACGTGTGCTCTGGCAGCGAGCTCGCTGCGGCTCCAAACCTGCTTATGTACCATCAATGTGCGAATTGAAGCGCGAGCGCGAGCCGACCACGCTCAATAACTTCCTTGTTGATGCACTTTATCAAACCCCCGGTTTGATAAAGTATACTGTGTAATTGCTGGGTAATGAAAGATATTACAACTTAATGTTATATTTTTCTTCACCCACCGCTGACTTCCTATCGTCTCTGCTAGACTTCACAGTTTTGAAAGTTATTGCTCCGGTGTTTCCTGCCACTTTGACTATATCGCAGACAGACTAACGCGCTTATGGATGGCTCGGGTGTCGTTGACCCGATATTGGCTATTTACTCCATCGGCAGTCTCCACATCTAGCCAGATATTCAACATAATTCCACTTGAAGCTATTCGCCCTATCACCGGCGCCTTAGACTTTCGTATGACGATGGAATTGGAAGACGGACAGCAGCGTCTAATCGGGCTGATACGATAACTGCACATAAAATGATGATACCAGAGCTGATTTTCTTGATTGATGACATTTTGCATTTTTTTGGAATATCTTTTATAATAATATTAAACGTTAAATAAACTTGAAACGTAAAGCTCTTAATATTCTGCAAGTAACCCGACGGTCAGTAAAATTGTGTCTGCTTTATTTGATTTCTTCAAACAGTGCCAGTGGACGAGCGTGTAGAGTATTTGAGAATCCTCTTTACATTCCACGATTGGAAAATTGTACTTAGTCGAGAAAGAAATTGCCACACCTACCGGTACATATGTACTGTAATTTTTAATGTTATTAGTAGCTGTAGTATTAGAACTTACTTTTTTTAGATGTTCTATGTTTAAGTAGTTTGGTTTGGTTTCCGCACTTAGTCCTTCGAGTGAACCATTGTACGTGGTCTTACATTTTGAGATACAAATAGGTATAAAATATACTGGACCACGAGCTTTTTAGGTAAGTATATCTACGATGATAATTATTTGCGTATAAAAACATTTTTCAAGTTGGCCTATCCACTTAATATCTTATACGGTATACTTATTTTCTACATGCCAATATTGTTGACCCGTATGTCGTAGGTGCCTGAACACTTTTTATAAGATTCCTAGCGATGTAAAAACGGGAGTGAAAAACAATGTAGTAACTCCATTGTTTTGTAAGTTGTACAAACAGCCAAAGCTATGGAAGAGCGGAGTCTCCTAACACAGGCGTTATTATGCTTAAAAGGAGGCTCCAATCTTATACTAATCTATACTAGTTGTTACAGAAATATACATTTAGTATTTTGTATTTGTAGAAAACTATCGGATCGTATCTAGCGGCGCCATGCCACGTCAATTTCCATTCGGTTCATTCTGTTTGCCAGTCGATGTCGCACATGTCTCCTGTCGTGACGATCACACACAATAACATTATCTGACAACTACACTGGGATCTGCACTGAAGAATGTACTGAACACAAGGAAATTTTGACTTTATAGACTTACCTTCTAAGTATAGACCACAAGACAGACAGCAAGCTGATTGATATGACCTGTGACAGTTTATCTAAAAACGTTTGTTTAAAGAAACAAATACCTAATTAGGTATGTTATTGGAGTTTTAAGACCGCCATAGAAACGAGTTTTGTCGACGGAAGAATAGACAAAATGGCAGATTGTAGAAATATTTCTACGCATTCTACGCGTCTAAGAATGGCATGTGTAATTTTGTCTATTCTTCCGTCGACAAAACGTCGTAACGCTACGCGTGCTGGAGTAGAAATAGACAAGATTTAGCAAATCCAAATCGCTAAACAGAATTTCTCTAACACGTTCAAGCTTGTTTAATATAGAAAAAGAACCGAAAGGGTAACCAAACAGACCGAGTAAAGTCAACGTGTCCAAAAATGTAGTCCACACGACAATCTGGCCTGAGTTAGCGGGCCCGGCGCGGCTCGCCCGCTGAATACTAAGCGCCACAGTTTGCCGCCTTTTGCCTTTTCCTCATAATGCTCCAAATATTTCAGTATCTGACCGTAACAAACATTGTAGGGTTAGTTTAGTCCATCCGGGTCAAGTAGCCAAAACCTAAACTGTGTGTGTTGTAAATAAGAATAGAACATTGGTTCCAGTATTATCCTTTTTTGTACTTACCTAAGCACGTACACGATAAATAAATGAGCTTTTTGTCACACAAAATTAATTATTCTCCCGTCACAGTAGATCGAATATGACTTTCACCTTATTTTCATCTGAAATGACCCCGTAAAAACAGGTGAAGTTCCAAATAAGGAAACAGAAAATAGATTCTAATTAGTTAGCGGCCGATGGGACGAGTGGGGACGAGTTGGGACGCCAGGGAACACATTAAACTCTGATGGGCAAAACATTGGGCCTGTCTGTAATCCC
Organism: Cosmia trapezina; assembly: GCA_905163495.3. NCBI lineage: Eukaryota > Metazoa > Arthropoda > Insecta > Lepidoptera > Noctuidae > Cosmia > Cosmia trapezina. Next base: position 14,636,518 of record LR991038.1, read on the forward strand.
ACTCTGACCGAACTGGGTCACGCGCCGCAAGGACAAACCTTTTTATTTTATTAGAAAAAGCCTTTCCAACAATGTACTGACTCATTGATTCAAAGTTACGAAATAGGCCTAAATCTTAGTTCAACATTAACTGGTGAACAATAGCTTTCCAAATATCGGTACCACTAACAATATGGCCTTACGTCCATAACCCGCACTGATCACTCCTATCAGTTACCTATACTTACAAGTTAGCACATGAAAATATACGGGATGAAATTTAAAACATGTTCCAAATCGAATTGGGAGATTGTACTCATCATTATGAACAACTTTTGCTATTAGACCAAACCTGAAATGTCGAAAAAAAAATCAGCTGTTCAGTACATTTTGACGAGTTTGATGTAAAAGTACTGAACAGCCGATTTTTTTTTCGACATTTCAGGTTTGGTCCAATAGGTAGTAAAAGTTGTTCATAATGAGGATATGCAATCTCCCATTTCGATTTGGAACATGTTTTAATTTTCATCACGTATACAGTGATAGTCATGAACTCATGATATTTAAATACTATTAGAAACAAACACAAAGTTGTTCCTACTACCAGACTCAAGAAAATATGTGGCTCGTTTAGATGCCAATGTACGTTTTTTATAATAAACTTCCTAGCCACTTTCAAGAAATCTTTTATATAGCGGAAACTGTAGGTACCAGAATGGCTTTTATATTGCCACTATATTGAAGACAAAAAGGCTTGGTACTGAGCAGTTGAGCTGCGCCAATAAAACACACAGTGAATGTTGATTTTTTTATTTTGTTTTTGGCATTTTTTTTTCTCTCTATACAAGGTATACTAATTAAAATAACGCACAACCTCATAAGGGTTATTGTACTCATCATTATGAACAACTTTTGAGGAGCTCGTGGCTAAGTAATAACAGCCGCACGGGTCGATCTGTCAGGTTAAGCTACGCTTGCCGGGGTTGGTCAGTGGATGGGTGACCATCTTTACATAACGAGATTCCTCCGTGCCTCGGAAAGCACGTTAAGCCGTTGGTCCCGGCTGTTATTCGTGAATCTTTGACAGTCGTTACGGGTCGTCAGAAGCCCGAAAGTCTGACAACCAGTCTTACCAAGGGGTATCGTATTACCCAGTAACTGGATTGTGGAGGTCAGATAGGCAGCCGCTCCATTTAAAATACGGGTATTCAGCTGCATCCGGTTAGACTGGAAGCCGACCTCAACATAGTTGGGAAAAGGCTAGGCAGATTGATTATGTTCAACTTTTACATTGGATCAAACCTCAAATCGCTAAAATAAATCAGCTGTTGCGTACATTTTGACGAGTACACACAGCTGATTTTTTTTGCGATTACAGGTTCATATTTTATAACTAGTTTTTTGCGATTACAGGTTCATATTTTATAACTAGTTTTTTGCGATTACAGGTTCATATTTTATAACTAGTTTTTTGCGATTACAGGTTCATATTTTATAACTAGTTTTTTGCGATTACAGGTTCATATTTTATAACTAGTTTTTTGCGATTACAGGTTCATATTTTATAACTAGTTTTTTGCGATTACAGGTTCATATTTTATAACTAGTTTTTTGCGATTACAGGTTCATATTTTATAACTAGTTTTTTGCGATTACAGGTTCATATTTTATAACTAGTTTTTTGATGTGTAAAAGTGTTTGTATACCTACTAACTTAATTAAAATCATTTATTACTTACTGATTAATTTGGATGCAGTTGAATATCAGTATTTTACATGGAGCGACTGCCTATCTGACCTGAGGTTTACTAAATCTCATCATCATTCAGCTGCAACCGGTTAGACTGGAAGCCGACCGCAACATAGTTGGGAAAAGGCTAGGCAGATGATGAATACATTGTATTGCCTTTTATTTTACGTCTAGAGTTCTAGACTCTAGATGCATGAGCATCTAAAGCTCCCATTTCGAGCTTTTTGATTCTATTTCAACTGTCCAAGTTGCTGCGTCATATTAGTTTTTACTCCAAGCAATCCTAAACATATCGTATTCATCTTCAACTAGACAGGACTCGGCAAAAAGAGAGCGTAGGTACCAGGTACCTAATGCATCAGCTGCTTCCCGTCCCACGCATGTCCAAATTACTGACTGTAGGAAAAGTTTGTCTGTGCTTACAATGTTACAAACAAATTAATGATGAAACTACTAAGTTACAAATCTAATGGATACCTGCTAAACGTAGGTACCTATACCTCACGCAAGTGATTATAACGTACTTATAAACTTTAATCAACCGAAATGTTTTATTCGATTTATTCGCTCCTTTTACTGAACAGTACCTACACATCCCTAAATAGAGCTTATCCGTATCTCAATATGTGAACCCCACCCAATTACCTACCTACATACATTCGATTGATTATTTGAAATTAAATATTCAAGCCTGTCTACTTAATTGTGTACAACAACAACAAGCAAGAACACACAGCAAGTACCTTGTCCGATCAATACACTCGTTATATTGTCGGAAAATTGTACAAGTTGTACCTATTTTGTTCTTTGACAATAATGAATACAATACTATCAAGATTCCCTGACTGCGATGGAAGGATTCAATTCAGTCAGTTTCGTCCGACGTGCTGGGAAGTCGACGTCCTCGAGAACACGACCAAGTACCTTCTGTACTTTGCGATATTGAGGTTCGCTTACAAATAGGGTCGAAATTTATTCCGCGCCGTATCGGGCCATGCATGTATTTCCAATTTTCATATTTCCCACGGTGGGCCGGGCCCCGATATCTAGTAAATCTCCTACAGATATTTTTATGAAACCGAATTGATTTACAGCTTTTCGTACAGCGAATATAACAGTTTCATGCAATATTCAAGTATTTCATGCGGAATTATCGAAATAGGGATACGAAGTAAAGTAAGCGGTATGTTTTATGTAATCGTAAATTAAAATAAATAGGGATGATGCATTGACTTATATATTACTTAGTTTCTATATCAATGGGATGATGACTAAAAATATTTTAGTCATCATCCCATTATCCCCCCCCCCCCCCCCTTATCTCCCAAGTTTGCAAAGAGAAAAATCTGAAATTATTCTATGTGATAGAACTTTATGTAAAGATTACAGCAAAAATAAAACGATGTCTCTAAATAGTCCCACTTTTTCAGAAATCGGAACCTGACTAAATAGAAAAAATAGAAATAAACAGATTTTTTTTTTTTACCGAGCCGTCATCCCTATTGCCATAACGTAAACTAACATTTATTATTGTTAGCTCTGTTTGTATTTAAACATTCAGTTAAAAAAAAAACCTTGTTCAGGATTTCTTTACAAAGATAACAGTGAAATATCTGGATTCCCTTTTCTTAGATAACACTACAATTCGCCAAATCACTACACGCCCCTAAACGACGACGTCTGTTGAGATAAAAAGGTTATTTAGAAAGCCCCTTCCTCCAGCAGGTAGCGATAACACCTTAAACAATAGCGGAAGAAGAAAAAAGTGGAGTTTATGTAAGGTAAAGTACGTCGCTGAGCATTCGCTTAGTCAGGACGTACAGGTAAGTGGTCTCCGGCGGAGCGGCTCGGAGGCGGCGCAGGTACGGCCGTCGCCGGCATTTCCCTGAGGCGTGTTTACGACGCACCGCGCACAGCCCAATCTTCACCTCCAAACATCATTGCCAGCAAAACGTCGAGCGAATTATACACAACAATAACAAACGGAAAGAAAACCTCTGCAGGAAAAGTTTTAAGCCCAACGAAAATGGCACGAAGTTGAGACAATAGGCTCCAAGGTACTTCGATGGAGTAATTCAGAGGGCGGTATTTGTTCTGTAAAAGTGAGCAGGAATTGCCTAAATGTATTTAAAGAAAAACTTGACGGAAAAGTACTTACCATTCATAACCGTCCATTTTCCTCGAGAAGGTAAGTAGATTTTTTATGTACTTAAATAATTATCTGGTTTGTGGTTTGGGACTAACGATTTTATATGATGAAAAGATAAACTGATTTATAATTTGGAATAAAAGGAAGGTACTTTATGAGAAGTAAATCAGAAGTATTTTTGTTAAACAATAAATTAATGGGACTACAAATAGAAAACGTGTTTTGCATGTGAGTGCGTGCGCTTGTTGTGAAGTTTGGAGAGGCTCTCAGTCCACGCAGGACGACAGACCTCAGACTCTCTCGACCTTAAACGATTTCGCGCTCCGACCAAATCCTCCAACAAATTAGGATTAGATGAGGGTCCCTGTGTTTTTAGGGCAAAACAGTAAATGTAATTCCAATTGAAAACTCAATTTCCCTTCGTATTGCTCAGGTAGAACGAATTTTAATTCACTCCGAAAGTGAACCCTTTTAGGTCTTATAATTTCATGATGATTGAATACTACCCTTTACCAAATACCTTAACCGTATCGGAATCTAAAGAGAAAACAAAAAATAGGAGTCTTTCAACTTTTGAAAACTGTAACTTAACACGGCTGACATTATAAACCTAACTTACAACTTAATTCGTGGAAGTTTGTAAATGGCAATTGTAAGCGCAATTGTACATAACTTACCTATAAAGACTAATGAAGATAAAAATATCTGAATAAATAAGCTCTCACGTAGCTCTTATAATTCAGGATGATTATGTATAGGTAGGTATGTAGGCTTCTATATAAAAGCTGATTTATGTGTATAAATAATTCATAAAAGTACCAAATAAGCAATGTATCGTTCCTCTGAGATATCAACCCCTTACCCACTTACGAGCTACGAGCCGTTCTTCTAACCTCGCGGTAGTGGTAACGTGCACCTTATTTCGTTTAGTACGTAGATCATCTTAGACGTGATACTGTCTACTGACGCTGATATTCCATTTGTCGCCCTTTACGACCGTGACAATGGAAACCGTCTTATACCTACATAATATACGAGTAATAATATTATTAATAGCTCATAAATAGGGCACCATTGGTAGGTACTTGTTACTGGTAAGTAAAAATATATAAATAATAAAATAAATAAGTCTGAAATCACACGTCGCCCGTCGTGTCGTGTTGTTACGTTAGAAGGAAAGCTTACCTACGGATTTCCACGAGAAATATTTATCATCGGAGAAATAAAAACAACTCGGAGACAAAGAACAACGACGACTCGTCTCTAGAGGATGAAAACACAAATGAACAAAACACAGTCAATCAACCAAATCTTTATGTACAACTCCGTAACTGAATCACACCGAGTTTATTTATACCAAAGCAACATCGTAGGTACGTGACATACAATTTTATGAAATACAAATTAACTTGTTAATAACGAAGGCGTAATTTCACCTTTAGCCGTTCACGGTAAAGTGAGCCTCACGACGGAAATGTTCTAAAGTCTTTGTTGATTTATGTGCAAACTTGGCTTACGTGCTCATTCGGTACATGTATTATGGTATTAAAGAAATGCTATTTACGAAAATGGTACGCAGTAAACAATGAGGAAGGGTGTCTTAACAAAATGATAATTAAGGATGAAGTAAGAATTTTTTTTAAAAGAAATGGGTCTCGCGGTTTGCTTGATATACACAGAATCCAGTCGTTCAAATGTTTTGTCCGTCGATTTATTTCACAATCGTCATGTTTTCTTAGAAAGTTTATTTCAATACATGTAAAATGTAAACTAATTCCAGTGCACAAATCGCCTGAGAGCATCGAACTCGATTTTCTCAAAACGAATGTTGGAGCGAGAATACGAAGAGACAGATAAAACGTGGAATCGGAAAAACTGCTTATTTTATTACCACGTCGAACTGAAAGGCGGATGGGATAGGCCTCGGGCCGGATTGGACCAACCTCAATTAGGGACAGAACATATCCATCTAGCCACGCATTCTAATCAATAGCTGGTCCAACTTACGAGTAGGTGAATCTACTTTTAGAGATGATTTCGAGTTTTTCTTGTATGTGAGGGAAAATCTGTGTAATTTACTTGCTACGTGAAATAATTTTGATTTACGCAAAAATATTTAATAACAGGTAAGGAAAATATTTAATAAAAACTAAGGAGTTATTGAGTTCAACGCAAAATAATAGGTACCTATGACTATTACTAATAATACCTACTAGTATTTTTTATACGTATTCAAATATTTAAAAATGTAATTTATATTTTTTATTTAATAAACGAGCTAGTAAATATTATGACTTTTTACTGTAATTTTACTCATTGTTCCCATTGTGAAAGATCGTTACCGTCAAAGGCTGAAATTTTAAATAAAGTATATCACCGTTCACTACAAAGTAATTTCAACGGGTCAAAATAATACGCTGGTATTATTAAATTGTAAGGTATATTGAGAATAGTACATTATTGCAAAGGCCGTGAAATAGGCAATTGCAGGTCGAGTATATGAGTTTGAAGGCCGAGCCGTAGGCGAGGACTTCACTAATACGAGACAAGCAATTGCCATTTCCGCCGAGGCATATTAGTGCTTTTCTCAAAAGAATGCAGGGAAATGAAAGTAGTTAAGTTTCCATAATTTTTCAAGTTAATGCCGTTTTTAACATGAACTGTACATTTCAGCATGGAATAAATTGCCCATAATGTAGATGGGTTTTTAGTTTTAAAAATCTCATTAAAATACGCCAAAAATACTGTTTCGGAGAAAATGTTCACTTTTTTCTCGTTTTTCCAAATCAGAAAATTTTCATATAAGTACCTACATTCATGTATTTTTCTTTTTACTTCACTGGAAGCAGGTTTTCCATTGCCAATTTGGCTTCTGATCTTAAATCTGGTGGAGTACCTACAATCAATCTCCATTTTACTCTGAACCGTTGGAACTCATTTTAATTAATTATTAAATTTATATTTAATAAGTATGTAAATATAAAGAACAATGGCGGCTAATTATTTGAACAAAAAAAGCTTGTTACATAAATAAAAAATATAGTAAAATGTACGTTACTAATTCCTAAATATATTATAGAAAAAATATTTAAGAAAAACCTCCGTGGTTAATAAATATTGACATTTTCATTCTCTGGTTTTTTAGCGGTAAATATGAATTTTAAAGCAACAATAATGGGTCATCACAACAATGTTGTCAACTGAATGCTTTTCGCGCCAGATGTAGTACTTTTTTGCGGAACAGCACAGTTATTATACCTAAGAAATACCTACTAGGTGGTGGTGATGGTATGTTAAATAAATAAATTGACAAATAACATATCTATTTATTTTGAATACTTTGTCGTTTAAAAGATACAGCATTTTTTTGTTTTATTTGTCCGAAAGGATGATAAAAATGGCGAATCAGATTTTGCGTTGTTAGCAACACTGACAGGTCTGACAGTAGTGACAGTGACAGAACTGACAGATGCCCTCGAGCCGCTGTTGTTGTCGTTGTGTTTGAGTTTCGTGTGTTTTAGATTGGTATAGATTTTTCGAATATTATTTGACCCGGACTGTTTTATGGACTCTCGATCGATTTTTCCTCTGTGTAACCCAAGTGTGCTTTTGGACTGTGATTATCTCCTTTGCGTGGCGACATTGTGCCCTTTCTTAACTGGACTCAGAGTTTGCTTCACAACTTGGTTCTGTCTGACTGGTGATGTTGGATCTTTACTTCACCATCACAATGGGAGACAGCGGGAGACCTCGTCGTCCGCGGATTCTATGTATTTACTGGCATTGGAACTTGATACGAGAGTAACAGCATTACTCTGCAGCTGGGTATATCCAACAATCGTGAGTACCTACAAAGATAGCCTACTAATAACTGAGGTCTGCTAGTTTAATGTCAAATGACGTATACATTATTGACTATTGTGGAGTAAGCAGCAACGTCAGCGGGTCTTCTTAGAGAAAATAATAACTTACATTTAAATAAATCTCTGGTGTTGTAACTTAATAACATAAAGTTGCAGAATCATTAAGATTGTGCAGCAAGTTAAAATCTCAACCAAATACAATGATACTTTTACAGATCACTGCAGATTTATCTGTGAAGCTTACCGAGATCTTGTGATGTCAAGCTTAAATCGGAGACTACAGCAACAAGTTTCAAATAGTGACAAGCTGGATCAAGTCAGCAAGGCCACGTATGCCATTTGTGTGGTTGTTCTATATTACGCACACAAAGTAACAGAATATGTATACAAAATCCTAATGAACAGCGTTTGTCCATTATCAATATAGTAGCTGTTTATTGGGGGTTCAAGACCAGCGGAAGTCCAGCGTAAGTTGAGCCGTGATGGTGTGTAGTTTGGTGGAAGGTGGCGACCAGGTTATGTTGGTTTGTTGTGAAAACGGGGTGTTGAGCGGAAGTCGGTGGTAGGTACGTAGTCGTGTTATCGTGGTGCTGACAATGTATCGTGGTGCAGACAATGTTGCTGTGGTTGGGATGTTTCGTGTCTTGGAGATAAGAAGCTGTGACGTCGAGATTGCGGTGGTGATAATAGTAGCTGTTTATTGGGGGTTCAAGACCAGCGGAAGTCCAGCGTAAGTTGAGCCGTGATGGTGTGTAGTTTGGTGGAAGGTGGCGACCAGGTTATGTTGTAGTGGTTGCGTAGTTAGTTCCCACGTTTTAGCGCGAGGTGTGACGTAGTACTGGTTCTGGCTGACTGTGTTGCGGGGGCGTACCCACGCTGCCGATTGGCTGGTAATGATGGTGATAAGGATATATCGCATGACGGATGTTGCAGTTTGATATGGAATTGATTTACTACAACAGTACGTTTGTATTTATTTACATTCAGATCACAACATTGTTGGGTGAAGGTTTGATTTTACTGTTATCTCATAACGTTATTATTTTAAATAATTAATATGAAAGGCATTCGTGATATTATTTTCAAGAAAGATAGAGATGAGATAAAGTATATTAAAACTAAAAGTATGCGGACTGCTCAGAAAATATCAAACACAGTTACATCGAAACATCAGGAGGACAATGCTGATGATGAAAGTTGTATGGAAGATTTGGTGACATCTAATATTGAAAACACACATTACATTGTATTCAAGACTGATGGTAAGATTACACATATATTTGCTCGAGTTGACGACGATGACGACGATGACGACGATGAGGCTGCGCAGAATGATTGTGTAAAATATAAAAAGAGAAAGGAAGTGACAATTATGATAACGCACCAGACGGAATAGATGAGTGTGGTAATCGTCCATTATCATCATCATCATTACCGGTGAGCACAACAATAGCCTCATCGATGAGTCTATATTATAGAGATGATAAACCACAGTACCAACAATACAGTTCAAAAACAAGTCGCTTGCGCACTTTCAGAGACTGGCCGCGACGTATGCGTCAGAAGCCTGAAGATCTTGCAGAAGCTGGTTTCTTTTATACTGGTAATGGAGACAGGACCATGTGTTTCCATTGTGGTGGAGGCTTAAAAGATTGGGAAGATGATGATGATCCATGGCAGCAGCATGTTCAGTGGTTTAGTGGTTGTGCTTATGTAAAGTCTAAACATACATAGTGTTTTATGCAAGAATAAAATGGGAAGGTAAAAAAAGAAATAAAAAACTGTATACAACATACAATGTATTTTATTATTAGATTATATAATGCCCCCAAGCCAAAGTGTTTATTCCATCCTTAGTAATACATCTTTTATCATCATTACCAGAAAGTATTTTTTTTCTCTTAATTTGTGTATAAACATGATGCTTATCACTAGTAAACGTATACATGTTATCATATTTTACATAGTCACAATCAAGTGCTTTTTTATAATTTTCGAAATGTAGCTTTCTTACAATAGCGGCGGAGGTGCCTTTGTTTTTCTTTACAGTCAAATCATTTTGTAAAACATAACTATACATCTTAGAACGTAAACCAATAAACTCTTTAATGATACAACCATTGGTTTCATCTTTCATGAGACCAACCACCTTTTTATTGACTAATGGTAGATTATAAATGTTGTCTATGGGAAAATCAGAGGTGTCAAATCTGGTCTCTAAGTCACATCTAATATCTTCATAGAAATTTTCAGTTATGATTTGATAGATGAAAGAATCGGTATCTGTGTAGAGTAATTGTACATTATTTTTGTATTTAGGTAGCATATATGAGTAGTGAAATTGATACATAACATGTTTGGAAAGTTCTAGTACAGTGAAACCAATATAAATAGGTTTATTATACAATATTTTTGTTTTATTCATTTGCACCGCTATAAAATTTTCGGAGAAAATCTTACAACTATGAAAATCAGGATGAGCTATGTATCTTTCAGCACCGTACTTACATTTAGTCTTTATTTTCTCATCACTCCACATGTTACAAAGTTTCACATCAACTCGTTTCCTTACATTCTCTATGGTTTTACCAAAAATTGAGTTGTTCATGAGTTTGTAGAAGTCTTTTTCAAACGAGTTTTTCGCTGAGGTTCTTTTGTCAGTGTTTAAATCTATATAAGGCTTAAGCCATGGAGATTGCTGAAACGATAAGATCCTATGGATTTTTTTACAAACTAACCCATGTTCTATGCATTGTTTCAAGTTAACATAGTGAATTACATAATTATGTTTGTTGTAGAGAGTAAGTAAAAGCTTTTTAGTTTTACCATTAGGCGGTGTTTTTGTTTCAGCACAAAATGGATAGTCATTGTGTAAATCATGTAGACACTGTGGATACTCCAGATCCACTTCCAAAATGTAACCGATATCTGAATCAGGACGCTGTGCTAATATATCGAATGAGTTAATTTCATCACTCGTCAACCAAATAAAGTTTGCATAAGGTAGATATTGGCTCATGGCATAACCATACAAATTATTAACATCCAAGTACATGATAAAACTGTTATCCTTTGTGGAATTGTAAGTGGTTGGATCTATAAACTTATTATTAGCCTGAGCATGTCTTTTGGAAACTTGACTAATACCACCTCGAATACCAGACTGTAAGAACTGAATTATTTCATAATCGGTGAGAAGTTCGAGATTTATTCCTGTCTGCCTCAACATGGCATCCCACGAAAGACTGGGTGCTGTAAGGTATCTACAAGGATCTAGTTTATATGCATTCAAACAGATACTACGGAAATTTTCAAACACTTCGGCAAGTAATAGGACATCTGTTTTGAGATATAAATCACAGTATTCACCCAATGTTTTTAATTTAAATTTATTCCATACAGTTTGCGCATGTATGTAATCACTATCGGAAATATGTGTTTGTGTTAGTTCACTGTAAAACGATCGTTTATCGGGTAGTGATGTATCTTCGAGTTTGGTCCAACAGTCAAGGTATTCGTATGGAAACACACCCTTTCGTGTTAAAAGACTTATTTGTTCTGGATCTGAAAAGTGTTCAGATAATATATGAAATTGATCTGGTGAGAGATTTTTCACCAGTTTGTCTAAACTGGTGGACATGAATTTAAAGGAATCAACGAAACGTATAGTTATTTCTTTTTGAGTGCTACCATCATCTCTATCTTTAAAATGCAACTTTTGACTAAATGAAATGTACTTTTCCTTATTCTGTGGTATGCACTCAATGGGGGCGCTATCTCTTGCAGCTAGTTCCTTAATGAATAAGTGACTATCGTATCCGCTTAAGTTACCTATGAAAAAAAATGGGGATATAATTGGGTAGAGTATATTTTAAATTACATCGCTGATGTACTATACCTCTAATTTTTCCTGTGAAATGACAATGATCGGTGACCTTTTGATCTGATGATAACAATGGTTGCTCACAAATATAACAATGAGTAGATGTGTTATCCATTATTAAGCTTTCATTTTTATTTTGACAAAGTATTTTATTTGAATAATTATCAGCAATGTAACGAGCGTCCAAATAGATATTATCTACAAACTTTTTAACGCAGTCTTCACCGCGATATGTAACAAATCTACTCAATGAATTATCATAGTTACAATGTATATAATACGCAAAAGCGCATGGAATATGCTCGTGAGTGTAATAAGTGGTTTTTTCATTTCCTCCATTTTTGAGAGGGCTTAAAATTGATTCAAAATCCGCGTATATAACGAATGGTACAGAAAGTTGATGACTAATATTTTTGAAACTCAAGTACTTGTCTTCGGGAGTAGGCAGTTCTATTAAAGCTTTTTCACATCCTAACAATGTATGTCGTTTAAGTTTAGACTCACTAGTGAAATATTGCAAGCATCCATCACAGAAAAAGATTTTATTTTTATGACCTGTAATTTGAGAGCGTATGAGACGAGACATATGTTTTATCCAACAATAATGAGATTTACCATTATGTTTAGCATCTTCATAAAATAAGAGATTAACATGACGATTGTAGGTTTTAGCCTTAGATATATACATGGGCACGATATTTTTCTTTTTTTGAATACCATAAACGTTAATATTGATTTGGTTCAACACTTCGAAACGTTTGATTCCTTGAATCGATACCGGTAAATTAATTCCTGCTGTTTTGAAGACTGTCTCATAGTGCGGGTATGCTATTAGACGATTCGAGTGGGATTCAACTGGATAAAGGGCGCTTGCTACTGCCCAGAAAAAGCAGGCATTATCGGTGTTCTTCACATTCACACATGCATGTTTACGTTGTATCCAATCCGGAAGCTGTATGTAAGAGCTGGCTTTTAGCGGTACATACTTGTTAATGTTAATCTCTAAAAATTCAATCTTCTCCAATGTCCATCCGCTATCTCTTTCTTGAAACTCTTCACATTTCTTCAGAAGTTTAGCACAGGTCTCGTTATAGTAATTAGATAAGTCCGATGATTGTTGTAAATGTATGTTTTTAGTGTTGAATGATTTTAAGTCTCTAATCACTTCATTCTCTACTACTATAATATACGTGCAGAAAAGTTCAATGTTTACCTTAACATGTTTGTTTGATGTTATTTCCATTGTAAGCAGTTCTTGAATTTTAGATGCAGCTCCTGCTAAGTAACCTTCCGGGTTTAATGTGGTTGATGATGATTCATTGATACGATATGTCACAATTCTACACTTGAACGCTGTATTCACAACATACGCGAAATAATCTCCTGCATCTTGTTTACATAGTAACTTATGACGTTTCGTTCTTGAATGAGTAATTAATTGATTACTCTCCACTTTCGTATTACAAAAAGGACACTCGTACATTATTATGTTTAAAAAAAACAAGTAGTAATAGCGTATGATATCTGCAAACGACTAGTAACTGATTAACTTGAATAATCATTTTATACTATTTTACTTTTTGTGGTTAGTCATGTTTGTGTGTTGTGGTTGGTATTGTGATAAAAGAAACAAAGTATGCTGTCAACTAAGTAAACACATTTTATTATCATTATTATTTTACAAAAAGCTTGAAAAGAATAAATAATCGATTACAAAACATTTGATTTCTTGATCCACAATTGACATTTCATCATAGATATTTTCCACAATTGTATAGGCTTCAGGCAATGTTTTCACTTGGGCGAGCTTGAATCGTTTCCTAAAGAAATTCATACGGTTCTCATAGTAACCCTTCACCCTTGTTAAGTGACGTAAACGTGAATCAAGACAGTTCAGTAAATGTTTCAGACACCACCACTCTTCGCAACAGAGGACGATCGATTTTGTTCCAATGTTGATTATGACAAATTTGTTTCTTCCTTCTTGTTCTTGTTCATGTTCAGACAGGTTTATATACTTGATCACTAATTGTTGTTGTTCTCGCTGCTGCTGCTGCTGCTTTGGTAAAGGAATTGAACTAGATGTGAAGAATCCTGATATTTCAGAGGCGTTTTCCATAAATATCATGTCCCACTCGTCTCTAGTTAATGTTATCCGATTAGCGATATCAATACACTCTTCCAGTAATCCATTGATTTGATCTGATGGCTTCAAATATGTTATAATGTATGGAATCGTGGAGCTGGAAACTTGATACATATACTTGCAAACTTCAAAATGTAAGGGTGGAATCGACGGAGTATATGATGAGGGATACATGTTGTCGCTACAAGTGTTGATGATTATCTGCTCGCTCAACTACTGTGACAGCGAGTTTATGAAGTTATTTTTCTAACAGCTTTTGTAAGAATACTATATTCGAAGAGAGAGTCATTTATAATTAGACAATAAGCAGTCGTATCGCTCGGTATAGGTTTTTTAAATTCTAGCTCCAGTTTGATGTCTACAGTGCCTCCGGTGCCTGAACGAAGTGTATCAGTTTGTCTGGAACAATCGATGATAGTCAGAGGGGTTTTCGTTTTGAAATGAGGTGGGCTTATTTGTACGCTGGAGCTCTTCAATCCATAATAGGATCTTTTAAAGTTTATGAATGCATTATACAAAAGTGAGAATACTCCCTTTTCAAAGTCATTGGCGAATGAGTCATACGGATAGTATTGGGAATTGAGATATAAACGTGCATTATACAAGTTGATATGATCAAAGATGCTCTTATCTTTGTTTTCATCATTATTACGTGAATGTTGGAATCCGACTATGACGTAACGGGGTTTCTCCAACTGTGTGGTTGTTTTCACAGTCCAAACATGTTTTTGGGATGTTGGCAACACTGGATACTCATAAAGATCCCACGAGCGGAATGCAATGGGAATCGGGATGTTGTTCTCCACATACTTCAACAAACGTAGTTTTTCTTTATCAGATACCTTAACAATGGGCATACGCCATGCTATACGGGTTATGTCAATGTCAATCTTTTTTGCTGCCTCTTTGAGAACTGCACAGTTAAGATTAGAAGAGCTTCGGTTCAATACCAGTTCATGTTTCGCGTTAACTATCACTTTATTGTAATCTTCAGCGAACCCCAACAAGTGTCGAAGTGGAATAGTGAAACAGAAGTCACCTTCAAACTCTTTATAACCATTCATATTCCAACCGCTATTTTCCAAACTTTTACACTCCTCTTCTCCATAGGACACCGCTCCCTTCATTGTGGTAGTAACACCGCAGTTTTTTGTTCTATCAATCTCTACACCATTCAATTCATAGCGGATGTCTTGAAACAAGTGAGCAGGGGCATTGTTGATGAAAGCAGAAGATTTTGTAGTAGTACCCTCAATCACCAACTGACTCTCACAAGGCAGTACTATTGCATCTTGATCGTTGATACGGATTCGGATCTCATCATTGTTTTTATACGATTCACTGTAGGGTAAATATGAGTGATATTCAATTCCCTCTATACTATCATCAAATAACACACTATCTCCTATGTCTAGAATCGATGATGACGTCATTATAATTAGGACTTTATTCGTAATCCGAGTGATTGAAGAAACAATGCGTTATCTTTTGTTATCTTCGTTCTTGCTTCTACTTTCGACTGCTGCTGCTGCTGCTTTTGGTGAGATGTTCCCTCCAGTTGGGAGTTGGAAAGACTGTGACATTGTATTGCCTCACCATTTGTTTTATAGATAATCATGATGTTATTTTCCTTATATGCAGACGAAGTGAAATGTTTTCGTTTCTAAAGTTCACAAGATTCCCTTGTTCGTTGACAATACGTACTTGTAAGTTTTGAATCGTATTCGTCTTTATCGGTAAATAGATGACATTTGGAGGACACTCGATAATTTGATATCCAGGAGGAACAGACGGTGAAAACTCATGTAGCACATGGGTTGATTTATTATTTATGAATGAGCCTCGAACAATATTGCATTCTACTCTTATAATGTTTGTGACTAGAATGTTTATCGCTTGATCAGAGTGATGCACGTGTTTTTTGAGGAGAATTTTGCGAGAGAAACCAAAAATGCTTCCGATACTGTTCTTTTTCTCAAAATGTATATCATAATATGGAGAATAAAATGTGCACTTCATAGTATTCGTATTAGCTAGTATATCAATCGTTTTAAAAGGATCGTCACCTGCTGTATTGTTGATCTCTTCTTCCAGATAGTGAATAATGTTATCCAGTTCATAGGAGCCTTCAGGAACTGTGATAGTATTATCTCCATAATGAAATAGGTTATTGCTCCTATCTACATTAGGAATAGAATTGAATGATTTAAAATAAATCAAAGCACACTCGTATTCACCTTCACCCAGTTCTATAGGTGGTAAAAAATCCACGTTCAATAAGGAATCCGTTCCATTAAGTGATAAAGAAAGAGACATTGTTACAATCTAACAGAAGGATGTGAAATGAATGAGTGTTTTTTTTTTGGTATAGCATTTATATTTCATTTTATTCTAAACATATCATTACAAACATTAAACAGAAAACGTAAACATAAATGACCGCAATTATATGTCTGATCTTTCTGTACATTGTTATAGTTATAAATGATATTGATGACGTCATCTCCACTTGACATGTATTCTAGAAACTCCTGCGGTGGTCTCAAATTTCCATAACTGTCAAAGTACTCGCAATTTTGATCTTTCTTCGCATATGCTACCCAATGCGTTCCTGGCCCATGTGAATCGTCTAAATTTACAATCCCCGTTTCATACCTCCACGGCGGTGATTTTCGCTTCTGTAGAGCATCTCGCATGACTACACCCCGGAAATGAGGAATGTTTAGCTGCTTAATATATTTCACCAGCTCATAGTTGAAGAGGGCACGATTCGGTAGGGCAACGTTTAGTTTTTTTGATACGGTGTCAGATAGAGACCCATACCCTTTTTGTAAGGAGCCATATACATACCCCTTCCTACAGCTACTGGTACTCTATTACTCGATTGATCTTTCTTTTTGACCATTTCATAAATATTTTTTGCAGCGGTTGTGACACCACCAGCAAGAGATCCAGCAGCAGCCAAAGCGCCCAGTATCGGTATCAACGGAAGGAAGCCACCAGTTTTCGGTAGAGGAATAACCCTCGGCTTTTTCACATTCCTCTTGTTGTCCTTAATGCTTCTTTTAGCAGCTTTAATAGCTGTGCTTATCAATTTAGTGGTAGACATTTTTTTAACCTTTCCACGTTTACCGCTCTTACCACCATGATGTCGTTGATGATGGTTCTTCACAGCTTTACGTGCAGCCGTTATAACCTTTGTGAGTGGCATCATTCCTAAACCTCTTTTTACTTTATGTTTCATTATTTTATTCACACCAAACGCCACCAATCGTTCAGATAAACTATTTGATTCAAGTTGACGTTTCTTCGCTGCTAATGCTAACTCCAAATCAGCTCTGTGTCGACGGTCTAAGGATGAGTCTTGAGCGTATGCAATGTCGTGTAATTTACAGGCCTCGTCCAAAGGATTAATACCTACATCACCTCTCTTTAAACGTTTTTCCAATTTTGTTCCGGGTCCACAAAAATTGTAGCCGGGCACGTGTAACTCGAAAAGGTAGGTTATTGATAAGTGTATTGACTAAACCACTTCCGCCTTTCACAGAAGGTTCGTGAAGACTGATGTTATTTCTCTGTTGTACAATCATTTTAATTAAGAGAAGACTACCGACTACTCTTACCGCTGTTGCTATTGTATTAAGATATATAAAGCATGAGCAAGCGATTAAATTGCTTATCTCAAAATGAAGTTTCAGAAGCAACCCACGTGTTTATCAGTTAAAGGATGGGATGTAAATTCAAAATACAATAGTAACAATATACATTACAGACATAGTGTACTCTTACCTAACAGTATCAGATGTCTAATATGTGGTCCATCTGGTTGTGGTAAGACTAATCTATTACTCACCTTACTGCTTGAGTTGAAAGGTCTGATATTTGAAAATGTCTACTTGTACTCCAAATCGTTAAATCAACCGAAATACATGTTTTTAAGCAAAGTGTTTAGTCAGGTGCCGGAAGTGAATTTCTACACTTTCTCAGATAAAAGTGAGGTAGCCTCACCGGAAGAGACTCAGAGCAATAGTATTATAATTTTTGATGATGTTTCGATGGAAGATCAAGAACCCATCCGTTTACACTTTTCGATGGGTAGACACAAGGGACTAGATTGTTTTTATCTATGTCAAACATACAGCAAAATACCTAAACAGCTGGTGCGGGATAATGCAAACTTCATTATACTCTTTAAGCAAGATGAAATGAATCTAAAACATACGTATGATGATCATGTGAATACAGATATGTCATGGGGTACTTTTCTAGAAATATGTAAAGCTTGTTGGAAGAACAAACATGGGTTTTTAGTGATTAATAAAGATGCTGAGATGAATAAGGGTCGATATCGGAGGGGTTTTGATGAGTTTATCACATTATAAGCCGTCTATAAGAATATGTGTTACAATGAGGCAGTTTACATTTCATCATGGACTCTTCAACAGTACAGATCTTTGGAGATAAGGAGCTTAAGCGTAAACTTGTTCAGTCTGTGAGTTCAGTAAAAAAGAAAATCAAAGCTTTAAATGAGGGTAGAGCCGAATTGACGTCGACCTTACAAGAAACATTTCAACCAATCACACAGCCTCTAAACACTTTATTACATCAGATCAATCCAAACGATGATAATGAGTTAATTGTGAAACATGAAACTGCTGGTATGACACCATTCCAAAATAAAATTAAACAAAAAATTCTAAATGCTACTGACAAAGTAATGCACGACAAAAAAGGAGAGTACAACAGTGAAGTTGACGAGGAAGAGTATGAATATGCTGATGATTTTCAAAACTCAACAATCCAATCGGAAACGCAAGATTTTGAAACACATCCATTAGCACGTGGCTATTTGGATAGTATTATAATTAATAACATTCAAAAAGTGCCTTATGGTATTTACCATACGTCGGAGGGGTATTGTATAGGTGACAGCGCTGTTGAATTCGATAAAAATCATCTAATAATTAAAAATCAGAAGTTTACCTATACACCAGGTCTAATGGAACTGTTATTCAAACGCGAACCTAATACTTCTTTGATCCAACCTGCGGATAGCGATGTCTACTATAAAATAATAATGATGACTAATGCACATAGACGTAATTTTTCTGCAGACGGTCAGATACAGGGTGATAAGAGTGTCAAATATACTCAATATATAAAGGAATCAAAAAATCCACATTCTACTCTTATTAAAAAAAAAACTGGTGGATGTTTAAACAGATTAGGTGGAACAGATAACAGATCAGATAACAGATCAGGTGGATTGGATAACAGATCAGGTCTGTTCGATGTAACAGGTAACCGATCAGATGGAACGGATCTGTTAGTAACAGGTAGAGGCTTAACAGCATCTACTAATAATAACCGTTCAAATACTGACACAACTCTATTAATGAAGAAATACTACCCTAATACGGATATTATGTACTGGGACAACCCTAATGAACTAATAGACCGATTACGACTGCTTATCGCTTCACGAAATGTCGGTAACAATAGTCATGACAATGAAATTATTGCAATATTGGAAGAATTAATAGAAGCTAACATAATTGAATCACCTCATCGACTTTCCAACATACTAAAACATGTACTCAAGTAAACATACTTTCATTGTAATAATGACTATCGATAAGTTTGGACGTCATCTGCGTAACACTCGACAGCAAACACCATCGTTGCTCAAGGTACTGAAACATCAGGTGGACTGTGGAAATCGTTTATTAAGAAACGCTAGCAAAGGTATTCTAAAAAATGATGTGGTTACAAAAGAACAACTGGACGAGGTTCTGATTCAATGTTTGTCTAAAATAAAAAGAATCTCTCAAAGTCTAGATGAGATCTCAAAAAAAAAATCATCTAGCACCAGCACGTTAACCACCACTGGACCACGAGCACCACCAAAATCATTAACACCAGCGATAGTGCCAAAACCTCCAGGAAAAGAAGAAGTTAGTAATAAAAGACCCCGTCGAGGAAAAGAAGAAGAAGTAATTAATAAAAAACCTCGAGGAAAAGAAGAAGGTACTAAAAAACCTCGAGGAAAAGAAGAAGTTAATAAAAAATCTCGAGGAAAAGAAGAAGTTAATAAAAAACCGTAAATATGAGTAAATGGACAGTCGTTCAGGAACTTCACAAGAATGCTCGTAAAAACTTCCCTCGAAGACGTTTCATACAAAAAGGACTTGATGACACCTGGCAAATAGATTTGATTGATGTTCAAAAGTATTCCAAGTATAATAGAGGATTTAAGTATATTTTAGCATGCATCGATACATTTTCGAAGTACGCATGGGTGCAACCGATAAAGAGTAAATCAGGTGGAGATGTGACACAAGCTATGCACAATCTCTTAAACAACAATCTAAGGCGTAAACCGAAAAATATTCAATCCGATGATGGACGAGAGTTCTTCAATGAAAAGTTTCAAGCTCTGATGAGAAAGTTTAATATAAAACATTATTCTACATTTAGTGTAATGAAGGCTTCTATTGTAGAGAGATTTATTAGAACTATCAAAAATTGGCTTTGGCAGCGATTCGCATACAATGGCTCTTACAAATGGGACGGAAAAGAGCTCTCTGACATAATAAAGAGATATAATAATAAAGTACATCGTACTATTGGAGTTGCTCCAGTAACTATAAATCATACTAACTCTAATGACCTTCTATCTACTGTTTACAACCATATTAAAGTACGAGCTAAATCAAAATATGTATGTGGTGACTATGTACGTATCAGTAAATATAAATCCACTTTTTCCAAGGGATACACCGGAAACTGGAGTTCGGAGATATTTCAAGTGGTGAAAGTGAACAACACCAATCCGGTGAGCTATCAGTTGCAAGATGAAAGGAAACAACCAATCTTAGGTGGATTCTATGAACAGGAACTGCAAAAAGTTAAATATCCTGATGTGTACCTAGTGGAGAAAGTGTTGAAGAGAAAGGGTGACAAAGTTCTAGTGAAGTGGTTCGGTATTGATTCTACAAGTTGGATAAATAAAGAAAACAAGATTAATTAAAGTATAATGCTTTTTATTTAACTGATCAACCTACCTTTTTTATAATTAGGTATACATAGGTAATACTTAAACGTTTATTATTAGATTTACATAAAAAAAGACTTAATAGCTATCAACAGGTTATCAATTAGAGACAGTAAAAATAATCATTTATTTCCTCAACGGTATATTCTAAAGAAAGTTGATAATCCATGTATTTCCGCTTGGTCCTTTATTAACGAGATGAATACCACTATTAAGTTCGCCTAGTAGATCTTCATGTATATCATTGAATCTTGATGGTAGTGTGACCGTATATCCATTCTCCAGATGCAACACCGTCTGCATTGCGTTTGGTGTATACTTTGAAGACACCCTACTAGCTTCTATAATCTTATAAGGCTTATTTACCTCCAAATCACTTATTTTTCTCCAAGTTTTATTCCCCCAACTATTCAATTCAGCGAGAGCAGCAGTATCACTCTTTCCTTGATTTGAAGACATTTTTATTGTTATTTAAAAAATAAATAATTAACACTCACAGCGATTATGAGACGTCTGTGTATGAGTAACTACTTGTTACTATTGTTCTTATTATCACTGGTTTAGAAGATTTGTCACTGTTGTAGGTACTCGTTTCTGGTACTGCTACTGAATGTATGTACTTTTTATTTAAATGTTTGTACACACACCTAGCACCGACTTCCGCTCAACACCCCGTTTTCACAACAAACCAACATAACCTGGTCGCCACCTTCCACCAAACTACACACCATCACGGCTCAACTTACGCTGGACTTCCGCTGGTCTTGAACCCCCAATAAACAGCTACTATTATCACCACCGCAATCTCGACGTCACAGCTTCTTATCTCCAAGACACGAAACATCCCAACCACAGCAACATTGTCTGCACCACGATACATTGTCAGCACCACGATAACACGACTACGTACCTACCACCGACTTCCGCTCAACACCCCGTTTTCACAACAAACCAACATAACCTGGTCGCCACCTTCCACCAAACTACACACCATCACGGCTCAACTTACGCTGGACTTCCGCTGGTCTTGAACCCCCAATAAACAGCTACTCAATATTATACAGAACAGGATAGCACCAACGCAGGTTTGTAAAAGTTAATAATAAATATTTATTATTTTGTAACATTAATTCTTGTGAGGGAATTAACATGTTCTAGAGCAATAGTGTTAGAAGTTATTCGCCAATTCAGGGTAGGCTCAGGCGGTGCAGTGGTATGAATTTAAATCTTCATTTTTGCACTCCGTTATTATGAACTTTTCATTTTGGTTATGCTTAGCATAACCAAAATGAAAAGTGGGCATCATGAAAATAATACTGTCTAGCAAAAGTTTTGCATCTAAACATTACATCATTTTAGTATAAATATTATAATTCTTAACTTAAGTTTGTATTGTTATTTCCAGATAACACCATCTGATTGTGTGTGCCAATCATATTGAATAAGTGTGCAAAGAGTAGTCAGCCGAATAATAATCTCAATGGTGCCAGATCATCTGAAATATTAGAACAAACAGAAGCAACAGAAGAAACACACCAACCATCTGATGCGCAAGCTCAGGTTGAAAGTACCCGCAGTACAAACACAAATCAAATAATATTGCCTGACTACCGCAGACCAGCAGTTCTAAGGCTAGTCGTACTGGTATAACAGAATACTGCTGTAATTGTGGTGGTGGGTCGGCGAACAGTCGGGTGTTGCGCTCATGTCATGACGCTTGTATGGTATCTGAGGTGGGCTAGGCATGAAGAACGTATTTTAGCTCCGGCGCAGTTTTTAGATGACGTTATTGTTAGAGAACATGATGAAGAATAAATGTTTGTATTAAAAATGACTTGTTTTATTTCTTTATTTATTCAATAAATCATTATTTTTAATTTAGTATTAAGGTTTTGACTATTGTGTGAATTTTTGTTTGTTGTAAAACAAAAATTCACACGATAGTCAAAAAACTTAATACTTAGATAAACATAAAAGTTGTTTCAAATTCAAAATTCCCGCCAAAAAGACTAAAGTCTCAATATTTATTAACGACGGAGGTTTTTGTTGAAAATCTTTTCTAATATAAGTCTAGGAACTTATTACGAACATTTTATGGTAGTTTTCATTAATGTAACAAGCTTTTTTACTTCAAATAAAATGATGTATGGGCAGCTGCCATTGTTCTTTCAAATCAAGATGAATTTTCAGTTTTGCCGCAAAGAACATCGGCCAAATTTCTATAGAAGCTGGATCTGAGTTTTATTTTCAGTGTACAGAAGCAAATTATAGTGAGATTTGATTGTTTTATGTAGTAAACACCATCCCTTTCGAAAATAATATTTAATTAACCAAGATATTTCAATAATGCAAAAAATACTTTTGAGGTTATCGGTGTCCGGAAATCAAAAGCACAGAATAATCGTCACAAGAGGTACCTACCTAGTTATCAGTCTGTAAAGCAATTCCAAGGTCAAACAACAGAAGGAAATCCAAAACAGTACAGTACGTATCACAATATTCACACTACCTAACAACAACAACACAACAATGCGAGATCGCCGGGTGCAAAGACTACAGTATATTAGTGTCAAATTGACACCCGTTGTAATTGACAGTATTGACACTGTCAATCCATGGCGCGCGTCGATGACATATTATGACGTTCCGTTGTACACAATTGAACAAAATGCTGATACTTACTATGAACCCACATAATTATTTTTATGACAAGAATCCAATACATAATAAAAACAGCACTAGTTGGTTTGATACACAAGTATATAGAATTAAATTGCATCTAATAACTATTCAGAAAAACCGGCCAAGTGCGAGACGGACTCGCACACAAAGGGTTCCGTACCATATTATAATGTTTAACAATCGCAAAGATAACTTTGTATTTCATATTTTTTGCAGTTGCAGAAAATCGACCATATTTAAAAAGAATACCTTATGAATCGCCGTTTTTAGTATTTGTTGATTAAATATAGTATAAGGTACATTATAATAGAGCTCGTACAAAAATGGTATAAAATTGACACGGCCCCCTATTTCTTAATTTTAGAAGATAAAAAAATAAAAGTATCTTTGTACTCTACTCGATGGGTTCTAGACAATAACACTCCACACACAAGTTAATTTTTTTTTTTCAACATTAAAAGTTTTGTTTGGGGACCGCCCCCCTCAATTTTAACTTTACCTACTTTATTTTTATTATTTATTGTTATAGTCGTAGCAGTAATAGTAACACAATCTGTGAAAATTTCAACTGTCTACCTATTAAGGTTCGTGAGATACAGCCCTGTGACAGACTGACAGACGGACGGACGGACAGCGGAGGCTTAGTAAGTTTGTACGCACAATATTGAGATACTAGCTAGACTGCCCGCGGCTTCGCCCGCGTGGATGTCTGATTTCATGGGTTTTAATTTTCTTATTATTGATTATTTTACATCAAAAGTATAAATACTGAGTTTCAAGTTAATCGGACTGCGCTTTAAAATTCTTCCATACAAACTTTAACATCCCTATACAACTGCTGTTTGGGCTGTTTGAGGGGTAGTTTTGAAAAACTAATAATGACAAACTTTATTACTTACTTAGGCAAGTATTTGTGCTAAGTTTCAAGTTCATTAACCAAATTAATAAGATTTTTCATGTAAACTGTATCCCTGTTTCCACGCCCACAGGGGTAGAATTTGAAAAATCGTCTGGGATGTTTCCATAACTTGTCTCAAACATTATTTACACCAATTTGCAAGTAAATTAACCCCCAATAAAATCCTCCGCTGTAAAATTTACTACCCCTTTTCACCCCTTAGGGGTAGATTTTTGGAAAACCCTGATACACGTTAGCTAGTCTTCATTTTTGGTCTCAAGTACAAAATCTGAGTTTAGAGTAAATCGGACCGCGTGTTAAAATTCCTCTATGAAAACTTTGACACCCACCAATACCGTCTTCTGGGGTCGCGGGTTGTTCGAAAGAGATACCGTGGCCCTTGCCATAGGCAACTGAAGGAACACGGGTGGGTTTTAGTCAGTAAAAGTATGACACGCCCTTCCGCTCCACCCAGAGCGGGAGAAGTCATTTGATGATTTCCCATCCACAAAAAAGGGGTAGTTTAGCAAAACTAAAAATAATTAATTTTATAATTAACTTAATTGATTCGTGCTAAGTTTCAAGACTAAGATTTTTCATATAACTCAAGAGATAAGATTTTTCATACAAACTTTCATCCCCTATTTTATTCCCTTAGGGATGGAATTTCCAAAAATTCTTCCCTAATGGATGATTACACTATATATGTTCAAAATTTCATGTCTCTAGGTCCAGTGGTTTGGACTGTGCGTTGATTATTACCAGTCAATGAGTCAGTCAGGACTTTGAATTTTATATATATAGATTTACACAAGACCATAAACTTCTGATAGGTTTTCCTGTAATCTATAGGTAAAGAACTATTTTCTGTATTTTTTTCAAAATTTTAGGCTCAGTAGTTTCGGAGATAAGGGGGGGGAATGGTCAATTTTCGTGTATTTTCTTAAATAACTTCAAAACAATTTATTTTAAAATTATAAAAAAAATATATTTGAGACCCTCACAGTAAGACCTTTCATTTGATATGTCACACGGTACAGTTTGCAAAGCTTTTTTTTTAATTGTACTTATTTTCCCCCCAAAAGGGACCCCTATATTCAAAATTCATTTATTTACGTTACATATCCGTGTTTGGGTTACCAAAATACATATGTGTACCAAGTTTCAACTTAATCGGTTCATTAGATTCGGAGCAAATTGGCTGTGACAGACGGACAGACAGACAGACACACGAGTGATCCTATAAGGGTTCCGTTTTTTCCTTTTGAGGTACGGAACCCTAAAAACGTGAATAATTATAATCTTTGAGTACTAAATCATTTCTTAAGCAAAATGAATCGTCAAAGGTGCGTTCTGAACATGTTATTCTAAATTATCCTGTCTTCGTCTTTCGAGATTTAAATGTTCACCTGTAGTAGCTCCGCTACGCCTCGACTCACTCGCACATAGTTTAGCGCCATAGGAAAGAAAGAGATAGCACTATCTCCATAGGCGCTTGATCACCCCACTACAACATTCCTCATTCGTTTCCGTGCGCGCGCGGCTACCGCACATAGTGAAGGAAGTTTTTTCGTTTTTCAGATTTTATTAGTTTTAAATAGTTCTAAAACTTAAAAATGCCAAAAAGGAAGCATGAAGAAACTAAAGAAGACAAATGGCGAAGGAAATTAAAGAAATATGAACAAAGATTGTCCAAGAAAAGACGCCGTCATAGACGTGTGTCAATGCAAGGTATGTGCCTACTACCTACATAATTTTATCATTTTAGTGGTCATTGTTATAGTGCAAAATCCATTCTTTGGACAATGGTACCTTAGATCTAACACGAGATGTTAGACGGTACATCAAACTTTCGAGTCAATACGAGATATTGACCGATTGTTATCTTTTTTTTAGAGTCAATACGAGATATTGACCTAATGTATTTTATTAGAGTTAATACGAGATATTAACCAAAAAATATCGTTCCAAAATATCTGGAATCGGACAGCGGTGCGTCTAGGCCTTCGTCTCCTGACCGCTCGCCTACGCCGACGACTGCGGTGGTGGATGGCATACCTGCTGACTCAGCAAGGCCAGTGGATGAGCCAGGCACCTCTGCGCGCTCTGCGTCACCCATGCCACCCAAACTTTCGACAACGGGGGGATGTGTATCACAGCCAGCTGACCCACAGGGTGTGACAGCCCCAGCCGATAATGCTAATACGAACGGCGATAATGTTCCTCCTATCGCAGATCCCGAGCTCTTAAGGGCTTTAGGGGATTTTTAAGCTGAAACCGCCGATTGGGGTCCAGACATTGTAGCTTTTTTATCGAAGCGATGGGATCCTATCCTTAAAGATGGCCTTAAAAAAGAAACACGAGTAGGAAGTAGGTATTTTTTAATTAGTTCCTCTAATGAAAAAATACCTACTCCCAAAAAACTGTCCCTTAAAGCTCCTCCAGTGCTAAATCCTGAAATAACTGCAATGCTAAATGAGTCCGCAAAAAGTCGTGACGTTTTGATTCAGAAGCAGCAATGATCGCAACTTGGATGCGTCCTGACTATCTTAGGAAGGACGATGTCAGGTATATTGACCAAATCCAGTGACTGCCGACATCCTTCGTCTTCTGACAGACGCGACTTCTGACTTCTGACAGATTGCTGTTATCTGATTGCTGCTGCAGCTGCTGCTGTCTTGTTGTTGCTGTTATTGTTTGTTTATTGTGGTTATTTGTTGTTCTTTTGTTGTTGTTACTTGGAGACTGAGACTTGGAGAGAGAGAAGATCTCTTGTCACTCCAATGGTCGACAAGACCTTTTTAGAGCCTTTTAAAGATAGAAAGAGAGACAGTCATCTTTTTGGTGAGAAATTAGGAGAATTTATTAAATCTTCGCGTGGAATACAGGAGACAGGCAAGCTGATCCAGCCTGCAGCTCAAACGAGCACTTTAAACTACAAAGGCCCGCCGTCACGCCAGTCTTATTACCGCTACGTTCGTGGGCAGCCGAGACGCGGCGGCGGGACCAAACCAGGATCGAACTACCGCCGCCGCGGAACAATGCAGGTGATGAGCCGTGCTCCACGAGCGTCGTCCCCTCACCAGTACCCTGCATCGCCTCACAAGCGGCCCTCACAACGAACGCGAAGCAGTAACTTCTCAGGTATACTCTCATGCTGGTCGCTTAAGGTATTATTATATTGAAGCTTGGCAAAAGGGTTCTGATGACAAAACAATCCTTGATACCATTTCTGGTTATAGAATTTCCTTTCTTAAGCATCCTGTACAACATCCGGCTATGATTCCAAAAATCATCTTTGTCGAAAGATGCCAGGTTTTATATTAAACAAGAATTGAATCGTTTGTTGCAAGCAAATGTCATACGTAAATGTAATCCTACCCGTAATCATTTTTATCTAGTATTTTTATTATTCCTAAAAGTAATGGTGAAAAGCATTTAATTCTAAGTTCAAAGAAATAGGTTATAACACCCATTTTTGAAAAGTGTCTCAATTAGATTCTATAGTACTAATAAGCCACCAAAAAAAAAAAAAAAAAAAAAAAAAAAATTAAATCTTTATGTGCCATAAAAATGCATTTAAGTTTTAAATTTCGCGCGAAAACGCTGGACGCAGTGGATGCCATATTGCTCTGTGGTCATGACATCAGTTTGTCAGTAAAAAAAAAAAAAAAAAAAAAAACACTTTTTGTACGCTGATCAGTTGACATTGACACTTTTAAATTTATACAGCCGTAATCAGCTACTTTCATGGTGTTAAAAAACTGAGAACTTTGAATTGAATTTTAAAATTTATATTGTTATTTTACGAACTGAAGCTAACATTTTCAGACTGCTTTTTGTCTAAGCTAATAATTATTTTTAGATTTTTTCTCCTATAAATTAAAATACCGTATTAAATAAATTTGTCGATGAAATCCATTTTAAGATGGAATGTTAGGACAGCTGTCAAAATTAATGACACATAACTGCTACCTACTTAGGGTTAACTTGGATTAAAAAAATAAAAAAAAAACATACTTTTTGATACCTATCCACGATGATCATGTAAAGTTTTTGAGATTTTATTTTGATAATATTCTGTACGAATTTTTGGTTTTGCCTTTTGGATTGAGCTCAGCTCCTTAAGCTTTTACAAAACTTAAATCTTTCGCGAACGAGGTCACTAATTGTCACATACTCCTGCATACGCATTGACAATACTACGGCGATCGCTTACATAAATAGAATGGGTGGAGTGCAATACCCACATCTCAATGAAATTGCCCGTAGAATATGGACGTGGTGTGAAAAACGACAGATATTTCTTTCTGCTTCTACATAGCGTCATCCCAGAACATTGAAGCAGACACAGAGTCAAGAAACATTGACATTGAGCTACAGCTTAAGATACTATTGTTTCAAGATTTGGTGAACCTGAGATGAACATTTTTGCATCGAATGCTAAACGTAAAAAATATATATCATGGAAGCGCGATCCCCATGCATACAACGTGGACGCTTTTACTATTAAATGGAATATGTTCTTTTATGCGTTTCCACCATTTTCACTCATTTAAAGGTTCTGCAAAAGTTTGTTACTGATGAGGCAACCGGTATAATCGTAGTGCCTCATTAACTATCTCAAGCATGGTTCCCAGTATTCAGATCTCTTGCTGGAAACTCATCCTCTGCATCGCCACCTGTCCCTGGTGGCGACTATATTATCCGGGAAGCCTTCGCACGATTGCAGATCCCTCAATCAGCGCTGACTGTAATGACGTCATCTACTTCTGGAAGCACTAAGACGCAATATACTTCTAGCTTTAAACAGTGGTGGTTATACTGTCACGATAAGGGTTTAGATCGATTCCAGATCGGAGTACATGATTTGCTAGACTTTTTGTCTCAATGTTTCAGAAATGATTCCACGTATGGAACATTAAACAATCACCGTTCGGCTTTATCACTTATTTCCGGAAATAATTAGGATAAGACAAATGTGTCAATAGATTTTTTAGGGGAGTATTTAAGTTGAAGCCTTCCTTCTCTAAGTATAATTGTACATGGAACCCCAATATCATCCTTAATTATTTTGGTGATTTATACCCCAGCAAGAATTTAAGTTTGGAGCAGTTGAGCAAAAAATTGGTTGTATTATTGGCTTTGTCAACAGGCCAAAGATGTCAGACGCTTTCATTGATTAGGTTGCCCAATATTATGATCAATCAAGACAAAGTTTTAATCACTATTCCTGATTTAATGTTAAAGGTAAATCCCAACCGATTCTTGACCTTCCTTTTTTCCGACAGCGTCCTGCAATCTGTCCTGCAGAGACTTTAATAGCTTACATGAAGGTTACATCCACCAAAAGAAATACGTACTGTAGATAATTAATTGATTCTAACTATTAAAGAACCTCATCACGCCGCCTCTTTGCAAACTATAGGGCGATGGATAAAGCAGGTTTGGCTGCTAGTGGTATCGACACTGAAATATTCAGTGCTCATAGCACTCAGCATGCATCATCTTCTGCTGCACATCAAGCAGGAATCAGTGTCGATGTTATTAGGAGAACCGCTGGGTGGTCAGATCAATCGGCCACCTTTGCTAGTTTTTATAATCGGCCAATCGCTCAAAAAATTATGAATTTGCAATCGCTGTTCTCAGTAATCAGTAAGGAAGTTTTGTTTATTTCTTTGGTTATATAATTATAATCATTTAAGTTATCTTTTTTTTGTGTTTATTAATTGAAATAAGACTACATGTATTATTATTTACCGGAATTCATTTTTCAATTTAGTCCTACCTATAACATTACAAATGTCTATCTCTAAACATCTACAGGTGAACATTTAAATCTCGAAAGACGAAGACAGGATAATTTAATAATCAAACGAACTTACCTGAAGTGAAGTTCGATTTTAATTATCCTGTCTTCGTCGAAGAGATTTAAGGTCCCTCCCGACCCTTACTTTCAGGTGGACCTTTCATTTCCCTTAACAATGTTATAGTTCGTCCAGTAGACCGGTACTCTGAACTGAATGAGGAATGTTGTAGTGGGGTGATCAAGCGCCTATGGAGATAGTGCTATCTCTTTCTTTCCTATGGCGCTAAACTATGTGCGAGTGAGTCGAGGCGTAGCGGAGCTTCTACAGGTGAACATTTAAATCTCTTCGACGAAGACAGGATAATTAAAATCGAACTTCACTTCAGGTAAGTTCGTTTGATTATTAAATAATTTGCAAATTATGCTATTAAAAAAAATGTGTTTGGGCTTTTTTTTCTGGCGACTTAAATATCTATTTCTTAAGTTTTTTAAGACCTTAACAAATACTAGATTTTTTCATATATATGGCATATCTGTACACCACCGCCTCGTAGTCAGGTACGATTTGGCCGTCCTTCTTTTCTATCTAACATCTGTGCCGAAAGGCAAATTTAACGCTTTTATGGCTATAGGGCTATACAGCCACGCAAAAGCAAAGAGAGATATCCAATCAAAGAGTAATAACCCCAGCACGCCGTTTCATACAACATTGCTGGAGCGGTGTAATGTTCCAAATTCAAAAAACGCTCCTGCAATGGATTTGATTTTCTTTGACCGTAAATTCGATACTTCGCTTGTTCTTTTTTCGAAAATAATGACAATATTTTCATGCATGTTTGAGAAAAATATATTTTTACGTCTATAATTATGTTGCAGTAAACAAGTTGGAACAATGTTGAGTATCAAAGTGTGCGGTAGGTGTACAAGTTACTTAATTAAATGCACCTCGTCCGTTGTTTTTGCTAAGCACCTGTTGTTGTTACGTAATATCTGTAAGTTAATAAGTCACCCGTTGCACCCCGCGTAACTTGCTACCACAACACCACCACAGAATATACAAGAAGTGGTATTTAAGGCGACGACAGATTTTTAATGATTTACTCGGGCAGATTTTTTTTTTTTGTATATTTTTTTATTTGGGATTAAAAAATAATTAAAGCCGGTAGCAAAAATAGTATGTTGGCACCTACAGCGAAGGATAATAAAATTTTAAGTAGAAAGTAGCAGCTTAATAATCAGTTATTAGCTTTGTTTTAATTTAAACTGGCATTCTTCTGCAACGTCTCCGGCGCTGAGGGAAGTGCAGCTCCATGCTCACGTCCGCAGCTTGCCTAAGCGCAGTGTGGCAAGCTTCGTTACAGCGGGCGTGGGCTGCTCTCCCTCCGCGCCTCCGGAGTTTTATATACACTCTAAGGGTCTAGGGGCCAAAAGACTACGTGGAGTCAGGGTGCCCCCGAAACCGAATCGTTTTGGAACAGATTCAACCTATTTTATTCAACTATGAAGTGGGGTACACTAACTTTCTTCTGAGCAGGATTTGTTATCCCACTGTTAATATTAGTCGCCTTGCCTTGCCTTGCTTGTAGTACCTCGCCTATGATTTCAATTGGTCCTGAGCCGGCAGTCTCGACATTCGTTACGTTGCCCTAACGACTTGAAATCGCTCGGTAAGTCCTAATTACATGCTCTGTGGTCCTAATGGGCTCCCCTAGATGGGCAAATGGTAATAGTTCGGTTTTATCAAAGACAATTATTGGCCACTTCAAAATCTCCTTGAATAACGGGGAAAATTAGAGATCATGGTTTAATAAAAATAGTAGTTTTTCATGAAAATTGGAAAGCGACTATGTAAACCTTATCTTGAAAACATTATTTATATTTCACAGGTTTATATATAAAATATCGTTACCTCCGGATCGTTAGGACTTTGCGACAAACACGTGATTTTTGTGGTGGGTCGTAGTTTCATTTTGACGATGAAACGCAGTTGTTAGTCGCCTGGAAAATAATTAGCCTTTATTTTTTCATACCTACTTACGTTCTTTTAGTCGTCATCTCTACTAACTATAAGTACACTACAAATAATAAGCAAGCAGGTTACTTTTTTCGTCTAAAAATAAGATAAGTAAGTACCTACACGTTTGTGTTAGTCGCTTCTAGTATATTCATGAAATCAGTGTTCTTCAGCATGTCTTGAACTAAGTTTGTATTACAAGCTTGAATATGCAGACGGCAGATGTTAGCAACACCGCATATAAATTACTAACACGACCGCAATCCGCGCTTGTTTTACCTCCTCATAGCTAAGCCTCATAGTAATTAATTCACTTAATAACTAAGTCTTCGATAATAATTTGAAGGAATGAAGAAGGGAGTGAGGCTTACTGATGGTTCGGTGCTACGATGGTCGAGAGCCCATGACCAAAATTATTATCTTATCATTTTACGACCAAAACCTTATAAAATCGATAGATTTGGTTATTCTGAATCCAAAAATCATAATTTCAGAACCCTGACCGCATTTTCAAAAGTAGAATGACCCTTAATCTGATATGAGTAACAATTTAAACTATTAGGCACCTATAAGTACGTTGTGAAATGCCAAATTTTATTATCGGAATCCCTCATGTTTTCGAGGTTGCCCAGACTGACTCTAACATAAACATATTACCTTTATTACCTGACGTTTATGCAGGTGTAGAGTTGAGGGTCATTTACATTTTAAAATGTTCCAGAAAGCTATCTCGGAGAGCTTAGGGCGACTTTACACTTGATTTATAGGCGCAGGTAACTGCTAAAAAATTCAAATTTCTAACTGCGTGCTGTAGTTCTCATTTATAAAGTTCGCTGTAACTTTGGTAAGCTCCATATGTAGCGACTGTTGCAACCGCGGTATTATTATGAAGGATTTTTGGTATAAACGTCTAGTAATGTTGTAAATGTCCGTTTTCGAAGATTTTACAACTCCACCCTTTTTTTGTTTTTCTTTTTTTTAAGGTCGTGCATGAGGTGCCATGTTGTAGCTAAATATAGCAAAAGAAACACGAGCTCAATATTTCAGAAAAATCATAACAAATTGCACAAACCATCTAATATGATAAATATGCTGTTAATCTTGATAATAAAAGAATTTTCATTCCTCATACTCGGAAAGTAGTGTTTGTTTGATCCGAGTAGCGGGTCGAAAACGCTGCTCCCCACGCTTGCAGGTCGGGAAAGACTCATAGTAATGGGGTTGGCTCCTTAAAACTTTTGGCAGATGACGCTAGCATAGCTTTCACCTGTTACATTTGTTTACTCAATTTGTGTGTTCGGTTTAGTAAATTTTTTCATCAAAATACCAGGATGGGGGATAAGCTAAACATGTACTCAACATGGAGAATAAGCGAGCTAAAGGCTGAACTGAAAAAAACGAGGTGCTTCTTTACAAGGAAGAAAAGCAGGCCTTATTGAAAGGTAAACTCTTAAAATTATACATCAAGCTATTTTATTTATGAAATAGTTTTGTTTGTAGGAAGTATACATTTCATAATACTTTTCGCCAATTATACATTACTACAAAAAGCCGAATTAGACCACTTTTTTTAATGACTTTTTTTAACCACTTTTTTTTTATTCTACAGCTGTCGGAAATTGGTGTGCACCTATTTCTTTGCAATAAGGCACTTCACATTTCTTAGGTATTTTGTAAAATCTTAAACAAACAAATACTTCATACAAATGAATATAATTTTGGTTAAAGCTATGCTAGCGCCACTTTGACAGTAGCCAACCCCATTGCTTCCCTCTCTAGGGCGGGAATGAATTTTAAAAATAGAATTAAATTTGGTTAGGTAGTCGGGCTGCGGTCTTGTGAGTGTACAAACAGCCAGTGTGAATATAAAAAAAACCGGTCAAGAGCGAGTCGGACTCGCGCACCGAGGGTTCCGTTCCGATTTCTGAAAAAGTGTGCTACTTAGAGACATCGTTTTATTTTTCCTGTAATCTTTACATAAACTTCTATCACATAGAATAATTTCAGATTTTTTTTTTCAGATTTCAGCAGGGGGGGACGGTATTTTTTTTACATTTTTCATCAAAAGTCGAAAACTATGCAGAATAAACAAAAATAAAAAATAGTTTGAGAATGTGCAAACAGCGCTTTTCCATATGATACCCCACATGCTGGTAGCCCCACTTTAAATTTTTAAGACCCCCTTTCAGTCCCTGTTGCAAAAAAAAAATATATATTTTATTTCTTTCTTATTTGCAAAATAGTTGGGTAAACGTCATCTAAAACTATTCTAAATTTCAAGTTGACAGCATCAGTAGTTCTTGAGATATCCAGCTGTGACAGACAGACAGACAGACTGAGTCACACCATAAGGGTTCCTTTTTTACCATTTTCGTACGGAACCCTAAAAAAGAGTATAATTTCGCGGAATACTAACTCTGTAAGCTGTACTTCGTTCAAATAAATAGGTAAACATGTATTTTATCAACAAATATTTTAGGAAAACTGCTATTTTTTACTTTCCTTATATTCGAAATGAAAAGTAGAGTGTTTAACACGGGTGAAAGTCACCAATCCCTACTCAGACTATAGCCGCCCTCGCTGCGCTCGGTCGTCTAAATACCTCGTATAGCAATTGATTCCCTTCCACCCTTGTATAACAATTTACTATTCATAACTAACAATTCATTCATTATGAAAAAATATGTAGTGAAACTCAAGTCACATACGTCACTATATAAAAATATCACTCCTGTTCCTCCAAAATTAATATTTCGTCACTTAGGTGATCATTCGTCACATCTGTTATCACACTTATAACAGCACGCTAATTGCGTAACACATTGTCAATCGGAGTTTGAATCATTTTGAAACAAATTGCTAATCCAATGCTTCATATTTTCGAAAGATTTGTCGGCTCGGTAACGTAAATAACGCAATGAATGTTGTTGAACTGTCAAAATTAAACCAACTCCGATTGGTAATGTGTTACGCAATTAGGGTGCAGGTGTGACGATCACAGAAATGACGAACTTGAAGTTGAGCCACGTTGAGCGCCCATAAGTTTAGTAATTCAAGTTCAAACTGGTTTTGTACTCAATAATATATGACTGACATCAAAACCCATACATGATTAGTGGCTTTATAATTTTAATTGAATATCTTAGCTTACTACAGCCTAAACAGATGTGATGCACGAACTTTTACATCATGAAAGTTGCAAAGAAAACTGGTTTCCATAAAAAAAAAAATCTTACACTTTGAAGCCGGTATGTGAATGACAGTGGGTGGTGTTGCAACATTATAAAAGACTGACTAAAAGTAATGTTACTAAATTTTTTTTTTTCTAATTTATGTTTGATAACTGAAGTGATGATTATTTTGGAACAAAAGTAGAATCAAGTACCATGACTAGCGAACTTCACTGAATTTAATTTACTTTCAGTATCAGAAATAAAACTATATTTGAAAGTTATTTACGAAAGGAAAAATGCTTTTCGTTAACTACATAATATTAATTATATTTTTTAACATGTCTAAAGACAACAATTTACGAAATACACAGATAACAGAACATGACGATTGCCATTTGAATTAAGGCTCTTACAGCCAGAGGCGATATCGCGTCGCGACGCGATATCACCTCTGTCTGTTAGAGCCTTTAACGTTTTTTTAATTATTATTTTTTATTTATTGTTTGATTGGCTAAGCCGGTTGATTGGATGGTTTAGTACCATCGAATCGATGGTCGATCGCCACCATTGCGGCGATAAGTCCCCTCTTTGAGGAGTGGTTGAAGAGGCGCCACGGCGTCCTCACCTTCCGCCTGACGCAGGTCCTCACCGGACACGGTTGTTTCGGGAGGTTCCTGTTCCGCATAAGGCGGGAGGAAACGCCCGGGTGTCACCATTGTGTGTATCGCCCGGAGGACACGGTGGAGCATATACATATATGGAGGTCTGCCCGGCTTGGGCGGAGCACCGCCGTGTTCTCACGGAGGCGATCGGCGGCGGCGATCTCTTGAGTCCGAACCTGGTCCAGGCCATGGTACGGAGCGAGAGTGCATGGGAGGTCGTCACCTCTTTCTGCGAAGGAGGAGGCGGAACGTGTGAGGGAGAGGCAACCTCACGCCCTCAGTCGCTGCAGGAGACGCCCTGAGCGACGGGAGTCCATAGCCGATTCCCGGCCACCGTAGGCGCGGGCTTGCGAACAGCGAGTAGTGGGTAGCTCGCCGTCCGGTAAGGACCAGGGTGTCTACTCCCTAACTCCGTTTGCACATCCGTCCGTCCGTACGTCCGTCCGTCTGACATTACGATCCATCAAAACAAGAGTAAAAGTTAAATTTTTCGGACGGTCAAAAACACATCGGGAGTAGGGACAGCTGTCAAATCATGTTGTCATTCATACATCGTTCGGGCCCCGAACCAATCATCCATCCGTAGGTGATACGGAGTAAGAAACGCCCGTAACGAAGGCCGAAACTACGGGCTTCGTGTTAGGGAGTAGGCCCCCTGGCCCGGGTCGACGGCGCGTTGTGTTCCACGCGCGCCTCAAAGAGATGTCAGCAATGATGGGGTCGATGCCGCCGGGGTCGCGGGTTGTTCGAAAGAGATACCGTGTTCCTGGCATAGGCAACTGAAGGAACACGGGTGGGTTTTAGTCAGTAAAAGTCTGACACGGCCGTCCATTCCACCCAGAACGGGAGAAGTCATTTGATGATTTCCCATCCACAAAAAAAAAAAACGATATCTATCGAAAGAGCTAAAAAATTAAATCATATTTTTTTTTATATAATGCACACTTTTTTGGCTATAAAATACCTAGAATGACCCTGAAATAATTAAACGTTTTATATATTCACTTAAATAGGTATTTTGTTTTTATTTAAAACAAAATACATAAGTGAATATACCTATATCTTTTTTTTAAACGTTTGACATAATGGTAAATTAAATACACATAATTTAACTCACAATACACATTACTACATGGAACAAGTACCTATCGATAAAGTCGTCACTCATGAAAAATATAAAATTAAGGTTTTCTGGGTCCTGATATTTTTAAATGAACTATAGACAAATAGAATATTATTAATTATTATATTTCAAATTATTTAAATGCACGACTTGACTTTAGCCATATTTATGGATAACCAGCCTGCAGCCAATATAGCGCCCTCGTATTTGAAATCTGAAAAACACGAACAAGCATCTGAATTTCAGAGCACCACAGTGAAACTACGCCATCTTGTGAATGAAGTTGGAACTTCGAACCAGGGTAATAGCTAGCGGTTTAACGGAATGCAAAACTTTAACCATGCCCTGCGTTTATCATGAACGAACAAGCGAATAGTAGGTACCCAATTTATACGCCAGGTGG
Source organism: Cosmia trapezina (assembly GCA_905163495.3). Lineage (NCBI taxonomy): Eukaryota > Metazoa > Arthropoda > Insecta > Lepidoptera > Noctuidae > Cosmia > Cosmia trapezina. Next base: position 14,674,106 of record LR991038.1, read on the forward strand.
CGTTTCCCAAGACTGTCCTCAAGAAAAAAAAGAGTAGGGCAGTTCAGTTCTAGTCCTGGGTCTGTAATGCCTAAGTAGTGGGTACCTCAACGGTACCTGACAGAGAGAGGTACAGTAAGTATAGTACTGAACAGAGATCTCCGCAAGCGCTCTTGTGCTAGCCTAACGCATACTTGCCGACTCAGTGCTTTAAAATTCACAAAATCTAGTAAAAACTGTGTATTTTCACTTGAAACTTTTGGAAATCGTTGCGTAAAATGCTAGCCTTAAAATCAGTGCAAATAAATACAAACTAACAACGTGATATACCTACTGCGAAGTTGAAGAAATACTTTAATGAAAATATAGGACAAACAAGTGCAAGTTTTGGTGGTTGAGGGTAATCGTAATAATTGTACACTACGAGGACGACTCACGCCCGAGCAGTCAAGGAACGCAACTATCTACAGGCCTAATTTTTCAACAGCGTAACTATCGAATATCTGGTTCAGCGGCAAAGCCGTCGTCCTCTCATTGTCAACGACTCAAGTTCGATCCGTCAGAAGCGCAAAACTTTTTGTATTTTGTTTTTCTTTGGATTGTTTTTATATCTTTTTTCTGTGGGCATTAATTCAAAAACTGTGGATTTTGTTTAATATATTTAAATTTTATTATATATTTAATAAAATATTAAATAATGCCGAACAACAACAAATAAATGTTCAAAACCACTCCAACGGATAGTTCCATGTGTAAATGCTATTGACTAGTGTTGGTGTTTCCAAAATACAAGACAATTCAAAGTTATGTGATCATCAAAAAAAACTGAATGTGACCAGTGACAAGTACGGTACAAAGCGCAAAATCTAATTAAATCAGACAAGAAGCGCCTACCAGAGCGAGATTCTTGACTCATCTATACAACGATATTGTGAATGTACAATTCTAAATACAATACAAGTCGAAAAACAAGTGTTCCATTGATTTGTTTACATTCGGTGTACGTTACGTAAAAAAAGGCAATTTGAATTCGGTGACAAGTACTGAACTTTAAAACAGAGCCATCTAGTGAACATAAAACAGAATCACAACTCCTGTGTTGCCAAAACAAATAAATATTGCCGACAAATATAAATTAAACAAGCGCCATCTCTTAATAACAAAGAAAACTACAAGTACTTTGCATAATATGGTATTAAAATTCAACGTCTCATGTAACTGCTGCGCTGGCCTAGTGGTTTAAGACTACACCGTGCGCTTAACGGCGGGCGTTCGGATCTCGCCAACTGCAAGAACACAAAGACATCTTTTTGACATTGTTTAAAAATGAATTTCTTGGAAAATATAACGTTCCGTCGCACCCGAGTTCGAACACAATCAGATACTACGTTCGATGATAGCGATAGGATTTCAAACTCACAGATACTAGAGTGTACTACTAGTAGCATGCCAGACTTATCCATCGATGAAGATGACAATCAAGTAAAGAGTCTGAAAGAAAAAATACAAAACCTAGAAAGTCAACTGAATAGTGCACATATGGAAATAGAAAACCTGCTATTAGAAAACGGTAAACTAAAAAGTCAAAATGATGACTTAGCATTTAAAACCAGCCTGTACAAAAAAGTGGCTACGTACAGTCCTGGTAAATCTAAACAAAATACACCGAAGAAAAAATTACACATAAACTACAAAACAAAACACACACAAACTGAAATCGTACAAGATAAAAACAAAATTGACGAACTAAACATTATAAAACAACAAAACCAAGAGCAACATAGCAGCAATCCATTTAAAAAACCTGAAAAGGAACAATCTTTCACCAAGACATGCATAGAAAATCAAAACGACATTCCATCGAAGGCTCATCTGGATCAACTGAACAATCAAAAGTCAGTTAAAAATAAATTATGCATTTTGAGCTCAAATACATGTAATAAGGTGCTATCAATTGCCGAAGACACTATAACACATCAATACACCCTCTGCCATTACCTAAAACCAGAAGGAGACATACGTAATCTTTTGAAGGGGATCCACGCAAAACTCGCGGACTTTACGATGACCGATTACTGTGTTGTTTTTATTGGTGAACAAGACTTCAAAAGTAGTAATAATTATCTTCAGCTTATAACAGACATTAGAAAGACTCTTAGTGATATTAAACATACTAATATTGTAATTTGTTTGCCGACATATAAGTACAATGCAAATTCTAACATGTATAATTGGCGAATTTGGAACTTTAATCACCTTCTATACAAGGATATCGGTATATATAAATATGCATATATTTTAGATACAAACTCATATATTTCCTACAGCTTTGACACATTTTATAGACGCTCGGGCAGTTTAAATAATTTTGGCCTTCGCATAATTTTTGAGAATATTGTCTCCTTTATTACTGACATACAGTTACAGTTATTTAACTCTAATAAGGTAAATAGTAACTTAAAAATATTGACGACTCACGAACCTACGGACAAAATACAAACCGAAAATCAGTTTTTTCGTTGACAACTGTCTGCTCATAATGCATCAAAATATCGCAGGACTTTTAAGTAAAGCAGATGCTCTTACTGTGTGCTTAGACGAATTGTCCCAAAAAAATGTTAATATTGATATCCTATGTATTACTGAACATTTCATGATGACAGGATATGAACATCATTTACAGATCCCTAATTATTGTTTAGCGGGGTATTTCTGTAGAAAGGATAGCAAAAGGGGTGGAGCCTGCATTTTAATTAGGAATGGACTTAAATGGCAAGAAATACCAGAAATAGCAGCTCTATCTGTAACAGGTGTAATCGAATGTTGCGGGATACATCTCATTCAGAGTAATACTGTTATCGTATGTATATACAGAGTACCTAAACAGAATCAACTAACTGTATTTTACGAGATATTGGAAAAAATACTTTTGAATTTATGTAAGAAACGATACAAGCACTTTGTAGTAGCAGGTGACTTTAATATAGATGTGTTAAAGAAAAATAGAGTCACATTAGAATTTGAATCTCTGTTATTAAATTTCTATCTAAAATTAGCAATAAGACAACCCACCAGGATTAAGAGTCAGACCTGTATTGATAATTTTGCGCACAATATTAAAACGAAATGTAACACCGAAGTCATAGAGTTTGCTCTGTCTGACCATACAGCTCAAATATTGAAATGCCCTGTTGACAGAAAATGCATTTTACAGTACTGGCGCGTTAAGCGACGAGACTACAGTGTTGATAATATGATTAAGTTTAAGAAATATCTAGAAAAATTGACATTTTCAGACGTATATGAAACAGATGACCCAAATAACGCATATAACATTTTCATAGACACTTTTAAACTTTTCTACGACCTTTGTTTTCCCTTTAAACTGACGACAATAAAAGTAATTAAAAAATCCAAATGGATTTCTCGTGGCATAAGATTATGCAGTAAAAATAAGCGCAAACTCTTATGGCGTTACAGATTGAAACCAAACTCTATGAATAAGAATAAATTTACTAACTATACAAAAAGGCTTAAAAAAATTATACAATTGACTCGACGTGCACAAAATAATTATTCAATCAATACCTCTAAAAATACATCAAAAACCACTTGGAACATAATAAATCATTCAAAACCTCAATTCCCAAAAGACTCTATTAACATAATTAAAGAAGACGATAAAATAATAAGTAATCCCCTTGACATAGCCAATAAGTTCAATAATTATTTTGTAGATAAAATCCAACCTTCGGAGGCCTCTGCAAGTAACGTCCCGATTACATCCCATATTCAAAGTCGCAAAGATTCTATATTTGTAAGACCAAGTATACCAACGGATATACAAAAAATTATAAAAGCTCTGAAAACGACGAACAGTGTAGGCTATGACGGTATCTCAACCGGAGTTATTAAGTTTGTATCCGAAGTTATCTGTGCACACTTAAGCCATATCATCAATTTGTGTATTATCTCAGGAGTATACCCAGATGCTCTAAAAATAGCAGTTATCAAACCGATACATAAAAAAAACAGTAAAGAACAAATGGCTAATTATAGACCCATCTCCTTAGTTCCTATAATGTCTAAAATTTTCGAAAAATATATTTATAAAGAACTTTACTCTTACGTTGAGAAAAAACATATACTTAATAACGAACAAAACGGTTTTAGAGAAAATCGAACAATTAATATGGCCATTTATAATTTTTTACATTTGATTATGATGAACATGGACAGGAGAACTCCAGTCTGTTCTATTTTCTGTGATATGACGCAGGCCTTTGACTACGTCAACCACAAGGTACTATTGCAGAAACTGGAGGCCTACGGAATTAGGGGAAACGTACTCGACCTTATTCAGTCATACCTAAGTAACAGGAAGCAGTACACAGAAATTACGAAAGTCAATTTTGTGACAAAAAAAGAGGACATCTTTATTTCAGACGAACGCTGCCCAATACATGGCGTCCCTCAGGGTAGCGTACTTGGACCCTTACCGTTCATTTTATATATTAATGATCTGCCTAAAGCTACTGACCATCAAATGACGCTCTTTGCTGATGACAGCACTGTGACCATATCGTGTAAGGACAAAAGTTATTATGAATATGACATCAATCAAACATTGACATCGTTAATATCTTGGCTAGATAGAAATCATCTTAAAATTAATTTGGACAAAACTATTATAATGCATTTTGGTCAACGTGCCCCGAATAATGACATTGAGATTAAATATCGTGACGTAGTACTTACTGAAGCTGACTCCACAAAGTTCCTTGGTCTTATGATAGACAAGAAATTGGATTGGAAGACGCACATTGAGCATCTCAGCAAAAGACTAAGCTCGTCTGCATTTGTACTTTACAAACTTGCACCGGAACTTAACCCGGGTACCTTGATAACTGCATATCATGGCTTAGTCGCATCGGTATTGCGTTATGGTATTATCTTCTGGGGCAATTCCACACACAAAGAAATTGCTTTCAAGGCCCAAAAGCGATGTATTCGCGCCATGTTTAAGTTAAAACCGACGGATAGCTGCAGACCTTATTTTAAAAAGCATAAATTACTAACGTTACCATCACTGTATATTTTTGAAACGGTTATGTTTGTTAAATCTAATCCTAAATTGTTCCAACGACTTTCTGATACCGTTACTCGTAACAGACGTGACAACAGCAAATTACGCTCGCATACTGCAAAAACTGCGCTCATGAGGAAAAGTATTTTCTGTATGGCCCCTACTATTTATAATAAAATACCAAAAGAATATAAAGATTTAAACACAAATATGTTTAAAAAAAAGATGCGAAATTTATTAGCAGAGAAATGTTACTATCACACAAATGACTTCTTGAATGATACTTTTTGATTATTTAATATTGTTTTTGGACAAAATATAATTATTTCAATTAATCACATTATAATTTAATTTTGACACTTTGTTATTGTTCGATATTTTACCTAGACATTGTATTTTGTACTTTAATTCAATTTGTACGCCATAATTGGCAAAACATGTACGTACATTTTTATAATTTATATACCCTGCATACCCGACCCGTCGGTGTGTAAACGCATGTTTTTTGACAAATAAATTATCTCTATCTATCTCTATCTATCTAACAAAACTTCTCCGAAAACAGCAACAGACCCACTTTACGATTCAGAGCCGGACATGAAAACATCAACTGTGCCTTCTCAACAACCAGCTTCAATTAAACAAAGATTCAAGCGCAAATATCAACAAGGGGATGATATCTCAGCATTTATGGAAGAAATTAAAAAATTGTTTGCTGATTTCACTGAACAACAGAATGAAAAGTATAGATCACTGTTAGCAAAAGTAACCGACATTAAGGAACAATATAATGAAATAGATAAATCATTAAAGTTTGTATCCGCAAAATACGATGATATAAAAGCCCAACTCCACAAACTAGAGTCTGATAACGTCGATAAAGTTGCCTACATACAGAATTTGGAAGAAAAAATTGAAAATTTGGATGTTATTAGCAAGTCATCTTGCATAGAAATTAGAAATATCGCAGAAAATAAAGGGGAAACCAAGACTTCCCTCTCACAGATTATCATGGACACAGGGAAAATTCTAGGCGTTCAAATCAGCAAGTCAGAAATAAGAGATGTCTTTCGCCTAAAACCCAAAATTCGCACAAACAATACCAACGCAAATACGATAGTAGTCGACCTTACAACAGTCATTAAAAAAGATGACTTTTTGCTGGCCTTTAAAAACTACAATAAAACTCACAAAGATAATAGACTATCCACTACTGATGTAAAACTTGAAGGTCCATCAAACCTTATATTCATGTCTGAACACCTGACTTACAAGAAAAAGAGACTATTTTATCTTGCTCGAGATTACGCTAAATCAAACAATCTGCAGTATTGCTGGACTTCGTTTGGAAAAATTTACATTCGAAAGCGGGAGGGTCAAAACGCTGTAAGAATTAATACCGAATCAGACCTAACTAGGATGAGAAATGCTCAATGACTAATGGTTATATTTTATATTTCATATTCTGTGTTTCATGTCTTAGTTACGAAGGTCCTTCAGATTTACTTTTATCATTACTTTAAATTTTGCATGTTTTATTTGTTTACTATATCAAGAATAATTGTAAATTTACTGCTTGCCACCAGAAATCTTGCTTATGTTGTGCAACTAATGGTTATATTATATGTTTCACATTCTATGTTTCATGTCATAGTTACGGAGGTCCTTCAGACATACTTTTATCACTATCTTAAATTTTGCATGTTTTATTTGCTTACTATATCAATAATAATTGTAAATTTACTGTTTGCCACTAGAACTCTTGCCTATGTTATTCTAATCTTATTTATAATGCAAGTATCATACGAAACACAAAACTTCTCACACATCAGACTCCATGAAACACCTAAATCACTACAACTACAATATCACCATAAACACATTTACATTATCAAAACAAAACTACACTCAGACAAGTACCTTTTTTTACCTACTAGATACTACACAAAATACTTTAAACTACTGTATAAAAACACATATCATTCCATAGAGATCGTTTTTACCAAGTCAAACCTTAAAGAATCTTCTGGCGTCCTACAGACATTACATACCCACATAAAAAATCTATCGCTCACTATTTCGATCCTTATAGTTACTTATTTTAAAATTCGGTAACATGATTGAAATATATGCGGATATTGATAATGTTACTGTCTCTAGATCGATTGTTTCTGACATAGATGACTGTCATAAACATTTACCGCATTTGCAATCCAGTCGTTTGGTTATCCTTTCCCAGAATATACGGAGTATAAACTGTAACATGCGTGGCTTCGAATTAATGCTAGCGCGACTTAAAGTTGAATGTGATGTGTTGGTCCTGACGGAATGTTGGATATCAGCCTCATCCATCATTCCCAAAGTGCCAGGATATCGCTCCTCTGCCACCAAAAGAAATCTTAGGCAAAATGATGGAGTGGTTGTCTACTTCAAAGATCATCTTAATTTCACAGTCCACGAGCCTCAATTTACAGATGGTAATTGTTTAGTCATTATAACCGACAACCGCACGGTAATAATATCTATATACCGCTCACCCTCTCAAAGTAATATTGATGGATTTTTGTCGTCTTTAAATGATATCTTGTCACAATTTGCACATTTCGAGAATGTTATGATAATGGGGGACATAAACATCCCTATAAATTGTTCTAAAATCGAATATTCTGGCGAACGATACCTTACTCTAGCTGCCTCCCACGGACTATTACCAGCTCACACAGAAGTGACCCGTGAAGCTACTGGAACATGCCTTGACCATGTACTGATAAAAACTAAGTGCTCTGGTCTTACAATCATCCCCAGAACTTATCTAACAGATCATTTTCCGGTCTTAACATGCATCAATTTCAAGCAGCCACGCCATTTTGCTACTACCACAGTTACCAAAATTGACATCCAATCTTTAAAATTGGCTATTGCTTCAATAAACCTAGATCCCATTTATGATTCTCAAGACCCTGATTATTTGATAAACTACCTTATAACTAAGATACAAGAGGCTCTAGCTCAGAATACTAAAGTAATAAAACTATCGAGGCGTAAAAAAATTATTAAACCGTGGGTCACTCAGGGATTAATTCGCTGTATGAAAAACAGAGACATGTTACACCAGAAGTCAAACATGTCGCCAGAAAATGAGACTTTAAGAATAACATATGTCAGATACAGAAATTACTATAACACTATTCTGAAAAAAGTAAGAAGGGAATATGATAGATCCCTTATTGCAGAAGTTAGAGACGATCCCAAAACCCTTTGGAAAACTATAAAAACTATCACTAACACAACAAAAGAACCCAAAGACCCTCATGAGCTTCTCAATCTACGATCTACTCCTGAACTATCGGTCAATGATATCAATTATTACTTTGCAACTGTAGGCAAAAACGTAGCAAATGCATGTATCCAAACGCAGCAAAATCTTGGATCTCTTGATGAAGTTCCCATTACTACTTCTGGATTCTCCCAGATTAACTCACTTGTAATGACTAACGTGACTGAAGAGGAAATAGAACGTCTTATCGTAGGACTAAAAACAGATTCTGCAGTAGGCTGGGACAAAATCTCAAACAGATTACTAAAGAACAACAAAAATGCTCTAGTTCCTCCCCTCACATACATCTTTAATGTCTGCCTCGAGAGCGGCATCTTTCCAGAGCATTTGAAAAAATCAGTTTTGCGTCCTATACACAAAGGGGGTGACACAAATATTTTGTCTAACTATAGACCAATATCAATACTACCTGCATTGTCAAAGGTCCTGGAAAAAGCTATCAATCTGAGACTAGTGAATTACCTGGAAAAGAACAACTTGCTTTCAGATCAACAGTTTGGATTTAGGAGGGGTAGATCTACGGAGGGAGCTGTGCATATCTTAACGAACCATATATCTACCAATCTAGATATGGGAAGGAAATGCCTGTCAATCTTCCTCGACTTAAGCAAAGCTTTTGACACTATTTCTGTTCCTATATTAATAAACAAACTTGATAGATTAGGAATCAGAGGCACGCAACTGAATCTTTTTAAAAGCTATCTCACTGGGCGAAAACAATGTGTCCGAGTAGGTCAACACACGAGTAGTGATCATGTAGTCGACTATGGGGTACCACAGGGTAGTATTTTGGGACCAACTCTATTTCTCGTTTACATTAACGACCTCACTAACCTCCACCTACACCGAGGGGAATTAATCTCATATGCAGACGACACTGCTCTCCTTTTCTCCGCCGATACCTGGGATGAGGTATTCAGTGCTGCCCAAAAGGGATTCAATGTGGTGAAGAAATGGCTCAGGGTGAATATCTTAACACTAAATGTCGAAAAAACTAAATATTTGACATTTAGTGCTCGCTGTCTCAGTGATGCTATTAATAATCATCACGTCATATCTCATGAATGTTTGTCTGGTGGGGAATGCTCATGCAGATCTCTAGAACGCGTCAACAACATCAGGTATCTGGGTATCATAATTGATAGCAACCTTAGTTTCAAAGAACACATTAAACAGTTAAGTGCTCGCGTACGGAAACTAATCTATGTTTTAAGAAATCTCAGATATGCAGCCGACGCCAAATTACTGAAGCAAGTCTATTTTGCGCTTTGCCAGTCGATAATTATGTACTGCATCTCGTCTTGGGGAGGCGCTCCGAAAACTATCCTGAAAAAAGTAGAAATAGCTCAACGAGCTATCTTAAAAACTATCACTTTTCGGCCCATTCTATATCCTACAACGGAGCTATATCAATCTTGCAAAGTTCTCACAGTTCGACAACTTTTTATTTTTAGTATAGTGATGAAGCAACATGGTGATCTCATATACGATCCAAACACTCTACACAAACGTAGAAAACATGCTGTATGCAAACGTACATGTTTTCCCAAAACATCATTTATTAAGAGATTCTTCATTTTCCTTGGTCCTTACCTATACGACAAAATCAACAAAATGATTAATATTTATCCACTTAATAAGACACACTGTAAAAAGAAAATACAGGACTACCTACTAAAACTTTCTTATGATGAAACAGAAGCGATTTTGAATATTTCCAAATAGCCAACCTATGAAGATACTACTTTACTCACTCAAATTGAACAATCATCTCATTCATATCACACACATAAATCACTAACACGCGCGTACACACACACACAAACATACACACATATATACTCACGCACTCACTCACATGCGCGTATACATACACACTCACTCACACCACAATTACAGTTTTTATTATACATTATGCATACTTTCCACTCACATTCTTAAATGGCAATCTTATAATGTTTACCACTTTAAACATGGCTACTAAATGTTCACAACTTAATTATGGGGATCAAATGTAATCCGAGATACACGTTTACCACCTAGTTCGGATGCAGATAGTCTTAAAACTTTGTATATTACAAACCAAGCCATTATTCAGCTTATATTGTCATTACTCAATTTTGTAAACTAATAAGTGTTCTTATTTTGGTGAAATAAATAAATTATTATTATTATTTTTCATATTTTTACATATCTCGGGACCCTGGGGTCCCGGACCTTTGGAAGGCTTACGAGGGGCCGAAGCCAACTCGCAGAGGCCCCTTAGACAATTTTAAATGACGAGGAGGCAACAGCCGACGATTATCCCTGTATGCACTATGCAAGTGCACCCAAGGACAACCCCCGGTTGGTGCAGGACTACGGCAGAACATGGAAACAAAACATATCGGGCTATGGGTTTGGGTGGTTGTGGACTGGTTACCTAAAACTATCGAAAAACTATGGCCCCTGCCTGACTAATGTTTTGATACCAATACACAGATAAAATGGCAGGGGGTGACTTGCACACTCAATAATGGGCCCCCGAAAACGGTCGCTAGCACATAGTGTCGTAGCGGCAAGGGGGCAACATGTCCTGAGGTGCTTGTGAGGAGTGGAGAGGTATCCCACGGTTCTCAGAACAATCCCAGAGCCCGGAAGATGGTCAAGATCCCTACAAACACTTACTGAAATACTTCCTTCCTCCGAGCACGTTTGCTCTTGCGAATTTCCACTCAAGCCAGCCAATAAAGGCAAGATAGAGGTGGGAGCTCTGTTCCCGTCAGTGTTCACTCTAGCCGGCCAATAAAGGCAAGCCAGAGATGAGGAACAAGACTACTCCCGGGAGATAGGGTCCGTGGGGTCGCTACTGCCCAACAGCTCGCCACATGCTGCCCTGCGGGTTTCTGTATCTCTCTTGGTCTGGCTCCTCACCCTAGACCTGTTTCGGCAAAGTAAACTCTACCGGGACAGACCTAGAGTTCGGAGCGCGCAAGCCCCACCACGACGTCAACGTAGAGATACGGAGGTGGGGATTATTATTATTATTATTATATTACCTCACCTTACCTCACCTATGATGCACCTTTGCTGGAACTTTGCTTGATTGAATTAAATGAATTATGTTACCTACTGTACTAAAGTGTAGGTAATTCTGTTAAGTACTATCAGTAATTTTAGATACCTACTTGTTTACAATTATTGATATTTGTACGCCGCGCCGCCGCGCCGTCAACGGTAAGACAGTATGATCATAATGAATCTTATAGAGCAGGTAATTATTCGTAATTGTATTAGGTCTTTTTTTAATCTGGGCCGATATACCGGTCTACACTTATCCTCAGACGGCAGACAGGAGCTTAGCTTTGCGTGACCCCTTGGATGGCCAAATAACGAATGTAAAAATTATAGCGTTTCAAACACATGTAAGTACTTAAAAGAGTTTGAACGTAGGTACTTATTCATACAGCTGCACGGCTGTTATGAAAAGGATAAATTAATTCAGCTATGTGAAACACTTCTTATGCGCTGTCCAAAATCCATGTTAAAATGAAACGAGAATCATATACAGTGGGCAGCATCAATTGCGTACCCCAGTTGTATTAAAATTCCCACTGTACTTGTGATAGATTATTGTGCCCCAGATCCTGAGTTACATCCATAGAGCAACACGGCCCCCGGTTCACCGGGGGCCGTGTTGCTCTATGGTTACATCACATCAAATGCTCATAAATCACCGGATTCCGTAAATAGCCCAAGTTTGGTGACGATCCCCAGACTGACATCCCGCCGATCTAAAGATCGTTAAAAACCCAACTGATGCTATTTATAATTCTACTGCGACTTCCTTGTACCATCACATTCCTGTAGTGTAGGGGATAGTATATTATTATTTATTTATTTATTATAATGATTTACATAATATATAAATATACTAAGCCCCACAAAACCATGGCAATAGTGGTGGCTGTCATAGGTATAAACTATAAACTCAATCAATCAAACAATTCCAGATAATTAGATGTCATGAAAGTGTCGATTAGGTACCTACTTATACTCATTTTGTTTGTAAAATTGTAATATTCGTTCGTGCCAAGCTTATGTCAATTGTAAAAGTGAAACGTTCAACTTCTAAATTAATATTATTCGCGTTATTATTCTAGCTAGATAGCTCACAAACTAATTATGGTAGGTACACATGAGCACTTTAAATATCAATTGAATGAGGTGAGAACAAATATTCTTAATTGGAACCTTTAGCCTGTCACTGGTTGCATCAGTAGGTAGGTATACATGGAATTATTAAGTAGTACCTACTTTATCGAAACTAAGACGTTCTTATCTATGGCTAGACTAGTCTAGACCCCAACCTCAACATACTCTAGAGTCTAGGCTCTAGACTCTAGAGTATGTTTAAGTTCGGCGCTGGGATAACATAGTAAATAGTAGGTAGCTACGAATCAAGTTCCTGGCTAATTTAGCAATGTTTTAAATGCTGACAACATAGTGTCCTGCGCTATTTTATTCTGCCTCAACCATCGCAGCCGCGGCGCCTTCAAAATGCCGTAGAATCGGTCTAATCCTAGCGTCGAATTTACCCCAACATACACTTTATTTTTGCTGTACCTGTCTTCTTGAGATGCAAAGTTGCAAGAGTACACAAACTCTTGCATCTTTGCTCAGAAGGTACAACCCACTAAAACCATAGAGCGTCTAAGATACAACTAAATGCCAATGACGTAATATATCATTGCTAAATGCTAATGAATCAGGCAGTTTCCGGAATCATTTTTCCAAAGCGGATCGAGATTGAGACTAAAAATTATCATGCAATAGTACATTATGATATAAGTGCGGTAAGTTGAAGATTACAGCCGAGGCGATATTGCTAGCCCGAGCCGTAGGCGACGGCTACAAGAAAGCAGAGGCTGTAATTATCAAAGCGGTATGTCATAAGTACGACGTTTTATAACATATTTGCGAGGAAATAAATAAAACTCGGACTTTCTTTAACGAATAAATCTTTAAAAACACACTTTCTGAAAATTAATTTGCATCTCTGCTTGTTTTCCATAAGATGAAATTTTGATACGCTTGTAAGTATCTATCGGTCGATTTTTCAGGCAAGAGGCTTAGAGTAGCCCTTTTCGCTGCCTCTGAGACTTCTGGCGATGTCGAATTAAGGCCCAGATTTCCTGAAAACGATCAAAAAGGTGGTTTTTAAAGCAGTGTATCTCATAAACCGTAAATAATTTTGACATGTAAAAAAAATATGATATTTTCAAGTCTTTTTCGCATACAGTGATGGAAGCCAAAACATAATTATATATATTTTAATGCACCAAAAAAATCTTTAAACATACCTCCTAATAATCTTTAAAAGCAGTTTATCCCTTCATTAACAATAATAATTATTATTAAAAATATACCATGAAATGTCAAATTCCAAACTGCATCCAGTGATGGATTACTTTTTATTAAATAGTTCATTTCTAATTTTATACGATTTTATTTGCATTTTTACGACATAATTCCGGTGCGCGTGAGAATCTTCTATCTCGTGCGTCAAACTAGACAGCCATAACGCCATTTCACTTACACACCGAGCTAAACCAATCTTGGCACCTGGGCCTATCATTACTTGACGACATTTTCAAATAAAAACAATACAGCGAAAAGAAAAAGCGCGCGGAATAATTTTTACTTAGCGATGCGCGCCCATCAGCGCTTTTTTTTTAAAGCAAAGGCACTCAAACAGCCAGTATTATTAATAAAGTAAATTAATATTTTTTTGTTTTTGTTTGTTGTTGTTGCAATTTATTGTCAATATTAATTAAATTAAAGAATTAATTATTTAATTTCATTAATGTTTATTTTTTTATATTTTATCTCCCAAAGTTAATTTTATTCATAAAATGTTGACCATTTTTCTGACATAAAAACTCTTTGCTAAGATTTAAAAAGTACCGTTCGTTTTAGACGGAGCATCTTGATAAACTCTACGTTTTAAAGAAACTCGTGCGTTTTACATTACAATAACGCACAGGTACGTAATTACTTACATACATTGCGACATTGAAATTGGTGAAATAAGAGACCCTTTATGAGCAAATATGTTATAAAATACATTACATACAATTTGTATAGAAACCTTGGTATTGGACGTAGGCTACTTTTGAAGACGTATGAAATTATGGAATACAAAATTAAGTCCATGTCATGTCACGTGTAGGTAAACCGATCCACCTTGACCCGCTTGTAAGGCCCGCGGGTCAATTGCGTAACACACGTATCTACAGTAGGAATCGATTTCATTTTGATAGTTAGACAACATTCATTGCGTTATTTACGTTGTAGAGCAGACAAATTTTTGGAACATAAGAAGCAATGCATTAGCAATATGCTTCAAAATCATTAAGATTGTGATTGATAGTGTTACGCAATTAGGGTGCTGATCACGGAAAGCAAGGTTTAATTAAACTGACATACAAATCGATGTTTGTTCAAAATTATTAGAGCTTTACCACTACCTAGAGCTTTTAAAATAAATACAAAAGCTACAATGGACTCCTTATTTAAAATGTTGATTCGAAGTACCTAATGGTAAGTAGGGCTGGCCCCCACCCCTACCAGGATGCTGAACAGAATGTTCTCTGCTGATAACCTTATTATAAAGTGCGTATGTTTTCGAAATATCAAAGGTACCAGTTAGAGTGGGGTCAACGCCGCGCTTTGAGTGTTCCTCTCATCCTCTGTGTTAGAGCACTGCGCAATATTGCAAGTAAGACTTTATTATACAAGGTGAAATTTTAATAGTTGTTTTTCACTTAAAGGGTCATTGTACTCATCATTATGAACCACTTTTACTATGGGACCAAACTTGAAATCGCTAAAAAAAAATCAGCTGCTCCCTATATTTTGACGAGTTTGATGTAGATAAATGTACTGAACAGCTGATTTTTTTTCGCGATTTCAGGTTTGGTCCCATAGTAAAAGTTGTTCATAATGATGAGTACAATGACCCTTTAAGAGGAAAACAACCATTAAAATTTCACCCTGTATAATATAGCTAGCTGACCCGACAGACGTTGTCCTGTCTTAGCTATGAATATTCTAATGTAAACGCGTGAAGTTATAATAGTCGTTCGATTTTCTGAAATTTTCCAATTTTCTTTTTTCTAACATAACACACCTTCTCCTGACAATAATAAACACAAAAATAAAGGAATTAGCGAAATTGTTCCATCCGTTCACGCGTGATGCGACGTTCAAGGGAAATAGGGTATAGCTAGGAAACCGGATGGGATTCCCATCGGCTATAACGAATATCCATACAAACATTCATTCATTATTTAACACCTTTAAGGGATGAATTTTCAAAATCCTTCCTAATGCTAAGCTTCTAGACTCAGCAGTTTAGGCTGTGCGAGTGTGCTCAGTGACTAACAGACAACATAAAAAAAATTCTGAAATTAATTCATATGAACTTAATATTTTATTCCTAGTTAGATCTTACTAGCTGTTGCCCGCGATATCACCTGCGGTCCAGGATGAAAAGTAGCTTACCTATGTAATTGTCCAGGTTATTGTCTACCCATGTGCTAAATTTCATTCAAATCCGTTCAGCCATTTCAGCGTATAAGCGTAACAAACAAACAAACTCACTTTCACATTTATAATATTAGATAGGAATTTACTGGTTGTTTTTAGGGTTCCGTACCTCAAAAGGAAATAACGGAACCCTTATAGGATCACTTCGTTGTCCGTCTGTCTGTCTGTCTGTCTATCTGTCCGGCAAGACCCTTTTTCTCAGGAACGCGTGGAGGTATCAAGTTGAAATTAATATCAAATACGTAGGTCTATGGTACCTTTGTAGTTCTAAAAAAATCAAGCTTCTAAGTCAACGCAATAAAAAAATACGGCCATTTATGCGACATATTTTGATGCTTGCAAGTAAATCAAAACCTATAGGGTACTTCCCGTTGACCTAGAATCATGTAATTTGGCAAGAAGCAAGGTCTCACAGCACAAGTAAAGGAAAAAGTCTGAAAATTGATTATTTGTAGTTTTATCACATAAAAAAATTGTTTTTAGTTTTCTTTTTCTGGCAAAATGTGGGTGTACTATAGGTACACCTCTGCCCAACCCTTCGGGGAAACAAGGCGTGATGTTATGTTTATGAATAGTTTTTTGCGAATACAAACTTAAATATGCAGTTGGAAAATTGTCCGTGACGTATATCAATGTATGGGAGAACATGTTTTTTAACTACGGACCCTTCATTGTGGCTTTCACACTTGGCTGGTTTTTTTAGATATTTATCTAAATGGTATCCTAATGGTAACATTAAGGTCAAAAGCCTGAAGGCTCTCTCGGTCTATAAATAAATCATCGTAAGTAAAAATCAGCTTCACTTTCCCCGTTATGTAAGAATTATCTGAGAAATGTCGTACGTAGAATCGGTACGTAGTGCGCAGTTCAGATACGTGTCGCGCAGAGACGCAGGGCGGCACTGGGCCACTGGCGCCTCACCGCCCGCCCTGCTCGCTCGCCCGCTGTGTCGCATCTAGCTCCAAAGCAAGATCTACGAGCCAGATCTAACAACATCGCTTGCTTGCCGAGAATCTACCAGTAACCAAGGTAACATTCAAACATTTATGTCTATATTTTTATTTACATTTTACGGTTTATTCATTTTTTAACACTGTGTCCTTTTTGGCGGTTCCGTGTCAGTAGGTCGAATTATCACGGATGAATAGGTACCACTGCGTCTGTTTACATTTTATATCTATATTATTATAGATATTAAGCTGCCAGCCCGATTCTCATAGTTCTTTTAACAGTTTATGGTTTTCGTATATACCTAGAAACAAGCTTTAATTTTTTGGTACCTATAACTTGATCTTGAAGCATGGACAAGACATAGCGTGCTAACCGTTTGTTTATTTTTTATATACTTAACTGCATATCCAACTCGTTACGACTAATTTCGATGAAAGGGTAGACAGAGTCATAGACAATAGACACTGATGCTGTAGTGCTGTGGTGTAATGTGTGTGTCAATTGTGTGTATGTAAATGATAATTGTGTCATTCTATGGTTTATAAAACCAGTTTTAACTCTTTTTTTTATTACCTACCATTTCAAAACAAGTCCAAATACGTTTATGTTTAATGTAAGGAATCATATACCATTGTCGTTAGTTGTAATACTGTAAGGAGCGGACCAGATTATAGCGGATAGATTGGAGGTTTCAAAGGACCTCAAAGGATTTAGGTCAACGAACCTCGGTGCTTGGTCGATGAGGCCACGCGCGTTCTATTTTTAACCGACTTCAAAAAAAGGAGGAGGTTCTCATTTCGGTTGTATTTTTTTTTTGTATGTTTGTTACCTCAGTACTCCGTCGTTTATGAACAGATTCGGAAAATTCTTTTTTTATTTGAAAGGGATTGGTCCCATTTTTATCAAAATCCAGTTCTGATGATGGGATCCATGAGAAATCGAGGGAACTCCTCAAATATTGTAGGCATACATGTAGCTATTTTGGTATTTTCATCAACAAATCAAGCGTTTGCATTCAGAAAGCATCATCTGGTGAAGTGGAACTGATGAAGAAGACCACAGAAAGCCACTAGAACTCCTCAACGATGATAAGTATTTCACGGGTGGCGATAAGATATCTCGGTTAATAGTTAAGCGACTATGACGAAGCTTTAAATAAATGGTTCTGATGAAAATGGTACCATCGAACCGATCTGATGAAGAAGCCCGAAGGTAGGCATCGAAACTCAGTAATAAAACAATGTATCCTAGCAGTGTTTGGGCTTATTAGAATTGTCATGAGGTGCACTCTGGCTATAAATGATTTAATGCTAACTATAAGCCGCTTCAAATTGCGCTACTTGAGTTATGTGTGGCTTTGATTGTCAGAAGGCAGATTTCGTAGCCTCGTTATCTCCGTCAAGTAAAAACTACGACTACCAAACTTCTGACACGACTTAGCTCGACGTATTTGCCTTTTTGCAAAGTTTTATTTGAAATGGTATACTCCTGAGATGGTCGCATAAAAATAGGTATCATCAAGTTCTGATTTTTGAGTTAGCTTCAATAATTTATTACGTATTTTTCCCTTTTAGTCTATGTGGATGATGCTCTAATTTATTTTGCAGAGTGGTATTCAGATTTGTGTGGAGTAGGCATCACTAAAAAGTGAAAAATAAAAACTTTTTACAAAAAAAAAACAACCGACTCCCAAAAAAACACTACAAAGTGAAAAATAACTTTAATTTCGGAAGTCGGTGGCAAAAAAAACGAAAGTAAATAAAAAACCAAAGACACCGACTTCCGAAATTAAAGTTATTTTCACTTTGTAGTGTTTTTTTTATTACATAATATCGTCTTATTGACGGGTTACTCTAATCTAACCCAATGGTAACAAGAAAGGTTTTAATTCAGCCTCCAGAGTTATTTACGACTAATGTCACCATTCGAAGTCTATTGGTTAATAAATCATATAGAATCTTTATGAATGTCTTTATTAAAGACAAGTAGAAGGATAGTAGACCTGCGGAGTCAACATGGAGATAATAAAGGCCAAATCTTATCTCTATGATGTCCTTGTGATAATAGAATAACTTGTTTTGATAAGGATTAATATATTGTTGTTTAAATAATCATCCAAACGTAAGTATGTCGAAAAATAGTACCTACATTTTGATACAAGTGGAGAATGTTTGTTATTGCATTCGAGGCGGAATTAACACCCGAGTCGTAGGCGAGGTTGTTTTTGAGCCGAGAACTGCAATAACAAAATAATGTCCACGTGTATCAAACGACGTTTTTCAATACACTTTTGAAGAAATAAAATTAAATAACGGAATAGTACATTTTGATACAAGTGGAGAACGTTTGTTATTGCGTTCGAGGCGGAATTAACACTCGAGCCGTAGGCGAGGTTATTTTTGAGCCGAGAACTGCAATAACAAATGTCCACGAGTATCAAACGACGTTTTTCAATACACTTTTGAAGAAATAAAATAAATTAGCAGACAATATTTTTGTCATGAATTATTATGAAACTGTGATTTAAATTTTCTTTTTTTTGCGCGCTTTGCTTTCGCCAGGTTGAGGAGAAGCAAAGGTATAAAGCCGATAAACAGCCTAATATGAAAAATAGAAAATTCAAATATTTTTGAGTTTAGAACACAAATAAATGTTAATTTGTTCATAAACGTTTCTTTTACTGTAATAATCATAGTTTTTGATGATATTCAATATATAAATATTCAAAAAAATATTAACGCCGTAAAGACGCATATCTGTTTGCCGAGATTTAAAAAAAATCATTCACCACCGAATAAAGAGTTGTGAATAGAGGCATTGAACCAATTTGGACTAAGTATAGGTATAAGTTATCTGTGGCAATTTTTATTAAAAATCGCACGCGTGCGACATACATTGCATTGTGAACCTAATCGTAGTGCGATATGAACCAGTTTTCGAGGAAGTGGATTGAAAAATATTTTTGTCATGAATTATTAGGAAACTATGATTTAAATTTTCTTTTTAGGGTTCCGTACCAAAATGGTAAAAAAGGAACCCTTATGGTGTGACTCAGTCTGTCTGTCTGTCAGAGCTGGATATCTCAAGAACTACTAATGATATCAACTTGAAATTTGGAAAAGTTTTAGATGATGTTTACCCAACAATTTTGCAAATAAGAAAGAAATAAAAATATTTATGTTTTTTTTTGCAGCAGGGTCTGAAAGGGGGTCTTAATAATTGAAAGTGGGGCTACTAAGGAATGTGGGGTATCATATGAAAGACCAGATTCTCAAACATTTTTTCTCTTTTTTTAGGCCGTATAGTTTTCGACTTTTGATGAAAAATATAAAAAAAATACCGTCCCCCCCCCCCCTATCTCCGATGTTTGCAAAGAGAAAAATCTGAAATTATTCTATGTGATAGAAGTTTATGTAAAGATTACAGGAAAAATAAAACGATGTCTCTAAATAGCACACCTTTTCAGAAATCAGAAAGGAACCCTCGGTGCGCGAGTCCGACTCGCTCTTGACCGGTTTTTTTCCGCGCTTTGCTTTCGCCAGGTTGAAAGAGAAGCAAAGGTATAAAGCCGATAAACAGCCTAATATGAAAAATAGAAAATTCAAATATTTTTGAGTTTAGAACACAAATAAATGTTAATTTGTTCATAAACGTTTTTTTTATTGTAATAATCATGGTTTTGGATGATTTTCTATTTATAAAAATCATTTAAATATTCAAAAAATATTAATGCCGTAAAGACGCATCTACGCATCTTTGCGTAGATTAAAAAAAAAATATTCACCTCCGAATAGAGAGTTGTGAATAGAGGCATTGAACCAATTTGGACTAAGTATAGTATAAATTATCTGTGGCAATTTTTATTCCCGCACACGTGTTGGTAAAAGAAAAATCACAAGCATTTGAAATACATTGCATTGTGAACCTAATCGTAGTGCGATGTGAACCAGTTTTCGAGGAAGTGTATTGAAAATACTTTTTCAATACAGTTGTTAAACAAGGCGTACTTTCAAAGGCTATAATTATGATTCGAAAATTAAATCTTAAAATTTGCCTGATATAAATATAATTTACAGTACGACAACGTTGAAAGGAAAAAAATCGTCGTTCATTGAAAGGTCAAAGTCAAAGTCAAAGTCAAAGATTTATTTGCAGATAAATATGGTTACAAAAGTTCTTACAATAGTAATATAATGGTCGATGGAATCGTTTATCTTCGGAAAACCAAATTATACCGATTGTAATGTGACTATCGACCACTAGAAATTATCAACGCCCAGCCCAAATCCTTGGACCTAGAAATCTAAAATTTTGCACAGAGGTTCCCTTTATAATGTAGACAAGGAATAAGGAAGGAATTCCCGGTAGTACGTATTTTCCGACATCCACGCGGGCAAAGCCGCTGGCAAAAGCTGGTATATTATATTCCCACCTAAATTGTTGCCTGTTGCCCCTATACAGTATGTTAACTAACAGAGGGTGTTCCCGTTAACCCGCAATAGTATAGCATCCATACATGCAAAAAAAAATATTACCATTCGGAAACAAAATGTTTTTATTTTTTTTAATATTAAAATATTCACTAAAAATGTTAAATTGATACGTAAAAGAAACACTCTGTACACGCGCACTTGAAGGACGGCAACTTCGCAATTACCTATTTATGAATGGCGGGCCGCGCGTGTGGCAATCTGATGTGCCTAGCTCCGCCCCCTGCCCCCAGATGTCCACCTAATTTTAGTCGGAACTAATATCACGCGCTGACCGGACGTGCATTATTTTTGCATTGCAACATCTTGCGTCATTCTTGTGTGAAAAATGCCGCGATATCAGTTCAGTGCTCAGGAGTATGCGAACATGGTGCTCATTTATGCTGAGTGTAATTATGATGGTGCACGTGCTCTGAGGATGTATGCTGAGAGAGTGAGAGGTACCCCAATGCACAAATCAACCTCGGAATTCTGGTGTTATTGTGAGTGCCCTGGTTTTTTTATTTACCTACTATGTTTGCGAATAGGTCCTTCCAAGTCCAAGGTGCCTCAGTGACGCATTCCTTTGTCAGCCGGGCATTTGAGACGTGTTGTTAAATTTTATTGTTAAAACTACACATACTTACATAAATGTTTAATTTTACTGATAACAACCCGACGACGACGTCTTTCTAATTCATTATCCGCTAACTAAAGTGCCCTTGGGAACTCTAGTTCCCAGACGTTTTATGCCGCCAAAAGTCGCCGCTCGCCATTCAGCGCGGCGCGCGGCGGCCGGTTCGCTCGGCTTCGTGAGTATTCGTGAGACGCTCGGAATCGTGCGTATTGCAACGTTGCCGGTTTGGGCAATGCTACTACGCTAGTAGGTACTATTCCGCGCTACTATGAATTTATTGTAAATTATTTTTTTTTTTTTGAATTCGGATTATTTTATGCTTATTTTTCTATGCTGATAATTTTATTTTAATCTATTAATGATATAGATTAACGAGTATAGGGGAACGCCCTCTGTTATTTAACATACTGTATGATTCGGATTTTGTTCACAATTACGTGGGTTTTAATTTTTTTGCGCTAAATTACTGCCTATAACCATCAGCTATCTGCCAGTGAAAGCCACGTCAAAATCGGTCCAGCCGTTTCGAAGATTAGCCGGAACAAAGAGACAGACAGACAGACAGACAAAAATTTAAATAAAATACTTTCGTAATACATTTTTAGTAAAAAAGCTGTTATTTTGACATTACAAACAGACACTTCAATTATATTTATTTGTATCTAGATTGACGCATAGATTTTTATCATTTCTTTTTTTTTATTTCATTTTAACAATACACACTTGCTTTTCCAAGTCACTTTTGACATTGGCAGAAGGCGACATCGGCTTTGCTTTCCATAGTAAAAAAACCGGTCAAGAGCGAGTTGGACTCGCGCACCGAGGGTTCCGTTCCGATTTCTGAAAAAGTGTGCTATTTAGAGACATCGTTTTATTTTTCCTGTAATCTTTACATAAACTTCTATCACTTAGAATAATTTCAGATTTTTCTGTATGCAAACTTCGGAGATAAGGGGAGGGGGGGGGGTATTTTTTTACATTTTTTATCAAAAGTCGAAAACTATGCGGCCTAAAAATTAGAACTAAAATAAGTAAGTTGTTACACTTGTATCTTAATGTATACCAGGGCCCCAAGTCTGCTATTTTTACATTCCAACACGATCCCATTGTCACTGCATTGTCATTTTGCTAAAAGTTCGTAGTCTGCTAAATTCATAATTTCATACAATGCAGTGTCAGTGGTTGACCATTGGAAAGTCATAATGACGCCATTATGACGCCATTATATTAGTAGATTACCAAACTTGTCAAAATCAACAATTATGAAATCAATGATAGACCATTCTCACACTATTGTAATAGCAGACTTGAGGCCCTGGCTGAATGCAGAGCAGTTCATCGTTGTACATTAATTTATTTATATAATTACATTAATTTAATTTGGTTATTGGTTCACATGATAAAACATCACGTTGGATAGGTACATATATCTATTCTATTCACCTGTGTAGGTGTACCTACTTATGTAATCAACAATACAAGAATAGCAACGGTTTATTTGTCTCTGACCTGGAATCACCTTCAATGCCTGTTAACCGATCGCAACTCCCGTAACTGTGTCGTTCATAGGCGATGCATCGCCGATTACGTCAGCCACGCAGATACACCTGTATTCATGTCGTACCTACACGTACTGGCGCGTATGTCGCATTAAATGCTGATAACGTGACCTGTAGGTAGGTAGGTACTGTTAGAAAGTTTGCATGCCGTGGGAACCTCAGCTGTGGGTGTAGGTACCTACATGAACTGTGATAGTAAGGTACGTCACCAACGCTCCATCTCACAAACATACATTCATATTATCCACGGTTGAAATTCGGATATCATTCTGCATTATTCTGCAACCCAAAGATGTCCACTGCAGGACCCCAAGTGTCCCAACATCGCCCAATCCTGTGTTCATCAGGCCCACCTTGTTGGGATTGGTTCCCAGCTCCTCTAACGTTGAACGGAGCGGCAATACATTGGTACTTATATACTAGCAACGGCACACGGCACACGGCTTCACCCGCGTAGAGGTCGGAAATTATCCCACGGGAACGTCACCGGGATAAAAAAGAATCCTATGTCCCAATCTAGGTCATAGAATAGTATTTAGTGTCATTTGTATGGGAACCTTGCAAATCTTCAACAAAGGAAGCTGCTTGTCACAGGCATACCTAGTGGTCATCTAAGCTGATTTAGCCCTGTACCCACGTGGGACCACCCTGCAAGTAGGTGGGGGGAGGGGGGGGAATCCCATCTGCCGCTCCTTACGACGATATCTGCGTAAGTTTAGCAAATAGGTCATGTTTGGTATCGTTTTCGTATAATTCAAGGACGAGAAATCGATTTCTGGAATAATATTTTTACTAGTTTAGAGAAAAAAAAGAGTTAGGCGCAAAAATAAAAAAATAAGATTTAAAAATTCTTACAAAATGTTTTCACTGGTAGAAAACTACATTATTCCTAAGTGCTATAGGCTATAAATACATTTTCAATACACTTCTTCGAAAACTGGTTCATATCGCACTACGATCACTAAATGCAATGTATTTCACACGCGTTCGATTTTTCATTTTCCAACACGTGTGCGGGGATAAAAATTGCCACAGATAACTTATACCTATACTTAATCCAAATTGGTTAAATGCCTCTATTCAGTATTCACCACAGAGTACTTTTTTATATGTAGTATTCACACCGTCTCGCGCCAGAGACGGTCCTCTCTATTCGGAGGTGAATGTTTTTTTTAATCTTGGCAAAGAGATGCGTCTTTACGGAGATAATATTTTTTGAATATTTAAATAATGTTTATAAATAGAATATTATCAAAAACCATGTTTATTACAATAAAAAAAAAGTTTATGAATAAATTAACATTTATTTGTGCTCTAAACTCAAAAATATTTGAATTTTCTATTTTTCATATTAGGCTGTTTATCGGCTTTATACCTTTGCTTCTCCTTCAACTTGGCGAAAAATATTTGAATTTTCTATTTTTCATATTAGGCTGTTTATCGGTGTTCGGTCTAAGCAACCGAACACTTGCTAACGCAGCAGTTTACAGCGATCGTTATACTCTAACATCAGTGCACTGCGAGACATCAAACGGACCGGGTGCATTCATAACATTTTAACATAACATTTCACATTTTACTTTAAGAACATTTTCCATTAAACTTGTAGAACATTTAATAAACAGTTTAAACCAACACCAATCAGTGCTTTAATATTACCGACAAACCTGCACCCCGCACATAGTGGTCCTTCGAGCGGGCTCGCGCGCGTTTCGAACAGTAATCGCGAGTGTTGCGTGAACATTGAACAACAGTGTGGTGTGTGTGGACTTAGGTGGTATTCTGGAGTGGTTGGTGACTGGATTACGCTCCTGATCCAAGGAGAAAATCAACGGTGGTATAACAGCAGACCACAAGTAAGATCTTTCCATTATTTTCTACACCTTGGGAGATTTTACGTCCTTAAACAACTGGCGAAATGGCTGAGCTTTACGAAGTCCAATTGGCGCTCGCCATTAACATCGAAAAGATAGGGGTTACTTTGAAGAAGACAGCTGTCCAAAGACGAACCCACGAATACTTGACAAAGTGTTTGAACAATTTAGAAGAATACTGGAAGGAGTATCAATTTAACCACGATCGCTTTTCAACAGAAGTAAGTAAGTCGCATGTCTACTTTACGAAACAGGAGCACGAGAAAACAAGCAACTCGTACCAAGCTGTCAAAACACTAATCAACCAGATGCATCAACAACTGCTGGAAGCTCCATCTAGGAGTGATGATCAAGGACGGCCTGGAGAAGGTACGTTTTTTGGTAAAGAATTAGAGACTGAACAGGAGCCTACAAAGGAACAGAAGCCGGCAAAAGATGGTCAACCTTCGGAGTGGGGTCAAGGATCGTGTCATGCTTCGATGGTAAATCAGGGTACAAACAGTAAACTCAACGAGATGCTTCGCAAGCAGGCAGCTAATTTTAAGGCATTCCGAAGAACGGTCTCTAACATTAACTTGGAACTTATTTCCGACAAATGGGAATTTGAAGATGTCCTTAAAACACTGCAATCTAGGTGGATAGCAATCGATACTCTGCATTGGGAAATCGATTCTGAATTAAGCGAAGAAAATGGAGAGTATGAACAAACATTCTTGAGTCATGAAAAACAATATAACAGTCTGAAGAAGGCCATTAATACTAAAATGTGGTCTGTGGCTCATAGAGAAAAAACTACACCTACGCTAGAAATACCCGTTTTTAGCGGTAACTATAACCAGTGGACGTGCTTCAAAGATTTATTTCAAGAAGCAATTCATAACAATCCGTCGCTTTTGAGTGCCCAAAAAATGCAGTTTTTAAAAGGAAAAGTTAAAGGGGAAGCTGAACGGCTCATCCAACATTTACCAATCAGCGCAGATAACTATTCTATATGCTGGGATATTCTGCAGCATCGATACAACAACAAAAGGGCTATATTCTCTTCTCACATGAACATTCTTCTAGGATTGCCCAACATTCAACAGCAGTCCTTACAACAAATCAAAAAACTGCATGATACAACATTAGAATGTCTGAATGCTATCCGCAACTTAGACATTGATACAACATCGTGGGATCCTATGGTGGTACACATCTTATCCCAAAAACTAGACTCTGACACGTATACTGATTACATAGAGTCTTTAAAAAACTCGCGGGAGCTACCAGTACTTCAAGAATTTATGGATTTCCTGGAGACCAAATTCATCAGTTTGGAGTCAGCTCGCAAACAAGACCAACCCCAACAAAAAGGGTCTAACAACCAACAACATTCCTCAACAGGTTTCAAGAAATATAACAACAGTGGGAATAATGGAACCTTGAAAAAGACACTACACGTGTCGAAGTTCAAATGTCCACATTGCAGTGGCGAACATGGTCTATACAATTGCAAAACTTTCTTGGAATTGCCCACTGAACAAAAGCTTGCAATAACGCAAAAACTGCAGGTGTGCATCAATTGTTTATTCAGCCATAACGGCGACCAGTGTACTTCAAAATACCGATGCCGCAAATGCACAGCTAACGATAACACGATCACGATCACGATCATAACACGATATTACATGACGCCTTTGCAAAGCCGACGGGCTCTCAAGTTTCTAAACATACTGAACAGAAGGTCAAGGTCTCTAATGCATCACAGGACAGTAATGCAGAGATTTTGCTTACAACTGCTCTCGTCAAGGTTATGGCAGCCGACGGGACTTATCACAACATGCGTGCTCTTATCGACCAGGGTTCGCAGGTGTCTTTAATAACCGAAAAAGCCGCTCAGTTGTTGAAGATAAAACGTCAAAAATGCAATGGTGTTGTTCTAGGCGTAGGCGCAAAGGAAAACAGCTGTAAAGGGTTAGTTTACATAACATGCAAGTCCATAAACAGTGACTACACTTTTACAACAGAGGCCATGATTATGAAAAGTCTACTTAAAAATCTCCCCAACAACACATTTTCGAAGCCTTCATGGTCATTCACAGAAGACATTACCTTGGCGGATCCGGAATATTACATTAGTAGGCCAATTGACTTGCTACTCGGAGCCGAAGTCTATGCTAACATTATCATGGAAGGAGTCGTCAAAGGGAGTAACACAACACAGCCTATCGCTCAGCAAACCCACCTGGGGTGGATATTGTGTGGAGGCTCAACAAAAACATTCCAATGTAATGTAGTTCTGCACAACTTGGAAGACATGCATAAATTCTGGGAAATAGAGGAGATAACAGAACAGCCCAGTTTATCTGTCGAGGATCAGGAATGCATTACGTTTTACTTAAACACCACAACTAGGAAACAAAACGGGCGCTACGAAGTCAGGCTACCGTTAAAGGAAAACATAGAAAACAAGTTGGGTTCCTCAAAACAAATGGCTTTAGCTCAATTTCGAAATTTGGAGCGCAAGTTTCAAAAACACGAGACGCTAGCCCAACAATACAAAATGTTCATGGATGAATATTTACAATTAAAACATATGAAGCTAGCATTACAAAGTAACATGACACCGGAGTGCTACTTACCTCACCACGGTGTGCTACGAGAGGAATCGACTACAACAAAATACAGGGTTGTTTTTAACGCATCTGCGAGGACATCTTCAGGATCCAGCCTCAACGACTTGATGCATAAAGGACCCAACCTTCAACAAGATCTGCAAACATTATTGCTAAAATGGAGGCAATACCAATACGCTTATACAGCAGACATAGAGAAGATGTATAGGCAGATCCAAGTACATGAATTGGATCAACATCTACAAAAAATAATTTGGCGCAACCATGCTCAATGTCCTATACAATCTTATCAACTCACAACAGTAACATATGGAACAAAAGCGGCACCATTTTTAGCTCTAATGACACTCAAGAAATTAGCAGCAGACGAACATAGCAGTTATCCAGAGGCGGCTCAGGTATTAGAGAAAGAATTTTATATGGATGACCTTGTACATGGCTGTCATTCTATTGAACAGGGTAAGAAACTAATATCAGATTTGATGACCTTACTACATTCAGGGGGTTTTAACTTGCGTAAATGGGCCTCCAACGAACCAACATTAATCGAAGACATATCGAGTCATCAAAATCCTGACACAAACATTGTTTTTAACTCGAAATCGGAGCCGACCTCGAAAACATTGGGTTTGTGTTGGAACACGAACACGGATAATTTTTTCTTTCGTTGCGATTTTTCTAAACAGTCGTCAAGGCCAACAAAACGCAACCTACTATCGGAAATATCGAAATTGTTCGATCCGTTAGGCTGGTTAACGCCATTATCAACTAAACTAAAACTACTGTTCCAAAAACTATGGGAAAACAATTTACAGTGGGACGAGCAAGTGTCCGATGAAATCTTCAACGACTGGGCCAAAATAAAAGCAGACCTAGACAACATACACAGTTGCGAGGTACCAAGATGGTTGAAGAACAACAGTGATGACATCATCGAAATTCATGGGTTCTGTGACGCATCCATGAAGGCATATGCATGTGTAGTTTATGCGCGCATAAAACATAAATCGGACGTAATACTCATCGCCGCAAAATCTAAACTCGTGCCGCATAAGAAAGCCCTTACGTTGCCAAAACTGGAACTTAGTGGCGCATACCTACTTTCTAAACTAATAAACAAAATACAACAATCCTTAACAAACAGACTAGAAATATTTGGATGGACAGATTCGATGGTAACACTCAGCTGGATACAGGGTGAGCCTAACCGTTGGAAGGCGTTCGTCGCAAATAGGGTTGCCAAACTAACAGAAACAATGCCTCCTGACTGCTGGCGTTATATAAAATCAAAGGATAATCCAGCGGATTGTGCCAGCCGCGGGATGTTAGCGTCGCAGTTGATACAACATGCATTGTGGTGGCAAGGCCCCCAATGGCTGAAAACATGGATTCCGGATGATGAAACTGAAAAACAAATATTTATCATCAATGAGGAGGTAAAAACAGTCAAAGAACAAGTCAACATCGTGCAAGATTATCCAAATATCATCGATCACCTCTTAGAAAAGTACAACAGTACAAAGAAAATGACACATATATTAGCATGGATATATCGAGCGATAACACCTGCACGTTACCGTAAACAATTACCAAGCTATCTCACATTACAAGAGTTGCGCAAAACTAAAACAATTCTAATAAAACATGTGCAAAATAAGGAATTTGCGACGGAAATAGAAAAAGTGCGCAAACATGGTAGCGTTGGCTTAAAAAGCCAATTAATAAATTTAGATCCCTTCATTGATCAGAACGGATTGTTACGTGTGGGTGGGCGATTGAAGAACGCTAACATAAGTGAGGAGATGCGGCACCCGATAATCATACCACATAAGTGTCGGTTGGCGGAGATTCTAATCGACGAAGCACATCAACTAACATTTCACGGTGGACCCCGGGTAACCCTCGCCAAACTACGTCATTATTATTGGATAACGAGAGGGAACAATGCTACCAAGAAGCAGATACGAAAATGCGTAATTTGCCGAAAACATGAGACAGGAAAACAATATCAACTAATGGGCGATCTTCCCGAGGAGCGATGCAACCCCGCTCCACCCTACTATCACACAGGTGTCGATTACACTGGGTTTATGAATATTAAAACAAACAAGGGACGTGGAGTTCGAACTACAAAAGGATACGTGGCGGTTTTCATTTGCATGGTCACTAAAGCCGTGCACTTGGAGCTAGTCTCGGACTTAACAAGCTCTGCCTTCTTGGCTGCGTTAAAAAGGATGGCAGCTAGACGAGGAGCTCCGCGACATCTTTACAGCGACCAAGGAACTAATTTCGTTGGCGCCAGCAACATTTTGGAGAGTGAATACCAACAATTACAGCAAATTTTCAACGATAACTTCTTGGCAGAAGTGACCGAGATGAAGATCGAATGGCACTTTAACGCACCGTCCTGGCCGAGTGCCGGAGGCTTATGGGAGACAGCTGTAAGAAGCCTTAAGTTCCACCTTAAGCGAGTAATTGGTGAACAGAGACTCACATTTGAAGAACACTCGACTATACTTGCTCAACTTGAGGCTTGCTTGAACACTAGACCTCTGTGCTCCATCACAGAAAACATAGAAGATCTCGACTTTTTATCACCGGCACACTTTTTGACAGGACGCACAGGATTAACAGTTATAGAAACAGAAAGGGATGCTAGGAAACGCTGGTATTTAGTCCAGAAGCTATCAGAAGACATTTGGAGAAGGTGGAAGTCAGAATATCTAAGTCAACTAACTGCAAGAAGTAAATGGCTGAAACCAAAACAAAACTTGAAAATAGGCGATTTGGTCGTCATTCAAGAAAATAACATACCTGCTGGAAAATGGGCTATGGGAAGAGTGGTCGATGTCCACCCGGGTAGAGATGGACTTGTACGGGTGGTATCCTTAAAAACTAAAAATGGAATCATGAAGAGACCTATCATAAAACTTTCCCTATTACCAATTATTTCGCCGGAAACAAGTGAACAAGAACATGAAACAAAAGAAAAACGAACAGAAGACAGTCAAGAAGAGAACAAAACAAGAAAACGTAGACCACCAGTAAGACTAGGCCATACCAACTTCATTTCTTTGGCCCTAGCATTAACATTATTTATGTCAATCGCAATCAACACTGCGCAGGGCATGATGTATAACATTACAAAATTAAGGAATAATCAGTCCTTATATTTTGACCCTGTGGCCAAAATGAATCTCATCCGTGACAAATGGACCTTAGTCGTATATTACGATATGTCACCCTACTGGGATGGCACGACGGCGCTAGAAAAACTATTAACTCATTTAGATAACACATGTACTAATATAAACAGCGGTGTGTGTAACATGATAGTGCCACAACTACAGCACGAGTTCCTCGAACTAAGGTACTACAACACGCTCTTGATGACACAACAATTCATCGCACACTACAGACAGCGTCGTGGCCTTATCAATGGATTAGGTTACGCCGCGAATTATCTCTTCGGCGTATTGGACGAGCGTTTCGCTGAAAAATACACTAAGGACATAGAACTCATAAAGCAAAATCAAAATCATTTGGTTAAATTATGGAAAAATCAAACATCTGTTGTAGAGTCAGAATACAACATTCTGAAAAGAACTGAAAGGGTTATCCACAAGCAACATAAAACTATAAATCAACATTTAGAAAAATTGGACAAATTAACAAATGGAGTACAACAAGCAATGAATAACATGAGTGTAGTACAAGGACAGATTGTAACTGCATTCACTGCAAATACTTTGCTGCAAACATTAAGGGGGAGTCAAGATACTTTACTGCACACTTTGACGAACATTCGCCATGGTCAGTTCAACATACATTTATTAACACCTAAACAGCTACAACAAGAACTCAACGTCATTGCTAGCCAACTTACGGATGACCTAATGCTACCTGTCGATCAAACTGATGTGAGAAAACTGTATCATCTATTGCAAATAAACGCACGAACCACTGAGAAATATTTCATATTTCAAATAACATTCCCATTAATCAGCAGAGATCGATACAAATTATACAGAGTGATACCGATTCCCAAACAATTCGGTAAGGATATGACAAGCATTCTGCCAAAATCAGAATACATCGCAGTGAATCTGAAAAAGGACTCATACATACCGATAAACAACGATGAACTTTCAACATGCCTCACTCAGGAAGAGACGTACATGTGCTTGCTAAAGAAACCTGTTTACCATCAAAGCAGTGACAACAACAATTACTGCAATCTCAATCATGAGACTAACCAATGTAAAGTTGAAAAAACTTTATGTACAAACATGTGGGTACCGTTGAACGAACCTTCTGAATATTTATATCATTGCTGTAACAACTGTTCCATTAAAATAATTTGCGGAGAGCATATCACAGTCGAACAACTCAACAAAGCAGGAGTAATATACCTCGGACAGGGTTGTGTTCTCAAAGGGCAAGATTTTACCTTGCATGCAAACACAAAATTTGACAACAATATAACGATACAGTCAAATACTTTCGTACCCAAGATTGACCAACTAAACAATATTATCAATGTGAGCATACCGATGGAGAAGACCCATGACCACCAAACTGAGGAAGACGAATTAAATGACGACTTGCTCAAAATCTACAAACAAATTAAACAGATAAAAAACAGCGACGTGGAACTATATGAGATGTCACCACATGACATCTATCACTACGTGGTAAGCTACACCCTCGTGCTAGTGGCGGTTGCGGGCACGGCCGTGCTTCTGTGGCGGTGGCGACGACGCCGCATGCGACGCGTGCTCATCTCCCCAGACATCGAGCTTCGAAGTAACGACGCGAGTGCTAGTGCTTGTGCGCGACAAAACAAAGGCTGACCGTCAGCTCAGTGCTCAAAGTGCAGTGCAAGTGTGCGTGGTTAAAAAACAAAATAAAGCGTGTTCATGAATCTTAAACAAAAACTAGAGACATTAAGAGCGTAGACGGGCTGCCCGGGAATTGAAAAATAGGTATTTGAAGAAACTATTGCCGTCGCGCTGCGCTCTAGCAACCGGGCGGTATCAATATGTGAGTGAAGTCTGTATTTGTGTGCGTAGCTCAGTAGCGCGCATCTCCCGCCCGCTCGCGCCAACCAAACTACCTACGTTGCGTTCGTTTCTGTCTCAGTCGGATTGAAAATATCGGCGTGCGCAGTGTTTCGTGTGATCGTGCTATTTATACTAAATTTTTCCATGAATGCCTTCTCCCTGAAATAATTGACGGTCGGATACCAAGAAATTTACCTGTAAGAGAAAGGATGGAAATGACGACAGAATAAATGTACATATTATTATATAACTTTTGTATTATTTAAAATACCCACAAGCACCTTTTCTGCCTCTTCTGCATAAATATTAAGAACTAGCTTTTGCCCACGGCTTCGCTCCCGACAACTGACTACTACCCTACTTACCTAAAAAAATAATTAAAAAAAACTTATTATCCTATTTTGGACGACGGCGACGGCTAATCCAAAAACGCAAAAAATATAAAAATCGGTGTAATTAACACGATTGTCGACTTCCTTTTATATAATATGTCTTTACCTATGAAATTGCCATTTTGTATGAAAAAATTTAAACGAATTTTTTTCATGTATTTTTTATTTGTATTAATAGAAGTAATCACCCATGCAATCAATGCATCTTTGCCAACGCAGTGGCAGTTTATTGATGCCCTTCTTAAAGAAATCAGCTGGTCGGGAGGCAACAAATTCTTCAAAGGCATTTTGTACTGCCTCTCGGGTATTGAATTTTTTTCCCGCCAAGAAGTTATCCAAATTCTGGAAAAAGTAGTAGTCTGTAGGCGCAAGGTCTGGTGAGTAGGGCGGATGACGGAGAGCTTCCAATCCCAGTTCTTGCAACTTGGAGACCGTCTGCTGTGCAGTATGAGGTCGCGCGTTGTCGTGCAGGAGCAGCGGAGACGAGCGATTGACCAATGCTGGTTGGAGATGTGCCAGCTTCTCCATCATTGTGTTCAGTTCTTCACAGTACACATCTGCAGTAATGCTCACCCCGTTTGGTAAGAAGCTGTGATGAATCACACCGGCGCTAGACCACCAAACAGTGACCATCACTTTTCTAGGGGTAAGTTTTCGTTTAGGGCATTGTTTAGGTTTATGAATAATTTTTTATGAATTTCTTAGGTGCTGAACCAGGATCCAACCAACTTGCTGAGCGCTTGCGGTTATCGAACAGAATCCATTTTTCATCGCAGGTAACAATGCGGTTCAAAATTCCTTCATTTGTGTGTCTGTTGAGCAGTGCAAGGCACGTCTCGACGCGTACTTCGCGCTGGCGATCATTGAGTTCGTGGGGCACCCATTTGTCAAGCTTTTTTACCTTCCCAATTTGACGCAAATGGACCAAGATTGTTTTGACGCTAACGTCGAAAGCTCCTGCTAATTCAGCCGTAGATTGTGTATCATCAGCTTCCACAATCGCCTTTAATTCGTAATTGTCGACCAAAGTCTTCGGACGACCGCGAGGTTCATTTTTCAGGTCGAAATTTCCAGAACGGAAGCGACCAAACCAATAACAGGTGGTGCGTTGGTTTGTAGTGTTAGCTCCGTAAACGTCGTTGATGTTGCGTGCCGCTTGTGCCGCGTTGCTGCCACGACGGTACTCATATTCCATAATTACTCGAATTTTTAACGTATCCATGGTGACGAAAAAGATTGAAATGCGATGAAAATGTAACACTAATCCATAAACAAATGACTACTTTTGGAAAAAAAATCCATGTTTTTAAAATAAAATTAATATGAAATTAGAATTCTTAGCCAAACAAAAATTATTTTGATTTGAAATGGCCAGTACTGCAGAACGGCAATTTCATAGGTAAAGACCTAATATATAGATTTACTTGATAAGAGCAGTCATTATTTTATAAACTCCCCTGTAAATATTTATGTCAAATCAAAAGCAGAATTATCACACCAAGCAGTATAGTGCAAACTTTAGTTCCGTATTATACCTAATGCTTACGGTTTGTATTTTTGTAAGAGACACTTCGCTAAAGTTCATTTCAATTATTAGTTAATTGTAAACCCTAAAAATGTCATTGAATTGTTACTTCGTTGTCTCTTAAAAAAAAACAAAATGAGCATCAAACACTATTCAGTAAATCAGTATAGGATAAACGTCGATATCGACTGACATCACTATGATTTCGATAAAAACTTCGACACTAGTCACTTCCCTAATTGTGTACGTATTAGTCTAACCCTCCCTCACCTCTCGTCTCCCCCCGTAGAGTGCGATAGAGACAACTGCAGCTCAGAACGATTTTACCTATAAAAAACCTTGACCGATCGACGTTTCGTATTCTCCTGTTTTCTCCTCGAAACCTAAGCCAATTAAATTATATTTGGTATCAAAATTTAAAGGAAGAATAGATCTATGCCCCTATTACTTGTTTTTATTTTAAAAACTTTTCAATTTTCTTTGGTAGTCGTCTGATTACGTAGGTAAAAACGGGGTATTTTTTTAGGTTTTTGGTAAGTCATATTTATTTTTGTAATAAATTTTTTGAAAAAAAAAAATGACAGGGGCATGCCTTCAATAGACCTGGATTTTTATAAATAAAAACGATTACTCTAGAGGCATTATCCAGGAAGAGAATAGGGGAATACATTTGTATGGAAAAATGCAGCCCGTCTACGCTCTTAAGATTATCTATTAAGTGCTTCTCTAAAAGCTATTGTTTCTTATTATCTTAAGAATCACCACTAACATTAGGTTACTATCATCTTAGCTAACATAATTGTACTATCATCAACTCATCTCAACTACATCTTTGCCGCCCCGGAATATGTTCGGTCTAAGCAACCGAACACTTGCTAACGCAGCAGTTTACAGCGATCGTTATACTCTAACATCAGTGCACTGCGAGACATCAAACGGACCGGGTGCATTCATAACATTTTAACATAACATTTCACATTTTACTTTAAGAACATTTTCCATTAAACTTGTAGAACATTTAATAAACAGTTTAAACCAACACCAATCAGTGCTTTAATATTACCGACAAACCTGCACCCCGCACATAGGCTTTATACCTTTGCTTCTCCTTCAACTTGGCGAAAGCAAAGCGCGGAAAAAAAAGAAAGTTTAATCATAGTTTCCTAATAATAATTCATGATAAAAATATTTTTTGTTATTTTATTTTATTTCTTCAAAAGTGTATTAAAAAACGTCGTTTGATACACGTGGACATTTGTTATTCGCGGTTCAAAAACAACCTCGCCTACGGCTCGGGTGTTAATTCCGCCTCGAATGCAATAACAAATATTCTCCACTTGTATCAAAATGTACTATTTCGAACTAATTTATTAAGTAAATACTAGCTTTTGACCGCGGCTTCGCCCGCGCATTTATTATACACTAGCTTTTGCCCGCGGCTTCGCTCGCGTGGATGTCGGAAAATATCCCATGGGAACGTTCATGTGGAAAACATAGGGCCGTCCGATATAACTGTGCAAACTCAAATCGCTACGATATATCGTTACCGTGTATAGTAGGCATAAAGCTACCAGTCGGCACGATTTTTTCCGACATCTTCAACAGTCGTCGTCATATTTCAGCCCATTTACACAAAACCACACTGAATCACTCCATTCATTGGAGAAAACCGTATGAAAATCAAAAACGCTGAACCGCATATTTCTTTATTTCCTATCAAAAGCATACATTTTAATTTTCACATCCCTAACTTAAGAAATACTGAGTTTCCCATACAAACTTTCATCCCCTATATCACCCCCTGTAGGATTATTTTTGAAAAAAAAAGTAGTCTATGTCCGTCCCCAGGATACCATCTACAGCCTTGCCAAATTTTATCGAAATCCGTTCAGTGGTTTAGGCGTGAAAAGGTAACAGACAGACAGACAGACAGACAGTTACTTTCGAATTTATAATATTAGTATGGATATAAACCTTCCTCTTGAATCGCTCTATCTATTGAATGAATGAATGAATGAATGAATGAATGAATGAATGAATGATATTTATTTGCAAGAATATAGGTAGGTACATATGTTCTTATCATCTGTCATGGGTTTCACTATACTCGGCGTTTCAGCCATACAAATATTTAGATTAGAGCATGCAGTACACATTCAGTAATAAGTAATAACGTAAGACATCAACACAAAAATATTAATACTTAATCATTTCATTATTAAAATTAAAATTTAGATTTTAAGCAATTTATACATTAAAATTAAATTAAATTCCTATCATTTAAAATAATAATTTATCATGTCAATATAAAATAGCAATGTTTAGATGTCATAATAATTAAGTTTTACATTTTACATTCAAAATATTCATTGATGGAATAAAAACATCTCTCACACAACCAGTTATACAGCTTCTTACTAAATTCTAAATCTGAAGCACTTCTAAATTCTTCTGCCAAGTGGTTAAATATTTTTACAGCCATGGTATAACAATGTTTGTTGCACATTTTTAGTCTATTACGCGGGACTACTAGTGGCTTTTGTACTATTTTCCTCTTTGACTTAGCCTTTTCATCTTTTTCAAAAAGCGAATAGTTGTTCCGTACAAATTTGCAGGTTTCAAATATATATAGAGACGGGAGGGTAAGCAGCTTTTGCTTAATAAATACAGGTTTACAAGAGTCTGTCCACTTAAGATTGAAAATTGATCTTACACACTTTTTTTGGGCTATGAATGCTCTCTGGGCATCTGTTGAATTCCCCCATACCGATATCCCATACCTTAAAACAGAACAAACATGGCTATGGTATACCAATAAGGCTGATTGAATATCTGTTAAATTTTTGATCCTCCTAAGTGCAAATACGAATTTGTTTATTTTCTTACATACATTATCTACTTGAGCTTTCCAATTGCAATGTCTGTCCATAACTACTCCTAAAAATTTGATATCATTAACTTCTTCTATGTCATTATTATTGTATTTCAAACTTAATTTCATTTTATTTCCTATCTTTTTGTGGTTATTATATGGCGAAAATGTTATAAATTTAGTTTTATTTGTATTTTTTTTTTAAATTATTCTTATCTAGCCAATTTATTAAATCTGTCAATGCTTTATTCGTAACTATTTTACTGTTATCTAGAGTTTTCTCTTTTGTCAACACGGTAGTATCATCTGCAAATAATATAGTAAATTGGTTCGTGGAGTTTGGCAATTCGTTTATATATATTATAAACAATAAGGGGCCAAGGACACTTCCCTGTGGTACACCACAGTAGTTTGCTAAGTACGGTGACCTAAAGGTTTTCTGGGTGTTAGTTTCGAAACACATTTTTTTAATCTCCGTGCATTGTTGTCGGCCTCTTAAGTAGCTTTCAAACCAACTATAAGCAACACCTCGTATACCATATTGCTCAAGTCTGCGCAGTAAGGTTTCATGACATACCATATCAAATGCCTTACTCATATCCAAAAATACTGCTACTGGGATTTCTTTTTTATTGATAGCATCCATAATTTCTTTTACTAGTTTAAAACATGCCAAAGTTGTAGATTTTTGCTTAATGAAACCATTCTGTTGACTACATAATACATCATGTTTCTCTAAAAAATTTATAAGCCTTGTGCTCATTACCTTCTCAAATATTTTTGAAAGTATGGGAACCAAAGTAATTGGTCTATAATTATTTGCCTCGGATCTAGGTCCTTTTTTGTGAAGGGGTTTTACAACAGAAAATTTTAAACTGTCGGGGAATATACCCTTTTCCAAAGATAAATTAATTATGTAAGTCAAGGGTTTTGTTAAAGTTGATAAATTTTGTTTGATCATATTAGTACTAATGTTATCATATCCGACTGAGTTGGTATTTCGTAATTTCATAGCTGTCATAAATATTTCCATACAAGTAGCTGGTTCTAGATAAATTGAGTTCACAACCGTTGTATCGCAAACATGTTTATTTTTTTGATTTTGAGCGTTTCCCTTTTTAGCAACGTTGATAAAGTAATTGTTAAAGTATGTTGCTATATCATCACCTTCTTTTAATACATTTTCTCCATCCAAAATTTCTCTAATTTCATTACTAGCATTGTTCTGTTTAAGTTAATCATTTATTATTTTCCATGTAGCTTTACGTTTATTGTCTGCTTTCTCTATGTATTTTTTATTATTATCCCTTTGTATCGTATTTACACATTGCCTTAGTCTTTTGCTATATTTCCTAAATTTTTGTTTATTGTAGGTAGTTTTATTTTTGTAATAGATACCTTGTAGTTTTCTTTTTGTTATAAATGACCGTTTTAGACCTTTAGTTACCCATTTTGGGCTAAGAGAGTTAGAATTCATTTTAATTTTAATCAATGGGAAACACAGCTCATAAAATAGACAAAGTTCATCGTGCAGTAATGAAAAGGCTTTATTTACGTCTGTTTCTAAGTATACTTCTGAAAATGATAGCTTACTAATATAGTAATTAAATTTTTATATATTTTCTTTACTCAGGTCTCTTTTGTATGCAAACCAATGCTTTTGAAATTTATTTTTTTCAGTTTTTAATTTTATTGATAATGTTTGTCCGGTATTGTGATCTGATAGACCTAATTCATGTGTTTCACCTTTTGCTTCTTTGATGTCACTTATAATATTGTCAATGCAAGAATTTTGCCGAGTTGGTTTACTTATGTGTATTTTTAGGTCATAATTGTACAAAATATCGATAAATGTATTCTTATATTTACTATCACTTAGAATATCTATATTAAAGTCGCCACAAAGAATATTTTTATATTTGTCTTTACTACGTGTTTTATCTAATAATATTTGTAATTTTCCAAAGAATATGTTTATATCAGAATCGGGTGTTCTATAAAGACAGAATAAGTTCAGGTTATATTGTTTTATCTTAATACCGCATATTTCAAAATGCTTTTCCATCGCAATACTATTCAACCACTCTATGTTTTCAAATTCAACATCTGGCTTCATTAGTATACAGACTCCACCTCGCCTTTGGTTTTTCCTAGAATAGCTGCTGGCTAATTTAAACGAATGTACTGTCATATTATCTTCTTCACCAGATTTAATAAACGTCTCACTTAGGCATAGGAAATCTACAGAGTATGTTTCATCCTGAAGCAAATTAAGGGCAATTTCAATTTCATTTATTTTGTTAATAGCACCCGCAATGTTTTGGTGGAGAACAGTATGATATTATTAAAAAAGACCGCATCAAAATCCGTTGCGCAGTTTTAAAGATCTAAGCATACATAGGGACAGACTATGTAGTGAAGTAACTGATTTCCCAAGAAGACACACTACGTTATATTACGTCATTAAAGCCATACTCTTGCCTACCCATTTGACATCAATTTGGTATCATGCAGAGTAGTGACAACTGACAACAGTAGCTACAGGCGTAGGCGTGCCCTGAGTGAGGTATCAACAATGAAGCCAGTCGCGAGCACGGCTGCCGACGACTACAGACGCTTACGCACGACACGAAATCAGTACCTACTAAATATTTGCTCGTTGTGGCACGAATCCAAATACACCTAAATCTGCTCTACTTAGTGTAATTCTAAAATATAATTTGGACCATAATACCTATACCAAATAACTCTCAACAGTGCGCGATTGTTGTGTCAAAACAGGATATCTCTTGATCTCTACCAACAAGCTCTAAAAGTAAGTCGTAATTTCGTAAAGTGCGTTATAATATAACTTATACCTAAACTTGTAATAAAACAATGGCAGAACATAATTTTAAATAAATAGCAGCAGCCTAGACCTAAAACTTTTATTCGGTAAATCATCCTGTAATTTTCACGTAGCTTTAAATATATAGCTTCTGAAGCCTTGTTTATTTTGCATAATCCTCCCATCACAGAGTACCTTCACTTTTATATGCCTCCCATGACCTCTTGCTACCCGGAAGTAGATGGGTACCTACCTAACTATATAAAGTATGTCGGCACGGTAGGCGAGTAATTAGGTACCTACATTAGATCGAAATAGTTTCAGTTAAGTAAAGTGTTCGTTGGAAAAATTCTCTACTGTGTATTACATTTAATAATTTTTCGACTCAACGCTTTAACTGAAACTTTTTTATCTATGATCATGTTTTCGAGGTTTCCGAATCTGTCTGTTATTTTAACATAAAATTGGCCTATCTAAAAACAATACAATTCGTTCATTTGGATGAACAGGGTACCTATTAACTCAAGATTTACGATTTTTGACTAAAAACTAGAGTCCTAAAAAACATGCGGTGGCATGACAATATCACAATGACAACAAAAACATTGTCAATACAGTAAGTTTGAAAAATATACTTATGTGAGAGAAATAATAAATAATAAATACAAAATGTATCTATGTATCTTTGGATCAATAAACGTTTTGTTATTATTATTTATTATTATTAAATGGAAATCAAGAATACAAGAATTTTCTTACTGCGGACGTTTGAGGTAATGTTTTTAGTGAGATGATGGAGCGGCCCTAGTGTCCGTAACACAGGTTAATTCCTAGCACGGAACTGGGTTTTGCTCCGCTATCCATTATGACATTACTAACTCTCACTCGTGATGTAGTATTTAAGTTAACCTGTACTCAAAGTTTTGAAAATAAAGATTTTATTTATTATTTTTTATTTATTTATTAAATGGAAATAATATTGATTTGAAAACTTCAAATCGCTCTCATATATAATATACCTAGGCTTTTTTGAGTTTATACCATGTTCGTCTGGACCAATTAAATATCGATTAAATTTTTGTGTCTTTTTTGTGTTTTTGTGTTTTTTGTGGTTCACACGTCATCTCATGACTTCATGAGTACCTACATAAATATGTGTTGTGTTTACCTATCCGGTTAGGTATTTATAGATAAGAAAGAGTTAAATAGGTCACAAATATATTCCACCATCCTCGCTCGGTCACGAATATGTTGTCGACCTAGTTCTATTGATCAAAACTGTGTAATGTTATAGTTTACACAGACTGAATTTTTCAGCGAGGTTAAACGTTTTCAGGGATTATACTCTTGCAAATCAAAGGAAATAATATGAAGAATTTATTGATGTAGTACAAATTTCGACCCTGTATCACTCGAACGTAAACTCCTATTAGATCAAAATATTTGTATCTTGATTATTAATACTTATGATTATTTAATTTTTATCTGAGAGAATTTGTATTTTTTTATTTGCAGTTTTCATTGTTTTTGGAATCATAACAATGAAAACTGCAAAAAAATAATGTGAAAAAGCCGTGTATAATTTGAGATTTTTATGACGGCACTATTCGGACCAACTGTATAATAAAAAACTGGCCAAGTGCCTGTCGGACTTCGCACATTTAGGGTTCCGTACCAAATCTGATTTATCAATATATTGGTATTTGTTAGTCATACAGGGTGATTGGAAGATGGGTGCAAAGCTTTATGCCATGATTGTCTTAGACGAAGTCTTACCATTTTTTTTAACCAAATTTTTGGGTTTTTTCTTTCGAAAACTCCCAAAATTTTAACTAAACTGCTTATTTATGGCCAAATTGAATGATAAATGAATTCATTTTTATTTTATTAAATTAAATTAATGTGTAAGCAATCTAGCAAAACATGTCTTAGGCCTCTGTGTCGTTAGACATTTTTTTTACAGACGTTTATAGTTCATAAAAATTATAAAAATTCATAAATACTTTTTGTACGCCTTACTTTAAAAAAAACGGAGGGTGTTTTTTTTCTTTTCAAAACTTTTTGAAAACATTCTTGATAGTCGCACTTTCTTTTGAGGTATCATTTACGTGGATATCTTACAAATTATTGAAATTAGGACCTACAAACCAATTTGAGGGAGAAATTTTAAATTTTAGGCAGACTAATTATAGGACTAAAACATGTTTTGCTAGATTGCTTACACATTACTTTAATTAAATAAAATAAAAATGAATTAATTTATCATTCAATTTGACCATAAATAAACAGTTTAGTTAAAATTTTGGGAATTTCCGATATAAATCACAAAAATGAGGTTAAAATACGGAACACTAAAAATTTTAAGACTTTGTCCAACCATGGCTTAAATAAATAAATAATAAATAAATAAATATCCTTGGACATTTCACACAACGCCATCTAGTCCCAAGCTAAGCAATGGTAAATGGTTCTAAATTGTCTGTACTATCTTCGCCTTAAGGCTGCTCCTCCCTAAAATACGGCGAAACTAAGTAACTTTGTAACCATATTTTACAGTAATTATAGCATCTTTCTGATAGCAAAAAATACACAGTAATCTACAATAGATAAGAAGTGATTTCATGTGTCCTGAAATCTATTTTAGTTTGTAGAACTAAGGAAAAAAAAAACCTAAATCCAGGTCTATTTCGGTCTATTTTTTCGAGTTGTTACCATATTACTCCTACAGTTTTCATTAAAAGTGTTCATAAATTTATACAGTTCTTTACAAACTAATAAGGAATGATTTCTTGTCATTACTTTTTTAGTTTAATCAACAGATTTTTTGCAAATCGATAATTACTTCATATTTTGCAAGCGTTGCGTTGTGTCATCGCGCTTCTCTTTCTTTTCTATGCAGTCCGACAGTGACCGCGCTTTTTGCGACGGACAAGCCTTAACGCTTTGCACCCATCTTCGAATCGCCCTGTATATACGTAATAATAAACATTATCACAAAAAGATAATGATGATTTCAAGTTCATATGTCAATGGGAAGTTAAAAAAATGTTCGGAACATATTTCCTTTGTTTTCCAATATTTTTTAAAGCAAAAAATACAGTAGGTATTTGTCTACTGAACGAGATCTAAACAATGACACCCCATTCGATGGCGTAGGTAATTTTTTTTTAGTGCCTCCTTTAGCTATATATGGGACCTTCCTTAGAAACATTTTAAAATATTTTTTGACAATTTGTATGGCTTTGGGTCAACAAAATGGTTATAGGTACTGTGAAAATTTGAAGTCTGTAGCTCCAACCGTGTGGCTGTAAAACCTGTGTGACAGACGACGGACAGACGGACGTGACTGACAGCAAATGGCTCGGTTTGGACTATTCGGGTACGGAACCCTAAAAAATAAAATGATGTTCGTTGGTAAGCGTACCTATCCTATAGCTTGACAAGCAACGGCTGGAGCGATTTGGCTATTTATTGTTTTAAAATGTTCCGTATGAGCGTAATACATAGTTCGAATCACGATCTTACGGACAAAAAAAATTGAAAAGTTGCCGGAAAAATTGGTGCATTTTCTATGGAATTTTTTTATGAATTATGTATTTATCTACTTAATGAAATTGGACAAGAATCTGGCAATAAATATTCGGCTCAGCTAGAAATTCATTTAAAGTTAGGCCCTATATAAAATCACAGTGTTTACAAATGTCAGGTCAGCCGTGATGCGCGTCAATTATGTAGGTTACTGGGTCTAATCTAATGTAGGGTTTTTTTAATTTGTCCAGTCTGAGTCAGATGGCATCACAATCGGCAACGC
Organism: Cosmia trapezina; assembly: GCA_905163495.3. Classification (NCBI taxonomy): domain Eukaryota; kingdom Metazoa; phylum Arthropoda; class Insecta; order Lepidoptera; family Noctuidae; genus Cosmia; species Cosmia trapezina. The sequence continues at coordinate 14,718,693 of LR991038.1, forward strand.
GACCTCAGTTGTTATTTTATCAAACGTTAGCTCTAATTGGGTCACGGTCGACCAGTGCCTTCGACGCATTATGTTCATCATCACTAGAATGAGCTTATTGACTCCTACTTCATTTTTATGGTTATGTACCTCAAAAGGAAATAACGGAACCCTTACAGGATCACTTCGTTGTCTGTCTGTCTGTCTGTCTATCTGTACCTATGTCAGTCTATCTGTCTGTCAGTCTGTTATGGCCCTTTGTCTCAGGAAAGCGTGGAGGTATCAAATTGAAATGAATATCAAATAGGTACGTAAGTCTATGATCCCTTGGAGTTCTGAAAAAATCAACCTTCTAAGAATAGAATAGAATAGAAATAAAATATACGGCCAATTTTATGCGACATATTTTGATAAGTACTAGCAAGTAAATCAAAACCTATACGGCACTTCCCGTTACGGTTGACCTAGCATCATGTTTGGCAAGAATCAAGTTTTCACAGCACAAGTAAAGGAAAAAGTCCGAAATTGTAAATTTGTAATTCTATCACATAAAAAAATATTTTCAAGTCTGTCAGTCCGTCAATACCCTTTTTCTCAGGAACGCGAGGAGGTAAGTATCATGTTGAAATTAATATCAAATACGTATTTGGAAGCTTGATTCAAAGCAAGCAAGCTCCTAAGTCAACGCAATAAAAAATACGGCCATCTAAGCGACATATTTTGATACTCGCAAGTAAATCAAAACCTATAAGGTACCTACTTTCCGTTGACCTAGAATAATTTAATTTGGCAAAAAAGCAAGGTCTCACAGCACCACTAAAGGAAAAAATGTGCATATGGACTGAGGACCCGTTTTTTGAACCGTTGCGAAACGAAATAAGACTTATAGGGGATTTAGTTAAAAATAGTAAAAACTTAAAGCAAAGGTCCATAAATGTCTTAAACGTGAATTAAAACTTTTACGATTAAATAACTTGGGCCCTCAATCCAGACGCTTCCATAAAGTGGCATAGTCTGAATCTCAGTAAGTACTATATCTGGGTTAATAATTTTTATTTAGGAATTTAGTTAAGAATTTCTTAAATATTTTAAGAAATTCCCAAGTCTGTAGAATATGACATTACAGATTTATGGCGATATATCTAGGGCCCTCAGTTCATTATTGTTTGTACTGAGGAATCTGCAAAACATGAATTTATCTGAAGAAATACATAAATACGACTTTAACATATTTTACTTAGACACATGGGTAAATTAGTCAAAAAGAAATAATGATACAAAAGTTAATTGTTAAGGAGTAAATGAAAATCGAATTTTACTAAAACGTCTGAACTGAGAGCCCAATATTTTCGGCTTTATTGACTAGGCTCGATCTCATAGATGAACACAAATTAGAATAAGATTTTTAACAATTTCTTAACTAAATTGTAACATATCGTCCGTCCTTCTAAATATTATACTTTAAAAGAAAATTGATTTTTAACTTTTTATATGAGAAAAATTAGTAGGGTGACCATAATGTTCATAGTAAGTACCTGTACATTTTGTAAAGCGCGGTCGGAAAGTCATAATATTTGCAGCTAAAAGTATTATACAACGTGCCGCTGCTTTGAAGACATTAATTTGACGTATACGGTTTCGCGTCTTCGTTTTGTAAAGATATTTTAATTTAATTAAACTTTATTATTTATTGATTTATTTACAATTTTCTAAAATAGCATCTTGGAGCAACCTGTAGCGTAGAAATTAAAACGAACGGGAAAGAAATGGTCACGCCACTCGAGTTTTTCTATGGGGGTTGTGCAAAAGAAATCATTCATGAAGCTACTCACAGCTGGGTCAGAACATTATAGACACACGATGAACCAAAAAAGGGTCAAAGTCAAAGACCTTACCAGCTGACATAAAACAATAGCTTCATGAATGAGTCTTTTGCCCAGAGTGATCCTAATTTTGGTTATTATTTTATTATTTAGTTTGTTTGAATTTTTATTTTCAATTAATTAATTATTTTATCTTATTATATTTTTTATGATTACTGGCCACCAGCACTACTTGTGTCTTTAGTCAATGTCGTAATTACGGGAACACGTTGTATACCTACATTTACATTTTTTTTTTAAATATATCTATACTTTGAATTTATTTACTTTAGGCAACTAGGGCCGTTGCTCTCTTATATCTATGGTGTTCAACCTCATAAATTAACGCAAATTAGAATAAGATTTTTCTTTACTTTGTACAAATAGCTTTCTTATATATAACTGTATAGTCTCATTCATTACTTCTCATTCATTTATTTAATTTTTAATAATATTTAATTTTTATGATTGACGTTAATTGGAATGAACTTTAATATTCTTTAAATTTAGTTTTCAATTTTAATTAATTTATTTAATTATGTAATTTTATTAACTATTTTACTTTGGACATTAGCTTGAATTAATTTTAATAATTTTTAATTTAGTTTTTTACAATTTGATATTATATAACTACAGGACCCCTATTTCAATATTTTTGTTTAAGTGTTTGTGTCTTTTTGTATGTTTATCTTTGGTTACTAACATAGTTTTCTAAGTATACCCACTAACATAAATATGGATCTCTGTGTCTGAATTAAATAAATAAATAAAATAAAATAAATAAATTACTGTAAATAATATTAAGTTGTAAATTTTCATCATTGTAATTTGATCATTAATTATAACATCATAGTAATATATTGATCCTATACACCGTCCTATCCTAAATCCCGTTTTAATTAACTAATCAAAATTTTTTTTTTTTTCTTTATTAATAAGAACTTAAGTAGTTCTTAATAATTGATTACAATCTAGCCTAATAGACTAATAAGCAATTTAACTCTAACTTATTATTTTACGTGAAACATTTTGTTATAACTAAGAATAGTGTCAATTTGCACTTTTACACAATTCCGTAGCACTTTCTTAGAGTCTGATAATATTGATAAAACACTTTGTTCATGTGTCACACGTATAGCACAGCATTACTATTATTCATTCACGCACTACACTAACTCAAATGGTTTAGTTCTCTTTAGCCTACGCACTATGTCCGTGTTGTCTAGCAGCTGTATTGCCTCGACATTCACATGTCGGTGAAGTCTGTGTTCGTGGGCTTCAGCAAATTTTTGGATGATGGTGGTGACGAGTTCCATTTTAAGGATGGATATTATTTTGATTAAACTAATCAAAATAATATCTTCGTTTCCCTACCTTTGTTCCTACTAAACTAAACGTGACATTGGCTAAATGCACAAACCGTGCGAAGCCAAAAGGAAGACAAAAAAAAGAATAAGATTTTCGATTTCGATTTTAGAACGGACGATCCGTTCTTCTAAATGTCATACTTTAAGAGAAAATTGATTTTCAACTTTTTCTAGGAGGAAATTTTGTAGGGCAGATACGATTTGGTACTTTTATGAACTGATCAGTATATACCCTCATACAAGCTATTTTTAAGCGAATAAGTAAATATTTGTTGCTTGGACTGTCATAAGCGATTGTATTTTGTGTGGTGCAATAATTAAATAGTGCAGAAAATATTAATAATATCAGTGTTTCCATTTTGTGATATCGAAGTAAGTACCTAGATCACTTTAATATTGCCTATTTCATTTGAAGAATAACATGTCATGATTATCTCAATTTAATTTTTTTCGAGGTCAGAAATTTACGTGTAAAGTCCACCATATTAAATATAGGAAGAATGTATGTAGCCTATGTTACACGGACCATTATTACAAATCTATCGATACTTCATTCATCAAAATCCGTTCAGTAATTTAGGCGCTACGGTGGAACACACGTAAATATATACTTATATACATACTTACATACTTAAATAGACTGCTAAAATAATAACCCTTCCTTTTTGGTTTGCCGTAGTCGGGTAAAAATACATACTTATATACATACTTACATACATACAAACATACATACATAGACTGCTAAAATCATAACCCTTCCTTTTGGCTTTGCCGTAGTCGGGTAAAAATAACTTCGCTCACTCGCAATTTTGTATTTTTAGGATATAAGACTATTTTAAGGTTACATTTATGTGAAGTAAATGGTTTTTTATAATTATACCGATCGTGTTTTATTTATCAGAATGAATTTGATTGATTTGCGCATTGTGACGTCTCTGGTGCTACAGTGATCCATAGATACGATGACTACTTCTAAGTATAACATACTACTGGTCGGTTAGTTTGCCTTTAATTTTATGCAAACACTGTTAAAGCTAAATAAATGTTTTTTTTTTATTTGCTCTAGGCAACTAAAAGAAAGAAAATAAAATTGTAAATAGTAGGTACCTATATAATACTTTTAGCTGCAAATATTATGACTTTTCGACCGCGCTTTACAAAATGTACAGGTACTTACTATGAACATTATGGTCACCCTACTAATTTTTCTCATATAAAAAGTTAAAAATCAATTTTCTTTTAAAGTATAATATTTAGAAGGACGGACGATATGTTACAATTTAGTTAAGAAATTGTTAAAAATCTTATTCTAATTTGTGTTCATCTATGAGGTCGAGCCTAGTCAATAAAGCCGAAAATATTGGGCTCTCAGTTCAGACGTTTTAGTAAAATTCGATTTTCATTTACTTCTTAACAATTTACTTTTGTGTCATTATTTCTTTTTAACTAATTCACCCATGTGTCTAAGTAAAATATGTTAAAGTCGTATTTATGTATTTCTTCAGATAAATTCATGTTTTGCAGATTCCTCAGTACAAACAATAATGAATTGAGGGCCCTAGATATATCGCCATAAATCTGTAATGTCATATTCTACAGAATTGGGAATTTCTTAAAATATTTAAGAAATTCTTAACTAAATTCCTAAATAAAAATTATTAACCCAGATAAAGTACTTACTGAGATTCAGACTATGCCACTTTATGGAAGCGTCTGGATTGAGGGCCCAAGTTATTTAATCGTAAAAGTTTTAATTCACGTTTAAGAAATTTATGGACCTTTGCTTTAAGTTTTTACTATTTTTAACTAAATCCCCTATAAGTCTTATTTCGTTTCGCCACGGTTCAAAAAACGGGCCCTCAGTCCATATGCACATAAGGAAAAAGTCCAAAAATTGTTAATTTGTAATTTTATCATCTATAAAAAAATTTTTTGGGATTGCAATGTTAAGTTTGTTTTTGGGATAAATTCTTTTCAACCTGCGGATGTGCGTGGTCCGACACGCACTTGGCCGGTTTTTGATAATAATAGTACCATAGGTAATCCTTGTTTTGTGACACATAGGTATACCTAATAGTAGGTAACCTACCTAGATTTTAATTAGGCAAAAACGTGACTGTCTAACTATAGATATAATACCTAATCAAGCGTCGTCTTTGTAGGTACCTACTCAGCTCAGTCACTAATTAGATAATAATAATAAATAATAAAATCTTTATTACACTTCGAAGTCACAAACATCTGTGTAGCCCTGACTCTTGTACTAGGAGTTCCTGTATCACAAGAGCCAGACCTCTCAATTTACAGGGAATATGATGTACAAGCGAGATAGATTACAGTTATGGCATGCATTGACAGGTACATTTACAAAATATATAAGAGAACAAAATAATAAAAAATAGTAAAATAAATAATGATAAAAGAGTTTAAAATAACAATGCGTTTTGTAAAAAGGGTGGGTGAGTGAAGGTGTGTGGGGGGTGTGTGCATGTGTGTGAGGTGTGTGCGTGTAAGGTGTGTATGGTGAATGTGACTGGGTATCATGTTATGCTGCCGAAAAGATTCTCTGTTTCCTCATAATCATAATTGTCTAGCCAGTGAATAATTATTTTTTTGAATTGGTAGTTGTTTAGCTGTTTAAGTTGTTTGATCCCTTTTTCTTGGCCGATTTTGTTATAGAGACGTGGGGCAACGTAGCAGTAGTGTTTGCTCGCGAAGACGCTTTTGGTACCTATGACTGGGCACCTGTCAACCCTCTTGGTTGAGATTGGCAGACTCGGGATGGCGTATCTTCGCAAGCATTCGTAAATGAAGATCTTACGGATGCTGAGTACTTTGGCTTTTTCGTATACCTCAGTCGTGGGCGTCCGGTATCTCAGAGAGAGAAGAACTTTTAGCACCACACGCTGTGCTCGCTCAAGCTCAATCATATGGGTCTTGCCTATATCATCCCCCAAGCGCAAATAGCATGTCCCAAGACACAGTGGCATAGGGCTTTATAGGTTAGTAACAAAAGTTAGGAACTGGCAACATGTCTCAGGGTTTTAAAAATATGGATCAGCTTGCGTACTCTTTTGGCGGTACCCGAAATATTAGGTCGGGGAAAAAGTTCCTTCGTATTTTATATACAAATTCAAGACATTTTTTTTTTTCATAGTTTATTATTTAGTTATGAATATGTGTGTCATAACATTTCCGGATTGAAAACGCTTAAACGAAATTTGTGCTAATCTCACAGACACTGCACTAGGTCCATAAACATCGCAAATTTTTTTTGCGGCTTCCGTTGCATTATTACCTTTTTTGGAGTAAAATTTTAAAATGTATCGAATTTCTTCATTAGATTCACTCATCTTGACAGTACGAAAAACAAATGAAAATCACACATTTTCCTAATTTGAATTTGGAATTATGTTCTTTAAAATTTAAACTTTCAATGATACCAAAACCAGCCAGATACAAATAGTATAGCCAAAGAGATTTTATTACAAGTTCATAAACACTATAATACGAAAAAACTTTTCCCCGACCTATTATGTAGTGACCATTTAAGATTGTCGTCAACAATATAATTATATAGTTACCCGTTAGACTAGAAAGCTCGGATGCGCCGTATTAGGGCCACTAACCAACAAGCATCTCCCGCAGGAAAATAAAAAGAATGGGTAGTAAGTCAACCCGTAGGTACTATAGCCCTGGAACAACCCATTGTTTCCGTCACGCCGCGCCGGTGACGATGTAAAACAAACCGTTCCACAACAAGCCCGGTTCTGGCAGCCTGACTTCAGGTTTATAATATGGATTGCAATAATAGTTTTGCTTTGTATATGTACCTACTTATTAAGGCGGCTACACACCTGCCGCAAGGGCTGTCTTGGGTTAAAAGCGCGGATGGGGCAATCTAGGAGACTCTTCTTCTTTTACAGACGCTTTCTTGCCACTTCACTGCAGCCGTCACTATTATTACATTCGAGTCCACTCACTTTTCATAGAGTCGTAGGTATGCCATGCCGCCATCCATTTTTCTAGTGGACCCTACAGGAATAATAAAAAATATAGCTACCTACCTAAAACTTAAGACAAATACATACTTCCCTACCTAAAATCGATCGCTCTGATCCCGTGACAGTGGTGCGAAATGTGCATGCAAAATAATTATTTTAATTTCTGATTTATTTAAATTCACCGCAAAAACCATGTTATTTTTTTTTATTAAAGCTATATTTTTGTAACAGGTGTCGAGTGTCCATTTACATACTTTTTTGTACTTGATCGTCGCTCATAATTTACCGGCAAAGGGCGAGTCGGATTTGCGCACCCTAAGTTCTGTAGGTGTACCTACCTTAGTAGGAAAAATATTTATCAAATTTTCAGACGAGTACCTACCTTAGCTGTAAATTTTATTTTCATCACTGATGCTCTGAAAGTAGCTAGTACTTAACTCAAAATGCGTGTTGTAAATTCGATTTACCACACATGGGAGGTAAGTAAAGAAAATTGAACGAGGCATCCTGACATTCACCAACTATTTTTTTCCAGTCTGCCACTTGGAGAGTCGTCATATGTTTTTAAATAAGCATCTCTTTTTAGGGTTCCGTACCTCAAAAGGAAAAAACGGAACCCTTATAGGATCTCTCATGCGTCTGTCTGTCCGTCTGTCACAGCCAATTTGCTCCGAATCTAATGGACCGATAAGTTTTTTGGTACACATGGATTTCTGTGACCAAACACGTACCTACGGCTAAAGTAAATAAATGAATTTTGAATAGGGGGTCACTTTTAGGGGGCAAATAGGAAAATAAAAATAAAAGTTTTGAAAACTGTACCGTGTGACATATCAAATGAAAGGGCTTACTATGAGGGTCTAAAATATATATTTTGTATAATTTTAAAATGAATTATTTTAAAGTTATTTAAGAAAATAGACGAAAATTGACCATTCCCCCCCCCCCTTATCTCAAAAACTACTTAGCCTAAAATTTTGAACAAAATACAGAAAATATTTCTTTATTTGTAGATTACAGGAAATACTATAAGAAGTCTGTGGTCTCAAAATAACATGGTAAATCTCTCAATATTGTGAGTACAAACTTACATTTACAGTTGGAATGTATGGGAGAGCATGTATTTCAACTACAATGTTTAGTTTGTTCTTGGGATAAATTCATCTCAACTACGGAACCCTTCATTGTGCGTGGTTCGACACGCAATTGGCCGGTTTTTTTGATATTCGAGGTACCTAACAGATTTTCTACGACTGCCTTTGCCTTTAATTTTACTGATTCCAGCGTCAAATCCAAAGGATCTGGGACACTTGCGCGAAAGACATTTCGGCGAAAGACACTTGCGCGAAAAGACATTTCCGCAAATTGGCATTTGCGCGAGCGGACTTTTGCGCGAAGGGACACTTACGCGAAAGGCACTTGCGCGACAAGACATTTCCGCGACTGGACTTTTGACGCGAATGTACTTTTGCGCGTGTTAGATTTGATATATTTATATATAACTATAACTATCTATAAGTGTGTATAAACAATAAATAATTAATAAACATCCTGACATTCAAGGTTTTCTATTTGTGTAGTATCTATATACACTTATAGTTATATATTATATCAAATCTAACACGCGCAAGTACGTTTGCGCGCAAGACACTTGCGCGAAGGACACTTGCGCGAATCCGCATGCGGGAAAGACACTTGCGCGATTCTACTTGCGCGAATCTACTTGCGCGACAGGATAGTTGCGCAAAAAAGTTGCGGAAATGAGATTTCTTCATAATATCACGCCTGTATTGTTTCAAAGGGTTGGGCATGCATGTACCTACAGTAATTTTTTTTATTCTTTATTTATGTATACAGAAAAATACATTTGAGTGCGTGAAAGAAAAAAAAAACTTAAGAAAGTAAGTAGTTACTTTCTTAAGTTTTTTTTTTCTTTCACGCGGTATATGAGATAAAACGTATTAATCATGTGTGGTGTTCAATCGGTGAGAAAAGTATTCACAAAGAAATTGCTCATCTCACGGGAACACTAAATTTTTTCGGGATATAAAGTAATCTATGTGTTAATCCAGGGTGTCAGCTCCTTCCACAACAAATTTCATCAAAATCGGTCGAGCCGTTTGTGTTTGAAAGAGTAGCAAATATATTTGAATTCCTTGCTCATCACGGGAACACTATATTTTTCGAGATATAAAGTGACCTATGTATTAATCCAAGGTGTCAGCTACTCCCTCACCAAATTTCATCAAAATCGGTCGAGCCGTTTGAGTTTGAAAGAGTAGCAAATATATTTGAATTCCTTGCTCATCACGGGAACACTATATTTTTCGAGATATAAAGTGACCTATGTATTAATCCAAGTTGTCAGCTACTCCGTCACCAAATTTCATCAAAATCGGTCGAGCCGTTTGAGTTTGAAAGAGTAGCAAATACATTTGAATTCCTTGCTCATCCCACGGGAACACTATATTTTTTCGGGATATGAAGTGGCCTATGTGTTACCTAATCCAGGGTGTCAGCTACTTCCACACCAAATTTCATCAATTTTTATTTTAGTTTATTTTTTTTCGACATGGGAGACATTTTAGTGGTATTTGAGATCGCTGAAAACGATAGTGGTGTCAAAATGAAAATCCAAGATGGCGGCTGCAAAAATTTTCAAATTTTTCGTCATCGGTGTCATTTTCATGGTTTTTGAGGTCGCTGAAAACGATAGTAGGGTCAAATGAAAACCCAAGATATCAATTCTAAAACGGAAAGATAACCAGAACAACTCTTTGTTACAGAATGACGTCGCCAGCTATTACAAAATCGCCAGAAAACCAGAAGGCCGAGAAGAAATCGCCGACGAATTCGGCGCGCACTCCAGAGCGAGCGCCTTCCCGCGTTGAAACCACTACTGCCACTGCCTGCGGCTCAACGGCCGATCAACCACAATCAGAGACTTTCAGCTGGCTACGAATTTTTAAACTAGCAGATCTGATGATGAAACAAGGCTGCTAAATATTTGTAACAAGTAGAAGTTAACGGCTAGCAATAATTTGTTACACGCTTTAGGAATAGAGAGCTAATGTAGTTCGTCATTAAAGAAATGTTACTTGTTATTCAGTGCAATAAAAATAAATTATTATTATTTATTGTTGTTAAACATGAACAATTATTGTCTTAGTGTAATAAATGAATAGACTTGTCTTGCTTGCTGAAATACCAGTCCCGATGAGCTAGTGACGTCCAATACAAAAACAATTTTTATTTGTCTCTCCTCCCTTGCCAAATCGTCGCTAATCTAAGTGACGTAACTGATTTGAAGAAAATTTTACAGGGCAAGCTACTTTTCTTTTTTTTTTTGTAAACTGTAGATATATGGGTCTCGATTTTTGCATTATCATGGGGACCGTAAGGTATAGGTACAGATTTGCCGATTAGACAGATCGATTCGACTTGGAAAATGTATCAAATTACTACAGTTAGGTCGGCTATCGGCTTAGTCCAAAATGTCAGATACGTCAGTTAGTTAAATTAGCGACGAATGACTCAGGCTGCCTGGACAAATCTTCAAAATAGCTCGCAGTTAATTAAGTCAATAGCACTTTATGTGACGGCTAAACACCCTTATTTCAGAATTTGTGACGCTACAGAATCTTAGATAATCGATCGAAAACGTGTCCAGCCAGCTTGAAAAACCACTTTTCGCTGGTCTCTCAATCGCGGTACCTAACGGAAGTGATTTTGACGACTTTTTGCATATCAACGGGATGACAGGCATCGAGCTAAAAGCTTCCGACGTACAGCGGTTAAAGGTCATAGCACACATATCAACTCGGAAAGTGATCGTCTCCGTATCGCCTTACGCTGCACCGCAGGCGTCAACCTAACGTAAGCACGTAACCAAAGCGGACCAGCAGCTCCGATACGTCGACTCGGCTACAGCTAGGCGACGCCGACGCCGCGATTACCTACCTCAAAAGCAGATATTGAAAATTTAAGAAATTAAGAGTAAAAAGTTCATGATCAATATTATACGAACTAGAAAAATTAGGTGCAATAGGTTACAAAAAATGAACACTGTGAGAATAGTGTGCTGCAGGCAGGCCATAGAAAAGTGCAACTTATTATTAAAAAAAAAACAATCCTTATTACATTTTAATGCATAAAACAATTCTATTTCAATTTCCAAGTACATACATCTGTCGGTCTGACATTCGTCATATTAATTACTCCAGTCCATCGAAATAAAAAAAAATCGTTTGGCAGAATCGCTATCGCATATCATTACAATAAAAAAAAACAGTAATGGTCATCGATTTTGGTTGCGGCTACTGAGACACTACTTATTAACCGACTTCCAAAAGGAGGAGGTTCTCAATTCGTCGAAATCTTTTTTTTTTTTTTTTTTTTTTTTTTTTTTTCATACATTGTCCACGGGCGTAGTGTCACAAGTAGTCACAACGCATGGTATTTTGCGTAAAAACTTGAATGTGTCCGTAAAAAAATGTGTAGTGACAGTACGAAAGTCTTAATTATACCTGTGGTGACAGTTCAACATGCCGTTCTTTATGATAGTACGGAAAATCGGTCGTCGTGCGGCGTTCTGTATGACTTTTAGCTACCTAGTCGCCTGTGGCTGTTACTGTCCACCAACGCAACTTGTTAAGATTTGGGTATTTTCTTGTGGTTTATAATATTTTGAATAATATTTTTCACATGTAACAACTAAATATATACCTACACATGAATGCAATAAAGAATTTGAGTTAGAGTTTGAGTTTGATTTTAAATCGTATTCACATGTATGTGTGATATTATGTAAAAAGTAAAAATGTTAAAACACACACATTTACAGACTTGGATTTTATAGAGGTAAATTAATAAACTTGCGTGCTAAAGATGACAGAGTTTTTATGCAACTCTCTTAATTAACCCATAAGATTTGATGGGTAGCATAGTACATTTTACATAATCAATTTAGGGTGTCGTATAGCGACTCCACTAATGAGCTAACGGAGGTTCGTGTGTTCGGGTCCAATTGGGAACGCTTCCGAACTATACGGTTGAAGAAACAAACTAACACTCACAAAAAAAATCATCGTCCATGTTAATAAAACTCCTTAGTCATCCCTCGTTTTTTTCGTGAGGTGTTGAAAATTTGGGTAAATTTTTTAACCGACTTCTAAAAAAGGAGGAGGTTCTCAATTCGGATGTTGTATTTTTTTTTTTTTATGTTTGTTCGCGCATAACTCCGTCGCTTGCCAACCGATTTGAAAAATATTTTTTTTGTTGGAAAGGGTATACTTCCCAAATGGTCCCATTTTTGTCAAAATCCAGTTCTGATGATGGGATCCTGGAGAAATCGAAGGAACTCTTCAAATATTATAGGCACACCTATAGCGATTTGGGTATTTTTTATAGTAGCTCGTGCATTTGCTCTCGGAAAGCACCAGTTGGTGAAGTGGAACTGATGATGAAGACCACAGATGGCTACCGGAACTACTCAATGATAAATATTTCACGGGTTGCGATTCGATTACTTTAATATGGTTGCTAAACAATTTCCGCTCGTCACACAATGCGTGTGGTGAGTGGTTGTTGAGGAGTTCTCCTGGTTCTTACCAGCAGAACTCCTCAACAATTAACGTCCCAGCATCGGGAAAAGCAATATTTTGTAGCATGTGATGAGCAACTAAAATACAGATCCAAAGAAAGCGACTTCCGAAATCAAAGTTATTTTTCACTTTGTAGTGATTTTTGGAAGTCAGTTTTTTTTTTGTTAAAAAGTTTTATTCATGCCCTAGGCAACACTTAACAGTTATTGTGTCAAATTCAATGTCACATTGTTGTTTTTTGAACGCAAAAACGGCTGCACGGATTTAGATGAAAGGCACACAGATAGTTTATAACCTGGATTAACACATAGAAAATTTTTATACCGGTAGTAGGTTCCATTGGGATAATATTCGACATCCACGCGGGCGATATATTAGGTAGGTACATAGACATAGATAAAAGTTTCGATAACTCAACGCCTGAATGGATTTGGATAAAATTTGGTAGGTAGATAGATTAGGACCTGGATTAACAAAATTATCATAGTTTAGCAAAATTTAACCTTTTCACCGCCACGGAAATCAATACAAGTTCCCGATTTTCGTGCCACCAGCGCCACGACTTCATTAGAAGCTCTTCGTTTTAACTATGTTATAAAATTGAATTTACTGTATTTAACAGGTTTTTTTTTTCATTTTATTATTTAAAAGCACTGTCTAATACCCTGTTTTTTTTATTTTGGCTCCACTGTACTATCACACCCGCGCGTCCGAAACTTCACATTGGTGAATCATTTGGGTTAGGTTAGGTTAGGTTAGAACAGTGACCCTTAACGCGCGACGGCGAGCGAGCGAAGCGACCGGTGCCGCGGCAGCGGCCGCCGAGCGCCATATCCCCTCTATTTTTGGTGAACCAGTTGGGTTAGATGAGGCGGTAAATGTCTCGTATATTAGACGATGAAAGCCTCAGGGTCATTGACCTTGATTTCAAGGTCAATGGTACTCGTACTGTAATTTTTTTTTTGTTTTTCGGCGTCTATTATTTTGTGCACTTTGTTGTTTTCAATAATACACTAAAAAGGGTCTATTGTACCCAAAAAAAATAGCTAGTATATAAAATCGCCAGGTGCGTTTGTAAAGTGGTTCCTTTATTTTTCCTCACAGAAGAAGCCCTTATTGTCTTAAAATTGGCAAAAACAAAAACTCCGAACATTTTTAATATCCCCAGAACGCCAAGGACTTTATTTAGAGTCGGCCAGTGATGAGACGCGAAAGTTAGCACTGTTTGATTTCACATGTTGAAATATTTAGAAATATTATTATTATCGAAAACAATTTGAGGTCAGTAAAATATGAACTTAGATAACTACTTTATAACAAAGAGAAAATTTATCAATTTCGACCTTCAAATGGGTGCCGATTCGGAATTAAATAGTTGTTATTGTTTACCAATCTTTGTCGATAATTATATTCCCATCTCTACAAAACAGTTACTTGTCAGTGCCCCAAGCGCCACGGACTTCTATAGAAGTCGTTGTGTGACGTCATAAGCGTCCGGATGTCAAGGTCCCTTTGGCATAGTGCAGCACTAAACGGGTGAGCGCGCACGCATCTTTCTTTCCAACAATAACGATGAAAAAAAAATGTTGAGTTTCAGTTCTAAGTATGGGGAACCCCTAAAATTTATTGTTTTTTTTTTCTATTTTTGTGTGGAAATCTTAATGCGGTTCACAGAATACATCTACTTACCAAGTTTCAACAGTATAGTTCCTATAGTTTCGGAAAAAAGTGGCTGTGACATACGGACGGACAGACAGACAGACAGTCATGACGAATCCATAAGGGTTCCGTTTTTTGCCATTTTGCTACGGAACCCTAAAAAGTAAGAATTCAATAATTATGTGACATTTTCGGTGAGCCACAAACTAAGCGTCGCTTGTATCTTGTGGCTCAGGAGTGCGAATTTAATAAAGTTATAATGGTTACCTTACAGTTTGAGGATGTTAGATTACCTATCATAAACAAGAGCTAAGAGTTCAAATAAAATAAACCATTCGTGAGATTGAATACAAAATAAAAATAACAAAATAAAAGAAAGAACATAGACGACATCCCTAATCAGAATTGAATTTAACGTGCTCTTAGCGCCAAGGACTTGATATGAAGTCAACGGATGACGTCATGAAACAAATAGAGATGAGTACCACATTGCTTATAGCTTTAATTGAGTTATGCATTTGTTTCATTGATACTTATAATTTATACTGGTTTTTCTTACTATTCCTACCGTGAAATAAAACAAATATGAAAATATTTAATCAGTTTTTATTTATATCCATAAAATTATAAATAAAACATAACTTAACGTGTATAATTCTCATTCATCGATATGACGCTACCCTCATCACTACTGTTTACTATATACAGGGTGGCCGGAACATTGACGTCCAAAAATAAAATTTCGGTCCCTCGTATCGTGGGGTATTCGAATCACCCCCATGTATGTTCCGCGACTTTTCATAGTTTTCGAGTTATGAATTTTTTTCTGAATGTTTGAAAATTTTCGACCTGACCAACCTAAAAAAATTCAAAAAAAAAAGTAGAGGGTTTTATCGAGTTTCTTTTTTTGCAACTGAATTTTCATAAGTAGTACTTTTATGCATAAAATAATCAGCTTCGTAACTGTGATGAAAGTTATGAAAATGTTGATCTAAAGTGAAAAATTTACGTTCGGTAAATTATGACTTAAATTTTCAACTTCAAATTAAAAATCTAAACAGGTGACTTCATGGTTCTCAAGTAGGCTTCAAGAATGCGCCAGACTCTCAGCTTTCATAATCATTAAAAAACGTAGGACTTAATGGGGCTAACTTTGGCCTTAATCGGCCTTCAAAGACTGCGAGGTGGAAAATTCTTAAAATTAGCTATCTGATTAATATTTTTTTTTCCATTTTCTCGCTCCTAAGGTTATTTAGTTTGCTAACCAAAAATGACTGCAGGAAAGCTAAGATTTAAACACGGAGATTTTTTTAAATGTTAGTTTAATGAATTTTGCGCGATCCGTTCTCGTGGACTATGGGTTGTAAACGAGGGTGCAACTCTTTTACCTGCAATAACAATCCACTCGAAGTGAGAGCTTCGACATTTCAACATCGCTTCAGCGTTAACTTGTGGTCTGGTATCCTCAATGGCGAACTAATTGGTCCGTTTGAACTGCCGTCCAGACTTGATGGAGAAACATACAAAAACTTTTTGGAAAATGAACTTCCATTGTTGCTGGCAGATGTGAATCTCGAACTCAGACGAACCATGGTGTTGCAAAATGACGGCGCCCCGTGTCACTATGCAACCCAGGTCCGAAATTACTTAGATGAAACATACCCCAACAGATGGATCGGACGCAGCGGACCAATTAGGTGGCCTCCACGCTCACCTGATCTCAACCCCATCGATTTCTTTATTTGGGGCTATTACAAGGAAATAGCATACGCCCGAGACTGTTCAAGTGAACAAGAGCTGAGGCAGTTGATTGCAGAAGCTGAACGTGTTGTGAGAGAGAACAGAGACGCTTTTAGACGATTGCCAGACAATTTCTTACGTAGGTGTAGAATGTGTATTGCTGCTGGTGGTGGCCACTTTGAAAACCTTTTGTAAATGTTAAAAATAAATTAAGTACTTTTTTCACATTATCATCTGTGTTTTATTCAAAACCACTTTTTACGTAAAACTTTTCTTACCCAACTCTGAAACTATTTGTTGGTTAGTTTTCAGTATTCTTATCATTAATTAACCTTAGGAACGAGAAAATAGCCAAAAAAAAATAATTACTCAGATGGGTAATTTTAAGAATTTTTCCACCTCGCTGTCTTTGAAGGCCGATTTTAAACAAAGTAGCCCTATTAAGTACTTCATTTTTTTTATGATTATGAAAGCTGAGAGTCTGGCGCATTCTTGAAGCCTACTTAGGAATTATGAAGTCACCTGTTAAGATTTTAAATTTAAAGTTGAAAATTTGAGTCATAATTTACCGAACGTAAATTTTTCACTTTAGATCAACATTTTCATAACTTTCATCACAGTTACGAAGCTGATTATTTTATGCATAAAAGTACTACTTATGAAAATTCAGTTGCAAAAAAAGAAACTCGATAAAACCCTCTACTTTTTTTTTGAATTTTTTTAGGTTGGTCAGGTCGAAAATTTTCAAACATTCAGAAAAAAATTCATAACTCGAAAACTATGAAAAGTCGCGGAACATACATGGGGGTGATTCGAATACCCCACGATACGAGGGACCGAAATTTTATTTTTGGACGTCAATGTTCCGGCCACCCTGTATTTCGTTATACATTTATAGCTTGGCTCTAGGCGAGGTATCGCGTTCTGTGTACGTTGGCGGTGAAAAGGTTAAGTACATAACTCACCTAACTACTCAAAATTATGAGATTTATATAGGGCTTAACAGCTATTACCTATGTCAAGATTATGTCCATATCATTAGTAGTACCAATTTTTGTTTTAAATGATTGTTTTGCTGTCGTTCCTACGTTCGTTGTTACATTGTTTCGAGGCTGCGTAATTCGGTGTGAAGTTTTTCGTTGTAACGTGCATTCGTTGTTCCGAGATTCGTTATGAAATGCTTTCGTTGTAATGATATTCGTTGTTGCGTGCTTTCGTCATTATGTTATTCGTTACTGCAAACTTTCGGCGCCGCGTTATTCGGCGTAGCATTTTTCGAGGTCACGTAGCGGACTCTGATGTTACATTGTTTCGAGGCTCCGTAATTCGGTGAGAAGTTTTTCCTTGTAACGTGCATTCGTTGTTCCGAGATTCGTTATGAAATGCTTGTGTGGCTGACACTGGCTTGAAAACCATCAGGGATTTTACTTTTGATAACACAAAGATTTAGTCGTTAATTAGTCGAAATTTGTCGCCAAATATCAGAATTTGTCGGTCACTGGTTCAGAAGTTATAAGGGGTCATTGGTGGCCGATCTGGAGAGAGTCTCCCCAGCTTGGCCACCTTTATATCTCAAAAACTAGGGCACCTAGCGAAGATCTGTTTTCTCCCAGATTTAGTCGCTAATTAGTCGCAAGTTTTCGCCAAGTCACAGATTTAGTCGGGTCTTAGTTTAGAAGATATAATGAGTTCAATTTTTAAGTATAGACCATGAGCTAGATCAAAGATTTTATCGTAAACTCTTGAACTATACTTCTAATCGATGGTACAATTATTGTACCATCGATTTTTAAATTTGCACCTCTAATAGTTTTTTAGTTATTTGACAAAAACAGTTCTGGCTGGCGTAACGTTACCGTAGCCAGAAGTTTTGTTTATTAATGGTTATATTGAAATAAATTTTAGCCAAATATTTAGTTCCTCAGACGAGGTAAATGTACCAACTTAATTTGTATTTGTATCTGTTATGGTTGCGAAGATATTCAAGATCCTGCTGCGGTAACGTTTACGTGTTTGCTGGATCTCTGAAACGGATAACCGCACTTTTATAGTATTTTGCACACGACTTCTTATGAGTTAGCTTGAATTTGTTCCTCATTAATAAAACAAAAAAATTGCACCGTTAAGGAGTTATTTAGGTAAATAGAAATATGCTTTAATCGATCCTAGCACTTCGAATAGAAGCTCTAAAGACTTACTTGCAATGTTATGTTATAGCTTATAACTGCCTTCAATTGTACCTGAAGTTTAATTTATTATCCTGTAAGCAATTAATAAATTATGATGAAATTTAAATTTACTTCGGGACATGATGCGCAGCGGTTTTTTAAACCACCGTTTAACCGATATTCTTGTAGATTTACGAAGTGAAAGTTATATCAATAATTAGTTCTTTTATTCAATTTTATGCCTGTACATTTTCAACGTAATCCACTCAATAATTAACGAGATAATCGAAAAATAGTCACTATGGTGTGTGTGACCGCGGTAACCCAGCCAAGTTTCGATGGTTAAAGAAAAGCGGGCGTTTAATACAATATGCTAACCTTCTGAAATTTACAGTATAATAGTCTTATAATTTTGGTACAGACGCGTACATTATGTTTTGAGTGAAAAATATAACTTTCTACCTAATAAATAATAATGAACTTTAAATTCAATAGTTTTATTTATTTATGTAGGTACCTATCTCAGCACGTAAGTACAGACTAGTCTTTATGAATCTATATTAATATTATAAATTCGAAAGTACGTCTATCTGTCTGTCTGTCTGTTACCTTTTCACGCCTAAACCACTGAACGGATCTTGAAAAAATTTGGCAAGGCTGACATGGCATCCTGGCGAAGGCTACTTTTTGCCTCAAAAATAATCCTACAGGGGGTGACATAGGGGATGAAAGTTTGTATGGGAAACCCAGCATTATTAGTGATAAGTATGAAAATTGAAATTTATGCTTTTGGTAGGAAATAAAATTAGAAAAATAGGGGTTGATTTTAAAATACACAAAAATGCACGGATTTCGTTAGAAATTATTACTTACAAGAAATAACTTTTGAACAAGTGGATACTCGGTCTAAAGTTTTTTTTTTATTAGAACGTGACTGGCATAGTAAATTTTAACTAAACAAAGTCCCCCCCACGACGCGTCTGTCTGTTTGTTTGAATGAGATAAACTCAAAAACTATTGAACGTATTTTTATACGGTTTTCACGTTTTCAGCAATGGACAGAGTGATTCAGTGTATATTCATTAGATTTTGTCTAAATTGGCTGAAATATGACGATGATTGTTGAAGATGTCTGAAAAATCATGCCGACTGGAAGCTTTAAGGCCACCATACACGGCAACGATATATCGTAAGGATTTGTGTTTGCACAGTTATATCGGACGGCTTTATGTTCTCCACATGTAAGTACGCTGAACGTATACATGTAGAGAGCATAGGGCCGTCCGAACGTACTACGTTCCCATGGAATACTTTCCATCATCCACGCGGGCGAAGCCGCGGGCAAAAGCTAGTACTTACAATAATCCTCTTATCTTACCCGTAGTGAGGTACCTAGGTACATTTATACCCTTTTTCAACCCAAGGGGTCGATATCGACCACTTTGGGAATCCCTGTTTTAGAGGGTGCTGAAAACGATACTGATGTCAATATGAAAATCCAAGATGGCGGCTGCGAAAATTTCCTAATTTTTCGTCATGGGTGTCGTTTCCATGGTTTTAGAAGGTGCTGAAAACGATACTGATGTCAAAATGAAAATCCAAGATGGCGGCTGCTAAAATGTCCTAATTTTTCGTCATGGGTGTCGTTTCCATGGTTTTAGAAGGTTCTGAAAACGATACTGATGTCAAAATGAAAATCCAAGATGGCGGCTGCTAAAATGTCCTAATTTTTCGTCATGGGTGTCGTTTCCATGGTTTTAGAAGGTGCTGAAAACGATACTGATGGCAAAATGAAAATCCAAGATGGCGGCTGCTAAAATTTCCAAATTTTTCGTCATGGGTGTCGTTTCCATGGTTTTAGAGGGTGTTGAAAACGATACTGATGTCAAATAGAAAATTGAAGATGGTGGCTGCGAAAATTAGGTATGTTTTTGTTTTAAATAATACGTGAGAAGGATCTTCTTTGCTGACGGGAGTAAAGAAACTAGCTACCCGTCTGTTACTTGGCCGGGCCGCATATATACAAAAAACACCAACTAAGCTTTGAGCACGGCCTCTGATTGGTTGATTGATAAACGCATGTAACATTATATAATCCCTTTGTTTTTTTGCTCCAGGATACTCGGTAAATGATCTGGAAGCTGAATTTAACAAAAAAACATGAATGTCAATAAGGTCTCAATTCGCTTGACACCATAGAAAGTGTCTAGATCATTATGCACATAATTTCTAAGGTCTCAAGCTAATTTCGACCTTATTGGCATTTTACAACCCCTTTGTTTTTTTGCTCCAGGATACTCGATAAATGATCTGGAAGCTGAATTTAACAAAAAAACATGAATGTCAATAAGGTCTAAATTCGCTTGACACCTGAGAAAGTGTCTAGATCTTTATGCACATCCTTTCTAGGGTGTCAAGCGAATTTAGACCTTATTGACATTCATGTTTTACTCCCGTCAGCAAAGAAGTTCCTTCTCACGTATTATTTAAAACAAAAACATACCTAATTTTCGCAGACGCCATCTTGAATTTTCTATTTGACACCAGTATCGTTTTCAGCACCCTCTAAAACCATAGAAACGACACCCATGACGAAAAATTAGGAAATTTTAGCAGCCATCTTGTATTTTCATTTTGACCTCATTATCGTTTTAAGTGTTTTTTTTTACCTCTAGCGTTTTACCCTTAAAAAAATTCACAAGTTCCATGATGGAACTAGTGATAAAAAATTCACCACTAGTTCCATTATTTTCAGATTCATTCAAAATGGAACTAGTGGCAATAAATAATTATCACTAGTTCCATCATGGAACAAATAATGGAACTAGTGGCAACGAAGCAGCACATCTATTTGCAAAAGTTCACTTCAACCCTGTTTACATTTAAAATGCTATAATAGTAAATTAGAAATTTGCCCTGTACACACAATAAGGTCTTATTTAAATGTTACAAAAAATATTAGAAAAGAAATAGATAACTTAATAATTACATACAAAAAAACCATACCATAGTGCCTCTTCTCTTGCTAAATGAGATAAAAGCTAGATGGATAAAAATTACATTGAGTGAGGCGGGTGTAGATACTTCTACTGGGTGTAATTTTAATCACCGTTATCCTCTTAAGGGGTCATTGAGTACAATGACCCCTTAAGAGGATAACGGTGATTAAAATTACACCCTGTATATTTACCGCGCACAGCACTAGACATGCTTCTACTTCAGCAGCAAGTAGGGCTGGTCTCAGCATAGATCTAATTAGAAAGACGGCAGGATGGTCAGGGACATCCTCAACCTTCGCTAGGTTTTATAATCGACCAGTAACAGAAGACCCCCTAGCTTTTAGTAATGCTTTTTGCAGTACTGTAAATAGAACCTAGTACCTAAATACCATGTGTTAATTCCTTAAGATAATGATAATGGTTTTGTAATCCCAAATAATAATGTTTTTCGATTACAACAGCCTTTCATTCACAACATAACTTTAAACATCTACTCTGTTAAATCGTCTCGGACAAGGAGAGAGTTTAAATTATGAAATTAAACGAACTTAACTGTAAGTGAAGTTCTATCTCAATTATACGAAGCTCCTTGTCCGAGACGGGACTCCCTCCCAATGTTAATTTTTACCCCCCTAATTAAGAAATCTTTGTTGTTCATGAAATGTACTTCAAACAAAATGAAGTTAACAGGTTCGTCCAGAAATACGCAGAGAGTTTTTTTGCTTTGGATGGGATCTTTAAATATTGTGAAGCGCCGGGGCATGATAGTCGTAGACTAAACTACTATGCCAAACTGTAACAAATCTACTTGCCTAGAGAAATAAAATAGGCTAAAGAATTAGATTTTAAACTATATTATTACTAAAAGATAAAAAATACAGACCGAATAGAAAAACACACTAACACACTCAGAGGATACTAATGTTTGTTTTCTTATTGGATTTGGTTAAGTGAACGTGTAAGCAGAATGTTTAGGAAGATGAATAGATTATTGAGTCGCTTCGTTATTTATAATGGTTGTATTCAATAACCCTCCTTTTGGGCTTGACACCAATCGGGTAAGTTTTTAGACGCAAGTCACTGATTTCCCGGACGAAGAATAATATTTTAAAGGAGATGTTTATCTTTAAGCTTCCGGAGCAGAACGCCAAATGCCAATAGTCAAAGCTTGAAGCGGCCAGAAACATACGTTGAAAAACCTCTTGAGTGCGTGTGGATTAATTTTATAAACGTAATTTAAGATACAGTGGCCATGCCAGTGTCAGTCACACAATTAGCGACCAATTTTTCATGTTGTCAAAATTAAAATCCCTGATGGTGGCTATGCCACTGTCAGTCACGCAATTAGCGACTAACTTTTCATGTTGTCAAAATTAAAATCCCCGATGGTGGCCATGCCAGTGTCAGTCACACAATTAGCGACTAATTTTTCATGTTGTCAAAATTAAAATCCCTGATGGTGGCCATGACACTTTCAGTCACACCATTATCAAAGCTTGGACATTTTGGGACTTGGACATTTTGGGAACTGGACATTTTGGGAATTGGACATGGGATTTGGACATTTTGACACCGTTAAACATTTTGAGAATTGTATATTTTGACCCTGAACGATAATTATGTTGAGTAAAGGTTGATTCTGAGAACCTATACCCCTTATTATCTAAACAAACCTACGCATTTTTTTTTTAAATGATTATTTTACTTATAAGTAAAAATACTTACTCAAATAAACATGTTTTTATTTAACACTTGTGTACGCGTATGTACCAAACCACACCTCACTATCCTATAAATATCAGAAGGTTAGCATAATGTATTAAACGCCCGCTTTTCTATAACCATCGAAACTTGGCCGGGTTACCGCGGTCACACACACCATAGTGACTATTTTTCGATTATCTCGTTAATTATTGAGTGGATTACGTTGAAAATGTACAGGCATAAAATTGAATAAAAGAACTAATTATTGATATAACTTTCACTTCGTAAATCTACAAGAATCTCGGTTAAACGGTGGTTTAAAAAACCGCTGCGCATCATGTACCGAAGTAAATTTAAATTTCATCATAATTTATTAATTGCTTACAGGATAATAAATTAAACTTCAGGTACAATTGACGACACGGTTGGCGCAGTGGTTGAGCGATTGACTGCTGCGCTGCGCAGCATGTCGCGGGTTCGATTCCCGCACGGAACAAATATTTGTACGACCTACAAGTATTTGTTCCGAGTCTGGGTGTTTTTCTATCTATAATATGTATGTATTTACAAAAAAAAAATGTATATAAGTAGTTTATCAGCCATCTCGTTACCATAACACAAGCATTAGGTTGCTTAGCTTGGGACTAGATGGCGTTGTGTGAAATGTCCAAGGATATTTATTTATTATTATCTTTATTTCATTTATGTACAACATATCATTTACATTTTTAAATATTTTTATAAAAACAAAAATAAAAAAAAACATTTAAAAATATAAAAAATAGTAGCCCACCGGTATCGGGAACAGGGTCCAAACTACCGGCGGTCAGGGCTGCTGAGAGAGGAACCTCCTAACGATACGCGCCGTGTCCAGAAGTACCGCTTTCTGGATCAAGCCCTTGATCCAGCCGCCTAACGAGAGCCTCCTCAGGTGTTGATCGAGGCTCTTGGCTATTATGCCATTGGCCGTCACGACTATCGGCACAATGATTGCTGTATCCACATCCCACATGTCGACAACCTCGCGAGCCAGGTCAAGATACTTAATTTGCTTATCTTTTTCGGCTTTCACGAGATTCTCGTCATGCGGTACCGCTATATCAACAATCATCGTGCGACGCTCTAATCGATCTATCACCACTATGTCAGGTTTATTGGCAACAATAGTCCTGTCAGTGATGATAGACCGATCCCAATACAACGTGATATTGCCATTTTCGAGAACTGGGTCGGGCACATACCTATAGTATGGCACTTCTGATTCAACAAGACTGTATTTCAGAGCAAGTTGCTGATGGATAATCCTGGCTACAAGGTTGTGCCTATGCAAGTAGTCTCCGTTAGCCAGACGAGAACAGCCAGAAATAATGTGACGGATTGATTCCCCCGGACGGTGACATGCCCGACAGATGTCAACCGTGCCGTCCTTCACAATATATTTCCGGTAGTTGTTCGTCATCATAACTTCGTCCATAATCGCAAAGACAAAACCTTCGGTTTCCCCAAACAGATCACCGAATCGCAACCAGGATACGGACGCTAAGAAGTCTACATCGGGCCCATGTAGACTATTATTATTATTAATTGAAGGCAGTTATAAGCTATAACATAACATTGCAAGTAAGTCTTTAGAGCTTCTATTCGAAGTGCTAGGATCGATTAAAGCATATTTCTATTTACCTAAATAACTCCTTAACGGTGCAATTTTTTTGTTTTATTAATGAGGAACAAATTCAAGCTAACTCATAAGAAGTCGTGTGCAAAATACTATAAAAGTGCGCTTATCCGTTTCAGAGATCCAGCAAACACGTAAACGTTACCGCAGCAGGATCTTGAATATCTTCGCACCATAACAGATACAAATACAAATTAAGTTGGTACATTTACCTCGTCTGAGGAATTAAATATTTGGCTAAAATTTATTTCAATATACCCATTAATAAACAAAACTTCTGGCTACGGTAACGTTACGCCAGCCAGAACTGTTTTTGTCAAATAACTAAAAAACTATTAGAGGTACAAATTTAAAAATCGATGGACAATTACAGAAGCCGAGGAACTAATTATCTATAAAATTCAAATGACGATTTTCGACATTTTCTGGCTGCGGTAACGCGTAGTCACACAAAGTTGTAACACCAGTGAGACTAACAGAAATTTTATTACTGTTAGTCACACTGCTAATAATTCTACACCATGTACTACTTGTCATTATCAACCAGTGCGGTGAAATAAATGTTTGTTTCAATAGAAAACGATGGATTTTGTATTTTTTAAACATTTATTTATCGGATTGGTCCACCACTAGGCCAAACTCACGACCCAATGGCTCGTCTTAATTACAAGCGACATCGCGGTAGGACCAGACAAAGATGGCGAGATGAACTGGTTTCTTTCAATAAGAACTGTTACTTGAGAAGTTTTGAATAGAGAGAAGTGAAAAGAGAGTAGAGAGACGTTTGCCCTTTAGTGGGACACCACAGCCTTTGTAATAATAACCCCACAGGGTAGCTTATAGCGAGCTGTTGGGCAGTAGCGACCTCACGGACCCAACCTCCCGGGAGAAGTCTTGTTTCTCATCTCTGGCTTGCCTTCATTGATCGACTGCAGTCAATACTGACGAGAAACAAAGATCTTACTTCTTTCGTCCAATTATGTAACTGATTGTTTGAATGAATGAATGAATGAATGTTTTATTTAAAACAATTTAATGTTTTATGTTTTGTTTTAAACCACGGCTATTTTAATCGCAGCATTTAAAGGAAATGCCATACAGATTTTTCGTGTGATACTCCCTGGCCGCGCCACAGTGGAAAATCAAAATAACGTGTTTGTAGATAAATTGTACCGTTTATGTACTATACGGAATGAGTAATGAAAAAAATTGTACCACAAAGAATAATGAGATATAATGAAGTTTTGGTTCTTGGTTTGGTTCACGGTTCTTGTAAACTGTTCGGCGCAGCCGGACATAGTAAACGCTAAATTGTTAATTTTAATGCTGATTGTTAATTTTAATTTGATTTTATGTAATTTTAAATTTGACTTTATTTTATTTCAATTTCAATTTTGATTTGATTTTATGTAATTTTAATTTTGCCTTTATTTGATTTTAATTTAGAATTTAGTCGATAAATTAAATTATTTAGGCTCGGTGAGCTAAGAACTCACCTAGGCGCCCAATATCTATCAACAAATAAGTAATGCATGTTGTGCTTACCTATAAGAAATTGGTACACTAGTTTATAAGTATATTGGATGTATCACATATCTTTGTATTAGTGTATTCAATTGTTGGTGAGCCGAATAAATAAAAAAAAATAAAAATAAAGAATTGTACGGAAATTGTTCTTTTCCGTACGCTATAGATTCGAAAATTTAATTACTTTAGAAATTATAGGCTTGTGAAGGTGGCGCGGCCAGGTAGTAAGCTTCTTGACCGCGCTACCTACACCTACCTACCTGGCTCGCGAGTTATTGAGCGTACCCGGCCATAGTATACACTAAAGAATTGTACGCATTATGCACTACCCAGAAACGAAATAATGTTTCGGAAAAATGTAATATCTTAAGAGAAAACATCAAATCAAAATCAGCAGAAATGCTGATCTTTGTACTTACTAGATGTGGCCTTCAATTTAGAAGTATTGGGAATTATATAGGTGATATGTTGCATAGAAGTGCTAGAAATAAGCAACACAATACGAATCTACATTATTGTGCATAACAGTAATAGTTGACGTTCAAGAAGAAGATAAGAAATTGGTAGGTACTTTTAAGAGTTTTCAATAGGTACGGTCAGCAACGAAGTCTTAACACTGTTACTTTTGTAACACATGTCATCAAAAATGACACAACATTATTGAATACACTGCTTTTTAGCATCCTACTACTAGCAAAAACGGCTGAACGGATTTGAATGAAATTTGGCACACAGATAGTTTATAACCTGGATTAACACTTACTTGATGATGATACTTTTCACCCCGGTAGTAGGTTCTCGTGGGATAATTTCCTAATATACACAAGCGCAGCCGCTGGCAAAAGTTATTTTCATATAAATTTGTCTGATTTGGTTATGAGTTAGGTAGAATAAACGAAAACCAGGAAGACCTAAATTCAATACACATCGTAATAGGTATTCTCACATTATAACATTTGTATCATTATATTATTTGTATTGTTACTTCGTGTGCAGTAGTTTTTAAGTTTGTTAATGTTTTATTATGTATAAGTCTTTATTAGTTTATTATTTTATTATTATTTTGTAATTTGTGTATTTTATCTATGGGCCTTAATTGCCTGACAATAAAGGAATTATTATTATTATTCTAAAATGTCTTTGACATATCTCGGGACCCTGGAGTCCCGGACCTTTGGAAGGCGTACTAGGTGCTGAAGCCAACTCGCAGAGGCCCCTTAGACAATATTAAATTATGAGGAGGCGCCAACCAACGATTATCCCTGTATGCACTATGCAAGTGCACCCAAGGACAACCCCCTGGTTGGTGCAGGACTATTGCAGAACATGGAAACAAAACATATTAGGCTATGGGTTTGGGTGGCTTTGGACAGATAACATATAACTATGGAAACACTATGTCCCCTGCCTGACTAATGTTTTGTATACAATACACATAAAATGGCAGGGGGTGACTTGCACACTCAATAATGGGCCCCGAAAACGGTCGCTAGCACATAGTGTCGTAGCGGCAAGGGGGCAACATGTCCTGAGGCCCTTGTGAGGAGTGGAGAGGTATCCCACGGCTATCAGGACAATACCGGAAGTACGGTCAAGATTCCTACCAGCATCTTACTGGAATACTTCCTTCCTCCGAGCACTTTTGCTGTGAATCCCCACTCAAACCAGCCAATAAGGGCAAGAATGAGGTAGGAGCACTGTTCCTCGTCATTGTTCACTCCAGCCGGCCAATAAAGGCAAGCGAGAGGTGAGGAACAGGACTTCTCCCGGGAGATAGGGTCCGTGGGGTCGCTACTGCCCAACAGCTCGCCACATGCTGCGATGCTGCCCTGCGGGTTCATGTATATCTCTTGGTCTGGCTCCTCATTCTAAACCTGTTCCGGCCAAGTAAACTCTACCGGCACAGACCTACAGTTTGGAGCGCGCAAGCCCCACCACAACGTCAACGTAGAGAAGTCGTAGTGTTTCTAATAACTATTTAAAGTTTCGCTAATGGCCGCCGAAAACAGTAGGCACCAATTTTGGCTTTTGGCATTTACGAAACGTGAGTGTATCAAATCCACATTTAGTGGCCCTGAAAAGATAGATAGATAGATAGATAGATAAAACATTTATTTGATGCACACAAAAGACACAGCACAACACACAAAAGTACAATTAAATTATTACACTTCACATGAATACATATAAAAAATAAAAAAAAAGGTGCCAACATACAAAAAAAAAATAAAGAAAAATCTAAGGACATAACATACATAACTTCAAGTGAAGATTATAGGTACCTACACAGTGCGGTGTGCGTCTCAAGGTTGCATCAAATGGGAGTCCAGCTCAGCATGTGTCAGGCAAGTATACCTGACGCTGATATTCTGCTGGATCCCTGCAGTGACGTACGGACGCTGAGCAGTCATGATTATGTTGGTGTTGTAATTATTTAATCAATAACGTTTTGCGTTTAGATTACTTGACTTGATTAGATATTATATGTAAAGTTTAAAGTATAATGTATAAAATAAATTAATAATCACAATAAATAAATAGTGGCGTAGGTGCGAATAAAATAATATGGGTTAAAAATGAAATTAGTGTGTTCACAATAAATAAATGTAGGTAAATAATATGTGTATATGAAAAGAAAGAAAGTAAAATATTTTATTTGAAAAGGGCCTGTTGTTTGTCCTGCCATCATAAGTCGTTAATTCATTATTTATTGAGTACCTACTCATCATCTACCTAGCCTTTTCCCAACTATGTTGGGGTTGCCTTCCAGTCTAACCGGATTCAGCTGAATACCAGTATTTTACATGGAGCGACTGCCTATCTGACCTCCAAAACATAGTTACTGGGTAATACGATACCCCTTGGTAAGACTGGTTGTCAGACTTTCGGGCTTCTGACGACCCTTAACGACTGTTAAAGATCCACGAATAACAGGTGGGACCAACGGCTTAACGTGCTTTCCGAGGCACGGAGGAGTCTCGGTATGTAAAGATCACCCATCCACTGACCAACCCCGGCAAGCGTAGCTTAATGTGATGGGTCGACCCGTGAGGCTGCTATTACTTAGCCATGAGCTCCTCTCGTCTCGTATCTCTCACGTCGGCATTTTATATTTTCAAACTCAAACGGGTCCCGCTTACTTCCAACTTTTATTAAAATTAAAACAGTTATTTAAAAGAAAACTAAAAAAGCCGACTGCAGCGAAACAAAAACTGAAAAGCTAAAAACAAGCCCATTTTAAATATAATAAAAGTTGGAAGCAGGCGGGACCCGTTTGAGTTTGAAAATATAAAAATTGAACGGGTCCCGCCTGCTTCCAACTTTTATCATATTTAAAATGGGCTTGTTTCTATGTTTTCAGTTTTAGTTTTTTACTGCAGTCGGGTTTTTTAGTTTTTTTTTATTTCCAGCTTTTTAGTTTACAAATGTGAAAGATTTCGCAGACGATTTAGTTCTTGCAAGGAGTTTTTGCCGTGAGGGTTATTTAGAAGCTTTTGTGGTTAAGTGGACAAATAGCCAAGCCTTGGAGGTCCTAACTCTGCTCAAAGCAACTTTTTTTTAATCAAAATTCGATTGGTCACTTCGGATTACTTTTAAACATAGAAAGAAGAAAAGAAGAAAGAAAAACTATTTATTCCCGCGAAAAATGACGCACATACATTCGTTTTTTACATAATCCTAAAAAATAAAAAACAATTGGGTAGCTAAATTTTAAACTTAATAGAAAAACAACAAATACTTAATTATGCGTCACTAACGCGCGAAACGGCTAACGCTCAGCATAATGCCGTGACCCGTGCACGAAGGCACGAGTCAAGGCGCTGGTTTTCAGCGTAAACATATAATTTATAAGTATATATTTTTGTAATCACCTTTTAAAACCGTTCATTCTGATATACCACTCGATGGTATTAGAAGACAAAAAAAAAAAGTTGGAACTCCACAATATGTCAACCCGAATCCGCCATTTTACTTTATTTTTGATGTAATTGTAATTGCCAGTGGCACTCGCGCCACCAAGACAAATCTAAAGACGTATAATTTATCCAAATCCGTTCATTCGTTTAGGAGTTACGAGGAAACAAAGAAACGGACATACATAAACTCATAACCCTCTTTTTGGGCTTCGCCGCAGTTGGGTAAAAAGGGGCTTGTTTTTAGCTTTTCAGTTTTAGTTTTTTACTGCAGTCGGGTTTTTTTAGTTTTTTAAATTATTTTTAGGGTTCCGTACCTCAAAAGGAAAAAACGGAACCCTTATAGGATCACTCGTGTGTCTGTCTGTCCGTCTGTCACAGCCAATTTGCTCCGAATCTAATGAACCGATAAAGTTGAAACTTGGTACACATAATATATGTATTTTGGTAACCCAAACACGGATATGTAATGTAAATAAATGAATTTTGAATATAGGGGTCCTTTTTGGGAGGAAAATAAGTACAATTTAAAAAAAAGTTTTGCAAACTGTACCGTGCGACATAGCAAATGAAAGGTCTTACTGTGAGGGTCTCAAATATATTTTTATTATAATTTTAAAATAAATTGTTTTGAAGTTATTTAAGAAATAGACGATTTTGACCATTCCCCCCCCCCCCCTATCTCCGAAACTACTGAGCCTAAAATTTTGAAAAAAATACAGAAAATATTCTTTACCTATAGATTACAAGAAAACCTATTAGAAGTTTATGGTCTTGTAAATCTATATATAGTTATAAAATTCAAAGTCCTGACTGACTCATTGCCTGATAATAATCAACGCACAGTCCAAACCACTGGACCTAGAGACATGAAATTTTGAACATATATACCTTATATAGTGTAAACATCCATTAGGGCAGAATTTTTGGAAATTCCATCCCTAAGGGAATAAAATAGGGGATGAAAATTTGTATGAAAAATCTTATCGCTTGAGTTATTAGACTTGAAACTTAGCACGAATATTCATCTAAGTTAATTATAAAATTAATCATTTTTAGTTTTGCTAAACTACCCCCTTTTTTGTGGATGGGAAATCATCAAATGACTTCTCCCGCTCTGGGTGGAGCGGAAGGGCGTGTCATACTTTTACTGACTAAAACCCACCCGTGTTCCTTCAGTTGCCTATGGCAGGGCCACGGTATCTCTTTCGAACAACCCGCGACCCCAGAAAGACGGTATTGGTGGGTGTCAAAGTTTTTATACAGGAATTTTAACACGCGGTCCGATTTACTCAAAACTCAGATTTTGTACTTGAGACCAAAAATGAAGACTAACTAACGTGTATCAGGGTTTTCCAAAAATCTACCCCTAAGGGGTGAAAAGGGGTAGTAAATTTTACAGCGGAGGATTTTATTGTGGATTGATTGACTTGAAAATTGGTGTAAATAATGTTTGAGACAAGTTATGGAAACATCCCAGACGATTTTTGAAATTCTACCCCTATGGTCATGGAAACAGGGATACAGTTTACATGAAAAATCTTATTAATTTGGTTAATGAACTTGAAACTTAGCACAAATACTTTGCTGTAAGTAATAAAGTTGGTCATTATTAGTTTTTCAAAACTACCCCTCAAATGGGGTTTAGGGATGTTAAAGTTTGTATGGAAGAATTTTAAAGCGCAGTCCGATTAACTTGAAACTCAGTATTTATACTTTTGATGTAAAATAAACAATAATAAGAAAATTAAAACCCATGAAATCAGACATCCACGCGGGCGAAGCCGCGGGCAGTCTAGCTAGTATCTCAATATTGTGCGTACAAACTTACAAAGCCTCCGCTGTCCGTCCGTCCGTCTTTCCGTCTGTCACAGGGCTGTATCTCACGAACCTTAATAGGTAGACAGTTGAAATTTTCACAGATTGTGTATTTCTATTACGACTATTACAATAAATAATAAAAATAAAGTCGGTAAAGTTAAAATTGAAGGGGGCGGACCCATACAAAACTTTCAATTTTGAAAAAAAAAAAATTAACCTGTGTGTGGGGTGTTATTGTCTAGAACCCATCGAGTAGAGTACAAAGATACTTTTATTTTTTTATCTTCTAAAATTAAGAAATAGGGGGCCGTGTCAATTTTATACCATTTTTGTACGAGCTCTATTATAATGTACCTTATACTATATTTAATCAACAAATACTAAAAACGGCGATTCATAAGGTATTTTTTTTAAATATGGTCGATTTTCTGCGACTGCAAAAAATAACCTTGTAATTCTCAGTATCATTATGAAATACAAAGTTATCTTTGCGATTGTTAAACATTATAATATGGTACGGAACCCTTTGTGTGCGAGTCCGTCTCGCACTTGGCCGGTTTTTTTATTATTTCATTAGAATCTACCCGGCATAATTTCAACTAAACAAAGTCCCCCAGCTGCATCTGTCTGTCTATCCGCGATAAACTCAAAAACTTCGGAACGCATTTTCATACGGTTTTCACCAATGGTCGGAATATTTCATGAGGAAGGTGTAAGTGTAATTTATTAAGGTTCTGTGTAAATTGGTTTGATATATGACAATGATTGTTGAAGATGTCGGAAAAAGTCACGCCCACTGCTGGCGTGCGCCGCGTAAACCGATACAGTTAAATGAAAACAATGTATAACGGAATTAGTAAATTGTTTACCTGGGTTAACACATGGGGTACTTTTAATCCCGGTAGTACGTTCCTGTGGAATATTTTCAGACATCCACGCGGCCGAAGCCGCGGGCAAAAGCTAGTAGTAATATATATAACAGGTTCTGACTTACAGCTAGTGCAACAGCGGTTCGTTTCTGTAAGTACCTACAATTTTTTTATTAAGTATACCTAACATAGTTAGGTGTAGTCAACGACGAAAGTAGATCAAATTTGAAATCATAATTATTGAGCGCATTTTTAAAAGAAAACTGAAACAAATGTAATATTTATAAGAAATGATAAAAAGCAGTTTATTCAATAATGTTGTGTCATTTTTGATGACATGTAAAAGTAACAGTGTTAAGACTTTCGTTGCTGACCGTACCTAATGAAAACTCTTAAAAGTGACGTTCAAGAAGAAGATAAGAAATTGGTTATGCACAATAATGTAGATTCGTATTGTGTTGCTTATTTCTAGCACTTCTATGCAACATCTCACCGAGATAATTCCCAATACTTCTAAATTGAAGGCCACATCTAGTAAGGATCAGCATTTCTGCTGATGCGCTTAGTTTTGATTTGATGTTTTCTCTTAAGATATTACATTTTTCCGAAATATCATTTCGTTTCTGGGTAGTGCATAATGCGTACAATTCTTTAGTGTATACTATGGCCGGGTACGCTCAATAACTCGCGAGCCAGGTAGGTAGGTAGCGCGGTCAGGAAGCTTACTACCTGGCCGCGCCACCTTCACAAGCCTATAATTTCTAAAGTAATTAAATTTTCGAATCTCTTTATAGCGTACGGAAAAGAACAATTTCCGTACAATTATTTAGTGTATACTATGTCCGGGTACGCCTTAAAAATCTTGGTGGCGCGGCTAGGGAGAATACTCCCTGGCCGCGCCACCTTCACAAGCCTATAATTTCTAAGTAATGAAATTTTCGAATCTCTTTATAGCGTACGGAAGAGAACAATTTCGGTACAATTCTTTAGCGTTTACTATGTCCGGCTGCGCCGAACAGTTTACAAGAACCGTGAACCAAACCAAGAACCAAAACTTCATTATATCTCATTATTCTTTGTGGTACAATTTTTTTCATTACTTATTCCGTGTAGTACATAAACGGTACAATTTATCTACAAACACGTTATTCTGATTTTCCACTGTGGCGCGGTCAGGGAGTAACACACGATTTTTCATATGCGTGTGGTGTGAGGGCCACTTTTTTGAAACTCTTTGAAAATATGCTTAGGATTTAGTGAACATTCCCAAAGAATTGTGAAAGTTGGAATCAGATTTTGTGAAAGTCAACTTTGCGAGATATGGACTGTAAAGTGGGGCCCTCAGTTCTCACATAGAGGATTGAGGGCCCACCTGTACCTGATAAACTATGGACACTACAGATAAAGTCTTTATGCCAAAATCTAAGCTTATACCAAACAAAATTTGTGAAAACAAGATATTATCGCAAAACACTGTCCTACTTGGTATATCTTCGTTCAAAATGGGCCCTCAATCCTCACACACGTAAAAGTTTATCACGCAAATAAAATGAAACCATTAACTTATAGCTACTGTTTGTAATCCTATAAGATACTAAATAAATTGTGAAAATTTGTGAAAGCAAGAGCAGGTCACCACTTCTTGTTGTTTGAAAGTTATGACCTTGACAAAATTCGGGCCCTCAATCCTCCATTTATTTTGTTTTCCGTTTTAATACGCCCATCGTATGAAAGATTAGACAAATACAAAATAGTCTCTTTTTGTGAAAAAAATTGTGCAACAAATTCGATACTAGAAAGAAATTAAAAGACCCTTTTATTGTAAATAAAAATCGAGTTTTATTTTTGTTCCCTAAATTAGGAAATAGGGTGACCACAATACGGTATTTTACTCTATATGAGAAAAAATCTGAAAATATATTATTTAGATAGATTAGGCCAAAAGCAGTCGGAAAATATTAGTTTTAGTTCAATAACAATATAAATATTAAAATTAAATTCAAAGTTTTCAGGTTTTTTTAATGAAAAGAAATAAAAAATAGCCATGGCCATGAAA
Organism: Cosmia trapezina; assembly: GCA_905163495.3. Classification (NCBI taxonomy): domain Eukaryota; kingdom Metazoa; phylum Arthropoda; class Insecta; order Lepidoptera; family Noctuidae; genus Cosmia; species Cosmia trapezina. The sequence goes on from LR991038.1 coordinate 14,753,640, forward strand.
TAGTAGCCGCCATTTTATGACGTCATTCGGCTGTGTAAATTAAAAAAGTGTCAAATATTAATTGATCAGCGTATCTCTTACAGCAGGTATTAGCTTTCACTTAAAAATCAAAATCTTTACCGTCCATACGTATTGTGTGTATATAGAGCCATGAGGAACAGAGTGTAAAGTTCACTCATCCTCTATTGAAAAGGGAGGACCCTCCGACCAGATGGGTGTTGTGTCTGGTGGGCAACTGCCCCACGGTTAATGTCGGGTTGTTGTATACCTATAAGCTAGTCGCGCGGTAAACTCTCATTGCGCAATGCAGGTTGCGGGACGTCATGCGTAGTTTGTATGTGGCGATGTAGATGCCACCACATGTGTATTACAAGAAGTAACAGGCTAGAATGGAGATGTTACAAGGATTAAAACAACAAATATGAAAATGAAACTTTTTAATCACTATTTATAAATTACCAGATAAAAAAAATTAAAATCCTAAAACCCTAATAAAAAAATAACATACTTTTTTTGGGCACTCGTGGTAACACGTTAAGGTAATTGCGCTGTGGTAGCCCGCGAAATTCATATTTTCTTGCGTTTTTTACAATTTACAGGTAAGGTTGTATCTTAATCAAAATATGATTCGCGACATTAATAATTATGTATTTACATAATTTTAACAATAAAATCAATAAATACCTATGTAACGCGGCCTTTTATAATGTGTGAGAACGTGCCCTTAAGCGTGGCAACGGGAGTATACACGCCCGCCCGCGCCTGAGGACCTGCGTCAGGCGGAATGTGAGGACGCCGTGGCGCCTCTCTAACCACTCCTCAAAGAGGGGACTTATCGTCGCAATTGTGGCGTGCCCAGCGCTGGGTTGCGACAGTCGCACTCTCCATGTCGCCATGATCCCGCCGGAGCTCTGTCAGCTGTGCCGTGATTCGTGTGCTCGCGCCACTCCCACACGGCACGGCAGTGCGCGCAGGGCCTTACCGGTGTTTGCGGTAAAATCTAGGGTTTACCGACTAAATGCCGGTAAAAGTCCGAAATTAAAGACAGTTTTAGAATAATTCGGGGTTTTACCAGTGAGATTTGGTAAATATTAGAATTTACGGGTAAATCCTAATATTTACCGCAGTTCGGGCTTTTACAGTAACATATAGGTAGTACACATATGTACTTATTTGTATGACTATAATAATATTTCAGTAACTATTTTCGCAGTTTTCTCAATCAATTGACATTATTGTAATACAAAGAACATCACTGTACTTTTTCTTTGTAGTAGTCAACTAGTAGTCGCATAGACAAACTAATGAGGTTGAACTCGAAAACTCCTCCTCGATTTTATGTGAAAATGTTTGGAACATAATAATCGTTAAATAAAATTAAATATCAACATTCACTACTCCAAGATAATTACCCATACAACTATGTGTATTATAATATATGCTTTACATTGTTCTCTGAGCACCTTATGTCAAAAATTATTGTCACCCTACCCTACTACACAATTCAAAAATAGTCGATTTCGGTATCTATTAAGATTTTTAGTTTAATCGTTATTCTTATTAGTAACAAATAACTCCAATTTGTTGCACAATTTTTTTCACAAAAAGAGACTATTTTGGATTTGTCTAATGTTTCATACGATAGGTGTATTAAAACGGAAAACAAAATAAATGGAGGATTGAGGGCCCGAATTTTGTCAAGGTCATAACTTTCAAACAACAAGAAATGGTGACCTGCTCTTGCTTTCACAAATTTTCACAATTTATTTAGTATCTTATAGGATTACAAACAGTAGCTATAAGTTAATGGTTTCATTTTATTTGGGTGATAAACTTTTACGTGTGTGAGGATTGAGGGCCCATTTTGAACGAAAATATACCAAGTAGGAAAGTGTTTTGCGATAATATCTTGTTTTCACAAATTTTGTTTGGTATAAGCTTAGATTTTGGCATAAAGACTTTATCTGTAGTGTCCATAGTTTATCAGCTACAGGTGGGCCCTCAATCCTCTATGTGAGAACTGAGGGCCCCACTTTACAGTCCATATCTCGCAAAGTTGACTTTCACAAAATCTGATTCCAACTTTCACAATTCTTTGGGAATGTTCACTAAATCCTAAGCATATTTTCAAAGAGTTTTAATAAAGTGGCCCTCACACCACACGCAAATGATTTTTCAACTTAGTGCAAAGTTACTTTTTCAATAACACACGATTTTTCAACTTAGTGCAAAGTTACTTTTTCAATTCGGTCGACCCTGAACTGTATACCTACAAAATGCATTTTTATATCGATATTTTATCACCGCACTAATGACAAGTGGTACATGGTGTAGAATTATTAGCAGTGTGACTAACAGTAAAAAAAATTCCTGTTAGTCACACTGGTGTTACAACTTGGTGTGACTACGAGTCCGCACCCATATCAAATATGTAGATATATGGTCCCAGAGTTCTAAAAAAATCAAGCTTCTCAATAAGAAAAATGTGCCATCTATGCGACATATTTTTTGACACTCGCAACTGTCGCAAGTAAATCAAAACCAAGAATAATGTTTGGCAAGAAGCATGGTCTCCAGCACAAGTAAACTTACATAGTTAAGGTCGCTTCCCACTGTATGTCTGTCCCTTGTATGCTTAGATACTTAGATCTTTAAAACTGCGCAACGGATTTTGATGTGATTTTTTTTAATAGATAGTGATTCAAGAGGAAGGTTTATATGTACAATACATGCGCGGGCAAAGCCGCCGGCAAAACCTAGTTAATCTGTAAACATAGAGCAGAACGAATTAAATCGCTTAAAAGTGCGTTCCCTTTTACAAAGTTCCATTCCCCCTACTATGACCCTGTGTTCCAATTTTTCACTATTCCGGATGTGATGGTAATCGCAATATCTCTAACGGAGGGTGATACAAGTGTATTGGAAACAGCTATGTACCCCTTTGACATGCTTGCAGTTTACTTCTGTACCCTCCCGAGGCAACACTGCGTCTAACTTACTCTCACGCATATTCACATCTCAGCAAGACTGCAAAAGCTTAAGAAATAACTTGTATGTGTACGGACGATCATCATAGTTATTATTATTACCACACTTTCCCTAAATCAAACACGAGGCTAAATAAATAAAAACAACAACGTTTATGTAATATTTTTTTAATAGTATTGGTAGGTAGGAGGTACATAACACACAGGATTCTGGGTTGTTTGGATAAGGGAAGTAAAGTTACAATACTATTTTCAATATGTACAAAATATACAGTTATCTCTACAAACTAGCTTTAAAACTATAATATAATTATGATCACAATATTTTTTCTATATGTACGCTCTGTTAGAATCCAAACCAACATCGAGCACACTGGCATCGGGTTGTATCCGCACGCGGCTGTTGCTCTACAACAATCTAACTCACGTTCACTTTTGCTGCACACTTGAGATCAAATGTTATTTTTACAAATATTTAAACTATCATCTCGCACACCAGCAACAGTCGCTAGCGAAGAAGACCCGAAGTTTCTAGACGTTCCATCCTCATATAACCACTTCATGCTAGAGAACAGAATTAAATATTTCTCGGTGAACATAAAGGGCCCGACGTCGCTGTGTCCTCAATGAACCAGCTTGAAGACACTGCGAAGTGGGACCACTTTGAGGCTCGCTTCAATAATAAATAAACAAAACTATATTATACTTCTCACATGCAGTTAAGTGTGTAACTGTGTAAAATTTTGTGTAATAAAAAAACATAATATTTACGGAATAAATGAATATTCCGATACATATTATTATTAATAATTGACATTTTTAGCATACCGCTCTCAAGGATGTAATTATTAACTAGGCAGAATCCATCGATTTTTTTAGATTCTGTCACATAAATTAAATTAATATAGACGATAATATAACGACTGAACAGATAAGCTAAATAATAAAATTTACGAACAACAAATCACATAAAATGTATTAACAACAGCTTAGGAAATAACTACACCCCAGTTACAAAAAAAAATATATACTTTCACCGCAATAAATTAATCATTTATAATTCTCATAATGTTTCTTATACCATATTTTTTTCAATAGCGTGTCTAAATACCGTCATATCACTATATTTCACGAAGACTTATTTACATTAACCTCCTTCATAAGGACTTCAAATAAGATTTTTTAATAGTGTACATCATTGGGCATCTGTTTGCTAGTAAAATTATAGATATTTTAAAATTAATGGACGAAGTGATGAGTTCGTTAGTGTTCCTCCTAGCCAAGTTAAGAACTGTTTGCGACGGAAATATGACAAACAATACAATTATTATATTTATACATTCTAGTTATAAACCTTAAAAAGAATATACGTAATAATATTACCTGTGCTATAAATTTATATCGTACTTTATAAAATTACAATACATAAAATATTTTGTACTTTATTTTACGTACGACAGCACAGTCGCACCATTATCTAACTATAATAATAATGCAAGTTATGTAAGATGCCTCTGCTAATCGAACCAGAAAGTGGAGCTACCACTAAAACTTAAATTATGAGAAGTACAATATTGTTAGTTTCAATTGATTGAACGTTATCGTGTAAAGCTTTCATCGTACAGTTATTTACCATAATGCGTTGTCAATCATAAAAACTGTCCATTGAAAAAAGCGAATGAACAGCGGGCAAATGAGGATGGCGAGTACAAGTAGAGAATAACCTGAGCGGCGGCCCGCAATTAAAGCAGCAATGAGATCCGAATACGTCGACACTGTGCGGGCAGGCGCGCACGCCGCGTGCACGACGGCTTCATCCAAACCGAAAGAATGCGCGACCGTCATATTTTACTTCTAGAAATGTTAGGTACCTTTTTCATATATTTGGCTGTATCCAATTCAAAATACCACTTATTATAATAAATTTTGTGTGACTTTATTCGGAATTATGTTATACTTTGACTGTGAAGGTTAGAATTCTTATAAGCCCGTGGGAATGTTAAGTGACAAATTTTACGTAAATATGATTAATTTTATATTATTATAGTTCTATTATAACCACCACGCATTCGTTTGTTTGAGAACCCCGCCACGTCCCAAGCATCACTTCTCACCACGTAACAGTGCAGTTTCTTTGATTATACGATCCCTGTACCGTTACAAAGAGCGAAGCGAAGCAAAGCCGATACACAAACAATAATCGCTGGGATAGCCTTTTTTATTACAAGGCGATATTTGGATTTATATCGCCTACTATATATTTAATAAGCTATGTTTACATTTGCAATTGAAAGAAATTTATATCTAAGTAAGTATGCAAAGTCTTTTAGTGAATGTGTTTGTAGAGAACGATGATATCGATAACGTATTTTGACATTTGGACAAAATGTACAGTCATACTGATACACGGTTTTGGTTATTTAAAATAAAACATTCTTAACATCTCCGATCTTCGCTTATTGCGATTTTGGTCAATAATCAAGTCGCCTATCCCTGACCACGACAGTGCTTACCAACAATGCAGCTCTAGTTTAACTCCAAACAATAATGACTCCGCATTGTTGCACACGTTATTAGAAAGATTGACTTTTAAACAGTATTGAACATAATTTCCGATATCGCTAAAGGCGAGGCCATACACGCCACTGGTGTGCTTTCGCTTAGTAGCACACTGCACTCTATGCTCCATAAAATAGGGCTACCTACAGTCTACATTAAAAAGTCAGAATCACAGTTTATTTTCCACATGTATTTTTCCCTTACTAACTTAACTTAATTACTTAATTATTTTTTTTACATGTAAACAGTAATCATTCGACCCAGTATTCATGAGTTTTCCATTACCTACCGTAATGAACTAAGCGAAATCGAACTTTAGTACGGATAGATTCGATATTTACATAATTTAAATTACTTTAGACCTAATTCGCTTAAAACAAAATAACAATTTACACTAACAATAAAAATGCTCGATAGATTGCCACTCATCTAATCTGAACCCAAAATTAAATATATTTTTATCAACTGACTTTGCCATCTATCATTATTTTTAATTAAAAAATTTAAACTCCGAACATCGTCGATCCCAGTCGACCATAACAAAAGTATTTTACAAATAAGCTATGACTTATATCTAGCACTTAAATAAGTGACGGCTGCTTACCTAACTATGTGAGACTTTATACAGGCGCGTGTGGAGGCCCCGAGCCGTCGGCGACGACGCCGCGATACGCGATAACAATAAATAAACTGACGTTACATTACCAAAACAAGAGTTCACTTTCTCAGAGGTATTACAACTCAATTCCTAAGAACTTTTGACATCGTGAAGATGACGAAAAAATCTATTAAAGTTTCATTACAATTTACTTCTACCAGGTCGATCTATTGCTACGATAAAAATGAAGATAAAAATTTCACAACCTGGCCGTATTTACAATGCTTTCTTAAAATCGAATCGACTACATCGATGGCGGTTCTGTCCATACAATATTGAAGCAAACTGATTTAGGAATAAATGCGTCCAGTCCAGGATGTGTCCATGAATAAGATCAGGACTTTCACTTCCAAGTTTTAAAGTAGGCCACAAGAATGTCGTGATAATTAACTTGTGGAATATCATAAATATAAAAGTATACAGCGTACCTCACACGGTGGCTATAACAATAAGTAAGTGTGCGATGTCTGCAACACGATGCATCAGGTCAGGTGCGATGCGGTTTAAGTTCTCGTTAGCGAATTCGCACGAAGGAAATATGTGAACGGTAAACATAGCCTGGAAAAAAAACACTGATTTGGTAGCCACATAATGAAGTAGGTAAATAAACCAAAACGAAAGAACCGGTCAAGTGCGTGTCGGACCACGCACAGTGAAGGGTTCCGTAGCTGGGATGAATATTTACGCATACACAGTATTGATTTTAACGACCGCAAAAATAAGTTTGTATAGTCAATCTGCCTAGCCTTTTCCCAACTATGTTGTGGTCGGCTTCCAGTCTAACCGGATGCAGCTGAATACCAGTATTTTACATGGAGCGACTGCCTATCTGACCTCCACAACCCCGTAACTGGGTAATACGTTACCCCCTGTCAGACTTTCGGGCCTTTGACGAGCCGTAACGACTGTCAAAGATCCATAAACGACAGCCGGGACCAACGGCTTAACGTGCTTTCCGAGGCACGGAGGAGTCTCGGTATGTAAAGATGGACACCCATCCACTGACCAACCCCGGCAAGCGTAGCTTAACCTGATGGATCGACCCGTGCGGCTGTTATTACTTAGCCACGAGCTCCTCAGTTTGTATTTCATAGTATTTCTCGAAAAAAACTATGAAAAACCAAGCTGTCGTTGTAACCGCAAAATCCCGTATCTAACTTTTGACCTTGAACAGCAAAACACTTGGAAACTTCATAATCTTTTTCATCATTATTGGATTCAACAATACAACACTCATCTATGTATATTGCAGGATAATTGGGAAAATCTTATTTTGCGAAAATCCTAGGACTTGCGACCGCATCTAATTTGCGCTGTGTAGCCCGCGAAATTCAATTTTTTTTTTTGGTTTTTTGCAATTTGCAGCTCCGTGTCATATTGTGTCTTGATCAAAATATGATACGCGGCAATAAAACATATGTATTTATATAATTTTAGCCATAAAAGTTATCAATACATCTCTGTAAGTTAATTTCGTGCAGATTCGTCAAACGAACGAAATCTAACGAATCTGCACGAGATCGAACTTAGAGAGTTGTATTGATGATTTTTATGGTTAAAATTATATAAATACATATGTTTTATTGCCGCGTATCGTACTTTTATTAAGATACAACCTGACATGGAGCTGCAAATTGGAAAAAACCCAAAAAAAAATTGAATTTCGCGGGCTACCACTGCGCATCATCCTTAAGTTTTAACTCCTCCTTGAGTCGTATTGGTTAACATACCTGATGATGTCCGGGGGGTGCGATGTTAACAATTCCGGCAGCTTGTTTCCGCTGTAGGTACGTAATAAAGCCGGCAGTCAGGTTGGTCGACTGCTGCAGTACATCCATGTGGTCGCGTCCGCATGGCAGCGCTAGGAGCATACAGTGCTCATTCTCCAACTGCAAAATAATCATAGAGTTATAATATCGAGTAGAATCACCTCGTCACGTCGTGGCTCGGGCGTGGTGCGGGCGGCGCGCTTGCTCACCTTCATCTTGCGGTGCACCTGCTCCAGCTGCGGCTGCTCCAGGCGCATGCGCTGGGCGATGCGCAGCAGCGGTGTGGAGCCGTCCGCGTGGCGCGACAGCGTGTCGCCAGCCACACCCGGGTTGCCTCCCACGAAGTGCATCTGGACGGCGGCGGAGTCGTTCTTCAGAGCGAGCAAGCCCTGCCACATGACCGGGTAGCGCTGGAACAGACCAAAGAAATAAGCCGGGGAACGAAGACGGAGGCGGGGCGCGGGAAGGGGCGGCACTCACCCGGAGCAGCATCTGCAGCGAGTCAGCCTCGCGCGGCACCTGCGAGGCATGCGGCGGACCGGGCGCGGGCCCGGGCGCTGCGCCGGGCGGTAGCGCGCCCGCGTGGCGAGACGTGCCGTGCGCCGGCGGCGGCGAGCGTCCGCAGCCCACGCCGTAGGCGGGCGCCAGCGGAGCCAGCGGGGCCAGCGGCGCCAGCGCGGGACCGCGGCGCAGCATGTCGGGCGCGCGGTAGGCGAGCTCGCGCTCGGCGGGCGGCACGCGCGCGCTGGGCGGCCGGCGCAGCTCCAGCGGCGGCGTAGGCGCCTCGGAGCCCTCTGCCTCCAGCGACCTGTGACCCGCACGCGAACCGTTTAGACGACTTTTCCATTTCATATTGTCGAGAATTGGTTGAGATCATCATCACATTCCTCCACATATTACAAATTTATTCAATAGTATTTTAAAAACCGGAATTCTGCCACGTTCATTTTGTCATTCGTTGATTATTCTTCTCCACAAAAAGGTTGACAAAACAGACATAAACAATTACCGTCCTATCAGTCTGGTTTCGCACCTGTACAAAGCTTTCCTTAAAGTAATCGAAAATAGAATAGCCGTAGCCCTCGAAAGACATCAGCCTCTCGAACAGGCCGGATTTCGTCGCGGCCTCTCTACCACTGACCACCTCCACTCTATTAACCAGGTTATTGAGAAACATACAGAGTTCCAGCTCCCACTTTATATCGCATTCGTAGATTACTCAAAGGCTTTTGATAGCATCAGCCATGACTCAATTTTGAACGCCTTACAGAATCAAGAAATAGACACGACAGTATAGTTTGTAAAACTTTTTTTTTTAATTTTCTTATTTGCCCCAATTTCAAAATTAATTTATTTACTTTACCCACACGTCACAGAAATCCATGTGTACCAAATTTCAACTTAATTGGTCCATTACATTCGGAGCAAATTGGCTGTGACAGACGGACAGACAGACAGACACACAAGTGATCCTATAAGGGTTCCGTTTTTTCCTTTTGAGGTACGGAACCCTAAAAACATTAAAAAACGGTTCTAACAACTAAAACGGTTAATGCTCTAACGTTTATTATTATTACACAGGGCCCTGACCAATTGATTGATAGGAAAAAACGATTGTTCATCAGATTCATCACGGATGAAATGATCTGAAGCATTCTATTAATTTCAAGTAAATAAGTGCTTGTAAACATATCAGAACTAAATAACTACGTAATTTAGCATATTAATCAAATGCTGAGTAAAAAATTACCGAGTATATGGTGAAGGCGTAGCTCGAGTCTCATGCTGAGTGGCGCGGAAATGTTGCTGGTACATCTGATAGTGTTGATGTGAGAAGTGAGGATACATTCCATCACCCTGTAAGCACAAACATGCAATGATTACTTTCAATTTAAGTTACAATCTAGAGTTCTATACCTTTTCTCAAGTCTTAATATTTATTACGTTGTGGTATACCGGAGTAACCGGAGAAGTTTGTTGATGTGCAGGCGGAGGACTTCCAACTAAATCAGCAGACTTCCGGACGGCATGAACAAAATTGAAATATGTACTCTTCGTAGGTAAATTGCTTAGTAAGCCAGAGAAAGAATAATTACCATTCCTATCTGGCCTTGAGGACTGATTGAAGGCACGCTCGCAATAGCAACTCTAGAGACGGCACCTGAAATAAATACAAATTAGAGTGCATGTATTTTATAATCAACGCAATGTAAGAAGTCCGTTTGGACGTTTCTCATAAAACATGCCGCGATAACTTTGTATGAACGTCTACGTGCGAAATCGAAAAATCAAATTCGTAATCCTAATTAATTACTATGTTATCCATACACTACAACAATTACTAATTGTTGTAGTGTATGGATAACGTAATCATTCGTAAGCAACAAGTTTTACTTTATATTGGAAAAATGCACTCAAAAACACGAACTAATCGTTGATTAATATTCCGACAGGACGTTATTACAATGTGTCTTTGGGTTCGTGGCCGTAGAGTTGTGACCGTTATAAGCCGTTTTTTAACTGAATGAAATCGATGTTCTAAAAATCTATATTTTTACAAACGTTAATTTAGAAAAGAGAGAAACGTATAATTACTGTAGGTATTATTAAATGTTTAAACATAAAAAAATAAAATCTGATCAAATATATTTTTAGCTTTATTTTAATATTTAATAGGTAGGTAGATACGCCACTGGTGCATAATATACAATGTATTATTACACAAAAGCCTTCCGGAAGAAATCAGTATATCGGGTTTTAGTTTAGTCTTGGTTTGGCTTTGAAACACGCCCAAATTGAAACTCAGTTGGGATCCACAGTTATTAACTGTTAAATATTACAAACTCGTAGGTGAAATAAAACGATATGCCTCGAGAATCTGTTTTAAACAATGAAGATAAGATTATCGATTACAAACTCTATGTACTCGATGTCTCGAGAATCAGTTTCTAAAGCAACCGATTTTTTTTCCACATCACTACACAAAGTATTTTGACAGGTGTCCAAACGGATTTCTTAGGTCCGTATTACAGAAGGAAACTCAAGCATTGATCTCTGTTTAAATCTAGTTTTAAGTCAAATTTTAATTTTAGAACAATTCCTCAAGCATAGGATTATTGATCATAGTTCAGCTGAGTTTGGCCTTATTTTAGAACTTTACTCAGTTCAACACGTAACATGAGAAATCCTCAAATTCCATGCGAAATCAGCGTAATAACAAACATAACATATAAAAATGTATCTACGCATCGAAAACCTGCAACAATAAATGGACACCATTACAAAAACCTAACAACTGGCTCTATGTCTGCTGCACTGATTGTCAACTGCAAATCATCTGTGAAGGTCGTATGACAACCAAGACAATACATTCGAGGGGAATTTTAGAAGCCAAAGAAGGATGTATAATCAGAAACAACGAAGACAACAAGACAACAAACACAACAACAACAAGACAAGACAACACACAACAACAACACCAACAACATTTATGTCAACCAGGAAATACCTCTCATAGATATGGAGACATCAACAATTTAACATCTGTCCCGCCGATTGATTTATCAACTGCACACCAACATACCCAATTCGTAAAAAACCATTAAGAAAACATCATAATTCGTTGAAAGAACTAGAAAAACAAACAAATCAGGCAGAAATGTCACAACACGATGTGCACTAATACATCGTTTCATACACAACGATGGGACTTCTGATCTTGTCAGTAGTCGTCGCGGGAGGAGCGTACGTGTACTGCAAACGCTGCGGCAAAGTCACCACCGGCGCGTCCACCAGATTGCCGCCACAGAAGCCACCAAAAGCTACAGCATCCAATGACAACATCGAACTGACTTCGATCAGAAATGCTACCTACGCGACACCACATTCTTTTAACATTTAACTAACTTCTAATTAACTTTATTCACATTATTCATTCTTAATTACATTAAAATATTTTTTTAATAAGTTATCTCATTTGTTGCCCCGCCAAGATGTACGGTCAGCAACCGCACATTGTACCTTGGCCCAGTTTTAAATACTGCTAATATTGTAAATTAAGAAAATATAGTATCATCACGTACGCAAGTACGTCAGTCTTCGTTTTGATATCGAGCTTTCGCAACAGTTAACATTTTGTAACATTTTTATAACATTTAGTAACATTTTTTATTACTTTTTAATTGAATTAATTTAGTGAAGTTTAACATTAAATATTTCATAAACATTAACATTTTTCATTACATGTAAGGGATCGCCCTTACAGGGTCATTGTACTCATCATTTTGAACAACTTTTACTATGGGACCAAACCTGAAATCGCGAAAAAAAAATCAGCTGTTCAGTACATTTTGAAGAGTTTGATGTAGATAAATGTACTGAGCAGCTTTTTCTCAGGAACGCGTGGAGGTATCAAGTTGAAATTAGTACCAAATACGAAGTCTATGGTCCTTTAGAGCTCTAAAAAAATCAAGCTTCTAAATCAACGCAATAAAAAATACGGCCATTTATGCGTTGATACTCGCAAGTAAATCAAAACCCTTCCCGTTGACCTAAAACCATGAAATTTGGTAAGAAGCAACGTCTCACAGCACAAAAGCACGAAAAAGTCCGAAAATTGATTATTTGTCACATAAAAAAAATAATTTTTAGTTTTTTTTTTTCTGGCAAAATGTGGGTGTACTTATAGGTAAACACCTCTGACCAAACCCTTCAGGGAAACAAGGCGTGATGTTGTTTCAGAATAGTTTTGCGAATGCAAACTTAAATATGCAGTTGGAGAATTATCCGTGACGTATATCAATGTATGGGAGAACATGTTTTTCAACACAATGTTAAGTTTGTCTTTGGGATAAATTCTTTTCAACTACGGAAACCGAACGAACCACTCGTGCGTGGTCCGACACGCACTTGACCGGTTTTTTTTTAAATTCTAAGACTTATTTAGTCCACGATGATTAGTTAGTTAAATGCTGACACTTAGGCGCCGTCCTATTGCCATCGCTCGCGCGATGATGCGTCCGTCCGACGAAAATGATCGTGCGACCGTGCGTTCAAACATACTGATATCTACTAAATGTCCTATTGAAGGTCGTGCGATCATGCAATATTGCTCGACAGCAGAAACTGTGCATCTCTGCTAAGAGCCATTTCGAGAGTGATCGCATCGCTCGAGGACAAACGTTTTCTCATCACGCGATCGGTTTCATCGCATGATGAAATCGCATCGCATCATCGCACGAGCGATGGCAATAGGACGGCGCCTTTAGGCTTCATGTACACGATACCGCAGCCGCACCGTCGCCGGACCGCATGTTTGTGTACACACGGCTACACATCAAGCTGTACATTTCCAGTTTACACTGACATCTCATTGTAAGGAAATCCTATACAATGCGAGATCAGCTTATACTGGAAATGTATAGCTTGATCTGTAGCCGTGCGTACACGAATGAAAACCGCACAGGCGCCGCACCACCGCCGCACGGGAAACGCGTGTACACCGCGTTGATACCGAGTTTGTGCACACGGCTACATATCAAGCTTATATTTCCAGTATAAGCTGGTCTTGCATTGTATAGAATTTCCGTACAATGAGAGGTCAGCTTATACGGGAAATGCATAGCTTGATGTAGCCGTGTGTACAGCATGTTTGTACATGCGGACCAGTGCGGCTCCGGCGTCGTGTTCATGAAGACTTATAAGAGGATAGAACGCTGGAGAAGCCATACTCGCAATATTCTGAACAAAAAATTCTATCACTTTTGGCGGGCGACGCGGTAAAAACAAAAACTACTCGCCCGTAGCATCGAATTTTTTATATCGATATCGATATTCAAACGGATTTTACTTGAATCCATGAAATAAATGAGCTGATGCATAAAATACTTAAATTTTAATCATATTAACAACTATTAAATCTGAACACGACTGTCACTATGTGAACCACTGCTGCATGGTTCACGTACTGACTAATGTTAAGATATTGTTTTAATTGGATTTTAATTTGATTTAATTGTATAATAATTTAAATTTTATTTTAATTGTGATGCTGAATTTAATTTAATTTGATTTGTGATTTTAATTTTAATTGTGATGTTGTTTTTTAATTGTGTACCTAGTTGATTTTATAATATTTTAATTCCGTTTTAATTGAACCTATGATCGAAAGTTTATTGAAATAAATAAATAATAAATGAAAGTAACGAAATGTTTATGTTACAGTACCAAGAATTAATACATTTTAATGTATAATAGATTTTTAAAATGAATCAATTAGGAGTAAATTTATGGCGAATACATTTTTGAGGGTCCCTTTTTTATGTAATGAACGCAATTCTCATAATAGCTGTATATTTGGTCATCATGGCTTTAGCTAGTTCTACCTCATGACTATTCAAGACATCGGTATCAAGATCTTACATTTGATTTTTTTTCATTAAACTGAAAACGACATAGCCTGCAATGTATTCTACAACCTTTTCTCCAAAAGGAGACAACTATGTGTATTTGACTATCAAGACTTCATCATCCATATCGAAATATGGGAAAGAGTTCACTTCATTTAGGCCCAAAGAAGTCATGAAAACGACACCCATGACAAAAAAATTTGCAAATTTTTGGTGGCGCCATCTTGAATTTTGATTTTGACCCCATAATGGTTATCATTGCCCTCTAAAACCATGAAAATGACACCAGTCACCCATGGCGAAAAAAAAAACCGGTCAAAAGCGAGTCGGACTCGCGCACCGAGGGTTCCGTTCCGATTTCTGAAAAAGTGTGCTATTTAGAGACATCGTTTTATTTTTCCTGTAATCTTTACATAAACTTCTATCACATAGAATATTTTCAGATTTTTCTCTTTGCAAACTTCGGAGATAAGGAAGGGGAACGGTATTTTTTTTTACATTTTTCATCAAATGTCGCACACTTTGCGGCCTAAAAAAAAAAAATATGTTTGAGAATGTGCAAACAGCGCTCTTTCATATGATACCCCACATGACCTAGTAGCTCCACTTTGAATTTTTAAGACCCCCTTTCACCCCATGTTGCAAAAAAAATACATATATTTTTATTTCTTTCTTATTTGCAAAATAGTTGGGTAAACGTCATCTAAAACTGTTCCAAACAAGTTGATAGCACTAGTAGTTCTTGAGATATCCAGCTGTGACAGACAGACAGACTGAGTCACACCATAAGGGTTCCTTTTTTACCATTTTGGTACGGAACCCTAAAAACGGCCAAATGCGTGTCGGACTACGCACAATGAAGGGTTCCGTAGTTGGGATTAAATTAATTATCCCAAGAACAAACTTAACATTATAGTTGAAAAACATGTTCTCCCATACATTCCAACAGTAAATGTATGTTTGTACTCACACTATTGTGAGATTTACCATGTTATTTTAAGACCACAAACTTCTTATAGGTTTTCCTGTAATCTACAGGTAAGTATAGAACTATTTTCTGTATTTTTTTCAAAATTTTAGGCTCAGTAGTTTTGGAGATAAGGGGGGAACTGTCAATTTTCGTCTATTATCTTAAATAACTTTAAAACTATTTATTTTAAAATTATAAAAAAATAGTATATTATGCAATTAGTGAATAAAGGACGGATTTAAAGCGAGGGCCATAGATGAATCACGAGCTAGTGAAGGATTGTAATGATTGAATCACGACCGTAGGGAGCGATTCAGGATGATTGAATCACGAGCGTAGCGAGTGATTCAAGTGTTAGAATCCTGAGCGACGCGAGTGATTCATGGCCCTCGTTATAAATCCGTTTTATTCAAGAGTTGCATACTATACTTTATACCATGACTACGAGAAAAAGAAAGATTTAAGTGAAAATAGACATATAATGAAGAAAAAGGAAAGTTAAATTGGCTTTGATGTAAACCAGCCGTCATTTTTTGGGTAGCAAGTTTTCCACTATATCGGCCGCCCTCTCTTTCATAAACTCAGGTGTTAACACATCTTCATCACTAGAATGCATTTTTAATCGATTAGAACAACTCTAAACAAACACAAAATTAAAGATTAAAGTAACACTAAACTTTGTGTTCGTACAACTTACAGTATTCAAAATACCGCCAATTTACTAAGGACAGCAAAGAACATAAAACAGTTTTTATTCTAATGCTAAACTCCTTGTCGAAAATGTCGACCAATCAAATTGAATTTAGAACACAACAATATAGGTCGAATACAAAGATTACACTTACACTAGATACGGCAAGCCACGACCAAGCGTGCCCTGCATGTTCGACTGTTCGTACTAAAAAAAGTCTGTTAGCTCAGTGACGCTTAACGATTGAAACAATTCTGTTTACGTTGAGCACATCACTAAATGGCTGGGGTGAAGTTATCGTAGGTATAAAAAAGATGACACGTTCGGTTTTCATACTATCTAATAACATGCCGTATCTAGCCTAGGTCCTCTAAGGGTGCGTTTCCACTGACGCGGAGCTGGGCGGAGCGGAGAGGAGACGTGCAGGAATCGACCAATCATAATGGTTGAAATCACAGACTTATATTGGCTAGACGACGCAAGTGTATGTACTTCGCGTGTAAAAAGGGAGTAAAATTTACTTCCTTCAGCGCCGCTTCCATTCAGTCCGCGCTCGAACGTTCTTGATGCCGGACGTCAACCAAAAACTAAAAAATGCCAAATTATGCGGTATTGAGCTGTAGAAACTACACAAAAAAAAGTGGGACGAGATAATGGAAACGTTTCCTTTCATCGATAAGTCATATTGTTATTAACTTATGTGTTTTTTATTGCAAAATCAATTATTTTGTGTTCATTGTGTTCTTACAATGAACACTATGTAACTGAGTGTGTATCAAATAATTCATGATACATTGCCGTTTTTAGTTACAAGGCAGTATGTAGGACTTGTCTGTTAAAACACGCAATGAAAATTAAAATGATCGATATTGTCACTTGTCGCTCAGCTTCGTGGTACAGTCGCTATTCTCATTTTTCTGTCAAATAAAGCAAATAGTGTTGTACACACAGTTTGTACAGTCAATCTCGATTCTAATCGATTTTGGAAACAGAGGAATGATAATGTTTGCGTTGGGTTTTTTGTGACATGTAATTTTTTTTTACTCCAATGTGCCAATTTAGTGATTTTGTTTAGAATATTATTAATTATATATATTTACAGATTTCCAAGTGATACCAAAGTTAAATTAATATGGATTGAAGCGACGGGGCATGAAAATTGGTTCCCAACATAATATAGTCGAATTTGCTCTGTTCATTTTAATGAAGGCAGCTTTACGGAAACAAAAAGTTTCGACGCCTGACTACAATTGATGTATTGAAGGCGTTAACTAATGCTGGAGTTAGTGGATTGACTTTAGGCTCGAATTCACTGGCATCGTTCTCTAAAACCTAAAATTCTCTATGTTTTATAGAAATCAGTAGGTACTTAGATGTTGTCGATGTCGGAACTCTTATGCGTATTGTTTAAGGCGGGAGATCCGATTTAAAAGTGTTCATCTAATCGAATCTGTTCCCGGTTTTTTGTTAGAATTTTAGGATTAAAGAATGGTGCCAGTGATAGAACCCGCCGCAAGCTTTACATTTTATTTTACATTTGCTTTTTTTTTCGGGAATTATTAAAAATATTTTAAATTTATTTTTTACTAATTTATTTACTTAGTTCTGGATCGGATTTTATTTCATAGCGACTTCTACTGGCTTTTCTTTTTGTAGATAAAATTTCTTCTAGGGTTTTTTATTAACGTTGTAACTTTCCTACAACAAAGTACATAATAAGACTAATTAGGTTCAACCAACCAATAAGAACCAGTTATATAATGACATAATCGAAAATGACTAACATTTCAGTAAAAAAAAAAACAAATAATTTTAGATTTATCATTCCTCTGTCGATGAACTCGAATAATCGATTGCAAAATCAATATTATAAAATTATTATTTTTTACTCAAATGTAACACTCCCTCTTCCCTTTCGGGATACCTAGGCACAACCGGAAGCAGTGTGAAACAAGTAGGTATAAGATGCAAGCGGACGGAATGCTCGCACGCGACTTCTCGCTCCAAAGACGAGGCGAAACGCGGCGGGGCCTTTAAATCGTTTTGAATCGTTTACTCGCGGACGGGGAGTTCCCATCACTAAATCGCTCATGTGACGTCACAGTAGGTGGAAAAATAATGGCACGCTTGGTTTCTATTCAGACGATGAGACTTGCGTAATCTAGCCAATATAAGTCTGTGGTTGAAATCCTCATCGCGTCTCTTGTCTCGTCTGTAATTGGACGATTCCTGCACGTCTCCGCTCCGCTCCGCCCAGCTCCGCGTCAGTGGAAACGCGGCCTTAATCTGTGGTTGAATACATTGGTGTGTTCCATTTTCAAACATCAAAACAGTGAGTAAAAGTGCTTTTTATTCAATGTTTTCAGTGAATAAAATCAAGCTTTTTAGAGGTGGAATGGTAATAGTATATTATGCAATTAGTGAATAAAGGACGGATTTAAAGCGAGGGCCATAGATGAATCACGAGCTAGTGAAGGATTCTAACGATTGAATCACGACCGTAGGGAGTGATTCATGATTATTGAATCACGAGCGTAGCGAGTGATTCAAGTGTTAGAATCCTGAGCGACGCGAGTGATTCATGGCCCTCGATATAAATCCGTATTATTCAAGAGTTGCATACTATACTTTATACCATGACTACGAGAAAAAGAAAGATTTAAGTGAAAATAAACATATTATAAAGAAGAAAAAGGAAAGTTAAATTGGCTTTGATGTAAACCAGCCGTGATTTTTTGGGTAGCAAGTTTTCCACTACTACTACACATCTTCATCACTAATGAATGCATTTTTAATCGATTAAAACAACACTAAACAAACACAAAATTAAAGATTAAAGTAACACTAAACTTTGTGTTCGTACAACTTACAGTATTCAAAATAGCGCCAATTTACTAAAGACAGCAAATAACACAAAACAGTTTTATTCTAATGCTAAACTCCTTGTCGAAAATGTCGACCAATCAAATTGAATTTAGAACACATCAATATAGGTCGAATACACAGATTACACTTACACTAGATACGGCAAGCCACGACCAAGCGTGCCCTGCATGTTCGACTGTTCGTACTAAAAAAAGTCTGTTAGCTCAGTGACGCTTAGCGATTGAAACAATTTTGTTTAAGTTGAGCACATCACTAAATGGCTGGGGTGAAGTTACCGTAGGTTTAAAAAAGATGACACGTTCGGTTTTCATACTATCTAATAACATGCCGTATCTAGCCTAGGTACTCTAAATCTGTGGTCGAATACATTGCTGTGTTCCATTTTCAAACATCAAAACAGTGAGTAAAAGTGCTTTTTATTCACTGTTTTCAGTGAATAAAATAAGCTTTTTAGAGGGGGAATGGTATAAATATATTTGCGACCCTCATAGTAGCCCTTTTATTTATTTATTTCATTTGGGAAAACAAACAGTAATATACTAAGCATAAACCGTGTTGTCTTACAATTAAAACTTTACAAATATACTACCCACAACATTTATATTACTTTTATTTGATATGTCACACGGTACAGTTTGCAAAACTGTTTTTTTTTTAATTTTCTTATCTGCCCCCTAAAAGTGACCCCCATATTAAAAATTCATTTATTTACTTTAGCCGTTCATGTTTGGGTCACAGAAATCCATATGTACACCAAATTTCAACTTAATCGGTCTATTAGATTCGTAGCAAATTGGCTGTGACAGACGGACAGACAGACAGACAGACACACAAGTGATCCTATAAGGGTTCCGTTTTTTCCTTTTGACGTACGGTACCCTAAAAATGAAAAAAAAACAGAGGTACAATAAATAATTGCACGCACACACACAGTATTATGATTTATGAATTATGACCCACACACGTCCTGTCGGAATATTAATCAACAATTAGTTTGTGTTTTTGAGTGCATTTTTCCAATATAAAGTAAAACTTGGTGCTTACGAATGATACTCATTTTCATAGCGTATGGATAACATAGTAATTAATTACGATTTGATTTATCAGGTTGTACGTTGATCAAAATATAATTTGCTTTCTTTTGGCTTAATGAGTCAGTTCAAATAATAAACGCGCGGCGGTGTAGTTGTGCTATGTGTGCATACTGACCGGGGTGATGATGGTGCGTGTGCGGGCCCACCACGGCCACCTGCTTCAGGTGGTCGGGCGGCGCCGGGTGCTGCGCGCCACGCGGCAGGCTGGCCGTAGCCGCGTAGCGGAACGCGCGTGCTTCCGGGTCGTCAAACTGCTCCTTGGGCCGCTCCAGCGGCCGGGCCGGCGCGCGCGACACGGAGCGGATGAGCAGCGGCGTGGCGCGCTCGGCTGGGCCGCGCGGTGCCGGCGTGCAGGGCGCGGAGGGCGGACGGTGCGGTAGCGCGGGCGACTGCACGCGCGCATCGCTGGCCTCGGTGGCACCCACGGGCACCAGCGCACCCGGCACGCCGTCCGCCATGCGCCGGCCGCGCGCCGCGTCGCCGCCACCCGGCGCCAGTGGGGATGACGGCGCCTCGCCCGCCGCGCTGGTCGTGGAGCTGGCGGCGACCACGGCGTCGAAAGCCCCCGCTAGCTTAGCGCTGATCTCAGATATCATCTTTTTAGGCGGTTTAGTGATGGGCGTCGACGTGGAGGGTGGCGCAGGAAGCGCGTGCGGTGCGAGAGGCCCGTGCGTTGCATGCAGAGAGTGGGGCACGTGAGCGGCGGGCGGAGCGTGGGGCGTGGACGGCGCAAGGGTCGCGGGTGGCGCCTGAGTGGCCGGCGGCACGAGGGCCGCGGGCGGGGCATGGGTCGCGAGCGGCGCCGCCACGGCAGAAGCCGGAGGCGCCGCGGGCGCGGCGGGCGCTACTTGGACAAGGGCTGCGGCGCTGCGCGGAGCGGTGGCGGGCTCAGGCTCGAGTTCCTCCAGACGCGGAGCTTTCGGGTCGCGTGTGCAGTCCCTGATGTTTCTCTCGTCACCGCTGTCGATGGACGCGTCCGATAAACTTCGATCCCTTGTTCGTTTGGTACCGCGAGGCGATTTCCGTGTGTCGGACCCTACAGGCTTCTCTTGAGTTGCTTTTACGACGGCTTGTCTCGTGGGCCTCTTCTTGTTTGGTTCTTTTCCAGTTTTAATTTGTCCAACGGGGCCCTTGATTACGTCCTCTATTACATCGTCAACTGTGCTCCGCTGGACATCCTTCTCTTGGAGCCTCCTTGATTTGCGCGTGTTTGTTGACGGTGAAATGAATTCTTCGTTTTTTTCCTCTTTATTTTTTTCAATAAACTTCATCTGTTCTTTTTGGGCTATGCTGAGAGTTGAAGTCGCTGTCACAGAAGAATGCCCTGAGAGTGGACTCTTAATGGTTAAAATCAACCTGGGACGTGTTTCAGTTTTATTGGGTGATGTGGCAGTTTCATCACCGGAATCTTCATGGAAATCATAGACATCCCCTGGCATTGTACTGCCGCTACTATTAACTAAAGTTTTTACTTTCTTGTCTACTTTGGCTCTACCTCTGCCTCGTTTTGCTGAAGTTCCTCCTCTCGACGGTTTAGAGATTTGACGAGTCTGTACTCTATCTTGACTTTTATCTATTTTCCTGCCTCTCACGTTGCGTCCACCTCGTTTAGGATTAGCAGCTGGTATGATTTTATCAGTTACAATATCTTCTACTAATTTATTCTCAGTAACATTTTCGATTGAAGGGATTATATTCATTGATTTTATATGAGCTGTATGATTGATTATCTTTTCTGAAATCTGTGGGCTTACTTTAATAGTATCAACATCTTTGCTTATTTCGTCTGTTTTCTGAGTAATTTCAACACTTTCGTTACAAAGAGAGTCCACCTTTTTTATAACAGATTCTAAGTTTACATCTTTACCACTCCAGGAGTCATTTTCATCAGTTTTTATTGGACTACCACCATCTTCTGGCAACAAGAGGTCAAACTTTGGTTCATCAGATTGAAAAAGTTTTTCTATATTCAACGACATTTGATTTCCACTAGATGCAATTTTAATATCAACACCAAATACATCAGTCTTTTCTTTGACTGCAGATTCAGAGGGTAACGTTGCCTGCACTGAAGTATTGTCTAGACGAGACAAAACTTTAACTATTTCCTTTGGTTGACCAGTTGTTATATCTTCTTTTATTTCATTGTTTTCTCTTTTTTCATTGGTAAAAGACGATACTAGTGGAATTTGAGACTGGTTCGTATTTGTCATATTTTCCATCTTCAGACTATCCATATTATTTGATACAACTATGTCGCGATTTTCTTTACGAGTAGTAATTAAAGTTACCGTTTTACCAACGTTAACTTCTAATTTCTTTTCAGGATTGTTACTTATTTTTATTTCATTTGTGTTGTCTTTCAACAATTCTTCAAAGTCTGTCTCACCTTTAGCAATATTCTCATCGGTACATATGATTGGTTTTGATAGTAAATCTTTTTTGTCTTTCACAGTTTCATCAACAGGAACAGCAGGTTTCATTGATTCAGATTTTTCATTCACTTTTGGTTCGTTTTCCCGCATATGATTTTGTAAAATCAAGGTCTTGAGTGGTTCTTTGTTATCTTTATCAAATTTGGTACTTAATTTAACAGGCCCTGTTGAGCTAGTGGTTTTTAACAATAACGGCGACACATTAGTGATACTGGTAGTTGTAGTGGTAGCAGAAGTACACAATCCCAATTTAGCTAAAACTGATGGTGGTCTTATTGTTGCCATTGATAACACAGACGTGGGTCCTTTTTTAGATTCTATTTTTATAACGTTGCTAAGAGGTGCTTGTGATAATAGCCTTTGCGAACCTAAAGAATGAATAACATTTGAACCTTGGGTTCTGTTGATCGAACTTGCTTCTT
Source organism: Cosmia trapezina (assembly GCA_905163495.3). Taxonomy (NCBI): domain Eukaryota; kingdom Metazoa; phylum Arthropoda; class Insecta; order Lepidoptera; family Noctuidae; genus Cosmia; species Cosmia trapezina. Next base: position 14,776,518 of record LR991038.1, read on the forward strand.
GAACATTACTTGGAGCAGATTTGTTACATCCTTGTATGATTGATGTGGCATTATTTACAGCAGCAACATGTATTATAGGAGTTGATCCAAACGGGATATGATTTATTTTATCTGATTTCTGTGGCTGGTTTTCTCTTTTATCATTTAGTTGACTGACAGTATTTATAACCACTTTATTGTTAAGATGAACAGTATTCATGTTACTAACGTGCAAGGCATTTTGCATGGATATCAAACGATTTTGAGCCATGACTGTTGGATTGGTGCTATGTTGAAGATTCGTTGGCGACAAAATAATTTTAGTATTTTCATTTGTGTTTTCTGAAATACTTCTCTGGTCACTCTTTCTGCAGTCCCCCGATATTATTTTCTGTTGATGTACCAAAGGAGATGAGGTTACACTAATTCCTTTATTTTGCTGAATTAAGTTATTGACATTCATTTGTTTAGAAATCGGAGTCAAGACTGGAGTAACAGGCAAACGATTGAAATGGATTGGTGTGCCTTGAGTTTGAACTAGCACTGAATTAGGTCTATTAGGTGACAACATTGTTCTAGCACCATGCGGTATATGCATTGTCTGAATAGGACTTAATGGAGGCTGCTGCATTCGAACCACAGTCACTTGGCCGGGAGATCTTTGTTGAATCGCATTAGGTGACGCCATTCCTGCAGAGTTTAAATTTTGTGGTGATGTATTTAAAATGGCCATATTCGTTAATCTTGGTGAGGTCATACTTTCACCCTGTGAACTAGCTTTAGGACTCTGCAATCTAGGATCGTTAGACATACGAGGTGATATTACAATTCCTTGTGGTTTTTGATATAAAATATGAGGCTCTGGAATTTTTATAGTCGGCGGTTGCATGTTCGGGGCCTGACTGCGAATCATTTGGTTGATGACTTGATACGGAGCACTGACTCGTGTCTGGGCCATAATTGGTCTTGAAGGGTTATTTATTTGCACATTTTGATTTGTGGGGCCTTTAATCTGAACAATATTCGCAGTTATATGGGTGGGTTTAATTTCATTTTTTTCTCTACCAGGGACAGAATTACTTTGAATGTTTAAAACATGTGGTTCCAACAATTTATTATTCGTTAATGTCCACGACGTAATCACAGGAGTTGCCGTTGATGTAATCACTTGGATATTCTCTCTCTTCGTTAATTGTATCTTAACATCCGTTTCTTTGACTTTAATATTAGAATCGTTTGGACTAGTCGTTACAGTCGGTACCGAGTTTGTTTTCCTATCAGCAACTACATTATTTGATACATCCACACACTTCTTTTGGTCAGAGGCAGTATTCAACGCCTGGTTTGTTGCTATGATATTTACTGGTAATTTTTCAATAGAATCTTGAGCTGTTTCATCAGTTTCTTCAGTATCAGTATCAATTAATAATAGGTCATTATCAGAAACAGGAGTATCTGGCTTCATTTCCATCTCACTAGCATTTAAATTTTGCACTGCTTGTCGCATTTCTTCTGCGTCTTCTTCCGGAATATTTTCATTTTCTATTGTGGTAATTTCAATTTCATTAGGATGTGTCGAGATATTTTCAGATTCTTCGTAACAGCTAGAAAAAGTATTTATTTTACCTCCAAAACTTTCACCTAGTAATGCAGCAACTGCATCCTCGGTTTCTTCTTGTGAAATAATAGCCCTAGGTTTTTCGTCTGTTTTCTTCTCCGCTTTGCAGGGTGACATTTCCACAACATCGGAAGTTTTTTCAGTGTTTTCAGTCTTGTCTAATTCTTTTTCGGAACTTTTTATATTTCGCACTGCATCTTCACATGAGTCGCCGTCACTACTAAAACTTGATAAGAAACTATCTTCAGTATTATTATTCACTTTGCTAGGTAAGGGGTCTTTAGGTAATGGCACTTCACTTATGTCTGTTACAACTGTTTCAAATGGTGGAGGCATTGGAATTTCTTCAATTTCTATTTCTTTACTTTCTACATAATCCATTTTATTGTCATCAATTACAACGTTATTAGAATCTATACTTTTAGAATCTGTATTTTCATCAGACTGTATAACAATTGGAGGGCTGTCTGTCAGTCGAGGCAAACTTTGGGATCCTAAAGGACTTTGGGATCCTAAAGGTGACTGACGATTTTCAATTTTATCACCAAGACTCACTGTCTGTTCATCGTTTGGCAAAGGTATGTCTAATAGCATTGTTTTAGAAGAGACTTCCGCATTCTCAATCACAACTTGATCTGCTTTTTCGACTTTATCTTGGTGATAGAAATTATGGTGTTCTTTGCGACTTTGTCTATCTTCCCTGCTTTTCTTTTTCTTCCTCTTCTTCTCCTTGCACTCTCTTTTGAATTTTTCTTGCTTAACTATTTCGCTTATTATATGACCGTCAGCATATTTAATGTCATTGTTTTCAAATTTGTTAAGACTCTCAGAAAGAGTTTCTGCTCTAAGGCGGCTATCATCATCTATCAAGGAGTCAGCAAAAAGACGAGCCTCTATTGCTTTACTTACAGCATCAACATCTAAACTGTTATCATCTTCTTTAAAGAAACGGTTTTCTTTACGTTTTTTCTCTTTTTTACGTCTTTCTTCTTTTTCTTTCATTTTATAATCAGAGTTGTTCGCACAAAAACTAGAATCTATCTCATGTGAGGAGAAGTCTAATTTATGAGCTGCGTGCATACGTGTGTCTCTGTCTGATTCATCTGATAATGGCCCAAAGATGTCTTCCATTTTTCCATCTTTCCTCATGGCATTACAAATCGTATCTGTAATAATGTCAAAATTGTTGTTTGCCATTTTCTTTTCTCGTTTCAATTTATTTTTTTCATCACGGGTCTCATCTGTGTCAATACTATCTCGCAGTTTTTCTTTTCTTTTATCTTTTTTAGTACTGTGCCGACGTTGTTTTTCAATGTTTTTATGTTTATATCCTTCTAGTAAACTAGTATCACTGTTTTCTACTTTTTCGTCATCAGAATATGTTGACTTATGTTTTTTCTGTTTTTTCTTATGTTTCCTACGATTTTCCATAGAATTTTTATTACACGCAGATTCGCTTTCAGAGGAGAAGTCATTACACATTGATTTAATGTAACTCGATTTGTATCCATTGTCATTATCAAGATTCAATTTTAATTTACTATCATCACTGTCGCTCTTTCCAAACAAGTTTAACAAAGAATTCTTTTTCGTAGTAATTTCGTTTGACTCTGTAGCATCATCAATTTTCGTTCTTTGTGTAGATTCAGAATCAGAAAGGAGTTCTTTTTTTATACTATCAAGAAAAGAAGGACTCTTGCTAATACTTCTTTTAGAAACTTCGTCATCAGATGTGTCAGACATTATCCGAGTTCTAGAATTTTTACGAGACAATTTGTTACGCAGATCTTCAACATTGGTACTTCCATCAAAATATTCATCCGTTTTATCAGGGTCATAATCATAGATATGTGACTTTTCTCGTTTTTTTATCACAATGTCATCTTCCGATGAGTTGTCCATGGATTGATATTTCTTTCTGTCCTGATCCGAGTCGCTGTCTTCATCCCAACTTGATCTCTTTTTCTCTTCTCGTTTTGCTCTACTTTGTTTTAACTGACTAAATTTGGCCTTAATTTTTTCTTGACGCTTTTCTTCTTCTTGTTTTTGCATATTTTTACATGAACGAGCTTTAACTTTATCATACATAGAAATGTATGTAGGCCCATCGTCAATTATATCAAAAATTGAATGCTTTTTAGGTTCATCCGAATCAGAACTGTCACTGCTGTGCACAGGTTTACGACTTTTCCGTTTGTTATTATCCATTTTTTCATCTCTACTTTTACGATCCGTTGACATGCGTTTCTCACGAGCGATTTCTTTCTTTTTCTCATCACACTTTTGTTTCTTATCGTCTTTATTCTTACCCATAAATTCAGTTGGATGCAATGAGTCCCTTTGCAATTGTAATTCTTGTATTTGTTGCAACTGTTGTATGCGTTTCTTTTCTTTCATCTCTTTTCGGAGAGCTCTTTGCTGTTCATCTTCTTCACTTGAGCGCAATTCTAATGTAGCAAGAAAATCTAAATCGTTCTGAAGTCCATCTGTAGCTGTTTCCATATTAGGTTTATCTTCGTTTTCGTCCCCGGAACTCTTTGTGAAACATTTAATTCTGTCCACGGGTTTTGTATCTTTACACTCAGTTACTTTATTTTCAACATACGTTTCGTCTGGAGGTTTGACCTGATTCTTCTTATCGTCTTTTGTTTTACTCTCTATTATCTTAGCAAAATGACCTTTGCTGAATTTAGCAGTTTTATGGCGATTTTCAGTGCGAGACTCTTTAGATTCCCTTCTTTCAGAAATCTTTGTGTCACTTCTACCCTTTTTTACGTCTTCGTTAAAAATATCGATACTATCTTGAGATGACATTCGCCGTTTATGTCCAATATTCGATGGTAAACTTGAACACGAATTTAATCTTTCCTTACGCTTGATATCAACACTGGGTGAGTCAAGAGAATAGTGTCTTTGCTTTTCACTCATGTCTCCTTTTGATTTTATGTTATGTTCTAGCGTACTTTCATTCTTATTTTTATTATGATTTCCGGTGTCTTTTTCTTCTTTGATTTCAAATTTTATAAGTAATTCTCTATCAATGCCATGTTTCACAAATAGCTCAGTGTGTTTTAGTTTTGGTTTTGCGTCATCCTTTGCTTCACTGATTTCCAAATCTCTTAACTTAGATGATTCGTGCGAAGCTCTAGACGTTGATGAGTCAGTAGAATCTTTGCGACATAGTTCCCTAGAAGTCTCATCTCTGGAGGATTTACGATTTTTTACAAATTCTGATTCTTTTTTACTCTCTCTTTTTGAGTCATAATCTTTCTTTGACCTATCATGTTTGTGTTTATCATCCTTTTTCACTTTGACAGATATGTAATCAATATCTACAGATTCCTTTCTCTTCTCTCTGTCACTTCGATCTTTTTTATGATGATCATGCCTGTAGGATTTTTCGTCGTTGTATTTTAGCTTATCGAAATCTTTATCATTTTTGTCTTTCTGGTTTCGTTCTCCATCTTTGTCGGCCTTAGTTTTATCATTATGATTTTTATCACCATGTTGGTCTTCCTTCGGTCTTTTATCTTTATCGTTATTTCTCTCAGATTTACTACTTTTCAACTTATCCTTCTCTAATTCACTTCTTTCTTTTTCTACTAATCTTTCTTTGCAGTGTCTTAGTTTATCACGATCTATTCTGATGCGATCATCGTGATTTTTTTCACTATCCGTAATTTTTTTATCAGGTAAAGTCACAATGATATTACTTTCCTTTTCCAATGTTTTATCGAATTGAATGTTTTCCTTTTCGAGTTTTGCATTATGGTAATTGTGATTATGTCTATCCTTGAGAACTTTTTCAGTATTTTTTATAAAATCTTGATTAAATTCTGCATTATTAGGTTTAATTGAATTAACTGCATTTAAATGATTTTGCTGCATTTCAAATTCAATTAATTCTTTGGTAATATGGTTTTCGTGTATTTCTCTGTTTTTGTAGTTATCAGTTTGACAAAAAAGATCTAATTTGTTTTCGCTATCTAAGTTTAGTCTTTCTTCGTGTTTGTGAAGCTCTGATTTAATAAGACTTTCTTTACTATATTTACATATCTTTTCAAATTGTGATTCATAATTTTGACTTTCATTAAATTTTTCAACTCGCTTCAGCAGCATTTCCATAACTTCTCGAGCACTATTATCTTCCAGGTGAAAGGTAAGAGAGCTATTCGTTTTATCGGCCTGGTTGAATATATCGCCTTTGACAAGGATGTTATCAACTGCCGTGGGTTGACTATCTGCACAACCAGTTGTTTGGCTGTTAAGGCTGGTGGAGGCAATAGAAGAATTACTATTTCGATCGTGACTAGTTAGTTCACTATCCTCGCCGTCAACGCTGTCCTCTGTCCCGCCAGTCGCGATCAACGATTCGCCTTCCCCGTCACCCGAAAAATAATCATCTACTTGCCTATCAGTTGGCTTCACATCGCTTTCAAACTGGGCAGAATTTTCGTTCTGATCGTTCTGAGGCTCGGGTTGAAGTTCAGGCTCAGGTTCAGGCTCCGGTTCCGGTTCGGGCGGGGGCGGCGGCGGTGGCGGAGTGCGCGGGCGGCCGCGCACCTCGTGGCACAGGCTGGCCAGCAGGCGCGACACTCCATTCTCGGCCAGCTCCTCCGGGTCAAGTGCGGCCGGCGTAGGCGGCGCCGGCGGCTGCGGGTGTGCAGGGAACGGATAGCGCAGCGCGCGGGGCGTGGGCGCAGAGATGCGCCCGCGCGGGCTGCTGCCCGGGCTAGGCGCGCGCCCGGCTCCCTCGAGTCGCTCGGAGTCCTCGTCAAACACGGAGCGCTTTGCAAGTAATGATCGCACGACTTCCGATGGTTTCACTTCATTGATGTCGATGTCGAGCAGCCGGTGACGAAGGCGCGCGCGATCTGGTGCGTCAGCTATCGCTCGCGATCCGTTGAGCTTTTCGTCGAGGCTGCGGATACGTTCTTCCAATGACGGTGAATGCGGCGCGGAGCCACCGCTAGAAGAAGAAGCGGACGGTGGACGCGGCGGTGAGTCGGGCGCAGGTGCGGGAGATGGGCGCGGCGTGGTCGGCGCGGTACGCATCAGCTGCACGGCGAACTTGGGTAAAGGCAGACTCATGGGGAGCGGGGGCCGCTCGCGAGGCGCGCGGCGCGGCTCGGCGGGCGGCGCGGCGTCGGGCTCGTCGCGCAGCGGGGTGCCAGCGCGCGAGTGCGAGCCGGAGCCGTCGCGGCGCCGGCGGTGGCGACGCCGCGCGCCGTGCCTCTCGCCACCACGCGATCCGGAGCGTGAGCGGCGTGTACCGACGCTCCGATGTCGCTCCTGCATTAAATATACCGATTAGGATGTGTTCAGTTTTTATGGTGTTTTCAATGCTACAATGTTTAGGTACTTTATTTTTTTTCCAACAATATAACAATAACAATATAACAAGTAGAAAACAAATTTAAAAAATCTAAATTGTGTGCGCACTTCGCGGCAGCATTATATTTGATAATCTATACTTATCTATACTTAATATTATAAAGCTGAAGAGTTTGTTTGTTTGGTTGAACGCGCTAATCTCAGGAACTACTGGTTCGAATTGAAAAATGATTTTAGTGATGGATAACCCGTTTATCGAGGAAGGCTATAAGCTATATAACATGACGCTACGACCAGTGGCGGCTGGTGGGTCATGGAACTGGTGGTGCACTCAATAATTATTATTAGGATTGAAAAAGCAATAAAACGACATTTTGCATAAAGGTACATTTTTTATCAATTCGCCGACTTTTTCCGAAACGAAATGTTCGATCACCTTTTTATTATGGTTTGGTACTTATTGATTGAATCGCCACCAAAAATAATACAAGGAAAACAAAGGCGCTAAATTTATAAGTACATTTCACTTTTGAAACTTCGCGTAAATGCTTCATTTTCGTTTTGAACTCTTGTTTTATATTAAGAAAATGACCTAGGGCAATACCTAGGCGGTCCAATCGATTTTATTTCTACTTTGTTTTGAAAATATTTATTATTGTTTTTATTATAGTCAAAGTTAATCCTCATTTTCACAGCTCTCACACACACTGTCCCACATAATTATTTCAAATCCTTTCAGAATTTAAACGAATACAAAACAAGAATAAAGTTTAAATAACTGCAACCCGACTACGGAAAAAGAAAACTGATCTAAAAAGTTCAAAATATTTATTTACTTAAACAATAATGACATAGGTATATACATATTTGTAATGTGCTCGTGAAGACCTTTCTTTTGATACCAAACATGTCATGATTATCTCAATTTAATTTTTTTCGAGGTCAGTAATTTACGTGTAAAGTTCACCATATTAAATTTAGGAAGAATTTATGTAGCCTATGTCACCCAGACCATTATTACGAATCTATCGATACCTCATTCATCAAAATCGGTTCAGTAATTTAGGCGCTACGGTGGAACACACGTAAATACATACTTATGTAATACTTGCATACTTACATACATACATAGACTGCTAAAATCATAACCCTTCCTTTTGGCTGTGCCGTAATCGGGTAGGTAATAAATAAACACTACTATTCACGTAAACAAAACATCGCGGCAGAATCGCGAACCTCGCGGGAGCTCTCGGTAATCGGTAATCTTCGGTTCGGCTCGGTCAAGTTCGGCGCCCGTGCGGCGCACGAGAATGGACTTTTTACTCCATACAGTCTGTACCAACTATCTTCTGTCTCACGCGCTGGGCGTTTTAGCTCGTATCTCATAGAAGTTGTATGAGCATTCGCCGTGCGCTCGGCCTAGCGCACGAGGAATTTTCTTTACAGCGAAAATAAGTCTTAATAAAGAGTCTTAGTCTTAAAGAGTTTAATTGTTTCGTCATTATTTCGTAAGTATTGAATAGATAGGTAATCAGATGTATTAAACATTTTGTGTTTCTTTCTAAACCTTTTAAAAACTGGTAGTGCAGCGCACGAGCGCACTTAAGGGGCAGCCGCCTCTGGCTACGACCAATAGGAGCGGAGCACCAATGAAAAATGTTGCAAAAACGCGGAAAATGAGAGCCTTTTGAGAGCTTCCGTTGCGTGTGCTGCGGCGGGTCGATATGCCCGATAGGTTCTATCCCCTTTGTTATAAAATAATGCATTATTTGCGAAGGTGTTTTCATAAACGTGGTATTCATCGTTACCCAAATAAATACGTTATTCATCACAAGTATTTGCCCTTACATCATTTCACTCGCACTTGCAATGATTACCATGTTACGATTCTCCTAATTTATCTCGCTTGGGAGCGCTGTTGTAGATGTAGACCTGTCAAATACTTTTCGTGTCAAATTATCTTACAATAGTTACATGAATACCTACATAACATTATTACATACCTACATTTTATCTTTAAAAGACCCCATCAGTAATGTTACCCCGCGTTCCTTTATTATTCCTGTTCCCGAGACATTTTTAGGGTTCCGTAGCCAAATGGCAAAAAACGGAACCCTTATGGATTCGTCATGTCTGTCTGTCTGTCTGTCTGTCCGTCCGTATGTCAAAGCCACTTTTTTCCGAAACTATAAGAACTATACTGTTGAAACTTGGTAAGTGGATGTATTCTGTAAACGGTATTAAGATTTTCACACAAAAATAGAAAAAAAAAACAATAAATTTTGTGGGTAGAACATACATTCCCCATACTTAGAACTTACACTCAAAATTTTTTTCATCAAACCCATACGTGTGGGGTATCTATGGATAGGTCTTCAAAAATGATATTGAGGTTTCTAATATATTTTTTTTCTAAACTGAATAGTTTGCGCGAGAGACACTTCCATAGTGGTAAAATGTGTGTTCCCCCCCCCTGTAATTTCTAAAATAAGAGAATGATAAAATTAAAAAATATATATGGTACATTACCATGTAAACTTCCACCGAAAATTGGTTTGAACGAGATCTAGTAAGTAGTTTTTATTTAATACGTCATAAATCGTAAACCGCAATTTACCTTTCATTCAATCAACTCAAATGTAAAAATAAAAAAAACATTTAATTTCATAAACATAAACCTGTAATATGTGCCTAAGTAAATAATAATTATAACTCGCGCGGGGCGTGGCTTGTTTTGCAAAGGAGTGTATATGGTACGGAACCCTTCGTGTGTGAGTCCCACTGGCACTTGGCCGGTTTTTATTACTATAATTCCACTCTTACTGATCCATAGCGTGATGTACACACATCAGCAGGTCAAGTTACTTCAAACTGTCAAATTTTCTCATTCGATTTTGAACTCAACAATCAACATTTTAAAGTTTAAAATCATTAGGAGAAATTCGACAGTTTGGTATAACCTGATGTGTTGTTGTCTGTACCTATTTTAGCCTATTTTATACTCCTATGGATAATAATAATAATAATAAAAAAAAAAAATCTTCAAATTAACTAAAATTAAATATTACCCATTTCAAACATACAAACAATGTTTCTCCTGGTTTCGTACGCGTGATTTTAAATTAGCACTGAAGGTACTGGGTCCAAGGTCGCTTGTTCAAGGGGATGCCGAAGTAGACCGAGACGTAACGCACCGGATCAACTCAGAATGTATGAAATGTCCTGTACCCGGTTACAGGAACAACTTGCGACCCACGGATGCCCCTCAAGTTAAAGCGGAAAATTTACAAGTCCGTGATAAGGCCTGTCGTACTTTATGGATCGGAATGCTGGGCAGTGAAGAAGACGGATGAAAAAAGATTGCATGCAGCGGAGATGAGAATGTTGAGATGGATGTGTAGCGTGACGAGAAAGGATAAAGTAAGAAATGAGTATATAAGAGGAATTTGGAAGTGGCGCCATTGCAGTGACAGAAAAGTTGATAGGAAATCGTTTGGCTTGGTATAGGCATGTGATGAGGAGAGACGAAACGCATGTGACTGAAAGAGTGATGAATATACGTGGATGGAGAGGCAGAGAAAGGTCAAAGAAAAGATGGATGGATTGTGTGAGGAATGATATGAAAGAGACGGGAGTGAATGATAGAGTGACGGTTGACAGGGGAGAATGGAAGAAGAAAACGTGTTGCGCCGACCCCAAGTAACATGGGATAAGGGCAGGAAGATGATATACTGGTTCTCACCTGCTTCGTGGTTAAAACAAAAAAAGTTTCAGCTCCTTTAGAATTGTAGGTGCCTACGCCCCACTCTCTCACTCTCTCTAATATAAATAAAATAGAAACATTTCATAACGTAGGACGAAACCGTGAATCTTTTTACAATTGTCTCTGAAGGTGATTGCGCTGTGTAGCCCGCGAAATTCAATATTTTTTTGGGTTTTTTGCAATTTGCAGCTCCGTGTCAGATTGTATCTTAATGAAAATATGGTACGCGGCAATAAAACGTATGTCTTTACATAATTTTAACCATAAAAGTGACACGAACGATAAAGTACAACCTGACACGGACCTGCAAATTGCAAAAAACCCAAAAAAAAAATTAATTTCGCGGGCTACCACTGCGCATCATCTATATAAATAAAAAGAGAAGTCCTGACTGACTGACTGACTGACTGACTCTGACTGATTGACTGACTTATCAATGCCCAGCCCAAACCCTTGGACCTAGAAAGCTGAAATTTTGCACAGAGGTTCCCTTTATAATGTAGACAAGGAATAAGGAAGCAATTCCCGGTTGCACGTTCCCGTGGGATATTCACGGGAACACATCCACGCGGGCGAAGCCGCTGGTAAAAGCTAGTCCTTAATAGAACCACATAGAACTAATACTGTACCAATTTATATTAAGTCATTGTTTAATTTATTTCGTTATATCAATAAGTACTTGCGCGCCACTCAATACTTGTATGCTATAATATCTGGAGGAACATTGGCTCCTAAAACACAAGCTTTTGGCCTAGTTTAGGAGGCATCAGTTCGCCCTTTAATGTAAACTGACATCTTAACAGTAACTGAAACCTTTTTTTTTCGCCTTACCTTGGAGAGTTTTCGGTCGTCTGGGCTGGAGTCGCGGCGATGGCGCCGTGCTCGATGCGGCGACACCACGACTGACTGTAGTCTTTCCTCGTATGGTGTATCTTCAGGTTGTGGGCTTGATCCTACTTCATCGTATACCCTGTAAGACGATTAGGGTTTAAAGACCTTTAATAATACGCATGCAACATGCATCTGTTGCACATAAATGACGATAAAGACTCGGTCGGCTCGTTACCTGTACCGTCGGTCTGCTGCGTAGTCAGTCGGGTCGTATGGTTCTAGTGCAGAGTAGCGAGGTGTTCTCGAGGAACCCCGACCGTAACTAGAAGCTCTCGATCGTGACCCACTCCCGTCAAACCTGGCAGAAACAATTTGCATCAGTTATTTAGACCATAAAGCTAAATATACAATAATTTGATTATTAATACGAACCGAATGGGTTCATGACGAGTTGATGGAAGGTATCGAGATGCAAGATCCCCGCTCAGTCTTTCAGAACCCGTCAACGCTGCCGAACCGCCATGCTTTTCCAATTGTTCGTAAAACGCCTCCTAATACACACAATTGAATATTTAATCATGATAAAACAAGTCATCGACACGAGAAGAAGAATGACAAAATGAAACATACTCCTGCTATTCGACAAAATATACCTTATAGAGTTGGTTACAATGGTTATAACTGGTACTTCTCAAGTGCAAGTGCAATAAACAAAAAAAAGACCAACTAACATCAAATAAACAAGTTTTTTTTTTTTAATATCTAGTTGTTAGTATTTTGAGATTGTTTGGACGATTGTTTTGGTGTCAGGGGTGTTGCAAGCATTTTTAGGCGTTTTATTATTCGAAAAATTATCCAAATTTACATCATAACTTCATATTGTCGATTTCGTGCTTGAACATTATTTAATTTTAATCATAATTTTGTAACCCCCTGAAATTGACCTGAATCAAAACTTATAATATCTACATAAGAGGCCCCCGGAGCATGCGTAATTCATACAAAAAAAAATAACAAAATAATTTGTAAATCAAACATAATTAAGGTGCACTGGCTTGAATCTAGTTTTAAGTAATGCTTGAGTTTTGGGTGACGTTCTGTAATACGGACCTTAGTGTGTATTTATTCAGATTGGATTACATCTAGGTTCCCATACATATATTAAGTAAAAACACTGATTTAAACATGACATAATGACAATTTTGAAACTCCCTCCTAACTATCTACTCTTTAAGTCAATGTCAGACATTAGTCCGGTCAAAATAAACACAAAATTTAGTGGTCAATTACCAAAAATTCCACAGACACAGACACAGACATGAAATTGTCTTCAAAAATTGTCTCTATACTTTTTTTCTAAGAATCACCATTTCCTCCAGGTGGTGTGAAAATGTGTGCATATCATGTACAACGTGACTCCTTCAACTTTTAGAATCGCGATATCTCAGAAATGGTGATTCTTAGAAAAAAAGTATAGAGACAATTTTTGAAGACAATTTCATGATATTCAATTTTGTCTCAACTATTTTTTTGATATTATATTATTTATTATTATTTATTTATAACTTACAGTTTACGAGAAAAATCCAAAAAACCTCAAATTTTGACATTTGACCCACAATAACTTTTTTAGCACACATGGGATCGATGGGGACTTTTGACACTTTGTTTCTAATGGTGTACCCAAGGTCTTCACCAAAATTTAGCTCTGTCGGAATTTTTGTTAATTGAAATGTCTATTTTGACCGGACTACAATGTACTTACAACATTTTGGGAACCTAGATCAATCCGAATAAATACCTCACTACCATAAGAATGTTTGATTTACAAATAATTTTGGTATTTCGTTTGTATGATCTACGCATGCTCCGGGGGACCTTAAATTAATTTATTCAGACAACGCATAACCGCGGTTTACTCCTGTATCTAGAAGCTTGAAATTTTGCACAAGTGTTCCTTAGAACAAAGGTGAGCACTTCGGGTTTTTGAAAATTCATCCCCTAAAGGGGTTATATAGGAGATGAAAGTTTGTTCGTCATTTTTGTCGATGGAAAACCCCATCGGAATACAGCTTGTTCCGATAGAAAAACCTATACCTAAAAATATTGAATAAGGAAAAATTTTAATGTTGGGCATTATTGCCACACGCCACGCACTTAGAAGGTTGCTGCTTTTGTGCCAACCCCAATTATGTACTAAAATATTATTATTAGGTATTTTACCGCCAAGTTTCGATGAAAACTGTTTTGACTCCTATTAATTTTATTGAATAGACAAATTAGGTACTTATACATAGTAATTTGTCTAAATTATTAAGTACATTTACTTAATAATTTGGTTAGTTGTAAACTATATGGAGGCTTTCTGGCGGTGTGATCTGGTGCTACGGGCGAGCGCGGGACGCTGCGGCGCGTGAGAAAGCCTACTTCGGCGGCGTAGATTTCCCGAACGAAGACCCGAATTTACTTTTTTACCTTTTAGATTTTTAAAAATAACTTTATGCAATTACTCTCTAAACTAATACCTCGGCGAATATGAAAAGTACTTATACCTCCAACTAAGATACCGGGATGGACAATTATTTATAGAGTAATGAGAAGCATGTTGGTTACGTTTGTAGCATCACCTGACACTCGCGCGAGGCGTAGTCGACACAGAGGCGCGGGTGGTCGGGCTCGGCGGCCGACACGGCGGCGGCCACGCGGCGCAGCTCGCGCACGGCCGCGCCCGCCGCCGCCGCCTGCTCGAAGTGCACCAGCGCTGCGCCCGCCGCGCGGTCCACGCACACCGACGTGGCACCGCCGCATCGCGACACCGCGCTCAGCACCTACACACGCACGGACGCACATATGCTTGCTTTAACGTTTTTTTCCGGGCCCGAAACCATCCTACATTGGATCAAGCATAATAGATTCGTCTGACCATACAATTCATGTATGGGATTATCCCAAGCCCCCAGATATTTAAATTCAACGTGTGGTGCCAGATAAAAATAAAAAAAAAAGTAATACCCAGGTTTAAATAGAATTAGAGTTATTTGGATAGAGTCCGAATAGATTGTTACTATAGCAATGAATCGGCGTTTACTTGTATACCTACTTCCAACGCTTCCAACGCTGGTTTGGTAATGTTAGATTTATTAGAGTAAACAAATCGATTTGGTAAGACAGTTTTCATCTAGTAACTGCGACAGACTTGAATTGTAGCGCTCGCCGGCTGCTATCGAAGTACGTACGATCGACTCGTGCCACATGCTCAAAATGACGCAGCAGCAACAGCAACTAACATTACCAACATTTCTACTAAGTCGCTTCCGACACAGCACTAACAGTATCCTGAGCGTATTGTCCGAGCGGTGGAACTCGGTGGTGTTGGAGAGGTGGATGCGCCTGCATGCTAGTTCTTCATCATTTATTAAATGATAAATGTTTTAATGTTATAATACCTAAATCAAAACGATGTCGTTATAATATGCTACTGCTTTGCTGACATTGACATAACTACATTTAACTTCATTTAATAATTTAATCCATTTAATTCTTTGCAATATTTTATTAATTATTGTTCACTTTTTACATTATTTAATCATTTATTTATTATTACCAAGCCAGCGTTGAGTAAATCTAAGTGAATATGGATAAACGAAGAAATAATGTTTATTTTTGCAATTATCCGGACAAAGAGTTTGGATGATTCTAGGTAAGGCAGGGAAATCTAGTTTTATTAATTCCGCTAGCATTACCCCTGTAACATAAAATTTCTTATTGTTATTGAGAGGTAGGACGGTTCAATCTACAAAATATTGTCAAGGGTGAACTTAAGCCCTTGTTTAGAACCTACGTATAAATGGCGGGTGAGGGCGCGGTGTCGACCGCAATAGCCTTTTGACGCCTCTGCGTTTTTCACTTCAATACTCTGGTCTCGGTACTTAGTCATTTCTATTCCCTACTTCTAGCGTGACTATACATAATCACAGTTTTAAACTTTCGCGAATTATAACTACACTTACCCAAACGATCAAAAATAAAATTTAGATGTAGTGATTATATTTCTACGAAGTTGTATTAGATGCCGGTGCCAATAAACCACATAAAACATTATAACAATGACCCATGACCACCAATGAACAAACAAGTGAAATACTATTATTAAGTACATGAGTGTTAGTTAGTATATGCTGAACAAAAACCGAATAAATGTCCATTGATTCATCATGACCCCATACATATCTTATGATGCTATAGACGGCAGTATTATAATTACCTGCTTCTCCGTATGCTCGGTAAGACCGTCCACCCATACGCAAGTGGTGGCAACAGGTTTTCCAAAGCCAAGTTTCACACGCGAGCCGCCCACATTTTCGCCATCCATGGCGCGAATAGCTTCCACAACGCTCGAAATTGATGCGTACTGACAAAATGCATATCCCGCACCTCCACTGCTACCCTTTTTTATATCGATCTCGATTATTCGTCCAAATAGTTTAAACTTGTCTCGAAGTTGTTGTTGCGTCACATCTTTCTCTAAATTACCGATGAATAGCGTCCTCGTAGCCTGTAAGATAAAATGTTAGATTATTAGGTGACAAATTCTTTCATAGAACATGTAGCGTTTATAAAAAAGCGTTGTAAGTCAGTTAACAACAAATATCCGAACAAAACAAGCTACGACAAATTTTTCCTTTAGTATCAGTATTTCGGTTGTTCGGGACCGGTATTTTGTAGCAAAAAATACTAGAAAGTAAACACATGAATGCCACTTGCTAAACGTTTAACAACCGAACTACTAGGACTAGAGGAAATTTTTTAAGTTGGGTTTTAGTCGTCGACTCGTTATTATAATAAAAAAAGCTCTCATTTAAATCTGACGTCATTCAAGCGCGGTTTTTAAGTTATGTTTCAATACCTGTTTAGATATTTAAACTTTTGTCAAAAGTGCATTATTATTACAAATTGATGGTATTGTATTATGTTGACGTTAAAATTTTCAGTTCAAGAATGAGCTCTCAAATGAGAGCAGTTTATCTATACTCGCCCCTAGTACTCGAATCGTTCTCACAAAACTGGGTTTCTTTTTTTATATTTTCAATACATAAGGCTTCGGTAGTAGGTATTTATAAAACGATATATTTGATAACTGAGGAAAATACGAAACGCGGTTTCAAGAGATAAACAAAGTTGCATATAAAACTACTCAGTTGTAAAATAAATTATACTTGGTCTAGGCGGTTAAGTGTAGGCTAGCACACCACACGGGCCGGGTCGCTAAAAACATTTTACTCAGAACCGCCGTGATCTGCAGCACACAGCATACCGGTGCGGTGCGTGCAGCATACCGGTGTTGAGAACCGTTTTCAAATAAAAATGCGCCTGGTCATAATAATAAGAACACAGCACTTAGCACACGCAAGAAAGATAACAAGAATACCTTTAAATCTAGTATCGGGGGATAGCTTCACCATCCATGAAAGTAATATTCCTCAAATCTCACTAAATAATTACAAATACACATTATATTTTAAAAGCAGCCCATGAATTGGAATTGTATCCGGTAAAAGGCTGACCACTACAGATAATTGATAAGAATATATGTGCGGCGATATAAGTATGTAAATACAAGTTATATAATATATATGTATTGATGAGTTTGTTACAGAATTTCAAGGATACCCATCGGTGCAAATACAAGCCGAACACATTATTTCAATTTATCCATCCGAAACTCTGTCATGTGAATTCTACTTGATTAGGACATTCCTTCAGGAAGATTATGAAAATATTACCAAATGTTCTAATCAAGTAATTAATTGAGACTTCTCCTTTCAGCGTCGTTCGGTGTTTCCTCTGCGACGTTTAGCGACTGGACCAATCCCAGTATATCACCACTACAAAACTTATTAGAAAGAACGTAATTCAACGCTGTAAGACTGATTCCAGCAGTTTCAAAAGCCAAAAACATGTTTCTTTTACTTGCAAGCATTCTTTGTTATTAATAAAACTTGTTCAACAGTTTCAGCAAACAAATTTTAAAAACATACGCAATACACTAAACGACTGGTAATTTCATTTGATTAGTTGTCAAGTATGCAGTTTTTTTCGTAATTTTATAGGTCTTTTAGAGGCCTTTGCCCAGCAGTGGGACAATAACGGCTAATAATCAAATTTTAAAAAAAATATAAGATAATCAAGCAGCTTATTTATAAAATCAATAGTTCTTACGACCCCAATTCAATAACAACAAAATACTTTAAAAACGCAATTACCTGTTCTTTTTTAATTTTTACAGGCCTGAGTGATTTAATTAACTAGTATGGAAATTATGAATTAATAATTTCAGAAGACAAATTCTTTATTATTCTTTGTTTATATGCACTACATAGATCGGAGCTTGATTTTACCGAGATTTGAGGAATATAACTTTGATATACTACAGAATTCGGCAGGCGTGATGCTTTCTGGACTGGAAATCGATTCCACTCAACAAAACCTTATACTTTCGTAGTAAAATTATTTATTTGATTATTTGGTAGTAAAATTATTTATCATTGGCACTTTTTGATTTCTGCTTTAGGGACTAACTACACTTATTCAGCTTTTGTCCATAGAAAAAAAAACAGTTTTGTATAGAACGACGCGGAAGGCTGAACGCATCCACATACAAAACTGTTTTTTTATAAGGACAAAACCTGAATTAAGCTGAATAAGTGTTTTTAGTCCCTTAGTCGGATTTACACGTCTAACGCAGTAACGTTGACCGCATAAGTGTAGCATGAAGACGGGTTTAGCGTGTAATGCGCGAGAATATTTTTTTTTGTGGTCAGTGGTGGATACATTACATATCAGTAAGAACGATTGCGTGCACTATTGGTATTGTTTTGATAAAACTTGCTATAAATAAAGGACACTAAACCTAATCCTAACCTAGTAAACTTTTTATCGTGTCATTTCCCTAATACTTATATAAATATACCTATGATTCGATTTTCATTCGTGAAAAATATTGACAACGATAGCTATCGATTATATTATTGTATTAAAAAGTGAAACTTGCTAGAATCTGTAAATAAATAAATAAAGGTGGGTGGAAGACAGTTATTACCTCCTTATTTGGTGCCAACTTTAAACTTATTCCTCAACTAAACATGCCAATTAAACACTAGCACTCGGTTTTTTAAAGGCTAAATTAGATAACACTATAAGTATCATAAAGGAACGTAATTAATTAATTTCAATTGTTTTTTCCAAATTCCTACCACCAAGCAGTATTTCGATTTTTGAAAATAAAAATATTGACCGAAAATTAGGCATAAACCACGTTCTTGTTGTTACATTCATGTTACTGGAAATTATATGGATTTTTAAATGTTTTTTTTTTTTGTAACGTAAAGCACTATATTTAAATATCTTACCTTCGGGTGGTACTCATCGATATCAGTCTCGTAAGGTTTAGCAGAATCTGCATCTTCATCACAGCTTTGATGAGGCGCCACAGTGATCTTACAGCCAAAAAAAAGTTTATCTTGTGATACTTCCAAGGCTTTCTCCACATCAGATGGCTTTTTAAAACGCACCACCGCATAGCGATCGGCGTTTTGACCAACTACTTTAACCCATACAACTTTTCCATGTTTCTTGTATTCATGGTAAAGTCCGTCCTTCAAAGAACTATCAGTAGATCGTGTCGGTAGATTTCGCACACAGATTGCCAAAGGTCTACCACTCGCCGTTGACGCCCACTATCAAGACAAAAATATGCAATGTTATTTGAAACTATATTTTAAAAAAGCAGATTTATGACAAATCATTTATGAATTAATGTTTATATCTGTTTGGGTCAGTAGTACTCGTACATGATGGACTATCTAGTTTCAAATGACGTTCTCAACATATTAAGAAATAATGCAGAAGGACCTTGAAATATTTGTATGAGCCCTGATAGATGAACTTACCTCGATCCATAAACCTTTTAACATTAGAGGTTTTATAGAATCGCAGTTAAAATCAAGGGCATTAAATAAACATTGTATGTTAGGTAATGGTAAGTTTTAAAGTGATGAAGGGTGGATTTTTATTGTTCAGATAAAAGTCATCTGAAGTTTAAAAAATC
Source organism: Cosmia trapezina (assembly GCA_905163495.3). Classification (NCBI taxonomy): domain Eukaryota; kingdom Metazoa; phylum Arthropoda; class Insecta; order Lepidoptera; family Noctuidae; genus Cosmia; species Cosmia trapezina. The sequence goes on from LR991038.1 coordinate 14,796,150, forward strand.
GCTCCATAAAAAAAACTAAAACAGTCGTAAGTCAAATTCATTTGTTCAACATTGAACATTGGTACAATAATAATAATAGTAAAAAATAAACGGATCCTCTATCTATAGTTGTTCGACTTAGACTGTAGTTCCCTGTCCATCCGAATTTATTACACTAGTGGTTCATGAAATCCGAGCCACATGCAGGTTTCATAATCGATAATAATGTTACTTAATAATTTTTTTTTTGTGTACCTACCTCGATCGATAATGTTGTTTAATAATTTTTTTTTTGTGTACCTACCTACTGTGCAAATATTTCGACACAAATGTATTTTTTGTTATGAAATAAATAACTTGAACTTTGAACTTGTTGCTCTAATCTTCGTTGCGAGGGTGATTTGTTACAAAAGAGGCAGGGCAAGCAAAAAAAATCCGATAATTTTTATTGCATTTAATAAAAATTATCGGATTTTTTTTTTTTTTGCTTTGATATTATATGACAATGTTATTATGCTAAAAAAAAATAAAGAAAGGAAATAGTATTACCTGTCTGAATTAGACCAACATTATTTATTTCAAAATTTAAATCTTCTTCAAACATAAAAAAGTTATCATTAGTAGACTGTCTAATGATAGGATTCTTCTAATCATTAGACAGTCTACTAATGATACTTTGAAATGTTTGAAGAAGTTTTAAATTTTGAAATAAATAATCTTGGTCTAACTTTTATTGCATTTTCTGGACCTTTTATTTAACAAATCACCCTCGCAATGAAGAATAGAGCAACATTATTATCCATCATTGCCGGAGATACAGACTGTGTAATCTCAGTGATGTCGGGGCCACACCAACGTCAACGCCCATCTTTATCTTCATCTTATTGTTGAGAACGCTCCTCTCAACATCGCCGCTTTATCTTATCTTATCTCATCATCGCCACAAACATCGCGGTAATGATTCCGATAACTATCGCGATAAATTGAGTGGCCACACTTGAATGCCGCCACCGAGTTATCGCCAATCAATCGGCAATGTGAATGCCGTTGTAAAATTATCGCGATAAGTTGTGACTACACCTACGGCCTATGTCCATCATCGCGATAATCAACGACATAATATCCCATTGGTGTGGCCACGACATGACGAAAAATATCGCCCATTGTTGCAGACTCGAATGGATTGTGATTTAAGGGCCATTTAGATGGAGAGAGTTTCTCGACTCAAAGATACGATTATCGAAAGAACATTAAAAAAGTCTCTTTATGTAAACATTCACGATTGTCGCCCTGCCCCTTGGGCGACAATTGCCTCGCAATAGAATATATTCTGTCTCCGTGTAAACAGAACTACAATGCACCGAGCATTGTATTTCGAGTTTTTGTGCCAGTCGCTACTATGAGTGCAGTGCGCGAGGGTGTTTTAATTATATCTGCTCTGCTCTTTTAAGACAAGAATTAATAAAACGATAACGGAAAAATAGATGTTTGGTTAAAAATGCATAGCGAGAAGAAACACTTTTGGAGCATCTAATACTTTCTGTCTTGAATTACAATAATTGGAAGATGAAGAGACATTCAAAAATATTTCAATGAACTTAACATTATCAGCAGTACCAAATTTAAATGTTTTTTTGGCTAATCTCGCACTCAAAAACGGTTCAAACCGATTTGTACGATACTCGTATGAACTTGATAAAATTTCATACGAGATCGTGTATATGTCGCAGGTTTATGACAAAATCAGGTTTTTGATCCCCCTGCGCGGGGCTCCTATTCTAAAAATCATGAATACATCTCTCTAACTTACATTTCGTGCAGATTCGTCAAATGAACGAAATCTAACGAATCTGCACGAAATCTAACTTAGAGAGATGTATTGATGATTTTTATGGTTAAAATTATATAAATACATATGTTTCATTGCCGCGTATCATGCTTTGATCAAGATACAACCTGACACAAATTGCAAAAAAACTAAAAAAAAAAAAAGTTCGCGGGCTACCACTGCGCATCATCCTTAAGGGGGAAGCTCCAGGTAGCCCGCGAAATTAAAATTTTCTTAAGTTCTTTGCAATTTGCAAGTGAGTATTAGGTTGTAGTATGTTGACTAAAGTATGATTCGCGACCGTAACATAATAGTATTTATCTACACCCATGCTATAAATACACTATAAAAGTTTCTGAAACAGTTAGCTTATTGCCAACATTAAAACAGCCAGTGTCATAGTAACCATGGTACTTTAGAGGCATGAGGAACAGGGTGTAAAGTTCACTCATCCTCTATTGAAAAGGGAGGATCCTCCAACCAGACGGGTGTTGTGTCTGGTGGGCCACTGCCCAACGGTTGATGTCGGGACGTTGTATATATGCTAGTCGCGTAGTAAACTCTAATTGCGCGATGCAGGATTCCGTGACGTCATGTCATTGATGCGTAGTTCATATGTGGCGATATAGATGCCGCCACATCACTCCCCTCCGGAGACCGGAGGTCGATAGTGGGCTGAGTCGTGTATCTTGCGATGCTTGCCAGTGCCAGTTGTAGTTCCAGTGAGTCGGAACCGGGTGCCGCATAGTTCACGGTGAGTCGGAACTGTCTGCGGTGATACCCCAGTGAGTCGGGGTGGCGCTGCGTTATGCTCCAGTGAGTCGGAGTGTACAGCGCTGGGTTGAGGCTGAAGGTGATGACCAGGAATGCGCGTCCGCTGCATGCTGGTGGCCAGGATACCTGTAGAAGCCGTGGATGCTGGCTGGCTGTGTGACTCGCCGCTCGAAAGCTTGAGGAAGTGATGCTGATGACGGCACGCTGATGTAGTTGCACGAAGGCTGCGCTGACGTTCATGCTCGCGGTCACCAGTTTAGAGGCATGAGGAACAGGGTGTAAAGTTCACTCATCCTCTATTGAAAAGGGAGGATCCTCCAACCAGACGGGTGTTGTGTCTGGTGGGCCACTGCCCAACGGTTGATGTCGGGACGTTGTATATATGCTTGTCGCGTAGTAAACTCTAATTGCGCGATGCAGGATTCCGTGACGTCATGTCATTGATGCGTAGTTCATATGTGGCGATATAGATGCCGCCACAGTACCATAATAGCATCCAAACGGGTGTTTTAATGTTGTACTGAATTTCATAATGCAACTCGTTTTCAAAAAAAGAACATTGTAATGCACGCGCGTTTCACTACAACAGCGCCGTAATTTAAAAAAAGAACTTATTCGAATTCACGTCGTATACTATGACGCCGGCCGCCATGTTCGATACGAGTATTGCAAAAAAAACTGTTCCAGAACCTTTTATAGAGGATTGATAACATGGATGTAGATAAAGTCTTGTATGCAACTGTACATAATTAGGTATTAAAACACTCATATGATACTATTATCACACTCGGCTTCGCCTCGTGTAAACCCACATTCGTGTTTTGATACCCCTTAAACCCCCCCCCCCCCTACCCCTTATAAATAACTATTACAAAATTATAATCACAATGAAGGGTTCCGTGGTTGAAAAGAATTTATCCCAAACCCAAACATAACATTGTAATCTTTACTTATTTAGTTATTCCTGTTGTTCAATATTTATTTAAACTAATGATATTTGGTTACTGTAGATATTGAACGATTATTTATTTCTTAAGGCTTGTCCGCCGTAAAAAGCGCGGTCACTGTCGGACTGCATAGAAAAGAATGAGGAGCGCGATGACACAACGCATGCAAAATATGAAGTAATTACCGATTTACAAAAAATCTAGGGATTGGACTAAAAAAGTAATCACATGAAATCATTCCTTATTATTTTGTTAAGAACTGTATAAATATATGAACACTTTTAATGAAAACTGTAGGAGTAATATGCTAAAAACTCGAAAAAATAGACAAAAATAGACCTGGGTTTAGCATTCTTTTCTTTAGTTCTACAAACTAAAATAGATTACAGGACACATTAAATCATTTCTTATGTATTCTAGATTATTGTGTACCTATTTTTTTTTCTATCAAAAAGTTGTTATATAGTTACTGTAAAAAATGAAAACAAAGTTACTTACTTTCGCCGTATTTTAGGGAGGACAAACCTTAATGACTAGAATTTATTTAAAAATTTCGGTTAAAATTTTTATGTGAAACGAAATTCTATATAATATAACTATTAGACCAGGGTCAATAATTTTTGAAACCAAAAAAAATTATAGTAGTATGAAACCCATTGGAAAAGGAAGAGAATGTAACAAAAAACCGGCCAAGTGCGTGTCGAACCACGCACAAAGAAAGGTTTCGTAGTTGAAAAGAATTTATACCAAAAACAAACTTACCATTGCATACCAAAAAAAATGTTTTAATGTCATAAACAACTTCACAATTTTCGGACTTTTTCCTTTACTTGTGCTGGAAGACCTTGCTTCTAGCCAAATTTCATTATTCTAGGTCAACGGGAAGTACCCTATAGGTTTTGATTTACTTGCGACAGTTGCGAGTATCAAAATATGTCACAAAATGGCCGTATTTTTTTATTGCGTTGACGTAGAAGCTTGATTTTTTTAGAACTCTAAGGGAACATAGATCTAAATATTTGATATTAATTTCAACTTGATATCTCTACGCGTACCTGACAAATAGGGTCTTGACAGACTGACAGACTTGAAATTTTTGATAGAATTACAAATTAACATTTTTCGGACTTTTTCCTTTATTTGTAATCATAATCATAATAATTTACTTATTTGTCAGAACATGGTACATTAAATGGTCTTAAGGTTAGTCACAGGTATCGTCACATTCTGCCAAGTGTGGCGTGCAAATATTAGGTAGGTAGAACAACGGGAAGTACCCTATAGGTTTTGATTTACTTGGGAGTATCAAAATATGTAGCATAAATATGTTGTATGTTTTTATTGCATTCAGACGGACAACGAAGTGATCCTATAGGGGTTCCGTTTTTTCCTTTTGAGGTACGGAACCCTAAAAATGAAAGGAAAAATAAATTACGGGCGATCTGAGGTCGGCAAGTGGATGGGGGCAGTTTTTAAGGGTAAAAAACGGTTTATCTCGATTGCCTGCAACACTACAAGTCCTACGGAAAAAAGTTAAATGGCAAAGTTGGACTAAAAAGATCGACAACTTTTGTATTTATTACACTTTTTTCACATAACCTCAAAATTTATGTGAATAATTCAAATAACCAAGTTTTTGGTATTTTAATTTTATCTTGTACAAAATAATTTTTTTTTCACGAAATTGGTGAAAACTTACATTTTTATTTCTCAAAAACACTGTAATTTTTTTGAATTAAAATCTATACTAATATTATAAAGAGGTAAAATTTGTATGTAAGTTTGTAAGTTTGTATGTAGGGGGTAATCTCCGGAACGAATGCTCTAATTCTAAATTTTTTTCACTGGTAGAAAGCTACATTATTCCTGAGTGCTATAGGCTATAAATTATATTTATATCATGCATATTAGCATGATATCACAATTTTTGTCTAACAAGTCGGAAAGAAGTACCTCTTTAAACATACTTTTTTGCATGCGCTGCCTAAACGGTTGTTTAAAATTGAGAACAATGTATAGCAGTCTGGTCCGTCTTAAGCCTCCACTACACTACTCGCGAAGTTGCTTCAACGAAGTACTCGTCGAAGTTGATCGAAGTCCGAAGTACGTGTCTACACACTCGTGCAACTTCGCGAGGAGCTCAGTCACCCGGTGGCACCCGCGCGCTTTACACCACAGACAGTGGCGTGCACAGAGATTTCAGACAGGGTATGCACGGTTAAAATAAAATAAAAAACTTAAGTACCAATTTCAGCTTCTTTCGGTCGGAGTCCCACCGACTAGATACCCTACCCAGTACCTAGTTACCTACATACCCGACTAAAAATGCCAATACCAATGGCGCCGTGTGGCGCCGCCACACGGCGCCATTGGCTTCGCATGGCGTTTGTTTGCGACCACCACAAATATCTAAATTATTTAAATCTGAACATCCGTTTCATGTAGATCCAAATAAATAATTTTTATGTTGATTTGTAAATAAAATGCAAGGTAAACAATACAATATGTTTGTGTGTACACAACCGTTAGCTGTTAGCCAGTAACAATTATCATAATACTTTTTAAGTAAATAACAAGTAGCATTAGCAATCCCCGGATACACACGGACCCCTTTGCAATCAATTTAACTTCTTATAGTATAATGTACTCTGTGTTCTTCCTCAAAAGATAGCGTCGAAAAAGCGGCAGATTTTAATTTATTTGAATGAACACACTTGTCCAGCACAGCTGTCACGGGTATAATTTTTAGTTTTTTACAATAAACTTACTAAATAATTACTTATACAATCACTCACTTCCGCCCAGAAATACAACCGAACAATGATATTAAATCAATCGAAACAATAAATATGTCGAAAAACATAGCAATTACGAACTAATACGAACAAATAAATTGGTTAATCCGACTAAAAAAAGTTGATCCTCTACAATCAACAAATAAGCGGTGCTTTTACGGCTTCTCAATTTGGACGGTTTGCAATGTAAGCTCTGCTTCTAAAACTCCAACACGCGCACACATTTTCACGCACACAGTCACACTTTTGCTGTGTACTACACGAGAATTCACGAGATGCGTTGTATGAAAAATAAGCAAGTTATAGTAGTGCTTTTGCTCACATGGGAGCGCTGCTTGCGTGGTGAATCGGTGGCGCGTGTTCGCCGCTCGCTCCAACGAGTTAGTTCCATAAAAAAGTAATAGATGGCGCGGAATCGCATTATAAACACGGGAATTCAATGACGGATTTTAAATTACAATAGATTCATATAATACCTAGTTACCATGTTTTTTTTTAATCATTTAGAGGGACATGTATTTATGGGACTACAGGGTATGCAGAGCTTATTTGCATGTATGGAGTGCACGCCACTGACCACAGACTAAGTAGTATTCTTTGCACCATGGATAATGTTGAAGTGGCAGCTGCCGTTGTGCACTCTCGCATATTATAATTACGTGTGAATTTATCACGCGACAATTTCAAGTGAGTCGAGTAGTGTAGTCAGACGCTTCGTCGGAGCACTTCGGCCCCTTTGACTAGGGCGCAAAAACCGACAACGATCGGAAGTCGCGCGAGGCGAGCCGAGGTTGCACGAAGCGAAGCGAAGTGGCCGTCCACACTATCGTATTCGCCTAACTTCGACCAACTTCGCAAGTAGTGTAGAGGAGGCTTTAAATAATTCTACAAAAAAGTCCGCGACACCATATTTCTATCTTTTATATTTTATCTTTTGTACATCTTTTATTGCTTTAAAAAAGTATTTTTTAGACATACTTACGTTTGGATGGTTAATTAAACAACAAAACATTAATCCTTACAAAAATAAGTTATATTATGATAACAAGGATATCATGGAGATAAGATTTGGCCTTTACAGTATGCCAATTGGTCATACAGTTTCGGAGATAATATAAAATTACTAAAACGCAAAATAACTTTAATTCATACCGGTCGCTATTGAGCAAACATGTTTAGTGCGGACGTTTTATCAATTTACCCATAGTTGGCGTTGTGCAAATAAGTAATTTTTCTGAATTGCGAGATTTGCCGCGGATTAACGACCCTCTCGATTTAATATTTCAATAATGTCGGTGGAAAACAGCGGAAGAGTTTGTTTTTTTGCTAGTTTGTTTGAACGCGCTATCTCTGGAACTACCCCAATCTTTTTGCATTTTATAACCCAGTTCTTGAGGAGGGCTACAGGCTATTTAACATCACGCTAGGGCCCTTAGGAGCCGAGCGCGAAGTAATAGCGCGGACAGGCGATGCGAAAGGATATAGGCTATTTAACATCACGCTAGGCCCCTTAGGAGCAGAACGCGAAGTAATAGAGCGGGCAGGCGATGCGGAAGGATATAGGCAATTTAACATCACGCTAGGCCCCTTAGGAGCCGAGCGCGAAGTAATAGAGCGGGCAGGCGATGCGGAAGGATATAGGCTATTTAACATCACGCTAGGTCCCTTAGGAGCCGAGAGCGAAGTAATAGCGCGGGCAGGCGATGCGAAGGATATAGGCTTATTTAACATCACGCTAGGGCCCTTAGGAGCAGAACGTGAAGTAATAGAACGGGCAGGCGATGCGGAAGGATATAGGCTATTTAACATCACGCTAGGTCCCTTAGGAGCCGAGCAAAAAGAAAAAATGTCAGAAAGAATGCTATTAAGCGCAAACGAAATAATAGCGTGGGCAGGCGTTGCGATGCGATGCGTCGGGGTTGGTGGGTGGCCCCCCACACAAGAAATTTCACGCGGACGAAGTCGCGGGCAGAAGCTAGTTTATTATATTTTCACCTTATTTTGACTTAATATCGAAAAAGCACACTAATTTTCAATCGAAAATTCTCACTTCTTATTACCTCCAACTTTGTCATTTAACTTTTTTCCGTAGGACTTGTAGTTTTGCCGGAAATCGAGATAAACTGTTTTTTACCCTTAAAAACTCCCTCCTCCCATCCACTTCCCGACCTCAGATCACCCGTATTTTATTTTTCCTTTTATTTTTGTTAAATTCTGTTCTTTTTCCAATGGGTTTCATCCTATTTTTTTTTTTTTCATTTTTTACCATTTTCAAAGGCTAGCCCTGGTCTATATCAGCTATAAAACAAAATACAAGCGCCATTTGCCGAATGGGTCAAAACTGTTTTGTGGTCAATCCCCTACTGCTTCTTACTAACTTGTGGGGACGCCAGTGACGTCATGGACTCTGAGCGACTTCGGGTATACTTAGGAGATGGCATGTTGGAGTGACCACCGCTAAATGTACCTTCCAAGACACCGCTACTCGGGTATATTTAGTAGCAACAGTTTAAAATAAATCATTACTAAATATACCCCATTTCGACACAACACTTAGGATGCAAGATATTATTTTATTTTATTATTATGATACTCCGTTGCAGTATTTAGTAGTTAGAAATGTTGAAAGCCTATGCTAACTATAGTCTATACCCGCGGAGTTTCCACAAGGTACATTTTGTAAAGACGACCCCTGCCCCTGACTCTTTAGCTATGTCGTAACTACTAATATGCCGATCATGCTCTACTTTTTCAAAAATGGCATCGCCTTTATCAAACAAGGCGACCAGAGCGAGCTGCATCTTTGACATCAAAATTCCGGGGCTGAAAACGCTTGAACAAACTTTGTGCTACTCTTACTCTTACTACTGTCACTGCGTTAAGTCCATAAATTTCACAAATTTTTTCTCGGCTTTTGTTGTGTTTTTCCCTTTTTTGTAATAAAACTTCAAAATGTATCGAATTTCTTCATTGGATTCACTCATTTTGTAGGAAAGAAAAAAAATTTAAAAATGGCGGGAAATCTTTTTTACTTTGTTTTTTTTATATGTCATATATTTAATGGTATCAAAACCAGCCAGATACAAACAGTTCACAGCCAAAGAGATTTTACTACAACCTTATAAAATACGAAAAACTTTTTCCCCGATCATAATGTCAAATAACCACCATGTTAGTGTTTCATTAAATTAATCTTTTAATCATTTGATTTAAAATAGAGGTCCCTGCTGATGAGGAAAGAACAAAAGCTGGGGTCAAAGACTAACGCACAAAAAAATGGAAATCAAGTTCAGCGGCAAGGCTATGTATTGATCACTTTAGACCTGAAGATTAATAAATGGTGAGAGTGCAAATATTGGTTAGTGTCCTTAAAAACATTCAACAGGCAGACTGCTGACAGTTACCAGCAAGAGTGGCGTCATCTGTAATTAGCTTTACTACCCTTCCCATTAAACTAACTCGAACCAAAGAATACTAACTTTATTTACATGGATAATTATGTCTGATTTAAATAAATAAATATATTTAGCATTCCTTCACGTGATAAATCACGCTAAAGCCTCGCACTTAATTTTTTTTATGCCTACTTATTAGTCAATCGCTTTTGGCGGCAATAGCAATTCTACTGCAGTGATAATTCATAAATATTAAGATTTCTTTCAATCTTTTAAATATAATCCCCACAGGGAACTAGGATTTGAGGAATACTATTTCGCATGGAGAGCGTAGACGTCAGCATCGAAAATAATCTTAACAATAATTACCTTAACATCTTCAAGGGTTTGAGATGTTTCGGTACATTACAACATTACATCCTGGCATGGGGCGCTCAAACTAGTTGCTATGCCTTTGCTAAACCATAGGAAAGTCGTTAGCATGAATTTGCGCTTAATCCATAGAAATTCATAAAACGACATTTTAAATTTTATATTCTGTAAACCCACCTAGTCTTTTGGTACAACGAAGACTTGAGCCAAAGGGGACTACAGGACCTAAAGCGCGGTCACTGTCGGACTGCATAGAAAAGAAAGAGAAGCGCGATGACACAACACTGGTAATTTATTGCAATATATGAAGTAATTATCTATTTACAAAAAATCTATTGATTAGGCTAAAAAATTAAAACACGTTATGTTGCTTGTAGAATAAATCTAACAAAAATCAGAATGATTGCATGTATGTATTTTGGTTTTTAATCGTTATAATAAATTTTTGGATTCGTGATTTTTTTCTATCGTATCAAATTAGTTCTAGCATATGTGCTGAAGAATATCATAATATTTTTCCGATTTTGTTTACTGCAGTAGATCATATACTTTTAGGCATTATAAAACTTGCGTTAGTTGCGTTTAGGTCCTGAAGTCCCCTTAAGGTGATAGCGCTGTACTAGCTCGCGAAATTCAAATTTGCGTTTTTTGCAATTTGCAGGTCAGTGTAAGGTTGTATCTTGATCAAAATTATTCACGACAGTAAGAAATATGTATTTACATAATTTAACCGTAAAAACATCGAGTTAGATATCCCCCGGATTGGTCTGGTTTCGGAAATCAGATGAATCCGGCGAAAATCTAACTTGAGATCTATTGATGCTTCATAAGGTTATAATTATGTAAATACATATTTGTTACTAGCTTTTGCCCGCGGCTTCGCCCGCGTGGATGTCGAAAAATATCCCAAAGGAACCTACTACCGGGAATTCCTTCCTTATTCCTTGTCTACATTATAAAGGGAACCTCTGTGCAAAATTTCAGCTTTCTAGGTCCAAGGGTTTGGGCTGGTCGTTGATGAGTCAGTCAATCAGTCAGTCAGTGTCAGGACTTCTCTTTTTATTTACACAGTCTGGCCATAAATACTGTTACAATTAAAAATAAGAAAGATATTACGTTTGAATTTGGAATCTGTCATTTTTATACGATTGTTCATTGAGTTTTCTAATTTTGGCGCCAATACATTGTACAATATTTTGCGAAATTAAAATGGAGTGGGGTGATAAAGAGAACCGAATTGCTGTGATTGCATTACACAATGTTGGTATGGAGCCAAATGCAATTTTTAAAACTCTCCATACTCTTGGTATTAGTCAAATGTTTGTGTACCGGGCTATTAATAGGTACAATGAGACCTCCTCTGTTTGTGACAGAAAAAGATCTGGCCGTCCACGTAGTGTTCGTACAAAAAAGGTGATCAAAGCAGTAAGGGAAAGAATTCGAAGAAATCCTGTCCGAAAGCAAAAGATTTTATCTCGGGAGATGAAGATACCACCCAGAACCATGTCGCGTATTTTAAAAGATGACTTAGGACTTGCAGCCTATAAGAGACGTACTGGTCATTTTTTAACTGATAATTTAAAAAAAAGGGTGGTAAAATCGATACAACTACTGAAGCGGTACGCAAAGGGAGGTCACAGAAAAATTTTGTTTACGGATGAGAAAATGTTTACAAACAAAATGACCGTATTTATGCTCAAAGCTCTAAGGAAGCTTCCCAATTAGTCGACAGAGTGCAACGTGGGCATTATCCGACTTCAGTGATGGTTTGGTGGGGTGTTAGCTATGAAGGAATGACTGAGCCATATTTTTGTGAAAAAGGTATCAAAACATCGGCACAAGTGTATCAAGACACTATTCTTGAGAAGGTAGTTAAGCCCCTTAACAACACCATGTTCAATAACCAAGTATGGTCCTTCCAACAAGACTCGGCGCCGGGTCATAAAGCTCGGTCCACGCAGTCTTGGTTGGAAGTGAACGTTTCGGATTTCATCAGAGCTGAAGACTGGCCGTCGTCGTCTAGTTCCGATCTTAATCCGCTGGATTATGATTTATGGTCAGTTTTAGAGAGTACGGCTTGCTATAAACGCCATGATAATTTGGAGTCCCTAAAACAATCCATACGATTGGCAGTGAAGAATTTTCCCATGGAAAGTGTGCGTGCTTCTATTGATAACTGTCCTCAACGTTTAAAGGACTGTATTGCAGCTAATGGAGACCACTTCGAATAAGCTTTTTATATTTTAAATTGTTTTATATTTATGTATTAGACTAACACACTGTAAAAGTAATAAATATTATTTGCAATAACAAAAAAATTTTTTTTCTTCGTGACAATATTTATGGTAAGACTAGGTATATAGAATATAGATAGATTGTCGCGAATCATATATTGATCAAGATACAACCTGCAAATAGCAAAAAACGCAAATAAAAATAGAATTTCGCGGGCTACCTTTTCGCATCCCCCTATCCTAGACGACTATGCAAGAAATTCTAAGAGAACATACTTGGTGTTGTAAGGACGGCGGCGTACGATGGTTATGGTGGGAAAGTGGTGGTTGTGTGGCTGGTGTTGAAGCACGTGAAGTATCGCTTGGCTCAGGCGAACTCGAGTCAGATCGCGAAGAGCCAGAACCAGAGTTTCGCCGCCGTCGTCCTCCTTCAGTACCACCACCAGGTGTACTTGGTGTGCTTTCACCGCCTGTCGCGCCGGCCACTCTGTCGCTAGTTGCATACCATCGATGGTGAGGAGTTGTTCTGAAAAAAGATGCATTTTTTTTAGTACTACAATAATTTTTAGGGTTCCGTACATCAAAAGAAAAAAACGGAACCCTTATAGGATCACTTCGTTGTACGTCTGTCAGTCTGTCAAGACCCTTTTTCTCAGGAACGCGAGGAGGTATAAAGTTGAAATTAATATCAAATACCTACGTAGGTATACTTGGGGCTCTAAAAAGATCAAGCGTCTAAGTCAGCGCAGTAAAAAAATACGGCCATTTATGCGTCATATTTTGAGACTCGCAAGTAAATCAAAACCTATTCCTTTTATATAGGGTACTTCCCGTTCACCTAGAATAATGAAATTTGGCAAGAAGCAAGGTCTGACAGCACTAGTATAGGAAAAAGTTCAAAAATTGTTAATTTGTAGTTTTCAACAGGAAATAGTAGGTTTTGATTTATTTGCGAGTATCAAAATATGTCGTATAAATGGCCGTATCTTTTAAATTGCGTTGACTTAGAAGCTTGATTTATTTAGAACTCGTAAGGAACCATGAGTTAGGTATTCGATATTAATTTCAACTTGATACGTCTACGCGTTCCTGAGAAAAAGGGTCTTGACAGACTGACATACTTGCAGATATTGTATTATAATATAATAGGTCGGGGAAAAAGTTTTTTCGTAGTTTCTGGGTATAAAGTTGTAAAAAAATCTCTTTGGCTCTACTGTTTGTATCTGGCTGGTTTTGATACCATTAAATAGATGACATTTTAGAAAAGAAAAATAAAAAGTAAAAACGATTTCCCACCATTTTTCAATTGTTTTTCTGCCCGCCAAAATGAGTGCATCTAACGAACAAATTCGATACATTTTGAAGTCTTATTACAAAAAAGGGAAAATGCAACACAAACCACGAAAAAAAATTGTGCCGTTTATGGACTTAACGCATTGTTCAGTAAGAGTAGCACAAAGTTGGTTCAAGCGTTTTCAGTCCGGGAATTTTGATGTCAAAGATGCAGCTCGCTCTAGTCGCCTCTGGTTGCCCTGCTGTTACGGATATGGCCGATGCCATTTTTGGAAAAGTGGAGCAAGATTGGCATATTAGTAGTTACGACATAGTTGAAGAGTTAGGGGTTGACCACAAAACAGTTTTGACCCATTTGGCAAATGACACATAACTACATAATAAACTATGGAAAAAAAAAATGTCTTGAATTTGTATATAAAATACGAAGGAACTTTTTCCCCCGACCTAATATGATAAAATTACAAATTAATAATTTTCGGACTTTTTCCTGTATTTGTGCTGGGAGACCTTGCTTTTCGCCAAATTTATTTCATGATTCTAAGTCAACGGGAAGTACCCCATAGGTCTTGATTTACTTGCGAGTATCAAAATATGTCGCATAAATGGGCGTATTTTTTATTGCGTTGACTTAGAAGATTGATTTTTTTAGACCTTCAAGGAGCCACAGACTATTTTATAGTATTTCATATTCATTTCAACTTTATACCTCCACGCGTTTCTGAGGAAAAGGGTCTTGAGTCTTGAGAGACTGACATACATGAAACTATTTTTTTATGTGATGGAATTGCAAATTAACAATTTTCGGACCTTTTCCTTTACATGTGCTGTGAGACCTTGCTTTTTGGCAAATTTCATGATTCTAGGTCAACGGGAAGTACCCCATAGGTTTTGATTTACTTGAGAGTATCAAAATTATTTCGCATAAATGGCCGTATTTTTTATTGCGTTACTGAGAAGCTTGATTTTTTTTAGGGCTCCAAGGGACCATAGACCTACGTATTTGATATTAATTTCAACTTGATACCTCCACGCGTTCCTGAGAAAAAGGGTCTTGACGGACAGACAGACAACGAAGTGATCCTATAAGGGTTTCGTTTTTTCCTTTTGAGGTACGGAACCCTAAAAAGTGCTAAAAACTTATTTAATCATTTTTACTTTTGGTGACGTCACTTAGGTGCGTTGTAGCTTTGGTTGTAGCCGTAGTGCTCGCAGCGACTACCAGCGCGCGGTATGAACATGGACGAATCAAAACGAGTATGAGAATCGAACCACTTGGTGTTCTGTCATTTCTGTCTAGGCCATGGGAAAACACGCGAGTCCGAGACTGCCGTTTGTTTTTAGAAATCATGTAAAATCATCATCATATAAATAAAAAGAGAAGTCCTGACTGACTGACTGATTGACTGACTCATCAACGCCCAGCCCAAACCCTTGGAGCTAGAAAGCTGAAATTTTGCACAGAGGTTCCCTTTATAATGTAGACAAGGAATAAGGAAGGATTTTTGGAAATTCCATCCTTAAGGGGGTCAAATAGGGGATAAAAGTTTGTACAAAAATCTTATTCCTTGAGTTAATAGACTTGAAAGTTGGCACGGATACTTATCTAAGTAAATGATAAAGTTTGTCATTTTTAGTTTTTTCTAAACTACTAAGGAGGAACCGGGGGGTATCAAAGTTTGTACTTTTAACGCGTGGTCTGATTAACTCGAAACTCAGCATTTATACTTGAACCCAAAAATGAAGAATAACGTGTATCAGAGTTTTTCGAAAATGTAGGTATCCCTAAACGGGTGAAACGGGGTAGTCAATTTTA
Organism: Cosmia trapezina; assembly: GCA_905163495.3. Taxonomy (NCBI): domain Eukaryota; kingdom Metazoa; phylum Arthropoda; class Insecta; order Lepidoptera; family Noctuidae; genus Cosmia; species Cosmia trapezina. The sequence goes on from LR991038.1 coordinate 14,811,583, forward strand.
CAGGGCAGGATTTTACTGCGGGGCTTGATTAACTCGAAAATTAGTGTAAATAATCTTACTCAATACTCAATATCTTTATTGTTTTGCCATAATGTGTACTTAGGTGGTATAAACTATTAATAGAGATCATTATGGATCCTGTAGGGCACAGCAAAAAGGGTAGGAGAGAGGAAGCCCTGTTTTAGGAGATTATGAATAATTATTATTGCTATATTATTTAATTTATTATTATTGCTAAGTATTTTAATTGCATTATTATTTTTATTATTACATTACATTATTTATTATTATTTATTTTCTTTTTTTCAGTCAAGTTACGGAAATATCCTAAACGATTTTTTAAAATTTCACCCCTATGGGGCTGAAAACAGGGAATATAGTTTATATGAAAAATGTTATTCATTTGGTTAATTAACTTGAAACTTGGCACAAATACTTGCCGTAAGTACTTAATAAAGTTATCATTAATAGTTTTTCAAAACTACCCCGGAGGGAAAGGTAGAGAGGGAAGGGGAAAGGAGACGGGGTGGTGAGGAGGGAAATGAGAAGTGGAGGGTGTGGTGAGGAGGTGGGTAAGGGGGTGAAGGAGGGAAGGGTGGTGTGAAGGGAGTGGGGGAGGGGAGGGGGAGAGGGGAGGGGGAGAGGGGAGGGGGAGAGGGGAGGCGTTGGTGAGGGCGAAGAGGTATAGGAGGGTGTAGTGACGGGGGAGGGTGTGGCAAGTTGGGAGGGGGTACGTGGAGAGAGGGAGAAGCAGTGAATGGGGTGTGAGAATAGTAGGGTGATGCGGTGAGGGGGTAAGAGGGTTAGGGAGTTTGGCATGGGTAGGGGGAGGGTGAGGGGTTACATGGAGAGGGGGAGGGTTGAGATGAGATTAGAGGGATTGAGGGTGGGATGAGACGTAGGGTGAGAGGGGGTTTAGAAGGAGGGGGTGGGGCGGAGAGGGTGTTTAGAGGGAGAGCAGGTGGGGTGAGAGGTGGGGCGAGGGCGTCAGAAGTTCCCTTTATAATGTAGACAAGGAATAAGGATTTTCGTTCCCGTGGGATATTTTCCGACATCCACGCGGGCGAAGCCGCGGGCAAAAGCTAGTATCATATAAAAAGATCACATAAAAATCGAACACCTTTACATGTTGTCCATTTAAAGGTCTTCGATTTTTATATATATTTTTTTTTTTAGAATTATTATTTGTACACAGTGTGAACGACAAGAGCATTATAGGCATAATTTTAATTCGAAAAGTAAAATTCAAAAAATAAATTATTGTAGCAAATAGCCTATAATGCATCGAGACTCGAGACTGCATCGAGACAGAATCCGTTCGTACAGTAGGTTTTCAAAAAAAGCACTTAGCTGCCACCATGAGTGGCGTACGCAGCGGCGGCGCGTCAAGAGAAGTGTTCTGTGCTCGCATCTAAGACACATACCCGACGAATTTAAACGTAAGTATAATAAAATTGATATGGACGTCTTCGAGATGTCGCCAAAACATTTTGTAGGAAAATGCCTTAAAGATGGCAGGCGATTGAAGACAAGAGTCTAGACCGTATTGATAATAATGCATTCAAGTAGGAGCGAAAATTATGGTTATGATTGTGGCCCGAGCCGGGAAGCTAACAAATGTCACCTGCAACATTCCTGGCATTAATATCGTCTACCACTACACCTACCTTGGCTCGCAAATCTGCAGTGATGGTAGCTGTGTCCCCGAGATAAAAAGGCGTATTGGGATGGCCAAAGATGCTATAACCCGTTTAAACAACATTTGGAAGAAGAGAGGAATTGGTATCAAAACCAAGATCAGATTGATACGAGCTCTATTATTCCCTATCTTCCTGCATGGAGTAGAAACGAGGACGATTTTGGCCCGGGAAAGACAAAGGATTGATGCATTTGAGATGTGGTGCTGGAGAAGAATGTTGAGAATACCGTGGACTGCCAAAAGCACCAATGCATCGATCTTAACCCAGCTTCAAATAAAAACCCGCTTGTCGACCATATGTCAACAACGCATTCTCTCCTATTTCGGCCTCATAGTACACAGAGGCGATGAAAGTTTGGAAAACTGATTGTGGTTGGGAACACCGAAGGCAAACAATCGCGCGGTCGTTCACCAACACGATGGACCGATCAGATGAAGGAATCATCGCCCTCTAAATTCTACAAGATGGTAAGGGATGCGCTGGACAGAAACCGGTGGAGGCGAATCATCCGCTCCAGCTGCAACTACGAAGCTGACCACGATCCTCAGACATGAGGGACCGACTACAGAGAGAATTGCTACAGGGTTTCTATAAGATACATTTTTGTCATTAAGTCTTTTTTTATACACTATCACTGTATTTTTTTTGGGCTTGTAATATATTATTCGATCCGATTCGATATAAAGATCTAAGAATTTGAGAGAGGAAATTGTCCTTTGATTTTTTATTAAAATTATCATGAAAAACCTTTAGGAATGCGAAGTTTGGTCGAATTCACCCTAAAAGGCTTATTTTCATTTTATTCTAAGTCAGCGCCAAACAAATAAAAAGGCGCCAAGTAAAATGATGGCAACTTCATTGATCTTCGTTGATTCTTTGTTTGGCGCCGCCTCAAAATTAGTTAACATTTAATTTAGAAGCTTAGTTGGACTAAGAGGTTTTCGCTTTTCAATTTTCTTTTTTCGTCGGTTTATTTTTTTGTTAAAAAGTTTCTTTCTACTTATTCAGCGAATGCCGCGATTTAAATAATATGAAGCGGTCATTTTGTTGCTTTAAATAAATACCTTTCAACATTAGAGGGTGGTGTAGAATAAGGTGCAGTTGAGTTGTTGCGCTGGTACCTGCCGTACGCTGCGGGCGTGTTACCACGGCGACAATACTCTGTAGCACTGTCATTTGTACCACGCCACGTAGCGGGTGCAGCCGCAGAAGCAGCTATTGGACAGGTATTGCTTGAGCTGTCTTCCCCGCCACTGCAAAGAAATGTTTTCAAGTTAGTATGAAGTTAAGAACATAATATAATCTCCTAAGTTGCGATTACCTAATTAGGAACCTAAAGGTAGCATTCGGTTCTTAGCGACCGCGACGCGCGACGGCGACCAGACGATCACGCGACCATGGTCGCCTGTCGCGGGGCGACCAATAGTACGTAATTGCTCGACCATTAATTTGTTACATGGAATCAGCGCGCTTTTGCGACCCCAATGATATAACTTTATGATTAAGTAAATCCTTTTTTTTTTATCTACTAGTAAAAGATACGTAATTGTTCAACCATTAATTTGTTACATGGAATCAGCGCGCTTTTTCGACCCCAAAAAAAGCATTTTTGCAATGAACAGTCTTAATGTAACGTGCTAACAGAAAGTTGCAATACTTAGATAGAGAATTAGAGATAGATGTGCATTACAGTTCTGTTCGACTTTTGATTTTGAATAAGGGCGCGTTCAGACGACACGCGCCGACCACGCACTGGACCCGCACACGCGTTCTGCCCGCCTTACTCCCGCGTTCGCCATGCGCAAAATCAGCGCACGCATCGCGCACGACTCGCACCCGCTTATACTACTAGTGACTGGACTACTTCGTTCACTGGACCTAGTAGTCAATACGACACTAGACGAAGCGCGGGCGCAAGGCGTATGTGGGGTGGGTGCAGCGCGTGTGCGGTGTGAGCGCGTTGTTGGCATGAGGCGGGCGCGTGGCGTGTGCGGTTGGACTTCGATAAATGCAATGTGAGATCTATTAATGTGTCATACATAAGACTCAAATTATATACAACAAATTTCAAAGCTAGTTAGACGCGGGTGTTGACTAGGTATGAAAATTGCCGAATGTTTCCGAAACTTACTAGGAAAGTTTCCAATATTGCCAGATTAGATAGGTTTTTTCAAATGCATCATTACATAAAACCTCATGAGCGCATAAACATCAAAAATGTTTGATGTTTATGCGCTCATGAGGTTTTATGTAATGGTGTAATTATACGTATTACTAGTAAGCCTATCTATATAAATAACTAGCGGACCCGACAGACGTTGTTCTGTCTGAACGATCCTAGAACCCGACTGCAGCGCCACCTACCGGGTCCAATTGTGTTTTCAAACTATCCAGGAACTCATTCAAATATACACATAAAATTTCATCTAAATCGGTCCAGCCGTTGTTACAACACGTTTTATACGTTATTTTTAAAGTATCCTATGTCCGTCTTCTGGTTCTAAGCTACCTCCCCACCAATTTTCAGTCGAATCGGTTCAGCCGTTCTTGAGTTATAAATAGTGTAAATAACACGTTATATACATAGATAGAAGATTCTGACTGATTGACTGACTCATCAACGCCCAGCCTAAACCCTTGGACCTAGAAAGCTGAAATTTTGCACAGAGGTTCCCTTTATAATGTAGACAAGGAATAAGGAAGGAATTCCCGGTAGTATGTCCCCGTGGGATATTATCCGACATCCACGCGGGCGAAGCCGCGCGGGTAGTGCTAGTAAGGTATATTGTTCATTAACTTAATTTATTATCAATACAAATATATGTGAAGATAAAGTTTAACTAGGACACTGGTAACTACATGATAGATGAACCCAGTTTTTTGAGAATTTCACTTATAAATTTTATAAACAAATATAGAGGGTATTGATAACGAATGAAATTTTAAATCATACAACTGTGTTGTGTTCTTTTGGACATTTCTTTATGTACAACTTCATCTGTTTACAGTATACAGGGTGGAAGGGACATCGACGCGCAAACGTTTGCCACGTATTCAGTACATCATTCTGAGCCCCCCTATATACAAATTTTTCATCGGTTATTGAAAAAAAAATCTGCAGTTTCCTACAATAGTGCAATACCTACACGGTCAAAATGTATGGAGATCAGTTTTTTTTGTAATAAAAGATCGTAGGTCAACGGGAAGTACCCCATAGGTTTTGATTTATTTGCGAGTATCAAAATATGTTGCATAAATGGGCGTATTTTTTATTGCGTTGACTTAGAAGCTTAATTTTTTTAGGAATCTAAGGCACTATAGACTTACGTATTTGATATTAATTTCAACTTGATACCTCCACGCGTTACTGAGAAAAAGGGCCCTGACAGGTGACATACTTGAATATTTTTTTTTTATGTGATAAAATTATAAATTACCAGTTTTCGGACTTTTTCCATTACTCGTGCCTTAAGACCTTGCTTCTTGCCAAATTTCATTATTCTAGGGCAACGGGAAGTAACCTATAGGTTTTGATAAATCAAAACCAAGCAAGTAAACTTGCGAGCATCAAAATATTTCGCATAAATGGTCGTATTAGGGTTCCGTACCAAAATGGTAAAAAAGGAACCTTTATGGTGTGACTCAGTCTGTCTGTCACAGCTGGATATCTCAAGAACTACTAATGCTATCAACTTGAAATTTGGAACAGTTTTAGATGACATTTACCAAACTATTTTTCAAATTCAGCTTACATAAAGACAGGTTATATGAGTTAAGTACTAAAATTGTTTATTTTATTTGACAAAAATATAATTTAATGTATTGTGTTGCGTAAATTATTTTGCATTGGTACTATTGTATAGAATCTAGTTCTTCTAACTGAACAGACAGCTGTGTGCTGCTGGGGAGTTTGTTCTGCTACTTCTTCTTCCCAGCTAAAGCACTAGGAAGTGGTGAAGGGCGGGCGTTTTGTGGGGACTGTCTTACTGTAATTTCGACGTTCAAAAAGTGCTGATTCTCAGCCTAATTTGAATAAATGACTTTTGATTTTTTTTTTTTTTCATTTTTGATTTTTAAATGAGAAAGAAATAAAAATATTTATATTTTTTTTGCAACAGAGTCACTGTTGCAAAAAAAATATAAATATTTTTATTTGAAAGGGGGTCTTAAAAATTCAAAGTGGTGCTACTAGGGCATGTGGGGTATCATATGTGTGTGTATGTGGGGTATGCGCTATTTGCACATTCTCAAACATTTTTTTTCTTTTTTTTAGCCTGCATAGTTTTCGACTTTTGATGAAAAATGTAAAAAAATACCGTTCCCCGCCCTTATCTCCGAAGTTTGCAAAGCGAAAAATCTGAAATTATTCTATGTGATAGTAGTTTATGTAAAGATTACAGGAAAAATAAAACGATGTCTCTAAATAGCACAGTTTTTCAGAAATCATCAACAAAAATTACATATAAATGATGGTACAGAACCCTCGGTGCGCGAGTCCGACTCGCTCTTGACCGGTTTTTTTTTATTGCGTTGACTTAGAAGCTTGATTTTTTTAGAACTCTCAAGGGACCGTATTTGATATTAATTTCAACTTGATACCTCCACGCGTTCCTGAGAAAAAGGGTCTTGACAGACAGACAGACAGACAGACGGACAACGAAGTGATCCTACAAGGGTTCCGTTTTTCCTTTTGAGGTACGGAACCCTAAAAAAAGAAAAAAATGTTTGAGAATGTGCTTATAGCTAAAGAAGTAAAGATTTCGATAGGAAGGAATATTCCTGATCGGAGATATTTGCCGACAAAATACATTTATTTATTTACTAGCTGACCCGACAGACGTTGCCCTGTCTTAGCTATGAATATTCTAATGTAAACGCGTGAAGTTAAAATAGTCGTTAAGTTTTCTGAAATTTTCCAATTTTCTGCGAAATTTTCTTAATTTTTTCTTTCATAACGACATCAACAATTTATACTACTTCAGGAGAAGGTTCTTATTAAGAACCTTATCCTGACAATAATAAACACAACACGAAATAATTAGCGAAATTGTTCCATCCGTTCACGCGTGATGCGATGACCAAGGGAAATAGGGATTCATTTTTATATACATAGATTATAAGTTCACATTTTTCCATTGACCAAAATAGCCATGTTTTACCGGCCCGACCGTTTCAATGATAGCCATAAAATATTATTTAGGATTAGTTATACATTGATAAATGCATACAAACTGGTTGAACTGACTCCTTTTTTGAGGCCGGTTATTAAAAAACACGAAAGCAAAATAGCTTTTTCATCCCATCTATTCGAAAAGAGCTCAATGGTTCCTATAAGTGCGAGCAAAATGGGTCATTCCGGCGCACTTAATATCAGTGACGAAATGACTTTGAATTTAGAACACTATTTAATGAAAAAGTTTGAACGCCATTCGCTTCGATAAAGTCCTGCAGGGCTCGGATACCGGTATATTTTTCGAAACGGGTTCATCTTAAATACCTAAGAAACGATTTGTTTCGGTTATGTTCGAACGGAACGTTATAAATAACGTTTTTGAAGTAAAACAAAATCGAAATCGTTCTCGATTAATAAAACTTTTTTAACCGTTTTTTCCATGTTTGATAAATGAAATACCTAACTTAATTAAATAAGTTCACGCTTGTCGCTATACGCCGTGCGCGGGTGCGTCCAGCGGAATAAACTGCTTTTTGAAACGTTTTCATTTCGTTTTCGTTCTGAGCAAAAGTTTGTACAAAACTGTTAGAAACGTTTTAAAAACGTTATTTTAAATAGCGTTTCCGAGCCTTGCTGGCCGGTACTAAAAAAAAGCGCGCCTGCCAAATTTAAAAAAAAAATAAGCGGGAACTTCTTATTTGTTTTTATAATAAGTACTTTTTAGCAAAATAATTACGAACAATTTTAATTTGATTCACACAAATTGAATAAAAGACGAGTTCTAGCAGTGAATGTGAAATATTAACACCAGAAAGTATAAAATTAAACGCACAAACTGCCATAAACAATTAACTACCAAACAAATCGAGAGAAAAGTATCTAAAAGCCTATGGAAAATTAATTAAATGTATAAATGAAAAAGAAACAAAGTCATTTTCTGAAACTGTATTTTTAGCATAATTTTCAACATTTAGCGAAGACCAATCCACCTTCTATTCTATGGAGTATACAGGATGTTTGGTGAATGGTGTGCCAAAAATCGTGTGTGAAATGGTCGACTGGGGGGTTCATGTGCTATCTTTTAAGACCCCTAAACAGTCCTCATACTCCTCATGCCCTGTGGATTTTTTTTTTCTTCGACTTTCATTGTTTTATCAAAAAAACACCCAAATTTGACATTCAAATACAAATAAAAAAAAAGGACAAGTCGCAGACTCAGAATTTTAATTTTATTTAGATGTGTATTGTATTACAGGTTTACAGGACTTTTAAATTCAAAATTAGTGACATTAGCCATCTAGTTTTTTTTATAATTTACTCGCAGTTTAAAAAAAAAACCATAAGCGACCGGTATCTTCCAACTCCCTCAAAAATTCTTTAGTCTATCCTCTTGCTAGTGATGTGCCACATGCCATAAAAATCTTTTTACAACTTTGTGAATTTTCTAGAATTGTAAATCGAGTCACAAAATACTAAATTAAATTAAAATTCACAGTCTCATTCAGTTAAATTAAAATTCACATCTAAATAAAATAAAAATTCACAGTCTACGACTTACACTTTTTTTTAGGGTTCCGTACCAAAATGGTAAAAAAGGAACCCTAATGGTGTGACTCAGTCTGTCTGTCTGTCTGTCTGTCTGTCACAGCTGAATATCTCAAGAACTACTAATGCTATCAACTTGAAATTTGGAACAGTTTTAGATGACGTTTACCCAACTATTTTGCAAATAAGAAAGACAAAAATAATACATTTTGATACAAGTGGAGAACGTTTGTTATTGCATTCGAGGCGGAATTAACACCCGAGTCGTAGACGAGGTTGTTTTTGAGCCGAGAACTGCAATAACAAATATCCACGAGTATCAAACGACGTTTTTCAATACACTTTTGAGGAAATAAAATAAAATAACGGAAAATATTTTTGTCATGAATTATATGCTACCAATTTGTACGCCACGATATGCGGCTGGCTGAACATGTTAGAACTATTTCTTTACCTATCTGTTATTATCCTGCATGCAATGTATCATGTACACCATGTTTAAACAAATAAAATTTTACTTACTTACCTACTTACTTAGGAAACTATGATTTAAATTTTCTTTTTTTTTCGGCGCTTTACTTTCGCCAGGTTGAATGAAGGAGAAGCAAAGGTATAAAGCCGATAAACAGCCTAATATGAAAAATAGAAAATTCAAATATTTTTGAGTTTAGAACACAAATAAAAGTTAATCCATACTAATATTATAAATTCGAAAGTAACTCTTGTCTGTCTGTCTGTTACCTTTTCACGACTAAACCACTGAACGGATTTCGATAAAATTTGGCAAGGCTATAGATGGTATCCTGGGGACGGACACAGGCTACTCCATACTAATATTATAAATTCGAAAGTAACTCTGTCTGTCTGACTGTTACCTTTTCACGCCTAAACCACTTAACGGATTTCGATAAAATTTGGCAAGGCTATAGATTGTATCCTGGGGACGGACATAGGCTACTTTTTTTTTTTTCAAAAATAATCCTACAGGTTGTGATATAGGGGATGAAAGTTTATATGGGAAACTCAGTATTTCTTAAGTTAGGGATGTGAAAATTCAAATGTATGCTTTTGATAGGAAATAAAGAAATATGCGGTTCAGCGTTTTTGAAAAATCATCCCCTAAGGGGGTCACGGATTTGCAAGGCTATAGATAGCGTCCTGGGAAAGGACATGGGCTACTTTTTGTATTAAAACATAATCCTCCAAGGGATGAAAGTTTGTATGGGAAACCCAGCATTTCTTAAGTTAGGGATATGCCCTGTTTTCCACATGAACGTTCCCATGGTATGTTTTCCGACATCCACGCGGGCGAAGCCGCGGACAAATGCTAGTTTGTTCATAAACGTTTTTTTTATTGTAATAATCATAGTTTTTGATGATATTCTATTTATAAACATTATTTAAATATTCAAAAAATATTAACGCCGTAAAGATGCATATATCATTCCCGAAATTTAAAAAAAACATTCACCTCCGAATTGAGAGTTGTGAATAGAGGCATTGAACAAATTTGGACTAAGTATAGGTATAAGTTATCTGTGGCAATTTTTATTCCCGCACACGTGCGGGAAAATAAAAAATCGCACGCGTGCGACATACATTGCATTGTGAACCTAATCGTAGTGCGATATGAACCAGTTTTTGAGGAAGTGTATTGAAAAAATATTTATATTTTTTTTGCAACAGGGTCTGAAAGGGGTCTTAAAAATTCAAAGTGGGGCTACTAGGGGATGTGGGGTATCCATACGAAAGAGCGCTGTTTGCAAATTCTCAAACATTTTTTTTCTTTTTTTTACCACACAAAGTTTACTTTTGATGAAAAGTCTCCGAAGTTTGCAAAGCGAAAAATCTAAAATTATTCTATGTGATAGAAGTTTATGTAAAGATTACAGGAAAAATAAAACGATGTCTCTAAATAGCACAGTTTTTCAGAAATCATCAACAAAAACTACATACAAATGATGGTACGGAACCCTCGGTGCGGAGTCCGACTCGCTCTTGACCGGTTTTTTTTATTTGTATTTGAATGTAAAATTTGGGTATTTTTTTAATAAAACAATAAAAAGTCGACGAAAAAAAATCCACCGGGCATGAGGAGTGTTTATGGGTCTGAAAGGATAGCAGATGGCCGCCCCAGTCGACCATTTCAATTTGGCACACGATGCACCAAACACCCTGTATATTCGATATTAAAAACCACGGTTATTACCAGAGTAAGTTATTACGAATACCTAAGTGATAAATAAGTCGACGACATTTTCTGTTCCCGACAAAACAGTTACAAAAAACTACCAAAATTGCGAAAACGTATCTAATATTAATTTGTAATTTGGTTATGTAAATATAAATATTCGTCACTACTCACTACTAAAAGCAACTCTTATTTATTTTTCTAATAAAGGGGGTCGAAAAGCAGAGTGTGCCACACGGTACCAGAATTATTTAACCTCGAGCGACGTACTTTGAATCCCTCGCTACGCTTAGGATTCTACTCTAGAATCCCTCGCAAAGCTCGGGATTCTACTCTAGAATCCTTCGCTTCGCTTTGGATTCAAACAATCGCTTTCGCCCTCAATACATTATTTTGGTCCCTTATGAGTTTATGACACAATCTACTATTTCAATACACTTCCTCGAAAACTGGTTCTACGATTCACAATACAATGTATTTCACACGCGTGCGATTTTTCATTTTCCAACACGTGTGCGGGAATAAAAATTGCCACCGATAACTTATACCCATACTTAGTCCAAATTGGTTCAATGCATCTATTCACACCGTCTCGCGCCGATAAAAAAATATTTTTCGTTATTATATTTTATTTCTTCAAAAGTGTATTGAAAAACGTCGTTTGATACACGTGGACATTTGTTATTGCAGTTCTCGGCTCAAAAACAACCTCGCCTACGGCTCGGGTGTTAATTCCGCCTCGAAACGTTCTCCACTTGTATCAAAATGTACTATTCCATATCATATGAATAATTAATATTATTAATAGTATGCATTTAGGCTGTTATAAGCAATGATATTATAAGTAAAAACACTTTTTTACAAAAAAAAAAACAACCGACTTCAAAAAAACACTACTAAGTGAAAAATAACTTTAATTTCGGTAGTCGCTGTCTTTGGATCTGTATTTTAGTTTTTTGCCACCGACTTGCGAAATTAAAGTTATTTTTCACTTTGTAGTGTTTTTTTTGGCAGTCGGTTGTTTTTTTTTTTTTGTAATTTTTTTTTTATTTTTCACTTTTTAGTGGGTCAGTTTGTAATTTATCTAAGTTACAATAGCCCAATGTCAACTGCTTATTAAATCATCTTTTACAAAATATTGCTTTTCCCGATTCAGGGACGTTAATTGTTGAGGAGTTCTCCTAGTAAGAACTGGAGCTCATGGGGAAGTCACCATCACCATTATGCATTTTGACGAGCATACATTGCTTAGAAACCTTAGTAAAGTAATCGAATCGCAACCCGTGAAATACTTAGGTATAATTGAGTAGTTCCGATGGCCATCTGTGGTCTTAATCATCAGTTCCACTTCACCAAATGGTGCTTTCCGAGAGCAAATGCACGAGTTACTATAAAAAATGCCCAAATCGTTATAGGTGTTAAGGTGTGCCTATCAAATTTTAGGGTTTCCCTCGATTTCCATGGGATCCCTTCATCAGATTCTGACTTGGTGACAATGGGAACACCTCGAGAGTATACCCTGTCAAACAAAAAAGAATTTTGCAAATCCGTCTATATATGACGAAGTTATGCCCGAGCATACATAAAAAAAAAAAAAAATAAACATCCGAATTGATAACCTCCTCCTTTTTTTGGAAGTCGGTTAAAAAGAAGTAGAAGTAATAATCGATAAGTCTTAGTAGAATTCACAAATTATTTTGAACTAGCTTTTGCCCGAAGCTTCGCCCGCGTTTATTATACACTAGCTGCGCCCCGCGGTTTCAACCGCGTGGACCAGGATAAAAAGTAGCCTATGTGTTAATCCAGGGTATAAGCTATCTACATAACAAATTTCATCCAAATCGGTCCAGTCGTTTGAGTGTGAAGAAGTAACAAACATACACACACACACACTCACAAACTTTCGCATTTATAATATTGTGTGATAGTGTGATTAAACCTTCCTCTTTAATCACTCTATCTATTAAAAAAACCGCATCAAAATCCATTGCGTAGTTTTAAAGATCGGGGCCTGTCAGATAGACGCACACGTTGTAGAGTGCGTGAGCCGGGACGTAAGCGATTTCTTCAGAAAGTTGTTCAGGGTGCTTAAGGCCCAGGTTCCAAGATTGGTTTAGCTCGGTGTGTAAGTGAAATGGCGTTATGGCTGTCTAGTTTGACGCACGAGATAGAAGATTCTCACGCGCACCGGAATTATGTCGTAAAAATGCAAATAAAATCGTATAAAATTAGAAATTAACTATTTAATAAAAAGTAATCCATCACTGGATGCAGTTTGGAATTTGACATTTTATGGTATATTTTTAATTATAATTATAATTGTTAATGAAGGGATAAACTGCTTTTAAAGATTATTAGGAGGTATGTTTAAAGATTTTTTTGGTGCATTAAAATATGTATAATTATGTTTTGGCTTCCATCACTGTATGCGAAAAAGACTTGAAAATATCATATTTTTTTTTAAATGTCAAAATTATTTACGGTTTATGAGATACACTGCTTTAAAAAACCACCTTTTTGATCGTTTTCAGGAAATCTGGGCCTTAAAGTGCTTAAACATACTAAAAGTCCCCGCGTCTAGGAGGTGCGCCGGAGTGGGGGGGGATAAAAGTTCCCACTTTTGAGATTTTCGCTAATATCTTTAAAACGGTGTGTGTCGTAGAGAAAAAATATCTGGTATCTAATGAAAGCTCATAAAATTTGTTACCACTTTTACCTTACATACTTTTTTGAATTCCTACCCATTTTCGAACTATACGTTCCGGAAAAGCGAAAATTGTCGAAAAAACTACTTTTATCAAACACTACGTTGCCTGCTCTTCGTTCGCGTTATTTCGGGATAAAAAGTAGATAATTTTTAATCCAGGTTCTAATCTATCTACCTACCAAATTTCATCCAAATCCGTTCACCCGTTGAGCTATGTAATATATCGCCCGCGTGGATGTCGAATATTATCCCACGGGAACCTACTACGGGATAAAAAGTTTCCTATGTATTAATCCAGGTTATATATCTTAGGTATAGGTTAACTATCTGTGTGCCAAATTTCATCCAAATCCGTTGAGCAGTTTTTGCGTGTTTCAAGATATTTTTTCTCTACGACGACGCACCGTTTTAAAGATATTAGCGAAAAACTCAAAAGTGAGAACTTTTATTTATTAAGTATTTGTGTCTTATCGCGTCGATGGAAAATTGTTACCTACCTACTTTTGTATTTTCTTAAATAAATATAAAAGTAACTTATTAAAAGTCTAATTAGATTTATTATTAAAGATATCTATTATTCCAGCCCAACTTAACCGCAACCATTTTTACAGTGCTAAAAAAATTGGACTGTAGCGTCTCAGGCCTCAACACGTCCACAGTTGCCATATAAATATTAAAAACATTTTCCATAATGGTTTTCTAAAACCAACATGGAAAAAGTTTTTAATTTTTCTAGTAAAAACTGTGAGAAAACATGGTGAAAGAACAATGGCCACTCCTATAACATACTAACATGCTTGGAATTAACATGATACATAATATGTACCCACCTATTATATTATGTCGTTTCATTTGCCTATGTATAACTTAGTACCTACGGCATTCCATATATTTTTTACGTCACCACGCCAGTATTCCTGGAAGGGTTATGCAGACGCATACCTAACTAAAGTAACACCCACATTGCGCCAGTTAGGTATACGGAGAACGGATATTCACGAACACGGACGGTTAATATTAATAAGCACGGGGAATATTAATTATGTAGAGCACGGGTATAAACACAAAAGAATACTGAGTGCGAAATAAAACAAGTCTGCACAGAACACAGACGCTGAAATTACAAAAGAAAAATGTTAGTCTTTTGTACGTAGTACCACAGATTAATAGATAGTAGTACATTTTAACTCAATGGTCTTTTGTTTACTTTTAATTTTCAGTACTTGTCAAGGCGCTCCTAAACGGGCTATACTTTCCCGGCAATGTGTGGCTGTACAATAGTGGCTGCTCGGGCATCTCGAAAACTTTCGTCTCAAATCTGATCTTCAAAAATCGATAAAAACTATCAATACATATAAACGCAAAAGAAGCAAAAGAAGCGCTTCTCTGCTTGCTCGTCTTCGTGGCAGTACCAACACTATCTTGAGTTTGTTCTCAGATAGATGGGAGTCTCCAATGCTGCGTCATTGGATGAAACTCCACACTCAATAATTTTGTAAGTCTACTAACACTAGTTTTTAAAGACCTTTGTTACTAACATTATGGGCGTATGCCTGAAATAAATAAATATAATAATAATAATAATAAACAAATATGCTTATCACTTGAGAGAAAAAGCAGGACACCGAAATCAGTTCGTAGAACCAAAAAGCCCGGTTTCCACCGCGAGCGTAGCGGACCCATTAAGGACTCCGTTTATCTCGCAAGAGTAAACTGCATACAATTGGACTATTTGTTGGTGGAAATAAAAGTATGCAGTTTGCGTTTGCGAGTTTAACGAAGTCATTAATGGGTCCGTTCCGCTCGCGGTGGAAACCGGGCTTAAGGCTGCCTGTCCACCGGAGCGGAGGAGCGGAGAAACGGAGAAATATTAACCAATAGGAGCGCGAGCGGACGGCGGAGTGGAGCGGACTTAAGATTCTATTGGTTAATATTTCTCCGTTCTCCGTAGCCTCGCTCCGCTCCGGTGGACAGGCAGCCTTATACTGGTTCATAACAAAACTGAGACGAGTTCTTCCTCCGTGAGTTCTCTAAACGATTATCTAACTAAACAATCCAGCTCCATATGGTGATTGCCCCAAAAGCCCGACGATCATGCTTGACAAAGAGACTCAAACCTCTTGCCACGCCCATACGCAGACAACAAACAATTTAAAACAAGTACACTCATCTTAATATCCATCAGTTGTAACAAACTTCAATATAGTAAAAATGAGCTGACAGATATAATTGCAACAAAGAGTAAACAATAGTAGATTGTGTCATAGCTCATAAGTAGAGATCGGATAATCGGATGCATATTAACCTAAAGTTGAGGTGTTGGCTGAGTCTGGAGTGGGCTTTTGGATTGAAAAATCCCAGAATTCCGGTATCGGCCAATTTTGACTTCTGATTACAGAATCGAATGTATAATTTACTTAAGTTCAGATGTTAGTTAATATGGATTACACTTTTAAAAAAAAAAATCCCGGGATTCCGGAACGAAAATTTTTAAGATCTGATTTTGGAATCGAATGTTTTAGTTAGGTACTTGCGTTCAGGTGTTGGCTAATATGGATTGCACTTTTGTATCAAAAAAATCCCGGGATTCCGGGATTCACAAATTTATAGTTCTGATTATAGAATCGAATGTATATTTACTTACGTTTAGGTTTTGGCTAATATGGAATGCACTTTTGTATCGATCGTCAAAATGTCGCGATTCCAGAATTGATAAATTAAGTATTTTTTGAAAGGGTAACTTTTTTATCACTAAATTTTCATAGGGTGTTCTACTCATGAGCAACTTTCACTATGGGATCAAATATATAGATAAATCACGAAATATAAGTCAGCTGTTTCATACATTTTGGTCGAATAGGTATAGAACTTTTGTATCAAACATCGTAATTTTTTTTGTGATTTCAGAGTTGGTCCCATAGTGAAAGCTGCTGAAAATGTAAATCCAAGATGGCGGACGCAATTATTTTTTTATTTTTCGTCATGGGTGTCGTTTTCATGGTTTTAGAGGGTGTTAAACCTGATAGTGACATTAAAATGTAAATCCAAGATGGCGGCTGCGAAAATTTTCTAATTTTTCGTCATGGGTGTTGTTTTATTGGTTTTCGAGGGTGTTAAAGCCGATAGTGACACTCAAATATAAATCCAAGATGGCGGATGCGAATATTATTTAATTTTTCGTCATGGGTGTCGTTTTCATAGTTTTCGGGGGTGTTAAAGCTGATAGTGACATTAAAATGTAAATCCAAGATGGCGGCTACGACCATTTTTAAATTTTTCGTCATGGGTGTCGTTTTATTGGTTTTCGAGGGTGTTAAAGCTGATAGTGACATTAAAATGTAAATCCAAGATGGCGACTGCGAACATTTTCTAATTTTCGTCATGGGTGTCGTTTTATTGGTTTTCGAGGGTGTTACAGCCGATAGTGAGACTAAAATGTAAATCCAAGATGGCATGCAAATATTTTTTTATTTTTCGTCATGGGTGTCGTTTTCATGGTTTTCGGGGGTATTAAAGCTGATAGTGACATTAAAATGTAAATCCAAGATGGCGGCTGTGAACATTTTCTAATTTTCGTCATGGGTATCGTTTTATTGGTTTTCGAGGGTGTTAATGCCGATAGTGACACTAAAATGTAAATCCAAGATGGCGGCTGCGAAAATTTTCGAATTTTTTGTCATGAGTGTCGTTTTCATGGTTTTCAAGGTTTTTAAAGCCGATAGTAACATTAAAATGTTAATTGCATTAACATTTTAATGTTAATAGCGCCTTCTTTAAAACTGTTGATGGTTTTTTAATTACTATCACACGTGTCTTCAGGTTAAAAAGCGAAACGCGCGTTAGATAATTGGGCTTTAGCACACTCCAAAACCATGAAAACGATACCCATGACAAAAAAAAAATTTTGCAGCCGCCATCTTGAATTTACATTTTAACGGCACTATCGGCTTTAAAATCCTCGGAAACCAAGAAAACGACAACCATGAAAATTATGAAAATTTTTGCAGCCGCCATTATGGATTTACATTTTAACGTTACTATCGGCTTGTACGCCATTGAAAACCATGAAAACGACACCCATGACCAAAAATTAGAAAATTTTGCAGCCGCCATCTTGGATTTATATTTTAACGCCACTATTGGCTTTAAAACTCTCGAAAACCATGAAAACGACAACCATGACGAAAAATTTAAAAATGTTCGCAGCCGCCATCTTGGATTTACATTTTAATGTCACTATCAGCTTTAATAGTCCCCAAAACCATGAAAACGATACCCATCACAATTTTTTTTAAATTTTCGCAGCCATCTTGAATTTACATTTTAACGCCACTATCGGCTTTAAACCCTCGGAAACCATGAAAACGGCACCCATGACAAAAAGTTTGAAATTTTTTTCAGTCGCCATCTTGGATTTACATTTTAGTGTCATTATCGGTTTTAACACCCTCGAAAACCAATAAAACGACACCCATGACGAAAAATTAGAAAATTTTGTCAGCCGCCATCTTGGATTTACATTTTAACGCCACTATCGGCTTTAACACCCTCGAAAACCGATAAAACGACACCCATGACGAAAAATTAGAAAATTTTCACAGCCGCCATCTTGGATTTACATTTTAACACCACTATCGGCTTTAAAACTCTCAAAAACCATGAAAACGACACCCATGACGAAGTTAGAAAATTTTGCAGCGGCCATCTTGGATTTACATTTTAACGCCACTATCGGTTTTACAATCCTCGAAAACCATGAAAACGCCACCCATAACGAATAATTTGATAAATGTTCGCAGCCGCCATCTTGGATTTACATTTTAACGCCACTATCGGCTTTAACATTCTCGAAACCCATGAAAACAACCCCACCGATATAGTGAATAATCTGCTGTATCTTGACCTACAAAATAATGACTACGCCTACCTATTTGACAGCAACAGTGAGCTCTATCACTAGACATGTTCGCCAACACAACAGGAAAAATCAAAATTCAGAGAATGATATGTATATAAGACGGCATTATGAATAATATTGTAATTGATTTGTGCTCATTTGGTCAGTTTGACAGAATACTGAATAATAGTAAAATCCCTCTGAACCTTGCATTATCAAAAAAAACTCCAGTAATCGGTGAAAAAGAAACCGCCAACACGTTTTTTCCGTGAGAAATAATGCATATCTTCTTACATCAGAATATTGCAGGTTTAATTAACAAATCTGATGCATTATGTGTTAACTTAGAAGAACTCGCAGACAGTAACAAAATTGTGGACGTCATTGTATTATTGAGCACTTTATGTTGGGAGGAGGATTTGAGTCAAATTTATATCTACCAAATTACAGTTTAGCTTCATTTTACAGTAGAACAAATAGTAAAAGAGGAGGAACATGAATTTTACTTTAAAAAAAACATAAATTCAAGGAAATTCCAGAAATTCGCAAATTTTGTCTTGACTGTGTACTAGAAGCTTGTGCGGTTGAACTTCTTAATTATAAAATTATTATTGTTTGATAAATTTGTATACAACATGTAACGTTAAATTCGCAAAACCTCTTAAGGGGTCATTGTACTCATCATTATGAACAACTTTTACTATGGGACCAAAACTGAAATCGCGAAAAAAAAATCAGCTGTTCAGTACATTTCTGTTCGCATAATTCGTCAAAATGTACTAAGAGGTTTTGCGCATTTAACGTTACACGTTGTATATAGGGTACCTAAACAAAAAAACTTGTATACGTTCTTCCATAAACTGGTATTTAACCTTCTGACTTATATTGCCAAATTGAAATGTAAAAATGTTTTTACTGGTGATTGTAATATAGATGTTCTAAAACTTTTTTACAAAAAAAAAAACCGACTTCCAAAAAAAAACACTACAAAGTGAAAAATAACTTTCATTTCGGAAGTCGGTGTCTTTGGATCTGTATTTTAATTTTTTGCCACCGACTTCCGAAATTAAAGTTATTTTTCACTTTGTAGTGTTTTTTTTTGGAAGTCGGTTTTTTTTTGTAAAAAAGTTATTATTTTTCACTTTTTAGTGGTTCCGTTTGTAATTTATCTAAGTTACAATAACCCAATGTCAACTGCTCATCACGTTTTACAAAATATTGCTTTTCCCGATGCAGGGACGTTAATTGTTGAGGAATTCTCCTAGTAAGACCAGAAGAACTGGAGCTCATGGTGAAGTCACCATCACTATTATGCATTTTGACGAGCATAAACCATATTAAAGTAATCGAATCGCTACCTGTGATATACTTAGATATAATTGAGTATTTCCGATGGCCCTCTGTGGTCTTCATCATCAGTTCCAGTTCACCGAATGGTACTTTCCGAGAGCAAATGCACGAGTTACTATAAAAAATACCGAAATCGATATAGGTGTGCCCATAAAATTTGAGGGTTTCCCTCGATTTCCATGGGATCCCATCGTCAGATCCTGACTTGATGATCATGGGACCACTTGGGAAGTATACCCTTTCGAACAAAAAAAGAAAAATCCAAATCGGTCCAGCCATTTTCGAGTAATCGGGGAACATACATAAAAAAAGACGAATTGAGAACCTCCTCCTTTTGGAAGCCGGTTAAAAACGCAATAATGTAACACTAGATTTTGAATGTTTACTGTTCAATTATAATTTAAAATTAGCTTTCCATGAACCGACCAGATTCGCCAGTCGAACTTGTTGGTTGATTGATAATTTTGCACATAACTTTGAAAAGGATAGTAAATCTGAAATTTTAGAATTAAGTCTGTCGGACCATACGGCACAATTACTTAGGATTCTTGTAAAAAAAATCCGACATTGCATTATGTGCTATTTACTGCGATATGTATGTATGGCATTTGACTATGTAGATCATAACATACTAATTAGTAAACTTGACGCATACGGCATAACAGGCAATGTTTTAGATTTAATTCGATCCTATTTATTAACGTTAGCGTCAAGATGAAGGGACCAAGTCTTGGATCTCAAATCAGCCTACATAAAAGTTTAATACTATAAATCTACTATTTGCTACCTATGCAATAATTTTAGCTACCTCGATGAATAAGTAGTTATTTAACAAAATACTTTGATCTTGACGTCAAATGGCGACCAGCGTATCCATTTGGTACCTCCAAATGGATACGCTGATCGGAGGAGTTACTACCTATATATTATTTAATTTTTATTTATTTATTTACCTCAGACACTGAGATCCATATTTATGTTAGTAGGTATACTTAGAAAACTATGTTAGTAACCAAAGATAAAACTATGACAAACGTACAAAAAAAAATACCTTAATTCTACTTCAAAAATATTAAATTTGATTGTCCCTAACATGAATCGTTTGCGAAATATCAACCATAAACGTTGGTCCCTCCATCTTGATGATTCAACAATGGTCAGACATGTTAAATAATAGCGTTTTTTATTTTTCGAAGTACTCATATTTAGTACATGTTTTCTACCTTTAGATTATGCAAATGTCTTACGTTAAAAAAGTAATAAACATTTTTTATTCTTGTCAGGCGGGGCAAGGGCGCCGTATTTTTTACATAGATGATTTCGATGATATTTTTTTTTAATGCAGACATATGAGTGTACATTTATTAAATTATTACAATATTTGGTATTTTGTAGCAGCAAGAAACGTCGATTCAATCAATTATATTAATAATTTTACGATATTTTATAGAAATTGGGAAACATGGATATAGGCACGCTTGCCCCTGGAAACGGGGCAAGTGCGCCTATATAAAAATACGATAAATTCGTACGTTACCAGAAAAACAGATAATTTATTCAATAGGACATAAACAACTAAACGCATTACTCTTGGATTGTTTTTAATTTACTCGTCCTATAGACTACTGCGGCTTCCAAAACAAATTTAGGGCAAGTGCGCCACATAATAGTAACCTTTAATGCTATTTTTTTTATACAAAGTGACAGCTGTCGTATTTAGGTAAAAATGGTTGCGATTAGTTGGGCGGGAATAATAGATACCTTTAATTTATAAAATAAAAAAATCCAATTAGACTTTTATTTATAAAAAAATACAACAGTAGGTAACAATTTTTCCATCGACGCGATAGGACGCAATACTTAGTACCTAGTGGATGGCACGCAAGAACATCTGAAAAAAGACAATCATTTTAGGACTAATTATGGTAAGTATGGACTCATCTGGTTGTAGACTTTACGGCAGCTGTCCAACTGCTTCTTCTTGTCGAGAGGTCTGTGAGCAACCTGGTATGTAATGTTAAATGATAACAGCCGGGACTCATCCATGGACTGATCCCGCCAAAGTGCTTAGGTGGGCTGTAGGAGCCCAGTCATTTGGGACCAAGTATTTTGTTAAATAACTACGTACACATTGAGGTAGCTAAAATTATTGGACAGGTAGCAAATAGTAGATTTATACTTGTATTAAACTTATATGTAGGCTGATTTGAAATCCAAGACTTGTTACCTTCATCTTGACGCTAACTATTTAACGAATCGACAACAGATAACAGTATAACTAGAGTGAACCCTAAAACAAAAAAAGAAGAAACATTCAGCTCCATGAGGAAATATGTCACATACGGTGTTCCTCAAGGCAGTGTGCTAGAGCCGCCGTTGTTTACTATTTATATCAACGACTTGCCAAAGGCAACGATTCAACCTATGACATTATTTGCTGATGACAGTACAGTCTCAATTGCATTTAAGGACATAAATAATTATAAATCTGACATAAATAATTCACTGACATCTACAATTTCTTGGCTTGGTAATAATAATTTAAAAATAAATTTATCAAAAACAAATATAATGCACTTTGGACAAAGATTGCATAATCCATTAAATGTTAATTTGATTTATGATAATTACACTAAAATGAAGTAACTAATGTCCGTTTTCTCGGTTTAATTATAGACTGTAAATTAAATTGGAAAGAACATACTGACAAACTATGTAAAAAAATTAGCAGTCTATCTTATGCTTTGTACCAATACAAACTTGCTCCATCCATCAATCAACACTGATGTGTTACTCTCGGCTTATTATGGACTTGTTGAATCTGTCTTCAGATATGGCATTATCTTTTGGGGCAACTCATCAAATAAAGACATGGCATTTATAATGCAAAAACGATGAGTACGTGATATGGTCGGTATCTAAAGTACGGAGACCTGTAAGCCAATTTTTTAAAAGTATAAGATACTCACACTTCCGTCACTTTATATTTTGGAAATAGCCTTATATGTCAGAAATAACGCCCATTTGCTTCCTCGAATATCGGACATTATAATAAGTAATCACTGGGATAATAGTAAAATTCGTGTTCAGCCAGCTAAGACAGCGCTACTGTATAAAAGCGTTGTATGCAGAGCGCCAATAATTTATAATAATATCCCTAACTGTGTTAAGAAATTAACCCCGCTAAATCTGTGACTTGGTGAAATATTGCGACTGAAGGTATAGGTAGGAAGTCCGAGATGGGCTGCAGACTGCAACCGCAGGCGACACTGGTGCTAGCGGCTGCGGTTGACCGCAGTGGTGCCTGCGGTCGCGGTTGCTTCTATTCCAAGCGCAGCGGCATGCCGCGGCTGCACAATGCATAGAACCATGCCTCAGTCACTCCAGTACCTTAAATTATTGCGGTAATTTGGATTGGATGTATCGTAAAGGACTGGATGACCAGCAACAAAGTTAATTAATTTTTCTCCATCATCTTCCGAAAAAGGTACTGCTGGGCGGTCACCCTCACCACAAACCTAAGGCGCGGATTACACAGAAGAGACGTGGCGAGGGCGAGTGGCAGTGATGTGGCGCGGACATTTGTCACATCGCGACTTTAAATTATACAGAAGTGACAGAGACGGGCGATGCGGTGGCATTGTACAGTTGGATTTCTTTTCGAAAGCATGTCTTCTTTATCAGATGATCGGCGCCGTATAGCTTGCGACTACTAAAGACGGGACGTGCGCCACGTAGTGGCGGTGGCGAGTCACCTGGAAGCGCGGGCGAAATCCGCTGTCAGACAAATACGACGCTATGCAACATGACTATTAGGTTAATTTTAGGTTTCTTTAATTATCTGCCACCGCCACACGCCCTCGCCACGTCTCTTCTGTGTAAACCGAGTGACTTTTAATGATTTTAAACTGAAGTTCACGTCCAAACGAGTAGTGTTATTGATTTGGGATAAATATAGGTATGTTAAATTAGAGCATTTTCTTAATAACTTAATATGTGAATATTTTAGATTATTTTTAATATTACAGTGTAATTAATTTGTAAAAGGGTAGTTCCATGGTAAATGCTACCGCAGGTTTTTTTTTTAATTCACTAATTTTAGTTAACATTTAGTTTAAGCTAATCTACTGATCCTATATTTTTCTCTCGACCCGTCATTCGAAAACAAAATATTTTGCGTGAATCACCCAGCACAAGAAGCCATCAATTGATTGTATTTGCCAAATATACATTAATTACCTTGTAAGTGTGGTAGCGTTACAATCAGCGACCCAACCTCTACCAGCTTTGACTCCTTTTACCCATATAACTGCTGAACTGCGACACGATACTAGATCCAACCCGACTTTTTTTTTCCCGAAAATACGCTAAAATGTTCCTGATGTAGGTACTGCTGCGCAGCGCAGTGTCAGGTTTACGCGATTCGTTTGTCCTGACTCCTGAGTTAAGCCTGCCCTTGTAAGGGCATGACCTCAGATTGTGAGCGATACCCCTAACGTAAGGTAATTATTGTCATAGGGATAGGTAGGATAATTCAAAGTTAGTCTCAAATGGATAAAACAGGGCCTTGCGGATGCCCTATTTTATCCAGTAGGGGCGTAGCTGATGTAGAGACTTCAATCTTAAGCATTTTAGCATGTAACCTTCGCGGTAATTAAATAGATTACGAGACAAACTTTGATTTGAAGATAGAAACGTCAGCGAGACAGCCACGGGCCGAAGGCTTGTTTTATAAGATAATTTAATATAATAACTAATATATCAGCGTTAAACCACAAACGCGTCATTTGTAGATCCCAAAGAATTGAGGGTCGCTCAGACCCTAAACACCGGAATTCCGTAATAAAACAATGTATTCTAGCCGTGTTTGGGCTTATTGGAACTGTCATGAGATGCACTCTAGCTATAAATGATTTTAATGGTAATATGCCGCTTCAAATTGCGCTACTTGAGTAGTGTTGTGTGGTCCTGATTATCAGTAGGCAGATTTCGTAGCATCGTTATCTCCGTCAACGATTTGTCGTCGTGTGATCGATTTAATAATTTGTTGGCGTCCAAATCTGATAAAACTGCGCCTTCCAAACTTCTGACACGCCAGGGCCTGTCCACATGTCCACGTCACGACGTCGTCAACGTGGAACGGCGCGGTGTCGCGACACGGTGCGTTGACATAACGTGCAACTTTACGTCACCGTATCGTAAAAATGCACGTCACGAATGACTTCTGTAAATATTTTAATAGCGATATTAGAACACTTAGTTGGCAATTAACTAAAATATAAATAACCTACTTCATACGTAGTTCGTTGTACGATAAGAGGTTTTTTTTTTTTTTTTTTAATATTTGAAATTATTTTTATAGCAACACATAGTTTATTTATATTGAAATTTACCTGCTAAACGCGCCATTTCACGGCGACGTTGTCGTACCGTGCACTAGCACGACGCGGCAACGCACCGTGCCGCGGCACCGCACAATCCACTTCCACGTTGACGATGTCGTGACGTGGAGATGTGGACAGCCCCTTTGTCGCCATATATTTGCCTTTTTGCAAAGTTTTTATTTGAAAGGGGTGAATACATAATAAACACCTGAGGTGGTCACATATAAACGTCGAGTTCTGATGAGTGGTTTTTGAGTTAGCTTCAATAATACGTTTTTTTTCCATTTCCACATATGTGTATACGTTACAATAACTTCCTGTCACTGTTACTTATATAGCATTAGTGGTATACGAATTTATGTGGGGTACCTCAACGAAAAAGTGGAAAATAATAACTCATTTACTAAAAAAAAAAAACGGGCAAGTGTGTGTCGGACCACGCACAATGAAGGGTTCCGTAGTTGAAAAGAATGTATCCCAAAACAAACTTAACATAGTAATCCCAAAAATAAAAAAAATATAATGCAATAAAATTTCAAATTAAAAATTTTCGGACTTTTTCCTTTACTTGTGCTGTGAGACCTTGTTTCTTGCCAAATTTCATTACTTTAGGTCAACGGAAAGTACCCTGTAGGTTTTGATTTACTTGCGAGTATCAGAATATGTCGCACAAATGGCCGTATTTTTTAATTGCGGATTTTTTTAGAGCTCCAAGGGACCATAGACGCATTTGATATTAATTTCAACTTGATACCTTCACGCATATTTACTATTTTTTTCCTTGCTTTATTTTGTTTTCTGAACAAATACAAATAAAAAAATAATGTTTAACTTAAAAAATAATTTTTGGGCTAACAAGTAACGGAAACGGCTTCTTAATTTTTTTTTTCTTAATGTAAATCCCGGTATTCCAGAAAATCCGGGAATACATTAATATCTAATCGGATACATACACATTTAGGGAACTAATCCAAGCAACCCTAACTACATTGTTCTTGGGATAAATTCATCCCAACTACGGAACTCTTCATTGTGCGTGGTCTGACACGTACTTGGCCGATTTTTCTCTAACAAAATAATGTTTTAAAACAATTTTTTTAGCAGAAATTATTTTTTTCTAATGGAACGCATAATGGGAGGCGTATAAACGAATATCTAGCAAAAGCGGTCCGTATGACATAGCGTTATTAACTGAACAGCCGGTCGATTCTGTAAAAATCTCACCGTGAAAACTTAGGTGAAGTGAGTTTGTTTTTGCTAGGAATTGACACTATTGACAGCTCACTCCACGCTCACTTCACCTAAGTTTTCACGGTGAGATGGTTACAGAATCGCACTGCAGGCCCGTGCGTGTTACCGCTAGCGGGTCCCGTCGCGCGGGCCCCGCGACGGTGCACTTTTGTATGGTATCGCGCGGGCGTCCGATTAACGCAGTTTCAGGCCTAAAGGGTCAGCAAAGTATTGTTTAATGTTTAATAATGATACTTCACGTAATGTTTTATAATGTAAGCGCAGAAATTAACTTTATACCATTCCCCCTCTAAAAAGCTTATTTTATTCACTGGAAACAGTGAATAAAAAGCACTTTTACTCACTGTTTTGATGGTTGAATTTAGAACACACCAATATATTCGACCACTGATTTAGAGTAGGCTAGATACCGCATGTTCA
Organism: Cosmia trapezina; assembly: GCA_905163495.3. Classification (NCBI taxonomy): domain Eukaryota; kingdom Metazoa; phylum Arthropoda; class Insecta; order Lepidoptera; family Noctuidae; genus Cosmia; species Cosmia trapezina. The sequence continues at coordinate 14,838,201 of LR991038.1, forward strand.
TTAGATAGTATGAAAACCGAGCGTGTTATCTTTTTTATACCTACGATAAATTCACCCCAGCCATTTAGTGATGTGCTCAACGTAAACAGAATCGTTTCAATCGCTAAGCGTTACTGAGCTAACAGACTTTTTTTAGTACAAACATGCAGGGCACGCTTGGTCGGATGGCTTGCGGTATCTAGCCTACTCTAAGGCCCGTATTAAAGAACGTCACTCAATACTCAAGCATTACTTAAAACTAGATTCAAGCCTTTTGATAGGTTGAAACTAGTTTTAAACTAGATTTAAACAAAGATCAGTGCTTGAGTTTCCTTCTGTAATACGGACCTTAATCTGTGTATTCTACCTATATTGGTGTGTTCTAAATTCAATTTGATTAGTCGACATTTTCGACACGGAGATTAGCATTAGAATAAAAACTCTTTTGTGTTCTTTGCTGTCATAGTTGTACGAACACAAAGTTTAGTGTTATATTAATAACTAGCTGCTGCCCGCGACTTCGTCCGCGTGAAATTTCTTGCTCCCCGACCCACCCCGTCGCAACGCATTGCCTGCCCGCGCTATTGTTTCGTTTGCGCTTAGCGTTATTTCTGCCTTTTTTTTCTTTAGCTCGGCACGTAAAGGTCCTAGAGAGACGTTAAATATATGCCTAGAGCCTTGGATTTGGGCCATAAAATGCAAAAAGAATTTTTAAAGTGCGACTGGTAGTTCCAGAGATAAGCACGTTCGTTCACCGTATCCCCTTCCCGCTAACCTCTCCCTGCCCCTCTCACCAACTCTCACACCCCCTAAACCACTTCCACTTCGCCCTCTCTCCATCACCAACCCCTCCCCACCCCTCACTCCTTACCACCCTTTTCCTCTCCTCACCAAACCCTGCCTCTATCCCCCTCCCCTTTCATTCCTCACCAGCCCCCCTCCCTCTCACCCTCTTTCGAGTTAATCAAGCCCCGCAGTAAAATCCTGAAAAATTTACTACCTCTTTTCACCCCCTTATGGGTACATTTTCGAAAAACCCAAGTTATTCTTAATTTTTGGTCTCAAGTATAAAAATAAGTACTGAGTTAATCGCGGCGCGACTTCGAACGGAACGCGTATGGCATTTTTATACTCGTCGAAATTAAATGTCCGATTCGAATGAATTAAAAAGTATTTTACTGCTGCATAAATACCCTTGATGATAAAACTATTTATTTGAATAATATAAGAATAATAATATAAGAATTAATACTACGATACGACTGTAACCAACTTTTGTTTATAAGGCCGATCTAATTAAATTTTAGAACACAACAGCTGCTATTATGACTTAACTATGATAGTTAGATATATTGCCTTGCGGATTATTTTGAAGGTAATAATGAGTACTTTAATCATGTAGTACATACTTTTTATGTATCTTCAATAGTTTTCTCAGCGCACGTCAAATAATGAATTTTATAGGAAAAATTTTGCTACATTGGGTTACATTATTGCAATTTTCTTAAGGATCTCTAAATTTTTTAAAAATAAATTCTAGCCTATGTTACTTCCTGATAATTTAGCTTTCTATTGGTAAAAAAATGGTTAAAATCGGTCCAGTAGTTTCGGAGCCTATTCGGTACAATAAAACAAACAAAAAAATATTTCCTCTTTATAATATTGCTATAGATAAATCGATTAAAAATGCATTCAAGTGATGAAGATGTGTTAACACCTGAGTTTATGAAAGAGAGGGCGGCCGATATAGTGGAAAACTCGATCTCAACAAATCACGGCTGGTTTAGATCAATGGTTTCCTTTTTCTTCATTAAATGTCTATTTTCACTTAAGGCTGCTCCTTCCTAAAATACGGCGAAACTAAGTAACTTTGTAACCATCTTTTACAGTAACTATAGCATCTTTCTGATAGGAGAAAATACACAGTAATCTACAATACTTATAAAGTGATTTCATGTGTCCTGAAATCTATTTAAGTTTGTAGAACTAAGGAAAAAAAAACCTAAATCCAGGTCTATTTCGGTCTCTTTTTTTGAGTTGTTACCATACTACTCCTACAGTTTTCATTAAAAGTGTTCATAAATTTATACAGTTCTTTACAAGCTAATAAGGAATGATTTCTTGTCATTACTTTTTTAGTTTAATCAACAGATTTTTTGTAAATCGCTAATTACTTCATATTTTGCAAGCGTTGTGTCATCGCGCTTCTCTTTCTTTTCTATGCAGTCCGACAGTGACCGCGCTTTTTGCGACGGACAAGCCTTAAATCTTTCTTTTTCTCGTAGTCATGTTATAAAGTATAGTATGCAACTCTTGAATAAAACGGATTTATATCGAGGGCCATGAATCACTCGCGTCGCTTGAATGACTTCCTACGGTCGTGATTCAGTCGTTAGAATCCTTCACTAGCTCGTGATTCATCTATGGCCCTAGCTTTCAATCCGTCCTTTATTTACTAATTGCTTAATATACTATTTTCATTTTTTTTTTTCTTCATAAATTTAAATATTTAGTTATGAGTTTCTAGGATAATATGCATGTGATGATGTGCACATGAATCATTATAAATAATACAGTGAACAGAGAAGAGTTTAAAGAAAAATGTTAACCGAATAAAATAGTAAAAAATAGTTTGATATTCCCAATAAAAAATTGGAAGTTGCTCCACAAAAAAAAACTTTGGCGTTGAACATCTTGTATTTTCAGGGTTATCGACATTAATTTTTTTAAGAATTTAAAAGAATTATTATTTTTTTAAAACTTTAACCGGATAATTATTTAATTTATTGTGTATATTCTGAGTAATCTAAAGAAAACCCGGAAAGTAAATGCACATTCGCAGCTTAGTCACATCTCGGCAACATAAATATTGTTTTCAATTTTCAACCTTATTTCAAGCCCGCTAATGGTGACAATAGATTACGCGGTTGTGTGCCGTTTAAAATCGTAGTCAGTCCGCGTCTTAAGGTTTGACCGAAAAGAAAGAGAAGCGCGATGATACAACGCTTGCAAAATATGAAGTAATTATCGATTTACAAAAAATCTGTTGACTAAACTAAAAAAGTAATGACAAGAAATCATTCCTTATTAGTTTGTAAAGAACTGTATAAAATTAACACTTTTAATGAAAACTGTAGTAGTAATATGGTAACAACTCGAAAAAATAGACCGAAATAGACCTGGATTTAGGTTTTTTTTTCCTTAGTTCTACAAACTAATATAGATTTCGGGACACATGAAATCACTCCTTATGTATTGTAGATTACTGTGTATTTTTTGCTATCAGGAAGATGCTATAGTTACTGTAAAAGATGGTTACAAAGTTACCTTAGTTTCGCCGTATTTTAGGAAGGAGCAGCCTTAACAGGTGTTTCTTTCCGACTTGCTATACAAAAATTGTAATAGCTCGGCTAATATGCATGACATAAATATAATTTATAGCCTATATAATAGCACTCAGGAATAATGTGCTTTCCACCAGTGAAAAAATGTTTAAAATTGGATCATTAGTTCCGGAGATTACCCCCTACAAAGCTTCTGCCCGCGACATAGTCCTCGTGAAATTTCTTGTGCCGCCGCAACCCGTCGCTTCGCATCGCCTGCCTGCGCGCTATTAATTAATTTTCGCTTAGCGTTCTTTCTGACTATTTTTCTTTTTGTTTGGCTCCTACTAATGCCGTGGCCACACTATACGTCAACGTCAATGCCCATAAACACTTTAAACATCGCGATAGATAAATTCGGTCAAATTATCGCCGTAAGTGGTGGCTAAACCTACGGTTATCGCCCTTCAACGCGATAATCAACGGTCATGTCATGTCCGTATAATGTGGCCGCGGCATAAGGGCGGGTTGTTTCACGTCCACTTAACGCACGTGTTATATTTGATGATTATTTTGATAATTTTTAGCATTATATTTTTAATTGTTAAGTGAAATTGAAATTACCTTGATTCCGGAAGTTGATTCGGTTGTGATTAAAATCATTGTAAAACCACCTTTAGATATTTTATTACTGTTAGTTGGATAATGACATCTGTCACATTTACGAAGCTTGGAACTAATGTAGAATCTAATTTGACTAGTTATTGTGTTTATAATATACATATATACGACTCTTATCTTGTAAAAATCGTATAGATGAGCAATTTAAAAAAAAAAATGTACCCTTGGATTTTGCCTTGTCCCTCGACTTTGTTCATTTATTTTTTTGAGATGAATAACTTTTAGCTGAATATATTAATTTAAAATATTTATAAATACATATAAAAATTGTCGTTTTGTTGTTACTTTAATAAATATAAAACATACGAAGGTTTTAAAATAGAGAAGACCATCAAATTTATCTGTCCCCTTCTCGACTAAGGTCAGATAATGATTGATTTTTAAAAAAAAAACAGTTTTGAGAGTGATTTCTATAGTGTGCGTTACTGCAGCGGAATGTTGTCGCTTTTCAGGATTTCGTCTTGACAGGAATTAGTACCCAATCTCGTGTAAATGTGCCCGAAATTTAGAATTTGTGCATCCAGCCGATCCAAAGATATTCACGAAAAACAGATTCCGCTGGAGTAACGTTACTGCAGCGGCATGTTTTTTTACCAGTGGTCGTAGCTGAATACAAACTAGCTACTTAGATAGATATAATTTGTGCCTAATTGTGCCCAAAAAACAGAATTTGTGCGTCTTGAGGTTTCAGAGTTATTCAAGATGCCGCTGCGGTAACGTTTAGCAAATTGCTGTATCTCTTAAACGGCATGACATACAACTACGATTTTTTCTACTACGGCGGGTCTTAATTTGTGCTTAATTTGTGCAATTTTATTTTTTCTATAATCGACACCATTGGAAAATTAGAATTCTTTTTTCAAAAACCTTAAAATCGATCCTCGCGCTTCAATGAGAAACCCTAGAAACTTACCAATTGTGGTGGTTTGTACCTGTCATGAACTCAAAGCATCATGTGAAATTAGATGTTTCTATTCCAACTCCTTAGAGATTTATTCGATTTTAATTAAAATCTGGATACGATATATCGTAACGCTCCAATACATGAGTTATTATTAAGTGACTGTAATTATGATTATACTAATAATTAGTACCTTTATTAAATTGTTTATCCTTAAAGTTTCAGCTGAAAAAACCTTCTAACTACTTAGATATAAGAAAAAAACGATAGGAAAAGAAATCACGCGATTAACCGAACAAATTCGAATGACTACATAAAAGCGGGCTCACAGTACATTGTGCCAACCTTCTTAAATATGTAGTACAACATTTCGTTTTTTGAAACAGTCTCGCACAAAAGTGTTACTTATAATTTATTGTTTTGTAAACACGTAGGTATTACGTAAGTACGTAGTACATTATAACTCAATGGGTATTACGTACACACAGTGTGTAAGCCATAAATGATGTGACCGCCAACCCCGTCATCGCGGCTGTAAGACAGATAGCGATGAGGGGGTTTGGCGATCCACGCCGCAATGTACAGCGATTTGAAGTGGGGGCAATAAGTCCCAGTTTCGGCTGGACAATACGCATTGGTTTTGTGGTACATTGTGCTTATGGTGAAATAAATTAACTGTTCAGTGATGAAGAAGACACACATGTATTTTCTGTGCGTTAGAGTAGAGCGGTTTTCCGGAACTATTATGTTATTTTAATATTTGTACCTAGTTCTGATTTTAAGGTAAGTTTATAATTTTTATCATTTCGCAATATAATACGTTGGAAACCCGCACTTCAGCCCGGCCTCGGTACTATAGTAACGGAGCGAGACCGGGATGATTCACAGTGGTAGCCCACGAAATTCATTTTTTTTTTTAGTTTTTTGCAATTTGCAGGTCCGTGTCAGGTTGTATCTTGATCAAAGTATGATACGCGGCAATAAAACATAATTATGAATTAATATAATTTTAACCATAAAAATCATCAATACATCTCTCTCAGTTAGATTTCGTGCAGATTCGTTAGATTTCGTTCGTTTGAGGAATCTGCACAAAATCTAATTTAGAGAGATGTATTGATGATACCTGTTGTTTTTACTTATAAAGATTATGATATGATTCGCGACCGTAACAAATATGTATTAACAAAATTATTCATTAGAATCAATAATACAACTCCTTAAGTTAGTAGGTACCTATAATGCTCAAATGTCAAGATTTCTTGAAATAGTAATTGAATAGGATTACGGTCATAGAGTTGTATTGATGACTTCGATGATTATAATTCTGTAAAACTTGTTACGGTCGCGAATCATATTTTGATCAACATACAACACATTACTGACTTGAAAATTGCAAAAAACGTAGGTAAGAAAATTTTAATTTCGCAAGCGCGCCAACGGGAGCCGGGTGCTTCACTTTCAATAGCGTGGCGCGGAGTCCTCCTTTTTTCATAAGTCTATGGTGGTAAAAGTGCATATTCATACATAATAATTTAAGGCAAGTGACGTCATCAGGCCATACGAACCAATATCGGTATGGACTTATTAATATTTTTAAAATCTACTAAGTATCAAACTTTCGAAACATTATGTTTGTAATAAACTCGACAATAAGCGGGCGAGCGCGCACTGAGGTGCGTTTACGTTAGTTCTGCCGCACTGGGCGGGGCCTACAGTAACAAAACGCATGACCGCAGTGCGGGCACTTCAAAGACATTCCATACTTCACAGATTATGCGTTACAAAAACGCACCGCAGTGCGCGCTCGCCCTTAGGTCACTTCCTACTCTCTGATAACTCTCTACGTCACATATTTATGTAAAAGTAAATGAATAGTTACCTAATTAAACCATTTGTGCGCACCTATACCCATCAAAATTCAACTATAATACTACCAATTTAAGAAGGTGGGCACAATGTACTGTGAGCCCGCTTTTATGTAGTCATTCGAATTTGTTCGGTTAATCGTGTGATTTCTTTCCCTATCGTTTTTTTCTCATATCTAAGTAGTTAGAAGGTTTTTTCAGCTGAAACTTTAAGAATAAACAATTTAATAAGGGTACTAATTATTAGTATAATCATAATATCAGTCACTTAATAATAACTCATGTATTGGAGCGTTACATTATATCATGGCCAGATTTTAATTAAAATGGAATAACTCTCTAAGGAGTTGGAATATACACATCGAATTTCACATGATGCTTTGAGTTCATGAAAGGTACAAATCACCATAATTGGTAAGTTTCTAGGGTTTCTCATTGAAGCGCGAGGATCGATTTTAGGGTTTTTGAAAAAAAAATTCTAGTTTTCCAATGGTGTCGATTATAGAAAAAATAAAATTGCACAAATTAAGCACAAATTAAGACCCGCCGTAGTAAAAAAAATCGTAGTTGTATGTCATGCCGTTTAAGAGATACAGCAATTTGCTAAACGTTACCGCAGCGGCATCTTGAATAACTCTGAAACCTCAAGACGCACAAATTCTATTTTTTGGGCACAATTAGGCACAAATTATATCTATCTAAGTAGCTAGTTTGTATCCAGCTACGACCACTGGTAAAAAAACATGCCGCTGCAGTAACGTTACTCCAGCGGAATCTGTTTTTCGTGAATATCTTTGGAACGGCTGGACGCACAAATTCTAAATTTCGGGCACATTTACACGAGATTGGGTACTAATTCCTGTCAAGACGAAATCCTGAAAAGCGACAACATTCCGCTGGAGTAACGCACACATTTCTATATACAATTTAAATTCTTAAAAGTCGAATTTATCAGTTAAAGGTGTCAAATATATATTTTTTTACATAATTTATTTTAAAAATAAATATGAATTTAATTCGAAAATTTTAGCTTACCGGAAGATTCCGTCTTGTGACCGCTCGTTTTTATAAAAATTCTTCTAATAGTGGAAAGTACTCGGCACGAAATGGCAACACGATACATCGTACTTTATCGACAGACGCCATTTTGCTTTCACTGGCAAACTGATTTGTGACAAGCGCGGACGTATTGTGGAAGTGCTCCTGGTTTCAATTTCTTTGCTCAGTTATGTGACCAAGCTTTACTGTTTTATATCACTTTCTTTGATTATTGTTAATGTTGATACATTGCAAAATTTATGTTGGTGTTTGATTCTAAAATCTTATCAGTGCTAAGTAAGATGGGTAATTTTTAAACAATTTAAAACTACAAGAAGGTAGCATTATGTGACCTCCGTTGTGTGACTTATTCTATGGTAAAAAACATAAAAAATGAAATCGAATTTTACGGCAGGGTACACTTTATGTTGAAAATGCTCAGATGTTATTGCTGTAAATAATTACGTAATACCAGCAATATATTTTAGAATGTATATTGCTATTTTTATATAATAGGTTGTTTTAAACGATTGGTACAATACTGTCAGCTGACGTTTGATGGAAAGAGGGGGTAGTAGGATATAAAAACGATTGTAATGAAATTCTCGGGCAGGAGGGGGCACACGTAACACTGTCATCAATTTCCATAGATGACAGCGACATCTGGAGTTTGGTGTGATAACAAAACTTGGCAGCCATCTTGTCTTGCTTGTCATAAAAACATTTCAGATTTTCTAGCTATCTAATCTGTGGGATTTTCGGCAATTGTCGTTCCCGACGTTGTTGAAGCGCTTTTCGAGTTTATCTCAGTTAATTCTGTTAAAATTGTTTCATGTTACTGTTATTTGTTTTGTTGAGTTTTGTTTTTATTCCTATTATTTTTATACTTTGTTTTTCGTTAGCAATGTTCATTAGTCATATTAGTTGTTTTGAGCGAACTCCCAAGAATGAGTGAACCCTCAAGAAGATATTGTAAGTGTTTACTACCGTACCGTACCGTACCTTTAATGAAAGTAAGAAAAAGTTTTATTTAGCCATATTCTGCTATTCGTTAATTTCATTCCAATTTCAGTGGCATACGGTGTACCTACCTCTTCACCGGATCCCAAACCCTGACAACCACTACGAGGCCCGATTTGTTCGCTGCTTGGATAGCGGCTGTTGGCGGCGAGGTTAGAGAAAGTGATTGTATGAAGATTTTAAGAACAAAAGCAGTGATCACCATTTTGATCCCACATTCAAGACTGATTGATTGGTAATAATAAACGGACATTTTCCTGACTGCATACGTATTTTTTAAAATTATATTATATCCCGATTGCCCATAATTTATAAACTCGTACGAGTTATATAGATAGGTACCTACCTATAGATGATATGCATACTATGAGTACCTACTCAGTATGCATAGGTAGGTGTATACATTAGACCCTTAGTTCACCCACCAAACGTATGGTGGCAGCACTTTCCATACATGCAAATTTTACCACAGAGTTGTCACTCTTTCTCTCTATACTTACTTTACTCTTTGTTCTCGGGGCAGTTGCTCGGTGGACGTTCAAGTGGCTACTGCTAGTGCCGTTATGATGTGAAATAGAGCTACCTACCAGGTGTCACGTAAGTTACGTAATTTGATATTATACCTTAAATATTGTTACTATGTCTAATTGAACCATGTTATTTTCGTAGCTATTGTTATTATGTTGCTATTATTCCGAGTTCTCTTGGACCATTGTCCAAGAGATAGAATATTATCTGTTTGAGATAACTATAATATAGAAATATAAGAAATAAGAATGTGTTGATAAAATACTTAAACACTGTTTCCGTGGCGTTTCTTGTTCGTTCTTCTCCACGAAGAACCTAGTTTTGCGAACGGACAAATAGCTTTCTCATTAAAGATGAATAATTATTGACAAGTCCTGATGAAATCCTTCCTTTACACACCATATTTATAATACTTTCATAAACAATAAATAACTAATAACCATCCTGACATTCAAGATTTGCTATTTGTGTAGTATATACATATATACACTTATAGTAGTTATAGTTATATATTATATCAAATCTAACACACGCGTATACGTCAAAACGGCGTTAACTATCGTCAAATAAAAAAAAAAACGTTGTTTCACAAAATTATTAAAAAAATAACGGTTACAGTAACCGGTGCCGGACCCACTGGTTAACGTCATTTTATTCTCAAACATCTGCGCCACAAAAGGGACTCTCTTTGTTGTCGTCTTTGTTCGACGATAGTTCATCTGATGATGAAGTAGAATGTTATTTATCTAAACCTAAGGGAACGAGTAGGAATTTATTGATACCGCGATTTAAAGGAAGTATGTAGCTCTATTGTTATCACGTCAAATCGAAGATAAAATAAAATTTGCAACAGAAAAGTAAGTGTGCAGGTACTCAGTTATTATAAAGGTACTTAGACATTATAATTTGATTCTAAAATTCGTACATAATTTTCATAAATTTGGTAGTAAAACCATGACCGGACCAGGTAGGTACTTGTAACTCTGCAATATTATGTCTCAGGATCTTTCATGAGATGTGTTCGTATACAATTGGGCATAAATCAACGGTTTGCCGTATTATTCATCGAGTGACTAGGGTTATTGTTAAATTACGTCCTCAATATATTAATAAGCTTGCCAGTTAGGCAACTACTAGGAGAGATCAGCTGTTGCAACTGACTTTTATAAAATATCTAGATTTCCGAAAATAATGCATGCAAATTGATTGTACTCATAAGAAAATTATTTCTCCATGGTAGAAATAATTTGTCGGCGGTGATTTAGGCTGCGTTTCCACCAGAAATGAGCGAGGAGCACTAGCTTAGCTCAAGCTATGAAAATGAAGCGACGTTATTCGTTAGTTTTACACACATCCCTCGCTACGCATACTAGCTCATTTCTGGTAGAAACGCAGGCCTTATGCTTGTTTTGTTTGTTGTCACTTGAAAATTTGACGTGAACGGCGAAATGTTGCCATGATATAAAAATCTCCCAAGCCTTTTTATTGGGAAAAAGTATTGCTTTTTACTGGCAGCCCGAATAACTTAGTCAAGCGGTTTTTTATGCAGTGAAACAACGCTTTGTATTTAACGAACATTAAACATCTTACGTAATCGTCATTATTTGACGTAAGTACGTATGTTACGTTAACCAACCGTTTGAAACAACCAGCCGTTAGTCCTAGCGTAATGTTTAGTTGTAGCCTCCTCAAGAATTGGACTACCAAAATGCAATGACGTGTAACGTACATAAATGAATTTTGAATATGGGGTCACTTTTGGGGGTAAATAAGAAAATTAAAAAAAAAGTTTTGTAAACTGTACCGTGTGACATATCAATGGGGAGAAAAACTCAAAGATCGACATAGATGTCGCTAGCATCGACTCGGAATTTATTTACTTACTACAAAACTTGCTATGTATCATTCAGGACCGCTTGTACTGTGCATTAAAAATTACAACAGATTACCAGACGATATTAAAAATGTAGAACATGAAAATAAATTTGTAAACGCACTTAAGAAACACCTTATGAGAAAGATTCGCGGATTTTGGACATCAAAAATAAAAGTATTTCTTTACTTTGTACTTATGTATTTTCCACGTATAATTATGTCAATGTCACTGCGATTGCACTTTTTTAATATTTTTTATTCATGACCAGATAGATACAAGTCTTTCAGTCGGATACATAGATGAATTATAACAAACGTAATATTACAATACACATTTCCCAATGTTGCTACTACTTAAAAAAATATAGCAATATACACCAACAAACAACCAACCATCACCATCAACCAACAAATATTTAAATGAAGATTATAATTTATGTAAGTACCAAACCGATTTGCTTTTTAGTACCAACGTGATATTAGGTATTGTATGTTATGTGTGATAAAAAATAAAATCATTACGTCACGCGTTGCGTCATAATAATTTAAATTATTATTTTAGAATACATTTTATGCATTTAATTAAAGGAGTACCAATTCAAAAAGAGAAAATGACGTTTTTATTGTGACGTATTGCATTTGTTTTTTGGCTGATTTATATTATTATCTGTAATTCTTTGACGCCGTCACGAATGACGTTACTTTTAATGTTGGTTTCAATTAGGAACTATTTGAATATAATTAAAATAACGAAAAGGGGGTCAAGTGCTTTTTCTTAACGTAGTCTTGCAGGCGACGGCAGCGGCAGTGCCGCCCGACCGCAATTCATGGCTGACGCACCGACACACCTACTGGTTTCTATAGGAACATAATATCACCACAATCAATACAGAGTATTGGTGTTTGCACTTCTCTCTAACTGGTCATGAAAAGTATTAACTAGTAATAACATTATTTGTGTAGGGCGGATATAGTTTCAATTGTACATTTTGAATTGTGGTCGATACATTATGAATAAATAATTAATGAATTAACCATATCCACGTTTTTCATTTCTAATATCCTACCTTATTATTACTTACATCTCTGCCTAACTCTTCGGGTAAAATAAGACTTATGGTATGTTATTTTCAAGTTCTCATGAATCAAGGAATCAGTAAACACAGTATAAAATCGATTGTTGATGGCTTATCAAGTACCCACGTAATTGATTCATCCTTACATTAAAAAAAACTGACAAGAAGAATATTATTATTGACTATGAATGTATTGTTTATTCACCCATCAGGAAAAACTAGCACAAAATCAAGAATAAAAAACATGACCGATATTACTACCTTATTTCTCACTAACTCCACTATTTCGAATCGGTCATTTTCACGAATCTAACCTCAAAATATTAAGTAGGTAAATGGCAAATAAATACAAACTGCGGGAGTCCATGTAAAATTAACAATATAGGAAGAGCATTAAATTCTCCTCCAAATACACTGGGTTTGGTTGTGACACGGGACTTTTCGTTTGGTATAGGGCGCCCTATATTTGAGAACATTCTCCTTTAGTTTATTTAATTAGGGCAACCTGTAATGATAACTAAGGTGTTATAATAAATCTATCTATATGAATCTCTATTTCCCTTGGTCATCGCATCACGCGTGATCGGATGGAACAATTTCGCTAATTATTTTTTTGTTGTGTTTATTACTGTCAGAAGAAGGTTCTTTTGTAGAAAAAAATTGGAAAAGTTGCCGGGAAAATTGAAAATTTGGAAAAACTGAAAGTGGTTTTTCTATGGGAATTTTGAATTATTGAAATTGGGACAGGACAACGTCTGTCGGGTCGGCTAGTAAATAAATAAACATATAACTCGAGAACGTCCCGAATAGCAGATAACTATTAAAAACAGGAAACTTCACAAAAAAAATTATGTATGAGAAAATTATTTTCTCATACCTAAAATTTGGACAGAGGGCTGTCGGGAATCTTTCATTATATTTAGAGTTCCAAATTCAAATTAATTTTATAATCAGTTGTTCATTTTGTATTTTTCTGTGACCTGTTTATTGGCGAGAATAGACGTCATTGGCGCACAGGGCACGCTTGCGCATGTCGAGTACCTATAGCCGAACGTTGGCGTTCAAATGGTTAAATAACTTTAAAACATTTTATTTTTATTTCACTAATATTACGACTATTAAGGTATTATAAGACGCTTTAGTCAGGAGTCACTTGGAGTATGGTGCTGTCATATGGGCTCCACATGAAGCCAAGTACTCTGTCATGCTGGAGCGCGTACAAAACAAGTTCACGCGTCACTTGTACTGCAGACTGTACGGGGTTTATCCATTGTACCCGCTGATGTACCCCACCATGTTTGAACTGGGCATGGGCAGAAACTAGTACAATATCCACGACACCTCTTGACTTTTTTAGGGTTCCGACTTCAAAAGGAAAAAACGGAACCCTTATAGGATCACTCGTGTGTCTGTCTGTCCGTCTGTCACAGCCAATTTGCTCCGAATCTAATGAACCAATTAAGTTGTTTGGTACATATTTGAATTTTGGTGACCCAAACACGGATGTGTACAACGTAAATAAATGAATTTTGAATATAGGGGTCCCTTTTGGGGGTAAAATAAGTAAAATTAAAAAAAAAGTTTTGCAAACTGTAACAACTTTTTGCAACTTGTGCTTTGGAGACCTAAAAGACGTCTTAACTAACCTTTCCTATGGTGCGTATGAGACCTGATCACTGTCCTAAAAGATCTCATCGAGTAGAGTACAAACACATTTTTTATTTTTTTTTATCTTCTAAAATGAAGAAATAGGGTGTCGTAAAAGTTGTCAATTTTAGACCATTTTTGTATGAGCTCTATAGCAACAATTCAACAAATTAAGAATTTCAAACTTCTGTATATCATGTAGGTAACATAATTATACTGTACTAGCTGACCGGACAGACGTTGTCCTGTCTTAGCTATGAATATTCTAATGTAAACGCGTGAAGTTAATACAGTCGTTAAGTTTTCTGAAATTTTCCAATTTTCTGCGAAATTTTCTTATTTTGTTACTAACTGTAACTGTGTATAACTTACATTTGCAGACTTGGAATGTGTGGGAGAACATGTTTTTCAATTCATACCATTTACGAAACCCTTCATTGTGCGTGGTCGACGTCCGTAACCCACTTGGCTGCTTTTTTAAATAAATATAAATGTAAATGTTTATGGACACTTCGGCCTAACGCTTGTTCGGGTCGCGAGGATCAGAAAAATGTAATCGTTTAACAATAGCCACCTGGTTAAAATAGTTACCTGGAGGAGTGGTCCTGGTCAGCTAGAGATGCTCCTCTACATCAGTTAGTTACTCTAGTTGGTCCAGTGACAAGTTGTGATAGACCATAAATTTATTATTACGTCTCTAAAGTCTAAACCTTTACGGATCTTATCCAACTGTAGTAATACTGATTACCCACCTCCTACATAGATTATGAAGCTGCATTAGTAGCCATATTAGTATACCAATATTATAAAGAGGAAAGATATTTTTGTTTGTTTGTTTGTACCGAATAGGCTCCGAAACTACTGGACCGATTTTAACCATTTTTTCACCAATAGAAAGCTAAATTATCAGGAAGTAACATAGGCTATAATTTATTTTCAAAAAATTTAGAGATCTTTAAGAAAATTGCAATAATGTAACCCAAAGTAGCAAATTTTTGCCTATAAAATTCATTATTTGGCGTGCGGTGAGAAAACTATTGATGATACATGGAAAGTATGTACTACATGATTAAAGTACTTATTATTACCTTCAAAAAAAGTCTGCGACACAATATATCTAACTATTATCGTCACAATAACAGCTTTTGTGTTCTAAAATTTAATCACATTGCCGTTAGAAACAAAAGTTGGTTACAATCGTATCGTAGTATTAATTCTTATTCAAATAAATAGTTTTATCATCAAGGGTATTTATGTAGCAGTAAAATACTTTTTAATTTATTCGAATCGGACGTTTAATTTCGAAGCTATCACGAGTATAAAAATGCCATACGCGTTCCGTTCGACGTCGCCCCGCGATTAACTCAGTATTTTTATTTATACTTGAGACCCAAAATGGAGAATAACGTGGGTTTTTTGAAAATCTACCCATAAGGGGGTGAAAAGAGGTAGTAAATTTTTACTTAGAGAGGATTTTACTGCGGGTCTTGATTAACTCGAAAGAGGGGGAGAGGTACGGGGGCTGGTGAGGACGGCAAGGGGAGGGGATAGGGGCAGGCGTTGGTGAGGAGAGTAAGGTGTGGTGTGGTGTGGTGAGGGGGAGAGGGAGGGAGGGGTTGGTGAGGGGGAGAGGGAGGGGATGGGGTGGTGAGGGAGAGGGGGGAAGGAGAAGTGGTGTAGAGTGGGTGAGAGGGGCAGGGCAAGCGGGAAGGGGATACGTTGAACGAACGTGGTAATCTGTGGAACTAACAGTAGGACTTTGAAAATTATTTTTACATTTTATAGCCCAAATCTTAAACTAGGACTCTTACGTGCCGAGCTAAAAGAAAAAAAGGCAGAAACAGCGCTAAGCGAAAATGAAATAATAGCGCGGCCAGGCATTGCAATGCGCGGGGTGGGTCGGGGGAACAAGAAATTTCACGCGGACGAAGTCGCGGGCAGCAGCTAGTAGTTAATAAGCTTAGTTTAGCTAAATACAGTTAAATCAGAAAAGGATACGCTTCGGTGATCTTCCTATTTCCGAATTACCATGAATGTCACACCACGAGGTTACCTTGTAAGTTTTCGACGCAACTTGTTGGTTACTCGACTCAGTGTGATATGTTTAGTACGCTGGTCCTGAGTTTATACGGTCATTACCGCGTTTTCATGAAGACATCTCAGGATGTTGGCATCGCTGCAGAGACTCGCAAAACAGACCAGGGTCTCGATAGAGTCAAAAAATTTCTCATAATCCATAAACGGAAGACATAGTAAACGAAAAATTATACACAAGTCCGAAGAGTATGATCGCCCTCATACTCTTCGGACTTGTGTATCATTTTTCGCAATGTGGTCTATAAGGTCATTTATATTTATCCTCCTCGAAAGCCGGCCTGCTCTGGTGGCTGAAACTCGTCGAATCTCCGCACTACTTTTACTAAGGGACCAAAGCTGAAATCATGAAAAAATCAGCTGTGCCTTACATTTTGACGAGTTATGCGAACATAAAAGTATGGAACTGCTGTTTTTTTTTCGCGATTTCAGGTTTGATCCCATAGTAAAATTGTTTGTTATCATGAGTACAATAGTGACTGTGTTTAAGTATTGGTCACTAATTACCAATCACCCTAATTGTGTGGCTAAGCAGTGAAATGGGAATGTAATTTTTAGGAGGGCGTAGAGGTGTTCATCTTTCATTTTCTAACCATGGTAGTACAAAATAGACAAGTACTTCCGTGGTTGCAACAGCTCTCTAATAGTTTTCATCATCGCGCGTTCATTATTTTCGAAGATAGACAATGATTGCCGAAGCGCATACCTCTGGTTGGACGTCTGTACGTACGATACCAACCTTGGTAAATAAGCTAAATTGTAAATTCCCTCCGGGGAAGGCGTGATGTTGGGTTGTGTGCTAAATTATAAATTAATTAGCTAAACTTTCAAAATATTTTCATTTACCTTTCCAGAAGACGTCGATTCTAATAGTACTTTGAAATCGATTTGCAATATTTCGTAAAATAATATATATTATTGGTTTACCAAGCCTAGTCCATAAATAGCGTAGTTCACCCTAACTGAATCAGTTTGACGGTGCGAGTGGGATAGAGTGACACCCGGCGTGGGGAAGTGGGGGCAAAATATGAATTTGAGCTGAGGTATTAGACGCCCTTAATGTTACTTTCAATGTTGGTTTCATATATATGAACTATTTAAATAAAATAACGACAACGGAGGTTCAAGTGCTTTTTCTTAAGGAAGTCTTTCAAGCAAAGTAAACACAGTATAAAATCGATTGTTTGTTTAGCCAGCACTTACTGCAGTACCTACATACTTCATTGATTTATTACATTTTAAAAAACTGACATCAAGAATATCATTATTGACTATGAAGGTATTGTTTATACATCCATCAGGAAAAACTAGCACAAAATCAAGAATAAAAAACATGACCGATATTACTACCTTATTACTCACTAACTCCACTATTTCGAATCAGTCATTTTCACGAACCTAACCTCAAAGTATTAAGTAGGTAAATGGTAAATAAATACAAACTGCGGGAATCCATGTAAAAAACAGTTTTAACAATATAGGAACAGCATTGAATTCTCCTCCAAATACACTGGGTTTGGTTGTAACAGCGGACTTTTCGTTTGGTACGGGGCGCCCTAGCATTCTCCTTTATATTTTAGGTGGTTACTGTTTATCACTAACCACCTAAAGAAGAAGGGTCATCTGTGACCCAAGCCCGGCGCAAACCAAACATATCTCATTTTTTTTGTTATTTTATGTATTCAAATATATAGTTTTTTTTTTTTTTTCGATATTAGTGGCTAACCTATATAAATTGCCTTCGTAAGACAAAATATTATTTCTTAACTTACACGATTATATAGTTTAAATATTATATAATTTCAACATCATGGACTCATGGTGGGCCATCGTCAAGTTGTACCATCACTTTTCGACCTTATTACTATAAGAATAAGGTTCATTATGATTTCATTGAAAATAAAAATATCTAAAGAAAAAGCCTTTGTTTAATTTCCAGAAAAACATTATGTTTTGTCTTACACAGGCAATTTAACTAATCTAACTTAGTAAAAAACCAAAATATATAATTATATAATATAATATAATACTCGCTCTTTTAGAGAGTGCAGGAGTGATATAGCATGTGCGAGTTCTTTTGTATCTCACACTAGCGAGATAAGCCGAAATGCCGATCATTTTACGACCATTATCTCGCTACAATCGGTACCTATCGGTACCTAACTTGGTTTTTTCCATTGTAATTGTCTTTACCAAAACATAGCTATATAATGTAAAGCTTCTTATTTTGAATTCTGTCGTTATTGGTAGGTTTGATAAAAATAATATTTTGCCTTGTGAAGGCAATTTAAATAGGTTTGCCACTGAAATCGAAAATAGAAATACCTGATAATTGATGTACTTAAAATAATGAAAAAACTAAAATATGTTCTGTTCGCGCCGGGCCTGGGTAAATTTTGTATGGAGCGTGACCCTTCTTCTTTATATATACTATTTTAAATTTATATAAATTTAGGTGGTTACTGTTTATCACTTAAATTAGTTCTAGACTTTAATTTAAATTATTTGGGTAGGTGGAGTACGTGATTGTGCGATCTAGAGACCGTCGGCGTGCCGCAAATCAACAGAGGCAGGAGACAGAGAAGTATTTTATAAAGTTTTACTATTAACCCATTCGCTGCGGCGATAAAAAGTATGCTTATTAGCCAAGTGTGGGACGGTTTTTGTCGCGAACACCGATGGGCGTCCTCCGCACCTCATTAGGATAAAATAAAAGGCCAATTGGCGTTTTCAGCACTGTTTGAAGAGTTTGATCATTATTACGCTAAAATCTTAGAATATCAGAGGTAGCAAACCTTTTTTTAATTTTATAATACCTACTACTACTATTTACTTAAAGACCTTATTTCTAAAGACATCTTTGTTAACCTGAAAATTAGTATCAAAATGAACTTTTCTTGAAAGAATTGATGCAATTAGTCGACACTAAGAACGGACAAGTTTTAACTTGCAAAAATTTTTACTTCGTATACATAATACATTAATTCTTATTTATTTATTTGTTTCCAAACACGTTAAAATTTGTTGAACCGACAGTATTACAGCACGACTGATCACCATGAAAGCAAAACAGAAGTGTTAGCGGTGAGAAAATAATTAACCGTCATTAAGTGCAAACTGTGCTTTTTCAAAGTAAAGTGAACCTTAAAGTACACCGTAGTAACTATAAGTCTCGAAGACGGTTCAACTCAAACCTGTCGGCCTGTGTAGCGACCGTTTCGAGCTTAGCCGAGAGAAGAACAGAAATCAAATTCCACAGCGATAAGACTAGTGTTGTTATTGAGTAATCGTTCAGTTTTAGTAAATTTTAACGTAATAATAAATACCTCCAATATAGAAACATTACCTATATTAATTAAGTAAATACGTTTAGGAAATATTGCAAAAAACATAATAGGTATTTATTTAGAATCAAAGGTTGTTAAATCCTGGAAAACGCCGTAAGGCGTCTTCCGCACCTAGCAAGGAATCCACAATTTTTCAAAAAGTTGAAATTTCGGAAACGGCGGGTAGTACCTTGTTGTATTTTTAAAAAATGTGCATATATTGCAAGTATAATTTTTTGTGACTTGTTTTTGCCATCTCGGCAAAAACAAGTCACAAAAAATTTTAAATTAAGCAATTTAAAAAAAAACGCCGATGGGCGTATTTCGCATCTGAATATTAAATCAAATAACGCCGATAGGCGGCAGCAGCGAATGGGTTAACAATAGTAAAACTTTACATACATTATGTACAATACTTCATGTTAAACACTTCAGATAATGCCTAAATAACTATGTTTTTAAACAATATTTATTGTTCGATATCACTTCCGACGGCAAATACCTGTCGGAAGAATTGACGTCTTCCTAACGTATACGAACTAGTGTTGCAAAAAACTCGAATCCTCGAGTCGTTAGTTAATTCTGCCCTAAAAAAAAACTGACAAGACAAAATCATTACAAATCAGCTAAAAACTCAATTCTATGAAAATAGAGATGTGAAGGTAAACTCTACTACTCGCCGGATAAAAAGGACTCGAGCGCACAAAGAGACTCGAGCTCTCAAGTCACATACAAGGGCTCGTAGAGAGAGAACTTAGTTCTCTAGTCTTGGAGTCCTGTTGTAATGAGTCGAGTATTGTAATTCATCATCCGAGTCCGTTTTAAAGGACTCGAAGACTCGAGTTTTTTGCAACTAACTAATACGAACTGTCAAGATTGTACGGTTTCGAATTTGTGAATAGCGTTTAGAGATCGTCGTCGATAGCATTTGCGTTCGAGATACGGTACGAAAGCGTATCGTAGTATCGTTGTGAATAGCTATGCTGGTCTACAAAAAATCGAATTACCACAAACCAACAAAAACTAAACACTATCTGTCAGTTGTTTATGCTGCCAAAGTGCTTTAAGATATTTATGCTGCCAATGGGATATCACATATTTTTGCAATATGATTGATAATGTGTTACGCAATCATTAGGCTGCAGTGTTGACTGCACCATAATTGCGTAACACATTATCAACCGGAGTTGGTTTCATTTTGACAGTTCAACAACATTCATTGCGTTATTTATTATTTTTTTGGAAGTCGGTTGTTTTTTTTTTGTATGTTTTTATTTTTCACTTTTTAGTGGGTCACTTTGTAATTTATCTAAGTTACAATAGCCCAATGTCAACTGCTCATCACCTTTTACAAAATATTGCTTTTCCCGATACATGGACGTTAATTGTTGAGTTCTCCTAGTAAGGAACCAGGAGAACTGAAACTGATGGTGAAGTCACCATCGTATCCACTTCACCACATGCACTGTGACGAGCATAAATTGCGTAGCAATAATCGAAGCGCAACCCGTGAAATACGTATTATTGAGTAGTTCCGATGGTCTTCCGCATCAGTCAGGATTTCCATGGGATCCCCTTACAAGATTCTGACTTGGTGACAATGGGACCACCTCGGGAGCACACCCTTTCAAACAAAAAATAATTTTCAAAATCGGTCTACAATTGACGGAGAATTCAGTGTACATACATAAATAAAAATATATACCTATACAGGGTGTTTCTTTTAAGATGTCAAGCCAAGTCAACTTTGAACAAGAATGTACTAAATAGGGCATTATTTGTTGAAATCGGTCGTTTCAAAGTGGTGTATCTGAAATCCTGTGATTTTCATATTTTATAATTTATTATTATCTTTGCATATTTTGGTCAATTCTGATATATAATATTCCTCTACGTTTAAGCAGAGCTCAGTTGATAATAAAAACATACATTTTATACATACTACTATCCTTAACCACTACCATTGACATGAAATGAGGGATCCAAAATTACTCGAAAACTACAAAAAATCGTAGAAAATACATGAGTGTTAAATCGATAGGTATGGTACTTTGCTATCAGCTCGCACTGTCTTGACACCTTAAAAGAAACAGCCTGTACATACGCGACGAATTGAGAACATCCTCCTTTTTTTTTTTGAAAAGTCGGTTAAAAATAGTTAGTCCCTTTTTAGAGTTCCGTCCGTCGTCAGTCTGTCTGTCACCAGGCTGTATCTCATGAACTGTGATAATTAGACAGTTGAAATTTTCACAGATGATGTATTTCTGTTGCCGCTATAACAACAAAATAAGTAGATAATTTGTTGTTATAGCGGCAACAGAAATACATCATTTGTTCAGAATGGTCACATGTTTTTCTAAATTTATAACAAAAATATTTGTTGGTGTTATGACGATTTTAAGAACTAGGTTTGAGCGTCACGGGAATATTCGGAGTTTTGGACATGTTTTTGTATTTATGTTGTTTTTAATTAATGCTCACAAATTTTTCAAAAACAAATCATCATTTCATCATTCTCCTGCCCTTATTCCAATCTATTTGGGGTCGGCGCAATATGTCCTTTTTTCCATACTTCTTTATTAGTCGTCCAATCCGTCTCGTTTCTTTGGTCTTCCTCTACTCTTATAGCCATCGACATTCATACTCAAAACTTTCCTCACGACATTTTTCTCATTCCTCCGCATCACATGCCCATACCATGACAACCGATTTCCGCACAAAAAAATTGTTTTCAAAAACAGATATATTTGTGATTTTACAGTTTATAAACTTAATGAAATAAATACTGTATTTCTATAAACTTTAATGCTCAACACGAAAGATCATTTCAAGTACTTACATTATATCATTATCTAATGATATATAATGTAAGTACTTTTTTTATTTTTATTATTTAATTTTGATTAATCGACCTAAACCGGCGACTGTTTTGTGAATTGTTGGTGTAAGACGTTTAGAATATCACATAATTACAAATCGTTTTGACTTCTAAAGGGTATAGAAAATTACAAAGTATTCTTTTGAAAGTTGTCCATACGACGTATGAATCACTTTTACTTTCATAAAAAAGTCCATATGACGTATGAATCACTTTTACTTTCATAAAAAATGTTTGAGTAAAAAAAATATTTAAATGAATCAAATTTTAGAGAAAATTGGCAAAGAATTGCTTTAAATTTCGGCTACATACAACCCTCGTTTATAAAATTAAAACAACAGAAATAAAATTAAAAATATTTGGCATTTTAACAAATCTTTTAAAACAACCTAATTCTCGCATTATAAACTTGGAGCAAAATAAAAAAACCACCGTTTGCGTGCCGGACAATGAACGGTTCCGTAGTTGAAAGTAATTTATCCCAAATACAAACTATTGACATTACAATCCCAAAAATAGTATATTATGCAATTAGTGATAGACTAAGAGGTCACAGGATTTTTCATAACGATCATGGATACGGTTAGATTTACTTCGATGGGTTGTAGAGTAGTCCCCTAATGTGAATGACGTCGGTCTGCCTGTTCTGAGTGGTTGCAACTTCGAGTTATAGCGCTTACAAGAGGCGTCATTGTTGCGAAAAAAAAACGATCAGAGAAATGGTCAGTTTTTGTACACATTCAAAGTATGGCATTTCCGCAGATGAAACAACTTGGTCTGCCAGCTCTCAGTGGTTACGTTTCAGAGATATGATGCGCGCAACATTGTTGCGAAAAAAAAACGATCAGAGAAATGGTTATAGAAAAATTCAACTTTAACGGCAATCATTAAAATAAAGAATGAAATCGAACAAATCCAATTTTTAATCATTCAACTTAATACTTTGGGTAAATCACAGATTAATAATTTTGTAGTATATAGCTAATGAAACAACTCAAAAATATAGAATGTTAGAAGTAAATATTTAACTCTAAGAGCGAGCGCGCACTGCGGTGCGTTTCCGTTAGTTCTGCCGCACTGGGCGGGGCCTACAGTAACAAAACGCATGACCGCAGTGCGCGCACTTCAAAGACATTCCATACTTCACAGATTATGCGGTAGAAAAACGCACCGCAATGCGCGCTCGCCCTTAGTCTTAGCTATATTCTACAAAATTATTAATCTGTGATTTACCCAAAGTAGTAAGTTGAATGATTAAAAATTGGATTTGTTCGATTTCATTCTTTATTTTATTGCTTACCGTTATGTTGAATTTTTCTATAATTAAGCGCCTTGCGTATAACAATGCTCTGAAATACAACGACTAAGAGCCGGCAGACCAACTCGTTTCACCTGTGGAGACATCATACTTTGAATAGGAACTAAAACTGACCATTTCTCTTATTGACACTTGTTGACACCTCTAGCTTTTTCCCTATTCTTTTACAGGGGGGACGGTCGCGCAGCGGGTGGTTTTCGGCGCAGGTGTAGCGTGGGGGTACGACACCGGCCGGCGTGCACTTGAAAAATTCGCCTATTGTCCCGTTTTTCGATGTATTTTTTAGGCTTTCTCTACAAATAAGCGTCTTGCATACACAACGATTGCTGACCACTGAGAGCCGGCAGACCAACTCGTTTCACCTGTGGAGACACCATACTTCGGATAGGTACTAAAAGTGACCATTTCTCTTATCATTTTATTTTCGCAACAATGTTGCGCGCATAATAGCTCTGAAATGCAACTACTGAGAGCCGGCAGAGCAACTTATTTCATCTGCGGAGATGCCATACTTTGAATGTGTACTAAAACTGACCATTTCTCTGATCGTTTTTTTTTTCGCAACAATAACGTCACTTGTAAGCGCTATAACTCGAAGTTGCAACCACTCAGAGCAGGCAGACCGACGTCATTCACATTAGGGGACTACTCAACAACCCATCGAAGTAAATCTAACCGTATCCATGATCGTTATGAAAAATCCTGTCACCTCTCGGTCTATGAATAAAGGACGGATTTAAAGCGAGGGCCATAGATGAATCACGAGCGTAGCGAGTGATACAAGTGTTAGAATCCTAAGCGATGCGAGTGATTCATGGCCCTCGATAAAAATCCGTTTTACAAGAGTTGCATACTATACTTTATACCATGAACACGAGAAAAAAAAAGATTTAAGCGAAAATAGACATTTAATTAAGGAAAAGGAAAGTTAAATTGGCTTTGATGTAAACCAGCCGTCATTTGTTGGGTAGCAAGTTTTTCACTACATCGGCCGCCCTCTCTTTCATAAACTCAGGTGTTAACACTTCTTCATCGCTTGAATGCATTTTTAATCGATTTATTATTAAGTAACACTAAACTTTGTGTTCGTACACCTTACAGTACCTATTCAAACAGCAAAGAACACAAAATAGTTTTTTCATCCCGTCTATTCGAAAAGAGCTCATTGGTTCCTCGATAAGTGCGAGCAAAATGGGTCATTCCGGCGCACTTAATAACAGTGACGTAATGACTTTTGAATTTGGAACACTATTTAATTAAAAAGTTTGAACGCAATTCGCTTCGATAAAGTCCTGCAGGGCTCTGATACCGGTACATTTTTCAAAACGGTTTCGTCTTAAATACCTATTTGTTTCGGTTATGTTCGAACGGAACGTTATAAATAACGTTTTTGAAGAAAATGAAATTTAAATCGTTCTCGATTAATAAAACGTTTTAATGAAAATAATACGTAATGTACCTTCCGCAACTGGTTTTTAAAACGTTCTCATTTCGTTTTCATTCCGAACAAAATGTTGTACAAAAACTGTTAGAAACGTTTTAAAAACTCGCAACGAAACTAATAAATCAATGTTGATTTTATTACTAACTTAATATTTTTTCAATCGAATTATTTCCATTTGCCTCTTTTGTAGGTCTTCCCATTCCCAGATGTTGTCACATTTTTTTGACAACAGAGAATTGCAATTCACACAAAATTTTAAAATCTACCTCTTTAGGATAATAATTAAAGATTAAAATGTAATTTATTACTAAATCTTGTGTTTTTCTTGAATTCAGTATATTTATATTTCGATAAAATGAATATGTGATGCGCTGAACGCTCGATCAAACAATCATTCGATATTTTGAACTCTCGATGTATTGAGCGTACGATATATTGAATGTTCGATTTATTAACCATTCGATATTATGAACGTTCGAGTATTTAGACGTTCGATTTATAGTGGTCGATCAATTGATATTCGATTATTTGGCAATCGATTCTGCGTAGTACACCCGAGTAAAAGTGCTTTTTATCACTGTTTTCAGTGAATAAAATAAGCTTTTTAGAGGGTGGCCCCCTCTAAAAAGCTTATTGGGTATAAAATATTTTTTAAGTATAAGATAAAATTACAAATTAACAATTTTCGGACTTTTTCCTTTACTTGTGCTGTGAGACCTTGCTTCTTGCCAAATTTCATGATTCTAGGTCAACGGGAAGTATAGGTACCCTATAGGTTGATTTACTTGCGAACATCAAAATATGTCGCATAAATGGCCGTATTTTTTATTGCGTTGACTTACAAGAGGTTTTGATTTACGTGCGAGCATCAAAATATGTCGCATAAATGGCCATATTTTTTTATTGCGTTGATTTAGAAGCTTGATTTTTGTATAACTCTCAACAGTCCATAAACCTACGTATTTGATATTAAATTCAACTTGTTACCTCCACGAGTTCTTGAGAAAAAGTGTTTTGACAGACTCACAGACATGAAAATATTTTTTTATGTGATAGAATTACAAATTAACAATTTTCGGATTTTGCCAAATTTCATGATTCTAGGACAATGGGAAGTAACCTATAGGTTTTGATTTACTCGCTAGCATCAAAATATGTCGCGTAAATAGCCGTATTTTTTTATTGCGTTGACTTAGAAGCTTCATTTTTTAGAACTCGAAGGGGCCATAGACCTACGTATTTGAAATTATTTTAATTTGATACGCGTTCCTGAGAAAAAGGGTCTTGACAGACTGACATACAACGAAGTGGTCCTATAAGCCTTATAGTATAATAAAAACCGGAACACTTATAGTATAAGGGTTCCGTTTTTTCCTTTTGAGGTACGGAACCTTAAAAAGTAGCTCATTCATTAGATCATAATTGAAATGTTGGGCTTTAAAACTTAGAGATACAGTGTATTATTTAACTGTAAAATTACGTCTGTAAAATCACGCAAATCAGCGAAATCGGAAGAATTTCGTATACGGCCTCTTAATTCCGGGACATGTTGTATATCTTCCACAGATGATCACATATTTGCTGTTAGATATTTTATGAATAAATCATGAAATCAGATATTACTGTCGAACTGTCCATAGTAATACACTTCCAGACACCTGATTGAGCCACTCTGCAGTTTTTAAAATAATGGTCTGTAACTTTTTAGATGGTCGTGAATTCGGAATTCAATGATCAACAAAACATCAAAGTAATTATAAATCAAAAAAAGTTTTTAATGCATTTTTTGACGCATCACTATTTTGATGTTTCAGACGTACATGTAAATATTTAGAAATCCGGGAGTGTATAATGATTGTGTTCGTGACTGTACTTACATGTCGTGTAGTTTTACAAATATGGGATATTTTCGGTTACAGCTGTTTTGGGTGCTCATATACACGAGCGGCACGCGTCAACGGCAGAGCCAACTGCAGCAGTCGACAGTGGTCGACGGCAGCCGTAGACGTGTCGGCAGCTGCAATTGCTCCTGCCGTTGACGTGTGCCGGTCGGTATATTACAGTGTAATTATTAATTCACTAGAGTAAACTGACAGATGCTAATTGTCACTTTGTAAACTAATGGTGCCATATTTATTGCAATAGTGATGCGTTCCGTTCGTTGTGCTTCAGCTCATTCACACAAAGTCAATAGCAACATTTATTAAAAAGTAATTAATTTATAATACATACATGATGTAAGTTTAAACAGTGGCAATCTTTTAAGGGGTCATTGTACTCATTATTATGAACAACTTTTACTATGGGACCAAACCTGAAATCGCGAAAAAAAATCAGCTGTTCAGTACATTTTTATGTTTGCCAAATTCGTCAAAATGTATGGAACAGCTGATTTTTTTTTCGCGATTACAGGTAGGTCCCATAGTAAAAGTTGTTCATAATGATGAGTACAATCACCCCTTAAAAGATTGACACTGTTTACACGATTACACCCTGTAAGTACCTACATAAATTCAATGCATTTTTATTTCATTTTATATAATTCGCTTTTTGAAAGTCATCATCAATCGGCCTTTAAAGTAAAATATTAGTAGTTATTAGTAGTACTACTAATATTTTTATATCGATTAAACAAAACTAGGCTGGAAGATTTCTTAAATAATGTGATTTGATTTAGAACGTAACGAGAATGAATGAGCGAGTGATTGATGTCAATCTTCTTGTCACAACACTATTTTCTGTTCATCAGAAAATGGTAACACCGTAAACGTTAATAATTATTAGACTTTAGAACTTAAGCAACCGCAATACAAACTTATTTTCCTGCTGATAAAATCCATACAAATATTATCAATAATAGACTACGCACGTGTTGGATTATTAACAATTGTTCATATTTAAGGAGAATAATTAGGTAATTGAATAAATTATTGATCAACAAGACTAATCTTATTACGGACGTCAGTGTCACTCTGCCAGAATGAAAGATGACAGTGACGTTCGGAAACGTTCCATTTCAATAATATTGTAATAAACGTAAATTAATAGTTCACGAATAGAAATGTTGTATTAATCTATAATATAATATAATATGTTATTTGCATTTGTTAGATTGTTAACAATATTGTTCTTAGTGATCTTATTGATTAAATCAAAGTCTCAGAACGACACCTATCACTCGTCAGAATGAGAGATGATAGTGGCGTTCGGAAACGTTTCATTTCAGTAGTATTTTATTAAACTTAAATTAATGTTTTACGAATACAAACTTACTTAGTTTATAATATATGTGATTTGCATTTCTTTAATTGATATTTCATAGACAGATGTATTTTATATTAATTCTTATTATTGTGACTTAAAAGACTGTGTTTCACAACAACGATTTTAGATTTGAAAAATAGTCAAGACCTGTGATTGGTTGATAATGTTGAACACTAATATCCTATCAGAACTTACTTATAGATTATAAATAAACAATATTTTTATTTCTAAACTAGCTCTGTATGTTTCAAAACAGTCTCACAATAAATGATTTGTTAATTAATACCTATTTTAGAAGTTATTTGGCAATTATGTATAACCGTCTGTGATTGGTCTAAAAGAGACGACAGGAGGTGGGAATGGTATTGTAGTACCAGTAATATTTGAAAACTATAAAAGACGGGACTATTGTTAATTAGTCGGACTCGTTATGCTAGCTGTCTACGGTAAAGACCCTCTGGTGTCTGCCGTAAATATTAAGCTGCTAAGGAGATCCTAGCCACAAAGAGACGTACACTAGGTGGAAACTCTAGCTGGCAAGCCAAAGAGAGCTGGAACGCCGTAAGGCGGAAGCTCTGGCTAAAATCATCCAAGTCTTTTGGTTACAACTGTTAGACGGTACAGACAGACCATGAGTGGTGTCCCATGTCCGTAATATTAAGTTGATAAAAGCCAATGTACATAACTAAAACACCACGCTGCATAGCAGAAGTTCTGTGTAAAATGGATTCTCTTGGATCTCTATAAAAGATCCATCTACCATGTTCATGTAAGTTAATTGATATTATATCTTGATTATTGTTGATAACAGCTGTGTTGTCCTGTATGTGTTCTATTAAGACTAATAAGTGTTGCTCATGATACTGTGTTACGTACATAAATCGAATTATGTATTATTCATGTTCAGTTGTTATAGTTGCTAACTTTGAGAAATGATTTATGATAATAGGTAAAGTGATACCTAACAATGATTTATCCTAATGTTGTACCTATGTAAAGATGTATTGACAAAATACTTTTAAAGGTAAGTTTCTGTGGAGTTTCTTGTCCGTTCTTCTCCACAGACCTAGTTTTGGGAACGGACAAATAGCTTTCTTAGATAAATATTTACTGACAAGCCTG
Source organism: Cosmia trapezina (assembly GCA_905163495.3). Taxonomy (NCBI): domain Eukaryota; kingdom Metazoa; phylum Arthropoda; class Insecta; order Lepidoptera; family Noctuidae; genus Cosmia; species Cosmia trapezina. Next base: position 14,867,583 of record LR991038.1, read on the forward strand.
ATTGAAATAATAAATGCCTAGTCTTGTCTTTCTGTGCTTTTATTCAACAATCACTTTTCCTTACACACCATATTCATACTATGTTCAAACCTTAGGTTCAAACACAGAAAATAACTAATAACCACCCTGACATGCAAAGTCTATATATATATCTACTATGTGGATATCTATATTTTTAAAGTTAGTGTATAATCCACTTTCTAACACACGCAACTCTTGACTGTACGAGGTCTGACACGGTTTCACAGAATACGCTTTAGGCCTACTGTCCACACAGTCGTCTTTTGTAGGATGCATGTAACCTACAAATACAGATAGCCGTATTTTAGTCCGGTCAAAATAGACATTTCAATTAACAAAAATTCCGACAGAGCTAAATTTTGGTGGAGATCTTGGTTACACCATTAGAAATAAAGTGTCAAAAGTCCCCATCGATCCCATGTGTGCTAAAAAAGTTATTGGGGGTCAAATGTCAAAATTTGAGGTTTTTTGAATTTTTCTCGTAAACGGTAAGTTATATCAAAAAAATAAGTTAGGCAAAATTGAAGATCATAAAATTGTCTTCAAAAATTGTTTGTTTACTTTTTTTCTAAGAATCACCATTTCTGAGATATCGCGATTCTAAAAGTTGAAGGAGTCACGTTGTACATGATATGCACACATTTCCACATCACCTGGAGGTAGTGTACTTTGGCGTGTTTTTTTTTAAGTGGTTTCCTCGGTAGGCCTACTCCACGAACTGTTATGACGGAATTTTCAGGGACAATAATCTTTTAACTGCATTATGATTATTGATATTGATATTGTTTACTGTCTTTAACTGTAGTTCTGATTTCTTTTGCTATTTCAATCTGCTTCATATTTTTCAAAGTCGACTTCAACGGTCATGTCTTCTTTGATTTCTTCTTCTTCTTCTTCCTCTTCTTCTCGCTGGATGTCCATAATTTGTTCAAATGAAGATGAACCAGCTGTCTCTTCATCGAAATCACATGAATCTTCGTCTGTTGTATTCAATTGGACATTTGAGCAAGACTGGCCTTGGCAATTAGTACACGCTGGAGAACAAAGTAGCCCTATTCTTCTACAGCCACATTTCGCACAACAACCTTTTTTGCAATAGCAAAAAATAATGTTTAGAAGTTTTTCCGGAGTAGGTGGGAGTAAAGTTTGAATCGGTTCCAAAGTATTATCTGTTAATTTCTAACCGCAGTCTTCTGGGTTCAGTTGATATACACGAAACAAAAAACAAGTTCAACTATCTTGTCTTCCTCCAACATCGGCTTCTGCTAATCAACGCTTGTATCGAGTATACTATGAAATTCAGACATGGCTAGGCAATCAACTGAACCCGTATTATCTGTTAATAACTATAATAACTGAAAGTATTATCTGTTAATTCTTAACCCCAGTCTTCTGGGTTCAGTTGATTGCCTAGCCATGTCTGAACTTCATAGTATACTCGATACAAGCGTTGATTAGCAGAAGCCGATGTTGGAGGAAGACAAGATAGTTGAACTTGTTTCTTGTTCTTGTTTCGTGTATATCAACTGAACTGGGTTAGAAATTAACAGATAATATTTTGGAACCGATTCAAACTTTACTCCGGAAAAATTTCTAAACATTATTTTTTGCAATTGCAAAAAAGGTTGTAGTGCGAAATGTGGCTGTAGAAGAATATGGTTACTGTGTTCTTCAGCGTGTAAACAAGGCCAATCATGCTCAAATGTCCAATTGAATACAATAGACGAAGATTCATGTGATTTTGATGAATAGACAACTGATTCATCTTCATTTGAACAATTTATGAACATCCAGCAAGAAGAAGAGAAAGAATAAGAAGAAGAAATCGAAGAAGACATGACCGTTGAAGTCGACTTTGAAGAATATGAATCAGATTGAAATAGCAAAAGAAATCAGAACTACAGTTAAGGACAGTAAACAATATCAATATCAATAATCATAATGCAGTTGTCCCTGAAAATTCCGTCATAACAGTTCGTGGAGTAAGCCTACCGAGGAAACCACTTTAAAAAAAAACACGCCAAAGTACCACGCCAAAAACCTCCAGGTGATGTGGAAATGTGTGCATATCATGTACAACGTGATTCCTTCAACTTTTAGAATCGGTATATCTCATATATCTCAGAAATGGTGATTCTTAGAAAAAAAGTAAACAGACAATTTTTGAATACAATTTTATGATCTTCAATTTTGTCTCACCTATTTTTTTGATATAACTTACCGTTTACGAGAAAAATTCAAAAAACCTCAAATTTTGACATTTGACCCCCAATAACTTTTTTAGCACACATGGGATCGATCGGGACTTTTGACACTTTATTTCTAATGTTATACCCAAGGTCTCCACCAAAATTTAGCTCTGTCGGAATTTGTGTTAATTGACCACTACTTTTATGTCTATTTTGACCGGACTATTTTGCTTATTTGTTATGTCCACGCTGCTTCATGCAATAGTCAGTTCACGCTACAAAACGTCTCAGTTTTCTTTCAACTAGCATCGAGAAAGCACGTCTTTTGTTATAAAAATGACAAGTTATGATGATGAAGTGATTATAGCATACAATTTTATTAGATGACGACGAAACAGGCGAAGAAAGTACTGGATTCATCCATACATCGAAAGAAATATAAATTGTAGATTGTTTGCCGCGCGCGCGCACCGTATGACGAACGCAACACGAGCGGCTGACGCGACGTTGCCGCTTCGTGGACACAGATTTCATTGTTTCTACGCAAGATGCAAGCATTCGTCTTGCAATAGTCAATTGACGAAAGCGTGCGTATGACGTGCGGTTACGTGGACAAGGCCTACTGTCCACACAGTCGTCTTTTGTAGGATGCATGTAACCTACAAATGAAGATAGGCGTATTTTGCATATTTGTTATGTCCACGCTGCTTCATGCAATAGTCAGTCACGCTACAAAACGTCTCAGTTTTCTTTCAACTAGCATCGAGAAAGCCCGTCTTTTGTTGTAAAAATGTCAAGTGATGATGATGGAGTGATTATAGCATACAATTTTATTAGAAGACGACGAAACAGGCGAAGAAAGTACTGGATTCATCCATACATCGAAAGAAATATAAATTGTAGATTGTTTGCCGCGCGCGCGCACCGCATGACGAACGCAACACGAGCGGCTGACGCGACGTTGCCGCTTCGTGGACACAGATTTCATTGTTTCTACGCTAGATGCAAGCATTCGTCTTGCAATCGTCAATTGACGAAAGCGTGCGTATGACGTGCGGTTACGTGGACAATTAGCCTTAGCCTTACTAAGGCCGCTATCATGGCAAATATTATTACCTAATAAAAATCCAAACTCAAAGGACGACGATGTAACAAGAAACTTCTGAAATAAAAATTTCGTTGATTATCAGTACAGGTGGGTGGTGTGGTGGGTTATTCCAAGTAACCCTCTTGTGACGAAGAACAGCGGTGTAAACTGGCGTTAGGCCGCGGCCAGTCTATTTTCGATTATTGTATACTTGTCCATGTAATTTAAAGCCATGAAGATAAGAAGGTGGTAACTCTAACATCACATCTTGACTGATTAAATGATACGGTACCTACTGAGACAAAATACTAGACCTGTCAATCCTGTCATTTATAATTCAATCTAATCTATTATCAGATTACCTCAATAATATTAATTAAAATAATTTATGTTTTGTTTAGTTAATTAATACTACACTGTCATAAAAGGGACTATTTTTTGGGTCTTGTCTGTATGTCAGCTAAAATGCGATATCGCGTCAGGAGGACTTGTGCCCGATTTAATCAATTCTGTTTCGAATTAAGAGCCATCGAACCACTAAAATAAGACCCTACAAACAAATACACAATTTGGCAGGTTAGGCACATAGATTACTAAAACACACAGTTAATAACAAGGTGCAGGTATAAATTAAGGGGCCGCCGCCAGCCATAGTGAACTTTCTATTCATGTGCCACTAACGTATAGGTTTCACTGCACTCCATCACTTAAACACTCACTGACACAATTATAAACACTGCACATCTCACTTCTCCGAGAAATTCCGCACTGCAATCCAAATGATTCACTGCAATCCTTAATTAACAACGAAGGCTGTCACTGTCAACGGCGGCGGCGGCGGCACCGTAATCGTGCATGAACGTAGGTTTTACATGCCACTTAAAGATTATACCATAATAAAAAGCACAATTATTAATCTACAATCGCTCCATATAAAACACCAGCGCCTTAACATACAATGTTTATTGATTTAACTATTATAAAAATAAACAACATCTGTCAAGGCCAAGCATATTTAACTACAGGCCTAAATCCACTAGGTCATAAAAGTTCAGCTGCAATAAAATTCGATATTTTAATGTATACTGTGAAACTGTGAACACATCAACGCTCCCACAGACAGGAGCGACGGGACTCCGGTAGAACAATTTCCATGAAATTTTCACAGAAACTGTTCCAAGAGTCGCGTCACGCCTGTCTGCGGGAGCCTTTAATCAGTCGATATAGGAAATAGTAAAAAAATCAAGTTGTCCTCGAAAACAAATCTTTGTGAATTAGTGGCTTCAAAACATGTAGAAACACAGTGATCAATTTGAGTATAGGTAGTGACCCCAAATTATGACTAGTCTGTTCTGTTACTGTTTATTTTGTCGTGACTGTTTTCAATGTAAATCAATTATACAAAAATAGATCACTGATAGTGAAAAGAATAAAGCCCAGAAAAACTGGTACTCACGACAGGTGGTAGCGTGACACGGAAGCGGGAGCAGGGGTAGAATTCACGGAGGACGAAGAACCTGAGTAGCCAGAACCGGCAGGGGATGAGCCGGCCGAGGGCGCGCCCGCTGCCGAGGGTATCGCAGCCGGTTCATAATACTCGGTGGTAAGCGTGCGTTCGTCCAGCACGTGCTCTGCATTGTGTGCCTTTGATGCAGACTTAATGTCCATAAAGGCAACTGTGGCACAAACGCCACTGGCACCTCCAGCATTGACACCAGTGGCAATGTTGTCTGCCCGACCCAACAATTTGACATTCTGGACTCGGCCATAGCTGTGAAAAGAAAAATACTTTGACATATCAATAATCTAACTTTGAAAACTTCCACCACCCCCTTTTTGATTAATAAGTTTTATCCCAAGTCTTACCACACAAACGTCCATAATTTTACAAAATTCTAGAATTTTTACTGAACTACGACAACAAACTGAATAAAGGGATAGCAGACATTAAGCAAATACATATATTCGTAAAGATTATTTTGTGTCATCATAACCTGTTGCCACCTCCTCGCTTCATTTCAATGATATCCCGACTCAAAACGAACTCATAAAAGTTATAAAATAAAACTAAGTAAAATAACAAGTAATTAATATTAATTCGGATTTGAATTTTTTCATTGTGTGTTAAAATTTTTTAATGGTGGAGGAACAAGGTCAAAAATATGGGTTGGTATCAGAATGACTGGATCGCAAATTGACCACGTCGCTCTTAGTCCAAATCTCAAAATGTCTAAATCTCAAAATACCTAAGTCGCAAAATGACTACATCGCTTTTAGTCCACATCTCATAATGTCTAAATCTCAAAATACCTAACTCGCAAAATGACTACATCGCAAAAAGTCCGAACAGTTGTGTAGGCACCTATACAGGGTTGATATCAAAATGGTACCTTTTCCCAGCTATGTTGGGGTCGGCTTCCAGTCCAACCGGATGCAGCTGAATACCAGTATTCTACATGGAGCGACTGCCTATCTAACCTCCAGAACCCAGTTACTGGGAGACACGATACCCCTTGGTAAGACTGGTTGTCAGACTTACGGGCTTCTGACGACCCGTAACGACTGTCAAAGATCCACGAATGACAGCCGGGACCAACGGCTTAATATGCTTTCCGAAGCACGGAGGGGTCTTGGTATTTAAAGATGGTCACCCATCCATAGACCAACCGCGGCAAGCGTAGCCTAACCTGATCCATTGACCCGTCCGGCTGTTACTTAGCCACAAGCCCTTTAATTTTTTTTTAAAGTTAGATTGTTATAATACATAATTAACCGAAAATAGGTTATTTTAACATTTTTGTCTGTTTGTAGGTTTGTCTGTTTATTCAAACACTAGCTTCTGCCCGCGACTTCGTCCGCGTAAAATTTCTTGTCCCCCCCCCACCCACTAACCCCCACGCATCGCATCGCAACGACTGCCCGCGCTATTACTTCGTTTCTGACATTTTTTATTTTTGCTCGACTCCTAAGGGCCCTAGCGTTATGCTAAATTGCCTGTATCCTTCCGCATCGCCTGCCCGCGCTATTACTTCGCGCTCGGCTGCTAGCGGCCGTATATCCTATATCCTTCCGCATCGCTTGCCCGCGCTATTACTCTGCGCTCGGCTTCTAGGGGCCCTAGCGTGATGTTAAATAGCCTATATCCTTCCGCATCGCCTGCCCGCGCTATTACTTCGCGCTCGGCTGCTAGCGGCCGTATATCCTATATCCTTCCGCATCGCTTGCCCGCGCTATTACTTCGCGCTCGGCTTCTAAGAGCCATAGCGTGATGTTAAATAGCCTATATCCTTCCGCATCGCCAGCCCGCGCTATTACTTCGCGCTCGGCTTCTAAGGGCCCTAGCGTGATGTTAAATAGCCTATATCCTTCTGCATCGCCTGCCCGCGCTATTACTTCGCGCTCGGCTCCTAAGGGCCCTAGCCTGATGTTAAATAGCCTATAGCCCTCCTCAAGAACTTGGTTATAAAATGCAAAAAGATTTTTTTCAAATCCGACTGGGGTAGTTCCAGAGATAGCGCGTTCAAACAAACTAACAAAAAAACAAACTCTTCCGTTGTATTCCACCGACATTATTGAAATAATAAATCTCGCAATTCAGAAAAATTACTTATTTGCACAACGCCATCTATAGTACAAATTGATAAAACGTCCGCACTAAACATGTTTGCTCAAGAGGAACGGTATGAATTAAAGTTATTTAGCGTTTTAGTAATTTTATATTATTTCCGAAACTGTACGACCAATTGCCATACTGTAAAGGCCAGATCTTATCTCCATGATGTCCTTGTGATCATAAAATAACTTATTTTGATAAGGATTAATGTGTTGTTGTTTAAATAATCATCCAAACGTAAGTATGTCTAAAAAATACTTTTTTAAAACAATAAAAGATGTATAAAAGGTAAAATATAAAAGATAGAAATATGGTGTCGCGGACTTTTTTGTAGAATTATTTAAGACGAACCAGACTGCCATATATTGTTTTCAATTTTAAACAACCGTTTAGGCAGCGCATGCAAAAAAGTCTGTTTAAAGACGTATTTCTTTCCGACTTGTTAGACAAAAATTGTGATAGCTCGGCTAATATGCATGATATAAATATAATTTATAGCCTATAGCACTCAGGAATAATGTAGCTTTCTACCAGTGAAAAAATTTTTAGAATTGGATCATTACTTTCGGAGATTACCCCCTACATACAAACTTACAAACATACAAACTTACAAACTTACAAACAAATTTTACCTCTTTATAATATTAGTATAGATCACACAGGTTTAAGTTTGGTGTAAAGAGTGAATTTTGGGGAAGCACATAGTCTAGGGAAAGTAAGAAAAAAAGTCACATTAAGAACCAAAGAAATTAATGTATAGGTGCCTACACAACTGTTCGGACTTTTTGCGATGTAGTCATTTTGCGAGTTAGGTATTTTGAGATTTAGACATTATGAGATGTGGACTAAAAGCGATGTAGTCATTTTGCGACTTAGGTATTTTGAGATTTGGACTAACAGCGACGTGGTCAATTTGCGATCCAGTCATTCTGATACCAACCCAAAAATATGTACACTTACTAGTTTCAGTAACCTTAAACTTCACACCTAGCGTTAAATCCGGTAGTTCTGATTTTTTGCTGACTTGTTTATGATGTTGGCCCAATGAATTATCCAAGTTTGAGCCCTCGAACACCGACCGCAACGTTGTCATAAATCGAAAAAACCAAGAAATTTTCGCCTTTGTTTCGATTATGGCGATTTTAAAGGACTAGTTTTTCGTAGTACGTTTTTAAAGGAGACTAAATTTGCTACAGCATGAAACTAGAACGTTCAGGGTCAAAATGTCCAGAGTTGTCAAAATGTCCAGAGTTGTCAAAATGTCCAAATCCCAAAATGTACAATCTTTGAGAATGTGGTTAATGTGTTCAATAACTCATCAAAGCGCTTTTTTACGACTTATGAATGACGAAAAATAAAATCAAAATTCTGAAAGAACTTCGAAGGTAATTATATATGTTATAGATATATGACAATATAGCTTATTTACCTTTACGAAGTTCTTTCAGTATTTTGTTTTTATTGAGTTATACCTACATTATGGGAATTGGACATTTTGAGAATTGGTCATTTTGACCCTGAACGCTAGTTCGTTAAAAACCTATGTGGAGTATTGAGTTATACCTACATTATGGGAATTGGACATTTTGAGAATTGGTCATTTTGACCCTGAACGCTAGTTCGTTAAAAACCTATGTGGAGTGTAGACCCAAGATTAAAGGCTTTCAAAATTTATAATTTTTTTCGAAGTTCGCAATATTTTGTCATCCTGACGGAATTTTGGCCCTGGAGTCCTACTCCCTAAGTCCGTCCGTCCGCCCGTCAAAACAAGTGTAAAAGTTTCAATTTTTCGGACGAGCAAAAACACATCGGGAGTAGGGACAATTGTCAAATCGTGTTGTCATTCATACTTTGTTCGGGCCCCGAACCAATAGTCTGTCCGTAGGTGTTACGGAGTAGGAAACGCCCGTAACGAAGGCCGAAACTACGGGCTTGGTGCTTACGGAGTAGACCCCCTGTTTCGGCGCCCTAAATCGTGGATCCTGCACGCGTAGCATGACGATGTTTTGTCGACGGAAGAATAGACAAAACTACACATTGCCATGCTTAGACGCGTAGAATGCGTACAAATATTTCTACTATCTGTCATTTTGTCCATTCGTCCGTCGACAAAACCCGTTTCTATGGCGGTCATGCTAAGAGTGCTGAAGAAGTTTTACTACATACATGTTTGTTTACATTTTTCACATTTCTCATTTCTACCCCTGTCATATTATCGAAGCCCTTTTAAACGTTTTATGATAGGATGTTAAAATAGAAAATGAAGTGCGAACGATGATGTATTTAATGGCTAATTAGTCGCAATTTTTCGCCAAATCACAGATTTAGTCGGGTCTTGGTTTAGTAGATAATGAGGTCAATTTTTAAGTATTATCCAAGAGAGATCTATCCAAGACGTGTCGGAAGTCGGACCACGCACAATGAAAGGTTCCGTAGTTTTGATGAATTTGTCAACATTATAGAAAAACTGTTCTCCCATAGATCGATATACGTCACGGTCAATTGTCCAACTGCAAATGTAAGTTTGTCATAAAAAAAATGTGATAAAATTACAAATTAACAATTTTCGGACTTTTTCTTTACTTGTGCTGTGAGACCTTGATTCTTGCCAAATTTCATGATTCTAGGTCAACGGTAAGTACCCCATAGGTTTTGATTTATGTACTTGTGAGTATCAAAATGTCGCATAAATGGTATTTTTTATTGCGTTAACTTAGAGCTTGATTTTTTAAAAGCTCCAAGGGACGGTAGAAGGGAGAGAAGTATTTGACATCAATTTCAACTTGATACCACGCGTTCCTGAGAAGAATGATCTTGAAAGACCGACAGACGGACAACGAAGTGATCTTATACGGGTTCCATTTTTTCTTTTTGAGGTACGCAAACCTAAAAAGGTAAGTAAGTACATTCAATCTGGCCTTTTCCCAACTATGTTGGGGTCGGCTTCCAGTCTAACCGGATGCAGCTGAATACCAGCATTTCACATGAAGCGTCTGAGTTGATAGGTACATTAATTAAGTTAATTTTGTAATCAACTATTCAATTGGGTAATCAATAAATTAAGTTAATTTAGCCCTCTTGGAAGAGCCCGGTTGAGCTTCGTCCGTATCGGGATGGCATATCCCTATCAGAGGTTGGTCATGTATCGTCTATGTCTTGTCAAGACCAGGGACCATTTTGGGTATCCATTCAAAGGGTTTTTCTAAACAGTTACGCGGTGTCCTGCGTGAGCCACGAATACGACGCGACGCAACACGACGCGAGGTAAAGCGACGCGATGCTACACGCGACAAATGTCCTACGTGATTTTGGTCATTACTTCTCGAATCATGGAGAAGTACAGTACAATTTTGCTTAAAAGTTCATATTTTACTACAGACTTTAAAAAAAATATCGTAAAATATCGTTTATGTTTTTTGTACTACAACAATTTTTGCTCAAGCACTGCGGCGGTCAACGCTTCTGAATCAACCATTTCGTAGTTCGTGGTGTCGCGTCTGCCATGGTCGCCCTCAAAACAAGTACATACGTGTTACGTCGCGTCTCGCCGCAGACTGCCACATAGGCCGCAAGCAGGGTATGCCGTTAAGTTGATCATCATAAGACATCCTCCATGTCGACATCGGGCAGATCGTCGCTTTCTGGGGAATCGAAGTCTATTTCTACTGAAACATCCGGCACATGTCACAGGAGGCCCCGTTGCAGTGCCTGAGTGCAGACTGATGAGCATTTCATTCATCCCTGCTTTCCTGCAGCTGCTCGCGTTCCCACAACCCCTCTTGCAGCCGCAAGAAATCTTCCGCAAGAGGTGTTTTGATCTTCGTCTGTGACCATCATTTTGGAGCTGAGGCCTTGTGACGCGGATATCCATCCGCAGGAAAGAGGGTGCAGTGTGACTCCCAACCACGCCTGTACCTGTGCTGTGTGTGTGTAAGAGTTACAGGAACCTCCTAGTGGTGCTCCAGTGACGTCTAAAATATTATCCATCCGCAGGAAAGAGGGTGCAGTGTGACTCCCAACCACGCCTGTACCTGTGCTGTGTGTGTGTAAGAGTTACAGGAACCTCCTAGTGGTGCTCCAGTGACGTCTAAAATATTGTTAAAACTTGACAAGTTTGAAACAATCGATACATTATAAAAGGCTATATCTCGGAAACTATTGAGTTTACAGAGACAGTTCTAGTTTCATGTTGTAGCAGTCTACTTAAAAACGTACTGCCGTAGGTATTCCAATACGTCTTTTAGGTTTAAAATCGCTATAAACTGAAATAAAGGCGAACATTTTGCGGTTTTTTCCATTTATGACAAGGTTGCGGTCGATGCTCGAGGTCTCAAACTTGGATTATTCATTAAGCCAACATCATAAACAAGTCAGCAAAAAATCAGAACTACCGGATTTGATGCAAGGTATCTCCCCTTTCAGGCGACAAGGCATGAAAATTATTAAATAATATTGAACACGTATTTTTTTCTTTTTTTACGTAACCAAAAGATTACGGCAATACATTGAGTTAAAATATGGCATGACGTCACGCCTAGTTAGATTTTATGCGTAGAAGTGACGTAGCGAGCTCCCACTCCATAACTTTAAAGGCTCTTACAGACAGAGGCGATATCGCGTCGCTACGCGATATTGCGATATTATATATGTAGAACAATTTCTATGGAATCGCGCGCGACCATTCACACAGGAGCTATTATCGCCCCGCGACACAGATATGTCGCGTCACGTGATGCGTTAATTTTGCGATATTATCGCCACGCGATATCGCCGCGATTCTAACCTAACCTAACCTAGGATAGGTTTGATTCTCCGGTCCGTCGAAGAAACCCAACCAACCAAACCTAAGTACCTAATTGAACGCAATTTTTTCCTGCCGCGAATTTTTACGTGCGTCGGTGGTCTGTAACGAACACCACACGATGGGGTGGTAGAGTGGTAGGTGGTGGTAGGTACCTAAACTTGACCACACAACACGGAAAAAATAATAGTAGGTACTACGTTCGTAACACAAGCAGTTCGGACTCTTCGGACGTGTTATTTATTACGAAGTATTTATTTAAAAATAAAGATTTTTTAAATAATTTAGTTACCTTTATTAATAAAATTTTATTTTTTACGGATTTCTATAGTTCCCAATTTACTTATGTGATTTCGGAAAAATAACTTTAATTTCTAGACGTAAAAGCATTATTATGTAGTATACACACGGCTACACGTCAAGCTAGTCATTTCCAGTTTATAATGAGCTCTCATTGTAAGGAAATCTTATACAATGCGAGATCAGCTTGTACTGGAAATTATAGCTTGATCTGTAGCCGTGCGTTCAAGACGGCTGCAACAAGTTTTTATAGCCTTGTATGAGAAGGTAACTACCTACCATAGACTTATAAAAAAAGATGGACTCCGCGCCACGCATAAAGGCTCTTAAAGACAGAGGCGATATCGCGAGCGATATTGCGATATTATCGCGTCGCAACACCGCTACGCGACACGTCGCGACGCGATATCGCCTCTGTCTGTAAGAGCCTTAACGAAAGTGAAGCACCGTACCGATCTATGTGTGCGTGATTTAAGTACCTGCAAAGACGCCGTCGCTCGTGTCACGTAATGGCGGCCGGTCGGCATACTATGATGTAAATGTGTGCGTGAGGCGTGTTTGTACAAACGGTCCCGGCATACTTACTGTGCTTCATTTTCGATATGCGTGGCGCGGAGTCCATCTTTTTTATAAGTCTATGCTACCTACTCATAAAAAGGGCTAGTAAGATGATTTCAAAATTATAAGTAAGTAGGTAACTTACTTATAATTTTGAAATCATTTTAATTTACTCAACAATGACACAAAATCTATATACAACGTGTAACTTTAAATGCGCAAAACCTCTGAAGGAGTCACTGTACTAATCATTATGAACAACTTTTACTATGGGACCAAACCTGAAATCGCGAAAAAAAAATCAGCTGTTCAGTACATTTATGTTCGCATAATTCGTCAAAATGTACTGAACAGCTGATTTTTTTTTCGCGATTTCAGGTTTGGTCCCATAGTAAAAGTTGTTCATAATGATTAGTACAATGACCCCTTCAGAGGTTTTGCGCATTTAACTTGTTCGGCATTTGAATAAAGGAAAGACGTGTGTTCGACGGACGACAAGAACGCGGGCGCGCGTGTAGTGCTCGTGCATGTGTGCGGCGCGATATCGCGTGGCGATATTATCGCCGCGCTAGTGTGAAAGGTGTTGCGACGCGATAATATCGCAATATCGCTATGCGACCGTCGCGACGCGATATCGCCTCTGTCTGTAAGAGCCTTAATGCGTGTTATTTAAGTCATTTTTTATTAATATGATAAAGCAAAAACACGTTTCTAATATTTTTTTATTATCTGACTGACGGACTAAATAGAATTTCTTTTTTTTTACCCAGGCATCATCCCTATTGTGACTGTACCATAACTGCTTACAATAATATAACGTATTAATTTTCAATAGTTTATAATCTATCTACGTCAAACCGTCAAATTGTAAACGAATTCTGCACTTACCGACAAGGTGGACAATCTCAATACTCAATTATTTATTGCATTCCATATGTAAAATAAAAAGATGGTGTAATAAAGTAAAACATCAATATGGACCCTCTCGGGCACAGCAAAAATTAGGAGAGAGGAAGAGGGCAAGTACTTAATAGTTGCAATTTAATTAATTCTATATTATTATAAATTATAAAAAGTATTTAATTGGGTGTATAAATCATATAAGTATCTATATTATTACGTTTATGTATATAAGTATAGTATATTAGTTATTTTAATTTAATGTATGGCATATGAATAGTGTAGGTAATTATTATGAATATCTTAGAAGTACCTACTTAATTCCATTATTATTAAATTACTAGCTTTTGCCCGCGGTTTCGCCCGCGTAGATGTCGGAAAATATCCCATGGGAACATTCATATGGAAAACATAGGGCCGCGCCGTCCGATATAACTGTGCAAACTCAAATCGCTACGATATTTATCGTTGCCGTGTATGGTGGCCTAAAGCTCCCAGTCAGCATGATTTTTTCCGAAATCTTCAACAATCATCGTCATATTTCAGCCAATTTACAAAAAAAACCATAATGAATTAAGTACCTATACACTGAATCACTCCGGTCATTCGTGAAAGCCGTATGAAAATCCATTCGTCTTAAAAACGTCGAATGATATAAAGACTAAAGACGTCAATAAAAACGAATCGTCTTTGTGTGATTGAGCCCTAAGCCGACATTCGCACGGACGTAAAACCATCGCGGCGATTTTTTTTTCGCGCACTGGATTTTTAACGGTCTGCTTAGCGCCAAGAGTTGAAAATCCAACAGTGTGTTTTTTCGCCGCGCTGGGATGCACACTGTTGTTGTTAGGTTGGATTCTCGAAGCTCAGCTCAACACCGAGATTTGGAAATCCAGTGTTCGATAAAATCCCGCCGCGACATTTTTACGTCCGTGCGAACGTCGGCTAAATGTTACCTCAAGATACGAACTATGAATACATTTCCAATCCCTAAAATCTCTTAAAAAGAGATACACAAACATTTTAATATTATTTGTGAAATTCAAAATCCTCTACTAAATACCTATTGTACCCCCATAAGGAATGATTTTTCAAAAACGCTGTAAGTACCACATATTTCTTTATTTCCTATATACCAAAAGCATAGATTTGAATTTTCATATTCCTAACTTAAGAAATGCTGGGTTCTCCATACAAACTTTCATCCCCTATATCACCCCCTGTAGGATTATTTTTTAAGACAAAAAGTAGCCTATGATCTTCCTCAGGATGCTATCTATAGCCTTGCCAAATTTTATCAAAATCTGTGCAGTTTTGTGAATTTTAAAATCAACCCCTATTTTACCCCCTTAGGGGATGATTTTTCAAAACCGCTTAATCGCATATTTCTTTATTTCCTACCCAAAGCATAGATTTGAATTTTCATATTCCTAACTTAAGAAATGCTGGGTTTCCCATACAAACTTTCATCCCCTATATCACCCCCTGTAGGATTATTTTCGAGAAAAAAAGTAGCCTATGTCCGTCCCCAGGATGCCACCTATAGCGTTGCCAAATTTTATCGAAATCCGTTCAGTGGTTTAGGCGTAAAAAGGTAACAGACAGACAGACAGACAGTTACTTTCGAATTTATAATATTAATATAGTATGGATGTTATTGTTTACATTTCATATTTTCATATTTATATTTGATTTTCTATAAGTATTTTCTATATTTCATATTATATTATATTATATTATTATCTATATTTCATGATGTTTGGTGTTTATGACAAAGAATAATTTTATTTTGGAACTGATTTGCCATCTACAAACTCCTTTACTGAGTAGTATGATTCTGATTCCAGAAATTGTTTCAATTTATTAATTCATTTGGCAATTTGTTATAAACTTTTATGGACATAACTAAAGGGCTGGATGAGTGCATTTTGAGTCGGGATTGAGGTATGTTTATTTTGTTTTTGTTGTGTCGAAAAGTGTATCTTGTTTGTGTTTCTTCGAAAGTGGTGTACAATTCTGGGTGTTTTCTGACAAATTTACATAATTCTAAAATATCTGTCCGATTTTATCACTCCTAAATTGTGAAACGTCCCGGTCTTAGCGGTAGCTCGTTCTGTGTCCATGAGTTAAAACAAACATAGGAGTCAAATAAAATAAATACACTCATTTAATTGTTTGAGATCAAGTAGGTATGTCAAACAATTTTTTTTTTTAAATAAATTATTAATCTATATAAATAAAAAGAGAAGTCCTGACTGACTGACTGACTGATTGACTGACTCATCAACGCCCCTGGCCCAAACCCTTGGACCTAGAAAGCTGAAATTTTGCACAGAGGTTTCCTTTATAATGTAGACTAAGAATAAGGAATTCCCGGTAGCACGTTCCCGTGGGATATTTTCCGACATCCACGCGGGCAAAGCCGCGGGCAAAAGCTAGTAATCAATAATTAGGTACGTTACGTATTAGTCCACTCAACAAAGGGGTTGTTGAGTGCGTGAGCTGGGACGTAAGCGATTTTTTCAGAAAGTTGTTCAGGGTGCTTATGGAGTAAACATACTAAAAGTCCCCGCGTCTAGGAGGTGCACCGGAGTGGGGGGGGGTTAGAAGTTCCTACTTTTGAGTTTTTCGCTAATATCTTTAAAACGGTGCGTCGTAGAGAAAAAATATTTGAAACCTCATAAAATTTGTTACAACTTTTACCTCATATACTTTATCGAATTCCTACCCATTTTCGAACTACACGTTCCGAATAAGTGATAATTGTCGAAAAAATTACTTTTATCAAACACTAGCCGTTGCCTGTTCTTCGTTCACGTTATTTCGGGATAAAAAGTAGCATATACAACTAGCTTCTGCCCGCGACTTCGTCCGCGTAAAATTTCTTGTACCCCCCACCCACCAACCCCGACGCATCGCATCGCAATGCCTGCCCGTGCTATTACTTCGCGCACGGCTCCTAAGGGCCATAGCGTGATGTTAAATAGACTATATCCTTCCGCATCGCCTGCATGCGCTATTACTTCGCGCTCGGCTCCTAAGGGCCCTAGCGTGATGTTAAATATACTATATCCTTCCCCATCGCTTGCCCGCGCTATTACTTCGCGCTCGGCTCCTAAGGGCCCTAGCGTGATGTTAAATATCCTATATCCTTCCGCATCGCCTGCCCGCGCTATTACTTCGCGCTCGGCTCCTAAGGGCCCTAGCGTGATGTTAAATAGCCTATAACCTTCCGCATCGCCTGCCCGCGCTATTACTTCGCGCTCGGCTCCTAAGGGGCCTAGCGTGATGTTAAATAGCCTATATCCTTCCGCATCGCCAGCCCGCGCTATTGCTTCGCGCTCGGCTCCTAAGGGCCCTAGCGTGATGTTAAATAGCCTATAGCCCTCCTCAAGAACTGGGTTATAAAATGCAAAAAGATTTTTTCAAATCCGACTGGGGTAGTTCCAGAGATAGCGCGTTCAAACAAACTAACAAAAAAGAACCGGTCAAGAGCGAGTCGGACTCGCGCACCGAGGGTTCCGTTCCGATTTCTGAAAAAGTGTGCTATTTAGAGACATCGTTTTTTTTTTCCTGTTATCTTTACATAAACTTGCATCACATAGAATAATTTCAGATTTTTCTCTTTGCAAACTTCGGAGATAAGGGGGGGATGGGGGGGGGAACGGTATTTTTTTTTACATTTTTCATCAAAAGTCGAACACTGTGCGGCCTAAAAAAAAATAAAAACATGTTTGAGAATGCGCAAACAGCGCTCTTTCATATGATACCCCACATGACCTAGTAGCCCAACTTTGAATTTTTAAGACCCCCCTTTCAGCCCATGTTGCAAAAAAATACATATCGTTTTGTTTCTTATTTGCAAAATAGTTGGGTAAATATTATCTAAAACTGTTCCAAATTTCAAGTTGATAGCATTAGTAGTTCTTGAGATATCCAGCTGTGACAGACAGAGAGACAGACAGACAGACTGAGTCACACCATAAGGGTTCCTTTTTTACCATTTTGGTACGGAACCCTAAAAACAAACTCTTCCGCTGTATTCCACCGACATTTTGCACAACGCCATCTATGGGTAAATTGATAAAACGTCCGCTCTAAACATGTTTGCTCAAGAGGAACCGGTATGAAATAAAGTTATTTTGCGTTTTAGTAATTTTATATTATCTCCGAAACTGTATGACCAATTGCCATACTGTAAAGGCCAAATCTTATCTCCATGCTGTCCTTGTGATCATAAAATATCTTATTTTGATAAGGATTAATGTTTTGTTGTTTAAATAATCATCCAAACGTAAGTATGTCTAAAAAATACTTTTTTAAAACAATAAAAGATGTATAAAAGATAAAATATAAAAGATAGAAATATGGTGTCGCGGACTTTTTTGTAGAATTATTTAAGACGGACCAAACTGCCATACATTGTTATCAATTATAAACAACGGTTTAGGCAGCGCATGCAAAAAAGTCTGTTTAAAGAGGTATTTCTTTCCGACTTGTTAGACAAAACTTGTGATAGCTCGGCTAATATGCATGATATAAATATAATTTATAGCCTATAGCACTCAGGAATAATGTAGCTTTCTACCAGTGAAAAAGTTTTTAGAATTGGATCATTAGTTCCGGAGATTACCCCCTACATACAAACTTACAAACTTACATACAAATTTTACCTCTTTATAATATTAGTATAGATTGGTAATCCAGGTCCTAATCTATTACCTACCAAATTTGATCCAAATACATTCAGCCGTTGAGTTATCGTAACTTTTAACTATGTAATACATATATCGCCCGCGTGGATGTCGAATATTATCCCACGGGAACCTAATACCGTGATAAAAAGTTTCCTATGTGTAAATCCAGGTTATAAACTATCCAAATTTCATCCAAATCCGTGTAGCCGTTTTTGCGTTATTGAATAACAAACATCTTCACAAACTTTCACATTTTAATATTAGTAGCATTATACCATTTAAGTCTTCATCCGTTTTGGTCGTAAAGGTCCTGGGGGCGTATATAGAAATGCTAATTCAGTTCGTCCCCTCAGGCGGAGACGATAGAGTCATTTCCAGGCGTTAAACACACGTAAATGCAAGTAAATGCTAATTCCGCGTAAATGCTACTGAATACTAGCATTTACGTGTGTTTAACGCCTGGAAATGCTGGAACTCTAGGTATTCGTATCCGCCTGAGGGGACGTACTGAATTAGCATTTCTATATACGCGTCCTGGGGGGTTACTATGAGCTCTTATAGCAGGGCAGAAGTTGAACGTTTCCAGTGAGAGAGAGTGACGGTGCTATAGGTCGTATATAGCTCCGTCTCTCACTCTCACTGGAAACGTTCAACTTCTGCCCTGCTCTAAGAGCTCATAGTAAGGCCCCTGAAAAGGGATCTTTTCCAAGGCACTATCATCCTCAGTGGAGAGTTCATGCTGAATGGGCTGGTTTTCAGACTTTTTCACGGCCTAAACGGATGAAGACTTTAATGGTATAATCCTACTAATATTATAAATGTGAAAGTTTGTGAAGATGTTTGTTATTCAATCACGCAAAAACGGCTGAACGGATTTAGATTAAATTTGGCACACATATAGTTTATAACCTGGATTAACACATAAGAAACTTTTTATTCCGGTAGTAGGTTCCCGTGGGATAATATTCGACATCCACGCAGGCGATACATTACATAGATAAAAGTTTCGATAACTCAACGGCTGAATGGATTTGGATAAAATTTGGTAGGTAGATAGATTACGACCTGGATTAACAATTATATGCTACTTTTTATCCCGAAATAACGCGAACGAAGAACAGGCAACGGCTAGTGTTTGATTTTCACTTTTCCGGAACGTATAGTTCGAAAATGGGTAGGAATTCGAAAAAGTGTATAAGATAATAGTTGTAAAGAATTTTATGAGCTTTCATTACATAGAAGTAATTTTTCCTCTACGACGCTCCGTTTTAAAGATATTAGCGAAAAACTCAAAAGCGGGAACTTTTATCCCCACCCCCCACTTCGGCGCACCTCCTAGACGCGGGGACTTTTAGTATGTTTACTCCCTAAGCACCCTGAACAATTTTTTGAAAAAAAATCTTACGTCTTATTGAAAGGCCTGTATTTTCTATAACAATACAATTAAAATTAAATGTTTATGTAAAATACATGCTAGGTACAACCAAAGCTATTAGTGTGTAGTACGGAGTACCTACCTATAGAAGCAGTATTAAGACCTCAGTATTTTCTATAATAAGTACCTACTTAAATGATAATAACAGTTTTTAAAAATTAACATGAAAGTAAGTACCTACCTATGCATGTTCGTATAACAAAGGTGTAGTATGTGGTCAATAGTCAATCTAGCCTATTCCCAATATGTCGGGGTCTAGACCAGGGCCAAACCGCTCAAAATATCGTAAAAAAAAAAAAATCTTAGTTCCCCCCCCCCGTCGCATTGCCTACCCGCGCTATTACTTCGTTTTCACTTAGCGTTCTTTCAGACTTTTTTCTTTTTGCTCGGCACCTAAGGGTCCTAGAGTGATGTTAAATATGCCTTCTATAAGATTTGGGCTATCATTAATGCAAAAAGAATTACTATTTTTAAAGTCCGACTGGTAGGGTAGTTCCAGAGTTTAGCTCGTTCCTTCACCACATCCCCTTCCGCTACCTCTCCCTCCCCCTCTCACTCACACCCCCTTTCCCACTTCCCCTTCGCTCTCTCTCTCTCTCACCACCCCGTCCCTCCCTCTCCTCCACCTCCGGCTCACCAACCCCTCCCCACCCCTCAGCCTTCACCATGTCTTCCTCCTCTCCTCACCAATTTCTGCCCTTTCTCCCTGCGTCTATCATCCTCCCCCTCACACTCCTCACCACCCCTCCCTTGCCCCTCCCCCTCTAACCCTCCCTCCGGGGTAGTTTTAAAAAACTAATAATGACAAACTTATGCAAATATTTGTGCCAAGTTTCAAGTCAATTAAAACCAAATGAATAACATTTTTCATGTAAATTGTATTCCCTGTTTTCACCCCCACAGGGGTGTAATTTATAAAAATGGTTTGAGATATTTCCATACCTTGACTCAAAGATTATTTACACCAATTTTCGAGTTAATCAAGCCACACAGTAAAATCCTCCCCTGTGAAATTGACTACCCCTTTTCACCCCGTTACAGGTAGATTTTCGAAAAACCCTGACACACATTATTCTTTATTTTTGGTTTTAAGTATAAATACTGAGTTTTGAGTTAATCGGATTGCGCGTTAAAATTTTTCCATACAAACTTTGAGATCCCCCAATTCCCCATTAGGGGGTAGTTTAGAAAAACAAAAATCACAAAAATCATAATTTACTTAGATAAATATTCGTGCCAAGTTTCAAGTTTATTAACTCAAGGAATAAGATTTTTCATACAAACAATATCCCCCCTTTTTACCACCTTAAAGGTCGAATTTCCAAAAACCCTTTCTTAGCGGATGCCTAGGTCATAATAGCTACCTGTTTTCCAAATTTCAGCCCAATCCGTTCAGTGGTTTCAGCTGTGTGTTGATAAGATCAGTCAGTCAGTCAGCCAGTCAGTAACGGTTTCCTTTTATAGATATAGATTCCATATGAAAGCTGAGATTTCAACAAAAAAAAAAATGAGGACTGGTAAAGGTCATTTATCTAAAATTTACTAACCAAATTTTTCGATTGAAAATAAGGTAATTTTTTTGTATTTTCTTCATAAAACATCAACAAATAAATACTTCGCTTTGAAAAAATTTGGGCTTGTTTGAAACACAAAAAAGAACATTTTCACCAATTTTCATGAAAAAATAATAATATTTGCTATAGTTATAAATTAAAAACCAAAAAAACGGTTTTTTGCGTTTTTCTCGATAATTTGAGGTTATGGGTTATGAGAAGAAAGTTAAAGATTTTTTTATTATCTACCACTTTTACATTTAACTTTTTCGATAGGATGCATAGTTTAGCCGTAAATCGGAAAAAACGAGTACAAACCCCTAAAACCGTATATATTACACCCCCCCCCCCCCCCTCATCCAGAACTTTTTCCGAGTCTGGACTATTTTTCCTTCGTTATTTACATCATTAGCTAAATTTTCCGACCACTCGTATACTGCTAAGAATTTTTTTCCCTCAAACAGGATTGGCCCTGGTCTAGTCGGCTTATGTAGTATAGAAATAGTATTGGAACATGTGTATTTTCTATAATAAATTAAAATAAGTATATGTTTGAAAAATAATGATAAACATACATGTTCGTACATTAGCTGTAGAACTAATACTAACTAGTATTAGTAGTATCGAAAAGGCTGTATTTTCTCTTAAAAGAAAATGGTCAGATTCGTCAGTTCAAAGGGCGCCGTGCCCTCAATATTCATATTGGAAAAACGCATAAGAACGTCCCTTTATATTCCCATAATCCCAACCCTTCGACTTCTCAGTCCACCGACTTGCTTCTTTCTGCCACTTCTAATATACATTTCGACAAACACCTCAGTGACCTAAATTCAAAAGTGCCAATAGTGAAAAGAATCCGCAGGGGACCATCAATAAAAAAGATGGAGGCATTTGCCCTATTGCTGTTGGCTGCACCTTCCGCAGACTAGCTTCAAAACTAGTCTGCAGGAACATTTCCCAAAATTTAAAATCACTATTTCAACCAACTCAATTGGGATTTGGTAGTCGAGGAGGTTGTGAGGCTGCAGTACATTCGGTTCCCACATTTCTATCTCACGACAGCGAAGCGGATGTATTGCTTAAGGTAGACGTAAAAAATGCCTTTAATTGCATTGACAGGTCAACCCTTCTGAATGAAGCATCCATCCATACTCCAGACGCATATAATTATATTCGGCAATGTTACAGTTCCCATTCAAAATTATTCTACAACGACAAACAAATTTCATCAGAAGTAGGCGTTCAGCAGGGTGACCCTCTAGGACCAGCACTCTTTAGTTTAGGAATCCATCCCATTATATCTAATTTAAATTCTAAACTGAATGTCTGGTACCTGGACGACGGAACCTTAGGAGGTAAAGCTGACCCGGTCAAAAATGATTTTATCAATGTTATCAACAACTTTCGAAACTTAAATTTGGATCTTTTATGAAAAAGTGAACTATATATATCTGACAAATTCAACCCTTGTGATCGAAAAATTCTTATTCAAAATTTTCAATAAATTTCACCGGAAATAAAAATTCTTCAAATGGATTCACTCTACCTTCTAGGGGCTCCGTTACTCGAGGAGAGTGTTAGACCTCTTTTGGGAAAAAAATCAAGAATACTTTCGGAACACGTAAATAGATTGGGCTCATTAAATTCTCATATCGCATACACAATTTTAAAATATTGCCTTTTTGTACCAAAATTTACATATATTCTCAGAGCATGCCCAATCTGGAAACATACGGACATTTTAGAAAACTTGGATGCCACCCTCAAAAATGCTAAGAAAAAATTCTAAAGGAGCATGTTCTCTAATATAGGGCGCCCTGTACCAAACGAAAAGTCCGGTGTCACAACCAAACCCAGTGTATTTGCAGGAGAATTTAATGCTCTCCCTATAATGTTAACTGTTTTTTACGTAGATTCCCGCAGTTTGTATTTATTTGCCATTTACCTACTTAATATTTTGAGGTTAGGTTCGTGAAAATGACCGATTCGAAATAGTGGAGTTAGTGAGAAATAAGGTAGTAATATCGGTCATGTTTTTTATTCTTGATTTTGTGATAGTTTTTCTTGATGGGTGAATAAACAATACATTCATAGTCAATAATAATATTCTTGCTGTCAGTTTTTTTTAATGAAATTAATGAATCAAGTACGTAGGTACTTGCAGTAAGTACTGGCTAAACCAACAATCGATTTTGTACCGTATTTACTGATTCCTTGATTCATAAGAACTTGAACATAACATAACATTAGTCTTATTTTACCCGAAGAGTTAGGCAGAGGTGTATTTGCATATTATTATAGTACCTACCTACACCCATATTTTGAACTTGAAATGTTAGTAATAATAAGGTAGGATATTAGAAATGAAAAACGTAGATATGGTTAATTCATTACTACAATTAAAAATGTACAATTGAAACTATATCCACCCTACACAAATATTGTTATTACTTTTCATGCCCATTTAAAGGGAAGTGCAAACACCAATACTCTGTATTGATTGTGGTGATATTATGTTCCTATAGAAACCAGTAGGTGTCAGTGCGTCAGCCATGAATTGCGGTCGGGCGGCACTGCCGCTGCCGTCGCCTGCTAGACTACGTTAAGAAAAAGCACTTGAACCCCCGTTTTCGTATATTCAAATAGTTCATAAATGAAACTAACATTGAAAGTAATGTCATTCGTGACGGCGTCAAAGAATTACAGATAATAATATAAATCAGCCAAAAAACAAATGCAATACGTCACAATGAAAACGTCATTTTCTCTTTTTGAATCGGTCCTCTTTTAATTAAATGCATAAAATGTATCCCAAAATATCTAAATTATTATGACGCAACGAGTGCAGGAGCTCGTGGCTAAGTAATAACAGCCGCACGGGTCGATCTATCAGGTTAAGCTACGCTTGTCGGGGTTGGTCAGTGGATGGCTGACGATCTTTACAGCAAATCGGTATGGTACTTACATAAATTATCTTCTTCATTTAAATGTTTGTTGGTTGATGGTGATGGTTGGTTGTTTGTTGGTGTATATTGCTATATTTTTTAAATAATAGCAACATTGGGAAATGTGAATTGTAATATTACGTTTGTTAATCCATCTATGTATCCGACTGAAAGACTTGTGTCTATGGTCATGAATAAAAAATATTAAAATAGTTCAATGGCAGTGACATTGACATAATTATACGTGGAAAATACATAAGTACAAAAGTACAAAGTAAAAAAATACTTTTAACTTTGATGTCCGAAATCCGGGAATTTTCCTCATAACAAAAACGTAAATCTGATTTAAAAAATAGGAGTAATGTGACACTCTCCCGCGCGAGTTGGTACTGCCCCTCGGCATTGTCTTTTAAACCTCGAGGACAATTCCTGGATTCAAGCCACTTTACCTATTAGATCTGGTGGCATCGGAATAAGAAAAATTTCTAGTGTAGCTCTTCCGGCTTTCCTTTCGTCGGTGCACAGTGTAACAAACTTGTGTTCTCAAATTTTAAATACGCTAACACCTGAATTGCACTGTGCATCTGACGCAATAGAGGCGTGGAAAACTCTCTGCCCCAATGAAAACTTCCCGAAGGAACCAACGAGTCAAAAACTTTGGGATGTTCCATTGGTGCAGAGTCCACAAAAATTTGGTTCAAAATTCTTTCAGTGACCAACACCGCGCAAGACTTTTAGCTGTCTCTACATTTGAATCGGGACAGTGGCTACACGCCCTACCGTCTGTCAACCTCGGAACGCTGTTCGACAATGGCAGCTTCCGCATCGCCGTCGGCCTCCGACTGGGTGCTGCCATCGTTGAGCGTCATCGGTGTTCATGTGGCAGCGACGTCGACAGGAACGGACTCCATGGACTATACTGCCAACGCAGTGCTGGCAGATTTTCCCGCCACGGCTCCATTAACGACACCATAAAACGGACGCTTGCCACCATCAATGTTCCTTCTCTATTAGAACCTTTAGGGATGGTTCGTGATGATGGCAGGCGTCCGGACGGCCTGACGTTGATCCCCTGGGAGCGGGGAAGGGCTCTTGTTTGGGACGCTACATGTGTCGACACGTTAGCCCCTTCTCATCTCAGCGGATCGGTTTTAAGGGCCGGAGCCGCGGCGGAAGCCGCAGAAGAGGCCAAGCGACGCAAATATACAGTGACGCTTTCTAGCGACTACATATTTGTACCGCTTGCTTGGCTTCGAAACTTTTAGTCCTTGGGGTCCTAGTACAATAAAATTTTTCAAATAATTGTTTCCTTGTCTTGTTGACGCCGCTGGTGACAGGAGGGCTGGCTCATTTCTCGCACAGAGAATAGCTATTGCTATTCAACGCGGAAATGCAGCCAGTGTTCTTAGTACCATGCCTCATGGACACCCACTTTTGTTAGATTTTTAAGATTTAGTTTTAGTTTTGTATTTAATTTAACAAATAAATATATGCCAAAGAAAATGTTTTGAAAAATAAAAATAAATGTTCCTACTTGTTTGATTTCTTTTTTTATTACCGAAGTTCATTTCCAATGTTATTTGAAGGTCATGTGGTAAATATTTTCCTGATAACTGTCACGACTTGGCCTATCACACGTTTCCGGCTTGATGTTGATTTCTGGCACACCAAAAAAAAATTCTATGTAGGGGACTCAGAATGATGTACTGAATACGTGGTAACCGTTTGTGCGTCGATGTCCCTTCCACCCCGTATATTTATGGGTACTCTACTCGATGAGTTCTAGACTATGACACCCCACATGCTAGGGTAAGAATTTTTTTTTCAAAAAAGAAAAGTTTATTGTAAGTATAGGGTATCCTTAGGATAGATATTTTTTAATCTTTAACTTTATTTTATTTTTATTATTTGTTGTTATAGCCGTAATAGAAATACACAATCTGTGAAATTTTCAACTGTCTACCTATTACGGTTCATGAGGTGCCCTGTGAGCCGGTGACAGACAGATAGACGGACGGACGGACGGACAGCAGGCTTAGCAACAGGGTTCCGTTTGGTACCGTTCGCATACGGAACCCTAAACATGAATGGCTAAATGTGTTGCTAAAAATTGGAAAAGTTACTGGGAAAATTGGAAAACTCCGGAAAACTGAAAGTGCATTTTCTTTGTATGGGAATTTTGTATGAAATATTGAAATTTGGACAGGACAACATCACAACATCTGTCGGGTCAGCTAGTACGATAAATTTTCAATACTATCGCCGCACACGCAGTTAGAATATGTATTTCTATGTATACGTCACCAACCTATTATACCTACTGTAATTTAAGTTATAATATAATATTATGGTATGAAAGACCCATCAATGAAGTGAAGCCAAATAACCTATATTAGATCATCGTGTCCGTGTATGGTAGCTAGCTTGCTATAAGACAAGGATTTAGTTTCCGCACTTAGTCCTTCGAAAAATAATATAATATATTATATATATTATATTATTTATTAATATTATATATATAATATAATAATAATATAATATAATAAATAAGTATATACTACTATATTATATACTAGCTTCTGCCCGCGACTTCGTCCGTCGACAAACAATATCCCCCCCTTTTTACCGCCTTGAAGGTCGAATTTCCAAAAACCCTTTCTTAGCGGATGCCTAGGTCATAATAGCTACCTGTGTTCCAAATTTCAGCCCAATCCGTTCAGTGGTTTCAGCTGTGTGTTGATAGATCAGTCAGTCAGTCAGTCAGTCAGTCAGTCAGTCAGTCAGTCAGTCAGTAACGCTTTCCTTTTATAGATATAGATTAATATATATAATAAATATATTATAGCTTATAGCACAGCATAATAATATTGAATTACCTACTATATTATACATATTTTACTTACATACATATTTTTTACTAGCTTTTGCCCGCGGCTTCGCCCGCGTGGATGTCGGAAAATATCCCACGGGAACGTCCTACCGGGAAATCCTTCCTTATTCCTTGTTTACATTATAAAGGGAACCTCTGTGCAAAATTTCAGCTTTCTAGGTTCAAGGTTTTGGGCTGGGCGTTGATGAGTCAGTCAATCAGTCAGTCAGGACTTCTCTTTTTATTTATTTTGTCGAAATGCATCTTCTATAGGTGCCGTTGAAGATGAACCTAAAATTCTAAACCACTACCGGCAATGTAATTTAACGTGTACATGGTTTTATTTAAAGATTCTATTTAAATTGTATCTGTTTAAAGTAATGATTAATATACAACATTAGTTTTTGTTTACACTAAACCCGAAAAGGGGTCATTGTACTCATCATTTTGAACAACTTTTACTATGGGACCAAACTTGAAATCGCAAAAAAAAATCAGTTGTTCATTTGGACGAGTTTGATGTAGCTAAATGTACTGAACAGCAGATTTTTTCTTCGCGATTTCAGGTTTAGTCCCATAGTAAAAGTTGTTCAAAATTATGAGTACAATGACCCCTTTTCGGGGTTTAGTGTAAACAAAAACTAATGTTGTATTGTAATTAAAAAAAAATAAAGTTTCACGGTATAGAATCCATCAAAATGGTCATGCAATAAGTAGATAATACTTTTTTTGGCATCAATACAAAATTTAAAATGGCAGTGTAATGAAGAGGCAACTTTATTTAAAAAAATAAACAACTAACCGGACGAGCAGCGCAGCGGTGCGCGTCGTCGGCATGACACGAGAGCGAGCAGGCCAGCAGCTATAAAACGCGCTGTTGCCGCTCTGATCACGGTTCACAATAGCGTATAAAAGATAAGCGTTGTTGCCATACCGTCGTTTGCCTCCCCATTCTCTCTATCGTAGGTACTTTAGTCGCGAACACGATTCATTATGTATAAATAATATTGATAACAACTTCACTGTTATTATTATTTTATCACGCTACAGCTACACCACATTCAAAATAATACATTTTACAATTCTTAATATTCTAAATAACATATACCTACTTAAAGTAGGTATTTACTTAATTAACTGAGAATACTGTGGTGCTCCTGGTATTTAAAGGCCTTTTAATAAATACTTACCTACCAAAATCTATTTATTCTGTACATACAAATTAAAGTGACTTGTATGACGGTTTAGTTCTTCTAAATTACACAATGAATTTTGATGCGGTTTTCACCTTTCACCATCTTTTAGAAAATTTAATTAAGTAATAAAGCACAGTAATCACGATGATTTGACATGTCGCCACGCCACATCAGTAGATTGCAGCCGTGCGAAGCATGGGCGGTTCGCTAGTTATCTATCTATCATGCATGTGTATCAAAACCTCGTTGTTGCTCAAACTCCGTTTATTTTATTACCTATTATAAAAGTAGGAAGGTAATTCATAGATTTAAAAAGTATTCATCTAGATAAAATATTTAGTTTTTACTATATTATTTATTTTAGATTTTAAGTAAGTAAATTTATTGCACAAAAGTGCAGAAAAATATGCTATGACAATTCATTACCATCACATTAAACCTTTATTTGGAAATTTATGTACTGTACTACCTATCTTTAGAGAAATGTATTCAAACAAGATTAAATCGGTCGATGTCTGGTGCGACGTTGCCAGTTTTATGGTTCTTACAACATGGCCGCAGTCGATGCCGTAGCCGGTTTCCGTGTGAAACTCGACTCAACACACAGCGCGCGTGTTTGTGATAGCACACGCAGGCAAACGGGCGAGGAGGGGAGGCGCGGGGTCCGAGGCGAAGTAGCACTGGCGAGTCAGGCAAGGAAAAATGAGCGTTGTGGCGCGGGGCGGGAGGGGAAGGGAGATACCGGGTCGGTGACGGTGACGTCATCTACTTTCTGAATAGCTGCTTGCTACTTTATTCAATCGTTGTGCTTTTTGTATTTTCCTTTTTATATTTTGTTTTAAGATTTAACTTGTAACGATCGAAGTAAGTCATTTTTATGTTACATAATATGTAGCGTACTTACATTCTACTATTTTGAATTTGTGACAAGTTTTATATTACCTAGTGGATAAGTACAATATTTTTGTCTTTTCTTTACCATAACAGCAAAAACCGCATTACTTAATATAACAAAAAATAAAATTAGTTACTGTTATACCTACCTCAGGATAAAAAAAACCATAACCAATAAATTCTGAAACTGGTATTCATCAAGTAATTGAATTACTTATTTATGTAAAGGTAAAAGTCAAGGCCAATAATAGTCACACAACTTTTACGCCGAAAGCGTTATGCGTAACATTTTATTATACCTACCTATTTTTATTTCAACACGCGTTTAGGCAGTATCTTTCTGTAAGTACTTACCTGTTATGGAATTTTATTCTCTGAAATATAAAACTGGTTACTTGGGGTGAAACATAGCCATCAGAGTTGGTTTTCATTATTATTTTCTAACAAAGATGGATTGGTGGATTAAATGAAGAGTAAAGCCAAGAAAAATCAGAACATAAATACTAATCAATTTTAGAAGGACAGGCACAGCGCACACAGGCAGGCATGATACACGTCATTAATCTTATATCTGAAAATAATGCAATACGCTTTTTAAATTGCTGGATCGATGGATTTTAATGAAACCTTCATAATAATTTAAAAAGAAAATGTGCCTGTCTTTGGCTATTTATTAAGTTGAAATTTTGTATACTCGTCCTGTTAAATATGAACAAAGTCGGACAAGGAAACTCTTTCAACGGTACTTGTCTTCGTCTTTTTGGTAGGTATACAAGAAAATTGTATCGCAATGATTATACATTATAGTAAAATTTTTTGTTTAAATTATGTTTTTGACGTTATCTCATGAATTTATTAAAGTTTTATTTTAAAAACAATACTCGTCGATTCGTACGAATTATACTTGCATAGATACCGTTGCAGTAACTGTCGGACGGAGTCGACGAAAATTAGGTTAACATTCCGTTATTGTATTGAGAATAGCGAGAAATATTATTACAATGACGATTCTATTAGAAAATAAGTAACAAATGAACAAAAACGAACGTAAATGTTTGTCTGCTCAACAACGTTATTAACGCAATGACTTTTGTTGAACTGTCAAAATTAAACCGATTCCGATCGATAGTGTGTTACGCAATTAGGGTGCTGGTTTATCCTACAATTTACGTACAGCTCATCGAACGCTCGCTGCCCTCACTTGGTTCGTGCGAGATGTTCAGTTGCACCAATTAATTACACACTACCATCTACAAACAAAGTCGGGTTTTTTAGAACATTTATAACTCGAGAACGGCTGGACCGATGTTTATGGTTTTTTATTTGTTGTATTTGTCTCCGTCCCGAATAGCAGAATAACTATTAAACACATTGGAAAATTGACGAAAAAAAAATTCCAAACATTTAATACGGTACGATATGGTAAACTCTCCCCTCAAATTAAAAAACGTTTTAATTAAATAAAGGTTTCGAATCGACAAGATGTATCTATATCTATAAATAAAAAGAGAAGTCCTGACTGACTGACTGATTGACTGACTCATCATCGCCCAGCCCAAACCTTTGGACCTAGAACGGTGAAATTTTGCACATAGGTTTCCTCTATAATGTAGACAAGGAATAAGGAAGGAATTCCCGGTAGTACGTTCCCGTGGTATATTTTCCGACATCCACGCGGGCGAAGCCGCTGGCAAAAGCTAGTCCACAATATTCGGATAGTGGCGTATTTTACATTTTAAAAATGTAGAATAATGTCAGTAATGAAAAAGGATTGATATTGGTTGTCAAATATTTATGCGTGCGTTCAGAAATTTATTTTGTATTAACTAAGTCTATTTCATAATTTTGACCTTTTTACTTTAAATTTATTCCGGTATTTTACTTTTCAACAAAAAATCGTAGTTCAATTCTTAAAATATAAATTAAGTTTTCCTACACAATCCAAAATATTCTCAGCTTGCGCCTACGTGAACTTCGCGCGTTTACATTAGAATATTCATAGCTAAGACAAGACAACGTCTGTCGGGTCAGCTAGTATTATAATAATAATTCCACCTGTGTTGTCCCGCTGCAGGGCAAAGGCCTCCCCTTGGCGTTTACCACTTAACTCAAACCTGGGGTCTACTCCCTAAGTCCGTCCGTCCGTCCATCTGATATAACGATCCATCAAAACGAGTATGAAAGTTATTTTTTTCGGACGGGCAAAAACACATCGGGAGTAGGGACACAACTGTCAAATCATGTTGTCATTCATACTTCGTTCGGTCCCAAAACCAATCATCCACCCGCAGGTGATACGGTGTAGGAAACGCCCGTAACGAAGGCCGAAACTACGGGATTCGTGCTTAGGTAGTACACACCCTGAGCCAATATGACCAATCCCGCCTTTTAGGCGTCACGCTCGTTCAGCCATCTATGCCTGGGTCTACCGGGACGCCCTTGGACAATTTTGAGTATCCACATTGTGGTGTGGTCTTAGACAACAAGCACCTGACAGCCGGCACCTATGTCGGTGAGTTGTGCCTTGGAACGCAGTATCGTGTTCCGAATCCAGTCTGTAAGTCGGACTCCGAGGATACTGCTCAGCATCGCTCACTAGCAAACAACCTCGAGCTTGATCTGAAGCTATTAGTAGTTGAACTATAACTTTGGTTTTTGACTTGTTCATTCGAAGACAAAATTTCAAGGCTTGCCACGCCGTGATTGGCTTAGCTCAGCACCATGTGTTCTGAGCTACGCCAATTAAGACACACATAAAAAACGTTTACGGACATGCCCTTGTATTAAGGTAAGGAAAACAAATTTGGAATAAAAAGAATATGCTATGCCCCTATAACTAGAATGAAAAATTTTCTAACAATAGAAAGTAGGCTGAAACAAGTCCTGGACATAAGGAAAAGAGGTACCTACATAAAACCAAAAAAAAAAAACATCCGTACTTATCGTTTCAAGTGTATGATAAATGCTACAGGGACATTTGATTTGCTCTGTTGCTTAATCAATGTTGTTTACACAAGAAAAAAAAAACAAATAAAAAAAAAAAGTGTAATGGTCACTTTTCAAGCAAGTTTCTTAATACTGGTCCAGAAAGGAATCGGAGTATACTAACTTTCACCATGTAACTCTTTGCAATGTTATTTCGCAAATTTACCAATGGGTCATGTAATTTATGTTTGTCGGAACATACTGTGGTACGTACTGCGCATCGGTGCACAGAAATTAATTACAAATGTAACATGAAACTGATTATTTATTTGTAGCTTTTGTCCGTAGCTTCACTTACGCTAACATTACTCATCTGTTTCAAGAATCAGCCAACCTTGGTTTTAATATGTATTCAGGCATGTATTTGTCTCGTAATACATACAAAATATAGGTACTTACTTAGTTGCCAAACTAACAAATTGTAACGAGTTTAAATTTTATTATTTTTTTTATTTTATGCGTGAATGCGATTATGCGACATCAAAAAGGCAAATTTAATAAAAATGAGTTGAGTGAGGGGACAGCAAAGTACAATTCGGTTGGGTCGGTCGACGAGCCCCTAGCAGTAACGGGCCGGATGCTTGCGCAGGTCGATAGAGCGGGGGCGTGGGTGGAGCAGAGCTATACTCTGTGTGGGGAGGTGCCTTCGCCCTCACCCTGTGGACCCGTCACCAGGCAGCAACTTTTGCATTGCATAATAATGTTACAACACCTAGTCCACACCACCACTATCGGTCCCCCCTCGTCATACTACCTACACTAGGAACACCATTGAGTGTCTCGCCGCATAAAAATAGATTAAAGGTACGTTGTTTGTTATTTACATAAAACCATCCCTTATTATATTAATACACACTTAATATAATATATTTTTTTGTTAATAACTTGATTTGTAAAATTATTTTCACTCGTAGTGTTGGCA
The DNA here is from genome assembly GCA_905163495.3 of Cosmia trapezina. NCBI lineage: Eukaryota > Metazoa > Arthropoda > Insecta > Lepidoptera > Noctuidae > Cosmia > Cosmia trapezina. The sequence goes on from LR991038.1 coordinate 14,900,548, forward strand.
GAGCGCAGTTTGTAATAATAAGTGTAAGTTTGATAATTATGTAAAGAATTAAGGATAGAGGAAGTTAAATTTTACTAATACACACAGGATAGGAAAGTTAGATACACAACATTAGTTTTTGTTTACCCAAAACCCGAAAAGGGGTCATTTTACTCATCATTTTGAACAACTTTTTCTATGGGACCAACCTTGAAATCTTGAAAAAAAAAATCAGCTGTTCCATACATTTTGTCGATTTAAGTGAACACAAATGTATGGAACAGCTGATTTTTTTCGCGAAAAATCCTTTCTTAGTGTGTAAGCCACTGATTGAGGAGATTACATATATTTAATTTTTATACACATTAAAATAAGTTCCTTTTGCGCCTGACCTGGAGAGATTGAACAAGCATTTGTGATGCAAAAAAAGTGTCTAAGAGCTATATTTGGGCTAAAGCAAATAGAGTCATGTCGTCCATTCTTTAGGAAATATAAAATACTAACTCTACCATGTATTTATATATTAGAATCCTGTATATTTGTTTTCAAACATAAGAGCATTTTCCAGCAAGCGACAAGCTATTATGCCCCACGATCTATGTATACTAATAAGTTATTTCAACCAAGAACGAATCTCACATGTACTTACACACGGCTACACATCAAGCTATACATTTCCAGTTTACACTGACCTCTCATTGCAAAGAAATCCTATACAATGCGAGATCAGCTTATACTGGAAATGTATAGCTTGATCGTAGCCGTGCGTACAGGTAACAACAGCTATATTATGTGCATAAATTGTATAACAAAATACCAATTTGACGAGGTTTTTAATTGAAAAATGCTTTTATAGTGTAACTACATGAGTTTTTTTTTTAGATTTTAAATTGTAAGTTTTGTAAATTCACGGTCATTTTATATTATTATTGTTATTTTTTACTGTGTGGGAAAAGGCTAGGCAGATTGATTTTTTTGTTATTCTATTGACATTTATTTAATTCAATAATACAATTATAATGGGATTATGTGTTTAATGACTGCATTATGTTCAATAATTAATTTAAATAAAACAGCAACTTAACTTTATATTTGCACGCCGAAATTAAAGGCAGGATAAGAGGACTATTTTATACTTTTTACCAACCTTCTGTACCTTATTTATGCAAATAAATGATTTTGATTTGATTTGGGGTAATTTTCTATGAAATTTGCGTATTCTCCTTTTGGATTTTCATCACGCCATTTGGCGCGATGGACAAGATGGACTTTACCATGAGAACTACATCATAGTACATTTTGATACAAGTGGAGAACGTTTGTTATTGCATTCGTGGCGGAATTAACACCCGAGCCGTAGGCGAGGTTGTTTTTGAGCCGAGAACTGCAATAACAAATGTCCACGAGTATCAAACGACGTTTTTCAATACACTTTTGAGGAAATAAAATAAAATAACGGAACATATTTTTGTCATGAATTATTAGGAAGCTATGATTTAAATTTTCTTTTTTTCCGCGCTTTGCTTTCGCCAGGTTGAAGGAGAAGCAAAGGTATAAAGCCGATAAACAGCCTAATATGAAAAATAGGAAATTCAAATATTTTTGAGTTTAGAACACAAATAAATGTTAATTTGTTCACAAACGTTTTTTTTATTGTAATAATCATAGTTTTTGATGATTTTGAAACATTATTTAAATATTCAAAAAATACGCCGTAAAGATGGGTGCTTAATATATCTCTTTGCTGAAATTAAAAAAAAACATTTACCTCCGAATAGAGAGTTGTGAATAGAGGCATTGAACCAATTTGGACTAAGTATAGGTATAAGTTTTTAATCCCGCACACGGGTGGGAAAATGAAAAAGGCACGCGTGCGACATACATAGCATTGTGATCCTAATCGTAGTGCGATATCAACCCGATGAGCTCCTGTTAATAACGGGAGTTTAATAACGAGCACATATGTCAGAAATTAATCTTCTACCATTTGTTGACTTGTGTGTGGTACGCCTGCATGTCACGTCACATTCGTGTCCACCAAATGAAAATTATTTTCGAAGAAAATATGCCAAATTGTACATTGTGGTATTGCAGTTGAGTATAAATTAAAATAAATATGTATAATATTTGTTTGTCCCTTCTGCGCTTCCATACTATTCATACGACTGCGTTGAAACTTTGACAAGTTGTTGTGCGCACGCCTGCGAAGCTTTCTAGTAGGTTAAACCAATATCTTCGCGAGCGAAGCTGCGGACAAAAGCTAGTATTATAACCTACTTATTTAATAAAAAAAAACAAGAAAGTTCATATTCTGTCTCAGCCTAACCATTGTTTTAAACAGTTCTAATCAATTCGTTTTGTCTTGTAAAATAAACGGTCGAAGGGGAAGTCAATCTTCTTTGTTTGTCAAAACTCAAAATTATTTTAAGTTAACAAATATGCAATTTTGGATCTATGTGAAATCATCATATGTACAAATAAAATAACCCGCGCCGCACCCGCTTTCACGTTAGTCGGCGCAATGAAGTTGTGCGCACTACTCCTCACTTCACCTCACCCCCTTTTCATGGCGTTGGACCGGCTGGCTGGCATCGATCGTAGCAGACTGCGTCCTGCGACCAAGATTACTTCACGAAATCACGAAACCTCAGAAACGTTCTTCCGTTTACGCTCGTAGCCGATGTTTATAATTGTTGTTGATGTTACCAGTTACTGAACATACAGGTATTTTGCAACTGGCCCTTAAAAACGAATTTAAACGACTTCAAATAAGTATCAGATTCCGAAACTGTTTCACTCATTGTAAGTAGGTAGAGGTATGACTACACGAGCTATTTTCGTGGAAAACCTGCCGATGTCTTAGGATGATGATAATTAGAATTTTCGCGAAAACCCTAGGGATAATGCGAAAACACAGATAATTAGACAATGGTGAAAACATTTCTTAATCTTACTGGGAAAAGATGGAGAGTTTTAATTTGGCGAGTGTTACAGTTTGGTGTCTTTTAATATTCCGAATTTGCACGGAGGTTAAAAATAGGTACTAAGACAGAAATGAAAAAGCATAAAATTTCCTGCAACTTTTGTGAAAAACATTTGCTCTTTCATTTTTGTCTCACCTATTTTTAACCTCAGTGCAAATACTTATATTAAAAAAAAAGCAATATAAAGAAGAAGCAATTCAAATCTCTAGCATAAGCAAGAACTTTCTTTATTTTTGACAGTGAAAGCCGTAATTTTGTTATGATTGACCGGCGTAGTTTGAGCAGAACTAGGTACTACATTAATTTATTAAATTACACATTTGCGACTAACATGTTAAAAAACTAGGTATATATATTCGGGAGACAATTATCGTTTTACCACACAGGTGACAGGCTCTTCAAACGTACTTACCTACTATTGACTAGCTTTTGCCCGCGCCTTCGCCCACGTGGAGGCGGTGGAGGTCGTTAATTATCCCACGGCTCGTATCGTATACGTAACCTACCATAAAAAATATGCCAAATTTCATCCAAAATCTGTTCAGCCGTGAAGTGAAAATGTAATAGACGTTACTTTCGCATTTTTATGATGTATGTTTATTTAAAAAGTAAGATATATTTTTTTTTTGTTATCCTTTTATGTCCATGTACTGCACAAAGGCAAAAAAATAATACATAATTTCTATGTGAATTTTGAGTAGAGTAGTACTACTTTAGCAGTGCAGATTTAGGTAAGGAATAAACATTGTTATAATGTATTAATAATATACGTTATCAGTTTATCACATATACATATAACAGTAAGGAAAAATCTCATTATTATCACAACATAGGCAAGGCACTGAGGCGAGTTGGATATTTTAGATACCTGCGCTGCGTAGTTACGTACAAGCGTTGTCTGTCCGCGCGCAAGTACAAAACACGAACATGCGACGTTGCCAGATCTCTCGCCGGGCGCCATCGTCACTTCACTACATCTACCCATATACACATACTTCTATACAATCATCTACCCAAGGCGAGGCGAGCAGCGCGAACACGGCACATTCGTATCTGGTTGTTTGAGGCGTGCGTGGCTCGTTATTGACTGATTTTTACTGAATTATTCTATGTTGTACCTGTGGTTATACAGATGTTGTAACTTTTATGCTGCTTGAATGTTTTCCCTTGGAATTTTGTATGTTTGTATCATTTATTTAATTAACATTTAAACTTAACATCAGGCCTGTATTCCCCAAAGGGTTAGGCAGATGTGTACCTATAAGTACACCCACATTTCGCCTGTTATTTATTATTTAATTACTTTTTATATAATATTGTTTATGAAATGTTATGTCATACTGTATAATAAAAAAGCAAAATGCAAATCGTAAGTACTAGTACTTCATTCTTTTCAAAATTTTGAGTAAAGAAATAAGTAGGTACTGTGTAAAATAAAATTGTTAAGTACTTATTACTTGCGCTGCTTGCGCAGAAAGCATTTGAAATACCCTTTTCTTCGAAAGGGTTTTAAGGGTTCATGGTTCAATGGGTTAGCCGTTAAATTGGTTACCTTCTCAGAATAATACTCGGAATAAAACCATTGAAACTGTAACAGTTATATTTGGGATTCCGCTTTATGGGGTTAGAAAGGGCTACACAAGATATTAATTTATTAATAAAATTATACTTTCATTTGAAACGATGTCTTGCCGCATTTCGAAACCAATTGACACCATTCCTTCTCAACGCGTAGTAACGTAAAGTAAGGTCGACATGAAATAAAGATTCAAAACTAAAATGATAGCTTTCAATGTAAGTTATTCTTGCCCGTGACGGGTTCATCGACCTGACGGTCCCCCGCCCGCGCACCTAAGCTGCTTTTGGAGCGCGACATTGCAAAACTGTGGTGGGGCAATAGACTGCTATTAATGCAATAAGCTAGTTTCTTTCTAGATTCAGACGAAGTCAGTGGATTTGTCAGAATGTTGCTTACTTGCATTGCAGTTCTGTCATATCACTTATATTATTTTTTTAACCAACTTAGGACACACGGAAATCTAGAAGTAGGTACTGGCAAAAGAAAGAGTTCTATAAACCAACATTGCGTTATCCTGGGTTGAAAGGATGATTGATCAACCGACTAAGGGCAGTTACGCAATCGACGAGTTTTAAATATAGGATCGATTTCTCCGTTATCCCTGCAAGCTTAGCATGAGCACCATAGAAACAGGTTTTGTCGATGGAAGAATAGACATCATAACGTTTCCGTGTAGTGTAGACAGTACGACCGTAGCAAAGTAGAAAGAGTCAACTGCACTTTTTTACGAAATTCACAGATTTTTTTCCTGTTTCATTCTCAATTTTTACTAATTAAACATACACAAACTTACAAAAAAGTAACAAAGACTACTGTATTTTGAAACAAAAAAAATAATATATTACACAATGATATTACAGTAATAAATTGGTCTTAACCATTTTCTTGGTAATGCCCTATTAACTAAATGTGTAAAAACTTTTTCCAAAAAAAATATAACCGACTTCCATAATATATTGCAACACTACAATGTGAAAAATAACTTCAATTTCGGAAGTCGGTGTCTGCTCAAATGTATTTTCGTTTTTTGCCACCGACTTCCGAAATTGAAGTTATTTTTCACTTTGTAGTGTTGTTTATGAAAGTCTGTTATATTTTTTTTTGTAAAAAAGTTTTTAATTCACTTTTTAGTCGTGGTACCTAACCCACACAAATTGTAATACCACTACCTGCAAAAGAAACTAGAACATCATCCACATAAAAAGTGCGGAAAAAATACGTATTTTTGAAGCTAACTCACAAACTACCCAGGCAAAGTTAATAAATTTTATATGGGAGCAATTTTGAGGTATACGGGTATACCTACCCTCTTATCAAATCGGACGACTCTGTAAAAAGTAATGCGTCGTCATACATAAAAAAAAAATAACAAAAATATATGTACCGTGTCGGATTGAGAACCTCCTCCATTGTTATCGACGGTTAAAAATAGAAGGACATAGCTTTGTTATCACAGTTTTACGTTCAAAACACTGATGTAAAATCATGATTTTGTTGATAACCGTATACATATACTTTGCGGCCGTCAAGTAGAAAGTATTCTACTGAACTACGAAAAATCGTAGAACATACATGGGGGTTAAATCGATAGGTATGGTACTCTGCTATCAGCTCGCACTGGCTTGACAACTTAAAAGAAACATCCTGTATACAACGTGTAACGTTAAATGCGCAAAACCTCTTAAGGGGTCATTACTATGGGACCAAACCTGAAATCGCGAAAAAAAAATCAGCTGTTCAGTACATTTATGTTCACATAATTCGTCAAAATGTACTGATCAGCTGATTTATTTTCGCGATTTCATGTTTGGTCCATAGTAAAAGTTGTTCATAATGATGAGTACAATGACCCCTTAAGGTGATACAAAAAAAGTGAACTGGGCGGGAATAAGAAAGTGACAGAGTCAATTACTTCCACATGCGAAAAAAAGAGAGCGCAACAACGCGCTGGAACCAAAATAAAAGCGCCAAATGAAATAAAAATTGTTTAAAATAAATTAAGCTACAAAATTATGTTCAGCCAGAATTTTCAATTACCTAATACGCACATTTTAAATGCAATTTCGCAATGAAATTACTTAGGATTTTAGAATTATAGAAAAAAACATAAAAAAGTAGAGGTCTTTTCGGAATTAAATTCTATCGAGGAAATTTAACCCAATCGTGTTTTCCTTCAGTCAAAGTATTAATCAAATAGTCAATAAACATATATCAAAAATTAAATCCATACATGCTGCAGTACTGAAATAAATGGTAACGAAAAATCTTCCAATTTATTTTGGTAGCGCCTTAAGAGGTTTTGCGCATTTAACGTTACACGTTGTATACAACAATGAATCTCTATTTCCCTTGGTCATCGCATCAAGGCTCTTACAGACAGAGGCAATATCGCGTCGCGACGCGATATTGCGATGTTATATCCGTAGGACAATTTCTATGGAATCGCGCGCGACCATAAACACAGGAGCGACGCGATATCGCCTCTTTCACGCGTGAACCGATGGAACAATTTCGCTAATTCTTTTTTTAACCGACTTCCAAAAGGAGGAGGTTCTCAATTCGTCGGAACCTTTTTTTATGTATGTTCCCCGATTACTCGAAAATGGCTAGACCGATTTGGATTTTTCTTTTTTTGGTCGAAAGGGTATACTTCCCAAGTGGTCCCATGATCATCAAGTCAGGATCTGACGATGGGATCCCATGGAAATTGAGGGAAACCCTCAAATTTTATGGGCACACCTATATCGATTTCGGTATTTTTTATAGTAACTCGTGCATTTGCTCTCGGAAAGTACCATTCGGTGAACTGGAACTGATGATGAAGACCACAGAGGGCCATCGGAAATACTCAATTATATCTAAGTAATATCACAGGTTGCGATTCGATTACTTTAATATGGTTTATGCTCGTCAAAATGCATAATGGTAATGGTGACTTCACCATGAGCTCCAGTTCTCCTGGTTCTTACTAGGAGAACTCCTCAACAATTAACGTCCCTGCATCGGGAAAAGCAATATTTTGTAAAACGTGATGAGCAGTTGACATTGGGTTATTGTAACTTAGATAAATTACAAACTGAACCACTAAAAAGTGAAAAATAAAAACATTTTACAAAAAAAACCGACTTCCAAAAAAAACACTACAAAGTGAAAAATAACTTTAATTTCGGAAGTCGGTGGCAAAAAACTAAAATACAGATCCAAAGACACCGACTTCCGAAATTAAAGTCATTTTTCACTTTGTAGTGTTTTTTTTGGAAGTCGGTTTTTTTTTTTGTAAAAAAGTTTTTTGTTGTATTTATTATTGTCAGGAGAAGGTTCTGTAGAGGAAAATTGGAAAATTCGGGAAAACTGAAAGTGGGTTTTCTATGGGAATTTTGAATGATTGAAATTAGGACAAGACGTCTGTCAGGTCAGCTAGTCATTTTATAAAGTTGGTTATTAGTTTCAATAAAAAGGTATGAAATCCTGTTTGACAAGTCGACTTTTCGATTTTTTCACTTTTTGCATGGATAATATGAAAAATGATTACCAACAACAACAACAGTTTCACGGGTTTATGATTTTATAAAGGATGTCAAACTTTTCATTATTTTTGGGATAGGACACACCGTTTTAAGTAAGTTAAAGCAAAAGAAAAGTAAAAAAGGTACAGTACTGTTTTTGCACCTGAAGTCGAGGTGTTGGTGTGAATTTTAGTTCATGACACTAATTTAGTCCACACCTTTTTAATCGCGATTAAAAATAGTCAGATTTAGTTAAAGACAATCAAAATTAGGTGAAAAACGTCAAACTCAGAATAGCAAAATTGCCATTTTCACTAAATAACTTCCGTGCCATCTTCAAACTAAAATATAGTTAAGCTTTAGTCAATTTCAGAATGGCAAATCGTCGGTATGACAGGAATGAACTAAATTTTGGTTATTTTTAGTCTAGTTTGGAGGCATTTGTGACAAGAGAATCGGCACCATTGTGTACCAAAAAATCTCTGGGCTAGCTAAATGCCAGTGTTCATCAAAAGCAGTCTCTTTCGTTTTATTGTTATACACTCCTTTGCAAAAAAAAACGGGCGGTTTGGATTTTTCTACATTATTGGCAATCATTTAGTTCTAAAGAGGTTTTAATAGCCAAACTATGTTACTGGCACTTAATAAAGAGTCTGGGTATGAAAAAAAAGTTAATTTCAAATTCGAAACTGTTGTTTTTAAAAATAATAATCCCTTTTTCAGTTTATGACTTTTTACTTGCTATTCGCGGGTTTGCGGTTAAAAGGTCAGGCAACTAAAACTAACTTCTCGTTATTTTTATTAGAATAATTTATGTTTGTCGCATAATCCTGCCTTATTGCGACTTAAAACAGATACCTTTGTGTCGATTGTAATGGCAGAAAAAGCAACAAGCGCTAGTAAAATTATAGCGCTGCGGGAAGTGTGGTGTAGCCAATGTTACGGCTCACAGCGGTTAAACGTGGGTCGTTCCACCGTCCGAAGAACCTGGACTCCATACCAAGAGACAGGTTCCGTTCAAAGAAGTCAAGGTTCTGGGAGAAAACGTTGCACACAACTACGAGACGACCGCTTTTTAGTGACTCAGGCGCTGAGGAACCGCAAATGCAGTTAAATAGACTTCAAAAGAAACGAAGAGGTACGAGGTGCACAAGTTAGCCTATGGACAGTGAGGAGGAGGCTTTTAGCGGTTGATATACGCAGTCGACGACCAGCGCGGGCCCCCAAGTTACTCCGTGAGCACCGGATTGCTCGACTGAGGTTCACTAGAAATTGTTTGAATGGTGAGGACCGACGTCGGCAAGTGTGACGATTACGAAGACCAGGGAAACGCTATGCCGACGTGTGTTTTGAAGAAATCACCCCTTATGGTGGAAGGTCCGTTATGTTTTGGGCGGGCGTAACTTCCAGCTATCGTACCGAGATAGTGTTCATTGAAAATGGCTCACTAAATGCGCAAAGGTACATAACAGGAATAATTTGTCAACATGCACAGCCCGCACTGACTGTAATTGGTGAAGATGCCATTTACATGGACGATAATGCTCGAGACCACCGTTCTGGCGACGTAGATGCTTATATGCAAGAGGTCGGTTATTCGTCGCCTGGATTGGCTAGCGCGGAGCCCCGACCTTAACCCCATTGAGCACGTCTGGGACCTCCTAAAAAGGCGAGTACGATCTGTGTTGGACAGATCGTACTCGCCTTTTTAGGAGGTCCCTTCCACAAAACATCAGGGAGCTTAAACGTGTGATTTCGGCGGAGTGGGAACACATTCCACAGGACACCATCAAAAGCCTGGTGGAAAGCATGCCAAGACGATTACATGCCATAATCGCTGCAAGGGGAGGTCATACTCGTTATTAATTTTTATTTTTAATGTCTTTTTTTTATTAAAATACCATGAAAATACTCGTAGATATAATTTAATTATACCCTTAAAATTTCCATTTTAACACGACTCTGTTTACATTGACTAAAACACCGATTCCAGGATCTAAAGGGTAAAAGGTAAGGTAGGGGGGGGGGTAAGGGTAGGGTAGGGGGTAAGGGGTCCTGGGCGGCCGGAATCCCTGCGCGGCGGGAATCCTTGGGCGGCGGGAATCGCGAGGCGATTTCCGGCCACCGTAGGCGCGGGCCTGCGGACGGTGAGTAGCGGGTAGCTCGCCGTCCGGTAAGGACCAGGCCCGAGTCGACGGCGCGTTGTGTTCCACGCGCGCCTCAAAGAGATGTCAGCAAATGATGGGGTCCAATAGGGCCGACGCCGCTGGGGTCGCGGGTAGTTTGAAGAAGATACCGCGGCCCTGGCATAGGCAACTGAAGGAACACGAGTGGGTTTTAGTCAGTTAAAGTCTGACACGCCCTTCCGCTCCACCCAGAGCGGGAGAAGTTATTTGATAATTTCATACCCTCAAAAAAAAAAAAAAAAAAAAGTATCTAAAGGGTTAAAACTATATTCTCAATGATAATAAGAAATTTCTAGTCATTTATGCTAACGACATACTAAAAATATAAATATTATCCAAAGAAAAGCCAATGACTGTAATAAGGTGCCCGTTTTTTTTGCAAAGGAGTTTATATTGTAAAGGATTACGGATTTGTAAAGCTTTGCATACTAATTTAACCGATGACCTTGTGAAGACCGCAGAAATCCGCTGGATGCGAGAAGCACGGAACCGGTCGCAGTGGCAATGCTTGGGGGAGGCAGCAGCCAGAGGAAGGGGTTTTATGTCCAGCAGTAGACGACTTTCGGCTATAATGATGATGATATTGATCATTTAACTTAAATGTAAGTATGTACCTGAAATACTCTTTTAGTTATTGGAATACCAGTTACTCTTTTGCTTGCTTTTATTGAGGTTTAAATAAGGAGGGTTAAATATCGTTTTAGGGATAGCTTTGGTTCGGGCTCGCTATTCAGAACAGCGTTCTTTCGGGATACAGTTATTCGGGATTTCGATTTTCGGTCCAACATATATCGAAGTCGTATATCTATTCTATGTTCCTTAGGTATAATATTTAAAATTAAAGTCGCTTTTAGTCTTTCTATGTGACTGCATTATTCTTCTAGATAACTTAGCTAGGTACGCAAAGGATTTTGCGGTTTTCACCATTAGTTAGAGAATTTATAACGGGAAGTTTATGTGTATATATATATTAACTAGCTTTTGCCAGCGGCTTCGCCCGCGTGGATGTCGGAAAATATCCCACGGGAACGTACTACCAGGAATTCCTTCCTTATTCCTTCTCTACATTATAAAGGGAACCTCTGCGCAAATTTTTTTCTTAGATTCCAATTATCCGGTCCCTTGCAATCGTTCTCGGATTTTCTGGAAAAGTGATGATTTCTCTCAAATATCCTAAAGTATGTCCAAATATAGCGCGGCTAGCCACGCTCTGATTGGACGAGGGCCGCACGCGGCATTCGCAGTCAGCATTCGTCATTGTTCATGTCTGGACGTAATCTTGAAATGGATAACGAACAATATGTTCGCTTATTGGAAATCTATGGATCCTCTTTATGGATTTGTGGGATTCTCGTCAAAATAATAACAAAAATAACCAATGACCTCGAAACCTATTCTTCTGCAGCGAGGGGTGAGACAGGGAGATGTTATATCTCCGAAACTGTTACCGCTGCACTGGAGGATGTCTTCAAGGTTCTGGACTGGAAAGGGGTAGGCATCAACATCAATGGCAAGTACATCACTCACCTTCGGTTTGCCTACGATTTAGAGTTAGTAGTGCTTTCGTAAGAGTGGATCATAAAATGAACACGGATAAAACGAAGGTCATGTCAAATGCCCATGTAACATCCACTCTCATGAAGATCGGAGACTACACTCGAAGTTATGGACAATTATGTTAAACTAAACAAAAAAATTGTCCAGTTAGGTACTAGGGCCAAATTCGAGAAAGAGGTCAATCGTCGAATCAGACTCGGCTGGGTAGCTTTCGTGAAGCTACATAATATCTCCTCGTCTCACATTCACATACCAGTGATGACCTATGGCACTGAAACGTGGTCGCTCACAATGGGCCTCATTCATAATTTATTCATTCATCATTTTTATAATCAACCTATAATGTTCCCACTGCTGGGACACAGGTCTCTTCACGGTGAGAGGGATTGGGCCGTAATCCCGAGGGCCCAGTGCGGGTTGGTAGATGTCACATGTCTTCGAATTTTTGGTTCTAGGATATGCCGGTTTCCTCACGATGTTTTCCTTCGCCATTTTGAGAGCAGTGGTGATGAAATTATTTACACATATTATATATACTAATCTTAATACCAGCCTGTTATTGTCCCACTAAACTACAGGGCAAAGGCCTCTACTCATACAGAGGCAAGTGTTCATCTTTGCTGCAAGTCTGGCAATATTTGCTTTCCACTGTCAGTTTGTTGGTACTCCTAAACTGGTCTTATTTTATAAACAATCTGGACGAAACTTTGTATACAGGTCCGTCTGTCACAGCCAATTTGCTCCAAATCTAATGGACGAATTAAGTTGAAATTTGGTACACATATGGATTTCTGTGACCGAAACACGTACGGCTAAAGAAAATAAATGAATTTTGAATGTGGGGTCACTTTAAGGGGGCAAATAACAAATAACAACTCAATATTGTGAGTGCCAACTTACATTTACTGTTGGAATGTATGGGAGAACATGTTTTTCAACTATAATGTTAAGTTTGTTCTTGGGACAATTTCATACCAACTACGGAACCCTTCATTGTGCGTAGTCCGACACGCACTTGACCGGTTTTTTATAATTTACATAAATTATTTTTGTCGTCGGAGATTTTTGACTGGACTGGGGTACCTCCTCTAAAAAGAGAGCTACTGGATATCTCCGCCATAAGAGATCGGATTTAAAAAGTAGTAACTTTTAAGTTGGTCTCATAAAAATTTGGTGAAGATCTGATGAGGATCTTCGGCCATGATAAGCAAAAAAGGTCCTACATTATGCAGTAAATTGCTCACTTTTAGATTTGTACCAGTGGAACTAACTATTAGGTAACTACTAGGTAGGAATTGATGCAGCACCTGGTACCACCTTCTCATCGCAAAACTAGAGAATTCTGAAAATAATTATCAGAACATCCACTAAAGTTTAAAACGAGGCTAATAAACTTTAGCATGGCTATTAATTGTTGCAAAAAGTTTGTGCATGTGAGGTCTAATGTTTGCAGAACTACTAATTTATGCGGTCTACCCAAATGTCCTTTCTTTAGTATTGTTTGTCAAATTGTTGAGCTCCTTAAGTCTGACAGGACAGGTCCACTCAATCTGTAAGGTTCTTTCTTCAAAAGACACCAATCAACATGGTCTTAAAATGATCTGACCAAGATTATGTCTGGACTTTAAAAGAGACAGTGAGCTCGGAGTTTGTTTTGGCTTTTCTTCACAGAGTAGTCAGAGAGGAAACACCAAACTCAACTGTGTTTGTACAAACCCACTCACAGAAATAAAATCATTTCCTTATAACTTGTGAAACCAGTTTTAAGAAAATTATTATACAATTATTTTATATCAATTATTAAATAATAAATAATTCTCTTAATGTAATTTCAATAAATAAGTATTTATTACTAGGTGTCGAAGCAGTATTGAAACATCTGTATTTTCTATAATAAATTAAAATAAATGTTTTTAAAATAAATAAATAAGTATTAGTGCAGGCGCCAAAGGAAGTTGAGTATGCAAAATATGAGGACCGCATTCTGTAGGTAAATGGTTATAGGCTCAGAAGAGCTTGCAGATTATGATTCTGGATGTTGCCGGAAAGTTTACTGGTCCATTTTTTTTTATACCCCATCCCCTAAGTCCCTAAGATATCAAGTAAATCAATTGAACAAATGCTTGGGAGCCATTTTGATGATAGTTTTAGTGACAATTATCCATTTTTTTCTTACGTTTAAAGATTCTTATGTAGTCAACTAAAAAAAACCGGCCAAGTGCGTGTCGAACCACGCAAAATGAAGGATTCCGTAGTTCTTGCTTCTTGCCAAATTTCATCATTCTAGGTCAACGGGAAGTACCCTGTAGGTTTTGATTTATTTGCGAGTTTGCGAGTATCAAAATATGTCGTTTAAATGGTCGTATTTTTTTATTGCGTGGACTTAGAAGCTTCATTTTTTTAAAGCTGCAAGGGACTATAGTTACGTATTTGATATTTATTTCAACTTGATACTTATATGCGTTTATGAGAAAATGGGTCTTACAGACTGACAGACAACAATTTACGGACATTTCCTTTACTTTTGCTGTAAGACCTTGCTTCTTGCCAAATTTCATGATTCTAGGACAACGGGAAGTACCCTGCCCATATCATAATCCTCAGCGCTGATACAGATGTTTTCATCCTAGAAATTGATTTCTGGAATAAACTAGCATGGTGAGTTTGTTTAGGTCTATGGTTCGTTGATTCCACAGCCACTCAAATGAGCAATATGACCAGAAGATTGGGCTTGAAAAAAAAATGGTTAAAAACCTGTATCTTTGGATTTTGTACAAAAAGCTCTAGCATATTTAGGAAACCCATACCTACTTAACTACATAGTGATGAACAGTTAACAGAATTAGAAATCAATTGCACCTCACCCTTCTTTCCTCAAAAATAAATTAACTGCTGATGAACACTGGTATAAATTAATTTCTCAGAATATCGGCTTCGGCTTAAATTTATTAAAAGTAATTTGCACATCAGATGATCTACATTTGTTAACAAAACATATTTATGGATGAATGCTGACCAATCACTACTATAGCCTATTGATTACGCCTTATTAGGCAATTGACAAAGCAATCTTTGCCAGAATTTTTGAGTCAGTCCTGTAAATGTACATCATATTATCAAACAAAGGCTTGTACAGTCAGCCACAGCATTATTATAAAATTCTTTTATATTTTATTTAATAAAATATAAAAGAATTTTATAATTCTATTGATTCGTTTTCTAAAAAATCTCAACCATTTATGCAAGGTGGGTCAGCTAATGCCGTAGCTGACTGTACTTGCAAAAAATTACAACTAAATTGTATTTTTTGTGCAAATGTATTACAATGACTGTCAATATAAAAAAAAGATTGATTATTTGCATTTTTTTTGTAGGTAAACTAATGTTAAAATTTGCTTTTTCGTAATTATTTAAATCATTTTTTTTATCAACAATGTGTTTTTATTTCTAACTTTTTTATTATTTTTTTCAGTTGACTAGCTATAAGTATCTTTAATCAAAATAAAAAGTTGGATATTGTCACTAAAACCATCATTAAAATGACTCCCAAGCATTTGCTCAGTCGATTTACTTGAAATCTTAGGGACTTAGGGGATGGGGTATAAAAAAATGGACCAGTAAACTTTCCCACAACATCCAGAATCACAATCTGCAAGCTTTCCTGAGTTTAAAACAGTTTACAGAATGCGGTCCTCATATTTTGCACAGTCAACTCATTCCAGCGTCCAGTCTAAATGTTTGTATGTCAACAAAGCTATAGAACTAATACTACCTAGCATTAGTAGTATTGAAAGGTCTGTATTTTCTATAACAATTAAAATAAAACATTTTGTAAAATATAAATAACATGTTTGTTTTCTTTTTTTACTATTGAAGTTTATTTCCAACGCTATCTCCTGAGTTTAAAACAGTTTACAGAATGCGGTCCTCATATTTTGCACAGTCAACTCATTCCAGCGTCCAGTCTAAATGTTTGTATGTCAACAAAGCTATAGAACTAATACTACCTAGCATTAGTAGTATTGAAAGGTCTGTATTTTCTATAACAATTAAAATAAAACATTTTGTAAAATATAAATAACATGTTTGTTTTCTTTTTTTACTATTGAAGTTTATTTCCAACGCTATCTGAAGGTCATGTGTGGTGCATGAGATCTGTGAACTTTTTTGTCAAATAGATTTATTACTGTTTAAAAAACCTGTGACAAACTCTTAACTTCATCTGATCTTCTGGAAGACCTCTGTTATTCTAAAAGTTTTCAAAATTGCATAATGTGGCCTTTACCAGGTCTCCATGAGTGATAAAATGAGAGATGTGTTCAGTTTCAGTTGAAGCTGGGTTTTTCTTTAAAAGAATTGCTAATTCTCCCCTAGAGTAATTAACTTTTGTTTGTGTTTTTGCAAGGAACCGTATACGTGTTTTATCGTCTAGTAGGAAGAGAAATCGTCAATGAAAGAAATCGAGTCGGGTAGTTACTTAACCCTTGAAAACCATCATCTGTAGGATTAGATAAATTGTAAAAATATTAGGGTACATAGTCAGTAAATTATACAAGTAAAGATAATAATTACAGGTAGAGATACCTACCAATAAACCCTACAGAAAAACACTACTCAGTGAACGTAAATAATTCAGACTACAAGGCTAATACGTAATACAAATAGCACAAAGCATGAAAGCAAGTCCGTCCAGTGGAAGGCTAACGACTTTGAGACGAGTCGAAACTTTATGACAATAAATCCTCGTACCTAATTTAAATCTCACAAATACCTAGGCTTATTAAAACTCGTAGAAAATAATCACCTACATTCGAAGTACTCTCAGTTAGTTACGAACGTCTGTTGGTCTTCTAAAATTATGAATAATGTATTATTGGGTTCATTAAATTCTTTACAATAATTAAAAATACAACAAGCTATACATTCCAAACATACCTACTGTATTTGTTTAGTAGTGTTTTTAATCCAACTGCCACACGTTGCAAGTCCGTGGAGACCTACTTAATATAATATTTCGAGACTCGTTAACCCTACAGGCTTTGGGACTTGGGATTAACAAATTCATTGCTTTTATAAGGCCATGGTTCTCTGAAAGTATATTCTAATAATATGTAAAATTAATATTACCGTTTGAAGTGCTCCCTTATTCGGTCTTCACGAATGTTATCGGGTAAATTTCCAACCCACAGGTGCCGAGTCTCTCTAACCATCTTGCTTCGAACTCCACATTAGGAATCATTACCCGTTCGCGTCACTACGTGGCATAAATCAATTTTGCACACAATCGTGATTCACACATTTTGATTATTCACTATAAGTGAACCATAAACATTGTACAGCCCACGAGTTGCACTTTTTGATAAAACAACACTATCTTTCACTTCACGACATTCGATAATCTCATCACAAAATCCACTTCACTATAAACACACCACGTAATAGACGCGAGCGTACTCTTCGCGGCTCTCGAATTGACAGTGAAGCCAGCTTCGACGCGAGTTTGCCGATAAGCTCCGCCTTCTGACCGCTGCCGCGCAAAGTGGAGTAGGGTGCCCAGTGAATTTATAAAAATAATGCAATATTCTAATGTATTTAATGATATTTACATGTACTGAAACAATCGTTTTAGAGTTTTACGAGTTACGTGTATTTCCTAATTAATTCAAACATCACAATCAAATAAAAATACCCCATTTAAAATTGCAAATATCTGTCACGATGATTGGAATATCCTTCATTATTTTATCTTAGATCTGTAACTATCAAACCTTTGATAATTACATATTCTAAAAACAAATTTCCGAACATTGTAGTATTCACTTTGAAAAATAAAAATAAACAAACGTGGAACAAACGTGTTGATGCAGCGGTCCGCTGGCCAGCTCTCCCCGAGTCGGTTGCCTCTCTTTCAATTTTCTCTATATCGTTCTCGTTCTAACTAATGGGTTAAAGACATCTGTGTTGCAACTTAAGGAAAAATCCTGTTTTATGAGGTGTTTTGATTTTTGTCTAGTGGTGACCTTTCCGTTTGTTCTCACTAGTTTAGAGAACGTTTTTTCTCAATTGTTCGACCATCGAACTACTGATATTTTTTTTTGTCATTTTGTTCGACCGTCGAATTCAAATTGTTCAAACTCACTACGTTGAATTAGTTGCATAGATATACAGGATGTTAAAGAAATGGCATGCCATAGATTAGGGTTAGGTTCAGTATCGAAAAGGAACCCAGGAAAAAAAAAAACATTTAAAAAAATGCAAGATCAACTTAATTTAGTACCTACTAACACAAAGTAGCAATCGTTTAGAATTAAAAAAAAAAAATTGTTTAAATGCTTTACCAATGCTTTACCTATGCTGTATTGTCATTTTGTCCTTCACTTCTCGCGTCCGAATACTAAGGGCGAGCGCGCATTGCGGTGCGTTTTTCTACCGCATAATCTGTGAAGTATGGAATGTCTTTGAAGTGCGCGCACTACGGTCATGCGTTTTGTTACCGTAGGCCCCGCCCAGTGCGGCAGAACTACCGGAAACGCACCGCAGTGCGCGCTCGCTCTAAGGGCTACATAATTGTTACTGAAAACGGCTCATAAAATAATTTTAATTCTAAACGATTGCTATTTTAAGTTAGTAGGTACTAAATTAGGTTGATCTTGCAATATTTTTTTTTTTGTTTTCTTTTTTTATTTTTTATTTTATTTTTCCTGGGATCCCTTTTCGATACTGAACCTACCCCTAATCTATGGCACGCAATTTCTTTAACATCCTGTATATCTATGAAACGAATTCAACGGAGTGAGTTTAAACGATTTGAATTCGACGGTAAAACAAAATGACAAAAAAAATTCACAGACCTCATGCACCACATGACCTTCAAATAGCATTGGAAATGAACTCCGGTAATTCGTTCCGTTCCGATTTCTGAAAAATTGTGCTATTTAGAAACATCGTTTTATTTTTCCTGTAATCTGTAAATAAACTTCTATCACACAGAATAATTTCAGATTTTTATCTTTGCAAACTTCGGAGAAAAGGGAGGGGAACGGTATTTTTTTTACTATTTTCATCAAAAGTCGAAAACTATGCGGCCTAAAAAAAATAAAAAAATGTTTGAGAATGTGCAAACAGCGCTCTTTCATAATTATGATACCCCACATGCCCTAGTAGTCACACTCTGAATTTTAAAGACCCCCCTTCAGTCCCATTTACAAAAAAAATATAGATATTTTTACTTCTTTCTTATTTGCAAAATAGTTGGGTAAATGTCATTTAAAACTATTCTAAATTTCAAGTTGATAGCATTAGTAGTTCTTGAGATATCCAGCTGTGACAGACAGACAGACAGACAGATAGACGGACAGACAGACAGACTGGGTCACACAATAAGGGTTCCTTTTTTACCATTTTGGTACGGAACCCTAAAAAGAAAACAAACAAGTAGGAACATTTATTTTTATTTTACAAAACATTTTATTTTAAGAGAAAATACAGGCCTTTCAATACTACTAATAATAATTAGTATTAGTTGTACAGTAGTACCCAACTAATAAGGCGCTTCGTGGATCTTCGTTCGCACAGAAAAGAAAGTATGGCCCCGAAGATTAACGAGAATGCTTAAATTTACAATCAACCTTATATCACTGCTATAAGGTTCATAATACACTGCAGCTGTAAGTTCCATCTCACTCGCAAGTATGGCGGCTGACTAACATCA
The DNA here is from genome assembly GCA_905163495.3 of Cosmia trapezina. Taxonomy (NCBI): domain Eukaryota; kingdom Metazoa; phylum Arthropoda; class Insecta; order Lepidoptera; family Noctuidae; genus Cosmia; species Cosmia trapezina. The sequence continues at coordinate 14,920,050 of LR991038.1, forward strand.
TGGCGGCAGCTGCCGACTATTGCGGTACAGGAAAAAGAAGCATGGTGCGTGGAGCGTGCCGATTGGTCAATAGCATTTCCCGCGCTCTGAAAATTCATCTTCTGCGCAGGTACCTCGGTAAGCCATATCAGTTGGGTACTACTGTACCTACAGCTATAATAGTACGAACATGTATGTTTAGCATTATTTTTCAAACATTTATTTTAATTTATTATAGAAAATACACAGGTTTCTTCAATACTATTTCTATACTACATTGAGATCGGATAATCGGATGCATATTAACCTAAAGTTAATATTTCGCTAACAAAGTATGGAAGCGGCTTCTTAGCATTTTTTTTCTTACTATAAATCCCGGGATTCCAGAAAATGTGGGAATGCACAACTAATCGGATACATGGTATGGAAACGGCTTCATAAATAACGTGGTTTTATTTTTTTGGAAATCCCGGTAAATCGGGATCACATAGGTAAATATTCCGTTTGTTACACGTGATCCCCGCGAGAAATACAAAGCTGCCGAATTAAAATGGTTGTCCCTGGAAGGTACCGTCACTATATCGGTGGGGTTGTTTTCATGGGTTTCGAGAATGTTAAAGCCGATAGTGACGTGAAAATGTAAATCCAAGATGGCAGCTGCGAACATTTTCAAATTTTTCGTCATGGGTGTCGATTTTATGGTTTTCGAGCGTTTTAAAGCCCATAGTGATGTTAAAATGTAAATCCAAGATGGCGGCTGCGAACATTTTCAAATTTTTCGTCATGGGTGTCGTTTTCATGCTTGTCGAGGGTGTTAAAGCCGATAGTGATGTTAAAATGTAAATCCAAGATGGCGGCTGCCAACATTTTTTTTTTTATCATGGCTGACGTTTTCATGGTTTTCGAGGGTTGTAAGACCGATAGTGGCGTTAAAATGTAAATCCAAGATGGCGGCTGCTTTTGTAACTTTTCGTCATGGGTGTCGTTTAATTGGTTTTCGAGGGTTTTAAAGCCGATAGTGACACTAAAATTTAAATCCAAGATGGCGGATGCGAATATTTTTTAATTTTTCGTCATGGGTGTCGTTTTCATGGTTTTCAGGGGTGTTAAAGCTGATAGTAATAATAATAAAATGTAAATCCAAGATGGCGGCTGCGAAACTTTTCAAATTTTTCGTGATGAGTGTCGTTTTCATGCTTTTCGAGGGTGTTAAAGCTGATAGTGGCCTTAAAATGTAAATCCAAGGTGGGGCGGCTGCAAAATTTTCAAACTTTTCGCCATGGGTGGCGTTTTCAAGGATTTTGAGGGTGTTAAAGCTGATAGTGACATTAAAATGTAAACCCAAGATGGCGGCTGCGAAAATTTTCTAATTTTTCGTCATGGATGTCGTTTTCATGGTTTTTTTGAGTTTTAAAGCCGATATTGGCGTTAAAATGTAAATCCAAGATGGCGGCTGTGAAAATTTTCTTATTTTTCGTCATGGGTGTCGTTTTATTGGTTTTCGAGGATGTTAAAGCCGATAGTAACACTAAAATGTAAATTCAAGATGGCCGCTTCAAAAATTTTCAAATTTTTCGTCATGGGTGTCGTTTTCATGGTTTTCGAGGCTGTTAAAGCTGATAGTGACATTAAAATGTAAATCCAAGATGGCGGCTGCGAACATTTTCTCATTTTTCGTCATGGTCGTCGTTTTATTGGTTTTCGAGGGTGTTAAAGCCGATTGTGACACTTAAATGTAAATATAAGATGGTGGATGCAAATAGTTTTTAATTTTTCGTCATGGGTGTCGTTTTCATTGTTTGGGGGGTGTAGCTGATAGGAGAGATAGATATAGAGGAGCTCGTGGCTAATTAATAACAGCCGCACGGGTCGATCCGTCGGGTTAAGCTACGCTTGCCGAGGTTGGTCAGTGGATGGGTGACCATTTTTACATAGCGAGATTCCTCCGTGCCTCGGAAAGCACGTTAAGCCGTTGGTCCTGGCTGTCATTCGTAGATCTTTGACAGTCGTTACGGGTCGTCAGAAGCCCGAAAGTCTGACAACCAGTCTTACCAAGGGGTATCGTATTACCCAGTAACTGGGTTGTGAAGGTCAGATAGGCAGTCGCTCCACGTAAAATACTGGTATTCAGCTGCATCCGGTTAGACTGGAAGCCGACCCCAACATAGTTGGGAAAAGGCTAGGCAGATAGATAGCTGATAGTGACATTAAAATGTAAATTCAAGATGGCGACTGCAAAGAATTTCAAACTTTTTGTCATGGGTGCCGTTTTCATGGTTTCCGAGGGTTTAAAGCCGATAGTACATAATAACTGAGTTGAATTGATCACTATTAGATGACACTAAACTGACATTATATTAATTGACACTAAACTGACATTATATTCTGCTGCTGTATTAATTCGTCGTTGTAATCTAATTTTTATTATTATTTATAGACATGGGCATTATTGCTATTTTATAAAATCTATTGTATAATAAGGAGACGAGTGTGTGTAGCCACAATTGAATTGTAAGGAAATTAATCATAGGAGCGTTTTGGATGGTATGTCTGTTAGCTCGTAAGACCAATTGAAATAAATAAATAAATAATTAAATAAAATAAATAGTGGTGTTAAAATGTAAATTCAAGATGGTGGCTGCGAAATTTTTAAAATTTTTCGCATATTTAATTTATGTACCGTAGTGTACGTAGTGTAATGTAAATTAAAAAAAAAAATTGATGGGTATCGTTTTCATGGTTTGGGGGGGTATTAAAGCTGATGGTGACATTAAAATGTAAATCCAAGATGGCGGCTGCGAACATTTTTAATTTTTTCGCATATTCAATTTATGTACCGTAGTGTACGTATACTAATAATTTAAGAAGTGGGGCGCGTCCTTTCATAGTAGACAAGCTTTAACATAAAAAAATATTATACTGTATACATTTTTTAACGAAACTCAAGACACAGTTGTTTGTCACTATGTGGAGAAAAGATAGAAAATTATTATCCTGACGTTTGCTATGCCAGTTTGGCAACCTACTTTTTCTATAGATAGCATTCGATTATACTAGGCAATTTTAATCACTAGCATTTTCATAGCTTGTTCTACTAATGAATATGAACAACTTTCACTATTGGACCAACTCGTAAATCATGAAAAAATTTTGCTGTTTTATACATTTTGGTCAAAAAATATGCATCCTCTACAAGACAAAAAGTTTGGAAATGTTTGCAGCCACCATCTTGGATTCACATTTTAGTGTAACTGTCGGCTTTAATACCCTCGAAAACTAATAAATCGACACCCATGACGAAAAATTAGAAAATTTTCGCAGCCAACATCTTGGATTTACATTTTAATGACTCGGCTTTAACACCCTCGAAAAGCATGAAAACGATACCCATGACGAAAAATTTAAAAATGTTCGCAGCCGCCATCTTGGATTTACATTTTAATGTCTTTATCAGCTTTTAATACTCCCGAAAACCATGAAAACGACACCCATGACAAAAAATTAAAAAGTATTTGCATCCGCCATCTTGGATTTACATTTTAGCGTCACAATCGGCTTTAACACCCTCGAAAACCAATAAAACGACACCCATGACGAAAAATTAGAAAATGCTCGCAGCCGCCGTCTTGGATTCACATTTTAATGTCACTATCAGCTTTGACACCCCCGAAAACCATGAAAACGACACCCATGACGAAAAATTAGAAAATATTCGCATCCGCCATCTTGGATTTACATTTTAGTGTTACTATCGGCTTTAACACCCTCGAAAACCAATAAAACGACACCCATGACGAAAAATTAGAAAATTTTCGCAGACGCCATCTTGGATTTACATTTTAATGTCACTATCAGTTTTAACACCCTCGAAAACCAATAAAACGACACCCATGACGAAAAATTAGAAAATGCTCGCAGCCGCCGTCTTGGATTCACATTTTAATGTCACTATCAGCTTTAATACCCCCGAAAACCATGAAAACGACACCCATGACGAAAAATAAAAAAATATTTGCATCCGCCATCTTGGATTTACATTTTCAGCAGCTTTCACTAAGGGACCAACTCTGAAATCACAAAAAAATACGATGTTTGATTTGATACAAAAGTTCAATAACTACTCGACCAAAATGTATGAAACAACTGACTTATATTTCATGATTTATCTATATTTTTGATCCCATAGTAAAAGTTGCTCATGAGTAGAACACTCTATGAAAATTTAGTGATAAAAAAGTTACCCTTTCAAAAAATACTTAATTTATCAATTCCGGAATCGCGACATTTTGACAATCGATAAGTTAGCATTTACCTCAAACCTCATGATTTCATGAAATCGCTAGATTTGAGGTAAACTTATGGAGTTGTATTGCTGATTCTAATGATTATAATTCTGTAAAGCCATATTAGCTACGGCCGCGAATCATATTTTAATCAACATACAAGCTCACACTGACCTACAAATTGCAAAAAATCTAAGGAATTTTGAATTTCCCGGGCTACCCTGGTGCGTCAACCTTAAGTAAATTATACATTCGATTCTATAATCGGAAGTCAAAATTGGCCGATACCGGAATTCTGGGATTTTACAATCCAAAAGCCCACTCCATACTTAGCCAACACCTCAACTTTAGGTTAATAGGTATGCATCCGATTATCCGATCTCTATGATGACGCAAAGCGTGACCTAAAGATTTTATTTTTATCACTAATAGATATAACATATCGGTATGGTACTTACATAAATTATCTTCATCTGCGGTACACACCGCACACTGATCAAGATACAACCTGACACGGACCCGCAAATTGCAAAAAACCAAAAAAAAATTGAATTTCGCGGGCTACCACTGCGCATTTGTTGGTGTATATTGCTATATTTTTTTACGTAGTAGCAACATTGGGAAATGTGTATTGTAAATTACGTTTGTTATAATAATCTAAAGTAACCGTCATGAGAAGCTACAAATTTTGTAAACAAGTGTTCAGGAGTTCACAACATTTGGACCAACAAAAAAAATGAATTTGTTTAAGATTTAATAAATTATTAAGTAACAAATATTAATTAACATAATTATATTATTTAAGAATAATTATTCGTCAGATTCAGATGTTTCCATTTCTGTGTCAGAATCAGTGACATGTATCACGTACGCATTCGAAACTCGAATGACGCGTTTATTTCAAAATGGCGTCCCGATAGTTTACAATCCCTGCGACGGACGCGTTCCGGTACCAAGAAACATGAAACGATAGCGCTTTGCGTCGTTAAAATATGATCCGACTAAATTAAATAGGTTGTTACTTTCATATAACCCGTCTATATTTCATGTCGATTGAATATGGTCAATTTATTATTATCTCGCAGTATAAAATGTTTACTTAGTAAAAGATGTTTGTTTACATAATTTATAGCTTCTCGTGACGGGTACTTTATTTATGTATCCGACTGAAAGACTTGCATCATACGTAGTATCCCTAAGTAGTCTGTGCATCTATGGCTACGGCTATTGTCTAAGTGTGCGTCCATACTGCCGGCCTAGCGCGGGCGCGACGGCGGGCGCGAAATATCAAACATATGAAACCGCCGCTTGTGTCCATAGTGCAGTGACTAAGGGCGAGCGCGCATTGCGGTGCGTTTTTCTACCGCATAATCTGTGAAGTATGGAATGTCTTTGAAGTGCGCGCACTGCGGTCATGCGTTTTGTTACTGTAGGCCCCGCCCAGTGCGGCAGAACTACCGGAAACGCACCGCAGTGCGCGCTCGCTCTTAGGCGGGCGCCTAGCGCGGCGGGCTCGAGCGAGATAGCGCGCGTAGTTTTCAAACGTTCCTATCCGCGCGTTATGGGCATACTACGGGCCTAGTGAACAAGCGAGCTAATGCGCGGCTGGGCAGTGTTGCCAACTTAGTGCTTTCGGTAGTAATAGATCTGGTGCATTTTCTGTTAAATCAGTGCTTAAAAATAGATAGTTTAGAATATATTCTAGTATAGATATTATAGTCGCGTAAGTAACCGTAATTGGTAACGTCGAAATACGACACCTTACGGCCAAAGTCCTCTTTGAAGCAGGTTTGCAGATGTTGTGTTGGAACTCGCACCACGAATGACTTATATAGCCCGTGCGCGTTAACATGGCACCTGGCTCGAGTGAATTACGTTTAAAGAACTGAGTGCAAAAAAAAATTGAGTTTTGTTTTAGTTTTTTGAATATCAACATTTAATTTGCGCTGAGTAGTTTCTCTTAGCATATTATTTTACGATGCTTTATACGTGACAAAACATAGTGTTTAGACACAATTTTGTTTTCGAGCCAGGTGACATGTTTACGCGCACGGGTTTATAGTTGACGTCGTGGAGGGACTCCAATCTTCCAACCCTCAGAGTCCAGTTGGTCTTCACTTTCACATACTGCACGGCCTCCTCAACTGTCGTGGAGTGATGCAGACGTGAAATGTACAACTGCGTCGTAAGCACAGCAGGGCGCAGCAACATGTTGGGTCTACTCGGTGCAGTACCACACAGGTTACGAGAGCTGGGCTTCTTCTTCTTCTTTTCCACTTTTGTGAAGCCCTCCTCATCAATTCGGCTCATCCTTGGCAAGGAGCCTCGGACAGCTGTCTGGGCAGGTTGAGTACCCTCCTTCAGATTTACAAACGGATTATAACCTATTTGAATAAATACTTAGATAACCAGGCAAATCAAAACCCAATTTCTGAGCAGATCGTGCAATTTGGAATGAATAAATAAATGTACTAGTCAACTCATTAACGTGTCCGAGCGCACATCGTGTCATGTCACCAGTCAGCGACGAAGTTTCAAGGTACTATATAGGTACAGACGCCAGCACATCAAGCTAGTAAAATCGGACAAATTTCTTTAATAGATTTTCATCTTAATTGCTAAAGCATTAGGTTCAAGGTTGATTGGGAAAATTTGACAGTTTCGGGTGGCTTGACCTGCTGGCGTCTGTACGTTTGTTTATGAGATAGTTGTTTAATTATTATATGGAACTTAGCGGACAGGTATGGCTTAATTATTCCCATAACATGTATTTCAATAACATTTTGTATTGTTGTAAGTTTATAAGTCTTTTTTATAAGTTTGTATATTCTCTGGTCATTTTAGGTGATATAAAATATAAAATAAATTTCATTGGACATTTCACACAATGATGATATGATACCGGGACGTCGCGGTCATTGTTCCGTTGTTCAACGCGATGAATTGAGTGGCCACACTTGAACGGTCAACGTCAATGCTTATTGAATTGAATTCACACCCCTCGTCCATCGGCAATGTGAATGCCGTTGTCAAATTATCGCGTAGTGGTGGCTACACCTACGGTTATCGCCTTATAGCACTTCAACGCGATGATCAACGGCGATGTCCGTAAAGTGTAGCCCCGGCATTATGATGTAGTCAAACGTTGATACGGGCTATTTACTAAATAGGATTTGGCACTTTTACTAAATAGTATTTAGTAAAAGTGCCAAATCCTTGTCCATGGTTTGCCTTTGCAAGTTTGCAACACCTGAAATACGTCATAAACGCTTCAACAGCTCGCTCGTCACTGTGGCCACCGAACGCCGCCGCCATTGGCCGCCATCGCGCCCGCATTAGCCCCTAGTCACCGCGCGTTCACTGTGGACGCACACTAAATGGTGCGTCCACAGTGAACGCGCGGTGACTAGGGGCTAAGGCGGGCGCGATGGCGGCCAATGGCGGCGGCGTCCGCGTCCGGTGGCCACAGTGACGAGCGAGCTGTTGTAGCGTTTATGACGTATTTCAGGTGTTGCAAACTTGTTAAGGCAAACCATGGACAAGTATTTGGCACTTTTACTAAATAGCCCGTATCAACGTTTGACTACATCCTGATGCCGGGGCTACACTATACGGACATCGCCTTTGATCATCGCGTTGAAGGGCGATAACCGTAGGTGTAGCCGTGGTGGCTGCACCTACGGTTACGCGATAATTTGACAACGGCATTCACATTGCCGATGGACGAGGGGTGTGAATTCAATAAGCATTGACGTTGTCCGTTCAAGTGTGGCCACTCAATTCATCGCGTTGAACAACGGAACAATTACCGCGATGTCCCGGCATCATATCACCTAAAATGACCAGAGAAGATACAAACTTACAAACTTACAACAATACAAATTATTGAAGTACATGTTATGGGAATAATAAAGCCATACCTGTCCGCTAAGTTCCATATAACAATTAAACAATTATCTCATAAACAAACGTACAGACGCCAGCAGGTCAAGCCACCCGAAACTGTAAAATTTCCCCAATCAACCTTGAACCTAATGCTTTAACAATAAAGATGAAAATCTATTAAAGAAATTTGACAGATTTTACTAGCTTGATGTGCTGGCGTCTGTACCCATATAGTGCCTTGAAACTTCGTCGCTGACTGGCGACATGACACGATGTGCGCTCGGAATGCTCTAAGACTCGGACACGTTAACGAGTTGACTATGTTAGGTTCATTTATCTGTATTTTTTAAAATCGACTACACTGACATTATCGATAATTGACAACGATTATTTATGTGGGAACACTAAGCGGTCACGGTGGGGAGGTAGTCTACAAAAAGGCGATCGGGCGATCGACTCGGGGCTTTTTGGGTTCGGCGATGAGCTACGAGGGTGAAGTAAAATTACTGTGTCAAAGATGATTATAGATATAATTATTTCAGTAGATTCATTGTAATATATTTTAAAAGGGTTGGATTGAAGTAAACATAAATTACTAACACATCATTCAAGGAGTTTTATTATAACTAGTACATTTATTTATTAATTCCAAATTGCACGATCTGATCAGCTGTACATTTCACGTCTGCATCACTCCACGACAGTTGAGGAGGCCGTGCAGTATGTGAAAGTAGAGACCAACTGGATCCTGAGGGTCGGAAGATTGGAGTCCCGCCACGATGTCAACTATAAACCCGTGCGCGTAAACATGGCACCTGGCTCGAAAACAAAATTGTGTCTAAACACTATGTTTTGTCACGTTTAAAGCATCGTAAAGTAATATGTTATGAGAGGATCCACTGTACTATCACACCCGCGCGTCTGAAACTTCACATTGGTGAATCATTTGGGTTAAGTTAGAATAGTGACCATTACCTCTATTGCTGGTGAATCATTTGGGTTAGGTTAGAACAGTGACCCTTAACGCACGAAGGTGAGCGAGCGAAGCGAGTGGTGCCGCGGTAGCGGCCGCCGAGCGCCATATGCCCTCTATTTGGCTAAGCTTTCCATTGCCGGCCGTCGAGTTGGGGGTTGATATTTTTTTTACAGAAAGGTTAAATTATTGTAAGAACACACGTAAAGTCTCAACATGCGGAGACGCGTACTTTTTGAGAAAAAAAAATGTTGAAAATAAATATTTTTGCAGTATTTATATCAATTCTATTATTACTTTATAGGAGAAACTGATTGCAATCTGGACTTTAGGGCACCCCGACTCGGATAGGTTAGGTTAGAAGGGGATGGCGGGGCTCCACTGTACTATCACACCCGCGCGTCCGAAACTTCGCATTGGTGAATCATTTGGGTTAGGTTAGAATAGTGACCATTACCTCTATGGCTGGTGAATCATTTGGGTTAGGTTAGGTTAGGTTAGAACAGTGACCCTTAACGCGCGACGGCGAGCGAGCGTAGCGAGCGGTGCCGCGGCAGCGGCCGCAGTGCGCCATATCCCCTCTGAAACTCGAAAAGGGGAGGGAGCTCCGCAACTTTTCCCTATAAGGGGGTGTAGTACCCAGCCCCCCCTCCCCCCACCCCCCTCCCCACCCTTAATTCGACGGACGTCAATGGAAAGTCGTACCATAATACTTAGTGTATGGGTATTATAAAGGGTTTATTTCACCCAAAAAAAATAGCTAGTATATTAAATCGCCGGGTGCATTTGTAAAGTGGTTCCGAAACTACTCAGCGCAAATTAAATGTTGATATTCAAAAAACTGTTATTGACCTTATTTTTGTGTGTCGTATTTTATCTATTTTTTTTATCTTGAGCATGCTTCGCTCCAGTCCTCGCTGGCAGGTGGTGATTTTGTGCTTGGCTTTGGCCGTAAATTTCCACGTCTGACATCCGTATGTCAAACACGGTAACAGGCTAGAGTTAATGATCTTAGTTTTTATGCTTATTGGCATGTTACTTTTAAAAATTTCTTTTAGACTCCAGTATTTATTCCACGTTTGCTGTACTCTTCTTTCTATTTCTATATCGTTATTTTGTCTATCAAAACTGAGTGTTTTTCCCAGGTACATGTATTTATCTGTGTATTCTAATGGATTTCCGTTAGCAGCTCTTATTGGTACTTTACGACTATTCGTCATTACCATAGTCTTGTGAGGTTGATTTCTAGTCCTACTTTTGCACTAGTCACTTGTAGGGATTCAATCATGAGCTGCAGCTGTGAACTTGTCTCAGATAGTAACACTAAATCGTCTGCGAATCTCAGATGACTTAAAAAGGCGCCTTGTATATAAATGCCTAGTTTTCTCCAGTCCATCTTGTTGAAGATGGCTTCAAGGACAGCTATAAATATTTTTGGGGATAGAGGATCGCCCTGTCTTACACCCCTCTTTATGGGGAAGGTTGGGCCCCGGGTTTCTAATTTTATTCTACCCATATTGTTATTATATATGCTTCTGATGACCTCTATGTATCTTTCGTCGACTCCTTGTTCTTTCAAGCTTTCCCAGATGCTTGTATGTGTTATCGTGTCAAAAGCCTTTTTGTAATCAATAAATCCGAGATATAGGGGTCTCTGCTGTTCTTGATATTTCTCTATAATTAGCTCCAGGGTGTGAATATGGTCTACTGTAGAGAAACCCTTCCTGAAACCTGCCTGTTCAATTGTTGGTTGTCTATCTTCAATTACAGGGCTGATTCTTGCGTTTATAATGGCGGAGAACAGCTTGTATAGACTCGGTAGTAAGCTTATCGGTCTATAGTTCCCTATGTCTTTTGGGTCGCCTTTCTTATAAATTAGAATGATATTAGATTCGGACCATTGAGCAGGTGTTTCAGATTTTTGTAATATCATGTTGAATAGTTCAGCTAATGGTGTGGCCAAGATTGTATGTGCTGTCTTCAATGCTTCGTTTGTTATATTATCTGATCCGGGGGATTTTTCTAGTTTTAATCTTTTTAGTGCCTCAGGTCAATAACAAAAGCCACAAATGCCTTGAGCTATGCAAAAAAGCTGAAATGGAAATGGGCAGGTCATGTAGCGAGACTTAGAGACCAGAGATGGACCGTAAAAGCAACACTGTGGAGAGGGCCACAAGGAAAAAGATACAGAGGAAGACCACTGACACGTTGGGAAGACGAGATCAGCAGAACCGCGGGCTCAAACTGGAGCCAAATAGCACAAGACCGGGACAAATGGGCATCTTTGGAGGAGGCCTTCACCCAAACTGGGGTTCTTGCGGAAGAAGAGAAATAAATTTTTATAAAAAAAAAAAAAAAAAAAAAAGTAGGTAACAAAATTAATTAAATTAAATGTAAGTCAAGCTATTATTTTATAACATAATTATGTACGTACCTAATAGTAAAATGAAAATAGTGTTTAATGCAGGAAATAAAAGGCTTTTTTATTTTTTATTTTATTTTTTATTTATTTATTCAAAAAACTAAAATAAAACTCAATTTTTTTTTGCACTCAGTTCTTTAAACGTAATTCACTCGAGCCAGGTGCCACGTTAACGCGCACGGGCTATATAAGTCATTCGTGGTGCGAGTTCCAACACAACATCTGCAAACCTGCTTCATAGAGGACTTTTGGCCGAAAGGTTTCGACGATTCCGATAACGGTTACGCGACTATAATATATATACTATAGTATCTATTTAAGCACTGATTTAACAGAAAATGCACCAGATCTATTACATCGAAAGCACTAAGTTGGCAACACTGCCCAGCCGCGCACTAGCTCGCTTGCTCACGTGGCCCGTAGTATGGGCATAACGCGCGGATAGGAACGTTTGAAAACTACGCGCGCTATCTCGCTCGAGCCCGTCGCGCTAGGCGCCCGCCAGTCACTGCACTATGGTATGGACACAAGCGGTGGTTTCATACTCAGAACAATAACAAAGCATAGAAGGAAGGCTAAAAACAGAATTCTGTAACTACCTTTATTCCCGTTCTATTATTAGGTACGATAAAGGATGTGGGAAAGAGATAAATGTTTTACTCTTTGTTTTACTTTCTTGGAGGTTTCATATGCGCTAGGCCGGCAGTATGGACGCACACTAACACTAGACCTGTGCTAAGATCGGAACGCGAATTATTGATGTGAGCGCTGTGAATTTTTCTGGCCTAATTCGGAATGCAGCCTATAAGTGTCAACTGTCAAAGAGAAAGAGATGAAGGAGGGAGAAAAAGTATTGTGTTTGTCGTAGATTGCAAAATCTGAAGAGTTGATTTTTATCCTATTTGTTAAAGAAAAAAAAATCGGTGTAAATCTAATTGAAATTAGCAAAATGTTTTTGAAACCTAGACAGGTTTTTAGATTTGGATATTATAATTATTGCCGACTAAGCATCCTTTATGGAACGCAAAAGGCAGTAGTAACAACTGTTTCAACAGAAGGAATAACAATAAGTGACAATTGCGTACAAAAATTAAAACAGTTATGTGGCGATGATGATAATTTCCTGAGAGTGTGTGTAGAAAGTGGTGGGTGCTCTGGATTCCAGTATAAATTTGATTTGGATACCAAAGTAGCTGATGATGACAGGTATGTACATCTTTTACAAGTATGTTCAATATAGATACATTAGGTAACCATAACTGCATAATCTAATCATACTTAATTATTTATTTATTAATAGTGAAAAGCTACCAATCAATAGTCTAGTAATAGTATAGTATATAAATGTAGTATAATAATAGTATAGTAACTATTTGCTCGGTTTTGTAGGTCAAAATAGAATCTGTAAGTCAATTCTCTGACAAATTTTTTCTACTATATTTAAAAGTCGTCATCTCCCTAGAGTGCCTAGCCTTTCCACAAATATCTTGGGATCGGCTTCCAGTTTAATAGGGATAGGATGGAGCTAAATACACAGGGTATTTAAATAACATTGGTCAGACTCAGTCCCGCATATAAGGCCTCATGACAGGCCTTACAAGTGGATCTGTAAATAGAGAGATGTTATCCAATTGCTATTGTGAAATAAAATGAATATTGATGATGTTCCTATTTACTTTTATTTTTCAGAATATTTGAAAAAGACGGTGTAAAAGTGGTTATTGATGAGACCTCCTTGGATTACATCAAAGGTTCTACTGTGGACTATCAGACTGAGCTAATTAGATCTGCATTTAGGATAATGCAAAATCCTAATGCTGAATTAGGGTGTTCATGTGGTGCTAGCTTTTCAATAAAAATTGATTAGAGATTTGCTATCCCAGTACCCCAGTATGTTCCGATGGGAAAATTTCTGAACTCCATGTGGGAGAAGCTGCAGCAAAAGTTAGTATGTGAATAAATGGTAGTTAACACAAAATAATATTTCATTATTGATACTGCAATACCGCGTAACTAATGAGATAATACCAGGGAAAAAAAGTATCAAATTTTGTTTAGACACGTATTTGATAAGTACAGCAGAAGTTATTTAGTTTTTTAGTTCTGTAAAATTTGCCACATCTAAGTTACGCAGTCTGTTCTTAGTTATGCGGTATTGCAGTATCAGAGAAGATTTAATATCATCGGCAGGCTATCTGTAGTAGTCCACCTTTGGTCATGGGCCTCTCAAGTTGCACACCATTGCTCTTCTCACTATCGAAAGTAACATATTGATGGGTTATGTTAGAATGAATAGAGGAAATGCTTAAGATTTGCCATAGTTTGTACTTTGTACTTATCTAAACAATTTTAGTGCCTTATATTTCCTTTTGAAAATGAATTCAGTTTTAATGTAGACTTACAACAGTAAGACATGTTTTACTTACTAGGTATATGCAAATTCATGAAATTTCATAATTTATACTTGTTTTTGTAATCAAAAATCAACAAACAGTACTTATTGTATTTAAATATCTTTTATATTTTTCAACCTTGTTCAACTTATTTACAGCTTTCATTTGCAATAGTAAATGTCTGTTTAGACTATATTTGTAATTTATTTACCTAGGTACTGGTTTATGACAGTTTGCAAAGGCTATGATTTTAAGAAGAGTTGTCTAGTCTCCCTGTGGTTGGTTACATAATTGTTATTTATTTGTGTTATTTTGTAATAGTAGAATAAGTAGAATGTTTTAGTAATGTGGACATCCCTTAAGGTTGAATAATTTTTAATGTTTTATTGATTTGAGTTCTGTATGGTCAGCAAAAAAAGTCAATTAAATACTTAACACTTCAGTTTTTAAACTTAAACTTACTGACCAAAATATTACAAAAACATCTAAATTGGTATCAAATTTAAGGATTAGTAACTCGTAACTATTACGTAGACACGGCTACACATCAAGCTATACATTTCCAGTTTACACAGAACTCTCATTGTAACGAAATCCTACAATGCAAGATCAACTTATACTGGAAATGTATAGCTTGATCTGTAGCCGTGCATACATGAAATGCTGAAAACCTATGATGTATCAAAATTAATCGACATTTGTTGCTGACTTACCTACTAAACTCTCATAGTTTTCTGTGCTAATAGAAGCTTAAGAATTATAGATTAATTTAGTTTGTCTGTGATAATAATAAATAACAATGTTAAGGGGAATGTTATAAAATAGTATACCTACCACTTGTATTGTTACAGCAAATTTTAATGTCCTAATAAATATAATGCAAAAGTAATTTTATAATTTTATTTATTTTGCGGAATGGTAATTAATTTCTATCTGCCTTTGCGTTTACTTCACAGTTTTTACCCGACAAGGGGTACCTATTTTATATTTGACAATTGGGATTTTATTTTCTTTATTTTGCGGCAGTTGATGCAAAGGGAATAAAGGCGAGGAAGAAATCATAATGCTCAGCGTAAAGGGAACATAACCCTGCTGCCCCTGCTGGGGGACTCCAAAACTCAAGAAGTAAGTAGTAGGTACCTACTTACCTACTTTTTAATGAAATCCCAAACAAGACAGTATGTTCAGTAGGTAAGTAAAAGGCAGTTTGTAGTTTGGCAGGGGAAATAATATGCTGAATATCAACTGGCGCAAATTTTTTTTCTTACTTGTTTCTGTATTAAAAAATCTTACACAGAAACATCTAGGAAGGGATTTAGTCATGTAGGTACATCAAAAGGTTTTAATTAAGTTGTCATAGAGCTACATCCAAGACTAATTTAGAACTTAAA
This sequence comes from Cosmia trapezina, assembly GCA_905163495.3. Classification (NCBI taxonomy): domain Eukaryota; kingdom Metazoa; phylum Arthropoda; class Insecta; order Lepidoptera; family Noctuidae; genus Cosmia; species Cosmia trapezina. The sequence goes on from LR991038.1 coordinate 14,935,376, forward strand.
AGCTGCCTTGCAAGGTTATATTAACGTTAAATAAAGGATATGAAGGTTTTATTTGGGTTCTGTGTAAATACTTCGAAAGGTTCTGGATTTGAGCTATAGGTTTTGCTGTAGCTCTCAGAAAGGTTCTAAAACGTGGGCCCTTATAACACTCAGGAGGTTAATATAAGATTAATAAGTATAACATTATTGATAGGTACTACTAAGACTTGCCTACTAGCAGATTTCCATATAAAGGTTCTAGAACCTTTTCAGAACCTTTCTAAAACCTAAAATGTTACTTGGATACGCTATCATTGAAATAACTACCTACATAAGTACTATGTGCGAAAGAGAATCATTGACATTCTTATTTTTCCGAATTCTTATTTTTACTTAGGTATGTAAGTAACCTAATTATTTACTTACCTATTCCGAATTTTTCATATTCATTTATTTACACTTTCTCATTATTACGTGTTCCATTTCAGTCCACATTCTGTATTTCCCTTAAATATACCGTGTGCGTACTCCCAGCGGAAAAGTGTCGAATTTCATGACTTCAGTTCAGCAGATTTTCAGTGTATGGCGTCGTGTAAATGTGTATGATAATTTTAAATTTGTGCGTCCAGCCAATTTTGAGATATTTGCGAAAAACACATTCCGCTAGGGGAACGTTCTTCCAGCGGAATTTTTTTTTCAAAACGGACACTCGAGAAAAATAAATATACCTACCTACCAACAATTAGTGGCTAATGAGAGGTAAATGTGTGTGCTTAAATGGAATTTGTGTGTCGTAAGACTCCGAAGATATTCAAGATGCCGCTGGGGGAACATTTGGCTGTTGGCTGGATATCCTAAACGATAAGACGCACACATAGACTTATAAAAAAAGATGGACTCCGCGCCACGCATATCGAAAGTGAAGCACCGTACCGATCTATGTGTGCATGATTTGAGTACCGGCAAAGACGCCGTCGCTCGTGTCACGTAATGGCGGCCGGCCGGCATACTATGATGTAAATGTGTGCGCGAGGCGTGTTTGTACAATCGGTCCGGCATACTTAGTGTGCTTCACTTTCGATATGCGTGGCGCGGAGTCCATCTTTTTTATAAGTCTATGGACGCACAGTTATTATTTTTTTTTCACATGCTGCTATCAATTTGTGTGTAACGATTGTGCAAAAATAATTCGAAGAACAATTACCGTTCGGAACTTCGGAAGAAAAAAAAGTACTATTCGCGAAATAAGGTCTTTAGGTTCTTGTACTTCGAATTGAATTCCTAGAGACTATCTTCTAACTTTAATATGTGCTCTATAGCTGCGTACATTGTTTTGCCAAGTTTCATTTGTATAGGTACCTACTAGCGTTGCCGGAGAGTAATATTCCGAATAGAGATGGGTCGAGGGCAAAAACAAATATGGACAAAATGGGCATAAACTTGGCATATTGGGCATAAATGAGTTTACGCCCAAATAAATGCCCGATCACTGGGCATAAAAACGAATAACTTTGTTTTGTAAAAATAAAGCAGGAACTTAAGGTTGATGCGCCAGGGTAGCCCGCGAAATTCAAAATTTCTTACGTTTTTTGCAATTTGTAGGTCAGTGTGAGCTTGTATGTTGATTAAAATATGATTCGCGGCCGTAGCAAATATGGCTTTACAGGATTATAATCATTAGAATCAGCAATACAACTCCATAAGTTAGCATTTACCTCAAATCTAGCGATTTCATGAAATCATGAGGTTTGAGGTAAATGCTAACTTATGGAGTTGTATTGCTGATTCTGATGATTATAATTCTGTAAAGCTATATTAGCTACGGCCGCGAATCATATTTTAATCAACATACAAGCTCACATTGACCTACAAATTGCAAAAAACGTAAGAAATTTTGAATTTCCCGGGCTACCCTGGCGCTTTCGCCTTAACTTAAAATTAAACTTAATGTCAGTAGGTATTTTGTAAATTAAAGTTTTAATGAAATATTCAGTCATAGGATAATCACAGTTGAAAATTCGAATACGTAATTATAGGAAATATAATTTAAACTCTCGTAAAATGAAAAATGAAGTGAAGTTTTGTAATTGGCTTTGATACTACAATAATCATAAGTAATATAGTATGTATGTTCGTAAGCTGTAAGACTTCCGAATAAAATAAAATAAATGTTTGTCAATTTTTACCATCATCGTGGTCCTAATTATAATTTTGCCTTGATTTTGATGTCTATTACGTAAACTAATAATAGGTAATGAAATCGCTCAATACAATGTAGATAGCTTCAGTCCTTGGATACTTTTAGATGGATCATTATTTTCCTTTAAGGTTGATGCGCCACGGTAGCCCGCGAAATTCAAAATTTCTTACGTTTTTTGCAATTTGTATGTCAGTGTGAGCTTGTATGTTGATTAAAATATGATTCGTGGCCGTAGCTAATATGGTTTTACAGAATTATAATCATTAGAATCAGCAATACAACTCCATAAGTTAGCATTTACCTCAAATCTAGCGATTTCATGAAATCATGAGGTTTGAGGTAAATGCTAAATTATGGAGTTGTATTGCTGATTCTAATGATTATAATTCTGTAAAACCATATTAGCTACGGCCACGAATCATATTTTAATCAACATACAAGCTCACACTGACCTACAAATTGCAAAAAACGTAAGAAATTTTGAATTTCGCGGGCTTCCCTGGCGCTTTCGCCTTAAGGCGCAGATTTCCTGAAATGATCAAAAAGGTGTTTTTTTAAAGCTGTGTAGTCTGTCAAGCGAGTCGTGTCCCATGAAAAAGGCGGCAAATTCAAAAATCTTACACGTGTCCACACTGATATAGTACGCTGAAAACATGTTTGATACTTGAATTTTTGTAGATAAAAAAAATTCTTTGGGATAAATTAAAAAAGTGCATTTCAATGTAGGTATATATACAGGATTATTGGTAAAACACGAGCAACCTCTTAAGGGGTCATTGTACTCATCATTATGAACAACTTTTACTATCGGACCAAACCTGAAACCGCGAAATAAAAATCAGCGGCTCCCTACATTTTGACGAGTTTGATGTAGATAAATGTACTAAACAGCTGATTTTTTTTAGTAAAAGTTGTTCATAATGATGAGTACAATGACCCCTTAAGAGGTTGCTGGTGTTTTACCAATAACACTGTATAATAGTCACAATTAGAACTAAAATCAGAATCTAGAAATTCAATGCCTTCATAAGAGAAATCACTGAAGGGTTCCAACTCCGTGTCGGTTATCATGTCCCTACTTTATATTTGTTTTCTACATTAATAGTGTGATCTGTGCATTTTCCATTAAATATATTTTTTTTCCATTCTTCTTAATATGTCCATTAATACAAATTAGATAATTGAGCTAAAAGTATCAAAATGCTGTAGCTTAGTAGAACACAAGTTGTGACAATCCGTTTGACAGATAATAGTATTGCCACTATAAGAAATCAGCAAAATGGTCGTGGACACGACTCGCTTGACGGACTCTATCTCATAAACCGTAAATAATTTTGACATGTAAAAAAAATATGATATTTTCAAGTCCTTTTCGCATACAGTGATAGAAGCCAAAACATAATTAAACATACTTTAATGCACCAAAAAAATCTTTAAACATACCTCCTAATAATCTTTAAAAGCTGTTTATCCCTTCATTAGCAATAATAATTATAATTAAAAATATACCATGAAATGTCAAATTCCAAACTGCATCCAGCGATGGATTACTTTTTATTAAATAGTTAATTTCTAATTTTATACGATTTTATTTGCACTTTTACGACATAATTCCGGTGCGCGTGAGAATCTTCTATCTCGTGCGTCAAACGAGACAGCCATAAAGCCATTTCACTTACACACCGAGCTAAACCAAGCTTGGAACCAGGGCCTTAAATTCCAATTGTATGCCAAAGATGTGATTTGAGCTGCTCTTTCTGTAGTAAGGCGATTTCGTTTACACTGTGAATGAAACGCTCGCTTAAGGTGATTGCGCTGTGTAGCCCGCGAAATTCGTTTTTTTTTTTTGGTTTTTTGCGATTTGCAGGTCCGTGTCAGGTTGTAGGTATCTTGATCAAAGTATGATACGCGGAAATAAAACATAATGTATTTATATAATTTTAACCATTAAAATCATCAATACATCTCTCTAAGTTAGATTTCGTGCAGTGCAGAGTCGTCAAACGAACGAAATCTAACGACTCATACATTGATCAAGATACAACCTGACACGGACCTGCAAAATTGCAAAAAACCCAAAAAAAAATTGAATTTCGCGGGCTACCACTGCGCATCATCCCTAACAGGTAAAGCTACTCTTAACCTTATTATATCAATTTCTGGTTTATTGCAATATATTAGCTATAATCCAATATGTTTTTGTGAATTTACCTTTTCCGCACACTCAAATATAGCTATTTGAATGAAAAATTTAATTAAAGTTCTGTTAAAGTTTTTGCCCAGTCAAAAGGCATTTATTGGGCGTTTATGGGCATTTATACGGCGTTTATTCAAAGCGCCCAATATGCCAGGGCATTAACCCATCTCTAATTCCGAAGTATTCCCTTCGGAAGTATTCGGAAGTATTCGCCAGTTTTGAGTAGTATTCGCAAGTATTCCCCGAGCTAAGTACATGTGCGGTCACGCAAGTTTATCTATTAAAGTTTGACTATTGACCGCTAGATGGCGTTAATTAACGCCATCTGGCGGTCAATAGTCAAACTAACATTACGTCGTGTGTGTGTCGTGTGTGTTGTTGTCGTACGAGTATGTTGCGTTCATTCATGACTCCGAGTAATATTCGATTTGAAAACTTCGCAATACTTCCGAATATTTCTTTACATGTACTTAGATAAGTACTTACGTAATAAGTTTTTGTATGCGGTTTAGGTGTGAAAGTGGTAGAGAGGTAAATACATAGGTAGATTACTGAGTTTATAAAATAGTTTAAAGTAAGTATCAAGAAAGAAGTCAAGGTTTGACTTCAAGTGCAAAAACACACCGTTTTCGAGATATAAAATACAGTAAATTTTTTTTCTTTTGCTTATATCTCGAAAACGGTGTGTCCTATCGCAAAAATAATGAAAATTTGGCCCCCCTTTATAAAACCCATAAACCCCTAAACCTCTACATGTAGGTACCAAAAAAAAACCATAAAGAACACGTTGCAGCTGCCCCCTCCTAGCGCCCCTCCATGTACAAGAGAATCGGCACTAATATCCGCACAAAATAGACATTTTAAACTCAACCATACAAAAATAAAACAATAATTACCGAGTCACTGGTAGATAACTACTTACAGGGAATTATTCCCACTAGTAGATAACTACTTACGCGGAAATATTCGCGCTAGTACGTAGGCATCGAATAATACTCGTTGATTTTATGAATGAACGGGCTCGAGCTTCCTAAATCACGTGTGCAACTGCAAGTGAACGCCGGCTCGCTGCTGGCACCGCGCGCCGACCAACTTCGGGTACTTATTGGATTATCTTTTAAATGCGACTATTGACCGCTAGATGGGGGCGCAGTTCTCATTGCAAATTACATATATTATGTCCCGCATTGGTGATAGTGCATTCATTAATACCCACGAATCAATCTTCCACCATTCATAAGCTAATCAGCAAACCTTGGTCACTGCAGCAGCAGAAAGCGTCGCATTAACACGACTAATCACGCTGGTTAATGCTACGCTTCTGTGGCGCCATCTTGCGGATTCTTGCGATAACAATAGAATAGTCGGCGCACTGCATTTTTGCCCTTGAACCCCCACTTATCCGGCACTGGATTCGCCATAAAAACGTGTACAGGAGCGCTAATACTTCGTTGACTCATGAATGAATGGCTGCGAAGCTCGGTGGTGTGCCACTTTACTATCAAGCCAATGCCAGGCGAGCGCTGGCGTCGCCGAGCGACTAACGAGAGCAGGTGTTCATTTACAATTCTACCATTGCCCGCTAGATGGCGTTAATTCAAGTAACGGCACGGCGTAATATATTCGGCGAGTCGAGTCTCATCAAGCGACCTACGCAAGTACGCATACATTCGTAACTAGGTACCTACTGGCAATAATTTCATTCTTAATAGATAATAAAAAGTAGATTACCTACTACATTCTTACTAGTAGTATTCCTTCAAATCGAAGTATTCCTTTGAATATTTCGCAATTATTCCGAATACTTGCGAAAACTTGCGAAGTTTTGCAACGCTAGTACCTACTGTAAGTAATCCACGCAAGGAACGGCCCAGGGTTCAATTATAGGTCCGACAGAATACTTACTTTATGTTAATGATATGAACAATACTATTCATTCAGGTTTTGTATACCAATTCGCAGACGACACGTGTATATTGGTCTCTAATAAAAACATACATGACGCTGAGGCATCCCTTCAACGTAACTTCGATCAAATGTGTAAATGGGCTCATGACGTAGGATTAGTAATAAATGCAACAAAAACAAAAATAGTTCACATACATTCATCACACAACAAATGCTCCACTATACCTAAAATTATAGCACATGATCACACTTGCCTACATAACTCGCCAAAGACTTGCGAATATCCGTTATTAGAAGTAGTCGATAAGCACATGTATATTGGTTTAGTGGTTGATAGCCGTTTCTGTTGGGGACCGCACAAATATTACGTTTGCAACAAACGAGATCTATTCTAGGTAAGCTTAGCATACTTAAATATAAATTGCCTTACAAAACGCTTAGAATGTTATATAGGTATGGCCTTAGCAGAATCAGTTATCAACTATGGACTCAGCAGCTATGGGAGAACTTATCATACATACCTGACAGATATCTATAAGCTACAACTAAGAATGTTAAAAGTAATTACGCCAAAACATAAACAAGAAATTCAAAAATAGTGATAACGACCTCTTTAAATATTGTAATGTTATGAATGTGTTCAATAAAGTGGAATTTTCCACTGGTAAATATACAAATACAATAGGTACCTACTTAATTTAATACTTTTGACAATAAAAATTAAACTGCAATTCTTTGTTTCATTTTCTCTAAATATTGTGTACGCACTTGTACCAAAAGTAGCTTTACAATACTACCAATTTTGGAAGGTTAGCACTTTATACTTCGCGTCCGCTTTTTTATAGCTTTTCAAACTTGGTTGGTTTATCACGTGTGCGTCTATCTGACAGGCCCCAACGAGATTCATCAACAGGTGATAGCTTGTCTTATAGACATTATTTTGTACCTAAAGAAAATAAATAATATATATTTTGTACCTCGTCAGTTTTTGATTAAATGACGTTTTTATGAAGTGTCTTGCTAGCGGGCCCTTTATGGTTATTTTTATTGTTATTATACTTTCAGATCGCACAATAGTGTTAGGAGCTTGATACTATTATTGTACCTTACAAATCCAAAATCTCGACTTTCTGTGAGCTACACTTCAGAAGATATTCGTTATTTAAACAAGCGTCCAGCCAGCGGGCCCCTTTTTAAATACTACTATTTTATATCATACAATTGTGTTAGGAGCTTGATGCTATTATGTACCTTACAAATCCAAAATTTCGACTTTCTGTGAGCTATACTCCAGAAGATATTCGTTATTTAAACAAGCGTCCAGCCAGCGGGCCCCTTTTTAAATACAACTATTTTATATCATACCTACAATAGTGATAGGAGCTTGATACTATTATGTAGGTACCTTACAAATCCAAAATTTCGACTTTCTGCGAGCTATACTTTAGAAGATATTCGTTAATTAATTGTGATTTTTTATTTGCTTTAGCTCGTCAGTTATTATTATGTTACAGTATCTGTTCGACCGGGCTCTGCTCGGGTGAAAATAAAGAAAACGATTTTTTTTTTTTTTCCAAGTATGAGACCTAGCTAGATCAATATTTTGCACCCGTAAACCCCTATATTGCAAGTTTCATCGAAATCGTTAGAGCCGTTTTCGTGAACGTGAGTACAAATATTACTCGTTTAATAGTATAGGGATGTTGTATAAGGTTTTTGATGTTCTTTAAATTTCTAAGTTCTAAATTGACATTTGGTACGCGTTGTCTGAAATTTTAAAATTATTTAAAATTACTGTCGACATGTTTAGACATCTTTTGTTCCTAACAATTAAAACAGATTAAAGATTATAATTACTATTACATTTTCTCTTTTAATTTACATCGTCTTCATTAGCGTCGTAGTTAACTCTCTTACTCTTTTTCTTAATCCCAGTTTTGGTGTGCCCTATTGGATTATGAACGTAGGTATAATGTTTGACCGCAGGAGACGCCCTGGGCGGCGGGAATCGCGGGGCGATTTCCGGCCACCGTAGGCGCGGGCCTGCGGACGGTGAGCAGCGGGTAGCTCGCCGTCCGGTAAGGACCAGGCCCGAGTCGACGGCGCGTTGTGTTCCACGCGCGCCTCAAAGAGATGTCAGCAAGTGATGGGATCCAATAGGGCCGACGCCGCTGGCGTCGCGGGTTGTTTGAAGAAGATACCGCGGCCCTGGCATAGGCAACTGAAGGAAAACGGGTGGGTTTTAGTCAGTAAAAGTCTGACGCGCCCTTCCGCTCCACCCAGAGCGGGAGAAGTTATTTGATGATTTCCCACCCTCAAAAAAAAAAAAAAAAAGGTATAATGTTTGAAATGGGGTTTGCTAGCTAGACGATCGTTTCAATAACGAATATCTTCTGAAGTACGAGAAAGAAAAAAAGCGAGAAAGTCGAAATTTTGGATTTGTAAGGTACATAATAGTATCAAGCTCCTAACACTACTGTATGATATAAAATAGTTGTATTTAAAAAGGGGCCCGCTGGCTGGACGCTTGTTTAAATAACGAATATCTTCTGAAGCTCACAGAAAGTCGAAATTTTGGATTTGTAAGGTACATAATAACAATAAAATTAACCATAAGGGGCCCGCTAGCAAGACACTTCATAAAAACGTCATTTAATCAAAAACTGTCGAGGTACAAAATATATCTTATTTATTTTCTTTAGGTACAAAATAATGTCTTTATGAAAAGCTATCTCCCGTTGATGAATCTCGTTGGGGCCTGTCAGATAGACGCACACGTTTATCACTGTTTCATTTCATGTTCGGTATTTTAATTATATATCTATATTATCAAGTGTATTGGGCTAAAATTTTACAGGTGGATAGTTGAACGAATACACTAATTATCGGAATACCTTTTAATTTGCCAACCTATAAAGAACTCGTCCAATCCAATGGCGAAAACTTTCGTGGCTTTTTTCATGGTATTTTTTTTAATAATTCATTAATTACTTACAGTATACAAATGAAACTTGGCAAAACAATGCACGCAGCTATAGAGCACATATTAAAGTTAGAAGATAGTTTCTAGGAATTCAATTCGAAGTACAAGAACTTATAGACCTTATTTCACGAACACTTTTTTTTTCTTCCGAACGGTAATTGTTCTTCGAATTATTTTTGCACAATCGTTACACACAAATTGATAGCAACATGTGTAAAAAAAATCATAACTGTGCGTCTAATCGTTTAGGATATCCAGCCACCAGTCAAACGTTCCCCCAGCGGCATCTTGAATATCTTCGGAGTCTTACGACACACAAATTCCATTTAAGCACCCACATTTACCTCTCATTATACACTAACTGTTGGTATATTTATTTTTCTCGTGTGTCCGTTTTGAAAAAAAAATCCGCTGGAGGAACGTTCCCCTAGCGGAATGTGTTTTTCGCAAATATCTCAAAAATGGCTGGACGGACAAATTTAAAATTATCATACACATTTACACGACGCCATACACTGAAAATCTGCTGAACTGAAGTCATGAAATTCGACACTTTTCCGCTGGGAGTACGCACACTTATACAGGGTGTAAGGGACAGCCCTCCGCAAACTAACAGGGTGCATTCAGCTCCTCATTCTGAATCATATTCCACCGGAAATTTTCTCAGGAAAATTTTCATTTTTTCAAATTTTTTTTCAGTTACATTTTCATTATTTCAATGTAAAATTGCATTGTGTGTTCGCAGCACTCCATTTATGTAAAAAAAACTGCAAAAAAAAACAGCAAAAAAAAAAACCAGCAATGGATGTTGAAATACTCTAACCAACGACGCGTGAAATCAGCTGTTCACTTTCTGTCTAGCTACAGAGTTCATCGAACTCACCGCATACCTATTACCTACCCCTCCCAACCAGTAATAGACGCTCCGATTTATGCACAAAAACACAAACAAATCAGGTTTATTGGAGTCCCTTAAAGTTCCTGAAAAAATTTCATGTACCGGTCTTCTTAGTATGACATACTGAATTCACCCTATCAGTTTGCGGAGGGCTGTCCCTTACACCCTGTATACCTACAAGTACAATCACAATAAATATATAGTAACAGATTTTGTTAGACATGCTTCAACTTGTAATAGGTACGTACTTTGGATGGAATTATGTGTCAATTATACAGGGTGAAATTGAATAGATGCGACAAAATTTAAGGGGGTGTTCTACGCATTACGCATCAATATGAACAACTTTTACCCAATAGACCAAACCTGAAATCGCGAAAAAAAAATCAGCTGTTCATTTCATTTTGACGAATTATGCGAACATTAAATGTACTGAACAGCTGATTTTTTTTCGCGATTTCAGGTTTGGTCCCATAGTAAAAGTTGTTCATATTGATGCGTAGAACACCCCCTTAAATTTTGTCGCATCTATTCAATTTCACCCTGTTTAGGCATTCTTATCTTGGATATACTAATCCTCTAATTTGTAATATCAAATGGATGAATGGATAAATTCAAAAAATACTTACCTACATAACCGATTTTAGAAATTCTTTTACATGCTTAGGTAGCGAGTAACAAGCTATATTTTTTGTATTATGGCGGTTGTGAGTATGTCATGCTCACTCGAACGTCTCGCTGATGGTGGTGCATGTGTGTCAGATCATTCGGTCCCCTTCAAAAAGTTTGAGCTAAATGGCGCCGATCCGTGCGTCACGTTGCGACTGGTTATCTCTTAGCTGCCACGGCTATTTTAAATTGTTTTTATTATTATTTCCTTTATTTAATTAATATACATATAAATTACATTTTAAATATTAAAATATAAAAACATTTAAAAATATAAAAAATAGTAACCCACCGGTATCGGGAACAGGGTCCAAGCTACTCAGGGCTCCAGAGAGAGGAACCTCCAAACAATGCGGGCCGTGTCCAGAAGTACCGCTTTCTGAATCAAGCCCTTGATCCAGCCGCCCAACGAGAGCCTCCTTAGGTGTTGGTCTAGGCTCTTGGCAATTAAGCCATTGGCTGATACGACTATCGGCACAATGACTGCTGAGTCCGCATCCCACATGTCGACAACCTCGCGAGCCAAGTCAAGATACTTGATTTGTTTATCTTTCTCGGCTTTCACGAGGTTCCCGTCATGCGGGACTGTTATGTCAACAATCATTGCGCGCCGCTCTGTTCGATCCACCACCACTATATCAGGCTTATTGGCAACAATAGTCCTGTCAGTGATGATGGATCGATCCCAGTACAATGTGATATTTCCATTTTCGAGAACTGGGTCGGGCACATACCTATAGTACTGTACTTCCGATTCTACAAGGCTGTATTTCAGAGCAAGTTGCTGATGGATTATCCTGGCTACAAGGTTGTGTCTATGCAAGTACTCTTCGTTAGCTAGACGAGAACACCCGGAGATAATGTGTCGGATTGATTCTCCCGGACGGTGGCATGCCCGACAGATGTCAACCGTGCCATCTTTCACAATATACTTCCGGTAGTTGTTCGTCATCATAACTTTGTCTTTTGTTTCCGGTAGTTGTTCGTCATCATATCGTTGTTTGTTTGTTGACAAAACCTTCGGTTTCCCCAAAGAGGTCACCAGAACGCAGCCAGGCTACGGACGCTTATAGAAAATCTACATCGGGTCCATGTAGGGCCCGGAAAAAGCGTCCGTGGAGCTCCTTACTCTACCACACCTCCCTGCGATCGTTAGTGTCAAGCACTACAGGCTTGCGCCAGTTCTCTTTAGCTAAGGAGAGCGGGGTGAGGCCCTTGTCCACCGCGACCACATCTCGATGCATCCCCACGTCGGCTTCTATTATTATTATGTGTCTTGACAATTCTCGGGACCCTGGGGTCCCGGACCTTTAGAAAGCATACGAGGGGCCAACGCCAACTCGCAGAGGCCCGTTAGACACTTTCAATTAAATGAGACACCAACCGACGATTATCCCTGTACGCACTATGCAAGTGCACCCAAGGACAACCCCCGGTTGGTGTAGGACTATTGCAGTATATGGAAATAAAGATATTGAACTATGGATTTGAGTGGCTAAAGTGGACTGGTTGCTTAGAACTATGAAAGGACTATGGCCCCTGCCGGATCAATGTTTTATAATACCTACACGGATAAATTGCAGGGGGTGACTTGCACACTCAATAATGGGCCCCCAAAAACGGTCGCTAGCACATATTGTCGAAGCGGCAAGGGGGCAACATGTCCTGAGGTGCTTGTGAGGACTGGAGAGGTATCCCACGGTTCTCAGAACAATCCCAGAGCCCGGAAGATGGTCAAGATACCTACAAACACTTACTGGAATACTTCCTTCCTCCGAGCACGTTTGCTCTTACGAATCTCCACTCAAGCCAGCCAATAAAGGCAAGAAAGAGGTGGGAGCACTGTTCCTCGTCATTATTCACTCCAGCCGGCCAATAAAGGCAAGCCAGAGGTGAAGAACAAGACTTCTCCCGGGAGATAGGGTCCGTGGGGTCGCTACTGCCCAACAGCCCGCCACATGCTGCCCTGCGGGTCTCTGTATCTCTCTTGGTCTGGCTCCTCATCCTAGACCTGTTCCGGCAAAGTAAACTCTACCGGCACAGGCCCAGAATTCGGAACGCGCAAGCCCCACCATGACGTCAACGTAGAGATACTGCGGTGGGGTTATTATTATTATTTTTCATATGTTTACATATCTCGGGACCCTGGGATCCTGGACCTTTGGAAGGCTTACGAGGGGCCGAAGCCAACTCGCAGAGGCCCCTTAGAAAAATTTTAAATGACGAGGAGGCAACAGCCGACGATTATCCCTGTATGCACTATGCAAGTGCACCCAAGGACAACCCCCGGTTGGTGCAGGACTATTGCAGTATATGGAAATAAAGAGATTGGACTATGGATTTGAGTGCCTAAAGTGGACTGGTTGCCTAGAACTATGAAAGGACTATGGCCCCTGCCGGATCAATGTTTTGTAATACACGGATAAAATGGCAGGGGGTGACTTGCACACACAATAATGGGCCCCCGAAAAGGTCGCTAGCACATAGTGTCGTAGCGGCAAGGGGGCAACATGTCCTGAGGTGCTTGTGAGGAGTGGAGAGGTATCCCACGGTTCTCAGAACAATCCCAGAGCCCGGAAGATGGTCAAGATCCCTACAAACACTTACTGGAATACTTCCTTCCTCCGAGCACTTTTGCTCTTGCGAATCTCCACTCAAGCCAGCCAATAAAGGCAAGAATGAGGTGGGAGCTCTGTTCCCATCAGTGTTCACTCTAGCCGGCCAATAAAGGCAAGCCAGAGATGAGGAACAAGACTACTCCCGGGAGATAGGGTCCGTGGGGTCGCTACTGCCCAACAGCTCGCCACATGCTGCCCTGCGGGTTTCTGTATCTCTCTTGGTCTGGCTCCTCACCCTAGACCTGTTTCGGCAAAGTAAACTCTACCGGGACAGACCTAGAGTTCGGAGCGCGCAAGCCCCACCACGACGTCAACGTAGAGATACGGAGGTGGGGTTATTATTATTATTATTATATTTTGCTCTAGACCTTTTTCTTTCTTTGATTTTTTTCTGAAATATTGATTTTAAGTTTAAGTTTCATTAAGTACTTATCTGATGAAAAAATATATTATGACAATCCGTTTATTTTCCATTTTGTATCGAAGTGTATAGGTACCACTTACTCATTCGGAAAATGTTGGTGTTAAGACAATAAATAGTTAAGAAACCTAGAAATTCGGAAAAACTTAAATAAGAATTTGAAAAAAATATAATTAGGAAAAATAATGTTGCTTATTTTAAAGAATTCGTAAAATAAATAATATGGAAAATCGCGAATTTGGACTTTGGCGCTGACATCTCCGTGTCACAGTAATAGAAGTAGGTTAATTATGGGGTACCTAAATCTTAAAAGAATTTGAAGTGAGATGGAAATAAAAGTAAAATTCCATTGTTATATGAAAACCATGTATTTGAGTAGGTAACCAAACAATATATTTATGGTAAGTAAATATTTTTAACTGACAAAACATTTACCTAGTTCAAATGAGAGAGCATTTAAAACATTTTAGTATTAGTGTTTTGAGACGTTTATGGCAGCCCAAACATTGTCCAGCTTGGCTGAAGGCAAAGTAATCATGGGTTCGTTCTTGTTGGAGTTGGCAGCCGATCTGAAATGAAATGAAAAAAAAAAACAGATTACGGTGGGTAACTAATTTAATTATTATGAAGTAAATTTTGCACTGATAATCGAAGATTGGTCCGATTTAATTCCTAGAAACCAATTCGATTCGCGGTAGGTACCTATGTTGTGGTTTATATTTATTTATTTATTTATAACTATGGATGACTTAGGTACAGCTAAACCAAACGGAATAAAAAATAATGTGTGAGACTGACAGCCAATTAAAAGTCATCACTTCTAAAAACAGATTGGAAAGAAAGAGTGTGAACAACACAACACAGCTACCAAAAAAAAGCGAAGAAATAACATTCAAGCTTAAACTAAATTTACATGTCATATTCAATACAAGAATAAAAACCTGAGCATACAAATACTTATTTAAAAAAGCTAAGGCTCAGCCACTTTCTGGCCGAGGACACACTTGTTAAGAAAAGATCAAAATCAGTTTCTACTTGCACGCACAACAAATGAATTTTGCCTGTAATTCGTAGAGGTAAATGGAACACGCAACGGTGCGTTCCATCGCGTCGACCTTCCAGGAACGTTAAAATAAAATTTAGACAGAATATCGGAGTTAATAATAGAGTTATTGAAAATTTTAAATAATGAAATACAGTCAGAGATTTCTTTGTTCGCCGATTAATATTATTTTCCATAATCCCTCTGCCCTTTTTCCAATTTATTTATTTGAAGGCAATGACAAGGTATTACATCATTGTTTGAAGCATAGAATTAATCTAATTAATCTAAGGGTTAAAGGTCGATGTAAGGGCGAGCGCGCACTGCGGTGCGTTTTTCTAACGCATAATCTGTGAAGTATGGAATGTCTTTGCAGTGCGCGCACTGCGGTCATGCGTTTTGTGACTGTAGGCCCCGCCCAGTGCGGCAGGACTACCGGAAACGCACCGCAGTGCGCGCTCGCTCTTACGGGTAGACCCCCGTTCATAAATCAATAATCATAGACATAAGAGGTCAGTATGGCGCGCCTGCTCGTAAAGTGTGGACGTGCCGCATGCTCAAGGCGCGATTGGAGGACGCGTGCCTTTAATTGCACTGTTGAACACGAATTTGAAAAGGGAGTTAGCATAACAAACCCGTGCGTGTTTCAAGGCAGTACCTACTGCCTTCTGTTGAACACGGAAACGTAAATACGCTGCCGGGACACAGGCCTCCTCTCTTCGAGAGGGAGTGGCCTATATTGTAGGTACCACGCGGGCCCAGTGCGGGTTGGTAGATGTCACAAATGTCTTTGAATTTTTGGTTCTAGGACATGCCGGTCGCAATTATCTTAACACTGCCTAATACAGAGGGCTTAGTGCGAGTTTTTATACTTACCTACTCGATCACGTTAACGTAAACTTCAATTTGTACTGAAACTGAATAAGCGCCGCCTGGTGACTATAATGGGAAACACAATTATTTCATATAAATTGACGTACGTCAACGTTAACGTAAACGCGATCGAGTAAGTATAAAAACTCGCTCTAAGGCCACAGAATACCTACTGTTAACTACATACCAGTCATCCGCACATAGGTAAGTACAGTAGTACCCAACTGATATGGCTTACCGATGTACCTGCGCAGAAGATGAATTTTCAAAGCGCGGGAAATGCTATTCCAATCGGCACGCTCCACGCACCGTGCTTCTTTTTCCTGTACCGCTATTGGTCGGCACCTGCCGCCATGATGTTAGTCAGCCGCCATACTAGCGAGTGAGACGGAACTAACAGCTGCAGTGTATTATGAACCTTATAGTAGTGATCTA
Organism: Cosmia trapezina; assembly: GCA_905163495.3. NCBI lineage: Eukaryota > Metazoa > Arthropoda > Insecta > Lepidoptera > Noctuidae > Cosmia > Cosmia trapezina. Next base: position 14,951,599 of record LR991038.1, read on the forward strand.
AGGTTGATTGGAAGTTTTAAGCAATCTCGTTAATCTTCGGGGCCATACTTTCTTTTCTGTGCGAACGAAGATTCACGACGCGCCTTATTAGTTGGGTACTACTTGTACCTAAGTGGTAACAATTTGACTTCCTACAGCGCCGAAACGAACAAGCAAGCAAGTGTTACCACTGATATGCGGTTGACTGTACTTACTGCTGCAACTCCGCAGTGGAGGTGTGAGCATCGTTGATCTTCTTCACGTTATGCGGCGAATATCGGTTGTACAGACCCCAGATGCTGTTCATTAACTTGCTGTTGTACTTCAGCGGAGATAATTCCTTGACTAAAAAGAAAAAAAAGCGTTTGATAAAATCTATGTAGGTACGCACGGCTACAGATCAAGCTATACATTTCCAGTATAAACTGATCTCGTATTGTATAGGATTTCCTTACAATGAGAGGTCAGTGTAAACTGGAAATGTGTAGCTTGATGTGTAGCCGTGTGTACCTACTTAATAAGTACCTAGTCTGTGAGAAAACCAATTAACGCGATCGAGTTTGACCGTGCAATGGGCGCCTTGTTTGAAAACATGACACACTGCCAGGTACAGGTTGACTGTACCTCTGCACGTCCCTGGTAACATAATATTTTGACTGTAAGGTGACGAATCTGCACGAAATCTAACGTAGAAAGATGTATTGATGATTTTTATGGTTAAAATTATATAAATACATATGTTTTATTTCCGCGTATCATACTTTGATCAAGATACAACCTGAAACGTACCTGCAAATTGCAAAAAACTAAAAAAAAATTGAATTTCGCGGGATACCACTGCGCATCATCCTTAAAGAGCGCCTTTATTTCGTACCAGTCAGGTTTCACACTTGACGTGCAGTTAGTTGCCCATGTATGACGCGTTAGTCTGATTCTGATGTCTTATATTATATGATATGGACATTTTCCATGTGAGCGAGGTAAAGGCTGATAACTAGAAATCTTAAATTCATTCATTCACTGACAGACAACGTAGGACTGCCAGAGTCCAGACCTCTCTTCCTCTTTCTCTTCTTCTTTTTTCTCTTTCTGGACCTCTGATTCCAGAAGCATGGAAATTTGCACAAGACTTCCATATTTAAACAGAAGTGTTAGATAAGGGATGAATGAATGTTTGTTTAAAAGGTCGTAATTTTTGTCTATGGGTACCTAATCCTATCGGTCGTGCGTGCAGCTTGTGACTTACATGTAGTGTTAAAGAACTTGGTGGACCCGTTCCCTTTGGTGTTGTTCGATATCTTCATATCACGCTGCGTGTCGCGGATACGGCCGGCTGAGAAGGCGGAGGGCGGGATTGATGCCATGCTCTTGATTTGACAGGCTGAAATTAATGAAAAAATACTTAGTACCGTTTTACCTATTTATTCATTTTATATTGTTAGGTTCGTAGGCGTATAGGGCTAATTAGGGTTCCGAACCAAAATGGTAAAAAGGAACCCATAAGGTGCGACTCAGTCTGTCTGTCTGTCTGTCACAGCTGGATATCTCAAGAACTACTAATGCTATCAACTTGAAGTTTGGAACAGTTTTAGATGACGTTTACCCAACTATTTTGCAAATAAGAAAGAAATATTTATATATTTTTTGCAACAGCGACTGAAATGGGGTCTTAAAAATTCAAAGTGGGGTTACCTACTAGGGCATGTGGCATCATATGAAAGAGCGCTGTTTGCAAATTAAACAAATACAGTTCCCCCCTAACCGCCTAAATAAAAGTTATCTGACGATTGAAAAATTAGCCATATAAATTATAATAAAAATGTACGGTAACCTATCATTTAAGTATTTAGTATGAGGAGCTCGTGGCTAAATAATAACAGCCGCACTGGTCGATCCGTCAGGCTTGCCGGGGTTGGTCAGTGGATGGGTGACCATCTTTAGATACCGAGATTCCTCCGTGCCTCGGAAAGCACGTTAAGCCGTTGGTCCCAGCTGTTATTCGTGGATCTTTGACAGTCGTTACAGGTCGTCAGAACCCCGAAATTCTGACAACCAGTCTTACCAAGCGGTATCGTATTACCCAGTAACTTGGTTGTGGAGGTCAGATAGGCAGTGGCTCCATGTAAAATACTTGTATTCAGCTGCATCCGGTTAGACTGGAAGCCGACCCGCAACATAGTTGGGAAAAGGCTAGGCAGATTGATTGAGTCATTTTAGATGATCATTCCTTACAAATCGGAATTCCTCATCAGTCTATGACAAGTTGTGAGGGCCTAGGGGTAACTAATCAACAGTAACATTTTTCTATCTTTCTAATTTTAATTGGGTTGTGTTGTGGTCAGATGTAGTTTTGGTGCATTATGAAAAAATGCTTACTTATTATTTATCGATAGACAACCGCGTACCACCGGTTAGAATTAGAATGTAGGTAGGTACTCTACATAAGTTGGGCCTAACATATTTGGTCAAAGTCAAAGTCATTTATTTGCCATAAATGCGGTAGGTAATACAAAGGTGGTACATAAGTAATAAATATTCTTGTGCGATGACACATTTTGACATATGCCATGGTGAAATGGATTGTGATCTTACTATTTATCTGTGCTATAATTCATATGTAGTAAAGTAAGTAGGTAGGTACCTACTTAATTACGGTTAAGTCTATAGTCGACATGTTTATTGTAATCTCATCAAAAACAAAAGTTGAAACATTTTTTGGGAATGACCGTCGTTTTTTTGCTCCAATCCGAAACATAGTCGTGGCCACACCAACGTCAACGTCAATGCCCGTCATCGCCATAAACATCGCGGAAATTATCGCGAGAAATTGAGTGGCCACACTTGAACGCCGCGCGTCGCCACACTCGCCACCCGAGTTATCGCCACGTCAATCGGTAACAAAGAGATTTAAGATAGGTACTAGGTAGTAATATTTAATGTCTTTGATCGGTAATGTGAACTCAGTTGTCAAATTATCGTGATAAGTTGTGGCTACACCTACGGCCTACGTCCATCATCGCGATAATCAACGGCATAAGTAGGTATCCCGTTGGTGTGGCTCCGAAATCATGCAAAGTGCACAATGAGTTTAAATAGGTAGGTAGGTATAGCATAACAATAAAATTATAATAAGAATATCCTACTCTGCATGAGTGAGATCTACTTTGTTTATAATAGAACTAGCTTTTGCCCACGGCTTCGCCCGCGTTTATTATACACATAAAACCTTCCTCTTGAATAAAAAAAACCGCATCAAAATCCGTTGCGTAGTTTTAAAGATCTATCTAAGCATCATAGGTAGGGACAGACCAGCATAGATATAAGAAAGTACTTAGTTTGTTTTTTATATTTCTATGGGACAGACAGACAGCGGGAAGCGACTTTGTTTTATACTATTTAGTGATATCACTTTTTAGGGTTTCGTAGCCTAGATACCTACCTAATGGCAAAAACGGAACCCAATCTCGTCATCTCTGTCCGTCCGGATACACATAGCGGATAGGTAGGTAAATCATCATCTGCCTAGCCTTTTCCCAATCATGTTCGGGTGCTCTTTGTGCCTTGGTACAGTACGCCCGATTTCGCGAAGAAGTTTCGCGCATGTCACTCACACTCGCCTCATGTCACCATTTGGTTCCTAAAAAATGTTACTGCGCAGCCTTCTGCTCGGAGCTCGGACATGCCAAGACAAATCGGCCGTACTGTACGTACTGTAAGACTGGTTGTTACGACTTTCGGGCTTCTGACGCTTCGGACTCCGAAGTTCGGAGGCACGGAGAGGTTTCAAAATGTAAAGCAGGTCAAGATGGTTATTAAAATTCTTGCAAATTAATTTTCCCTAAGATAGTAATATGTACCTATACCTACTTAGGTAAAATTGTTTTGCAAGAATTTTGTGAAGGAGGTAGGTATAATACTTAACGCCTATTTCACGATGTCCGAATAGCTACTACTTTCCGAATAAATTAAAAAATGGAACAGAATTTGTACGAAATTATCTGCCAAAGTAAGATACTTAGTAGCGCTTAATAGGAATTTAATCGTAGGTGGTGAAACAGGCCCATTGTTTTTTTTTTGTAGGTACTGTTTCTTCATAAGCCAAATATTATCTAGGTGTTTTTGAAGATTGGTGAACCAGTAATTTAGTGGCTAAATAATACAACTTCGATGGTTGGCATTGCCTATCAGGTAGGTATAGGTCGGCATCGGTAGGTACCTATTTAGATACCATGGTATCTTAAAGGCCCAAAGTCATGCTAAGAGTTGCAACTCTTAGCATGACGTTGGGCCTTTATTTTTTCGCTTGAAATTGCTTCGAGTAGATAGGTTAGTAGGCACCTACCTATACTCACACTACCTACTACCTACTGTGTACAATGCGTTTCAAATAAGAATAGGATCGACTAAGCGCCATGTTATGACGTGATAGCTGTCAAATCGAATAAATTGGGTAATGTGAGCAAAACATGATATTTTATAATATAACATTTAATAAATTACGAATCATGAACGAAGAATTTTTAATTCTTTCTGGTAAATTATTGCCAACAGTGAAAATATGAAAGAAAGTAGTATAATTAAAAAAAAAACGTTATTGATACGCTAATAAGTTTTCTTTGCAAACCGTACTTTTCCATCAACATTTGACAGATAGAGGTCATTGACGTTCCTATTCATATTTGAATCGCATTGTATGGCGACACTCGTCGTGCTCAGGTATACCTACTTAGAGGCCAATTATTCAATCGTCAGATAACTTTTATCTGGGGTAGGTAAGTATATGTTTGACGTTTTGACAGCTTTTGTAAGACGTAGGGAAGCTATAGAACAATAGGTCAAACCGCCATCTAGAATCCTCAGTTACAAGTTATGACGACTGAAAAATTGGTTCTTAGTTTCATTAGGGACTTATAGGAAAACAAAAAATAGGTAAGTAGGTACCTACACAAAGACACCCGCCAAGAAGGATAGGTACAGGTACCAACCATTACCAAACCTACAAAGTACCTAAATGTTTGTTACCTTTGCACAAGTTGAAGAAAATGGTCTCGAGCGTCAAATTATTGATAGCTCCAATCTTGAGGCCGCTAATAACAGGGCCCCTGCACACGCCGCCGTACGTGTTCGTTAGTTTTATAGTGCCAAACAGCACCATGTAATCTCGGTAAAGTTTTCAAAAGGAGAGGAAGAAAAGACACTGAGCACTGGGACTCGACTGAATCGCAAGACGTCAAAGATGTGACTACTCAAAATGGCTGCGACATGACCCCTGAGGAAGTTATCAGTTGCTAGCGAGCCAGCGACGATGCCGACGTAATGCATCATTATAATATGTACCGAATGTCCAAGTCTTTTCAAGATAACGACGCGATTTGAAGTAAATATTTTGAGGAATTGTAAGCTTTACGACAAGTAGGTATTAGATGTTGAGGTAAATCGGTAGGTATACCTACCTACGTAGTAAGTACCTACAAGTACTAATATTACATACTAAAACTATTTATTTTTTTTACAGGGTTGCTCCCATTTTCTTGTTAACTTTACGAACAAATAGTGAAAGTGCGGTCTGTGAATTTCGCAAGACAATTATTGTGTAGGTAATTTATGTAGGTACTAGGTAGACGAACTAGGTAACTTCATGACTAGGTACCTTCGTATTACTGAAACTTTTATACAATCTAGGAATGTTCATAAAAATATATACTTAAGTAGGTACTTCATTGTCAGGTAGGTAGGTATGTAGGTACCTACTTACATAAGTCTGGCTCGTTTTATATACCTACCTATATTAGAGTTTAAATTACAAAGGTCAGAAGTTTTCCATTCATATTTATATCTCGACAAAGTAGATAAACATCGATCCATTTGATTTTTTTTAATATAAGTAGGTAGGTAGGCATAAAATAAAAGAGTTCTGAACTCATCATACATAACGAAGCATAACTTCGTTTAAAGCAAGTACCTATACATGACTATATTACATAAATAAAGTACCTATGTCATTTTCATAAAACAGCGCGACGATCGCGTAGTCGCGCGGCGATCGCACATTACATACTCTGTGGTTAGTTATGGGAGGCGGCTTTAGAAAAGTTGTCTTGATGAATAGTAACCTTCCCGCGACACATACCAATAACTTACGTAATTAAAATTCGATTTCTTTACCCCAGCTGTCGAGGCAAGGCAAAGAGAGAGAGAGAGAGAGAGAGAGAGAGAGAGGCAAGACTTACTTACATTGCATTTTCCTTACCTATGTGCAAACTATTGAATACTTGGATTGAATAGGTAGATTAGGTAGTTATTACTTAGTTACCTGGGTATGGGCATACCCCATGCTATATTATGCAGTCTTCAGTCTCATGGCGACAATCATTTATGAAAAAAAAAAAAAATAGATTGGCCATTGGCCATCCAGTCAAGAATGTGTGCGTACTTCCAACGGAAAAGTGTAGAATTTCATGACTTCAGTTCAGTAGATTTTTAGTGTATGACGTATAACCTTGTGGTATAACTGTCTGTGCGTCTAATCGTTTAGGATATCCAGCCAACAGCCAAACGTTCCTCCAGCGGCATCTTGAATATCTTCGAAGTCTTACGACACACAAGTTTAATTTATGCACACACATTTACCTCTCATTAAACACTAATTGCTGGTATACTTATTTATATTTCTCGTGTGTCTGTTTTGACAAAATAAATCCGCTGGGAGAATGTTCCTCCAGCGGAAGTGTTTTTCGCAAATATCTCAAAAATGGCTGGACGCACAAATTTAAAATTATCATACAAATTTACACGACGTCATACACTAAAAATCTACTGAACTGAAGTCATGAAATTCGACACTTTTCCGCTGGGTATACCTACGCACACGTCAAGACCTCGTCACCTACCTCTACCCAAAAATCCTGGTTGTTTGAAAGTATCATTTGTCCCACTCTGTGCCTAAACTCAGGCATAGATTACCTACTAGAAAATAGCGAATAGTTAATAAACGATAAGTAACAAGTTTATAAAATTGACAGCTTGCCTTGTATTGTTCCCTACAAAATAGGCTGTAAATAAGTACCTGCTGACCAGATCCGCTTTTCGGCCTCTTAGTGGGTTTTAGTTCAGATTTTAACTGAGATACAGTCCACGTTGAATACATTGTTTGTTAACATAACAAAACTAGGTAATTCTTGCTATAATTATTGAAAATCTGAAAAACAAGAGTTAGGTAGGTACGGCGTTAGCACACTAGCGCTTACCGCTGAAGTTTCGCTGCAAAACGCGCTAGTTTTTTATACAATTTTATCGGTTTGATCGTGCTATCGTCAAGTTTTCGCTTACTGCAGCGTCAGCGTGTAAACAGCGTTAAATTAAATTAAAATTCATTTATTTCGGAACCAGTCCATATTATCCATAAATACATGTCAAATTAAAATAAAATAGATAACATTAAGAATTAATTAATTATAAATTACAACTAGACGAAGCACGACGCACTACCGTCATCGAACATAGGCACTTTGTTCGACGACACTACTTTCCGCCTCGCTGCTTCACTGCGACTAGGAGCTCTCCATGTTGTTCTCCTCATCGCTGTCACTGTGGTGAAGTTGTCAACAGCCTCGGACACCACGGTCTGTTTTGCAGCCGAAGTGCGGGTCGCTTAGCACGGCACGCGAACATCAATGACATCATCCGACGAGCCCTTGTCACCGTCGGCGTTCCAGCTGTATTAGAACCCAATGGCTTGGCACGCGACGATGGCAAGAGACCGGACGGGATGTCTTTATTTCCATGGAAGGTGGGAAGGCCTTTAGTGTGGGACGCAACGTGTGTCGATACTCTTGCGCCATCCCATCTTCCTGGCTCGGCGTGCTGTGCTGGCACTGCTGCTGCGGCTGCGGAAAACCTCAAGCGGCGGAAATATAATAACCTTATCGGTAATTATATTTTCGAGCCGTTTGGGGTTGAAACCCTTGGGCCGTGGGGTCCAAGTGCTCTTGTTTTATTCAACGAAATCTCCAAACGGCTGGTTGACACATCCCGTGACCCGAGGGCTGGCTTTTACTTTGGCCAGAGGCTTAGCATTGCCATACAACGTGGCAATGCCGCCAGTCTCTTGGGTACTTTACCAGTCGACAGCGATGCGGAGGAATTTTTCGACGCCATATTTTAGTTTTTTAATAGTTTAGTTAGGATATAATTTTGTTGTTTATAGGTTATGTTTAAAAGTTCAAATAAAATTAATTACTAGACGAACAAAACATTAAAAAAGTCACAACATTTGTAAATTACAATTTTACATCAATCGTCATCAATTTTTCATCTTAGTCTAAATTTAGGTCTGGAACCGGAGTGCTCAATATGCAGCTTGGTCCAGTACCGTATTATTGGACAATCCAGATCCAGATCCATCCTCCATGCGAACAGCTGAAGGTAGCTGTTGGAACTGCCTCGTACGCGGCGCATCAGGGACACAACTCTCTTACGAATAATCGCCGCAAAACCATCTATATGTGCGTCCGCAAACATACCTGATGCACTACAGTAGCGAGGCAGCTTCATCAGCGCTCTGAAGGCGTTATTGTAGAGTACAGGCAGGGTGTCGTACGCTTTTTTCGTATGCTTGACCCATAGGCTGCACGTATAAAACGATTGGCAAAATGCCCTAAACAACGTAGCTTTGACTTCCGCAGTACAGCGCGCAAACCTACGAGCCAGCATATTAGCTCTAACAGATAAAGCCCTGCGCTCCCTGTCTATATCAATATCATCTACAAGCGTGTCGGTGACCCAGTGGCCCAGATACTTGAACTGCGAGACTCTTTTAAGGACACTGCCATTCAGCATGACCTGCGGGACAGTGTCATAAGTTTTAGATCCTGCCTTAAACACCATGAGCTCGCTTTTAACGGCGTTATATCTGAGCCAGTGGGTCTTCGCATACCGCTCGCAGATCGAAATCAGTTTTCGAAGGGCACTGATCGATGAACTCAGTAGCACCATGTCATCCGCGTAACTAATGTTGTTGACAAGAATACCATCAATCGAACAGCCTACACCAGCGCTACTGAGTTCACGGATCAGACGGTCAATATACAAGTTGAAGAGAGTCGGCGAGGTTAGCCTGCGATAGTGACCCCGACCACCGCACAAAATTGCTCTGGTTGCCATACCAATACTTAGAGACTTATGTACTCAGTATCATCCGACAACTTCTGCCACAACCTGTCATATGCAACTAGATGGTAGGTGGTAATTCTTGCTATAATTATTGAAAATCTGAAAAACGTGAGTTAGGTAGGTACGGCGTTAGCACACTAGTGCTTACCGCTGAAGTTTCGCTGCAAAACGCGCTAGTTTTTCATACAATTTTATCGGTTTGATCTTGCTATCGTCAAGTTTTCGCTTACTGCAGCGTCAGCGTGTAAACAGCGTTAAAACTATCAGTGCGAAGTTTGAGTCGATCGACGAGCAGCGCCTAGTGCCATAGCATTGCGTTTTTTTTCCCCATTATTAAAATTGCAAAATAAAACGATAAAAAATGGTGCTGTTGTTTTATTATTATGTATAATATTTAATATTTTACATCTTTGTCTTATCATCTACACATTGTTTGTTGTACATTCATAATTGTATTATAATTTCATTGTAGGTAATACTGAACATGAAATAAATTTACACACCAAATGTAACATTATTAATTTATTTCGTTATCTTAAAATGCGTTACAAAGACACTAACCATTACAAACACTAAGAGAAACTTAAAAAGTTTGAGACAAAACTCAGTAGGTATTATTGTTGAGCTCAAGATTCGTTAAATGTGACAGAAATGAAAATGATTCTCGTAACTAAATAACACCCATAGAGAAACATCACACATAACACAAACTGCCAGTTAGTGATTGTTTCAATAATATATTGTAGGTCTTGTGCAACAGTTAAAGACCAGAGACACGTTCACATCGAGGGACGCGTCGGTCAGTACTTGTATTGTATCTAACCATAAATTTCTTAAGTACCCCGGGGCTGCTGAAGCCAGTATAAATAATATAAAATCATAATAAATGCTGATATTTATTATTAACAAAATATATAACAATATTTTTGTTCATGATAAAAACACGAGCGCATTAATGTTACAGTATCAACAAGAACATAACATCTGGCACTATTACATTTGTACTGTAGAACACCTTCTTTGGGACAATGATTGAAAGGTAGTCATATTTATGCTTGTATAATAAAGAGTATTCTTTCTGTTAAAGACTGTTACGCTTAATACCATGCCTACGCTAAAAATAAATAATGATATAAATAGTGGCGTTAAATGAACACTAAGTGGGTAGGGCAGGGTCGCGAGTTGACAATACTGAAAAGCTCAGTCAGCACCCATGTTGAGAAAATTATAATTATTACCTGAAAATAAAACTCAATATTAGTACATACATACTCGACCTAAGAAACTTTTATTGGATACTGTTTTGTGATAACCGTAAGAAGCGTTTTCTACGAATCGATAATATTAATGTTTACGGTTAGAGATAAGTTTAAGATATTTTTTATAAGTAACCAAAATTTTTCGTAACCGGAGCGGTAATTCCAAAGAATTTCCTTTACAAATATACAAACAACTTTACATCTTTATAATATTAAACTAAACATCGTAATCGAGAAAAAAATTATCAGCTGTCCCATACAAAACTTCAATACCTACTCGACCCAAATGTATGGGACGGCTGATTATTTTTTCTCGATTACGATGTTGGGCCCATGAAGAAAGTTGTTCAGTTTGATGGTCTGTAACACATCCTTAAAGAAGGACGGTCAAATCGTACCTGACTACGAGGCGGTGGTGTACAGATATGCCATATATATGTAAAAATCTAGTATATTTTAAGGTCTTAAAAAACATAAGAAATAGATATTTAAGTCGCCAGAAAAAAAAGCACAAACACATTTTTTTTTAATAGCATAATTTGCAAATTATTTAGAATAACATGTTCAGAACGCACCTTTGACGATTCATTTTGCTTAAGAAATGATTTAGTACTCAAAGATTATAATTATTCACGTTATTAGATGTAATTCAATTCTATATACTTGTGTATCAAACCAACTAGTGCTGTTTTTATTATGTATTGGTTCATAGTAAGTATCAGCATTTTGTTCAATTGTGTACAACGGAACGTCATAATATGTCATCGACGCGCGCCATGGATTGACAGTGTCAATACTGTCAATTACAACGGGTGTCAATTTGACACTAATATACTGTAGTGTGGTCTTTGCACCCGGCGATCTCGCATTGTTGTTGTGTTGTTGTTGTTAGTGTGAATATTGTGATAAGTACTGTACTGTTTTGGATTTCCTTCTGTTGTTTGACCTTGGCATTGTTTTACAGACTGATAACTAGGTACCGCTTGTGACGATTATTCTGTGCTTTTGATTTCCGGACACCGATAACCTCAAAAGTATTTTTTGCATTATTGAAATATCTTGGCTATTTAGATATTATTTTCGAAAGGGATGGTGTTTACTACATAAAACAATCAAATCTCACTATAATTTGCTTCTGTACACTGAAAATAAAACTCAGGTCCAGCTTCTATAGAAATATGACCGATGTTCTTTGACCATACCATTCTGATACACCCTGTGTAGCGATGGTGAGCACTGGGCACTAAGGAAGGCTTTTTGAAGATTTATCCCCAAAAGCGGTAAATAGGGGATGAAAGTTTGTATGGAAGTTGGTAATTTTTGCCGATGGTATAAATCCATCTGGTATACGGCTTGTTAGAAGTATAATTTACTAGCGTTTACCAGCGGCTTCGCCCGCGTGGATGTCGGAAATTATCCCAAAAGTAGCCTAAGTGCTATTCCAGACTATAATCTATCTGTGTGCCGAATTTCATCCAGATTTGTTCAGCGGTTCTGGCTTGATCCGTAGTAACAAACATCCATACTTTCGCATTTATACAGGGTGTTTGGTGCATCGTTTGCCAAATTGAATTGGCCGAAAGAAGAGGTCATTTGCTATCGCTTCAGGCTCAAGTACTCATTTTTGGCCACACCGGTTTTTTTATTACAACTTTCTAATTTTTATTTTGAAAAAATCCAAAACTCAGCATTAAAGCTTAAATTAAAAAAAAAGTTTTAAGTGTAGTCGTCAAATTTCATTTTTATTTACATATGTACTGTTGTATGGCTCTTTCAAATTTAAAATTACTTGCCAGTTACATCTAGTTTTTTTTTAATAAATCACAAAGTTTTTGGAAAAATAAAAAATGAACTTAAAACTCAACTTTAAATAGCTATAAAAAAAAAACTAAAAGCGATCGGGATCTTCGAATTATTTTAAAAAGTTCTCTAGTCTATCCCCTTTCCAACGGTATGCAATGTGTTTAAAAAATGTTTCAGTAAGTTCACTAATACGCTAAGTTTGTGTATCGGGACGCACCATCAAACTATTGCATATTCGGGATAAATAAGTGTTTTCGCGTAAACAATACATACGAAGCAGGTAAAGCCTGCTATCTCCCTCCTACACAGTAGAATTCATTATCTGTCTCTTTTTGTTATTGGGTTGGCCGCAAATTGGTTAAGTTTGTTAGTCGTTATTTGACTGTCTCTGAAAACTAACCCCTTGTTGTTGTTGTGTTATTTTCTGTTACTGTTATTTTCTGTTACTGTTAATTTCTGTTACTGTTATCTTTTCATTGAGTTTTGTGGGTGTTTGTGTTAACTTTCGTGATTTTTTTTGTGTTACAATATGGCTACATTCTCTAATGAAGAATACGCTGATATTTTGATGGCTTATGGAAGAGCCGATGGTGTTGCTCGCGAAGCACAAAGAATTTATCAGGAACGCTTTCCCAATAGACGATTGCCTTCCCGCCATACTTTCCAGAACACTTATCGACGCTTACGTGAGACTGGTAATTTGACTGCTAGTGAACCAAGAGGGATTGTAGTGCGTCATAATGTTGACGTAGATGAACAGATTCTGGCACTGTTTGAAGAAGATCCCACTAGAAGCATAAGAAATGTAGCTGCATTACTGGGAATTTCGATCTGGAAAGTATGGCGAGTACTTCGCCAAAATAACAAACATGCTTTCCATTACACTCCGGTGCAAGGTACGTAATTTTTAAATTAATAGACTCACAACCGTAGGCGCTAACGTAGATTGCGAACCCTTTCTAGCTTTACCGCGTACCCGACGCAGCAGCAGGTAGCGGCTTTGACGTCACTCTGCCAGATGTCATAAACCTTCAGCGGTCAGGCCATTGTCTTTTACATTGTACTGCCCGTACTTTTTACAAACAATAAAAAAAAATCTTGCGAGAAAGTAATGCATTCTTACGCGTATTTTATTTGTTGTAGGTCTCGAGAATCAAGACTTTGATAACCGTGTCCAGTTTTGTCGTTTTTTACTGCATTCAGACGTGGATAATCCGGTCTTTTTAAAAAGAATTCTGTGGACGGATGAGTCCAAATTTACTAAAGAGGGAATCCTCAATTTACATAACTTACACCACTGGACAGCAAAAGATCAAAACCCACGCGTAAAACGACAAAGGTCATTCCAGAGACGATTTAGTGTGAACGTTTGGGCAGGAGTCATTGCAAATCATGTAATTGGACCACACTACTTACCTGACAACCTGAACGGGGATAATTACTTAGAATTTCTGCAAACAGAGTTGCCCTTATTATTAGCTGATTTGCCAATTTTCAGTGAAGACAGGTCTTTTGTTTTCCAACATGACGGTTGTCCCGCTCATTGGAGAATAACCGTCAGGGAGTACTTGAATGATGCATTCCCGGACTCATGGATTGGGAGGGATGGCCCTATTCCTTGGCCTCCACGTTCTCCAGACTTAACTCCGTTGGATTTTTACGTCTGGGGACGGGCCAAAGAACTCGTCTACGCCACGGAAGTTGAGACAAGAGATGATTTAGTCCAACGCATTGAGGCGGCTTTCATGACGATCAAAGCAGAAATGCGTTTACGCACCACTACAGTTGAGATAAGACGAAGATGTCGCGCGTGCATACGCAATAGTGGTAGACAGTTTGAACAAGACTTGTAAGATTAGTATGTAATTAAATTACTTATTAATAAATGATTATTTTTGTAATAATGTATTTTTTTTTCAATTTCGAGGAAAGTTCCCTATGTAAGAACGAGATAAGAGACTACGTAAGACGTGAGATAACAGTATCTATCTACTAATAGCATGTAATTTATGCGAAAACTAGTGTTTTAAACGTAATATCCAATATCAGCCTGATGTGTCTCGACTACACATTTAGCTAATTATTAAAGATATTAAAAGAGTTTTTTAACACATTACATACCGTTGGAAAGGGGACAGACTAGAGAACTTTTTAAAATAATTCGAAGATCCTGATCGCTTTTATTTTTTTTTTTATAGCTATTTAAAGTTGAGTTTTAAGTTCATTTTTTATTTTTCCAAAAACTTTGTGATTTATTAAAAAAAAACTAGATGTTACTTGCAAGTAATTTTAAATTTGATAGAGCCATACAACAGTACATATGTAAATAAAAATGAAATTTGAAGACTACACTTAAAACTTTTTTTTTAATTTAAGCTTTAATGCTGAGTTTTGGATTTTTTCAAAATAAAAATTAGAAAGTTGTAATAAAAAAACCGGTGTGGCCAAAAATGAGTACTTGAGCCTGAAGCGATAGCAAATGACCTCTTCTTTCGGCCAATTCAATTTGGCAAACGATGCACCAAACACCCTGTATATTAGTAGAATGTAGAATAGGACTAACAAACACGACACACGATGACACGGTTGGCGCAGTGGTTGGTTACCAAAACACAAGCATTAGGTTGCTTAGCTTGAGACTAGATGGCGTTGTGTGAAATGTCCAAGGATATTTATTTATTTAAACTCGTGTAAACAAACATCCATCCATCCAAACTTTCGCATTTATATATTAGTAGAAAGTAGAATAGGACTAACAAACTCGTGTAAACAAACATCCACCCATCCAAACTATCGCATTTATATATTAGTAGAAAGTAGAATAGGACTAACAAACTAGTGTAAACAAACATCCATCCATCCAAACTTTCGCATTTATATATTAGTAGAAAGTAGAATAGGACTAACAAACTCGTGTAAACAAACATCCACCCATCCAAACTATCGCATTTATATATTAGTAGAAAGTAGAATAGGACTAACAAACTAGTGTAAACAAACATCCATCCATCCAAACTTTCGCATTTATATATTAGTAGAAAGTAGAATAGGACTAACAAACTCGTGTAAACAAACATCCATCCATCCAAAATTTCGCATTTATATATTAGTAGAAAGTAGAATAGGACTAACAAACTCGTGTAAACAAACATCCATCCATCCATCCAAACTAACGCATTTATATATTAGTAGGAAGTAGTATACTTACGTAAAGTGAACTAAAGGTATCTAGTAAGTCCTGATGACGGGCGGCACGGTCTTGCACTCTTGCGCATTCAGCGTGTCGTCGATAACAGGTCTGTACGTCAGCTCGGTCTTGCCTGTCTCTACGTTGGTCTTAGCCAGTGTGTGCTTCCTCCAGTGCTTCTCGAAGGGGAGTTTAGTCTGTATTTGGAGTTAAAGATTCTTTATTAAATCTATATATATTTCTATACATACTCGTATTAACACAAGCTATATTTATTAACACAAGTTTTGTTTTATACTTTAGGGTGTAAAAAGACACATCACAAAGCCGTCAACTACGCATACTGGACAATGGATATAACTAAGTAGCTTCGCGCAAAAATTATTGCTGGGTAATGACTTTTATTTTTAGGTAAAAAAAAAAAAAAACATATTTTTTTACGCGCAATACAACGCGAACCCAGGCAAACGGAGTTAAGCCCCGTCCCTTTGCTCTACGGTACGCGTAGGTACTTGTCGGAAAAAGTTTAGTAATAACACTTGGAATAGTTTTTAGTAAAAAAAAAATGCGACTTTGACCTTCAATATCTCCAGAACCAGTGGATTCCCATGTATGGTCTAGTGGAAAAAAAACCGGTCAACATCGAGTCGGACTCGCGCACCGAGGGTTCCGTTCCAATTTCTGAAAAAGTGTGCTATTTAGAGACATCGTTTTATTTTTCCTGTAATCTTTACATAAACTTGGGGTGGGGGGGAAACGGTATTTTTTTTACATTTTTCATCAAAAGTCGAAAACTATGCGGCCTAAAAAAAAGAAAAAAAAATGTTTGAGAATGTGCTAACAGCGTTCTTTCGTATGATACCCCACATGCACTAGTAGCCCCACTTTGAATTTTAAAGACCCTGTTACAAAAAAAATATAAATATTTTTAATTCTTTCTTATTTGCAAAATAGTTGGGTAAACGTCATCTAAAACTGTTCCAAATTTCAAGTTGATAGCATTAGTAGTTCTTGAGATATCCAGCTGTGACAGACAGACAGACAGACTGAGTCACACCATAAGGGTTCCTTTTTTACCATTTTGGTACGGAACCCTAAAAAACGATCCAAATTCAGTATAGAATATGTGGCTTTCGGCTTCGGCAAGTGTCTTTTTACACCCGGTATGTTAGTTTGTAACTTTGTAAGGAATGTGTCTATGGGCCATTGTAACTTGAAAATAAATGTTGTTTTTTTATTTATTATTATAAATTAAAATCGCTCTTCGTGTGTGTCTGTGAGACCGCGTTGTTTTTTAAAACTACGCAGCGGATTTTGATGCGGTTTACACCATTTAGAGAATTTATTCCGGAAGGTAACATAACTTAACATATCATCGCGGCCGTATTCCCCGAAGGGTTAGGCAGAGCTGTACTTGTAGTTCACCCACAATTCGCCAGTTATGTTTAAGCCCCATGTAATAGGGGGCGAGCCTATTGCCATCAGCCGGGGGCAAATCCAGACTCCGGGCTGCTACTGAGAAATTCCAGATGGAAAACCCAATAACACTTTGCCTGACCCGGGAATCGATCCCAGGACCCCATGCTCGGCAGTAGCGCTTACAAGACCAACGAAGCAGTCAAGAAGTATTCCGGAAGAGTAATTTGTGTATGGATACATTATTATTGACCTTACAAAATAATAGAAGAAACCTCGGTGTTTTGACAAGTCGTAAAAACCGTGCGAAGCAGGGGCGAGTCGTTAGTTATTAAATAAAATAATAATGTTCACATACGAATGAACGCTACGTTAAATCAGTTGTTATGTAGTCGAATACAATAGTTTTTTTTTGTGTATTTCTTATCAATTTCTGTAGCGTGGTTGTCTTATGACCAGTAGTAGACGTATAGGCTGACGATAATATTGTAATACTAGCTAATAATATTAATGCGGAAAAGAGTTACTGAGGCTGTGTTTTGTAAGTCTACAAAACCAGTTTCGATGAAATTCAAAGACCTTGGCTCACAGAATTAATAACACAACCGCGGGTGACGCCTCGCGATACAGGTTTGTAACCAAATATGGTGTCCTAATTATAGGGCGCTATATTTCGACAATCGATTATAATAGCCACACGGCTATCAGGATGGTCAAGCGTGTTTTGTGGCATTATTATCTCATCTCTAGATAATTTGATGTCGCGTTTTACTAATCATATTACAAACGGTCACCAACCCGTTGCTCATTACTTTGTACTATCAACCGTATGTCCATAGTAACATTTGACATCCACAGTTCCTTTATACCCTAGTAATAAGGGCGGTTTTCGTAATTCGATTGCCACCACTTTTTGGAGTTGCAGTGTGTTTGGACCTACGTGTAATGTCAGGTCAATTAAAAATACTCTGTATATGATAGGTAGTTGGAAGCAATAAAGCCGCCCATTGCATAAATTGTAGTTTTTTTTTGTCAAGTAGGTATGTATTTTTCTAATGTAAAACTATACAGGGCAATTTTTTATCATTAGCTACATTTTCACAGGGTTTTCTACCCATGAATATGAACATCTTTCACTATGGGAAAAATCTGCTGTTTCATACATTTTGGTCGAATAGGTGTTGAACTTTTGTATGACATAGCTGTTTTTTTTTTCGTGATTTCAGAGTTGGTCCCATAGTGAAAGATGTTCATTTTGATAGGTAGAACACTATGTGATTTGGGTAGTGATAAAAAAATTGCCCTGTACATATAAATAAATAGTTGAAAGAAACATCGCACCTGGCCATCTAAAGGCTTGGAATAGTCGAGCTCATCGCGACGCGTCTTGAAATCTTCACGCGCGTGCGCCCCGCGCGACTCCTCTCGCGCGAGTGCCCCCTCTACGATCTGCACGGAGTTGATGAGTAGGTTCTGTAGCTCCAGGGTCTCGATCAGATCGCTGTTCCAGATTAGGGAGCGGTCCGAGACTTTTACGTCCTTGATCTGCTTGTAGATGTCTTGGATGAGGCGTTCACCTGGCAATATTGGCATTTTATTGGATTGTTGCAGGCCAAAGAAAAGATGGATGGATTGTGTGAGGTATGATATATTATGAAAGAAAGGGGAGTGAATGATAGGGCAGGAAGATGATGATTGGATATGTTGCTGCGTTTTGTGGTGGAAGATGGGTGAATGAAATAGGAAATGGTTGCTAAATTAACACATCCTGTATTTATTAAAAAGCTACAGACCTTCCTCGAGCGTGCTCTTCTGCCTGAACACGGCGGCGTTGGTCTGCATGCACTTCTGCATGCGCAGGCGCAGGTCTGCCGTGGAGATGGTGCCGTTCGCGTTTCTTACGCTGTCCAGGTTTGCGATACTAGCCTCGCCGGAAGACTGTGCCAATATGTTTACGATTAAAATGGTGAAGAATAAGTAAGACAATATAAAATTAATCATATTCACACAGGTTTTGAAGGCCTTTGAAGACCTTCACCCTTTATATTATTCCCTATACCTATACAAGCTGTTACCACAAAAATTGCAACGCTTTGGGGATCTAGAATCATGTGCTGAAATCATGGTATGCGCGTCGATGTCCCTTTCACCCTGTATACAATGATGGAATGAGATTAAAAAATGGGTTTCAATTAAACTCAGTTAGTTGTATAAATATATATCATTTAAAAGACAGTTAGTCAGCAATGATACTACACAAGGTGTAACATAAATAACGCACAACCTCTTAAGGGGTCCTTTTACTAACAACTCCTTTTAATCATTATGAACAACTTTTATTATGGGACCAAACCTGATATCACGAAAAAAAATCTGCTGTTCCCTACATTTACTTTCGCATAACTCGTCAAAATGTAGGGAAAAGCTGTTTTTTTTTCGCGATTTCAGGTTGTTCCCATCCATACGTTAAACGTTGTTCATAATGATGAGTACAATAAGTAAACGACATTAGTCTAGGGTTCAATTTGTCCACTACAATTTAAGTGCGTAATTCCGCGAAAGAGTACGAAGGTCAAACTGTAGTAAAGATAAAGAGGGGTTATATAGTTTATGATATGTCTGTCTTTTCCTTTTGTCGACTGTTTTACTGGCGCGAGTTGATAAGCGCAAAGTATGTACCTCTGGAGTACGAATATATTGTTCTTTATTCCCGAAAGGCAATGAATGCACGCGTTTTGCTTAGAGCATCGACTTCTATTTTGTTGACTAGACGTATAAAAAAAAAAATACTGGGATTCGTTAGCTAAGATCAATACTCTGGTGCTAGAAATAACTCATCGTGCATAGACGTATAAAAAAAGGAGGACTCCGCGCCACGTATATCGAAAGTGAAACACAGTAAGTATGCCGGAACCGTTTGTACAAACACGCCTCACGCACACATTTACATCATAGTATGCCGACCGGCCGCCATTACGTGACACGAGCGGCGGCGTCTTTGCAGGTACTCAAATCACGCACACATAGATCGGTACGGTGCTTCACTTTCGATATGCGTGGCGCGGAGTCCTCCTTTTTCATACGTCTATGTCATCGTGTGACGAATAAAACAACACTTCTAGCCCATCGTCATTATAATATGATGCTATGCCGCGTTCATTTTAATTACCAAAGCAGGAAAAATTGTTGCCAAAACAAATTGGTTCTTTATCGAGCTATGCAAACAACACGATACTAAAGATGAAGACAAAAAAAAACCAATCCAAGACCGGCTTCTCTTAACGCTGCTTTTATTATTCCACATGGATTATATAAAAACAAAAACCAGTGCCACATGAGGTGGAAAATTTGCGACGCGACGCCAACCGTTTTGTATTTTTGTATCTACCTACAAAGCTATAACCAGCCAAACAAGCCAGTTCCGAAACAGTGATATGAAATTTTATTAATTCATCAAATAGCTTCCTAAGAAAAAGCGCGACTGATTTGCGCAGGCGCAAGTATCGTCTGTTATATTGGCACTAGTGATAGCAATCGAGAGGACATTACTGCCATAAAACATTGGTATCTACTGTACTGTTTAATAACTAAAAGATTAATATTCTGACCGTGGCATGAACTAGGTATCTATTTCTTCGTGTTAATACGAGCAGAAAAAAAAATCTTTCTGCACATAATTCAGCCTCATGATTTAGCAATTGCAATTGTTATTCACAATTACAATATACACAATATTTACCAATAACAAATTGTTTTCAATTTCCCCGTTTATGTTACTCGTGTTATCACTGATGAAATCATCGATGGGTGTGTCTCAAAATATTCCGTGACGTAGCAATGACGCGGAAACAACGACAGATCCTGTGACACGCATACCCGTACATAATGTGGAGCGTGCTACACTGTTTATCTATACAATATAATAAAATAATTAATATTATTAATTTATTGAAATGGCTGTTACTTTCAATGATTTTTTAAAAGAACACAGGCTCATGGACTTATACTTCCTGTCTGACGTATACTTCCTGTCGTAACCTATGGTGCACAGACTTGGTCTTTGACTAACGTCCAACGAGCAATGTAGCGCAGTATACTAGGCGTTAAATTAACGGATCGTTTGCGAAACACAATATTGCGCTCCAAAACAGATAGCTAACGTGGCTCAAAAGGCTGCCCAACTTATGGGACTGGGGGTCAGGACATGTTTGCCGCATACCCGATAAACTGTGGACCCAAATACCACAGAACTGTTGCCCTGAGACAGTGAGGCGAGGTCGCGGCAGACCACGTAGGAGATGGCGGGACGTGCTGGATAGGTTCCGTCAGAACTGGTATGACGCGCGGGCTCGCGAAAGATGGAAGGAGTGGAAGGAGGCACAGGAGTGGGACCTCGTACGCTAGTAAAAAAAAACCTCACGTAAGTAGGTATTAAGATACAGTTCACGAAATATTTATACTGTTGCCAAGTAAATTAAATTGATGTTGTGACTTGATTGAGATGTAAGTTAAATATTAAGTTATAATAAATTATGATCGAAGATAATATCCACCCACGTTACCAGTCTTGTGTCGAAGGTCAATTGCGTAACTTGCGAATTAATCATCTTTTACTAGATTTTGGCGTCTTTGTCTTTACAGCGTTACCGTGTATCAAGAAGGTTTAATATAGATAATATGAGATGTAGAGATGTTTAAGTGCTAAACGAATACTTGTAAGGAATAAACATTTTTTAGGTCCAACTCCTTGGGAAGACCGGGCCGATAACCCTCTACCAAAAAGGCTCTTTCAATCGTACCTAATTTATTTTCTTGGGCCATTCATGGTCGAGACAGGTCTCATGTCCATTGTGGTACAAAACTTACATCAATATGTTTAGAAGATACTTCGACCTGTGAGTTTTTATGTCAGTGTTAGTCAGATAGGAGACGCCGGCGCCATCTAGTCTAATTGAACAGCAACAGAACAACATCACATTTGACTCCGGCGTTGTTGTCTTTGTCACATTAGCTCGGTAACGTTTTTAAAGACACTGAACGAGATACAATAGAAGTTTTACTATCATGCCGCCTATGGCCGTTTAGTGTCCTTGAAAGGGTTAAGTTCTTGATGTATGGTCTGTTCCAAAAGTATTTGATAAAAATGTAAACAAAGGATCAGAAAACGTAACGGTGAAACGTAATGCGGATTTGTAGTGTCACTTACAAATTGAGTGATTTTATTAATTGAATACTTAAACTCGAAATCATAATTTGTAAGTAACCACCTAAAGATGTTTTTAATTTCACAACTGAGGTTAATTTTAATTCTTCTATTCTATATAGATACTCAACTTTCTTCGATGATTCGATACAATTACAATTTAATAATGTTATTCAAACAATATTTTTTGGAAAAATTGGTGAATTAATATTACGATGAAATCTTCTAAATACAGTTGAATGTGTTACTAATTCCCTTTAGAGAGTAAATGCGTAAGAATTTAACCTGAACAGGGTTTGTTTGCAGTTTCATCAGATACTTTTGGAACAGACTAGTGCTGTTTCATCATCTGCGTGCGTTTACGCGTAATTTTAGGGATGGCGACAATATTTTCAGTCTAAACTCTAATAGTGCAAATAATATTATAGAAAGTGTAAAAGCTTAAAAAATTGCCAAGTTATAAACGTTTTAAAATAATTGCTAGACAAAGACCCTACGTGACTGCATACTAGTGCTATACATTGTCCGTACCGCGCGACAAGGACGGAAATAATCTCTTCCAAAAACTTTTAAAGCGTGATCCTGAGCTCCTCCATATTTCTCATTTCTCAAGATTCTAAGTATGGTCAGTGTTCATAGCCCGACTATAATATGTACAGTCGGAGAATGAAAAGGGTAAGCACCTTTAGATTTATTATTATGATTGAAAGTGGTTCCAGGCATTGTCTTGTCACCCAGTGGAGTTCAAAAAATGCTCAAGGTTAAAGGCTGCAAAATTCAAATTCCAACCCGCAAATAGCAAAACAAATCAGAAAAATTGAATTTCAAGGGCTACCTTAGCTCGCTTGCTTGCTTTCCCATAAGCTCGTTTTGTGTCCGTATATATGCTTGACTTACGTCCTTGAGCGGCGCCTGTGCGTCGCCCGGCTTGCTGGTCTCGGCGACGGTGAGAGCGCAGGCGCGGCCGAACACGACGATGTCGAGCAGCGAGTTGGCGCCGAGGCGGTTGGCGCCGTGCACCGACGCGCACGACGCCTCGCCTGCGGCCAGCAGGCCGGGTACAACGCGGTCTACGCCGTCGTAGTGGGAGATTACCTGTGTGGCAAAACATACTCATTATTCACATATCCACATTGTTATACTCAACTTTCGTGAGACGTATTCACGGAGCTCTGCACACGGCGAGAGCTCCATTCGAGTTCGAAACTAATTGGGCAAACCAGAAATCTGTCGTCAGAAAATCAGTAAACACCTATTATAGATCCAAATATCCACATAGGTTGACACTGAAGATAACAATCATAGCTGAAGACTTTTCAATCAATCTGCCTAGCCTTTTCCCAACTATGTTGGGGTCGGCTTCCAGTCTAACCGGATGCAGCTGAATACCAGTATTTTACATGGAGCGACTGCCTATCTGACCTCCACAACCCATTAACGGGGTAATACGATACCCTTGGTAAGACTGGTTGTCAGACTTTCGGGCTTCTGACGACCCGTAACGACTGTCAAAGATCTACGAATGACAGCCGGGACCAACGGCTTAACGTGCTTTCCGAGGCACGGAGGAGTCTCGGTATGTAAAGATGGTCACCCATCCACTGACCAACACCGGAAAGCGTAGCTTAACCTGATGGATTGACCCGTGCGGCTGTTATTACTTAGCCACGAGCTCCTCATAGCTGAAGACTTTATAAGTGCTAATAAACATATCAGTGGCGAATGAAAACTGCCTGCAATGCGGTACCTAGAGGGTTTGATCTGCAACATGGGTAGAAACAGAGTAGACCGCTTGACTAGTTTTACTTTCAGCTTAAATTGTTTTGACGTCTTGCCGTGCGAACATGTTTTGTTTCACGATTTGCGTCCGGTTAATATTCAAGACTATTCTTGTTAAAAATATAATAATATATAATCCCTATTACATTATTTTTTTAACAAGAATAGTCAAAAGCTATTTCTCCTGTTTAATATTTTTGTACGATGAAATTATTGTATGTATTTAAATACTTATCGTTAATGAGTACGCTTGCCCTCTATAATAAGTTAAATGAGGCTGTAATGTTCTTTGTGGAACGCGCCAAAGGGTTGATAGTGCAATTAATCATATTTATGACACATAGGAGTCAAATGAATTTCTTATTTGTTTAATAAATTCAAAAGGAACACTCATAAAGCTGACCTCAGGGTGATAAGGGGTACTCTTATAATTTTTATACAAATCTACTTACAAGTCGTTCATCCATATCCTGATAATGGACCACAGTAATAAGGAAATAATATATTTTTAACTGCTAAAACGTAGCCACAAAAATTGCGCAAAATATATTCCTTTGTTTATTTATTTTTATTGTTTACTTGGGTTTTCATTATTTATGTATGTTATGGCTAGTTACCTACTCTTATCTCAGAAAGTCATCGTCCCGCGTTTTTAAAGGTTGAGCTCACCAATTAGCTATAGTGAATTTTTAAAAGTAGTGCGTGTGGTTGCTATTGGAAAACCCCAATATCACTTTTCTTGACCTGGGAATCCAACCCAGGAGCCAACGACCAGCAGTCGAATTTGCGACCACTAGTTTTACGAGGTAGTTTTACACCCTTAAGCATATCATAGCATAGTCATACTTGTTGTCAACAAGTCTTACAAAAGACTTGTCAAAAACATGTCGTGTATAGAAATATATCTTCAAACATGTTGTATTGACGACGTTTCAGACATGTCTTGTTGACTGTTTCGTTCACCTTCTTGAAATTACAACTCGTAGGTTTAAACGATAAACGAAAACAGTAGACACAACATTTTATTTTTTCAATAACCAATATTGTTCTGGAGCTCGTGGCTAAGTAATAACATCATCAGGTTAAGCTACGCTTGCCGGGGTTGGTCCGTGGATGGGTGACCATCTTTACATAACGAGACTCCTCCGTGCCTCGGAGAGCACGTTAAGCCGTTGGTCCCGGCTGTCATTCGTAGATCTTGGACAGTCGTTACGGGTCGTCAGAAGCCCGAAAGTCTGACAACCAGTCTCATCAAGGGGTATCGTATTACCCAGTCACTGGGTTGTGGAGGTCAGATAGGCAGTCGCTCCATGTATAATACTGCTATTTAGCTGCATCCGATTAGACTGGAAGCCGACCCCAACAAAGTTGGGAAAAGGCAGGCAGCTTCATATCGTCCCACTGTTGGGCAAAGGCCTTCCAACTTCATGCCATCTCTCTCTGTCTAGAGCTGCCAAGGACCAATCTTTATTAAAGGAGTCCAGCTCATACCGCCATCTCCGTCTGGGCCTGCCGCGATGACGTTTGCCACTAAGCGGGACCCATTGGGTCGTAAGTTTGGGCCATTGATCGTCTGACATGCGGCAGATGTGTCCAGCCTAATTCCAATTAAGCGTGGCAGCTTTCCGAGTGACATCAGTTATTTTAGTGATGGAACGGATTGTTGCATTATTAGATCCAACATGTAGAATACATATTTTATTCCTTGGTGTAAACGCGGGGTAATAATAAGCATATACGTATACTGTATACTGTACTGTATACTGGATGACTTTTTTTACCGTCTCGAAAAAAATTGGACGTATTTGGTGAATAGAGTAGAAGCCTATGACATACCTAGTTTTTTTTTTTTAACAGCTTAGACAGAAAAAATATCAAAGTATCAATAAATACTACAAATTCGATGTAAACTTTTCATTTTTGTACCTACCATAAAAACAGAAATTTAAAAAAAAATAATTACCGTTTAAAAATATCGAAATTCAAATCATATGCAGCCTGCATATGATTAGATTTTTTTTTTTGTTTTTTAAAAAGAAAAAAAAGTTAGGTATGCCATAGGCTTCTGCTCCGTTCACCTAATATACCCAATTTTTTCCGAGACGGTAAAAAAAGTCATCCGGTATATACGTATACTATGTATACTGTATGTATATATACGTATACTGTACTGACCTCTCCACGGAAGTTGGTAGGCGTGCCTCCCATGTTGTAATGCACGGTGGGCAACACAGGTATAGGCTCCTTAGTGACGTCCACTCCTGCGAAGATCATGGCCGTCTCCGAGATGCCGGGCAGACGCTGCTTCAGCTGTTCCGGGGGCAAGTGGTGCAGCTGTAAGTGCACGTGGTCCTTCTCGGGCCCGCAGCCGCGGCCTGGGGGAAAGACGTGTTGTTATTTTGGTTCCAAGAATTAAGGGCCAGTTTCTCGAACGAATCTAGCAATCTCGCAAAATTACTGTGACAAATTGTCAAGCGGGCGTAGTCTGCTGTGATTGGTTGAATGATTTATCAACAGCCAATCATACTTAAGGGCTTTGCACACCTCCGACGCGAAAATAATGTTGTGAAACCGATAAACGAATTCCTCTGCGAATTATTACTACACTATGTCGCGATTCGAGTAGCGGAACATCATACAAGTCAGTTGATGTATAGCAATCGGAGCAAAATGACGTCGCTTTTCACGCGGGAAAGAGATAGGATCATAAACAAATCTGTACGTTAGAACAGGCAGTTTCGCTGGTCGAACAACGGACAAGTCATGGCGGAACTATTGCGGTTTCACTGCTATGGTTTCGCGGCGGTGTGATACCTGCCCTATTTAACATATATACGTTCGGGTACTGAGACTTGCTTATGTCGTGTGTAGACATTGTCTGATGATGAAACCCTTTCTACAGGGTTTTTTAATTAAACAGCCAACTTGACCTAAGACTGTTTCATTAAATAGAATTTCATGTTAAGGTGGATCCGCAGTTGTAGCCCGCGAAATTCAAATTTTATAGCGTTTTTTGCAATTTGCAGGTGTTAGGTTGTATCTTCATCAAAATATGATTCGCGACGATAACAATTATGTATTTACATAATTATAATCATAAGAATCATCAATACATCTCTTTAAGTTAGATTTGCCGTGGTGAACATCAACACTGACACTGACTGCCAATTGCAAAAACGCAATTTGAGTTTCGCGGGCTACCACCTGCGGATCCACCTTAATAAATCATCATAATCAACAAATAAAACAGTACCTACTTACAACGCTATAATATAAAAATAGCTTTGTTTAATATCCAATAAATTACGTCCGTCAGAACTGACTTTATTATGTGGTGAATAGTTACAAGCAGGTGTGAAGAAATAACCTTCCACATAAAGTGGTCAAATGAACTATTGTTTTATCTGCATAACCTTGCGAGTTATGTAACTGCGGTTACACGACGTAAAGTTATATGGACACATGGTTACCGCAAGTCATTAAACTGTTTATGTTTACACTCATTAAAGTGAAGTAGTATTGCTGGGTTTTACCGTACAACCTTTTATAAGTAGTTAGTTCTGAAGCTATTTTTCCGCAATGCGAAACATACGATGCCTTTATATTTATGTAAACATTATTGCTGCGGCTTCGCACACTTCGCGCGCTCTCTGTTTACAGCGAGACGTCGCGTCGAGCGAGTGCGTGCGAAGAGTAGTTCACCTTATTGCGACCACTTAGCTGTAGCATAAGGACCACCCCCATTTCCTCTTTTAGCATAATAATTTAATATTTATTATTGATTTACCTACTACGTAAAGTTATTGTTTACATGTTTATTCTAATAATTTCAGTTTTCTTTTATTGCTGCAAGAGTTGAAATATTATTTTCAACATTTTTTTTTTCTTCACCGCATTAAGTTTATATTTATTTTAGGTAAGGTTTTTATTTAGTCAACGCGTTTTTATGATTCCTATTTTATCAAGGATACTTCAATTCTACTACTCTTTAGAAGAGTACTAAAAGTCTAGATTAAAGATCTATAAACATATCAATGTTCTTACCTTCCATGATCTCGACGGTCATAGCCCTGGAGACGACGTCACGACTGGCCAGGTCCTTAGCGACGGGTGCGTAACGTTCCATGAAGCGCTCGCCCTTCGCGTTCACGAGGAATCCGCCCTCACCGCGGCAGCCCTCCGTAATCAGACAACCGGCGCCGTAGATACCTGGTGGTTGAAAAAGCGTTTTACATGATTATTTTCATACGTTACTAGCTTCTTGCGCGACTACGTCCGCCGAGTTCCATGGGACTATGGGCACAAAGCAATCGCGAACTTTGTATCAGTGAAAGAAAATGAAATCGGATGAGTAGTTTCGGAAATTACCTCCTACATCCAAACTAACAAACTTTACATCTTTGTAATGTTAGTGTACCTAATAAAATCAATCTGCCTAGCCTTTTCCCAACTATGTTGGGGTCGGCTTCCAGTCTAACCGGATGCTGCTGAATACCAGTATTTTACATGGAGCGACTGCCTGTCTGACCTCCACAACCCAGTAACTGGGTAATACGATACCCCTTGGTAAGACTGGTTGTCAGACTTTCGGGCTTCTGACGACCCGTAACGACTGTCAAAGATCCACGAATGACAGCCAGGACCAACGGCTTAACGTGCTTTCCCATCCACTGACCAACCCCGGCAAGCGTAGCTTAACCTGATGGATCGTCCCGTGCGGCAGTTATTACTTAGCCACTAATAGTATTCTGTAAACTCAAACTCAAAGCATTTATTTCAAATAAACCAATTACAGGCACTTTTGAATTGTCAAAGGGTCGGTCTTGGGTCGGTCAGTCCGAAAAATGAAGCTAGATTGCCCATTCCAAAGCGTAGATCCTATGGAGAAGAACGGGCAAGAAACTCCACGGACACTCTTTTAAAATCAAATATTTTACAAAATATTGGTTACATCGTTCATATTGAAAATATACATGTGAGAACAATGTAGAAAGACGTGCACGTTAAAAGCGTCCGTAATAAAAAAAAAAAAAAAAAGATAAAAACAACTAAATAAAAAAATAAAAATAAGCCGTGGCAGCTAAGAGACGACCAGTCCCAACTGACGGCGCCCGTTCACGAACATGACGCATGGATCAGCACCAATTAGCTCAACCATTTTGAAGGGAACTTAATGATCCAACACACACGCCACCACCAGCGAGACATTTGAGTGAGCATGACATACTCTCAACCGCCAGGGCACATTCAAGTCAGTGAAAGACGAACCCAGTAAAAGGTAGCTTTATATTAGCTACATAGTGCTCACACATGTGCTATGAAATTATACAATACTAATAAGAGAATTTACACAATGCAAAGAAAAATTTTGTTTCTTCTTAATCTGCAGCAGGTCCAACAATATTTTTGAATGCTAATCAATTAGTTTAAGCGTCCTTGTGGAGCAGGACCAGCATTTAGCCAAGCATTTTTGTCAGCGATGTAATCTCCTAACTTATAATATGCCTGGCTGCATAGTGTGCGTTTTATACATGATTTAAATTTCCTTTCATTCAACTGGAGTATGTGCGGAGGTATTTTATTATAACATTTTATAATAATAATAATAATAATAATTCCTTTATTGTCAGGCAACTAAGGCCCATAGATAAAATACACAAATTACAAAATAATAAAATAATAAACTAATACATATCAAAAACATAAAAACTACTGCACACGAAGTGACGGCGTCGTGTTACGCTGCGAGGTGTCGCGTAGCTGGCCGCGGAAACGCCGATACAGAACACCTTCCGGCCAAAACTCTTCCTTGAGGAAGGTCAGCAAATGGTGAGTCGGAACGCGCACCACAAAAGACTTGAAATTGGTGTTATGGCGCGCCTCCAACTTCTCCACCCTCAAGGTCCAGGTGGTCTTCAACCGTATGTACTCTACGATGTCCTCAGCCTTCGTAGAGTGGAACAAACGGGACACGTACAGCTGCGTCGTCGGTACTGCAGGACGAAGCAATATGTTAGGCCCAGCCGGCGCCGTCCCACACTGGTTGCGATAAGTAGGCTTCCTCTTCTTTCTCTCCACCTTGATGAAGCCGTCCTCATCACAAGTTTTCTTCGGTGGAACCTGCTGTTCGTGGTCCACCACAGCGCCTTTAGTCGCGCTCGATGCTGAGCGACTCTGTTTTCCCCCTTTTTGTTTTTCTGCTTGTCGTTTCGTTTGCGACACGGCAGTTTTCGTCTTTGCGACCGTTGCAGAATAGGTACGTATAGGGGTCGATGTACCTATATCACGCGTCGCTTCCCCGGTAGGTGCGATGCGATCAGCGGAACACGATGCAACGCTTGCATTCTTGACAGTCGATGATTTTAAACAGTACCCCATGAAGGATGAGTCTACTTTAGCTAGTCTGAAACCTGGTTGAACTAAATGGTCCCTATTTCTAGTCCTATAATTGTGTCCATCACCTCTTTTTCCGAAAAGATTTAGATTTTTCCTTACGTACATGATGTTTTCGTATATATATTGACAAGGTACCGTCATGATGTTAATATCCTTAAACAGTTCCCTTAGAGAATCGCGCCTGCGGAGGCCATATGTTGCTCTGATGGCTCTTTTCTGCAGAATAAAAATAGACTCTATATCAGCAGCCCGTCCCCACAGTAAGATACCGTAAGACATAATACTATGAAAGTAACTGAAATAAACTAGCCTCGCGGTATCTACATCAGTAAATTGACGTATTTTTCTCACAGCATACGCTGCTGAACTTAGCCGTCCCGCAAGAGATGTTAAATGAGGACCCCATTGCAGCCTTGAGTCGAGCGTGATCCCCAGGAAAACCATTTTATCGACGAATTCTAGTTTCTCTTTATTCAATACTATGTCACAATCAGTACTTTTAACATTTGGTAAAACAAATCTTATACATTTAGTCTTTTTCCCATTTAATACTAAATTATTAGCAGTGAACCAATTTTGAACCCGCAGTAGGGCGTTATTTACGTCGTCAAGATTTGATGCACGTCTATTTATCTTAAAAATTAAGGATGTATCGTCAGCAAATAACACCATTTGTGGTTGGTTTTTAAATAAATGGGGTAGATCATTAATATATACTAAAAAGAGGAAAGGACCCAATATCGAGCCCTGTGGAACACCCATTTGTACTTTTAGACCGAGAGAATTGACACCATTTATTTGAACTTGCTGTTGTCTATCATTTAAATAAGATTTTACTAAACTGAGCGCAAGTTTACCTAGTCCGTAATGCTCAAGTTTCAAGAGTAAGGTTTCGTGATTTACGCAGTCAAATGCCTTGGAGAGGTCACAAAAGATTCCTATGGCATCTTGGGCCTCCTCCCACGCTGAAAATATGTGTTTTAATAAAGTGACACCCGCGTCAGTCGTGCAACGTCCTTTGGTGAAACCAAATTGCTGATCGTGCAATATTTGGTTGGTGTTAAAATGATTAAGCATTTGATTGAGCATTACCTTTTCGAACACCTTGCTGAATACCGGCAACACGGAAACTGGTCTATAATTGTTGGTGTCTTTACTGTCCCCAGATTTAAAAAGTGGTATAACTTTACTAAATTTCATTAAATCCGGGAAGACTCCTTCATCCACACACAGATTAAATATTAATGCTAAGTATGGTGCTATAGTTTCAATAATGGATGTACAAACTTTGATAGACATTCCCCATAGATCTTCGGTCAATTTGATTTTAATTTGCCGAAAAGCTTTAATAACTACCATAGGGTTTATATGTACAGGAGACGCCCTGGGCGGCGGGAATCGCGGGGCGATTTCCGGCCACCGTAGGCGCGGGCCTGCGGACGGTGAGCAGCGGGTAGCTCGCCGTCCGGTAAGGACCAGGCCCGAGTCGACGGCGCGTTGTGTTCCACGCGCGCCTCAAAGAGATGTCAGCAAGTGACGGGGCCCAATAGGGCCGACGCCGCTGGGGTCGCGGGTTGTCTGAAAGGGTTACCGCGGCCCTGGCATAGGCAACTGAAGGAACACGGGTGGGTTTTAGTCAGTAAAAGTCTGACACGCCCTCCCGCTCCACCCAGAGCGGGAGAAGTTATTTGATGATTTCCCACCCTCAAAAAAAAAAAAAAAAAAAAAAGGGTTTATATGTAAAGGCTGTAACGTCCGCGAAATTGATTGGATACGAGACAAACATTCGTTTGTATTGAGTATAGAAAAAAACAGTAAGTACGGTGTAAAATAAAGGGTATTTCAACAAGGACGGGTCGATGTTGAAATTAAATAAAACAAGCTGTAAGTATGTAAGATATTAAAGAAATTATTTTTTTTATTTTAAGGGCCCATTTATGCCATTATTTATGAAATATGACATCGTTTAAATGTCCACCGCGGCTTCGAACTTTGGCACGGATCCGAGAGGTGCAACTTTCAATTACTCTACTGCATAGATCCGGCTGAATCTGAGCGATGGCCTGCGTAATGTTGACTTTCAGGGCATCGGTTGATTGCGGATTATTGGCTTAGACCTGCGACTTGAGAAAACCCCACAAGAAAATGTATAGAGGGGTCAAATCGCACGATCTTTGTGACCAATTCACGTCACCAATAAATTGTTATTCATTGATCTTTAGCGCTCGCCGTTGACAGTAATGGCCTCGCCGTCATCGTTTTTGAAAAAGTGCGGACCAATGACGCCGCCTGTCATATTTAATAAATAATGGCATAAATAGAAAGAAAGAAAGAAATACGTTTATTTACGTTTATTTGCGGTAAACATGACGCAAAGCACAACAAAATAAAAATAACAATTTGTAAAACAAGTTTGGGGAAAATATGCGTCACATCTACGCAAAACGGCTACCGCTCAGCATAATGCCGCGACCCCATGCGAAACGGAGCCCCAGCGCTGGTTTTCAGCGATAGCCGGCGTTGACGCGATGACGTCGACCGGTGCAGCATGTAACAAATAGTATGAAATTAAAAATAAAATAAAAATATAAAGTTAATTCTAAAAGTATAGATCTAAGGTAAAATATACAGAAAATGACATTCCGTTCCGCGACAGCACCAACTCCCACGCCGCAGAATGCGTTATCTGTGCGCGCAGCTGTCAGCGGAAATACTAGACTAGAACAATATTACATAATATTTTAACATGGCGTATCATTATGCAATTAATGTTTTGACTTGGATGAAATTATGTAACAAAGGATGTATTGGGTGATTAAGGAGGCATTTCCTACGTAAAGTGAATCTGTGTTAGATGTGAATGATGACAATGACTCGGACACACAGATGAGATCAAGGTGAAATGGTAAGTGAGAATTACTTGGTTAAAATAAAATGTGGATTCATGCATCGAGATTATTGAAATAAATTACTAATAAATTAATTAAATTAGATTGGATAAATATAAATTAGAATATGATACAAACAAGGGACGATACCTGACAAACCGTAGTGTGCCAGTTGAATAATTAGATTAAACTAAAAATTACAGAAACAAATGTGGCGTTCCTATGCATAAAAGGATGAAATGAAATGACGAAACACAAACCCCAGCACAGCCACACGGACAGACGTGCGCACCACCAAGCAGCCCACACTCTGAAAGACCCCACACCAAAGCCTGCAGGCCATGACACCTGAGGTAGGTACTTACATTGAAGCAATACTATAGAGACATTTGATTATGTATGAGTAACTTTTTGTGTTGGAATTTGAACGATTGTATTGATTTCAGGCGTCGCATTGGTGGTGGGAGATCATTCCAACAGCGTGTGGCTGCATACTTGAAACACCCCCTGAATGCTGTAGTTCTGTGCATTGGCACCGACAGAGGGCATACCATGGAGCGAAGACTATTCTTTAGATGGTTTTGTTTCCAAGTAAGCTTTACATAGAGATAGTGAGGTTTTTTAGTTGTTACAATACCAAATAACAGGCTGGCTAAATGAAGCTTCCTCCTGGCAGCCATCTTCAGTAATTTTAAGTCATTAATGAATGGAGTAACATGACTTCTTCGTGGGACATTAACACAAAAACGAACACAGGCATTCTGGATACGTTGGATTACACGTTCCGTTCTAGAAAGCAAACATGGTCCATAGACTGTGTCACAGTAATTTAATTTGGATAGGATGAGACTGCCAACAAGTTGCTTCCGTACAGATATGCTTAGGTATTTCCGTATACCATATAAAACCTTTAGCCTATAAAAACAATTTCGGAGAACATTTGTCACATGGGCCTCAAAACGCAGCTCTGGATCCATAATTAGCCCCAGATTGCATGCCTGCTCCACTCTCTCAATTTTTTCTCCCATGATGACTATCTCAGGGTTGGCAGACAGTATTGCACTAACCTGTTTCTTAGAGCCCAGTACCATAAATTTAGATTTGAGCGGGTTCAGAACCAGAGAGTTCTCCTCCGACCACGCAACCACTCTATGTAAATCCTCATTTATTTTCTGCACTGCCAAAGATGTTTCTTCCCCCTTGAAGGATATGTACAGCTGGATATCGTCAGCATACATATGGTATTTGCAGTTAACAAAAGATTTTATAATATCTGCACTGTACAGAATGTACAACAGAGGGCCCAAAATCGATCCCTGAGGGACACCCCTTGAGACTTGCAGGGGGGAGGATGACACTGTTGACCCATCCTCCATATGCATCTCTACATATTGAGATCTATTGGTGAGATAGCTTTTAAACCACTCCACTGCAGCACTGTCGAAGCCATAGAAGGCTAATTTTGACAGCAGTAGAGTAGTATTAATAGCATCAAAAGCCCGGGAAAAGTCCAGCAGAGCCAAAATTGTACCCTCCCCCCGGTCACGTGCCTCAAGGATATTACCCACGACATCAGCCAGAGCCGTTGCAGTACCTCTACCCTTTCTAA
Organism: Cosmia trapezina; assembly: GCA_905163495.3. Taxonomy (NCBI): domain Eukaryota; kingdom Metazoa; phylum Arthropoda; class Insecta; order Lepidoptera; family Noctuidae; genus Cosmia; species Cosmia trapezina. Next base: position 14,986,289 of record LR991038.1, read on the forward strand.
ATGAGCCTTTCAAATAAAAAAATAATTTCTTTAATATCTCACATACAGCTTGTTTTATTTAAATTCAACATCGACCCGTCCTTGTTGAAAGACCCTTTATAAGAATGAAAATGGATGTCATGATAATAAGAACGTAGATCCGATTCTATTTTAGAAATATTTTTTTGAGTTATGACGTAATCAAGCCATTTAATCACACTGATACCGTCAGCGCTCCGTAGAGCGTTGACAGTACCTAGTGTATGTAGATTAGATGGTAAAAGCGGCCCATCGGTAAGTCACCTATGCACATCTGCAATATTAGATGCAACCCACGTGCGATGCACAAACAAAGCCGACTGAAGCTGTCTCATGCCTGTAACTAAACCGGCACCAAAACCCTAATTGTATTGATAGGATTATCTTGAAGCCAATTGATGCAATAATCAATTAGCTTCAAGATGTCAAACGGATTAATGTCACGAGTATATTGTGATAGATCATAGAACTCTGAAGTATCGTGCCTTCCTTGATCTAAGATTTATAAAACTTGGGAGATAATGCTGTCGTCATGTCTATTGGACTTGACAGGCTATCACTCTTTAGGTCTCCTAATAAATTCAGCTAATATTATAAATGTGAAAGTTTGTATGTTTAGATGTTTGTTACTCAATCACGCAAAAACGGCCGAACGGATTTGGATGAAATTTGGTATACAGATAGTTTACAACCTGGATTAAGACAAAGGATACTTTTCATCCCTGTGGAAGGTTCCCGTGGGATAATTTCCGACATCCACGCGTGCGAAGCCGCGGGCAACGGCTAGTAGGATATAAATATATTTGACATGTCATGTAATCAATACAGCTAACAGGATATTTGCTGCAGATTAACTTAGCAGAGACTTCACCACGGAAATCGGGGTGTTTTATGGTCACCTATCATACATAATTAATGCAGATAATAATATAGATTGTGAATTTATAACTAAAATTAAGATTTCGAGCAATAAAGAAGTACTCCATAATAGCTCGCTCAGACTTTTTTGGGCTCCTGCCAAATTATTTAAATGTTCGTTTGTTCACTTTCGCTACTACAATTATAAAGGCGCTTGATGCCAAAAATATTATTACTTACAAGTTTATTTTTAAGTATCCTTTACGTGAAATTGCCGTACGAGGTCCGTAGGCAGTTAAATACTATGGGCAAGTGTCAATGTAAAAATAATGGCCATAGTAACACAACAGTATTATTGCAGTTTATCTTAACAAACCGTTCACTAAAATAGACTCTTACGCACGATAAGGCTTGATTAATGTATTTTTATAGCCCACATGAGAGATTAAATATTTCGTGTGATGATCGGAATATTTTTTTTTTTATGCGAAAACATAGGCATTTTTAACAAGGTCCGAGCTATTCAAATATAATATTGTTCGTGTCAATACGACGAAAATGAACATGTTTTTGGTGTCCAAGAAATAGTTTTTTTTTTTGAGAACTCAACGCGATAATATGTCAATATGTTTATTTCGTCATATATTTTTTAACAGATTATCTAATTGGTACATGGCCAAGTAAACACTTGGCGTGTTCGTGCGAAGAAATTGTCACATGACTGTGACGTCAGATTCGCAAAATTGTTACAACATGGACTTCAATGTAATCAATAATTACTAAACAAGAACAGGATTATGTCAACAAGTTGTGTATTACGGAAATGTTTTTGATGTGTAACATCTTTCCTTTCGCTTTCCTGCAATCTGTGGGAGTGATTTCGTGAAAAGTGACGGAAGATACGGAAGTGTGTAGGAAGTAAAAATATTTTTCTAAAAGCTTTGTGTGACGGATTGAAATATTGGTTGTTTGTTATGGAACTAGAAAGTACTTTTACCAAGGTGAGATGTCAGATGTTACACATTATACAACGTGTAATGCTAAATGCGCAAAACCTCTTAAGGGGTCATTGTACTCATCATTATGAACAACTTTTACTATGGGACCAAACCTGAAATCGCGAAAAAAAAATCAGCTGTTCAGTACATTTATGTTCGCATAATTCGTCAAAATGTATTGAACAGCTGATTTTTTTTTCGCGATTTCAGGTTTGGTCCCATAGTAAAAGTTGTTCATAATGATGAGTACAATGACCACTTAAGAGGTTTTGCGCATTTAGCATTACACGTTGTATATGCGATTACTGTAAGGCTCGCTCGTTTTTGTTTTGTTAGGGTTCCGTACCAAAATGGTAATAAAAAAGGAACCCTTATGGTGTGACTCAGTCTATCTGTCTGTCTGTCACAGCTGTATATCTCAAGAACTACTAATGCTATCGACTTGAAATTTGGAACAGTTTTAGATGAAATTTACCCAACTATTTTGCAAATAAGAAAGAATTAAAAATATTTATATTTTTTTTGTAACAGGGACTGAAAGGGGGTCTTAAAAATTCAAAGTAGTGTTACTACGGCATGTGGGGTATCATATGAAAGAGCGCTGTTTGCACATTCTCAAACATTTTTTTTATTTTTGTTAGGCCACATAGTTTTCGACTTTTGATGAAAAAAGTAAAAAAAAATCCCCCTCCCTTATCTCCGAAGTTTGCAAAGATAAAAATCTGAAATTATTCTATGTGATAGAAGTTTATGTAAAGATTAGAGGAAAAATAAAACGATGTCTCTAAATAGCACACTTTTTCAGAAATCGGAACGGAACCCTCGGTGCGCGAGTCCGACTCGCTCTTTCTCGCGGCCGGTTTTTTTTAATTTTCACTTTAAAATGCAACAGACTAAAGATTATGTAGTTGTAGTTCATTAAGTATCAGCATAGTTTAACATCATGTTAGGTAGATTTCCTTCTTGTTAGGTTCGGTTGTAAGTATTACATCGATTTATATCAATCTTAGCGTGCCTAAAGAATCGTAAGTTCGTAACAATGCTCCTACATGACCTTGAGTTGATATAATATCAAATATTAATGAAAGCATCGAGTTTCATTTTTGCATTAGGGTTACGAGTTTTTTCGCAAACAAAACTAAATATACTACAATCACGGTAATCCACCAAGTATTGCTGGGGTACTGAACAAACAGGAAATAATAGAGGTGGCCATTTCAAATTTACAAAAGGAATTGGGTTCCGTAGATGTTATATGTTTAACTGAAACATTAAAATAGAGAACTTTTTAACAGCATGTGATATTCTTAAAAAAGAACAATTCGGTTTTAGACACTGCTCTGGCATTTTACATAACTGAAAGTGTGAATCAAAAATCTAAGATAAGTTCCGTGTTCCTAGACATGACAAAAGCCTTTGATTTTGTTTGCCATAACACAACTCTCAAAGCTTGAGCATTATGGAATCCGGGGTAAGGCTAACGACTGGATCAAAAGTTATCTTCCTGAAAGAGTACAATGCGTGGAAATAACATAAACTTGTCAAAATGAAATAAAAAAAACCTATAGGTCGGAATACAAACAAAATAATTATGGCACGCCACAGGGAGGTATCGTATCCCCACTACTCTTTCTAGTTTACATCAACGACATTCCAGAGGCGATAGGTAAAGATTGCATACTATTCGCTGATGACACTACAATAAATTATTAAGTGACAATAACAAAAATTTAGAAAAAAAATCGTCCAAGCTCTGGATAGTGCAATCGATTGGCTAGAAAAAAAACCGGTCAAGAGCGAGTCGGACTCGCGCACTGAGGGTTCCGTACTATCATTTAAATGTCATTTTTGTTTCATGATTTCTGAAAAAGTGTGCTATTTAGAGACATCGTTCTATTTTTCCTGTAATCTTTACATAAACTTCTATCATATAGAATAATTTCAGATTTTTCTCTATGCAAACTTCGGAGATAACGGGGGGAACGGTATTTTTTTTAACATTTTTCATCAAAAGTCAAAAACTATGCGGCCTAAAAAAAAGAAAAAAAATGTTTGAGAATATACAAACAGCGCTCTTTCATATGATACCCCATATGCCCTAGTGACCCCACTTCGAATTTTTAAGACCAAGGGGGTCTTAAAAATTCAGTCGCTGTTGCAAAAAAAGCATATATATTTTTGTTTCTTTCTTATTTGCAAAATAGTTGGGCAAATGTCACCTAAAACTGTTCCAAATTTCAAGTTGATAGCATTAGTAATTCCTGAGATAACCAGCTGTGACAGACAGACAGACAGACAGACAGACGCACAGACAGACAGACTGAGTCACACCATAAGGGTTCCTTTTTTACCATTTTGGTACGGAACCCTAATAACTTAAAAATATATGTGACTAAAACAAACATAATACAATTTCAGACATACAATGCAAACACAAATAAACTAGACAAAGATTTTCACTTGATTGTGTATTCTTGGGTATAACGATCGATAAAAATTGCAATTGGAAAACACACATAGATAAAATTCTTGTAAAATAGATCGTTTTATATGTACCTATAATAATACGATGACGACGTGTGTTGTGTATGTATGTTTTTTTTTATATGTTGAAACAAATTTTGTGTACATATTTTAGCAAATAAATATTTTTGATTTGATTTGAGCTTACTATCTTAGAAACTTACGATAACATGGCATACATTGGTTTCGATTCGATTTGATTTTTTATAAGAGGCAGATTTGCGATATCGCGATTGCAATATGACGTAATGCTGCAACCTTGTTTTTGCTCATAACATTATAAAAATCATCATCGCCTCTTGTTTAAAAATATTGTCAGTTTAAGATTTTAGATTACATACATAGCATTCCCAATCGCGATTGTTTTTCATTTTCTTTTGAGAATTTGCGATAGGCTATCGACTCACCAGTAGGGTGGAATTGCACGAACTCCATGTCTTCGTTCTGCAGACCAGCACGGGCCGCCATGGCCGTGCCGTCACCGGTACAGGTGTGGGCAGAAGTGCAACTGAAGTACGATCGACCGGTGCCGCCCGTCGCCAGGATTGTGTTCTTAGCTTGGAACCTATGGATAACAAGGATAACCTATGTTAGCTCTAGTAAATTTTAATGAAATATGGGCTTATCATAATACCATGTTTAAGTTCTAGTAGTGCATAGAGGTGTATTACTTCACCTACATTTCACCGGTTTTGTTTAAGTTCACATAACATTACACCTGTTTACCTAGTAGGATAAGATAGAGGTGTATTAGTTCACCTACATTTCACCAGTTTTATTTAAGTTCACATAACATTACACCTGTTTACCTAGTAGGATAAGATAGAGATGTATTACTTCACCTACATTTCACCGGTTTTGTTTAAGTTCACATAACATTACACCTGTTTACCTAGTAGGATAAGATAGAGGTGTATTACTTCACCTGCATTTCACCGGTTTTATTTAAGTTCACATAACATTACACCTGTTTACCTAGTAGGATAAGATAGAGGTGTATTAGTTCACCTACATTTCACCGGTTTTATTTAACTTCACATAACATTACACCTGTTTACCTAGTAGGATAAGATAGAGGTGTATTAGTTCACCTACATTTCACCAGTTTTATTTAAGTTCACATAACATTACACCTGTTTACCTAGTAGGATAAGATAGATGTGTATTACTTACCTGCATTTCAAAGGTTTTATTTAACTTCACATAACATTACACCTGTTTACCTAGTAGGATAAGATAGAGGTGTATTAGTTCACCTACATTTCACCGGTTTTATTTAAGTTCACATAACATTACACCTGTTTACCTAGTAGGATAAGATAGAGGTGTATTACTTCACCTGCATTTCACCGGTTTTGTTTAAGTTCACATAACATTACACCTGTTTACCTAGTAGGATAAGATAGAGGTGTATTAGTTCACCTACATTTCACCAGTTTTATTTAAGTTCACATAACATTACACCTGTTTACCTAGTAGGATAAGATAGAGATGTATTACTTCACCTACATTTCACCGGTTTTGTTTAAGTTCACAAAACATTACACCTGTTTACCTAGTAGGATAAGATAGAGGTGTATTACTTCACCTGCATTTCACCGGTTTTATTTAAGTTCACATAACATTACACCTGTTTACCTAGTAGGATAAGATAGAGGTGTATTAGTTCACCTTCATTTCACCAGTTTTATTTAAATTCACATAACATAACACTGGGCACATACCCGTACTCGGAACTGCAAAATTCCTGATGGAAAATCCAATTACTTACACTTTTAAAAGTTAAGTTAAAGTTGAATTAGCCCATTGGCGAGCGATACTTCGGGATGTAGAGTAAGGAAAGGTTTTTTGGTGATATAGGTAAGTTGGTGAAATCAATAAAAAGTTGCACTAGAGCGGTTGAACGAAACTACTGACATATGTCTATCTTCCTCACACTAGCAGCTACTCGTTACTGTGCGCGTTTGTGTTTTTATGATATCTACATTTCTAAAAAAAATGTCTCCAACTTACCTATAGGTATATCAAAAACCTTTCCTTACCCACCTCAAACTGTATGAACCTGTTGCAATGCTTGCAACCCCGCTACCACTTTACCGCCGAGAGTTGAAAATCCAACAGTGTTTTTTCAACGCCCTGGGATGCACTGGGATGGTTGTTGTTAGGTTGGATTTTCGAAGCTCGGCTCAACACCGAGAGTTGAAAATCCAGTGCGCGATATTTTTACGTCCGTGCGAACGTCGGCTAATTCTTGTTATTGTTGTACTTGTTGTATCTACTGATACAAGAACAAGATTTATATTAAATAGAAAGCTAATATAGTATAGTTAAAATCTCGCTGCAGACTTGGTCATAAATCATAATCGGAGTAGAGATGTGCGCTAGTTGCGCGCGCTCAAGACCATTATCGATAACAGAATCATTAAGGTTATCACGTAAACATACTGCATTCATTAAGTATGCAGGGTAACTTAATGAGTCTTTTTACGAGACTTCCTTCTCGTAAGAACACATTAGTATCCATTAGTTAATTCTATAAACAGAAGGTAATTATATAAAAACTAATGTTTTTACGTTCAAGTAAAAAATGAAGTTGCAACGAAAAACAAAACCTTCAAGATAGTCTCTCTAATCTCATCGACTAACTTCTCTGATGTCGAGAAGTTAGTCGATGAAGCCATTTCCAATGTCTCCATTGAAAATTGGCAAAAATGTGTGGAACATGCAGAATTGCTGCAAGATGAAGACTTAAGAAAAGCACATTTATGCGAAGAGTTCATCATTCATGTGGATGATGATGACGATGACTCAGACGAAGAATTTTAATTTTATATTTTTAGTTTTATATATACGTTCTTTTGTTTATATATTTAATATGCTTTGTAGTAAATTTGTTAATAAAATAAAATAAAATGTGTATTTATTTCTATCACCCATTTATAAATATATAAAACTATCGATATCACTCATCGACTGCAGTAATGCACAGGACTACGTGTGGGCGTGGCCTGCCCATAAGGCCCGTGAGTGGGAAAGAGAGCGAAACACTCGAATGATTTATGACCGAGTCTGCAGCGAGATTTTAACTATACTATAGAGTTCTTACTAGAAAGCTCTTTATACAATTTACGCCAAGAAGAGATTCCCAGTAGCGCTAAACTCCACTAAGCTAATTGCTATATCTGTTTATTTAAACAAAAAGCCTGACATCTGTTTATTTGTCAAATATAACAAAAACAACTGGGCAGACAGATTACCATTATCCGATAATAATTTTGGTAACATTCCTATCATAATAAACAGTAACAAGCCAATCAAGTAATTTTATTAGAGATAAAAATGTTGTTTGTGTACCATATGCAATAACCTATCATGATTTTGTCCTGGACAAATAAAAGAGTATCATCAACTGCCTAGCCTTGTCCCTACTGTGTTGGGGTCTGCTTCCAGTCTAACCAGATGCAGCTGAATACCAGTATTTTACATAGAGCGACTGCCTATCTGACCTCCAAAACCTGGTTACTGGATAACAACTGGTCTATTCCTTATGTTTGGTGGTACCGATTTGACGATTGGTGCTCATCTTTTTTTTTTGATGTCTTGTCGAGTTTAAGATCTCTTATTATAATTAGTGTATAGCTAGCCGTGAAAACCTGTAATTGGCTTCATGTTTCTTATTGCAGTATATTTATTGTTTTTATGTAAAGCTGTTGGTTTTCCACATGATAAATAAATAAATAAATAAACATGATATCCCTTGGTAAGACTGGTTGTCTTGTCAGACTTTTGGGCTTCTGACGACCCGTAACGACTGTCAAAGGTCCACGAATGACAGCCGGGACCAAGGTCCTAACGTGCTCTCCGAGACTCGGAGGGGTCTTAGTATGTAAAGATGGTCACCCATCCACGGACCAACCGCGGCAAGCGTAGCTTAAACTGATCGATCGACCCGAGCAGCTGTTATTACTTAGCCACAAGCCCCACCGGACCAATATAAAAGTATGAACCATGAAAATATGGACAGGGATTAAATTGTTTTCTGTTTCCAAACGTTCAATTAATACTTAATTACAAGGATAAGTGGCAAGGCAAATGAGTGACAATTGAATAAGATTTCCTTCTGTATTTATTTATACAATAGGATTTTGCCCGCGTCTTCGCCCGCGTGGATGTCGGAAGATATCCCACGGGAACGTACTACTTACTGGGAATTCCTTCCTTATTCCTTGTCTACATTATAAAGGGAACATCTGAGCAAAATGTCAGCTTTCTAGGTCCAAGTGCGTTGATGAGTCAATCAATCAGTCAGCCAGTCAGACTTCTCTTTTTATTTATATAGAAGATAGATAATTATTACAGACAGACTCGCGACATTCTCTGTTTACGGTACTCTAAGTACCTATAATTAATTAATTACTCAAAGTTCATTGTACATAACATTAGAACGATAAGAATATGGAGCAATCACGTTTGTTATTGAGATCGATAAAGAGACCCTTCTTAACGATTGCTCCGGATCTTTAACATACAGTCAACAAGAAAACTAAATCCTATAAATTTTTAAAACTTGACATACTATACTAGAAAGGTTTAGGTAGTAAAATAATGGTAAATAATCTTGATGTGACTTTTTACACAAACACATAATACTTAAACAAATAAACTACTGCATAAACTAATGGTTCAATTGATTTAGTAATCATTATTGTTGTATTTACATTGGTTTTTAGTTGCATTTTATTTTTAAACTGAGGTTTTAAAATAAAAAAGATAAAAGATACATCAAGATTGTTTACCTTTATTTATTATTTATTTATTTATTTATTTATTTTATTTAATTTATTATATCACTACCTAAACCTTTTTAGTTTAGCGACCCGCCCATGCTTCGCATGGGTGCAGTCTACTGAACTGGTAGCATGTCAAAACATCGATAATGCTGTGCTTTATCCTTACGTAGTAAATTCAAACCTTCCAGAATAAATTCCCTAAATGATGGTGAAAACCGCATCAAAATCCGTTACGTAGTCTAAAAGAACAACGCGGCCACACACGAAAACCGAATTTAATTTACATTTACAATATGATTATAAGAAGAAAATTCTTCACTACATTGGTATAAATATAATGCAGAATTATTGATTTTTGTTCGTTTTAATTACTTCAACTATTTTATTAGTTTGCGTGTAATTGATTAATAAACAGCATGTCTTTCTTTAATCTATATGAGTTCCACACGTCGCGACAATGTGCCCAGATTTACCACGTTTCACATCATAGTACCTGGGCGACCGAGCTCGGCACGGGTGAAAATTGAGAAAACGAATTTTCCCAGATACGAGTCCTAGCTAATTCGATTTTTCGCCCCCGTCTCCTATATTGCAACTTTCATCGAAATCGTAGAGTCGTAGAGCCGTTTTCGAGAACATGATTACAAATATACTTACAAATATTGCTCATTTAACAGTGTAAGTAGGATTCATGAATTTTGTATCTATTACCCGATTATTATTATCCGACAGGCCGACTTAAAAACAGTAATTTAATTGACATTTAATTCTCAGTTGATTTACGTAAAATGAAATAGACATGGTTGTTTTTGTGCTTTTTATGGTTTGACATGTAAACGGTTTTTGAATGATGACGTAGTAATATTTTTTTTTTATATTTCATTTTTGCTTTTGTGATTTGAAATGTAGTTATTTTATTATTGTTATTTGTATTATCTTGTAAAATTCAAACACAATGTAAATAATGATTGCGGCGTAGCCTAAATGGAGGTTAATGTAATGTTATATAATATGTGACACAGTAAATAAATTACATTGTAGTGTTAACGACTTATTTTGTATTCTAATTTTCTAATGTCATTGAAATTATGTACCTACTTTACATTACTGTTTTTACAATGTCAATATTGATAAAATGTTCTAAACACAAATAAAAATATTGTGGCCCAGTTTTCTGCCTGGTTCAATGACCAATTAGAGATTAAAATGTTTTTTTATACTAATTGTCACTGAAAAGCCTAGTCTCTGAGACAACAATAGCCTGACCGTACCGTTATCTTGCTTTGTTACTTTGCGGCGTGCTACTCACACGCTTTTCACAGTCATTTCATGTATTGCGTTGTACAGAGAAGCACATATTCGACTTCTCGAAATATCGACACTACACACGGTGCAATTTACTGTTGGTAGCCTGATAGGCTAACTCAACAAACAATGGGACTGCTTCATATCTAGAACGCCTTATTCTTTGGTGTGTATTTTTTAAGCAAGGTAAGTGGAGCGAGAGGAATGACCTTAAGGTCATCAACCGACTTTCAATATAGCGACTTTCACAGTCAACAAAAGAGGAAAGTAAAACCATGTGTGTGCCCAGCAGCCAATCCCTGACACCACTCGTCTGATGTGTCATGTTTAAAAAGTTATGTTATGAGTTTATAACCCATGCAATAATAACGAAGCCGCGAAGATGTTCATTTCTATCCTGTTTATTTACCATACTCATTTGTTGACATGAGCAAGCTATAGTATAATGTCATAAATGACGACGACCATGTTTTTAACCCATGCAATAATAACGAAGCCGCGAAGATGTTCATTTCTAGCCTGTTTATTTACCATACTCTTTTGTTGACATGAGCAAGCTATAGTATAATGTCATAAATGACGATGACCATGTTTTTAACCCATGCAATAATAACGAAGCCGCGAAGATGTTCATTTCTAGCCTGTTTATTTACCATACTCTTTTGTTGACATGAGCAAGCTATAGTATAATGTCATAAATGACGATTACCATGTTTTTAACCCATGCAATAATAACGAAGCCGCGAAGATGTTCATTTCTAGCCTGTTTATTTACCATACTCTTTTGTTGACATGAGCAAGCTATAGTATAATGTCATAAATGACGATGACCATGTTTTTAACCCATGCAATAATAACGAAGCCGCGAAGATGTTCATTTCTAGCCTGTTTATTTACCATACTCTTTTGTTGACATGAGCAAGCTATAGTATAATGTCATAAATGACGATGACCATGTTTTTTCCATTTAAAATACTTTTTTTTATATATTTCTTAAAAAGATCTAAAAAATATTAGAAAATTTAAAAGATATTAGTCCACGTGTGTTGGGAGCAGGGTCCAAGCTATGGGTGGTTAAGGCTCCAGAGACAGGAACGTCCTCACGATGCGAGTCATATCGAGGAGTATTGGCTTCTTAATCAGACCCTTGATCCAACCGCCTAACGAGAGCCTCCATTGCCGTTACGACAATCGGCACAATGACAGCCGAGCTCACATTCCAAATGTCAACAGCAACATGTGCTAAGTCGAGATATTTTATAGTATAGTATAATTATTATTAATAACCATACCTGTGTAGTGTTCCATCTTCAAGGTTGATAGCGATGCATCCTTTGCAGATGCCATCTTCCATAATCAGGTCCAGTGCGAAGTATTCGATGAAGTACTCGCAGTCGTATCGAAGTGACTGACCGTAGAGGGTGTGCAGAAGTGAGTGTCCCGTTCTAGGCAATAGAAGAAGAAGAATATAGCAAAGTTACAAGTAAAATAGTACCAGTAGTCCAGTACGAGCTGTAGGACCAAATTCTTGTATTTTATAGGTATTATGAGGGCTTATATTGGCTTTTGCGTAGGAATTGTAACAATGCAAACTGGGAGTGCGTTTGGAACTAAACTTTGTAAGCAAACATTCGAAAACAACAGCAATCAAAGAAACAATAAATGCTTGCAATGTGAGATACATCAGAGGAGCAATTCCCGTATTTTTTATAACGGCCGCATTCTAATAATAGTCTGATCTGAATCTGTCAAAAATACATTTAAGAAGTTTTTGACATTGATAGTTTTGGGCGGAGACTGACTTGTAAGGGCGAGCGCGCATTGCGGTGCGTTTTTCTACCGCATAATCTGTGAAGTATGGAATGTCTTTGAAGTGCGCGCACTGCGGTCATGCATTTTGTTACTGTAGGCCCCGCCCAATGCGGCAGAACTAACGGAAACGCACCGCAGTGCGCGCTCGCCCTAACGGTTTTTTGTAATGTATCGAGTTTTTGTTCGCGTTACAGTAGTTAGTGCAGCGAGCCCAGCCGCTCGATGCGAGCGCCGGATACTCTACTCGACAGTCGGCTTTTTGGTGAATTCCTTTGAAACATGTCACAGTATGCGAGCAATGCGAGTACACGTTTACCGCTATTCTGAATAAAATGGACCAAGTGCTCGAAGCGAGCGTTCGCCGCGTCTTGTGTATCGCCGTTTTGTAACCAAGCTCGCCTCGAATGATACATTACAAACAAACGTTACAAGTCAGTCTCCGCCCTTACGATTTTACAATGATATGAAATGGCTCAAAACAATATAATTGTTATGATAGTGAAAAGTTATCATAAATCAAGTTTTGGTGGGGTATTACTTGAATTGACGATTATCAAAAGTAGAGAATCACTAAGATTGTATTTTATGAGTAGGTACTGCTTTTATTGCTTTAACACATTGCTAAAAACTGAAGCCTTTAAATCTTACGAAGCGATAAACCATTATCCGTGGTACGATTTTGTAAATTCGATTTCTCATATCTGGACTTTACAGATTTCTTGATAATGATTTAGAAATTTTTGTTGATGAAATTGAATATCCTGATCCTGAAGTAAGACTCAACACTGCTTGTAAGGTAAATAATGGGTTTATTAGGAAAAAAAAAATTAAAAATATAATTTGATTGGGACTTTAGTCCAGAAAAACTTATAGGTAAGCAGGTTTAGACAGACCAATATTTTTATCACTCAGCAAACATACACCAGAAATGTTCGCTTCCTTTGAAAAAATATTGTGTGCTGGGTGTGGTCAATTCATCAGCACTCAGACAACCACATATTCCTCGTGTAGTAGGGGACCATACGAAGATAAGTGGTTAATATATTATGAAAAATCGTTCATGTACCTGTCAGCAACAGCGCAACACCTATGCGCCTGGCCTCCCTTGCCAAACTTGAGGGACTGTCCTCCGAAGGCTCTCTGGTAGATCCTGCCCTCGGGGGTGCGGGAGAAAGGCATGCCGTAGTTGTCCAGCTCGATGACAGCGTGTGGTGCCTCCCGAGTCATGTAGTGGATGGCGTCCTACGACAAACGTTTTGGTAAATGGAAAGTGGGTACTTTGAATATGTCTTATCCTAGTAATACCTTTCAGGCATAAACGGGGAAGTTAAAGATTCAATAATAAAATTCCTTCTATGATACATCAAATTGTAAAGTAGGCCATCCTTGAATACCTAAATAACTGAACCTACTTTAACCGGCTAGAGCCTAGCCACTAAACTTTACATTGCAATAACAAAAAGGTCTAAAGAGGAGATGTGCCATTTTAATTCAAATGTTTTATGGTCACAGAGAGGAGGCCTGGGTCCCAGCAGTGGGAATGTTATAGGCTGAGGATGTATTAAGTTATATATGGATAATCAATATTAATTTTCAGTCTTGAAACTGCTGAAAGAGTGTCTTCACACCACATCTTATTTAAACAGGTGTTTGATATTATGTTATGTATGATACATACCTATCAGAAAATATTTAAGTTGATTGTACCTACCGATTGTTGTGATTGGACCAAATAACAAATTACTACGCTTCTCATAATACGAAAAAGATCTGCGAATTCAAGCTTCGTTTTCGCAATAGCACTCTGGCAACAATTCGAGTTTGTTACGCCTTTTTAGGGTTCCGTACCAAAATGGTAAAAAGGAACCCTAATGGTACGACTCAGTCTGTCTGTCTGTCACAGCTGGATATCTCTAGAACCTAATGCTTGAAATTTGGAACTTGAAATTTGGAAGTTTTAGATGACGTTTGCCCAACAATTTTTCAAATAAGAAAGAAATCATTTTTTTTTTTGCAATAGGGACATAAAGGCGGTCTTAAAAAATCGAAGTGGGGCTACTAGGGCATGTGGGGGCATATGAAAGAGCGCTGTTTGCACATTCTCAAACGTTTTTTTATTTTTTTTAGGCCGCATAGTTTTCGACTTTTGATGAAAAATGTAAAAAAAAATACTATCCCTTATCTCCGAAGTTTGCATAGAGAAAAATCTGAAATTATTCTATGTGATAGAAGTTTATGTAAAGGTTACAGGAAAGATAAAACGATGTCTCTAAACTAAATAGCACACTTTTTCAGAAATCAGAACGGAACCCTCGGTGCGCGAGTCCGACTCGGTCTTGACCGGTTTTTTTTCTTGTTTGTGTAGTTACATAACTACATAAGGCTATTCGCCCCGCTGCCTGCGCAACGCTGACGAATGCGCGGTTATGGCAGGGCAGTAGGTAAGGCCGTGCCCAATACCGTAATTCAAAACAGGCGCGGATATAGGGAGTGGGCAATGGGTGGCAGTTGCTAACCTAACGTAAGTTGGGACCTGTCTGTAAACAGATTTCTAATCATGTTGTTTATTACCTACTGTGAAACTAAAAGTGAGAAGACTCGTTAATTAAGTGCAAACTACTGATTTACGCACACATAGGTTTATAGTTCATAGTATGTTTCAGAATGGATGGAAAATGCCGCTAAGCTAGATAAATGCTTAATTAAATATACACGCCGCCAGTTTTAGATAACACGAATATTTTTCAGAGCTGTCTACCAAACCTGTTGTCGTAAAACCTGTATCATTAGGATGCTTTTTCGAAAGTTCACTGCACATTATGCTCTGTTAAGTTAATGTCTGTACACAATGTTATTCAATATGGACTGCTGAAATATTTGTTCATCAGTTCATGGACTATTATTATGGAGCACCATAATAATAGTGGCTTATATTATTAATTAATAAGGTAATTATAACAGCACATACTTTTTCTTTACAAATGGAAAACTCACAGAAACATGGAAAAAAAACATAGAAAAAAAGGAACTGCATAATGATTATTAAACAATGTGTCTATGTATGCTGCATTGAAACATTTTTAAGATATAGCTCTATGAATGTTATGCAATTATCTGAGCATATTTGCTTGGCCAATATTGACAATTGACTCACACCACTTTGGTAATTGGAATGCAAACATTTATGTAGTTATTGCTTGTCTATCACCAATGTATTTATAAATAGACTGAATTTACTGAAAAAATAACAAAATATAGTGAGAGTGATTCTCATAACAGTTTTATAAGAAACACTCTTTTTGTGTATGGTTTGCGAAAACAAAGTTTTGGAAGCATGTTCTGTCCTTCACTTTCTGCTTGCAAACTGATTTTCTACCAGTTGTATTATTGTTTGCTTTACCTGATCTCCTAGCCAATCAGAACCCTTGACTGTGTCATACATGTGCCAGAGCCAGTTGTCTTCCTCCATGTTACCTGAAAGATTATGTAATGTTAGTCACCAGGGTATTATTAAATCTAACTTTTATGAATCCTTATGGATTAAAAATCAATGTCAGAAAATAAAAGTTCATGACTTACTCCTGAATTTCTATGTCACAATTTTTTTGTATACATATAGGTATTCTGTTTAACAACCCCACAACTATTTAGGATAAATTAAGTTTCATTTTGTGACTAAACATAAAAACAAAATCAAAGAAACAACTATGTAATATGGAAATCACCTAATGCAGCATTGATTCCTCCCTGAGCAGCAACAGTGTGGGACCTAGTAGGGAACAGTTTGGTGACAACAGCAGTCTTGAAGCCCTCCTGCACAAGACCAAAGGCAGCACGTAGGCCAGCCCCACCGGCACCTATCACTATAGCATCATGCTTGTGATCTATAACCGTGTAGGCCTTCGAGGTATTTGTGTTTGCAGAGGCATCTTTGATTGGAGTAGCACCCCCCACTGATAAGTGTAGGTTTCGGTATAAATATGAAGCCTGAAACAATTTAAATATTATAGCTGTTGAAAATGGAACTGTATTATAAAAATACTATATAAGTAACATAATTTATTCACTAGAATTTTATGCATAGTCAATGTAGTGCTTGCATATTCAAGAAATATTTTATTCTTAAAGAGCCTATACCAAACAGTTGGGTACCTACACCTGCAAGTGAAATATACTCTTTTGTTTTTTTTTGCATGATATCCTAAGGTAAATTGACCTTCATAATGCCGTAGATTTTGTGGTGACATTGAAAGCAAAATACCTATTACAAAATATTACTCAATATTTATTTGCATAGGTAAGTACCTACTACATTTTCCAAATTTGCTATCATATGTCATTCAAAAAGCTGATTTAGAATGTAAATGTTTACAAAACAATCTGGGCCTTTTATTACCAACTGAGTACCATTAGGAGAATTCCAGTGGAATGTTCAAAACATTTTTTTACCGATTACATAACGTTGTCACGAATATTGATAAAAACATGGATATACTAGCTCACCAATGAAGCAGGGCTTCGAGAAACGGCTACTTTCATTAATGCACTCATGATGGAACTCTCTGTCCGCACCACGAATACAATTTTATTGTTTTTTCGGCAATCAGGAAATCACATTCACGAACACTAGTTTTCTCGGCAAGCTGTCACAAGTGACAAAATCACAAAATGTTGACGTTACTTGACGTTAGTGACTTATCGAATAGGTATCGATCGATCAACGCCGACGCGCTCCGAGTTTTCGTCACAGGCTATACTATTTCGTGCTCTATTAAAGTGATGTTATGTTAGATGTATGGTATGACGCCCATTCTGGTACTATTAGCCTGGTGGTTTACTATGAGCTCTTAATAGCAGGGCAGAAGTTGAACGTTTCCAGTGAGAGAGAGAGAGAGAGAGACGGTGCTATATATAGCTCCGGCTCTCTTTCTCACTGGAAACTGGTAAAAAGACTAGTCCCCCAGTTGTGAAATTACCTCTTTTTATCAGACTTTTCAAAACCAAAAAGGAGGAGGTTATTGTGAATGCGTTTCGACCGCGCGGGCGCGCGGCCATGGCGTTATTAAAAAAAAAAACTATTCCAACATTTTGTAAAAAATGATTCCCAAAACCACAAATTTGTCAAAACTATGGTTAAAAAGTTAGAAGGGTTTGATCGTGGCCGCGCCATCGAAACGCGGAGAACCGCGCGGCCACGGAGATCTCTAAAACTAAGCGTTGCACGGACCTGAAATTTAGGTAAATAACAGATTGAATTTGTAAATAATTTGTAAAAATATAGAAAAAAATCCTAGGATATTTTAGGAGCTGTGAGACTAAAACCCCCGTGGCCTAAAAAACTAAACCTAATTCTAAGACTCTACTGTTAAACCATAGTGGATTACAACCTTCATGGTTCAACACCCCCACTTAATCCACTATGTTGTGTGCAGAACACATGTTTCTGCTTACCAACTCCCTTTGTCATCATATCAGCAGGCATAAGGGCAGTCTCACAATATTCAACACTAATTACCCTTTGCTCTGCTAACTCCCTAACGAAATGATACCGTATATTTATATGTTTGGAACGTTTTCCAATAGCAGGAGTATAAACTAGCTTACTGGCACTTTGACTATCACTAAAAATAGTTACAGCAGTATTATGCCTGCCAGTCAGTTCAGAATATAAACCATTTACTGATATCACTTCCTTAGCGACCTCACAGATTGCGATGTACTCAGATTCAGCAGTACTGAGCGCAACACAACGCTGTTTTATAGACTGCCAAGACACCGCAGCACCACCGAAAACTATGGTATAACCAGAGAAAGATTTCCCATCAGGCCCATTTCCCCAATCTGCATCTGCATAGGCAACCAAAGGCTTATTACATTTTTTGTAACACAGCGATAGCTCCGCCGTCCCCTTCAGATACCTTAACACTCGTTTCAGTGCCGCCATGTGAGTAGAATCATTGCAGTTATTAAATTGACTTAGCATCGTAACTGCATACGATATTATCAGGTCTTGTACAACATGCCAGATACATTAGTGAACCGATAATTTCCTGATACCGCGTGTTGTCACTTTTTCCACCGGGTTTCAGGCGAAGATTCACTTCAATGGGTGTACTAACTGGTTTACAATCCAACATTCCATATTTCTCCAAGATTTTTGAAATGTATTTCTTTTGAGACAAGTGGATTTCACTTATACTCTTCCTCTCGATCCGGACTCCAAGACATTCTCTTGCTTCACCCAAATCCTTTATTTTGAAGGTTCTTCCAATCTGATCTATCACCGTCCTGGCTTCTATAGCTTTATTTGTGAATATATAAAAATCATCCACGTACAGAGCTATGACAGTGAAAATTCCTTCATAATTCTTTGTGTAGACACACTGGTCATATTTAGACCGAGTAAAACCCATCTTTATTATGTGCTCATGAATCTTTTGGTTCCAACATCTGGCAGCTTGCTTGAGGCCATATATGGCTTTCTTCAATTTGCAAACCTTGCCTTCACTCCCCTCTTGAACAAAAGATTGCGGCTGTTCCATATAAATCTCTTCATGCAGATCTCCATTCAAAAAAACGGTGGTAACATCAATATGATGAACGCTCAGGTTCTTCTGAACTGCCAGTGCTAGTAGAAGACGAATCGAAGACATCTTGACTACCGGTGCGAATGTTTCGAAATAGTCTTCACCAGGTTTTTGCGAATAACCCTTAGCAACCAGCCTGGCCTTATGGCGCTGGGTGCTGCCATCAGCTCCAACCTTCAACTTAAAAACCCATTTCGTTTTGACAACATTAGCGTCTAATGGTCGATCAACCAATTCCCAGGTTCCATTTACCTTCAAGGAATTGAACTCATCTTTCATCGCTTCCACCCAAAACTTCTTGTCAGAACGCTCCATGGCATCTTTAACTGAAATAGGATCAGGATCATCTGACACGTGGAAATTATATACCATGTCCTTCTCCCGCTTAGGAACCCTATTTCGAGCAGGGTAACGTCTCGAATTTTGCAAATCTTCTGCCACAGGACACTCTAAGTCGACAGAAGCTGAACTTTGCAAATCCTCAGAGTCGTAAAAATTATCTCCAGAATCCGATCTCGTCAGTGAACTAGCCCTCACTGTACTAGATGCAGTTCCAGTTTCTTCTTCATCTACATTCGAACTAGCCACCGGAACCCCTACTGCAACAGGACCAGCAATCCTTGGAACCTCTGGTTGAGTAGTGGAACGACTAACTCCAGGAATGTCATACGGTAGTAAATCTACGACCACAGCATCCTTCTTAGAAACAGGAATAGCGATTCCATGTTTCTTTTTAGTACTCACGAAAACATTTTCCATAAATGTAGCATCTCGAGCGATGATAATCCTCCTTGGATTATCCTCCAAATTGATAAATCGGTACGCCTGCGAATTGGTCGAATACCCAGTCATTATCATTTGAACAGTCTTTGGATCAAAATTCTTGCGACTATGATCCTTTACCAGAACCTGAGCTCTACATCCGAATATTTTCAAATTCGATAGATCGACTCTCTCTCCTGTAAAAACCTCCTCTGGAACTTTATCCTTGAGGGCCATTGTAGGAGATCGGTTCTTCAGGTACACGGCACAACCGACAGCTTCTCCCCAAAATCTCTTGTCCAAACCAGCCTCATGCACCATACATCTAGCCTTTTCAGTTACTGTGGGTATTGTTCGTTCTGCCACTCCATTCTGTTGAGGAGTGTAAGGAACTGATCTCTGGTGTTGGATCCCATGTTTCTTCAGGTAACCTTGAAACTCTCCGTTGGTATACTCAGTGCCATTATCGCTACGAAATTTCTTTATTTTCTTCCCTGTCTGATTTTCAACAAGTGCCTTGAATTCCATGAATTTTGCGAAAACTTCCGTCTTGGATTTTAATAAATAGCCAAATGTTTTTCGGCTAAAGTCATCCACAAAAATCAGATAGTACCTATTGCCACCCCAGGATTCCACCTCCATAGGGCCCGCTAAATCCGAATGCACAAGTTCAAGAAAGTCTTGCTCTCTTGCTTTTACCTTTTGGAAACATTTTGACGCACTCCTTCCCTTTGCAGCAACCTTCACACGGTTCCGTGCTAACCGCTCCATACGATAACCCATCTGCTAAACCTTTCAATTTTTCCATTAAAGGTCTACTCAAATGACCCAATCTTCTGTGCCATAAATCAAAGTCACTAGAAGTAGTATCTGGAGGAGACGTAAGAACCATTGCTGCCTCTTTATTTAAAACATATAAACCATGTTTCAGGGGTGCTGTTAACAAAGCATTACTACCTACAGCTACGTCATTTTTCTTAAAAACTTTACAACAAGTTTTATCAAAAACAACAACACAATCTTTACTACACATCTTACTTACTGATAGTAAATTAGTCATCAAACCTGGTACATTTAAAACATCTTCAAACCTTATAGAACGTCCCATGGCAAACACATCCCCCTTTAAATTGGATACGATTTTATCATTGTTCGCAGTTGTTACCACCTTTGAACTAACATTTTCCTTGTTCTCCAAAATGTGTTTGTCTGACGTCATATGTGATGTAGCACCGGAATCTATGACCCATGCACCGCTGACCGTCGCTGACAAAGCAGTTATCAGACCGACTGTCTCTTTACTATTCTTCTTATCGTGTGGTGCATTAACCTTGTTGTCATTAGGTTTCCTGTTTTTTGCACTGCCATTTATAATGTCCTTTCTTCGGACACAGATGACATATAACCACCTTCTTGGTTTTGTCACTCTTTGACATAAGTGCCCAGTCGTCTTCGTTTGTGCTCTTTCTCATACTTTCTTTTAGTAACGCTGCCATCACAGTTTCTGTCGAAATCTGTATGTTCGAATGCTCTAATGTCATCACCAGAGAATTGAAGGCATCTGTCAAACCAGCCAGCATTACAATCCCGACGAACTCATCATCAAGACCAGCTTTTATGCTTATTAACGCCTGACTCGTAGTCTGAATGTCATTCAAGTACTCCTCCATAGTGCTGAACATTGATAGTTTGACGTTGAACAGCTTCCGCAACAGATATAGCCGCCGCAGTAGTCCACCGTCAGCATACGCTCGCTTTATTACTAACCAAGTATCTCTCGCTGTTTGAACATGCATTATCATGGGATATATCTTCTCCGTGCACATAAGGCAAATCTTGCTTCTAGCTTTGGCATCTATCTTTTTTGCCTCCACTGAATCTAGCTTAAAATCATCACTAATGCAGTCCCATAAGTCCACGTCAGTCAGAAACATTTCCATGGCAAAGGCCCATGTGCCATAGTTGGCCTGCCCCGAAAGTTTCTCAAAACTCCTAACAGCTTCCATATTTGAAATTGAGATCAGATACTTCTCCACTTACTCAGATATCATACCAGATCTAGTCTGGGCCCATAACCTGTTAGAATTAGGTTACTAAGAATAATAAATACTCATGTAACTTGCAGTGGTTATATTTGAGAAAGTAAAAGTATATTATAAAGTAAAACACAAAAATACGTTTTTCTTCCATTGACAACTCTAAAGACAGTAACTAATAAATAATCAGTTGCCAGGGAACAATAGAGAAGACTCTACTGTTAAACCATAGTGGATTACAACCTTCATGGTTCAACAAGGAAGTTATTGTGAATGCGTTTCGACCGCGCGCGCGCGCGGCCATGGCGTTATTAAAAAAGAAAAAACTATTCCAACATTTTGTAAAAGTTGATTCCCAAAACCACAAATTTGTCAAAACTATGGTTAAAAAGTTAGAAGGGTTTGATCGTGGCCGCGCCATCGAAACGCGGAGAACCGCGCAGCCACGGAGATCTCTAAAACTAAGCGTTGCACAGACCTGAAATTTAGGTAAATAACAGATTGAATTTGTAAATAATTTGTAAAAATATAGAAAAAAATCCTAGGATATTTTAGGAGCTGTGAGACTAAAACCCCCGTGGCCGCGCCATCGAAACGGTGAAAAACACGTGATAGCCGATATCTCGCTGAAAAAGCATCGCAGACGTCTAGAGTTTTTTGTAAAACCCAGATTTGAATTTGTCAAAACTTGCAAAAATATAACAAAAAATCCTAGGTTTATATTTCAGGAGCTGTAAGACTAGAACCTCATGACCGCGCCATTGAAACGGTGAAAAACACGTTATCGCCAATATCTCACTGAAAAGGCATCGCAGAGGTCTGAAGTTTTTCGTAAAACCTAGATTTGAATTTGTCAAAATTTGTAAAAATACAACTAAAAATCCTAGGTTAATATATTCAGGAGCTGTAAGACTAGAACCCCATGGCTGCGCCATTGAAACGGTGAAAAACACGTTATCGCCGATATCTCGCTGAAATAGTATCGCAGATGTCTTAAGTTTTTTGTAAAACCTAGATTTGAATTTGTCAAAATTTGTAAAATACAACAAGAAATCCTAGGTTTATATTTCAGGAGCCGCGCCATTGAAACGGTGAAAAACACGTTGTCGCCGATATCTCACTGAAAAAGCATCGCAGAGGTCTAAAGTTTTTTATAAACATAGGATTTTTTGTTGTATTTTCACAAATTTTGAAAAATTCAAATCTAGGTTTTACAAAAAAACTTCAGACATCTGCGATGCTATTTCAGCGAGATATCGGCGATAACGTGTTTTTCACCGTTTCAATGGCGCGGCTCCTGAAATATAAACCTAGGATTTTTTGTTGTATTTTTACAAAAAGTACCTAAATTTCAGGTCTGTGCAACGCTTAGTTTTAGAGATCTCCGTGGCCACGCGGTTCTCCGCGTTTGGTTGGCGCGGCCACGTTCAAACCCTTCTAACTTTTTAACCATAGCTTTGACAAATTTGTAGTTTTGGGAATCATGTTTTACTTTTTTTTAGTTTTTTTTATTGAATAACGCCATGGCCGCGCGGTTGAAACGCACACAGTTTGGCCCATGACATGCGGAATATGATTGCACTTTGCAGCCTGCTATTTCTAATGCCGGGGCAACACCGGACAACGCCGTTGATCATCGCGTTGAAGGGCGATAACCGTAGGTGTAGCCACCACTACGGCGATAATTTGACAACGGCATTCACATTGCCGATGGACGAGGGGTGTGAATTCATTCACGTTGACCATGTGTGAAGGGTGTGGCCACTCAATTCATCGCGATGAATCACGCGATGAACAATGTTTAAAGCGTTTAAAGCGTATAGTGTGGCCCCGGTAAAGCCATCAGCAAGCGTTGCTTTGTGAGGTGAGCACACAGAACACTTTTTAATACTGGTAGGTGAGCAGCAACGAATGAGCAATGCCAGCAACTCCGTAAATGTTTCTGTATTTGTCTGAAATTATTTTATCCACCGCATGGCAGTCTCGTAAAAAAACTGATGTGTTAACCGACTTCATACCTTGGCTTTACCTGCTAAAAATGTGCAGTTAAAACTTTCATATGTCAAACTTTGCTTGTCTATAGGTCATACTTGACACTTACCAGTGAATTAGTTTTTAGCATGTGAAAACTGAAACGAGATAGCAACATAAAATAATACTAACCAAAAAAAGATAGCAATACTTGCGTGCTTAATAATTGAACATTGCTGCAACAACTACGTACTGCACACTGCTAATAAATGGGTTTGACGTAAAGGCTCTCGAGTCGAGACTATCTTGTCTTTCTAAAATTACAAAATGCGTAAATATTTTGTAACGTTGCCGTTGCTATCATTTTCATCAAATTCTCACTTACATTGATTATAAGTTAGTCCTATCTAGTCGTGATCGGGTCAGAATGGCTGACAATCCTAGCAGCGACGGCCTTTCGGAAGCCGAAAGATTAAGAGGTGGGTGTGAGATTAAAAGGTCTTTCTTCTTCCATAAAAGGCCGGTCTTCTTAAAAAATAACTGAAATATTTGTTTTTAGAGGACGAATTGGCTCAAGAATTGGAACACAGTGATTCCAATGAAGAAGATTCACAAGAGATATCATTAGAAATTGAAGAAAAGTTGTTGAAAGATGAACCTGAATGTAAGTTCTTCATCCTTAGCTCTTGTCCTAACTTAAATGTAGCTCTCATTCATTGCACATAACAGTAAGCTCAATTTGGAGGCAATTTATGATAATGTATTGGTGAAAATTGAAGTTGTACTGACCTTACATAATATAAACATACTGACGGGCTGTTAATCATGGCAGGTACTCCAGCTGTAAGAAACTGTACTACTTTCAGCTTGCTTGGCAGTTAAGATAAAATTTGAATTTTCAGTTATTTAGAGTACATACATCTTATGTGGTACTGTGTTTTATGTTACAACAAAACACCTTGTGATATATTATTGCAATTAAATTAAAGAAAATTCAAAACTCATATTAAAAGTACACTTTGTAAACAAGCATAATTATTACAAATTAGAGGATTATTTATCTAAGATAGGAATGCTTGGAAACATGCTTGTCCTGCTCCATAGGACAATCCAGAGTTGAGACAAAATCAAACTGGTTGCTAATTTTACTATTTGTATGACATTGATTTTACATTAGTGATTACTTTTACGCACACACTGACTTTTTACTTTAAAATTTTAAGAAAACCTGACAATGAAAGACAATACAAAGAAGTAAACCTAGCGATGTATTTCTAAGTAAATGAATATATAT
The DNA here is from genome assembly GCA_905163495.3 of Cosmia trapezina. Lineage (NCBI taxonomy): Eukaryota > Metazoa > Arthropoda > Insecta > Lepidoptera > Noctuidae > Cosmia > Cosmia trapezina. Next base: position 15,011,243 of record LR991038.1, read on the forward strand.
AATGTGAAAGTTTTGTCCCCATTACAATTCAAATTAGATTTTACTAATATTTTTTATTTAATATACAGTAGAAACTAGCGTAGGTAGTTTCTTTAGAAAGATTTTGTTTTTCAAAATTTTGTGAACTTCAATATATCTAAATTATAAATATACTACTACTGTATATTAAATAAAAAATATGAATAAAATCTAATTTGGATTGTAATGGGGACAAAACTGTTACATTATAAGCGAAAGAAATTCATTTACTTAGAAATACATTGCTAGGTTTACGTCTTCGTATTGTCTTTTTTAATTTAATGTAATGAATTTTATAAGTACAAAGTAGATAAGTAAGTAATGAGAGTTAATGTAGAACTAATCGCCTATCTAGATTTTGTTTTTTGAAAGTGCGTAATTTCAAAATACATCGCCGGCTAACTGTTATAGAAGAAGTAATTTTTTATAAAAACTAAAATGGAACAAATTGAGTACTATGCATATTTCGATAGAACAAATATAGATCTAATTATTTAATGTATTCGTTAAAACGCAGGGCATGGGCAATCGCTAGGTACAGAGACATTAGCTCTTTAAATAGATGATTATCCATTCTTTGCCTAATCTACAGTTTCATCTGCCTCAGAATTTCCTAGATTGATAACCCATTTTTAACTTACCTCCATTATTTTTTCAGACACAACTCTGGTGAACTATGGGGAGAGTACACAAAATGCAAACCTAGAGAGTGAAGTGATTGAAACTTATTCGGATAGCTCTCAGAATGTGGAGACTATTCACAGAGCTGACGAACTTGGTAACATATATACTGACAACTCGGACACATTTGTTAGTTCACAGCCAGACACTCTAACTGATCAGTATGAACCATATATTAATGAATACTCATTTGATCACTCAAACTTGGACCAGCAACCAGCAGATATCACTGATGATAAATATGACAAATTGGAAGAAGATAATAGGGACAACACTATTGTTCCCAACATGAATGAGTTCCAGCAGGGTGAATCAGTTGAATATGAATCACAAATAACAGAAGAAATGCTCATAAATGAGAGGGAAAGAGAAAAGAAGAGTAAGAAGGAATTGGAGGAAGAGGAGCGTGAAAAGATGCAGTAAGTTGAACTTTTTATAGTTGGTTGTATACAAGGTGTAACTTAAATAACGCACACACATCTTACGGGGTCACTGGTTTTTTTTACATAAAAAAAATCAGTTGTTCCTTACATTTTGACGAGCTATGCGAACATAAATGTGAACAGCTGTTTTATTCGCGATTTCAGGTTTGGTCCTATAAGTTGTTCATAATGATGAGTACAATGACCCCTTAAGAGGTTGTGCGTTATTTAAGTTACACCTTGTATTTATTCAGAATAAACAACAATCTTCAAATCTTGTTTTGCAGAGTTCTAGTCTCCAACTTCACAGAAGAGCAGTTGGATAGGTATGAGATGTACCGCCGCGCTGCTTTTCCCAAGGCTGCTATAAAGAGGCTGATGCAGACCATCACCGGATGTTCAGTTGGCCAGAATGTTGTGATAGCCATGTCTGGTATTGCCAAAGTATTTGTAGGAGAAGTTGTGGAAGAAGGTAAGCACATCTTTGCTCCTAATCTTTGCAAAAAACATGAGTAGTAACTACTAAATTGTTTTTGTGTGTGGCAAAAATAACATAGCAGTTTTTATTCCTATTGATTCCCAGGTGCTTGTGTTTAGTTCACTAACTGAAATTGTACTTTCTTATGACCACTCTCAAAGTAGTTTTTAGTGTATAGAGTTTATGAAACCCTGCCAAGTCAATGTATCAATGCAGAGCCTAAACTGCGTGGGCTACAAACTTGAATTTTTGGCAGTTGATGCCTTTTATGTTGTAAGCATCCACTAAGGAACGATTTTGGGAAATTCGACCTTTGAGGGTGTGGGATTTTGTTTGTATGAAAAAATATGTTTCTTGAGTTTCTGAGTAAATTATGAAGTTTGTCATTTTTTGTTTTTCTAAACTAGGGGGTAGTTTAGAAAAACAAAAAATTACAAACTTCTTAAAGGGGGATTGGGGGTGTCAAAGTTTGTATGGAAGAATTTTAACACGCAGTATGATTCTCGAAACTCAAAATAAAGAATAATGTGTATCAGGGTTTTTGAAAATCCACCCCTAACAGGTGTGAAAAGAGGTAGTAAATTTTACAAGGGAGGATTTTACTACGTAGCTTGATTAACTTGAAAATTGGTATAAATAACCTATAAGTCAAATAATAGAAATATGATAATAATATGATTTTGACCCTTGGTCCTTGGGGTCCTAGCGCTATAAGGCTTTTTAAGGAAATAACAAAAAGGTTAGTCGACATCACAGGAGACCGAAGAGCTGGCAGCTACCTCGGACAAAGAATTAGTCTAGCTATTCAAAAGGGGAACACTGCCAGTATCTTTGGAACCTTGCCTAAAGGGACTCCTTTTAATAATATATTTTAGTTATTATGGTTTTTAGTTTTAGGTTAATTGTTCTAGTATATATTTTATTTTTATTTCTGTATAAATAAAGCCATATTCTAATAATAGTAATGTCACAAAAGACTTTTCATAAATTATCCCTTTTGTGGGGTGAAAAGAGAGGATACAGTTTATATAAATAAATAAATAAAAAATCTTATTTTTTTGAATGCCTAAGTAAATCTAAATAAATAAGATCGTAATCATTAATTTTCAATAAATACCTTTTATAGGCGATGGGGTTGGGTTTTAAAAAAAAATGGGGAAGTGCTAGTTTGCTATAAAATAATATTTGAAAATTATGTGATTATTCCAGCTAACAAACTGTTATGAACAAAAGTAATTTTTCTTTTCAGCTCTTGAAGTATTAGATAAGTCAGGTGAAGCGGGGCCACTCCAACCAAAACATCTTCGGGAGGCCCTCCGCAGACTGCGGGTAAGAGGTGCTATAGCAACAAGAAAAGGACATAAGAGTATGTTAAGACTTTAGAACACCTTATTTTGTTATTTAGGGCCTAAGCACACGTCCGCCGCGAAACCGGATGATGACTCGAATGATGTTCTGCTACTCGAGTAGCGAAACATCATTTGAGTCAGTTGAATTGAACTACTGCGGTTTCGCGGCGGAGTTGTATTAAGGCCCTTAAACTCTTCAGAAAAAACTAAAACGCTCTATAAACCTATTTTAGTTAAAATAGAAATAGTCAAACTCAGATCATAATTCGAATGAAATTGGACAAAACACAATTTTAACAAAATTAGGTTTGTAGAGCGTTTCAATTTTTTATGAATATGGGGGTTAACTTAGACTAGTAATCTTCTAAAAATTAAGAACAAAACGAATGACTAAATTTTTCCATTTTTTTTAACATAATATTTGGAATATGATGTTGATTTCTTGATGTTGTAAATAAAATTATAATATTTAATATTATACTTTATCAGTATACTAAAAAGTCCATTATGTTCTGCTATTTTAACTGGTTTCAATATATCTGAGACAAGAAATATTATGTCATAATGTCAAATAATCATTAGATTAGAATAAATCTTTCATGTTCACTTGAAAAGCAATTTTTGAATCTTTCTGTTTAAATGTAATTTAATATTTAGTAAAAACAGGCAGGCTTTCCGTAATATTATTTGAAGGCAATAAGGGTTGTGAGACAAACACCAGGTTATCATTATTAAAATGTTAATTTATTACATGATAAAATCGTTATTTTATTAAAAACAATATACAACAGTAACTAAGGAAGGTTAATCAAGTTCGAAAACTTTGAAAATAAATCAGTCTTGTTAAAATGGCCAACTATGTTGTGGACAATAGATATTATTATTGGAAATCCTTGGAAGGTTCATCAAAATCATTACAAAAATAAAATAGTATTCGCTAACAATAGCAAATCGAAAATCAATGACGTACACAAAATTCCATTCAAATCCCAAATTACATAAACAAATTGGCACTAAAATGCTAATTCCATGACAGCAATTTTGATCTACCAAAGTGTTTTTCGTGTATCACAGATATTATAATTTCCAAGGCTACCCTGGCCAGTTTTTATTTGATAAAAGTTGCAACAGAAATTAAAACTTCCCAAACAAAATAACAGAGATTATACCAACAGAATACAGGACATTACAATCTAGCTAATTGTGAAGGCACAAATTAGTTTATAAATTATAGCAATTTGGTAACGTTTTGTAAATAATATTACGTTATTACAATAAAGATAGCTACACATGACAAGAAAAGTTTTCAATTTACATCTAAGTAGTGGTCCAAGATTATTGATTTGTGCATATACATACCATACATTTTAGTAAGTATAAAAATATACTTTTCATGTTTGAGGTAAATCTAAGATATAATAAAAAATCATCAAATTTAATAAAAACAGATTGTGTATTAAATAATGCAATGTGTAATACATAATGTATCTTTCATTTCCTCGCAATGCTACATCAATTCTTATCATGGCGATGCACCATTTGGTCATCAACAATAAACTCATATAAAACGTTTTCAGCACGCAAATAATTACAGAACACATTTTTGTTTGGTATCCTACAAAAAAGTCTCGCGACATCTGTACAAATTGTACGTTTTGTTCATTGGTGATACGTATTTCATGATATCAATACTTTAACTGGTATTTCGTCAACATCATAACTATGCTGTGTATGAAAAATTTGCGGCAGAATGCGCAACGTCAGTCGCCTGGGCGCTAAGTACTAATCACCAGTATGCCTCCACACACAAAACCGGCACTACTTAAAAGACTAGAAGTCGCTCACTGATGTCTCCCTGGCGCTAGATGACGAGTCTCTTGACGCCGCACTCGATGCAGAACTTGGCGGTGTCGACGGGGAACTTGTTGCCGCACTCGTGGCAGAAGCGCGATAGGCGGCAGGCGCGCGGCGTGCTGTCGCGGCGCAGCGCCAGCGACGCCTCCGAGCCTGACGAGCTCAGCGAGCCGTGCGCGCGCCACGAGGCCCGGGAGCTCGCGCGCTTCTCTGTAGGCAAAACGTCAAACATGAACCTACGAAACTTTGTGATTTTAATACATCAGAACGCCCAAAAGAAGATGTTTCAGCACTTACCACTGCTATGATTGTCTTTTTCCTTATAGAGTAGGTCTGGTGGCGGTAGAGGTTCATCGAGCTCGGCCGAGCGCTCCATGGCGAGGAACTCGTCGCTGGAGTTGGAGCGCGCGTCGTCCTTGTTGCTGCCGCTCGAGTCCGACCCCGCCGGGATCTGTTCTAGACACGTCAACCCATTGCTCGGCTCCTTCGAAGTACATAGTGACAGTTTCGACGGAGATATTCTGTTCAGACTGAAAAGTTAAATCCTATTACTATATCAATCGACAATGTAAACAATTACATTCTTCCCAACGGCGAATTCAATAGCTGTTCTGCAAGAAATGAAAACAATTACCTGACTAACCTGCTATATGCCGAATCATTACTCTGCTTTCCAGTTGGCGTGTGGTTTCCATTGGCAATATTTTCAATTTTCTTAATTTTTCGTTCAGTCTTCATTCGAGAATCTCTTTTTGTCGTGCCATTAAAGTTGGTAATCTCTTTACTCGACTGATTTTCGTTCTTCTCATTTTCGTAGAATTTATCAAAATCTTTTAGAGACTGCATGAGGTCTTGTTCCAGTTGATCGGATTTATGGCGGCTCTTCCCACTGTCCAACTTCGGTGTATGCTTCCTTTGGATGGAATCAAGGAGGGAGGTGGAACGTTTCACAGAGGATGGGAAAAGGCTCTCACTCACATTGTTACTGCTAAAATTGAGAGACATGGATTTGTTAACAGGGTGCATACCATTGATAACTTTGGGAGAAGAACTAATACTGTTCAATTCTGATGTCCTGTTGCTGTCAGCAAGCTCGGACTGTTTAACTATCCTAGTGGTGGAGCTACATGTGCGTTTGTTTTCTACTTTCTGTTTATGTATTTCTTCATCAAAAGATATCATAAAATCATCAAGATCAAAGTCCTCGCACAGAGAATCGTCATCTCTAGTAGAGGTCTTTGAGGCTATACTTTGTTCTAAAGAATACATAAGTTTATCATATTGCATGCTCAAGTCATCATTTGTGGGTGCAGTGTTTTTGCTAATGTTATTATTCGGCTCGTTTTTTGGGGTTTTATTGCATAAACCAGTTATATTATTATTCAAGTTTTTGTTGTTGTTTTGATGAACAGTGTTAAATGATTCAAATCTTTTTGGTAAGTTTTCAGTAGTGAGAAGAGATTCCATGCTACTAATGATATCAGGGTTATTTAAAATAGTATTAACATTAATGGGCAGATTGTCGTTTTCATTGATGAGCCTTGGATCAATATAATTACTATCAGTCATTGAAGAATTGTCATCAGCGAGTATGGCATCGAGATTGACGAAATCTTTCTTTTCATCGTCTCTCTTTATTTTATCTAATTTGACAGGTTGCTTTATAGTTGTGCGCTGGAAACTGTGATACATAGAAGTTGCAATTTTAGGGATTTTATCTTTAGGTTTTGGTGTACTGTAACTTGAAGCTGTGTAACTAGAAAACGATCTATTCAGATTGCTATTTCGATTAAAATAATTCTTGTCTCCTGTACTAATGTTTTCTTTACTGGACTTTGTAAAGGTTGTATTTAATTTTGGACTAGGTTTTTTGTCATTTCTATTTAATCTAAATGAGCTACATCGACCGCCGAAAGTGTTTCTACTGTTTTCATTGTTTGTGCTGCCGAAAGATTTCATTCTTTGCAATGTTGGTGTCTTCTGGTAAGTTTTATTTAGTGTGTCTTTCATCATTTTACTATTATCAGATCGTAGATAGGAGGAAGAGCCTTTATCTTTAGCGGGTTGGAGGGCGGGAAGGGTTCTGCTATGGTCTTTTGTAGTTTGTATTTTTTTAGGAATGTTTGTGTCTGAAGACATAAGTTCTTTCATTTGCCTAGCAGCTGATACAAATGGGTCGTAAGTGTCGTCAAGCCTGTAAAATGTAATAATAATACAGATATTATTCATAATTTTATTCAGATATTATTCGTAGTAACAACAGTTCTCGCAATGATATAAGCTTTGCCATTGCATGTGTGCGGAAAGTAGCAAGCGACTACGGCGACGCACAGTGGGCTGAAAATCGGCTTTCATAGACTTAGGGATTTCTATCTGCAAGTGCCGGATTTTTTCCTGGATATTGCTTCTATTAGTTGTTACTATATTCAAAAATGACACCGGAGTTAATTCTGGACAAAAACGAAGGAATTATAATTTTTTTACGAAAAATTTGTATGAAGCTAGTATAAAAAAGTTAATTATCTCGCAAACAGCAAGGAAAACCGTAATATCCTTACAGGTGGTTATAGTACTAATTATTTATGATTTTTTGACATATGTCATATAACGGTTTCGCTGCTAATTTTTTTTAAAAAAATCGTCAAAATATTTTTACTTATTTTTACGTATGAAACGGTTCCTTTTAGTGACTTAATTAAGAACATTGTTAATTATAAATAATTTTATTAACCCAAATATTAAGACTATATAAAACAAGAAAAATATTTAAAAAAATAGAAAAAATGAAATCAAATATTAAACATTTTCCTTATCACTGTCGTTGTCGGACTCCAATTCTGAGTCAGAATCCAGATTGGATATATCTAAAAACTCGAACTCACTTTCCTGAAACTGAATTAATTCGAGAGTTTCAGCAAAAAAGCTCTGCTTTCTTTTGGCATCTAACTTAGGCCTTTGTGCACTTAGGAAAGGATCCGAAGAAACAATAAGCATATTTAAGATATCTTGATTACAATCTTGCCTGCTTCTTTTCCGCGAATGATGTTCCCGGAACCTCCTAAAATCTTTGTTTCGAGACTCTGAGGCTTCTTCCGAGAGAGTCCCAATCGGCACAATATCATTTTTCTCGATTATGTCAGCCCCGTGTATTAGTAATTTATGTACGGTTGACGACATGTAGTACCAGTCGTACAATTCCACGTACTTTTCTGCTGTTTTGCGGGCAAAATCTTTAAATTTTATTACGTCGATCTTCTCGCCAGATGTTATCGCTTGCAAAATCACAGCAAATCTTTTAATAAGATCTTCGTCCAACCCGGTAATAGCTGCAGTTTTATTGGGAAACTCGAAAAACTTTCTTGCGGTATTCCCGTCATTGGTAGTTCCCGAGCCTTGTTTTACAATATCAATCAACAGATTGAGCTGGTCTTTGAATTTATTTTGAATAGATTGTTTTCTGTTCTGCAACATTTCTTTGTCCTCATTACTTCTCGCTGCCCACCGTTTGAAATCGAGCCTGTACGCAATATGTAACAGACATTCCATACAATTAATACGTGCGTGTAGGGATGACAAGCCAAATTCGTATATGTCAGCACACACAGTCTTTGATGTTACAACATCTAAGCGGTTCATTTCCGTAGGTTTTGCTAAGCACAGGTAGCACGATGCATTTGATCTGGCCTCAGAAAGGTACGTGCAGACTTTGGCGTCGATCATTGTCATCATTAGTTGATGAGTCACCATGTTATTATTAATGCACTCTGTGGGGTTAAGGTCCCCAATTTCATCATCCATTTGTCTTTTGAAACCAATGACAACTGCTTCGCTCTCCTTTACAAAAGTAAACTGAACTGGACGACAATACAAAGTTGAGCATGGTTTTGGGTTCGTCCATACAGTATTATCACCATCTGTCAGTTTTAGTGGCGGAGGTCATGAAAATGCTTGCATCATCTTGCTCACCCTCCATTTTCTGCTTGTATCGGCTTTGGTTGGAAGCACCATCAAATCCCCACTTGGATATCAGCTTTAGCTGCTTATTTTGCACATCTGCATAGTCAGAAAGACTTTGAAGGATCCTCGTCACCGTGATGTCAAGTAAAGCTTGAAGTGTAATCCTAGCCGAGGAATCCGTAACTGACACTGATTGCTTCGGAGGGTAGCAATCAAGCTTAGTTTGTTGCACTTTATAGTAGGATGGATAAATATCCTTAGCACCTTCCCGAATGGCAGCCTCTCGCAAAGTAATATATTGCCACTTTGACAGTTTTAGTGAAAGAAGCAATCCAAGCGCTTTCTCTGGTTTTCTTTAATTTTAATGGCTGCTTCAGGATTTTTCATTATGTATTCGATCACAGATGCCATATCCTCATGCCCTTCTTCTTTTAAACGCGCTGCAGCTGCATATGCCAATTCACTGGAGTCTTCGCCTGTATGATCATCAGATCTTCTCTTTTTCTGTTTACTTCCCAAATCTTCGAATGGTTTTCGGGACCTTTTTGTCATTGTTCCAACGGACAATGATGCCGACGACGAAGGTTCTTGAGAGTCTGATTGTGCTCTTGGTATCTCATCAACAGTTGGTTCTTGATTAACTAAAGCTTGCACACAACTTGGCCAATCAATATTTGCTTGCAGCCAATTTCCGTACAGTCTTCTGAAGTGATCAAGGAATCGGTTGGATTTCTGCCATCTCTGTAAAGCAGCTCGCGTGAATTTCCGACAAAATTCTTTGAGAGTTACTCGATCTTCGGCAGAAAGGCAATCGCCTATGCGGGATACAACTGCACCAAACAATACTTCATGATTAAATGAAGTACTTTCACTTTTTAGAAGAACAAACAAGTCTAAATTGGTGATTAAACTTTCCATTTTAAGATTTTATAGTCGCAGGGCAAAAATTTAGTGTTAGCAGTTACACCGTTGTGAACAATCTAAATTATAAAGCAAAATTTTTGCCCTTTTATTGCAAAACGTCGATAATTAGTTAACTACCCTCATTAGAGTTTTAAAAGATGTGCTAATGAAAATTTATAATCGTCCAAAACATTTCTTAGAACTCTTAGCACAACTAATCAACAAATTAGCTTACTTATCAGAAATCATTAACAATAATTTAATCACCTATTCAGACTTATTAGAAGACTAAACAATTTGTTATTTGGTATTTTGAATGTATGTAAAGTTTTAAAACTCATTTTGTATTGATAAATATCTAATTCAAACATAGTTGGCTAAGTGTGGATGTACTATAAACCTCTGACTACTCCTTCGGGAATATAGGGGTGATGCTATTTTATGTTACGTGTTGTTAAAAGTCTGTGTTCCTCAACCTAAACATCAAAAGGAACATTTTCATGTGTAAAAATAAATAAAAATATTTTGACGATTTTTAAAAAAAAAATAGCAGCGATAACCGTTATATGACATATGTCAAAAAATCATAAATAATTAGTAGTATAACCACCTGTAAGGATATTACGGTTTTCCTTGCTGTTTGCGAGATAATTAACTTTTTCATACTAGCTTCATACAAATTTTTCGTAAAAAAAATTATAATTCCTTCGTTTTTGTGCAGAATTACCTCGGGTGTCATTTTTGAATACAGTAACAACTAATAGAAGCGATATCCGGCAAAAAATCAGGCACTTGCAGATAGAAATCCCTAAGTCTATGAAAGCTGATTTTCAGCCCACCGTGCGACGCCGCGAAAGTGCACACATAAAAACGCAATTCTTGCCTAGTTACGAGTGTCTATAATATTATAATTAGGTAGTTCTTACATAATAATTCACAGGTCCGCAAATTTTAACTTTTATTTTTATTTTATTTTATTTATTTCACCGAAGCTCTGATTGTGAGATTTTTGCCTGAAATTCCGACTTGTATCATCTCGTGTTAACAGCCAACAATAGTCTGCAATCAATGTTTTATTCCACTTTCGCCGATAGCGACGTTCCATCTCTTTCAAATTCTAGTGAAACCTTTCGCCTTACTCTTCACTTACAGCTTCCAAGTTATCAGGAAAGTAGTCCAAATGCGAATTAAGGAAGTGAAGTTTAATGCTCATCGAACATCCCATTATTCCGAAAATTTCAATCATTTTCTTCACAATTTCCTCATCATTTGGACTTTTATGGGTTCCTAGAAACTCAGGTTTCCTAGATTTCTCACTACTTCGAAACGATTAAAATAAAATATTAATTAATAACTCGGAAGGCCTAGGTAATTTTGGCTAAAAAAAAACCGATGCTAAATAACTAAAAATCCTGACGTGATGGAATTTTTTAAGTATTTTTCCCGTAATCAGTGCCCCAAAATCTATCCAAATCAATCATCAAAACTGAAAGGCGAAAACCATTGCAGACCTGATAATTATTGAAGATAAAAGCATACCATGATATTCACTAGAAATAAAATTGTTTAGGAAATATACAGTGGTGGAGGAAACAGGGTTGAATGGGAACTGGGCAAACAAAGTAATCTAACCTTTTATTTTCAATTCGCGGCAGCTTCAACACAGGCTCAGATGGCTCTGATTGTCCGTCGCTATTATCATTTGAATTTTGATTAACGATAAACGTTTGGTATTCTTTATTAGATCTAGTTTGTCCGTCCAACATTCTGTATTTTCTTTTTGGTTTGTATATGTGTTTCATTCTTTTCTTGTTACATTCTACTTTATCTCCTGGTTTATTTGATTCTGCTATTGAAGGCAATTTCAAACGAGGAGGTTCATCGTCCGCGTCATTCCATTCATCTGCAACAGCTGTTTTTTCATAAAATTGTAGTTGATAAACTGTTATATGTTCCATGTCACAAACATTTCTATTGACGTCGGATATATTGTTAGATGCTGTATCTTTATTTGTTTCGTCTGTTTTCTTTAAGACTTCGCTTACCGTATTGCCAGCACCTTCGAGCAATTCTCTCAGATGGTTCTTTAGTTCTTGAAATGTATCAGAAAATTGATGTTTAGGCGATTCATTGACAGCAACATCCGAAATTTGTTGATTTATGGCTTCAATGGAATTCGCTGTTGGTGTATGCAAACTATCGATATCTTTGGCAATATTGGAACATTCTCTTTCAGAGAGATCATTACATAATAATTTATCCGTAATATTCATGAATTCTTCTAGGTCTGCTGGGTCCTCTGTAAATTTTGTGTAAGTCTCGCCGCTTCCATGCCGACACTCGATTTCATTGGATTCCATGATATTATCGTCAAACTTGTTTTCCTCGAACTCACAAGCTATTTCCACACTATCGCGTTCATAATTTTCTTCAAACTGTTCTTCAGTCAGATTGTGAATATCTTCTTCTATTTTTTCATTAATCGAGTCCCTGATTAACTCAGTAATATTTTGATTTGATATTTGACTATCTACATCTTCTGAATTAAAACGATTGACAGTAATTTCCTGGCTATCGAAGTCTGTTATAGCTTCAATTTCATCAGGAATATAGTTGTCAGAAGTACTAGGAGTCACTATGGAGCTATCAAAATTTGAATTGATTGAATCCTTTCTAACGTATGGATCTCTGTCGTACATTCGTTCCACAGAATTTAATATAATTGGATTTTTATAAAGTAACTCTATTTTTGGTTCGGAGATCGCATTATTATTGAGTTCGTTAGCACTTTTCTTGCCTATTTTATTACTCTTATTTTTCCTGTTGGCTTTTTTCTTGTCCGGGTTATCGTGTATGACACATGGAACACATGAGAGCGTATTAATACCAATTGATTGACAGTGACGAATTTTTTTACTACCCGCAGAAGTTGCGGGGCTATCTTCAAGACTATCTAGACTCATACTAATTTCTTTTACCATCTTGATCTTCTTCTTATCCTTATTTTTTTTATTCGTTTCAGACGCTTCAGATGATGATTTAGCTGAATGTATTTTAACATTTTCATTATTTATTTCTGAAGAATTCATATCTTTAATATCCTCGCTAATTAACTGATCAATATCGCAGTCATTTATTGCTTTCTTCATCTTTTTAACATTTAACTGTTTTGTAATGGGTATTTGACTCCTATTACATTTCTTTGATGATTTTTTCAAATTATTGGTAGTGTTTTGGATTTTTTCGTTATACTTGTGGACGATTTCTTCTAATTTATTTAATTGTTGTTGCTTTCTCATATTTATTTTGTGGAGTTTGGTTTGCGATACAGTTCTCTTGATATTTGGTTCAGGACTGCTTTGTTGGGTGTTTTTGATATTTGTATCTGTACTTTTTTGATGTATATTTTTGACGTTTAAATCAGTAATATCTTGTTGGCCTTTCTTGTTACTTGTACCAGTATTATCTTGTTGGCTTTTCTTGATACTTGTATCGGTATTACCTTGTTGACTTTTCTTAATACTTGAATCAGCGTTAACTTGTAGGTTTTTCTTGATACCTGATTTAGTATTACTTTGCTGGTTTTTCTTGATAATATAAGGGTCAATAACACTCAGTTCAACTGATTTGATATTTGGCTCAGTTTTACTTTGATTTTTCTTGACATTTGATTCAGTTTTATTTTGTTGGCTTTTCTTAGTATTTGGTTCAATATATATGTTTTGGTTTTTTTTGGTATTCGGTTCAGTGTTATTTTGTTGATTTTTCTTGATATTAGGATCAGTATTACTTTGGTTGGCAGAGGGTGGATGAGGATCTTGTTTTTTTCTATGGAAGGGGAAAGGAAGGGTAAGATCTTATTTCGTTCTTTAAATAGTAACAAACAAGGAGACAGGAACTAAATCCGTTTAGCTATATGTATAATAATTAAAAACATTGTTAAATGAAATGAAGATCCTTCCTTTCCCCTTATTTATTACAAAACTAAATTGTTTTTAAAAAAATTGTGAATAAGGTTATATTTATAGGTATGTTCGAATAATGGATTTACAAAAGTTTGTGTGAATAAGACACTGTTCGTACCTGGAGCTGCTTAGATCCCTGGCGAGTCGTGCTTGCCTTGCTTTGACATTAGCGTCGCCTGACGAACTGTTTTGTGAATTCCGAGAGTTTCGTATCACTGGCATGTGTGGGGAAGTCTCGTCGTGACAGTCATTACTAGAGACCGATTCTGTAAGGTAAAAAAAAGTTGATTCTGTACGTTTATGACATCGTCGATTATTATTTTTTTCTTTTTTTGCGTCGTTTGGATTTTATGTATAAAAAAATAAGTTTAAAAACTAAAACCCGACTACTGAAAAATCACGCTTTAAAAAGTATGAAACAAGAAAATATTCTCATCTGAAATTAGAAAAAGACAGACAAATTAAAAATCCGGAGTCACACGTCGTGTTAGGGCGGGCATAAATCGAACAGATTACGTGTGACTCCGGATTTTTAATTTGTCTGTCTTTTTCTAATTTCAGATGAGAATATTTTCTTGTTTCATACTTTTTAAAGCAGACAGAGATAACGCTCTACGAAGCCGAAATTAGCCGATTGTCTCTTTCCAAAGGTCGATGTGCAATATTTATCGCCGGGTACTGTACATACCGGTCAAAATCATAACCCTCCTTTTTGCTTCGCCGTAGTCGGGTTAAAAAGATGTTTTACCTGAGGCTCTGGTGCGTCCAAGCTTGTAGTCGCCATATTCACGCGGTTGTGGAGGGGACACCCCGCGCGAAGATTCCACAGACGCTGATCGGCTGTTTGAGGACTTCTCGCGCGTTTGCGATGACCTGACGAATGAAGATTTAAGTTATAATGCGTACTATGTTTTGTAGCAAGCTTTTGCAGTGCTTAAAACACTCTTTCTTCTATTTTTCGACGACAGCTTAGTTAAGTACTAGGAATTAAAATCAGCAGTGAATAATTTAAATTTTAATAACCTAACATTATCACACGGCTACATACACTAAATCGTCGCGCGAAGGTTGGTTTTGATGTAATATTCTAGTCTTCTATCAGCTATTTAGATACTATTATGTGCTTACTAGCTGACTAGACAGACGTTGTCCTGACCAAATTTCGATAATTCATACAAAATTCCCATAGAAAATGCACTTTCAGATTTCCCGAATTCGCCAATTTTTCCGGCAACTTTTCCATTTTTAGGGTTCCGTACCTCAAAAGGAAAAAACGGAACCCTTATAGGATCACTCGTGTGTCTGTCTGTCTGTCTGTCCGTCTGTCACAGCCAATTTGCTCCGAATCTAATGGACCGGACGGAATTAAAATATGGTACACATATGGATTTCTGTGACCCAAACACGTACAGCTAAAGTAAATGTATGAATTTTGAATATGAGAGTCACTTTTAGGGGGAAAATAAGAAAATGTAAAAAAAAAGTTTTGTAAACTGTACCGTGTGACATATCAAATGAAAGGGCTTACTATGAGGATCTCAAATATATTTTTTTTTATAATTTTAAAATATATTGTTTTAAAGTTATTTAAGAAAATAGCCGAAAATTGACCATTCCCCCCCCCTTATCTCCGAAACTACTGAGCCTAAAATTTTGAAAAAAATATAGAAAATAGTTCTATACCTGTAGATTACAGGAAAACCTATAAGAAGTCTGTGGTCTTAAAATAACATGGTAAATCTATATATATAAAAAAATCAATGTCCTGACTGAGTCACTGACTAATATATCAACGCACAGCCCAAACCAATGGACCTAGAGAGTTGAAATTTTGCACATAGATACCTTATATAGTGTAAACATCCACTAAGGAAGGATTTTTGGAAATTTTATCCCTAGGGGTGTAAAATAGGGGATGAAGGTTTGTATGAAAAATCCTATCCCTTGAGTTAATAGACTTGAAAGTTAGCACGAATATTCATCTAAGTAAATTATAAAGTTTATCATTTTGAGTTTTCCTAAACTCCATACAAACTATTACTTATTATTGTAGTCTACACTTTTGGTCTCAAGTATAAAAACTGAGTTTTGAGTTAATCGGACCGCGTGTTAAAATTCCTCCATACAAACTTTGACACGCCCCATCCCTCTTTAGGGGGTCTAAAGAGGGATTGGGCGTGTCAAAGTTTGTATGGAGGAATTTTAACACGCGGTCCGATTAACTCAAAACTCAGTTTTTATACTTGAGACCAAAAGTGAAGACTACAATCGATTGTGCTATTTTGTGTAAGTAATAATTATAATGTAGTCACCTACAACTTGTATCAGGGTTTTCCAAAAATCTACCCCTAAGGGGTGAAAAGTTAATTTTATAGCGGAGGATTTTATTGGGGGCTTGATTAACTCTGAAATTGGTGTAAATAATGTTTGAGTCAAGTTATGGAAACATACCAGACGATTTTTGAAATTCTTTATCTGTGTTCGTGAAAACAGAGATACAGTTTATATGAAAAATCTTATTAAATTGGTTAATGAACTTGAAACTTAGCACAAATACTTGCATAAGTAAGTAATAATGTTTGTCATTATTAGTTTTTCAAAACTACGCCTCAAATGAGGTTTAGGGATGTTAAAGTTTGTATAGAAGAATTTTAAAGCGCAGTCCGATTAAAAAAATGGTACTTGCCAAACGAATTTTCACCGATTTTGACGGCATATAGCTGATGTTTTAAGGAGTAACTAAGGCTTTTTTTATTTTAGAAAAATAATTAGGATTCCGCGCAAGAAAATTAAAATCCATGAAATCAGACAACCACGTACAGTCCAGTACAAACTTGCTAAGCCTCCGCTGTCTATTACGGCTATAACAACAAATAATAAAAATAAAGCAAAGTTAAAAGTTTAAGGGGTCAGTCCCCAAACAATAAACTTTTCATTTTGAAAAAAAAAAATAATAATCTAGCATGTGGGGTGTCATCGTCTAGAAATCATTGAGTAGAGTACAAACACATTTTTTTTTATCTTCTAAAATTAAGAAATTTTAGACCATTTTTGTACGAACTCTAGCGCAACAATTCAACAAATTAGGAATTTGAAACTTCTTTATACCATGTAGGTACCATAAATACTGTATTTAAGCAACAATACTGAAAACGGCGATTCATAAGGTATTTTGTTTAAACATGGGTGATTTTCTGCAACTGCAAAAAATAACCATGTAATTCACAGTATCATTATAAAATAAGTAAAAAGTTATCTTTGCGATTGTTATATTATATGGTACGGAACCCTTCGTGCGCGAGTACGACTCGCACTTGACCGGTTTTTTTCTCTTCGTAAGAACCTCAGACTTCAAAAACTTTAGCCATTCATTTTTATTTATAATGATAAAATGGCTTTTTACCGTTACCTAATTCATTAGAAGACAGCGCGTGGTCAAAAGTATCATATGATTTCTTAACCAACGTCCAAAAGTTGACCATTTTAAAGCGACAAACAGTAATATTTCCAATCCTTCATCAATGACAAACGAAACAATGCGTAGGTACTACAAACAACTCAATGTGGTAACGTCTTAGTTCACAGCCGACATAATAACAAGTCTCAGTAAAAAAAGTAATGACAGGTTATTAGAACTAATGACAATGACCGACGTCCGAGCAAGCAGAGCTCTTGACTAAACGGCTCCCGCGCACATCAATCAATCCACGGTTAGGTTACGTTGTCGTGATCAAATGATGGAACTGTTTTTTATAAATAAACATTGAGACTTTGGCCCGCAGGGTTTTGTCAAGAGCAATCTAAGCCAGTTCCCAAGGTTGTGAGACGCCGGATAATCTGGTAGCAGGTCGGACTGCTGATGGATAGCGTAATTATTGTCCCGGGATTCTATTATGGGGGTCAGTCAGTAGGCTGTTCTTCTTTTATCGAGTGTGTGCTTAGATATTTTCAGAATTTCATCACCAAAAGTGTGGTAACGACTGCGTTTGTAAAGCAGTCGCATTCAGAAAGACTGGGATCCCTAACTAAACCCTTACTTGCTGCAGTGTGTGTTACCTATTCAATAAAACGTTTAGAGCATCATTATGAGCAGATGTTGTGCGAAGTAGGTACCTACCCTACCTAGTTGACGTTGTTCTGTGATAAATACAAGAGTATTAATTCACCAGTATTAGTATGTTATTAAAACTACGAGCCGTGTGGCCAATGGCATTCCCATCGGCAAAAATTGCGATCATAAATACAAACTTTCATTCCCCATTTAACTCCTTTAGGAGATGAATTTTCAAAAATCCTTCCTTAGTGATCAGATCACCTTCCACAAAAGGAACGCTTGTGCAAAATTTCATGCTTCTAGACCCAGCGGCTTAGGCTGTGCGTTGTCTGTCAGTGAATTTAAGATTTTCATTAAATAGATAGCTACTGACCGTCGTCCGCGCACGGGCGGCGCTTTGTACTGCGTGCGCGCATTGAGCCGCTGCTTGGCGTCGGCGATGTGCTGCGGCGGCTGCGCGGGCGCCGCGGGCAGGATCTTCGCTTTATCCGCGCACCACTCGACGTGACGCTCGAATGCGCGCACGCCGAATGCACGATGGCAGTGTGGGCATCTTTGGAGTTCGGCCATTGGCTGGAAATGAAATTATGGGCATTACAGGGATATGGAAGTTGATAGTAAAACATTGAATATTACAAATTGTGAAAACCAAAACGACTCATATCGACTAGCATCAAGCGGCGAGACAAGAATAATTTGTTTATGAATAAAGAAAGAGCTCGTCATATAATTTTATAATCTTCTTTTTTAATGTAATTCATCAAATCTTCCAAGAAGTTTATTTTCCTGTTATGTGCCTACTATAAGGTGTCTATGCATTTTCTTTATATGCTCTAAACTAAACAGTTAATTTCCATTCCTGCTTTGTAAACCAAAATGGTAACTGAATAGAAGGTTCATTATGACTTCTAAGTTAAATATTAACATGACAGAGTGGACTTGTTCCAACGTAGCGGCCATTAGCACTAAGAAGTGAAAAGACTATTGAATAAGGACTTTACCACATATGGGCTTATTTCCTATTCTGTTTAGACGGTACTTTCTTCACGTGACATTTACAAATGAGCGACACTATTCTTTCAGCAGTGGTTAGGTTCTTTGTACCTAGCTAAAACTTGATTTTCTCAAAGCTACCCCCTATTTCATCGTGTTAGAACTTACATGAACATATAAACTGTTCCCCTCAATCTTATCGTGCACTGCACGCGATCATTTAAAAGAAATCCATGTACTGTTAAGAATAGATTTATAGCCCAGTTTTTATTTCTAATTAAAATTTACTACAACATAATACAGATTAAAGATTACCTTCGTTATAGCGTTTCTGACCGTGTGTGGTTTCGGTTTCGGCGTCGGTTTTGCGGTGGTGCGCGGACTTTTCTCTAGGAACGGACTGTTTTCAGGAAGACCGAAGTTCTTTGGCAAGTATTGCTCCAGGTCCGTGCCTATAATGTGACCAAACAAAGCATACGTATAGGTGTGATTGGGCATATGTATCGACCCACTAAACTAGACAGAGTGACGTAAGTATAGCATGCGCAAACCTTGATTAGTCATTAAAAGCATGCTCCTTCAGCATTGCCATACCCCAGAGATCTTGTAAGTTGGTTACTCTAGTCTAGCAGTAAATTAAAGAATCCATTATGCAATGTTACTTTCTAGTCTACACACACGGTGATCATGTCACAGAGATAAATCTACTAGATAAACATTTGAACACCACTCAGTATTACTACTTGAAACAACACACGTTTGCCTCGAAGTCCGACACACACAAACAAACGTGCACATTACTCAACAAATACAATTAAAATAACACAATTCATTGGACACACTTCACTAATTTGTAGAACAAACACTTGTAATGTCACCAGATGTTCAGTAACAAGACGTGGCAGACATCCCATGCATTTCTAAAGACTTCATTAGAAACATGAGCCGCGGTTCTTAGTATAATGACGATGACGGTTGCTTTACGAGGGCGGAGTTGCTAAACGTATAGCCAACGTATATAAACTAATATGCTAATTCAGACCTCGTTAGAGTCTCCGTAGGATGTCATATTGTCAATGCAACACAATCAACATTTACATAAATATTTTCAAGCTATAGGTACTTTTTGACGGGTTAGGGGACTTTGACGGTCAATCGTTTATCTTGCTTGGTAGGAAATAAATAATTGCATATTATTATTGTGCAGGTTCTTGAACGGAAAATTTCAAGTTAAAATAGTAGAGACCTACTGTAGATAGGCGTGAATTAAAGAAATAAGACGTAGCCAACATCCGTTATGATGTCGCATAGAAACGAGTAATTTTAGTAAGTATGTAAGTAATGTTCGTTTTTAAGATAGAACGTGACTTTATAACTCACGAATTAGAAATGAATGACAAAACTTTAATGAACGTGTAAAGGTACTCTGCCTCAGTAATACCTAACGATGCAATACATAATGCACATGATGATGGACTAGAGAGATTTGAACTCTGACGAACATCTGGGATACCTTTCCTATGAAGTCATTTTTGCTTCATCTTGGGAAATATATAGGTAATTTAACTACAGACAGTCTAAGAAATGAAAATACAACATTTAGTTTGAAACCGTACGCAAAGTATCACGAGCATTTATAATGCAGTAGGACGTGTATAGCTGTGTTAGTAAAACGTTCACATACGTAAGGAAGGAGTCACAGTTAAATGAATGGCAGGGAATATGTAAACCGTTCACCCACTCACCGGAATTAGCACCGTTCGCCGCGGTCAGCCCTTATTACCCACAACAACAAAGGAAACGTCAATAAACATACTAAATATTAATCATGCTAATGTCAAAAAAATTATTACTACTTACTGATATATAAGAATAATAACTATCTACCTAAATCAAATAACAAAATCAAAACTCAAAGTTGGGGACATGCAAAATCTGCAATATTCAGATTCAAATTCAAATTTTATTGCATAACACAAGTGTTAAAAAATAAAACGCAAGACTATGGGCAAGAAAACAAAAGAAAAATGAGTTAGTAAACCCACAACCTTGGATAAATACAATGTTGAGCTACATACCTACACTACATACCTAAATAACTCTATCCAAACTACATACTTAAATAAGATCCAAACGGTAACATAGATAACTTATATATTTAGGTCATTATGAGTTAAGTCATGGGACCTTTGCCCAGCAGTGGTATGATACAGAATAACAGTAAAGTAATGAGTCAAGAATTTTCTTATAATGTCTTAATGAATCTACGATTAGGTATGTAGGTATTCCTCTATAAATTCTATCCTCAGTTTTCAAGTTTTATCTATTGGCTTACATTGCACTAGAGATGTCGTAATTTCTTAACTACAAGGTCAATTTACAAGTAGTCTCATGTACCCTAGTTGCTTCCCTAATTGAATGCGTTGCTCTATCAATCGGAATCGGTTTCATTTTGACAGTTCAACAACATTCATTCCGATAGAACGGTGCTGAGAAGACAATTTTTTCGAACATATGAAGCATGGATTAGCAATTTGCTTCAAAATCATTCAGATTCCGATCGATAGTGTGTTACGCAATTAGGGTGCTGCAGGACACGTGGGTATAGAACTTGACTCGGATATTTTTGCAGATTAAAAAAAAAGATACACACCTTCTCGTCTTTGTCTGAAAGAGTCAAAAGTTTTTCTTTTCTTCACCATCATCTTTTCACATATCTTCACATGTTTGGCTAGTGACAATGGCACGAAGGTCCGTCCGCAGACAGCGCATGGAAGAAGAGGCAGTGGTGCGGTAGGTTCTGGAGTAATGGGGGCCACGGGGTGCGTGGGAACTGGTGGCGAAGGCGGCGGCGGGGCCCGGTTTGGCTGCGGAGATCTCTGGATGGGGCGGAACGCATCATCATTGGGAACCGGAGACGCCACCCCACGCGCCTGCTCCGGCGACGGTGAACGTGAATTCTTCGAAGAATGCTCTTGTTGAAGTTGCCGTTTGCCTGGAAAGGCGAGGATTATCTACATGACTAGGTAGGTACATCTAATTACGGGTAAGCAGGATGTTTTGTTTGATTTCACGTCCAGAGGCCTGAAGGCCTCGTAATGAACAAATAATATCAGAGACAGAAAAAGTGTTAGGTACTTCCTCTTTTGCCTTTTCTTAAGAGCTCTCAAGAGCTTATTCACATTCGATACATTGTCCCGAAAGAATGGATTGTGGCTACTAATGTCCACATTTTGTCATGTGTGGCTCAGTTTTTATTGTGAACTGTGAGGTTAAATCCATCAAAACCCATCATTTTATTAAAATTGTCCTAATCATGTATAGGGCTAAATGCCTGCTATACCTGATTAGGAGGTACTTAGGTTTAGATTGTTGTTAGTAATAATACATAATATTATACTGTTAGATAGGTATACGGGTACCTATACCGCGTAGGCAGGCCAATGATCTCCAGCGATCTCTAAGCAGCTAAGGCACAAGAGTTCTTTGTACTTAGTACTTAAATGACGATTAAGTACTAGACTAACGATAAGAAGATGAACCCTTAATACTTTAACAACACTTTGAAGGCTGTAGAGACTAAAACAGCACCCACTTTAGGTGTATGACATCACCGAAATCAGAAATAAACGACGTAGGTATTGTCAGCTAGCGGGTCGATGTGCCACTTACACGACAAAATGGCTGTAGGTATTAAATAATGCTTAGGACTTTTGCAAGTGCAAATATTGTTTCCAAGTTTTACCTTTGATGATTTTTCACAATATAATAATATCGAAAGGGTTTCGTTTCTAGCACCTGCAAAGGGCATATCAAATCAACAGTTCATAGTTAGTATTAGGTAGGTTCTGTTAACATCATTATAGTAATCTTTCAAAACTTTCACGTAGGTAAATGACAACTTTATTGCACTTAAAGACATATTGATCGACTGTCCCTTAGTGCGATATCCATCCGGTATGTTGGTAACTATAATTTCACTTCATCTTTACCTTTGCTTATATATATACCATAATCACCACTGAGGTAAATGGAAGGAATCTTCATTGAGGTAAATGGAAGAAAAATTACTTCAACCATGTTTGTCATTAGAACTTTCCTGTAGCTACGGATTTAACATTCTACAAGGATAAATTCCTATAGATATTCTTAGTCAGTGTAGATTGTGATTATGGGCGTTAAGATTTCAATCACATCCAGCGCGAATCAAATCCTAGCACGCTTCACCCATAACGAATCGCTGTACAAAAAGATTCTTCACAAAACATTCTTATGCTAGGTTCGTGACATAAGCGGTGGGTACCATTTCAAGGCTACACCGAATATTCCTCGAGTGTAGCCGACAAACCGTGGCTCGTAGAGTGGTTATTTGAAAATTCAATACCAAAAAAAATGCCTTCATTCATCGCCAAACTCATGCAAGGTTGAATAGCATGTAAAAATGACGCAAGCCAGCGACCACAACCTCTATATTGATTAGTTAAATTACTACCTAGGTCACGCAACCTCCAGCTAAATAAAATGTTCCCTAAATGTGGCCACAGTTGTGAACTTGTGGTTTGAACAGAAGCTGGGAATAACAAGCGCAAATTACTTGACAAACGCAAACGTTAAAAGAGTGTAGGCGGGCGATAATGAAGGGGGGGACACTTGACCTCAAACAACAGAGATAAAGGATAGGATGAAGCGATTTCATTCGACTATTTATCGTACAATAACATCCTTTGCAAACATGTAGATCATCTGCCTAGCCTTTTTCCCAACTATGTTAGGGTCGGCTTCCAGTCTAACCGGATGCAGCTGAATACCATTATTTTACATGAAGCGACTGCCTATCTGACCTCCACAACCCAGTAACTGGGTAATACGATACCCGGTAAGAATGGTTGTCAGACTTTCGGGCTTCTGACGACCCGTAATGACCGTGTAGCACAACCTGATCGATCGACCCGTGCGGCTGTAGCCCCTCTTGTCTCCAAACATGTAGATATGAGGATCTAATCTATCTATCTGAGTGTGTCGCATGTGCATCTAAACTCGCTGAGTCTTAAGGACGTTAGAGATGCACTCGAGCGCCTTAAACCGAAGCATTCAGCAGGCCCGGGTGGTATACCACCCTTCCTATTCAGGGATTGTAGTAGAGTATTAGCGGAACCTCTGCACTATGTATTTAATACATGTCTCCAATCAGCGACGTTTCCAACTCGATGGAAGATAACGCGTGTCATTCCAGTCCCCAAAGGTAAGGCAGGATCGGACATCAGTGGATATAGACCGGTGGCAGTGTTGTCGACACCTGCCAAGGTTTTCGAGTCAACCATCCAGCACAGCATGCAGGAGCAGGTCCGCGCTCAGCTATCCGATGCGCAGCATGGGTTCCGACCGGGGCACAGCACTACCACCAATCTCCTTAACTTCATGTCACAGGTGGTGCCAGCGGTGGATGCTGGTGTGCAGGTTGATGCTGCTTATTTTGACTTCAAAAAAGCGTTCGACACCGTCGATAATGACATATTATTACGTAAGTTAGCAGAAATCGGTTGCACACCACATCTATTACATTTCTTAGCCAGCTATATGCAAGGCAGACAGCAGTATGTAGACTACAATGGCTGTGAATCTGATCCGTATTATACCTGGTCCGGGGTAAGTCAAGGCAGCAACTTGGGGCCTCTGGAATTTATAATAATGGTAAACAACTTACCAGAAGTCGTCAAAAATGGATCTTGTTTGTTATTCGCAGATGACCTCAAGTTGCTGTTAGAAGTCCAGACAGAGTCTGATTGCAGACGTTTGCAGGATGACATTGATAGGATAGTGGAATGGAGTCATGAGAACAGGCTCTACTTCAACGTATCTAAGTGCTCGGTGATAAGTTTTACCCGCGCACGTTCACCTCTACTCTACGAGTACGTAATGGATGCAGTACCGATGCAACGAGTCACGCAGGTACGTGACTTAGGGGTTGTTCTCACTCCAGAATTGTTGTTTCGTGATCATATATCTAAGATCTGCAAAAAGGCATTTAGAAACTTGGGGTTTGTTCTGAGGCAGACGCGAGACTTTACCAGCATCACAGCCATCAGAGTCCTGTATGACGCATTAGTCAGGAGTCATCTGGAACATAGTGCTGTCATATGGGCTCCACATGAGGCTAAGTACTCAGTGATGTTGGAGCGAGTCCAGAACAAATTCACACGCCACCTGTACAATAAACTTTATGGAGTATACCCATTTTACCCTTTGATGTACCCTACTCTATTCGTACTGGGTATGGTTGGGTACAATCAACTCAGGGTACGACGGGAATTTGCACTGGTGTCGTACATAGTGAAACTGCTCCGAGGCATAGAGCACAACCCAAGAGTGCTGCAGCGGTTGCACTTGTACGTACCGGACCGTTATGTGTGGAGGCGACGCCCCCCGCCATTGCTGGTCGTACCATCAGCCAGGACCAACTTGCTGGCCAAGACCCCTCTGACTCGAGCAATTCGCACCATCAATCTTATTCAGGTCGAAATTGATGTATTTACATGTTGCTGTGGTGAATTCGCAAAAGTACTATTATATTGATTATGTTATTTAAACAATGATTTTAAGATATATTTTGTAGGTAATTTAATTTTAATTTTAGGCGTGTGACTTAGCTATCGCATTAGGATAAGTCCTGTAATGGTAGTTTTAAGGCATTTCAATAAATAAATAAATAAATAACAATTCTACCCATCGAGCAAAGGCTCAAGGAATCACCATGTTCAAGTTCACGCAGGCTGTTAATTTATTCTACTACAAACGGCTGCTTCCTTTCGTAATCATATTTGTAAACGATTCATATTCCGGTTTCATTGATAATGTCAACCGGTATTGAAGTTTTATGTAATCCATAGAAGACATACTCGTATCTGTTACAAACCGGAGGAACCAGACTAAGGGCTGTTTTAATGCCTTGTCATTCAACTGTCGATTTTTAATTACGGGCTTTATTATCAGCTCAAAGCTGATACAATACAAGATATTAGCACAAAAGTAAAAGGAATTGAAATGCATCACTCATCATTAGGCAATTGACATTTCTACGCATTAGTATCTACAGTAAATGTCATCATAATTCATAATACCTATATGAGCACTAAATAAATAGTTGAATCACGTCACGTGGGAAACCGGTTCCAATAGTGTAGTGTTGGTGATGTGATGATTACCTTCTTAATTAGTAATTATGATGCTACTCCCTGTAATCACAGCATATGGGTTATGATTACTGGTGTACATCAGCCATGGTAGCCTGCAGCAATCTTTTAACGTAAAAACGGATGGCTTTAAAGCACAGCTTATTGTATTATATAGGGTGACTGGTAATTAGTGACCGATACCTAAACACATGATTATACTCATCATTATGAACAACTTTTATTATGGGACCAAACCTGAAATCGCGGAAAAAAAATCAGCTGCCCCATACATTCATGTTCGCATAACTCGTCAAAATGTAGGGAGCAGCTGATTTTTTTTTCGCGATTTCAGATTTGGTCCCATAGTAAAAGTTGTTTGTTATCATGAGCACAATCATGTGTTTAGGTATCGGTCACTAATTACCAGTCACCCTATATATTCGTTTGAGTGCTGGACGCTCTTATAATATTTAAGTACTGAGATAATGTGATGTGGTAGGTACAGCAGTAATAATAACACATCAGAAAAGTGGTTTTAAATAAACAAATTTTAATCTAACCATGTTAACACAAACAAAAGGTGCATTTTATGTGCAATCAATCATAAATACCATCGATAAGACGGCGGGTTGTGCGCGATCGGGTGGCTGAACCCGCAGCGCAGGCGCATCCCGTTCGAGGGCGTTCAAGTAGCACGCATGACTCGACTACTAATTGACTTAAGTCGGTCTCGGTAAAACAGTTCTCTAGTTTAAAATAGGAACATCTTGATAGTTTAGGAGAAACCGGATGTTTTGAAACCATTTGAAACATACCTAAGTAACACCGAGCGAGAGAATAAGACCTAATTTAAAGTAGGTACATAATATGAAGCTCCCCCAACACATACAGTAACGACAGTACATAATATTGTAATTATGAACACGTAGGTACTGATAAAGAGAGCATACAACGGACAGACAATAAAGAAACTGCAGTTCCAAAGCAATCTTGAAAAAACAATGCATATTGATAAAGTGTAAGTCGTAAAGGTACAATTATCTATAATTAACATACATAACCTTAACACAGACGAGACGATTCTTATATCCTGAATGGCTCAATACCAAGGTCAATTAAGTCGCAAAAAACAAGAAAACGCTCCTTAAAATTCAGAGTCCATCAAAGGATTTCACCAATTTGAACCTTTCCGAGAAGATGTTCGCTGTTCCCAATATTAAAGAGCGTAAATCCTATATACAGGGTGTTTGGCAGAACGTTGAACATACGAAAATGGTGGATAGTTGGGGTCATCTGCTACTTACTCAGCCCTAATTTATTTGGCCCTGGCCCACTGGATATTTTTAATTATTTTTTTTTATCTTTTTTCTTGTTTCACCACTTTCTTAACTTTAAAGTGTAATTTTTATTAAAAGTGGGTGAAACAGGCAATATTTAGTTTTTTTTTCATACTTTTATGTTGACAGATTCTTATAAAATTATTGCTTTATTCAGATGTTAGCTAGAAAAAAAGTTATGAGTCCTCAATCTTACAGAAAGATGTAAAAAAATACTTAAATGTTAATTTCAACTTGCATTTAAAAAAAAAAACAAAACATGATTGAGGAGTTCCAATTTTAGCAAAACATCCCTAGTGTGTGAGCTTTCTAATGGTATGTAATTTGCTTTTATTAAAAAAAAAAAACTTTAAGAGTTATTTCATAATTTTATCAAGTAGGACATTTTTGACGAAACTCTACCTTTACGGAAAGTGAAATGTTTTGCGAAATTTAATACTGCAAGGTTGGTAAAAATTAAATGGTCGATTCAAATTATGCTGTACCAGTTAGGTGTGTTAAGGAAACAATTAAAAAATGTTAAATAATTTATTTAAATAATAAATCACAAATGTTCGAATTGACGCCCTTCATTTCCTTCCAGGCTTCCAGAGGAGATTCAGTGTGAATGTCTGGGCAGGAGTGATTGGCGATAAGCTAATAGGGCCTCATTATTTGCCCGACAACATCAATGGGAACAATCAACAACTACTTGGTTTTTTTGATCAATGATCTACCACCATTAGTGGAAGAAGTGTTCCAAGTAGACATAAACAGGCCTCTTGTCTTTCAACACGATGGCTGTCCAGCTCACTTTAGTCTGATTGTACGTGAGCATTTGGATAATTGTTTCCCAAATTCGTGGATTGGCAGGGGAGGACCAATCCCCTGGCCTCCGCGATCGCCCGACCTCACTCCGCTCGATTTTCACGTGTGGGGAAGGGCAAAGGAACTAGTTTACACTACAGAAGTAGAAAGTAGAGAAGATTTGATAAATCGAATTAATACTGCTTTCGAAGTTATGCGACAGGAGATGCTGCTGCGCACAACGACTGTAGAAATCAGACGTAGATGCCGCGCCTGTATTGTAAATGAAGGGCGTCAATTCGAACATTTGTGATTTATTATTTAAATAAATTATTTAACATTTTTTAATTGTTTCCTTAACACACCTAACTGGTACAGCATAATTTGAATCGACCATTTAATTTTTACCAACCTTGCAGTATTCAATTTCGCAAAACATTTCACTTTCCGTAAAGGTAGTTTCGTCAAAAATGTCCTACTTGATAAAATTATGAAATAACTCTTAAAGTTTTTTTTATAAAAGCAAATTACATACCATTAGTAAGCTCACACACTAGGGATGTTTTGCTAGAATTGGAACTCCTCAATCATTTTTTGTTTTTTTTTTAAATGCAAGTTGAAATTAAGATTTGAGTATTTTTTTACATCTTTCTGTAAGTTTGAGGACTCATAACTTTTTTTCTAGCTAACATCTGAATAAAGCAATAATTTTATAAGAATCTGCTAACATAAAAGTATGAAAAAAAAAACTAAATATTGCCTGTTTCACCCACTTCTAATAAAAATTACACTTTAAAGTTAAGAAAGTGGTGAAACAAGAAAAAAAAAAAAATTAAAAATATCCAGTGGGCCAGGGCCAAATAAATTAGGGCTGAGTAAGTAGCAGATGACCCCAACTATCCACCATTTTCGTATGTTCAACGTTCTGCCAAACACCCTGTATATGCGGTACGCAGTACATCGCTCACGCGTGCCATGAACACAAATTGATACAGGTTTTATTTAACATTGAGGCTGTTAACAAGCGGACCGCCGCTGTCTGCCGGCATCAGACACACGTACCTACTACATCAAAGGATTCAGTGCAAGTAATGAGCGGAAAGCAACTGATGAACTTCGATAAAGAATGCGGCAGAACTATATATTTGCACCTGCAAATAAAATAGTTTCTAGAACTGTGGCACTAGCTGCATGGAAAACCAGGAATAATGATAAGTCAGTGAGTGAACAATGCCAGTTATGCTAGCACACAACAATGCTAGGTACACCGCAACACTATATATAAATTACCTAAAATAGGCATAGCGTTATGTATAAAATGTCGCGCTAATCTACCATATCTTGTAGGTATACGGCAAATATAATTACAAGCGTGACGCGAGCCGACCTGAATACCTTCGACTATCGCGGCTCAGGAGGAACCAGTTAACTAACATAAATATGTTTGATTTTGTATTAAGTTGCTAACAACCCCAATCACTTTTTTGTGTAACTAGCCATGTTAATGAGACCATAAATGAAATTTATTTGTACGACAGTTCCCCATTTGCGTTATTATGGAACCATCTTAGACATAAATTTTGGATTTTAGATTCACTTGTAATATTAAACACCAATTAGAGCCCCGACACGGCCTTAAATCTCATTTATTGGAGGGTAGAACATAGGTAGCGAACGTGTCGAGTAAGGGTAAGGGTGACATGTACTTGTCAGTGCCTGGCACAGAATTTTAAGCACGGAATCCGGAGGTGCTTCTATGGGGGTCATTGTCTTAGTAAAAACTTAAATGTTTTCAAGTTCAGTGTAAAGCAATGTGCGTACGATATAAGATTTCCAGAAATAGATCCGGATTGCTGTGCGCCTTCTATAAATAGAATGTTGGATAACGACTAATTACCTTTATAGTGCAAGCACACGAACTAAAGGCATGTAGCACGTGAATTTGTAAAGGAACACATAGCTTAAAGGTACGTAAGTACCATATTATCTGGTTTGGAAATGTTATTATTCGACATAATCTTTGGAAGAGGTAGAATGAATTCATTAACATTCAGTTGGGCCAACAAACCGGATAACGTTCAACAGAATAAAATCTAATGTTACACGATGATCTTTTGACACAGTTACAGGACACACATTAATAAGTAGGTACCTAATTAAATTAAAAGTGTTCAAAAAGAATGACGAATTTACAGAAGTTACAGATATAAAATATTAGATAATGTAATCATTTTCATTAGAGAAGAAAGCGTGTCTATGCTATGAACTTTAATTATGAACCACAAATCGCGTGAAGAATGCAATAAAGCACGAAATTACTTCCTATCTGAGCAAACATTGCGGTCGAAGATTACTTACATGGAGGAATAGACTTTTTACCATTACCTACTGCTTCGATCAAAATTATCGTGTCATGACGAGATCATTTACACCTACAGCTTCGTACTTTGGAAAATGTTGTGGTATGCGAAGAGAATCGATGATTGATGGTATGGTATGGTATGGTAGTTAAGACCATCCAATTGTGTACACGAAAATCTCAATATGAAAGCGACAAATATGTTAGTGACTTTGCCGATTTTATAGCCATGCTATAAAATTCAGGAGAAATCAAAGCGTCTGTCTGCTCGGTTTCGTAATGCATGTGCTGAACAAATAAATGAATAGCAGTCCAGTTTGATAGGTTCCCATCCACGCATTGTTCATCAATTTGCAGCGTCGACTCACGAACTTGCTCACATGGGAACGAAAGTGACCGCAGTGTTACATGAAAGAAATATTACGAGCTCGGCTTTAGAGAATATCAGACACTTTCATACGAAAGGTTATATTGTAGTCGTGAGAATTAACGTATGCAAACCACTGGACGAAGAAGGTACCTGTGCGAGATAACGTGTGAGTTTACTCGGTTTGTTCACGCCTCTTACGTAAATAAAGGTCAAGCATGTTCGGCTCATGACGTTTTGTTGACGATCTCTTATAGTAGAACATTGAGGTCGTAAACTTACCTACATTTTTAGGGTTCCGTACCTCAAAAGCAAAAACGGAACCCTTATAGGATCACTCGTGTGTCTGTCTGTCCGTCTGTCACAGCCAATTTGCTCCGAATGTAATGGACCGATTAAGTTGAAATTTGGTACACATATGGATTTCTGTGACCCAAATACGTACGGCTAGAGTTAATAAATGAATTTTGAATATGGGGTCACTTTTAGGGGGCAAACAACGAATTAAGATGGGGGCAAATGATAAAATTAAAAAAAAAAGTTTTGCAAACTGTAAGTGCCATGTGACATATCAAATGAAAGGGTTTAATGAGAGGGTTTTAAATGTTTTTTTTTTTATAATTTTAAAATGAATCGTTTTAAAGTTATTTAAGAAAATAGACGAAAATTGACCATTCCCCCTTATCTCCGCAACTATTGTGCCTAAAATTTTGAAAAAAAAAAAAAATACAGGAAATAGTTCTATAAAGTAAGTACCTGTAGATTACAGGAAATCCTATAGGAAGTTTGTGGCCTTAAAATAACATGGTAAATCTCTCACTATTGTGAGTACAAACTTACATTTACTGTTGGAATGTATGGGAGAACATGTTTTTCAAGTATATACCTATAATGTTAAGTTTGTTCTTGGGATAATTAATTTAATCCCAACACCGGGACCCTTCATTGTGCGTAGTCCGACACGCACTTGGCCGGTTTTTAAGTTTATAGTTAGGTACTAATGTCAAAAAGTGGTGGTTAAATTCCCAAAATGGAATGACTACGCATACACTCGATATGATTCGTATTTTCAGCGCATATCATGAGATGACAATTTTAATGCTGTAGGTACTTTTTATGAGAGAGATCACCAGAAATCCGGGTAAGGAACATCACAAGAAAAATGATTAAGCCATTTCGCCGTTTGGTCAAGTTGAAGAGTTACAAATTAAGAGCAATCAGGGAAAGTACCTATAATTATAATGAATGATATTTCTATTCTAATCATTTCATCAATAAACAAATAGATATCTGTTCTATCTTCACGCTGAGTGGCGCCACCGCGCCATTGCGTTGTTCCGCCGATTCCGTATCATAGACGCTGAGGAAAACTAATATCGTGATCTCAAATATCTTGACGGAATTGTTTCAATGCGGTGGCCGGTGATATCGTTGTCTCAGCGCTAATATTATCTATATTCCGAATTGAGATTTCACAATTGCGTTTTATTGAGCTAGGTATGTGCATGAATTCTCGGAAGCGACTCATTTGATCACCGTACCGTGTAGTCTAATGAAGATAATAGGTACTTGGATCGATAAAAATAATTTTTTCAGTATTACCTAATAATACTTGAAGAAAAATTTCATTTGATTGATTGTAATAAACTACCCTATTACAATCGATACAATTTAATTTTTATTTTTACCTATGTTTATTTTAAGCGTGGGCACGCGTGGGGACTGGACATTCAATTGAAGTAGGTATGCTTTTTTATATATATTTTAATGTCTTATTCCTTCTCAAGGAGTAGAAAATAAACATTTCAAGACTTTATCAACAATAGGATGATGTAACGACAACTGACATTTAACTCGCATGAGTGCAGATGTTAATTAACCCTCCTTTTTCCTTGTTGTTGTTGGGTAAAAATAATGATCATTAAGACAGATAAGTACCAGTTATTTTATTACCCACAAGACAAAGTCACCGCAATGTCATGGTTGGCCAGTAGTTTCTATAAAACATAAAATACAATCAACGGATTTCATCTTAATAGCATTGAAAACTTATCAAAATAATCAAGAAAGTGAACTCGTTTGCGAACACTCACATGTGTGAAACATGCATGGAGACAATCCTAAAGATATGGGAGCTAGATCATATCAAACAATTTGTCGAGGAAAATGCGCTTACTGAAACTCCCACGGAAGCTAACGTAGTCCAAGCTAAAACAATGGATAGGTGGGACAGCTTTTACTAAATAAGTCATCCTACTCTAAACACGGCAGCTGTCAGAGAGTGAAGTGTCGACGGAAATTAATCAATATAACAAAAGGCAGAGCACGAAATTGCTCTTTGATTACCTACGTAGAAGAACTATTAAAAAGCAATATTGTGTAGTAACCTGCCGTTGAATCACAAAGTAAATAAGTAGGTACCTACACTAAATACACCAAATTGACTGCAGATGTAACAAATAGTTTAGGAAGACTTACTTTTTTTTTTGCGGCGAATCCTAAAACCGCAAAGCATGATGAATACAATTTAAACCGCGATAATATTCACACAAACAAGTTACACTGAGAACATTATCTTAAACACTGAACTTAAAACACACAGTAAGCAGTAGGTAGGTTTCAGTATTCACAGTCCGGGTGGCACCACGTGCTTATCAGTATTGTATTGTGTTGTGCCTAGACCAATAGTACCTACACACACAACGTACAAGTGTTAACTCACTGGTTGTGTTGTGTTCAAGGTTTTTATGTCACATATTTTGAACGGATGAGTAGGTACACATTTAACTTGTTTTTATCATATTCGTACAATATTGTGGTCAAAGAAGAATGTTCTTAGAACTTGATTGACGCGTGTTTTTGTTAATGATCAAAGATCAAACTGACGTAAATGATGAATTCACTGTGGGTAGTTCCAAACTAAAATAACAGATAAGAAAAGATATTGAAGTTATCCTCTTTTACACTATTTGAGCAAGTGTGTCATCTAATAAAAGCTTTTAAACTTCCCAAGTGAACCATCTTGAAAGGGCAAAGTTGAGGTTGAGGCAGACAGCGACCGTTACAAAATTATTAAATGCACCGCCCATCTCTCACCCTACCGGCGCGGTGGGTGCAAGATATTACGAGACTTCTTAATAAAGCCGGCTCGTTTGTTGTTAAAAATCAAAGAGCAGCAGCTGTACATCGCAAACAGGGTCACACCGAATGCAATAAAAAAATGTGACAGTTGCTCCAGCTGCGTACTTGCGTTAAGAAATGTCGGCTGACACTATTCCGAGCTACTCTTTTACAAAATGCGAAGATCACTGATTAATTATGAAAGTAGATACATATAGCTTTAATTAATGTAATAAAAAATCTGTTGAATCGAAATGATCATTATGAATTTAGAGAGAATTAGAAATTCAAAGCAGAATTAGAAAAAAAAACAATCGGTACAATTGAATGAATATTGTATGATGTATGAGATAATTACGGTTGTTGCATGTTTTTCGTATTACAGATAGTGAGTGCACACGAATGAAACTTATTTTAGACAGGACTTGAAAACCCGGGGAAAATCTTATTCTGTTACTTACACAAAAATTCAAATAATCATCATAAAGTTTTTTTTCTGTCAATTAAGCCAAGGGTTTTGTTTTGTAAAATAAACATCGAAATTTACCTTTCTTGGAGCCGAAAATTGACTTGAGCTTTGATATGGTCCTCTTCTTCATTTTGAGTGAATACTTCCTACGGTATTACACTAATTTCAACCACAAGTGTTGTAGACATCGGTTTACAGCAGACAGAAATACATTCGACACTACGTCCTAAAGTTTTTCAGACGATCTCGACTTTTTGCTCCTTTTGCCGCTCTTATTTCCGTGCTACGAAAATAGTCCTAACGCAACACTTGCACCGCCGCGCAGACGCATCACTCATACGTATATTACGTTTAAACACGAAACTCTTCACTTAATGAGTCTTTTCAGTCAAGCATAAAAGCTTACAGCAGAGAAAATTACACTATTTAGCACAAACTCATGTGAGACGGCAAATTTTAGACAAAACAAACACATCCATTGCCCGTTTTTGGTTATCTCGTAACTATGCTTATCATTTATTATCAATATACAGGCCCACGTCAGGTGATAACGTGTGAAATAAGAATTAAATATGAATTACGCGCACAAGTTTACTGCTGAGGCTCTAGTGAAATACTGAAGTTTTATTATGATTCCTCTCGAACAAGATAATATGTAGCGATGGGCGTATCAAATTCGAAAAAAAAACACAACAGAGTTGCACAACTCGCTGACCGCTCACGAGTAATAACGATTCAGACACCAAACTAGATAAACCTTTCAGGCAGGAACCATCACCGTAACGCCTATTCTTGGTCGTGCTACGAACGCAACTAAACACGCAGGCAGCCGCAGCGGCGCACGCGCAACACACGAGAATAATAGAGAGCTTGACCGGTATACGCTACACTGACACAAAAATTGACAAACTTTGAGTCCCCTTCCGCTCACAGAATCCCATTTCCGTCGGAATTCAATCAACCGGAGAAATGTATGGAACTCGTTAGCAATATTTGGATATACCATAGACGCAGTGGTGACAACACCGGAGGCAACGTATCCGCCGACTACTTTTAAAAACGAATGGCACTTTCGGGAAGAGCGACGATTCAAATCTGGATAATGGGCTCGGACTACGTATAAATCACCAAGGGGTGCGAAGAGAGTAAACATATGAAAGGATCGAGCAGGGGAAGCGGGACAAAAGAAGCAAAAAAATTGAGGAATTTAAAGCTCACATGGAAAAAATATCCTAGTGTGATTTGTGGGAACTTTGCAATACTGTTTAAAATTTTCAATAAGGATGAAAATTTAGATAAGTCGGGAGTCAACTAAAACTGCTATTTTAAACATTGGGGAGTAATGACAGATTTAAGGAAGTTTAAGTATACTTATCGTCTACAGAGTCCGGTCCATAATTACTACCACTTTAGATGCGGCGTCGTTAACGGAAACATAATGCATCCTCTTTGAACCACCAACTAAATTAGTCCTGTTGTAAATTGCTTCCTTATTTTCGGCGTGGAACTATAACTAGGCAGAAAGTTTTTGGTCTGAGCCCCTTTTTAACTGGTAAGAAGTATATTGAACCTACTCAAAACATAATAAGTATCGTGAACACAAATGTTGAAGCTTTTGCAATTAGCGACATTGGCGCAGAACATTCACTAAACACGCCTTGTTTGTCCAGACTCCCATTTCGCAAAACAAACATGGTTGTTTATGCCGTGAAATATGCCAAGTCGTAAACGAATCATACATAGTTGTGACACAGTTAGCATTTCAGAGTTTGTTTACTTCATCCGACAGACGAGGAGTGCCACTTACGAAATGATGTTCACACTTTAAAACAATTTGCAAACCACATTCGACATGATACCTAGGTACTCAAGAGGATAACAATGAAATTGTATTACTGCAAAGGGAATAACGTGAAGAATCAGTTTACTGCATATTTTTGTTACATAAGAGCAATAATATAATATTTTCGACATGGTTACGAATATTCATGAATTTCCTTTTGATGTGGTATTATCCGTA
The DNA here is from genome assembly GCA_905163495.3 of Cosmia trapezina. Taxonomy (NCBI): domain Eukaryota; kingdom Metazoa; phylum Arthropoda; class Insecta; order Lepidoptera; family Noctuidae; genus Cosmia; species Cosmia trapezina. The sequence goes on from LR991038.1 coordinate 15,047,547, forward strand.
TTATAGAAGTAGCTCCAAATGCAGTACAAGGATTGAAAGTTCCAATTAAGTAAAAAACATTTTTACAAAAAAAAAAAAAAAAAACCGACTTCCAAAAAAAACACTACAAAGTGAAAAAAGTTATTTTTCACTTTGTAGTGTTTTTTTTGGAAGTTCTTTGTTTTTGAGGAGTTCTAGTAAGCACCAGGAGAACTGGAGCTCCATGGTGAAGACATCATCACCGTTATGCATTTTGACGAGCATAAATTACTTAGCAACCATATATTAAGAATGATTTATTAGGTAAATATTGAATAAAGTATAATAAATAAGTATTCGTCAAATTAATAAGACTTATTAATAGACTAGATTAGATAAGAACTTTTACACAGCTTTATTATAAGTTTTGAAAAATGAAGTGACAATGGGTTACTAATCAACTTTAAATCGTTACTTATAGAGTTTTTTATATTTCTATGGTTATAGATCATGAATGGTCATTCAAAATGGTAAATGATTAGAGAAACCTACGATTACTTATGATTTTCAAAGACCTATCCAAATGATACCCCACTTGACATAGTGCATCAACTTTTTTTTTCTTTTTTACAATATGGCGTCTGGTTGTCACCATATTGAATTTTGATTACTGAAGTCTTTAGTGACACTCACAAGATTAAGACAAATCGATTGTCGTAACAATCATCAAAATCGGCCCACGCGTTTGGTCTCTAGAGCGCCACATAGGAACAAATATACATACATAGACTGATAAACACATTACCCTCCCTTGCGTCGCGCAGTAGGGTAAAAATTGTAACTCTTACCTTACTTACTGAAACTGACGACAGAAGTAAGTTACGAAAACTTTAATATAGGTACTTACTAAAATAATCATCTAAGTAGTTTTAATTAATATGAACGAAGCAAAGCCAGCTACAGGAATGATAATAGGTTATTATTCTATCATGCTTGGTGGACCACGGAATAGGTCAACCACGCTAGGCTTGACGAGAGAAAAGGAGGGAGAGAGTATAATAAATTCATTGCCGATTTCTGTGAGCATGATGCTCGAACAATCGCACGCAATGGTGCGCGTCCAACCGCTGCTGTCTCACACTTGGTTGCGCATCCTGACACATAACCACATTTTTGGAAGCCTCGAATGGGACGACCATACAAATCACACGAAAGTAAAAGGTAAATTCGTAAACATGTAAAACAAATTAAAGATTAGAAAGCAAGAAACAAAAATACAAGTTCCTAGCATAAGACATCAATTAACATTCTCGTTATCTCGTAACTCCCGAACGCGCATCAAATGTTTGCGTGATTTACAGGTATAGATTGCCGTCCTTTCCCCGTATAAATCAACTATATTGAAAAGTTCACTTCCAGACTTGATTATAGACTTTAGACCGAAGTATGCAACCAAGTGAAACAAACGAATTTGATATGTGTACTCGTAACAAGAGATCAAGTTTGAGGACATAACTGTAACATGTCACATTGAATTTAAATAGAATACGTAGGAAGTATCGTTTATCCAACACAAGATGCGATGCTTCAAAACATAATGTAAATATGCTGTCAGTAGAAGCAATAAAACAAATAAAAGAAGTAAAGGAATGATTTAATGGCAATTATAGAAAATGAAGTACAAAAAGAAAAACCGGTCAAGAGCGAGTCGGACTCGCGCACCGAGGGTTCCGTTCCGATTCCTGAAAAAGTGTGCTAATTAGAGACATCGTTTTATTTTTCCTGCAATCTTTACACAAACTTCTATCACATAGAATAATTACAGATTTTTATCTTTGCAAACTTCGGAGATTAGGGGGGGGGGGGAACGGTATTTTTTTTTACATTTTCCATCAAAAGTCGAAAACTATACGGTCTAAAAAAAATGTTTGAGAACGTGCAAGCAGCGCTCTTTCATATGATACCCCACATGCCCTAGTACGCTTTGAATTTTTAAGACCCCCTTTCGGTCCCTGTTACAAAAAAAAAATATAAATATTTTTACTTCTTTCTTAATTGCAAAATAGTTGGGTAAAACTGTTCCAAATTTCAAGTTGATAGCATCAGTAGTTCTTGAGATATCTAGCTGTGACAGACAGACAGACAGATAGATAGACAGACTGAGTCACACCATAAGGGTTCCTTTTTTACTATTTTGGTACGGAACCCTAAAAACAGTAGGTACCTATTTGTGACAAGCTCCACAAATTAGGTGAATTAAAGCTCCAGCCTGAAAGTCCTAGCCCTGGCTCTGATTGAGATTATGACATCATACATACTCGTTTTGGCACATGTTCCTTCTAGCCTAGAAGGAACATTATTATACCTAAACGGTCCATTCAGTTGATTCACATGCCCGAAACGAGAACTCGGCGTAATACGAATACGAGCCTCACTAAACCTGTTTATGACCTATTATTGTCATTTGACACTCAAAACAAGGAACTGACGTAACTGACTCGCACGCTAGCCAGCTTTAAAGTCCAGTATAAAACAATAGACTCGTTTCACAATGAACCCGAAGCCGACCCGGCTTTCGTATCGACTATTTAAGAGATGTTAAAAATACGACGGCCTATTGACAATCTAACTGCGAAAGTAGCAACGGGATTAAATATAGCAACCTTATTTTGGACTACTTCATTCTTAGAAATCGCTAAGTTTATTAATGCTAGTAATGCTGTAGCTCCAATAAGTACTTAGGTACTGCATGTGACATGGAAAATAGGCGACACGTTTTATCTTTGCATCTTGTTACAACTACAAGTAACTTGTCATGCGCATAAAATGTTGTCTCTATTGATATGCAGTGTTTTTAGAATGAGAGGCCAGTTCACACAGTGTATAGCATTTGTATTAAGTATGTGCTATAACTATATACACCTAACATAAAATAAACTAACGACTCACAATTATTTACATACCCCAAGGTTGATGCCTGCATCGAATATGTAAATTCTTTATAGGACAATCTGGACACGACGTGCCATCGATGAAGGATAGAGACTAGAGAGGTTTAGATATTCATATAAGTACCTACATACGAAAAATTTTATTAAATAAATTAAGTGTGTAAGACAATAAAACGACATAAGTTGGAGCACTTAATATGTTGAAGGGCATGACAAAGTTAACATGAATGATGTGGTAACATAATTAATTTACTCAAATGTAGTCACTGCAACAGGTGTCCAAAACCATTTGGAACGTGTGTGGGCGACACTACTGTGTTTTTAAGTATATAAAATGACAAGCAATATTTATTTCGTAAATATCATGTACTGGTCGTAAATATCATGTACTTTTTCCTTTATAAGTGTTATACTTATAAAGGAAAAAGTTATAGGAACAACGAAATGATCTCAAATGAACAAATTGACTGACAAAGATAATATAAACAGCTAAGTATATCATGCCTTCGTGTACCGATGACTCGCAACCATGCCTATAATGGCTTAGACGTGACTTCTATTTGCGAAGTGACAAGCTGCATTGTATCCATTGCAATAAATATTCGATTAGAGATCGAAACATGGCAGCAAGTAAGCGTCGAATGCATTTAACTTCGAAATGTTACATGAATGAAGATATCAACTGTAGGTAGACTGCCAGTCTACGGATAATGTAAGCAAATACCTACCCAGGTACTTACATACGAGTATAAAGTGTTGACTCTGACGTCTGCAATTGTAATCCCACAGACTTTTTTATGGAATTTGTGTTACTTTAGGCAATATTAAAAGATGTTAATTTGTGTATGAATCGTGCACGGTGCGAGTCAATATTTAAACGTCTATGGAGTCAATATGGGAAAATTAAGCCTACTGAGCCAAGTATCAGAAATATAAATAATAACAAAATAATAATAGAAATAATAGCAATTTTTTTGAATTGACGGATTGTAAACATAATATGGACAGCACATGACCAGTCGATGTGGCGATGCTTGGGCGAGGCCTAGCAGAAGACAACAGTTGGCTGAATGATGATGACGAAACACAAAATCCTACACTTCAGCTACAGCTACAGCTCCAAAGTAATGCCAGCCTGCGCCAGACAGACCCACAATGGTTCTGTCATCATTGACATGCACATGGCTACGTTTATGTTACCAAAATCTTATTCACCATTACACAATAATACTTTCATATTAGGGACAATATTCATTATCAAATAAATATATCTGCTAAGATAAAACCGGCCGAGTATCAAAGACGAATTCATTAAATTGTCTGCCTGCCTGGATTGCACAAAACAAACTTTCGTCGTAAAACTTTCTTTCATTTCCATCATGCAGAATATGAAGATATCGTATCTACAGTCAAGTTTCACTGTTGTAACATTAGGAAAATGTGCAACCTTGATTCCATGAAGTAGGTACTTACCTACCTACTTATAAAAATAACTCATAATAAAGAATGAGAATAGCGACGGCTCACGGAAGGGAATGTCGGTCAAAAGAAGGGAATGCATGATTGATGATGCTAATTTCCTATTGATCGGCATCGCATGCTTTTATTTGCGTAAGTAGACCGCAAGCACTTAGCTCAATCTTATTTTAGCGAAATTACATAAGAAGGTACCGACCTGCCTATTCAGATAGTAGGTTGAGCAGCACAGAACAACATGAAATATAGTAATAGGGACTAAAAGCTGGACTATTCTATTAGAACTTTTTTCAAATCGTCTCAATCTTTTGAGTAGGCTACATGGCTATAAATGAAGGGATTTTAAGTTTAAAAATATGGGGGAGAATAACGCTAGCAATACGTTT